>JASDFA010000002.1:57322500-59822500 GCA_035772735.1 Datura wrightii | reverse complement strand
CTGTTTGGGTGAACGAAAGTCGACATTCGAGGTATGTTAAGGCTTATCCCTTTGGCAAGTTATTCTCATCGTATAGTGATATGACCTATGATTTTAAAAGTAGATAATGATCTTATATATTGTGATTAGCTGCTGCAAGTAGATAATACTTATGTATATTATGGTTTGCTTCTATAAGACATATTAAGACCATACCATATCACCCCCGTCGAGAAAAGGTATGTTTAGTGTGACTAATGCTGGGAGAGTTATCGAGATTTTCCCAGTTTATTTATTTACTATTTAGAAGTGTATTGATGTTTTTCTTTCATGCCAAGGCCTTAGAAATTTATGGTTAGCTGTTGGGCCTAAATTATTATGTTGGATAGCATAAGAGCGTAGCCGGGCGATATAACTTTCACTTTGACCCCTATATTGTCAGTAAAGCTCTCATTGAGGATGTTGGCGTACCATGACCCCTCCAGGGCTGAAATATTTTTAGGGTGATCATACCTTCGAGTCAGTGGCACCAAGGTTGCCTAGTGAACTGAGCGACAGCCCGCCATATGAGTGGCTACTGTTAGTGAACGTTAGTTTCAGCTGACTCGATACTTGTCATACAGGTCGCTCAAGGAACCACTCCAGTTGTTACAAGTCTGATGGACTAGTTGATACCCTAAGGAGGGAACATTATTAGTAATTAGATGTGGGGCCAACGCCCCAGGCTACTCTTACAAATGCCAGGTATATATTGCCGTGAAGGGCTAGGTCCAGATACACCTGCCTATGAGGCTATGAATCACCTAGAGGATCCATCCAAATTCTGGACAGACCAAGTTAGTGTCTAAGTGACTACAACCATAGTATCACAACGTTACCTTTAAGCTAAAGGTTATAGTATGCTGACAGTGGGAAGTTAGGGCTAACTGCTTAGGAGAATCTCCGATTAGTAGCAGCCTACAGCTGTTTAAAGCAAAGGAACTAAATGGTTGGTCGCCTACGAGCTTACTATTCGCTTACGAGCTATCACTATCCTCGTATGACCTTTAGCATATCGCTTAGGTTACCCAGACCTTGTCCGTTTCCGTCTAAGACGACGGAGGGAGTGATCACTGTTTGGACCCTCTGGTCAGGTGTAGGCACACATACTGTGCTTGTTGGAAGCTTTATATACCAGTCTAGGGGCGAGTAAGAGTATCGGTCACAAGTAGGACTAAGGGGAAAGATGTGCCTTTTGAATGACTAGGTTTGTAGATTGTAACATAGTGTCCCTTGTTGGGGTAGATCGTGTTTCATATTGCCTCTTGACTTTAATAGCTACGAGGCTGCTAGTTGTACGAACTTCTTTTGGAGCTATAAACTGCTTATTAAGGTACGATGCTTCTATTGCCTACAGAGCTATAGATTGCTTATGTAGCTATGATGCTGTATTGTTTACGAAGCCACTGAATTGCCTACGACGCCATATATTTTCTTTAAGGACTAAAGTAGAGCCTACGGGGACATATTGAAGTCTATTCCTTATGGACTTCTTCTAAGCTGCAGCAGCATTATAGACCCTTCATGGAGCCTCATCTGCTCGAGGTATAGTCACATAGGCGAAAAGGCCTGAACTCAGTTACAAGAACCTAGAAGGTTCCGGTATAGTCTCAAGAGACCAGGTATGTTTAGTTATAGTTACTTGCAAAGCCTCAAGAGTACCAATAGGGGTTTATAGACTGATTGGTGCCTGCCAGGGCTTATGGGGGCCCAAGTAGGTTATCTCTATGTTAATTTTACCTTATAGGCTTATGGGGGCTAGGTTAGGTTCTTGTTTGTATACTTTCCTGCTAGCCATAACTTATGAATGTATAGTCGTACAACTTCATCTCATATACGGGTAGTGATTTACAAGATGCAGGTTATGGATAAGAAAGCTTACAAGTTAACTTATGCCCCTTCTTGCTATTCACTTTCAGTTCTTTATCAGCTATTAATCAGTTTTTATTACTGCCTTACATATTCGGTACATATTGTACTAAAGCCAAACTATGGGATGCTGCATACTTGCCTATAGGTTTAGACAGATAGGTTTTAGGATCAACTAGCAGCTATTAAGAGTCAGCAGATTGGCCAACTCCTTTCATTCGGAGTTGCCAGGTTGTGGAGGTTGCCTCTCTTTTATTTGTATAGAATTTGTGTAGGCCGGGGCCCTATCCTGACTAATATTTCCACTCTTACATATTTGTTGTGTTTTGTATGTTGTCTGTGTGGGGCGTAGTATACCTTCCAGTTAGCAGCCTTGTCGGCTATAGTATGAATGTGGCCGCCTGTTTTCATTTTGTTATAACTAGACAACATGGTTGTCTTGCCAGCCCACATAGGATCCCCTTATTGTTATATTGGCTGGGTTAGCTAGTTTCTTTTATAGGTGCTGCGTGGACTTGTCGGCCTGAGGCTGTATTTATAACCGAGATAAAGTAGTTGGTTTTCTTGATTTTGAGTCGCTGATAGGTACAAAAGGTGCATATGCCTAGCCAAGTCAGCCAAGATCCCAGTGTGGCATTAGGTGCCAGTCATTCCTCTCAAGGTAGGGAAAGACAAGGCCTAATCCAGGGAGCAGGTCGGCCGATTCCTGAGTAGAGCTAGTGTTCATAAAATGACTTGTATTTCTATATAAAGTTGAGGACCCTTTTTATATCATTATTGCTTTAATTAGATGTTATTATGTAAGGTCGGTCGATGATGCCTACCAATACTGTGTCATGTACTGACCCTACCCCTGCATTCTTTTCTAAGTGCAGAGTTCGATCCCGGTAGTTCTTCATGCCCTCACCTGTAAACCAACAGCTTTTGGGAGTTAGAAGGTGAGAACATGGGGATGCAGTTCACACCTTTGTTGTATATGTCATTCTTTCTGACATTTGGACACTTTATTTCATTTTTAGTTTTAGTTTCTTAGCTTGTGGAAACAGACGTTTTATACAATGATAATCAGGTTGTAGGAAATTGGTTATTTAGTTTTGGTATGCGCAGTGTAGTGATTTTGAATTGCTTTTTTATCATAATAGTTCATTTCTTTTTCATGAATGCTTTAATTTTGGGGTCACTTGGGAATTGGTATCGGGTTTCTCTAGTTCGCCCATCGGGGAGTTAGTGTGGGTGCCAATCATGACCATTTGGGTCGTGACAACCAGTACTGTATATATATTTCTAAAGTCCTTGCAGGTCATGACTGGAAGGATAGAAAAAAGACCCTCTGACATGTATGTATAGATATACAAATATGTGATAGACACATTCCAGAAGATTCAATACTGGTGAGAGGTCCATGTTAGACCGGATTGGTTTAGAAATAAGAACCTCATGAGACAAAGTTATCCACTTGGGTGTTTTCAATGTGTTTATGACTGGTTCCATATGCTTATGTCTTACTTTGATTTATTTTGAACCTGTGAAGAGTTAATGAATTGATTGTTGAGGATTATTATATGTAAACCTATAATAAGTTTATAAATTGATTGTTCAGGATTATTATATGTAAATATGTAATAAGTTGATGAATTTATTATTGAGCAGATCTATTTGTTCGTCTTATTAACAAGATTGGACTTTGTATATTAACATGCTTCTTGAGTGGAAATTTTTTGGTGAATTGATGAATAACTAAGGTTATCAGCATTAGCCGAGCTACTGCTTAGAGCAGTATTACTACGGTGGTACCATCACCGCTACGGCGAGACCACTACCACGGTCCAGTAACCGGTGTAGCATGGCCTAAACCGGTGAGAAAGCCAGCTTTCAACCATGAACTGATTTATATTAGATTGTGTTTTGATTAATTTTTGACTATTTCAATTGTTTTTTGGGTATCAAATTACAATATATACTTGTCGTTGTTTAAGGTCGACCTATAATGCCTACTAGTACATAGTGCTTGTCACGCCCCACCTTGGGAGGCATGAATGGCACCTAATGCCACACTTTGACCTGGGCTCACTTGGTTGTGCATATGCACCTCTAGTACCTGCAAGCAACTCAAAACCAAGAAAACAAACTACTATATCTCAGCTGTAAACACAACCTCAAGACAAGAAGTCCACACAACACCTGTACAAGAAAACAACTAACCAAACCAACATAACAATAAAGTGATCCTATGCGTGCCGACAAGACCAACCATGCTATTTAGCTATAACAGAATGAAAACAGGCTGTCATACATGCTATAGTTGACAAGGCTGCTAACTAACTAGCTAAACTAGGCCCCACATGGCCAACACACAAAATATAACACACATAGGCCCCATATAGCCAACAGCAACAACCTAACTAAAGACTGCAGGGCCCCGACCTATCCAAAATGTACAACAAAAAGAGCAACCTTCCACCACCCGGCAAGTCCAAATGAAAGGAGATGACCAATCTACTGACACCGAATAGCTACTAACGGAGGTCCTAAACCCTGTTTGTCTAATCCTGCAGGATAGTATGCAACGCACCACGCGTGGGCGCCAATACAATATGTACTGAATATGTAAGGTAGTAATAAAATCTAAATAGAAGATGGTAAAGAACTGAAAGTAACCAGCAACAAAGAGCAAAATTTAACCTGTAAGCTTTCTTATCCATAACCTCATCTAGTAAATCACAACACAAACAAGAGCTGAAACTACACGACTATACATTCATAAGCTATATCTAGCAAAAAAGTATACAAACAAGAACTTAACCTGGACCCCATAAGCCTGAAAGGTACAATCAACACAGAGATAGCCTAACTGGGTCTCCACAAGCCCTGCAGGCGGAAATCAATCCATATGGCCCTGTTGGGACCCCTGAGGCCATGCAAGTAACTGTATATGAATATACCTGGTCTCTGGAGACTATACCGGAGCCTTCTGGGCTCCTGTAACTGAGTTTGGGCCTTTTCGCCCCTGTGACTGCACCCCAAGCACATAAGGCTCTACGAAGGGTTTGTAATGCCGCTACAGCATAAAAGAAGTCCATAAGTGAATAAACTTCAATTTGGTCCCGTAGGCTTTACTTAGTCCTTACAGACAATATATGGCTCCGTAAGCGATTCAATAGCTCTGTAAGCAATACAACATCATAGCTCCGTAAGTAATCTATAGCTCCATAAGTATTAGTAGCATCGTAGCTTCGTAAGAAGTTTATAGCACTGAAAGAAGTTCATACATCTAGCAGCCTCTTAGTTATTCATGGCGAGAGGCAGTACGAAATATGATCTACCCCAACTCGGGACACTATGTTACAATCCACAAATCTGGTCATTCAAAAGGCGTATCTGGCCCCTTAGGCTTAACGCGACTGCTACTCGCTCCTAGAAAGTCTATATAGTTACCAACAGGCACACCTCATGTGCCTTCACCAGACCAGAGGTCCTGCAAGCGATTATAGCCTCTGTCGACATAGACGAAAAAGGACGAGGTCTGAGTGACCTAAGCGATAGACAAAGCTCATGCTAAGACAATGATAGCTTATAAGCAAACAGTAAGGTCACAAGAGACCAACTAGTTAGTTTCTTTTACTTAGAATGACTATAGAGATGCTACTATAATGCTTATCCTGAAGGTAATGTTGTGATACTGTGGTTCTAGTCCCCTTAGATATTAACTTGGTTTGTCCAGATTTCATATGGCCCCTCTAGGTGATTCATAGCCTCAAAAGTAGGTATATCTGGACCTAGCCACTCGCAGCAACCTGAACATGGGCATCTATAAGAGTAGGCTGCGGCATTGGCCCCACATCTAACTACTACTCAAGTTTCCTCCCTAGGGTATCAACTAATCTATCAGACTTTTAACAACCGGGATGGTTTCCTGGGTGACCTGTATGACAAACATTAAGTCAACTGAAACTAACAGTCACTAATAGCAGCCAATCACATGGCAGCTCAGTTTGTAAGACAACCCTGGTGCTATCAACTCAAGGATAAGCCCACCCTATCTAGTTACCAACCCTGGAGGAGTTGAGGTACGCCATCGGCCTCTGGGCGAGCTTTAATGATAATTTAGGTGTCAAACTAGAAGTTATATCACCCAGATACGCCCTATGCTGTCCAACCCTACCAAGTCAGGCCGAACTGCTAACAATAAGCTCCTAATGGGTTGGCACGAGAACAAGACATCAGAATCCCACTAATGCTGTGAACAAAAGAATTGAGGAGTCTCTATGATGCTTCTAGTGTTAGTCACACCTAATATACTCTTTCCTGACAAGGGATGCTATGATGTAACCTTAATACGCCTCATAGTAGCTAACCATGACATATATAATCATCATCTATGTACAACATCTAATCATAACATATATGATCATTATCTACTTTTAAAGACACAGGTCGTATCACTATACAACAGGAAAAACTTTCCAAAGAGGTTAGCCTTAACATACCTCGAATGCCGACTTTCATTTACCCAAACAGTTCCAACCTGAAGCTGGTAATTCCTCCAATTTGCAGCCCTTACGCTAAGAGAATACAACTAGTTTCTATAGTAGGAAATGCATAATAACAATATCTTCCATAAACATTGACTACAACTCAAACGTTGTCCAATTCAGCTAGAAACTTATAATTCCCAAGCTTTTAGAAGGTAGAAATAGATACCTATCACCTGTATCTTCTTCGGACTCAATTAGAAGTGATTTCTACTTTTTTACTCGGTGAGACTCCGCCGACCCGGGCCAATTCCGAAGAAACAACTCCGTAGAGACGTTCTTCATAGGCCTAGGTGTTACACCTCGTGAGTTCCTAACATTTAGTCAGCCTATTCTTACATTAGTAAAGAGTTTTAAAGTACGACACATATGAGAAAGGGCCTGGGGAAAGGTCGAACGAGCGCAGAACCGGGATCGCGCGGGAGAAGGGCGGAGTAGGCCGTGATAGGGGTGTCGTGTCATGGACCCCCTCCTTGTGCATTGGACGCCGCGGCATGCCCGTAAACTAGTGCGATAGGGTCCGTACCGCGGACCCCGTGCACCGCCCAAACATTATATATAAGTTCAAGTTTTCATTTGTTATATTTCATATATACATATATATCTTCGTCCAGAGAAAGGAAAAAACGAAACTTAAGGTAATTCTCTTCCTTTTACGCTGCCAAACACTGTCCAAATTCAAATTAACTTCAGGTATTGAATTATAAGCCTGCGGGGAGCATTACTACTAAGTTAGTTTCTTGAAATTCGCCAAACAAATCATAGCCCCACTGAGTAAAAGTTGTTAAAATTGCTCCAAACTAATTTATATATGATCACAGACTTTAACTAAGCATTTCTCCCTTCTGAACTTTCGAGAAATTATACATTTTTGACAGTGTTCTGTTACGTTGAAGTATAATTAATATTTATATAGAAAATTACCATTTATGCCGAATTTAGTACTGAAACTAGTCTCAACCTCCTAGTAATACAATTACAGTTGGAAGGAGTTTTTGAGTACGATTTGAAACTCGCCAGTTAATCGAAAATCAATGATCCAGGTATGTTAAGGCAAATTCATTCGGTATGTTAGTTTCTTCAGTATTATAATTCGGCTTGAATCCAAGTAAGAAAGCTAGAAGTATATATATTATGATTAGTAGTTGTTATTAGATGAGACCAGTATTCCAGGTTTAGTTGGGGATTGACTTTGCCCTGTATAGCCCTCCATAACCAACCCAAGGGTTAATAACTATGTCGACGTGTCACACCCCGCCTTGGGGGGTATGACTGGCACCTGGTGCCCTACTAGGACCTGAACTGCTAGACTGCTGAGCCTGGGCACATCTGGTGCCTGGCTGGCTCTAACCCACATTTCTGGAAACAAAGGGCTATATAACGGCTGTAAACACAGCCCCCGGCCCATTCGCCTATAGCCTCCTATACCTGTCATGACAGCTAACATAACATATTCAATATAGGGAAACCTATGCGGGCCGACAAGGCCACCATGCTGTCTAGTTATCTGTAACTTGACAATAAAATACTGGAAAGCTACGTGACCGGCAAGGTCACCACTACTGTCAAACTATGGCCCCACACGGCCAACATAAAAGAGATAAAAGTACTAACAGCTATACGACTGCACGACCTCACACGACTGGCTCAACTGACAACAGGGAAATATATACAGACTGCAAGCCTCTAGGAATAGCAATAGAAATGATCCGGACAGATCCCTGACCTACCCGTACTGTACAACAAAAGAAAACAAAATACACCTCTGGGATTCAGTCTTCGGATGATAGGAGCTGAATACTCAACCGCTGACCGGAATCACGACGGATCGCCTGCTCGTCTATGAGTACCTGCAGGCAAGTAATGCAGCGCCCCACCGGGCGTCAGTACCACTGGTACTGAGTATGTAAAGCAATAACTGAAAGAAATATCTGAAAACAACAATACAACTGATGAAACTGAAGTAGGAAGGAATAGATTAACTGTCTGATAATGTAAATCATACCTTCTCTTAATTATACTGGAAGGAGTAGGAGTCATACCTGGAGACATATTGTTCTACTGCCGATCTACTCGTGTCTAATGTAACATGGCATAACATAACATAATATAGCACACACAAACCTTACCCGGCCCCCATAAGCCGGGAGGTACAACCAGCACAGAATCTATACCCCTACCCCGGTCATCCCATCTCCTATAATCACTGTAAGCATCCTGCTGGTCCCCTGGGTATGCACTTGGGCTCGCTGAGCCCCTGACTATAACTGCATCTGAGTCCGGAGGACTCCTGAATCAACACCCGGGCGTATCCGCTCGACAGGGGTGTGTAAGGGCCGATCAAGGCACAGTATGGGGAAAACTGGCTTCCCATCTTCGTCCCCTGTGGGACGGCATGCCACTCCGTAGAGCGATGTATCCTCGTCCTCTGGCGGACGAGTCGATACAGCTATTAACCCTGGGGCGTTCATGGATGCTAGGTAATCACACCCCAAAATAATACAACGGTCTCAACTGGTAATACTATCTGCGTATCCCATATACTGAAGCTAATAGTAGTAAAGTATTTGTACCTACTATATGCTGAGCTAGTAATAGTAATATGTACATACTTAACACATGCTGAGACTAACAATAGTATGCATGTATAATATATAATCTTCTTCCATACCGTACTGAGTCTAATGCTGGACAAGATATAGTCTTTCTGCTGAAAACCATGCTGTATGCTAAGTTTCTATAGTAACATGATTTGCTATTTCTAATATGTTTTCTAAACTTCATTTTAACCTATCATTCCACTTCTGATATGTCTTACAGATATTACATTGCTTTACTGGGTTTCAACTGAATACGATAATATCCTGACATTTTGTACTACATCATATACTGAGCATGCCGTGCAGTTCCTAACACTTGTATTAGAATCTATATCGTGCTAACAAGTTTCGTGCTAATTATAACCTGACGCTTCTAATATCGTACCAACATTCGTAATAAACACAACACATGATTTCTGAACATTCTACTGGCCTTTGTAATACTTTACTATACCGAGATTACTAACTTGCCGAGGGAACTAGCTTTACATACCTTATCCTCGAACTATCCATCTGTCGGACGAGGCTTGGTCGGTACTTCAACTATTTTCTCCCAACTGCATTCATAAATATATCAATTAATACCAAATATAACTTTATTTTAAATGAACAACGTCACTTCGATGTAATTTGTAGCCTAAACTTTGGCTTATCGAAAGACGGTCGAAAACCCGCTATTTTTCAGAAGTCCAGAAGGGAGAAATGTTCACTTCACAGCTAGGAACACATAGACACGAATTTGGAGCAATTCTACTTACCTTAGCTCGATAGCTCGATGATTCGTCGGCCGTATTTCATGAAACTAAATCCGTAGGAATGCTCTCTGCTGCTAAATACCTCAGTATCTGGGGTTAATTTGAGTTTGGACAACGTTTAGCAGTGTAATCGGATGAAAATTATATTACCCCCTTCGTTCTTTTCTCTTCTCTGATGTTTCCTCTCTGTTTCACTGGAATTTTATAAGTTTATATGATTTAAAACCGAAGTGGGGCTTTATATACTTGGGCCTGGACAAGGCCAACATGTCACGGAGCCAACGCGGAGGCTTCACCTCCGTGACACGCTGCCATCGCGGAGGGGCTCTGCCTCAGCTCCTTCCACGATGGTTCGGTAGGTTTCTCGTCCGATCTTTTTCCCGGGCCTTTCTCTAGCACGTATGACCTTCAAATATGCTTAACCAACGTGCGAATAGGTCATCTAGGTGCCGGGAATCCTACGATGTATAACATTCTCCCCCCCTTAAGAACATTCGTCCTCTAATGTATACTACTATCTAGAGGACTACTTAACTTACTTGTTTAGAAAAATTTCGCCAGAGTCTCCCCTGTAATATGGACTATACCAAAAACCTGAAATGCAGAAAAGTCCAATACAGGTACTGTACACAATACTTTAGGATTCACTGGATGTCTAAGTATCAATCTTTCTCACTTATACATATACAACCATAAGATACTACATAAACAATAATACGGACATACCTGTCACCTGACTAGGCCTGGAATAGGTGAGGGTACCTAGCTTTCATATCTTCTTTAGCTTCCCACGTCATTTCCTCACGGTTCCTGTTACGCCACAATACTTTGACAGACGCAACATCTTTAGTCCTCAACCTGCGAATCTGTCTGTCTAAAATAGCTACTGGAACCTCTTCATATGCTAACTCTTCTGTGACCTGGACATCCTGAACGGGAACTACTGTAGAAGGGTCTCCTACGAACTTCCTCAACATAGAGACATGGAATACTGGGTGAACAGATGCTAACTCCGGAGGCAAGTTCAATTCGTATGCAACTCGGCCTATTCTTCGCCAAATCTGATATGGCCCAATGAATCTCGGGCTAAGCTTGCCTTTCTTGCCAAATCTCATCACCCCTTTCATCAGAGACACTTTCAGATATACCCAGTCATTTACCGCAAATTCTAGATTTCTGCGCTGCATATCTGCATAAGACTTTTGGCGGCTCTGAGTAGTCAGTAAACGTTCTCGGATAAGCTTTATCTTTTCCTCTGACTGCCGAACAATGTCTGGGCCAACCAATGCTGATTCCCCCACTTCAAACCAGCCCACCGACGATCTACATTTTCGCCCATATAATGCTTCAAAGGGCGCCATCTGGATAGCTGAATGATAACTGTTATTATAAGCAAATTCAATCAACGAAAGATGCTCATCCCAGCTACCCCCAAAATCTAGCACACACGCTCGTAGCATATCTTCGAGCATTTGGATAGTCCGCTCAGCTTGCCCATCTGTCTGGGGGTGGAATGTTGTGCTCAAATTGATCTGCGTTCCTAAACCCCTCTAGATCGACTGCCAGAATCTATCTGTAAACTGTGCTCGCCTATCTGAAATGATGGATACCGGCACTCCATGCAATCTCACTATTTCTCTGATATATAATTCGGCATAATCCTCAGCCGAGAAGGTAGCCTTTACTGGCAGGAAATGAGCTGATTTTGTTAGCCTGTCAACTATTACCCAAATGGAATCATTTCTGCGTCTGGTACGGGGTAACCCTATTACAAAATCCATGTTTATTGTTTCCCATTTCCACGTAGGCACCATTATATCTTGCGTCAAACCGCCCGGCTTCTGGTGCTCCGCTTTCACCTGCTGACAGTTAGAGCATCTAGATACTAATTCAGCTATCTCAGCTTTCATACCTGGCCACCAGTAGATGTCTCTGATGTCGTGGTACATTTTCGTTGCTCCTAGATGGAGGGAATAGCGAGCATAATGTACCTCATGCATAATCTGCTGGCGAAGCCCTGAAACATTCGGGACGCAAAGGCGGCCCTTACAGCGTAGCACATTATCCTCAGTCATTTGGAAATCTGACTCCTTACCTTTCTGAACTCTATCTCTGAGCTGGACTAAGTCAGGGTCCTCATACTGTCGTCCTTTTACCTCTATAACTAATTATGACACAGCAGAATTCTGAATTACCGCTCTATTATTTTCTATTTCCATTACTCGAACGGCTAAACCAGCTAACTGATGAATTTCTTTGGCTAACTTCCGCTTCTCAGGTCGCAAATACGCCAAACTCCCCATTGACTTACGGCTCAGGGCATCTGCCACTACATTAGCTCTTCCGGGGTGGTATAGAATATTCACATCATAATCTTTTAACAGCTCCAACCAGCGGCGTTGCCGTAGATTCAACTCCCTCTGAGTGAAGATGTACTGTAGGCTCTTGTGATCTGTGTAAATATCAACATGGACGCCGTACAGGTAATGCCTCCACATCTTCAAGGCGTGGATCACTGCGGCTAGTTCCAGGTCGTGGGTAGGGTCGTTCTTTTCATGTTTCCTCAGCTGTCTGGAAGCATATGCAATCACTTTACCATGCTGCATCAACACACAACCTAACCCGACGCCTGATGCGTCGCAGTACACTAAATAACCTTCTGTCCCCTCCGGCAACTCTAACACTAGGGCGGAGGTTAATCTGTCTTTCAGTTCTTGGAAGCTCTGCCCGCATGCCTCTGTCCACTGAAACTTTGCTGCTTTCTATGTCAATTTGGTTGGAGGTGCCGCAATGGTCGAGAACCCTTCAACGAACCTCCTGTAATATCCTGCCAACCCTAGAAAACTACGAACTTCAGTCACAGTGGTAGGCCTAGGCCATGACTTTACTGCTTCTATTTTCTGCTTGTCAACTTGTATACCAGCATCCGACACGATATGCCCTAAAAAGGCCACTGAGTTAAGCCAGAATTCACACTTAGAAAATTTAGCATACAACTGGCGGTCCCTGAGGATCTGGAGCACTGTCCGCAAATGAGTCCGGTGATCTGCTTCAGAGCGAGAATACACCAGAATGTCATCAATGAATACTATCACGAATAAGTCCAGGAAAGGTCTAAAAATACTGTTCATCAGGTCCATGAAGACTGCCGGGGCATTCGTTATACCGAAGGACATGACTAGAAATTCAAAATGTCCATATCGGGTTCTGAACGCTGTCTTAGGAATATCTCTCTCATGTACTCGAACCTGGTGATATCCGGACCACAAGTCAATCTTAGAAAAGTATCTGGCTCCCTGCAACTGATCAAATAAGTCATCAATCCTGGGAAGCGGGTACTTGTTCTTTACTGTAACTTTGTTTAATTGCCGATAATCTATGCATATTCGGAGCGAGCCATCTTTCTTCCTCACAAATAAAACTGGTGCACCCCACGGTGAAGTACTCGGCCTGATAAAACCTTTATCCAATAAATCTTTCAACTGCTCCTTCAATTCTTTGAGTTCTGCAGGAGCCATATGATAGGGAGGAACTGATATCGGCTGAGTGCCTTGTAACAAGTCAATAGCAAAATCTATCTCCCTTTCTGGGGGAATACCAGGTAACTCATCAGGAAACACATCAGGGAATTCATTCACTACCAGAATAGACTGGAGTGTCGGAGATCCTACTTGGACATCCTCAACTCTGACCAGATGGTAAATACGTCCCTTAGATATTAACTTTCTCGCTTGAAGGTAGGAAATAAACCTACCTTTTGGCGTAGCGGTTCTGCCCTTCCACTCTCGCACTGCTTTTCCTGGGAAGTGGAATCGGACCGTCTCAGTCCAATATTCAATGTTGGCAAAGCACGGTACTAGCCAATCCATACCCATTATGGCATCGAAGTCTATCATTTCTAACTCGACCAGATCTACTGCGGTCTGACGGTCAGCAACCTCTACTGTACACCCTCGGTAAACTTTGCTAGCCACAATAGAGTCACTGACGGGCGTGGATACTAAAAAGGGCTGCTGTAATAATTATGGTGCAATACTAAACTTTCGTGCCACAAATGGAGTAATGTTGGACAAAGTAGACCCTGGATCAATCAATACAGAAGCAGGGTGTGAGCAGATAGTTAGCATACCTGTCACAACATCCGGTGACGCTTCTGAATCTTGCCTCCCTGGTAAGGCATATGTGCGGCTTGGACCCGCACCTGTACTGGAGGCCTCTGATCTGTCCCGACCCCTACCTGCTGAAACTGAGGGCCTATGCCCTGTCGAGGATGCGGTGGCTCTTGACCCTGCAGATGCCCTATCCTGTCTATCCTGGCCCTCTCGACCTCTGGCTGGGCAATCTTTCATCAAATGGCCTTCTTGGCCATAAATATAACATGCGGTGGAACCATACCTGCATGCTCTAGGATGGCGTCGACTGCATATAGGGCAAAGTGGTAGGGTATACCTACTCTGCTCCGCCCTCCTCTGTAATGGTGAATCTGCCATCTGCGAGCCTCTACCAGTCTCTACTGCCCCCTGCGGCTGAATCTACCCCCCTGCGGCTGTGGCGGAGGCGGGGGTCTGGGCGGCCTATCTAACAATCGTGGCCTGGGTCCTTCCCGAGCCTCCCTTTGTAACTCAACTGGCCTGTCCCGGCGGCGCTGTTCCTGATTGGCCCTTCTGATCTCCCGATGCCACTGTCTGATGCCCTCAATATTCTGGGCGAATGCCTGAACTCGAGCAATGTCCATGTCCTATCGTAGTGTAGCCGTAATACAAGTCTCAACATATTCTGGATTTAACCCCATGATAAAGCGGTGTACTCTGGATGCCATGGTATCAACAAAGGCCGGTGCATACCGGGCCAAGGAATCAAACCGCAAGGAATATTCCCGAACACTCATGGCCCCCTGCTC
The DNA here is from genome assembly GCA_035772735.1 of Datura wrightii. Taxonomy (NCBI): domain Eukaryota; kingdom Viridiplantae; phylum Streptophyta; class Magnoliopsida; order Solanales; family Solanaceae; genus Datura; species Datura wrightii. The sequence continues at coordinate 59,807,826 of JASDFA010000002.1, read as the reverse complement.
CAGATGTAGGAACTGGTCTACCCGGGCATGTCGAATCTCCCACGGCAGATAGTGATCCAGAAAAGCTCCTGAGAAGCTAGACCAGGTCGGAGGGGAAACATCTCTCCCTCGAGACCTCTCCCAGCTTTCATACCACAATACGGCGATGTCTCGTAACAGAAATATTGCCAACTCAACTGATTCTGTAGGCGTGGCATGCATAACCCTAAAGATTCTCTGCATTTGATCCAGAAAATCCTGAGGGTCCTCTGTCCGGTCCGTACCTGTAAACTGTGGGGGATTCAGAGCCAAAAACTCTCAGACCCTCGAACTGTCGGGCCCCTCTGACGACTCTGCAACTGTAGACGGCATCGGCTGACGTTGAACAGCCATCATCTATGCCAACATAACTACCGCACTCCTAACCTCCTGGTCGGAAGGTGTCGGTATAGGGACTGCTGAAGGTAGTGTCGCCCCAAGTGGCTTCTGATGTGATGGAGACTGCTGAGAAGGTTGGGACGATGCCTCTGTAGTGCCCTATGATCGGGTTGTTTCTAAACGGGGGTGAGGCATCCTGCTGGTGCCTTCCCCTGCTGCAATATCTAAACTCCGGCCTGTGATAGGATGTCGCTGGTCTGACATTATCTATAACCAAAGAATATAGTAAGCTTTTAGGGACTCAACCCTATATTGTACCGCTCTACAGCACGACTGAATAAGAATAAAAGACAACCATCCTATAATGCCTTGCAGCCCCCTACCCATAGTATGTGGTGCACAACACATTCATGGGCAGGACTCTACTTAGCACGGCTTGCAGACTCCCTGGGATACGACTTGCTCTGATACCAAGTTTGTTACACCCCGCCTTGGGGGGTATGACTGGCACCTGGTGCCCTACTAGGACCTGAACTGCTAGACTGCTGAGCCTGGACACATCTGGTGCCTGGCTGGCTCTAACCCACATTTCTGGAAACAAAGGGCTATATAACGGCTGTAAACACAGCCCCCGACCAATTGGCCTATAGCCTCCTGTACCTGTCATGACAACTAACCAGAACATATTCAATATAGGGAAACCTATGCAGGCCGACAAGGCCACCATGCTGTCTACTTATCTGTAACTTGACAATGAAATACTGGAAAGCTACGTGACTGGCAAGGTCACCACTACTGTCAAACTATGGCCCCACACGACCAACATAAAAGAGATAAAAGTACTAACAACTATACGACTGCACGACCTCACACGACCGGCTCAACTGACAACAGGGAAATATATACAGACTGCAAGCCTCTAGGAATAGCAATAGAAATGATTAGGACAGGGTCCCGACCTACCCGTACTGTACAACAAAAGAAAACAAAATACACCTCTCGGATTCAGTCTCCGGATGACGGGAGCTGAATACTCAACCGCTGACCGGAATCACGACGGATCACCTGCTCGTCTATGAGTACCTGCAGGCAAGTAATGCAGTGCCCCACCGGGCGTCAGTACCGCTGGTACTTAGTATGTAAAGCAATAACTGAAAGAAATATCTGAAAAAAACAATACAACTGATGAAACTAAAGTAGAAAGGAATAGATTAACTGTCTGATAATGTAAATCATACCTTCTCTTAATTATACTGGAAGGAGTAGGAGTCATACCTGGAGACGTATCGTTCTACTGCCGATCTACTCGTGTCTAATGTAACATGGCATAACATAACATAATATAGCACACACAAACCTTACCCGGCCCCCATAAGCCGGGAGGTACAACCAGCACAGAATCTATACCCCTACCCTGGTCATCCCATCTCCTATAATTGCTGTAAGCATCCTGCCGGTCCCCTGGGTATGCACTTGGGCTCGCTGAGCCCCTGACTATAACTGCATCTGAGTCCGGAGGACTCCTGAATCAACACCCGGGCGTATCCGCTCGACAGGGGTGTGTAAGGGCCGATCAAGGCATAGTATGGGGAAAACTGGCATCCCATCTTCGTCCCCTGTGGGACGGCATGCCACTCCGTAGAGCGACGTATCCGCGTCCTCTGGCGGACGAGTCGATACAGCTATTAACCTTGGGGCGGTCATGGATGCTAGGTAATCCAACCCCAAAATAATACAACGGTCTCAACTGGTAATACTATCTGCGTATCCCATATACTGAAGCTAATACTAGTAAAGTATTTGTACCTACTATATGCTGAGCTAGTAATAGTAATATGTACATACTTAACACATGCTGAGACTGACAATAGCATGCATGTATAATATATAATCTTCTGCCATACTGTACTGAGTCTAATGCTGGACAAGATATAGTCTTTCTGCTGAAAACCATGTTGTATGCTGAGTTTCTATAGTAACATGATTTGCTATTTCTAATATGTTTTCTAAACTTCATTTTAACCTATCATTCCACTTCTGATATGTCTTACAGATATTACATTGCTTTACTGGGTTTCAACTGAATACGATAATATCCTGACATTTTGTACTACATCATATACTGAGCATGCCGTGAAGTTCCTAACACTTGTATTAGAATCTATATCGTGCTAACAAGTTTCGTGCTAATTATAACCTGACGTTTCTAATATCGTACCAACATTTGTAATAAACACAACACATGATTTCTGAACATTCTACTAGCCTTTGTAATACTTTACTATACCGAGATTACTAACTTGCCGAGGAAACTAGATTTACATACCTTATCCTCGAACTATCCGTCTGTCGGACGAGGCTTGGCCGGTACTTCAACTATTTTCTCCCAACTGCATACATAAATATGTCAATTAATACCAAATATAACTTTATTTTAAATGAACAACGTCACTTCGATGTAATTTGTAGCCTAAACTTAGGATTATTGAAAGACGGTTGAAAACCCGCTATTTTTCAGAAGTCCAGAAGGGAGAAATGTTCACTTCACCGCTAGGAACACATAGACACTAATTTGGAGCAATTCTACTTACCTTAGCTCGGTATCTCGATGATTCATCGGTCGTATTTCACGAAACTAAATCCGTAGGAATGCTCTCTACTGCTAAATACCTTAGTATCTGGGGTTAATTTGAGTTTGGACAACGTTTAGCAGCGTAATCGGATGAAAATTATATTACCCCCTTCGTTCTTTTCTCTTCTCTGATGTTTCCTCTCTGTTTCACTGGAATTTTATAAGTTTATATGATTTAAAACCAAAGTGGGGCTTTATATACTTGGGCCTGGACAAGGCCAACGTGTCACGGAGCCAACGCGGAGGCTTCACCTTCGTGACACGCTGCCATCGCGGAGGGGCTCTGCCTCGGCTCCTTTTGCGATGGTTCGGCAGGTTTCTCATCCGATCTTTTTCCCCGGCCTTTCTCTAGCACGTATGGCCTTCAAATATGCTTAACCAACGTGCGAATAGGTCATCTAGGTGCCGGGAATCCTACGGGGTATAACACGACGTTCGCCAGGGACGAGATGATGTCTCTCCAAGGAGCGGTATGCCTTCCGCAAAGGATGAAGATGGGGTCCCAGGTCCTCATAATGTCCATTCCATGGATGGACTATTTTTATACCGATCCGCACTACACCACACCCCTTGTCGAGCCTGGTGCCCGAGGTGCATATATTATATATCAAGAGTCCGTCGGACTCAGACACAACTATAGTTTAGGGGTCGAGCGGGCTTAGTTGCAGACCCAGGGGACTGGTAGGACGACTATGGTTATTAGATGACTCAGTACTACCTTGCTAGGGTATATAGATTGGATTGTATTCACCAGGGGTTATGGGGGCCCCAGGTGGGTTATTCTGTGTTGGTTGTACGTTCCTGCTTATGGGAGCCAGGTAAGTTTCTTGTTTGCGTTAGTTACTAGTAGACTAGATAGCAGGAAGTTCATCTATTCAGGTGGTATTTCTATCCCTTTTTTTCAGTTACTTTCAGTTTCATTTCAGCTTATTCAGTTATTTACAATTACTGCCTTACATATTCGGCACATATTGTACTGACACCCTCCTTGGGGCGCTGTATTACTTGCCTGCAGGTATGTACAGACACAGGTCAGGACCTTCTTAGTATCCAGCCAGTACTAGCAATGCAGTCGGCTCCTTTCCTCTGGAGCTAATAAGTTAGAAGGTTTACTCTCTTTTTGTTTGTACAATTATAGGTAGGTCGGGGCCCTGTCTCGACCACTATATCACTCCTAGAGGCTTGCAGATTGTCTCAGATTCCCTGTGGTTAGTTGTTGTTGGCCGTGTGGGGCCCAGATATGTTTTATCTTGCGTTTTAGCCATGTGGGGCCTTGTTTAGCTGTTGGTTAGTGGCCTTGTCGGCCATAGACTAGTTTAGCACTTAATTTACTTTACAGTCATAACTAGATATCATGGTGGTCTTGTCGGCCCACAGAGGATTCCCTATTATTGTCTGTTTTTGGGTAGCTGTTTTCTTTTACAGGTGGCTATAAGGCCTTGTCGACTTGGGGCTGTGCTTACAACCGAGATATAGCCTATTGCTTCTTGATTTGAGATTTAGTGTTAGTCATGCACCAGAGGTGCGTAAGCTCAGTCAGGCCAGTTCAGACTCTAGTAGGGCAATAGGTGCCAGTAATGCCTTCCAAGGTGGGGCATGACAAACTTTGTATCAGAGCAGGTCATATCGCAGGGAGTTTGCAAGCCGTGCTAAGTATAGTCTTGCCTATGGAGGTGTTGTGCACCACCTAGTATAGACAAGAGGCTGTGAGGCATGTTAGGATGGTTACTCTTTCTTCTCTTCCAATCGTGCTATAGAGCTGTGTTGTATAGGGATGAGTCCCTAAGCTTATCGTAATCTGCTTTTCTACAGAGAAATGACGGACACGCGACATACCATGACTGCAAGGAAATTAAATGTTGTAGCAGAAGAAGGCACTAGTAGGGTGCCCCAGTTAGAGTCGGCCTAATTTGAGGGAAACAGGGAGACTACATCTCGGTCTCCCCAGCACTTTCCGCTATGCCAGGAGCCATCCAGAGTGGCAGATGTGTCGGCACCGCCTCCAGTAGTCTTTATATTGATGCCATCAAATTAGGAGGTCAGGAGTGCTATTTTTATGATAGCTCAGATGATGGCCGCATAGGGTCAGCCAGTGGAACCCGTAATTGTGAAATCTTCAGGAGGACCAGGTAGTTCGAGGGTTCAAGAGTTCCGCGCTCTAAATCCCCCGCAGTGTACGGGGACGGACCGGGACGAGGACCCTCAGGACTTTTTGGACCAGCTGCAGCAGATCTTTAGAGTAATGCATGCTACACCTGCAGAATTAGTTTAGTTAGTGGTATTTCGACTACGGGACATAACAATATTATGGTACGAGAGTTGGGAAAGGTCCTAAGGTAGAGATGTTCCCCCTCCGACTTGGTCCAGCTTTTTAGAGGCTTTCTTGGACCATTATTTGCCATGGGAGATCCGACAGGCCCGGGTAGATCATTTTTTGCATCTGGAGCAGGGCTCGATGAGTGTTCAGGAGTATGCTATGAGGTTTGATTTCCTGGCCCGATATGCACTGGCTTTTGTAAATACCATGCCAGCTAGGGTGCACCGATTTATCATGGGATTGAATCCAAAATATATAGATAGTTGTATTACAGATACCCTGTGAGAGGACATGGATATTGATCGTGTTCAGGAATTTGCTCAAAATATTGAGGGGATCAGACAGCGGCAACAAGAGATAGAAAGAATAAATCAGGAGAAGCACTGCAGGGCTAGACTGAGTGACGTGCAGGCAGAATTTCAGGGCAGACCCAGGCCACAACTATCAGGCATACCACCCAAGCCCCCACCTCCATAGTAGTAGCAGGGTGGTTGATCAGGCCGTCAAGGGCAGTCAGGACCCGACGAGAGTTCACGACCATCAAGCTCGAAGCAGCAGAGTGGGTTAGAGTAGAGTAGATTTACCGTTCCTTTTTTCCCTATTTGTAGTCTCCTTCATCCTGGGGCATGTAGGTGTGGTTCTTATGCATGTTACATCTGCGAGTAGGAGGGTCACCTAATGAAAGACTGTCCAGCCAGGGGTCATAGTGATCGGGACCGACAAGACTGATCTTCAGTAAGGTCACGTGCCCCAGCATCTCTAGCATAGGCCCTCAGCTCCAGCCGGCAGAGGCCGAGGTAGATCAGGGGCATCTAGCTTAGGCACCGGTCTAGATCGCACTTATGCTTTACTGGGACGACAGGAGTCAGAGTTGTTGCCGGATCTAGTGACAGGTATGCTGGACATCTGCTCTCATTCCGTGTATGTATTAATTGACCCAGACTCCACTTTGTCTTATGTTATGCTATTAGTGGCCCATAAGTTTGGTATTATACCATAATTACTTCAGCGACCTTTTTCAGTGTCCACACCCGTCGGTGATTCCATCATAGCTAAAAGAGTCTACGGAAGGTGCATAATAGAGGTTGTTTGTCGCCAGACTTTAGCAGGTTTGGTAGAATTAGAAATGATTGACTTTGATGCAATTATGGGTATTGATTGACTAGCACCATGTTATGCCAATGTAGAATGTTGGACCAAGACTGTCCGATTCTACTTTCCAGGGGAGGTAGTATGAGAGTGGAAAGGTAATGCATCCACGCCAAAAGGTAGGTTTATTTCCTATCTTAGGGTGAGAAAGTTGATAGCGAAGGGGTTCATTTATCATATTGTCAGGATTCAGGATGTTCAAGTAGAATCTTCGGCTCTCCAATCTATTCTAGTAGTTAATGAATTTCCCGACATATTCCTTGAGGAACTTCCTGGTATCCCCCCAGAATGAGAGATCGATTTTGCGATCGACTTATTACTAGGTACTCAGCCTATATCCATCCCTCCATACCGAATGGCTCCTGCTGAGCCTAGAGAATTGAAGGAACAACTGAATGATCTGTTAGATAAGGGCTTCATCAGGCAAAGTACTTCACCGTGGGGTGCGCCAGTTCTGTTTGTGCGAAAGAAGGATGGCTCCCTCCGCATGTGTATAGACTACCGGCAGCTGAATAAAGTCACCATCAAGAATAAATACCCACTCCCCAAAATAGAAGACTTTTTTGACCAATTACAGGAGGCGAAGTATATCTCTAAAATTGACATAAGATCTGGGTATCATCAGCTTCGGGTTCGAGAGAGACACATTCCAAAAACCTCTTTTAGGACTAGGTATGGCCATTTTGAATTCCAAGTCAAGTCCTTCGGACTGACGAATGCTCTTGCTATGTGATAACGCTCAAACCACACATCCTTACGGAATATGAAGCAGACGTTGTCAATAAAGAACCCAACTAGAGGTTGGGGTCGATCCCACAGAGAATACGGAAGGATGTAGAAGAATGCTAGTACTTAAGCTTTTTAGTTAATTATTTCCTAAGAGGGGGAAATTTGTAAAAGTTATAAATAACAATATTGAGAAATTGTTTGTTGTTTCCAAATTAATGCAACTAACTAGGGTAAGTGTTCCGTTTTATACTAGTGATCTACTCCGGTGCTTAGCATGCAACATTGGTAAGTTAGGTTCACCTAAATTTTTGGTCCCCTATCTAGATGATTTTCACCACGCAACTTGGTCCGTCTACGGGTGTATTCTTGATTAACCTTTACCCTTAATATTGGATGAGCTATCCTCGGACAAGTTCAAGCTATTAGATGAGGGTTGATAGCCTCAAATCTCTATTGTTAATCCCTTTTCCCATTTATTTCACCCTCGGTCTGGTAAGAAAGAATAAGGCGAGTTCTAACGTTTGCAACCGTTAAAAAAAGTAATTAAAACGAAGGAAAAAAAATACATGCATAAACTCCGTTCAAGAATCACTAAGTATTTTACATATGTGTGTTAATTTTTAATTGTTCCCACAACCCTAGTTGTGGTGGTTTTAGCTTATCATGTTTATAAGTAAATTCATAGCATTCATAGACAAAAGAAAAAATTAATACTTACAATGATGATAGGAAGAAACGTACTTGATTAATGCAACAATAAAGAAGAACAACTCAAAAATTGCCTCAAAGTATGACGTAAAACTTCTAATCCCAAGACTTGTCTAAAACTTGGCTTATAATTCTACTTCAAACTTAAAACTTGATTCTAAAGCTTGATACTTCATCCTAAAGCTTGATTCCTATTACATGAAAATAAAAGGGTATCTATAGTAGTAGATTTATGTTTTCCTTGTTCCATCATGAATTTGAATTGTTATTTAAATTTTCTTTTCCTAGTTGAAGTAGGAAATCCATTTTTAGTCGTTGAACAAGCCTTGCCGCTTCGCCTCCTGCCACTACCGCATCCAGTGCCGCATAGCACATGCCAACGCGCCTGGAAGGAAGCATCTACGCGCCTGCCATCGCGCTGGGAAGGAGCTGCTGCACACCTGCTGCAGCGCTGGGACAAGGCTGCCTCGTGCATGCCACAATGCTGAGAAGAGGACTGCTGAGCACCAGGCATAACACCAATTCAGTGTTGCGCCGCGCTTGTCCTTGCGCCAACATGCTGTTGCCTCGCTTGGCTGTGTGCCAACCTTGTACGACCATCAATCCTTGCATTCTTCAATCCCACTTCTTCACATTTTATCAATAATCCTCAAATACCTTCAAATTCATTATTTCAAGCCCTAAAAACATCTCATCACGTGTGTTAGCTAATTTCACAAATATATAACATAATCACACGCAATTACATATAATTTATTCTCAAAACGTAGTAATGTACGGGAAAAAATATGTGTATGAAGTGCGTTAGTACGCCCTTCATCAACACCCCACACTTAAACTATTGTTCATTCTCGAACAGTCGACTACTTTCCTTCTAACAATAAGCACAAAATTCATCCTACGAATAGGTCTACTTACACTTAGGATCATGAGACAAATCAAAGAAGCTCATAACTCACTCGCATGCATATAGGTTCAACATTAAGATGTCAATGTTCGAAATCACTTAGCTTTTGAAAACTAGCTCATCAAGACATATTTCGGGCCAACATGAATTATGTGTAATTTAGCAATCAAGATTAAACCAAAGTCTTACCATTGTGCCCCTCACAATTTGGAGAGATGCCCCTTTCCACACAAGATATAGAATAAGATTAACTTGCGCATAAATAAAATAATTTCCGCTCACTCTCACAAAAGAACTCAACATACATGCAAAAGACGACCCATAGGCTTTCCCTTAGTGTAATACTCCGCTAATATAGAATTATGAATCAAGGATCAATTAGGACTTTGATTTGGTTGTAATGTAGGCTAAAGGACGAGTAGGAACTATTTGGCCAAGATAATGACTAACCACCCAAAGCACTTTAATACTTCACAACACATTGATTTTTAGCTCATTCTTCAATTTCCAAATTTTCTCCTTATACCTCATTTTATTTTTAAATTTTCCAACTTAGCACAAACTTGTTGCGCTCCAGTGCACTCGCAAGCGTACGCGGTTGTACAAGTAATACAGTGACCCTTTTTAAGAGCCGGATGTCGAACCCATAGGGACTGGACTAATTCAGCAAATTATGAAGTTCAAGTGTAAGATTAACCTTCACAAGTGATGATTATAAAAGTTTTTGATAAATTATAATTCAGTTTTGGGGTGGTTCACAAAAAAAATCTAGAAACGATATAATAAGCAACTAGAGCTAAGGCCGGATAATCATGCAATGCTACACTTTGTAATGGTTCACGTATGAAATTATCAATTTTGGTCTCACATAGTTGGAAATGCAATGTTCATGGTCTCTCGAGCCTCTAAACACAACAAACCAGCCTCACAACTACATCGTTGAGCGGGGATGTGACATCCTAGTTTGTGGGCAATTCAACTACATGGATGTGGTTTACGGGGTTTGTGCTCTTGATTAGGGACTTTCGTAACTCGAGTAATTTAACCTAACTTAGCTTCACAACTACTCGTACGAGTGGTGGAGTGAAAATTCTAAGTTTGTGTCTTACTATCATCCCGTTTTAACAATCAAGCAAGGCAATTTAGGTATATTATTTATCCAAATTGCGATTCATATCGAAAGATAAGAACTTGCTCATTACATTCCTATGTTGCCTAGGGTTACTCTTTAAAGCTTTTACCTAGCTTAACATGTATATTTTCATGGTGATCAAGTACAAAAAAAACAATAATAAAGAATGTAAGACAAAACAACAATTAACAACTCAAACCAAAATGAATTCATGAATTACAATCATATCACGTGGCCTCAACCCTAGGGGAAGGGTTTTAGCCACTCATGTTCGTATAATAACTTAAAAACATCGGTAAAGTAGAGTACTTACAAGAATAAGTAAAAGTGAATGTAAAATTAGTGAACCCTAGGTGAGTTCTTCACTTCTCCCTTCGCTCTTCTATGGTTTTCAGAAAATATTTCGTGACAAATGATTTTAGGAGCTAAGGGTTTAATTTATAGTAAATGAGAAATTTGCACTTTTTGGCCTGTCATGGAATGGCTCCATCGCACGGAGTTTAACTGCTCCGTGGCACGGAGGTAACGCAGCAGCACACTGGTTTGGCAGCCCCTGCTCATATAAATTAATTCGTTGCTCCGTGGCACGTTGTTGAACGCCCCAATGGTTTTTCGTGAAATGGAGTTGACTCCAAATGTCCCTTTTAGCTTGTCTCGTCATCCATAATCCATCCCTTAACATTTATCTTCAATAATAGGACCATAATATTCACATTGATCTCCATACATTGGCAATTTCAACCTACAAAGAGAGTTAATCATATTTGTTAGTCCATGGACACAAATTACTCAAAATACATGATATTATTCTTAATTAAGGTACAACATGGGTAAAACATGGGTATAAAATAGTATTTGGGCATATAAATATGCCCAAGATCACTACCCCGCACTTAAAGCCTTGTTCATCCTCGAACAAATCCTTTACATCTCATGCACAAGGAAGACTCACAATTTACCAATTGACGCAAGACAACTCATATTAAGGCTACAATGACTGATTTAGATGACAAGTTCAAATAAAGCATGTTATATATATAATATATAGCATAATTCAAATCCAATACAACCAAGTTAAGACCTCCTAGCCTCAAGAATCGACTCTACAACCACAGAAAACTCATGCACATTAGCCAATCAAGAATTCTAACATGAATTCTATCTTTTATCAAACATGTTCCCTCACAACACGAGAGATACCCATTTTTCACTTACAAGTTTTCCAATTATAACATGTATGGGTATATGAATAAGAATTCAACTCACTCTCACAAAGAATTCACATGCGTCATGTATTGACCCATAATCTTGCCTTTAGTGTATTACTCCATTAATTTAGGAATGTTTGAACGAAAGATCAAGTAGGACTTATCGGGTTGTAATGTAAGCTAAGGGAAGGGTAGGTACTATTCTGGCCAGTAATAGTGACTATCTTCCCCAAGCGCTATTAATACATCACACTTTGGGAAACGTGCATTGGGAAATGTGCAACATTGCCTTGTCTGCTGCCTCAAGTATATAAGGGTCTCACACTTAGAAATGAGATCATAATTCATTTATCTTTTACCAGCAGAGAATAGGGACGCAGGAAAACCTTTAATTTTCATCCAATTACGCCGCTAAACGCCATCCAAGTCTGAATTAACTTCGCGTATCGAAGTATAAGGCTGTAGGGAGCATTTCTATGGAGTTAGTTTCGTGAAATTCGCTTGGCAAATCGTCGTCCCGCCGAGCCAATGTTGTTGGAATTGCTCCAAGCTAGTGTCAATACGATCACAGGCTTATAGTAAGCACTTCTTCCTTCTAGATTTTAGAGAAATAACGAGGTTTTGACCGTGTTCCGTGAAGTTGGAGTATAGTTAATATTTATATATAAAGTTTTTCTTTTTGCCGAATTTAGTGTTAAAAATAGTCCTCTCTTTCCAATAACACGATTTCAGTTGGGAAGAGCTATTGATACTAATTGGAATCTATTAGTTAATCAGAAATCGACAATCGAGGTATGTTAAGGCATTTTGTTTCGACAAGTTAGTTTCTTCAACATAGTAATCCAGTATGAGTCCCAGTAAAGCATGTCAAGGTTATACCTGTATAGCTTCCGTGAACACCCCAGGGTTAATAGCTGTGTCACTGCCTGCCAGGGGCGAGGATGCGTCGCTCTACGGAGCGGCATGCCGTATGCAAGGGACGAAGATGGGGATACAGATCCTCATACTTCCATGGTAGGCCTTATACACACCCCCGCCAAGCGTTTACTCCTGGGGTGTAGATATCAAGAGTTATGAGTTGGAGTAGCTAAATCTTCATACTATCCTAGAGCCAGTCGAAATTATGTTTCTCTTAAGCGGTTATTTCTGTGTCTAGTTTTGCTGATACTCTTACTCTATTTTCTTGGTTTTATTCCTTAAGTTGGGTAACCATTTAATCACGGTGTAGACGTTGGCAAGCCTATATTCTCCGTTGGATTAGCTCTGAAGTTTTGATACTAGAGCCGGACCCGGATGGTGTTCCCGTCACCAGACCTAAAGAAATAAGATAAAAGAAATTAAATAAGATAACCAGTAAATACTTCACAAAGAAATAACTATTAAGGAGTAACATCTAAAGTAGATATTGGCCCCAGGATAGTACTAACATTCCCCCGAATACTTTGTATTATATTAGAATTTATGCTTACACATTCATTTACAGAACAAATAAAATACTACAATAGGAGAAAATGCATATGTTTAAAATATCAAAGTAACTATAAAAAGAAAAGAACAGAAATATTAAATAACATAGACTATTATAAAAAACTAATACCTTCAGATACTCTGGATAATTATTCTAGAAAAATAACTAAAAAATTAATTCTTAACAATCTAATAAGGTTATATAATGAATTATATTTTGTTAGTCATAATTTGTCTATACAAAGAAGACAATTAGATAATATATTAATTATTCAGTTAAAACTATCTGCACATTTTTAATGGATATCTCTGAAAATCAGAACATAATAAATATTATTAATATTTTTGCCACAACTACTAAAATAGCTAAGATAGAGAGCATTTTACAAAATTGGAATATCCCAAAGGAATGTTTTGAAAAGGTATATAAGACTGGACACTTTAATTTTATTAAAAATTATAATATTAAAACCTCTGAATCTATGGTCGCTATTAATAAGTCTATTGAGACTATTAAACTATTAGCAGCTGAAGACATTAACAAATATAGGAAAAACTATAAGTTTTTTCACATAGGACTTGTCTAGGTCACGGTTAAACCGTTGTATCGATTAGGCTTAGACGTGCCTATATGCCTTCTACTAAGAGACAATAGGTAACTAAACTTTGATGATTCATTATTAGCAGTATTACAAAGTAACCTAGCTAATGGTCCGATACATTTTAACTGTTATCATAATTTTTCTATAGATATTAATGATCAAAATGTTATGGATACCCTAACATTAAATGTTAAACCAAAAACGTGAATAGCAAAGAAAATACAAGAGAAATAGCCATAATATACAGGGTATATTACGGGCTAATGAAAACTGCCCTAGCTCCAAAAGCAAAAATAGTAAGTAACAAAGGGGTTACCATGCTTATGGAAGCCAATCACAATCACAACAATATTTTCGTCCCAAAAATGATAAAATGGGATGATGTGTTAGTAAAGGATAATTGGCATTTTGACTCCATAACGGAGCCGGAAATTGAGGAAGAAAATTCAACCATTGAGCAGGTAATACAATTTTTGGATGGATCTATAGATTTAAAATTTCTAAGATCCCAATCCTTTAGTCATGCTTCTTCAAGTAAAAGAATGTCCTTTTCGAGAACTTCATTTTCAAAAACGCCAGAAGAAAAGGAGGTAACACTTGAAGACGTAGAGAAAAAATTAAAGCGAGTAGATTTCTCTGAAATAATTCCTAAGGTTGAATATGAACCTACAATTACCAAAAGAACAAGTCCCACAGCTAGTGAGATGCTAGAAGTGAGAGACTCTTTATGCATGATTAGATCTGATGAGGAATTCGAACCAGACTTTGAATATTTAGATAAACTCTGGTTAGATCCAGAAAATAGCATAAAAAGGCAATGGTATGAAGAAAAATATTCATTAAAAGAAAGATTATCCTTTAGGAAAAAATGGTGCGCCAATATGAAAAGGATGAGATGCAATATAGAGTTCTTTAAATGGTTTGAGTATACAGGAAAATTGGATGATCAAAAGGAATCATTGAGCATGATTGTTAATAAATGACATACCAAAACTAAGGTGGTTGAATCTATAATTGCCCCACTAAAGGAAATTAGTTTACCAATAGATGGTGGAATTGTCACAGCTACACCTTTTAAAATTGATATAGTAGACACCCAAGGTGATCCTAAGAATAAAGATATAAATAGATTAATTCAACAAAACAATTACACTAATCAATTACTATATGTAGTCTCTAATCAGATCCTTAAGACTGATAATAAATCAATTTTCAAAGATAAACCTAGCCCTTCCTACAATAATAAAAAATTTGAAACCTATCCAATATTTAAATTACCAGAATTTTACAAAGATAAATTCCCCAAATTTCAAGAAAAGTTTGAAATCACAGATGTTCTTATAGAAAAGATTAATGAAAAGTTAAAGGCTGAATTAAAATTAAAGAATGAATTAAAATTAAAGGATGAATCAAAATTAAAAAATGATAAGGTCATAAGAACAATATCCGAAAAGTCTGATAACGACATTAATAAATTAAGATCTAAATATTCCATCAAAAAGAATTATTATAATAAACCCTCATTCCCGGATATGCAGTATGAAGAAAATGAATTTTTATCTCATACTTCACACTCTGGAAATGAAATTGCTGAATGGAATATTGATGGACTTGCAGAACATTAGATATACAACAAGTTACATGAAATGGGAATGGCCATTACGGCCTATAAAATGAAAAACTGCACGGATAAACAAGCTTCCACTCTAAATATATCTGGATTTACAGGGACATTAAAATATTGGTGGGATAGTTATCTTACTGAAGGTAATAGAAATAGTGTAACAAATGCTACAACCATCACTCAAGTTATTAAGACTTAATCTACAGGACAAACTTTTTAAAATATATGCGTAGAAGACGCCACAGCTACCTTAATTTATAGTATAGCAAAACATTTTATAGGAGAACCTCAACTTTTTCAAGACAGGAGTTTAGAAATACTATCTAATCTATCTTGCCCAAAGTTAGATGATTTTAGATGGTATAAATATGTATTCCTCAACAAGGTTATGGTCAGAAAAGACTGTAGTCATAATTATTGGAAAGAAAAATTCATAAGTGGTTTACCAACATTATTCGCTGAAAAGGTTAGAATTAAATTAAAAGATAGATTTGTTGGAAAAATTCCTTATAGCCAATTAACCTATGGCGACCTTATAAGTTTTATAAATGTCACAGGACTTGAATTATGTACAGATATGAAGCTTAAAAATCAACTTAAAAAGGATAATAAAATATCCAAAAAAGAAATAGGAAGCTTTTGTCAAGATTTCGGATACATCAAGTTGTCTGGCCCTTCAAAAGAGGCATCCAAGAAAATTAAAAGAAGACACAAGCACTATAAAAATAAATCTGAAAAACCCCATCATAACAGAAAAAGATATAAAAGGCACAAATGACAAGCCAACAAAGGTGGCTTTCAAGGAAATAATGATAAGTGTTGGAATTGTGGAAAATTTGGCCATAGGGCTAAGGATTGTAAGGTCCCTAATAAAAAGAAGGATAAGATCAATATGTTAGAGCTTGAGCCAGAAATAAAAGATAGATTATATTCTATTCTTGGCGAATATGACAATATTTCTTCCCCTGAAGAAAGTTTCAGTGCTGAAGACCAGCTTAATATAGCATATAGTTCTGACAATAGTGACTCAACTGATCATTGTTCATGTACGGGAGCAATCTGCACCTGTGATAGCAACTCAGTAAATGTCATTAACAATAATAACAAGGAAATCTTCTTTGATATGATTGATCATATTGAAGATAAAGATCTTAAAAGAAAATATTTAATAGAATTAAAAAATATAGTTCTTAACCAACAACATGATAAAGAAACAGTTGAGCCTTTTAATATGAAAAATGTACTAAATAAATTTAAAGAAAAAAGGTCTAGTACAACAGTACAAGATCTTCAAACCGAATTATTACATATTAAAAATGAAGTCAAAGAAGTTAAGAAAAGACTTAACAAGCTAGAAACAGATGCCCTTGCTAATAAACTATTAAATGAACTAGAACCAATGCAAGAATTAGAATTGTATCGATCCGAACCAGGAGAAACATCAAAATTAGAAAAAAGTGAAGAAGAAGATGAGCCTCTAGGGAGCTCTCTAGAAGGTAAATCAGGGATAAAAACTATTGCAATAGTTAAAGCCCAGAGCTGGCATATACCTATCACATTGGTTATAAATAAAAATTATACTATTCACAAAATTGCATTATTAGACACAGGTGCAGACCAAAACTGCATTATTGAAGGAATAATCCCTACTAAGTTCCTTGAAAAAAGTACAACGCGGTTATTCTCCGCGACAGGTGAAAGACTCAAAATAAATTATAAGCTCCATAAGGCACACATATGCAATAATGGAATCTGCTTTATTAATGATTTTGTAATAACTAAAGATATAAACGAAGAAATAATATTAGGCACCCCCTTTATAACCCAAATAAAACCCTATGTCGCTGATTTAGACGGAATCCACACCACTGCTCTAGGAACATATATCATTTTTCCCTACCTAAATAATATGTCAAAAGAAGAAAGTGAATTTATAAAAGAAAAAAACTATCTTTAGGATAAATCTGCTTTCCCAACAAATAAACTATTTAAAGGACGAGATATAATTTAAACGGATTGAAACCGCTTTAAAAATTCCGAAGGTAGAAGCAAAAATTAAAAGCCTACAAGAATTCATAGAACGAGAAGTCTGTTCAGAATTTCCTAATGCCTTTTGGGATAGGAAACGCCATATTATTGAGTTACCATATATTGAGGGATTCAACGAAAAGAATATCCCTACTAGGGCAAGACCTATTCAAATGAATCAGGAGTTAATGGAATATTTTAAGAAAGAAATCAATGATTTACTTGATAAAATGATTATTAGACCCTCCAAGTCACCATGGAGTTGTTCAGCATTCTATGTCAATAATAGTGCGGAAAAAGAGAGAGGGGCCCCAAGGCTAGTCATTAATTATAAGCCCCTTAATAAAGTTTTAAAATGGATCAGGTATCCAATACCCAATAAAAGAGATCTTCTTAAAAGAACTTATAAAGATAACATTTATAGTAAGTTCGATATGAAATCTAGATTTTGGCAAATACAGATAGCAGAAAAGGATAAATATAAAACAACTTTTAATGTACCTTTCAGACAATATGAATGGAATGTAATGCCACTCGGATTAAAAAATGCACCGTCTGAATTTCAGAATATAATGAACAACATATTTAATCCACATAGTCATATTTCTATAGTCTACATAGATGATGTTTTAATATACTCAGAAGATATTGATCAACACTTCAAACATATCCAAACCTTTTTAAAAGTTGTTAAGCAAAACAGATTAGTAGTAAGTGCTAAAAAAATTAAGTTATTCTTGACTGCTATTAGATTCCTTGGTCATGAATTATATCAAGGAACCTATAAACCCATTTGTAGAGCCATAGAGTTCTCATCCAAATTTCCAGATGAATTAATTGATAAAACTCAGCTTCAGAGATTCTTAGGAAGTCTCAATTATGTTGTAGATTTTATTCCAAACATTAGACAGGTTTGTAAGCCTCTTTATCAGTGCCTTAAGAAGGATCCAGTCCCATGGGGATTAGAACAAACAGAGACAGTTTGAAAAATAAAATCAATACTTCAAAAACTCCCATGCCTAGGAATACCACATCCAGGGGCATTCATGATAGTAGAAACTGACGCCTCAGACATAGGATATGGAGGCATCCTTAAACAAAAAATCTCCCTAGAAAACCCCAAACAATTAGTAAGATTCACTTCAGGAATCTGGAATAATACTCAGAAAAATTACAACACCATTAAAAAGGAAATTCTGGCTATAGTGCTATGTATCACAAAATTTCAAGACGATCTAACAAATAAAGAATTTTTACTACGAGTAGACTGCAAAGCAGCCAAAGATGTTTTACAAAAAGATGTAAAAAATCTGGTTTCTAAACAAATATTTGCCAGATGGCAGGCTTTGTTATCCAGCTTTGATTTTCAAATCGAATTTATACAAGGAGAAAATAATTCTCTCCCAGATATTTTGACTAGGGAATTTCTACAGGGAACTAAATGAGACCCGGAACACCAGGTATAAGGCCCTTGAGGCCTCTATTTCAGCCTTTCAAACCAGATGAAATAATGAAAAGACCCTTCAAAGAAGAGGAAAAACCAAAATCAGAAAATAAATATTCAGTTTTGGCAGAATTCCCATCTTTGCCAAAAGCTACTATTCCGTCCCCATTAAAGGAACCCATAACCAGTCAGACCAGATTACAACCATTAAAATCAGTTTTTAAAGGAGACTCTTCATCAGGCGACAAAACTATCTCTATCCAAACCAAGGACAGTTATGAAATGAAGCCACCAGATACATATTCTCAGGCAGTTCTGCCAGCAACTCCTGAAAAGAAAATGGAGAAAAATATTCCAAATAAACAGCAGTTTGAGCTAACAGTTTTACAGGTACTGCCGATCATGGCCCTCGATAAAAAATATGAAGGTTTTGGAGTACCCGAGTTACTAAAACCCTACTACACAAATTGGAATTATGTGGAGACAGATGATCCCCTTAAAACCCGAAGGTATTATGAGTTCATTTTAACAGACACCAATTTAGTAAAATTGAGCATAAATTAAAATGTCTGGATAATCCTAATAGTATTCAATACTCGAAGTTCATAATTAAAAGAATTTTAAGTCCGTTTGAATGGTTTGTAGATCATCTGCATACACCCATTCCCCTATCAAGAACCTATAGACCCCAGACATACAACTGGTATGATTATAAGGCAGCTTGGTATAACTTTATGTATCTAAGGCCCAACACTCACTCTTGGTTTGTCAAGTATTCAGAAGAAATGAAAAGCGCGATCATTCCCAGATGGTTTTACGAATGGTGGAAGCAATTCGGAGGAAATAAACAGGTATTGTCAAAATATTTTCAAACACAGTTTGAAAAATTTCAGGTAGAGCAGAATATTTCTACCCTACCAGAAAATATTAAATTGTGTAAGTTTTTTATTGCAAAAAGAATTTCATATATTATCAGCTGGTCCTTTGATATTCATGAAATTGAAAGGATTAAATATCTGAGTAAGACCATCAAAATCAAAGGCTGGGCACCAACACCCCAGGAAGATAAGGAAACTTCAAGTTCTTCATTACGACAGGATTCCCAACTGTCCAAGGAAGAATTAAAAAGAAGGCTCCAGCATGCCTTGTCAAATTTGGAAAAAGATACCCAACAAAAACAGATAATGGAATTATTAGATACTGCATCCTCTCATACAAGTGAACCAAGCAATGGAGACATGCTAGATCCGCAAGGGATAGCTCAAGCTTATCTTCTCAACTAAAGGAGGCGGCCAGACTATCCTTTAAGAAAAATGAAAAGCTACTACAATCAAAAACAGTGGACCCCTCAGGAATCCACCCCAAAAAACAATGCAGAAAAAAGACAAGCCACATCAGGATAAAATGGAATCTCTACAGACTCCCATGCAGATGAAGACGAATCTTCATCAAATTCCAAGGTCACATCAGGACAAAATATCAAATTTCAAGGAAATCAAGTTTCAAGAAGATGAAGACATCTTTTAAATAGATCCGGGTAAAATTAAATCTTCCACATGTGGACACATGTAAATAGATAGCAGGTAGTAATTAGTTGACTCATCATATTGAGGTCTATTTAAGACCTTCACCTTGTATTAAGAAGCGCATTCGGAAAACACTACACTCACTTCCAAATTGCCCAAACCTCTCTATGTTCTCTAGTTTTCCTTCTTATATATAAACAGCTCTTTGTAAGTATCTTTTTCTTCTACTTTATTACTACTTGTAGTATTTTAATTTATTTTGCTCCTGCCTTTGTAATTAACTTAGAAGTTATTTTCTACGATTTTCTATGAATGTTAATATACAAAGTCCAATCTTGTTAATAAGACGAACAAATAGATTTGCTCAATAATAAATTCATCAACTTATTACATATTTACATATAATAATCCTGAACAATCAATTTATAAACTTATTATAGGTTTTCATTTAATAATCGTCAATAATCAATTCATTAACTCTTCACAGGTTCAAAATAAATCAAAGTAAGACATAAGCATATGGAACCAGTCATAAACACATTGAAAACACCCAAGTGGATAACTTTGTCTCATGAGGTTCTTCTTTCTAAACCAATCCGGTCTAACATGGACCTCTCACCAGTATTGAATCGTCTGGAATGTGTCTGTCACATATTTGTATATATATACATACATGTTAGAGGGTCTTTTATCTATCCTTCCAGTCATGACCTGCAAGGACTTTAGAAATATATATACAGTACTGGTTGTCACGACCCAAATGGCCATGATTGGCACCCACACTAACTCCCCGATGGGCGAACTAGCGAAACCCGATTCCCAAGTGACCCCAAAATTAAAGCATTCATGAAAAAGAAATCAACTATTATGATAAAAAAGCAATTCAAAATCACTACACTGCGCATACCAAAACTAAATAACCAATTTCCCAGAACCTGATTATCATTGCACAAGACGTCTGTTTCCACAAGCTAAGAAACTAAAACTAAAAATGAAATAAAGTGTCCAAATGTCCGAAAGAATGACATATACAACAAAGGTGTGAACTACATCCCCAACTTCTCACCTTCTAACTAAAATAGCTGTTGGTTTATAGGTGAGGGCATGAAGAACTACCGAGATCGAACTCTGCACTTAGAAAAGAATGCAGAGGTAGGGTCAGTACATGACACAGTATTGGTAGGCATCATCGGCCGACCTTACATAATAACATCTAATTAAAGCAATAATGATATAAAAAGGGTCCTCAACTTTATATAGAAATACAAGTCCGTTTATGAACACTAGCTCTACTCAGGAATCGACCAACCTGCTCCCTAGATTAGGCCTTGTCTTGCCCCACCTTGAGAGGAATGACTGGCACCTAATGCCACACTGGGATCTGGGCTGACCTGGCTAGGCATATGCACCTTTTGTACCTATCAGCGAATCAAAATCATGAAAATGAACTACTTTATCTCGGTTATAAATACAGCCTCAGGCTGACAAGTCCACGCAGCACCTGTAAAAGAAAATAGCTAACCCAGCCAATATAAAAATAAGGGGATCCTATGTGGGCTGGCAAGACAACCATGTTGTCTAGTTAAATGAAAACAGGCGGCCACATTCATACTATAGCCGACAAGGCTGCTAACTGGAAGCTATACTAGGCCCCACACAGACAACATACAAAACACAACAAATATGTAAGAGTGGAAATATTAGTCAGGATAAGGCCCCGGCCTACACAAATGCTATACAAATAAAAGAGAGGTGACCTCCACAACCTGACAACTCCGAATGAAAGGAACTGGCCAATCTGCTGACTCTGAATAGCTTCTAGGAGATCCTAAAACCTGTCTGTCTAAACCTATAGGCAAGTATGCAGCGTCCCATAGTTTGGCTTTAGTACAATATGTATCGAATTTGTAAGGCAGTAATAAAAGCTGATTAATAGCTGATAAAGAACTGAAAGTCAATAGCAAGAAGGGGCATAAGTTAACTTGTAAGCTTTCTTATCCATAACCTGCATCTTGTAAATCACTACCCGTATATGAGATGAAGTTGTACAACTATACATTCATAAGCTATAGCTAGCAGGAAAGTATACAAACAAGAACCTAACCTAGCCCCCATAAGCCTATAATGTAAAATTAACATAGAGATAATCTACTTGGCCCCCCATAAGCCCTGGCAGGCAGCAATCAGTCTATAAACCCCTATTGGTACTTCTGAGGCTCTGCAAGTAACTGTAACTAAACATACCTGGTCTCTTGAGACTATACCGGAACCTTCTAAGTTCCTATAACTGACTTCGGGCCTTTTCGCCTATGTGACTATACCTCGAGCACACGAGGCTCCACGAAGGGTCTATAATGCTGCTGCAGCTTAGAAGAAGTCCATAAGGAATAGACTTCAATATGTCCCTGTAGGCTCTACTTTAGTCCTTAAAGACAATATATGGCCCCGTAGGCAATTCAGTGGCTTCATAAACAATACAGCATCATAGCTACATAAGCAATCTATAGCTTCATAGGCAATAGCAGCATCGTACCTCAATAAGCAGTTTATAGCTCCAAAAGAAGTTCGTACAACTAGAAGCCTCGTAGCTAATAAAGTCAAGAGGCAATATGAAACACGATCTACCCCAACAAGGGACACTATGTTACAATCAACAAACCTAGTCATTCAGAAGGCACATCTTGCCCCTTAGTCCAACTTCACAAAGAAATAACTATTAAGGAGTAACATCTAAAGTAGATATTGGCCACAGGATAGTACTAACATTTCCCGGAATACTTTGTATTATATTAGAATTTATGCTTACACATCCATTTACAGAACAAATAAAATACTACAATAGGAGAAAATGGATATGTTTTAAATATCAAAGTAACTATAAAAAGAAAAGAACAGAAATGTTAAAGAACATAGACTATTATAAAAAACTAATACCTTCAGATACTCCGGATAATTATTCTAGAAAAATAACTAGAAAATTAATTCTTAACAATCTAATAAGGTTATATAATGAATTATGTTTTGTTAGTCATAATTTGTCTATACAAAGAAGAAAATTAGATAATATATTAATTATTCAGTTAAAACTATCTGCACATTTTTAATGGATATTTCTGAAAATCAGAACATAATAAATAATATTAATATTTCTGCCACAACTACTAAAATACCTAAGATAGAGAGCATTTTACAAAATTGGAATATCCCAAAGGAGCATTTTGAAAAGGTATATAAGACTGGACACTTTAATTTTATTAAAAATTATAATATTAAAACCTCTGAATCTACGGTCGCTATTAATAAGTCTATTGAGACTATTAAACTATTAGCAGCTGAAGACATTAACAGATATAGGAAAAACTATAAGTTTCTTCACATAGGACTTGTCCAGGTCGCAGTTAAACCGTTGTATCGATTAGGCTTAGACGTGCCTATATGTCTTCTATTATGAGACAATAGGTTACTAAACTTTGATGATTCATTATTAGCAGTATTACAAAGTAACCTAGCTAATAGCCTGGTATATTTTAACTGTTATCCTAATTTTTCTATAGATATTAATGATCAAAATGTTATGGATACCCTAACATTAAATGTTAAAATAAAAAACATAAATACCAAAGAAAATACAAGAGAAATAGTCATAATATACAGGGTATATTACAGGCTAATGAAAACTACCCTATCTTCAAAAGCAAAAATATTAAGTAACAAAGGGGTTACCATGCTTATGGAAGCCAATCACAATCACAACAATATTTTCGTCCCAAAAATGATAAAATGGGATGATGTGTTAGTAAAGGATAATTGGCATTTTGACTCCATAACGGAGCCGGAAATTGAGGAAGAAAATTCAACCATTGAGCAGGTAATACAATTTTCGGATGGATCTAAAGATTTAAAATTTCTAAGATCCCAATCCTTTAGTCATGCTTCTTCAAGTAAAAGAATGTCCTTTTCGAGAACTTCATTTTGAAAAACGCCAGAAGAAAAGGAGGTAACACTTGAAGATGTAGAGAAAAAATTAAAAGGAGTAGATTTCTTTGAAACAATTCCTAAGGTTGAATATGAACCTAGAATTACCAAAAGAACATGTCCCACAGCTAGTGAGATGCTAGAAGTGAGAGACTCTTTATGCATGATTAGATCTGATGAGGAATTCGAACCAGACTTTGAATTTTTAGATAAACTCTGGTTAGATCCAGAAAATAGCATAAAAAGGCAATGGTATGCAGAAAAATATTCATTAAAAGAAAGATTATCCTTTAAGAAAAAATGGTGCGCCGATATGAAAAGGATGAGATGCAATATAGAGTTCTTTAAATGGTTTGAGTATACAGGAAAATTGGATGATCAAAAGGAATCATTGAGCATGATTGTTAATAAATGGCATACCAAAACTAAGGTGGTTGAATCTATAATTCCCCCCACTGGAGGAAATTAATTTACCAATAGATGGTAGAATTGTCACAGCTACACCTTTTAAAATTGATATAGTAGACACCCAAGGTGATCCTAAGAATAAAGATATAAATAGATTAATTCAACAAAACAATTACATTAATCAATTACTATACGTAGTCTCTAATCAGATCCTTAAGACTGATAATAAATCAATTTTCAAAGATAAACCTAGCCCTTCCTACAATAATAAAAAATTAGAAACCCATCCAATATTTAAATTACCAGAATTTTCCAAAGATAAATTCCCCAAATTTCAAGAAACGTTTGAAATCACAGATGATCTTATAGAAAAGATTAATGAAAAGTTAAAGAATGAATTAAAATTAAAGGATGAATCAAAATTAAAAAATGATAAGGTCATAAGAACAATATCCGAAAAGTCTGATAACGACATTAATAAATTAAGATCTAAATATTCCATCAAAAAGAATTATTATAATAAACCCTCATTCTCGGATATGCAGTATGAAGAAAATGAATTTTTATCTCATACTTCACACTCTGGAAATGAAATTGCTGAATGGAATATTGATGGACTTGCAGAACATCAGATATACAACAAGTTACATGAAATGGGAATGGCCATTACGGCCTATAAAATGAAAAACTGCACGGATAAACAAGCTGCCACTCTAATTATATCTGGATTTACAGGGACAATAAAATATTGGTGGGATAATTATCTCACTGAAGATAATAGAAATAGTGTAACAAATGCTACAACCATCACTCAAGTTATTAAGACTGAATCTACAGGACAAACTTTTGAAAATCTATGCATAGAAGACGCCACTCTGCGTTCTAAATGTGGCAGGGCCTCATTAGTAGACTGTAGCAAAGGCACATCGTGTCCATTATTCCCTCGACTCGGGTTTGACGAAAATGCATCAGGTTATGAAAGAGATATACTGATGGCATATGAAAAAGAAAGATAATGTTGAGTTGTAGCATAGTGTTCAAAATACCCGCAGGTAAAAGTTGAACATCAAAAATTTGGTAGGCTAACTCAGGAGACAACTATGCCTGCATGAACACGGGAAGTAGCCAGTATGAATTTAATTATAGACTTAATTGAGTTATTGTCGAAAGGCTAATAAGATCAATTCATTTCTTGCCGGTCAAAATTATGTCTCAGCTAAAGATTACGCTGAATTAAATACTGAAGGAATAGTTCGGCTATATGATATCTAGTGTCTATTAAATCCTAATAAAGGGGCACAATTCACAGCTAGGTTTTGAAAAAGCTATCTGAATAGATTGGGACATAAGTTAATTTTGAGTATGACTTCTCGTCCCCAGACAAATGGCCAAGCAGCACACAGTTCAGATGCTCGGAGATGTGTTATGGGTGGAAGTGCAGGTCCCCTATAGGATGATCTGAAGCAGGTAAGTCATAGGTAATTGAACCGGGCATACTATACCAGTCAGAGGGAAACAATTAAAGTAATTGGGAGATATGTTATAATAGCCCAGGGTCGTCGAAAGTCCTATTCCAATATATGGCATAGGGAGTTATAAATTGATGCAACGACTGGGTATTCTCTAAATTTTTACCAAAAAAGAGTGTTATGAGATAAGAAAAGAAGGGCAAACCAACCATAAGTACATTGGGCCTTATCGGATCCTCCGGAAGATCGGCGAAGTGGCTTATGAGATAGAGTTGCCCTCGGGGCTAGGATCTGTTCATCAATGTTATGCAAGCGCGTAAGGGACATTTCTCGAGTTCTTTCAGTCGATGAGGCTCAGGTCATAGAAGAGCCGTCCCATGAGGAGACTCTAATAGTTGTACTAGATTGGCAGATTCGTAGGGGCTATCTTTAGAACCAAAGCTATAGCCTAACATAGTCTTATGGAGGAACGAAAAGGTAGAAGGAATTTCTTGGGAAGCTAAGACCGACATGAGGTCTAAATATCCTTACTTATTCCAACCTGACTCAGATTGTGCAGTTGAGGTGAAGTTGTTGTTCAGCTATTGTGTTGTTACTTATCAATATTGTTTAGTTATTCGCTTTTACAATATGGAGGTATATTGTATCATTGTTTGTGGCTTACTGTAAAATGCCTATGTTATACTTTTTTTGCATTTTAGGTTTCCGGATAGTCCATATTACAGAGGAGACTCTGCCTAAATTTTTCTTGCAATAGTTAGAGGAGTTGAGTCTTTTAAGCTTGAGATGACATACGAGGATGAATGTTCCTAAGGGGGATGATGTTACACCCTGTAAGTTCCTATCGTTTAACTAATGTGTCCGTATATATGTTGAGGGTTTTGGCAGAACGACGCATGTGAGGAGGAGCTCAAGAAAGGAACGCATGAGTATGGAGTCGAGCAAGCAGGATTGTGGGGACGGGGGCAGGGTACACCAGGCGCCGCGCCGCCCCATGGCGCAAGGAGAGCCGTGCAGTGCTGCGTCGTCCTCATGGTGCAAGGAGAGCCGAGCCGCACCCCTCCCTTGGTGCATTAGGAGATGCACCGCACCCATCCCCTGCTGCGATGGAAGGAGCATCGTGGACATTTCCCCACCACTTCCTATATATATATATGTTAAGGGTGAGTCCATTTCATTCTAATATTTTCCCTCGACTGAAAAGAGAGAACAAGTAATGAGTTCGTTTGTTTTTTGTCAATTTGCGCCATTAAACTTCGTCCAAATGCAAATTCGTCTTGGATAATGAGTTCCAGGCCTACGAGGAACATCCCTGCGGAGTTATTTCTTAGAAATTCACTCGGAGTACCAGAACCCCATTGAGTAAGAGTTGTTAGAATCACTTCTAATTGAGTCTTAAGCAACTGAAAGTGACGAATAAGTATTTCCACCTTCTAAACTTTTGAGAATTCATGAGCTCTCAGCTGAATTGAACGAAGTTGAATTGTAGTCAATGTTCTTTGAAAGGTATCATTGTCTGACGATTCCTATTATTGAAATAGCCTTATTCTCTCATCTTAAAGGCTGTAATTTAGTGGAATTACCATCTTCAGGTTGGAAACTGAGTGGCTACTGTTAGTGACCGTTAGTTTTAGCTGACTCAATACTTGTCATACAGGTCGCTCAGGGAACCACTCCAGTTGTAACAAGTCTGATGGACTAGTTGATACCCTAAGAAGGGAACATTATTAGTAATTAGATGTGGGGCCAACGCCGCAGGCTACTCTTACAAATGCCAGGTATATATTGCCGTGAAGGGCTAGGTCCAGATATACCTGCCTATGAGGCTATGAATCACCCAGAGGATCCATCTAAATTCTGGACAGACCAAGTTAGTGTCTAAGGGACTAGAACCATAGTATCACAACGTTACCTTTAAGCTAAAGGTTATAGTATGCTGACAGTGGGAAGTTAGGGCTAACTTCTTAGGAGAATCTCCGATTAGTAGCAGCCTACAGCTGTTTACAGCAAAGGAACTAAATGGTTGGTTGCTTGCGAGCTTACTGTTTGCTTATGAGCTATCACTATCCTCGTATGACCTTTAGCCTATCGCTTAGGTTACCCAGACCTTGTCCTTTTCCGTCTAAGACGACGGAGGGAGTGATCACTGTTTGGACCTTTTGGTCAGGTGTAGGCACACATACTGTTCTTGTTGGAAGCTTTATATACTAGTACTACTATGACGGTACCATCACCGCTATAGCGAGACCACTACCAAGGTCTAGTAACCGGTGTAGCATGGCCTAAACGGGTGAGAAAGCCAGCTGTCAACCATGAACTGATTTATATTAGATTGTGTTTTGATTAATTTTTGACTATTTCAATTAATTTTTTGGGTATCAAATTACAATATATACTTGTCATTGTTTAAGGTCGACCTATAATGCCTACCAGTACATAGTGCTTGTGACGCCCCACCTTGGGAGGCATAACTGGCACCTAATGCCACACTTGGACCTGGGCTGACTTGGTTGTGCATATGCACCTCTAGTGCCTGCCAGCAACTCAATACCAAGAAAACAAACTGCTATATCTCAGCTGTAAACACAACCTCAGGCCTTGAAGTCCACACAACACCTGTACAAGAAAACAACTAACCCAAACAACATAACAATAAAGTGATCTTATGCGTGCCGATCAGACCAACTATGCTATCTAGCTATAACAGAATGAAAACAGATTGTCATACATGCTATAGCTGACAAGGCTGCTACTAACTAGCTAAACTAGGCCCAACATGGTCAACACGCAAAATATAACACACATAGGCCCCATATAGCCAACAAAAACAACCTAACTGAAGACTGCAAGGCCCCGACCTATCCAAACTGTACAACAAAAAGAGCAACCTTCCACAACCTGGCAACTCCAAATGAAAGGAAATGACCAATCTACTGACACCGAATAGCTACTAACAGAGGTCCTAAACCCTGTCTATCTAATCCTGTAGGATAGTATGCAACGCCCCACGCGTGGGTGTCAGTACAATATGTACCGAATATGTAAGGTAGTAATAAAAGCTAAATAGAAGATGGTAAAGAACTGAAAGTAACCAGCAACAAAGAGAAAAATTTAACCTGTAAGCTTTCTTATCCATAACTGCATCTAGCAAATCACAACACAAACAAGAGCTGAAACTGCACGACTATACATTCATAAGCTATATCTAGCAAGAAAGTATACAAACAAGAACTTAACCTGGACCCCATAAGCATGAAAGGTACAATCAATGCAGAGATAGCCTAACTGGGTCCCCACAAGCCCTGCAGGCTGAAATCTATCCATATGGCCCTGTTGGGACCCCTGAGGCCATGCAAGTAACTGTATATGAACATACCTGGTCTCTGGAGACTATACCGGAACCTTCTAGGCTCCTGTAACTGAGTTTGGGCCTTTTCGCCCCTATGACTGCACCCCAAGCACACAAGGCTCTACGAAGGGTTTGTAATGCCGCTATGGCATAAAAGAAGTCCATAAGTGAATAGACTTCAATATGGTCCCGTAGGCTTTACTTTAGTACTTACAGACAATATATGGTTCTGTAAGCGATACAATAGCTCTGTAAGCAATACAACATCATAGCTCCGTAAGTAATCTATAGCTCTATAAGCATTAGCAACATCGTAGCTTCGTAAGAAGTTTATAGCACTGAAAGAAGTTCGTACATCTAGCAGCCTCTTAGCTATTCATGGCGAGAAGCAGTACGAAATACGATCTACCCCAACTAGGGACGCTATGTTACAATCCATAAATCTGGTCATTCAAAAGGCGTATCTGGCCCCTTAGGCTTAACGCGACTGCTACTCGCTCCTAGAAAGTCTATATAGTTGCCAACAGGCACACCTCATGTGCCTTCACCAGACTAGAGGTCCTGGAAGCGATTACAGCCTCTGTCGACATAGACGAAAAAGGACGAGGTCTGAGTGACCTAAGCGATAGCCAAAGTTCATGCTAGGACAATGATAGCTCATAAGCAAACAGTAAGGTCACAAGCGACCAACTAGTTAGTTTCCTTTACTTAGAATGACTATAGAGACACTACTATAATCCTTATCATGAAGGTAATGTTGTGATACTGTGGTTCTAGTCCCCTTAGATATTAACTTGGTTTGTCCAGCTTTCATATGGCCCCTCTAGGTGATTCATAGCCTTAAAAGTAGGTATATCTGGACCTAGCCACTTGCAGCAACCTGAACATGGGCATCTATAAGAGTAGGCTGGGGCATTGTCCCCACATCTAACTACTACTCAAGTTTCCTCCTTAGGGTATCAAATAATCTATCAGACTTGTAACAACTGGGATGGTTTCCTGGGTGACCTGTATGACAAGCATTATGTCGACTAAAACTAACAGTCACTGATAGTATCCAATCATATGGCAGCTCAGTTTGTAAGACAACCCTGGTGCCATCAACTCAAGGATAAGCCCACCCTATCTAGTTACCAACCCTGGAGGAGTTGAGGTACGCCATCGGCCTCTGGGTGAGCTTTAATGATAATTTAGGTGTCAAACTAGAAGTTATATCACCCAGATACGCCCTATGCTATCCAACCCTACCAAGTCAGGCCCAACTGCTAACAATAAGCTCCTAATGGGTTGGCATGAGAACAAGACATCAGAATCCCACTAATGCTATGAACAAAAGAATAGAGGAGTCTCTATGATGCTTCTAGTGTTAGTCACACCTAATATACTCTTTCCTGACGAGGGATGCTATGGTGTAACCTTAATACGCCTCATAGTAGCTAACCATGAAATATATAATCATCATCTATGTACAATATCTAATCATAACATATATGATCATTATCTACTTTTAAAGACACAGGTCATATCACTATACAACAGGAAAAACTTTCCAAAGAGGTTAGCCTTAACATACCTCGAATGCCGACTTTCGTTTACCCAAACAGTTCCAATCTGAAGCTGGTAATTCCTCCAATTTGCAGCCCTTATGCTAAGAGAATACATCTAGTTTCTATAGTAGGATATGCATAATAACAATATCTTTCATAAACATTGACTACAACTCAAACATTGTCCAATTCATCCAGAAACTTATAATTCCCGAGATTTTAGAAGGTAGAAATAGATACCTATCACCTGTATCTTCTTCGGACTCAATTAGAAGTGATTTCTACAATTTTTACTCGCTGAGACTCCGCCGACCCGGGCCAATTCCGAAGAAATAACTCCGTCAAGACGTTCTTCGTAGGCCTAGGTGTTACACCTTGTGAGTTCCTAACATTTAGTCAGCCTATTCTTACGTTAGTAAAGAGTTTTAAAGTACGACACGTACGAGAAAGGTCCTGGGGAAAGGTCGAACGAGCGCAGAACCGGGATCGCGCGGGAGAAGGGCGGAGTAGGCCGCAATAGTGGCGGTGTGTCATGGACCACCTCCCTGTGCGTTGGACGCCACGACATGCCCGTAAACTAGTGCGATAGGGTCCGTACAACGGACCCCATGCACCGCCCAAAAATTATATATAAGTTCAAGTTTTCATTTGTTATATTTCATATATACATATATATCTTCATCCAGAGAAAGGAAAAAACAAAACTTAAGGTAATTCTCTTCCTTTTACGCTGCCAAACACTGTCCAAATTCAAATTAACTTTAGGTATTGAATTATAAGCCTGCGGGGAGCATTACTACGAAGATAGTTTCTTGAAATTCTCCCAACAAATCATAGCCCCACTGAGTAAAAGTTTTCAAAATTGCTCCAAACTAATTTATATACGATCACAGACTTCAAGTAAACATTTCTCCCTTCTGAACTTTCTAGAAATTATACATTTTCGACCGTGTTCCGTTAAGTTGAAGTATAATTAATATTTATATAGAAAATTATCATTTATGCCAAATTTAGTACTGAAACTAGTCTCATCCTCCTAGTAATGCAATTACAGTTGGAAGGAGTTTTTGAGTACGATTTGAAACTCGCCAGTTAATCGGAAATCAACGATCCAGGTATGTTAAGGCAAATTCATTCGGTATGTTAGTTTCTTCAGTATTATTATTCGGCTTGAATCCAAGTAAGAAAGCTAGAAGTATATATATTGTGATTAGTAGTTGTTATTAGATGAGACCAGTATTCCAGGTTTGGTTGGGGATTGACTTTGTCCTGTATAGCCCTCCATAACCAACCCAATGGTTAATAGCTATGTCGACGCCCGCCAGGGGCAAGATGATGTCTCTCCAAGGAGCGGTATGCCATCCGCAAGGGATGAAGATGGGGTCCCAGGTCCTCATACAATCCATTCCATGGCTGGACTATTTTTATACCGATCGACACTACACCACACCCCCTGTCGAGCCTGGTGCCCGAGGTGCATATATCATATATCAAAAGTTCGTCGGACTCAGACACAACTATAGTTTAGGGGTTGAGCGGGCTCAGTTGCAGACCCAGGGGACTGGTAGGACGGCTATGGTTATTAGATGACTCAGTACAACCTTGCTAGGGTATATATATTGGATTGTACTCACCAGGGGTTATGGGGGCCCCAGGTGGGTTATTCTGTGCTGGTTGTACCTTCCTGCTTATGGGAGCCAGGTAAGTTTCTTGTTTGCGTTAGTTACTAGTAGACTAGATAGCAGGAAGTTCATCTATTCAGGTGGTATTTCTATCCCTTTTTTTCAGTTACTTTCAGTTTCATTTCAGCTTATTCAGTTATTTACAATTACTGCCTTACATATTCGGCACATATTATACTGACACCCTCCTTGGGGCGCTGTATTACTTGCCTGCAGGTATGTACAGACACGGGTCAGGACCTTCTTAGTATCCAGCCAGTACTAGCAATGCAGTCAGCTCCTTTCCTCCGGAGCTAATAAGTTAGAAGGTTTACTCTCTTTTTGTTTGTACAATTATAGGTAGGTCGGGGCCCTGTCTCGACCACTATATCACTCCTAGAGGCTTGCAGATTGTCTCAGATTCCCTGTGGTTAGTTGTTGTTGGCCGTGTGGGGCCCAGATATGTTTTATCTTGCGTGTTAGCCATGTGGGGCCTTGTTTAGCTGTTGGTTAGTGGCCTTGTCGGCCATAGACTAGTTTAGCACTGAATTTACTTTACAGTCATAACTAGATATCATGGTGGTCTTGTCGGCCCACGGAGGATTCCCTATTATTATCTGTTTTTGGGTAGCTGTTTTCTTTTACAGGTGGCTATAAGGCCTTGTCGACTTGGGGTTGTGTTTACAACCGAGATATATCCCTTTGCTTCTTGATTTGAGATTTATTGTTAGTCATGCACCGGAGGTGCGTAAGTTCAGTCAGGCCAGTTCAGACTCTAGTAGGGCACCAAGTGCCAGTCATGCCTTCCAAGGTGGGGCGTGACAAACTTTGTCTCAGAGCAGGTCATATCGCAGGGAGTTTGAAGGCCGTGCTAAGTATAGTCTTGCCTATGGAGGTGTTGTACACCACCTACTATAGACAAGAGGCTGCGAGGCATGTTAGGATGGTTACTCTTTCTTCTCTTCCAATCGTGCTATAGAGCTGTGTTGTATAGG
Organism: Datura wrightii; assembly: GCA_035772735.1. Lineage (NCBI taxonomy): Eukaryota > Viridiplantae > Streptophyta > Magnoliopsida > Solanales > Solanaceae > Datura > Datura wrightii. The sequence continues at coordinate 59,774,592 of JASDFA010000002.1, read as the reverse complement.
GATGAGTCCCTAATCTTATCGTAATCTGCTTTTCTACAGAGAAATGATGGACACGCGACAGACCACGACTGGCAGGAAATTAATTGTTGTAGCAGAAGAAGGCACTAGTAGGGTGCCCCATTTAGAGTCGGCCTGATCTGAGGGCAACAGGGAGACTATATCTCGGTCTCCCCAGCACTCTCAGCTATGCCAGGATCCATCCAGAGTGGCAGATGTGTCGGCACTGCCTCCAGTAGTCTTTATATTGATGCCATCAGATTAGGAGTTCAGGAGTGCTATTTTTATGATAGCTTAGATGATGGCCGCACAGTGTTAGCCAATGGAACCCGTAATTGTGAAATCTTCAGGAGGACCAGGTAGTTCGAGGGTTGAAGATTTCCTCATTCTAAATCCCCCGCAGTGTACGGGGACGGACCGGGACAAGGACCCTCAGGACTTTTTGGACCAGCTGCAGAAAACTCATGCACATTAGCCAATCAAGAATTCTAACATGAATTCTATCTTTTCTCAAACATGTGCCCTTACAACACTAGAGATACCCATTTTTCACTTGCAAGTTTCCAATTATAACATGTATGGGTATATGAATAAGAATTCAACTCACTCTCACAAAGAATTCACATGCGTCATGTATTGACCCATAATCTTTCCTTTAGTGTATTACTCCATTAATTTAGGAATGTTTGAACGGAAGATCAAGTACGACTTATCGGGTTGTAATGTAAGCTAAGGGAAGGGTAGGTACTATTTTGGCCAGTAATAGTGGCTATCTTCCCCAAGTGCTTTTAATACATCACACTTTCCTTAGGAATTGCCATCTTCTTACTTCACCTTTGTTCTTTTTTCTCCCATTTTCCACTTTCATTTCCCCATTTCATTAAGCACACCCAAACTGCTAGTAAGGAGTACTTAAGCAATTATTTTCTTTAATCTTGTTTTCGCTCTTTTCTTCTTTTACTCCTTACTAACTCTTGTTCAATTTGTTTTAAAAAGTGCACCTCTACTCTTTTCTTTAACTCCCACAACCACTATTTTTCTTCTCATTCCAACTTCTCCCTCCTTAACTTCTTTGCAATTTCACATAAGTGCTTAGGAATTTTGGATCAAATTCAAGGATAATGAAAGAAAAGGATTAAGCTTATGCTGCAACTATCAAAGAATAGGTTTAAGGCTCAATAGGATAACTAGGATCAGACATTCAAGGTAGGTAAAGCGACAGATAAAAATTAGGCTCATTCAAAGAAATGCCTAAATCATCTCCTACAATCGACATCCCTCATTGCGTTTTGTATACACACCAGGCAAGTTCGAGACACTACACAATAGCATGGAATATTCAAAAACCTTACACTCACAGCACATGCTTAATTCAAGACAAATTCAACAGACTCTTAACTCAACTAATCACAAGAATTCAACATTAAGCTTTAAGCACATAGAGTCACATTCAAGAGCCCAGGTGTCTCAAACAGAGTTATACAACTTCTTATATGCTTCAACACTGACCACACTTGAATCTCACAATCATGTATAGCAGATAACAAAAACATCAAGCCATCAATTAGCTACGGGTTCAAAAACCAAAACCTATTGACTAATTTTCCCTCAAGACGGTCATCATCCATCTATTGTCGGGAATAGTACCTAACTATGACTAAAAATAACTATGTACAGACAAAGAAAATTTTTATTCTTTGGTTCAAAGTGCCCCCAGTCGAAAAAGAACCGAAAATAAAAATGAATGGGTGGGGAATCATGCTCAAATCAAAAATTCTCCCTCAATCAATACCTATCAAGCACTAATTTCACCCAAAATCATTAAGCACAAATTTTTTGAAATTTCCCTCACCCCACACTTGAATCATGCTTTGTCCCCAAAACATCTAATTAAAATTCAAAAAGAGTGAGAAATGCTCCTTGGAGCCTCTAGGCCTAGCTAACAGCATGTTTTTCTTCATTTTTAAACAAGTGGGTACTCGACTCCACACTTTCCCTCTTTCATGCTTCTTAGCTTCCTCCTTCAAGGGTACTCAGGCTTCCCCTCCATCTGTGCTTAATTCTCCACCAAAAACAACAACAAGATGAAAATAAACAAAATCAACACAAATGTAAGAAATTAAAATTGTACCTGTGGCACCCTTGGGTTGCCTCCCAAGTAGCGCCTTATTTTACATCGTGGCACGACGCAACAAGTTTCACCACTTTTTCCTCCACTTTGAGGATATGAATCTCACCCCTAATTTCTTCTCCAGTTTCCTCTTATGCTCCAGAGGTGGTGATGAAAAAATTAAAGGACCTAGCAGTAGATGTCGCCTTTGGCACTTATTGGCCCTTACGTAAGTGAAGTCATTTTGTCTCTCAGAATCAACAAATTTCAGAATATACGGGGCTTGTTCCTCCTCTAGACCTTTCTCTACAAGCTTGGAAGACTCTATTTCTAAGTTGTCAACCAAACTTAATGTCGAGAAATGCTTCGAGTGGGGTACAATAGACCTCAAAGCTGAAACTGCGTTGTGCTTGACCTCCTTACTTGTGTACACCTTCTCCACATTTAACATCTAACTCCACATGAATGTCAAATGGTTGGAACTCTATCTCTCCTTTCATGACTGGATTGGCCATATGTGTGAGACTATCATGGGGACTCTCAGGAGCTTCTAACTGTTGAACTTCTTCCAAGAACTCACCCTTTTCTTCTCCTTGTAGTCCCTCTTGAGTATTGCATAAGACCGTCACTTTCAAATCAAAGCAAGCTGCAACCTCAGCCATCATCTCCATGAACTTGGCGCTTATCATTTCTAAGGCCTCTCCATTTTCCTTGGTCTGAACTCCTAATACTTCCATCTGCTCCCTCGTTGCTTCTATCCACTCAAGGACCTGTTTTAACATATTTTGTATCTGAGCTTGGTGTTCCAAGTCCTCCTTTTCATCATTCCTATACTCATCAAAAACAACTAAAGGATCATAGTAGGGGATTGGGGAAGGGGAATACGCATTTGGACAACCATCCCAATGGCCATCTTGACCACCACATATACTGCAAGTGTGACAGTGTTGCCACAAGTGGAGTCCTCCATAATTCAGATAGGACTCACATAAAATATAAGTATCCACCATTCAACCCATTTGTGTTCCATGATGTCATGTCAAGAAGGGTATCAGACTAAAAACAAAAATAAAATAGATCTAAAACTAATAAAAAAATATTTCAACACTTAAAAAAATATACACTAACAAAAAAAAATTCACCAATTACACCAGTCCCCGATAATGGCGCCAAAAACTTGTTGCGCTCCAGCACACTCGCAAGCGTACGCAGTCGTACAAGTCAAACCCACAGGGACTGGACCAATTCAACAAATTATGAAGTTCAAGTGTAAGATTAACCTTCCCAAGTGTTGATTATAGAAATTATAATTCAGTTTAGGGGTGGTCACAAATCAATCTAGAAACGATATAATAAGCAACTAGAGCTAAGGCCAGATAATCATGCAATGCTACACTTTGTAATGGTTCACGTATGAAATTATCAATTGTTGTCTCACATAGTTGAAAATGCGATGTTCATGGTCTCTCGAGCCTCTAAACATGACAAACTAGCCTCACAACTACATCGTTGAGCGGGGATGTGACATCCTAGTTCGTGGGCAATTCAACTACATGGATGTGGTTTACGGGGTTTGTGCTCTTGATTAGGGACTTTCGTAACTCTAATCATTTAACCTAACTTAGCTTCACAACTACTTCTACGAGTGGTGGAGTGACAATTCTAAGTCGGTGTCTTACTATCATCCCATTTTATCAACTAAGCAAGGCAATTTAGCTATATTATTTATCTTTATTGCGAATCATATCGAAAGATAAAAACTTGCTCACTACATTCCTATGTTATTGCCTAGGGTTGCTCTTTCGAGCTTTTACCTAGCTTAACATGTTTGTTTTCATGGTGATCAAGTACAAAATAAAACAATAATAAAGAATGTAAGACAAAACAATAATTAACAACTTAAACCAAAATGAATTCATGCATTACAATCATATCACGTGGCCTCAATCCTAGGGGAAGGGTTTTAGCCACTCATGTTCGTACAATAAGTTAAAAACATCGTTAAAGTAGAGTACTTACAAGAATAGGTAAAAGAGAATGTAAAATTAGTGAGCCCTAGGTGAGTTCTTCACTTCTCCCTTCGCTCCTCTATGGTTTTCAGAAAATATTTCGTGACAAATGATTTTAGGAGCTAAGGGTTTAATTTATAGTATATGGGAATTTTCACTTTTTGGCCTGTCATGGAATGGCTTCGTAGCACTGAGATGAACTGCTCCGTGATACGGAGGTAAACTGCTTGGTGGCACGGAGGTGAATTGCTCTGTGGCACGGAGGTAACACGACAGCACACTGGTTTGGCAGCCCCTGCTCATATAAATTAATTCTTTGCTTCGTGGCACGTTGTTGAATGCCCCAATGCTTCTCCATGACAAGGAGTTGACTCCAAATGTCCCTTTTATCTTGTCTCATCATCCATAATCCATCCCTTTAACATTTATCTTCAATATTAGGTCCATTATATTCACATTGAGCTCCATATATTGGCAATTTCAACCTACAAAGAGAGCTAATCATATTTATTAGTCCATGGCCACAAATTATACAAAATACATGAGATTACTCTTAAATTAAGGTACAACATGGGTAAAACATAGGTATAAAATAGTATTTTGGGAATGTAAATATGCCCAAGATCAGTGACTAGTGGGGATTTTCTTTTCATCTTTGAGCTCATTCGCACACATTCTTTTTCTTTTCTTTTCTTCCGTTCTCACCCATTACACACCTCTACTCTAGCCACCCTCAACTGAAGCATTTTTCTTATGTTGAAGTTCACAATATCCAAGGAAAGACCAGGGCCAAAAAAGGTTTATTATAAATAAATGGGTATGGTTAATTGATAAATCATGATTTTTTTTTCATCTTCAATTTTTCAAAGCTCTTTCTTCTTTTTGTTTTCCCACTAAAAATCACCCTCCTTGTTTAGCAAAATTTCACCATTTTCTTTTCTTCTAGTTCACCACACTTTTTAACATTTCCTTTCACTTCTCTAGTTATGCTTCTTTCCTATAAATTTTTTTTCATTAAAGTGCTCTAGAAGTCCTTTGGATCAAATATAAGTCAATAGAACAAAAAGGGAGTCAAGCTTAGAATATGGCTATCAAAAGAATAGGCTAAGGCTCAAACATAACTAACTAGGATAATTACAATCAAGGTAGGTAAAACAGGATAGAAATAAAGCTACCAAAGAAATGTCTATATCACTTCCTAAACCCATCATTCTTATTTCGTTTTGCACACACACCGGGCAAGTTCTAGACGTCAATTTACAAGCATGGAGTATATCAAAAATTCCTTACTCACACAATGGCACAAAATGGTTTAACAATGGAAATCAAGATCACATAAACACATATATTCATATTGCACGCATAAGATAATTAAGCCCATTTTTTCAAGTACAAGAGTCAAGTTTCCAAAAGACTAAGTGTTACTACCCTTTTTCATGCATTTTTGAGTGAATTTATTAAAGTCTCAATGATATCTAAAGTGAAGCACCTAGTATTCATAGGATCCAAGTTCTTGTTCTTCTTAGTGACTAATTTACCTTTAAGACGGTCGTCATCCATCCATCATCAGGCAAAGTCATGACTCAATGACTAAAATGAAAAATAAAAAATCTAGACTCTCTAGTCGGTTCTAAGGGACTATCCACCGGAAAAGTACCAAAAACAAAAATCGGAGGAACCCAAAATAAAATAAAACTAAAAAATACTACAAACCAACAAGCATGCATGACAAATCATAAATAAAAAAAAACTAGGCCTACCATGTGCAAATTTAGCAATTAAGGTATGCATGGTACTATGGAGTTCACTCTCCCACCCCACACTTAATTGGTTTCACTATCCCCAGTGCTACAACAAATAAGCATAAAGTAATAAAGTGCAAGAAGAACTCCCTTGGCCTATACTCCTCGTTTTCAATGTTTGAGCTCAATTTTTGTTGAAACTCATAACCTATGACCTGCACACTTGAACAAACATATAAAAATGAAACAAAGAAAATCATCTTGGGTTGTCTCCCAAGTAGCGCTTGATTTAACGTTGCAGCACGACACAGATATCTTCATTACTCAGACTTCATCAAGATACTTTTTGAGACCGTGGTCACATCTTGGCCACTTGTTTTACCACGCTAACCTGTGACACGTCAGAAAATAAAAGAAAAAAATAAATAAAGACTAAAAGTTTAACACAAGTAATTAATCTAATCCTAAGCCATATTCCCCAGCAACGACGCCACTTTTTGGTAATGCTCAAACCACTCCTCCTTAAGAAGTATGAAGTAGAAGTGTTAATAAAGAACCCAACTAGAGGTTGGGGTCGATCCCATAGAGAATACGAAAGGATGTAGAAGAACGCTAGTGCTTAAGATTTTTAGTTAATTATTTCCTAAGACGGGGAATTTGCAAAAGTAATAAAGAACAATATTGAGAAATTGTTTGTTGTTTTCAAAGTAATGCAACTAACTAGGGTTAGTGTTCCCCATGACTTCATAACCACAAGGCGTTTTATACTACTGATCTATTCCGGTACTTAGCATGCAATATTGGTAAGTTAGGTTCACCTAAATGGTTGGTCCCCTATGTAGTTGAATTTCACCATGCAACTTGGTCAGTCTACGGGTGTATTCTTGACTAACCCTTACCTTTAATATCAGATTAGCTATCCTCGAACAAGTTCAATTTATCAGATGAGGGTTGATAGCCTCAAATCTCCGTTGTTAATCCCTTTTCCCATTCATTTTCCCTTAGTCCTTTAAGTAAGAATAAGGCAAGTTCTAACATTTAAAACTGTTAAAAAAATAATTGAAACGAAGGAAAAAAACAATATATGCATAAACTCCGTTCAAGAATACCAAAAATATTTTACCTATGTGTGTTAATTTGTCATGGTTCCCACAACCCTAGTTGTGGTGGTTTAGCCTATCATGTTTATAAGTAATTCATAGCATTCATAGACAAAAGAAAAAATTAATACTTACAATGATGATAGGAAGAAACTCACTTGATTAATGCAACAATAAAGATGAACAACTCAGAAATCGTCTCAAAGTATGTCGTATAACTTCTAAGCCCAAGACTTGTCTAAAACTTGGCTTCTAATTCTACTTCAAAATTAAAACTTGATTCTAAACCTTGATACTTCATCCTAAAGCTTTATTCCTATTATATGAAAATAAAAGGGTATTTATAGTAGGTCGGTTTATGTTTTCCTTGTTGCTTGATGAATTTGACTTGGATTTAAATTTCCTTTTCCTAGTTGAAGTAGGAAATCCATTTTTGGTAGTTGAACAAGCCTTTCCGCTTCGCCTCCTTCCACTGCCGCATCCAGTGCCGCGTAGAACATGCCAATGTGCCTGAAAGGAAGCTGTTGTGCTCCTGTTGCAGCACTGGGACAAGGCTGCCTCGCACATGCCACATCACCGAGAAGAGGACTGCTGCGCGCCAGGCATAACGCCAATTCAGTGTCGTGCTGCACCTTGTATTGCGCCAGCGTGCTACTGCCTCGCGCGATTGTGTTCCAACCTCGTGCGACCTTCAATCCTTGCATTCCTCAATCCCACTTCTTCACATTTGATCAATAAGCCTCAAATAGCTTCAAATTCATCATTTTAAAACCTAAAAACATCTCATCACGTGTGTTAGCTAATTTCACAAATATATAACATAATCACATGCAAACACACATAATTTATTCTCAAAACATAGTAAAGTACGAGCAAAAATATGTCTATGAAGTGCGTGAGTACGCCCTTCATCATCGTGTTCATGGATTTGATGAAAAACATCTTCAAGTCATGTTTGGACCTGTTTGTGATAGTGTTTATTAATAATATTCTGGTTTATTCCCGTTTAGAAGCAAAATATCGGGATCACCTACAGAAAGTTCTTCAGATTCTTAGAGATCGCCAACTGTATCCGAAATTCTCTAACTGTGAGTTTTGGCTATATTCAATGGCCTTTTTGGGTCACATTGTGTTAGAAGATGGTATTCAGGTAGATTCCCAGAAGATTGAAGCAGTAAAAACATGGCCTAGACCTACCACTCCGATTGAGATACGCTGTTTCCTGGGGTTAGTCGGATTCTTCAGAAGGTTTGTAGAGGGGTTTTCTACTCTATCATCGCCCTTGACTAAGTTAACTCAGAAAGCAGCTAAATTTCACTAGACTGAAGCGTGTGAATAGAGTTTTCAGGAGTTGAAGAACAAATTAATGTTAGCGCCAGTAACAGCTTTGTCGGAAGGATCAAAGTGTTATGTAGTGTACTCTGATGCTTCGGACGTTGGGTTAGGATGTGTTCTAATGCAACATGGTAAGGTAATTTCTTAGTGATCTTGGGCAAATTTATATGCCCAAGTGATACTCAAATGTGTCATTTTAGCCTTGTTTATCTATCAATGTTTATACATTCTCATGAGATTGGTAATAAAATGTGTGTTTATACTAACCAACATGATTAGCATTGTTTTGCAGGTAAAATGTAATTTTGGGAAGCTAAAACGCATATTGGAATAGATCGGGGTTGGACTCGGATGTGAGAAAAGGACAAGGCATTGGAAGGCACAAAATAAAGAGGCTCCGCGATGGAGCCGTGTCACGCTGCCATCGCGGAGGCCTTCTGCCTGGATAGGGAATTTTCAGCCTAATTCCAGTAAGGGTTCGCGTTGGGTCCGTGGCACGGTGGCCCAGCTCCGCGTTGCACGCCGTGCCACGTTGGGCCTTATTACCTGGACCCCCAATTTCCAGTGAGGGTCCGCGACAGTGGCGTGTCACGGAGGCAGTGCTCCGTGATGCACTCCGTGACACGTTGCTTGTTATTCCGGGAATAATTTCCACTAGTATAAGTAGAACACTTAGGTTCATTTTTCAATATTCTGACTTGGTGGAGCAAGAACGTGGGTTACAGGCAGTTGAGTGGACAAAATTATCAGGGTTTTTCTCTCTTTCCTTCTCCTTGAATTCAATTGCGTGTATGTTTAACACTTATTTAACGATGTTTAATCCACAAATGAGTGGCTAATTCCTCTTCTTGCTGAGGTTAAGAACAATTGTATTGAAATGTGATTGTTGAGTAAATTGGTTTTTCATCTTTTCTTCCATGGTTGTTCTATTGATTCTTGTTCTTACTGCATTAATGTGTGGCCTACGTTAATGTACATCTAAAAAGTCCGGTTTCACTCGAGAGAGCAAGAAATTGGAAAGTTGTGAATTAATAGGATATGATCTTTTCTTAGTTTGGGAAAATTGAGAATTGATTTACCTTCAGGATAGAAATATACTTGAAAGTCGTATTAGTCAATTTAGGAACTGGGTTTGTATGGCTAGAACATGAATTTCGTTTAATCACAGAGATGTAGGTGGACGATTCATGATTCTTAAGTTGGGTTAAATACGAGAGTTTTAATCCATTGGCATTAGTTCTTGATTAGCAACCGGAGGAAAGGTTAACCAATTTATATCGATAATTAATTTCACTACATGTTCATTTAACCTCAGCATGCTCACATTCATAGTTCAGACTCACATTAGATAATCATTTTAGACTTAGCATAAAAATCAGAATCCAAAAATATCAAACTCTTGGTTACACTGTTGTCTTCATTGTTAAAATGAAAATATAGTAACACTTGAGTAGTTCGTTACCTTAGACCAGTCCCTGTGGGATCGATACTTGGCTTACTTAAGCCACTTTACTACTTGTTCAACCACGTGCACTTGCGTGTAGTTTTATACCCAACAAACAGAACGAACAAGTTTTTGGCGCAGTTGCCGGGGACTGGCAATTGGTGAAATTTTCTTAAGTGTTACTTTACTATATTTTTATTTTCTTACTGTTGACAACTTGGTCTTAGCCTGTATTTTGCAGATTTAATCTCTGTTGAACACTGGCAAGAGACAAGGAGCTGGTGGACTCATCTTTAGAGACAGAAAGATTATTTCATCGTCAGCGGAGAGAAGCTCTAGAAAGAAAGCTGCAGTTGCTCAAACAAACACTTATGGAGCAACAAGAGAATCCACCAGTAGTACGGGCAATGTTAGTGCCCGAGGAAGTAGCAGCTCGGCTGGTTCGCGAGGTGCAATCCCACATGCTAATAATGTCACATCTAGCATCCGCAAACCTGAGCCAGGAGGGAGGTTCGAGCTCAAACAAAACATGGTGCAGTTGCTGCACACTAGCGGGAAGTTTACAGGTCTCCCTCATGAAGATCCACAGCAGCATCTCCAAAATTTTTTGGAGATAAGTGACACTTACATCCCTGTTGGAGTGTCATCAGATTATGTCAAGCTTACATTGTTCCCATTAGCACTATTGGGAGAAGCCAAGAGGTGGTTGAAAGTTGAGCCACCTAATTCTATTTCTACGTGGGATGATCTTGCAAGGAAATTCTTGATACGATTTTTTCCCTCCGGTAAAACAGCAAGACTTAGAAGTCAAATTCTAAGTTTCAAACAGAGAGAGGGAAAGAATCTATATCAGGCTTGGGAGAAATTCAAGTCCATGTTGCGGGATTGTCCTCATCATCATCAAACAAATGATGTGCTGGTGCACACTTTTATAGAGGGTTTGGAACCCCATACAAAAATATTGCTAGACTCAGCAGCTGGGGGACAAGCGCTGGAGAAAACTTATGAGGAGTTGTATACCTTGTTGAACCGTATTTCGCAGGGCAATCCGGAGTGGAATGCTGATTCATCAAGAGGAGGGACAAGGAAAGCAGCAGGAGTTCTAGAAGTGGATGGTTTTACAGCTATTGCTGCACAGATAGCTGCCTTACAGAATCAACTCAACACCCACTTTAGTAACATGACAATGAACCAGCCTCAAGCCCCAGTGAATGCAGTGCAGCAGATTTGGTGTGAGGTGTGCGGGAGCAGTGGGCACTCAGCTGAGTGTTGTGGAGCAAATCCTGACTCGGTGAACTTTGTGGGAAATGTACAAAGGAACAACCACCAACAGTATGGCAACAGCTACAATTCCAATTGGAGGAATCACCCTAATTTCTCCTGGGGTAGCAACAACCATCAGGGGCAAAGTTCGAGTCAGGGTGTGCAAAGGAACCAAGGAAGGCAGTAGAATTATCAAGCACAATTTAGAAAAAACAATGCACCTCCTCCACCACCATCACCCAGCACTGAGGAGATGTTCAAGACGATGATAGCTAACCAAGCTCAATTGCAGGCTGACTATGTGAAATTGGCAGCCGAGGTGAAAAACAACCAGTTAGCTACTAAGGCAGTTGAATATCAATTTGGGCAATTTGCTGGAGCCCAAAACACCAGGCCTAGAGGAGGACTTCCGAGTGACACAGATCCCAACCCCAAGCAGGTGAATACGGTGACCATAAGGAGTGGTTTGCAGCTGAAAGAGGTGGAACCAGAAAGACCACCTCAACAATCGGGAGCAGTAGAAGTCGAGAGGGAGCAAAGTGATAAGAGGGGGAAGACAAAGGAAGCAGAATCAGAAAGACCACCACCCCCGTTCCCTCAACGATTAAAGAAACACAAGGAGGAGGCGTGTTTCAAGAAATTCATGGAGGTGCTGAAACAGGTACATATTAACTTACCTCTTGTTGATGTTTTCCAGGGAGTGCCGAAGTATGCCAAGTATATAAAGGACATCGTGGCAAACAAAAGTCGGTTGACTGAGTATGCTATGGTGGCTCTCACAGAGGAGTGAACTTCCCGGATTCAAAACCGACTGCCCACAAAGCTTAAAGATCCTGGGAGCTTTACTATACAGATTACTATTGGGCAGAGTATCCAAGCTCGTGGATTATGTGATTTGGGAGCGAGCATTAATTTGATGTCGTCATTGGTATTCAAAAAGATGGGTCTAGGGAGTCCTAGACCCACAACAGTGATCTTGCAATTGGTGGATCGGTCCTTAGCCAGACCAGATGGCATTGTGGAGGACGTTCTGGTGTAAGTTGGCTCCCTGATCTTCCCGGTAGATTTCGTCGTGCTGGATTTTGAACCAGACGCGGAAGTCCCATTTATTTTGGGACGTCCTTTCTTGGCGACCGGGAAAACGTTGATTGATGTAGCTGCGGGGCAGCTAACCATGCGAGCACACGACAAGGTGGAAGTGTTCGATGTGTACAAGGCCTCCAAGCTCCCAACTGTGTACGAGGAACTCTCGGTAATCAATGTGATTGACCGAGTTGCTGATGTGCGGATAAAGGATTCACGAGAGTTGTTGGGAAAACCACCGGAATGATGTAAGCACTACTGGGGGGAGGACGGTGGTCGAGAGAAAATGTCCATCACCCTAGTTGACAACTGAGCTGAATGACGTCGAGCCGCGACGGTAAACCAGGCGCTGCACGGGAGGCAACCCATGAAAGTTTTCTTTGTAAATTGTTAATAGATTTTTCTTTTTTATTTTATTGATTAACAACAAAATTTTTAGTTTTTACTTTTGTTTTTATTTTTATTTTGAGTGAAACCTATAATTCTAACCAATTTCTTGTAGTAAGATGAATTTCAGGTCGAACGGAGGGAAAATATGCAAGGAATCGCAAAGGAAAATACGAGGTATGAAAATCAAGAAAAAGTGGCAAAACAGTGAGCTAGGGCGATAGCTCCGTGTCACGGAGGAGGGCCTCCACATTACCCTCCATGACACGTTGAGGTGTAAATTCAGAATTTTAAAAAAATTCCAGAACACCCTCGCGTCAGCTCTGTGTCACGGAGGCAGTGCTCTGTGATGCACTCCGTGACACGTTGCTGTGTATATCGCGACGGGTCACACCGGGTTGCCGGGTGACCCGCGTGAATTTCCCACTTTTAAACCCTGAATCCCCCTCAATTTTCCTTATTTCTCACATACTCCGCGACCAATCCCCCTAAAACCCCTCCCCCTTCAACGTGACACGGAATAGGCCAAGGAATTCATTGAGTTTTCTTCAATTCTTCGACTTTAAGGTATGTACTTCAATTCCATCTCATTTCTTGTCGATTTTCTTCGATATTGAACATGTGATATAAGCTAAACTTGCCGTAAGTAGAAATTAAGCGTAAATTCAATTGAATTATTGTTGATGGATGTTAGGAGTATCATTTTGATTGCTTGAACTCGTTAATTACATAGTTTAAGCGAATTGTTGATACAATCATAGCTAGGGCTTGCTTTTGAATTTGAAGTGGAAAAATGTAGTGAACTCGTGAAATTCATGTTGGGTTGTACATGTTGAGTGAGATGATTCGATGTGCTAATTGTTATTATGCTATAAGACCGACGGATTCTCAGGTTAGGGGAATAGTAAAATTTGCAAGAAGTGGGTGAGTTGAATAGGTTCGTGTAGATAAATTCTTGTTGTTTTCGTTTCTTTGTTTCTCCTTGCTAAGTGTGATGGGATAAAATGTTATCGATGGTAATGATTGTGGTTAGCTGCACGAAGTCTGAGTAGTACATAGAATATATACCATCGAGTTCTTCGAATGCACTAAGCATGTTTGTTATATTTGGTTGTTTGTTTGTGTAAATAGGCATGATCTTGCCGTAATGTTGTAATTTTAGCTAAGGACTAAGTGTGGGGTAGCCTAGCTTAACCCAACCTTAGTCGAAGCAAATTTTCATTGGCTTAACATTGAACTTGTCTGTTTGAGTTGACAGGAACAATGGCAAGCAAGCAAGAAAAAGGGAAAGGCGCATCAACATCTGGCGCCGGAAGAAAGAGAATCAGACTAGGAACAACAGTCCCAGTAGCACCAACGGTTCCACGCGGCCAACGCCGCCAATACAGAACCAGGTGGGTGACGGAAGAGGGGAAGAAGTGGTATGCAAAGCACAAGGAGAGCAAGTACTTCCCCGAGGAACACATAGCACGGGAACCGTTGGCACAGGAGTTCCCTAGGATTGTCCACAGGATCGAGGCAGCTGGGCTCAAATTCATCTTTGAAGAGCCCAAGAAATGCAACTTGCACTTGATTCGGGAATTCTATGCCAATTGGAACCCGACTCTCAGAAGTCACACCATCAAAATCAGAGGGCAAATAGTCACCTTTGAGCCCCACCACCTCAATGCTATCCTAGGGGCGCGAGACACAGACGCCCACGTGCTTCGACAACTGAATATCACTCCACCATATGCGGACATCAGACGCACTTTGTGTGGAACCAGATCGACAGCTATATGGAGCAGACACAAGGAGAGGGGCTACCATCAGACTTTTCCCTATTCACAGATGAACAGGGAAGCCAGGATATGGCTTAAGATCATCTGTTCCTGCCTAATCCCGGGGGTACATATGACAGATGTAACCCGGGATCGTGTATGCCTGGTGTACGCCCTGATGAAAGGGCTGGAGATTAATGTGGGGGCGGTGATTATCTCCGCCATGAACAGAACCCGGTTGCATCAGGGGCACAGATACGGATTTGGTGGACTACTCACCACATTCCTGAGGGGCTTAGATGTTGAGGAAGAGGCCCTTGACTACATCCCACAGATGGAGCGGCGGGCCTTAGATGTCACTAAAACTAAGGCACCCGACACCACCCATGGGCCTGTTCTTACACTTGCTGAGCGACATGCTCGGGATGATCAGTACATGGCTCGCATGTACGGGATGCATATGCTCCAGCTGAGGATAGGTGAGGGGCCTGCAACAGAGGAGGAGCTATGGCAGCTCGAGCTAGACTACCCTTTTGGCGAACATGCCAGGGCTTTATACCGAGTGGGGCCAGCTTTTATGGAGCCCACGGATGATGATGTCCCCACAGACGAGGAGACACATCGGGAGGACTCCGATGTGGAGTCCGATGATGACGATGGGGGTGATTCAGACATGGGAGATGAAGCAGCAGCACTTGATGAAGAAGTGGAGTATTTTGATTGATCAGGGAGTTCCACCACCCAATTTTTGTACTATTTTAACTTTTGTGAACACTGGGGACAGTGTTCGAGATAAGTGTGGGGTGGGAGTAGTTAGGTGCTGGTTGTGCTGTTATGTATGTTCTAATATGTTGTTGTGCCTGTGAACAAAATTTTCTGACCCTGTGTTGTTGTCCTATATTGTAATTATATTTGAAACTATTGTGTGTTGTTGAATGTTGCTAAGCTGATATTCTACATATTTGTGTTTATCAAAATGATCGATATTTTTAAATTGTTTTTTTAAATTCTTGGTTTTCTCGGCGTTTGTTTTCGGTTCTTTTACCGAGAATGGTCCTATTGAACCGAAGTCCTAGTTAGTGACCATTCCCTATGATGGATGGATGACGACCGTCTTAAGGGAAATGTAGTCATTAGGAGTAGATTCTTTTTCATTTATTTTACAGTTGTTTTTCTTTTGTGGGTTGCATCCCAAAACTTGTAGTTACTTTATGGTTGCGGAATTCTGGTTGCGTGTCGTACATGATATTTGAAATGCAAAGGTGATTCGTATGAAAGCATGCAGCTTTGTAAATATGTTGAAATACCTAGGCCATAGAGTCGATTCGGTGTGATTAAGGCTTAATGTTTGAATTCGTGCAATTAGCTGATTGAAGAGTCTGTGAATACGTCTTGAATTGAGCATGTGCAATAAGTGTGAAGTGAGGTTTTGTTATTCCATGCTGTTGTGAAGTGTCTAGAACTTGCCTGGTGTGTGTACAAAATGAAATGAAGGAGGTGTATTGTAGGAAAGGATGTAGGCATTTATTTGTCTTTAACTGAAAGTTTCTATTTTTCATTATCGTACCCACCTTGATTGTATAGCCTAGTCAGCCCGTTGAGCCTTTAGCCTATTATTTTTTTTCTTTTGTCAAAAAGTGTAAGCCGAGCTTAATCCCTTCTTTTCATTAGCCGTAAGTCAATTCAAAAGTCTTAAGTTCTTAAGAAGAGAAAATAATTTTCTCAAAGTGTCAAAGAGTGAGAATGGTGAAAAGAAAATAAAAGCATAGTGATAAAGGGAAAGAAAAGGTTGAAGGTGCACTTGTTATAAATAAACCATAATGAAGGTGTATGGATAATCCTTGTTGTTGTGTCAAGTGTGCTTAATAAATGGGCCAAACTAAAGAAAAACTTCAAGAATGGGAGGATGAAGAAAGAAACACTGCCCATGAGTTTGATGGGAGGTATTGGAAAGGCGCTTAAGGATGCTAGTGGCTATTATTGGCTAGCCCAATATTTACTAGTTCCGTAGCTTACATTACAACCCGTTAAAGTCCTACGTGATCTTACATCTCACTTCTTTATATTAGTGGAGTAATACACTAAAGGCAAGCTTATGGGTCGTGACATGATGAATGTGAATTCTTTTGGGAGAGAGAACGAAATTGTGTTTATATGCCCCTGCTTGAAATTTTGTGAGTTCTTATGATCAAAAAGGGGAAAATTCTCTTGTGTTGTGAGGGCACATGCTTGATGAAAGATTAATTTTCGTGTCGGATGTCTTGATCAGCTGATTTGCATGAGTTTGCCAATATCGAGAGTCGATTCTTACGTCTAGGAGGTCTTGATGTATTGAAGGTCATTGCATTGATTGGACCATGCGTGTTTTCTTGATGATTTGTTGTATTGAATAATTGGTATGACCGTAGCCTAAATTGTCTAACCAAAGTAGCGAGGTTTGGGTGTAAATTGCATGAGGTGTAAGATTGTTGTTCGAGGACGAACGAGGATTTAAGTGTGGGGTAAGTGATCTTGGGAAAATTTATACGCCCAAGTGATACTCAAATGTGTCATTTTACCCTTTTTTATCTATCAATGTTTATACATTCTCATGTGATTGGCAATAAAATGTGAATTTATACTAACCAACATGATTAGCATTGTTTTGCAGGTAAAATGTAATTTTGGGAAGCTAAAACGAATGTTGGAATAGATCGGGGTTGGACTCGGATGTGAGCAAAGGACAAGGCATTGGAAGGCACAAAATAAAGAGGCTCCGTGATGGAGCCGTGTCATGCTGCCATCGCGGAGGCCTTCTGCCTGGATAGGGAATTTTCGGCCTAATTCCAGTAAAGGTTCGCGTTGGGTCCGTGGCACGGTGGCCCAGCTCCACGTTGCACGCCGTGCCACGTTGGGCCTTATTACCTGGACCCCCAATTTCCAGTGAGGGTCCAGGTCGGTGGCATGTCACGGAGGCAGTGCTCCGCGATGCACTCCGTGACACGTTGCTTGTTATTCCGGGAAAAATTCCCACTAGTATAAATAGAACACTTAGGTTCATTTTTCAATATTCTGACTTGGTGGAGCAAGAACGTGTGTTACAGGCAGTTGAGCGGATGAAATTATCAGGGTTTTTCTCTATTTCCTTCTCCTTGAATTCAATTGCTTGTATGTTTAACACTCATTTAACGATGTTTAATCCACAAATGAGTAGCTAATTCCTCTTCTTGCTGAGGTTAAGAACAATTGTATTGAAATGTGATTGTTGAGTAAACTGGTTTTTCATCTTTTCTTCCATGGTTGTTCTATTGATTCTTGTTCTTACTGCATTAATGTGTGGCCTACATTAAGGTACATCTAAAAAGTCCGGTTTCACTCAAGATAGCAAGAAATTGGAAAGTTGTGAATTAATAGGATATGATCTTTTCTTAGTTTAGGAAAATTGAGAATTGATTTACCTCATGATAGAAATATACCTGAAAGTCGTATTAGTCAATTTAGGAACCAGGTTTGTATGGCTAGAACATGAATTTCGTTTAATTATAGAAATATAGGTGGACGGTTCATGATTCTTAAGTTGGGTTAAATACGAGAGTTTTAATCCATTGGCAGTAGTTCTTGATTAGAAACCGGAGGAAAGGTTAACCAATTTATATCGATAATTAATTTCATTACATGTTCATTTAACCTCAGCATGCTGACATTCATAGTTCAGACTCACATTAGATAATCGTTTTAGACTTAGCATAAAAATTAGAATCCAAAAGTATCTAACTCTTGGTTACACTGTTGTCTTCATTGTTAAAATGAAAATATAGTAACACTTGAGTAGTTCGTTACCTTAGACCAGTCCCTGTGGGATCGATACTTGGCTTACTTAAGCCACTTTACTACTTGTTAGACCACATGCACTTGCGTGTAGTTTTATACCCAACAACAAAACGAACACTTATGCTTCAAGACAGTTGAGGAAGCATGAAAAGAACCACCCTACCCATGATATGGAATTGGCTAGTATAATTCATGCCTTGAAAATATGGAGGCACGATTTGTATGGTGTCCACATAGATATATTTACTGATCATAAGAGCCTCTAGTACATTTTTACACAGAAATAATTGAATCTGCGGCAGCGTCACTGGTTAGAACTGTTGAAGGATTACGGTGTGAAAATTTTATATCACCCAAGGTAGGCCAACATTGTAGCAAATGCCCTTAGCCCCAAATCCATGGGAAGTTTGGCATACTTGAATCCCGAACAGAATTGCACCAATTAGCTAGCTTAGCCGTCCGAATAGTGGACTCGGGAGACAGGGGAGAAATAATCTAGAATACTATGATATCATCCCTAGTTGTAGAAGTAAAAGAAAGGCAGTATGAGGATCCTAACTTGGTGCAGCTCAGAGATAAAATTCAGCGAGGGAAAGTATTAGCTTTCGAGGTAACCGCAGACGGGGTCTTGAGATACAGGGGTAGCCTCTATGTTCCAGATGTGGCAGGACTTCGCCAGCAGATCATGGAAGAGGTATATATTCCTGTTATTCTCTTGACCCAGTTTCAAAAAAGATGTATCATGACATAAAAAAAATTTAGTAGTGGCCGGGAATAAAGAAGGAGGTAGCAGAATTTTTAGCACAATGTCCTAATTGCCAGCAGGTGAAGGCGGAACATCAAAAGCCCTGCAGATTGACACAGGAGATAGCAGTGCCTATAGTGGAAATGGGAAGCAATCTATATGGATTTTGTGAGCGGATTACCTCGTACCAGAAGCAGATTTGATTCCATCTGGTGATTGTCGACAGATTGACAAAGTCAGCTCATTTTCTGCCAATCAGGGCTACCTTATCAGTCGAGGACTATGATGAACTGTATATCAGAGAGATAGTTCAATTGCATGGTGTTCTAGTATCAACCATTTCTGACATAGAAGCGTAGTTTATAACTAAATTTTGGCAGTCCTTTCAGAAGGGCCTGGGAATATAAGTTAACTTGAGTACAACCTTCCATCCTCAAACAGACAGACAAGAAGAGCGTACCATCCAGATGCTCGAGGATATGTTATGGGTGTGTGTGTTGGACTTTGGAGGCAGTTGGGATGAGCATTTACTCCTTATTGAATTCACTTATAATAACAGTTATCATTCAGCAATCCAGATGGCGTCTTATGAGGCCTTATATGGGCGGAAATACAGGTCCCCAGTTGGTTGGTTCGAGATAGGAGAATCAGAGTTTATTGGGATAGACATAATCCACCAGTCAGAAGAGAAAGTAAAGCTTATCAGAGAATGCCTGTTGACAGTTCAGAGCCATCAAAAATCTTACGCTATCGTACGACGTAGAAACCTAGAATTCAATATAGGCGACTAGGTATTTCTGAAAGTCTCACCAATGAAAGGCATAATGAGGTTTGGCAAAAAGGGCAAGCTTAGCCCGAGGTTTATTGGGCCATCCTCCAAAGAATACGCCAGGTGGCATATGAACTAGATCTGCCTTTAGAGTTGGAATCTGTTCATCCGGTCTTTTATCTGTCGATGTTACGGAAGTGCATAGGAGATCCATCCTGAATTGTGCCAGTTGAGGATGTCCAGGTTACTAAAGAATTAACTTATGAAGAAGTTCCAGTGGCCATATTAAATCGGTAGGTTCGCAAGTTGAGAATCAAAGATGTCTCCTCTGTTAAGGTACTGTGGAGAAACAAGAACAGAGAAGAGATGACTTGGGAAGCTGAGGACGATATGAGATCCAGATATCCTCATTTTTTCCAGGCTTAGTCCAAACTATGCGGTTGAGGTAAATTCTTGATTCAATGTTGTTTTATGATTTGGGTTACATATATTGCTCAGTTGACTACAATCTTGTTGTGAAATAGTTGTCATAGTGTTATGTGAAGTGCCTTTGTTGGACTTTTCTGCGTTTCAAGATTTCCAGATAGTCCATATAATATGGACTATTCGGAAACCTGAAACACAGAAAAGTTCAACATAGGCATCTCGTAGGACGCTACTGTAATCCCCTGGAAGTACCTAAGAGTAGACCCGGGGGTTAAAAATTGAAAACTGGGGAAAAGTTTTAGGACGAGGGGTGTAACGACTGGTGGTTGGAAACCACAAGCCGTTTTTTCCTGACGTGGTTTCAAGAGTCCAGGTGGCAGTAGAAGCAATGACCGACATAACGACTCGTTGTGAGAAACAACGAGCCATCGTTTGTAGTCGTGGTGAGATTTCAAGGTGGGCTACTGGGGAAGGAAAGAGCCATACAACGACTCGTTGGTACCTCTGATGGGTCATTGTAAGTGGTCGTGGGTTGGAGCCTTCGGTGTTCAAGTAGTGGCAATGGATGGTTGTAGCGAGCCATTGAAGCTAGCAACGACCCATTTTGGCAATCTTGGAAAGGAAGTTAGGGCTAGTCCAGTGTGGGTGGCGGAAAGAAACAATGAGTCATTTACTCTAGCAACAACTCGTCATGTCATCATCATTTTTGCTACCAGTTAAGTAACCAGTGCACCTAGTAGATGGGTGTGACGAGTCATTGGAAAAAATAACGACTCATCCTGTAGACCGTTGTTTGAGAAGCTAAAAGATTGAAGAGGTCTAGTGTATTCAACGGAAGGTCACCACGAGTCGTGGTAAGGACCAATGACTCGTGGTGAGGGTTGTGGGTTCCTGTTCGGCCAGATTTTAAGTTTTCTTCAGGGGCACTTTTGTAAACTCCTACGCTTTTAACTCCTAAACTAAGTCGTTTTGGGTTCTACCTTGCACGTTTTTAAGGGTTTTTCATGCCTAAACCCTCATTCTCTCAACTCTCCTTCTTCCTTCTTTCTTCTGAAGATTCTAGGGTTTCACCAAGGTGTTGTTCAAGCTTCAATGAAGATTTTCGAGTGGGATTTTCGTCTACCAGGTATGCGGGTCTTTCAACGAGGATACTCTTCCATCCTTGTGTCCAAAAAATATTTTATTAAATACCTAATTTGGATAAATCTAGAAAAGCATGATAAAGGGTTTGCAAAAAAAAGGTAAATTCTTCTTTATTTTTCTTAAATACTAATATCTACTGCGTTTATGAATTTAATTGGATTATTAATTGATGGGTTATCCTGAATTATGAAATATAGGTTGAGAATGTATGAGCGTAGTACGTTCTTCATAAATTGATTTGAGTATTGAATGGGATTTGTTCATTTCTCCCTTGATTGTCTTAGTAATTCATGAACATGATAGAATCGTGGAAATATTGTATAATTAACCCTAATTACTTGATTATGACATTGATGACCATGTTGGGTTGAGTAGGAGTTGTGGCCTTGAGTAATTGAAGTAAATTATGCATCATCACCATGTTTTCAATTTAATTTATTGGGCATGACTAGATTACATCTATATTGTTTAATTATGAAGCTTGGGCGGATTCTATATTATTTTCTTTACTAAAATTATTTTTATAAAATCTTAGAATCGAAAACGCTCATGGATAAAGTGTTCATAAAAGGAGTGATTATGAAAAGTGGGCGAAATGTTTGTAAACCTAAATAAACGAAGTCATGCATCCTTGATAGAGTATGAGTTGAATTTATAAATCATGTATGATCCTATATTACCTATTGAATGAGGTGAGCTCGGAATCGAAATGCCATGATAGAATAATGCTAATACCAATTTATAGCATGCTCGTTTGGGGTGAGATGTTTGTGGAAATTGGTTCTGTGATAATGTGAATCATGATGATAAATCCTTTGACTAATATGTCAATTTGTTGAGCCTGTGCCTATTAAAAGAAGACGTGGTAATGGCCGCCAGCAGGTACCACCAGCCCGGGAAGACCCAATAGATGATCATGTTACTCATGTTGAGTTCTAGGTAGCTTTTCACATGTTGGCACAGGCCCTGACCGCTCAGATCAACCTTGTGCCCCTCAGAATGGAAATGAAGCGGCGGAAAGGATAAAAGATTTTCTTCGAATGAACCCACCCGAATTATTAGGGTCAAAGGTGGATGATGAACCATATGAATTTTTGGGGAGATTCAGAAGATTACTCGCATCATGGGAGTGACAGGGAATGAGAGCGCAGACTTAGCCTCTTACCAGTTAAAGGGAGTTGCTTATATCTAGTATTATCAGTGGAGGGATAGACGGGAAGTTAGAGGAGATCCCATGGGTTGTGATGAATTTATGACAGTGTTTTTGGACAGGTTCTTCCCTCGGGAGTTGAGGGAGGAAAAGGTGGAAGAGTTTATTAAGTTGAAATCAAATGACATGACTATTCAGGAGCACGCATTACATTTCACTCAGTTATCTAAGTATGCACCGAAAATGGTAGCCGACCAGCAGGCCCAAGTAAGCCGGTTTGTGAATGGAGTGTCAGACTCCTTAGTCAAGGAATGCAGGACAACCATGCCACATAGGGATATAGACTTCCCACGCTTGGTAATATTTGCTCAACAAATGGAAGTAGAGCAGGTGAAAGAAAAGGAGAGAGAGGCCAAGAGGGATAGGATTGGAGATCTAGATTTTTCCCAGCAAAGGTCGAGTACCAGATATCGCTCACACTACCAGTAGAAATCATCAGCCCCAGTACCTTCGGCAGCCAGTGCTCTATATCAACCCAGAGTAAGGGCGATTACGTACCCATTGTGCATGAGCTATGGAAAGCACCACTTGGGAGTCTTCATGGCTGGCTCAAATGTTTGTTTTTGGTGTGGTAAGGTGGGCCATAATCACCAGGATTGCGCAACGGCTAAGCAAGGTGAGGGTAGATTCTCGACCACTTCTTCAGCAACTCCGATAGCACGCCCATCTCAGCAGGGTGCATCCTCTCATCCAGGTGGCAGGAATCATCAAAATCGCTCCCATGCCGTGGCACCCTATCAGGATAAGGGAAAGGCATCAGTAGTGGCCATAGGTATGTTGTGAATCTTGTGTCATTTTTATGTGATGCCAACCTCTATATTGAATATGAAGCGCAATTGTGATTGTGGGAGAAGATTGTTGATGAGTGATATGAATAGCTGTAACGACCCAAACGTACACCCGGATCATAGACACGGGACAAGGAGCCCCGAGAGACCCCAAGTCGACCCATGGTATGAGCATACATCTAATTCAATCACATGAGCGAAAGACTTATCATAGAGAATGTAATCATAACATAACATGAGAGAAAATAGTACAATACTTATACAATACAGCAAAATACAACTTTTTAGTCTGATAAGCCTCTAAACATGAAAGGCGGATTGATGGGACAACTCACCAACTAATCAAACATCCAGAAACTGAAGGAATAACATAGTGTGTGAACATGAGCCCTTGGAACATGAGGACTCACCAAATACGCAGAGAGCAAGCCCGAATCTATCTACGAGTGAGGATGCGCCTGAGAACTAGGACCTGTACCATGAGACGATACAGAATAGAAAGTATGTGCTCAGTACGTGGAATGTACTGAGTATGCAAGGTAAGTAAAGCAGACATTTAAAACATATATGAAACTCATAAATGGTCATAAGAGTAGGATAGCATGCTCGTATCATAAATCGTTATAATATATTATACGGCTCAAGGTTTCCAAAACAACTGTAACATAAACATAGTCATAATCATAAGAAAAGAACTTCGCTTAACATAACTTGAGCCAACATGCATAATCATAACATGTGTAAATTATGAGGAACAATAGGAGATTCTCTTAACCGACATACCCTATATGAGCACGCATGAAGCCCGGCTTATAACCCTAGTCGGGAGGGTGTTCATACCTTGCCAAGGGTAGGAACCATGAAGGGCGTGATCACATATGAAAAGGGCCATTTGGGCTAGGGACAAACATGATTGGGTCCCAACATACCTACAATGGCATGTAGTTCATGAGATCCGTGACTTAACCTGAGCCCCGAACCTACTCAGTATTCGATACTACTCCCAAAACATATATAGTGTTCATAATAATACATACATGAGTTTATGGGCTAGTCAAATCATGATAATAATAAACGTCTTTGAACATACGTGAACTAGCCATGACTTGAGGCCCGTGAGTCGGCCAAAACACAATTCATGCTTAATAAAATACATACATACTTGTCGATCATGCATATAGTTTAAATTTTCATAAGATCATAATAAATAACATAATATATTCATGATTTAATTCATAATACATGTTGGGCTTATCAAAAACATCAATGGATCAATGGATCATAAATCGGCTTATCATGGGAATGCATAATCAAGCTTAATTGATTAGAAATTCGAATAAACCATATTAAGATCAATTTAGAACTCAAAAGATGATCAAAATCAGTAGATAATGATAGGGTCTCAAAATCATAAGACCCATAATTAAATCATTAAATTTTTAAACAAACCAAATATAAAACCCCATGAGTCTTTAAATAAAATTTGAGTAATTAATATAGAAGGAGAATGGGTGTGGAGGGATCCACCTATTGAAGACCTCACATACCTGGGATTATCAACTCCTAACCCTTCTTGACAGCCCAAGAATGAAATTGAAGGAATTGAGGTGAAAAGCTTGAAATTCCCCTTGAATTACCTATCAAAGTTCTTGCATGCATGAATGAGAGTTTAGAATAGGTCATTCTCTTAAAAACAAGCTTTCCCAAGCTAAAACGACATATTTTAGGGCCTTATATCATGAAAAAGTCAAAAATACCCTTAATGAACCTGCCCTTAAAACTGGCCGGATGGAACCCACAAGTGTTACCAACGGGTCGTGGGAACCACCAACGACCCATCATGTCCCTTGTTTAATGGGATGCTAAAAGTC
This sequence comes from Datura wrightii, assembly GCA_035772735.1. Classification (NCBI taxonomy): domain Eukaryota; kingdom Viridiplantae; phylum Streptophyta; class Magnoliopsida; order Solanales; family Solanaceae; genus Datura; species Datura wrightii. The sequence continues at coordinate 59,749,600 of JASDFA010000002.1, read as the reverse complement.
TTCTGTCGGAACTAACCAACGGATGGACAGGATGACTCATCCTCTAAAACCATGATCTGTTACACTGTCCATTGTTTGCTCATCATAAAATCTGAACCCACTTACCAGAAGCCTCACCTCCACTCGTGGTTTGTTTCAACGAGTCGTGGTCTCAACCCGTTTCCTACACTGGAAATTCTTAACCTCCAACAACGACCACAACCAAAGCCTCGTGGTTTCTCCTAATGGGTCGTTGGGTTGCCCGTTGCATGCCTCCTTAAGAAGCTAACCCCTTCCCACGACGGCTAACAAAGACTCGTTGTTTCCCTCAATGAGTACTCATGTCTCCTGTGATTCACACAGCCACCCAGCTTGATCCTAACCATGACCGCATACAATGACTCATGGTTGGATACCACGAGTCATCCCATGGCTCTTCCTACAAGTTTTTTCCAATTTTTGCAGTTTTTAACTTTCAACCTCCGGGGTCTATTCTTACGCACTTCCGGGGTGTTACAATATCTCCCCCTTGGGAACATTCGTCCTCGAATGTAGGAAACAAGCAGAAAGCATAAACATGCAATTATCATAGCCATATACTGATCATTTTAACCGAAATTTTCACGGAATGACAACCTTCAAACCAAACCACATAGCTGAACTGATCTCATGCTTCACATGCACATTCATACACATAAAAGAAACTTGCACACATGAAATGAACATGAAAAATAAATGGGGTCGTAGAGTAGAACTGATACCTCAAGTCAAAACTGAGCCGATAGAGAACAAATGTGGATATCTAGCCATCATATCTGCTTCAGCTTCCCACGTAGCTCCTTCAACATGTTTATTTCTCCATAAAATCCTAAGTGAAGCTACTTCTTTGTTCCTCAACTTCCGAACCTGACGATCCAAGATTTCAATGGGAATTTCTTCATAACTGAGATTGCCTTTTACTCCAATGTTGTCTACGGGGACTACCAAAGCTGGATCACCCAAACACTTTTTCAAAAGTGACACATGGAAGATGGGATGAACTGAAGATAACTCCGATAGCAAGTCCAACTCATACGCCACCCTTCCAACTCTTCTCACAACATGGTAGGGACCAACATAGTGGGGACTGAGTTTCCCTTTCTTTCCGAACCACATGACTCCCTTCATGGGAAATACCTTTAGAAATACCCAGTCGTACACATCAAACTTCAAATCTCTTCTCCTCACATCAGCATACGATTTTTGACGACTCTGAGCGGTTTTAACCGGTCCCTTATCAATTGGACCTTCATCATCGCATCGTGAATCGCATCTGGACCTATCATAGCTGCCTTACCAACCTCAAACCATCCGATGGGGGATCTGCACCTCTGCCCATAGAGGCCTCGAACGGTGCCCTCTGGATACTAGAGTCATAACTGTTATTATAAAATAACTCGATTAAGGGAAAATGATCATCCCAATTACCTTTAAAATCCATAAGACATGGCCTCAACATGTCCTCAAGAGTCTGGATTGTCCGCTCCACCTGGCCATCTGTTTGGAAATGAAATACTGTGCTGAGCTTAATCTGAGTCCCAAGTCCCTTCTAAAAAGACCGCTAGAATTGGGAGATAAAGTGAGTACCTCAGTCTGAAATAATAGACAAGGGCACTCCATGAAGTCTAACCAACTCCCGAATATACAACTCGGCATAATCATCCACTGAATCCGTGGTCTTGAGCGGTAAGAAGTGTGCAGCCTATGTTAACCTATCTACCACTATCCAAATTGAATCATAGTGTCGGTGAGTATGAGGTAGACCTGTAATAAAATCCATATTAATCTCTTCCCACTTCCGGCCTTTGTTTCTTGGCCTTCACTTGTTGATAGTTTGGACACTTGGCTACGAACTCTGCTATATCCTTCCTCATACCATCCACCAATAGATTTCTCGCAAGTCCAGATACATCTTCGTGGATCCCAAGTGGATGGAATACCTGGTACCATATGCCTCATGCAATTCTGGACTCTCAAATTATCAACATCCAGAACACATAGTCGCTCCTGGTATCGAAGGACACCACCTCCCCCTTGAAAGAAAACCTCCACCTTTTGACTCCGCACCACTTCCTCCAGCTTTCTCAAAATCAGATCTCATCTTGCTTTGTTTTGACATTGACCACCAATGAGTATTCTGACCCATTCTGCACAACAATGCCGCCATCGGTCAGTCGATCAATCTAACCCCCAACCTTGCATATCGGTGGACATCTCTCCCCAACTCCTTCGTTCCCTCATCCACGTGGGACACACTTTCCATAGAGAGGTTACTAAGTGCATTCGCAACCACGTTAGCCTTGCCCGGGTGGTAAAGGACACTCATATCATAGTCCTTTAGCAATTCCAACCACCTTCTTTGTCGAAGATTTAGGTATTTCTGCGTGAACACATATTGGAAGCTCTTGTGATCCGTGAACACGTCCACATGAACCCCATGAAAGTAATGCCGCCATATCTTCTATGCAAACACCACCGCGGCCAACTCAAGATCATGGGTCGGATAATTTTTTTCATGAACCGTTAACTATCGAGAGGCATCTGCTATCACCTTCCCCCATCAACACACATCCCAGTCCGACTATTGAAGAATCACAATACACAAAAAAGCCATCAGTACCCTCTGGTAAAGTCAACACTAGTGCTAAAGTGAGTCGGGTCTTCAATTCTTGGAGGCTTTTCTCACAATCCTTTGACCATTGGAACTTTCTCTTCTTCTGAGTCAACTTGGTCAAAGGTGTTTCAACAGATGAGAAACCCTAAAAAAACCTCTGGTAGTAGCTTGCTAGGCCCAAGAAACTTCGAATTTCTGAAGGATTCACCGGTCTAGGCCAATTCTTCACCACTTCGATTTTATAAGAATCCACCCTTATGGCCTCACTCCATATCACATGGCCCAGAAATGCCACCGAGTCCAGCCAGAATTCACACTTGCTAAACTTTGCTTACAACTGACGATCCTTGAGGGTCTGAAGTACCATTCTCAAATGAGCGGTATGCTCCTCCTCGCTCCGGGAGTATATAAGGATGTCATCAATGAACACAATCACGAACATCTCCAAATATTTTTTGAATACCCTGTTCATTAGATCCATAAAAGCTACAGGAGCATTGGTTAGTCCAAATTACATAACTACAAACTCATAATGGCCATACTGAGTCCTGAAGGCTGTCTTTGGGATATCACTCTCCCGGACTCTGAGCTGGTGATACCCAAACCTAAGATATATCTTCGAGAAACACCTGGCACCCTGGAGCTGGTCAAATAAATCTTCAATCCTAGGAAAGGGGTACTTGTTCTTGACGGTGACCTTACTATGTTACCAATAATCAATACACATTCAAAGGGATCCATCCTACTTCCGAACAAATAGGACCGGTGCGCCCCATGGAGACTTGCTCGGCCTAATGAAACCCTTATCCAGCAAGTCTTTCAACTGTTCCTTCAACTCTTTTAACTCAGCTGGGGCCATTCTGTAAGGAGGGATAGAGATAAGGTGCATATCGGGCAGTAGATCAATTCCAAAATCAATTTCTATTTTCAGAGGGACACCTGGTAAATCATCGAGAAAAACCTCTGGATAGTCGGACACTACTGGAACTGACTGAATAGTCGGGGTCTCGGACTCTACATCCTTAACCCTAAGTAGGTGGTACATGCAACCCGTAGAGATCATTTTTCTAGCCTTTAGATATGAAATAAACTAATCGGCTGGCACAACTGAAGTACCCTTCCATTCCAAAATCGACTCACCCGGAAATCGAAATTTCACTGCACGGGTCCTACAACTAATCGAAGCATAACATGCAAAAAGCCAATCCATTCCAAAAATGATGTCAAAATCAGTCATGGCCAATTCTATTAAGTCCGAGGAGGTAACATTATGCAACACCGTAATGGGGCAACCTCTATATACTCACCTAGCTACCACTGATTCACCAACTAGAGTAGACACGGAGAATGGTTCTGACAGAATTTTCGAACTAACTCCAAAACTACTAGCAATGTAAGGGGTCACGAAAGACAAGGTAGATCCTAGATCTAACAAACCATAAGCATCAATATGGAAGACTTGCAACATACCCGTGATCACATTTGGCGAGGCACTAGAGCATAAAACCTGTTCTGGTGCTGACCACCTATCGAACTAGTAAAGACACCCTGTGAGATGGTCGTGCTACTGTAATGGTAGAACTGGCTGCAGGGTAATCTATGATTCTGTGCCCGAGTATTCCACACACAAAACAAGCATACGCACCGACTAAGCACCTCCCGGGATGATTTTTGCCACATCTCGCACAAGCTAGGAAAGTGCCCTCCACCTGCATGCTATCATGATCCATCGAACCTTTAGCTCTACTCCTATGGTCATCTCTTAAACTGGACGGCATGCTAGCCGATGATGGAGTTGGAGGAGTGGACCTGTGCTGGGACTGCTGAAGTGATCCACCTCCTGACCTGGCCTGAGAAACCCCATAGCTATCGGTCCTGGCCCTCTTGGCCTCTCTCTCCCTCCTATAGACCGACTCCATTTGTTGGTCATGCAATACAATAAGGGGAAAGTCGATGTCCCAGTGTAGCATGGCAATCCGGTAATCCTTATCCAAGTAATCTGCTACTCCATACATAAAGCGGCTCACCCGAGCTCGCTTATCCGCCAACAACTCCGGAGCATATTTAGATAGCCGAGTGAACTCCGAAGCATACTCCTAGACTGACATGTTTCCCTGCTTCAAATTCAAACACTCAGTCGCCTTGAGCTCCCTGATCTTCCCAGGAGAGAACCGATCCATTAACGCGGTGTAGAACTCATCCCAATCTATCGGGCCTGCACCCGCTGGCCTAGCACCTTTCCATTACTTGAATCATATATGTGCTACCCTTTGAGTTGATAGGAGTTAAAATCAACACATTCCCCATTATTCACCCCCATAACCTGGGTGATCTTCAGAATTTTCTCAATAAAGTCATGTGTGTCCTCGTCTACCTTCGACCCTGTGAACTCCAGAGGGCTCATCCTCCAAAATTCCCTCACTCTAGTAGCTACCGCATTCCCATTTTATGGATAATGTTCCATAGTCTGATTCTGGACCTGTGTTGTCATGGCCTATGCAACCACCTGAATCGCCACCGTAAACTTAGCGTGGACGGCTGGTTCTGCTACGTGCTCCTTATGAATGGGTGGAGTTGGCTGATGCTCTCCATCATGGGCACCCTCATGATCATAACCATTACCGTTCCTCTTGACATTTACTCGGCGTGGAGGCATGATTCTGCAAATGCGAATAGCATGAATTAGAGGAGTAAAGGACGTTCATCACATGACATAGATTATGAAAGAAGGGAACATTTCCTAAACGTCTAGTAGCCTCTTCTTCATAAGTGTGGCCCACTTCACACCCATGAAAAAGACTCTACTTAACGCGGCTTTCTGACTCCCTAGGACACATAACCTATGGCTCTGATACAAAGTTTGTTACGAACCAAACGTACACCCGGATCGTAGACACGAGACAAGGAACCCCGAGAGACCTCAAGCCGGCCCATGGCATGAGCATACATCTAATTCAATCACATGAGCGGAATACTTAGCATAGAGAACGTAATCATAACATAACATGAGAGAAAATAATACAATACTTATAAAATACAACGGAATACAACTTTTTAGTCTGATAAGACTCTAAACATGAAAGGAGGATTGATAGGACAACTCCCCAACTAATCCAACATCCAAAAACTGAAGGAATAACATAGAGTGTGAACATGTAGCCCTCGGAAAATAAGGATTCACAAAATACGCAGAGAGCAAGCCCAAATCTATCTACGAGTGAGGATGCGCTTGAGAACTGGGACCTGTATCATGATACATACAAAATAGAAAGTATACGGTCAGTACGTGGAATGTTCTGAGTATGCAAGGTAAGTAAAACAGACATTTAAAACATGTATGAAACTCATAAATGGTCATAAGAGTAGGACAACATGCTCATATCATAAATTGTTATAATATATTATACGGCTCAAGGTTTTCAAAACATTCGTAACATAAACATAGTCATAATCATAAGAGAAGAACTTTGCTTAACATAACTTGAGCTAACATGCATAATCATAACATGCGTAAATCATGAGTAACAGTGGGAGATTCTCTTATCCGACATACCCCATATGAGCACACATGAAACCCGACTTGTAACCCTTGTCGAGAGGGTGTTCGTACCTTGCCAAGGGTAGGAACCATGAAGGGCGTGATCACACATGAAAAGGCCATTTGAGCCAGGGAAAAATATGAATGGGTCCCAACATACCTATGGTGGCACGTAGTTCATGAGATCTAGGACTTAACCTGAGCCCCGAACCTACTCAGTGTTCAATACTACTCCAAAAATATATATAGTTCTCATAATACATACATGATTTCATGGGCTAGTCAAATCATGATAATCGTAAACGTATTTGAACATACGTCAACTAGCCATGACTTGAGGCCCGTGAGTCGGCCAAAACACAATTCATGCTTAATAAAATACATGCACACTTGTAGATCATGCATATAGTTTAAATTTCCATAAGATCATAATAGATAACATAATATATTTATGATTTAATTCATAATACATGCTGGGCTTATCAAAAACATCAGTGGATCATAAATCAGTTTATCATGGGCATGCATAATCATGCTTATTTGATTAGAAATTCAAAATCAACCATATTAAGATCAATTTAGAACTCAAAAGATGATCAAAATCAGTAGATAATGATAGTGTTTCAAAATCACAAGACCCATAATTAAATCATTAAATTTTTAAACAAACCAAATGTAAAACCCCATGAGTCTTTAAAGAAAATTTGAGTAATTAATAGAGAAGGAGCATGGGTGCCGAGGATCCACCCATTGAAGACCTCACATACCTGGGATTATTAACCCTTACCCTCCTTTATATCCAAGAATGAAATTGTAGGAATTGAGGTGAAAAGCTTGAAATTCCCCTTGAATTACCTCTCAAAGTTCATGCATGCATGAATGAGAGTTTAGAATAGGTCATTCTCTAAAAAACACTGATTTCCCAAGCAAAAACAACATAATTTAGGGTCTTATATCGTGAAAAAGTCAAAAATACCCTTTATGGACCTTCCTTAAAAACTGGCCGGATGGAACCCACGAGTGGTACCAACGTGTCGTGGGAACCACCAATGACTAGTCATGTCCCTTGTTGAATGGGCTGCTGAAAGTCTTCTCTTGAAACTAACCAACAGATGGACAGGACGACTTGTTCTCTGAAACCACGATCTGTTACACCATCCATTGTTTGCTCATCATAAAATCTGAACCCACTTACCACGAGTCTCACCACAACTCGTGGTTCCTTCCAATGAGTCATGGTCTCAACCCATTACCTGCACTAGAAATTCTTAAACTCCAATAATGACCACAATCAACGCCTCGTGGTTTCTCCTAACAGGTCATTGGGTTGCCCATTGCATGCCTCCTGAAGAACCTAACCCCTTCCCATGACGGCTAATGACGACTCGGTGTTTCCCTCAATGAGTCATCATGTCTCTCATGGTTCACACAGCCACCCAGCCTGATCCTAACCATCACGAGTCATCCCATGGCCCATCCTGCAATTCTTTTCCAATTTCTGTAGTTTTAAACTCTCAATCTCCCATGTCTATTATTACGCACTTCCAGCGTGTTACAATAGCTTCTAGTGCAAGGCTCGCAGAGAAGGCTAGAAGTGAATGGGGAGTTAAGAATAGTAATTTATTCTGACTTGAGGAAGGATTTGGCAGTCTTAGGATGATGACTTTAAGCTAAGGGGGAGATAGTGAATATGTGAAATAAGTTAGATCTTGAGAATGCTCATAAGAAGTTCTAGCTCTAGCAGATGCAGTATGTCAATCTCTTTGAGGTTCAGATAATTTCCCTTGTAATTTCTGTTGAGGTCAAAGTGAAGTCGATTCCTATGTGCAGATTTTCAAGGTTTAGAAGTAACCGTTTCAGTTAGTGATGCCAGTCTTGCCCTATGAGTCCTTAATGCTTATATTTGTGTTATGAGTCGGTTATGTATGATAAACCATGTTTTAATATGTGTTTGGGTCGAGCACAGTCTTTAGGAGTGGATTGTTAACTCGGTAGAGTCAGATAATCTCATGTATGTGCTCAGTTGTAAATGTCTGAAATGATTCGTGCTTGAAGTTTCTAGCTCGCAGATAGATTAGATATTGTGACATCCAACTTTTTATCGAGAAGCGATTTGAGAATGAAAGTTTAGTCCGTATCAGTTTGGTGCCAGTTAAAAAGGGGGAAGGAATTCTTTTCGGTGTTTAGTCATTGTATGCATGTTAGATGTGAATTTTCAGAGTTGGTGTATAGGGTTGGTTCAAATTCAGATACTCCATTGGTGTTTAGCTGTGGTTGATTGATATTTGGATATCGATTTTGTCTTTATCTTTTCAGTATGTTTAGCTAACATTCGAGGATGAATGTCCCCAAGGGGGAGATATTGTTATACCCTAAAAGTGCCTAAGAGTAGAACCGGGGGTTAAAAATTGAAAACTACTGAAAATTGGGAAAAAGTTGCAGGACGTGGGGTGTAACGACTCGTGGTTGGGAACCACGAGCCGTTGTTTCTAGTTGTGGTTTTAGGAGTCAAGGTGGCAGTAGAAGCAACGACTGACATAACGACTCATTGTGAGAAACAATGAGCCGTCGTTTGTAGTCGTGGTGAGATTTTAGGGTGGGATACTGGGGAAGGAACGAGCCATACAACAACTCGTTGGTACCTCTGACGGGTCATTGTAAGTGGTGGTGGGTTGGAGTCTTGGGTATCCAAGTAGTGGCAACAGATGGTTGTAACAGGCCATTGAAGCTAACAATGACTCGTTGTGGCAATCGTAGAAAGGAAGTTAAGGGTTGGTCCAGTGTGGGTGATGGAAAGAAACAAAGAGTCATTTTCTGTAGCAACGACTAATCATGTCAATCGTCGTTCGGGCTACCAGTTAAGTAACTAGTGCACCTAGCGGATGGGTGTGACGAGTCGTTGGAGGAACTAAAGACTCATCCTATCGACCGTTGTTTGAGATGATAAAAGATTGAAGAGGTCCAGTGCATTCAACGGAAGGTCACCACGGGTCGTGATAAGGACCAATGACTCGTGGTGAGGGTCGTGGGTTCCAGTTCAACCACATTTTTATGTTTTTTTCAGGGGCATTTTTGTAAACTCCGATGCTTTTAACTCCTAAAGTACGTTGTTTTGGGTTCTACCCTGCATGTTTTTAAGGGTGTTTCATGCCTAAACCCTCATTCTTTCAACTGTCCTTCTTTCTTCTTTCTTCTTAAGATTCTAGGGTTTCACCAAGGTGTTCTTCAGCTTCAAGGAAGATTTTCAAGTAGGATTTTCATCTACAAGGTTTGCGGGTCTTTCAACAAGGATACTCTTCCATCCTTGTGTCCCAAAAATATTTTATAAAATACTTGATTTCGTGAATCTACAAAAGCATGATAAAAGGTTTGTAAAAAAAGAGTAAATTCTTCTTTGTTTTTCTTAAATGCTAATATCTACTACGATTATGAATTTAATTGGATTATTAATTGATGGGTTATCCTGAATTATGAAATATAGGTCGAGAATGTATGAGTGTAGTATGTTCTTCATAAATCAATTTGAGTATTGAATGGGATTTGTTCATTTCTCCCTTGATTGTCGTAGTAATTCATGAACATGATAGAATCGTGGAAATATTGTATAATTAACCCTAATGACTTGATTATGACATTGACGACCATGTTGGGTTGAGTAGGAGTTGTGGGCTTGAGTAATTGAAGTAAATTATGCATCATCACCATGTTTTCAATTTAATTGATTGGGCATGACTAGATTACATCTATATAGTTGAATTATGAAGCGTGTGCGGATTCTATATTATTTTCATTACTAAAATTATTTTTATAAAATCTTAAAATCTAAAACGCTCATGGATAAAGAGTTCATAAAAGGAGTGATTATGACAAGTGAGCGAAATGTTTGTAAACCTAAATAAACAAAGTCATGCATCCTTGATAAAGTATGAGTTTAATTTATAAATCATGTATGATCCTATATTAACTATTGATTGAGGTGAGTTCGGAATCGAAATGCCATGATAGAATAATGCTAATACCAATTTATAACATGCTCGTTTGGGGTGAGATGTTTGTGGAAATTGGTTCTGTGATAATGTGAATCATGATGATAAAGCCTTTGACTAATATGTCAATTTGTTGAGCCTAGTCCTATTAAAAGATAGCTCTAATACTTTTAAAAAAAATGAGTATTGCATGATGAGAGTGGTGAATGTTCTTGTCTCTGATTAGTTGTAGTAATTTAGCTTAGTTCTAGTCGTTAGTGGAGTATGTCTTCTCTTAGTTGGTCGGGACTCACATCCCAAGTCAGTTGAGTATCTTATTGTCCCTGTGTTGTTCGGAACTTACTTTTAGCTAGTGACTCTCTATATCAGAGCTCTCTCTGTCTCCCTTTGACAGTTAGGGATTCTCTTTAGCTGAGAATGTTTCCCTTTGATAGTCAGGGACGCTCCCTTCGACCGTCAGGGACTCCCCCTTAGACGGGTAGGGACCCTCTTGATATGAGTCACGGCATCATACCTTTGTATTATTCCAGATTATTACTTTTGCACATCCACAGTTACGATAATAAAGTATGTCTTTATAATGCGGTTAGGTTAATTGAATATGTGTATCTCATATAATATTGTGTATCTGTCACACCCCACCTTGGGGGGTACGACGGGCACCTAGTGCCCTACTGGGACCTGAACTGCTGGACTGCTAAGCCTGGGCACATCTGGTGCCTGGCTGGCTCTAATTCATATTTCTGGAAACAAAGGGCTATATAACGGCTGTAAACACAGCCCCCGGCCCATTGGCCTATAGCCTCCTGCAGAACTCAGAGAATTAAAGGAGCAGTTGAAAGATTTATTGGATAAAGGTTTTATCAGGCCGAGTACTTCACCGTGGGGTGCGCCAGTCTTGTTTGTGAGGAAGAAAGATGGCTCGCTCCGAATGTGCTTAGATTACCGGCAACTAAATAAAGTTACAGTAAAGAACAAGTACCCGCTCCCCAGAATTGATGACTTATTTGATCAGTTGCAGGGAGCCAGATACTTTTCTAAGATTGACTTGCGGTTGGGATATCACCAGGTCCGAGTACGTGAGAAAGATATTCCTAAGACAGCGTTCAGGACCCGATATGGACATTTTGAATTTCTAGTTATGTCCTTCGGATTAACGAATGCCCCGGCAGTCTTCATGGACCTGATGAACAGTATTTTCAGACCTTTCCTGGACTTGTTCGTGATAGTATTCATTGATGATATTCTGGTGTATTCTCGTTCTTAACCAGATCACCGAACTCATTTGCGGACAGTGCTCCAGATCCTTAGGGACCGCCAGTTGTATGGTAAATATTCTAAGTGTGAATTCTGGCTTAACTCAGTGGCCTTTTTAGGGCATATCATCTCAGACGCTAGTATACAGGTAGACAAGCAGAAAATAGAAGTAGTTAAGTCATGGCCTAGGCCTACCACCCCAACTGAGGTTCGTAGATTCCTAGGATTGGCAGGATACTACAGGAGGTTCGTTGAAGGGTTCTCGACCATTGCGGCACCTCTAACCAAATTGACACAGAAAGTAGCAAAGTTTCAATGGACAGAGGCATGCGACCAGAGCTTCCAGGAACTGAAAGACAGATTAACCTCCACCCCAGTGCTGGCATTGCCGGAAGGCACCGAAGGTTATTCAGTCTATTGCGACGCGTCAGGCGTCGGGTTAGGTTGTGTGTTGATGCAGCATGGTAGAGTAATTGCATATGCTTCCAGACAGCTGAGGAAACACGAAAAGAATTACCCTACCCATGACCTGGAATTGGCCGCAGTAATCCACGCTTTAAAGATGTGGAGGCATTACCTGTATGGCGTCCATGTTGATATTTACACTGATCATAAAAGCTTACAGTACATTTTCACTTAGAGGGAGTTGAATCTACGGCAACGCCGCTGGTTGGAGCTGTTAAAAGATTATGATGTGAATATTTTATACCACCCCGGAAAAGCTAATGTTGTAGCAGATGCCCTGAGCCGTAAGTCAATGGGAAGTTTGGCGTATTTGCGACCTGAGAAGCGTAAGTTAGCCACAGAAATTCATCAGTTAGCTGGTTTAGCCGTTCGTGTAATGGAAACAGAAAATAATAGAGCAGTAATTCAGAATTCTGCTATGTCATCATTAGTTACAGAGGTAAAAGGACGACAGTACGAGGATCCTGATTTGGTCCAACTCAGAGATAGAATTCAGAGAGGTAAGGAGTCAGATTTTCAGATAACCGAGGATGAGGTGCTACGTTGTAAGGGCCGCCTCTGTGTCCCGAATGTTTCAGGGCTTCGTGGGCGGATCATGCATGAGGTACATTATGCTCGCTATTCCCTCCATCCAGGAGCAACCAAAATGTACCACGACATCAGAGACATCTACTGGTGGCCAGGTATGAAAGCTGAGATAGCCGAATTTGTATCTAGATGTTCTAATTGTCAGCAGGTGAAAGCAGAGCACCAGAAACCGGGTGGTTTGACGCAAGATATAACGGTACCTATGTGGAAATGGGAAGCGATAAACATGGATTTTGTAACAGGGTTACCCCGTACTAGACGCAGAAATGATTCCATTTGGGTAATAGTTGACAGGCTGACAAAATCAGCTCATTTTCTGCCAGTAAGGGGTACCTTCTCAGCTGAGGATTATGCCGAATTATATATCAGAGAAATAGTTAGATTGCATGGAGTGCCAGTATCTATCATTTCAGATAGAGGAGCACAATTCACAGCTAGATTCTGGCAATCGTTTCAGAAAGGTTTGGGAACGCAGATTAACTTGAGCACAGCATTCCACCCCCAGACGGATGGGCAAGCTGAGCGAACTATCCAAACACTCGAAGATATGCTACGAGCGTGTGTGCTAGATTTTGGGGGTAGCTGGGATGAGCATCTTTCGTTAATTGAATTTGCTTATAATAACAGTTATCATTCAGCTATCCAGATGGCACCTTTCGAGGCATTATACGGGCGAAAATGTAGATCGCCGGTGGGCTGGTTTGAAATAGGAGAATCAGCATTGGTTGGCCCAGACATTGTTCGACAGTCAGAGGAAAAGATAAAGCTTATCCGAGAATGTTTACTGACTGCTCAAAGCCGCCAGAAGTCTTATGCAAATATGCGGCGCAGAAATCTAGAATTTGCGGTAAATGACTGGGTATATCTGAAGGTGTCTCCAATGAAAGGAGTAATGAGGTTTGGCAAGAAAGGCAAGCTTAGCCCGAGATTCATTGGGCCATATCAGATTCGACTAAGAATAGGCCGAGTTGCATATGAATTGAACTTGCCTCCAGAGTTAGCATCTGTTCACCCAGTATTCCATGTCTCGATGTTGAGGAAGTTCGTAGGGGACCCTTCTACAGTGGTTCCAGTTCAAGATGTTCAAGTCACAGAAGAGTTAGCATATGAAGAGGTTCCCGTAGCTATCTTAGACAGACTGATTCGCAGGCTGAGAACTAAAGATGTTGCATCTGTCAAAGTATTGTGGCGTAATAGGAACCGGGAAGAAATGACGTGGGAAGCTGAAGAAGATATGAAAACCAGATACCCTCACCTATTTCAGGCCTAGTCAGGCGACAGGTATGTCCGTATTATTACTTATGCAGTACCTTATGGTTGTATGTCTGTAAATGATAAAGAAAGATTGATATTTAGTTATCCAGTGGATCCTAGACTACTATGCGAGTACCTGTGTTGGACTTTTCTGCATTTCAGGTTTTTTTCTATAGTCCATATTACAGGGGAAACTCTGCCGAAATTTTTCTAGAAAATAAGTAAGTAGTCCTCTAGATAACAGTGTACATTCGAGGACGAATGTTCTTAAGGGGGGGAGAATGTTATACCCCGTAGAATTACCGGCACCTAGACGACCTATTCGCACGTTGGTTAAGTATATTTGAAGGCCATACGTGCTAGAGAAAGCCCGGGAAAAAGATCGGACGAGAAACCCGTCAAACCATCGCGTGAGGAGCCGACGCAGAGCCCCTCCGCGATGGCAGCGTGTCACGGAGGTGAGGCCTCCGCGATGGCTCCGTGACACGTTGCCCAGGTTCAGGCTCAAGTATATAAGCCCCACTTCGGTTTAATTTCATTTTAATCAAAGGAAATTTCAGAAAACAGAGGTTACACGCAGAGAGAAAGGGGGAATGAAGGAAATTAAGTAATTTTCGTCCGATTACGCTGCTAAACGTTACCCAAACTCAAATTAATCCCAGATACCGAAGTATTTAGCAGCAGAGACTATTCCTGCGGAATAAGTTTCGTGAAATACGGCCGACGAATCGGCGAGCCACCGAACTAAGGTGAGTAGAATTGCTCTAAATTAATATCTATGTGTTCCCAGCTGAGAAGTGAATATTTCTCCCTTCTGGACCGCTGAAAAATAGTGAGTTTTCGACCGTCTTTCGATAAGCCTAAGTTTAGGCTATAAATTATATCGAAAGTAACGTTGCTCTTTACAATAAAACTGTATTTAGTATTAATTGACGTATTTATGAATGCAGTTGGGAGAAAATAGTTGAAGTACCGGCCGAGCCTCATCCGACGGATGAATAGTTCAAGAATAAGGTATATAAAGCTAGTTCTCTCGGCAAGTTAAGTAATATCGGTACAATGTAATAATTTATAGACCAGTATAATGTTCAGAAGTCGAGTGTTACATTTATTGTGAATGTTGATACGAGATGAGAAGCATGGAGTTGTAACCTACGTGAAACTTACTAGTACGACATAGATTCTAACACAAGTGTTAGAAACTGCCCAGTATGCTCAGTATGTGATGTAATATGAAATGTTAAGATATTATTGTATTTAGCTGGAACCCCGTAAAGTGATGCAACATCCGTAAAGCACTCCAGAGATAGAATGGCAGGCTAAAATAAAGTTTAGAATGCATGTTAGCAATAGTAAATCATGTTAACACAGAAACTCAGTAAACAACATAGTTTTCAGCCGAAACACTATCTTGTAAAGCATTTGCTCCAGTACAGTTTGGCAGGAGACTATATTTATATATATATGTACCAGCTTCAGCACGTATTAAATACGTACAGATTACTATCATTAGTTCAGCATGTACTGTATACGATACTTTACCCTTATTAGCCTCAGTATGTGAGATATACAGACAGTATTACTAGTTGAGACCGTTGTATTGTTTGGGGTTGGACTACCTAGCATCCATGACCGCCCCAGGGTTAATAGCTGTATCGACTCGTCCACCAGAGGACGAGGATACGTCGCTCTACGGAGTGGCATGCCGTCCCCAGGGGACGAAGATGGGGTGCCAGTTTCCCCATATTTTGCCTTGGTCGACTTTTATACACCCCCGTCGAGCGGATACGCCCTGGTGTTGATTCAGGAGTCCTTCGGACTCAGGTACAGTTATAGTCAGGGGCTCAGCGAGCCCAAGTGCATACCCAGGGGACCGGCGGGATGCTTAAAGCCATTATAGGAGATGGGATGACCGGGGTAGGGGTGTAGATTCTGTGCTGGTTGTACCTCCCGGCTTATGGGGGTCGGGTAAGGTTTGCGTGTGCCATGTTTTGTTATTTTATGTTATGCCATGCTACGATAGATATGAGTAGATCAGCAGTTGAGTGACCGTCTCCAGGTACGACCCCTATTTCCCTTCAGTATAAATGAGAAGAGGTATGACTTACATTAGCAGACTGTTAATCTGTTTCTTCCCACTTTAGTTTTATCAGTTGCATTATTGTTTTTAGTTATTGCTTTACATACTCAGTACCAGCGGTACTGACGCCCGGTGGGGCGCTGCATTACTTGCCTGCAGGTACTCATAGGCGAGCAGGCGATACTACGTGATTCCTGTCAGCGGTCGAGTATTCAGCTCCTGTCATCCGGAGACTGAATTCCAGAGGTGTAGTTCAGTTCCTTTTGTTGTATAGTACGGGTAGGTTGGGGCCCTGTCCCGATCATTTCTATTACTATTCCTAGAGGCTTGCAGTCTGTATATACTTCCCTGTGGTCAGATGAGCCGGTCGTGTGAGGCCGTGCAGTTGTATAGCTGTTAGTACTCTTTCTTTCTTTTATGTTGGCCATGTGGGGCCATAATTTGCCAGTAGTGGTGACCTTGCCGGTCACGTAGCTTTCTAGTACTTCAGGATTTAGTTATAGATAACTAGACAGCATGGTGGCCTTGTCGGCCCGCATAGGTTTCCCTGAGTTGATATGTTTCTGGTCAGCTATTAATACAGGTACAGGAGGCTATAGGCCAATGGGCCGGGGGCTGTGTTTACAGCCGTTATATAGCCCTTTGTTTCCAGAAATATGAATTAGAGCCAGCCAGGTACCAGATGTGCCCAGGCTTAGCAGTCCAGCAGTTCAGGTCCCAGTAGGGCACCAGGTGCCCGTCATACCCCCCAAGGCGGGGTGTGACAGTGCTACCGAGCTAAGGTAAGTGGAATTGCTCCAAATTAGTGTCAATATACTCCTAGCCCTAAAGTAAGCATTTCTCCCTTCTGACTTTCGAGAAATAGCGAGTTTTCGACCGTTTTTTAATAAGCCAAAGTTTGGGCTATATATATTTTAAAAGTGATATTTTCTCTCAGAATATTAATATATTTAGTCCTAATTGATATATATATTGATGCAGTTGGAAGAAATAGCGGAATATTGACCGAATTACGCCAATTAGCCGGGAAATGAGAAACGGAGGTATGTAAAGCTTGTTCCTTTGGCAAGTTAGTAATCCTAGTATTGTAAATAGCGTGAACTCTAGAAGAAAGAATTCAAAAGTCGAGTATTGAGTCCAGTATGAATCTAGCAAGCATGTTTTATGTTATTATGCTATATTCAGAATAAAAGTCAGTAAATCAGTATCAGACAGCAAGATATTATTTCAGATACAGTTATCCCAGTAACAGAATCAGTTTAATATAGAAAAGAGATTCAGAATAGAATATCAGAACATGGATAGCATTTTCAGATCAAACATGCTTGTTGTATGTGAATATTGTTTGTTGAGACTTGTTTGTGCTATTAGGGCACCCTTAGAGCTTCCTTGCCGCCCCAGGGTTAATAGCTGTGTCTACTCGCCCGCTAGAGGGTGAGGATACGTCACTCCAAGGAGTGGCATGCCGTCCGCAGTAGGACGAAGATGGGATACAGCATTCCCCATATCAGGCTGATCAGCATAGCATTATAGCTTACCCTGTCGAGCGCTTGCGCCCAGGGGGCAGATTACAAATATAGATACAGATACAGATTACAGTTTATAGTTACAGGAGTCCTCTGGACTCAGATACAGTTATAGTCAGGAACCCAGAGAGCCCAAGCTACATACCTATGGGGCCGGTAGAGATGCTCGTAGTTAGTTGGTGAGTGGAGTGATTTACTTTTGGATGGTTTTGACCCGGGTAGGGGTATATAGATTGTGTATTGGTTGTCACCTTCCGGCTTATGGGGCCTGGTATAGGTCCTTGTTTGTTAGATATGTATATACATGTTATTTATTAGCTGATAGATAGAAAGACGCCACGTCAACAGGTATGCTTCTACCTTACCTTCGGTACAGATAAGCTTATTTCAGATCCCGCCAACCTAGACAGTTTCAGCTACTTTCTGCTATTCGGAACTACCAGTATTATTGCTTATATTCAGTGATGCTCAGTTTGCTTTACATACTAGGTACCAGTGGTACTAACGCCCATTTGGGGTGCTACATTACTTGTCTACAGGTACTCATAGACAAGGAGCCGATACCTCGTGATTCCAGCCAACACACAGAGTCATCAGCTCCTGTCATCCAGAGCTCAATAGTCAGAGGTCTACTCTATTTTCTTTGTTATACAGTATGGGTAGGCTGGGGCACTATCCCGACCATCTTATCAGTATTCTTAGAGGCTTGCAGACTGTATGTTTCCCTATGGTTAGCTATGTCGGTCGTGTGAGGCCGTACGCATGTTTTAGCTATTTATATTGGCCGCGTGGGGCCTTATTCAGTATATAGTTGGTGACCTTGCCGGTCACAGAGTTTTTAGTTCCTGGTTGAGTTCCTCAGTGAAAATTAGTCAGCATGGTGGCCTTGTCGGCCCGCATAGGTTCCCCTATATAAATGTGATTCTGGTTAGCTCATGTTATAGTACAGGTGGCTATAGGCCTAGCCGGCCGGGGGCTGTAATTACAGCTGTCATATAGCCCGTTGATCCCATGAATCAGAGTTAGAGCCAGCCAAGTACCAGAAGTGCTTAGACTCAGCAGTCTAGTAGTCCAGGTCCTAGTAGGGCACCAGGTGCCAGTCATACTGCCCAAGGCGGGGCGTGAAAAATATGCCATGAGTCAACTTGGAGCCTTTTGGGGTTCCTTGTATCAGACCAAGGGTTTAGAGTGTCCTAGGGTGTCTAACAGCCGCGTTACATAGAGTTTTCTTCATGGGTGTGATGCGAGCCACACTTTTGACGAAGAGGCTGTGAGACATTTTAGGAATGTTCCCTTTTCTTCATGATCCTTATAGTGTGTAGCATATGAAGCTCTAAATAGTTCCTCCCCCAACTCGTGCTTTACGCGATCGAAGATAATGCCTCCCTGACGAGCGAATAGAAGAACGTGGTAACGGACACCAACAGGTACCACCAGTCCAGGCAGACCCAATAGATGATCATGTTACTTATGCTGAGTTCCGGGTAGCTTTTCACATGTTGGCACAGGCCCTGACCGCTCAGATCAACCAGCAAGCGGAGGCTCGAGGCCCTCAAAATGGAAATAAAGCGGCAGCAAGGATAAAAGATTTTCTTTGAATGAACCCACCCGAATTCTTGGGGTCAAAGGTGGATAAGGACCCTTATGAATTTTTGGAGGAGAATCAGAAGATTACTCGCACCATGGGAGTGACACGGAATGAGAGTGCATACTTATCCTCCTACTAGTTAAAGGAAGTTGCTTATATCTAGTATTGTCAGTGGAGGGATAGTCGAGAACTTGGAGCAGGTCCCGTGGTTGGGATGAATTTATGACAACGTTTTTGGACAGGTTCTTCCCTCCGGAGTTGAGGGAGGAAAAGGTAGTAGAGTTTATTAATTTGAAACAAAATGACATGATTGTTCAGGAGTACGCATTAGAGTTCACTCGGTTATCTAAGTATGCGGCGGAAATAGTAGCCGACCAGCGGGCCCGAGTAAGTCGGTTTGTGAATAGAGTATCAGACTCCTTGGTCAAGAAATGCAGGACTGCCATGCTACACAGGGCATAGACTTCCCACGCTTGGTAATATTTTCTCAAAAGATGGAAGCAGAGCAGCTGAAAGAAAAGGAGAGAGAGGTCAAGAGGGATAGGATTGGAGATCTAGATTTCTCCCAGCAGAGGTCGAGTATTGGATATCGCTCACAGTACCAGCAGAAACCATCAGCCCCAGTACCTTCAGCAGCCAGTGCTCTCTATCAACCCAGAGTGAGGGAGATTACGTACCCATTGTGCATGAGCTATGGAAAGAACCACTTGGGAATATGCATGGTCGACTCAAATGTTTGTTTTTTGTGCTACAAGGTGGGCCATAAGCACCAGGATTGCGCAACGGTTACTGAGGCAAGGGTAGATTCTCGGCCACTTCTTCAGCAGCTCCAACAGCACGCGCTTCTCGGCAGGGTGCATCCTATCATCCAGGTGGCGGGCATCGTCAAAATCGCTCCCATGCCATGGCAGCCTATCAAGATAAGGACAAGGCACCGGTAGTGGCCACAGCTATGCTGTGAATCTTGTGTCATTCTTTATGTGATGCCAACCTCTATATTGAATATAAAGCTCTGTTGTGATTGTGGGAAAAGATTGATGATGTGTGATGTGAATAGCTGTCACGACCCAAACGTACACCCGGATCATAGACACGAGACAAGGAGCCCTGAGAGACCCCAAGTCGACCCATGGCATGAGCATACATCTAATTCAATCACATGAGCGGAAGAATTAGCATAGAGAACGTAATCATAACATAACATGAGAGAAAATAGTACAATACTTATACAATAAAGTGGAACACAACTTTTTAGTCTGATAAGCCTCTAAACATGAAAGGCGGATTTATGGGACAACTCCCAACTAATCCAATATCAAGAAACTAAAGGAATAACATTGAGGGTGAACATGTAGCCCTCGAAACATGAGGACTCACCAAATACGCAGAGAGCAAGCCCGAATCTATCTACGAGTGAGGATGAACCTGAGAACTGGGACCCGTATCATGAGACAATACAACATAAAAAGTATGCGGTCAGTACGTGGAATGTACTGAATAAGCAAGATAAGTAAAGTAGACATTTAAAACGTGTATGAAATTTATAAATGGTCATATGAGTAGGACAACATGCTCGTATCATAAATCGTTATAATATATTATACAACTCAAGGTTTCCAAAACATTCGTAACATAAACATAGTCTTAATCATAAGAGAAGAACTTCTCTTAACATAACTTGAGCCAACATGCATAATCATAACATGTGTAAATCAAGAGGAACAATGGGAGATTCTCTTAAATGACATACGCCATATGAGCACACATGAATCCCGACTTGTAACCCTAGTCGGGAGGGTGTTTGTACCTTGCAAAGGGTAGGAACCATGAAGGGCGTGATCACACATGAAAAGGCCATTTGAGCTAGGGAAAAACATGAATGGTTCCCAACATACCAATGGTGGCACATAGTTAATGAGATCCGGGACTTAACCTGAGCACCTAACCTACTCGGTGTTCGATACTACTCCCAAAATATATATAGTGCTCATAATACATACATGAGTTCATGGGCTAGTCAAATCATGATAATAGTAAACATGTTTGAACATACCTGAAGTAGCCATGACTTGAGGCCCGTGAGTCGGCCGAAACACAATTCATGCTTAATAAAATACATGCACACTTGTAGATAATGCATATAATTTAAATTTCCATAAGATCATAATAGAGAACATAATATATTCATGACTTAATTCATAATACATGTTGGGTTTATCAAAAACATTAATGGATCATAAATCGATTTATCATGGCCTTGCATAATCAATCTCAATTGATTAGAAATTAAAAATCAACCATATTAAGATCAATTTAGAACTCAAAAGATGATCAAAATTAGTAGATAATGATAGGGTTTCAAAATCACAAGACCCATAATTAAATCATTAAATTTTTAAATAAACCGAATATAAAATCCCATGAGTCTTTAAATAAAATTTGAGTAATTAATAGAGAAGGAGCATGGGTGTGGAGGGATCCACCCATTGAAGACCTCACATACCTGAAATTATCAACTCTTAACCCTCCTTGACAGCCAAAGAATGAAATTTAAGGAATTGAGGTGAAAAGCTTGAAATTCCCCTTGAATTACCTCTCAAAGTTCTTGCATGCATGAATGAGAGTTTAGAATAGGTCATTATCTTAAAAAACTAGCTTTCCCAAGCTAAAACGACGTAATTTAGGGCCTTATATGTTGAAAAAGTCAAAAATACTCTTAATGAACCTTCCCTGAAAACTGGCCGGATGGAACCCACGAGTGGTACCAACGGGACTTGGGAACCACCAATGACCCGTCATGTCCCTCGTTGAATGGGCTGCTGGAAGTCTTCTCTCGGAACTAACCAACTGACGGACATGACAACTCGTCCTTTGAGACCATGATTCGTTACACCGTCCGGTGTTTGCTCATCATAAAATCTGAACTCACTTAGCACGAGCCTCACCACGACGCGTGTTTCCTTCCAATGAATCGTAGTCTCAACCCATTACCTACACTGGAAATTCTTAACCTCCAACAACGACAAAAACCAATGCCTCATGGTTTCTCCTAACGGTTCGTTGGGTTGCCCGTTACATGCCTCCTAAAGAACCTAACCCCTTCCCACGATGACTAAGGACGACTCGTTGTTTCCCTCACTGAGTCATCATGGCTCCCGTGGTTCACACAGCCACCCAGCCTGATCCTAACCATGTCCACATACAACGACTCATAGTTTGATACCATGAGTCGTCCCATGGCCCGTCAGACAATTTTTTTCCAACTTCTACAGTTTTCAACTTTCAACCTCCCGAGTCTATTCTTATGCACTTTCTGGGTGTTACAATATCTCCCCCTTGGGAACATTCATCCTCAAATGTAGGAAAGAAGAAGAAAAAAGAAACATGAAATTGTCATATCCATATACTGATCATTTTAACCAAAATTTTCATGGAATGACTACCTCCGAACCAAACCACATAGCTGAACTGATTTCATGCTTCACATACATATTCATACTCATAAAAGAAACTTGCACACATGAAATGAACATGAAAACTAAATGGGGTCGTAGAGTAGAACTGATACCTCAAGCCGGATCTGAGTCGGGAAAGAACAAATGTGGGTATCTAGCCATCATATCCGCTTCGGCTTCCCACGTAGCTCCCTCAACATGTTGAATTCTCCATAAAACCTTAACGAAGATACTTCTTTGTTCCTCAACTTCTGAACCTGACGATCCAAGATTTTAATGGGAATTTCTTCATAATTGAGACTGCCTTTTACTCTAATGCTGTCTATCGGGACTGCCAAAGCTGGATCACCCAAACACTTTTTCAAAAGCGACACATGGAAGACGGGATGAACTGAAGATAACTTCGATGGAAAGTCTAACTCATACGCCACCCTTCCAACTCTTCTCACAACCCAGTATGGATCAACATATCGAGGATTGAGCTTTCCTTTATTTCTAAATCGCATGAATCCTTTCATGGAAGATACCTTTAGAAATACCCAATCGTCCACATCAAACTCCAAATCTCTTCTCCTCACATTAGCATACAATTTCTGATGAATCTAACCGAATTTTAATCGGTCCCTTATCAACTGGACCTTCACCATCACCTCATGAACCGCATCTGGACCTATCATAGCGGCCTTACCAATCTTAAATCATCCGATGTGGGATCTACACCTCCGACCATAGAGGGCCTCAAGCGATGCCATCTGGATACTAGAGTGATAACTGTTATTATAAGAAAACTCAATTAAGGGAAAATGATCATCCCAATTACCTTTAAAATCCATAAAACATGCCCTCAACATGTCCTCAAGAGTCTGGATTGTCCGCTTCGCCTGGCCATCCATTTACGGATGAAATGCTGTGTTGAGCTTAATCTGAGTCCTAATTCCCTTCTGAAAAGACTGCTAGAACTGGGAGGTAAACTGAGTACCTCGGTCTGATATAATAGACAAGGGCACTCCATGAAGTCGAACGAACTCCCGAATATACAACTTGGCATAATCATCCACTAAATTCGTGTTCTTGACCGGTAGGAAGTGTGCAGCCTTTGTTAACCTGTCTACCACTACCCAAATGGAATCTTAGTGTCGTCGAGTACAAGATAGGCCCGTAATTAAATCTAGATTAATCTCTTCCCACTTCCAAGTGGGAATGCTAATATCCTGAAGTACACCTCCCGGTCTTTGGTGCTCAGCCTTCACTTGCTTATAGTTAGGACACTTGGCTACAAACTCTACGATATCCTTCTTCATACCATCCCACCAATAGATTTCTCTCAAGTCTCGATACATCTTCATGGATCCCTGGTGGATGGAATACGTGGTACCATGTGCCTCATGCTATATCCGGACTCTCAAATTATCAACTTCTGGAACATATAGTCGGTCCTGGTATCGAAGGACACCATCTCTCCCTTGGGAGAAAACTTCCACCATTTGACTCCACCCGCTTCCTATAGATTTCTCAAAATCAGATCCTCATCTTGCTTAGTTTTGAGATCGACCACCAAGGACGATTCTGACCCATTCTGCACAACAATGCCACCATCGGTCGAGTCTATCAATCTAACACCCAACCTTGCAAGTCAATGGACATCTCTTACCAACTCCTTCCTTCCATCATCCACTTAGGACACACTCTCCATAGAGAGCCTACTAAGTGCATCCTCAACCACATTAGCCTTGCCCGGGTGGTAAAGAACACTCATATCGTAGTGCTTTAGCAACTCCAACCACCTCCTTTGTCGAAGATTGAGGTCTTTCTGCGTGAATAAATATTGCAAGCTCTTGTGATCCGTGAACACGTCCATGTGAGCTCCATACAAGTAATGCATCCATATCTTCAGTGCAAACACAATCACAGCCAACTCAAAATCATGGGTCGGATAATTCTTTTCATGAACCTTTAACTGTCGAGAGGCATATGCTATCACCTTCCCCTGATGCATCAACTCACATCCCAGTACGACTTTCAAAGTATCAAAATACACAACAAAGCCAACAGTATGCTCAGGTAAAGTCAACACTGGTGCTGAAGAGAGTCGGGTCTTCAATTCTTGGAAGCTTTTCTCACAATCCTCTAACCATTGGAACTTTATCTTCTTCTGAGTCAACTTGGTCAAAGGTGTTGCAATAGATGAAAAACCCGCAAAAAACCTCCGGTAGTAGCCTGCTAGGCCCAAGAAACTCTGAATTTCTGAAGGATTCACCGGTCTAGGCCAATTCTTCACCGCTTTAATTTTCTGAGAATCCACCCTTATGACCTCACTCAACACCACATGGCCCAGAAACGCCACCAAGTCCAAAACTTTGCATACAACTAATGATCTTTGAGGGTCTGAAGTACCATTCTCAAATGAGCGGCATGCTCCTCCACACTTCGGGAATATATAAGGATGTCATCAATGAAAACAATCACGAACATGTCCAAATATGCCTTGAATACCATATTAATTAGATCCATAAAAGATGCAGGAGCATTGGTTGGTCCAAATGACATAACTACAAACCCATAATGGCCATACCGGGTCCTGAAGGCTATCTTTGGGATATCACTCTCCCGAACTCTGACCTGGTGATACCCAGACCTGAGATCTATCTTCGAGAGACACCTGGAACCGTGGAGCTGGTCAAATAAATCATCAATCATGGGCAAGGGGTACCTGTTCTTGATGGTGACCTTATTATGTTGTCGATAATCAATATACATTCGAAGGGATCCATCCTTCTTCCGAACAAATAGAACAGGTGCGCCCCATGGAGACTTGCTCGGTCTAATGAAACCCTTATCCAACAAGTCTTTCAACTATTCCTTCAACTCTTTTAACTCAGTTGGGGCCATCTTATAAGGAGGGAAAGAGATAGGCTGCATATCGGGCAGTAGATCAATTCCAAAATCAAGTTCTCTTTTCGGAGGGAAACCTGGTAAATCATCAAGAAAAACCTCCGGATAGTCGTACACCACTAGAACTGACTGAATAGTCACAGTCTCAAACTCCACATCCTTAACTCTAAATAGGTGGTACATGCAACCCTTAGAGATCATTTTCCTAGCCTCCAGAGATGAAATAAATTGTCCTGCTGGTACAGCTGAATTACCCTTCCATTCAAAAATTGACTCACCCAGAAATCAAAATTCCACTACACGTGTCCTACCATTAATCGAACCATAACATGAAAATAGCCAATCCATGCCCAAAATGATGTCAAAATCAGCCATGGCTAATTCTATTAAGTCCGCAGAGGTAACCTCATGCAACACCGTAATGGGGCAACCTCTACATACCCGCCTAGCTACCACTAATTCACTAACTGGAGTAGATATGGAGAATGGTTCTGACAGAATTTCTAAACTAACTCCAAAACTACTAGCAATATAAGGGATCACGAAAGGCAAGGAAGCTCCTGGATCTAACAAAGCATAAGCATCAATATGGAAGAATTTCAACATTCCTGTGACCACATCTGGCGAAACCTCCTGCTCCTGGCGAGGCACTAGAGCATAACACCTATTCGGGCGCTGACCACCTGCTGAACTAGTGGAGGCACCCTACTGAGATGTTCGTGCTGCTGGAGTGGTAAAACTGGCTGCAGGGCAATCTCTAATTCTGTGCTCGGGTTTGCCACATCCAAAACAAGCATTCGCACCAACCAGGCACCTATCAAGATGATTTTTGCCACATCTTGCACAAGCTGGGAAAGTGTGCTCCACCTGCATTCTATCATGATCCCTCAAACCTATAGCCCTGCTCCTCTGGTCACCTCTAAACCTAGACGACTTGCTAGCCGATGATGGAGCTAGAGTAGTACGTGATCCACCTCCTAACCTGGCCTGAGAAACCCCATAATTGTTGGTCCTGGCCCTCTTGGCCTCTCTCTGCCTCCTATAGACAGACTCCATTTGTTGGGCATGCAATACAATATAGGGAAAGTTGATGTCCCGGTGTAGCATGAAAATCCAACAATCCTTATCCAAGTAATCTGCTACTCTATGCACAAACCGGCTTACCCGAGCGTGCAGATCCACCACCAACTCCGAAGCATATTGAGATAGCCGAGTGAACTCCAAAGCATACTCCTGCACTGACATGTTGCCCTGCTTAAAATTCACAAAATCAGTCGCCTTGAGCTCCCTCATCTCCCGAGGGAAGAACCGATCCATGAACGCGGTGTGGAACTCATCCCAACCTATCGGGCATGCACCCGCAGTCCTAGCAACTTCCATTGCTTGAATCATATATGTTCTACCCCTTTGAGCTTATAGGAGGTCAAATCAACACATTCCCCATTATTCACCCCCATAACCTTGGTGATCTTCAGAATTTCCTCAATAAAGTCATGTGGGTCCTCCTATACCTTCGACCCTGTGAACTTCGGAGGGCTCATCCTAAAAATGTCCCTCACCCTAACAGCTACCACATTCCAATTTTTCGGATAATGTGCCACAGTCTGATTCTAGACCGGAGCTGTCATGGCCTATGCCAATATTTGAATCGCCACCCTACACTCAACGTGGGCGGCAGGCTCTAGTACGTGCTCCTCATGAATGGGTGGAGCTGGCTGATGCTCTCCATCATGGGCACCCTCATGATCATTACCATTACTGTTCCTCCTGCATTTACTCGGCATGGAGGCATGATTTTGCAAATGCGAATTACACAAATTAGAGGAGTAAAGGACATTCATCGCACGACATAGATTATGAAAGAAATGAACATTTCCTAAACGTAAGTAGCCTCTTTGTCATAAATGTGGCGCGCTTCACACCCATGAAAAAGACACTAGTCAATGCGGCTTTCAGACACCCTAGGACACAAACCTATGGATCTGACACCAAGTTTGTCATGACCCAAACGTACACCTGGATCGTAGACATGGGACAAGGAGCCCCGAGAGACCCCAAGTCAACCCATAGCATGAGCATACATCTAATTCAATCACATGAGCAGAAGACTTAGCGTAGAGAATGTAATCATAACATAACATGAGAGGAAATAGTACAATACTTATACAATACAACGGAATACAACTTTTTAGTCTAATAAGCCTCTAAACATGAAAGACGGATTGATGGGACAACTCCCCAACTAATCCAACATCCAGAAACTAAAGGAATAACATAGAGTGTGAACATGTAGCCCTTGAAACATAAGGAGTCACCAAATACACAGAGAGAAAGCTCGAATCTATCTACGAGTGAGGATGCGCCTGAGAACTAGGACCTGTATCATGAGACGATACAACATAGAAAGTATGAGGTCAATACATGGAATGTACTGAGTATGCAAGGTAAGTAAAGCGGACATTTAAAACATGTATGAAACTCATAAATGGTCATAAGAGTAGGACAACATGCTCGTATCATAAATCATTATAATATATTATATGTCTCAAGGTTTTGAAAACATCCGTAACATAAACATAGTCATAATCGTAAGAAAAGAACTTCGCTTAACATAACTTGAGCCAACATGCATAATCATAACATGTGTAAATCATGAGGAACAGTAGGAGATTCTCTTAACCGACATGCCCTATATGAGCACACATGAAGCCCGACTTGTAACCCTAGTCGGGAGGGTGTTCGTACCTTGCCAAGGGTAGGAACCATGAAGGGTGTGATCACACATGAAAAGGGGCCATTTGGGCCAGGGAAAAACATGAATAGGTCCCAACATACCTATGGTGGCACGTAGTTCATGAGATCAGGACTTAATCTGAGCCCTGAACCTACTCGGTGTTTGATACTACTCCCAAAACATATATAGTGCCCATAATAATACAATTATGTGTTCATGGACTATTCAAATCATGATAATCGTAAATATGTTTGAACATACGTAAATTAGACATGACTTGAGGCTCGTGAGTTGGCAAAAACACAATGCATGCTTAATAAAATACATACATACTTGTAGATCATGCATATAGTTTAAATTTCCATAAGATCATAATAGATAACATAATATATGCATGATTTAATTCATAATACATGCTGGGCTTATCAAAAACATCAATGGATCAATGGATCATAAATCAATTTATCATGGGCATGCGTAATTAGTTACTTTCAGTTTTATTTCAGCTCATTTAGTTATTTACATTACTGCCTTGCATATTCGGTACTTATTGTACTAATGCCCTCCTTGGGGCACTACATTACTTGCCTGTAGGTACGGACAGACATGGGTTAGGACCTTCTTAGTATCCAGCCAAGACTACCAGTGTAGTTGGCTCCTTTCCTTCGAAGCTTTACTCTCTTTTTATTTGTACAGTTATGGGTAGGTCAGGGCCCTATCTCGACCAGTATATCACTTTTAGGGGCTTGTAGATTGTCTCAGATTTCCTGTGGTTAGTTGTTGTTTGCCTTGTGGGCCCAGTTATGTTTTACCTTGCATGTTGGCCGTGTGGGGCCTTGTTTAGCTGTTGGTTAGCGGCCTTGTCGGCCATAGACTAGTTTAGCACTGAATTTACTTTAAATCATAACTAGATATCATGGTGGTCTTGTCAGCCCGCATAGGATTCCCTATTAATATCTGTTTCTAGGTAGTTGTTTTCTTTTACACGTGGCTATAAGGCATTGTCAGTTGGGGGTTATGCTTACAGCCCAGATATAGCCCATCGCTTCTTGATTTGAGATTTAGTGTTAGTCTCAGTCAGGACAGTTCAGACCCTAGTAGGGTACCAGGTGACAGTCATGCCTCCTATGGTGGGGCGTGACACTAGAAATCATTTCCTCCGAAGAATTGACGTTTAGAGGTGATTTGATGGCGTAATTCGACTTAAATTTAAAGAAATCCTCAGAAGATAATCGCCTCACCAACCCTCTATTTTGGGAAATTTTAAAATTAAACAAACTTGATCTCATTTAACATATATATAAGGAGGCGGTGGACAGGGGGCACAACGCGCCGCCTATCTCGCAGAGGGAGGGCTGGTGACGCGTTGGCCCTTGCACCAAGGGTGAGGTGCGACGCGGCGCCAAGGTCGCCCTACCTCCGGTCCCAACCTTCTGCTCAATTAATTTCATGCTTATGCGGTCCTCCCTCGGGCCTTCTCCCATACGTGTCGTGCCCTAAGCATTCTTAAAGGCACACGCACACGTCTACTAAACAATGAGAACTTATGGGGTGTAACATTATCCTCCCTTTAGGAACATTTTTCCTCGAATGAAATCTTAAGCTTAAGAGACTCAATTCCTTTAACTAAGGCTAGACAAGTTTCGGTAGAGTCTCTTCTGTAATGTGGACTATCTGAAAAGCTGAAACATAGAAAACTTCAACATAGGTATCTCACAGGACGCCACTGTAATACCCCAAAAGTACCTAAGAGTAGACCCAAGGGTTAAAAATTGAACACTGCTGAAACTGGGAAAAGTTGCTGGTTGAGGGGTGTAACGACTCTTCGTTGGAAACCATGAGCCGTTGTTTCCAGTTGTTGTTTCAAGATTCTAGGTGGCAGTAGAACCAACGACCGACATAACGACTCATTTTGAGAAACAACGAGCCGTCTTTTGTAGTTGTGGTGAGATTTCAAGGTGGGCCACCAGGGAAGGAATGATCCATACAACGACTCGTTGGTACCTCTGAGTGGTCGTTGAAAGTGGTCGTGGGTTGGAGCCTGGGGTGTTAAGTAGGGGAAACGGATGGTTGTAACGGGCTGTTGAAGCTAGAAACGACCTGTTGTGGAAATTGTGGAAAGGAAGTTAAGGGCTGGTCCAGTGTGGGTGACAGAAAGAAACAATGAGCCGTTTGCTCTAGCAACGACTCATCATGTCGAACGTCGTTTGGGCTACCAGTTAAGTAACTAGTGCACCTACCAGATGGGTGTGACGAGTCGTTGGAGGAACTAATGACTCGTCCTGTCAACCGTTGTTTTAGAAGCTGAAAGATTGAAGAGGTCCATTGCATTCAATGGAAGGTCACCACGGGTCGTGGTAAGGATCAATGACTTGTGGTAAGGGTCGTGGGTTCCAGTTCGGCCAGATTTTTAAAGTTTTCTTCAGGGGCATTTTTGTAAACTCCTATGCTTTTAACTCCAAAACTACGTCGGTTTGGGTTCTACCTTGGACGCTTTTAAGGGGTTTTCATGACTAAACCCTCATTCTCTCAACTCTCCTTCTTCCTTCTTTCTTCTCAAGATTCTAGGGTTTCACCAAGGTGTTCTTCAAGCTTCAAGGAAGATTTTCGAGTGGGATTTTCATCTACCAAGTATGCGGATCTTTCAACGAGGATACTCTTCTATCCTTGTATCCCAAAAATATTTTATTAAATACCCGAGTTTGATAAATCTAGAAAAGCATGATAAAGGGTTTGGTAAAAAAGCGTAAATTCTTCTTTATTTTTCTTACATGCTAATATCTACTGCGATTATGAATTTAATTGGATTATTAATTGATGGGTTATCTTGAATTATGAAATATAGTCTAAGAATGTATGAGTGTCATATGTTCTTCATAAATCGATTTGAGTATTGAATGGGATTTGTTCATTTCTCCATTTATTGTCATAGTAATTCATGAACATGATAGAATCATGGAAATATTGTATAATTAACCCTAATTGACTTGATTATGACATTGATGACCATGTTGGGTTGAGTAGGAGTTGTGGGCTTGAGTAATTGAAGTAAATTATGTATCATTGCCATGTTTTTGATTTAATTGATTTAGCATGACTAGATTACATCTATATTGTTGAATTATGAAGCTTGGGCGGATTCTATATTGTTTTCCTTACTAAAATTGTTTTTATAAAATCTTAGAATCTAAAACACCCGTGGATAAAGAGTTCATAAAAGGAGTGATTATGACAAGTGGGCGAAATATTTGTAAACCTAAATAAACAAAGTCATGCATCCTTGATAGAGTATGAGTTGAATTTATAAATCATGTATGATCCTATATTACCTATTGAATGAGGTTAGCTCGGAATCGAAATATCATGATACAATAATGCTAATACGAATTTATAGCATGCTCATTTGGGGTGAGATGTTAAAACTCATGAGGAAATTGGTTCTGTGATAATGTGAATCATGATGATAAAGCCTGTGACTAATATGTCAATTTGTTGAGCCTGTGCCTATTTAAAGATAACTCTAATCCTTTTTTTAAAAAAGAGTATTGCATGATAAGAGTAGTGAATATTCTTGTCTCTGATTAGCTATAGTAATTTAGCTTAGTTCTAGTCGTTCGTAGAGTATGTCTTCTCTTAGTTGGTCAGGACTCACATTCCTAGTCAGTTGAGTATCTTATTTTCCCTGCATTGTTCTGAACTTACTTTTAGCCAGTGACTCTCTATATCAGAGCTATCTCTCTCCCTTTGACAGTCAGGGATTCTCTTTAACTGAGAATGTTTCCCTTTGATAGTCAGGGACACTCCCTTCGACTATCAGGGACTCCTTAGATAGGAAGGGACCTCTTGATATCAGTCACGGCATCATACCTCTGTATTATTCCCGATCATTACTTTTGCACATCCGTAGTTACTATAATAATGTATGTCTTTATAATGCGGTTACGTAAATTTAATATGTGAATCTCATATAAGATTGTCGTATCTCATTTCAATTACATTTCTATTAATATGTTTTACATTACTTCCATGTGGTATATATTATGAGTTAGTTTATTTACGTTTCCTGCATACTCAGTACATTCCAAGGACTAACCGCACGCCTCTTCTGCTATATCATTTCATGATATAGATTCAGGTCTCCAGGTTCAGCCGCGTGGCTAGATACGCTCCTTCCTCTCCCAGTTGCTAGTGGTGAGTGTTCATCTTTCAAGGACATGGTTTATGTTCTTGTTTTATTATATTTCAGTTTTCAGACTTTGGGAGTTAGCTAGGGGCTTGTTCCAACAACTCATCAGTTTAGTAGAAGGCTTTCGGACTTGTCTAGATTGCTTCAGCTATGTATCTGAGTGTTATCATATTTTCTTTATGGATCATATTAGATCCTTGTTATTTTCTTCCACTCATTTATGTTGTTAGTCACATCTAATGTTAAGTGTATCCTATGAATATGCCATGGGTCAACTCGGAGCCTTTCGAGGTTCCTTATCCCGTGTTACGGCTAGGGTGTGAACTCAGGTTGTGACAGCTACAAGCAGTGATACAACATAACTCCATAACACTAAAGAAAACGACCAAACACTACTAATAGATAAGAAATGAAGTAACAACTGAACAGCAATCCTACCTTACCGCACAATCTGGGTCAGGTCTGGAATAAGTGAAGATATTTAGACCTTATGTCATCCTCAGCTTCCAAAGCAAACCCTTCTACCTCTCTTCTCCTCCATAAACTTTACTATGATACAACTTTGGTTCTCAAGAGAGCCCCTATGGAACTGGCGATCTAGTTTAACTATCGGAGTCTCCTCATGGGACGACTCTTCTATAACAGGAGCATCCCTAACTGGGTCGAATTGAGAAAGAGTCTACCACGCGTTTACCTAACATTGATAAATAGATCCTAGCCCAAAAGTAAACTATATCTCATGGGATGCTTGGTCGATCTTTCGGAAGATCCAGTATAGCTTAGTGAATGTAAGGTTGGGCTTTCCCTTCTTGTCTGATCTCATAACACCCTTCATTGGTGAAACTTTCAGGAATACCCAGTCGTTGATTCAATCTCTAACTCCCTACACCATACATTATGATAGGACTCCTGATGACCATGGGCTGCTAATACATATCTCCCAATTAGTTTAGCTTTTTCCCTCTGACTGATGTAGTATGCCCGTCTAATTATCCCTGACTTAGCTGCTTTAGGCAGTCATATAGGGACCTGCACTTCCACCCATAATGCATCTCCGTGTGTCTGAATTATGTGCTCTACTTGGCCATTCTTCTGGGAATGAGAAGGTGTACTCAACTTAGCTTACGTGTCAATCCGTTCTAGCACATTTTCCAAAATCTAACTATGGGTTGTTCCCCTTTGTCAGACTGAAATAGATACGGTGACCTCATATAGCCGGACTATCTCTTTGGTATCTAATTTAGCATAATATTTAGCTGAAACATGATTCTAACCGGCAAGAATGAGTTGATCCCATTATCTCTTCGACAATGCTCTAGTAGGGTCAATTTCCTGAATTAGCATGGCCGGTTTTTGATGTCCAGCCTCTCTTTGCTAGCCATTAGAACTCTATGTTACCACTCAATAATATCTTCTTTCCTCCCATGCTATTAGCAGAATTCTTTTATAAACTGATGCATTTTCGTCAAACCTGAGTGTAGGGGATAACGAACATGGTGTACCTTTTCTATAGTCTACTAAAGAAGCCCTGCTATATTTGGAATGCAGAGTCGACCCATGGGTCTTAAGACTCTGTCCCCTACTTTCTCAGAGGCCGATAATTCCTTCACTTAGGCCTTGTCTCTGGGTTGTACTGGGCTAGGGTCTCCGTACCGTCATTCCTTTGTCTCCACGACTAGAGGTGATTTTGCGGTATTCTAGGTTACAATCTCACTATCCATTAAATGTTAGCTTGATGTTCATTTCTCGACATTCAATGACGTTCCAAGCTCTATCAGCCCGCTACAGCCTGGAGATGACTCCGTTTCCCTCTAGAGCTAGATAATCATGTCTTCCCCTTACTTCTATAGGCTGAGATCAGAGGTTCGAGCCCCATTCACCGTCCCGGGAAAGATATTACTGGCCAAGTCTACCAACCTATATCGTCCTGACCCGCACTTAGGTTGGTTCCCCTCACATAATCTCTCTGTCCTTCAACATAACAAACTAGGGGTCATAACCACTATTCTCCAGGTATTCACTACCATCATCAGCACACTGTGGTGAATTAGCCCATTTCTGACCTAAGCTTTACTATTGTTGGGGGTCTATTGCTTATGGGCTCTCACACGTACTTGGCTGTTGCTGGCAATCTTACTTGCCCTCCTGATTTACTGCCATGAGTGTTTAGGAGACTTATTTAAGAACTTGGGGACCACTTTCTAACACTTTCCAGTAATCAACAGATCTATCCCTCCTTTACTATTTACCCTGGGCAACATCGCTTAAATACTTCCACTCTCTATTATAATGAGAAAAAGCTAGAGGTATGATATAACCCTATCATACTACGGTGGGGCTAAGGTATGAAACTCAACAAAATCTAAAGGCTGGAGGTAAAAATCCCACAATTTCACAACCTCTTTCACCTTTCAGGTGATCCACAGTAGTTGGTGTCCCTCTCTAATACTAAATATCTACTAAATAAGCCATCATATATACTATATTCCTGACATCCTAATCTGAGGGTGAAGGAAAACTGGGGCAGTACTGGCGTGTTTGTTACCCTATAAAGTTCCTGGTATCCCAGGAGGATATTGGGGAGATTAAAAAGACATCCCCTTTCGCCTTCAGACTAGGTTGTCCCCTAACTGTGGCACCTCGCTGTTATCCTCTCCTGCTATTGTATTTAACTTGCAGCTGGCTAAAGTCTATCCTGTATCAAACATATTCTAGACAGATATAACTATGAAAGCGAAGGGACGCAACCCTATACAACTCGGATCTATATCATGATCTGAGAAAAGGAGGGGTAACCATACTATTATTCCTCGTGGCCCCCTGCTTATAGAATGTGGTGCACAATACATTTATAAATAAGACTCTACTAGACACGGCTTGTAGACTCCCTAGGATACGACATTGTGCTGATGCCAAGTTTGTCATGTCCCACCTTGGGAGGCATGACTGGCACCTAATGGCACACTAGGACCTGGGCTGGCTTGGCTAGGAATATGCACCTCTGGTGCCTGTCAGCAACTCAAAACCAAGAAAACAAAC
This sequence comes from Datura wrightii, assembly GCA_035772735.1. Lineage (NCBI taxonomy): Eukaryota > Viridiplantae > Streptophyta > Magnoliopsida > Solanales > Solanaceae > Datura > Datura wrightii. The sequence goes on along the minus strand of JASDFA010000002.1, from coordinate 59,714,380 downwards.
TGCTATATCTTGGCTGTAACACAGCCTCGGGCCAACAAGGTCATGTAGCACCTGTACAAGAAAATAGCTAACCCAGCCAAAATAACAATAAAGTGATCCTATGCGGGCCGATAAGACCACCATGCTGTCTAGCTATAACAGAATGAAAATAGGTGGTCATATTCATGCTATAGCTGACAAAGCTGCTAACTAAGTAGATAAACTAGGCCCCACACGACCAACATGCAAAATATAACATACATAGGCCCCACACAGGTAACAACAATCAACTAACTGAAGATTGTAGTCTAGAAGCCTTTAAGAGTGTAGTGGTCGGTATAGGGCCCTGACCTACCCAAAACTGTACAACAAAAAGAGCAACCTTCCACTACCTGACAATTCAGAATGAAAGGAGCTGACCAATCTACTGACACTGGATAGTTGCTAACAGAGGTCCTGAACCCTGTCTTTCTAAACCCGCAGGCAAATATGCAGCGCCTCACACGTGGGCGTCAGTATAATATGTACCGAATATGTAAGGCAACAATAAAAGCTAAATAGAGGTTGGTAAGGAACTGAAAGTAATCAGCGACAAAGAGTAGAAGTTAACGTGTAAGCTTTCTTATCCATAACCTGCATCTGGCAAATCACAACACAAACAAGAGCTGAACTACATGACTATACCTTCATAAGCTATATCTAGCAAGCAAGTATACAAACAAGAACCTAACTTGGCCCCCATAAGCCCTGAAGGTACAATCAACACAAAGATAGCCTACCTGGGACCCATAAGCCCCCATAGGAACCAATCAATCTATATACCCCTATTGGTACCCTTAAGGCCCTACAAGTAACTGTATCTGAACATATCTTGCCTTTTGGAACTATACTAGAGCCTCCTGGGCTCTTGCAACTGAGTTTTGGCCTTTTTGCCCCTTTGACTACACCCGGGCCACACGAGGCTCTAGGAAGGGTTTGTAATGCTGCTACGTTGTAGAAGAAGTCCATAAGTGAATAGACTTCAATATGGTCCCGTAGGCTCTACTTTAGTCCTTACAGATATTATGTGGCTCCGTAAGAGATTCAATAGCTCTGTAAGCAATATAGCATCATAGCTCCATAAGCAATCTATAACTCCATAAGCTTTAGCAGCGTCGTAGCTTCGTAAGTAGTTTATAACTCTAAAAGTAGTTCATACATCTACCAGCCTCTTAGCTAATCATGGAGAGAGGCAGTACGAAATATGATCTACCCCAAGTAGGGACACTATGTTATAATCCACAAATCTAGTCAGCCAAAAGCATATCTAGCCCCTTAGGATTAACGCTACTGCTACTCGCCCCTAGAATAGTCTATATAGCTGCCAACAGGCACACCCCATGTGCCTACACCTGACCAGAGGTCCTGGTAACAATTACAGCCTCTCTCGACCTAGAAAAAAAAGGATGAGGTCCGGGTGACCTAAGCGATAGCCTAAAGGTCATGTTGGGACAATGATAGCTCATAAGCGAATAGTAAGGTCACTGGTGACCAACTAGTTAGTTTCCTTCTCTTAGAACGACTGTAGGGCCGCTACAATAATCCTTAGTCTGAAGGTAATGCTGTGATACAATCCAGATTTCATATGGCCCCTCTGGGCGATTAATAGCCTCGTAGGCAGGTATATCTGGACCTAGCCACATGCGACAACCTGAACATGGGCATCTATAAGAGTAGGTTGGGGCGTTGGCCCCACATCTAACTACTAATCAGGTTCCCTCCTTAGGGTATCAACTAATCTATCAGACTTGTAACAACTAGGATGGTTTCTTGGGCGACCTGTATGACAAGCATTAAGTCGGTTGAAACTAACGGTCAGTGACAGTAGCCAATCATATGGCAAGCTGTCGCTCAGTTTGTTAGGCAACCCTAGTTCCATCAACTAAAGGATAACCCCACCCTATCTAGTTACCAGCCCTGGAGGCATCGAGGTACGCCATCGGCCTCTGGGCGAGCTTTACTGACAATTTAGGCATTGACCGGAAATTTATATCCCCCGGCTACATCGTATGTTGTCCAACCCTATCAAGTCAGGCCCAACAGCTAACAATAAGATCCTAAGGCCTTGGCATGATAGGAACACAAACGAATCCCACTAATACAGTGGACAAAAGAATAGAGGAGTCTCTATGACGGTTCTAGCATTAGTCACACCTAAAATACTCTTTCTCGATGAAGGATGCTATGGTGTAACCTCAATACGTCTCGTAGAAGCTAACCATGACATATATAATCATCATCTACACATAAAAGCTAATCATAACACATATGATCACTATCTACTTTCAAAGACATAGGTTGTATCACTATACAATAGGAATAACTTGTCGAAGAGGTTAACCTTAACATACCTCAAATGCCAACTTTTGTTTACCCAAACAGTTCCAACCTAAAATCGGTAATTCCTCCATTTGCATCCCTTACGCTGAGAGAATATAACTAGTTTCCATAGTAGGAAATGACTAATAACAATATCTTTCAAAAACATTGACTACAACTCACACATCGTCCAATTTGGCTAGAAACATACAAATTCCCGAGAGTTTAGAAGGTAGAAATACTTACCTATCACCTGTAGCCACTAAGGGATCAATTAGAAGTGATTTATACAACTTCTACTTAGCGAGACTCCGTCATACCGTACCAATTTTGAAAAACTAACTCCGTAGAGACACTTTTCATAGGCCTAGGTATCATTACCTGCGAAGAATTGATGTTTGGAGGTGATTTGATGGCTAATTTGGCTTAAATTTAAAGAAATCCTCGTAGGCTAATCACCTCACCCGACCCTCTATTTTTGAAAATTTTAAAATGAAACAAACTTGATCTCACTTAACATATATATAGGGAGGCGGTGGCCAAGGGGCACGGCACGCCGCCCATCGCACCAACACACGGGCGCGACGCGCCGACCCTTGTTCCGAGGGTCAGGCGTGATGTATTGCCTGGGGCGCCCTTCCTCCGGTCCCAATATTCCGCTTGATCAGTTTCATGCTCACGCAGTCCTCCCTTGGGCCTTCTCCCGTACTTGTCGAGCCCTAACCATTCTCAAAGGCACACACACACGTCTACTAAACAATGAAAACTTACAGGGTGTAATAGTGCTTGTACTAATGCTAGTCCTGCATTTCTTTTATTGAGTGCAGACTATGATCCAAGAAGTTTATCCCAACCTTATTTCTAGTGTGGTTGTTGACGTTCAATTTTAGGGTGAGTTGGTTTCTACCCAGGCTGCCACGAATCTTCCTTAGCTGATGTCTTTTGATTCTAGATATTATTTTATTATTTTATTCTATTTCAACAACTCTTAGACAATGTTAAGTTAGTGTCCTTTGTATAGTGACTTTTAGTTCTTTGAGATTCTAGCATTTAGATCGTTATGAGTTTGGATTTTTAATTGTTGCTTTAAGACTTCAGCTATTTGGATCATTATGTTATTGATTTTGATTTGGAATGGGTGAGAAAAGGAATGGATTATTTGGGAATGATGGCAAACCCATCGAGGGGTCAGTATGGGTGTCAATCACAACCACTTGGGTTGTGATAAAGTTGGTATCAAAGCCCCAAGTTCGTTGATCTCATTGTACAAGGTCAAGTCTATTAGAGCCTTGCAGATTGGTGCCGAGATGTCTGATATTTATCATATGGAGGATACAGTACTTTAGAAAAACTTCATTCTTTCTTTTCTTCATGCTATTACTCGATTCCAATTGGTATCTCGTGATCCAAATTAGTACCTAACAAAATCTTTATTTCTCTCATAGATGGTGAGGAAACGCTCAGAGGAGTCCTAAAAAAGGCATCCAAGCCGGCTGCTGGAGTCGTTACTTGTAGGTAAAGGACGGGCTAGAGGGAGAGGATGAGGCGGCGGATGGAGAGAAGCTCCAATCAAAGGCGAAATTCCAGTTGTTCTTCTAGACTGGGAGAGGTCTAAGTCCCCTATCCTTCTAGAGGCCTAGGATAGGGAAGCAAAGGTGGTAGTGGAACCGGTGCAAGGAGACATTGCAGCCGCTCTAGCTTCCTTAGAGGTGTTGGCTTAGGTCTTGAACTTGTTAAGCGAGATAGTGGGCAATGGAGCTACAGCGCCAGCTCCAGTAGGTCTGCACTCGGGGGTACAACATGTTGTCGCTGTAGCTCCCTGAATGGACGATAATTCTAATATAGGCATGTGTCTGAGATCGGTGGTTAGACCTATAATGACTGGAGAGGAGCATGATATATTCTAAAGGTTCAAGAAGATGAAGCCTCCCATCTTTTATGGCACTAAGACTGAGTATTCCTATGAATTCATCATCTACTGTCATTAGAGTCTCAATAAGATAGGAGCAGTGGAGAAATACAGGGTGGAGTTTATTACATTCTAGCTTATGGGAGATGCTAAGCTCTGGTGGAGGGCATTTATGGAGTGTAAACGAACAGGATAACTGTCATTATCCTGAATTCAATTCTACTCCACCTTCTTAGTGAAGTATGTACCTCACACGTTGCAAGATCAAAGGCGTGATAAGTTAACCCTGCTCAGTTAACCAGCATTGAGCAGGGGTCCTCCTCAGTTGCATCCTATGAGGTCCATTTCCACTCCCTGTCTACATATGCTCTACCATTATTGCCCACAAAGGAGGAGAGGATCAGACAGTTCGTGAAAGGCCTGAATGTGGGACTCCAGTTGTCTGCCTTGCAGATGGTCTCATCAGGTAAGACTTTCCAGGAGGTAGTCAAGTATGTCAAGAATGTAGAGAGGGTCAAGCAGGATGGGTATGCGAAGAATGCTGAGAAGAAGGCATCGAAGGGAGGTAATTTCAGTTATTTTTTCTCCAGGGCCTCAATTTATCAGGGGTACACTGGACGCCCCGTATATCAATTATGCAGGTATTAGTTGGGGGTCTGCCAGGGGCGGTCAGCGCACTTCGTGTAATTTGAGTGGTACATAGGTGGCTCAGTCATATTATAGAGCTCATACTATCTCTTCCATCCCAGCTCAAAGGCCTGTGATAGATAAGGTTTGTCACGAGCATGGCGAATACGACCATATTTGGAGGTGGTGTCCCAAGTTCGAACAAGGTGGAAAATTTTTTCCATATTAGACTCCTTGAGCCCCAACTACAACAGGTTCGGGAGGTAGTGCTTTCAGGAAGGAATGCCCTCATCTTGGGTGGGATGATCACGGCAAAGTTACACCTCGCAATGCAGTATAAAGTGATTATTGTAAAATATAGTAATCAAACTAGGTTGGGATCTATAGGAAATAGGAAAGAAATAATATGTTAATGATGATTAAACTTAGTTGTAGTCAATATTTTAGAAGAGGAGCTGCAAATAATATAAAAAGTAATCTTAAACTATGATTGAGTTGTTATCAAATTATTGAGATAAGACTAGAATTGTGTTCCCAATGATTTCATAATGTAGTAGGATTATTTTATTGGTGATCTATCCTAGTGAATTTTGTGTAAGACTAATGATTAAGTTCATCTAACATCACTCGGCCTACATAGATGATTTCACCTAAACCATCTTGAACTTTAGGTGTGTATATTTTGCTATCGCCATAAGTCTTGATTTGACTATCCTCGGTTAGAGACCAAGTTAATTAGATGAGGATTGGTAGCCTCAAATTACCACTATTATTCTCTTTTCCTAACTTCAACCTCTTTGGTTGATCAAGTTGAAGATACAAGCAATTAAATATTAAAATGAACAGAATAATAATCCACTCAATTCATCATTCAAGAATCACTATTTTATTTTGCCTTCTTTCGTTAATCCATCATGGTTCCCACAATGCTAGCTTAAGATATTTAGTCGCTCATGTTTGAGAAAACAATAACATAAGGTGTAGAAGACATCATAACGAAATACTTACAATAGTATGAAATTGTTTAATAAATCTCCAAAGTCATATTAAATCATAAGAACTTGATGAATTCTCCAATAGATGTTTGACTAAGTAATTACACAAATTTGTAAAGTATGAATTGTGCAAATATTGACACTAAATTCCACAATATTATTAATCCTCCAAAAGTGCACGCTAAATCATATTAAAAAGGAGTATACATAGTAGTAGATTAACCTTTCAATGTTCTTGCTGATTGGAATTGGATTTTGCAGGTTTAGTTCCTAGTTGAACTGGGATTAGACGTCTGGCTAACCAACCTGCCCTGTGCGTCACGCCTAGCATAGCACTAATATGTTGGCGCGCCGCAGCATTCAGTGCACCTGTCTTTCTTGTGCATCGCGCAAGCCATAGTACTTATGCCTATGCGATGCCAACTTCAATCACACTTGTTTCCTCGGTACGATTTGGACATACTTTCTACTTTTAACCACAAGGACAAATCCATCACTTTTATACTTAAAAATATCTAATCATGTTTGTTAGCTCTTTTTCACAAACACATAAAACCAAAGAAAATACACATAATTTGTTCTTAAAACATAGTCAATTATGGGCAAACTATGACAAATGAGTGTGTAAATACGCCCTACATCACTACCCCACACTCAAAAAATTATTCTTCTTCTTATAATCTACTAATTCCCTTCTCAAATTCAATCACAAAATTCACCCTATGAACAGGTCAACTTACACATAGGATCATTAGACAATTCAATCAAGCTCCAACAACTCACTCAACATGCATATAAGATCAGCATTCAAAGGTAAAAATATGAAATCACTTAGCTTCTAGTACTAACTAAACAAGATATATTTGGGCGGATATGAATCATATATAATTTAGCAATCAAGATACATCAAAATCTTACTATTATGTGCCCCTCACTATTTAGAGAGATGCCATTTCACTCACATGATACATAATAATTTGAAATTAGGTATACATAAGTAAATTCCGCTCACTCTCCCAAAGAACTCAATATGCATGCAAAAGATTACCCATAGGCTTACCCTTTGTGTAAATACTCCACTAATATAGAACATCGAATCTAAGATCAATTAGGACTTAAAATGGTTGTAATGTAGGCTAAGGAATGAGTAGGAACTATTTGTCCAAGATAGTGGCTAATCTCCCTAAGCACTTTAATACTTCACAACTATTTTTAGCACATTCTTCAATCCTCCTATTTTCTCCTTATACCTCTTTTTATTTTTACTTTGCAACCTAGGTGACTAGTAGGGAATTTTCAATATTAAGCTCATTCACAATTTTTTTCTTTTCATTCTTGATTCATTCATTCATTTTTTCAAACTTTTTTCTTTTTCTTTATCCACTAATATCACCCTCCTTGTTTAGCAATTTTTCACTCTTTTCTTTCCTCACTTTAGCTTTTGCCCTTTTTCTTTCTCCAATTGTGCTTATTTTATGCAATAAATTTCAATTAAAGTTCTCTAGGAATCATTTGGATCAAACAAAGGTTAATAGAACAGAAGGGATTAAGCTTGTAAGATGTCTATCACTAGAATAAGCTAAGGCTCAAAATCGCTAATTAGGATAATCACATAAAGGTAGGTAAAATTGGGATAGAAATAGGCTACCAAAGAAATGTCTCTATGATTTCCTAGATCCGACATCCTCATTTCATTTTGTACACACATCAGACAAGCTCTAGACATCAAATTGCAAGCATTGAGTATACAATAAAAATCTCACTCACACAATGTCACAAATGGTTCAATAGTGGCAATGAAGATTATATAAATACATATCTCCATATTGAGTATCTCACAATATTAAGCCCAATTTTTCAAGTTTCAAAAGTCTAAGTGTTTCTATCTTTTCATGCATTTTTAAGTGAATTACACAGAGTCACAATGATACTCTAAGTGAAGCACCTAGCATTCATAAGATCTCAAGTTCTTGTTCTCCTAATGACTAATTTTTTCTTAAGATGGTCATCATCCATCCATCATTAGGAATAGTCATGACTATGACTTCTATGGTTCAGAAATAAAAACCTCATGAGACAAGGTTATCCACTTGTGTGTTTTCAATGTGCTTATAAATGGTGCATATGTTTATGTCTTACTTTGATTTTTTGTAAACCTATGAAGAGTTGATGAATTAATTATTGAGGATTATTATACATAAACCTACAATGAGGTTATGAAATGATTGTTGAGGCTTATTATATGTAAACATATAATAAGTTGATGAATTGATTGTTGAGAAGATCTATTTGTTCGGATTATTAAGAAGATCGGACTTGGTATATCAACATGCTGCTTGAGTGGAAAATTTCTAGCAAACTGATGAATAACTAATGTTGTCAACATTAGTTGACCTGCTTCCTAGAGTAGTACCACTGCAGCGGTACCATCACCCTATGGCAAGACTGGTGCCATGGTCCAATAACCACTGCAGCAAGGGCTAAATCAGTGAGCAAATTAGCTTTCAACTATGAATTGGTTTATAGTAGATTGTGTTTTGATTAATTCTTGACTGTCTTGGTTGTTGTTTGTGAATCGAGTTATGATATATACTTGTTATTTGGGGTTGGCCTATGATATCGACCAGTACATAATGCTTGTATTGATGCTACTCCTGCACTTCTAATATTAAGTGTAGATGATGATTCAGGAAGTTCATCCCCACCTCATCTCTAGTGTTATTGACATTTGATCCGAGCGTGAGCTGATTTCTACCCAGACTATCACAAATTTTCTTTATCAGATGTATTTCGATTCCAAACATTACTTTATTATTTTAATTCATTTGCACTACTCTCGGACAATGTTAAGTTTGAGTCCTTTGTCATAACAACACAAATAGCGGAAGACTCGAAAATTAGAAGATTACAAAGGGGCAAGGAATTGATTTTTGAGAAACGAAAAATAAACTCAAGTATTTGATACTCGAAGCCTTGTTTAATAGTAAAAGAAGTAGCAAATCAATTAAGAACAGAAAGAAGAAGAAAATGAGGGAGGGAACTAAAATGAGGAATCTTACCATTTGAAGAAATCCAAGCTACAGTTCCAAGTGGAACAAAAAGGGAATAACCCAAAGAGAACCTTAAAAGGTATCCACAAGCTACTAGGTGTTGCACCCCAGCGCATGCGCAAGTGTACGTGGTCATACAAGTAATACAATGGCTCTTTTAAGAGTCAGATGTTGAACCCACAGGGACTGGACTATTTCAGCGACTAATCAGGTTCAAGTGTTAAGTTAACTCTCAGAAGTGTTAATTTAAAGAATTTGGATAATTGTAACTAAATCTAGGGGTGATCACAAAATAGTCGGAAAACAATAAGAAGAAGCATATAGAGTTAAGGCCTGACAATCATAAAATGCTACAATTCATGATGGTTCAAGTATTAAAACTTCATTTGTTGTCTCACAGAGTTAAAATATAGTGTTCATGGTCTTTCGAGCCTCTAAACACAATAAATGAGTCTCACACCTATGTCATTGAGCGGGGATTGACATCCTAATTCGTGAGCAATTTAACATTGTGGATGTGGTTTACGGGGTTTATGCCCTTGATGATGGACTTTCGTACCTCTAATCATTTATCCCGACTTAGCTTCACTACTACTTCTACGAGTGGTGATGTGACCATTCTAAGCCGCTATCTAGCTATCATCCCATTTAATTAACCAAGCAAGGCAAATTAGGTATAGTTTCTATCCTAACCGCAAATCCTATCGTAAAGACAAGAACTTGCTCCCTGCATTCTTTCATTCTAAACTAGGGTTACTCTTTCGAGCTTTTACATAAGTTTAACAAGTTCATTTTCATGGTGATCAAGCATAACAACAACAATAATTAAGAATGCAAGACAAAACAGCAACTAAAACTCAAACCAATGATGAATTCAAGCATTTACATTCATATCATGTGGCCGCAACCATAGAAGAAGGGTTTTATCCACTCATGTTCGTACAATTACTCAGAAACATAATTAAAGTAAAGTACTTACAAGAATGATTAAAAGAGAGGGACAAACTTTGAACCCTAGGTGAAGTTCTTCGCTTCTCCCTTCGCTCCTCTCTGCTTTCCCAAAATATTTATATGATCAATGATTTTAGAAGTTAAGGGTCCTATTTATATTAAATGGGATTTTTCAACTTTTGTCCGTGGTTGGGATGGATCCGTGTCACGGACCTGGTTGTGCTGCTTTGCCTCCATAACATGAGGCAAACACAGATGCAACTGGATCATTGTCTTTGGCATGTCATGGGCGACAGGCGTCGGGGTCGGCACGGCATCCATCGCACAGGCCGTAGGGCGTGGCATGGCGCCAGCATGTGCTTTTACTTCTTTGTCCTTCGCGCGCACGCGCACGCGCATGCCCTCGTCTAGCATGGCAGTGAACGCAGCACATGGCTAGCTTGACATGCAGCCTGGCGCGCCCTTCTACCACATGCGACTTCTTTGGAATGACTTCCATGCTTTCCTTTTATGGATCAAACATTATTTTCAGCCCTTCCTAAGCATAATTCACCTACAAAACATGGGCTAATCATATTGGTTAGTTCATGCACCAAATTATACAAAATCACAGGAGAATGTAATCAATTAAATTAACAAACATGACTTAAACTATGTAATAAAATTAGATTAAGAAATGAGACTTAAACTACGTTATAAAATAGCAGTTGGGCACATAAATATGCCCAAGATCACTAGTCTTCTACTAATATGTTAAATCAAACTAAGTTACAATGAAGAAAAAGAACCCCCTTTATATAGCATCGTAGAAAGGACTGGTAAAAGACTCAATTAAAGTAAACTATATTCCCTAGGGGCATAGAAGGCTGCCCACATGTAAGACCAATATAGTAAACATAGATTAAAATAAAACATTAAATGAAATAGAAAGTTGCCACACACAAAGTCCTAGTAAGTCAATATAGAATAAAACAACTCTTAAATATAATCCTAGATTGCAGTATTTTCTCCATTTGGGAGAGGATTTGGGACCAATTTCATCTCCTCTTAGATATTAATTTGGGCCTCCAAATAGTTGAAATACTTGGAGAAAATATCTTCATTGGGCTTGAGATTCTTCCATCATAAGACACTTTTTAATAGTTAATTTTTTCCCATTTGAGTTTGTCTTGAAATTCCTTATTCGATGGAACTTTCAAATCTTTATACATGTCTTTTAATGACATTGAGCTTATTAACAAGATCAGACTTGGTATATGAACATGCTGCTTGAATGGAAAATTTCTGGAGAGCTGATGAATGACAAAGGTAGCTTAAGGATGAGATCTACAATTTCCGACAACTGAAGACTGAGGCACTTCATAAGACCTGGTTGAGGTTCAAAAAGAAGTTGACCAAATGGCCGAACCACAATATTCCTGATAACAGTCAGTTGGAGATTTTCTATAGATCGTTGAATAATAGTACAAAAGCAGTAGTAGACACAGTAGCAAAAACAGCATTAATGTGTCACACATGGGAGAAAGCCACTATTATTCTTAACAGGGTGACAAAAAAAATAGAGCATGGCATACTCGAGAAGTAGAAGCAGCAGCCGATACATATGTTGTTGGTTTACTGCAGACCAACGTACGAAAGAAGAAGAACGTGACCAGGAATTGGATCATATGTGCAAATCATTGGATTTGCTTACTAAGCACATCATGGGAGCTGGAGCCAGAAAGGTGAATGCAGTTGGACCACAGGGACAAGAACAAGGGGCGGACCACTCAGATTCCAAGGAGGAGGCAAACTTCTCGGACAACCAGGTGGTGGGTTTCTGAGACAATGCCCAAAGGTATGGATAAGACACTTGGTGCCAAGGTTCTACAAATCACGGTAGGAACCCATATAGAGACAACTATAACCAAAATGGGTACAAAGATAGAAGCTGAGGTCGTGAGTGCGAGGGAGACTGGAGAAGGAATGATGGTTACTGCAATGACTGAGCTGGATTGTACATGCCACCTAATGCACGTGAGGGGGAGGTTGGATAGTCGAAGTTAGAGAGTATGATGGCTGAGATGCTAAAGAAGGTGTCATCCACAGATGATCAGTTGAAAGAAATCCCTAGTGATATATCAAGCATGGGTCAGAGAGTGGAGTCAGATGCGACAACTATCAAGAAGATAGAACAACAGCTAGGGAAACTATCAACATCTATGAACCCTAGGCAAAATGGTACACTACCTAGCAACACAGTCCAGAATCCAAAGAATGATGGTCACTATATAGCTGTGATGACTAGGAGTGAAAGTACCACTGTTGATGCCCCTCTACCGATTGTAGTTGAAAGGAAGAAAGAAAGCGTGATCGAAGATGAAGAGGATGTTGCTGAGAAGGGACATAATGAGAATGCTGAGTTGACTGAGGCCCCAAATGGTGAAAACGGGTCTGAAGCTGAACAAGGAGCCCATACAAATTTACAAGGCTATTCCACGACCACCACCACCGTCCCCCAAATAATGAAGAAGAAGGCAGAGAATGGTAAGTTTTAGAATTTCTTGTCAATACTCAAATAGTTATCTTTAAGCATACCATTGGTCGAGGGGTTGGAACAGATGTCTAGATATGCCAAGTTCATGAAGGATCTTATGATGAAGAAGAGGTCCGTGAGCTATGAGCCCGTTGATAATGTACACCATTGTAGTGAAGAAGAGGTTCGTGAGCTATGAGCCCGTTGATAATGTACACCATTGTAGTGCTATAGCTTCATGGGTCCTAGCCCAGAAGAAGGAAGATCGAGGTGCCTTTACTATCCCATGTGCAATTGGCGATGTTGAGTTGGAAAGGGCACTCTGTGATTTGGGCGCAAGCATTAATATGATGCCATTGGCTGTGTTTAAGCAGCTGGGCTTGGGAGCCCCCCACACCGACTACCATACATCTACCGATAGCCAATAGAACTGTGAAGAAGCCTATGGGGATCATGTATGATGTGCTTGTTAAAGTTGATAGATTTATATTCCCAACAGACTTCATGATCCTTGATTGCGAGGTTGATTATGAAGTCCACATCATTTTAGGGCGACCATTCCTTTCCACTGGGAGGGTGTTAGTAGATGTGGAGGTTGTTCAGTTGAAGTTCAGACTCAATAAACAAGAGATCACCTTCAACATCTACTGGTCAACAAAGCAACTAAAAGAATACAGAGTTGTCTCAGCAATAGAAAATGAATCCGAGTTCCATGATGAAGTCTGAGTATTCAAGAGTCTTGCGTTATGCCGCTACGTTAAATCAGGCATTTCTTGGTAGGAAACCCAAGTGGCGATTTGGTGAATTCTGAGTAACCGAGCCACCCGCGTCGTATCTTGATGTTAAATCAAGTGCTTCTTTGGAGGTAACCCAAGATAATTAATTAATGTGTGTTTAGTGTGCAGGGGAGACAATATAGGTGGCAAAAAAATTACTGAATAGGCAAGTGCTACAGTTCTCAGTACGACTCATGAGAGGGTTGTATGAGTCGTATCATGAGTCGTGGTGAAAATCATAGATGTACTTCAATGCATGAGTTTAGGGTACAGTTGGTCCTATGACTCGTAACCCCATTTTATGGGTCATAGTACTCACTGTGGCTATGAACTATGCAAAGGCATGGACCACAATGAAAAGAAAAGACCTACAAGTCATAGTACAAATTGTACCGACATTGTACAAGTCGTAAGATGTGCTCATAGCTCCACAGGTAAGTCTATCAATCTCTCTATTACGGGTGCAATGGACGAGTCATAGGATCTTCCTGTGACTCGTGATACGAGTCGTGATGGGTCAAACACTTTAAATCTACCCAACACGGCCTAGATTTTTAAAAATCATCCTTAGGAATTATAAATGCTCAAATGAATCGTACTACTCTCCCACGCTCACTAAACCTAACCTCATGACTCCCTCACACCCATAACTCATCACCAAGAATCAATGAACAAGTTCTATCTTAGAGATTACATCGAAAACCATAATTCAAACCCTAGTCCTTATTAACAGTTGAAGTATCAGCATTCAAGTAAGTGTATTCCTTCAAAATTGATAGATATAACTTTTATGCTTGTGTAAATTTGCTAAACCCCCTAAGAGTCCTCTCATTGCTTAAAAATTTAGAAAAGGACAATGACCAGGGGTGTAACTAAGCTCTGTGCGACTGGATAGGAGATTGAACTTGATTAAATTATGCATTGAACTGTAAAAAAGGTCGAGTTACAGGTCGTGATTAAAAAGGGGAGGAATAAGTAGTTGTAAAACTAGTAAAATGCATGCCTAGACCTGGGGAAGTCTGAGTATCCAAACATAAAATAAATCCCCTACAAACTGAACCAAAATTGAGGTAGGGACAGGCTTCACAAGCCTTCCTATGACTCGTGGTTTCATACTACAACTCATAGGATGGCTCATTGGGACGGTCCCAAGAAAAATTTGAAATAATTGCAAGGTGCAAATCCTAGTATGGCTCGTGGTTTACTGCTATGAGTCATACCTAGCAATCGTACCAAGAATCTGAAAAGGGCCAAGTCCACAAGGAGCAGCATGATCCTTCCTACGACTCGTGGAATCGACTTAGGAGTCATACCATGAATCATGGAAAAATAAAGAAAATTTTTTTTAGAGGGGCATCCTCATACGACTCGTGATACGGACCATACCTTCATGGTACAAGTCGTACCTCAGAGGCGTGACACTAGCCTAAGATATTACGGGTCTCAGTACAAATCGTACCTCCAAGGTACGACCTATACTGTTAACCCGTAATAAGCTACAGAGGAATTTGCTCTTGCTCTCTTTTTTCTCAGGTATGGAATTCTAACCCTTTTTCTCCACAGCTACAATGACGACAAAGTGCAAAGCATCAAAGGCAACTGCACGGAGGACATTACTTGATGAGACCTCCAAATCCAATCAAGTAGGCAGCTCCCCTAGTGTTTCATTAGAGGAATACAAGTCGACACATCGGACACTGACGAGACCCAAACCACTAGGGAGAAGGCCAAATCCCAAGTTGTGCCGGCTACTTCCACATCTGCCGATGCTCCCCAATCTGATGAGGGAGCTGAGGAAAGCACTCAAGAGTCGGGAAGTGGCTCTAATGGAGAAGAGGGGTCCGAGGAGACCCAATGCATAGATGCAAGAAGTGGTGGTGGATCAGAGGAGGAGGCACCAAATGATGAGCAGGAGCAGACTCTGCCTAGGGAGAACCGCGTTATCCGGTGGAGAGTACCAGGATACTAGGAGATATATGAACAAGGCATTTATCTCACCGCCAAAAAAACCTAGGCAGAGCATTCAAGAAGAGCCACGTATCCTTACAAATTCATTAAATGAGGTGAAGGAGATGAAGCGGATATTTATCTTCTACGGATTCGAGTGGATGGCTAGGTCCCAGACCAATACACTCCGAAAATTTTCCGGGAGTTCTACGCCAACTATTTGGCAACCATGGAGCAGAAGGCAAAAGAGGGGCAGAAATTGAAAGATCAGCACAAGCTGGAGAGCATCCTGGTTAGAGGCCGAGAGGTTGACATATCCGAGTGCATTATTGCTCCAATATTATATGGGCCCAAGATCATACCTCCACATGCTACGCCACAATATGAATTTCGAGTGGAGGCATTTAAATAGATCAAGTAGCTCGGGTTCGATGAGAGGAGGAGACAGATACAGTGGTTGTCCGGCTTGATCACTGAGGACAAAGAAGAGGCAGAGTGGATCACTAGCGGAAAGCAGGTCCCAAAGAATTTCCTAAATTTCATAGCAAGGGCCTACTGAATGTTAGTGAGAAAAGAGAACGCAGGCAGGCACAAGTAGAGAGCTTGTAGACTCATGAAAAACACTTATTTAGAGCTACAGGAATGAGCTAGAGGAGCAGGTAGCTCCACCATGACCCAGACAGAGCTTGCTAGTGGCAGGGACCCTTGGGGCGAGCCACATTCATCCCTGACCATTCCAGAGACCGTATAGATGGCCAAGACTACTGAGGGGGTCGACACTCCCCTATTGATCCACCACTAAATGCGTCAGCCACCGGCAGTGCCACGATTGCAGTGGAGGCACCTCCTCCGTAGGATGACAGGAACACTTAGTGCGCCGCAGGTATGTTCCTTTCCCTTTGTTCTTACATTCTATTCTTCGGGGATGAAGTACGCTTTTTAAAAAGATGAGGGGGTGTACTTGTAGTTTTGGATTTTTGATTCATCCGAGGGTTTTTCTTTCCGTATTTATTTCTCCTCGGGCATGCTATCTAGTAGAACCAAAATGTTTAGGATTTTATTTTTATGATTTTTGTTTAATTAGAAATTAGCTTAGAAGTACTCAACCAATATATTATACTAGTTTTGATATTTTTAAAAATTGACCCTGTTTAATATTTTTTGATGATTAACTATGTACTTATGATTGCATGCATGATTTCTATAGATCTTTTTATGTCATTTAGTATATTAACAAGTGTAGTATTTGTTAAGCCATGTATAAACCGGATAGGTAGAGTGAATTAAAGTCATGTAGATGAGTAACTGAGATTTAATGCTTAGTTCAATACTATGTAGAGGATCTAGAACTTGCCCGGTTGGCCTTTGCATAGGTTTTAGGATGGTTGGTTAGGAAAGATCGTAGGTTGTTCTTGTTTCGCCCATTTTTAGCTTAAATGACCCTACCAAGAAGAAATGATTCCCTTGATCCAAATATTTGAGCCTTAAATAGACCATTTTTCTTTGATTAACCAATTAACCGTACCCATTTTTTATTATGAACCTATTTTGGCCCTGGTACCTCCTTGGACATTGTGAACCTCAACATAGGCTAAATATCTAAGTTGAAGGTGGCTAGAGTAGGGGTGCATAAATAGTGGGAAGGCGAAAAAGGGAGAGAAAAGAGGAAAGGTGAAAAATGAGGTGTGGTGTAACCAAAGAAAAAAGAAAAACAATTGAAAAAGAAAATTTAAAAAGAAAAAGAGAATAAAAATTTGAAAACACACCACACCCATACGATTGCATAAAAAATGGTGAAAGGGAAAAAAAGTTGAAAGAGGCAAAAAGGGTAAAAAAGTGAATAATGGAGCCATATGTGTGTAGTGCCAAGGAAGGGTTTAGTTACTTAAAAAGATCCCATATCTACCATATCCAACCCAAAAGCCTACATTCAAGTCAAAGCAAGTCCTATAATGATCTTAACCAGATCATCTGACGAACCAAAGTAGAAAAAATAAGGGCAAGCCTATGGTATTCGATATGCAATATTTGGAACTTCTTTGTCAGAGTGAGAGTTTCTCTTGTTCAACCCCATGTTATATATTTTACTACATCTGTGAGTAGGGGACTTCATTTGATGTGAGGGTACATGGTTTGTTCTTAACTTTACCAGTGGTCTGTGTAAAAAGTAATGGTGACAACTTGACTAACTATTAATAGCTTGATAACATATCTTGCTGTTTATTTTGTTTTGTGTTTTCTTGTAGTGCATGTGCTGGTTTGGTTCACGGGAAAAGGGTCAAAATCTTTTTGAGTTAATAGTGCAAATTTTGTTAGATGTTGGCTGTAGTATCCTAGGTTTATTTTCTGGTTAAGCATCGTGTTTAGTTTTTATTTTTCTTTGCCTGAAGACATGCAAAAGTCTTAAGTTGAGGGTGTTGATGTGCTTTGAGTTTACAGCACTTTCGACGCTTAAAACTGAGAAAATAGAATGGACTTAGGTATGTTTATATGGATATGAGGCACTTTTATTTTGATTTCAGGGAAAATAAGTGTTGGAGAAAAGATGTGCAAAAGAAGCCTTAAAATATAGAAAATCAGCCAAACTACAAGTCTCAGTACGAGCCGTACCTTGATTGTATGAGCCGTACTGAGAACCATGATGAAAGTTAGAAGGCTGAAGTGAGAAGAAGGCAACATATGACTCTCAGTACGAGCCGTAACTGGAGTCATGGAAATGATCAAAGGAGATTGCACAAAGGTAGACTCCTTGTACGAATGGATTTACGAATCGTAGCATCAATGTACAAATTATACCATGAGCCCTGGTGAACTTCAGAAGATTCTTTGATACTTGGCAGAACTTTAGACACTATAGACAGTACGGGTCGTAGATAGAAGGTAGAGTCGTACCACAACACTCATGAAGAATTTCAGAAGATGTCAGAGTTCTCAGGGCCAAACCATGGAAGCATTGTACTACTCATAGGATGAATGTACGATTCGCACCATCCTGCCAACACTTAGCCAAATCAGCAGTAGCCAAGGACTTATGGAAAGTAGCGACGACCCATACAATCCTGCTACCAGTTGTAGGTCCAGTCGTGACACAGTTAGCACCGGATATGGAAAACTTCCAGTTAGCTTAGGAAAAGATTTCTAATATCTGTATAAATAGCCTTTATATTTTATTTTAGTTAGACGAGGATAGAATTGAGTAAGTAGCCGTGTGAAGAATAATTTTTGTGAATTTTTATCAAGTTTTGAGGAGCAATTCTTAGGATCAAATTCTTGATTTCCTACTTTGTTCTTGAGATTTTACTTTGATAATCAAATCAATTTGTCTTTCCATTATTGATGTAAATATTTACTTATATGTTTATCTATGAATGCAAATTATAATCTTACAACCATGAGAGTCTAAAACGTCCACAACTAGGGGTTGTGGGAACTATGGTGGATTAACAAACTAGGGTTGCAGAAAAGTGATTTAAAACCAATAAGAAAAGTTTTTATTGTATTCTCTTCATCTTTAAATATTTTTTAACGGTGTACGACGTTAGGACTTGCCCGAATTATTTACTTTCTTGAACCTAGAGAAGTAGAGATTAGGAAAAAAGAATTACAACAAAGCCTTGATCTTTATGATCATTGTATTAACTTGAGTTGTGGTCGTAGGATAGTTAAATTTGGAACATATTGATAATGGTTAGTTTTAGATCACTCATGAGACTTGACCAGTGATTGAGTATAGTCATCCAATAGGGACGAGCCAGTCGTTTGGATGAACCCTAGTTATCAGTTCTACAAGTAAGAATTAGAATTGATCACGTGTGTGTATACCCAAAGTAGTTATGAACCAATGGGGAACACTTACCCTAGTTGTTTGTGAATCTTGATTTAAATCAAAAATATAATTTTGTTTTAATATTGTTTTCTTTGAAACATCCCAATTTGGAGATAACTCACCAACAAGTTCAACTACTGGCATTAGTCTAGATCTTATTTTATTCCCTGTGGGTTCGACCCCAGCCTCTTAGTTGGGTTCTTTATTGACAACGACCACTTCATACTTTGTCAGAAAGTGTGAGTTTGAGTGTTATCAGTTGGGATTTGGGAATAACGGTTCACCGACCGGGGTGTCAGTGTGTGTTTTGCTCGGTGCTTTGGGCTACGGGTAAAAACCGACACGCAAGTGCACGTGGTCAAACAAGTAATAAAGTGGCTAAGTAGCCAAGTATCGATCCAAGGAGGCTCAAGATATGTAAAATTGCCTAATTTACTATATTTCTATTTAACTTCTAATTATGCTAACAACAACGTAACCAAGGATTAATTGAGTTTTTATTTCTAAACTATATACTACAATTAATAACACTATTTACTTGTGAATTCAGACAATGGATATGAACATGCCAAGGTTAAGAACAAGTAATGAACTTGATAATCATGATAATTTTGGTTAATTCTCTTCTTCAAGTTGCTAGCCAAGAACATTTGCCTAGAAATTAAAACTCTCGTATTTAATTTCACTTTAGAATCATAAACCATCCGTCTACATTTCTGTGATCAAATGCAATTTATGACCTAGCACTACAATTCAGGTTCCTAAATTGACTAATACGGCTTTCAAGTATATTTCTATCAGGAAAGCACATCAAAACCCAATTTTCCCAAATCAAGTTAAGAACAATACCCTATTAATTCACAACTTTCCAATTTCTTGCTCTTTCGAGTGAAATTGGACTTTTTAGATATACATTAATGTTGGTCAATCACTAATGCAATAAAGAACAAGAATTAATAGAACAACATTAAAGAAGAAGAATAAAACCATATCATTTACAATCAAAATTCATTACACATGTTCAAAACCTCAGCAAGAAAGAGAATTAGCCACTCATTCTTGGATTGATCATCTTAAAATGAGTGTAAATTATACTTACAATTGATAGAAAGAAGAAAAGAAGAGAAGAAATCCCTTAGCTTTTCCAATCTTCAACTGCTACTAACCCACGTTCCTGCTCTCCACTTCTGAACTCAGTTTAAAAACTAAAAACTAATTAAAATAAACCTAAGTGTGCTATTTATACTAGTGGGAAATTTTTCCCGGAATAACAAGCAACGTGTCACGGAGGCCAACGCGGAGCCTTGTCTCCGTGACAAGGCGTGGACGCGGACCCTCACTGGAATTTCCAGGGTCCGGTAATTTAACCTCAACGTGGCACGGAGGCCATCGCGGAGGCCTATCTCCGTGCCACGGAGCTGACGCGCAGGTACACTGGAAATTGCCAAATTAATTCATGCTCAGGCAGTGTGCTACCGCGATGGTAGCGTGGCACGGAGCAATCGCGGAGCCCCTATAAATCCTGCATTCCAAGGTCTTTTCCACGCTCGCATCCAAGTCCAACTCCGACATAGTTCCAACATGCATTTTAGCTCCTAAAAATCACCTTTATCTGCAAAACAAATGCTAATCATGTTGGTTAGTATAAATTCGCATTTTATTACCAATTACATGATATTATATACACATTGCACAACAAACAAGGTAAAAATGATACGTTTGAGTATCACTTGGGCATATAAATCTGCCCAAGATCACTTACCCCACACATAAATCCTTGTTCGTCCTCGAACAACACATACACAAATCATGCAAATTACATACCAACCTTCATCACTATGGTGCAACAATTTACGCTACGGTCGTACCAATTATTCAATTTTTGTAAATCATCAAGAAAACATGCTTGGTCGTACAATACAATGACCTTTAATACATCAAGGCTGCCTAGACTTTTTAAGAATTGATTCTTGATATCGGCAAACTCATGCAAATCAACTAATCAAGAAATCCAACACGAAAATCAATCTTTCATCAAGCATGTGCCCTCACAACTCGAGAGAAACTTCCCCTTTATGTTCATGCAACACACGAACATGCAAGTAGGGGCCTACAAAAATTAATTTCACTCTCTCTCCCAAAAGAATTCACATGCATGATGTCAAGACCCATAGGCTTGCCCTTAGTGTATTACTCCACTAATATAAAGAAATGCAATATAGGATCACGTAGGACTTTAATGGGTTGTAACGGGGCTATGGATCTAGTATGCATATATTGGATTAGCCAATAATAATCGCTAGCATCCTTAAGCGCCTTTTCAACTCATTCCCATCGACTCATGGACATTGTTCCTCTCTTTTCTCCTTTTCTCCCATTCATGCTGGTTTACTTTCACACAGCCCATTTCATCAACCACACTTGACACAAAGCAGAGGGTTTTCATGTACCCTCAATATCAATTAATTACAACAAGTGCCTCTTCAACGTCATCTTTTCTTTCCTCACTTTTCTTTTCTTTTTCTTTTCACTCTTTTCACTCTTTAACACTTTGGGAAACATTTTCTGTTCTTTGTAAGCGCTTAAGAGCTTCTTAAAGACTTTAAGGCTAATGAAAAGAAGGAATAAAGCTTAGTTCATACAATTTTGGACAAAAGAAAGAAATCGGCTAAAGGCTCAATGTGCTGACTAGGGTATACAACATATAAAAAGGTAGAATTTGACAAGAAAAAAATGGAAACTATCGGTTAAAACAAAGAAATGCCTACATCCTTTCCAACACTACACCTCCTTCATTTCGCTTTGTATACACACCAGGCAAGTTCTAGACAATTCACGATGACATGGAATAGCAAAACCTTACTTCACACTTCATGCACATGCTCGAATCCAGATGCATTCACAGACTCTTTAATTAGTCAATTACATGAATTCAAGATTAAGCCTCAATCATAATGAACCAAATTCTATAGCCTAGGTAACTCAACATATTTACAGAATTGCATGCTTTCAAACGAATCATTTTCACAATTTGAACCTCAATTACAACATGCAACGAAATTTTAGCAACCATAAGCAACTACAGTTTATTGATGCAATCCACCAAAGAAAACTAAAACAACAAATAAAAATCCTACTCCTACCGACTACATTTCCCTTAATACGGTCGTCATCCATCCATCAAAGGGAACGGTCACTAACTATGACATCGGTTCAATGGGACTATTCTCGGTAAAAGAACCGAAAACAAACTCCGAGAAACCCAAAAATCAAAATTGAAAATTTTTTTGCAACACATCGATCATTTCGATAGAAAGAAAATATTTACAAGTGCAAAATATTTTCGCAAAAATTTTGAAAAATATCGATCATGTCGATAGAGAGAAGAAAAAAATTATTTACAAAATATTTACAATGGCAACCATACTTTCAAAAACACACATCCTTAACCACACAACAAATATATACACATACATCGCAAACAGTTCACAACAGGGAAAGCACAACATACATAAACAACAAGGAAAAATTATACAGCAATTTAGAGCCTTGACCTAGCACCTAACTACTCCCCACCCCACACTTAAATCGAACACTGTCCCCAGTGTTCACAAAAATACAAAGCACAAAATTTGGGTGGTGGAACTCCCTGCTCAGTCGAAATATTCGACTTCCTCATCCGGTGCTGCGGCCTCGTCGCCCATATCTGAATCAGCTCCATCGTCGTTATCGGACTCCACATCAGAGTCCTCACGACGTGTCTCCTCATCAGTAGGGACAACGTCATCTGTAGGCTCCACAAAGGCTGGCCCCACCTTACATAAGGCTCTGGCGTTCTCGCCAAAGGGGTAGTCCAGCTCCAGCTGCCATAACTCCTCCTCGGTGGCTGGTCTCCCACCTATCCGTAGCTGCAGCATCTGCATGCCAAACATACGGGCCATGTATTGATCATCACGAGCATGTCGCTCGCCCAAGGTCAGCACAGGTCCGTGTGTAGTGTCGGGGGCCTTAGTCTCTGTCACGTCGAGGGCCCTCCGCTCCAGCTGTGGAATATAGTCAAAGGCTTCTTCCTCAATGTCGAGGCCTCGGAGGAAGGTGGTGATGAGTCCGCCAAACCCGTATCTGTGGCCCTGGTGCAGTCTGGCTCTCTTCATGGCGGATATTATGACCGCCCCAACATTAATCTCAAGCCCTTTCATAAGGGCATACACCAAGCAGACACGGTCCCGGGTCACGTCTGTCATATAAACTCCCGGGATCAAGCACGAACATACAATATTTAGCCAGCTTCTGGCCTCCCTGTTCATCTGCGAGTAGGGCAGAGTCTGGTGGTACCCCCTCTCTTTGTGTCTACTCCATCGGGCTGTGGATCGAGCCCCACACAATGTACGTCTGATGTCGGCGTACGGTGGGGTGATGTTTAGCTGGCGGAGAACGTGGGCGTCTGTGTCCCGCACTCCAACGATGGCATTCAGCTGCTGGGGTTCCAGCGTGACAATCTGCCCTCTGATTTTAATAGTGTGGCTCCTGATGGCCGGGTTCCAGTTGGCATAAAATTCCCGGACCAAGTGAAGGTTGCACTCCTTGGGCTCCTGAAAAATAAAGCTGAGCCCAGCTGCCTCAATCCTCTGTACAATGCGAGGGAACTCCTGTGCAAGTGGTTCCCTTGCAATATGTTCCTCTGGGAAGTACTTGTTTTCTTTGTGCTTCGCGTACCATTTCTTCCCTTCATCGGTGAGCCATCGTGTTCCGTATCGGCGGTGTTGGCCGCGCGGAACAGCAGGTGCAGCTGGGACTGCAGTGCCCAATCTCATCCTTTTTCTACCGGTGCCTGAGGTAGAAGCACCCTTGCCTTTGTCTTCCCTGCTAGCCATTGTACCTGTCAGTTTACACAAACAAGCACAACGTTAAGCTAAAAACTTGTTAGCTTTGGCTAAGGTCGGGTTAAACAAATTTTACCCCACACTTAGTTCTTAAGAATATTTACAAAATTTCAGCAAGGATAGCTCTATTTACAACCCCAAACACAAACAACTATACACATATTGCTTAGTGCGTTCACAACCAAATTTCGACAGCATAACGGTTAGTGTACTACTCAGACTTCATACAGCTAATACCCAATCCTACTATCGCTAGCAATTCAACCATCGCACAAGCAACAAAACAACCACAAACTAAAAACAACTAGAAAAATATTTCATATACAAGCTAATCTAAACAATCTAACCAATTCACACATTATGCAATTTCCCACAAAAATTCGAGAATTAGTCGTCTTTGAACATTTACACACTATTTACCACGACTTATCTCAAATAATAAACACACCCCGGCATCGAATTCACCAAACAATCAAGTTGCCCAAGTCAAATTCAACAACCCAAGGCCTAGGATAGAGTTCGACAATCAATTTCGAATTATTTACATAATCGACAAGTTCAAATGCCAAATACAACAATCCGAACATAATCAATCACAACATAATTCACCATCATGTTTAATTTCTACCTAAGGTGGTATGTCTCACCTTACATGCCGAAAATTGACAAAAATCGCCTAAAAAATTGAGTTAGACGATGAAAACATACCTTAGAATTGAAGAATCGGAGAAACTTGACGTTTTTCTTTGCCTATCAACGTGGCACGTTGCTTGGGGACGGGGAAATGGGTGTTTGGTCGCGGAGGGAAGAGGGAATGGGGAATAAATGGGCGAAATCGGGGTTATATTTAAAGAAAACACGCGGGTCACCCGGAAACCCGGTGTGACCCGGCACTGGATAAGGGTCAACGTGTCACAGAGGGTAACGCGGAGGCCCTCCTCCGTGACACGGAGCCAACGCGTTGGCTTACTGGATTTTTGAAAAATCCAGATTTGCCTTCAACGTGTCACGGAGGCCAACGCGGAGCATTGCCTCCGTGACACGGCGCTAACACGCCAGTGCTCTGTTTCACCAATACATTTAATTTTTCATACCTTGCCTCATTTTCTCGATTCCATGTATATTTCCTCCGTTATACCTGAAAATCACCTCACTAAACAAAAATTGGTTAAATTAATAGATTTCCCTAACTAAAATAAAAAATATTAAATAAATGAAAATCTAAACCTAGTTAAGAAAAAAAAGAAAAGAAAAATAAAAATTATTCACACTAAAAAGAAAGAAAGAAAATATTTTCACGGGTTGCCTCCCGTGCAGCGCCTGATTTACCATCGCGGCTCGACGTACCAAGTTTCACCGCTTTTTCCTCCGCCTTGAGGATATGAATTTCACCCCTAATTTCTTCTCTAATTTCCGCTTATGCTCCTGGGGTGGTGGTGAAAAATTGTAAGGACCAAGCAGTAGATGTTTTTTTTTGAACTTATTGGCCCTTGAGTAAGTGAAGTCATTTCATTGCTTCGAGTTAGCAAATTTCAGAATATACGGGGCTTGGTCCTCCTCTAGACATTTCTCTATAATCTTGGAAGACTCTATTTCTATGTTGTCGACCAAACTTAATGTTGAAAAATGCTTCGAGTGTGGTCCAATCAACCTCAACTCTGAAATTGCATTGTGCTTTACTTCCTTACTTGTGTACACCTTTTCAACATCGACATCTATTTCTCCATTAAGGTCAAATGGGAGATATTCTTTCTCTTCATCCATGAATCGATTTTCTATAGGTATGAGCTGATCACGGGGACACTCAAGAGATTCTAATTGTTGGGCTTCATCCAAAAATTCACCCTTGTATTCCTCTTGTAGTTCCTCTTGAATATCGGCTAAAACTGTCACCTGCAAATTATCACAAGCTTCAGCCTCAGTACACATCTCCGTGAGTTTGACGCTCATCCTGCTTACAGCCTCTGCATTCTCCTTTTGCTGAATTATCAATTCTGCCACCGACTCCTTCATTGCTTCTGATTGCTCCAAGTGTTGTTTCATCATGTCCTCTATTTGAACTTGGCGTCCCAAGTCCTCATTTTCAGCATGCCTATATTCAGCAAAAACAACAACAGGATCATAGTAGGGGCTTAGGGGAGGGGAATATGCCTTTGGACAATCACCCCAATGGCCATATTGACACACACATATATTGCACGTGTTACAGTTTTGCCACAAGTGGGGTCCTCTGCAATTCATGCAAGATTCGCCGAAATATGCGTATCCACCATTTATATTCCAAGATGTCATGTCAATGAGGGTATCCGAAAGAGAGAAAAATTAAAATGAACAAAGAATTAAAACAAATACTAAGACCAAGTTGTCAACACTTAAGAAAATAAAACAATAATACAGTAAATTTACACTTAACACAATTTCACAAATCGCCTAGCCTCCCTGGCAACGGCGCCAAAAACTTGCTCGGTGATTTGGGCTACGGGTAAAAACCGACAGGTAAGTGCACGTGATCAAACAAGTAATAAAGTGGCTAAGTAGCCAAGTATCGATCCAAGGAGGCTCAAGATATGTAAAATTGCCTAATTTACTATATTTCTATTTAACTTCTAATTATGCTAACAACAACGTAACCAAGGGTTAATTGAGTTTTTGTTTCTAAACTATATACTACAATTAATAACACTATTTACTTGTGAATTCAGACAATGGATATGAACATGCCAAGGTTAAGAACAAGTAATGAACTTGATAATCAAGATAATTTTGGTTAATTCTCCTCTTCAAGTTGCTAGCCAAGAACATTTGCCTAGAAATTAAAACTCTCGTATTTAATTTCACTTTACAATCATAAACCATCCGTCTACATTTCTGTGATCAAATGCAATTTATGACCTAGCACTACAATTCAGGTTCCTAAATTGACTAATACGGCTTTCAAGTATATTTCTATCAGGAAAGCACATCAAAACCCAATTTTCCCAAATCAAGTTAAGAACAATACCCTATTAATTCACAACTTTCCAATTTCTTGCTCTTTCGAGTGAAATTGGACTTTTTAGATATACATTAATGTTGGCCAATCACTAATGCAGTAAAGAAAAAGAATTAATAGAACAACATTAAAGAAGAAGAATAAAACCATATCATTTACAATCAAAATTCATTACACATGTTCAAAACCTCAGCAAGAAAGAGAATTAGCCACTCATTCTTGGATTGATCATCCTAAAATGAGTGTAAATTATACTTACAATTGATAGAAAGAAGAAAAGAAGAGAAGAAATCCCTTAGCTTTTCCAATCTTCAACTGCTACTAACCCACGTTCCTGCTCTCCACTTCTGAACTCAATCTAAAAACTAAAAACTAATTAAAATAAACCTAAGTGTGCTATTTATACTAGTGGGAAATTTTTCCCGGAATAACAAGCAACGTGTCACGGAGGCCAACGCGGAGCCTTGCCTCCGTGACACGGCGTGGACGCGGACCCTCACTGGAATTTCCAGGGTCCGGTAATTTAACCTCAACGTGGCACGGAGGCCATCGCGGAGGCCTATCTCCGTGCCACGGAGCTGACGCGCAGGTACACTAGAAATTGCAAAATTAATTCATGCTCAGGCAGTGTGCTACCGCGATGGTAGCGTGGCACGGAGCCATCGCGGAGCCCCTATAAATCCTGCATTCCAAGGTCTTTTCCACGCTCGCATCCAAGTCCAACTCCGACATAGTTCCAACATGCATTTTAGCTCCTAAAAATCACCTTTATCTGCAAAACAAATGCTAATCATGTTGGTTAGTATAAATTCGCATTTTATTACCAATTACATGATATTATATACACATTGCACAACAAACAAGGTAAAAATGATACGTTTGAGTATCACTTGGGCATATAAATCTGCCCAAGATCAGGTTTCAATCACAGCCACTTGGGTCATGACAGATTCATAGATTGCAATCACAGATTCTATTCTCTTCAAAGCTGGTGCTTAGCCATAAATGATCTATGAACCATAAAATCATTTTACAGATTGCAAATTCTTCTATATATGACTTCTATCTTCAACATATCTATATTGAATGTTAATCTGCAATCTGTACTTTTAATCTACGGGCCTTATCTGCCCTCCGTCTATTGAAACTCCAGCTTGCAACTTCTCTGATCTTTGACTTATGGAGGTCATGTACGGTCCACTGATGGATTCTATGAAACGTATCTGACTTTATATTCTTTTCAAACTCTACACGTCCTCTGAAGTTCACCTACAAACTAACAGATAGACCGGATATTTAAACTTAGCAAAATAACAGATGGACCGCAGATTGAAACTTACACTTTTGGGCAGAAAAGCCTGGTTTTGCAACTTCTTCATATAATCTGGATTCCTGAAACTTAGAAAAAAAATATTAGTGTTAACATATAATAGTACTTTAAAACATGTAAAAACCTATAAAAAGAAGTACAACTATGTCACCAAATTCTGACACATCAATAACCCAACTTAAAGTCTTTTTTTATCCTCAAGCAACTAAAATAAGAATATCTACTCTAAGGCTAATGTTCCGGTCTCACAAAGTGAAATGTCTATGATGGTTTTGAAAAATAGCTACCAACATTTATTTTTAAATTTTACCTCCCCCTATCATATTAAACACAAAATTCTCACAACTATTAATACTGACCATGCATTCTCTATCCTTGATATTATTTTCAATAAAATTACTAATTTATACAAGACACCTACATTGAAAAGCAATCACACAAGTCATTTTCATCTAAATGCCCTTACTTAAGACCAAGGAGGTTGTCCATTTTTATATATTGAAATCTCTCAAAGAATAAGGACAAAATATCAAAAAAGAAGAAAAAGAATACTCAACTCTCATAAAGATGTTCATAAGTCATGTTGAAACTACTGTAGTCTTGACTTTATTCCCAAATGCCTTTATTTTTGAAAGATTTGATTAAGATTACATAAGGACTTTTTAAGCTTGTAACGTTGTCTCAAGGGGCAGGTAGGATAAATATATGAAAATTAGCAGCTTGGTACCCTCCTTGAACACTACATCACTTTCCTATTACCTTTTTATTTCCTCTTTCTCTCCATTTCCTTTCTTATGACACTTCACAACCTGAAGCAACTTATTGAGAGCTTTTCTCTTTTCTTCTTTTTTCTTTACTTTATCTCACTTTTTCACTTTTCTTTTTCTTTTTCTTTTTATTTTCTTTTTCTATTTCTTTTTTTTCTCTTCACTACATTATTGCTCATGTGCTTCAGGAAGAGGCTTAGACACAATTTTCCACTCTTTTCTTATCGTTCTATCTCCACCCAAAACTTAAGGCTTTTCTGTGTCTCATGTTCTATTTAGAGACAAGGAGGATGGATTGGAAAAGAATCAAGTAAGAATTGATTTTGGTTTCATAATGGTAAATCAAGAAAAAGGGTCAAAGGGATGAAAAGGGGATGTAATACCCTGGAAGTGCCTAAGAGTAGACCCAAGAATTTAAAATTCAAAACTGCTGAAAGTTGGGGAAAAGTTGCAGAACAAGAGGTACAACGACTCGTGGTATGTAACCACGAGCAGTTGTGAGCAGTCATGCGAAGGGGTTAGGCATGGTGGAAGTGTATACAACGAGCGTTATAATGACTCATTGCTACTAAGAACGATCCATTGTCTGGAGTTGTGGTAAGGAACTGAACTTTTATAGTAGACTCGACGGATGGATACCATGACCAATTGGAGGGTAAAACGAGTCGTGGTGGGGCCGTTGTGAAGGAGTTCAGAAAATTCAGAAGAGGAGACAGCGATCGAAGGAATGACTCATGGTATCTAAGGATGATTCATCCTGTCTATCTGTGGTGTGAATCCAAGAGAAGGCTGGGACAGTGTGTACCACGGACAGGTACCATGGGTCATGGTATCCTCCAACGACCCGTTGGTTCGTCCGTTGTTTGGCCCAGTAAACAATTTTTCTGCGTAATCAGTAAGGGTATTTCTCTTATTCCTTCATCCTAAGGCCCTATACTACGTCATTTAAGGCTCGTTTTGAGGGGTCTTAATAGGGGAAAACCCTACTCTAAGTCATTCTTTGCATGCATACAAGTTCAAAGGGTTGAAGAGGTGATTCAAGGCAAAATTTCAAGATTTCCATTGGAATCTCATCATGGGCAATTAGAAAGTGTTAGAATCCACCATCCCAAGGTATGTAAAGATATGAGTGGGTGTGTACTTCCACACCCATGCTCAATTTCTATCAATTCATGAAAATTACCTTTGATCAAGTATGGGGTTTTTACCCAATCGCATATTTATTCAATCTCTATACATGGGTATGATTAGATTATATTCATATTGATGAATTGTAAAGCTTGGGCAGATTTTAAATTTGTTTCCAATCCAAATTAATTTTTTCCTAAATTATAAGATTAAATGCCCATGGATGAAAAGTTCATAAAAGAAGAGAATGATAATGAATGTATGATGATGATGAGATTTGATGATGAAAAGCATGTTTCCAGAGCTACCCACGATTATGATGTTGTTTCCAAAATGAACTGAGTAGGTCCAAGTATGATAATGCTTTGGGCAATGCCCACATGTTGATTTAAAAATGATGATTTTTCTGAAATAAGCTTACCACATTCTTTGGAGCGAAGTCTCCTTGAATTTCATATTTTTGGTTTGGGGTATGTTGAGTTAAATATTGCTACATGTAGCTTACCACGTGATTTGGAGTAGATGCTCCCACCTATATTTGAGCTTGTGGTATTTTTCGAAATAAAGCTTCTCATATACATAAATTCATAATTGAGATGTGTTTCATTATTGAGCTTTATCAGAGGACAATGTTAAGCTTCATTTTCATATGATGTCGAGTGTATGCATGATTTCATTAATGAGCTTTGTCAATTGACAATGTTGAACTTCATTTCATACGATGTTGAGTTATGCATGATTTCATCTTGAGCTTCGTCAATAGACAATGTTGATCTTTGTTATATATGATGTAGAGCATTGCATATTTTTGGGAGAAGAGTCTAGCACCGAGCGGGTTAAGGTTCGATCACCCTATACCCTAGAACTATGCGCCAATGTAGGTTGATACTATTATAATATTGGGACCTCCCTTGTGAACTATCCCCGGCCTGATTGGCCCTTGAGCTTGATATCGATATCATGGTATCGTCCATCGCCCTGGTAAGGTTATGGACGGCTCTACCCACTTGAGTGTGATAGTTGGGACCATATAAGCTCTATCATGGTATGTCGGTTAAGTGATGAGTCTCCCACTATCTATACTATTCAGATTTGCATATTCATTACTCATGGTGATTACTTTATGCATGCATATTCTAAGAGAAAGTCTTGATTTACTGTTCATCTTTTAATATAAATGTTATGTTTCACCTTTGAGTAATTCGAGTCTGTCATGATGTTATAAAGCTATGGCTAGTCATGTTATGATAAGATTACAATTTCAGAATGATTGCATATAGCCATTCTACTCATACTTGAAAGCTTATGATATGTTCTGAAATGTCTTAAATGATTTATTTTTACTTAAGAGGTTTTACTTGCCTTGCATACTCGGTACATTCCACGTACTAACCGCATACTTTCTATGTTGTATTGTTTCATGAGACAGGACCCGGTTCATAGCTTCAGCCCCGATCTTGGTCATCTTTCCAAAGTTCATATCTGCTCAGGATTGGTAAGTCCTCATCTTTCGAGGACTAGACTTTCAGTTTCTTTTATGTATTCCAATTTCAGTATTATTGAGTTAGTTGGGGTCTTGTCCCATCAACTCATCCAGATTAGAGGTTTTCAGACTTATGTATGTGCTAGCTTCGGATGTTATTCTGATGTGATGTTGTATCAGACTTTCGATGAGAGTATATTTATTATTTCTTTAGTTTATTGAATAAGTTAGTTGTAGGCTTATGTCATGGGTCGACTTGGGGTCTCTCGGGGTCCCTTGTCTAGTGTCTACGATCTGGGCCTCCATTCTGGTCGTGACAAACTTGGTACCAGAGCCATAGGTTTGATGAGTCCTGGGGAGTCTGAAAGCTGCGTTAAGTAAAGTCCTTTTCATGGGTGTGAAGCGCGTCATACTTATGACGAGAGGCTACTAGACGTTTAGGAAATGTTCCCTTCTTTCATAATCTATATTGATCAATGGAAAGTCTTTCTATCCTTGTAATTTGTGCTATTCGTGATTGTAGAATCATGGCACCTCGAAGAATGAATGGAAGGAGGAATGGAGGTGGTGAAGGCCACGAGGATGGAAATGGTTATGGGCACCAGCCAGCCCCACTAGTTCAGGAGCCTCAGGCACTGAAGCCAGCCGCTCATGTTGAGTTTCGTGCCGCTATTCAGATGCTCGCGCAGGCTTTGACCGGTTAGGTCAATCAGCCGGCAGTTGTGCATGTTCCTCAAAATGGCAATGCAGCGGTGGCCTGAGTCAGAGATTTCTTGAGAATGAACCCACCGGAGATTCTGGGGTCCAAGATAGATGAGGACCCACATGATTTCATTGATGAGATTGCCAATATCGCCCAAGTTATGGGGGTGAGTAGTGTTGAATGTGCACAGTTGGCCTCCTACTAGTTAAAGGGGGTTGCGCATATACGGTTCCGCCAATGGAAGGATCAGGGTCGCAGGAGCAGGTCCGATCACATGGGAGGAGTTTCAGGTTGCATTCCTAGAGCGGTTCTTCCCTCGAGATATGAGGGAGTTGAAAGCACCTAAGTTTGTGAATTTAAAGTAAGGAAGAATGACTGTTTAGGAGTACGCCCTTGAGTTCACTCGCCTATCGAAGTATGCCCCGGAGTTAATTGTTGACCAGAGGGTGCAGGTGAGCAGATTTGTGCATGGTATAGTAGGGTATTTGGATAAGGACTGCAGGACAGCTATGCTCCACCAGGATATGGACTTCCCTCGGATAGTATTGTACACCCTGCAGATGGAGACGGCACATTCGAGGGAGAGGGAGGCCAAGAGGTCCAAGACTGAGGACCACAGATTCTCTCAGCAAAGGACCGGTGGTGGGCATCGATAGCAGACCCACCAGAGATCATCAACCCCAGGATCTTCAGCACTGAGTGTGCCATCTAAGCCCAGACATGATCAGAGGGGACGAGCATCAAGATCGAGGGGTCATAGCAGTAGACCCATAGATTTCAGCATTCCAGCTTGTCGCAAGTGTGGCCGAGGACACACAAGACAGTGTTTGGCAGGGTCAGAAGCTTGTTTTGGATGTGGGCAGCCCAGACATATGCTCAGAGATTGTCTAGCTGCGAGACAAGATCAGGTTAGGGGTTGAGGCCCAGCTTCTAGTTCAGTAGCACACCCCCCCCCACACACACACAGCATATCAGGGAGCATCTACAAGCACAGCTGGCTGGCAGCGCCAGAATAGATTTTATGCCTTAGCCACCCGTCAGGAGCAGGAGGCCTCACCAGATGTAGTCACCAGTATGTTGAGTGTTTTTTATGTTGATGTGTATGCTTTTATAGATCCGGGGGCTACCCTATCTTTTGTGACACCTTATGTAGCCAGTAGCTTTGGAGTTAGTCCCAATGTCTTGTCAGATCCCTTCTCAATTTCTACTCTAATAGGTGACTTAGTTATAGCTAGACGGGTGTATAGAGATTGCCCTATCTCAATTCTTCATAAGGTCACCTCAACAGATTTGATAGAGTTAGCCATAACTGATTTTGATGTTATTCTCAGCATGGATTGGCTATATGCATGCTATGCTTCAGTTAATTGTAGAACCGATTAGTAGAGTTCAGATTCTCGAGTGAGCTAGTCTTAGAATGGAAGGGTAGTTCAGCTGTGCATGTAGGTCAATTCATTTCCTACCTTAAGGCCAGAAAGATGACCTCTAAGGGTTGTATGTACCATCTAGTCGGGGTTAAGGACATGGAGTCCGAGACCCCGATCATCAAGTTAGTCCTAGTAGTACGTGAGTATCCAGAGGTATTTCCTGACGATTTCCAAGTGTCCCTCCCGAGTGGGAGATTTATTTCGGCATAGATCTTCTACCCGACACACAACTTATATCCATTTCACCCTATAGAATGGCTCCAGCCGAGCTAAAAGAGTTGAAGGATCAGTTGAAGGGCCTGTTAGATAAGGGATTTATTAGGCCGAGTAAGTCTCCATGGGGTGCACCAGTGTTATTTGTTCGGAAGAAGGACGGTTGCCTTCGCATGTGTATTAATTATCGGTAGTTGAATAAGGTCACCATCAAGAATAGGTACCCCTTACACAGGATTGATGATTTTTTTGACCAGCTTCAGGGTGCCAAGTGTTTCTTCAAGATTGATCTCAGGTCCGGATATTACCAGCTCAGGGTTCGGGAGAGTGACATCTAGAAAACTGCTTTCAGGACTCGGTATGGTCACTACAAATTTGTTGTTATGTATTTTGGACTAACAAATTCTCCTACAGATTTGATGGATCTAATGAAAAGGGTGTTCAAGTCATATCTAGACATGTTCGTGACTGTGTTTATCGATGATATCCTTATATACTCTCGGAGCGAGGAGGAGCATGCCGCTCACTTGAGAGTAGTGCTTAAGACCATCAAGGATCGGTAGTTGTATGCAAAGTTCAGCAAATGTGAATTTTGGTTGGACTCCATGGCATTTCTAGGCCATGTGGTATCAAGTGAGGGCATAAAGGTAGATTCTCATAAGATTGAGGCGGTAAAGAATTGGCCCAGACCGGTGAACCCATCATATATCAGGAGCTTTTTGGGCTTAGTGGTTTATTACCGGAGATTTGTTGAGGGCTTTTCTCAATTGCAGCCCCATTGACTAGGTTGACTCAGAAAAAGGTAAAGTTCCAATGGTCAGAGGCTTGTGAGAAAAGCTTCCATGAATTGAAGACCTGACTCACTTCAGCATCAGTGTTGACCCTACTCGATGGTACAGATGGCTTTGTTGTGTACTGTGATGCTTCGTGAGTCAGACTCAGGTGTGTGTTGATGCAGCATGGGAAAGTGATAGCATATTCCTCAAGACAATTGAAATTTCATGAAAAGAATTACCCGACCCATGATCTTGAGTTGGCTGCGGTGGTATTCGCTTTGAAGATATGGCCGCATTACTTGTATGGGGTCCACGTGGATGTATTCATGGATCACAAGAGCTTACAATATGTGTTCACGCAGAAAGATCTTAATCTTCGGAAAAGGAGGTGGTTAGAGCTACTGAAGGACTATGACATGAGTGTCCTTTACCACTCGACAAGGCTAATATGGTAGCGGATGGACTTAGTAGGCTCTCTATAGAGAGTGTGTCCAACGTGGATGAAGGAAGGAAGGAGTTGGTGAAAGATGTCCATCAACTTGCAGGGTTAGGAGTTAGATTGGTTGACTCGATTGATGGCGGCATTGTTGTGCAGAATGGATAAGAATCATCCTTGGTAGTGGATGTGAAATCTAGGCAAGATGAGGATCCAATGTTGGTAAAGCTGAAGGAAGTCATTCGGAGTCAATGGGTGGAGGTTTTCTCCCAAGGGGAAGATGGGGTGCTGCGGTACCAGGGTCGTCTATTTGTTCCAGATGTCGATAATTGCGGTACCGGATATTGCATGAGGCACATGGATCCATATATTTTATCCATCTGGGTGCGACCAAGATGTATCATGACTTGCGGGAAATATATTGGTGGAATTGCATGAAGAAGGATATTGTAGAATTCGTAGCCAAGTGCCCGAACTGTCAGCAAGTGAAAGTTGAGCATCAAAGGCCGGGAGGCGTACTTCGGGATATCAGCACTCCCACTTGGAAGTGGGAAGAGATTAATATGGATTTCATTACAGGCTTACATCGTACTCACCGAAAATATGACTCCATTTGGGTGGTGGTCGACAGGTTGACCAAGGCTGCACACTTCCTACCAGTCAAAACCACATATTCAACAGATGATTATGCCAAATTGTATATTCGGGAGTTGGTTTGACTTCATGGATGCCCTTGTCTATTATTTCAGAATAAGGTACTCAGTTTACCTCCCAATTCTGGCGTTCTTTTCGGAAGGGGCTTGGGACTCAAGTTAAGATCAGTTTAGCCTTTCATCCACAAATAGACGACTAGGCAGAACGAATAATCCAGACCCTCGAGGATATGCTGAGGGCATGTGTGATGGACTTCAAAGGTAATTGTAATGATCACTTTCCCTTGATCGAGTTTGCTTATAATAACAGTTATCACTGTAGCATCTAGATAGCACCGTTTGAGGATCTTTATGGGCGAAGGTGTAGATTGCCCATTGGATGGTTTGAGGTTGGGGAGGTAGCTATGATAGGACCTGATTCGGTTCATGAGGCCATGGTAAAGATCCAGTTTATAAGGGACCAGTTAAAAACAACTCAGAGTCGTCATAAATCATATGCCGATGTGATTGGAGTTTGAGGTGGATGATTGGTTATTTCTAAAAGTATCTCCCATGAAGGTAGTCATGCGGTTCGGAAAGAAAGGGAAACTCAGTCCCCACTATGTTGATCTACCGGGTTATGAGAAGAGTTGGTAAGGTGGCGTATGAGTTGGACTTGCCCTCAGAGTTACCTTTAGTACATCTCATGTTTCATATGTCACTTTTGAAAAAGTGTTTATGTGATCCAGCTCTAGTAGTCTCGGTGGACAGTGTCGGTGTAAAAGACAACCTCAGTTATGAAGAAGTTCCCGTTGAAATCATAGATTGTCAGGTACGGAAGTTGAGGAACAAGGAGATTGCTTTCGTTAAAGTATTATGGATAAATCATCATGTTGAATGGGCCACGTGGGCAGCCGAAGTGCATATGAAAGCTAAATACCCACATTTATTCTCTACCAGCTCGGTTTCGACTTGAGGTATCACCTTATGCTCTATGACTCTATTTTTCATGTTCAGTTCATGTGTTCAAGTCATTTTCATGTATATGAATATGTATGTGAAGCATGAGATCAGTTCAGCTATGTGTTATGAATCGGAGGTAGTCATTCCATAGAAATTTCGGTTAAAGTGATCAGTATTTGATTATGGTAATTGCATGTTTCTGTTTTCTGCTTGTTTCCTACATTCGAGGATGAATTTTCCCAAGGGGGAGATATTGTAATACCCCGGAAGTGCCTAAGAGTAGACTCAAGAATTTAAAATTCAAAACTGCTGAAAGTTGGGGAAAAGTTGCTTAAGGAGAGGTACAACGACTCGTGGTATGTAACCATGAGCCGTTGTGAGCAGTCGTGGGAAGGGGTCGGGCCTGGTGGCAGTGTAAACAACGAGTGTTATAACGACTCATTGTTACTAAGAACGATCCATTTTTTGGAGTCGTGGTAAGAAGGTGAACTTTTACAATAAACTCAACGGACGGATACCACGACCCGTTGTAAGGTACAATGAATCTTGATGAGGCTCCTTGTGAAGGAGTTTAGAAAATTAATAAGAGGAGACAATGATCGAAGGAAAAACTCGTGGTATCTAAGGACGAGTCGTCCTATCTATCCGTAGTGTGAATCCGAGAGAAGGCTGGGGCAGTGCATAGCATGGATAGGTACCACGGGTTGTGGTATCCTCGAATGACCCGTTGATTCATCTGTTATTTGGCCTAGTGAAAATTTTTTCTGCATAATCAGTAAGGGTATTTCCATCATTCCTTCATCCTAAGGCCCTATACTACGTTGTTTAAGGGTCGTTTTGAGAGGGAAAAAGCCTACTCTAATTCATTCTTTGCATGCATGCAAGTTTGAAGGGTTGAAGAGGTGATTCAAGGCAAAATTTCAAGGTTTCCATTGGAATCTCATCGTGGGCAATTAGAAACTGCTAGAATTCACCATTCCTAGGTATGTAAGGATATGAGTGGGTGTCTCCTTCCACATTCATGCCCAATTTCAATCAATTCATGAAAATTACCTATGATCAAGTATGGGTTTTTTACCCAATTGCATAATTTATTCAATCTCTATACATGGGTATGATTAGATTATATTCATATTGATGAATTGTAAAGTTTGGGCAGATTTTAAATTTTTTTCCAATCCAAATTATGTTTTTTTTCCAAATTATGAGTTTAAATGCCCATGGATGAAAAGTTCATAAAAAAGAGAATGATGATGATGAGATTTGATGATGAAAAGCATGTTTCTAAAGCTATCCATGATTATGATGTTGTTTTCAAAATGAATTGAGTAGATCCAAGTATGATAAAACTTTGGGCAATGCCCACATGTTGATTTAAAATGATGATTTTTCCAAAATAAGCTTACCACATTGTTTGGAGTGAAGTCTCCTTGAATTTCATATTTTTAGCTTGTGGTATGTTGAGTTAAATATTCCTACATGTATCTTACCACATGATTTGGAGTAGATGCTCCCACCTATATTATAGTTTGTGGTATGTTTCGAAATAAAGCATCTCATATGCATAAATTCATAATTGAGATGTGTTTCATTATTGAGCTTTGTCAAAGGAAAATGTTGAGCTTCATTTTCATATGATGTCGAGTCTATCCATGATTTCATTAATGAACTTTTTCAATAGACAATGTTGAGCAATACGATGTTAAGTTATGCATGATTTCATCTTGAGCTTCGTCAATAGACAATGTTGAGCTTCGTCAATAGACGATGTTGAGCTTTGTTATATATGATGTAGAGCATTGCATATTTTTGGGAGAAGAGTCTAGCACCGAGCAGGTTAAGGGTCGATCACCCTATGCCCCAGAACTACGCGCCAACGTAGGTTGATACTATTATAATATTGGGACCTCCCTTGTGCAATATCCCAAGCCCGATTGGCCCTTGAGCTTGATATCGATTTGGTATCATCAATCGCCCTGGCAAGGTTATGAATGGATCTACCCACTTGAGTGTGATAGTTGGGACCACATAAGCTCTATCGTGGTATGTCGGTTAAGTGACGAGTCTCCCACTATCTATACTATTCAGATTTGCATATTCATTACACATGGTGATTACTTTACGCATGTATGTTCTAAAAGTAAAGCTTAACTCATTCTTCAACTTTTAATATAAATGTTATGTTTCAGCTTTGATTCATTTGAGTCAGTCATGATGTTATAAATCTATGCCTAGCCATGTTATGATAAGATTACGGTTTCAGAATGAATGCATGTAGCCCTTCTACTCATACTTGAAAGCTTATGATATGTTATGAAATGTCTTCAATGATTTATTTTACTTAAGCAATTTTACTTGCCTTGCATACTTGGTACATTCCACGTACTGACTGCATTTTTTCTATGTTGTATCGTTTCATGATATAGGACCCGGTTCGCAGCTTTAGCCCCGATCTTAGTCGGCTTTCCAAAGTTCATATCTTCTAAGCATTGGTGAGTCCTCATCTTTCGAGGACTAGACTTTTAGGTTCTTTTACGTATTTCAGTTTCAGTATTGTTGAGTTAGTTGGGGTCTTGTCCCATCAACTCGTCGAGATTAGAGGTTTTCAGACTTATTTATGTGCTAGCTCGGATGTTATTCTTATGTGATGTTGTATGAGACTTCCACTGAGATTATATATATGATTTCTTCAATTTATTGAATGAGTTAGTTGTTTGCTTAGTCCATGGGTCGACTTGGGGTCACTCGGTGTCCCTTGTCCCGTGTCTACGATATAGGCCTTCATTCGAGTCGTGACAGGGAGACTAGGATTGTCATTTGGTAGGCTCATTTTGCCTAATAGAGCTTTTGAAACTCAAAGAAGTCCTAAGTTCATCTCTATTACCCAACACTTTTGTCACACCCCAATCCTGGGGAGGTGTGACTGTCACCTGGTGCCACCCTTGATATGAGCATACCTGATGCCCAAAATATAAAACAAAGGCTAGAACCGATGGGGTTCAACAACACAACAACTATAAAATCAGAATAAGACGATAGACTATAGTGGAAGCTGGCTCACTTGACCAACCAAAATAAATAAATACCATATGCCGTCAAGTCCACGGAAAGGAAAACAACAATACAACATGGCCTACCTAGCCTATAACAACATACTAAAACCACAGTAATGTCTATGAGCCTCTATGAATACATTAGTTATCAAATGATTGAGATAGGGTCCTGAACTACCCTTAACTCAAACATCTGGCAACTCCGAAAGACCTGGAGTGCACCAACTCAGTTATAACTCCACTCAGCACCCAAGAACTCGATCTAACAGCCCATCATCACCTGCAGGCACGAATGCAACACTCCAACTATGGCATCAGTACAATAGTGTACCGAGCATGAAAGGCAGAAACAACTGAAAGATATAGATTAGAGATCAACAGATATATCAGATATCGCAGAAGGAGACTCAACATAAGTAAACACATAAAATCTACATGGACCCCCTAAGCCTGGCAAATACAAACAAACATATAAACAAAACCTACCTGGCCCACATAAGCCCGGTAAGTCTAAAAGTAAACAATAACACAACGGCACCTAGCAAACATAGCTCACTTGTCATCACCTCTAGACCTCTCTACGGCCTCCAGCTAACACCAGCCAACATCTAGCATCCACTGCTATCAAATAACATATAACACGAGAAGCAATTACAATATAATGCCAAGCATATCAAAAGTAAACACCAGTCAGTGAACATCATCAATCAAGCACTGTCGGACTCTCTCTCCACTACACACAGTTAGCGGAGCTCAATCCACTGGGAGAACCAAATCGCGATCCCAGGAAGGCTCAGACATGTCGGAACACTCTCGAATCATGTATCAACTCAACACTATGGAGGACATCGTTCTCAACCCCGTAGTTCATTGCACTCCTTGGGCTCAACCCCTCAACTGAAAACACTCTCGTGCGTCGGGTATCCACAAGCCACAAGGTACCTCAGGCTCGACCCCTAGCTGGAACAACTCTAGGGCATCGGGTATCCACAAGTCACATGGCCTCAAACATAGCACAAACACAATCTACAACAATAATAATACATGATCAAATAGCCACAAGCCACTCTACTCAGCAATAACATCAAGGGACACGTCCAAACCAGCCCAAGTGTCACCACGGTCGTCATGTGCTATCGACACGGCCGACACGATCACCAAATCAAATATAACAACAGATCGCAACAACCATCGACCTTAACCACTCTAAACCCTCATTTACTTGTCAATATAATCACCTAATATTATTCACTCAAACATCCCACAACTTTCTACAAGAACCACACGCCTCACATATGGCCTCTCGACACGAGCCTAATAATTTTCCATGTCTACGATTTTCCGCACTCAAGCCCGAGCCACCAAACAAACCAGCACCTTAAACACACCATTATCATCATATAAACAGTAGAAAAAGAGTTCAATAATAGCAAAACACAATCCATCACAAACAGCGTACACACACATCAATACGGACGACAATGGCTATGGAATTCATGCCGACAAAGGGAGGGACAACCCTAACATACCTTAGCTTCAAGCCTAGCCAAACTTGAGCCTTCAAAAGCATGAACCTACTGCCTAAAGGCAGTCCAAAATTATGCCAAAACGCAGCCAATACAACTCAATAACAAAACAAGACAAATGAAGATTATCCCACAAGATTCATAGGAATTTGACAGTAGAAACTTCGAGACAACAACCTATCGGCGCCGTACGAGACAGCTCACGTATGGTTCGGGAACCTTATAAACTAAGAATAACAAAATAAAGAAGTCTTACCAACAGCTTCACCACGAAACAGGAACCTAACATCCCGAAAAAGACACCAAACCACGGACTACACGCGATTCGCGACTTCCTGACACAAAAATCATGTTGAACCATGGCTTCTAGCCCCAAAACACAAAGGAAACCATGGAGAGAACTTGAGAGAGGTCTCATACGAAATATATGCTCGAAAATGAATTTTTGATGACCAACAACCGACCAAAGGGGATTAAATAATCCTCCACTTCCTTAAGACCTTGTGAGGTGCCTGTTTGCACGATCTCGCGAAAATGCGAATATCTCTCTACTCCGAAGTCGGATTGACAAACGGTTTGATGCACTGGAAACTAGACTCATACATATTTAATTTGATAGGTTGAACACCCCTCCTAACTCATTATATACTGGTAGAAAAGCCTCGATACATCTGACCTAAATTTCAAAGAATCTCAAGAAGGAAATTTTGCGATAACTTTTTCCGAATTTTGTTCTACAACTTGATCGATGTCCAATCTTAAATACGACCATAGAGTGATTGAAATAACTTATAACACTTCCTTATTAGCCTATTAGGTACTCTTATTCCTACCTCAAAAGCACGATTTTATCGCTCAAATTATCCGGGGTGTTACAACTTTCTAGGCTAAGGCATTAGTAGCCAGGGAAGTTCTAGACAGAAACTATGACAAGTGAACACAATTAAGTTTCTCATGACACAATGGAACATAAATAGAGTATTTATTTTCACTCCTAGCTAGGTAGTCTAAGACATATATTTTAATAAAAATATCAAACAAATGTTTAAATATCAACACTAATAGTTGTGGCAAAAAGTTTTGGAGGGAGGGAGTATTCAATCACAGATAAGTACAAAAGCATGCTTTAAGCTAATTTTCCAATACTACCTAAATTAGAAACACTTTATTTAATAAAAAATGACACAGGCTTAGAGTGGATCTCTTAAGAAGGTCGTTGATAACGCTCAAATCATACCCCTATAAAAGTATGATGCGGACGTTATCAATAAAGAACCTAACTAGGTTGGGATAAATCCCA
Source organism: Datura wrightii (assembly GCA_035772735.1). Taxonomy (NCBI): domain Eukaryota; kingdom Viridiplantae; phylum Streptophyta; class Magnoliopsida; order Solanales; family Solanaceae; genus Datura; species Datura wrightii. Next base: position 59,671,835 of record JASDFA010000002.1, on the reverse strand, counting down.
CAGGGAATATAGACAGGATGTAGAATAACACTGGTATTTATGCTTTTAGTATAGTTATTTTCTAAAGGGGGTTTGAAAGAAGTAATCAAGTAATAGTATTGTAAATTGATGTTTTTGTGAAGTTAATACGATTAACTAGGGAAGTGATTCCTATGGATTCATAACAACTTGGGGTGAATACACTAGTGATCTATCTAAATATTTATCCTGTAGAACTGATAACATAGGTTCAGTCAAATGACTGATTCGTCCCTATTGGATGACTATACTCAATCATCAGACTAGATCTCTTGCGTGTTTTCACTTTAATCCATTATCAACTTATTCCAAATTAACTATTCTATGACCGCAGCTCAAGTTATTCAATGAATCATAAAGTTCAAGCCTCTGTTGTTCTTCTATTTTCCTAATCTTTACCTATCTAGGTTCAAGCAAGTAGAAAATTCAGGAAAGTCCTAAAGTTGCGCTCTGTTAAGAAACGTTTAATGATGAAGAGAAAAATGCAAACATAAGTATTGATTTTGAATCACTATGTGCAAATCCTAGTTAGTTATTCTATCATGGATCCCACAACCCTAGTTGTGAAGGTTTTAGCCTCTCATGTTTGTAAGAAACAAATTAGCATTCATGAAAGAAATCATAATTAAAGACTTACAATGATGATTGAAATAGATCCAATTGATTATTGCATAATTCAACTTTAAAAAATTCAAGAACAATGAGTAAATCTCCAAGAATATTGGAAAATTCAAGAAGAATATCAAAAGTATTGGTTCTCTATCAAAAAGTCGGCTTCCTCACAAAAATAGCCTACAAAAGTGTTTATACAAATAATTAGAAACCTTTCCTATATTAATAGGGAAGCTTCTATAACTGTCACCGCTAGATCCTATGAGTCATAACTTGTAGTTATGAGTCGTTCCTTCCATCCGTAAAATATTAGGCAGCTTTGAAATTGGCTAAGTCCTGGGATCTGGTATGACTCGTACAATGCTGTTATGAGTTGTATATTTCTGTTGTGGTCTGATACTCTGAAGTTTGGAATCCTCTAAATATTTCCATGAGTCTTGGATACAATTCGGTCATTGATATTATGGCTCATGGTATCCTTTCATACCTTTGGATCTGCCAATCAACATTTTCTCTGAAGTTCACCACGGCTCCTCGGTACGAGTCGTATGTAGTCATCATGGCTCGTAGCTGCTACTCGTACCAAAAGACTAGACAAGTGCGTACTTATGCAATTTTCCACGACTGCTCTAGTATTGTTCATACAAAGATAGTATGGCTCGTACCAAGAGTCGTACTTGGCCATCACCTTGTGCAATTCCTCTAGATCTTATCACAAATGCATAGTATGGGTCATACTGAGGCCTGCAACTTCACCATTTTCTGCACTCTTTTCACTTCTTTTACTGAATTCAACTCCAACACATGATTTTCCTGAAAACACATCAAAAGTGCATCATATCTATATAAACACACCTAAGACCATGCATATTTCCTCAGATTTAAGCATCGAATGTGTTGCAAACCCATAGCACATCAACACCCTCAACTTAAAGCTTTTGCATGTCCTCAGGCAACCAAAACAAAATTATAACATGACTCTTAACTAGAGAGTAAATTAGAAGACCTACAGCCATCACACCAAAATTTGCACACATGACCATTATCATATATTAACCCTCTTTTTCATTCAAAAACAAGTCAACTATGCATAGATGCAACTACAACTCATGATACACATAGATCTAGATATGACATCTAACTATTAGTAGTGAATTGAGCTATCACTAATGTTATTTTATACAGACAACTGGCAGAATGCAATGCAAATATGTACCCTCACAGCAAATGAAGTCCCTAACACTCACAGATATTTATATATATGAAACTTTGGGACTACCAAGTGAGACTCTTATTCTCACAAAGAAGTTCCAAATACTGCACAGCGGATACCATAGGCTTGCCCTTATTTTTTCTACTTTGATTTTTCAGACAGTCGGGCTAGGATCATTATAGTACTTTTATTGACTTGTAATATAGGATTCGGGTCGGGTATGGTAGATATGGAAATGGTGAATAACCCTCCTTATCACTACACAACTTGGCTTCACCTTTTAATTTTTACTCCTTTTTTCCTTTTTCCTCTTTTACCTTCCTTTTTCTCCATTCAACTGTCATTTGTGAACGTGGTGAATTTTCTCTTTTTCTCTTTTTCAACTTTGTTTCTTTCATTTTTCTTTTTCTTTTCTTTTTCTCTTTTTCTTTTTCATTTATTTTTCTTCACCAGACCCAACCTTTCATTAACCATTTTTTTCTATTTTTTCTCCCACACCTCATCTATGTACCCCTACAATAGCCATCCCCAACTTAGACATTTTTCTTGAGTTGAGTTTCAAAATGTCCAAGGAGGGATCAGGGCCAAAATAGGTTCATTATAAACAAAATAGGGAAGGTGAATGGTCTAATCAATGAAAAGGTTACTTTTAGGCTTAAACATGGGATCAAGGGATTAATTTTATTTGGTAGGGCAATATAAGATGAAAGTGGGCTAAATCAGAAATGGCCTATGATCCTTTCCTAACCAACTGTCCTACAACCTATGTAAAGACAAATTGGAAAAGTTCTAGATCCTCTACACTGTATTGAGCTACGTAAGAATCCTCACTCCCACATGGTATAGGTTTGCATTTATTCTACCTATCTAGTTCATGCACAGCTACGCTACAATTACGCATGCTAATTTATCAAAAGTCATAAAAATATCCATAGTAGTATGCTTCGCAATCAACATACACAACTGAACCCAAGAAAAAAAAATTAAAAGGGTCATTCTTTTCCAATAATTTCCAAAACATCAAACACATGTGCATTTATTGGTTGTAAATACTTCTAAACTACTTCTAGTTAAGAAAAAACAAAAACAAAATCCTACACATGTTGGTTCTACTAGATAACATGTCTGAGGGAAAAGAAACACGGCAACAAAAATTCTTGGATGTTCAAAAAACTCAAAAGATAGATACCCTCCCCTTTTTCAAAAGTCATGATTTGTCCCTAAAGTAGTAAAAATGAAAAACCAGGAGAGGGACATACCTGTGGCACTCTAAGCGCTCCTGTCATCCTGTAGAGGCGGGTGTGAAAGCACACTCCCCTCCACTGCAATCGTGGCACCAGCGATGGCCGGCGCACTCAATAATGTGGTATTAGGGGCTGTGGTCACCCCCTCATTAATTTTGGTCACCTCAGCGACCTCTGCATTAATATGGGCTAAATGTGGCTCACACCCGAAGGGTCCTTGCCATCCGCAAGCTCTCCAGGAATAGTAGTGGAGCTCCCCGCTCCTCTAGCTCTCTCCCGCAGCTCTGACCTATGTTGTTCATGAGTCTATAGGCTCTCTGCTACTGCTCGCTTATGCTCCTTCCTCTCTTTTCTCTTTCTTTTCTTTGAGGTCTTATCATCAACTACATTCAAGGTCGTCTTCTTCCCCTCCTCTCAACCAACTGATGTCGGAGCCTAGATATGCCTCAACGCCAAAGTCCTCATCAAGCTCAACATCTAGCTCTTAAATGGTGGACGCTACTGATATGGTTGGCTGTCTTGACAACAGCTCGGCTACCTGACTTCGTAGGCCCCCCAACTCCTCTTTAAACTCCCTATGTCTAACTGCTGAGTTAATTGCTCATTGAACCAAAGCTGAAAGTTATCTAATCGGCTATGCAGTCCTTTAGAATCCTCCTCGATCTCAACCTTGACCCAAGGCTTGACATTCTACATCATCAAGTTTGTCCTTTTTCTCAATCAATGTCAATCTCTTTGACAACTTTTGAAGGAAATCATGGGCCACCAATATACATCCTGAACGAACATGCCGGAGTGTGGCCAATGGAGGTGTGAAAAAAGTGTTGGGGTTAGTTGTTGTGTGATCAGCTTTCGTGGCTGGTGTATCGCACTACTCCACCAAGGTAGGTATATCTATCTGCTTGCCCCCACTGGCTGTGGTGGTGGAACTACTACTAGTAATCTAACCCAGCTCACCAAGTTCATGAAATCTCAAATCCCTATATCCGTAGTCTTGTGTCCCCAAACCTGAGTATGAATCCACCATCACTCCAAAGTCTATGTATGAGACTCAGGAATGGGATAGTGGTGCTCAAGCCCAGAGCGCGATCCCCGATCTCATCAGCTATCACTCTCGATATGTTGATAGCATATCGAGACATCATGCATGCTACCAATGCTACTCTGTCAGCACTTAAGGTGTTGTCATTTACATTCGGTGCCAGCTTGTGGTGAACTAGTGTCCAACCGGCCTTCACTATGAAGCTGAGCAAGCTTTTGTGACCTACCATCCACTGTTCACCCACTCTACCTCCTCCTTCTCCTCGACTATAACTCTCTCTACCCATATCACTTGCCTCTATTTCTCTTCGAGGCCCAGCTGCTTAACTTTTTTCAAGGCATCAATTCTGTAGTCAAATTCTATTGTGGCAACTGGAGCTTTGAACTTTGGCTCATACAACATATGGGCAACGGTCCACTCAAAGATATCAATTGCTCGTCCCCGGACCATGAAACTGTCAAGCCTGGGCTACTCCTTTAGTTTCTTCCCAGCCTCTACCTTTTGCTCCATTGTTGCCAAGTAGTTGGCATAGAATTCCCTGACTAGTTCAGCACTATAGCTATCAAGGGTTCTATCCATCCACTCAAACTCATAAAATTCAAAGAGCTGCTTCATATATTCGACATCATTTAGAGCACTGGTCAGGATCCGTAGTTCCTCCTGAATGCTCTGCTTAGGGTGTTGTTTGTAGGTGAGAGTGAGGCCTTACTCATATTTCTCCAAAGCATCGGGCATACTCCACCTAATCGTGCGACTCTTTAGATATGGAATCTGGTCATCATCATCCTCTTGGGTCTCCTCCTCTGACCCAGTCTCATTTGCACCCTCTCCATATTGGGCCTCATCAGACCATTCCTCAGCATTTGAGCCACTATCAGACTCTTGCTGCTATTCACTAGCTCCCTCCTCAGACTGGGGAGCATTTGCAAGAGCAACAGAGGTACCATCGACCTAAGACTTGACCTGTGCCCTAGTGGTTCGTGGCTCGTCAGTGTAATCGGTATCAATATTATAATCCTCCAGTGAACCACTAGGGGTTCCTTCTCCTGTTCGAAAGCTAAAGGCTCATCTACCAATGCCCTCCGGGTAGTAATTTCAGTTCTGGCCTTTTTGTCCTGGGCCTTCTTTGTTGCTCACTTCTTAATTGTCATGGTACCTATGGAGAGAAAGGTTAGTACATGTGATCTTAGGAAAAGAAAGTAAGAAAATCATATTCAATGTTTCACCTCGAGTCATCAGTATGAGTTGTACCTTGGTGGTATGACTCATACTAAGACTCATAGTACTTTTTGTCCCTTTAGTATTTTTGTACGACTCGTTATAGATCATAGCTGGATTCTATGAGTCGTACGAAGGATCATACTATTACTTTTGAACTTGACCCTTTTCTAATTCTTGGTACGACCACCAGGTACGACTCGTAGTGAGATACCACGGGTCGTACTAGGTCCTGTACCATGAGTTTCCAGTTTATCATACTTGGGACAGTCCTAACGAATCATCCAACAAGTTTTAGTGCGAAACTACAAGTCATAAGAAGTCTCATCAAGCCTATCCTCACCTTATGCAGGTTCAGTTGTGCAATTAAGTACATTTTTATATGGGTACTCAGAATTCCCCATTTTCACCTACCCGTACAATCCCCAACATGCTTCATACCCTATAACTGACTACCCATAATCAATTTCATAACTTGAGTATTATAATTCCTAACCCGTCAAAACACATTTAGATGTAGCCTCTGATCACAGTCTTCTTCCTCATTTTCATGTGTAGAGGAATCATATTTCACTTTCGTCTAATACTTAGCAAGAATTTTAGATGACGAAGTAATCATTTACTTGTTATTTCAAGTTCTTGAACAAATTCTTGCTTGATTCAGTTATTAATTTGCACAGATTTGAACTCAAATAGATTGTGCGTGAGTTACAGGTGAGTGAAGCTTGAAGGGTGGTGGTCGTAGGTTGTGATTTTGTTTGCGTGGGAGTTTAAGTATGAAAATTTTGATTTTAAATAGGTTAGGGAAGATTTTAAAATATTGAGGTCGAGATAGGCTATTTCATTTAAATTTTCCTGTCACGACTCGTTCTATGAACTCATACCAAAAGACTGTGGGAACTTACCTGGGGACCTACGAGAGTGCGGGACAAATTGTACCAAGGAACTACAACCCATACCATGACTCATAGGTTAGAGTTTCTACACTTCCACACTTAGAGTAGGTCATCATCACAGTGGGTACTACAACTCGTACCATAGAGGTATGGTTCATAATGACCAACCGTAATATTAACTGATACATTTGGGCAAGTCTCTATTTTTCACCACAGACAGTACTACGAGTTGTACAATCATCCTACGGTTCGTATCGAGGCTCGTAGTAGTCTTGTTCTATATTTTTTACCCACCAGTTTTTGTTTCACCTGCACACTGAACACACATAAGTCAAGATACTTGGGTTGCCTCCCAAGAAGTTCTTGATTTAACATCGCGGCACGATGCAGGTGGTTCGGTTACTGAGACTTCACCAAAACATCTCATGGGTTGCCTCCCAAGAAGCACCTAATTTAACATCATGGTACGATGCAAGTCTCTTGACTACTCAGAATTCATCAAGAAACTCGGACTCATCCATAATTGCTGATACCACCCTAAACTCATTAGGCTGCTACATTGACCTATAGACATTGAAGGTGACCTCCTCCTTATTCAGCCTAATCTTTAATTAGCGAGCCTCAAAATCCACAAAAGCTCTCCTAGTGGCAAGGAATGATCTCCCCAAGATTATGGGGACCTCAAAATCGACCTCACAATCTAGGATCACAAAATCAGTCGGGAAGATAAACTTGTCCAGCTTGACTAGCACATCAATAAGGATTCCCGTTGGCCTCTTGATTATGCAGTCCACCATCAGTAGCCGTGTTGCAGTCATTGTGGGGGCTCCTAAGACTAGTTGTCTAAAATAGCTAATAGCATCAAGTTGATGATGGCACGAAGGTCACAAGGCCTTCGCAAACTCAAATCACCAATCATGCACAAAATAGTGAAGTTACCTGGATCTTCCTATTTCTGAGCAAGGATCTGTGAGGCTATGGCACTGCAATGATGCAAGTTACTAACCGGCTCATAGCTCACGAACCTCTTCCTAGTCAATAGGTCCATCATGAACTTGGCATACCCAGGCATCTATTCCAATGCCTCGACCAATGGGATGTTCATAGATAATTTTTTTAGCATTGACATGAACTTCTGGAATTTTCCATCTTCTGCCTTCTTCTTCATCCTCTGGAGGAATGGTGGTGGTGATCGAGGGATAGGCTTGTAAATCTGTTGGGCCCCTTTTTCCTTCCCAGTATCAGATTTAAACTCCTTTGTATCACCTGAAGCCTTAGTCCACTCAGCCTCACCAGTAATATCCTGTTCAGCAATCTCGTCCTCATCATTCAGCTCTCTCCTTCTGCTTTTCCATCTCAACTACAACTGGTAAGGAAGGGTCAATGGGGGTCTTCCCACTCCTAGTCATCACAGCCATAAAGTGACTATCATTTTTTGGATTTTGAACCATGTTGCAAGGAAGTGTACCATTCTTCCTTTTGTTCAGGGACACAAACATCTGAACTAGCTTTTGCTCGATCTTCTTAATCACTGTGGCATGCGATTCAACTTTCTGGATCATGCCAGATATGTCTTCCCGAATGTCCTTTAGCTAACCATCTATAGATTCTTTCTTGAGCAGCTCAACCACCATACTCTCCAACTTTTAGGGTCTAGCATCGTCCTAATGAGCCCTAAAGGAATATATAAACCAGTATGGTCATTGCGGTAGCCATTATTCTTTCTCCACTCACCATCTCACTCACGACCTCTACTCCTATCCCGGTACCCGCTCCTATCATAGTTGTCTATGCACTGGTTCCGACCTTGATTTTTGGGACCTTGGTGCAGAATGTCCTTTTCAGAACCTTGGGCGTTGGCCCAAAAACCCGCAACGTGGTTGTCCAAAAAGTTTACCTCCTCCTCAAAATCTGACTACTCATACCCTGATTCTTGACCCTGACCCCCCACTACATTCACTTTTTGAGCTCCAGCACCCATTATATGCTTTGTGAGCAGGTCTAAAGATGTCCTCATGTGAGCCAACTCCTTATCACACTCCTCATCTTTTCTGCATTGATCCGCAGTCATCCCTATAGAATATGTAACTGTAGCTGCTTCAGCTTCCCTTGTATGCCAGGCTCTATTTGTTTTGGTCACTTGATCTAGTATGATAGTTGCTTGCTCCCACGAGTGAGTCATAAGTGCTCCTCCTACCTCTGTATCTACAACAACTTTAGTGCTTTTGTTCAAAGACCTGTAAAATATTTCCAACAAATTGTCATCGGGAATTTTATGATTTAGGCACTTGGTTAGCTTCTTCTTGAATCTCAGCCATATCTCATGGAGTGCCTCAGTCTTCAACTATTAGAAATTGTAGATCTCATCCTTTAGCTGCAGTATCCTGGAAGGTGGGAAGAACCTTTCCAAAAAGTCTTGTTTCAACTCCCTCCAGCTGATGATGGAGTCGCTTAGCAACTCTGACAACCATAAAGTGGCCTCTCTAAATAGAGAGAATGGGAAGAGCCTCAGCCTGAAAGAATCCTAGCTCACACCTGGAAATCTATATGTCTTGCAAATCCCCATTAAGTTCACCAGGTGTAGATTTTCATCATCTGATGCATAACCAATAAACACCCCTTTTATAATGAGCAAATGTATCATGATGCTAGTGATATCAAAATTTACCCCAGCAGGCAAAGGTGGTGACACAATGGCTCCTATTGATCTAGCTTCATCAATATTCGAGTCCTCATTATCATCAAATTGAGGAGCATATCTATGGCCATTGTTACCCCGTCCGAAATGATAAGCATTGTCTACCACTCCCTGGGGATCCTCGACTCCCTGATGAGTAACTTGTCATGCTAACTATGTCTGATGATCCTCAGCAGCTAATCAGGTTTGCCTCTGCTCAGGGGTTTCATTGTTGTGCTCCATTCTTCTCAATGTTAGTTCTTGCTCAAGATCAAGTGTAATCAGAGGGTTTCCATTTCGCCGAGTACTTGGCATTGACCAAGTGCAACCTGTGGGTGTCAAAAATAAAAGAAAAATGTGAATGAGTGAATAAAGACTAAAAGTTAAACACAAGGAATTAATCTAATCTTAAGTCGTATTCCACGGCAACAACACCACTTTTGATAACACTCAGATAATACCCCTATAAAAGTATGATGTGGGCGTTTGTCAATAATAAACCTAACTAGGTTAGGGTCGACCCACAAGGAATATGGTTAGGATGTAGAATAACTTTAGTATTTATTCTTTCAGTACAGTTACTTGCTAAAGGGGGTTTTAAAGAAGTAATCAAGTAAGTAATGTAAATTGATGTTGTTGGCAAGATTATGCAATTAACTAGGGAAGTGACTCCCATGGATTTATAACAACTTCGGGTGAATATACTAGTGATATATCTCAATACATAGCCCATAGAACTGACAACATAGGTTCATCCAAACAACTAATTCATCTCTATTGGATGACTATACTCAATCATCGAATTAGGTCTCTTGAGTGTTTCACTTTAATCAGTTATCAACTTGTTCCAATTTAACTATTCTGCAACTGAAGCTCAAGGTATTCAATGAATCATAAAGTTCAAGGCTCTGTTGCTCTTCTCTTTTCCTAATCTCTACCTCTCTAGGTTCAAGCAAGTAGAGAATTCGGGCAAATCCTAATATTACGCTCTGTTAAGAAACGTTTAAAGATGAAGAGAAAATAGTACAAACATAAGTATTGATTTTGAATTACTATGCGCAAACCCTAGTTAGTTATTCCACCATGGTTCCTATAAATAGTTGTGGAAGTTTTAGCCTCTCATATTTGTAACAAATGAATTAGCATTCATGAAAAAAAATCATAATTAAAGACTTACAATCTACTGCTAAATTCTCCCTTATTACTTAATTCTTTTTCCAAAGCTAAAATCAAGTAAGAAAACAATACCCATATTTGCAACTATGAGCAATCAACTATAATTTAAGGAGAATTCAATAAATTTACACTAATTAAGTAATAACAAGATAAATCTAGCAATACCCAACCAAATTGAACACCCATCATCACATACCTCTAGCTGTAGATTTAGCTACTCATAATGGAGAAACAAAAAAGTATATTCATTAATAAACTCAATAATTTCATCGTTATGAATAATAAAAATCAAACTCACAATATTTCTATAATAATAGTTATACCATGCTGAAGAAGAAGTCGAAGATCAAAAAGCAATATTCAAAAATTTCTTTGTTCTCCAATGGAGTTCGTTTCCTCTCAAAACATAAAGGGAATATTCCATGATATGTTCAGAGTACTTTCTTATAGAATATATACAAAAATAGGGCAAAAATTCTCCTCTTTTTTAGTCTTTGACATTTTTACCCTGTTTAGGCGTCTCCCCACTTGCGATGGAACCGATGGTTCACTGATTACTATCCGCGAGCCATGGTCCAGTGAAGTTCCAGGGCCTTCTAGTGATGCCTTCGATGGTTCGCCAGTTTCCATCTATGAGCCGCCGATTGATTTCATCATTGGTCCAGCAAAGTCCAGCACTTGTCGGGGATGGAACCGGTGGATTGCCGATTGCTTTGTGCAAGCCGCTGATTGCAGTTTCTCATCAAGCCAGTGGTTGATTGCGGTTGATCGGAATTTCATTGGTGGAGAATTATTTTTCACCTGAATTATACCCTTTTTACTCCAATTCATGCTTCTTCTCTTCAATTCAGATGCCTGCACATAACAAGGCAAAAAAGGCATAAAATCCAACTAAAAGACTTAAAATCTAATCTAAAGCACATTCTTAAGAACCTAATGAGTTGGTAAATTACCAACTCATCAAACCCCCAAACTTGAATCATCACTTGTCCTCAAGTAATGCAATTCTTATTAGTTGAGCAAAAGGAATGACATGTCACTCCACAAGAGTCTATGCATCAATGACCACCTAATCTATGACAATCCAAAGAATGCTCACCAACTCACAGAAAAAGAGAAGCAATTTCCCTCCTAAAAATGTGAAAAAGTTTCAAAAGGTAACTCAATTCAAAGGCATGATTCACAACTGCTCTCATTTTGCAAAACAAGGACATAGCTTATCCAATCAAATACACATAGCATCTCAAATCATAATCACTTGACATTTAAAATTTGCCTTGGAGCTCACATCACTCATTCCTCAATCACACCTTTACCTCAATGCAAGTATGTCCTCAAAAGGTAGTGACTCGCTACAAGAGGGAATCCCTTTTCTTTAACATAATTAAATGCACACATAAGGGATTATAGAAAGAAAATTGATCACACTCACTCTCACAAAAGAAATCTCCATGCACAAAACTTGACCCATAGGCTTGCTCTTCATGTACTTCATCACTAATGTAGAGAAACTACACTAAAAATCAATTAGGACTTGCGGATCATGGTGAAGGCTAGAGGTAGTGGTAGGACAATTATTTAGTCTAGTGACTAGAACCTCCTTAATGCCTTTATGTGAACACTTCTATCTTCCCGATTCAACTCTTTAGATCACTCCACCTTATTCCTCCTTTTGAAACCATTTTCATCTTTTATTTCTCAAAAGTCTTCCTTGTAACTGATTTGGCTATCACATGAAGCCTAGTCTAATCAAGAGGTTACACCATTTCACTATTCATCTCTCTTTTGGTACCTTAAAGTTTTTCAACCCATCATTTCATTTCTTTTGATCACAATTTGGTGCTATCTCAAATTTAAGTTCCTCATATTTCCCTTTTTCTTGTAAACTCCCAAACTTAGGCTTTTTTCCTATTTCTCACCTATATCCTTATCTCTCCCTACATCTTGGGGCTTCAAGACCCCATTATTCTTATTCACTCACCACTAGCAATTAGGGAGGATGGGTGCCAAGATGAGGGTTACAAAAAAGGACATTGTCTTGTAATGTGATTTCTAGGAGTAAACAGTCCATAACTCAATATTGACTAGCAAGGGAAGACATTTTCGGAGGTCATTTTGGGTGAAGTGACTAGTCAAATGAAAGCCTAAAATCATGTTCTAAGTGTAGCTACATCTAGGATTTCACCTTGACTCACACTTAGGGCAAGTTCTAGAGAATAAGAGATGCATGAGATTCATTCAAAAATCCTTACTACACAAGGCATCACACCCAAAGAGTTCACACAAGTCATCATTGTCACAAGATTTAGATTCAAGACATGAGAAAATGCAAATTCACAAGCCAAACAAGGAATATGTCATGCATGATAGGAGACTGCTATACATTTCTTTTCAAATGCCCATTTTCATGTTTTTCATGCCACACAAAAAAAATTCTAATGGTACCTCTTAAAAACCATTCCACAAAAGACTCAAAGAAAGACATGACATTTTTTCTTAAGAGAGTCGCCTCACAATCTATCATTGGGAAATATCAACCAGGTTCGACAATCAAAAAGAAAATGTTCATTAGAAAAGAACCGTGGGATGAAGAAAATACTTGGAGTTTGATAACTATCTACTAATTACAAAGGCGAAATAAAATCAAATGTGGGTCACAAATTTAGGCAATAAGAACAAGGACCCATTCCAATAACACTCATGGCATTTGCTTCATAGCTCAACATCCACCAAAATAAGATACACTCACCCCTCCCCCAACATAAAATAACACATTGTCCCCAATGTAAAAAGATAAGAACAACAAGTTGAAGGGGACTCCCTGAAAGATTTAGTGGTTGGGACGAGGGAGCCATGAATACATGGCTTCATCAAAATGCCAAGAAGCAGTTTCCGATGCAGATGGCATCAATGGATTAGGTGGGAGTTCCAATAGTTTCCCTGGTGCAGGAACCACCCATTTATTCGGTAGGGTTATGAACTTCATGATATGAAGTGGTATCCACTCCACCGGGTTTCGATGACGGGTCTACTTCTCTCATAGTAAGCATCCGACGGGGTGGTGGACGACTACGATATATCTCTTCATCCATCACAATCTCTGGAGAACTGTCAAACCCCACCAACCAATCATCTGGCGGGCTTTTGGGCCCCTCAGACTAGGTCGCCACGGCTACTGGTTCATGGAGGTACATATTGCTGGAGGGTTGAGCATCCGTGTGTCTGGCCACATCCTCCCTCAAGCCAATCACATCATTTTCTAATACCTCAACTTTAGCACAGAGGCCTCTCAACTTGTTTCTAGCAGGTTGCATGGCCTTCTTAATGGCTTGTTGGATCATAGAAGGTATTTCCTTGGCCAACTTTATGATCTGGCTCTCATGAGCTTGGGCCATTTGTGCTATTTTTAATAGGTAAATTAGCGGGGAGGCATTGACCGCGGTTGCTTGGGAAGATCCTTCTGTTGTGCTAGAGAACATAGAAGGTGGTGGGTTTAATCATGTCCCCCATTCCTTTGGGCCGCTTTGAGGATGGAGCATCTTTATCATTTTTTTTGTCTAATGTAATCACTCCCTCAACCTTCATAGTTTTATCCAATGGTTGAAAGAGAGGGCATGAAACATGCAGGCATAACATACTCACAAGGCTGGGATAAGGCAATGATGTTGCCTAATGCTTGGCCTTCCTTTTAAATTGATCCACAATGATTTCCCCAACATTGATATGTATATGATCCATTATTCAAGCGAAAATAATAGCAACCTCAATAGGGACCTGTATTGTATTCTGTGAAGGGAATCTGATCACATACCAAATCTAGCCAAATACGGTCTTCAAATTTTAGATCACGGTGGTGAATCAATCCTTTTGAAGTGGCCCACTGTGGTTGATCTCTCGCAATTATCCTAGCTACCCATTGGAACTAATTTTCCTTATTTTTCACCTTCCTATTGAACACTGAATTTGGTTGGATTGGTTTCTCCCAATAGAGGGAATTGATTTCTTCTAGGGTGATGTTCACTTCTTGGACGTGCACCCACACAGATAGCAAGCATGAAATTGTGTCCACTCGGCCTTTGTGTCTTAAGATTCATTGTAGCGCCCTGTAGTAGAGGTCTATGGGTATAGTGAATGGGGTAGTAAATATCGAGGAAATCATTTTTGAAGGACTCCATCTCAAATTGAGTTTCTGCATGGATGGACCTCTTCTCTTTGAACGACACGTAATACTCTTTCGTTATAGCCAACCCAAAGAGAATATGTGTAATACGTTGGGCCTCATCAGAAGGTAATTTTTGTGTGGCGGTGTTGGTCATTGGTATTTTCCCCATGCTATTCCGTCTGGAGGTGGACGTGATGTTGCAGACTAAGGTTAGTATTATACAAAGATTTAAAAGGTGAACCATCAGAAAATTTGAAAGCTAAATTCTATCCAAGTAGAAGTAGAGAAATGTAGACCTAGGTGACACCAACAGAACATCGGCGAAACACAGATATTAATCCACGAAGTGTCGATGAAATGTTGTCATGAAACAGTAAGCTAGGCATAGACATCAATCATCGGTGCCTCACTGGCAAATCGCCACTCTTGAATCATGAAGCGCTAATGAAACATGGGTTCGTGGCAGAAGCCTCTAACCGCGCAATCAAACCCATGGTTCCTCCAGCGATTTGTTGGATAAGATGGGTGTGTCATCGATGGCCTCATGCAATTGAACTAATCAATGGTTTTCTTCTCATCATAGCGCATAAACCTTTACACCAATAGTTACAATCCAAAATGACAACGACAATTTGTCATGACCCGAACATAGGCTCGAATTGAGACACGGGACAAAGAACCCGAGAGGCTCCAAGTCGGCCCATGGAATAAAAATTATATCTAAAACTCAACATAAATAAGTGGAAGTCTAACATACATAATAGTGGAAGTCTAAAAATATGATAACATCCGAACATCTGAATACATAATAAAATTCTAAAGCTGAATACATACTTACGTCTGAAAAGCCTCTACATACTGACGATTTGATGGGAAAAGACCCCAACTAACTCACTAAAGACTGAAACTGAAAATATTGAACATAATCTGATAAAATGGTCCTCGAAGGATGAGGATTCACTAACATCGACTGAGGGGTGCAAGCTTCGAGGATCAGGCTAACGACGGGGTTGAACCTGAATATCTGAGCCTGTATCATGAAACGATTCAGCATAGAGTATGCAGTCAGTACTTGGAATGTACCGAGTATGCAAGGTAAGTAAAAACAGACAGTTAAAATACATAAGAGTGCATAAGAGTAGGACAACATGATCATGAAGTAAATATTATAATTTAAAAATAAGGGCTCAAGGTTTTCAAACCATCCGTAATCCAATCATAATCATAGTCATAAGAGAAAACAATATAAAACATAACTTAAGCCAAAGTAACATAAACATAACCATGCATAAGGCGTGAGCAAAAATGGGAGGACTAGTCACAACCGACACCATCATGATAGATCTTATATGATGCCCCAACTATCTCATTCAAGTGGGCAGAGCCGTCCTAGTCTTTCCAAGCAAGTGACGTGCAGTATGGTGATATCACAGGGATCCAATAATAAATGCATAAAACCTACGGTGGCACGTAGTTCTAAGACCACAGGGTTTACCTGAACGTCTGGTGTACTCGGTGCTAGATACTACTCTCAAAAACATGCACATGAGGGCTCGTATAATAATCGTAAAATCATTCATGAAATTCATGGCCAAATAAATAATAACATGATGGATCCCACTTAAAAAATACATGATCAGCCATGAGTTGGTCAAGAGTCATAAATCCATAATTCATGAAATCCATGCATACTTGTAAAACATGTATATACTTGATATTCATAAATCCATGATGAGTACTTGAGAGAAATCATATCATAAATCATAAATCATAATTTAGGGCTTAAGAAGATCAAGATCATAATGAAATCATAACTTGACTTTTCAAGAAGCATAAATAATTAGGCATAGTTTAATTAAAATTTCAAACTATAATTTAATAATCAAAATAGTTATAAAATCTGCCCATAGATCATAAAACGTGATTTGATACATGAAAAGAATGGATCCATAGATAGATCATAGAGAATTTCACAAGGATTGGGATAAATCCCATAAGATCATGAAACTTGAATCTAGAATTGAAATCCATGGAATTGAGAGGAATTTAGAGCATGAGAGTGAAACGGACTCTCATTCATAGCCTCACATACACACTCTTCCTTGAATGCTGAAAGGACATTGAAGGAGAATTGATGGATTTTAGACTTGATCACCCATAGGAACCTTCTAGTATTGCATGCATGGGGAGGAATAGGCTTACAATGAGTTAACCCCTCTTAAAAATCACCTATATAAGCTTAAAACAACGTAGTTTAGGCCTTAGAAACTTAGAAATTATGGACAAGCCCTTAGTAAATTTGCAGGAAAAAACACACTGTCAGTCCCAACGAGGGACTGGATGACTCGTTGTCTAGAGGACGAGTCATGGTCTGCCTTCCATGGCCAATACTGGAATTCACACATCTGAGGGTCACCACGAGGGACACCACAACTCGTGGTGTTCGCAACAACTCGTGGTGACTAAGTCATGACGAGCATCGCCCAAAATCTCCTCCTTCATGCCAACCTTTGACCATGAGTGACCTAACAACTCGTGGTCCTGAACACAATTCGTGCCCTCTCCTGTCGTCCACTTCTTGACCAAAAATCCAACCAAGCCTTCCCTCTTCCGTACGAGTCACCTAACGAGGTGCACCTCACGGGTCACTGGACGACTCATGATGTGACCTGGTGAAGAAAATTTTGTTTTCTCTATTTCAATCCCCAGGTATAATCTTAGGCCTTTCGAGGTATTACAATATATCCCCCTTGGAAAAATTCATCCTCGAATGTGGGTAATCATACTGAAAAGCTGAGAAATGCAACTGTCGTATCAATTTATGAACATTTAAAGCTAAAAATTGATGGAGTGACTGACTCTGGACTAATATACGTGACTGAACTGAATTCATGAATCATACATACATACATTGAATGAAAGAAATTGGGGCACATGAACTAAACATGAAACTGAATAGTGTATTAGAATAGAAATTGGTACCTCAAGCTGGAACTAAGCCGAGAGGGAATATATGCCGGTATCTGGCCATCATATCTGCTCCGCTTCCCACGTAGCTCCCTCAACATGTTGATTCCTCCATAAAACCTTTACTAAAGCTACTTCTTTCTTAGCTTTCAAACTTGACGATAAAGTATGTCCACCTGAACCTCCTCATAGCTAAGACTATCCTTTATGCCTACACTCTCCACCGGCAAAACCAAAGCTGGATCACCTATGCATTTCTTCAAAAGCAAAACCTGCAACACGGGATGTATTGAAGCCAATTTTGAGGGCAACTCCAACTCCTAGGCCACCTTGCCAACCCGTCTCTCAATCCTGTACGGACCAACATAACAGGGACTGAGTTTCCCTTTCTTTCCGAATCTCATCACTCCCTTCATGGGAGATACCTTCAGAAACACCCAATCATCAACTTCAAACTCAAGTTCTCTCCTCCTCACATCTACATAGAACTTTTGACGATTCTGGGTTGTTTTCAACCTTTCCCTTATAAGCCGAACCTTCTCCATAGCCTCATGAACTAAATCTGGTCCTATCCATGTAGCTTCACCAACTTTAAACCAACCAATAGGCAATCTATACCTCCACCCATAAAGAGCATCAAACAAAGCCATTTGAATGCTAGAATGATAACTGTTGTTATATGCAAACTCAATGAGAGGTAAATGATCATCCCAACTACCTTTTAAATCAATCACACATGCCCTCAACATATCTTCAAGAGTCTGAATGGTCTGCTCAGCCTGACCATTTATTTGCGAATGAAATGTCGTGCGAAGCTTGACCTGACTACCAAGTCCTTTCTAAAACGATCTCCAAAACTGGGGGGTAAACTAAGTACCTCTACCTAGTATAATGGACAAGGGCACTCCATGCAACCAAATCAACTCCTGAATGTACAATTTGGCATATTCTTCTGTTGAATCAATAGTTTTGACTCGTAGGAAAGGGCCGTTTAGTCAACCTGTCTACAACCATCCAAATAGAGTCATACTGTCGAGTACGAGGCAACCCTATAATGAAGTCTATATTGATTTCCTCCCACATCCAAGTAGGGATACTGATATATTGGAGCACACCTCCAAGTCTTTGATGCTCAACTTTTACTTGTTGATAATTCGGACACGTAGCCACAAACTCTGTTATGTCCTTCTTCATGCCACTCCACCAATAGACTTCTCGTTGGTCACGGTACATCTTGGTGGCACTTGGATGAATAGAATATCTGGAACCATGGGCCTTATGAAACATCCAATCTCTCAAATCATCCACACCCAGAACACACAGGCAACCCTGATATCATAGAACACCATCTCCCCCTTAGGAGAAGACCTCTACCTTCTGATTCTGAAAAGCCTCTTTCAACTTTGCCAAAATAAAATCCTCGTCTTGTCTAGCTTTGATCTAAGTCACTAAGGAAGATTCTGATCCATTTTGAACAATGACACCACCATCCGTCGAGTGAACTAGATGAACTCCTAGTTGTGTAAGCTAATGCACGTCCTTCACTAACTCTTTTCTTACCTCATCTACATGGGTCACACTCTCCATAGAAAGCCTGCTGAGAACGTCTGCCACCATATTAGCCTTGCTCGAATAATAAAGGATACTCATATCATAATCTTTCAGAAGCTCCAACCACCTCCTCTAACATAGGTTTAGATCCTTTTGGGTAAACATATACTGTAGGCTTTTGTGGTCCGTAAAAACATCCAATGGACCCTATACAAATAGTATCTCCAAATCTTCAAGGAAAATACTACCGCAACCAATTCGAGGTCGTGAGTCGGATAGTTCTTTTCATGGACTTTCAATTGCCTGGAAGCATAGGCTATAACTTTACCGTGCTGCATCAATACACAACCAAGGCTGATCCTCGAAGCATCACAACATACCACAAACCCATCGGTACCCTCATTTAGGGTCAACACTGGTGTTGAGGTAAGTCAACTCTTCAACTCTTGGAAGCTATTCTAACATGCCTCTGACCATTGAAACTTCACTTTCTTCTGGGATAATTTAGTCAACGGGGCTGCAATGGATGAAAATCCTTCAACGAACCTCTGATAATAACCAGCTAAGCCCATGAAACTCCTAATGTCTGAAAGATTCACTTGTCTAGGCCAATTCTTCACCGCTTCTATCTTTTGCGAGTCTACCTATACACCCTCAATTGACACCACATGACCAAAAAATCCCACTGAGTTTAACCAAAACTTACATTTGCTGAACTTTGCATATAATTGGTGATCCTTAAGGGTCTGTAGCACCACCCTCAAATGAGCGGCATGCTCCTCTTCGCTCCGAGAGTATATGAGAATATCATCTATGAACATATCCAAATATGGCTTGAACACCCTATTCATAAAATCCATAAAATCTTTAGGAGCATTCTTAGTCCAATAGACATAACTACAAACTCATAGTGGCCATACAGAGTCCTGAAAGGGGTCTTCGGAATGTCACTCTCCCGAACCCTGAGTTGATGGTATCCAGATCTGAGGTCTATCTTTGAGAAACACTTAGCACCCTGAAACTGGTCAAATAAATCATCAATCGTGGGGAGAGGATACATGTTCTTGATTGTAACTTTGTTCAATTACCGATTATCAATGCACATTTGAAGGGAACCATCCTTCTTTCGGAAAAATGAAAATGGTTCACCCCATGGGGATTCGCTAGGTTTGGTGAAACCCTTGTCTAAAAGATCCTTCAAGTGCTCCTTCAACATCTTTAGCTCAGTTGGAGCCATTCGGGAGGAATTCCTGATAAATCATCTAGAAACACTTCTGGATATTCGCACACTGCAGGAACTAACTAGATAGTCGGGGTTTCGAAATAGAATCCTTAACCCTGACTAGATGGTTCACGCAACCTTTAGAAATCATCTTTTTGTCCTTAAGATAGGAAATGAAGTGACCTACAGGCACAACTGAACTACCCTTCCACTCTAAGACTGGCTCACCTAGAAATCAAAACTCTACCACACGGGTTCTACAATTTACTGAGGCATAACATGCATGTATCCAGTCCATGCCAAAGATAACATCAAAATTCATTATGGCTAGCTCTACTAAATCTACTGAGGTGACTTTATAAAGGACTTTGACAGGGCAATTTCTATATACTCGTCGAGCTACAACTGAATCACCAACTGGAGTAGAGACTGAGAAGGGTTCTGATAGAATTTTGGGAATGACTCCGAAACTACTAGCAACATAAGGCGTCATAAAGATAAAGTAGCCCTTGGATCTAACAATGCATATACATCAAATTGAAATACTCATAACATACCGATGACCACATCTGGTGAAGTCTCTTGCACCTATCATGATGCAAGGGCATAAAACTTGTTTTGGAACTGTCCACCACCTACACTAGTGGATGCACCCTACTGAGCTGGGGCTGATGCTGAAATTGTAGGCTGAGGGCCTCTACTATCACCCTGTCTAGCAAGGGACACTCTCGGCGCATATGGCCAGATCTACCACACCCAAAATAGATATCTGATCCCATCAGGCACTCTCTTATATGATTTTTGCCACACTTTCCGTAGGCCAAAAAGGTACACTCTATCTGCATGCTCTTCTGGCCCCTCGAACCTGAGGCTCTACTCCTCTAATCAACTCATGGCCTGGATGATGTATTGGACAATGATGGAATTGGAGATAATGACCTCTGCTGAGACTGCTAGTGATGTCTGCCTCTCGATCTATGTTGAGAGAACCCATAACTGTCTGTCTTGACCCTCTTGGTCTCTCTCTCTCTCTCTCAAATGCACCGCCTCCATCTGTTGGGCATACAAAACCAGTCGAGGATAATCAATGTCTTGATGAAACATAGCGGTCCTAATATCCTTGACTAGGTAGTCTGCTACTCCGTGTACAAACCTGCTTACCCGAGCTCTCTAATCATCCACTAGCTCTGGTGCATATTTGGACAACCAAGTGCAATCCAAAGAATAATCTGGGACTGTCATATTTCCTGATGACATCCAAAATATATCCTTGATGCAAAGAATATACACGGCTGAAGTATCAAAATACGTAACCCGACGAGTGCTGGGGTCAAATCCCACGAGGACTAGGGAATGATAGTTTCAAATGTCGATTGAGAAATTGACATTAACTTGCACCACGGAGATTTAATATAAAAATAAATAAAATTGGGGGAGTTGAAATTTTCAGAGAATTGTATTGGTTGGTTTAGTAAAATAAAATAGCAAGATAAGCTAAGTTGTCAATAGGGATGTGATAGACTAGAGGTGTGATGTAGATGAGATACTAATTAGATCAGCACATGCCAGGCCATCTTACAAGTTCAACAAGTGTAAATAATCTCGGGAAGTGGGTAATTATAGCTTTTCAGCCTTCTAATTACCTCTCACTAGAGTTTTGTCAAATCTTTAGTCACAATTTATTTCAAACCGATTTGATTTGGATTAGCAACTGCACTAATTCCTAGCTATTAGCTACTAATAAGGAAAGAGAATGCAACTTCAGCTATTTCTAGACTAATTTTACACTCTCTTCTCCACACCCACTACTAAACTCTCTTCCAATACTTAATTATTCTTTTTTAAGTAATAACCAAGCAAGAATAGATAGACCCATATCATAATCAATGGATCTTCCTTTATAGACTGAAGAGAATCTAGTAGATTTACACTTGCATGAGCAATATGAAGATGACTCTAGCAATACCCAATCCAATTAAGTATTCATCATCACATACCTCTAGTTAATGATTTTAGCTACTCATAGTTAAGAAATTCAAAAACACATTCATCAATAGCATCATTGAATTTAATAGCAAGAGTTAATCTCTTTTCCAATGTTGGACAATTATATCCCTATGAGCACCATTCGGGAACCGGCGGAAGCACCAGCGATTCCCCGATTACAATCCGTTAACCACCGGGTGACTTTTCTGCATCTTCACTAAATTCTAGTGAACACCGGCGGTTCAACTGGCATTTCTCCAATGCCAATCCATGAATCACCGGGTCTTCAAGTCATTTTCTAGAACTTCTAGGTATTATTCGGCAACTGGACCGGCGACTCACCCCTGGAAAGTCATGAACCGCCGGTGGCATTAATTCTATGAGATAGTTATATTTGGCTTTTGGTCGGCGTCTCGCCGATTTTCATCTGTGAATCGCCGACTCACTCTCACTCCCTTCTTTTTGCTCCATTTTTGCTCATTTTTCACTTTTAGCCATCTGCAAACAACGAAAGCAAAAGGGCATAAAATCCCAATAATCAACACAAGAACAAAACAAAAGTCAAGTTTTAGAGCCTAATGAGTTGGTAAATTACTAACTCATCAAACTCCCAAACTTAAATTATTACTTGTCCTCAAGTAATGTAATACTCAATTATTGAGGAATATGCCACCTCTATTCACAATTATACCTCACCAATCACCTGGACTATGACAACCCAAAAATACTCACCACGCTCACTGAAAAAGAGAAGAAAATACCCCAAAAGACCAAAACAATGAAAATATTTCAAACAGGCAACCACTTTCTACCAAGCAAAGCTTATGAGAGGAATCATTTAGCAATACGAGGGCATTGCTCAGCCAAGTAACATACATAGCATCTCAAGTTATAATCACAGAAAATTCAAAGTTTGCCTTAGAGTTTACACTCCTTGCCTTATTTCCACCTTAACTCTAAATGCTCTTGCATCCCCAAAAAGGAATAATGCCACTCACCAAAATAAGGATCCCTTTTCTTTTGGTCATGTGATCATTTGAATGCACACAAGGGATTATTTGGAAGAGACACTCACACTCACTCTCCCAAAAGAAATCTTCATGTATACACTTGACGCATAGGCTTACCCTTTATGTAATTCACCATAATGTAGAGTAGCTGCACCTTGAATCATTCAGGACTTGCGGGTTTTGATATAGGGTCAGGGTAAGGGTAGGATGAACATTTGGCTATAGTTACTAGATCCTCTCTAATGCTTTTTGTAACATACCTTAAATCAATTCCACTCACTTCACCTTCTTTCCCTTCTTTCCTTGTTGTGTACTTTCATTTCTTTAACAATCCCCCTTATACCCCTTTAGCTTTAACAACTAGCCTTATTACCTCAAGAGGAAACACTCATTCACACAAATTGTGTTTTTCTGTTTGATTTGTCCTTTGGTGCATTTTAATAAAAGGCGGTGTTCCCTTCACACTATAATTCTTATCTTCCCCCTTTGTTTTGCAAATCCCCAACTTAGGCTTTTGCCTCATTTTTCACACATGTTTTTCTCACTCTCTCTTTCTTAGGCCTTAAGACTCATTTCATCAGTTATCTTTTCACTAGCATTTAGGGAGATGGGGGCCAAAAGGAGGTATTAAGAATGGTTTTAAGGATTGTAATGTGGTTGCCAAATAAAGGGTCTAAGGATCAATATTGGCTAAGAAGGATCAATGCTTATGGAGGGCATATGGGTGAAGTGACTAGACAAAGGAAAGCCTAAACTCATGTTCTTGGCGCCACTGCATCTAGGATTTTGCCTTGAATCACATTTGGGGCAAGTTCTAGACAATATGTAATGCATGAGATTCATCAAAAATATCCTCACCACACAAGGAATCACCCTTAAAGGGTCTACAAGAGTCATTCTCAACACAAGACACCAAATTAGGACATCAAAGCAAGCAAACATCATAAGTCAAGTAGGGAATTTACAATGTATGACAAATAATACTATGCTACGGTGTCAACACTTGCTCACTATCTTCATCTTCATGCCCTTGTTTTTACAATTCCATTTTGACCAAAAAAATATTTTGGTCCTGCCGCTCAAAACAACTTCACGAAAGACTCAAAGCAACATGGCATTTTCCCTTAAAAATGTCGCCACTCAATCCATCATTCGGAAAAACAAACCTGGTTCAACAACAAAAATAACAAAAATAAAAAAAATTCTCCTTGAGAAAGAATTTTGGTCAAAAGAAAACCCTCAGAGTTTTAATTTCTACACTAATATTTACAATGGCGAAAAAGGAACAAGACCTTGGGGTCATTTCATTCAAGATTTTCAAGATTTTTCAATTCAAAACAAAGACCCTATTTGGTCACTAATCATCAACCATCAAGACCATTTTTAGCCCCCTAGAAATTTCAACATCCAATGAACAAGAATCATCCCACCCCAAACTGAAAACAGACATTGCCCCTAATGTATCCAAAGGAAAATAAGCAAGTGAGAGATGCTTCCTGATTGAGTTAGTGATTTGACCTTGGTCTCCAAGAATAGGTTGCAGCATCAAACTGCCAAGAAGCTATCTCGTTGTCCTTCGATTGCTATGGATTCGGTGGGAATAATAGAGGTTGTCCTGGACCATGCACCACCCAATTGTCCGGCAAAGTGCGAAGCTCATGGTACGATGTTGTGGCCACTCCACCGGGTGTCCAGGGAGGATCAACATCATATACCAAATGCATTGGAGGTGGAGGAGGGCGGCTATGATGGGGTTCCTCATCGGGCACTTATTCTGACTCACTGTCATAGCCTACCCACCAATCATCCAACGGGCTTCTGGGTGCTTTGGGTACTACCTCAGGTTCACAAGAGTTAGTTTGGGCAATAGATGACGGTGCGGTGAGAGAAGCCACCTCTTGTTTTAAAGTAACCACTTTGCATTCAAGGACATAAATCGTAGAGCATAAGTCAGCCAATATGTCTTTAGTAGGCTGCACGGCTTTCTTGATGGCACCCTATATCATAGAAGGAAGAGCCTTGGCTAACCGCACTAGCTGGTTCGCATGCATTTTGGCCCTTTGTGCGATGTTGAGTAAATCAGGAGGTGGAGAACTTTGGGGTTCAGTTGTATGGAGTGGTGCAGTTGTTGTGTGAGTGGATGCCGAAGATGAAGGCAAGGTCATGTTCCTTGTGTACCTTTCCCACTTCATAGTTGGAGCCTCTTTGTCAATTTTGGTGGCCAATGTAATCACACTGTTGGCCTACACCGTCCTATCCAATGGCTGAAACAAAGGAAAAGTTGCCCGCATACACAACATACACACCAGGTTGGGAAATGGCAATGCGGTGGCTTGTTGCCTGGCCTTGCATTTGAATTGATCAGTAATAATCTCCCCCATATTGATGTGTACATGATCCATTATGTGAGCAAGGAGAATGGAAACTTTAATTTGGACTTCCGATGTATTTAGAGAGGGCATTAGCCTTGAGCAAACCAAACTAACCACATATGTGCTTCAAATTTTAAGTCATGCCAATGAATGAGGCCCTTAGAAGTGGCCCATTATGGTCGACCTTTTGCAATTAGGTTGGCTACCCATTGGAATTGAGTCACTTTGTTCTCCACTTTATTGCAGAATATTAGATGAGATGGGATTGGCTCATCCTAATAAATTGAATTGATTGCTTATGGAGTTATAGGCACCTTTTGTCCTCGCACCCATACCGATGTGAGGCACGAGAATGCTTCAATGCTGCCCCTTCACTTCATTAGTTGTTGCCTTGCCCTGTACGATGCATAGAATTCCCACACCAGCTCTGGAAGATATGGGTCAACTGGTATGGTAAATGGTACGTCCAAATCTGGTGGTAGATATCTGGGCAAGCAGTTTTGAAAGATTCTGCATCAAACTGGGCTTCTGCATGGATGACACATTTTTCCTTGAAAGTTATATTTCCTCCATTCCTTCCATCCCAAACCTAACTTGAGGGGTATTGGTGGGTACTGATGCTTGGCCTGTATGAGAGTGCTGGGAGATAGACATGATGCTACAAATGTAGGTTAGTAATGGGCCATAATGTGTAACTCGAGACTAAGGAAAACAGAAGAGATTAAGTAAATTTTTCACAAGCTCAGGTGTCATCAGAGACTCATCGGAGAGAGGCAGTTGCATTTCGCTAGTCACCGATGACTCGCCGATTGGCACAGTGATGAAAAAATCTTGGACACATCGGTGTTTCACCAGCGGGCGATCATTGGTGATTCGCTAGCCGTCGTTTTGCATTTAGTCACCCACCAATCACCTCCATATAAAGGCTAACCAATCATACTCATATCTCCGCAACAAAAGAAAATTGTTCCCTTAAGAAAGGTGTCAATTAGTCCACCATGGGCAACTAACTCGGGTACGTAAATTATACCTGGATATGAAGTGACCACAATGAAACAACATTCACACACATACAACAAAGAAGCAAAACAAAACGTGATAAGCATGACTAGAGCAAACTATTACCAATGTGATTAGGAACTTTCAAGCATGAGTGAAGAAAGTTCTTACCTCCAATGGACTGTGCTTGTGAAGCTTTGTGGGGGAATGAAGGGGATGAAGACAAGTGGGGTTTTAAAATTGCAAAGGAAGGGAAGTTGAATGGGTGCTTAGGTTGGCAAGTATTAATAAGTGTTAGGTGGGAAGTAATGGGTCTTTTTGGGGAAAGGAAATCTAGGGAGAATATGGGAGAAAATGGGGAATTGGAAGAGTTTTGTGGGGATTTTTGATATATGGTTTTTCAGCAGAGGCCACACCAGCGACCGCCGAATTGAGCTAGCGGTTCGCTATTGTGCCCGTCGCTCATATTACCTAAACACAACTCTGAATGCAAGTTCGAAGGGTGACTGGCACTCCACAAATCCATTCTATTATTTTTCTGGATGAGGAGGTGACGCCTAATCCATTGCCAGGTACTCTGGATGTGGGTGGTGACAAATCGGCGGTTCACATTTTGTCATGGCGCTTCGCCGATTGGCGGCTGGTTCACCTTGGGACCTTCAGTTTGCTGGATGGAATCAGTGCCCCATTAGCACTTCATGAATTATCACCAGCAGTTCACCGCTCTACCTTGAATCCTTCAGTGTACTGCCCAGGGCGGTGCTTGAATTGTGCTCCGCGAAAGGTAATCGGCATTTCACCGGTGGCATGTTGGTTGGTTATTCATCCTGTAGTGCATCCTTCCTATCCTAAAAAAATCAAAAACAAAAAAAAACATATGAGAGTGAAGAAGAAAAACATGAAAAATGTTTGGGTTGCCTCCCAAGAAGCGCCTTATTTAATGTCGTGGCAAGACGAAAGTTCCTCCAAGCCTACGGCTCATCCAGATACACCACCTCTGTTCGGCCAACTTCTTCCAACAACTCCAAATACCTTTTAACCCTTTGACTATTTACTTTGAACTTGTTCCCATTCTCACTATGGAGTTCAATGACCCCATTCTCGTACAACTGAGAAACCTTAAAAGGTCCTGATCATTTAGACTTTGACTTTTCGGGGAATAGCTTTAGTCGAGAATTGAATGGTAGCACCCAATCCCCTGGAACAAAATTATGCTGCAACATTTTTTGTTCATGATAATATTTCCTTATGGCTTTGTAAATTGCTGCATTCTCATATGCCTTCATTCTAAATTCATCCATCTTATGTAAATTATGGATTCAGCCTTGGATAGCTCTTTCCCATTCCAGGTTTAAAATATTCAATGCCCACAAAGCTTTGTGTTCTAGCTCCATGGGGTGGTGACATGCTTTACCAAACACCAGCTGGTAAGGGAACATTCCAATCAGTGTTTTAAATGCGGTTTGATATGCCCACAATGCATCATCAAAATTATGTGCCCAATCTATTCTGTTTAGGTTAACTGTTTTAGTCAAGATGGACTTTATTTCCCGGTTTGAAACTTCCACCTATCCGCTGGTCTGCGGGTAATACGAGGTGGCCACTTTATGCTTCACACCATACTTAGCTAGTAGTGTGCTAAACACCCGGTTGCAAAAATGAGATCCTCCATCGAAAAATGATAGCTCTTGGGGTACTGAACTGCGAGAATATATGTTTCTTTAGAAAGAGCTTAACAATTCTCACTTCATTGTTTGGTAATGTAACAGCTTCCACCCATTTGGAAACATAATCCACCGCCACTATAATGTACTTATCCTCATAAGAACTTACAAAAGGACCCATGAAGTCGATCCCCAAATGTCAAAACAACTCAACTTCTAAGATGGGTGTTAGCGGGAGTTCATGCCACCTCAAAATGCTCCCTGTCCTATGGCATCGATCACATTGCTTCACAAAGTCATGTGCATCTTTATGTAAAGTAGGATAATAAAACCCACATTGCAACACCTTGACCACTATTCGTACGCTCCCATAATGACCTCCCACAAGGGAAGAGTGACGCGCCTCTAGAATCGAGACCATCTCCACTTCAGGAACACACCTCCTTACTAACCCATCTACACAACTTCGGAAGAGGTAAGGTTCATATCAAAAGAATTTCTGGACATCATGCATGAATTTCTTATTTTGTTGAAAATTCAATCCTTTAGGTACAATGTCGCTGGCTAGGTAATTAGCAAAATCAGCAAACCATGATGTCAGGTCATGGGTTGCAGCTAAGATTCTCTCATCCGGAAATACGTCATTGATCTCCTCTTGTGTTCCTGGCTGCCCATTAGTTTCTAGGTGCGACAAGTGGTCGGACACTTGATTCTCACATCCCCTACGGTCTTTTACTTCAAAGTCGAATTCCTGCAATAGCAACACCCACCTAATCAATCTTGGTTTAGCTTCTTTTTTGTCCATTAAGTACCTGAGTGCTACATGGTCCATGTGCACCACCACTTTGGTTACTAGCAAGTATGCCCGGAATTTTTCAAATGCAAACGTAGAAACTAGGAGCTCTTGTTTTGTTATTGTGTAGTTTGTTTGTGCATTATTCAAAGCTTTACTAGCATAGTGAATTGGGTGGAAGATCTTGTCTCTTTATTGACCAAGGACCTCTCCTAATGTCACCCCACTAGCATCACACATGAGCTCAAACGGTTTTGACCAATCGGTGCTACAATGAATGGAGAAAATTAATCTATCCTTCAACTCCACAAAATCCCTCAAACGATTCTCATTAAAATTGAACTTATCCTCTTTCTCTAACAGCGGAATAGGGGATGAGCTATCTTGGTGAAATCTTTAATGAAACGACGGTAGAAACCCACACGCCTGAGGAAACTCCTAACACCCTTTATAGTACACGGTGGAGGTAACTGAGCAATGGCATCCACTTTGGCTTGATCCACCTCAATCCCTTTTTTAGAAATTTTGTGTCCCAATACAATCCCGTATTTGAACATGAAGTGACACTTTTTCCAATTTAGGACCAAATCGTCTTTGTACATCTCTTTAATACCCCATCTAAATGTGTCAAGAAGTCATCAAATGAGTTCCCCACAACTGAGAAGTCATCCATAAAGACTTCCATCGTATCTTCCACCATGTCGGAAAATATGGACATCATGTATCTTTGGAATGTGGCCGAGGCATTGCAAAGACCAAAAGGCATCCACTTGAATGCAAACGTACCATAGGGGAATGTAAATGTGGTTTTCTCTTGATCCTCGGGTGCAATTGAGATTTGATTATATCCCAAGTATCCATCCAAGAAACAATAGTACTCTTTACAAGCTAGACGGTCCAACATTTGGTCAATGAATAGAACTGGAAAATAGTCCTTCTTTGTCTAGGAGGTTAATTTACAGTAATCCATACAAACTCTCCATCCCATGAATGGACGAGTAGCTATCAATTCATTCTTTTCATTTGGATAACCGTAATGCCCCCTTTTTTGTGCACACACTTCACAGGCTAACCCAACTACTATCTGTAATTCGATACACCGCCCCTGCATCTAGCAATTTAATAATCTCTTTCTTGACCACCTTTTTCATAGGTGGATGCAACCTTCTTTGATGTTCAACTGACGGGCTGCAATTTTCTTGAAGATTGATCTTGTAAGTGCAAATCCCCGGAGGGATACCAATGATATCAGCTATTGACCATCCTATGGCTCGAATATTCT
This sequence comes from Datura wrightii, assembly GCA_035772735.1. Lineage (NCBI taxonomy): Eukaryota > Viridiplantae > Streptophyta > Magnoliopsida > Solanales > Solanaceae > Datura > Datura wrightii. The sequence goes on along the minus strand of JASDFA010000002.1, from coordinate 59,641,731 downwards.
TTTTCAACACTTCAATGAGTTTATCCACCTGCAACGGAGTAAGCTCTGCTGAAATAATAACCGGGAGCAATTCATTCTCCCCCAGGTATGCATATTGGAGATGAGTGGGCAAGGTTTTGAGCTCTAGCTTTGGTGGGGACACAATATAAGGTTGTGACAGAGGGGTTGTACGATTCTTCAAATCAAGGAGTCCAGCTTTCTTGGTGGGAACGGATAATCTCGTATCTCCTTACGCACATGCTGAACTTCCTCAAGTTCTTCACCTTTCAAGAAAACATCAGCAATAAGTTCTCCAACAACCTCTTCCTCAATTTCCCACTCAAATATATCATTTTCTATAATATCCTACATTGGAGCCGTATTGCTCTCTGTTGTTTGCACTGCCATCTGAGATGCTAACTCATTTATCTGCTCTTCCAATTGTTGGATAATGACATCATGAATCTTTACAGTGGCTGTAAGATCTTGAACTCCCTCTTCAGTCACAAGAACCTTCTCAAGCACCACTTCTAGAGTACTTTCCATATGAGGTGCTCCCTTGACTACTAGTATCGACTGACCGAGCATTGTTCCAACCTTGGTTTCCATAATAGGCATAATCATAGCCATAGTTGGCTTGGTTACATCTAGCATGGAAACCCTTCATATAGTTCATCAACAACTCCGTCTTCTTCATCATGACTAACAACATTGCGTCTTTCTTCCCTTCTCTACGCCACATTTTGTCTACTAGCTTGATGGTCTCCATATAAGGCACCCCTTCTGGATTTTGTGACCATCCTCCAAAACTGCTCATGAGCCACACACGATTTGATTAGTAGTGACCACTGTGGTGTGGAACTAATTCAACTTAACAATCAACACAAGAATATCAAGGTTAGTCCTCGGTAATGGCGCCATTTTTGATAATATCCAAAATATATCCTTAATGCAAAGAATATACACAGTCGAAGTATCAAAATAAGTAACCAGACGAGTGTCGGGGTCAAATCCCATGAGGACTAGGGAATGATAGTTTCAAGTGTCGATTGAGAAATTAACGTTAGACTTCACCATAGAGATTTAATATAAAAACAAATAAAATTGAGGGAGTTGAAATTTTTAGAGAATTGTATTGGTGGATTTAGTGAAATTAAATAGCAAGATCAGCTAAGCTGTCAACAAGGATGTGAAAGACTAGAGGTGCTATGTAGATGAGATACTAACTAGATAGGGACATGCCAGGTCATCTTACAAGTTCAACAAGAGTAAATAATCTCAGGAAATGGGTAATTATAACTTTTCAGCCTTCTAATTACCTCTCAATAGAGTTTGGTCAAACCTATAGTTACAATTTAATTCAACCCAATTTGATTCGGATTCGCAACTGCACTAATTCCTAGCTATTAGCTACTAATAAGGAAAGAGAATGCAGTTTTAGCTATTCTAGACTAATTTCACTGTCTCTTCTCCACAACCACTGCTAAACTCTCTTCAAATGCTTAATTATTCTTTTTCAAGCAACAATAAAGCAAGAATAGATAGACCCATATCATAATCAATAGATCTTCCTTTATAGATGTCATGACCCAAATGTACACCCGGAACGTAGACACGGGCAAGAAGCCCCAAGAGACTCAAGTCGACCCATCTCTAATTCAGTCACATGAGTGGAATACTTAACAGAAAAGAATGTAATCATAACATAGCCAAAGGGAACAGCAGTATAAGGCTTATATAATACGGTTGGATACAATCTGTAGTCTGATAAGCCTCTAATCATGAAGGACGGGTTGATGGGACAACTCCCCAACTGACCCAACATCTATAAACTGAAAAGAAAAACATAGAATATGAGCATACTGTCCTCAGAACATACAGTCTCACCAAGTGCGCTGAGATCAGATCTGAAACTATCTACGCGTGAGGATGTTCCTGAGAACTAGGACTTGTATCATGAAATGATACGCATAGAAAATATGCGGTCAGTACGTGGAATGTACTAAGTATGCCAGGTAAGTAAAACGGACATTTAAAATATATATGAAATTCATAAATGATCATAAGAGTAGGACATCGTGCTCGTATCGTAAATCATAATAACATGTCATATGGCTCAAGGTTTTCGAAACATTCGTAACATAAACATAATCATAATCATAATAGAAGATCTTTACTTAACATGACTTGAGCCAACATACATAATCATAACGTGCATAAATCATGAGGAACAGTGAGAGATTCTCCTAACGACATACCTCATATCAGCACACATGAAGCCCGACTTCTAACCCTAGTCAAGAGGGTGTTCGTACCTTGCCAAGGGTAGAACCATGAAAGTGTGATAACACCATGAAAATGGCCATTTAGGCCAGGGAATAATATGAAAGGGGTCCCAACATACCTACGGTGGCACGTAGTTCATGAGATTTGGGCCTTAACCTGAGCCCCAAACCTACTCGGTGTTTGATACTACTCCCAAAACATATATAGTGCTCATAATAATACATGCATGAGTTCGTGGATAGTTAAATCATGATAACCATAAACATGCCTGAACATATGTGATCTCGCCATGACATGAGGCCTGTGAGTTGGCCAAAAACATAATTCATGATTAATAAGATTCATACATACTTGTAGATCATGCATATGACTTAGATTGCATAAAATCATAATGGATAACATAATAATTCATAATTGAAAACATAATTCATGTTGGGCTTGTAAAGAACATCAATGGAAAAATAGATCATAAATCGATTCATCATGGGGCATGCATTGTTAAGATTAATTGCTTAAAAATCAAAATCAATAATATTATAATCAATTTAAATTTCAAAAGATGATTGAAATCCATAGATTATGATAATATTTCAAAATCACAAAACCCATAATTAAATCATTTGATTTTTATAAACAAATTACAAAACCTCATGAGTGTTCGGTAAATTTTAAGTACAATCATAGAGTAAGGGCATGGGTGTGGAAGAATTCACCCATTGATGACCTTACATACCTAGGATTACTAGTTCTAAACCTCACTTGATGACCCAAGAAGAAATCGCAATGGATTTGATGAATTCTAGGCTTGAATCACTCCCTTAATTTTTCTACCTTGCATGCATGAAAGAATGAAATGAAATCTGAACTTAACCCCTTTAAATTTCCCTATTCATAACCCAAAATGTCGTAGTTTAGTCCTTAGTATCTTAGGAATTTACATAAAAGCTCTTACTAATTCGCAGGAAAATAACTGCCAAGGGTCCCAATGTGGAACCTGACGACTCGTCGTGAAGGGCCACGACTCGTCAAGTCGCTCGTCAAATACACTGGATAACATATCTCTTCGGGCTCATAAAGGGCGACATAACAACTCGTTACCGGTGGCCACGAGTCATTGCCACCACTCATCAAGTGCACTGCCTCCCTTATGCCAATTATTAAAATCTCACCCAATGACTCACACCATGACTCGTTGCCTGAAATGACAAGTCGTGGTCTCCTTCCATTAAGTACACTAGTTGATCCTTCCATTTTATTTTTCAACATCACCCCACGGTTGACTTGATGACTCGTGGTGGCTGACCATGAGTTGTTTCCTTGCCCGTGGGGACCTCTAACCTTCCTTTCATCTAGGCCTCCCCACGAGTCACCTGACGACTCGTGGGGTCTCCTCAAGAGTCGTCCAATGACTCTTCTTGTGCCTGCAACCCAGATTTTTAGTTTTTCCCCATTTTACTCCTGGGTCCGATTTTTGAATTATCGGGGTATAACAATAGACTGAAGAGAATCTAATAGATTTACACTTGCGTGAACAATATGAAGATGACTCTGGCAGTACCCAATCCAATTAAGTATTCATCATCACACATAGCTAGTTAATGATTTAGCTACTCATAGTTAAGAAATTCAAAAACACATTCATCAATAGCATCATTGAATTTAATAGCAAGAGTAGATAAATCAACTTCACAAAATATTTTCAACAATAGCTGAAACTTACTAGTACAAAGAGGAAATAGAACAAAGTACTTTCTACAATTTTCAATCAGAATCTCCCTCTCTCAGCAAAGAGAATGTTCTTCAGCTAAAAGGGGAAAAAATGATGTGATGTAAGCTTTGTTCTCTTTCAATATCTCTATTTCTCTCTCTCCTCCTACATATCTCCGTACAAAGTACTTTATCTTCTATTTATATCCTGAAAAGTAGGGCACTTTTTATCTCTTTTCCAATGTTGGATGATTATAACCCTATGAGAACCGTTCGAGAATCGGCGGAAGCACCGACATTTGTAGGTTACAACTCATGAACTGTCGAGTGTCTTTTTTTCATCGTCACTAAATTCTAGTGAACACCGATGGTTCACCCGAATCCATCCATGAATCGACGAGTCTTCAAGCCATTTTTCAGAACTTCTGGGTGTCATTCGGCGACTGGACCAGCAACTCGCCATTGGCAAGTCGCGAATCACCAGTGGCATTAATCCTCTGAGGCAGTGATATTCGGCCTTTGGCCGATGTCTCGCCGGTTATCATCTGTGAATCACCGACTCAGTCTTGCTCCCTTCTTTTTGCTCCATTTTTGCTCTTTTCTTCACTTTTAGCCATCTACACACAACGAAAGCAAAAAGGGCATGAAATCCAAATAATCAACTCAAGAAAAAAATAAAAAATCAAGTTTTAGAGCCTAATGTGTTGGTAAATTATCAACTCATCATTACCCTGCTTCAGGTTCACAAACTCAGCTGCTTTAATCTCCCTTATCTCACGAGGGAAGAACCGATCCAAAAATGCGGTATGGTACTCATCCCAACCAATGGAGCCTGCTCCAACTTTCTTTCTATCTTTCTGTTTTCTAAACCATACGTACACGACCCGTTTCAACTTATACGAGGCTAAATCTGCGCACTCCTCCCCCATCAACCCCATGATCTGGGTGATCTTCAGAACTTCATCAATAAACTCATGCGAATCCTCATCCACCTTTGAAACAAGGAACTCTAGAGGGTTCATCCTCAAAAAATCTCTAACTGTCGTCACTGCCGCATTCTCACTCTGAAGGACAGGCGCTACCGCCTGTTGGTTGACATAGGCAGTCAAAGACTGAGCTAGAATATATATGGATTTCTTAAACTCTTCATGAGCAACCTGTTCGGGTACATAATCCTCAGGGGCTGGTAGGGCCTGCTGGTGCCCATCCCCATTGCCACTCTCATGGCCATTTCCATTTCCATATCTTCTTCTGTTAACTCAGTGAGGAGGCATGATTCTACAAACGCGTATAGCATGAGTTAGAAGGATTGAGAGATATTTCATCGCACGACATAGATCATGAAAGAAGGAAACATTTCTTAAACGTCTCGTAGCCTCTTCGTCATAAGTGTGGTGCGTTTCACACCCATGAAAAAGACTCTACTTAACGCAGCTTCCGGACACCCTAGGACACTTCAAAACCTAATGCCCTAATACCAAGTTTGTCACAGACATATGGTTTAGACAATGGAATGATAGCAGGACAGTTGAAGCAAGCCCCATTGGTTGGGATGAGTTCCATACCACATTTTTGTATCGGTTCTTCCCTCTTCGGAAGAGGGAGATTAAAGCTACTGAGTTTGTGAACCTGAAGAAGCATAACATGATAGTCTAGGATTATGCTTTGGAGTTCACTCAATTTTCCAACCAGAGCTAGTGGTTGATCAGAGAGCTCAGGTGAGCAGGTTTGTATACGGAGTAGTGGACTACCTGGTCAAGGATTGTTGGACCACAATGCTTCATTAGGACATTGATTATCCTCAATTGGTTTTGTATGCCCAACAGATAGAGGAGGTTCATTTGAGAGAGAGAGAGGCCAAGAGGGCCAGGACCGGTAGCTTCGGATTCTTCCAGTAGAGACCTAGTGAGCAAAATCAGCAGTCCCATCAGAGATCTTCAGCCCCAATGCCTTCGACTATGAATGTTCCATCCAGGTCCATGCACGATCAGAGGGGACAAGCATTAGGCTCAAGAGATCAGAGTAGTAGACCCAGATATATCAGCCCTCTAGAGAGTAGCAGGTGTGCCCGGAGACACACAAGGCAGTGTTTGGTGGGTAGAGGTGCTTTCTTCAGGTGCGGGAAGCCTGGACACATGCTTAAGGATTGCCCAGCAGCCATACAGGGTCATGATAGGGTCGAGGCCCAACTTCCATTTCAGCAGCTCCACCCGCACACCCTGCTCAGCTTCGGGCATCTACTAGTACAGGTAGTGGATAGCGCCAAAATAGATTCTATACCCTAGCATCATATCAGGAGCAGGAGGTCTCCCCAGATGTAGTCACTGGTATGTTACGAGTATTCCATCTTGATTTATATACATTGTTAGATCCAGGAGCTACTTCGTATTTTGTGACGCCCTATGTTGCTAGTAGTTTTGGAGTCAGTCTTGAAATCTTATCAGAACCCTTCTCAGTCTCTACTCTATTTGGTGATTCAGTTATAACTAGATGGGTATATAGAAATTACCCTATCATAGTCCTTAGAAAGTCACCTCAGCAAATTTAGTAGAGTTATCCATGAAAGATTTTGATGTTATCCACGGTATGGATTGGCTATTTGCATGCTATGCCTTAGTCAATTGTAGAACCTATGCAGTAGAGTTCAGATTTCATGGTGAGCCAGTCCTAAAGTGGAAGGGTAGTTCAGTTGTGCCTGTAGGTCATTTAATTTCCTACCTTAAGGCTAGAAAGATGATCTCTAAAGGTTGTATGTATCACCTAGTTAGGGTTAAGGATGCTACGTCCGATACCTCGACTATCTAATCAGTTCCCATAGTGCGCGAGTATCCAGAAGTATTTCCAGATGATTTATTGGAAAGAAAGAAAAACTCAGTCTCCCTTATGTTGGATCGTACCGGATTGTGAAATGGGTTGGAAAGGTAGCATATGAATTGGATTTTCCCTCAGAATTATCTTCGATCCATCCAGTTTTTCATGTATCACTCTTAAATAAGTGTTTGGGTGATCCAGATCTAGTTGTTCCAGTGGAAAGCATAGGTGTGGAGGACAACACTAGTTATGAGGAGGTTCCAATGGAAATACTGGATCATCAGGTTCGAAATCTAAGAAACAAAGAAGTAGCCTCAGTTAAAGTTTTATGGAGGAATCAGCATGTTGAGGGAGCTACGTGAGAAGCCGAAGTAGACATGATGGCTAAATACCTGCATTTATTCCTTTCCGGCTCAGTTTCAGCTTAAGGTATCAGTTTCCTCCTTAGTACCCTATTCAGTTTTGTGTTCAACTCAAGTATCCCAGTTTCTTTCATGTAAATGGATGTATGTGTGATTCAGGAATTTAGTTCAGCCATGTAGTTCAAATCGGAGTTAGTCGCTCCATCAGTCTTCAGCATGTATGTTTAGTATTTGGGTATGATGATTTCATTTCTCTGCTTTTTTGTGTGATTTTCAGCACTCGAGGATGAATGTTTCAAAGGGGGAGATATTGTAATACCCTAAAAACCCTAAGATCAAACCCGGGAGTTGAATCAGGGAAAATAGGAATTTCTGCACCAGGTCACAGGATGAGTTGTCCAGTGACCCGTTAGGAACCCTACGAGTCATTAAATGACTTGTGGGGAGAGGCTGAGACTAGGTTGAAAATTTGGGAATTTAAGTGCCATGGGAGTGACCACAAGTCGTGGTGAACACCATGAGTCGTCATGTGAGTCATGGTCAAGGGTTGGACGAAAGTTGGAAAATTTAGGCAGTGTACCTAATGGATTGGTCACCATGACTCGTCAGCTACACCACGAGTCATGGTGTCCCTCGTGGTGACTCTCACAAGAATTTTGGCAGAGCAAGTAATCAATTCATACCACAAGTCGTGGTCAGGGATGATGAGTCATCCAATCCTTCATCGGGACTGGCATGGTGTTTTTCTCTGCGAATTTAGTAAGGGCTTTTCCATAATTTCTAAGTTCCTAAGGCCTAAACTACATCGTTTTAAGGTTATAAAGGAGTTTTTTAAGAAGGGTTAAGTCATTCTAAGCCTATCCTAATTCATGCATGCGAGTTTAGAAGTTTGAGTGGTGATCAAGCCTAGTTCTACAAAGTTCTTCCTCAATTCTCTTGGAACAATCAAGGAAGTGAGAAAATCAAATCCCTATAGGTATGTAAGACTATGAACGGGTGCAATTGTCCACACTCATGCCCAATTCCCTCTCAATTCATGAAAATTCTAATTGTTGAATCTATGGGATTTTTACCCAATGTGTGAATTCTCTAAGTATCGATCATGGTTACGATCCAAGCATGTTTCTAATGTTGTGTTATGATCTATGGGCAGATTTTGTGACTATTTTAAATTATAGATTTGATTTTTAAATCCAGTTATGCCCAATTATGAATACTTATGAAAAATCAAGCTATGAATTGATGATGATCTTGATCTTAACTAGCTCAATTATGATTTATGCTTTATGATTCGTCTCTCAAGTACTTATCATGGATTTATGAAATATAAAGGTTATACATGTTTACAAGTATGCATGGATTTCTTGATTTATGGATTTATGACTCTTGGCTAACTCATGGGACCTTGTTCATGGCTAAACATTATTTTAAATGGGGATCAATGATGTTGCTTTTTATTTGGCCATGAACTTCATGAATGATGTTACGGTTACTATACGAGCCTAACGTGCATCTTTTTGGGAGAAGTGTCTAGCACCAAGTAGCTCGGCATTCAAAGTACTACGTCAGTGTCTCAGAACTACCTGCCACCATCGGTTTATATATATATTTCAATATTAATGGATCCCTTCTTCGAGATATCACATACTGCATGTCCCTTGCCTGGCGAGCCTAGGATGACTCTGTGCACTTATGTGAGATAGTTGGAGCATCATGTAAGGCTCTACCATGATGGTGTCGGTTATGACGAGTACTCCCATTGTTCCTCATGATTTATGCATGGTTATGTTTATGCACTTTGGCTCAAGTCATGTTTAATAAAGTTTTTCTCTTGTGATTATGATGATGAAAGATTTACAAATGTTTTGAAAACCTTGAGCCTTATGTTTACATTTTGATATTTACGTTATGAGCATGTCGTCTTACTCGTATGAACTCTCATGTATTTTAATAGTTCATTTTTACTTACCTTTCATACTCGGTACATTTCACGTACTGACCGCATACTCTATGTTGTATCGTTTCCTGATACAGGCTCCGATATCTAGACTCTGTCCCGCCACTGGTTAGACTTCCATAGTTAGCACTTCTCAGTCTCAGTTGGTGAATCCTCATTTTGCGAGGGCCCTTCTTATCAGTGGTATTACGTAATTTCAGTTTTCAAATTTTAGTGAGTTAGTTGGGGTCTTGTCCCATTAACTTGTCAGTACTAAAGGCTTTTCATACATAGTTGTATTTCAGCTTTAGACGTGTACATATAATCAGATGTTATGTTTTGTTTAGGCTTCCGCTATGTTATTTATGATAATCTTCTGCTTATCTATGACTGAGTTAGATGCATGTTCATGCCATGGATCGACTTGGAGCCTCTCGGGGTTTCTTGTCCCGTGTGTCGATTCGGGCCTATGTTTGAATCATAACAAACTTGGTATCAGAGCATTAGGTTTTGAAGTGTCCTACGGTGTCTGAAGACTGCATTAAGTAGAGTCTTTTTCTCGAGTTTGAAGCGCGCCACACTTATGATGAAAAGGGTATGAGACGTTTAGGAAACGTCCCCTTCTTTCATGATCTAAGTCGTGTAATGAAATGTCTCTCTATCCTTCTAACTCGTGCTACGCGTGTTTGCAGAATCATGCCTCCCCGCAGAGTTAGTGGGATGAGAAATGGAAACGGAAATGTCCACGAGAATGGCAATAGAGACGAGCACTAGCAGGCCCCACCAGCCCATGTGGAGCACGTAGCCAAGCCGGTTGCCAATACAGAGTTCAGGAAAGCGATTCAGATGTTAGCCCGGGCCTTGACCGCCCAAGTTAATCAGCAGGAAATGGTGCATGTCCCTCAGAAGGGAAATGGTGCATGTCCCTCAGAAGGGGAATGTGGTAGCGGCAAGAATTAGGAATTTTCTAAGGATGAACCCTCCCTAGTTTCTTGGATGGAAGGTGGATGAGGATCCATATAAATTTATCAATGAGATTCTGAAGATCACCCAAATCATGGGGGTGACTAGAGATGAGTACGCCGACTTAGCCTCTTATCAGCTAAAAGGGGTTGCGCATATCTGGTTCAAGCAGTGGAAAGATAGTCGGACAATGGGAGCAGGTCTCATTGGTTGGGAGGAGTTTCATATAGCATTTCTGGATTGGTTCTTCCCTTGAGAGATGAGGGAGATTAAAATTGCTAAATTTGTGAATCTGAGGCAAGGGAAGATGACTGTACAATAGTATGCCCTGGAGTTCACATGCTTGTCCAGGTATGCACCTGCGATGGTGTCAGATCAGAGGGCCCGAGTGAGTTGGTTCATGCATGGGGTAGCGGACTACATAGTCAAGGATTTCTGGACTGCGATGCTTCATCAGGATATTGACTTTGCTTGGATAGTCCTGTACGCCCAGCAGATGGAGGCGATACAGATGAGTGAGCGGGAGAGGGAGGCTAAAAGGGCCAAGACTAATAGCTTCGGATTATCCTAGCAGAGACTTAGTGGGCACCGCCAGAAGTCCCACCAGAGATCTTCAGCACCAGCGCCTTCATCTATGAGTGTGCCATCCAGGTCCAGAACCGATCAAAGTGGACGAGCATCAGGCTCGATAGGTTAGAGTAGTAGACCCACAGAGATCAGCCCTCTAGAGTGTAGCAGGTGTGGCCGGAGACACACAAGGTAGTGTTTGGTGGGTAGAGGTGCTTTCTTCAGGTGTGGGAAGCCCGGACACCAGCAGCCATACAGGGTCATGATAGGGTCGAGGCCTAACTTCCATTTCAGCAGCTCCACCAGCACGCCCTGCTCAGCTGGGGGCATCTACTAGTACAGGTAGTGGACAGTGCCAAAATAGATTCTATACCATAGCATCTCATCAGGAGCAGGAGGTCTCCCCAAATATAGTCACTGGTATGTTGCGAGTATTCCATATTGATTTATATGCATTGTTAGATCCAGGGGCTACTTTGTCTTTTATGACACCCTATGTTGCTAGTAGTTTCAGAGTCAGTCCCAAAATCTTATCAGAACCCTTCTCAGTCTCTACTCTATTTGGTGATTCAGTTATAACTAGACGGGTATATAGAAATTTCCCTGTCACTGTCCTTTAGAAAGTCACCTCAGCAGATTTAGTAGAGTTAGCCATGACCGGTTTTGATGTTATCCTCGGCATGGATTGGTTATTTGCATGTTATGCCTTAGTGAATAGTAGAACCTGTGCAGTAGAGTTTAGATTTTTGAGTAAGCTAGTCCTAGAGTGGAAGGGTAGTTCAGTTATGCCTGTAGGTCGTTTCATTTCCTACCTTAATCTAGAAAGATGATCTCTAAAGGTTGTACGTATCACCTAGTTAGGGTCAAGGATGCTATGTTAGATACCCCGACTATCCAATCAGTTCCCATAGTGTGCGAGTATCCAGAAGTATTTTCAGATGATTTACTCGAAATTCCTCCCAAGCGATAGATTGATTTTGATATTGACCTACAACCCGATATACAGCCTATATCTATTCCTTCATACAGAATGGCCCCAGCCGAGTTAAAGGAGTTGAAGGAGTAGTTGAAAGACCTCCTAGATAAGGGCTTCACCAGACCTAGAAAATCCCCGTGGGGTGCACCAGTCCTTTATGTTCGTACGAAAGATGGTTCTCTTTATATGTGCATTGATTATTGCTAATTAAACAAGGTCTCCATCAAAAACAAGTATACTCTCCCCAGGATTAACGATTTGTTTGACCAGCTACAGGGTGCTAAGTGCTTTTCGAAGATAGATCTCAAATCCGAATACCATCAGCTCAGGGTTCGGGAGAGTGATATCCCGAAGACAGCCTTAGGACTCGGTATGGTCATTACGAGTTTGTAGTTATGTCTTTTGGACTAACAAATGCTCCTGTAGCTTTTATGGATTTGATGAACGGGGTTTCAAGCCATATTTGGGATGTTCATGATTGTGTTTATCGATGACATCCTTATATTCTATCGAAGCGAGGAGGAGCATGTCTCTCCTCTGAGGGTTGTGCTACAGACTCTTAAGAATCGCCAGTTGTATGTTAAATTCAGCAAGTGCAAGTTCTGGTTGAATTCAGTGGAATTTTTGGGTCATGTGGTGTCGAGTGAGGGTATTCAGGTGGACTCTCAAAAGATAGAAGCGGTGAAGAATTTTCCTACACCAGTGAATCCTTTGGATCTCAGGAGTTTCTTGGGTTTAGCTGTGTATTATCAGATATTTTTCGAGTGGTTTTCATTTATTGCAACACCATTGACCAAAACTGACTCAAACGAAAGTGAAGTTCCAATGGTCGGAGGCATGTGAGAAAAGTTTCCAAGAGTTGAAGACTGGACTCACCTCAGCACCAGTGTTAGCTCTACCTGAGGTTATCGATGGGTTTGTGGTATATTATAATGCTTCGAGGATCAGCCTTGGTTGTGTATTGATGCAGCATGGTAAGGTTATAGCATATGCTTCCAGGCAGCTGAAGGTCCATGAAAAGAATTACTCAACTCATGATCTCGAATTGGCGGCGGTAGTATTATCCTTGAAGATATGGAGACACTATTTGTACGGGGTCCTTGTAGATGTATTTATGGACCACAAAAGCCTACGATATTTGTTTACCCAGAAGGATCTAAATCTACGTCAAAGAAGGTGGTTGGAGCTACTCAAGGATTATGATATGAGTGTCCTTTACCATCCAGGCAAGGTTAATGTGGTAGCATACGCTCTTAGTAGGCTTTCTATGGAGAGTGTGTCCCATGAAGATTAGGGGAGGAAGGAGATGGCCAAGGATGTGCATTGTCTTGCACGGTTGGGAGATCATTTGGTTGACTCGACCGATGGTGGTGTCATTATTCAGAATGGATCAGAGTCATCCTTGGTGACTGATGTAAAATCTAGACAAGAAGAGGATCCTATCTTGGTGAGGTTAAAGGAATCCATTCAGAATCAGAAGGTAGAGGTCTTTCCCAAAGGGGGAGATGGTGTTGTCCGATATCAGGGTCGTCTGTGTGTTCCAAATGTTAATGATTTGAGAGATCAGATGTTGCATGACGCTCATGGTTCCAGGTATTCCAAACATCCAGGTACCACCAATATGTACTGTGACCTACGGGAAGTCTATTGGTGGAATGGCATGAAGAAGGACATAATGGAGTTTGTGGCTAAGTGTTCGATATTGTCAACAAGTGAAGGTTCAGTATCAAAGACCGGGAGGTGTGCTTCAAAACATCAGTATCCCTACTTAGAAGTGGGAGGATATTAATATGGACTTCATCACAAGGTTTCCTCGCACTCGTTGACAATATGACTCCATTTGGGTAGTTGTGGACAAGTTGACCAAAGCAGCTCATTTCTTCCCAGTCAAAACTATCGATTTAGCAGAGGATTATACTAAATTATACATTCAGGAGTTAGTTAAATTGCACGGAGTGCCCTCTTCCATGATATCAAATAGAGGTACTCAATTTACCTCCCATTTTTGGAAATCATTTCAAAAGGGACTTGGTACTCAGGTCAAGCTTAGCACAGCATTTCACCGCAAACAGATGGCCAGGCAGAGCAGACTATTTAGAATCTAGAGGACATGTTGAGAGAGTGTGTTATTGACTTCAAGGGTAGTTGGGATGACCATTTTCCTCTTATTGAGTTTGCTTATAACAACAGCTACTATTCCAGCATTCAGATGGCTCTATTTGAGGCTCTTTATGGGTGTAGATGTAGATCGCTTATTGGTTGGTTTGAAGTCGGTGAAGCTGCGATTATAGGTCTGGATTTAGTCCATGAGGCCATGGAGAAAGTTCACCTTATAAGAGGCAACAGCTCAGAGTTGCCAAAAGTCCTATGCAGATGTGAGGAGAAGAGAACTTGAGTTTGAAGTCGATGATTGGGTGTTTCTAAATGTGTCTCCCATGAAGGGAGTGATGATGTTCGAAAAGAAAGGGAAACTCAGTCCCCATTATGTTGGCCCATACTGGATTGTGAGATAGATTGGCAAGGTATCATATGAATTGGAGTTTCCCTCAGAATTAGCTTCGATCCACCCAATTTTTCATTTATCACTCTTAAGTAAGTGTTCAAGTGATCCAGATCTAGTTGTTCCAGCAGAGAGCATAGGTGTGAAGGACAGCATTAGTTATGAGGAGGTTCTGGAAGAAATACTGGATCATCAGGTTCGAAAGCAAAGAAACAAAGAAGCAGCCTCAATCAATATTTTATGGAGGAATCAGCATGTTGAGGGAGCTACATGGGAAGTCGAAGTATATATGATGGCTAAATACCCTTATTTATTCCTTTCCGGCTTAGTTTCAGCTTGAGGTATCAGTTTCCTCCTTAGTACCCTATTTAGTTTCGTGTTCAGCTCATGTATCCCAGTTTCTTTCATGTAAATGCATGTATATATGATTCAGGAATTCAGTTCAGTCATGTGGTTCAAATCAGAGTAAGTCACTCCGTCAGTCTTTAGCATGTATGTTCAGTATTTGGCTATGATGATTGCATTTCTCTGCTTTTCTGTGTGATTTTCAGTATTCGAGGATGAATGTTCCCAAGGGGGAGATATTGTAATACACCAAAAACCCTAAGATCAGACCCAAGAGTTGAAACAGGAAAAACAAAAATTTCTACACCAGATCACAGGACGAGTCACCCATGACCCTCAAGAATCACACGAGTCGTTAAGTGGCTCGAGGAGAGGCTGGGACTTGGTTGAAAATTCGAGAATTTAAGTAAACACCACGAGTCATCATGTGAGCCAGGGTCAAGGGTTGGAAGAAAGTTGGAAAATTTGGGCAGTGTACCTAATAGATTGGTCACCATGACTCGTTGGGTACACCACGAGTCATGGTGTCCCTCGTGGTGTCCCTTGTGGTGACTCTCAGAAGAATTTTTGTAGTGCAAGTAACGAATGCAGACCACGAGTCGTGGCTAGGGACTATGAGTCATCTAGTCCTTCGTTGGGACTGGCAGGATATTTTTCTCTGCGAATTTAGTAAGGGCTTTTTTGTAATTCCTAAGTTACTAAGCCCTAAGCTATGTCATTTTAAGGTTAGGATGGATTGTTTTAAGAACGGTTAAGTCATTCTAAGCCCATCCTAATTCATGCATGCAAGTTTAGAAGTTGAGAGGTGATCAAGCCTTGTTCTATTTATGAAATTTCAAGGTTATACATGTTTACAAGTATGCATGGATTTCATGATTTATGGATTTATGACTCTTGGCCAATTCATGGGCCCTTGTTCATGGCTAAACATATTTTTAAATGGGGATCAATGATGTTGTTATTTATTTGGGCCATGAACTTCATGAATGATGTTACGATTACTATACGAGCCTAACGTGCATATTTTTGGGAGAAGTGTCTAGCACCGAGTAGCCCGGCATTCAAAGAACTACGCCAGTGTCTCAGAACTACGTGTCACCTTCCAATATTAATGGATCCCCTCTTCGTGATATCACATATTGCACGTCCCCTGCCTGGAAAACCTAGGACGACTCTGCCCACTTGAGTGAGATAGTTGGGGCATATGTAAGGCTCTACCATGATGGTGTCGGTTATGACGAGTACTCCTATTGTTCCTCATTATTTATACATGATTATGTTTATGCACTTTGGCTCAAGTCATATTTAATAAAGTTTTTCTCTTATGATTATGATTATAAAAGATTTACAAATGTTTTAAAAACTTTGAGCCTTATGTTTACATTATGATATTTACGTTATGCGCATGTCGTCTTACTCTTATGAACTCCCATGTATTTTAACTGTTCATTTTTACTTACGTTGTATACTCGGCACATTTCACGTACTAACCACATACTCTATGTTGTATCATGAACAGGCTCCGATATCTAGATTCCGTCCCACCGCTAGTCAAACTTCCGGAGTTAGGACTTCTCAGTCTCAGTTGGTGAGTCCTCATCTTGCGAGGGCCCTTCTTATCAGTGGTATTACGTCTTTTTAGTTTTCAGATTTTAGTGAGTGATCTTGGGCATATTACATGCCCAAATACAATTTTATACCCATGTTTTACCCATGTTGTACCTTAATTTAAGAATAATCTCATGTATTTTGTGTAATTTGTGGCCATGGACTAACAAATATGATTAGCTCTCTTTGTAGGTTGAAATTGCCAATGTATGGAGCTCAATGTGAATATAATGGCCCTATATTGAAGATAAATGTTAAGGGATGGATTATGGATGATGATACAAGCTAAAAGGGACATTTGGAGTCAACTTCGTGCCACGGAGAAGCATTGGGGCGTTCAACAATGTGTCACAGAGCAAAGAATTAATTTATATAAGCAGGGGCTACCAAATAGTGAACCTCCGCGTTTGCTCCCTAGCATGGAGGAAAATCTCCGTGATAGCCTCCGTGCCACGGAGCTGTTCCACCACAGGACAAATTTTGCATTTTTTCAGCTTAGTGTAAATTGAACCCTTAGCTTCTAAAATCATTTATCAGGAAATATTTTCTGAGAAACCGTAAACGAGCGAAGGGGGAAGTGAAGAACTCCACCTAGGGTTCATTGTTTTGCCTTCTCTTTTAATTATTCTTGTAAGTACACTACTTTAAATATGTTTTTGAGTATTTGTACGAACATGAGTAGCTAAAACCCTTCCTCTAGGGTTGAGGCTACGTAAGATGATTGTAATGCACAAATTCTTCTTGGTTTGAGATTTTACTTGTTGTTTTGTCTTACATTCTTTATTATTGTTGTTTTTATGCTTGATCACCATGAAAACATACTCATTAAGCTTAGGTAGAAGCTCGAGAGAGTAACCCTAGGCTAGAACACAAGAATGTATGGAGCAAGTTCTTCTCTTTACGATAGGATTCGCGGTTAGGTTAGAAATTATACCTAATTTGCCTTGCTTGGTTGATATAATAGGATGATCTAGACACCGAACTAGAATTGTCACATCACCACTCATAGAAGTAGTTGTAAAACTAAGAATGGTTAAATGATTAGAGGTACGAAAGTCCATAATCAAGGGCACAAACTCCGTAAACCACATCCATGTAATTAAATTGCTCACGAATTAGGACGTCACATCCCCGCTCAACGATGTAGGTGTAAGACTAGTTTGTCGTGTTTAGAGGCTTAAAAGACCATGAACATAGCATTTTAATTATGTGAGACAACAACTGAAGTTTTCATACTTGAACCATTGAGAATTGTAGCATTGCATGATTATTAGGCCTTAACTCTAGTTGCTCCTTATATTGTTTCTCAAGTATTTTGTGATCACCCCTAGACTTAATTATAATTTTCCGAAAATTTCTATAATCAACACTTGTGAAGGATAATTTTAACACTTGAACTAGATAATTCGCTGAATTGGTCCAGTCCCTGTGGGTTCGACATCCGACTTTTAAAAAGGGCCACTGTATTACTTGTATGACCGGTACTCTTGCGAGTGCACTAGAGCGCAACAGTGAGTTAGTTGGGGTCTTGTCCTATCAACTCGTCTATACTAGAGGCTTTTCGAACATAGCTGTATTTCATCTTTAGAATTGTGCATGTAATCAGATTTTATGTTTTGTTTAGACTTTTGCTATGTTATTTATGATGATCTTCTTCTTATTTATGATTGAGTTAGATGCCTGTTCATGTCATGGTTGGACTTGGAGCCTCTCGAGGTTTCTTATCCCGTGTATCAATTCGGGCGTATGTTCGGGTCATGACATAACCCCTCTTAAAACATACCTATCTGAGCTTAAAATGATGTAGTTTAGGCCTTAGGAGCTTAGAAGGGACTGGACGACTCATTGTCTAGGGGACGAGTCATGGTCTTCCTTTCAAGGACAATGCTGGAATTCACACCTTTGAGGGTCACCATGAGGGACACCACGACTCGTGATGTTCCCAACGACTCATGGTGATGAGCATTGCCCAAAATCTCTTCCTTCACACCAATCGTTGACGACGAGTGACCTAACGACTCATGGTCCTGACCACGATTTGTGCCCTCTCCTATGGTCCACTTTTTGACCAAAAATCCAACCAAGACTTCCCTCCTCCTGATGAGTCACCTAATGACTCGTGCTTCACCTCACGGGTCACTAGATGACTCATCCTGTAACCTGGTATAGAAAATTCTATTTTCTCTGTTTCAATCCTCGGGTCTGATCTTAGGGCTTTCGGGGTATTACACTATTTTCCCTTAATAAAGTAGTCACTCTATCTATTATTGGGCAAAACATGGATGTGAAGCACCCGAGTTACTCAAACTTCACCCCCAAATAAAAGCACACCACACATCACTAAGCACACATAGAAACTAAGATACCCATAGTAACATGAGAAACCCAGTTTAGCACCACCAACATACCCGCTATATTAACATTACGCAATCAAGTGAAAACAAAGATGTGAACATGAGTGGCACCAATATCTGTTCTGAGCATGCAAGATGTAAGATTTCCATTCCTAATTAAAGCATAAACTAGGAGGAGCATACCAAATTGAGAGGTGAGAATAAGTAGAGCGAGAAACTTTATGCTTTTCTCACTTATGGTACCTCCAAATTTATGGGAATTTAGATGAGGTGAGATGGATAAAGGGGAGAGGTATTCAGATGTTAAGAGAGGGGAAAGTGATTGGGCAATAGGAAGGTAGATAGTAATGGAGTTTAGGTGGGAAAGGTGGTTTGTTGGGAATTAACGAGATGGTGGGAAAAAGGGAAAGTGGAAAAGTATGAAGGGTTTAATAAAATAAGGGTTTTTTGGGGAGTTAGAGTGAATTTAAGGAGTTTGGATCAGTTGGTCAATGGCCGGTCAATATTTTAATAAGAATGAATACCTGGATCTATGCTTACCGGTGATAGCCGGTGAGGACCGGCGATCCACCGGTTTGATCACCGATAATCATCACATGTTCAGTTCTCTGGTTTATAACTGGTGCTCCACCAGTTTCTCCTGAGTTTGCATTGGTGATCCACCAGATGATGCGCCAAAGGTATTCTAACTCCCAGGTATACTGGTTGAAACCGATGATTTACGTATTAGTAGTGGCGATTCACCGGTTGGATCATCGAACCTACTCTACACTTCTAGGTGCACTAGCTGGAGCCGGCATTTTGCTGGCAGTTTGTGGATTGATGTCAGCATTTTGCCGGAAAATCACTGATCACTTCTCTGCTCTCCCCTTATTCTTATTACACCCCTGGTAGACCGGCACCTTGCACCTTTGCATCGGCGTTCTGCTGGCTTGGCCCTGATCATGCCATGAACTTCTTCTCCTTTCTTCCAATCTACTTACAAAAATCAAAAACAACAAAGCATCAAAATGTTCAAATTAAGAAAAATGTTTGGGTTGCCTGCCAAGAAGTGCCTTAGTTAATTTTATGGCACTACTGAGATTTCTTATATGCTTTAGCTCATCCAGGTACATGACCTCTCTTTGACCAACCTCCTCCAGCACTCCTAAATCATTTCTTACCCTTTGCCCGTTCACCTTGAACTTGGACCCATCTTCTCCTTAAAGTTCTATGGCATCATTTACACAAACTTAGGACACCTAAAATGGTCCTGACTATCTAGATTTGAGCTTCCCTGGGAATAACCTCAGTCTTGAATTAAACATCAATACCAATTCTCCCGGAACAAAATTCTGATGCAAGATTTTCTAATCATGGTAATGCTTAATGCGGGACTTATAAATAGTTGCATTCTAATATGCTCGCATTTTTTAAATTCATCCAACTCATGTAGATTGTCCACTTGCCCTTGGAATGCTCTCCCCCAATCAAGATTGAAGCTCTTTGGTGCCCATAAGGCCTTATGTTCTAACTCAACAGGGAGGTGGCAAGATTTACCAAAAACAAGTTGGTATGGAGACATTCCAACCAGTGTCTTGTATGAAGTCCGATGTGCCCACAAGGCATCATCTAACTTCTGAGCCCAATCTGTTTTGTTCATATTGACTGTTTTAGTCAACATAGATTTGATTTCCCGATTGGGAACTTCTACTTGGCCACTAGTCTATAGGTGATAAGAGGTGGCCACTTTGTGCTTCACACCATACTAGGCTAGAAAAGTGTTGAATAATCGATTAAAAAATTGTGATTCCCCATCACTAATGATAGCTCTAGGAGTGCCAAACCATGAAAATATGTTTCTTCAAAAAGGTTGTTACACTCCTCCCCTCGTTGTTGGGTAATGCTACAGCTTCTACCCACTTAGAGATATAATCAATTGCCACCAGAAGCTATGTGTTTCCACTAGAGCTCACAAAGGGGCCCATAAAATTGATCCCCCACACATCAAACAATTCTACCTCTAAGATTGGTGTCAACGAAAGTTCATGCCTCCTTAAAATACTTCCTGTTTGTTGACATTTATTGCACAAAGTCATGCGCATCCTGATGCAAGGTAGGCCAATAAAATTCACACTATAGCACTTTTGCTACTGTCTGAATGCTCCCATAATTGATATTGGGCATAATTATGAGCCCAAGTGCTATTTTATATCTCAATCTTAGTCATGTTTGTTAATTTAATTGATTATGTTCTTAGGTGATCTCGTATAATTATGAGCATAAACTAACCAATGTAATTAGCCCTTGGTTGTAGGTGAAAAATGCAAAGGATGAGCTTAATATGATGATGCATGAATATTAAGGAAGATTGGGATTGAGTGCAAAGGAAGGGACTTGAAGAAAACATGGAAGTTCCATAAGCGCACCTTGTAGCATGCCACGACAAGAGATTGTCGCGATGGGCACCGTGTCACGCACATGGCGTGCACGCGAGATTCTTTCCAGGTAATGTGCCTGTGCGACAGCTCCATGCCACGCCAGCCAAGCTCTGCGCCAACAGGCGTGTCATGTCGCATGCCATGCACGCGTGAGGAGATGTCAACTGCTGAGAGATGTTGTTCGTCCAAGCAGTGTCATGACGTGCGAGAGGTGCAATGGCCTCCGTTCCACGCCCGACACCCTCGCCTATACCACTACCAAGGCCGACAATTTCCAGTGACCTTATGTGTTTGATCCATGTTACGGAGGCAAATCAGCACGCCAAGCTTTGTGACACGGAGCCATCCCCCATACGGACAAATTTTGCATTTTTCCATTTAATATAAATAGGACCCTTAGCTTCTAAAATCATTTTTATCACAAAAATATTTTGGAAAAGCGGAGAGAAGCGAAGGGAGAAGCGAAGAACTCTACCTAGGGTTCATTGTCTTTCATTCTCTTTTAATTACTCTTTTAAGTACATTACTTTACTTATGTTTTTGAGTAATTGTAAGAACATGAGTGGATAAAATCCTTCCTCTAGGGTTGAGGCCACATGATATGAATGTAAATGCATGAAATTATCTTCGGTTTAAGTTTTAGTTGTTGTTTTTTCTTGCATTCTTAATTATTGATGTTTTTATGCTTGATCACCATGAGAACAAACTCATTAAGCTTAGGTAAAAGCTTGAAATAGTAACCCTAGATTAGAACACAAGAATATAGGGAGAAAGTTCTTGTATTTACGATAAGTTTCGTGGTTAGGATAGAAACTATACCTAATTTGTCTTGCTTGGTTAATAAAACGGGCTGATAGCTGGACTCCAACTTAGAATTGTCACATCACCACTCATATAAGTAGTTGTGAAGCTAAGTCAGGTTAAATGATTAGAGGTATGAAAGTCCATAATCAAGGGCATAAACCCCGTAAACAACATCCATGTAATTAAATTGCTCATGAACTAGGACGTCACATCCCCACTCAACGAAGTAGGTGTGAGACTAGTTTGTTGTGTTTAGAGCTCGAGAGACCATGAACACTACATTTAAACTCTGTGACACAACAACTGAAGTTTTCATACTTGAACCATTGTGAATTGTAGCATTGCATGATTATCGGGGCTTAACTCTAGTTGCTTCTTGTATTATTTCTCGATTATTTTGTGATCACCCCTAGATTTAATTACAACGTTCAAAATCTCTACAATCAACACTTGTGAAATTTATCTTAACACTTGAACTTGAAAATTAGCTAAAATAGTCCAAACCCTGTAGGTTCGACATCCGGCTCTTAAAAGAGCCACTGTATTACTTGTACGACCGCATATGCTTGCGCGTGCGCTGAGGCGCAACAAGTTTTTGGAGTCGTTGCTGGGGACTGGTAGGGTTGAGTGAATTTTTAGTTTTTGTGTGATTTTTATTTTTCTTAAGTGTTGAAAAACTTGGTCTTAGTCTGCTATATTGCAGGTAACAGATTGTCCATGCAGAACTTGCAAGGAATACAAGGCTGATGGAACCTTTGTTGGAACCTGAACGCCAACTACATTTGCTCAGGAGAGAAGCTCTAGAGTGAAGTTGAAAAGGTTACAAGAGCAGTTACAACAACATCCACCAGTTGGGAAAGCAGTTGTTGCCTAATCAGATGGCAGCCCGACCAGTTCGCGAAGTAGCAATCCCACTAGCGACGAATGTGGCCTCCAGTATTCGCAAATCGGAGCCCACAAAAAACTTTGAGCTGAAATAGAACATGGTGCAGTTGCTATATTCTAGTGTCCAGTTCATTGGGATGACTAGTGAGGACCCACAGCAGCACTTACAGAATTTCCTGGAGATCAGTGACACTTTTGTCCCCACCAGAGTGTAAACTGACTATGTCCGACTCACTCTCTTCCCATTTTCATTGTTGGGAGAGGCAAAGAAGTGGTTGAAGGCTGAGCTACCGAATTCCATTATTTCTTGGGAAGACCTAGCAAGGAAGTTCCTCATCAGATTCTTCCCTTCAGGAAAGACTACCAAGCTCAGAAGTGAGATATTAAGCTTCAAACAGAGGACGGAGGAGAACTTATATTTGGCTTGGGAGAGATTCAAGTCATTATTGAGAGACTTCCCCCATCACCAGCAGTCCAATGAGGTGTTAGCCCATACTTTTGTAAAGAGTCTAGACCAACATACAAAAATCTTATTAGACTTTGCATCGGGTGGGCAAGCATTGGAGAAGACATATGATGAGTTGTACACTTCTTAAACAGAATTGCTCAAGGAAACCCAGAGTGGCACAGTAAATCATCAAGAGGGGCAGGAAAGAGAGCAGCAAGGCTGATAGAAGTGGATAGTGTCAATGCCTTAGCAGCACAACTAGCATCGTTGCTGCACTAGATGATGACTCAGTTCACCAAACTGAGTATGAACCAACCGTAGGGACAGGTGAATGCAATTCAGCAGGCTTTGAGTTGGTTCAAAATTTGTGGTAATAATGGGCATAATACAGAATCTTCCAGGGCCAATCCTGAATATGTCAATTTTGTGGGGAATGTTCAGAGAAACAATCAAACTTATGGGAACACCTACAATAAGAATCGACAGATTCACCCAAATTTTTATTTGGGTGGCAATCAGAGTCAGAGCTACCAGTAACCTCAACAGCAGCAGTATCAGCAGCAAAACAGGAAGAATAGTGATCAGTCAAGCAACAGCAACATTGAGGAGATGTTGCAGAAAATTATGGCTACTCAGACCCAATTGGCAGAGAATCAAGCAAGGATGGTTCAGATTTGAAATATCAGCATATGGCCTGCAATCTAGAGAAGCAGATGAGTCAATTAGCAACTGCTCAGCATACCAGACCTCAAGGAGGGTTACCTAATGACACAGATACAAACCCCCAATAGGTCAATGCCATCAGTCTGAGGAGTGGCAGGAAATTGGCTGATGCACCACCGATTAAGAAGAGAAATGAGGGTCAGCCAGAGTTGGTCAGATAGGGTTCATCAGCTAATAGAGAAGAAACTAAGAGTGCTGGGAAACACAATGCACAACCAACATTGCAGCCAGCGCAGAGACAACCACCACCATTCCCACAAAGGCTCAATAAGATCAAGGAAGAGAATGTATTAAGAAGTTCTTTGATATTTTCAAAGAACTTCACATCAATTTGTCGTTACTTGATGTTTTGCAGGGAATGCTAAAGTACGCTAAATACTTGAAAATGTGGGGGCCAATAAAGTTAGGTTGGTGGATGTCCAGACAGTGAAACTTACTGAGAAGTGCAGCTACAGAGTGATAAGCAAGATACCAAAGAAGCTCAAAGACCCAGGGAGTTTCACCCCCCCCCCCCCCCGTACAAATTGGTGAAACTAATATTATCATGCTCTTTGTGACTTAGGAGAAGTAGTAAATCTAATTACCCTATATCTGTTTAACACCCTAGAGTTGGGCAAGCCGAGGCCCATAAGAGTTAGGCTGCAGTTGGCAGACAAGTCCACAGTGGCACCTGAGGGAATCATTGAAGGCCTTCTTATCAAAGTAGGTAAATTCATTATACCTGTTGACTTTATAATTCTTGACTTTAAAGTTGATGATAAGGTACCCTTGATCTTGGGACGACCATTCTCGGCAACTGGAGGAGCCATCATAAATGTGAGAGCAGGTACCCTTAAAATGAGGGTCAATGATGAAGAAGAGCTTTTTTGAGTCTATCAAGATATCAACCCACACACACACTACCACCATCTTTGTAAGATCAGTGTGTTGTTAGAAGCTAAGTGTAGGGTGGTGGTAGATTCCATAGGTCCACTGTTGTAGGACATGATGGCATTTCAGCCTGAATCTGATGGAGGGCTAAAATTGAAAGAGAAGTTGGAAGAAGAGAGGGATAGAGTGGAGGTTGTTCCCTCTAAAAACAAGAAGAAGAGAGATGGTTCTCCAAAGGGAACACTTGTTTGAGGATATCCTGAAAAGGATAGTCCACGTTGTACCGTGACGTAAAATCAAGTGCTGCTTGGGAAGCAACCCAAGAGTACCACAGGTACACTTTCTTTTTAGATTGTGTTGTATTTTGTTATTTTTCACTTGTGTTGTTTGTTGTGGTTGTTAAGCATAGATTCAGGGGAAGTTTGAGTACCCAAGGAAGGAAGAGCTAAAGAGCATGACAAGAAAATAAGTGTGGGGTCTGGGACCCACGTGTTCAACAATGCAGAAAAATATGTTGTTAACTAGGCCTAGAGGCCTCAGGGAGTATTTCTCACCCTTATGTTAATTTTAAATGATGCTTTTGGGACACAACATAATTCAAGTGTGGGGTGAGGGAACTTTCAAAATTTTGAATTGTGTTCTTAGTGAATTTGGGTATGGTTGGCGCTTGGTCTGAATTGTGGTTGTTGATCACCCACCTTTTGATTTTTCTTCTCAGTTCTATTCTGAAGGAGGCCACTTTGAACCGAGAAATAAAATTTTTCTTTGTCTGTGCATAATGGTGTAGTCATAGTTAGGGACTTTTTCCAACGATGGATGGATGACAACCATCTTGAGGGAAAAATAGTCAATAGGTTTGTGTTTTGAACCCTTAGTTGATTGATAGCTTGATGTTCTTGTTATATGCTATACACAATTGTGAGATGCAAGTGTGATAAATTTTGAAGCATGTTTAGCAATTGTATAACTCTGTTGGGACACCTAGGCTCTTGAATATGACTCTATGTGCTTAAAGCTTAATTCTGAATTCTTGTGATTAGCTGAGTTAAGAGTCTATTGAATTTATTTTGAATTGAGCATGTGCTGCAAGTGTAAGGTTTTGAATATTCCATGCCATTGTGTAGTGTCCAAAACTTGCCTGGTGTGTATACAAAACAAAATGAGGGATGTCGATTGTAGGAGATGATTTAAGCATTTCTTTGAATAGGCCCAATTTTTATCCATCGCTTTACCTACCTTTAATATATGATCCTAGTTAGCCCCATTGAGCATTTAGCCTATTCTTTGCTAGCCACAAAATGATCTTAATCCTTTTCTCAATAGCCTTGAATTTGATCGAAAACTCCTAAGCGCTTAAGTGAAAATGTAAAAGAAGTTAAGGAGTGAGAAGTTGGAAGAACAAGGACAAGAGTAGTTGTGGGAGTTGATGAAAAGACTAGAGGTGCACTTTTTTAAAAATGAATAAGAATTAGTATGGAGTAAAAGAAGAAAAGAGCAAAAAAATTGCTTAAGTACTCCTTATTAATAGCTTAAGTGTGCCTAATGAAATCGGGAAACAAAGAGGAAAAATGGGAGTTGAAAAGAATAAAGGTGAAGTAAGAAGATAGAGAGTCATAACGAAAGTATGATGTATTAAAAGCGCTTAGGGAAGATAGTCACTATTACTAGCCAGAATAGTATCTACCCGTCCCTTAGCTTACATTACAACCCATAAAGTCCTACTTGATCTTACTTCCAAACATTCCTAAACTAGTAGAGAAAAATATTAAAGGCAAGTTTATGGGTCAATACATGTTGCATGTGAATTCTCTGAGAGAGTGAGCTTACTTCTTATCGGGCACATGTTTGATGAAGGATAAATTCATGTTGGATGTCTTAATTGGTTAATTTGCATGAATTTTCTATGTTTAAGAGTCGATTCTTGAGGCTAGCAAGTTTTAACTTAGTTATATGGGGTTTTAGTGGTGAGATATCGCATGCTCTTTCTTAATCTTGCAATCTAAAACAATTGGTGTAGACGTAGCTTGAATCATATTGTTTCAATTAGCTATGTGTGAGTTCTTCATGTGCGTGAGATGTAATAGAGTTGTTCGAGAACGAACAAGGCTTTAAGTGTGGGATAGTGATCTTGGGCATAATTACGTGCCCAAGTGCTATTTTATATCTCAGTCTTAGTCATGTTTGTTAATTTAATTGATTATATTCTCATGTGATCTCATATAATTATGAGCATACACTAACCAATGTGATTACCCTTGGTTGTAGGTGAAAAATGCAAAGGATGGGCTTAATATGATGATGCATGAAGATTAAGGAAGATTGGGATTGAGTGACAAGAAAGGGACTTGAAGAAAACATGGAAGTGTCATGACCGCACCTTGCATCGTGCCACGGCAAGAGATTGCCGCGATGGGAACCATGTCATGCACATGGCATGCACGCGAGATGCTTTCCAGGCAGTGTGCCTGCACGACAGCTCCATGCCATGTCGGCCAAGCTCTATACCAACAGGCGTGTCATGCCCCATGCCATGCACGCGCGAGGAGATGTCAACTGTCGCAAGATACTGCGCATCCAAGCCGTGTCACGACGTGCAATTGGTGCAATGGCCTCCGTGCCATGCCCCACACCCTCGTTTATGCCATTTCCAAGGCCGACAATTTCCAGTGAGCTTACGTGTTTGCTCCGTGTCATGAAGACAAATCAGCACACGGCCAAATTTTGCATTTTCCATTTAATATAAATAGGACCCTTAGCTTCTAAAATCATTTTGATCACGAAAATATTTTGGGAAAGCGGAGAGAAGCGAAGGGAGAAGTGAAGAACTCTACCTAGGGTTCATTATTTTTCATTCTCTTTTTATTACTCATGTAAGTACATTACTTTACTTATGTTTTTGAGTAATTATACGAACATGAGTGGCTAAAACCCTTCCTCTATGGTTGTGGCCACATGATATGAATGTAAATGCATGACATTATCTTCAATTTGAGTTTTAGTTGTTGTTTTGTCTTGCATTCTTAATTATTGATGTTTTTATTCTTGATCACCATGAAAACAAACTCGTTAAACTTAGGTAAAAGCTCTAAAGAGTAACCCTACGTTAGAACACAAGAATGTATGGAGCAAGTTCTTGTCTTTACAATAAGTTTCGCGGTTAGGATAAAAACTATACCTAATTTGCCTTGCTTGGTTAATAAAATGGGATGATAGCTGGACTCCGACTTAGAATTGTCATATCACCACTCATAGAAGTAGTTGTGAAGCTAATTCAGGTTAAATACTTAGAGGTACGAAAGTCCATAATCAAGGGCATAAACCCCGTAAACCACATCCATGTAGTTAAATTGCTCACGAATTAGGATGTCACATCCCCGCTCAATGATGTAGGTGTGAGACTAGTTTGCTGTGTTTAGAGGCTCGAGAAACCATGAACACTACATTTTTACTCTGTGAGACAACAACTAAAGTTTTCATACTTGAACCATTGTGAATTTTAGCATTGCATGATTATCGGGCCTTAACTCTAGTTTCTTCTTGTATTGTTTTCCTATTGTTTTGTGATCATCCCTAGATTTAATTACAACTTTCAAAATATTTACAAACAACACTTGTTAAATTTAACTTAACACTTGAACTTGAACATTCATTGAAATAGTCCAGTCCCTGTGGGTTCGACATTCGGCTTTTAAAAGGGCCACGGTATTACTTATACATCCGCGTATGCTTGCGCGTGCGCTGGGGCACAACAATAATGGCTCCCAACAGATGATGAATAACAAGACTCTAGAAATGGTACCATTTCTACTTATGGGTTGCATCTACCATCAGTGCAAATCTTTTCTTTTGTTGAAAGGTCAACCCCTCAGGTATGATACTTTTTGCCAAATAATTAGCAAAATATGCAAACCCCGGTGTTACGTCGTGGGTTTTAGAAAGAATATGTTCATCTGGGAATTCATCGTTAATCTCCTTATATACTCCCGGAAAACTATATGTATCTAAGCGCGATAGATGGTCGGCCACTTGATTCTTACATCCCTTATGATCCTTCACTTCAAAGTTGAATTCTGTCAACAATAGGACCCACCTAATAAGCCTGGGTTTATTATCTTTCTTGGTCATCAAATATCTAAATGTTGCATGGTCCGTGTGCACCACCACTTTGGTCCCCAACAAATATGCCCAATACTTTTCAAACACAAACACTACTGGGAGCAGCTCTTTTTCAGTCACTGTGTAGTTTGTTTGTGCGTCATTCAAGGGTTTACTAGCGCAATAAATAGGGTGAAAAATCTTTTCCTTCTGCTGACCAAGGACATCCCCTAATGCTACGCCACTAGCATCATACATTAGCTCAAAAGGTTTTGACCAATCCGGTGTTGTGATAATTGGAGGAGACACCAGCTTTTATTTCAATTCCACAAAAGCCCTCATACATCCCTCATCAAAGTTGAACTTTGCCTCTTTTTCTAACAATCGAAATAAAGGATGGGCTATCTTGGAGAAATCTTAGATGAAACGGCGGTAAAATCCCACATGCCCTATAAAACTTCTAATACCTTTCACCATGCTTGGTGGAGGTAACTAGGCAATTTCATCAATCTTGGCTTGGTCTACCTCAATCCCCTTCTCAAAAATTTTGTGTCCCAAAATAATTCCTTCTTTCACGATGAAATGACACTTTTCCCAATTAAGTACCAAGTTTGTCTCTTCACATCTCTTTAATACCTCTTCTAGATATACCAAGCAATCTTCAAATGAATTTCCCACTACTGAGAAGTCATCCATGAATACTTCCATAGTATCCTCCACCATATCTGAAAAAGTACACATCATACACCTCGGAGAAGTTGTCGGAGCACTGCAAAGTCCGAAAGGCATCCTCTTGAATGCAAAAGTACCATAGGGACATGTAAATGTGGTTTTCTCTTGATCCTCAGGCACAATAGAAATTTGATTGTATCCTGAATATCCATCCAAGAAAATATAATATTCTTTCCTAGACAAGCGATCTACCATTTGGTCAATGAAGGGGACTGGAAAGTGATCCCTTTTTGTCTAAGGGTTCAACTTACGGTAATCCATACACACCCTCCATCCAGTAACTGGGCGGATTGCAATTAACTCATTCTTTACATTTGGTATAATTGTAATCCCCCTTTCTTTAGCATACACTGAACATGACTTACCTAACTGTAGTCAGTGATAGGATACACAACTCCTGCATCTAACCATTTAATAATTCTTTCTTGACCACCTCTTGCATAGGTGGATTCAGACGCCTCTGATGCTCTACTGAAGGGCTGCAATATTCTTGAAGGTTGATCTTGTGAGTATAAATACTTGGAGGAATACCTTGATATCAGCTATAGACCACCCTATTGCTCGAATATGCCTTGAGTTCTTCTACTTGATTGGGAGTAAGCTTTGCTGAAATAATTACCGGGAGTGTCTCATTTGCCCCCAATATGAATATCGCAAATGGTTAGGTAATGGTTTGAGTTCCAAGACTAGAGGTACAATGATGGAAGGCTGTGTTGGTGGGGTTGTCTGATTTTGTAGGGAGAGATCGAGTTTCCTCGATTGAAAGGTATAAGTTCCTAGCCCTTTGCTCACTTGACACATCTCCTCCAAGCCTTCATTGTTCAAGAAAAGGCTAGAAAATTGTTTCTTTCAAAATTTCTTCTTCCATCTCCCATCCCAATACTTCTTCATCCTCGATGGCTTCGGATGGTGGAGTTTTTGTTTTCTTTGTTACTTGTTGAGCTGTCATTTGAGATGCTAATAGGTTCATTCTGTCCTCTAACTGTTTTATGGCTACATCATCATTCTTCACTATTTTGGTGAGGTCCAACAATTCACTTCGCAATTTCTGAATTCCTGAATCAGTTGAAATAACTTTTTCAAGCACCACCTCAAGAGTTTTTCTCATGCAAGACGAGAGGGATTCATCACTACCTTGACTACTCGTTTCAGCTAAACAAACATCATTCCGACCTTGATTTTCATTATAAGAATATCCATAGCCTTGATTTTCTTGTTGGTACCTTATATGAAAACCCCTCATATGATTCATTAGCAACTCTATTTGTTTCATCATAACCATCAATACTGTGTGTTTTCTTCCTTCTCTCCTCCACATCTTATCCATCAATTAGAGGGTCTCTACATAAGGTTCCCTTTCAGGGTCTCTCAGCAGCCTTTCAAAGGGACTCATTAGCATATCATCAACAATCCAACAATGTCAAAATGTTGCACCACTAAGATAGTAAAGTAAAACAAGTTAAGATGCAAGATCACTTCAAATTAGCAAACAATTCAAGGATATCAAGCGCTAGTCCCCGGTAACAGCATCATTTTTTATAACGCTCAAACTACACTCCTCATTTAGAGAGAATGTAAGTGATCATTGTATCTAAATAAATAACCCGATGAGTGTCGGGGTCAAATTCCACAAGGACTAGAGAATGGTTTGCACAAGAGGTTTTTAGTGAATTGAATAGATTCGCATCCAAGCAATGAAATTGTAAATGTAAATTTTAGGGGAGGTGAAGGAAAAAATATTGTGGATTCTAAAACTAGCTAATCAAGAGAGAAAGATAACCAAAATTGAGAAACAATAATGATTAAAGCCTAGAGGTGTAGTGTAGATGGGATGTCAATCAAAACAGAATTTACTAGATAGGCATATTATTACTAATATGTGTAAATAACCTTGGAAAAAGATGGAGCCCGATATTTTTCAACCAGTTGGGCTCCTTACCCTCGAGTCCTTTCGAACCTCAAGAAACAATTCAACTATTCCAATATGGTTTGTATTAGGGGCTGAACTATTTCTAGCCATCAACCTCTAAAGGGATTAAGATCATGGATTTTGGCTATTTCTAACCCAACCCCACATAATCAAGTCCCAATCCATTATTATATTCTCCCTCATTACTTAATTCTTCTTTTTCAAGCTAAAATCAAGTAAGAAATAATAGCCATATTTGCAACTATGAGCAATCAACTATAATTCGAGGAGAATTCAATATATTTACACTAATTAAGTAAGAAGAAGACAAATCTAGAAATATCCAATCAAATTAAACACTCATCATCACACACCTCTAGCTTTAGATTTAGCTACTCATAATTGGGAAACACTAGGTGTTACACCCGGTAAGTTTCTAACATTTAGTCGGCTTATTCGTACGTTGGTTGAGAGTTTTAGAGTGCCATACCTATGAGGAAAGGGCCCAGGGAAAGGTCAAACGGGTGCCAAGTCGGGATTTCAGGGGAGGAGGCCGAACCAAGTTGCCCAGAAGGGTAAAGTGGCATGGAGCAGCCCCCTCCGCGGTAACCAAAGTGGCATGGAGCAGAATTGGTGCGACCAGAAAAGTTCCATGTTGCCCTGTCTTCCGCCTCAAGTATATAAAGGCCTCACACATAGATGTTATCTTATTTTCCAAATAACTTTGGCCATCAGAGATAAGAACGAGGGAAAACTATTGAAAATCATCCGATTATGTTGTTAAACACCGTCCAAATCTAAATTAACTCCGGGTAGTGAAGTATAAGGTTGCAGAGAGCATCGCTGCGAAGTTATTTTTATAAAATATGCCTGGAAAATCATCGTCGCCGAGCTTAAGTTGGTGGAATTGCTTCAAACTAGTGTCAATATTATCACAGACTTAAAGTAAGCATTTCTCCTTTCTAGACTCCCGAGAATTACAAGTTTTCAATCATCTTTTGATAGGTTGAAATATGTTACTATATATATATATATATAAAAAGTTATTGCTTTCTTCGAATTCAGTAACGAAGTTGGCCCCATTCTTTCATTAATATGATTACAGTTGAGAAGGGCAGTTGAATACAAGTTGATACTCATCAATTAGTCAGAAAATGGCGAACGAGGTATGTAAGGCTTAACTCTCGGCAAGTATCCTTATCGTACAGTGTTACGACTTATGTTCTCAAATAGAAATAACAATCTCAGATGTTGTAGATAGTCTCTACCATTAGATTGTAGTTCGACATGTTGTAATTAGCTGCTATTGATATACATATATAAATATCAGCTATGTTGCGGTTAGCTGTGATCTTGGGCAAAATGGCATGCCCAAGGGATACTTTACAACTTAGTTTTGTCTTGTTTAGCTACTTATGTATATACATTCTCATGTAATTTCATGTAAATGTGAATATATATACTAACCAACATGATTAGTTCTTAATTTTGTAGGTTTAAAATGAATTTAAGGAACTAATCCATGAGTTGGTGAAGTGGAGGCATGGAATCGGAAGTAAAACGCGAACGTCGGCAAGGGGGACACGCGAAACAGCCCACCTGCGCGTTGGCAACGTGCCACGGCAGGCAGGCTGCGCGACCAGTGGTGTACCATGGCCCCTAGCGCCCTGCACAAGCAGCGTGACACGCCGCCAATGCGTCAGGGGGCTACTTGGAGACTGTTTTGTATTTCCAGTGTGCCTACGCGATGCCTCCATGTCACGGAGGTAAATTGGCGCGTTCACCTCCGTGCCACAGAGCTATTCCATGCCGGGCATAATTTTGTATATTTCTTATTTACTATAAATAGGTCCCTTAGCTCCTAAAAACATTTTGTCACGTAATATTTCTGAAAAACTACCAAGGAGTGAAGGGAGAAGTGGGAGAACTCACCTAGGGTTCTTAAATTTCATCTTCTCTTCTACCAATTCTTGTAAGTATGTTACTTTAATTATGTTTTCTTGTAATTGAACGAACTTGAGTGGCTAGAACCCTTCCTCTAGGGTTGAAGCCACAAGGTATGATTGCGATTATGTGAATGTGTTTTGGTTTTAAGTTATTGATTGTTGTTTTGTCTTACATTCTTAATTATGGTTGTTTTTATGATTGATCACCATGAAAACACACACGTTACACCTAGGTAAAAGCTTCAGAAAGTAAACATAGGCAAGAACAAACAATGTAGGGAGCAAGTTTGTATCTTACGATATAATTCGCGGTTAGGATAAGAAATTATACCTAATTCGCCTTGCTTGGTTACTAAAACAGGATGAGCTAGATACAAACTTAGAATTATCACATCACCACTCGTAGAAGTAGTTGTGAATCTAAGTTCGGTTAAATGATTAGTGGTACGAAAGTCCCTAATCAAGAACATAAACCCCATAAACCACATCCACATAATTGAATTGCCCACGAACTAGAATGTCACATCCCCGCTCAACGATGTAGTTGTGAGGCTAGTTTGTCATGTTTAGAGGCTCGAAATACCATGAACATGCAATTTTAATTATGTGAGACGACAATTGATAATTCCATACTTAAACCATTACAAAGCGTAGTATCGCATGATTATCCGGCGTTAGCTCTAGTTTCTTCTTGAATGTTTTCAGAGTATTTCTGTGACCACCCCTAGACTTAATTAAACTTTATCGAAAAAGTCTATATCAACACTTGCAAAAGTAAATATCACACTCGAACTTTATAATTAGCTGAATTAGTCCAGTACCTGTGGGTTCGACATCCGGCTCTTAAAAAGGGCCACTGTATTACTTGTAAGACCACGTAGCTTGCGTGTGCGCTTGGGCGCAGTCGTCAACAAGTTTTTGGTGTTGTCGCCGAGGATACAACAAGTTTTTAGCGCCATTGCCGGGGACTCGGCGAAGTTTAGTGAATTTATCTGTTCTTGTGTGATTTTTAATTTCCTTAAGTGTTGAGAAACTTTGTATTAGTCTGACTTATTGCAGGTGACAGGTGATCTTGGGAAGATTTATATGCCCAAGTGATACTCAAAAGTATCATTTTCGCCTTGTTTATCTAGCAATGTGTATACATTTTCATGTAATTGGTAATAAAATGTGAATTTATACTAACCAACATGATTAGCATTGTTTTGCAGGTAAAATGTGATTTCGGGAAGCTAAAATGCATGTTGGATGATATCGGAGTTGGACTTGGATGCGAGTAAGGAAAAGGCATTGGACAGCATGAATTAAAGGGGCTCCGCGATGGAGCCATGTCACGCTGCCATCGCGGAGGCATTCTGCCTGGAGGGTGAAAATTCACCAAATTTCCAGTGAAGGTCCGCGTTTGCTCCGTGGCATGGAGCCAATGCTCCGTGATGCACGTCGTGCCACGTTGAGCTTGAATTCCCGGACCCCCAGTTCCAGTGAGGGTCCGCGTTCATGGCGTGTCACGGAGGCAGTGCTCCGCGATGCACTCCGTGACACGTTGCTCATTATTCCGGGAAAAATTCCCACTAGTATAAATAGAACACTTAAGTTCATTTTTCATAATTCAGACTTGGTGGAGCAAGGACGTGGGTTACAGGCAGTTGAGGGACGAAAAGTTCATGGTTTTTTCTCTCTTTCTTTCTTCTTTAATTCAATTGCTTGTATGATTAACACTCGTTTTATGATGATTAATCCACAAATGAGTGGCTAATTCCCTTCCTTGCTGAGGTTGTGAACAATTGTGATGAAATTTGATTATTGATTATCTGGTTTTTCATCTTTTTCTTCCATGTTGTTCTATTAATTCTTGTTTCTACTGCATAGGTATGTGGCCTATATTAATGTACATCTAAAAAGTCCGATTTCACTCGAGAGAGCACGAAATTGGAAAGTTGTGAATTAATAGGATATTGTTCTTTACTTGGTTTGGGAAAACTGAGTTTTGATGTGCCTTCAGGATAGAAATATACCTGAAAGTCGTATTAGTCAATTTAGGAACCGGAATTGTATGGCTAGAACATGAATTGCATTTGATCACAGAAATGTAGACGGATGGTTCATGATTCTTAAGTGAGATTAAATACGAGAGTTTTAATCTCTTTGCAAATGTTCTTGGCTAGCAACAGGAAGAAAAGATTAACAAATTTATGATGATAATCAGTTTCATTACATGTTCTTTTAACCTTAGCATGCTCTTATCCATAGTTCAGATTCAAAGTAGATAATTGTTCTTAGTTTTAGTGTAAAATTTATCAAACAAACTATCAACTTTTTGGTTAAGTTGTTGTCAGCATATTTAGAAGTAAAAATATAGTATACTTGAGCAAATTGCACTTAACCCAAGTCTCTGTGGGATCGATACTTGGCTTACTAAAGCCACTTACTACTTGTTCGACCACGTGCACTTGCGTGTTGTTTTATATACCCTATAAACGATTCGAACAAGTTTTTGGCGCCGTTGCCGGGGACTTGGCAATTGGTGAATTTGTTTTAAGTGTTAATTTACTGTATTCTTATTTTCTTAAGTGTTGACAACTTGGTCTTAGCCTGTATTTTGCAGACTTAATTGCTGTGAACACTGGCAAGAGACAAAGAGCTGGTGGAATCTTATATAGAGCCAGAACGTATATTTCACAGTAAGAGAAGAGAAGCTATACAAAGAAAGCTGCAGTTGCTCAGACAGACTATTATGGAGCAACAACAGAATCCACCGGTTGTAAGGGCAGTGTTAGTGCCCGAAGAAGCAGCAGCAAGGCCGGTTCGCGAGGTGGCAATCCCACATGCCAATAATGTTACATCAAGTATCCGTAAACTAGAGCCTGGAGGGAGATTTGAACTCAAGCAAAATATGGTGCAATTGTTGCACACAAGCGGGCAATTTACCGGTCTCCCTCATGAAGACCCACAACAGCATCTCCAAAACTTTTTGGAGATAAGTGACACTTACATACCCGCTGGAGTGTCACCTGATTATGTCCGGCTTACCTTATTTCCATTCTCCTTACTTGGAGAAGCCAAGAGGTGGTTGAAAGCTGAGCCACCAAATTCTATTTCAACGTGGGATGGTCTTGCACGGAAGTTCTTGATAAGGTTTTTTCCCTCTGGTAAAACAGCAAGACTTAGAAGTCAAATTCTAAGTTTCAAACAGAGGGAGGGAGAAAATTTATATCAAGCCTGGGAGAGATTTAAATCCATGTTGCGGGACTGTCCTCATCATCATCAGTCCAATGAGGTGTTGGTGCACACATTTATTGAGGGTTTGCAAACCCACACCAAAATATTGCTAGATTCAGCAGCTGGAGGGCAAGCGCTGGAAAAGACTTATGAGGAGTTGTATACCTTGCTAAATCGGATTTCACAGGGCAATCCAGAATGGAATGCTGATTCATCACGAGGTGGGACAAGGAAAGCAGCAGGAGTGCTTGAAGTGGATGGGTTTACGGCTATCGCTGCACAGATAGCTGCCTTGCAAAATTGATTGAACAACCACTTCAGCAACATGACTTTGAACCAGCCTTCAGCTCCAGTTAATGCAGTCCAGCAGATGTGGTGTGAAGTGTGTGGAAGCAGTGAGCACTCAGCTGAGTGCTGTGGAGCCAATCCCGACTCGGTAAACTTTGTGGGTAATGCACAAAGAAATCACCAGCAGTATGGTAGTAGCTACAATTCAAATTGGAGGAATCATCCTAACTTATCATGGGGTAGCAACAACCATCAAGGCCAAAGTTCGGGTCAGGGTGTGCAAAGGAACCAAGGAGGGCAACAGAACTACCAATCTCAAGTCAGAAATAACAATACACCTCCTCCACCACCATCACCCAGCATTGAGGAGATGTTCAAGACCATGATAGCTAACCAAGCTCAATTGCAGGCTGACTATGTGAAATTGGCAGCCGAAGTTAAAAACAATCAGTTAGCTACCAAGGCTCTTGAGTATCCATTTGGGCAATTTGCTAGTGCCCAAAATACAAGGCCTAGAGGAGGACTGCCAAGCGACACGGATCCGAATCCCAAGAAGGTAAATGCAGTGACCACAAGGAGTGGTTTGCAGCTAAGGGAGGTTGAACCAGAAAGACCACCTCAACATTCGGGAGCAGCAGAAGTTGAGGGGGAGAAAAGTTCGGAAAGGGGGAAGACCAAAGAAGCTGAATCAGAATGACCTCCACCCCCGTTCCCTCAACGACTCAAGAAACACAAAGAGGAGGCGTGTTTCAAGAAATTCATGGAGGTTCTTAAATAGGTACATGTTAATTTACCTCTTGTTGATGTCTTGCAGGGAGTGCCTAAATATGCCAAGTACATAAAGGACATCGTGGCCAACAAAAGTCGGTTGACTGAGTATGCTACGGTGGCTTTAACGGAGGAGTGCACTTCCCGAATCCAAAATAGACTGCCCACAAAGCTAAAAGACCCTGGAAGTTTTACTATCCAGCTTACTATTGGGTAGAGCATCCGAGCTCATGGATTGTGTGACTTGGGGGCGAGTATAAATCTGATGCCATCTTCGGTATTCAGAAAGTTGGGTTTAGGGAGTCCTAGACGCACAACCGTAATCTTGCAGTTGGAGGATCGATCCTTAGCTAGGCCGGATGGCATTGTTGAGGATGTTCTAGTGCAAGTTGGCTCCCTAATTTTCCCGGTAGATTTTGTCATGCTGGATTTTGAATCAGACGCGGAAGTCCCATTTATTTTGGGATGACCCTTCTTGGCAACTAGGAAAGCATTAATCGACATAGCTGTGGGGCAACTCACAATGCGAGCACATGACAAGGTAGAGGTGTTCGATGTGTATAAAGCACCCAAGCT
Organism: Datura wrightii; assembly: GCA_035772735.1. Lineage (NCBI taxonomy): Eukaryota > Viridiplantae > Streptophyta > Magnoliopsida > Solanales > Solanaceae > Datura > Datura wrightii. The sequence continues at coordinate 59,603,654 of JASDFA010000002.1, read as the reverse complement.
CCCGATGGTGAATGAAGAACTCTCAGTGATCAATAATGACAAGCAGATGAAGGATTCATGAGAGTTAATGGGAAGACCACCGGATAGGTGTAAGCACTACTGGGGGGAGGACGGTGATCGAGAGAAATCGTCCATCACCCTAACGGACAATTGAGCTTAAATGACGTTGAGACGTGACGGTAAACCAGGCTGCACAGGAGGCAACCCGTGAAAATTTTTTCCTTCATCTTGTAAAGTGTAAATAGATTTTTCTTTTTCTTTTTCTTGATTGATTAAAAAAAATTTTGTTTTAGTTATTGTTTTTAATTTTAGTTAGGTGAAACCTATAATTCTAACCAATTTTGTATAGCGATATGATTTTCCGGTCAAGCGGAGGAAAATGTGCACGGAATCGTGAAGGAAAAGTTGAGGTATGAAAATTTAATAAAATGTAGAAAACAGTGAGCTGGGGCGATAGCTCCGTGTCACGGAGGAGGACCTCCGCATTACCCTCCGTGACACGTTGAGGTATAACCCAGAAATTTTAAAAATTTCTAGAATGCTATCGCGATGGCTCCGTGTCACGGAGGCAGTGCACCGCGATGCACTCCGTGACACGTTGCCGTGTATATCGCGACGGGTCACACCGGGTTGCCGGGTGACCCGCATGTTTTTCTACCTTTTAAACCCCGAAACCTCCCTTTTGCCCCTCATTTTCAATTTCCTCCGCGACCAAACATCCCAAAACCGCTCTCCCATCAACGTTCCACGGCTTAAGGCAAGAAATTACTGAGTTTTCTTCGATTCTTCAACTTCAAGGTATGTTTTTCGATTCCCTCTCAAGTTTTTGTTGATTTTCTTTGATTTTAAGCATGGGAGGTGAGCTAAATTGCCCTAAGTCAAAATTAAGCATGAATTCAAGTTATTTGTTGATTGATAAATGTTCGGAATGTCGTTATGATTGTTTGAACTTGTCGATTGCATAAATTATTCGAATTTGATTGATAAAATCGATTCTAGGGCTTGTTGTTGAATTTGAAGTTGGAAATGTGTTGAAATTGTGAATTTTATGTCGGGTCGTACGTGTTGAATGAGATGAGTCGTTGTAAAAATTGTTGGAATGTTAATAGACGACGAATTCTCGGGTTTGGGGGGAAATGTTGAAATTTGTTCGAATTTGGTTAGTTGGATAGGTTCATGTATATAAATTTTTGTTGTTATTTTTGTTTCTTTGTTTTTCGTTGCTAAGTGCGATAGTTAAAATGTTAGCGATGGTAGTGATTGAGAGTAGTTGTACGAAGTCTGAGTAGTACACAGAAGTTATACCGTCGAATTTTCTTCTGAACGCACTAAGCATGATTGAATAGCTGGTTGGTTTTTGTAAATAAAGTTATTCTTGTCGTATTGTTGTAACTGTAGCTAAGGACTAAGTGTGGGGTAACTTAGCGTAACCCAACCTTAGCCGAAGTTAATATTTATTTAGCTTAACATTGAGCTTGTTGACTTGGGTTGACAGGTAAAATGGCAAGCCGGCAAGATAAAGGGAAAGGTGCATCAACTTCAAGCACCGGAAGGAAGAGACTCAGATTGGGCACAGCAGTCCCAGCAGCACCAGCAGTTCCACGCGGCCAGCGCCGCCAATATGGAACAAGATGGTTAACTGACGAGGGGAAAAAGTGGTACGCCAAGCACAAAGAGAACAAATATTTCCCCGAGGAACATATAGCACGGGAGCCATTGGCACAGGAGTTCCCAAGGATGGTTCATCGGATCGAGGCAGCTGGGCTCAAGTTCATATTCTAGGAGCCCAAAGAATGCAACCTGCACCTGGTTCGGGAGTTCTATGCTAATTGGAACCCATCAATCAAAAGCCATACCATCAAAATCAGAGGGCAGATAGTCACTCTGGAGCCCCACCAGCTCAATGCCATCATAGGAGCGCGGGACACAGACGCCCACGTCCTCCGACAGCTGAACATTACCCCACCGTATGCTGACATCAGACGCACACTGTGTGGGGCCCGATCTACAGCTAGATGGAGGAGGCACAAGGAAAGGAGCTACCACCAGACTCTGCCATATTCACAGATGAATAGGGAAGCCCGAATCTGGCTGAAGATAGTCTGCTCTTGCCTCATCCCGGGGGTACATATGACTGATGTAACCCGGGATCATGTTTGCCTGGTGTACGCCCTGATGAAAGGGCTGGAGATAAATGTCGGGGCGGTTATTATATCCGCCATGAAGAGAGCCCGGTTGCACTAGGGGCACAGGTATGGTTTCGGTGGACTACTCACCATCTTTATCAGGGGCCTCAATGTTGAGGAGGAGGCCCTCGATTATGTCCCGCAGTTGGAGCGGCGGGCCTTAGATGTTACCAAAACTAAGGCTCCCGACACCACCCACGGGCCAGTGCTGACACTTGGCGAGCGACACGCTCGTGATGACCAGTACTTGGCACGGATGTATGGGATGCAGATGCTCCAGCTCAGGATAGGTGGGAGGCCAGCGACAGAGGAGGAGCTATGGCAGCTCGAGCTAGATTACCCGTTTGGCGAAAACGCCAGGGCTCTATGCCGAGTAGGGCCAGCATTTGTAGAGCCCACAGATGATGACGTCCCCACGGACGAGGAGACGCGTCGGGAGGACTCCGATGTGGAGTCCGATGATGACGACGGAGGCGACTCGGACATGGGACATGAAGCAGCAGCACCCGACGAGGAAGTGGAATACTTTAATTGATCAGGGAGTTCCACCACCCGATTTTGTGCTATTTAATTTTTGTGAACACTGGAGACAGTGTTCGGATTAAGTTTGGGGTGGGAGTAGTTAGGTGCTGGGCTGGGCTATTTTGTTTTTATGTTCTCCTCTGTTATTTTGTATGTTGTGTTTCCCTATGTTTGTGAATTTTCAAATTGTTCTGTATTTGTAAATATTTGTGAAATTGATGTGTTTTGTTGAATGTTGCCAGCTGATTCTGTAAATATTTTTTTGTTTATCGAAATGATCGATATTTTTAAAAATTTCTTTAAAGTATTGTGTACAAAAAAAAAATTTCTTTTCCAATCGAAATGATCGATATTTTGCAAATTTTTCAACTTTTTAATTTTGGGTTTCTCAGCGTTTGTTTTCGATTCTTTTACCGAGAATGGTCCCATTGAACCGACATCTTAAGTAGTGACTGTTCCCTATGATAGATGGATGACGACCGTCTTAAGGGAAATGTAGTCGTTAGGAGTAGATATTTTTTTCAATTATTTTTAGTTTTTTTTCCTTGGTGGATTGCATCCCGGAACCTGTAGTTACTATATGGTTGCGAAATTTTGGTTGCGTGTTGTACATGATATTCAAAATGCAAAGGTGATTCGTATGAAAGCATGCAATCTTGTAAATATGTTGAGATAACTCGGCTGTAGAGTTCGATTCAGTGTGATTGAGGCTTAATGTTTGCATTCCTGTAATTAGCTGATTGAAGAATCTATGAATACATCTTGAATCGAGCATGTGCATAAAGTGTGAAGTGACGTGTTGATATTCCATGCTATTGTGAAGTGTCTAGAACTTGCCTGGTGTGTGTACAAAACGAAATGAAGGAGGTGTATTGTAGGAAAGGATGTAGGCATTTCTTTGTTTTAACCGAGAGTTTCTATTTTTTTCTTGTCATACTCCCCCTTTCTGTGATTGTATACCCTAGTCAACCCTTTAAGCCTTTAGCTTATTATTTCTTTCTTTTGTCCAAAAAGTGTAAACCGAGCTTAATTCCTTCTTTTCATTAGCCGTAAAGTCTATACAAAACTCTTAAGCGCTTAAGAAGAGAAAATAATTTTCCCAAAGTGTCAAAGAGTGAGAATGGTGAAATGAAAAAGAAAACCAGAGTGAGGGAAGAAAAGAAAAGGTTGAAGGTGCACTGGTTATAAATAAACGATAATGAAGGTGCATGAATAATCTTTGTTATTGTGTCAAGTGTGCTTAATGAAATCGGCCATACTAAAGTAAATCATCAAGAATGGGATGATGGAAAAAAAAAAGAGAAACAGTGTCCATGAGTGATGGGATGTGTTGAAAAGGCGCTTAAGGATGCTAGTGGCTATTATTGCCTAATCCAATATTTACTAGTTTCATAGCTTCCATTACAACCCATTAAAGTCCTACGTGATCTTACATTGCATTTCTTTATATTAGTGGAGTAATACACTAAGGGAAAGCTTATGGGTCACGACATGATGCATGTGAATTCTTTTGGGAGAGAGAGTGAAATTGTTTTTACATGCCCCTACTTGAATGTTTGTGTGTCACATGAGCAAAAAGGGGAAGATTCTCTTGAGTTGTGAGGGCACATGCTTGATGAAAGATTGATTTTCGTGTCGGATATCTTGATTAGCTGATTTGCATGAGTTTGCCGATATCGAGAGTCGATTCTTAAAGTCTAGGAAGTCTTAATGTATTGAAGGTCATTGCATTGATAAGACCATGCATGCTTTCTTGATGATTTGCTGTATTGAGTAATCGGTATGACCGTAGCTTAAATTGTTGTACCACAGTAGCGAGGTTGGGATGTAAATTGCATGAATTGTATGTTTGTTGTTCGAGGACGAACAAGGATTTAAGTGTGGGGTAAGTGATCTTGGGCAGATTTATATGCCCAAGTGATACTCAAAAGTATCATTTTCGCCTTGTTTATCTAGCAATGTGTATACATTTTCATGTAATTGATAATAAAATGTGAATTTATACTAACCAACATGATTAGCATTGTTTTGCAGGTAAAATGTGATTTCGGGAAGCTAAAATGCATGTTGGATGATATCGGAGTTGGACTTGGATGCGAGCAAGGAAAAGGTATTGGACAGCATGAATCAAAGGTGCTCCGCAATGGAGCCGTGTCACGCTGCCATCGCGGAGGCATTCTGCCTGGAGGGTGAAAATTCACCAAATTTCCAGTGAAGGTCCGCGTTTGTTCCGTGGCACGGAGCCAGTGCTCCGCGATGCACGCCATGCCACGTTGAGCTTGAATTCCCGGACCCCCAGTTCCAGTGAGGGTCCGCGTTCATTGCGTGTCACGGAGGCAGTGCTCCGCGATGCACTCCGTGACACGTTGCTCATTATTCCGGGAAAAATTTCCACTAGTATAAATAGAACACTTAAGTTCATTTTCCATAATTCAGACTTGGTGGAGCAAGGACGTGGGTTACAGGCAGTTGAGGGACGAAAAGTTCAGGGTTTTTTCTCTCTTTCTTTCTTCTTTAATTCAATTGCTTGTATGATTAACACTCGTTTTATGATGATTAATCCACAAATGAGTGGCTACTTCCCTTCCTTGCTAAGGTTGTGAACAATTGTGATGAATTTTGATTATTGATTATCTGGTTTTTCATCTTTTTCTTCCATGTTGTTCTATTAATTCTTGTTTCTACTGCATTGGTGTGTGGCCTACATTAATGTTCATCTAAAAAGTCCGATTTCACTCGAGAGAGCACGAAATTGGAAAGTTGTGAATTAATAGGATATTGTTCTTTACTTGGTTTGGGAAAACTGAGTTTTGATGTGCCTTCAGGATAGAAATATACCTGAAAGTCGTATTAGTCAATTTAGGAACCGGAATTGTATGGCTAGAACATGAATTGCATTTGATCACAGAAATGTAGACGAATGGTTCATGATTCTTAAGTGAGATTAAATACGAGAGTTTTAATCTCTTGGCAAATGTTCTTGGCTAGCAACAGGAAGAAAAGATTAACCAATTTATGATGATAATCAGTTTCATTACATGTTCGTTTAACCTTAGCATGCTCTTATCCATAGTTCAGATTCAAAGTAGATAATTGTTCTTAGTTTTAGTGTAAAATTTATCAAACAAACTATCAACTTTTTGGTTACGTTGTTGTCAACATATTTAGAAGTAAAAATATATGCAAATTGCACTTAACCCAAGTCTCTGTGGGATCGATACTTGGCTTACTAAAGCCACTTACTACTTGTTCGACCACGTGCACTTGCGTGTTGTTTTATATACCCTATAAACGATCCGAACAACAGGTTGTCTTTCCGAGCTGGCTAGGAATAGAGAGCTTGTGGAACCATTGCTTAAACCAGAACGTCGAATTCATTTGCGAAGGAGTGTAGCTCTTGAGCAAAAGATGAAAAGACTTCAAGAAAAGGTACAACAACAACCACCCGCCAGACAAGCACAATTGTCACCGAAAGTAATGGCAGCCACACCAGTTCGCGAAGTGGCAATCCCACTAGCAACAAACGTGAACTCTAGTATACGTAAATCGGAACCTGGAGGGAACTTTGAATTGAAATAGAACACGGTGAATCTGCTACATTCTAGTGGTCAATTCACTAGGATGGCACATGAGGACCTGCAACAGCACTTACAGAACTTTCTTAAGATTAGTGACACTTTTGTCCCCACAGGAGTCTCCACAGACTATGTCCGACTTACCCTCTTCCCATTTCATTGTTGGGAGAGGCAAAAAGGTGGTTGAAAGCTGAGCCACCAAAATCCATAACTTCTTGGGATGATTTGGAGAAGAAGTTCTTCATCAGATTCTTTCCTTCAGGAAAGACTGCAAAATTGAGAAGTGAAATGCTAAGTTTCAAGTAGAGGCCTAATGAGAATTTATATTTGGCTTGGGAAAGATTCAAGTAATTATTAAGAGACTGTCCCCATCACCAGCAATCCAATGACGTGCTGGCCCATACCTTTATAGAAAGTCCAGACCCACACACGAAAATTTTACTAAACTCTACATCGGGTGGGCAAGCTTTAGAGAAGACGTATGATGAGCTATACACGCTGTTAAATAGAATTGCTCAAGGAAATCCAGAGTGTCACAGCGAGTCATCGAGAGAGGCAGGAAAAAGAGCAGGGCTGGTAGAGGTAGATGGTATGAATGCCTTGGCGGCACAGTTGCTTCATTCCAGCATCAGATGATGACTCAGTTCAATAAACTGAGTATAAACCAACAACAAGGGCCAGGTTAATGCAGTTCAGCAAGCTTCGAGTTGGTGTGAAATTTGTGGGAATAATGGGCACAATCCAGAATCTTGTGGAGCCAATCCGGAATCAGTCAATTTTGTAGGGAATGTGCAGAGGAACACTCATAATTTTGGAAACAACTACAATAAAAATTGGCAGAGCCACCCGAATGTTTCTTGGGGTGGAAATCAAAAGCAAAGTTATCAGCAACCTCAACAGCAGCAGTATCATGGAATAGGCAGAATGATGGCCAGTTTAGCAGCAACATTGAGGAAACGTTGCAGAAAATCATGGAGACCCAGACTCAGTTAGCAGAAAATCAGGCAAGGATGGCATCAGACTTGAAGAATCAGCAATTGACCACCCACAATCTAGAAAAGCAGATGGGTCAGATAGCAGCTGCCCAAAATATGAGACCGCAGGGAGGACTACCAAGTGACACAGATCCTAACCCCCGTCAGGTCAACGCCATCAGTCTGAGGAGCGGCAAACAAGTAGCTGATGCAGTGCCAAAAGAGAAAAGAAATGAGGTGCAGCCGGAGTTGGTTAGACAAGAACCATCCACTGACAAGGGAGAGAATCAGAGTGTTGTGCAACAAAATGCACAATCTTCATTACAGCCAGCACAAAGATCACCACCACCATTTCCTCAGAGATTCAGAAAGAGCAAGGAGGAGGAATGCTTCAAAAAGTTCTTTGAGATTTTCAAAGAACTTCACATAAATTTTCCTCTTATTGATGTTTTGCAGGAAATGCCCAAGTATGCCAAATACTTGAAGGATGTGATGGCCAATAAAGTCATATTGATGGATGTACAGATAGTAGCACTGACGGAGGAGTGCAGTCACAGGGTGTTGAGCAAAATTCTGAAGAAGCTCAAAGACCCAAGGAGTTTTACCCTCCCCATACAAATTGGTAAAGCTAAAGTGCTACGAGCTTTATGTGATTTAGGGTCAGCAGTGAATCTAATGCCCCTATCTTTATTTAACACCCTGGGGTTGGCAAAATCGAGGCTAACAAGGTTGATGCTGCAGCTGGCGGATAAGTCGCGAGTGGCACCGGATGGAATCATAGAGGACCTTCTCATCAAAGTGGGTAAGTTTATTATACCTGCTAATTTTATTATCTTAGATTTTCATGTTGATGACCAGGTACCGTTAATCTTGGGGCCATTCTTGGCCACCGGAGGAGCGGTAATTGACTTAAGAGCAGGGACCCTGAAAATAAGGGTCGATGATGAAGAAGAACTCTTCCGAGTATACCAAGAGATTAACCCACCCACACACTACATAAACCTTTGTAAGGTGAGTGTGTTGTCAGAGGATAAGTGTGGGGTGGTTGATTCCACAGGTCCACGACCAAAAGTAATGATAAGTGTTCAGCCTGAGTCTGATAAAGGGCTTTAGTTGGATAAGAAGTTGGAGGAAGAGAGGAACAGAGTGGAGCTTGTTTCCTCCAAAATTCAAAAGATAAGAAGATTGTTCTCGAAAGGGAACGCAGGTATAAGGATGTCCTAAAAAGGATAGTCCAGGTCGTGCTATGACATAAAATAAGACGCTGCTTGGGAGGTAACCCATGGCTACCATAGGTACAATTTGTAATTGTTGTTTATGTTGATTTTGTTTATTGTCAACTTGTGTTATTTTTGGTTGATATTTAAGCACAAATGGAGGGGAAGTCTGAGTACCCATGGAGGAGGAAGCTAACAAGCATGGAAGAGAAAAATTGTGGGGTCGAATACCCACTTGTGCAAAAATAAAGAAAAACATGCTGTTAGCTAGGCATAGAGGCCCAGGGAGTATTTCTCACCCTTTGGAACTTTAATTTGATGCTTTGGAGACATAGCATGATTCAAGTGTGGGGTGAGAAAAATTTTAAAAAAAATTGTGCTTAATGATTTTTGGTGAATTAGTGCTTGCGAGAAATATTGGAACAAAATTTTTGAATTAAGCATGAGATCATCACCCGTTGGTTTTTCTTTTCGGTTCTTTTCCGACGAGGGGTCTTTGAAACGAATAATAAAAAAATTATTTGTCTGTATATAATGTTCTTAGTCATAGTTAGAGACTATTTTCGACGATGGATGGATGACGACCGTCTTGAGGAAAAATTAGTTAATAGGTTTTGGTTTTTGAACCTGTAGCTAATTGATGGCTTAATGTTCTTGTTATGTGCTATAAATGATTGTAAGATACAAGTGTGGTTAGTGTTGAAGCATGTAAGAAGTGTATAACTTTGTTTGAGATACTTAGGCTCTTGAATTTGACTCGATGTGATTGAATCTTAATTCTGAATTTTTGTGATTAGCTGAGTTAAGAGTCTGCTGAATGTTTCTTGAATTGAGCATGTGCTGTGAGTGAAAGTTTTTCGAATAATCCATGCTATTGTGGAATGTCTAGAACTTGCCTGGTGTGTAAATAAAATGAAATGAAGGATGTGGACTATAGAAGATGATTTAGGCATTTCTTTGAATGAACCTAATTGTTATCCCTAACTTTAGCTACCTTGAATGTTGAATCCTAGTGAGCCCCATTGAGCCTTAAGCCTATTATTTGATAGCTACAAAATAAGCTTAATCCTTTTTCTTTCATTAGCCTTGAATTTGATCCAAAACTCCTAAGCGCTTAAGGGAAAAATCCGAAAGAGTGAAGGAGTGAGAAGCATGAAAAAGAAGGAAAAGTAGCAGTTGTAAAAGTTGAGAAAGGTCAAGGGTGCACTTGTTTGAAAATTCTTGAGTATTGGTAGGGAGTAAGAAATAAATGAATGAAAAAGTTGCTTAAGTAACCCTTACTAATAAGCTGAATGTGCTTAAAGAAATGGAAATAAGAAGAGGAAATTCAAGAGTGTAAGGAATAAGGAGGAAGTAAGAAAAGAGATGTCCTTAATGAAGGTTGAAGTTATTAAAAGCGCTTGGGGAAGATAGCCACTGTTATTATCCATAATATTACCTACCTTTCCCTTAGATTACATTACAACCCATTAAGTCCTACTTGATCTTACGTTCAAACATCCTTAAATTCGTGGAGTAAAACACTAAGGGCAAGCTTATGGTTCACTACATGATGCATGTGAATTCTTTGAGAGAGAGAGCATAATTTTATTCATATACCCATACTTGTTTTGATTTGAAAATTTGTGAGTAAAAATGGGTAACTCTCTTGTTGTGAGGGCACATGTTTAATGAGAGATAACATTCATGTCGGATTTCATGATCGGTTGATTTGCATGAGTTTGCTAAGATTGAGATTCGATTCTTGAGGTTAAGAAGTCTTAACTTAGTTGTATATCATTTCATTGATTAAATTGTGCATGCTCTATTGTTAACATTCTATCTTAAACAATCATTGTAGTTGTAGCTTGAATTCTCTTGCTAAATTAGTTATGTGTGAGTCTTCATTTACATGAGAAGTAAAAGGGTTGTTCGAGGACGAACAAGGCTTTAAGTGTGGGGTGGTTGATCTTGGGAAAAATGGCATGCCCAAGGGGTACTTTACAACTTAGTTTTGTATTGTTTAGCTACTTATTTATATACATTCTCATGTAATTTTACGTAAATGTGAATATATATACTAACCAACATGATTAGTTCTTGTTTTTGTTAGTTTAAAATGAATTTGAGGAACTAATCCATGAGTTGGTCAAGTGGAGGCATGGAATCGGAAGTAAAACGCGAACGTCGGCAAGGGGTACATGCGAAACAACCCACCTGCGCGTTGGCAACGTGCCAAAGCAGGCAGGCTGCACGACCAGTGGCGTGCCACGGCCCCTAACGCTCTGCACAAGCAGCGTGACCCACTGCCAACGAGGCAGGGGGCTGCTTGGTAACTATTCTGTATTTCCAGTGTGCCTACGCGATGCCTCTGTGTCACGGAGGTAAATTGGCATGTTCACCTCCATGCCACGGAGCTATTCCATGCCAGGCATAATTTTGTATAGTTCTTATTTACTATAAATAGGTCCCTTAGCTCCTAAAAACATTTTATCACGTAATATTTCTGAAAAACTACCAAGGCGTGAAGGGAGAAGTGGGAGAACTCACCTAGGGTTCTTAAATTTCATCTTCTTTTCTACCAATTCTTGTAAGTATGTTACTTTAATTATGTTTTCTTGTAATTATACGAACTTGAGTGACTAGAACCCTTCCTCTAGGGTTCAAGCCACAAGGTATGATTGCGATTATGCAAATGTATTTTGGTTTTAAGTTATTGATTGTTGTTTTGTCTTACATTCTTAATTATGGTTGTTTTTATGATTGATCACCATGAAAACACACACGTTACACCTAGGTAAATGCTTCATAAAGTAAACCTAGGCAAGAACAAACAATGTAGGGAGCAAGTTTGTATCTTACGATATAATTCGCGGTTAGGATAAGAAATTATACCTAATTTGCCTTGCTTGGTTACTAAAACAGGATGAGCTAGACACCAACTTAGAATTATCACATCACCACTCGTAGAAGTAGTTGTGAATCTAAGTTCGGTTAAATGATTAGAGGTATGAAAGTCCCTAATCAAGAGCATAAACCCCGTAAACCACATCCACGTAATTGAATTGCCCACGAACTAGAATGTCACATCCCCGCTCAACGATGTAGTTGTGAGGCTAGTTTGTCGTGTTTAGAGGCTCGAAAGACCATGAACATGCAATTTTAATTATGTGAGATGACAATTGATAATTCCATACTTAAACCATTACAAAGCGTAGTATCGCATGATTATTCGGCGTTAGCTCTAGTTTCTTCTTGAATGTTTTCAGAGTATTTTTGTGACTGCCCCTAGACTTAATTAAACTTAATCGAAAAAGTCTATATCAACACTTGTGAAAGTAAATATCACACTTGAACTTTATAATTAGCTGAATAGGCCCAGTCCCTGTGGGTTCGACATCCGGCTCTTAAAAAGGGCCACTGTATTACTTGTAAGACTACGTACGCTTGCGTGTGCGCTTGGGTGCAGTCGTCAATAAGTTTTTGGTGTTGTTGTCGGGGATACAAAAAGCTGCTAATTGGGACTACAGTTATTAAATTCTACTTAGCTGCTAGAAAATGTATACAGATCATATTGCAGGACCCCTCGCTAAAAGGGAGCAGGTTAAATGTGATTCGCATTATGAACGCTATAGAAACTCTTTTAGTCTCAGTTTATTGTAATGGTAGACTTATATGTTTGTTGCCAGGCCTAGACTTTAGAAGCTCGCAAGAGTTATAGGCCTGAATTAGTTGGTTAAACAGTATGGGCGCAGTTAGGCGGTCTAACGACCATTTGGCGCCTGTATTAGCAGGAAAGCATCCCTAGAGGTTATAGACATTATCGCACGTTCCAGAACTAGAAATAGAGACAGAATAGGTATATTCTAGAGTTAGCAACACCAGGGTTCTCCAGTGTATTGAGTGATCGGCCGCCATCCCTTTAGCCTTACCAGCGATTGTCAGTCTTAGTCGACTTAACAGTTATCTCGTAGGATGCCCAGCAAGCTGGCCCAGTCGTCTGAGTCAGATAAACCCGTGGGTACCCCAAGGAGGGGTCCACATCAGTAGTCAGTGACAGGCCTGCACCCTAGCCGGTTTTTGTAAGGTATTCAGGTACAGAGTGCCAGGAGAGGGCCAGTCTATATAGAATTGCCTATAAGATTGAGAATTGCCCAGAACAGTAATATAGATCCGAGTGGATTCAGACAAGGCCTAATGAGTCAGTAGTACTCTACTAGTATAGTGTTAACCATAAGTTAAGGAGATCGGTAAGCTCCCTATGGAGGACCAGGGTGCCGATCGGTAGAAGCAAGTTCGACCAAGCCCAGTACTATAGTCGTTTCATTAGAAGAATAAAGTAGTTAGCTATTCGTAACTCCACAGTTATTCATGAGTTATAGATGTCCAAGTAGGACATTCAGAGTATTGTTAGGCCACTTCAGACCTCCCTCTAATTCAGCCCAGACTATTAGAGATTATGATCACTATCAGGATTCTCTGATCAAATACGGGCACATGGTGTGCCTGCAGACAGCCATATAGATTATATCAGAAGAGAGTAGCATTAGCATGAGGCCCAGAAGGCCAGATACACTCTCTTTATACAGATAGATTGATGTGACAATATAGCACCTGGGTTGGGGTTGCCCTCAATTAGAAGCCTTCCATGACCGCCCCAGGGTTAATAGTTGTGTCGTCGCCCACCAGGGGTGAGATTACATCGCTCTATGGAGCGGCATGCCATCTGCAAGGGACGAAAATGGGGATCCAGATCCTCATATGTCATGGTTGGCCTTATACACACCCCCGCCGAGCGTTTATGCCCTGGGTGTAGATATCAGGAGTCCTCCGGACTCATACATAGCTATAGTTCAGGGGCCAAGCAGGCCCAGTTGTAGACCTAAGGGACCGGTAGGTTGGCTACGGTACCAGTAGAGTTGTAGACACCTGAGTATGGGTATATAGATTGAGACGTGCTCGCCAAAACTTATGGGGGCCTGAATGAGTTATTCTGTGTTGATTGTACCTCCCGGCTTATGGGGCCAAATGGGGTTCTTGTATGAATTCTTGTCTTCTAGCTATAGTGTAAAAATATGTAAGTATGCAGTCTTAGCTTATGTACAAGTAGTGTCAGTTAGATAAATATGATGAATCAACGGCGTACAGGTTAATCTTTTGGCCCTTCTTTTTATTTACTTCCAGTCCTATTCAGCTTATCTATTACCTTACATATTCGGTACATATTGTACTGATGCCCTTCCCGTGGTGTTGCATTACTTTCCTGCAGATTTAGACAGACAGGGTTCAGGATCTTCAGTAGCAATTGCTCAGAGTTCACCATTGGGACAGTTCCCTTCATTCGGAGCTGCCAGGTTGCAAAGAGGTTTGTATTTCAGTTGTAAAGCATTTTGGGGTAGGTCGGGGCCCTGTCCCAACCACTATTTGTACTCTTAGTGGCTTGCAAACTACAGTTGTCAGCTGGTTAGTTGTATTTTGGCTGCGTGGGGCATTAATCAGTTATGCTTCGTGTGTTGGCCTTGTGAAGCCTAGTGTAGTAGCTCATCTTCATTTAAGCTATAACTAAAAATCATGGTGGCCTTGTCGGTCCACATAGGTCCCTTCTATTGCCTGTTGTGGGTTAGCTATTTTCATGTACAGGTGGCTATAAGGCCTCGTCGGCCCGGGACTGTGTTTATAGCCGAGATATAGCCCATTGTTTTCTTGAATTAAGTCGCAGGCTGGCAGCAGACGTGCCTAAGCCTAGCCAGGTCAGTCAGTTGCCAGTAGGGCACTAGCTGCCAGTCATTCCTCCTAAGGTGGGGCGTGACAAACTTGGTATCAAAGCAGTTCATGTCCTAGGGAGTCTGCAAGTAGTGTCTAGTAGAGTCTTGTTTATAAATGTGTTTTGCACCACATTCTATAAGCAGGATGGTACGAGGCATGATAGTATGGTTACCCCTCCTTCTTCTCAAATCGTGCTATAGAGCAAAGTTGTATAGGGTTAAGTCCCTAAGTTTTCCTTGTTATGTCTGTCTAGGGTAATGTTTAATATAAGACAGACACCAACCAGTTGCAAGATAATTACAGAGGGAGGAGGAGGTATCATTAAGACGCCACAGTTGGGAGATAGTCAACCTAAGGGCAGGAGAAAACGTCTTTGATCTCCCCAATACTCTCCCAAGGTACGAGGAACCTCACAATGTGATACATCTACCAGCACCGTCCCCAGTTCCTTTTTATAACCTCAGTGTAGGAAGTTAGGAGTATAGAGTATATACGAGTCGACTTATCTATTAGATATACAAGATCTGGTCAAGACGATGATCTTAGGCAAATTTATATGCCCAAGTGATACTCAAATGTGTCATTTTGCCTTGTTTATCTATTGATGTTTATACATTCTCATGTAATTTGTAATAAAATGTGAATTTATACTAACCAACATGATTAGCGTTGTTTTGCAGGAAAAATATAAAGTTATGGAGCTAAGGTGCATGTTGGGAGAGATCGGGATTGGACTCGGAAGCTAGCAAGGGAAAAAAGCACTTGAAGGCACGAATTAAAGGGGCTCCGCGATGGAGCCGTGTCACGCTGCCATCGCGGATGCACTCTGCCTGGAGGGTGAAATTATGCCTATTTCCAGTGGAGGTGCGCGTTGGGGCCGTGGGACGTTGGCCTAGCCCCGCCTTGCACGTTGTGCCACGTTGGGCCTAAATACCTGGACGTCCGGATTCCAATAAGGGTCCGCGTTGGTGGCGTGTCACGGAGGCAGTGCTCCCGATGCACTCCGTGACACGTTGCTTGTTATTCCGGGAAAAATTCCCACTAGTATAAATAGAACACTTAGGTTCATTTTTAATGATTCTGACTTAGTGGAGCAAGAATGTGGGTTACAGAAACTTGAGGGGACGAAAATCTCAGGGTTTTTCTCTATCTCCTTCTTCTTTATTTCAATTGCTTGTATGATTAACACTCATTTAACGATGTTTAATCCATAAATAAGTGGCTAAATCCTCTTCTTGCTGAGGTTAAGAACATTTGTATTGAAAAGTAATTATTGATCAATTGGTTTTTTCATCTTTTCTTCCATGGTTGTTCTATTGATTCTTGTTCTTACTGCATTAATGTGTGGCCAACATTAATGTATATCTAAAAAGTCCGGACTACCTCGAGAAAGCAAGAAATTGGAAAGTTGTGAATTGATAGGATATGATCTTTTCTTAGTTTGGGAAAATTGAGAATTGATTTACCTTCAGGATAGAGATATACCTGAAAGTCGTGTTAGTCAATTAAGAAATCGGGTTTGTATGGCTAGAACATGAATTTCTTTTTATCACAGAGATGTAGGTGGAAGGTTCATGATTCTTAAGTCGGGTTAAATACGAGAGTTTTAATCCATAGGCAATAATTCGTGACTAGCAACCGGAGGAAAGATTAATCAAATTGTATCGATAATTTATTTCTCTACATGTTCATTTAACCTCAGCATGCTCATGCTTATAGTTCAGACTCAAATTGTATATTCGTTTTCGACTTAGTATAAAATTAGAAACCAAAATTTCAAACTCTTCTTCACACTGTTGTCTGCATTTTTAGAGTTAAAGTTTATTGACACTTGATTAGATTGCTACCTTAGCCCAGTCCCTGTGGGATCGATACTTGGCTTACTTGAGCCACTTTACTACTTGTTCGACCACGTGCACTTGTGTGTAGCTATATACCCAACAAGAGCCGAACAGACGACAGTTAATATTAGATTACCTGATGGATGTTAAAAAGAGAGGGAAATGCAGGATTCCCACTGTTCGGTCTGTTTGTTGGGTAGAAAACTACACGCAAGTGCACGTGGTCGAACAAGTAGTAAAGTGGCTTAAGTAAGCCAAGTATCGATCCCATAGGGACTGGTCTAAGGTAACGAACTACTCAAGTGTTACTATATTTTAATTTTAACAATGAAGACAACAGTGTAACCAAGAGTTTGATATTTTTGGGTTCTAATTTTTATGCTAAGTCTAAAACGATTATCTAATGTGAGTCTGAACTATGAATGTGAGCATGCTGAGGTTAAATGAACATGTAATGAAATTAATTATCGATATAAATTGGTTAACCTTTCCTCCGGTTGCTAGTCAAGAACTACTGCCAATGGATTAAAACTCTCGTATTTAACCCAACTTAAGAATCATGAACCGTCCACCTATATTTCTGTGATTAAACGAAATTCATGTTCTAGCCATACAAACCCGGTTCCTAAATTGACTAATACTACTTTCAAGTATATTTCTATCCTGAAGGTAAATCAATTCTCAATTTTCCCAAACTAAGAAAAGATCATATCCTATTAATTCACAACTTTCCAATTTCTTGCTCTCTCGAGTGAAACCGGACTTTTTAGATGTACATTAACGTAGGCCACACATTAATGCAATAAGAACAAGAATCAATAGAACAACCATGGAAGAAAAGATGAAGAACCAATTTACTCAACAATCACATTTCAATACAATTGTTCTTAACCTCAGCAGAAGAGGAATTAGCCACTCATTTGTGGATTAAACATCGTTAAATGAGTGTTAAACATACAAGCAATTGAATTAAAGGAGAAGGAAAGAGAGAAAAACCCTGATAATTTCTTCCCCTCAACTGCCTGTAACCCACGTTCTTGCTCCACCAAGTCAGAATATTGAAAAATGAACCTAAGTGTTCTATTTATACTAGTGGAAATTTTTCCCGGAATAACAAGCAACGTGTCACGGAGTGCATCGCGGAGCACTGCCTCCGTGACACGCCACCGATGCGGACCCTCACTGGAAATTGGGGGTACAGGTAATAAGGCCCAACGTGGCACGGCGTGCAATGCGGAGCTGGGCCACCGTGCCATGGACCCAACGCGAACCCTTACTGGAATTAGGCCGAAAATTCCTTATCCAGGCAGAAGGCCTCCGCGATGGCAGAGTGACACGGCTCCATCGCGGAGCCTCTTTATTTTGTGCCTTCCAATGCCTTGTCCTTTGCTCACATTCGAGTCCAACCCCGATCTATTCCAACATGCATTTTAGCTTCCCAGAATTACATTTTACCTGCAAAACAATGCTAATCATGTTGGTTAGTATAAATTCACATTTTATTACCAATCACATGAGAATGTATAAACATTGATAGATAAACAAGGCTAAAATGACACATTTAAGTATCACTTAGGCATATAAATTTGTCCAAGATCACTTACCCCACACTTAAATCCTGGTTCCTCCTCGAACAACAATCTTACACCTCATGCAATTTACACCCAAACCTCGCTACTTTGGTTCGACAATTTAGGCTACGGTCATACCTATTATTCAATACAGCAAATCATCAAGAAAACACGCATGGTCCAATCAATGCAATGACCTTCAATACATCAAGACCTCCTAGACTTAAGAATCGACTCTCGATATTGGAAAACTCATGCAAATCAGCTGATCAAGACATCCAACATGAAAATTAATCTTTTATCAAGCATGTGCCCTCACAACACAAGAGAATTTTCCCTTTTTTGATCATATGAACTCAAAAAATTTCAAGCAGGGGCATATAAACACAATTTCGCTCTCTCTCCCAAAAGAATTCACATGCATCATGTCACGACCCATAAGCTTGCCTTTAGTGTATTACTCCACTAATATAAAGAAGTGTGATGTAAGATCACGTAGGACTTTAACGGGTTGTAATGTAAGCTACGGAACTAGTAAATATTGGGCTAGCCAATAATAGCCACTAGCATCCTTAAGCGCCTTTTCAATACATCCCATCAAACTCATGGGCAGTGTTTCTTTCTTCATCCTCCCATTCTTGAAGTTTTTCCTTAGTTTGGCCCATCTTATTAAGCACACTTCACACAACAACAAGGATTATTCGTACACCTTCATTATAGTTTATTTATAACAAGTGCACCTTCAACCTTTTCTTTCCCTTTATCACTCTGCTTTTCTTTTCTTTTCACCATTCTCACTCTTTGACACTTTGGGAAAATGATTTTCTCTTCTTAAGCGCTTAAGAGTTTTGGATCGACGTTACGGCTAATGAAAAGAAGGGATTAAGCTCGGCTTACACTTTTTGACAAAAGAAAAACATAATGGGCTAAAGGCTCAACGGGCTGACAAGGGTATACAATCGAGGTGGGTACGATAATGAAAAATAGAAACTTTCGGTTAAAGACAAAGAAATGCCTACATCCTTTCCTATAATACACCTCCTTCATTTCATTTTGTACACACACCAGGCAAGTTCTAGACACTTCAAAATAGCATGGAATAACAAAACCTCACTTCACACTTATTGCACATGCTCAATTCAAGACGTATTCACAGACTCTTCAATCAGCTAATTACACGAATTCAAACATTAAGCCTTAATCACACTGAATCGACTCTATGGCCTAGGTATCTCAACATATTTACAAAGTTGCATGCTTTCATACGAATCACCTTTGCATTTCAAATATCATGTACGACACGCAACCAGAATTCCGCAACCATAAAGTAACTACAAGTTTTGGGATCCAACCCACAAAAGAAAAACAACTGTAAAATAAATGAAAAAGAATCTACTCCTAACGACTACATTTCCCTTAAGACGATCGTCATCCATCCATCATAGGGAACGGTCACTAACTAGGACTTCGGTTCAATGGGACCATTCTCGGTAAAAGAACCGAAAACAAACGCCGAGAAACCCAAGAATTGAAAAAAAAATTAAAAATATCGATCATTTCGATAAACACAAATATGTACAATATCAGCTTAGAAACATTCAGCAACACACAACAGTTTCACTTATAATTACAATACAGGACAACAACTTAACAATCACAAATCACAGGGTCAAAAAATTGTGTTCACAGGCACAACAACTGATTAGAACATACATAACAGCACAACCAGCACCTACTACTCCCACCCCACACTTATCTCGAACACTGTCCCCAGTGTTCACAAAAATTAAAATAGCATAAAAATTGGGTGGTGGAACTCCCTGATCAATCAAAATACTCCACTTCTTCATCAGGTGTTGCTGCTTCATCTCCCATGTCTGAATCACCCCCATCGTCATCATCGGACTCCACATCGGAGTCCTCCCGACGTGTCTCCTCATCTGTGGGGACATCATCATCCGTGGGCTCCACAAAAGCTGGCCCCACTCAGCATAGAGCCTTGGCATTTTCGCCAAAAGGGTAGTCTAGCTCGAGCTTCCATAGCTCCTCCTCTGTTGCCGGCCTCCCGCCTATCCCCAGCTGGAGCATCTGCATCCCGTACATGCGATCCGTGTACTGATCGTCCCGAGCATATCGCTCGGCAAGTGTAAGAACAGGCCCGTGGGTGGTGTCGGGTGCCTTAGTTTTAGTGACATCTAAGGCCCGCTGCTCCATTTGTGGGATGTAGTCAAGGGCCTCTTCCTCAACATCTAGGCCCCTCAGGAATGTGGTGAGTAGTCCACCAAATCCGTATTTGTGCCCCTGATGCAACCGGGCTCTCTTCACGGCGGAGATAATCACCGCCCCCACATTGATCTCCAGCTCTTTCATCAGGGCGTACACCAGGCATACACGATCCCGAGTTACATCTGTCATATGTACCCCTGGGATTAGGTTGGAACAGACAATCTTAAGCCATATCCTGGCTTCCCTGTTCATTTGTGAATAGTGCAAAGTCTGATGGTAGCCCCTCTCCTTGTGTCTGCTCCATCTAGCTGTCGATCGGGTTCCACACAAAGTGCGTCTGATGTCCGCATATAGTGGAGTGATGTTCAGTTGTCGAAGCACGTGGGCATCTGTGTCCCGTACCCCTAGGATAGTATTGAGGTCGTGGGGCTCAAAGGTGACTATTTGCCCTCTGATTTTGATGGTGTGACTTCTGAGAGTCGGGTTCCAATTGGCATAGGATTCCCGAATCAGGTGCAAGTTGCATTCCTTGGGCTCTTCAAAGATGAATTTGAGCCCAGCTGCCTCGATCCTTTGGACAATCCTAGGGAACTCCTGTGCCAACGGTTCCCGTGCTATGTGTTCCTCGGGGAAGTACTTACTCTCCTTGTGCTTTGCATACCACTTCTTCCCCTCTTCCGTCACCCACCTGGTTCCGTATTGGCGGCATTGGCCATGTGGAACCGCTGGTGCTGCTAGGACTGTTGTGCCCAGTCTGATTCTCTTTCTTCCGGCGCTAGATGTTGATGCGCCTTTCCCTTTTTCTTGCCTGCTTGCCATTAATCCTGTCAAACCAAACAGACAATTTCAATGTTAAGCCCGTGGAAATTTGCTTCAACTAAGGTTGGGTTAAGCTAGGCTACCTCACACTTAGTTCTTAGCTAAAATTACAATATTACGGCAAGATCATACCTATTTACACAAACAAACAACCAAATATACAAACATGCTTAGTGCATTCGAAGAATTCGACGGTATATCTTCTATGTACTACTCAGACTTCGTATAGCAAACCACAATCATTACTATCGATAACATTTTATCCCATCACACTTAGCAAGGAGAAACAAAGAAACGAAAACAACAAGAATTTATCTACACGAACCTATTCAACTCACCCACTTCTTGCAAATTTCACTATTCCCCTAACCCGAGAATCCATCGATCTTTTAGCATAATAACAATTAGCACATCGACTCATCTCACTCACCATGTACAACCCAGCATGAATTTCACGAGTTCACTACATTTTTCCACTTCAAATTCGAAAGCAAGCCCTAGCTATGATTATATCAAAAATTCGATTAAATTATGCAATTAACGAGTTCAAGCAATCACAATGATACTCCGAACATACATCAACAATAATTCAATTGAATTACGCGTAATTTCTACTTAGGGCAAGTTTAGCTCATATCACATGTTCAATATCAAAGAGAATAGACAAGAAATGAGATGGAATTGAAGTACATACCTTAAAGTCGAAGAATTGAAGAAAACTCAATGAATTCCTTGGCCTATTCCGTGTCACGTTGAAGGGGGAGGGGTTTTAGGAGGATTGGTCGCGGAGTGTGTGAGAAATAAGGAAAATTGAGGAGGATTCGGGGTTTAAAAGTGGGAAATTCGCGCGGATCACCCGGCGACCCGGTGTGACCCTTCGCGATATACACAGCAACGTGTCACGGAGTGCATCGCGGAGCACTGCCTCCGTGACACGGAGCTGACGCGAGGGTGTTCTGGAATTCTTTTAAAATTCCAGATTTACACCTCAATGTGTCACGGAGGGTAACGCGGAGGCCCTCCTCCGTGACACGGAGCTATCGCCCTAGCTCACTGTTTTGCCACTTTTTCTTGATTTTCATACCTCGAATTTTCCTTTGCGATTCCTTGCATATTTTTCCCTCCGTTCGACCCGAAATTCATCTTACTACAAGAAATTGGTTAGAATTATAGGTTTCACTCAAAATAAAAATAAAAACAAAATTAAAAACTAAAAATTTTGTTGTTAATCAAGAAAAAAAAAAGAAAAATCTATTCACAATTTACAAAGAAAAATTTCACGGGTTGCCTCCCGTGCAGCGCCTGGTTTACCGTCGCAGCTCGACGTCATTCAGCTCAGTTGTCCTCTAGGGTGATGGACATTTTCTCTCAACCACCGTCCTTCCCCCAGTAGTGCTTACATCGTTTAGGTGGTTTTCCCAATAACTCTCGTGAATCCTTTATCCGCGCATCATCAACTCGGTCAATCACATTGATCACCGAGAGTTCCTCGTACACAGTCGGGAGATTGGAGGCCTTGTACACATCGAACACTTCCACCTTGTCGTGTGCTTGCATGGTTAGATTCCCCGTAGCTACATCAATTAGCGCTTTCCCAGTCGCCAAGAAAGGATGTCCCAAAATAAATGGGACTTCCACGTCTGGTTCAAAATCCAGCACTACGAAATCTACCGGGAAGATCAGGGAGCCAACTTGCACCAGAACATCCTCCACAATTCCATTAGGTCTGGCTAAGGATCGATCCGCCAATTGCAAGATCACTGTTGTGGGTCTAGGGCTCCCTAGACCCAGCTTTTTGAATACCGATGATGGCATCAAATTAATGCTCGCTCCCAAATCACATAATCCATGAGCTTGGATACTCTGCCCAATAGTAATCTGTATAGTAAAGCTCCCAGGATCTTTGAGCTTTGTGGGCAGTCGGTTTTGTATCCGGGAAGTGCACTCCTCCGTGAGAGCCACCGTAGCATACTCACTCAACCGACTTTTGTTTGCCACAATGTCCTTTATATACTTGGCATACTTTGGCACTCCCTGCAAAACATCAACAAGAGGTAAGTTAATATGTACCTGTTTCAGCACCTCCATGAATTTCTTGAAACACGCCTCCTCCTTGTGTTTCTTTAATCGTTGAGAGAACGGGGGTGGTGGTTTTTCTGATTCCGCTTCCTTTTTCTTCCCCCTCTCATCACTTTGCTCCCTCTCAACTTCTGTTGCTCCCGATTGTTGAGGTGGTCTTTCTGGTTCCACCTCTTTTAGCTGCAAACCACTCCTTGTGGTCACTGCATTCACCTGCTTGGGATTGGGATCTGTGTCACTCGGAAGTCCTCATCTAGGCCTGGTGTTTTGGGCTCCAGCAAATTGCCCAAATTGATATTCAAGTGCCTTAGTAGCTAACTGGTTGTTTTTCACCTTGGCTGCCAATTTCACATAGTTAGCCTGCAATTGAGCTTGGTGAGCTATCATCGTCTTGAACATCTCCTCAATGCTAGGTGATGGTGGTGGAGGAGGTGCATTGTTGTTTCTAAATTGTGCTTGATAGTTCTGCTGTCCTCCTTGGTTCCTTTGCACACCCTGACTCGAACTTTGCCCCTGATGGTTTTTGCTACCCCAGGAGAAATTAGGATGATTCCTCCAATTGGAATTGTAGTTGTTTCCATACTATTGGTGGTTGTTCCTTTGTACATTTCCCACAAAGTTCACCGAGTCAGGATTTGCTCCACAACACTCAGCTGAGTGCTCACTGCTCCCGCACACTTCACACCAAATCTGCTGCACTGCATTCACTGGGGATTAAGGCTGGTTCATTGTCATGTAACTGAAGTGGGTGTTGAGTTGATTCTGTAAGGTAGCTATCTGTGCAGCAATAGTTGTAAAACCATCCACTTCTAGAACTCCTGTTGCTTTCCTTGTCCCTCCTCTTGATGAATCAGCATTCCACTCCGGATTGCCCTGCGAAATACGGTTCAACAAGGTAAATAGCTCCTCATAAGTTTTCTCCAGCGCTTGTCCCCCAGCTGCTGAGTCTAGCAATATTTTTGTATGGGGTTCCAAACCCTCTATAAAAGTGTGCACTAGCACATCATTGGATTGACGATGATGAGGACAATCCCGCAACATGGACTTGAATCTCTCCCAAGCCTGATATAGATTCTCTCCCTCTCTCTGTTTGAAACTTAGAATTTGACTTCTAAGTCTTGCTGTTTTACCGGAGAGAAAAAATCGTATCAAGAATTTCCTTGCAAGATCATCCCACGTAGAAATAGAATTAGGTGGCTCAGCTTTCAACCACCTCTTGGCTTCTCCCAATAGTGAAAATGGGAACAATGTAAGCCTAACATAATCTGATGACACTCCAGCGGGGATGTAAGTGTCACTTATCTCCAAAAAATTTTGGAGATGTTGCTGTGGATCTTCATGAGGGAGACCTGTAAACTGGCCGCTAGTGTGCAGCAATTGCACCATGTTTTGTTTGAGCTCGAACCTCCCTCCTGACTTAGGTTTGCGGATGCTAGATGTGACATTATTAGCGTGTGGGATTGCCACCTCGCGAACTGGCCGAGCTGCTACTTCTTCGGGCACTAACATTGCCCGTACTACTGGTGGATTCTGTTGTTGCTCCATCAGTGTTTGTCTGAGCAACTGCAGCTTTCTTTCTAGAGCTTCTCTCCGCTGACGATGAAATAATCTTTCTGGCTCTAAATACGAGTCCACCAGCTCCTTGTCTCTTGCCAGTGTTCAACAGAGATTAAATCTGCAAAATACAGGCTAAGACCAAGTTGTCAACACTAAGAAAATAAAAATATAGTAAAGTAACACTTAAGAAAATTTCACCAATTGCCAGTCCCCGGCAACGGCGCCAAAAACTTGTTCGGTCTGTTTGTTGGGTAGAAAACTACACGCAAGTGCACGTGGTCGAACAAGTAGTAAAGTGGCTTAAGTAAGCCAAGTATCGATACCACAGGGACTGGTCTAAGGTAACGAACTACTCAAGTGTTACTATATTTAAATTTTAACAATGAAGACAATAGTGTAACCAAGAGTTTGATATTTTTGGGTTCTAATTTTTATGCTAAGTCCAAAACGATTATCTAATGTGAGTCTGAACTCTGAATGTGAGCATGCTGAGGTTAAATGAACATGTAATGAAATTAATTATCGATATAAATTGGTTAACCTTTCCTCCGGTTGCTAGTCAAGAACTACTGCCAATGGATTAAAACTCTCATATTTAACCCAACTTAAGAATCATGAACTGTCCACCTACATTTCTGTGATTAAACGAAATTCATGTTCTAGCCATACAAACCCGGTTCCTAAATTGACTAATACGACTTTCAGGTATATTTCTATCCTGAAGGTAAATCAATTCTCAATTTTCCCAAACTAAGAAAAGATCATATCCTATTAATTCACACCTTTCCAATTTCTTGCTCTCTCGAGTGAAACCGGACTTTTTAGATGTACATTAACGTAGGCCACACATTAATGCAATAAGAACAAGAATCAATAGAACAACCATGGAAGAAAAGATGAAGAACCAATTTACTCAACAATCACATTTCAATACAATTGTTCTTAACCTCAGCAAGAAGAGGAATTAGCCACTCATTTGTGGATTAAACATCGTTAAATGAGTGTTAAACATACAAGCAATTGAATTCAAGGAGAAGGAAAGAGAAAAAAACCCTGATAATTTCTTCCCCTCAACTGCCTGTAACCCACGTTCTTGCTCCACCAAGTCAGAATATTGAAAAATGAACCTAAGTTTTCTATTTATACTAGTGGGAATTTTTCCCGGAATAACAAGCAACGTGTCACGGAGTGCATCGCGGAGCACTGCCTCCGTGACACGCCACCGACGCGGACCCTCACTGGAAATTGGGGGTCCAGGTAATAAGGCCCAACGTGGCACGGCGTGCAACGCGGAGCTGGGCCACCGTGCCATGGACCCAACGCGAACCCTTACTGGAATTAGGCTGAAAATTCCCTATCCAGGCAGAAGGCCTCCGCGATGGCAGCGTGACACGGCTCCATCGCGGATCCTCTTTATTTTGTGCCTTCCAATGCCTTGTCCTTTGCTCACATCTGAGTCCAACCCTGATCTATTCTAACATGCATTTTAGCTTCCCAGAATTACATTTTACCTGCAAAACAATGCTAATCATGTTGGTTAGTATAAATTCACATTTTATTACCAATCACATGAGAATGTATAAACATTGATAGATAAACAAGGCTAAAATGACACATTTGAGTATCACTTGGGCATATAAATTTGCCCAAGATCACTTACCCCACACTTAAATCCTTGTTCGTCCTCGAACAACAATCTTACACCTCATGCAATTTACACCCAAACCTCTCTACTTTGGTTCGACAATTTAGGCTACGGTCATACCAATTATTCAATACAGCAAATCATCAAGAAAACACGCATGGTCCAATCAATGCAATGACCTTCAATACATCAAGACCTCCTAGACTTAAGAATCGACTCTCGATATTGGCAAACTCATGCAAATCAGCTGATCAAGACATCCGACACGAAAATTAGTCTTTCATCAAGCATGTGCCCTCACAACACAAGAGAATTTTCCCCTTTCTGATCATATGAACTCACAAAATTTCAAGCAGGGGCATATAAACACAATTTTGCTCTCTCTCCCAAAAGAATTCACATGCATCATGTCACGACCCATAAGCTTGCCTTTAGTGTATTACTCCACTAATATAAAGAAGTGTGATGTAAGATCACGTAGGACTTTAACGGGTTGTAATGTAAGCTACGGAACTAGTAAATATTGGGCTAGCCAATAATAGCTACTAGCATCCTTAAGCGTCTTTTCAATACATCCCATCAAACTCATGGGCAGTGTTTCTTTCTTCATCCTCCCATTCTTGAAGTTTTTCTTTTGTTTGGCCCATCTTATTAAGCACACTTGACACAACAACAAGGATTATTCGCACACCTTCATTATAGTTTATTTATAACAAGTGCACCTTCAACCTTTTCTTTCCCTTTATCACTCTGCTTTTCTTTTCTTTTCACCATTCTCACTCTTTGACACTTTGGGAAAATTATTTTCTCTTCTTAAGCGCTTAAGAGTTTTGGATCGACTTTACGGCTAATGAAAAGAAGGTATTAAGCTCGGCTTACACTTTTTGATAAAAGAAAAAAATAATAGGCTAAAGGCTCAACGGGCTGACTAGGGTATACAATCAAGGTGGGTACGATTATGAAAAATAGAAACTTTCGGTTAAAGACAAAGAAATGCCTACAACCTTTCCTACAATACACCTCCTTCATTTCGTTTTGTACACACACCAGGAAAGTTCTAGACACTTCAAAATAGCATGGAATAACAAAACCTCACTTCACACTTATTGCACATGCTCAATTCAAGACGTATTCACAGACTCTTCAATCAACTAATTACACGAATTCAAACATTAAGCCTTAATCACACTGAATCGACTCTATGGCCTAGGTATCTCAACATATTTACAAAGTTGCATGCTTTCATATGAATCACCTTTGCATTTCAAATATCATGTACGACACGCAACCAGAATTCCGCAACCATAAAGTAACTACAACTTTTGGGATGTAACCCACAAAAGAAAAACAACTGTAAAATAAATGAAAAAGAATCTACTCCTAACGACTATATTTCCCTTAAGACGGTCGTCATCCATCCATCATAGGGAACGGTCACTAAATAGGACTTCGGTTCAATGGGACCATTCTCGGTAAAAGAACCGAAAACAAACGCCGAGAAACCCAAAAATTGAAAAAAAAAATTAAAAATATCGATCATTTCGATAAACACAAATATGTACAATATCAGCTTAGCAACATTCAGCAACATACAACAGTTTCACATATAATTACAATAGAGGACAACAACTTAACAATCACAAATCACAGGGTCAAAAAATTTTGTTCACAGGCACAACAACTGATTAGAACATACATAACAGCACAACCAGCACCTAACTACTCCCACCCCACACTTATCTCAAACACTGTCCCCAGTGTTCAAAAAATTAAAATAGCACAAAAATTGGGTGGTGGAACTCCCTGATCAATCAAAATACTCCACTTCTTCATCAGGTGGTGCTGCTTCATCTCCCATGTCTGAATCACCCCCATCGTCATCATCGGACTCCACATCGGAGTCCTCCCGACGTGTCTCCTCATCTGTGGGGACATCATCATCTGTGGGCTCCACAAAAGCTGGCCCCACTCGGCATAGAGCCCTGGCATTTTCGCCAAAAGGGTAGTCTAGCTCGAGCTTCCATAGCTCCTCCTCTGTTGCCGGCCTCCCGCCTATCCCCAGCTGGAGCATCTGCATCCCGTACATGCGATCCGTGTACTGATCGTCCCGAGCATGTCGCTCGGCAAGTTTAAGAACAGGCCCGTGGGTGGTGTCGGGTGCCTTAGTTTTAGTGACATCTAAGGCCCGCTGCTCCATCTGTGGGATGTAGTCAAGGGCCTCTTCCTCAACATCTAGGCCCCTCAGGAATGTGGTGAGTAGTCCACCAAATCCGTATTTGTGCCCCTAAAGCAACCGGGCTCTCTTCATGGCGGAGATAATCACCGCCCCCACATTGATCTCCAGCCCTTTCATCAGGGCGTACACCAGGCATACACGATCCCGGGTTACATCTGTCATATGTACCCTCGGGATTAGGCAGGAACAGACTATCTTAAGCCATATCTTGGCTTCCCTGTTCATCTGTGAATAGGGCAAAGTCTGATGGTAGCCCCTCTCCTTGTGTCTGCTCCATCTAGCTGTCGATCGGGTTCCACACAAAGTGCGTCTGATGTCCACATATGGTGGAGTGATGTTCAACTATCGAAGCACGTGGGCGTCTGTGTCCCGCGCCCCTAGGATAGCATTGAGGTGGTGGGGCTCAAAGGTGACTATTTGCCCTCTGATTTTGATGGTGTGACTTCTGAGAGTCGGGTTCTAATTGGCATAGAATTCCCGAATCAGGTGCAAGTTGCATTCCCTGGGCTCTTCAAAGATGAATTTGAGCCCAGCTGCCTCGATCCTGTGGACAATCCTAGGGAACTCCTGTGCCAACGGTTCCCGTGCTATGTGTTCCTCGGGGAAGTACTTGCTCTCCTTGTGCTTTGCATACCACTTCTTCCCCTCTTCCGTCACCCACCTGGTTCCGTATTGGTGGCGTTGGCCGCGTGGAACTGCTGGTGCTGCTGGGACTGCTGTGCCCAGTCTGATTCTCTTTCTTCCGGCGCCAGATGTTGATGCGCCTTTCCCTTTTTCTTGCCTGCTTGCCATTGTTCCTGTCAAACCAAACAGACAAGTTCAATGTTAAGCCCATGGAAATTTGCTTCAACTAGGGTTGGGTTAAGCTAGGCTACCCCACACTTAGTTCTTAGCTAAAATCACAACATTACGGCAAGATCATACCTATTTACACAAACAAACAACCAAATATACAAACATGCTTAGTGCATTCGAAGAACTCGACGGTATATCTTATATGTACTACTCAGACTTCGTACAGCGAACCACAATCATTACTATCGATAACATTTTATCCCATCACACTTAGCAAGGAGAAACAAAGAAACGAAAACAACAAGAATTTATCTACACGAACCTATTCAACTCACCCACTTCTTGCAAATTTCACTATTCCCCTAACCCGAGAATCCGTCGATCTTTTAGCATAATAACAATTAGCACATAGACTCATCTCACTCACCATGTACAACCCAGCATGAATTTCACGAGTTCACTACATTTTTCCACTTCAAATTCAAAAGCAAGCCCTAGCTATGATTGTATCAAAAATTCGATTAAATTATGCAATTAACGAGTTCAAGCAATCACAATGATACTCCGAACATCCATCAACAATAATTCAATTGAATTTAAGCTTAATTTCTACTTAGGGCAAGTTTAGCTCATATCACATGTTCAATATTGAAGAAAATCGACAAGAAATGAGATGGAATTGAAGTACATACCTTAAAGTCGAAGAATTGAAGAAAACTCAATGAATTCCTTGGCCTATTTCGTGTCACGTTGAAGGGGGAGGGGTTTTAGGAGGATTGGTCGCGGAGTGTGTGAGAAATAAGTAAAATTGAGGGGGATTCGGAGTTTAAAAGTGGGAAATTCGCGCGGGTCACCCGGCGACCCGGTGTGACCCTTCGCGATATACACAGCAACGTGTCACGGAGTGCATCGCGGAGCATTGCCTCCGTGACATGGAGCTGACGCGAGGGTGTTCTGGAATTCTTTTAAAATTCCGGATTTACACCTAAACGTGTCATGGAGGGTAACGCGGAGGCCCTCCTCCGTGACACGGAGCTATCGCCCTAGCTCACTGTTTTGCCACTTTTTCTTGATTTTCATACCTCGAATTTTCCTTTGCAATTCCTTGCATATTTTCCCTCCGTTCGACCTGAAATTCACCTTACTACAAGAAATTGGTTAGAATTATAGGTTTCACTCAAAATAAAAACAAAAACAAAAGTAAAAACTAAAAATTTTGTTGTTAATCAAGAAAAAAAAATCTATTCACAATTTACAAAGACAAATTTCACGGGTTGCCTCCCGTGCAGCGCCTGGTTTACCGTCGTGGCTCGTCGTCATTCAGCTCAGTTGTCCTCTTAGGTGATGGATGTTTTCTCTCGACCACCATCCTCCCCCCAGTAGTGCTTACATCGTTTAGGTGGTTTTCCCAATAACTCTTGTGAATCCTTTATCCGCGCATCATCAACTCGGTCAATCACATTGATCACTGAGAGTTCCTCATACACAGTTAGGAGATTGGAGGCCTTGTACACATCGAACACTTCCACCTTGTCATGTGCTCGCATTGTTAGCTGCCCCGAAGCTACATCAATCAGCGCTTTCCCGGTCGCCAAGAAAGGACGTCCCAAAATAAATGGGACTTCCGCGTCTAGTTCAAAATCCAGCACTACGAAATCTACCGGGAAGATCAGGGAGCCAACTTGTACCAGAACGTCCTCCACAATGCCATCAGGTCTGGCTAAGGACCGATCCGCCAATTGCAAGATCACTGTTGTTGGTCTAGGACTCCTTAGACCCAGCTTTTTGAATACCGATGACGGCATCAAATTAATGCTCGCTCCAAAATCACATAATCCATGAGCTCGGATACTCTACCCAATAGTAATCTGTATAGTAAAGCTCCCAGGATCTGTGAGCTTTGTGGGCAATCGGTTTTGTATCCGGGAAGTGCACTCCTCCATGAGAGCCACCGTAGCATACTCAGTCAACCGACTTTTGTATCCCACGATGTCATTTATATACTTGGCATACTTCGGCACTCCCTGCAAAACATCAACAAGAGGTAAGTTAATATATACCTGTTTCAGCACCTCCATGAATTTCTTGAAACACGCCTCCTCCTTGTGTTTCTTTAATCGTTGAGGGAACGAGGGTGGTGGTTTTTCTGATTCCGCTTCCTTTTTCTTCCCCTCTCATCACTTTGCTCACTCTCAACTTCTGCTGCTCCCGATTGTTGAGGTGGTCTTTCTGGTTCCACCTCTTTTAGCTGCAAACCACTCCTTGTGGTCACCGCATTCACCTACTTGGTGTTGGGATCTGTGTCACTCGGAAGTCCTCCTCTAGGCTTGGTGTTTTGGGCTCCAGCAAATTTCCCAAATTGATATTCAAGTGCCTTAGTAGCTAACTGGTTGTTTTTCACCTTGGCTACCAATTTCACATAGTCAGCCTGCAATTGAGCTTGGTTAGCTATCATCATCTTGAACATCTCCTCAATGCTGGGTGATGGTGGTGGAGGATGTGCAGTGTTGTTTATAAATTGTGCTTGATAATTCTGTTGCCCTCCTTGGTTCCTTTGCACACCCTGACTCAAACTTTGCCCTTGATGGTTTTTGCTACCCCAGGAGAAATTAGGATGATTCCTCCAATTGGAATTGTAGCTGCTGCCATACTGTTGGTGGTTGTTCCTTTGTACATTTCCCACAAAGTTCACCGAGTCAGAATTTGCTCCACAACACTCAGCTGAGTGCTTACTGCTCCCGCACACTTCACACCAAATCTGCTGCACTACATTCACTGGGGCTTGAGGCTGGTTCATTGTCATGTTACTGATGTGGGTGTTGAGTTGATTCTGTAAGGCAGCTATCTATGCAGCAATCGCTGTAAAACCATCCACTTCCAGAACTCCTGCTGCTTTCCTTGTCCCTCCTCTTGATGAATCAGCATTCCACTTCGGATTGCCCTGCGAAATACGGTTCAACAAGGTATACAGCTCCTCATAGGTTTTCTCCAGCGCTTGTCCCCCAGCTGCTGAGTCTAGCAATATTTTTGTATGGGGTTCCAAACCCTCTATAAAAGTGTGCACCAGCACATCATTGGATTGATGATGATGAGGACAATCCCGCAACATGGACTTGAATCTCTCCCAAGCCGTATATAGATTCTCTCCCTCTCTCTGTTAGAAACTTAGAATTTGACTTCTAAGTCTTGCTGTTTTTCCGGAGGAAAAAAATCGTATCAAGAATTTCCTTGCAAGATCATCCCACGTAGAAATAGAAATAGGTGGCTCAGCTTTCAACCACCTCTTGGCTTCTTCCAATAGTGAAAATGGGAACAATGTAAGCCTGACATAATCTGATGACACTCCAGCGAGGATGTAAGTGTCACTTATATACAAAAAAAATTTGGAGATGCTGCTGTGGATCTTTATGAGGGAGACCTGTAAATTGCCCGCTAATGTGCAGCAATTGCACCATGTTTTGTTTGAGCTCGAACCTCCCTACTGGCTCAGGTTGCGGATGCTAGATGTGACATTATTAGCATGTGGGATTGCCACCTCGTGAACCGGCCGAGCTGCTACTTCTTCGGTCACTAACATTGCCCGTACTACTGGTGGATTCTGTTGTTGCTCCATCAGTGTTTGTCTGATCAACTGCAGCTTTCTTTCTAGAGCTTCTCTCCGCTGATGATGAAATAATCTTTCTAGCTCTAAATACGAGTCCACCAGCTCCTTGTCTCTTGCCAGTGTTCAACAGAGATTAAATCTGCAAAATACAGGCTAAGACCAAGTTGTCAACACTAAGAAAATAAAAATATAGTAAAGTAACACTTAAGAAAATTTCACCAATTGCCAGTCCCCGGCAACGGCGCAAAAAACTTGTTCGGTCTGTTTGTTGGGTAGAAAACTACACGCAAGTGCACGTGGTCGAACAAGTAGTAAAGTGGCTTAAGTAAGCCAAGTATCGATCCCACAGGGACTGGTCTAAGGTAACGAACTACTCAAGTGTTACTATATTTTAATTTTAACAATGAAGACAACAGTGTAACCAAGAGTTTGATATTTTTGGGTTCTAATTTTTATGCTAAGTCTAAAACGATTATCTAATGTGAGTCTGAACTCTGAATGTGAGCATGCTGAGATTAAATGAACATATAATGAAATTAATTATAGATATAAATTGGTTAACCTTTCCTCCGGTTGCTAGTCAAGAACTACTGCCAATGGATTAAAACTCTCGTATTTAACCCAACGTAAGAATCATGAACCGTCCACCTACATTTCTGTGATTAAACGAAATTCATGTTCTAGCCATACAAACTCGGTTCCTAAATTGACTAATACGACTTTCAGGTATATTTCTATCCTGAAGGTAAATCAATTCTCAATTTTCCCAAACTAAGAAAAGATCATATCCTATTAATTCACAACTTTCCAATTTCTTGCTCTCTCAAGTGAAACCGGACTTTTTAGATGTACATTAACGTAGGCCACACATTAATGCAATAAGAACAAGAATCAATAGAACAACCATGGAAGAAAAGATGAAGAACCAATTTACTCAACAATCACATTTCAATACAATTGTTCTTAACCTCAGCAAGAAGAGGAATTAGCCACTCATTTGTGGATTAAATATCGTTAAATGAGTATTAAACATACAAGCAATTGAATTAAAGGAGAAGGAAAGAGAGAAAAACCCTAATAATTTCGTCCCCTCAACTGCCTGTAACCCACGTACTTGCTCCACCAAGTCAGAATATTGAAAAATGAACCTAAGTGTTCTATTTATACTAGTGGGAATTTTTCCCGGAATAACAAGCAACGTGTCACGGAGTGCATTGCGGAGCACTGCCTCCGTGACACGCCACCGACGCGGACCCTCACTGGAAATTGGGGGTCCAGGTAATAAGGCCCAACGTGGCACGGCGTGCAATGCGGAGCTGGGCCACCGTGCCACGGACCCAACGCGAACCCTTACTGGAATTAGGCTGAAAATTCCCTATCCAGGCAGAAGGCCTCCGCGATGGCAGCGTGACACGGCTCCATCGCGGAGCCTCTTTATTTTGTGCCTTCCAATGCCTTGTCCTTTGCTCACATCCGAGTCCAACCCCGATCTATTCCAACATGCATTTTAGCTTCCCAGAATTACATTTTACCTGCAAAACAATGCTAATCATGTTGGTTAGTATAAATTCACTTTTTATTATCAATCACATGAGAATGTATAAACATTGATAGATAAACAAGGCTAAAATGACACATTTAAGTATCACTTGGGCATATAAACTTGCCCAAGATCACCTACCTTCATCCTTTTGAATGTTGTATAGTTCCGTATTTCTGTTTCATTGCGGTAATAAAAGGTTATTCCTACCTCCTAGTTTTGTTTCCAGTATAGCAAAGGGCGTAAGAATTGAGGCGTTGTTGCCCAAAGTAAATAGTAAGCGAAGGTTGGATTTGTTGACTCCAGAAAGTGTTAGGAAATAGTGGGGACCCCTAATGTTTATGTAAGGTTTCCAGACCTTCACGGTAATAAGTCAGAAGAGCAGGTAAGACTACCAACTTACTCGAAGTGTGTGTAAGAAATCCATCAGTGATAAACTCCCAGTAATAGTCAAGTTCAAGTCAGAAAAAGGTTGAATCCGTCGTAGCATGCTAATGACGGAAGGATATGCCAGCAAGATAAATGTTATGATCTTAGTTTGTGATATCGAAAGACAAGGAGGTCATATGAATAAAATGGGTCCGACTGCAAGCCAAAAGAAGTATAGGCCAAGACCTGGCCGGTAACTTTATTGACAGTGTAAGGCAGGTACTATGAACCCCAAAGCTCCTTAAGGAAGGTAAGGGGAAAAGCACGAATACCAGACTTTGGGGGAAATTAGAATCACCTCCAGGTTGATAGAACATCGCATATTGAGGACTAATCCTCGAGCTAACAGTTAAGAGACAATAAGGTTGTAGCTTAAAATTTTGCGGTACGCCCGCCTATGGGGAAGGTAAGAAAGTGCCGACGCGGAGACTCTAATCTAGTGCAGCTTGGAAACAAGGCCAGCGGACAGTTACGGGCCTTCAATATAACAACAAGCAAGGTCCGGATGTTGACCTCACATTCCAAGGGTGGCGGAACTTCAAATAGCAGACCATAGCTAAGGTGTATGTGTTCGTTGCTTCCAGAATTTAACGAAAATGCAATGAGATGGGACGAGAGGACAGGAGATATCATTAAATCATAGAAGCAGAGCCCCAGTGACAGGACAAAAAAGGTGAAATAGCAGGAATCAAGCTGTCCAATATAAGAGATAGTCGTGTCTGCAAGGAAGTGGAGAGTAATTAATATGAATATAGTCACATGATTATCTCACAACTGGTGTAGCCTGACCTTGTTTGAGTCGGTATAATAAGACCAATGAGGTCAATTCGTGCCTCGCCAGATGAAATTATGCCACCACTAAGACTTATGCCAGGTTAAATACCCCAGAAGTAGATGGAGTGCGTGGAGCACCAGTGTTTGATAAACTCCGACAGAGGGGCGCAATCTACGACTAAATTTTAGGAAAGGATGTTAGAACAGACGGCGATATATGTTAACTTAAGCACGGTTCCTTGTACCCCAACTGGTGGCTAAGTAGAATATACAACTCAGACTCTCGAGGCCCACTATAAATGGAAGTGGAAGCCTTCTGGATGATAAATTTAGGCAGATAGAGCAAACCTGGACATGTTAAAATGGGCAGAAGGAAAAAGTAAAGCTTATCAGAGAATGTCTGCTGACTGCTCAAAGCTGCCAGAAACCTTATGCTAATGTGCGGTGGAGAAACCTAGAGTTTAATGTGGGTGACTGGGTATTCCTGAAGGTTTCACTAATGAAGGGCATGACGAGATTCGGTAAGAAAGGCAAGCTCAACCCGAGGTTTATTGGGCCTTATCAGATTCGCCAAAGGATAAGCCAGGTGGCTTATGAATTGGATTTACCTCCAGAATTAGAATTCGTTCACCCAGTTTTCCATGTATCAATGCTGAGGAAGTGCAATGGAGATCCCTCCCCGATTGTTCCGGTCAAAGACGTCCAAATCACTGAGGAGTTAGCTTATGAAGAAGCTCTAGTAGCCATACTAGATCGGCAGATCCGCAGACTAAGAACTAAAGATGTTGCTTCCGTTAAAGTGTTATGGCGGAATAATAACCGAGAGCAGATGACCTGGGAGGCAAAAGACGATATGAAAACCAGATATCCTCAGTTATTTCAGACTTAGTTAGATTGTGCAGCTAGAGGTACATTATTGTTGTTGTTTCATAAGTTGCATTATATACATGCATATGTGAGATAATTGACTTTAGTCGATTGTGAAGTGAACGCTATAGTATTATGTGAAATACCTGTATTGGACTTTCCTGTGCTTCAGGGATTTTGGATAGTCCATATTATAGGAGAGACTCTACCGAAATTTTTCCAGAATAAGTAATTGAAAGGTTAAGGTTCTTGCAAGTAGAAGTTAACATTCGAGGACGAATGTTCTTAAGGGGGGGAGGATGTTACACCCCATAAATTTCTAACATTTAGTCGACTTATTCGTACGTTCGTTGAGAGCTTTAGAGTGCCATAAGCACGAGGAAAGGGCCCGGGGAAAGGCCGAACGGGTGCCAAGTCGGGATTTCACGGGAGGAGGCCGAACCAAGTTGCCCAGAGGGGAAAAGTGGCATGGAGAAGCCCCCTCCAGGTTAACCAAACTGGAATGGAGCAGAATTGGCGCGACCGGCAGAGTGCCACATTGCCTTGTCTACCACCTCAAGTATATAAAGGCCTCACAATTAGATGTTATGCTATTTTCCAAATAACCTCAGCCAGCATAGGTAAGAATGAGGGAAAACTATTGAAAATCATCCGATTACGCCTCTAAACGCCGTCCAAATCTAAACTAACTCCGGGTAGTGAAGTATAAGGCTACAGAGAGCATCGCTGCGGAGTTATTTTCGTAAAATATGCCCGGCAAATCATTATCCTGCCAGCTTAAGTTGGTGGAATTGCTTCAAACTAGTGTCAATACGATCACAGACTTAAAGTAAAGCATTTCTCCCTTCTAGACTCTTGAGAAATTACAAGTTTTCAATCATCTTTTGATAGGTTGAAATATAGTTACTATATATATATAAAGTTACTATTTTCTTCGAATTCAGTAACGAAGTTGGTCCTATTTTTCCATTAATATGATTATAGTTGAGAAGGGCAGTTGAATACGAGTTGATGCTCATTAGTTAGTCAGAAAACGGCGAACGAGGTATGTAAGGCTTAACTTTCAGCAAGTATCCTTATCGTACAGTGTTACGACTTATTTTCTTGAATAGAAATAATGATCTCAGATGCTGCAGATAGTCGCTACCATTAGATTATAATTCGATATGTTGTAATTAGCTGTTATTGATATACATATATAAATATCAGCTATGTTGCGATTAGCTGCTAATAGGGATTACAGTTACATAAATTCTGGTTAGCTGCTAGAAAACGTATACAGATCGTACTGCAGGACCCCTCGCTGAAAGGGAGCAGGTTAAATCTGATTCACGTTATGAACTCTATAGAAACTCTTTTAGTTCTCAATTTATTATGATGGTAGACTTATATGTTTGTTGCCAGGCCTAGACTTCAGAAGCTCGTAAGAGGTATTGGCCTGAATCAGTTAATTAAACAGTATGGGCACAGTTAGGCAGTCTAACGACCAGTTGGTGCCAATATTAGCAGGAAAGCATCCCTAGAGGTCATTGACGTTATCGCACATTCCAGAACCAGAAATAGAGATAGAATAAGTATATTATAGAGTTAGCGACCAGGGTTCTCCAGTGTATTGAGTGATCGTCCGCCATCCCTTTAGCCTTATCAGCGATTGTCAATCTTAGTCGACTTAACAGTTAACACGTAGGATGCCCAGCAAGCCAGCGAAGTCGTCCGAGTTAGATAAACCCATGGGTACCCCAAGGAGGGGTCCATATCAGTAGTCAGTGACGGGCCAGCACCCTAGCCGATTCTTGTAAGGTATTCAGGTACAGAGTGCCAGGAGAGGGCCAGTCCATATAGAATTGCCTATAAGATTGAGAATCCAGAATAGTAATATAGATCCGAGTGGATTTAGACAAGGGCTAATGAGTCAGTAGTACTCTGCTAGTACAGTGTTAACCATAAGTTAAGGAGATTGGTAAGTTCCTTATGGAGGACCAGGGTGCCGATCGCGTAGAAGCAAGTTCGACCAAGCCCAGCCCTATAGTTATTTCATTAGAAGAATAAAGTAGTTAGCTATTCGTAACTCCACAGTTATTCATTAGTTATAGATGTTTGAGTAGGACATTCAAAGTATTTTTAGGCCACTTCCGACCTCGCTCTATTCAGCCCAGACTATTAGAGATCATGATCACTATCAGGATCCTCTAATCAAATACGAGTACATCGCATGCCTACAGACAGCCATGTAGATTATCCCAGAAGCGAGTAGCATTAGTATGAGGCCCAGAAGGCCAGATACACTCTCTTTATACATATAGATTAATGTGTTAGTATAGCACTTGGGTTTGGGTTGTCCTCAGTTAGAAGCCTTCCATGACCGCCCCAGAGTTAATAGTTGTGTCGACTCGCCCGCCAGGGGCAAGGATACGTCGCTCTGCGGAGCGGCATGACGTCCGCAAGGGACAAAGATGGGGATCCAGATCCTTATATGTCGTGGTTGGCCTTATACACACCCCCTCCGAGCGTTTACGCTCGGGGTGTAGCTATCAGGAGTCCTCCGGACTCAGACATAGCTACAGTTCGGGCCAAGCGGGCCCAGTTGTAGACCCAAGGGACCGGTAGGTTGGCTATAGTACCAGTAGAGTTGTAGACACCTGAGTAGGGGTATATAGATTGAGATGTTCTCTCCAGGACTTATGGGGGCCTGAACGAGTTATTCTGTGCTGATTGTACCTCCCGGCTTATAGGGGCCAGGTGGGGTTCTTGTATGAATTCTTGTCTGCTAGCTGTAGTGTATAAATGTGTAAGCATGCAGTCTTAGCTTATGTACATGTAGTGTCAGTTAGATATAGATTATGAATCAGCAGGCATACAGGTTAATCTTTTGGCCCTTCTTTTTATTTACTTCCAGTCCTATTCATTTTATTTATTACCTTACATATTCGTTACATATTGTAGTAATGCCCTTTCCGGAGAGCTGCATTACTTGCCTACTGATTTAGACAGACAGGGTTATGGATCTTCAGTAATAGTTGCTCAGAGTTCACCGTTGGGCCAGTTCCCTTCATTCGGAGCTGCCAGGTTGCAAAGAGGTCTATATTTCAGTTGTATAGCATTTTGGGGTAGGTCGGGGCCCTGTCCCGACCACTATTTGTACTCTTAGTGGCTTGCAGACTGTAGTTGTCAGCTGGTTAGTTGTATGTTGGCCGCGTGGGGCCTTAATTAGTTATGCTTCGTGTGTTGGCCGTGTGAGGCCTAGTATAGTAGCTTGTCTTCATTTCAGCTATAACTAAAAAGCATGGTGGCCTTGTCGGCCCGCATAGGTCCCTTCTATTGCCTTTTGTGGGTTAGCTATTTTCATGTACAGGTGGTTATAAGGCCTCGTCGGCCGAGGGCTGTGTTTACAACCGAGATATAGCCCTTTTTTTCTTGAATTGAGTCGCAGGTTGGCACCAGACCTGCATAAGCCTAGCCAGGTCAGTCAGTTGCCAGTGGGGCACTAGGTGCCAGTCATGCCTCCCAAGGTGGGGTGTGACACTAGGGCATATTCATTAATAAACTCAATAATTTCATCATTAGGAGTAAGCTAAATCAAACTCACAATATTTCTATAATAATAGTTATACCTTGCTAAAGAAGAAAATGACGATGGAAAAGTAATATTCAAAAATTTCTTTGTTCTCCAATGGAGTTCTTTTCCTCTCAAAAAGTAAAGGGGATATTCCATGATATATTCAGAGTACTTTCTTCTATAATATATACAAAAATAAGGAAAACATTCTCCTCTTTTACCGGCTTTGATGTTTTTGCCCTATTCAGGCGTCTCCTCACTTGTGATGGAACCAGTGGTTCGCCGGTTGCTATCCACGAGCTGTCGGTTGCTTTCCTCTATGGTCCAGTGAAGTTCCAGGGCCTTCTATCAATGCCTTTAGTGGTTCACTGGTTGCCATCTGCGAGCTGCCAATTGATTTCATCATTGGTCCAGCAAGGTCCAACACCTGTCGACAGTGGAACCGGCAGATCGCCGGTTGCTTTTCGCGAGCCGCAGATTGCAGTTTCTTATCAAGCCAGTGGTTGACCGGTGTTTCACCGGTATCATCCAATGGAGCGCTAGTTTTCACTTGAATTACATTCTTTTTACTCCAATTCATGCTCCTTCTCTTCACATCAGATACCTGCATATAAAACGGCAAAAAGAGCATAAAATCCAACTAAAAAGACTTGAAAACTAACCTAAAACTCATGCTTAAGAGCCTAATGAGTTGGTAAATTGCTAACTCATCACACACCAAACTAACCATCACATAGGAAACCTCATACAATTTAGAGCAAAATGAAATGGCATACAAGAGATGCCCTATCCCAACTTAAAATGATGCAATGTCCCTAGTGTATAGGAAAAATAAAAAAGCAAGGGTTAGAACTATCTGTGGGACACTTGGTGCACTAGTCATTACGGGGATTTATAATGTATGGGAACACCGCTGGGGTGATAGGGATAGCTGCTACAAAAGTGTCGGCATGCGCATCAATATGTGGTCGAAAATTATAATCCATTAAGAATTTCTCCTTTACAGTTTGGATTTGATCAACTTCCTCTGTTGGGATGTCTGGATCATCCTCCTCCTCAAAGGCATCCTCTCAGTCTCCCTATCATCATCTCTTGGCAGTTTGCCTAGGTCACGAGGAGGATTGAGGTCTCTAGATAGTGAGCCTAGTAGGTTCACAATTGATACTCCAAATAGGTATTACTGATTCATCGAATGTCTTGGACCGATTCTTTTTCGAAAAGCCGAGGTTCGGCCATAGAATTTCAAAGGTCATTGTTTTTTACAGTCCACTGATGTGAATGGAATCTCCGCCAAAGCGGTCTTGCCGTAGCGGAAATATGCTCTGCTGCAACATATAGTCAGGGTCAGTTAAAGGTAGAATAGAAGGTTTCCAAGTTCATTTTCCAACTTTTTCAATTCCATTTGCACAAATGTTATCAACTTCCTCCGGCAAGAATTCGACATTTTCTCAAATAATTTTTACACCTCGTAAGTTTCTAACGTTTAGTCGTCCTATTCATACGTTAGTTGAGAGTTTTAGAGTGTCATACGTATGAGGAAAGGGCCCGGGGAAAGGCCGAATGAGTGCAAAGTCAGGATTTTGAGGGAGGAGGCCAAACCAAGCTGCCCAGAGGGGCAAAGTTGCACAGAGATGCTCCTCCGCATTAGCCAACGTTGCACGGAGCAAAATCAGCACGTTGGGCAGCATGCCACGTTGCCTTGACTGCTGCCTCAAGTATATAAAGGCCTCACACTTAGATGTTAAGTTATTTTCATAAATCCTCGGCCAGCAGAGATTAGAGATGAATGGAAACTATTAAAAATCATCCAATTACGCCACTAAACGCCGTCCAAATCTAAATTAACTCTGGGTAGTGAATGACGTGCCCGCAAGTGTACGGGTCGTGCAAGTAATATAGTGGCTCTTTTTATGAACCGGAATGTCGAACCCACAGGGACTGAACCCATTTCTCTAACTATCCATTACAAGTGTGATCTTAAATACCAAAAAATGTTGGTTATAGAAGTTTTTGAGGGAGATTTTTAATTAAGTCTAAATTTGGTCAACGAAATATTCTGAATGCACTCTAGGAGCAACATAGAGTTAAAACCAGATAATCATGCGATGCTACGATTTGCAATGGGTTAAGTATGCAATTATTGATTATTATTTCACATAATTAGAATTGCATGTTCATGGTCTTTCGAGCCTCTAAACACGGCAAACTAGCCTCACTGCATCATTGTGAGCGAGGATGCTAATTTCTAGTTCGCGGGCAATTAATTAAGTTGTGGTTTACGGGGAAATGATTAGCGACTTTCGTGCGTCTAACCATTTAACTCAACTTACCCTCACAACTACTTCTTCGAGTGGTGATGTGATAATCCTAAGTTGGTCTCTTAATAACCCCTGTTTTATCAACCAAGCAAGGTGTTAGGTATATTTCTATCCTAACACGAAATTATATCATGAGATACAAACATGCTCCTTACATTCTCATGTGCTGACCTAAGTAATTCTTTCTCAAGCAATTGCCCAAGCTAACGTATATGTTTTCATGGTGATCAATCATAGAAACAACCAACAATCCAGAATGCAAGACGAAAACAACAATCAATAACTTAATTCCAAAACAATTTCATAAAATCACAATCATAATTCATGGCTTCAACACTAGAGGAAGGGTTCTTGCCATTCATGTTCGTAAAACTTCAACTAACTACTACTAAACTAACATACTTACATGAATTTGGTAGATGAGAAGGGAATTTGACAAACCCTAGATGAGTTCTCCGACTTCTCCCTTCACTCCTAGGTAGTT
Source organism: Datura wrightii (assembly GCA_035772735.1). Classification (NCBI taxonomy): domain Eukaryota; kingdom Viridiplantae; phylum Streptophyta; class Magnoliopsida; order Solanales; family Solanaceae; genus Datura; species Datura wrightii. The sequence continues at coordinate 59,561,094 of JASDFA010000002.1, read as the reverse complement.
TTCCAGAATAAAATTGTGACAAAATGGAATTAGGAGCTAAGGGACCTATTTATAATAAATGAGAAACATGAACAATTTAGCCTGTCACGAAACGGCTCCGTGTCACGGAGTGTATCGCGGAGCTCTGCCTCCGTGACACGGAGGTAACACGAAGGCTTTATGGAAATCACCCAAAATCGACCCTAGGCAGCCTTCTTGGCGCGTTGGCAGCGTGTCACGCTGCTTGGGCAGTGCATTGACACTCCTTTGGCACGGGGATGGCCTGCCGTGGCACGTTGCTGGTGCGCTGGAGCACTGCCTGCTGCCGCATCTGCTTGCTTTCCATGCCTAGGCCTTGCCGACTTTCGCCGACTGCTTCCAACTACATTCCTTTCTTTCACCAACTTATAAATTAGTTCCTCAATATCCTTGAAACCTACAAAATAAGGACTAATCATGTTGGTTAGCACATATATTCACATTTATATAAAATTACATGAAAATGTATAAAACAAATAAGATAAACAAGACTACATTAAGGTATAAAGCATCACTCGGGCATGCTATTTTAGCCCCCGATCACCTACCCCACACTTAAAGTCTTGTTCGTCCTCGAACAACCTTTTACATCTCATGCATATGGAGACTCACCCATAACTCATTTAGCAAGATTATTCAAGCTACGGCTATAATGATTACGTAAGACAACAAGCTAAAAATAGAGCATGCATGATTTGATCATCGAAATGAAGTACAACTATGTTAAGACTTCTTAACCTCAAGAATCGACTCTCAATCCTAGCACACTCATGCAAATCAACTGATTAAGAAATCCGACCTGAATTATATCCTTCATTCAACATGTGCCCTCATGGAAAGAGAATTACCCAATTTCACACGCAAAAACAATTTTTAAATCACAACATGTGTCGGTACCTGAATAGAATTACGCTCACTCTCACAAAGAATTCACATGCATCATGTAATGACCCATAAGCTTGCCCTTAGTGTTTTATTCCACTAATTTAAGGATGTATGAATGTAAGATCAAGTAGGACTTTTTAGGTTGTAATGTAACTCAGGTGTGGGTAGGTACTATTATGGCCAGTAATAGTGACTATCTTTTCTAAGCGCTTTTAATACATTATGCCTTCATTACGAACTTCCCTTCCCTTACTTCACCTTTTTCTCCTTTCAGCTTTTCTTTTTACTCTTTTGTTCCCCCATTTATTTAGGCACTTTTAGCTTATTAGTAAGGAGCTCTATAAAAAAATTTCATTAATTTGTTTTCTAACTCCTTAATGATAATCAACTATTTTCACACAAGTGCACCTTTGTCCTTTTCTCCACTTCTACAACTTGCTACTTTTCCTTTCTTTTCACTCCTTTACTCTTTCATATTTTTCCCTTAAGCGCTTTGGAGTTTTGGATCAAATTCAAGGCTAATGAAAGAAAAAGGATTAAGCTTATGTTGCAGCTGTCAAAGAATAGGCTCAAGGCTCAATGGGGCTAACTAGGATTAATTTCTCAAGGTAGGTAAAATGAGGGATAAAAATTTGGTTCATTCAAAGAAATGCCTAGATCATCTCCTACACTTCACATCCTTCATTTCGTTTTATAAACACACCAGGCAAGTTCTAGACAATCCACAATAGCACAGAATACTCAAAAACCTTACACTCATGGCACATGCTCAATTCAAGACACATTCATCAGACTCTTACTAAGCTAATCACAAGAAGTCAGAATTAAGCTTCAATCATATTGAGTCAAATTCAAGAGCCTAAGTGTCTCACACAAAGTTATACACCTGCATGCTTCACATTGAACATACTTGCCTCTTACAATCACGTATAGCACATCACAAGAACATCAAGCACCAATTAGTTATCGTTTCAAAAACCCAAAACCTATCAACTAATTTTTCCTCAAGACGTTCGCCATCCATCCATCGTCGGAAACAGTCCCTAACTATGACTAAAAACACTATGTACAGACAAAGGAAAGAAAAAGAAAAAAAAAATTTATTCTTCGGTTCAAAGACCCCCCATCGGAAAAGAACCAAAAAGAAAAACCAACGGGTGATGAATTCATGCTTGACTCTCGAAAATTTTCAAATTTCTCCCAAATTTCACACAAGAAGCATCACATTCACCAAAAACTTGTTAAGCACAAAAATTTTGAAAATTTTCTCACCCTACACTTAAATCATGCTATGTCCTCATAGCATCAAATTAACATTTAAAGGATGAGAAATACTCCCTGAGCCTCTATGCATAGCTAAAAGCATGTTTTCCTTTTAAGTTTTCAGAGGTAGGTGTTTGACCCCACACTTCTTCTATTCCATGCTCTTTAGCTTCCACCTTCTTGGTACTCAGACTTCCCTCCATCTGTGCTTAACTTTCCACCAAAAACACAAACAAAATGAAAATAACAAAATCAACACAAAATGAAAATTACACATTTGTACCTGAGGTACCCTTGGGTTGCCTCCCAAGTAGTGTCTTATTTTACGTCGTGGCCCTACGTGGACTGTCCTTTTCAAGACATCCTCATACCTGGGTTCTCTTTCGAGAACCATCTCCTTTTCTTTTGTTGTTTAGAGGAAACAGCCTCCACTCTGTTCCTCTCTTCCTCCAACTTCTTCTCAATTTGAAGCCCTTTATCAGACTCGGGATGAACACTTGACCTTGCCTTTGGCTGTGCACCTGTGGAATCCTCCACCCCACACTCATCCTCTGCCAACACACTAACCTGACAAAGGTTAGTGTAGTGTGCGGATGGGTTCATTTCTTGGTAAACGCGAAAGAGTTCTTCTTCATCTTCGACCCTCATTTTTAGGGTCCCTGCTCTCAGATCAATCACCGCTCCACCGGTGGCCAAGAATGGTCGTCCCAAGATTAAGGGTATCTGGTCATCAACCTGAAAATCTAGAACAATAAAATCAGCAGGTATAATAAACTTACCTACTTTGATGAGAAGGTCCTCTATTATTCCATCAGGTGTCACTCGTGACTTGTTAGCCAGCTACAGCATCAACCTTGTCGGCCTCGGTTCTCCCAACTCCAGGGTGTTGAATAAGGATAGGGGCATTAGATTAACTGCTGCCCCTAAGTCACACAAAGCTCGTAGCACCTCAGCTTTACCAATTTGTATGGGGAGGGTAAAACTCCCTGGGTCTTTGAGCTTCTTTGGCATTTTGCTCAATACCCTGTGACTGCACTCCTCAGTCAGTGCTACAGTCTGGATATCCACCAATCTAACTTTGTTCACCATCACGTCCTTCAAGTATTTAGCATACTTGGGCATTCCCTGCAAGACATCAATAAGAGGCAAATTTATGTGAACTTCTTTGAAGCTCTCAAAGAACTTTTTGAATCATTCCTCCTCCTTGCTCTTTCTGAATTTCTGAGGGAATGGTGGTGGTGGTCTTTGTGCTGGCTGCAATGAAAGTTGCGCATTTTGTTGTCCAGCACTCTGATTATCTCCCATGTTGATGGATGGTTCTGGTCTAACCAACTCCGGCTGCACCCCCTTTCTCAGCACTTTTGGCACTGCATCAGCTAATTGCTTACCGCTTCTCAGACTGATGGCATCGATCTGCCGGGGTTTAGGATCTGTGTCGCTTGGTAATCCCCCTTGTGATCTCATGTTTTGAGCAGCTGCTATCTGACCCACTTGTTTTTCAAGATTGCGGTTAGCTACTTGCTGATTCATTAAGTCTATTGCCATCCTCGCCTGATTTTCCGCTAACTGATTCTGGGTCTCCAAAATTTGTTACAGTGTTTCCTCAATGCTGCTACTCAATTTCCCATCATTCTGCCTATTCTGCTGATACTGTTGTTGTTGAGGTTGCATATAATTCTGCTTTTGGTTTCCACTCCGAGAAAAATTCGGGTGGCCCTGCCAATTTCTGTTGGAGTTGTTCCCAAAATTCTGATTCCTATGCACATTACCAACATAATTGACTGATTCCGAATTGGCTCCACAAGATTCTGCATTGTGCTCAGTTTTACCTCAAATTTTGCACCAACTCGGAGCTTGCTGAACTTCGTTAACCTGGCCCTGGTGTTGGTTCATACTCAGTTTATTGAACTGAGTCATCATCTGATGCTGGAACGCAGCTAACTGTGCTGCCAAGGCATTCATACCATCTACCTCTATCAGCCCTGATCTATTTCCTGCCCCTCTCGATGACTCACTGTGCCACTCTGGATTTCCTTGTGCAATTCTATTCAACAAAGTGGACAACTCATCATATGTTTTATCCAAGGCTTGCCCACCCGATGCAGAGTCTAGTAATATTTTTGTGTGTGGTTCTAGACTTTCTACAAAGGTATGAGCCAGCACTTCATTTGATTGCTGGTGATAGGAGCAGTCTCTCAACAATGACTTGAATCTTTCCCAAGCCATATACAAGTTCTCATCAGGCCTCTGCTTGAAACTGAGTATTTCACTTCTCAACTTTGCAGTCTTGCCTGAAGGAAAGAATCTGATAAGGAACTTCTTAGCCAAGTCATTCCATGAAGTTATGGAGTTCGGTGGCTCAACCTTCAGCCACTTTTTCGCCTCTCCCAACAGTGAAAATGGGAAGAGGGTCAGTCAGACATAATCTGTGGACACGCCGGTGGGGACAAACGTGTCACTAATCTCTAAAAAGCTCTGTAAGTGCTGTTGTGGGTCCTCATGTGCCATGCCAGTGAATTGACTACTAGAATGTAACAGCTGCACCATGTTCTGTTTAAGCTCAAAGTTCCCTCCAGGCTCCGGTTTATGGATACTGGAGTTCACATTAGTCACTAGTGGGATTGCCACTTCGCGAACTAGTCTAGCTATCATTGCTGTCGATGACAAGTGTGCTCGTCCAGCGGGTGGTTGTTGTTGTACCTTTTCTTGAAGTCTCTTCAGCTTTTGCTCTAGAGCTACACTCCTTCGCAAATGGATTTGACGTTCAGGTTCAAGCAACGGTTCCACAAGCTCTCTATTTCTAGCCAGCTCGGCAGGACAACCTGTCACCTGCAATAAGTAGACAAAGACCAAGTTTCTCAACACTTAAGGAAATTTAAAAATCACACAAAAATAGATAAATTATCAAAACTTCGCCGAGTCCCCGGCAACGGCGCCAAAAACTTGACGTGCCCGCAAGTGTACGGGTCGTGCAAGTAATATAGTGGCTCTTTTTATGAACCGGAATGTCGAACCCACCGGGACTGGACCCATTCTCTAACTATCCATTACAAGTGTGATCTTAAATACCAAAAAATGTTGGTTATAGAAGTTTTCGAGGGAGATTTTTAATTAAGTCTAAATTTGGTCAACGAAATATTCTGAATGCACTCTAGGAGCAACATAGAGTTAAAACCAGATAATCATGCGATGCTACGATTTGCAATGGGTTAAGTATGCAACTATCGAATATTATTTCACATAATTAGAATTGCATGTTCATGGTCTTTCGAGGCTCTAAACACAGCAAACTAGCCTCACTGCATCATTGTGAGCGAGGATGCTAATTTCTAGTTCGCGGGCAATTAATTATGTTGTGGTTTACGGGGAAACGATTAGCGACTTTGGTGCGTCTAACCATTTAACTCAACTTACCCTCACAACTACTTCTTCGAGTGGTGATGTGATAATCCTAAGTTGGTCTCTTAATAACGCCCATTTTATCAACCAAGCAAGGTGTTAGGTATATTTCTATCCTAACACGAAATTATATCATGAGATACAAACATGCTCCTTACATTCTCATGTCCTGACCTAAGTAATTCTTTCTCAAGAAATTGCCCAAGCTAACGTATATGTCTTCATGGTGATAAATCATAAAAACAACCAACAATCCAGAATGCAAGACGAAAACAACAATCAATAACTTAATTCCAAAATAATTTCATAAAATCACAATCATAATTCATGGCTTCAACACTAGAGGAAGGGTTCTTGCCATTCATGTTCGTAAAACTACAACTAACTACTACTAAACTAACATACTTACATGAATTTGGTAGATGAGAAGGGAATTTGACAAACCCTAGATGAGTTCTCCCACTTCTACCCTCACTCCTAGGTAGTTTTCCAGAATAAAATCGTGACAAAATGGAATTAGGAGCTAAGGGACCTATTTGTAATAAATGAGAAACGTCCACAATTTAGCCTGTCGTGGAACGGCTCCGTGTCACGAAGTGTATCGCGGAGCTCTGCCTCTGTGACACGGAGGTAACGCGAAGGCTTTCTGGAAATCACCCAAAATCGACCCTAGGCAGCCTTCTTGCCGCGTTGGCAGCGTGTCACGCTGCTTGGGCAGCGCGGGGATGGCCTGCCGTGGAACGTTGCTGGCGCGCTGGAGCACTGCTTGCTGCCGCATCTGCTTGCTTGCCATGCCTTGGCCTTGTCGACTTTCGCCGACTGCTTCCAACTACATTCCTTTCTTTCACCAACTTATAAATTAGTTCCTCAATATCCTTGAAACCTACAAAATAAGGACTAATCGTGTTGGTTAGCACATAAATTCACATTTATATAAAATTACATGAAAATGTATAAAACAAATTAGATAAACAAGACTACATTAAGGTATAAAGCATCACTCGGGCATGCTATTTTAGCCCCCGATCAGTGAAGTATAAAGCTGCAGAGAGCATCGCTGCGGAGTTATTTTCGTAAAATACGCCCGACAAATCTTCGTCCCGCCGAGCCAGAGTTGATGGAATTGTTTCAAACTAGTGTCAATACGATCACGTGCCTAAAGTAAGTATTTCTCCCTTCTAGATTTTCGAGAAATTACGAGTTTTTTATCGTCTTTCGATAAGTTGAAGTATAGTCAGTATATATATATATATATATATATAAAAAAGTTATTGTTTTCTTCGAATTCAGTAATGAAATTGGCCCTATTCTTCCATTAATGTGATTACAGTTGAGAAGGACAGTTGAACACAAGCTGATACTCATCAGTTAGTCAGAAAATGGCGAACAAGGTATGTAAGGCTTAACTCTCGACAAGTATCCTTATCGTACAGTGCTACGACTTAAGTTATCAAATAGAAATAACGATCTCAGATGCTGCGGATGGTTTCTACCATCAGATTGTAATTCGATATGTTATAATTAATTGTTATTAATATACATATATAAATATCATATATGTTGTGAGTAGCTAGTAATAGGGATTACAGTTATATAAATTCTGGTTAGCTGCTAGAAAATATATACAGATCGTACTGCAGGACCCTCGCTAAAAGAAAGCAGGTTAAATGTGACTTGCGTTATGTACGCTATAGAAACTCTTTTAGTTCTCAGTTTATTGTAATGGTAGACTTATATGTTTGTTTCCAGGCCTAGACTTCAGAAGCTCATAAGAGTTATTGTCCAAAATCAGTTGGTTAAGCAGTATGGGCGCAGTTAGGCAGTCTAACGACTAGTTGGCGCCTGTATTGGCAGGAAAGCATCCCTAGAGGTCAATGACGTTATCGCACGTTCCATAACAAGAAATAGATACATAATAGGTATATTCTTGAGTTAGCGATACGAGGGTTCTCCAGTGTATTGAGTGATCGCCCGCCATCCCTTTAGCCTTATCAGTGATTGTCAGTCGTAGTCAACCTATCAGTTATCATGTAGGACGCCAGCAAGCCAGCCCAGTCGTCCAAGTCAGATAAACCCGTAGGTACCCCAAGTAGGGGTCCACATAATTAGTCAGTGACGGGCCAGCACCCTAGCCGGTTCTTGTAAGGTATTCAGGTACAGAGTGCCATGAGAGGACCAGTCTATATAAAATTGCCTATAAGTTTGGGAATTGCCCGGAACAATAATACAGATCCGAGTGGATCCAGATAAGGCTTAGGGAGTCAGTAGTACTCTGCTAGTACAGTGTCAGCCACAAGTTAAGGAGATCGGTAAGCTCCCTATGGAGGACCAGGGTGCCGATCGCGTAAAAGCAAGTTCGACCAAGCCCAGCCCTATAGTTGTTTAATTAGAAGAATAAAGTAGTTAGCTATATGCAATCCCATAGTTATTCATGAGTTATAGATGTCCGAGTAGGACATTCGGAGTATTGTTAGGCCACTTCAGACCTCGCTCTATTCAGCCCTAACTATTAGAGATCATGATCACTATCAGGATCCTCTGATCAAATACGAGCGCATGGCATGCCTACAGGCAGCCATACAGATTATTCCAGAAGCAAGTAGCATTAGTGTTAGGCCCAGAAGGCCAGATACTCTCTCTTTATATAGATAGATTGATGTGTCAGTATAGCACCTGGGTTGGGGTTCCCATCAGTTAGAAGTCTTCTTGATCGCCCCAGGATTAATAGCTGTGTCGACTCGCCTACCAGGGGAGAGGATACGTCGCTCTATGGAGCGCCATGTCATCCGCAAGGGACGAAGATTGGGATCCAGATCCTCATATTGTCGTGGTTGGCCTTACACACACACACACCCCCGAGCCTTTACGCCAGGGGTGTTGAGATCAGGAGTCCTCTGGACTCAGACACAACTATAGTTCAGGGGCCAACGGGCCCAATTGTAGACCCAGGGGATCGGTAGGTTGGCTACAGTACCAGTAGAGTTGTAGACACCTGAGTAAGGGTATATAGATTGAGATGTGCTAATTGTACCTCCCGGCTTATGGTGGCCAGGTGGGGTTCTTGTATGAATTCTTGTCTACTAGTTGTAGTGTATAAATGTGTAAGTATGCAGTCTTAGCTTATGTACATGTAGTGTCAGTTAGATGCAGATTACGAATCAGCAGGCGTACAGGTTAATCTTTTGGCTCTTCTTGTTATTTACTTCTAGTTCTATTCAGCTTATCTATTGCCTTACATACTCGGTACATATTGTACTGACGCCCTTCCCGAAACGCTGCATTACTTGCCTACAGGTACAGATAGACGAGGAGCAGGTCCCTCGTAGTTCCATTCAGCCATACAGAACCGTCAGCTCCCTTCTTTCGGGGCTGGTGTGATAGAGGTTTATTCCTTTTGTTTGTATAGTATGGATAGGTTGGGGCCCTATCCCGACCATCTTATTACTCCTAGAGGCATTCAGATTGTGTTACTTCCCTGTGGTTAGATGATTTCGGTCGTGTGGGGCCTATATGTGCTTTAGATGATGTGCGTTGGCCATGTGGGGACCTGTTTAGTTGTTGATTAGCGGCCTTGTCGGCCCGCATAGAACTCCCTCTGATGTTTTTGTCTTTGGTTCGCTGTTTATTTTCACAGGGGCTATAGGCCTTGTTGGTCGGGGTTGTATTTAGAGCCTCCATATAGCCCATTGTTTTCTTGATTCCAGAGTTAAAGTTAGCCCTGTACCATAGGTGCTTGGCTCAGTCAGCTCAGCAGTTCAGGTTTTAGTAGGCAACCAGGTGCCAGTCATGCCTCCCGAGGTGGGGCGTGACAATAATGCTCTACTCTCGTGATCCTAGGCTTCATTTGCTTCCTTTTCTCGCAATATTATGTCTATTACCATCGTGTTTGAGTAGTTTTTGAAGTTGGAGGGGGGGTAGGTTTTCCTTTCTGCCTGTTAGGCTATATTTCCGAAGCATGCTAGTAATTTTTACATTCTCAAGTATTTCCTTTTATTCTCTGCATGTTTTTGGCTGGTTTCATGCGGTTGTGGGTTGAAAATGCGGAGTTTGAGTAGGGTAATAGGTTAGGTTGCTTCTTGCTTTCCGGGCTTGAATTTGAGCCCTATTGTAATGAAAAATTATTGGTAAGGCAAGTTTAAGTCGACCCCTTACCCGATCTGTAGTTAGTTTGATAGATTAGGCAGGTTGAACTTTCAACCTCCATTGATGGGATGCAGAGGTCTGGAGAAGACGGTGTTTGCTGCAGCGGTACCGTCCCAGTGGTCTCTCTTCCGCTATAGCGGACATACTACCACTGCAGTGGTCCAGCTGGGCAGTACCTCCTTTAAATTTCCAACTTGCTTTTCTTTTCTTCCCCTCCCACATTTTTTGCTTCTAATCTTCTTTATTTACTTCAGGTTTGTTATCATGGCCTCTTCCATCAACAGCATTCACACCAAGGACTACATCCGCTTTGTTAACGACCAATGTCAATTCCAGTATAGCGAACAGGCCAAGAAGGATTTGCTGCACGAGAGGGGCTTCGTCATGCAGGATGTGGAGGGAAAAGCCCCAAAGTTCTATACTCTCCTCCATGAGATTGGGTGGGGCCTTTTGGTGGAGAACCCGGGCAAGGCCAATGAGGCCTGGATTCGGAAGTTTTACGCTAACCTTCCCACCATCGCTTGGAGCAAAGATGACAAACTGGCCTACGTCATAGGCATGTAGATTATCGTGATCCCTGATGCTATTAAACAAGCCTTGGGTCTGCCAAACCCGCCCGAATTTGAGCTGAAGAACCATGATGTACCCGGGAACGGGCAATGGCTAGTGAACACTTTGGTGGTGAAAGAGCGGAGAGCTACTACCAACCGGAGCATTACCAGGATAGGCACTCAGAGTACCCACTTTACAGAGGAGGCCAGGAAGTGGCTCAATCTAGTGTCCTGGAGGATCTGCTCATCCTCTAATGTCACGGACGTGAATTACCATCAATCTTTGGTGGTGGCCGCTATTCTGAGTGGGGTGAGGGTCAATATGGGGGCCCAGATTATTGAGGACTGGAGGTATTTCCACACGAAAACTATCACTGGCCTGCCGTTTCCTTCTCTCATTACCAGACTATGCAAGCAGGTAGACATCCATCTAGAGTCCCAGGATATCATTATGGACTGCGACAGGCCCTTCGATCCCTTGAGGGTGATGGGGCCTCCAGGGAGGGGTAGGAAGAAGAGGAAGTCTGCCTTGGTCAAGGGTGATGGCGGAAATGACACTTCTAGACCGTTGGGGCTGTTTGAGCGGATTGAGGCCGATATGGTGGCTATGAGGGATCTCTTCGGAGGGTTTCCTAGACCTCCTTCCCCCAGCAGGTCTTCTATCAGCCGATCTTCCACCAGCCAACCCTCTGGTGTAGCTTCCATCGATTCGGGAGAGATGCAGGGGCAATTGGTGCGCTAGCCCAGGCCCATGTTGAGCTTCGGGTGGATCTGGAGAAGGAGAAGAGGAAGACGCGCTCCTGTGACAAGCTGATTGATGATCCGCAAGTGTACGGGTCGTACAAGTAATATAGTGGCCCTTTTTAAGAGCCGGATGTCGAACCCACAGAGAATGGACCAATTCAGCTAACTATCAAGTTCAAGTGTGATATTAAATGTCGCAAGTGTTGATTGTAGAAGTTTTCGATAGAGTTAATTAAGTCTGGGGCAGTCAATGAAATACTCTGAATTAATTCAAGGAGCAACTAGAGTTAAAGCCAGATAATCATGCGATACTACGATTTGCAATGGTTTAAGTATGAAACTATCAATTGTCGTCTCACATAATTAGAATTTCATGTTCATGGTCTTCCGAACCTCTAAACACGACAAACTAGCCTTACTACTACATTGTTGAGCGAGGATGTAATTTTTAGTTCGTGGGCAATTCACTACGTGGATGTGGTTTATGGGGTTATGCCATTGATTTGGGTACTTCCGTACCTCTAACCATTTAACCAAACTTAGCTTTACAACTACTCTTACAAGTGGTGGAGTACAATTCTAAGTTGGTGTCTTTCTATCTTCCCATTTTATCAACCAAGCAAGGTATAAAGCATATTCCTATCCTAACCACAAAATCTTATCAAAAGACAAGAACTTGCTTCCTACATTCTTATTGTTCTTGCCTAGGTTTGCGTTCTCAAGCATTTACCTATGCGTAACGTGTGTGTTTTCATGGTGATCAATCATAAAAACAACCATAATTAAGAATGCAAGACAAAACAACAATCAATAACTTAAAACCAAAACAAAATCGCAAAATCACAATCATATCTTGTGGCTTCAACCCTAGAGGGAGGGTTCTAGCCACTCGTGTTCGTATAATTACAAGAAAACATAATTAAAGTAACATACTTACAAGAATTGGTAGAAGAAAAGATGAAATTGATGAACCCTAGGTGAGTTCTCCCACTTCTCCCTCACTCCTTGGCAGTTTTTCAGAAATAAATCGTAACTTTTTGATTTTAGGAGCTAAGGGACCTATTTATAGTAAATGAGAGATGTATAAAATTATGCCCGGAATGGAATAGCTCTGTGTCACGGAGGTTATCGCGCCAATATGCCTCTGTGACACGAAGGCATCGCGGACACACACTGGAAACTCATAAAAACCGTCACCAGGCAGCCCCTTGCAGCGTTGGCAGCGTGTCAAACTTCTTGTGCAGCGCGCTAGGTGGCGTGTCACGGCCTTGGTCGCGCAGCCTGCCTGCCGTGGGACGTTGCCAACGTGCAGGTGGGCTGTTTCGCGCATCCTCCTTGCCGACGTTCGCGTTCTACTTCTGATTCCATGCCTCCACTTCACCAACTCATGGATTAGTTCCTCAAATTCATTGTAAACCTACAAAAACAAGAACTAATCATGTTGGTTAGTGTATATGTTCACATTTACATAAAATTACATTAGAATGCATACAATTTAATAGATAAACAAGGCAAAACTAAGTTATAAAGTATCACTTGGGCATGCTATTTTGCCCAAGATCATCTACCCCACACTTAAAGCCTTGTTCATCCTCGAACAACCCTTTTACATCTCATGTAAATGAAGACTCACACATAACTAATTTATCAAGACAATTCAAGCTACGACTATAATGATTTTTTTAAGATAGCAAACGATTTAATCAATGAAATGATATACAACTCCGTTAAGACTTCCTAACCTCAAGAATCGACTCTCAATCTTAGCAAACTCATGCGAATCAACCGATCAAGAAATCCGACATGAATGTTATCTCTCATTAAACATGTGCCCTCACAACAAGAGAGTTACCCATTTTTACTCACAAATTTTCAAATCACAACAAGTATGGGTATATGTATAAAATTGCGCTTGCTCCCTCAAAGAATTCACATGCTTCATGTAGTGACCCATAAGCTTGCCCTTAGTGTTTTACTCCACTAATTTAAGGATGTATGAACGTAAGATCAAGTAGGACTTAATGGGTTGTAATGTAAGCTAAGGGACGGCTAGGTACTTTTCTGGCCAGTAATAGTGGCTATCTTTCCCATGCACTTTTAATAACTTCAACCTTCATTAAGGACATCTCTTCTCTTACTTCACCCTCATTCTTTTCAATCCTGAATATTTTTTTCTTCTTGTTCCCATTTCTTTAAGCACACAGCTTAGTAGTAAGGAGTACTTAAGCAATTTTTTTCATTCATTCATTTCTTACTCCCTACCAATACTCAGGCATTTTCAAACAAGTGCACCCTTGACCTTTCTCAACTTTTACAACTGCTACTTTTCCTTCTTTTTCGTGCTTCTCACTCCTTCACTCTTTCGGATTTTTTTTTCTTACGCGCTTAGGAGTTTTGGATCAAATTCAAGGCTAATGAAAGAAAAAGGATTAAGCTTATATTGTAGCTATCAAAGAATAGGCTTAAGGCTCAATGGGGCTCACTAGGATTCAACACTCAAGGTAGGTAAAGTGAGGGATAAAAATTAGGTTCATTCAAAGAAACGCCTAAATCATCTCCTACCGTCCATATCCTTCATTTCGTTTTATATACACACCAGGAAAGTTCTAGACATTCCACAATAGCACAGAATATTCGAAAAACTTACACTCACGGCACATGCTCAATTCAAGACACATTCAGCAGACTCTTCCTCAGCTAATCACAAGAATTCAAAATTAAGCTTCAATCACATTGAGTCAAATTCACGAGTCTAAGTGTCTCAAACAAAGTTATACACTTCTTTCATGCTTCAACACTAGCCACACTTGTATCTTACAATCATCTCTAGCACATAACAAGAACATCAAGCCATCAATTAGCTACGGGTTCAAACACCAAAACCTATTGACTAATTTTTCCTCAAGACGGTCGTCATCCATCCAACGTCGGAAACAGTCCCTAACTATGACTAAAAGCATTATATACAGACAAAGAAAAAATTTTATTCTTTGGTTCAAAGACCCCCCGTCGAAAAAAAACGAAAAGAAAAACCAACGGGTGATGAAATCATGCTTCATTCAAAAATTTTGTTCCAATATTTCTCCTAAGCACTGATTCCCCAAAAATCATTAAGCACAAAAAAATTTTGAAATTTTCCTCACCCCACACTTGAATCATGTTATGTCCCCATAGCATCAAATTAAAATCAAACAGGATGAGAATTACTCCTTGAGGCCTCTAGGCCTAGCTAATAGCATGCTTTTCTTCCTTTGAACAAGTGGGTATTTGACCCCACACTTTATATCATCCATGCTTGTTAGTTTCCTCCTCTATGGGTACTCAGACTTCCCCTCTATCTGTGCCTAACTTTCCACCAAAAACAACACAAGTTGACAATAAACAAATCAACACAAACAACAATTACAAATTGTACCTGTGGTACCCTTGGGTTGCCTCCCAAGCAGCGCCTTATTTTACGTCGCGGCACGACGTGAACTATCCTTTTTAGGACATCCTCATACCTGGATTCCCATTCGAGAACCATCTCCTTTTCTTTTGATTTTTAAAGGAAACAGCCTCTACTCTATTCCTCTCTTCCTCTAACTTCTTCACACTCTAAAGCCCTTTATCATCCCAAGAAGTTATGGAGTTCGGTGACTTAGACTTCAACCACCTTTTTGCCTCTCCCAACAATGAAAATGGGAAGAGGGTAAGTCGGACCAAGTCTGTGGACACTCCGGTGGGGACGAAAGTGTCACTAATCTCTAAAAAGTTCTGTAGGTGCTGCTGCGAGTCCTCATGTGCCATCCCAGTGAATTGACCACTAGAATGTAACAGCTGACCCTGTTCTGTTTCAATTCAAAGTTCCCTCCAAGCTATGGTTTACGGATACTGGAGTTCACATTAGTCGCTTGTGGGATTTCCACTTCGCGAACTGGTCTGGCTACCATTACTTCCGGTGACAATTGGGCTTGTCCTGCGGGTGGTTGTTGTTGCACCTTTTCTTGAAGTCATTTCAGCTTTTGCTCAAGAGCTACTCTCCTTCGCAAATGGATTTGACGTTCAGGTTCAAGCAACGGTTCCACAAGCTCTCTATTCTTAGCCAGCTCGGCAAGACAACCTGTCACCTGTAATAAGTCAGACTAAGACCAAGTTTCTCAGCACTTAAGGAAATTTAAAATCACACAAAAATAGACAAATTCACTAAACTTCGCCGAGTTCCCCGCCAACGGCGCCAAAAACTTGTTGTGCCCTTAAGAAAGTGAAGTCGTTTTGTCTCTTAGATTTAGCAAATTTCAGAATATATGGGGTTGTTCCTCCTCTAGCTCTTTCTCTACAAGCTTGGAAGACTCTATTTCTAGGTTGTCAACCAAACTCAATGTCGAAAAATGCTTCAAGTGGGCTACAATACACCTCAAATCTGAAACTGCATTTTTCTTGACTTCCTTACTTTTGTACACCTTCTCTACATCAACATCTAATTCCCCATGAATGTCAAATGGGTGGGACTCTAACTCTTCTTTCATAAATGGATTGGCCATATGTGTGAAACCATCACGGGGACTCTCAAGAGCTTATAATTGTTAGGCTTCTTCCAAGAACTCACCCTTTTCTTCTTCTTGTGGTTCCTCTTGAGTATTGCATAAGACCTTTACTTGCAAATTACCGCAAACTTCAGCCTCAGCCATCATCTCCGTGATTTTAACGCTCATCATTTCTAAGGCCTCTCCATTTTCCTCTTGCAGAATTCTCAATGCTTCCATCTCCTCCTTCATTGCTTCTGTTTGCTCAAGGACTTGTTTTATCATGTTTTGTATCTGAGTTTGGCGTTCCAAGTCCTCATTTTCATCATTCCTATATTCATCAAAAACAACAGAAGGATCATCGTAGGGGCTTGGGGGAGGGGAGTATGCATTTGGACAGCCATCCCAATCGCCATCTTGACCACCACATATATTGCAAGTGTATGCATTTGGACAACCATTCCAATGGCAATTTTGACCACCACATATATTACAAGTATTACAGTGTTTCCATAAGTGGGGTCCTCCGCAATTCAGACAAGATTCGCCAAAATATGAGTATCCACCATTTAAACCATTTATATTCCATGATGTCATGTCAAGAAGAGGGTATCCAAAAAAAATCAAAAAGAATTAAAACAAATATCTACAAATTTATTTTTTTCGAAAATAAGACTAACACAAGAATTTGTTTTCAACTCACTAATACGCCAGTCCCCGGCAACGGCGCCAAAAACTTGATGATCCGCAAGTGTACGGGTCATACAAGTAATATAGTGGCCCTTTTTAAGAGCCGGATGTCGAACCCACAGAGACTGGACCAATTCAGCTAACTATCAAGTTCAAGTGTGATACTAAATGTCGCAAGTGTTGATTATAGAAGTTTTCGATAGAGTTAATTAAGTCTAAGGGCGGTCAACGAAATACTCTGAATTAATTCAAGGAGCAACTAGAGTAAAAGCCGGATAATCATGCGATACTACGATTTGCAATGGTTTAAGTATGAAACTATCAATTGTCGTCTCACATAATTAGAATTGCATGTTCATGGTCTTCCGAACCTCTAAACACGACAAACTAGCCTCACTACTACATTATTGAGCAAGGATGTTATTTTTAGTTCGTGGGCAATTCACTACATGGATGTGATTTATGGGGTTATGCCATTGATTTAGGTACTTCCGTACCTCTAACCATTTAACCAAACTTAGCTTTACAACTACTCTTACAAGTGGTGGAGTACAATTCTAAGTTGGTGTCTTTCTATCTTCCCATTTTATCAACCAAGCAAGGTATAAAGTATATTCCTATCCTAACCACAAAATCTTATCAAAAGACAAGAACTTGCTTCCTACATTCTTATTGTTCTTGCCTAGGTTTGCATTCTCAAGAATTTACCTACGCGTAACGTGTGTGTTTTTATGGTGATCAATCATAAAAACAACCATAATTAAGAATGCAAGACAAAACAACAATCAATAACTTAAAACCAAAACAAAATCGCAAAATCACAATCATATCTTGTGGCTTCAACCCTAGAGGGAGGGTTCTAGCCACTCATGTTTGTATAATTACAAGAAAACATAATTAAAGTAACATACTTACAAGAATTGGTAGAAGAAAAGATAAAATTGACGAACCCTAGGTGAGTTCTCCCACTTCTCCCTCACTCCTTGGCAGTTTTTCAGAAATAAATCGTAACTTTTTGATTTTAAGAGCTAAGGGACCTATTATAGTAAATGAGAGATGTATAAAATTATGCCCAGCATGGAATAGCTCCGTGTCATGGAGGCTATCGCGCCAATATGCCTCCGTGACACAAAGTCATCGCGGACGCACACTGGAAACTCACAAAACCGTCGCCAGGCAGCCCCTTGCCGCGTTGGCAGCGTGTCACGCTGCTTGTGCAGCAGGCTAGGTGGCGTGTCACAGCCTTGGTCGCGCAGCCTGCCTGCCGTGGCATGTTTCCAACACGCAGGTGGGCTGTTTTGCGCCTCCTCCTTGCCGACGTTCGCGTTCTACTTCCGCTTCCATGCCTCCACTTCACCAACTCATGGATTAGTTCCTCAAATTCATTGTAAACCTACAAAAACAAGAACTAATCATGTTGGTTAGTGTATATATTCACATTTACATAAAATTA
This sequence comes from Datura wrightii, assembly GCA_035772735.1. Lineage (NCBI taxonomy): Eukaryota > Viridiplantae > Streptophyta > Magnoliopsida > Solanales > Solanaceae > Datura > Datura wrightii. The sequence goes on along the minus strand of JASDFA010000002.1, from coordinate 59,543,443 downwards.
CATGAGAATGCATATAATTAAATAGATAAACAAGGCAAAACTAAGATATAAAATATCACTTGGGCATGCTATTTTGCCCGAGATCACTGGCCGTGCGCATGTGGAAGGAAATTAAGAAGATTCTAAAGACCCTCGCTCCTAGTGCCAGGACACTTCAGACGACCCGGCATGGTCTTCTCAAGTTCTCCTTCCTCAACGGGTTCGAGGAGGGAGTGGATAATGAGGCTAGCAGCGGTAGTGACGAGGCCGGCAGGGGTAGTGACGAGGCCTCCAGCTAGATGGGTTGCAGTGTTAGGCAGCCCCCGTTGGGGATTCAATTTAATTTCTTTCTTTCTTTGGAGTTTTTGACACTTGCTTTTTCCTATGGTATATGGATGCTCGTTTGGCATCTTATGACTTTGGCCGTGTTGGCCCCTTTATATTCTATCACTGTGGTTTTCCTTATACTTGCATTGCTTGAATGGTTTTGGTTGCTTGATGCTTTAGGTTGTTATTCGAAATAGGGAGGCTTGAACTTCCTGGAGACTGGCATTCTGCCTATTTATGTCTGTTGCAGCGGTCATCCTACCACGACAGCGGATCTGTTGCAGCGGCACACCTTCCACTGTAGCGAGCCCGCTGCAGCAAGACAGCTTTCGCTGCAACGAGACTTGCTAAGCAGAACAATTGTCTCAAGGTTTTATTTTGTCTCTCTGGTTAACTCAAGTTAACCCCACTCACTAGTCTTATCGCGGGTTTTTATTAATCACACTTAGGCAGATACCAATTAGGCCTATCGAGAAACCAATTGGAATCTTCCAAATACCAATTGGACTCAACTCGAGCGATCAACACAGCCGGACGGCACGATAGGAAACAAATAAGTGGGACTTCCTAAATGCCTTATAGCTTCCCAAAGATTAGATGTGGACGTCTACACACCAATTCGCAGGAGTCTACTCCATATTGCTCATGTACTTGTAGACTAGTAACTAGACTTTCTGATACCAACTTGTCACGACCCCACTAGACAGGTCGTGTGGACACCTACATTGACTCTACTCGATAAGAGAATCCTTAAAACACTTCAATCAATTAAGCAAGGAAATAACTTTAAGCATTCACATTTACTTTTCATTATCCACTAAAAGTTCTATTACAAAATCCCTCTAATATGACTCTCCCAAGGTAGTCTAGATAGACACAAGAGCTCTATTTGAATACTGGACAAACAAAATGACCCAACTTCATTCGGAAAAGGAACACTAAAGATGGTGCTGAGTACTCCACGCCAATCAAGGAAACTTCAACCTCCCACATCCTACGCCCAAAAGAAAAGGTATAGCAAGGAAGTATCAGTACACCACACGTACTGGTAGGCATCATCGGTCGACTAGAATTAGTTAACACAATAGCAAAAAAATTCATATAAAATCAATATTACTAAATTTAGAAATTAATTCACTAGGAAATATCCCACCAGGTTTATTCACTACAATATAGTTTTTATGACTCATTCAAGTTCATGCAATTATCCTATGCTTCTGTCGTTAATTAGCATATCAGTCTATCTTTCTCTATTTTTGCTGCAGCGACTCAGCCGCTACAATGGTTCCGCTGCCGTGGTGATGTGTCCGCTGCAGCACTACCTATCCAACCAGTAATCCATTTTTACCTAAACCAGCTCTATTTATTCCATCATATAACATTACAACGCTGCTACACTTCTTAGCATATCACTATGACTGACCAAGTCTATTTATATCCTTTATTCGCCTCTTTAGTTATCTATAGGATTTCTCGTTCTTCTTAGGAGTGCATCAAATAAACGCCTCAACTTGCTATCTCACGGCACTGTTATATCTTTTGTTCAAACCCGTCATACTATCATCCTTAACCCACCAAATCAAATTAAAACAAACAATCAAACACAATTACGAATGTACTATCCCGTGTTCATACAAAAATCATCAAACAACATAAGAGAGTCAATTCCCCCAACAGTAGAGTACATGCACATACCTGACCTCATACCACGAAATGTCATAAGATGTCATACCTGGACTGAGTCGCCCTATATGGTCTGCCATACCTGTTCCTCACCTCAAAACCCAAATTCATGTCGTTATATCATGTATCACACTGGTATATCAATTACCTTTCCACCTCTGCATCCGTACGTGTATCAACCAATCCCACAAAATCTGTCTCTTAATTATACCATCAGTGATATACCGGGCACACACCTCCGTCATATTACTATACACACATGCCAGAGGGTGTTATGCTTGCCCTTCCAGTCATGACCTGTAGGGGACTCTAGAAATCTATATACTGTATACCCAGCCATATGAACATTTATACCTGTCTATGTACTCACTCGTACACCCAGCCGTATGGTCTTTTTGTTATACCCCGTAGAATTCTCGGCACCTAGACGACCTATTCGAACGTTGGTTAAGCACATCTAAAGGCCATACGTGCTGTAGAAAGGCTCGGGAAAAAGATCGGATGAGAAACCCGTCGAACCATTGCGGGAGGAGCCAGGCAGAGCCCCTCCGCGATGGCAGCGTGTCACGGAGGTGAGGCCTCCGCGATGGCTCCGTGACACGTTGCCCAAGTTCAGGCTCAAGTATATAAGCCCCACTTCGGTTTAATTTCATTTAAAATCAAAAGAAATTCCAGGGAACAGAGGGCAAACGCAAAGAGAAAGGAGGAACGAAGAAATTAAATAATTTTCGTCCGATTACGCTGCCAAACGCTGCCCAAACTCAAATTAACTCCAGATACAGAGGTATTTAGCAGCAGAGAGCATTCCTACGGATTCAGTTTCGTAAAATACGGCCGACGAATCATCGAGCCACCGAGCTAAGGTAAGTGGAATTGCTCTAAATTAGTGTCTATGTGTTTCTAGCTGTGAAGTGAACATTTCTCCCTTCTGGACCTCTGCAAAATAGCGAGTTTCTGACCGTCTTTCGATAAACCTAAGTTTAGGTTATAAACTATATCGAAAGTGACGTTGCCTTTTTAAAATAAAGTTGTATTCAGTATTGATTGATATGTTTATGAATGCAGTTGGGAGAAAACAGTTAAAGTACCGGCCGAGCTTCGTCCGACAGACGAATAGTTCAAGGATAAGGTATGTAAAGTTAGCTTCCTCGGCAAGTTAAGAAATCGTGATACAGTACAGTAATTTAAAGGCCAGTAGAATGTCGAGAAGTCATGTGTTACGTTTGTTACGACTGTTGGTACGATATTGAAAGTATCGAGTTACAACTTGCGTGAAATTTGCTAGTATGATAGAGATTCTAATATAAGCATTAGAAACTGCACAGTATGCTCAGTATGCGATGTTACACAGGATGTTAGTATATCTTTGTGCTCAATCGAAACTCAGTAGAGCAAGTAGTACCTGTAAGACAGCTCAAAAATAGAATGATAAGTTGAAACGAAGTTAGAAAGCATGTTAGGAATAGTAAATCATGTTACTATAGAAAATCAGTATACAGCATAGTTTCAGCAGAAGGACTATATCATGTTCGGCATTAGCCTTAGTACAGTCTGGCAGAAGACCACATTCGTACATACATATATATTATTTCCAGCCTCAGCATGTATTAAGTATGTACCTATTTCTATCACTAGTCCAGCATATAGTGTATACAGAAACTGAGTAAACAGCAGAGTTTTCAGCAGAAACATTATCTTATATAGCATTTGCCCCAGTACAGCTCGGCAGGAGACTATATTCATATTTATATATATTTACCTGCCTCAGCACGTATTAAATACGTACAGCTTACTATCATTAGCTCAGCATGTAATATACACGATACCTTACCCCTATTAGCCTCAGTATGTGAGATATACAGACAGTATTACTAGTTGAGACCATTGTATTGTTTGGGGTTGGACTACCTAGCATCCATGACCGCCCAGGGTTAATAGCTGTATCGACTCGTCCGCCAGAGGACGAGGATACGTCGCTCCACGGAGTGGCATGCCGTCCCACAGGGGACGAAGATGGGATGCCAGTTTTCCCCATATTTGTGCCTTGATCGGCCCTTACACACCCCAGTCGAGCGGATACGCCCGGGTGCAGATTCAGGAGTCCTCCGGACTCAGATGTAGTTATAGTCAGGGGCTCAGCGAACCCAAGTGCATACCCAGGGGACCGGCGGGATGCTTACAGCCATTATAGGAGATGGGATGACCGGGGTAGGGGTATAGATTCTGTGCTGGTTGTACCTCCCGGCTTATGGGGGCCGGGTAAGGTTTGTGTGTGCTATGTTATGTTATTTCATGTTATGCCATGCTATGTTAGATACGAGTAGATCAGCAGTAGAGGGATATGTCTCCAGGTATGACTTTTACTTCTTTCCAGTGTAAATGAGAGAAGGTATGATTTACATTATCAGACAGTTAATTCATTCCTTTCTATTTCAGTTTCATCAGTTATATCATTGTTTCTCAGACATTTCTTTCAGTTGTTGCTTTACATACTCAGTACCAGCGGTACTGACGCCCGGTGGGGCGCTGCATTACTTGCCTGCAGGTACTTATAGACGAGCAGGTGACACTACGTGATTCCTGTCAGCGATCGAGTATTCAGCTCCTGTCATCCGGAGACTGAATTCCAGGGGTGTATTTTAGTTCTTTCGTTATATAGTACGGGTAGGTCGGGGCTCTGTCCCGATCACTTCTATTGCTATTCTTAGAGGCTTGCAGTCTGTATATTTCCCTGTGGTCAGTTAAGCCGGTCATGTGAGGCCGCGCAGTTGTTAGCTGTTAGTACTTTTGCTTCTTTTATGTTGGCCGTGTCGGGCCATAAGTTTGACAGTAGTGGTGACCTTGCCGGTCACGTAGCCTTCTAGTATTTTGTTGCTGAGTGGCAGATAACTAGACAGCATGGTGGCCTTGTCGGCCCGCATAGGTTTCCCTATAGTTGCATGTTCTGGTCAGCTGTTATTACAGGTACAGGAGGCTATAGGCCAATGGGCCGGGGGCTGTGTTTACAGCCGTTATATAGCCCTTTGTTTCCAGAAATGTGAGTTAGAGCCAGCCAGGCACCAGACGTGCCTAGGCTTAGCAGTCCAGTAGTTCAGATCCTAGTAGGGCACCAGGTGACAGTCATACCCCCCAAGGCGGGGCGTGACAAACTTGGTATCAGAGCAGGTCGTATCCCAGGGAGTCTGCAAGTCGTGCTAAGTAGAGTCTAGTCTATGGATGTGTTGTGCACCACATACTATAGGCAGGAGGCTGCGAGGCATGATATGATGGTTATCCTTCTTCCTCAGTCAGTCGTGCTTTAGAGCGGTATAGTATAGGGTTGAGTCCCTGAGAACTTACCGTATTCTTTGATTACAGATACAAAGGCAGATCAGCATTACCCTATCACAGGCAGAAGATCAAAAATAGCAACGGAAGAGAGCATCAATCAGTTACATGATAACTACAGCAGGAGGAGGAGGTATCAGAGACCTCCCAGTGTGATACCTTCATTGGCATTATCCCTAGTACACGTTGATAACGTCAGAATAGGAAGTCAGAAGTATAATGTACATATGAGTTGACTTACTTATTAGTTATATAAGATCTGATTGAGATTACAGATAAGGTCAGACCACCAGGTAAGTATAAGAAAGAGATAAAAATGCAGGAATCCCAAATACATCTTTTTAGATATGGTACAGTTGAATGCTTTTATTTGTTGCAATAAGAAAAGGGCTATTCCCACCTCTTGGTTTCGATGCCAGTATAGTAAAGGGGCATAAGACTTGAGATGGGGTTGCCGAATTCAGCAGTAAGTAAAGATGGGCTGATTGATCCTAGTAAGTATTAGAAAGTGTAAAGAGCCCCTAAGATTATGTAAGTTGTGCAGACCCTTATGACAATAAGCCAGTAGAGAAAGTAAGACCGTTAGTTTACCCAAAGCAGGGGTAAAAGACCTGTTAGTAATAAATGCCGGGTAATAGTCAAGTTCGGGTCAGAAAAAGGCCAAGTCTGTTACATATGTTAACAGATAGTAAGACAAAGACATACCTGTAAGATTATAGTTATGATCTAGCTGTGACATTGAAAGATATAGAGGCCATGTGAATCAGATGGGCTTGAATACACGCCAGAAGAAGTATAGGCCGAGGCTTGATCAGTAATCTCATTAGCAACGAAAGGCAGGTACCTTGAACCCCAGAGTTCAGTTTAAGTAAGATAAGGGGAAGAAGCAGGAATGTCAGATCTTGTGGGGAAATTAGAATTACCCCCGGATTGATAAAATACCGTATTAAGGATTAAGCCTTGGGCTGACAGTAGGATTGCGGTTCAGAATACCGCAGTATGTCCGCTATGGGAAGGTTAAGAAGTTACTGATACAACAATTCTAATCTAGTGTAGCCTAGAGATAAGGCCCAACAGACAGTTATGGGCTCTCAATATATGCCTAGTAAGGCTACAGGATTCGAACGTCGATCCCCACATCGCAAGAGTGGCGGAATTTCAAACAGCAAATAATACCTAGAATGTTTATGTCGTTATTTTCAGAATGGGGTGACAATGCAATGAAATGATAAGTTAGGGCAGGAGATATTATTAGGCCATAGAAGCGATGTATCATGTATGGTGTGAGACTCAGCAGAACCGGTTAGAGATTATGAATTACCGCAGAAATCAGTACATATTGTACGTAGCTAGCGATATATATGTATACAGATAATAGATATGTTGTGAGTGGCTGCCTATAAGGGCTACAATCACAGATGCCGATTAGTAATAGAAAGCATATACAAATTGCATTGCAGGACACCCCCTTGCCAAAAAAAAAGAGAAGAAAGAGGGAGAAGAAAGAAAGAAAAGAAGAAGAGAAAGGGGCGGATTAAGTGTGAGTCACGTATGAAGTCATAGAAACTATCTCAGTTCTCAGTTATTAGATTAACAGACTTATGTGATGTTGTCAGATCTAGGCTCTAGGAGCTTACCAGAGTTATTGGCCTAAGACAGATGGCTAGAGGATAAGGGCGCAGTTAGACAGTCTACCGACCAGCTGGCGCCTGCATTAGCAGGGAGGCATCCCTGAAGATCGGTAACAGTAGTGCATGTGCCAGAACCAAGATTAGAGACCGAGTAGGCAGATTTCAGAGATTAGCAATATCAGAATTTTTCTAGCATGTTAAGTGGTCATACGTCGTTTTCCCAGCCTTGTGGGTGACAGTCGGCCTTAGTCAACCTAGCAGTTGTTATGTAGAATAGCCCATAAGTCAGCCGGCCGTCCCAGTCAGAATACCCGTGGGTACCCCAAGGAAGGGTCCACATCAGTAGTCAGTGACAGACTAGTACTTCAGCTGGGTTTCGTAAGATATTCAGATACAGAGCCCTAGCGGAAGGCCAGTAGTTACAAAATAACCTATAAGACCGAGAATTCCCCAGAACAGCAGTATAGATCCAAGTGGATACACACAAGACGTAAGGGATTGATAGTACCCTGCTAGAACAGTGTTTATTAAGACCAGGGGATCAGTAGACTCCCCGTGAAGATCCAGAGATTGATCGCCTGGAAGTAAATCTGATTAAGCCCAGCCTTACAGTGGTTTAAGCAAATAACAAAGCAATTAGATGCCCACGAGTTTGCAGTTATGCATGAATTACAAGTACTCAAATAGAACAGTTAGAGCATTGCTAGACTACTGCCACATTCAGGTCATTCAACCCGGCTACTCAGTCATTTAAGGTTATGCAGCCAGATCATTAGAGGTCATGGTCGATATCAGGACCCCCTGATCAGATACGGGCACATGGTGTGCAAATAGTCGTTCAAGGTTACCTTAGCAACAAGCAGCTTTAGCATGCGGCCAGAAGGCCATATAAGCTCTAGTTATACCGGTAGACTACTTGTCGGATTCTCCGGTATAATAAACCAGTATGACCGTCAGTTATATGTCGAATTTTGTAAATGTGAATTTTGGTTGAGTTTAGTAGCCTTTTTGGTCACATTGTGTCGGAGGCTGGTGTACAGATAGATACACAAAAAAAATCGAAGTGGTGGAAACATAGCCTAGACCTACCACTCCGATCGAAGTACGCAGTCCCTGCGGTTAGCCGGGTACTGTAGAGGGTCTGTGGAAGGATTTTCCACCTTAGCAGCACCTCTAGCTAAGTTGACACAAAAGGCAGCAAAAATTCCAGTAGACTGAGGCGTGTGAGCAGAACTTCCAAGAGTTAACAGCCAGGTTAACCTCAGCCCCAGTGTTAGCATCGCCAGAAGGTACAGAGGGTTGATGCAGCATGGTAAAGTAATAGCTTATGCTTTCAGGCAGTTGAAGAAACGTGAAAAGAATTACCTTACCCCCTGACCTGGAGTTAGCTGCAGTAGTTTATGCTTGAAAAAGCGAGAATTTTGTATCACCCGGGAAGGGCTAATACGATGGTAGATGCCCTTAGCCGTAGATCTATGGGGAGTTGGCATACTTGCCTCCTGAACAGCGGGAATAGACCCAAAAATTTCACTAGTTAGCTGGTTTAGCCGTTCACATAGCAGAAATAAAGGATAACAGAGCGATAATACAGAATATCACAGCATTGTCGTTAGTGGTGGAAGTAAAGGAACGGCAGTATAGAAACCCTAGCCAGGTTTAACTTGAACACAAGGTTCAGTAAGGAGAAGTGACATATTTTCAGATAACCGGGGATGAAGTGTGGCGATATAAAGGCCGCATTTGTGCTCCAGATATTTTGGGGCATCGCCAGCAGTTTATGAGCGAGGCGCATTATGCCCGCTATTCTCTTCATCCCGATACGACAAAGAGGTACCACGACATTAAAGAGAACTACTGGTAGCCCAGTGTCCTAACTGCCAACAGGCGAAAGCAGAACATCAGAAACCAGGTGGGTTTGACCCAGGACACAGCTGTGCCTCTCCGAAAATGAGAAGCGGTGCATATGAATTTTGAAGCAAGATCACCCCGTACTAAACACAGACATGACTCTATATGAGTGATAAGTGATAGGTTGGCAAAGATCAGCTCATTTCTTGCCAGTAAGAACTACTTTCTCGGCCGAAGATTATGCTGAATTGTATATCAGTAGTCAAATTACATGGAATACCAGTATCCATTATTTCAGACAGAGGAGCACAATTCACAGCTAGATTCTGGCAGTCATTTCAGAAAGTTTGGGAACGTAGATTAATTTAAGCACAGCGTTCTATCCTCAGACAGATGAGCAGGCTGAGCGCACAATTCAGACGCTCGAAGACATGTTGTGAGCATGTGTGCTAGATTTCAGTAATAGCCAAAATGAGCATTTACCATTAATTGAATTTGCCTACAGAATTAGAATCCATTCATCCGGTCTTTTATGTAGCTATGCTGAGGAAATGCATAGGAGGCCCGTCCAGAGCAGTTCCAGTCCAGAATATCCAGGTTACAAAAAGCTGGCCTATGAAGAGGCTCCAATAACTATCTTAAACAAATAGATTCGCAGATTGAGGACTAAAGATATTGCGTCTATCAAGGTATTGAGACGTAACAGGAACCGAGAGGAGATGACTTGAGAAGCGGAGGAAGATATAAGGACCAGATATCCTCACCTATTTCAGGCCTAGTCAGGCGACAGGTATGTCCGTACTATTATTTATGCAGTATCTTATGGTGGTATGTCTGTAAATGATAAAGAAAGATTGATATCTAGTTATCCAGTGGATCCTAGAATATTATGCGCAGTGCCTGTGTTGGACTTTTCTGCATTTCAGGTTTTTGCGATAGTCCATATTACAGGGGAAACTCTGCCGAAATTTTTCTAGAAAGTAAAGTAAGTAGTCCTCTAGATAACAGTGTACATTCGAGGACGAATGTTCTTAAGGGGGGGAGAATGTTATACCCCGTAGAATTCCCGGCACCTAGATGACCTATTCGCACGTTGGTTAAGCACATCTGAAGGCCATACGTGCTGTAGAAAGGCCCGGGAAAAAGATCGGATGAGAAACCCATCGAACCATCGCGGGAGGAGCCAGGCAGAGCCCCTCCGCGATGGCAGCGTGTCACAGAGGTGAGGCCTCCGTGATGGCTCCGTGACACATTGCCCAAGTTCAGGCTCAAGTATATAAGCCCCACTTCGGTTTAATTTCATTTAAAATCAAAAGAAATTCCAAGGAACAGAGGGCAAACGCAGAGAGAAAGGAGGAACGAAGAAATTAAATAATTTTCGTCCGATTACGCTGTCAAACGCTTCCCAAACTCAAATTAACTCCAGATACAGAGGTATTTAGCAGCAGAGAGCATTCCTACGGATTCAGTTTCGTAAAATACGGCCGACGAATCGTCGAGCCACCGAGCTAAGGTAAGTGGAATTGCTCTAAATTAGTGTCTATGTGTTTCTAGTTGTGAAGTGAACATTTCTCCCTTCTGGACCTCTGAAAAATAGCGAGTTTCTGATCGTCTTTTGATAAACCTAAGTTTAGGTTATAAACTATATCGAAAGTGACGTTGCCTTTTTAAAATAAAGTTGTATTCAGTATTGATTGATATGTTTATGAATGCAGTTGGGAGAAAACAGTTAAAGTACCGGCCGAGCTTCATCCGACAGATGAATAGTTCAAGGATAAGGTATGTAAAGTTAGCTTCCTCGGCAAGTTAAGAAATCGTGATACAGTACAGTAATTTAAAGGCCAGTAGAATGTCCAGAAGTCATGTGTTACGTTTGTTATGACTGTTGGTACGATATTGAAAGTATCGAGTTACAACTTGCGTGAAATTTGCTAGTATGATAGAGATTCTAATATAAGCATTAGAAACTGCACAGTATGCTCAGTATGCGATGTTACACAGGATGTTAGTATATCTTTGTGCTCAATCGAAACTCAGTAGAGCAAGTAGTACCTGTAAGACAGCTCAGAAATAGAATGATAAGTTGAAACGAAGTTAGAAAGCATGTTAGGAATAGTAAATCATGTTACTATAGAAAATCAGTATACAGCGTAGTTTCAGCAGAAGGACTATATCATGTTCGGCATTATCCTTAGTACAGTCTGGCAGAAGACCACATTCGTACATACATATATATTATTTCCAGCCTCAGCATGTATTAAGTATGTACCTATTTCTATCACTAGTCCAGCATATAGTGTATACAGAAACTGAGTAAACAGCAGAGTTTTCGGCAGAAACATTATCTTATATAGCATTTGCCCCAGTACAGCTCGGCAGGAGACTATATTCATATTTATATATATTTACCTGCCTCAGCACGTATTAAATACGTACAGCTTACTATCATTAGCTCAGCATGTAATATACACGATACCTTACCCCTATTAGCCTCAGTATGTGAGATATACAGACAGTATTACTAGTTGAGACCATTGTATTGTTTGGGGTTGGACTACCTAGCATCCATGACCGCCCAGGGTTAATAGTTGTATCGACTCGTCCGCTAGAGGACGAGGATACGTCGCTCCACGGAGTGGCATGCCGTCCCACAGGGGACGAAGATGGGATGCCAGTTTTCCCCATATTTGTGCCTTGATCGGCCCTTACACACCCCAGTCGAGCGGATACGCCCGGGTGCAGATTCAGGAGTCCTCCGGACTCAGATGCAGTTATAGTCAGGGGCTCAGCGAGCCCAAGTGCATACCCAAGGGACCGGCGGGATGCTTACAGCCATTATAGGATATGGGATGACCGGGGTAGGGGTATAGATTCTGTGCTGGTTGTACCTCCCGGCTTATGGGGGCCGGGTAAGGTTTGTGTGTGCTATGTTATGTTATTTCATGTTATGCCATGCTATGTTAGATACGAGTAGATCAGCAGTAGAGGGATATGTCTCCAAGTATGACTTTTACTTCTTTCCAGTGTAAATGAGAGAAGGTATGATTTACATTATCAGACAGTTAATTCATTCCTTTCTATTTCAGTTTCATCAGTTATATCATTGTTTCTCAGACATTTCTTTCAGTTGTTGCTTTACATACTCAGTACCAGCGGTACTAACGCCTAGTGGGGTGCTGCATTACTTACCTGCAGGTACTTATAGACGAGCAGGTGACACTACGTGATTCCTGTCAGCGATCGAGTATTCAGCTCCTGTCATCCGGAGACTGAATTCCAGGGGTGTATTTTAGTTCTTTCGTTATATAGTACGGGTAGGTCGGGGCCCTGTCCCAATCACTTCTATTGCTATTCTTAGAGGCTTGCAGTCTGTATATTTCCCTGTGGTCAGTTAAGCCGGTCATGTGAGGCCGCGCAGTTGTTAGCTGTTAGTACTTTTGCTTCTTTTATGTTGGCCGTGTCGGGCCATAAGTTTGACAGTAGTGGTGACCTTTCCGGTCACGTAGCCTTCTAGTATTTTGTTGCTGAGTTGCAGATAACTAGATAGCATGGTGGCCTTGTCAGCCCGCATAGGTTTCCCTATAGTTGCATGTTCTGGTCAGCTATTATTACAGGTACAGGATGCTATAGGCCAATGGGCCGGGGGCTGTGTTTACAGCCGTTATATAGCCCTTTGTTTCCAGAAATGTGAGTTAGAGCCAGCCAGGCACCAGACGTGCCTAGGCTTAGCAGTCCAGTAGTTCAGATCCTAGTAGGGCACCAGGTGCCAGTCATACCCCCCAAGGCAGGGCGTGTCACTTTTAGCCATAACTGTCTGTGTACTCTCTCATACCTCTAGGCCAAATGCTCACCTCGGGCACGAACAACTCGTGTATCAAATCCTTATCCAAAAATATGACTATAATAACCTGTTCATTAGAGTTCCTTAACTTCGGCCATAGGCCCCTCATTTACCATAGTATCGATAACCTTCCTTCCATATTATCCATCATCTCCATCATACATTCATTTAATACCAATTCGTCCCTCAGTCGCAGGATGCATAATGCAACATATCACATAACAGATCATCACATGGAAACTCAGTCACACAACAAGTACAATAATATGAAATTAAATCAACCCCGTGTCCGAACAAAATAATAACATTTAATCCAATCAAGTTATAAGATTTTTGACTCAGACCGCTCACTAGTGTGGCTCCACTGTAGCGATATTACTGCCATTATAGCGGTCTTGCTGCAATAGTACTGCTTGCAATACTACGACGAGTCTTCATTCCCGGTTCTCCTACGTTTTGGTTTCTTTGTACCCACCATAATGAAATATTGTCATAACAAGCTTACATCAATAATTACCTTAGCACAGTGTCTTCATTAATACGTACAACCACCATCAATTTGAAAAATACAACACCAACCACAGGACATTCAAGTCATTGTGTAAGGGATTACTATCCTACACCAATCATTTCACCTCACGCTAAATCACAGTTATAACTTATTAATCAGTTCTTTAATCGCATCCCCTACACAGAGTCTATGTGATTTTACACGTCTACGGTTTCAATTCCAAGAAGGAAGAACTCCATGCTTATACCCAGGAACATTCTGTTGACTACACCCGAAAGTTAATCTCCTCAACAATGTTTAACTCAAAGCACAACCTAGAACAAGTATCCATTTATCGGTCTAAGTATCTCCCCTAGAGTTTTACCTCATTACGAGTTTTCTTCATCCCTCTTCTAATACACTCGTTCTTAGATTTTCACGAATTCCGATTAATTGACCATAACATAGTTAAAAGTACAATCCTTTCATCGAAAGAATATAAATAATACGCATGTATATGTTTAGCTAACTAAAGCCTAACGCAAAAGCTAGTAAACCATAGCCTATCTGGGCACCCAACTATCGTCCCGATTGTCTTCGTTTGCAGCTATCCCATTCTTGATTACCTCGCAAAAGTTCCTAGTCATAGATGTCAAATTCCTCCCTCCTGGATCCTCTTGTTTTCCTCCAAAAAGTCTATTTCTTTTTATAGACGTTTTTAATAAGTCCTCCTCAAGAACTAGGTTTTTAATATCCAAATCAGAACAGGATTGCAGATTTCTGGTTCGCGTCATCCGCTGCAGCGGTCATACCTTCTGCTGCAGTAGCTCCGCAATGGAGGAAAACGTCTTGTTGCGGCAGAAACCCGCTTGGGTCCATCTGATCTCGACTACGTCCATTTGATTTTATTCTCCGTCTGCCCTTCGTTTGTCAAAAATTTATCACAAATTTCTAAAATTTTTAATTCGCCCAATTTTTATGGGGTCGAAATGCTATAACGATCTGGTGGATTGTTACATTATTCTTTTATGAAAATATTTAATAGCCAAGATTTTTCTTAATTTCAAATTTCTAAAAATTAGGAAAGATTTTTATATTCTTTCCATAAATTATTTACCACTATTAGAGTAATATGGGTTCCAAACAAACTAAATCTACATGAAATATTCCTAAATGATTCAACTATGAAATATTTAATAGTCAAGATTTTTATTGATTTAAATTTTTAAAAGTTAAGAAATAGTGAATGACAATTTGTCTATTGTAAAATTTTTTAGTGAAGGCAAAAAGTTCAATCAATATTTTTAAGGTCCTTCACACTTTTAATATAACTAGTGTAAGTGTACGCGTCTCGCGCGTGTCCCTCGTATTAATACGAATAACATTTTAAAAATAACATACATAATATTTTAAAATGTGTTTGTATAACAATATAAGAATTTAGAAAAAAATTATGAATTTGAAGTTGATAAATGATTATGCTTAATAGTTTGAATTAATCTAGTAGTTCTTTCCTTAGTTTGTTCTAATACTTGTTTCAATAAACAAAACATCGTAGAAACAACGCTTGGTTGAAAAGTGAAATATCATTTATTTTTTCATGAACACTTAAATGCATGAATTATATGTATATTTCATGTAAATTATTAAAAAATTATATTATTACACTATTAACATACTAACATTTAATTAATACAAATATTCGCATTATGAAGACCCATTGTAATATAAAGTTATATAGTAGAATAAAATATATAGTATAAGTTATTCATTTAAACAGTTAGCACTTGCGAAATTATACCGTGAGTTATTACTGACATGTTTTGACGCTAATAAACTGATATCGAGGTGCAAACATAATTTTTTTTGGTAGTTGATCATCCAAATTAAAAAAGACTCATCAAAATTAGTGAAAACAAAACTCTATTTTTAAAAAAGTAAAAAACTGAATGATAGTTTGATATGAGGTTTTGTACTTTAAATATTTAGTTATAGCATAATTTTAAATTTTTTGTTTTACCATTTATGAGATTATTTCAGCTCTAATTTTTTTGTCGGTTTTAATCTATGTGCCTAATCTAACACCATCACATAAATTATAACGAAAAATAATGTAAACTTAACTACAGAGTGCGAATAATAAGAGCATTTGATTAATTGAAACAACTTAAAGTATGTTGTGTCTTTTTTTTTTCAATTGTACGATTTTTAGAAATTTAAAAAAGAAAAAGAAGAAATTCAACATATTAATGCATAGTAAAATTATACTCTTTAATTTATTTTTTTACGTGAGTTAAAAAATTGTGATAGATAATTAGTTAGTTTAATAAATAAAGGGTTAATATAAGTTGACAAAATTATGATTAATTTTAAGTTTTAAATGTTTATGGACTTTTACTATAGTTCAAATAAGGAAAGATTTCAGAAGAAAAATTATAGTCAATTTTAAAATACTAAATATTAAGAGTTCTTATCTTTTACAAATAAGAAAAAATTTAATTCTTATAACTGTAATTAATTTCAAACTCTTAATCATTAGGATAATAATTTAATGATAACTATTTAAGAAAAATAGTAAATGACAATTTTATCTATAGTGATATTTTTTAATAAAAGGCAAAACGTTCAATCAACATTACTAAGAGCCTTCACACTTGAAGATCCTAGAACTCACAGTGATGTCAAGTATATCTACAAAATATTTTGTTAAGTAAATAGGAGTAAAATATTATGCATCTAGAATGTTAGATTAATTGATGAAATCTAAAGAAATTATCAAATATTGTTTCATCGAAAGATTGTATTGCATCTTCAAATGCAATAAAATTGTTTGAAAAAGTAACTGTTCCATTCCTGAACTATAATGTTGTTATTGAATCAAACCTTAATATCATTGTTTATCGATACAAAATTAGGATTAACACTATTAATGCGTTCGTTTATAATGTAACGAATTTTATCTTGTTATAAATATTTTTTTCAGAATATAATTATTGAAAAGTATAGTATAAACTTTTGTGCCCTGCAAAAAACTGAACTTTAATGGTCAAAAAATATATATGTTAAAATATAAAATATATAAAATATAACAAATATAGATAAGAACTCAAACATATATGTAAAACTATAAAATATAAATATAGAATATAATACGAAAAAGAACTATTACCTCTTCGTCAACTAATGCTATAGTCATTCGAGTGTCTTTTTTTGTTTCCTTTTTATACTCTTTTTCTAATTCAACTATAGTCACTAAAACTTTTATTATCCGATGAGAATTATATCGTATTAAGTTGTTAATTGGCATGACTTCGTCACGAAATCTTTTTAGATTTCATTGCAAGATTATCTAAAACAAAATATGAACAAGAGTTATAATTATAATAATTTATAATTTTATAAAAGAATTATTTTATGAGATGAAGAGATTACTTTACCTGAATAGATGAAACTTGTGAATGTATGAGTAGATGAAGAATGTCAGTAACAAAACACAAATTTTAAATCACATAATATCATTATAACACTTAATTAAAGGAGATAACATAGTATCACTGTTAGACTCAATTAAAAGAGACAATCTAAGTTAAATTATTTTGAATATAAACAACTTGAGGTGGCATAACAATTATTATTATCTTTTTCAGATCCACAATACAAAAAAAATATCACAACATGAAAAAAGAAGAAAATAGATTAACATGAAAATATACAAGGTTAGAGATTGAATCAAAAGGGTTGATGTAGAAGAGTTGATAATTTAAATCAAGCAATTATAATTTCTTTTTATAGAAGTAGACAGATTTATAAATTTAAAGGAATTTGAAAGTATAAAAATATTAAAATATTACAATCAAAAATAAAAAAAATATTTTTCGTAACTAATGAAAAAGGAAAATAAATCAAAAAGGGAAAAAAAACATACCATAAAAAGGGAAAAAAAAATTTCCAAATCAAAAAGCAAATTTTCGGTGTAAGGAATTTATTATTATTTTTTTTTAATTATTTTTTTAGAATTTACATTATAAATAGAGTTATATCACTAGTACAAAACCTAATATAGTAAAATAAGGTAAGAAAGAGTGGCTATCAAAAAAGAAAAAAAATTAGTGAAATTTTTTATTTGTTTAGGTTTATACCATAAATGGAGTTATACCACAAATAGAAAACCTAAATGATAAAATAAGGTGATGGAATAATTAAAACTAATAATTTTAAGTAATAATTGCGTAAAAATAGTAAATGACAATTTTGTCTATTGTGGAATCTTTTAATGAAGGGCAAAAAGTTCAATCAACATTTCTAAGGGACTTCACACTTTTAATATAATACTAGTCTATGCGTACACGCCTCGCGCGTGTTTCTCATATTAATAAGGATAAATTTATTTTAAAAAGCATAAATAATATTTAAAAAATGTGTTTGCGTAAAAATATAAGAATTTAGAAAGAAAATTTTGAATTTTAAATTAATAAATAATTATGTTTAAGAGTGATCCAATCTAGTAGTTCTTTCTTCAGCTTATTCTAATGCTTGTTTCAAAGACAAAAACGTCATAGAAATAGCGTTTGATAGAAAAGTAAAAAATTATTCGCTTTTACATTAGAACTTAAATGCATGCATTATATGTATATATAAATATTAGTATTTTTATATATTTCAAATAAGGAAAAATTTAATCCATAAAATTTAGTTAATTCTAAAATCATAAATTTAAAAAATAATTAAATAACTATTTTTTCAAGTGTGAACTCTATTTTTAAAGGGTAAAAAGGTGAATGATATTTTGCTACGAGATTTCATACTTTAAATATTTAATAATAACTTAATTTTAAACTTTTCATTTTACCTTTATGAGATGATTTCAACTTAATTTTTTTCTCCTTCTCTCAATCTATATGCTTAGTCAAACACTTCACATAAAATGAATTTAACATAAATTGAAACGAAAGAAATAGTGTAGATTTAACTTAAGAGAGTGAATAACAAGAGTACTCGATTAATTGACACAACTTAAAGTATGTTAAGTTTCTATATTTGTTTTTTAATTATACAATTTTTTTAGAAGAATAACGAGGAGAAGGAATTCGTGTATTAATACATAATAAAATTACATTCTTTAATTTATTTTTTTTATATTGAATATTGTGATGGATAATTAGTTAGTTTAATAAATAATGGATTGATATATAAGTTAACAGAATTGTAATTGAAAATCTTAAATGTTAGGACTTTTAATATAGTTCAAATAAGGAAAGGTTTAAGAAGCAAAACTTAGTCATTTTAAATACTATATATATTAGGAGTTTTACCTTATATAAATTAGTAAAGATAATTGGAGAAAATAGTAAATGACAATCTTATCTATTGTAGAATCTTTTAATGAAGGGCAAATAGTGCAATCAACATTTATAAGAACCTTCGTTCTTATATCTACAAAGAATATTTTGTTAAGTAAATATGAGGAAAATATTATGCATATATTGAATGTTAGATTAGTTGATGAAATCTAAAGAAATTACTAAAGATTGTTTCATTGGAAGATTGTACTGCATCTTTCAAATGAAACAAAATTGTTTGAAAAAGTAATAGTCGAAAATTGATGGTTGCATTCCCGAACTATAGTGTTGTCATTGAATTCGATATCAATCTCCTTGTTTACTGATACAAAATTAGGATTTACACTATTAGTGCGTCCGTTTATAATGTATCAAATAGATTTCCAGTGAGGGTCCGCGTCCACGCCGTGTCATGGAGGCAGTGCTCCGCGTTGGCCTCCGTGACACGTTGCTTGTTATTCCGGGAAAAATTCCCACTAGTATAAACAGAACACTTAGGCTTATTTTTAATTAATTCAGACTTGGTGGAGCAAGCACGTGGGTTACAGGTAGTTGAGGGACGAAAAAACTCAGGGTTTTTCTCTCTTTCTTTCTTCTTTCAATCAATTGTTTGTATGATTAACACTTGTTTTAGGATGATTAATCCACAAATGAGTGGCTAATTCTCTTCCTTGCTGAGGTTATGAACAATGGTGATGCATTTTGATTATTGAATTTTATGGTTTTTCATCTTCTTCTTCCATGTTGTTCTATTAATTCTTGTTTCTACTGCATTGGTGTGTGGCCGACATTAATGTACATCTAAAAAGTCCGATTTCACTCGAGAGAGCACGAAATTGGAAAGTTGTGAATTAATAGGGTATTGTTCTTAATTTGATTTGGGAAAATTGAGTTTTGATGTGCTTTCCTGATAGAAATATACTTGAAAGCCGTATTAGTCAATTTAGGAATCGGAATTGTATTGCTAGGTCATAAATTGCATTTGATCACAGTAATGTAGACGGATGGTTTATGATTCTTAAGTGAGATTAAATACGAGAGTTTTAATCTCTTGGCTAATGTTCTTGGCTAGCAACAGGAAGAGAAGATTAACCAAATTATGATTATAATCAAGTTCATTACTTGTTCTTAACCTTGGCATGCTCATATCCATAGTTTCAATTCAAAGTAGATATTTGTTAATAGTTTTAGTATATAATTTATAAACAAAAATTATTTAACTTTTGGTTACGTTGTTGTCAGCATATATAGAAGTAAGATAGAATATAGTATACTTGAGCAATTTTTACTTATCCAGAGTCTCCTTGGTTCGATACTTGGCTTACTTAGCCACTTTATTACTTGTTTGACCACGTGCACTTGCGTGTCGGTTTTTAACCACTAACCAAAGCACCGAACAAGTTTTTGGCGCCGTTGCCGGGGAGACTAGGCAATTGGTGAAATTGTGTTAAGTGTAAATTTACTGTATTTTTTATTTTATTTTCTTAAGTGTTGACAATTTGGTCTTAGCCTGTATTTTGCAGACTTGATTTCTGTGAACACTGGCAAAGGACAAGGAGCTGGTGGAATCTTATATAGAGCCTGAACGTGAATTTCATAGTAAACGCAGAGAAGCTCTACAAAAGAAACTGCAGTTGCTCATAAAGACTATTATGGAGCAACAAAATCCACCGGTTGTGAGGGCAGTGTTAGTGCCCGACGAAGTTGCAGCAAGGCCGGTTCGCGAGGTGGCAATCCCACATGCCAACAATGTACATTCAAGTATTCGCAAACCCGAGCCTGGAGGGAGATTTGAACTTAAGCAGAACATGGTGCAACTATTGCACACAAGCGGGCAATTTACCGGTCTCCCTCATGAAGACCCACAACAACATCTCCAAAACTTTTTGGAGATAAGTGACACTTATATACCCGCTGGAGTGTCACCTGATTATGTTCGGCTCACACTATTTCCGTTCTCATTACTTGGTGAAGCCAAGAGGTGGTTAAAAGCTGAGCCACCAAATTCTATCTCAACATGGGATGATCTAGCACGGAAGTTCTTGATAAGATTTTTTCCCTCTGGTAAAACAGCCAGACTTAGAAGTCAAATTCTAAGTGTCAAACAGAGGGAGGGAGAAAATTTATATCAAGCCTGGGAAAGATTTAAATCCATGTTGCAGGACTGTCCTCATCATCATCAGTCCAATGAGGTGTTGGTACACACATTTATTGAGGGTTTGGAACCCCATACTAAAATTTTGCTAGACTCAGCAGCTGGAGAGCAAGCGCTGGAAAAGACTTATGAGGAGCTATACACTTTGCTAAACCGGATTTCACAGGGCAATCCAGAATGGAATGCTGATTCATCTCGAGGTGGAGCAAGGAAAGCAGCAGGAGTGCTTGAAGTGGATGGATTTACAGCTATCGCTGCACAGATAGCTGCCTTGCAGAATCAGTTGAACAACCACTTCAGCAACATGAATTTGAACCAGCCTTCAGCTTCAGTCAATGCGGTCCAGCAAATGTGGTGTGAAGTGTGTGGAAGAAGTGAGCACTCAGCTGAGTGCTGTGGAGCAAACCCGGATTCGGTTAACTTTGTGGGCAACGCACAAAGAAATCAGCAGCAGTTTGGTAGCGGCTACAACTCAAATTGGAGGAACCATCCAAATTTTTCGTGGGGTAGCAACAACCAACAAGGCCAAAGTTCGGGTCAGGGTATGCACAGGAATCAAGGAGGGCAACAGAACTACCAATCTCAATTCAGAAATCACAATGCCCCTCCTCCACCACCATCACCTACCATTGAGGAAATGTTCAAGACCAAGATCGCTAATCAGGCGCAATTGCAGGCTGACTATGTTAAATTGGCAGCCGAAGTGAAAAACAATCAATTAGCGACCAAGGCTCTTGAGTATCAATTTGGGCAATTTGCGAGTGCCCAAAACACAAGGCCCAGAGGAGGACTGCCTAGCGACACGGATCCAAATCTGAAGCAGGTAAATGCAGTGACCACAAGGAGTGGTTTGCAGCTGAAGGAGGTGGAACCAGAAAGACCACCTCAAAAGTCAGGAGCAGCAGATGTTGAGGGAGAGCAAACTTCGGATAGGGGGAAAATCAAAGAAGCAGAATCAGAAAGACCTCCACCCCCGTTCCCTCAACGACTCAAGAAACACAAGGAGGAGGCGTGTTTCAAGAAATTTATGGAGGTGCTTAAACAGGTACATGTTAATTTACCTCTTGTTGATGTCTTGCAGGGAGTGCCAAAATATGCCAAATATATTAAAGACATCGTGGCCAACAAAATTCGTTTGACTGAGTATGCCACGGTAGCTTTGACGGAGGAATGCACTTCTCGGATCCAAAATAGACTGCCTACGAAGTTAAAAGACCCTGGAAGTTTTACTATCCAGCTTACTATTAGGCAGAGTATCCGAGCTCGTGGATTGAGTGACTTGGGGGCGAGCATAAATCTGATGCCATCTTCGGTATTCAGAAAGTTAGGTCTGGGGAGTCCTAGACCTACAACCGTAATCTTGCAGTTAGCAGACAGATCCTTAGCTAGGCCGGATGGCATTGTTGAGGATGTGCTTGTGCAAGTGGGATCCCTCATTTTTCCGGTTGATTTTATTGTTCTGGATTTTGAACCAGACTCGGAAGTCCCATTTATTTTGGGACGATCCTTCTTGGCAACCGGGAAAGCATTAATCGACGTGGCTGCGGGTCAACTTACAATGCGAGCACATGACAAGGTAGAGGTGTTCGATGTGTACAAAGCACTCAAGCTCCCGATGGTGAATGAAGAACTCTCGGTGATCAATGTAATTGATCATGGGAATGCTAATCAAATGGATGATTCCCGAGAGTTGAGGGGAAGACCACCAGATAAGGGTGAGCACTACTGGGGGGAGGACAATGATCATGAGAAATCGTCCATCACCCTAGTGGACAATTGAGCATAAAGGACGTCAAGTCGCGACGGTAAACCAGGCGCTGCACGGGAGGCAACCCGTGAAAAATATATTTTTTTCTTTTATTTTGTAAAGTGTAATTAGATTTTATTTTAATTTCTTTTTCTTGATTTAGTACAAATTTTTCGTTTTAGTTAGTATTTTTCATTTTAGTAGTGAAATCTATTAATCTAACCAATTTTGTTTAGTGAGGTGATTGGCAGGTCAAACGGAGAAAAATGTGCACGGAATCGTGAAGGAAAAGGCAAGGTATGAAAAAATGAATAAAATGAAGAGACAGTAAGCTGGGGCGATGGCTCCGTGTCACGTAGGAGGACCTCCGCGTTACCCTCCGTGACACGTTGAGGTTTAATCTGGAATTTTTAAAAATTCCAGAGGACTGTCGCGATGGCTCCGTGTCACGGAGGCAGTGCACCGCGATGCACTCTGTGACACGTTGCCCTATAATTTGTGACGGGTCACACCGGGTTGCCGGGTGACCCGCGTGTTTCCCTTCATTTTAAACCCAGATTTTATTCCCTTTTCCCTCATTTTCTCACTTCTCCGCGACCAAACACCCAAATTTCCCTCTCTCATCAACGTGCCACGGTATTAAGCAAAGAAATTATCGAGTTTTCTTTGGTTGTTCAACTATGAGGTATGTTTTCCTATTCTCTCTCAAGTTTTTGTCGATTTTAGTCGAATTTGAGCATGGGAGGTGAGATAAATCACCCTAAGTAGAAATTTAGCATGAAATTGAGTTATTCTTTGATTGATAAATGTTTGGAATGTTGTAATACGCGTTTGAACTTGTCGATTCCATGAATGATTCGAATTTGATTGTGAAATTCAATTCTAGGGCTTTGGTTGTTGAATTCGAAGTGGGTAACTTGGTAAATTTGTGAATTATATGTCGGGGTGTGCTTGTGAATTGAGATAAGTCGTTGTAAATATTGTTTGAATGTAATAGACGACGAATTCTCGGGATTTTGGGAAAAAGTTAAAAATTGTTCGAATTGATTGATTATATAGGTTCATGTGTATATAGAATTTGTGTTGTTGTTTTTGTTTGTTGTTTTCTTTGCTAAGTGCGATGGTTGAATTGATAGCGATGGTAGGATTGGAATTAGCTGTATGAAGTCTGAGTAGTACGCTAAAAGTTATACCGTCGAAATTTTCTTTGCGAACGCACTACGCATAAATTGTATAGTTGTTTGTTTTTGGGTGTAAATAAAGTGATCCTCGCCGTAGTATCGTAAACGTAGCTAAGGACTAAGTGTGGGGTGAACTTAGCTTAACCCGACCTTAGCCGAAGTTAACATGCATTTAGCTTGACATTGCGCTTGTTTATTTGTGTTGACAGGTACAATGGCAAGTAGGCAGGATAAGGGTAAGGGTGCATCTACTTCAGGCACCGGGAGAAAATGACTTAGACTGGGCACAGCAGTCCCAGCTGCACCAGCAGTTCCGCGCGGCCAACACCGCCAATACGGAACGAGGTGGGTAACCGATGAAGGGAAGAAGTGGTACGCTAAACACAAGGAAAATAAATACTTCCCCGAGGAGCATATTGCATGGGAACCACTAGCACAGGAGTTCCCCCGCATAGTGCAAAGGATCGAGGCAGCTGGGCTCAACTTCATATTTCAGGAGCCCAAGGAATGCAACCTTCATCTAGTCCGGGAGTTCTATGCAAATTGGAACCCGGCAATCAGAAGCCACACAATAAAAATCAGAGGGCAGATTGTCACTCTGGAACCCCAGCAATTGAATGCCATCATTGGAGCGCGGGACACAGACGCCCACGTTCTCCGCCAGCTGAACATCACCCCACCATATGCCGATATCAGACGCACATTGTGTGGGGCTCGATCCACAGCCAGATGGAGCAGACATAAGAAGAGGGGTTACCACCAGACTCTGCCGTATTCTCAAATGAACAGGGAGGCCAGAATATGGCTGAAGATAGTCTGTTCGTGCCTAATTCCAGGGGTGCACATGACTGATGTGACCCGGGACCGTGTCTGCCTGGTGTATGCCCTGATGAAAGGGCTAGAGATTAATGTTGGGGCGGTCATCATATCCGCCATCAAGAGAGCCCGACTACACCAGGGCCACAGGTATGGGTTCGACGGACTTATCACCACCTTTCTCCGGGGCCTCGATGTCGAGGAAGAGGCTTTGGACTACATCCCGCAGTTGGAGCGGAGGGCCCTTGATGTGACCAAAACTAAGGCCCCCGATACCACACACGGGCCAGTGCTGACACTTGGCGAGCGACATGCTCGCGACGACCAGTACATGGCACGTATGTTTGGTATGCAAATGCTTCAGCTTTGGATTGGTGGGAGACCAGCCACGGAGGAGGAGCTATGGCAGTTGGAGCTGGATTACCCATTTGGCAAAAACGCCAGGGCTTTATGCCGAGTGGGGCCAGCCTTTGTAGAGCCCACTGACGATGATGTCCCCACGGACGAGGAGACACGTCGGGAGGACTCCGATGTGGAGTCCGATACCGACGATGGAGGTGACTCAGACATGGGCGATGAGGCAGCAGCACCGGATGAAGAAGTCAAATATTTCGACTGATCAGGGAGTTCCACCACCCAAATTTTGTGTGATTGTAAATTTTTGTGAACACTGGGGACAGTGTTCGATTTAAGTGTGGGGTGGGGAGTAGTTAGGTGCTGGGGCTGGGCTGGTTTGCTGTATGTTTTTCCTCTGTTTTGTTTTGTTTTGTATGTTTATGTTTCCCTTTGTTTGTGAAGTGCAAACTGGTTTGTATCTGTATATATTTGTGGTAATTGATGATGTGTGTTGTGAAATGTTGTGGTTTGCCAGCTAAGTCTGTAAAAAATTTTGTAAATATTTTCTTATGTTTTTTTTTCTCTATCGAAATGATCGATGTTTGAAATTTTTTTTCAATTTTTATTTTTGGGTTTCTCGAAGTTTGTTTTCGGTTCTTTTACCGAGAATAGTCCCATTGAACCGACGTCATAGTTAGTGACCGTTCCCTATGATGGATGGATGATGACCGTCTTAAGGGAAATGTAGTCGGTAGGAGTAGTGATTTTAATTTGTTTTCAGTTTTTTTCTTTGGTGGATTGCATCACGGAACCTGTAGTTACTATATGGTTGTGAAATTTTGGTTGCGTGTTGTAACTGATATTCAAAATGTAAAAGTGATTCGGATGAAAGCATGCAATTTTGTAAATATGTTGAGTTACCTAGGCTGTAGAATTCGATTCGGTGTGATTGAGGCTTAATTTTTGAATTCATGTAATTGGCTAATTAAAGAGTCTGTGAATGCTTCTTGAATCGAGCATGTGCATGAAGTGTGAAGTGAGCTGTTGTTATTCCATGCTATTGTGAAGTGTCTAGAACTTGCCTGGTGTGTGTACAAAATGAAATGAAGGAGGTGTAGTGTTGGAAAGGATGTAGGCATTTCTTTGTTTTAACCGAGAGTTTCTATTTTTTTCTTGTCATACACTACCTTTTTATGTGATTGTATACCCTAGTCAGCCCGTTGAGCCTTTAGCCGATTCTTTCTTTCTTTTGTCCAAAAATGTATAAACTAAGCTTGATTCTTTCTTTTCATTAGCCGTAAAGTCTATACAAAACTCTTAAGCGCTTAAGAAGAACAGAAAAAATTTTCCCAAAGTGTCAAAGAGTGAGAATAGTGGAAAGAAAAAGAAAAGCAGAGTGAGGAAAGAAAAGAAAAAGGTGGAAGGTGCACTTGCTATAATTAAATGATAATGAAGGTGCATGAAAAACCTTTGTTGTTGTGTCAAGTGTGTTTGGTGAAATGGGCCATACGAAAGTAAACCAGCATGAATGGGATGATGAAAAAAGAAAAGAGAGAAACAATGTCCATGAGTTGATGGGAATGTGTTGAAAAGGCGCTTAAGGATGCTAGTGACTATTATTGGCTAATCCAATATATACTAGTTCCATAGCTTCCATTACAACCCATTAAAGTCCTACGTGATCTTACATTGCATTTCTTTATATTAGTGGAGTAATACACTAAGGGCAAGCTTATGGGTCATGACATGATGCATGTGAATTCTTTTGGGAGAGAGAGTGAAATTAATTTTTACATGCCCCTATTTAAATGTTTGTGTGTCACATGAACAAAAAGGGGAAGATTCTATTGAGTTGTGAGGGCACATGCTTGATGAAAGATAGATGTTCGTGTCGGATATCTTGATTAGCTGATTTGCATGAGTTTGCCGATATCGAGGGTTGATTCTTAAAGTCTAGGAAGTCTTGATGTATTAAAGGTCATTGCATTGTAAGACCATGCATGTTTTCTTGATGATTTACAATATTGAATGATTGGTATGACCGTAGCTCAAATTGTCGCACCATAGTGGCGAAGGTTGGGATGTAATTTGCATGAATTGTGTATTTGTTGTTCGAGGACGAACAAGGATTTAAGTGTGGGGTGTATGATCTTGGGCAGATTTATATGCCCAAGTGATACTCAAACGTATCATTTTCACCTTGTTTATTGTGCAATGTGTATACATTTTCATGTAATTAGTAATAAAATGTGAATTTATACTAACCAACATGATTAGCATTGTTTTGTAGGTAAAACATGATTTTGAGGAGCTAAAATGCATGTTGGAACAATATCGGAGTTGGACTTGGATTCGAGCACGAAAAAGGCATTGGACTGCACAATATAAAGGGGCTCCGCGATGGAGTCGTGTCACGCTACCATCGCGGAGGCACACTGCCTGGAGGGTGATTAATTTGTCAATTTCCAGTGAAGCCTCGCGACAGCTCCGTGGCACGGAGGCAAGCCACCGCGTTGCATGCCGTGCCACGTTGAGGCTTTATTCCCGGACCCCAGATTTCCAGTGAGGGTCCGCGTCCACGCCGTGTCACGGAGGCAGTGCTCCGCGTTGGCCTCCGTGACACGTTGCTTGTTATTCCGGGAAAAATTCCCACTAGTATAAATAGAACACTTAGGCTTATTTTTAATTAATTCAGACTTGGTGGAGCAAGGACGTGAGTTACAGGCAGTTGAGGGACGAAAAAGCTCAGGGTTTTTCTCTCTTTCTTTCTTCTTTCAATCAATTGTTTGTATGATTAACACTTGTTTTAGGATGATTAATCCACAAATGAGTGGCTAATTCTCTTCCTTGCTGAGGTTATGAACAATGGTGATGCATTTTGATTATTGAATTTTATGGTTTTTCATCTTCTTCTTCCATGTTGTTCTATTAATTCTTGTTTCTACTGCATTGGTGTGTGGCCGACATTAATGTACATTTAAAAAGTCCGATTTCACTCGAGAGAGCACGAAATTGGAAAGTTATGAATTAATAGGGTATTGTTCTTAATTTGATTTGGGAAAATTGAGTTTTGATGTGCTTTCCTGATAGAAATATACTTGAAAGCCGTATTAGTCAATTTAGGAACCGGAATTGTATTGCTAGGTCATAAATTGCATTTGATCACAGAAATGTAGATGAATGGTTTATGATTCTTAAGTGAGATTAAATCCGAGAGTTTTAATCTCTTGGCTAATGTTCTTGGCTAGCAACAGGAAGAGAAGATTAACCAAATTATGATTATAATCATGTTCATTACTTGTTCTTAACCTTGGCATGCTCATATCCATAGTTTCAATTCAAAGTAGATATTTGTTAATAGTTTTAGTATATAATTTATAAACAAAAATTATTTAACTTTTGGTTACGTTGTTGTCAGCATATATTGAAGTAAGATAGAATATAGTATACTTGAGCAATTTTTACTTATCCAGAGTCTCCTTGGTTCGATACTTGGCTTACTTAGCCACTTTATTACTTGTTTGACCACGTGCACTTGCGTGTCGGTTTTTAACCCCTAACCAAAGCACCGGACAGTGTACTCGCTAGGGCTAATGGGGGCCCAGATGGGTTATTCTGTGCTGATGGTACCTTCCGGCTTATGGGGGCCAGGTAAGGTTTATGTTTGCTTTAGTTATGGATAGTTAGATAGTAAGACACCTCGTTGTCAGGTATGACCCCTACCTTCCTTATCACAGTTATGTTTAGTCCTGATTTCACTACTTCAGTCATCTTCAGTCCGTTTTCTTACTTCAATCACTGTTAGTTCTATTTATTACTTACAGTTATTTAAAGTTACTGCTTTACATACTCAGTAACTGTGGTACTGATGCCCTCTTATGGGGCGCTGCATTACTTGCCTGCAGGTTCAGATAGACGAGGAGCAGGTCCCTCGTAGTTCCAGTCAGCCGTACAGAGCCATCAACTCCTTTCTTCCGGAGCTTGTCTGATAGAGGTTTACTTCTTTTTGTTTGTACAGTATGGGTAGGTCGGGGCCCTGTCCCGACTATCTTATTACTCCTAGAGTCTTGCAGATTGCATTACTTCCCTGTAGTTGGATGATATCGGCCGTGTGGGCCCCATATATGTTTTAGACTATGTGTGTTGGCTGTGTGGGGCCCTGTTTAGCTGTTGGTTGGTGGCCTTATCGGTCATAACTCAGTTTAGCATCTGATTTTACTTTCCTGTTAAAACTAGATACCATGGTGGCCTTGTCGGCCCGCATAGGACTCCCTATGTTTGTTTGTCTTTGGTTAGCTATTTATTTTCACAGGTGGCTATTGGCCTTGTCGTCCGGGGGTTGTATTTACAGCCGCTATATAGCCCGTTGTTTTCTTGATTCTAGAGTTAGAGTCAGCCCTGCACCAGAAGGTGCTTAGGCTCAGTCAGCTCAACAATTCAGGTCCTAGTAGGGCACTAGGTTCCAATCATACCTCCCAAGGTGGGGCGTGACAGTAGATATCAAAGTAACCCTGGTCTTGATCATTGGAAAACTGGTAAAAGGGTATTGAGATATTTGCAAGGAACCAAGGATCATAAGCTCACATACAAATATTCTGACTCATTGGAGCTAATTGGATATTCATACTCTGATTTGGGTGGATGAAAAGATAGTGGTAAATCTACTTCTGGATATATTTTTCTCCTTGTTGGAGGTGATGTGTCTTGGAGAAGTGTTAATCAAATCATTGTTGCAACATCCACATTAAAAGCTGAATTTATAGCATGTTATGGAAATATATCGCAAGCGTTATGATTAAAGTATTTTATTTGGGGCCTTAAGATTGTCGAATTTTGTTTCAAGGACCATTGATCTTTTGTAATATCGATATAAAGTTTTGATAGTTAAAGAATGTGTGAGAAAGCAAGATCGAGTTTTGATTTTAGTAGTACTACTTTTGATGATTATTGATCCTACGACTAAAGATTTATCAGCTAACGTTTCAAGGATCATGTAACCCATATGGAGCTCACTAGCTCATTTTGATCTTGCTTTATTCTCCAACACTTTGTCTAGACACTATTGTTTTTGATATACATGACAGTGCACACTTTGATTTTCATGTATTATATTTGTGATCATTGGATCAATAAAGTTAGACTCTGAACGACTTATATTAAGTTCATTCATAAAGTTATTGGACACTTTGTTAGAATATATTATACATTGTAATACATTGAAGGAAGTGTTTGATTAAGAGCATAATCGCCATGATTCATGTAGTAATGTGTTCTGATTAAAGTGGTTGTTGCATAACGATTTATTTGAGTGAATAAAGTTTATGGCCATATTTATCACTCATAATAAATTATCTGATAGAATATGTGGACCAAGTGGGAGAATGTAAGAAAAAACGTGTCTTTTCTTTTTCTGGAGATATTTAATGTGGTCCACACATTTGGTAATAAATTATTTACCTTGTCTTCCAAGTAAATAATATATATGACAGATAATATTTTTGGTTATGAATATATGAAAGTTTTCTTGATGGAAGGAAACTATTAATTAGGATTCCTTAGGGAAACTATATTTTATGGAGAAGTCCCTGGGGTTAAAGTATTTTGCTTAAGAGTCCCTAACCTACCTATAAATACGTCTATGACTCCATTAGTCTTACATACACTTTGAAAGGCGGCTAAAATATTTTAGGTTTTTCTTTACAGTTTTCTTACATAAAATTCGTTAAAGACAAAGATGATTTCCCATAATACTTGAACAACAATGGCTGAAGGTACGTTCCTATTTATTTTTTCATTGCATTTTGGCTCTACATATGTGTTGAAATTCAACATACAGTTTTTTATATATATAAAATACATTAGTGAATTACTATTTAGGAAATCTTAATAATTTAATTGGTTGACTATCTGAACTTTCACCCTGTGAAGAAAAGTTCAATTCCCAATCTTATAATCCCCTTCTCTCCGTTTTTCCTTCCCCTTACCAGAATTTTTTTTTTTAAAAGAAAGATAATAATTACTACCCCCGATCTATCTATATAGCAAGAGAAAACCCCGTGAGAAAATGTAGTCGAAAGAAGAGTACACTGGTATATTTACTCCCCCTCATGAAAATATTATAGATCCCAGCTTTCACCCTCCCTTTTTAAAAACTATATTATTTTCTACTTCATTTTATTTGGTTTCACCTTATCTTAGGGAAAAATGATTAAAAAAATATTATTTTCTTAAGTTTACAAAAAGTAATTTTATGAAAAGATCACTAAAGATACTTCCATTTCCGACCTGTTTGGAACACGTTTCTCTAGATTTCGTTTCAAAAGGCCAGGAACACAATCTTTTTCCTATCATTTTTTTAGTTTGCTTATTTAAGTTGTAAAACTATGTTTTGCAAGTAAAGAAATTTTTAAAAAAAAGGTAAAAATACTGCCTTTCCCTTATTAATTATCAGGAGGGTGATACAATTATATTACTTTTATGCCTATCAAATAGCTTGTAATTGACAGTTGCTATTGTTCCCTTGTGGGATATTTCCACTATGTTTTGCCAAAGAAACCATTAAACTTAAAATGAGAATCAGTTGGCAAGCTTGGCATTATATTATGCCATTTGTTCATGATTTTTTGTAAAGATTTTTTTTTTTATTTTTTTTTATGAGGTAGCTTGGTTGGCTCAGAAGGTGGAAAGCAGGAATCTAGCTAGTCTAAACCATACTGGGTATTGTCTCTGCAGCTGTTATATATCACACCTAGATTGAGACAAATTCAAGAAGGTTTCAGCAACAAAGAAAGATAGAGTTAGAGAAATAGTGTTAATGATCCAAATAGTTGTATAAAATTGTAAATTGAAGAGAGTACTGATGTGATCATGTGAAAAGGTAGTTTATCGTATAAAGTTGTATAAGCCTGTTTGGTTTACCTGGAAAAAAAATAATTTTTAAATATAAGTGCTTAAAATACTTTTTAAAGTGTTAAAACTTATTTTATAAATAAGTAGTTATTTTTGGTCAAATGACTGAAATATCCTTAAAACTGTTTAACAATATAAAAAGTGAATTACTGTGATATTTTTATTTCTAAAATAATTAAAATTTAAATAAATTTATAATTTTTTATTTATGTTTAATATAAACTAATTACTCATGCTATTTTTAATTTTTAAAATATATAATTTGAATAAAATTAAGTAAATCTCCCTTTACTTTTTATTAGGAGTATAGTTCTATTTTTTATTTGTAAAATCAAATATAATAATTTAAATGAATTAATACTACCTCAATTTTTTTCTTTTCAAATTCTTAATTATTTTTTCTAATATGCATAAAAAAAATAAAATTTTGTCAAAGATTTGAGTGTCGTTTCTTTGCTTAAAAAAATTAATAAATTAATTATATATTTTTATTTTTAAACTATGAACAAGTGAGGTTATAAATAGAGTTCGACATCAAATGATCACCCTAAAAGATATGTACCAAAGCCCTATTTGGATGGTCAGTGCTATTAGCTATATTAACAGCCAAAAACTTTTCATTAAAATTCAACGGCGCGAATATCATATAAGAGAATAAGAATACAATCTCAAGTTCAATAAAATAAAATGGAGATTCAACAGAAAAATAAAATCACAGATTCGCCGGAAAAAAAATTACAGATTTGCCAGAAAAAATTACAAATTCGCCGAAAAAATAAAATTACAGATTCGCCCAAAAAAAATACAGATTTGCCAAAAAAATAAAATTACAGATTCAATTAAAGATGAAGATATATAAACTGGATATATCTATATATTATATATTCAATTACAGTTTAAAAGTTCAAAACCATCCAATCATTGTTTCACTGGAAAAATAAAATTAAAGATGGAAATATATATAAGATACAATTTTAATGATGAACTTACCACAAGATCGAAAATACCACGAGTTCTCTTAGTAAAACGCAAGAAAAATGATGAAAAAGATGAACAAAAGGAACAAAGAAGAAATATGCGGCTGGAGGGTAGAGAATGAGAACAAGAAAAAAAAGAGTTGTAGGGTTTTATTTGCTTGAAGGTATTATTGAAATTAGGAAAGTATTATGGGGATAAAAAGATAAATATCTTGGTCAAACATATATGGCTTATAAACAAAAAAATAAAAAGTTGGTAAGAATCAACTTTTGACTTTTTACTTTTTAAAAATAAATTTTAACTTTTTTTAAACACTTTTTATCCAAGCCAAACACTATAAAAAATTAAAAAGTATTTACTAGCTTTTAAGCTAAACCAAACACCCTCTATAAAGGTAGTTTCAATTGCTTTCCTTGCTAGTAATGATGTGACTACTGGGGACACCGCCTGATCCACCCTTTCCTAAAAGGTGGGATATTGATATTGGTTTCACGTTCTAATCCTATGGTGAACTATATTTTATATGAACACATGAATATGATACAAATACTAAAATATATGATATAATTCAACCTGAAAGCACATCCAAGATAGAACTGGCGCATTCTGATAGAGAGCATATAAATATGAAAGGGGCTTCTGGCCTGATATAATAAGTATGCATATGAATATCACCACTGGTTTGTAAAGCCTCTACTAGAAATTGAGAAACTGTACAATTTCCATACTGTCAGGATAGGGGGCTTGACTTACCCATGTTGTCTAAATATATACATCAAAAGAGAGTGCTAGACTCAACTCGACTCTAAATAGAATTGGAGCTCACCAATCAACAACTAAAGTGTTGAGAAAATTTCTACTGGAATGGTCTTCTACTTTGTGCGTTTGAATCTGTATTGAAGGCAGTGCCCTGACGAAATGGACATGAGTACCAGTATTTTTAAAGGCGTTTTTGGTGAGTCCCAGGGCGGTATACAAAAAATGCATCGGGGTCCAAATAAAAGACGTAGATCTATTAAATGTAAGCCTCAGAATTTGGGGCATAAGTGCAAAGCGTAAAAGCGTAAGTCCTGGACGTAAAAACACAATTTTCGGGGGTTAAATTTATTTTTTATTATTTTAAAAGTCATTTTTTATAAATAATATTTTTATTACAGTGTAATAATATTTATACTTTATGCTATCATGTTTTCATATTGTAGTCATTTTTCTAGAATATGTCAATAATAAAAATAACTCTCACAGAAAATGACGTTATAAATAGTTTTTTTTTTATGATTATGCCTAATAATGATAGGATTGAGATTTTGTAGCCCTATGCTCCGGAGAAACTTTATCTATATTCTTTTATGGCTCTTACACTATTTATCCTTATCCTTCTTTGAAATATATATAAACAACAATTTGTGTAAATATTAGTTGAGAGTGAGAAGAACTACAGGAGATCGATGATGAAGTAGATGATATTTTATTTTAAAGATTATCTCGGCTGTTATCATTTTTTTTGTTATTTTTTTCAAATAATAATTATAATATTTTTTTCTATATTATTGAGATTTATTTGAATTTAGTTGCAAAATTATTGAAAATATTATTTTTGCTTATTTTGTTAGTAATAAAATTATAAAATTGAAAGTACATGAGATATATGCCCCGTAGATCCATGAAACTTATGTCTAGTGTCTCGGAGCTTACGCCTCACCCCCTACTACGTAAAACGCCTCACCTTGTGCCTCACATTTTAAAACACTGGTGAGTACATAATAAGTCCCTGAATAATAGAAAATAACTAAAAAGCTCATGAAAGAGAAATAAGTAACATGGCCTTCCGCAGACATGCATTTGAAAGTTGAGGATAAAGTAATAATGATTCTATCGTTATGTCTTATAAATCTTAGTTTGCAACATCTTCTGAGTTATCATACTTAATTATCTTGAATTTACATACTTAACTTATTCTGATCTTTATACTACTTACCTACTCCTTAGCCTGTGAGATTAGAATTTAGTCATATTATAGTCACACTGAGACCTCATACTCTTCCTAATATAAAATATGTGTTGGCCATTCTGGGGCCTAAAATGTACTATAGCCATACCGGAGGCCTCATAACTTTACACGATAATACATGTTGTGGTCGCTCTAGGGATATTGTGACTTCACACAGTATTAAGTATATATGGCCCTCTCGGAGCTTAATAATTACAAAATACAAATACTATACATGAGCCAAACAAGAGATACAACATGTGAACTAATTGTTAACATTTTTGTATTTTCTTATCTTACTTGCTACAATACAGTACACATGATTCATTATACTTGTTACACTAGAAACTAGTTCATCATACTCATTACACTAGGAACTGATTCATTTAATATATTTATATTATCATCTCATAATAGGAAAAAAATATGATACTTCAAATGTAGATATATGGACAGCTCAAATGAAGGCATATAAGACCATAAAAAGTGACATATAAGTTGGACTCCAAAGAAGTGACAACAAGTGAAAGAAGCACTTGAACAAGTGAACAAATTAAGCTTGTAACGTTTGGAGACTCTTGTAATGTGTAGTCTAAGGTCCCATTGACTCATATGAGAAACATGTGACATGAGATTCTTGCTTTAACTGCGAAAGAGGTTTTAGCCTTACATATTTCGACTCCTAATTCTGTGTAACTATGAAGAATCGACCCTTTCTTTGGGACATTAATCTACAATGAAGGTGCATAATAAAGCTACTATTAGCAACTAATAAATAAGTGTGGGCTCCACAAACAGTATGCTAAACACATGATGGGAAGTAAGCCTGCATGGTAAAATCTCAACTTTAACATGTCTCGAATTTTAGCCCAAAATGACTTCAAATTGACCTCCAAATTCTTAAATTTCATTCTCTTAATCTTAGGCTAAAATCTCAACTTTAACATTAAATTAATGAATCAAATCATGAAAAAAATTAGGTATTATTGCATAATGAAAAAAATAAAGGTAGAATCATGTACTCGAGGTTTATATGAGAAAAAAATCTTCAAAAATTACCTCAATCCGAGTTTTCTAGTTTCCAAAATTCAATTTTGAAGAATGAGCACGAAATCAGATTTTAATAGCCACCAGTTGCCATATTTGCAGACCCATAACCACATTTGTGGACCACAACAACATTGGCAGCCAATAATCACTTTTGTAAACATTTAATTTGCAGCCAATAACCATTTTTGCGGATACACTATTATCATAACTCTCTCATACAACTT
This sequence comes from Datura wrightii, assembly GCA_035772735.1. Classification (NCBI taxonomy): domain Eukaryota; kingdom Viridiplantae; phylum Streptophyta; class Magnoliopsida; order Solanales; family Solanaceae; genus Datura; species Datura wrightii. Next base: position 59,507,592 of record JASDFA010000002.1, on the reverse strand, counting down.
TAGAATTCGAGGTTTCTTATTTATACAGTTTTAAATCATGATACGAATCTAATGGTTCAATCAAAATACAATTTAGAGCTTATTTTCTTAATGTTGTACCACTTATGCTCAAAATGACGTATAAACATTAAATACGAATGCACCTTGATCATAAAACATATAAAACTCATCGAAATCTAATCAAAACTTGCAGAAAAGTCCAAAATCATCATATAAATTTTAGAATTGTGAATTCGAGTTTATTTAGTCAACTATTTGATAGTGGTTAAATTCGAAATTTTAATTCTACTAGAATACAAGTCAAGTACCCGAATCACTCCTGGGTCCCTTGGGACTCGTTCAAGCTATCAAAGTAAGTCATAAATCACTGTTCGGACCTACGGAAACTTTCAAACATTGATCCTATGTAACACCCCAAAAGTTCCTATACCCGAGGCTTACAACATAAAACAATAGAAAAACAACACCAAAACCAAACAACAAACCTCAGTACGGTTCGTTGTAGGGCCCATGGATCGTTGGATGTGCTCGTTGATTGATGTTCTAGAGAGTTGTCAAAAATTTGCCCAGAACCCACGAGGGATTGTATGGACCGCGGTTTGACTGAACGGGTCATCGTTTGGTGTCATTGAAGCAGATTCAGAGAATTTCAAAGAAAGAATAGGGAAAACAACGGACGGACCAACGGTCCATTGTTTGGGACCACGACCCATTGTATGGGTCATTGATTCTTTCAATTGGTTTAAAATTTTGGGCTAAGTTTAGAACTATTTTAGGTATGTGGATAGATCTAAACTCGATGATTTTTAAAAAATAATGTGTTAAGATCAATTCTTGAGTGTAAGAAGTGCATTGGATTCAAATTAAGGTTATAAGGAACCTCTAGCACAAAGTTGAGTTGAGAGCTTTCTTTCTGATTGAGTTTTCGTATAAGTTCTTACAAGGGTCAATTTTAAACGATCATAGCTCCTAATTTACAAATTATTTTTAGGTGATTCAGCACATCAAATTGAAGCTCTTGGAGTCTTCTTTCGAACGCGTCTGACCTTACACCAACCGGAGTTCGAAGTAAAAAATTAGAGCAATTTTGTGAAATAACAATAGGCATTGGACAAACCTCAGTACGGGTCGTCCTATCAAACAACGACCCATCATTTTGGTCATTGTAACTGTTAGTTTCAGGCTTTAATTTAGTAGTTTGGGGGTATTTTGATAAACTCCTATGCTTCTAACTCCTAAATGATGTTGTTTCGGGCTTCCTAAATGCCAGATTAAAGGGATTAACCTAGCCTAAATCCTCATCCTCTCTAAAAGATCGATAGTTGGATTTTCTCTTAAGAAAAGAGCTAGGGTTCTTCTTCAATGTAACACCCCGGAGAATCTGAGCAATAACTCTGTACTTTCGAGGCAGGACTAACTGTACCTAATAGGCTAAAAATAAAGTGTTGTGAGTGATTTAAGTCACTCTATAATCGTATTTAAGATTGGATATCGATTCAAGTTGTAGAACAAAATTCGGCAAAAGTTATTGCAAAATTTTCTTCTTGAGATTCCTTAAAATTTAGGTCAAATGTCTTCAAATTTTTATCCCAATCTATAAAAAGTTAGGGGATGTACGACCTACCAAATTAACGGCGTATGAGTCCAGTTTCTAGCACATTAAGTCGTTCATCAATCTAACTTTGGAGTAGAGAGATATTTGCGTTTTTCGCGAGACTGCGCAAGCAGGCATATCACAAAAGTCTAAGGCAGTGGAGGACTGTTTAAGTCCCTTTGGTTGGTGGGTTCACATACAATTCTCATTTCTAGAAATTTTCTTGACCAGAACTCTCCCTCGAGGTTCTCCAACTTATTCTTGACGATTTTGGGCTTAGGGCAGATAATCCGAGGTGGAATCAAAGGTCAGGAATATAGGAGTTTAGTATAGTCCGTGGTTTGGCGTTGTTTTTTTAGATTGTTTGGTGGCTGTCTCATTATGGCTGCTTGGTAAGTTGTTTTCCTTGCCGATTCTTCATATGTTTATATTGGTTAAGAGGTTGTTGATTCTAGTAGGTGGTTATATTCGATTTTCTACCATCAAATCCATAAGAATTTTGCTGAATAAGCTTTGTCTTGTACCATTTTTGTGTTGTGTTCTTAGAGATGAATTTTTTGGTGTTGGGTGGACTGTTTTGAGGAAGTAAATTCTTGGTGGTATTAGTTTGAGCTGGCTGATTTGGGTTTCACCGGAATCCAAGGTATGTTAAGGCTTCCGCATGATTTCCGATCCAATCATATTCTTGTCATATTATGTGAATTTTCTATGTTGTCGTTTAGCTCTTGTATACGTGTGTTTATGGGATGTTGAGATGTGGTCTTTCCCTCATCTATTGAGGTCGTGAATTTGAGCAATAGCTTGGTTAGTTGTCATACATCCGTAGGGCGTTAGTTGGTGTCCGTAATGGAGTATGTCGTGACTGCTACACCTCATGTTGTGGACTGTTTTACACCTAGAAATGGAGAGACATAGGTGCTACTATTATATGTGGTTGACGGTTTGATAAATATGTAGGTCACCGGTTGCGATGATCTTTCGTTATATTTGAGTTGGTTACCATGTTGATGGCACGTTGGCGGCTGTGGTGACGTTTGGGTTGGCTTGGTCGCGTCCCTTGTTGTTAGTGATGAGTAGAGTGACTTCTGTTCTATTTGTAAAGCTTAGGAATAGACTGGTTAGGCCGGTGATCGATAACTTGATTAGTAGCTCTTTGGTAGACGGTTAGATGTAAAAGAATAATATTGTATTGTGATAATCGGTTGGTGGGGTTTGAGAGCCGGTTATGGGCTATTTGAGCATGTATTTTTATTGTTGTTGATTGTAAATATTGTGATTGTGTGTGTGTTGTGTTTGAGGTCTTGTGTCTTGTGGATACCCAATACATGAGAGTTGTTTCGACTAGAAATCGAGTCTGAGGTGCCTTGTGGCTTGTGGATACACGACGCACGAGAATGTTTCTGGCTGAGGAGTTGAGTCCAAGGAGTGAAATGACCTACGGGATTGAGAATGATGTCCTCCGTATTGTCGAGTTAAGACATGATTCGAGAGTGGTCCGATATGTTTGAGCTTTCCTAGGATCGTGATTGGTTCTTCCAGATGGATAGAGATCCACTAACTTTGCACAGTCGAGAGAGGGTCTGATAGTGCTTGATTGATGATGTTGATAAACTGGTGTATACTTTTGATTTTCTTGACAGTATATTATGATTGTTGCTTGTGTTACCTTTTATTTGATAGTAGTGGATACTAGATATTGGCTGGTGTTAGCTGAGGCCGTTGAGAGGTCTAGAGACGATGACAGGTGAGTTGTGTCAGCTAGGTGCCGCTTTGTTGTTGTTTACTTTTGGACTTGCAGGGCTTATGGGGGCCAGGTTGTCACACCCCGCCTTGGGGGTATGATTGACACCTGGTGCCCTACTAGGACTTGAACTGCTAGACTGCTGAGCCTGGGCACATCTGGTGCCTGGCTGGATCTAACCCACATTTCTGGAAACAAAGGGCTATATAACGGCTGTAAACACAGCCCCCGTCCCATTGGCCTATAGCCTCCTGTACCTGTCATGACAGCTAACCAGAATATATTCAATATAGGGAAACCTATGCGGGCCGACAAGGCCACCATGCTGTCTAGTTATCTGCAACTTGACAATGAAATACTGGAAAGCTACGTGACCGGCAAGGTCACCACTACTGTCAAACTATGGCCCCACACGGCCAACATAAAAGAGATAAAAGTACTAACAGCTATACGACTACACGGCCTCACACGACCGGCTCAACTGACAACAGGGAAATATATATAGACTGCAAGCCTCTAGGAATAGCAATAGAAATGATCGGGACAGGGCCCCGACCTACCCGTAATGTACAACAAAAGAAAATGAAATACACCTCTGGGATTCAGTCTCCGGATGACAGGAGCTGAATACTCGATCGCTGACAGGAATCACGAGGTATCGCCTGCTCGTCTATGAGTACCTGCAGGCAAGTAATGCAGTGCCCCACCGGGCGTCAGTACCACTGGTACTGAGTATGTAAATCAATAACTGAAGGAAATATTTGAAAACAACAATACAACTGATGAAACTGAAGTAGGAGGGAATAGATTAACTGTCTGATAATGTAAATCATACCTTCTCTTAATTATACTGGAAGGAGTAGGAGTCATACCTGGAGACGTATCGTTCTACTGCCGAACTACTCATGTCTAATGTAACATGAAATAACATAACATAACATAATATAGCACACACAAACATTACCCGGCCCCCATAAGCCGGGAGGTACAACCAGCACAGAATCTATACCCCTACCCCAGTCATCCCATCTCCTATAATCGCTGTAAGCATCCTACCGGTCCTCTGGGTAAGCAGTTGGGCTCGCTGAGCCCCTGACTATAACTGCATCTGAGTCTGGAGGACTCCTGAATCAACACCCGGGCGTATCCGCTCGACAGGGGTGTGTAAGGGCCGACCAAGGCACAATATGGGGAAAACTGGCATCCCATCTTCGTCCCCTGTGGGATGGCATTCCACTCCGTAGAGCGACGTATCCTTGTCCTCTGGCGGACGAGTCGATACAGCTATTAACCCTGGGGCGTTCATGGATGCTAGGTAAACCAACCCCAAAACAATACAACGGTCTCAACTGGTAATACTATCTGCATATCCCATAAACTGAAGCTAATAGTAGTAAAGTATTTGTACATACTATATGCTGAGCTAGTAATAGTAATATGTACATACTTAACACATGCTGAGACTGACAATAGTATGCATATATAATATATAATCTTCTGCCATACCGTACTGAGTCTAATGCTGGACAAGATATAGTCTTTCTGCTGAAAACCATGCTGTATGCTGAGTTTCTATAGTAACATGATTTGCTATTTCTAATGTGTTTTCTAAACTTCATTTTAACCTATCATTCTACTTCTGAGATGTCTTACAGATATTACATTGCTTTACTGGGTTTCAACTGAATACGATAATATCCTGACATTTTATACTATATCATATAGTGAGCATGCTGTGCAATTCCTAACACTTGTATTAGAATCTATATCGTGCTAACAAGTTTTGTGCTAATTATAACCTGATGCTTCTAATATCATACCAACATTCGTAATAAACACAACACATGACTTCTGAATATTCTACTGGCCTTTAAATTGCTTTACTATACCGAGATTTACTAACTTGCCGAGGAAACTAGCTTTACATACCTTATCCTCGAACTATCCGTCTGTCGGACGAGGCTTGGCCGGTACTTCAACTATTTTCTCCCAACTGCATTCATAAATATATCAATTAATACCAAATATAACTTTATTTTAAATGAACAACATCACTTTGATGTAATTTATAGCCTAAACTTAGGCTTATCGAAAGACGGTCGAAAACTAGCTATTTTTCAGAGGTCCAGAAGAGAGAAATATTCACTTCACCGCTAGAAACACATAGACACTAGTTTGGAGAAATTCTACTTACCTTAGCTCGATAGCTCGACGATTCGTCGGCTGTATTTCACGAAACTAAATCCGTAGGAATGCTCTTTGCTGCTAAATACCTCAGTATCTGGGGTTAATTTGTGTTTGGACAATGTTTAGCAGCGTAATCGGATGAAAATTATATTACCCCCTTCGTTCTTTTCTCTTCTCTGATGTTTCCTCCCTGTTTCACTGGAAATTTATAAGTTTATATGATTTAAAACCGAAGTGGGGCTTTATATACTTGGGCCTGGACAAGGCCAACATGTCACGGAGCCAACGCGGAGGCTTCACCTCCGTGACACGCTGCCATCGCGGAGGGGCTCTGCCTCGGCTCCTTCCGCGATGGTTCGACAGGTTTCTCGTCCGATCTTTTTCCCGGGCCTTTCTCTAGCACGTATGGCCTTCAAATATGCTTAACCAATGTGCGCATAGGTCATCTAGGTGCCGGGAATCCTACGGGGTATAACATTCTCCCCCCTTAAGAACATTCGTCCTCGAATGTATACTACTATCTAGAGGACTACTTAACTTACTTGTTTAGAAAAAATTTCACCAGAGTCTCCCCTGTAATATGGACTATACCAAAAACCTGAAATGCAGAAAAGTCCAATACAGGTACTGTACACAATACTCTAGGATTCACTGGATGGCTAAGTATCAATCTTTCTCACTTCTACATATACAATCATAAGATACTACATAAGCAATAATACGGACATACCTGTCGCCTGACTAGGCCTGGAATAGGTGAGGGTACCTAGCTTTCATATCTTCTTCAGCTTCCCACGTTATTTCCTCATGGTTCCTGTTACGCCACAATACTTTGACAGACGCAACATCTTTAGTCCTCAACCTGCGAATCTGTCTGTCTAAAATAGCTACTGGAACCTCTTCATATGCTAACTCTTCTGTGACCTGGACATCCTGAACGGGAACTACTGTAGAAGGGTCCCCTACGAACTTCCTCAACATAGAGACATGGAATACTGGGTGAACAGATGCTAACTCCGAAGGCAAGTTCAATTCGTATGCAACTCGGCCTATTCTTCACCGAATCTGATATGGCCCAATGAATCTCGGGCTAAGCTTGCCTTTTTTGCCCAATCTCATCACCCCTTTCATCGGAGACACTTTCAGATATACCCAGTCATTTACCGCAAATTCTAGATTTCTACGCCGCATATCTGCATAAGACTTCTGGCGGCTCTGAGCAGTCAGTAAACGTTCTCGGATAAGCTTTATCTTTTCCTCTGACTGCCGAACAATGTCTGGGCCAACCAATGCTGATTCCCCCACTTCAAACCAGCCCACCGGCGATCTACATTTTCGCCCATATAATGCTTCAAAGGGCGCCATCTGGATAGCTGAATGATAACTGTTATTATAAGCAAATTCAATCAACAAAAGATGCTCATCCCAGCTACCCCCAAAATCTAGCACACACGCTCGTAGCATATCTTCGAGCGTTTAGATACTCCGCTCAGCTTGCCCATCTGTCTGGGGGTGGAATGTTGTGCTCAAATTGATCTGTGTTCCCAAACCCCTCTGGAACGACTGCCAGAATCTAGCTGTAAACTGTGCTCCCCTATCTGAAATGATGGATACCGGCACTCCATGCAATCTAACTATTTCTCTGATATATAATTCGGTATAATCCTCAGCCGAGAAGGTAGCCTTCACCGGAAGGAAATGAGCTGATTTTGTCAGCCTGTCAACTATTACCCAAATGGAATCATTTCTGCGTCTGGTATGGGGTAACCTTGTTACAAAATCCATGTTTATCGTTTCCCATTTCCACGTAGGCACCGTTATATCTTGCGTCAAACCGCCCGGCTTCTGGTGCTCCGCTTTCACCTGCTGACAGTTAGAACATCTAGATACAAATTCAGCTATCTCATCTTTCATACCTGGCCACCAGTAGATGTCTCTGATGTCGTGGTGCATTTTCGTCGCTCATGGATAGAGGGAATAGCAAGCGTAATGTACCTCATGCATGATCCGCCCCCGAAGCCCTGAAACATTCGGGACACAGAGGCGGCCCTTACAGCGTAGCACATCATCCTCAGTCATTTGGAAATCTGACTCTTTACCTTTCTGAACTCTATCTCTGAGCTGGACCAAGTCAGGGTCCTCGTACTATCGTTCTTTTACCTCCGTAACTAATGATGACACAGCAGAATTCTGAATTACCGCTCTATTATTTTCTATTTCCATTACTCGAACGGCCAAACCTGCTAACTGATGGATTTCTTTAGCTAACTCCTGCTTCTCAGGTCACAAATACGCCAAACTCCCCATTGACTTACGGCTCAGGGCATCTGCCACTACATTAGCTTTTCCGGGGTGGTATAGAATACTCACATCATAATCTTTTAACAGCTCCAACCAGCGGCGTTGCCGTAGATTCAACTCCCTCTGAGTGAAGATGTACTGTAGGCTCTTGTGATCTGTGTAAATATCAACATGGACGCCGTACAGGTAATGCCTCCACATCTTCAAGGCGTGGATCACTGCGGCTAGTTCCAGGTCATGGGTAGGGTAGTTCTTTTCGTGTTTCCTCAGCTGTCTGGAAGCATATGCAATCACTTTACCATGCTGCATCAACACACAACCTAACTCGACGCCTGATGCGTCGCAGTACACCGAATAACCTTCTGTCCCCTCCGGCAACGCTAACACTGGGGCGGAGGTTAATCTATCTTTCAGTTCTTGGAATCTCTGCTCGCATGCCTCTGTCCACTGAAACTTTGCTGCTTTCTGTGTCAATTTGGTTAGAGGTGCCGCAATGGTCGAGAACCCTTCAACGAACCTCCTGTAATATCCTGCCAACCCCAGAAAACTACGAACTTCAGTCGGAGTGGTAGGCCTAGGCCATGACTTAACTGCTTCTATTTTCTGCTTGTCTACCTGTATACCAGTATCCGACACGATATGCCCTAAAAAGGCCACTGAGTTAAGCCAGAATTCACACTTAGAAAATTTAGCATACAACTGGCGGTCCCTGAGGATCTGGACCACTGTCCGCAAATGAGTCCGGTGATCTGCTTCAGAGCGAGAATACACCAGAATGTCATCAATGAATACTATCACAAACAAGTCCAGGAAAGGTCTGAAAATACTGTTCATCAGGTCCATGAAGACTGCCGGGGCATTCGTTAACCCGAAGGACATGACTAGAAATTCAAAATGTCCATATCAGGTTCTGAACGCTATCTTAGGAATATCGCTCTCACGTACTCGAACCTGATGATATCCGGACTGCAAGTCAATCTTAGAAAAGTATCTGGCTCCCTGCAACTGATCAAATAAGTCATCAATTCTGGGAAGCGGGTACTTGTTCTTTACTGTAACTTTGTTTAATAATCTATGCACATTCGGAGCGAGCCATCTTTCTTCCTCACAAATAGAACTGGCGCACCCCACGGTGAAGTACTCGGCCTGATAAAACCTTTATCCAATAAATCTTTCAACTTCTCCTTTAATTCTATGATTTCTGCAGGAGCCATACGATAGGGAGGAATTGATATCGGCTGAGTGCCTGGTAACAAGTCAATAGAAAAATCTATCTCCCTTTCTGGGGGAATACCAGGTAACTCATCAGGAAACACATCAGGGAATTCATTCACTACCGGAACAGACTGGAGTGTCGGAGATCCTGCTTGGACATCCTGAACTCTGACCAGATGGTAAATACATCCCTTAGATATCAACTTTCTCGCCTGAAGGTAGGAAATAAACCTACCTTTTGGTGTAGCGGTGCTGCCCTTCCACTCTCGCACTGCTTCTCCTGGAAAGTGGAATCGGACCGTCTTGGTCCAACATTCAACGTTGGCAAAACACGGTACTAGCCAATCCATACCCATTATGGCATCGAAGTCTATCATTTCTAACTCGACCAGATCTACTGTGGTCTGACGGTCAGCAACCTCTACTGTACACCCTCGGTAAATTTTGCTAGCCACAATAGAGTCACCGACGGGCGTGGATACTAAAAAGGGCTGCTGCAATAATTTTGGTGCAATACTAAACTTTCGTGCCACAAATGGAGTAATGTAGGACAAAGTAGACCCTGGATCAATCAATACATAAGCAGGGTGTGAGCAGATAGTTAGCATACCTGTCACAACATCAGGTGACGCTTCTAAATCTTGCCTCCCTGGTAAGGCATATGTGCGGCTTGGACCCGCACCTGTACTGGAGGCCTCTGATCTGCCCCGACCCCTGCCTGCTGAAACTAAGGGTCTGCGCCCTGTCAAGGATGCCGTGGCTCGTGACCCTGCAGACGCCCTATCCTGTCTATCTCGGTCCTCTCGACCTCTAGCTAGGCAATCTTTCATCAAATGGCCTTCTTGGCCACAATTATAACATGCGGTGGAGCCATATCTGCATGCTCCAGGATGGCGTCGACTGCATATAGGGCAAAGTGGTAGGGTATACCTACTCTGCTCCACCCTCCTCTGTAATGGTGAATCTACCATCTGCGAGCCTCTACCAGTCTCTGACTGCCCCCTGCGGCTGAATCTACCCCCCTACGGCTGTGGCGGAGGCGGGGGCCTGGGCAGCCTGTCTAACAATCGTGGCCTGGGTCCTCCCCGAGCCTCCCTCTGTAACTCAACTGGCCTGTCCCGGCGGCGCTGTTCCTGATTGGCCCTTCTGATCTCCCGATGCCGCTGTCTGATGCCCTCAATATTCTAAGCGAATGCCTGAACCGGAGCAATGTCCATGTCCTCTCGCAGTGTAGCCGTAATGCAAGTCTCAACATATTCTGGATTCAACCCCATGATAAAGCGGTGTACTCTAGATGCCATGGTATCAACAAAGGCCGGTGCATATCGAGCCAAAGAATCAAACCGCAAGGAGTATTCCCGAACACTCATGGCCCCCTGCTCCAGATGTAGGAACTGGTCCACCCGGGCCTGTCGAATCTCCCGCGGCAAATAGTGATATAGAAAAGCTCCTGAGAAGCTGGACCAGGTCGGAGGGGAAACATCTCTCCCTCGGGACCTCTCCCAACTTTCATACCACAATACGGCGATATCTCGTAACTGAAATGCTGCCAACTCAACTGATTCTATAGGTGTGGCATGCATAACCCTGAAAATTCTCTGCATTTGATCCAGAAAATCCTGAGGGTCCTCTGTCCGGTCCGTACCTGTGAACTGTGGGGGATTCAGAGCCAAGAACTCTTGGACCCTGGAACTACCGGGCCCTTCTGACGACTCCACAACTGTAGACGGCATCGGCTGACGCTGAGCAGCCATCATCTGTGCTAACATAACTACCGCACTCCTAACCTCCTAGTCGGAAGGGGTCGGTATAGGGACTGCTGGAGGTAGTGTCGCCCCTAGTGGCTCCTGATGTGGTAGAGACTGCTGAGAAGGCTGGGACGATGCCTCTGTAGTGCCCTCTGACTGGGCTGGTTCTAAACGAGGGTGAGGCATCCTGCTGGTGCCTTCCCCTGCTGCAATATCTAAGCTCCGGCCTATGATAGGATGTCGTTGGTCTGACATTATCTGTAACCAAAGAATATAGTAAGCTTTTAGGGACTCAACCCTATATTGTACCGCTCTACAACACGACTGAATAAGAATAAAAGAGAACCATCCTATCATGCCTTGCAGCCCTCTACCCATAGTATGTGGTGCACAACACATCCATGGGCAGGACTCTACTTAGCACGACTTGCAGACTCCCTGGGATACGACCTGCTCTGATACCAAGTTTGTCACACCCCACCTTGGGGGGTATGACTGGCACCTGGTGCCCTACTAGGACCTGAACTGTTAGACTGCTGAGCCTGGGCACATCTGGTGGCTGGCTGGCTCTAACCCACATTTCTGGAAACAAAGGGCTATATAATGGCTATAAACACAGCCCCCAGCCCATTGGCCTATAGCCTCCTGTACCTGTCATGACAGCTAACCAGAACATATTCAATATAGGGAAACCTATGCGGGCCGACAAGGCCACCATGCTGTCTAGTTATCTGCAACTTGACAATGAAATACTGGAAAGCTACGTGACCGACAAGGTCACCACTACTGTCAAACTATGGCCCCACACGGCCAACATAAAAGAGATAAAAGTACTAACAGCTATACGACTGCACGGCCTCACACGACCGGCTCAACTGACAACAGGGAAATATATACAGATTGCAAGCCTCTAGGAATAGCAATAGAAATGATCGGGACAGGGCCCCGACCTACCCGTACTGTACAACAAAAGAAAACGAAATACACCTCTGGGATTCAGTCTCCGGATGACAGGAGCTGAATACTTGATCGCTGACAGAAATCACGAGGTATCGCCTGCTCGTCTATGAGTACCTGCAGGTAAGTAATGCAGTGCCCCACCGGGCGTCAGTACCACTGGTACTGAGTATGTAAAGCAATAACTGAAGGAAATATCTGAAAACAACAATACAACTGATGAAACTGAAGTAGGAGGGAATAGATTAACTGTCTGATAATGTAAATCATACCTTCTCTTAATTATACTGGAAGGAGTAGGAGTCATACCTGGAGACGTATCATTCTACTGCCGAACTACTCGTGTCTAATGTAACATGGCATAACATAACATAACATAATATAGCACACACAAACATTACCCGGCCCCCATAAGCCGGGAGGTACAACCAGCACAGAATCTATACCCCTACCCTAGTCATCCCATCTCCTATAATCGCTGTAAGCATCCTGCCGGTCCCCTGGGTAAGCACTTGGGCTCGCTGAGCCCCTGACTATAACTGCATCTGAGTCCGAAGGACTCCTGAATCAACACCCGGGCGTATCCGCTCGACAGGGGTGTGTAAGGGCCGACCAAGGCACAATATGGGGAAAACTGGCATCCTATCTTCGTCCCCTGTAGGACGGCATGCCACTCCGTATAGCGACGTATCCTCGTCCTCTGGCGGACGAGTCGATACAGCTATTAACCCTGGGGAAGTCATGGATGCTAGGTAAACCAACCCCAAAATAATACAACGGTCTCAACTGGTAATACTATCTGCATATCCCATAAACTGAAGCTAATAGTAGTAAAGTATTTGTACATACTATATGCTGAGCTAGTAATAGTAATATGTACATACTTAACACATGTTGAGACTGACAATAGTATGCATATATAATATATAATCTTCTGCCATACCGTACTGAGTCTAATGCTGGACAAGATATAGTCTTTCTGCTGAAAACCATGCTGTATGCTGAGTTTCTATAGTAACATGATTTGCTATTTCTAATGTGTTTTCTAAACTTCATTTTAACCTATCATTCTACTTCTGAGATGTCTTACAGATATTACATTGCTTTACTGGGTTTCAACTGAATACGATAATATCCTGACATTTTGTAGTATATCATATACTGAGCATGCTGTGCAATTCCTAACACTTGTATTAGAATCTATATCGTGCTAACAAGTTTTGTGCTAATTATAACCTGATGCTTCTAATATCATACCAACATTCGTAATAAACACAACACATGACTTCTGAATATTCTACTGGCCTTTAAATTGCTTTACTATACCGAGATTTACTAACTTGCCGAGGAAACTAGCTTTACATACCTTATCCTCGAACTATCCGTCTGTCGGACGAGGCTTGGCCGGTACTTCAACTATTTTCTCTCAACTGCATTCATAAATATATCAATTAATACCAAATATAACTTTATTTTAAATGAACAATGTCACTTCGATGTAATTTATAGCCTAAACTTAGGCTTATTGAAAGACGGTCAAAAACTCGCTATTTTTTAGAGGTCCAGAAGAGAGAAATATTCACTTCACCGCTAGAAACACATAGACACTAGTTTGGAGCAATTCTACTTACCTTAGCTCGGTAGCTCGACGATTCTTAGGCCGTATTTCATGAAACTAAATCCGTAGGAATGCTCTCTGCTGCTAAATACCTCAGTATCTCGGTTAATTTGAGTTTGGACAACGTTTAGCAGTGTAATCGGATGAAAATTATATTACTCCCTTCGTTCTTTTCTCTTCTCTGATGTTTCCTCTCTGTTTCACTGGAAATTTATAGTTTATATGATTTAAAACCGAAGTGGGGCTTTATATACTTGGGCCCGGACAAGGACAATGTGTCACGGAGCCAACACGGAGGCTTCACCTCCGTGATACGTTGCCATCGCGGAAGGGCTCTACCTCGGCTCCTTCTGCGATGGTTCGACAGGTTTCTCATCCGATCTTTTTCCCGGGCCTTTCTCTAGCACGTATGGCCTTCAAATATGCTTAACCAACGTGCGAATAGGTCATCTAGGTGCCGGAAATCCTATGGGGTATAACACAGGTAGATTCTGTTTGTATGTTTGCTTGTACTTGCCAGGCTTATGGGGGTTAGGTAGGTTCTGTTTGTATGTGTGCTTGTACTTTCCAGGCTTATGGGGGCCAGGTAGGTTCAATGTGTTTACATAAGTTAAGTTCTCCTTCTACGATATTTAGTATATCTATTGATCTCTAATCTAAGTCTTTCAATTGTTTCTGCCTTTCATACTCGGTACATTACTATACTGATGCCCTAGTTGGGGCGGTGCATTCATGCCTGCAGGTGATGGTGGGATGTTAGATCGAGTTCTTGGGTGCTGAGTGGAGTTCTTGCTGAGTTGGTGTGCTCCAGGTCTTCAGAGTCGCCAGATATTTGAGTTAACGGTAGTTCGGGACCTTGTCCCGATCATTTGATTACTATTGTATTCATAGAGGCTCGTAGACATTGTTGCGCTGTTAGTATGTTGTTATAGGGTAGGTGGGCCATGTTGTATAGTTGTTTTCCATTTTGTGGCCTTGACGGCATATTGCACTTATTTTTTTGGTTGGTCAGGTGAGCCAGCTTTCACTATAGTATATCATCTTATTCTAATTTTATAGTTATTTTGTTGTCGAACCTCATCAGTTCTGGCCTTTTTTTATTAGGGCGTCGCATATGCTCTTTCAGGGGTGGCACCAAGTGCAGTCACGCCTCCCCGGGTTTGGGGTGTGACAGACTTGGTATCAGGGTAGTTCGTCCTAGGGAATCTATGAGCCATGTTTAGTAGAGTCTTGTTTATGTGTGCATTATGCAGTGTACTTATAAACAGGAGGCTATAGGACATTTAGGTTGTTACCCTTCTTTCTGGATTGAAATTGCGTGAGAAGTCAGTTATCATAGGAGTCGAGTATAGAGTCAGGTTTGCTAGATTTTGCAGGAAATGCTTGTAACCTGATGAATTATAGTCGGCCAGTGGCTAGACATGGCGGCGGGTAAGATTGTTATTTTGATTATGGTTATAGTCGTGTCGTGCCTCGACATGGGGCAAAGTTTTGTTGTTTGGAGTTGTTAGTGGTAGGCTTGCCGTGTGAAGCTATGTCATGCTTTGTCATGCTATATTTGTCCATGAGTTGGAGTCGTGCATGTCGTCCAACATTCGAGGATGAATGTTTCTAAGGGAGGAAGGATGTAACACCCCAGATAATTTGAGCGATAAATCTGTACTTTTGAGGTAGGACTAAGTTTACCTAATAGGCTAAGAAGGAAGTGACATAATTTATTTGAGTTACTCTATAATCATATTTAAGATTGGACGTCGATCAAGTTGTAGAATGAAATTAAGAAAAAGTTATCGCAAAATTTTCTTCTTGAGATTTCTTGAAATTTAGGTCAAATGTATCAAAGATTTTCTCCCAATCTATAAGAATTTGGGGGGTGTACGACCTACCAAATTAACGGTCTATGAGTCTAGTTTCCAGCGCATTAAACCGTTCGTCAATCCAACTTCGGAGGAGAGAGATATTTACATTTTTGCGAGACCAGGCAAGCAGGCATGTCACAAGGGTCTAAGGCGGCAGAGGACTATTTAAGTCCCTTTGGTCGGTGGGTTCACATTCAATTCTCATTTCTGGAAATTTTCTCGACCAGAACTCTTCCTAGAGGTTCTCCAACTTATTCTTGATGGTTTTGTTCTTAAGGCAGATAATCCGAGGTGGAATCGAAGGTCGGGAAGATGGGAGCTTATTATAGTCTGTGGTTTGGCGTTGTTTCTAGGTTGTTTGGTGGCTGTCTCGTTATGGATGCTTGGTAAGTTATTTTTCCTTGTTGATTCTTCATATGTTTATGTTGGTTAAGAGGTTGTTGATGCTAGTAGGTAGTTATATTCAATTTTTTACGGCCAAATCCATAAAAATTTTGCCGAATAAGCTTTGTCTTGTACCATTTTCGTGTTGTGTCTTTAGATCTGCATTTTTGGTGTTGGGTGGACTGTTTTGAGGTAGTAAATTCTTGGTGGTATTAGCTCGAGCTGAATGGTTTGAGTTTTGCCGGAATCCAAGGTATGTTAATGCTTCCGCATCTCTATTTCGGCATGATTTCTATTCCAATTGCATTCTTGTCATATTGTGTGAGATTTCTATGTTGTTGTCTGTTGTTTAACTCTTATATATGTGTGTTTGGGGGATTTTGGGATGTTGTCTTTCCCTCATCTGTTGAGGTCGTGAATTTGAGCAATAGTTTGGCTGGTTGTCATACGTCTGTAGGGTGTTAGTTGGTGTCGGTAATGGAGTATGTCGTGGCTGCTATAGCTCATGTTGTGGGCTGTTTTACATCTAGAAATGGATAGATATAGGTGCTACTGTTATATGTGGTTGATGGTTTGATAAATATGTAGGTCGTCGATTGTGATGATCTTTCGTTATATTTCAGTCGGCGACCGTGTTGATGGCACGTTGGCGGCTGTGGTGACATTTGGGTTGGCTTGATCGTGTCCCTTGTTGTTAGTGATAAGTAGAGTGACTTCTGTTCTATTTGTAAAGCTTTGGAATAGACTGGTTAGGCTGGTGATCCATAGCTTGATTAGTAGCTCGTCGGTGGACGATTAGATGTGAAAGAATAGTATTGTGTTGTGATAATCGGTTGGTGGGGTTCGATAGCCGGTTATGGGATGTTTGAGCATGTATTATTATTGTTGTTGACTGTGAATGTTGTGATTGTGTGTGTGTTTTCTTTGAGGTCTTTTGGCTTGTGGATACCCGATGCACGAGAGTTATTCCGACTAGAAATCGAGCCCGAGGTGCTTTGTGGGTTTTTGATACCCGACCCATGAGAGTGTTTCCGGCCGAGGGTTTGAGCCCAAGGAGTGAAATACCCTACGGGGTTGAGAATGATGTCCTCCGTAGTGTCGAGTTGAGACATGATTCGAGAGTGGTCCAATAAGTCCGAGCTTTCCTAGGATCACAATTGGTTCTTCCAGATGGATAGAGATCTGCTAACTGTGCATAGCTGAGAGAGGGTCCGGCAGTGCTTGATTGATGATGTTGATTAACTGGTGTTTACTTTTGATTTGCTTTACATTATATTATGATTACTGCTTGTGTTATCTATTATCTGATAGTAGTGGATGCTAGATATTGGCTGGTGTTAGCTGAGGCCGTTTAGAGGTCTAGAGACGATGACAGGTGAGCTGTGTCGGCTAGGTGCCGCTTTGTTGTTGTTTACGTTCGGAGTCCCCAGATGTTTGAGTTAAGGATAGTTCGGGGCCTTATCCCGATCATTTGATTACTATTATATTAATAGAGGCTCGTAGACATTGTTGTGGTGTTAATATGTTGTTATAGGACAGGTGGGCTATGTTGTATAGTTATTTTCCATTCCATGGCCTTAACGGCATATTGTATTTATTTTTTTGGTTGGTCAGGTGAGCCAGATTCCACTATAGTCTATCATCTTATTCTGATTTAATAGTTATTGTGTTGTCAAACCTCATTAGTTCTAGTCTTTTTTTATTTGGGCGCCGCATATGTTCTTTCAAGAGTGGCACCAAGTGCCAGTCACGCCTCCCCGGATTTGGGGTGTGACACTCACTCTCTTCCAAGTCTTCCTTGGGTCTTCAAGACAAGTCAAAGGATCATCAACCCAGGTATGTAGGGTCATGAATGGAGAATTTCTTCCACCCTCATGCCCAAATCGCCCCTCTAATTCATGAATTCAAGTTTCTAATCAAGTGTTTTGATTTCTAAGGTTTTAACCCAATTCTAAGAAACTATCTATGCTATGTTTATAGGTCCAATTCCCTCATGTTCCAATGTATGATATAAGTCTAATGGGTAGATTTCACACTCAATTTGATTATAAATTCATAATTTCAAGTTATTAGAAATTATGCCCTATTATGTATATTATTATGAAAATTCAAGTCTATCATCCATGATTTTAAGAATGATGTGTTATCTAGTGTGCATGAATGTTTATGAACACTCAACTTATGATTTCATGATTTTGACTTATGACGTCTATTTCAAGTTTGCATGATTTATGATTTGGGCATGCCCATGCAAGTTAAGTATGCTTATAAAGATTTTAGCCAAGGCTAGCAAGATCAGTTTATGATATGATTTGGAGTCAAGACTCCCATGTTCAGATTCAAGCTATATTTTGAGAATGTGATTATATGAGAACTATATATGTTCTGGGAGTAGCGTCTAGCACTGAGTAATCTTGGGGTTCTGAGGTTCCCCGGTCTCATAAACTACGCGCCAATGTAGTTATATTTTTGGGACCTCTCAAGAGAGTGTTTCCCCTGCATGAGGGTACACCGTGATATCACACATTATTCGTCCTTCCTGACAAATCTTAGGATGACTCTCCCCGCGTGGGCAAGACGTGGGATCATCATGCGCTCATACATGGTGGTTGTTGGTTATGACGAGTCTCCCATTGTTCCTCATGTTTTTAGTTACTTATATTCATATATTATGAAATTATGTTTTATAACATATTTGACCCATTAATCAGTTCATGAGTTTTGACGTATGATTTTAAGGATGGTACATTACATGATTTCTATTTTTAAACCTTGGGTCAATATGTTCAGCGTATGATGAATATCTCATGATTATGATTACTTCAAGAATATGATGTTTAATATTCTCCTTACTCTCATGTCCTATCTTGATTTATTTTCATGTTTTCACACTATCGTTTTACTAGCATGTTTTAATCACTTCACATACTCAGTTACATTTAAAGTATTGACCACATACTCTATGCTATATCCTTTCATGATATAGATCCAGGTACTCATACTCAGCCCGCAGCTAGAAATATTTTGGACTTGATCAGCTAGCAGGGGTTAGTCCTTATCTTTCGAGGACTAAAGTATATCTACTTCATTTTAGTTCTTTTACCTCGTTTTAGTTTCAGACTTTGAAGTTAGCTGGAGACTTGACCCAGCAGCTCATCAGTTAGTAGAGGCTTTCATACTTAGATTAGGATGTTCTGCTTTGTGACTTAGTGTTTACATTATCAGATTATCTTGTTATCTATAAGGGAATATCTTACATTTCAATTAGCTTCCGCTCAATTTTTCTTAAATTTTATATTGTGCTAGTAATATGCCACGCCATGGGTTAGCTTGGAGTCATTCATGGTTCTAGGTCTCGTGTCTCGATCTAGGGTCCATGCTCGGGTCATGAAAAACTTGGTATTGGAGCATTAGGTTTAGAGTGTCCTAGGGTGTCTGAAAGCCGCGTTAAGTAGAGTCTTTTTCATGCGTGTGAAGCGCGCCACACTTACGAGGAAGAGGCTACAAGACCATTTAGGAAACTTCTCTTCTTTCATACTCTAGTTCGTGCTATAAAGTTTAACTCTATAAATACTTTCTCTTAAATCGTACATTCACATGCTCCAAAGCATAACTCCAGTCAGAGCAATAAGGGGCGCTCTCAAACTATTTCTTCCTGTAGGAGTTAAGAGAAGCTAAGGCAGAATAATTCGTGAACTTGAAGTAAGGAACCAGAAGAGTGGAGGAGTGCGACAGGAAAAGTATGAAGCCTTCAGTTATAGCCTTAGAGGGAAATGGGAAATCAAGAGATAGTGATTTTATCCTAGCCTTAAGAAGGTTTAAATCCTTAGAATGATGTCCTTTAAGCTAAGGGGGAGATTATAAGGTGAAGGAACAAGTCAAGTCTTGAATTCCAAGTATGAAGGTCCAGGATCAGTAACTATGGGAGATCAACCCATGCTTATTCAGGTGTCTTCCCATACTTCAGTCAATATGATACCTCTACTCATTCCATATGTGAACATGTTATTCACATGTCTAAGTTTCAAGTACTCCTTACGTGTATCATGCTCAGATTCGTAGAATGAGAAGTAACCACTTCAGATAGTGATTCCAGTCTTCTTTCATGATTCCATAAATATCAATTTCATGTCATGAACCTTTTTATGTGTGTAAACTCATGTCTCTCAACATGCTCAACTCTATGAACTCAATCCTTAAGATTTGTCTTAGCAGCTCATAAGATCGTGCTATATCAGGTATATGCCCAGCTTAGATTTTTTGAATGATTTGTGGTCACGATTTCCTTACTCTAAGCCCTATGTATGTTCCCCCATAGTGAAAATGATGGTTAAAATGTGTACGTTTAGGATAACTCTCTATTCCTGCCATAGGTGCCATGTATGTAGAAGTTCATGACTCACAGTTATTAGCTAAGCTTGGGAGATAGGGAAATTCTTGAATAGCGTTAGCTACAAGGAGTCATGGGATAATCATAGGTGATAGGCTTGAATGAGGTGGTGATGTACAGGTAGACCATAGTATAGTGTGACTAGTGGTTTCTTCATTAGAGCTCGAACTTGTGTGACTTCCTTATTTACGGGAAAGTAATGTTCTTAGTGGATAACTCTAGGTTGCCGGAGGTGTGGTCAAGTTAGGCTTGAACGTGGTTAAGGTATGCTGTTGGACTTAGACTTTAGTATAAATAGGGGCCTAGACGAGGAATGTAGGCTGGAAAGGTTGGGAATCAAGGGTCGGGAGGTATGCTACAGGGTATCAATATTCCTGGTTGGAAGTGGGAGGAGATTAAGGTAGATTTCATTACAACATTGCCTTGTACACGGCGAGCATGATTCTATATGGGTAATAGTGGACTGAATAACCAAGTCAACACAAGGACTATGCTAGATTTTATATCTGGGAGTTAGTTCAGTTGCATGGAGTTTCTTTGTCTATCATCTCGGATAAGGGTACTCAGTTCACCTCTCAGTTTTGGAGGTCGCTTCAGAGGGGCCTTAGTACTCAGGTAAAGCTTAGCACAGCTTTTCATCCGCAGACAGCAGCTCAGGCCGAGAAGACTATTCAGACTCTTGAGGACATATCGAGAGCATGTGTGATTGATTTCAAGGGTAGTTGGGATGATCACTTACCCCTTATTGAGTTTGCATACAATAACTACTACTATTCTAGCATTCAAATGGCTCCATTTGAGGCTCTTTATGGGCAGAAGTGTATATCACCTATTGGATAGTTTGAGAAAAGTGAGACTATGTTGATACGACCAGGTTCGATTCATGAGGCCATTGAGAAAGTTCATCTCATTAGGGATAAGCAGAAAATGGCACAGAGCTGACAGAAATCTTATACAAATGTAGGGAGGAGAGAGCATTGGTGTGAAGGATAGCTAAACTTATGAAGAAGTTTCGGTTGAGATCCTTGATCATAGGTTCGAAAGTTGTGGAACAAGAAAGTAGCCACACTGAAAGTTTTATGGAGAAATCAGCTTGTTGAGAGAGCTACGTGGGAAGCTGAAGCAGATATGATGGATGAATACCTGCATCTTTTTCCTTTCCAGCTCGGTTCCAGCATGAGGTACCAGTTTTCTCCTTAGTACTCTGGTTTCATGTCAAGTTCATGTCTCTAAGTTTTCTTCATGTCATAGCATGCATGTATATTTCATGAATTCAGTTCAGTCATATATTTTAGTCCGAAGTCAGTCACTCCGTTAGTTTTCAGCCATGATTGTTCGTTTTAGGATTGCAGTTCTTTTCCTAGTCTTCCAGCTTAGTTAGCCCACATTCAAGAACGAATATTCCCAAGGGGGAGAAAATATAATACCCCAATAGTTCCTTAGGTCATATGAGGGGCTTACAAAAGAAAACAACAGGAAAACAACACCAAAACCAAATAACAAACCTCAGTATGGTTCATTGTATGGTCCAACAGGTCGTTGAATGTGCTCGTTGTTTGATGTTCCAGAGAGCTATCAGAAATTTTTTCAAAACCCACGAGGGATTGTACGGACCATGGTTTGATTGAACGGTTCATCATTTGGGGTCGTTGAAGCAGATTTAGAGAATTTCAAAGGAAGAATGGGGAAAATAACGGACAGACCAATGATCCATTGTTTGGGACCACGACCCATTATATGGGTTGTTGGTTTAAAATTTTGGGCTAAGTTTGGAATTATTTTCGATATGTGATATACCCGAACCTGATAAATTTATGGAAATAAGGTGTTAAGATCAATTCTTGAGTGTAAGAAGTGCATTGGATGCAAATTAAGGTCCTAAGGAACCTCTAGCACAAAGTTGAGTTGAGAGCTTTCTTTCTGATTGAGTTTTCATATAAATTCTTACAAGGGTCAACTTCAAATGACCATAGCTTCCATTTTACAAATTATTTTTGGGTGATTCAAACAACAAATTGAATCCCTTGGAGTCTTCTTTCAAATGCATCTGGACTTGCATCAACCGGAGTTCGGAATAAAAATTTATGAGCAGTTTAGTAAAATAGCAACAGGTATTGGACGAACCTCAATATGGGTCGTCCTATCAAACAGTGACCCATCCTTTTGGTCGTTGTAACTGCCAATTTCAGGCTTTAATTCAGTAGTTTGGGGGTATTTTGTTAAACTCCTATACTTTTAACTCCCAAATGATGTCATTTTGGACTTTCTAAAGGTCAGAATAAAGGGATTAACCTAGCCTAAATCCTCACCCTCTCCAAAAGATCGATAGTTGAATTTTATCTC
Organism: Datura wrightii; assembly: GCA_035772735.1. NCBI lineage: Eukaryota > Viridiplantae > Streptophyta > Magnoliopsida > Solanales > Solanaceae > Datura > Datura wrightii. Next base: position 59,485,255 of record JASDFA010000002.1, on the reverse strand, counting down.
AAGAAACGAGCTAGAGTTCTCCTTCAAGCTCTTCCAAATCTTTCTTGGGTCTTCAATACAAGTCAAGGGATCATCAACACAGGTATGTAGGTCCGTGATTGGAGAATGTCTTCCATCCTCATGCCTAAATATCCCCTCTAATTCATGAATTCAAGTTTCTAATCAAGTATGTTGATTTGTAGGGTTTTAACCCACTTCTATGAAACTATTTATACTATGTTTATGGGTCCAATCCCCTCATATTCCAATATATAATTTAAGTCTAATGGGTAGATTTCACACTCAATTTGATTATAAATTCATGATTTCAAGTTATTGAAAATTATGCCCTACTATATATGTTTTTATGAAAATTCAAGTTTATGATCCATGACTTCAAGCATGATGAATTATGTAGTGTGAATGAATGTTTATGAACACTCAACTTATGATTCCATGATTTTGACTTATGAAGTCTATTTTAAGTATGCATGATTTATGATTTGGGCAAGCCCATGCAAATTAAGTATGCTTATTATGATTTTAGTTAAGGCTAACAAGATCAATTTATGATATGATTTGAAGTCAAGACTCCCTATGTTCAGATTCAAGCTATGTTTTGAGAATATAATTATATGAGCACTATACATATTTTGGGAATAGTGTTTAGCACTGAGTAGGCTTGGGGTTCCGAGGTTCCCCAATCTCATAAATTACGCGCCAACGTAGCTTTATATTTGGGACCTCTCAAGAGAGTGTTTCCCTAGCTCGAGGGCACGTCGTGATATCACACCTTATTTATTCTTTGCCGGCAAGGCTTAGGATGACTCTCCTCCACGTAGGCAAGACGTGGGATCATCATGCGCTCATATATGGTGGTTGTCGATTATGACGAGTCTCTCATTGTTCCTCATGTTTTTAGTTACTTATGTTCATATATTATGAAATTATGTTTTATAGCATATTTAACCCGTTGATCAGTTCATAAGTTTTCACCTATGATTTCAAGGACGGTATATTACCTGATTTCTATTTCTAAACCTTGGGTCAATATGTTCAGCTTATGATGAGTATCTCACAATTATGATTACTTCAAGAATATGATGTTTAGCACGTTGTCCATACTCTCATGTCCTTATCTTGATTTATGTTCATATTTTTAGACTATCATTTTACTAGCATGTTTTACTCACCTTACATACTCAGTACATTCAAAATACTGACCACATACTCTTTGCTATATCATTTCATGATATAGATCCAGGTACTCAGACTCAGCCTGCAGTTAGAAATATTTCGGACTTGATCAGCTAGTAGGGGTGAGTCCTCATCTTCCGAGGAGTAGAGTTATCTACTTCATTTTAGTTTTTTTTTAATCTCGTTTTAGTTTCAGACTTTGAAATTAGCTAGGACTTGTCCCAGCAGCTCATTAGTTAGTAGAGGCTTTCAGATATAGGGTTAGCATGTTCAGCTTTGTGACTTAGTGTTTACATTATCAGATTATCTTATTATGCGTAAGGAAATATCTTATATTTCAGTTAGCTTCCGCTCAATTTTCGTTAAATGTTATATTGTGCTAGTAATATGCCACGCTATGAGTTAGCTTGGAGTCATTCGTGGTTCTAGATCTTGTGTCTCGATCCGGGTCCATGCTCGAGTCGTGACATCCTGAGTCCATTAACCTGAATGTTGACTTGGTAAACACTTTTCTTATTTCTCTCCAAGAATCTGATATCTAAGTTTTTCTTTTTTGATACGCATCTGGTTGCCTCGGGACCTATTTCAACCATCCTTACAAGTAACAATATACATTTTGGATAAACTGAAAGTTTCATTGGGATAAAAAGTTTTTAATGCTCAAAAAAACCGGACGAGTTGTTACTAAGAGTGAATAAGGAAAGGTAGCCTGTGCCTCTCAAATGGGTTGCTCATTGCACATCGAAGATCTCATGAGTTTCGCGGCCGACAGACATAGACTAGTAATTTAGCCAATTAATTTTTCTTCTTTTAAATTATCTAAATACGATTAAATTCTAATCTAACTCAGCAAAATTTAAGAGGGGGAGATGTGACTCTTGTTGCAGTCTTCGCGGAGACACATAAGAAGAAGGATGATACAAGAGAAGGTTTGGTTGAGTGGCGTGCTGAGGAGGCATATGTAAGATTATAACTTCAAAACTATTTTCTCACATTCTTCAATTTTAATTTATTTTTATAATGATTATATTTTTATTTCATGTAGGATTTCAAGAAGTTTGAAAGATTGGCGTTATACTCTTCCTGCTTTAGAGGATGGTATCACAGTTCAACCATCACTCACAAATATAGCTTCAATTAATATGGACAAGGGTGGCTGCAGGTGATCCAAAAAAGGTACAGTCAGGCTTGGAGTTCAGAGTTCTTCATATAATTCTTCTCCGTGTTGTGCAATGCTTCTAATTCATAACATACAAAAGAAATAAAAGTGACCCGAAGATAAATTACAATCTGACGCAAAAGAGAAAAATTTATGAAGTTAACTTTTCTAAAATGCAAAAGTTCACGAAGAAGCACATGTCTCAAATATCTTATGATGAGGAAGAAACTGAATCTTATCATGAGGACTAGATTGTAATTTGTTGTTGGATATCATCATCAATTGGTGACATTTAGGCTATTTAGACTAGAAGTTATTTGGGAATTTAGACTATTTTGAATTAATGTTTGTTTGGAATGTTTAAACTATTTCATTATGTTTGAACTTTGATTGTTTGGGAGATTAAGTCCAAGTTTAGTTGATTGATTGGCTGTTATATAGTTGATAAATATGTTTTGTTGAATGTTGTCTTTGGTTTCGGTATGTTGTTTTGTAATTTGATAAGTGGTGTATCTAATAAAATTGCATTTTCATGTTACAATAACATAGAGATTTCTTCCACTGTAGTCGGGCAATGAAAAAAAATTGCTCTAGAAAATTTGAATTGAATTTTTCGACTATAGTAATTAAAATAGTAATTAAATAAATATTTTATAGTTTAAATATTTCAACTTATATCTTTCGATCTAGATTGTTGGAATATTTAATTTAATAAATAATTATTTTTTATTTAAATATTTCGACTACACTAATCGGAATAGTCAATATTTCTGTAGTTGTGTCTAATTTTTTGTAGTCGGGCTATTATAGTCGGAAACATCTGACTACGGTAGTCAAAACTCTTTTCCCGAAATCCTTTTCCCCACTATAGGAAAAAAAGTTGGACCTGCATCAAAATATTTGAAAATTCGACTATTTTCTGACAATTCAACAGTGGAAAATGATGATGACTTTTTGGTAGAGAAAATTTTAATTTCTTCTTCAAAAGTAATTTCAACTTTCAAAAAATAATTTTCATGTTATCTTTAATTTGACCAATTCTAAATCATGCCTTGTCTAGAGTGGTGTCACAAATCAGAAAACGCAAAGATTCACGCTCTGGTAATAAAATTGAAAAAGTGAAAAGGAAATACAAAGAAGAGAGAGAGAAACAGAAATTCTAGGACTTATGTCCTATAACTCAAAATCAAATTATATGAACAACAGGATTGGATTCAGAATCGTAAAGGGACTGTTGGTCATCAGACATACGCCTGCAGTTGTTCCTAGTTGCCGTAAGCTGATATGGTGAACGATCGGTGCTAAGCCACTGATCGACGTTGAACAGTTGTTGGCTGCATTGTTTGTGGTCTCCTGTAGAAGTGACTTCCACATAGTTACAGTACCATCCATGGTTTCGGCCTGCACCATCTGAAGCCAAGACCATTTTGCAGATGGGCCCAGTCAAACACGGTCCCTTCCCACTGAACATATCCAAGTTTTCCCTTTCAAAGTAGTTGTAACCTTTGCCCATAAGTCCACCCCAAGCCACTACATTGTTGATTCTAATTCCATGCCCACTCGCATCATACAGAGTTAAGCTAATTTTTGAGTCTGTTGCATCCTCGTCGAATGGCCCAGTCCGGATATAAGCTGTGTATATACAATTTGTTTCCTGCATTTAATTAATTTCCCACCAAATCATCAGCAAGTGCAAAAATGAAATAGTTTACTATAATAATGACATAATTTAGAATTAGCGGGTTCTGTTCTTTAAATTCACCTATATTTTAAATTTTTTATTTTTGTTCATACGTGTGTACATATTTACTTAAGGTCATAATTAGACGCAGAGGTTTTTGAAATAGAGAGGGGTTACTTACAGCTCCAGAGATAGAAGAAATGGAGATGGAGAGAAGGATGATGATGAGATGGAACCGGAATTGGTTAACTTGAGCTACGCCCATGGCAGGTTCTCGTTCTGTCTATAGCTCTAGTTATTTCTTTCTCTAGAAATGGAAATGAGAGGATAAAGGCAAATATGATGCGGAGATGGTGGGAGCGATAGTATGATGTACATAGCTTATTTATATTAATGGATCAAAGTTAAGAGTGGACGAAATTATATTATATTGGAAATGGATGAATAAAGTAAGAAATATGATTCATGGCGGCTATTAGCTCGAACGGCAAGTTGCATGAATATGAATTTTAAAAAATAGAACTCATGGCAACTATCTCGACGAGCCTGCAATTCTGTACGAATGATTTACTGTTAGGGCGTATTCGGTGGTAGGTAGGAAAATATTTCTTTATAAAAAATAAGTTATTTTTTATATATATTTTTATATTTGATATAAGTAAAAAATATTATCTTAAAAATGAATATATATATTTAAGACATAATTATTGATGACGAAAATAAAGTGGGGTAGGTGATGAGTGTTGCGAGTTAGGGGTGGAGGGGTTGATTGTTGTGGGTGGGGAATTTGGGGGGTGGGGTGGGGGATAGGGAGTGTAATGAATAGTTGCAAGGGTGACAAAGAGACAATATGATTTGTTTTTCATATTTTATCGGGGGAGGAGGTGGGGTGGGTGGGTGAGTTATTTTTTTATTTTCAAGGAATTTTTTTTAAGGAAAATATTTTCAAATTTTTTTAATTAAAAAGTATTAGATACAATCTTTAATTTAAGTGTCTAAATAAAAATTTCAAATAAGTATAAAGGATGTATATATGTTCAACCATGCTAAGTCTAAGGAAAGATTTTTAAAATTATCCCTAATTTTTTAAAATTATATTATCACAAATATAACTAAACAAAATTTTTTAATAAATGGCCATATGACAATAAAATGTTTAACGTTTGACAAATGACAGCACTGAAATTATTTTTGAAGAAAAAGAATAAGTAAACACTTGGTGGACATGAATGACATAAAGTAGTGCCAATGATGATGTAGTTGAAGGCTTTCTTCCGCAATATATAAAAGTGAAAGGTTTTCATTTGCAATGAACAAGTTGTTAATTAACTTTCACCCCTCTTACTAATATATCTTTGTTGATAGTATAGTTTTTGTTTTGGTTTTATTTCGTAGCACATAATGCATTTGAACCAACAACATTTATTAATATATTAGAAATTCTACGATTGATGGGTGCATATTTCTCTCTCATGGCGGCTTCTGAGTAGATCTGGGGCTTCACTTTATTTTATTACAAATATAGAAGTGCCATAATCATTTTAGGAATAAAGTCGATACTGCAGATATTATAAATAACGTCTGCAATTTAAGTAGCTTACAGGTCGATTTAGCCGCCGGCAGTCATACTGTTTATCCTTCCACTAGGACTTTTATAGTGCGGTATCACGGGTAGGCCTAGTGCCATATAATTTTTTAGACCCTACAACTCACCAGAAATGACTTTTTAGTCATTTATTTAAGAAAAAAATTATTTTCTCAAATATAATATCTTCCCCTGTCACCATCTATAAATAAACTATCATACTACATCACTCTCTCAATCTCAAAAGCATTTGCAGTTTTTCTCACATTTTTTCTAGAGAAAGAAACAACGTAACGAGACAGAACGAGAGTTCAAGTAGTCATGGCAGTAGCACAAATTAACCAATTCTGGTTCTATTTCATGATCATCCTATTCTGCGTCTCCGTTTCTTCTATTTCTGGCTCTGTAAGTTACCCTTTCTTCTAGAATATATATATACATATGTGTCTGTGTGTGAAAAGAAACTAAAGTAGGTACATATATATATATATATAATTAAAGAAAGAAAACCTTATATACTTAATCCTAAATTCTCATTATATATACTACAATTCCCTCGTGTTATTATGTATTTTTTCTGGAGGTCAATTGTTGTTGAATTGATGAGAAATTAATGCAGGAGCTAAATTGTGTATACTCGGTTTACGTTAAGACGGGACAATTCTTTGGGTCTGGAACTGACTCAAAAATTACTTTGAGTGTTTACGATGCCGATGGGTATGGACTTAGAATCAAGAACCTAGAGGCGTGGGGTGGACTTATGGGCGAAGGTTACGACTACTTTGAAAGGGAAAATTTGGATATGTTTACTGGTCGTGGTCCGTGTTTGAATGGGCCGATCTGCAAAATGAACCTGACATCTGATGGTACAGGCCAACACCCTGGATGGTACTGTAATTACGTGGAAGTTACCTCTACAGGAGAGCACAAACGATGCAACCAGCAGTTGTTTAATGTGGAGAATTGGCTGGGTGCTGATGTTTTTCCAGATGGGCTGACGGCCATTAAGAACAACTGTAGGCGTAAGTCCGATGAGCAACTGTCGATTTACGATTCTCAGTCCTATCATGTTGTTGATGTAAATTTAATTTGAGTTTATTGACCTTCAGCGGGCCCAGGGCTTAGCCTTTTGCCCTTTATTCAATTTTATTACCACAGCTAGTGAAAAGTTTACACGTTGATCTGGTACTGTATGTTCGTGAAGGCCAATTAGGCCAAGGCCTGATGTGTATTGCCATGACTGATACATAATTGGAAGGGAAATTTCCTCTTCACTCGTGATCTTTATAAGTATTGTGACACGAAAAACATTTTCTATTGCAAGTTATGAGAAATCGACCTACATAATTGGAATGGCAAGTTTTACAAATCTAAATTGATGTGTTCATTGGGAAGTTATATCTCTTTTCCAATAACTCCCATAAATATATAGTCGATTTATGTATTTTATCCATCATAATTTTATATTTGTATGCGAACAATATTATTATAATATCAATTTACAATAATGTGTTTGACAACTATATTTTAAACCAAATATTTCGGTTAATATATATATTAACCCTTTAAACTTATGAGCTAATTTTATTTAGACATTTGAATTATATTTTATTTCAATTGAACATATAAATACATGAGAAAATATTTTTATTAGATATTTTCGGTGAAAATATTCTCAACATTTTTAACTTTTACAAGAATTAACCTTTTGTTATGAAATAATAAAGGAAGAATAAGAATATGTAGAGAAAGAGTGAATAGTTCCTATTCTCTTGAGAGATTTTCTTGAGGGATTAAAGGGACGAATTACAATGAATGAAAAACTTTCTATTTATGGGGAAAAATTAACCCTAATTTAGATATTCACTATAATATAAATACACATTAAGAGCTTATCTGATTGCAAGCTCATTTAGTCGTAAGTTTATCCAGTTGCAAGCTTATCCAATGAATATCCATAATATAATATATTTGTAACACTTCCCTTAGACGTTAATTGATAGATAATGTGTCTCGTTAAAATCTTACTAGAAAAAACCCAGTTGGAAAAAATTCTAGTGAAGGAAAAAGAGTACACATATCTAATAATATGCATTTTGGCTGTCTCATTAAAAACTTTACAAGGAAAATCAAGTGGGATAAAATCTCGTAAGGGAAAAATAGTACAACGCGTATTAACTCCCCCTAATGAGAACATCCTTGAATCTTTGCATCCCGATCTTGTGCACCATCTTTTTGAAAGTTGCATTTGGTAGAGATTTGGTGAATAAATCAGTCACATTGCCACTTCAGCGAATCTGATGCACGTTGATATCACCATTCTTTTGGAGTTCATGTGTGTAGAAAAGCTTTGGCGAAATGTGCTTCGTTCTATCTCCTTGAATCCTCCCTTTAATTTTGCTATGCATGTTGCATATCTTCATATAAAATTAAATAACTTTCCAGCATTGCATAACCAACAATCCTTTGACAATATTGGTTAGAAGTAATAAACTCATATCAGTATTTTCATTCATTCGTATCTCTACTAATAAAAGTGAAATTATATTTTTCCTGCACATTACAAAAATATATCTCATGTATAGTAATAGCAGAATATATAAGTACACTAATTGCACTAAAATACTGTACTTTCTAACCATTTTCATGAGATCGAAATTGATCTTTATTTATATTAAGTGATCTCACATCCATTGGGGACATTCAATAGAATCGCTTTAAACTTTTTAAATCCTTCAGGAATTTTCATATATCCTTCACTGTCTATCTATACATGAAAATAATTTCATTATACGCATGTCAAGTTTTTCATTATTGCCAGACTTATGAGCAACTTCAAAATAATTGCATCCACCATAGGAGGACCTCTCCATACAATAATGTCAGGATTTGCAAAAAATCTTTATGCCACAACAATCCATTTATACCTACTGGCATTATACTTGAATTGCATATTTTTATTTGGCCAATCAATTATCTATACATACTTTTTGACATATTTGAATTCAAGATCCTCATCAACATTTATAATATTGAGTGCTATATTATATCAAAGGTATCGTCGACAATCATTTTGATATCGATCCAATACGACATAACTTATCAAGATCTCTTTATTTTTTCATCATTTCAGGTACTTGAACCTTTGCCAAGGTTTTACGAAGTATTATGTTGTGGTGCTCCTTTTAAAGCACTTGCTTCATTATTCTGACCATCTTGATCATTTGCTCTTCTCCTTCTTCAAGGAGTTTTTATTTCTAAATTCGATTGATTCATCACGCTTCAGGCATGTCATAGACTTGTCCTTCAAGGATTCTAATTTTCATTAGAGCATTTGCAGCTGGATTATAATATAGGGTCAACAAATACATCTAGCAATTGATTTGCAATATTTTGGAAGTGAATTATCTCTTGAACTTTAAGTTCACATTTTTATTTTCGAGAATCTAGATAATTCATCACACACAAAATTTTCAGCTGCTAATCACTCCCCCCCCCCTAATATTAGGAAAACTAACATTTACCCCCAACCTCATTTGGGGACCCATCTTTGTGCGTTGTGCTGGAACAACTGAATCATATACTGCACATTCAAATTTTTAGATTGAATTATTTTGTTCCTGGCCCTAAACCAATTGTGATCGGGGAATCTTGTTGGCTTAATGCATTCAAGTGTTGCTACATGTTGAATAAACATATCTCATACCAAATTTTATTTGGGTGTTTTGTTCTCATAATAAGTGATTTAGCTATGATTGGAGACATACAATTTCTACTAAACCAACTTAGATATGAACCAGCATTATCAACATGATTTTATAATTTGGAACCATGCTCTTAATTTTAACAGTTCGAGCAAACAACCTCGCAGAAATCAATTGCAAATTGATATCAAAGTACATATGACCATATCTTAGATGCATCCATTAAAATTATATAATAGCAATTGTTCGGTGGTTTGCTATATGGGTTAAAAACCGACACGCAAGTGCACGTGGTCAAACAAGTAATAAAGTGGCTAAGTAAGCCAAGTATCGAACCAAGGAGACTCTGGATAAGTAAAATTGCTCAAGTATACTATATTCTATCTTACTTCTAAATATGCTGACAACAACGTAACCAAAAGCTAAATAAATTTTTGTTTATAAATTATATACTAAAACTATTAACAAATATTTACTGTGAATTGAAACTATGGATATGAGCATGCCAAGGTTAAGAACAAGTAATGAACTTGATTATAATCATAATTTGGTTAATCTTTTCTTCATGTTGCTAGCCAAGAACATTAGCCTAGAGATTAAAACTCTCGTATTTAATCTCACTTTAGAATCATAAACCATTCGTCTACATTTCTGTGATCAAATGCAATTTATGACCTAGCAATACAATTTCGGTTCCTAATTGACTAATACGACTTTCAAGTATATTTCTATCAGGAAAGCACATCAAAACCCAATTTTTCCAAATCAAGTTAAGAACAATACCCTATTAATTCACAACTTTCCAATTTCTTGCTCTCTCGAGTAAAATTGGACTTTTTAGATGTACATTAATGTCGGCCACACACTAATGCAGTAGAAACAAGAATTAATAGAACAACATAGAAGAAGAAGATGAAAAACCATACAATTCAATAATCAAAATTCATCACCATTGTTCACAACCTCAGCAAGGAAGAGAATTAGCCACTCATTTGTGGATTAATCATCCTAAAACAAGTGTTAATCATACAAACAATTAATTGAACGAAGAAAGAAAGAGAGAAAAACCCTAAGCTTTTTCGTCCCTCAACTGCCTGTAACCCACGTCCTTGCTCCACCAAGTCTGAATTAATTAAAAATAAGCCTAAGTGTTCTATTTATACTATTGGGAATTTTTCCCGGAATAACAAGCAACGTGTCACGGAGGCCAACGCGGAGCACAGCCTCCGTGACACGGCGTGGACGCGGAACCTCACTGGAAATATAGGGTCCGGGAATATAGCCTCAACGTGGCACGGAGGCCAACGCGGAGGCTTATCTCCGTGCCACGGAGCTGTCGTGAGTCTTCACTGGAAATTGCCAATTAAATCACCCTCCAGGCAGTGTGCCTCCGCGATGGTAGCGTGGCACGACTCCATCGCGGAGCCCCTTTACATTGCGCATTCCAATGTCTTTTCCGTGCTCGCATCCAAGTCCAACTCCGATATTTTCCCAACATGCATTTTAGCTCCTAAAAATCATATTTTACCTACAAAACAATGCTAATCATGTTGGTTAGTATAAATCCACATTTTATTACCAATTACATGAAAATGTATACACATTGCATAACAAACAAGACGAAAATGATACGTTTGAGTATCACTTGGGCATATAAATCTGCCCAAGATCACTTACCCCACACTTAAATCCTTGTTCGTCCTCGAACAACACATACACAACTCATGCAAATTACATCCCAACCTTCGCCACTATGGTGCGACAATTTATGCTACGGTCATACCGATCATTCAATATTGTAAATCATCAAGAAAACATGCATGGTCTTAACAATGCAATGACCTTTAATACATCAAGACTTCCTAGACTTCAAGAATCGACTCTCGATATCGGCAAACTCAAGCAAATCAGCTAATCAAGATATCCGACACGAAAATCAATCTTTCATCAAGCATGTGCCCTCACAACTCAAGAGAATCTTCCCCTTTATGTTCATGCAACACACAAACATTCAAGTAGGGGCATGTAAAAATTAATTTCACTCTCTCTCCCAAAAGAATTCACATGCATCATGTCATGACCCATAGGCTTGCCCTTAGTGTATTACTCCACTAATATAAAGAAATGCAATGTAAGATCACGTAGGACTTTAATGGGTTGTAATGGAAGCTATGGAACTAGTATATATTGGATTAGCCAATAATAGTCACTAGCATCCTTAAGCGCCTTTTCAACACATTCCCATCAACTCATGGACATTGTTTCTCTCTTTTCTTTTTCCTCTCATCCCATTCATGCTTGTTTACTTTCGTACTGCCCATTTCATCAAACACACTTGACACAACAACAAAGGGTTTTCATGTACCCTCAATATCATTTAATTATGATGAGTGCACCCTCCACCTTTTTCTTTTCTTTCCTCACTCTGCTTTTCTTTTTCTTTTCACCCTTCTCACTCTTTGACACTTTGGGAAAATTTTTTCTTTTCTTCTTAAGCGCTTAAGAGTTTTGTATAGACTTTACGGCTCATGAAAAGAAGGAATAAAGCTTAGTTTATACAATTTTGGACAAAAGAAAGAAATAATCGGCTAAAGGCTCAACGGGCTGACTAGGGTATACAGTCACATAAAAATGAGAGTATGACAAGAAAAAAAATAGAAACTCTCGGTTAAAAACAAAGAAATGCCTACATCCTTTCTAACACTACACCTCCTTCATTTCATTTTGTACACACACCAGGCAAGTTCTAGACACTTCACAATAGCATGGAATAACAATACCTCACTTCACACTTCATGCACATGCTCGATTCAAGATGCATTCACAGACTCTTTAATTAGCCAATTACATGAATTCAAAATTAAGCCTCAATCACACCGAATCAAATTCTACAGCCTAGGTAGCTCAACATATTTACAAAATTGCATGCTTTCATACGAATCACTTTTACATTTTGAACATCAGTTACAACACGCAACCAAAATTTCACAACCAGATAGTAACTACAGGTTCAGTGATGCAATCCACCAAAGAAAAAAACTTAAAATAAATTAAAATCACTACTCCTACCGACTACATTTCCCTTAAGACGGTCGTCATCCATCCATCATAGGGAACGGTCACTAACTATGACTTCGGTTCAATGGGACTATTCTCAGTAAAAGAACCGAAAACAAACTCTGAGAAACCCAAAAATAAAAATCGAAAATTTTGCAACACATCGATCATTTCGATGGAAAAGTATTTACAAAATATTTTCGCAAAATTTTGAAAATTATCGATCATTTCGATAAAGAAAAAACTATTTACAAAATTTACCTATTTACAAAATTTACAAAATTTGCACTGGCAACCACAACATTTCACAACACACATCAATTACCACAAAAATATGTACAGATACAAATACAAATCAGTTTGCACTCACAACCACAGGGAAACATAAGCATACATGCAAAACAAAGGAAGAACATACAGCAAATCAGCCCAGCCCCAGCACCTAGCTACTCCCCACCCCACACTTAAATCGAACACTGTCCCCAGTGTTCACAAAAATTAAAAATCACAAAAATTTCGGGTGGTGGAACTCCCTGATCAGTCGAAATATTCGACTTCTTCATCTGGTGCTGCTGCCTCGTCGCCTATGTCCGAGTCTCCTCCCTCGTCGTCATTGGAATCCACATCAGAGTCCTCCCGACGTGTCTCCTCGTCTGTGGGGACATCATCGTCAGTGGGCTCGACGAAGGCTGGCCCCACTCGGCACAAAGCTCTGGCGTTCTCGCCAAATGGGTAATCCAGCTCCAGCTGCCATAATTCATCCTCTATGGCTGGTCTCCCACCAATCCGAAGCTGAAGCATCTGCATACCAAACATTCGTGCCATGTACTGATCGTCACGAGCATGTCGCTCGCCCAGTGTCAGCACTGGCCCGTGTGTGGTGTCGAGGGCCTTAGTTTTTGACACATCAAGGGCCCTCCGCTTCAACTGCGGGATGTAGTCCAAAGCCTCTTCCTCAACGTCGAGGCCCCGGAGAAAGGTGGTGATGAGTCCGCCGAACCCATACCTGTGGCCCTGGTGTAGTCGGGCTCTCTTCATGGTGGATATGATAACCGCCCCAACATTAATCTCCAGCCCTTTCATAAGGGCATACACCAGGCAGACACGGTCCCGGGTCACATCCGTCATGTGAACCCCCGGGATCAAGCACGAACACACTATTTTCAGCCATATTCTGGCCTCCCTGTTCATCTGCGAATAAGGCAGAGTCTGGTGGTAACCCCTCTCCTTATGTATGCTCCATCGGGCTGTGGACCGAGCCTCACATAAAGTGCGTCTGATATCGGCGTATGGTAGGGTGATGTTCAGCTGGCGGAGAACGTGGGCGTCTGTGTCCCGCGCTCCAACGATGGCATTAAATTGCTGGGGTTCCAGAGTGACAATCTGCCCTCTGATTTTTATTGTGTGGCTTCTGATGGCCGGGTTCCAATTTGCATAGAACTCCCGGACTAAGTGTAGGTTGCACTCCTTGGGCTCCTGAAATATGAAGCTGAGCCCAGCTGCCTCGATTCTCTGCACAATACGGGGGAACTCCTGTGCTAGTGGTTCCCGTGCAATATGCTCCTCAGGGAAGTACTTATTCTCCTTATGTTTAGCGTACCACTTCTTCCCTTCATCGGTCACCCACCTCGTTCCGTATTGGCGGTGCTGGCCGCGCGGAACAACTGGTGCAGCTGGGACTGCAGTGCCCAATCTCATTCATTTTCTCCCGGTGCCTGAAGTAGAAGCACCTTTACCCTTATCCTGCCTACTCGCCATTGTACCTGTCAACATAAATAAACAAGCACAATGTCAAGCTAAATGCATATTAGCTTCAGCTAAGGTCGGGTTAAACTAAGTTTACCCCACACTTAGTCCTTAGCTACTTTTACGATACTACGGCAAGGATCACTTTATTTACACTAAAACAAACAACTATACAATTTATTGCTTAGTGCGTTTACAAAAAAAATTCGACAGTATAACTTTTAGCGTACTACTCAGACTTCATACAGCTAATCCCAATCCTACTATCGCTAGCAATTCATCCATTGCACTTAGCAACGAAAACAACAAACGAAAACAATGACAAAAATTCTATATACATACGAATCCAAATAATCAAACCAATTTTAACAATTTTCACCTTTTCCCAAAAACAGAGAATTCGTCGTCTATTACCTTCAAACAATATTTACAACGACTTATCTCAATTCACAAACACACCCCGGCATATAATTCACAAATTTAGCAAGTTACCCAATTCGATTTCAACAACCCAAGCCCTAGAATTTAATTTTACAATCACATTCGAATCATTCACGCAATCGACAAGTTCAAACGCTAATTACAACATTCCGAACATTTATCAATCAAAGAATAATTCAATTTCATGCTCAATTGCTAATTAGGGTGATTTATCTCACCTCCCATGCTCAAATTCGACTAAAATCGCCAAAAACTTGAGAGAAACGAGGAAAACATACCTTTACGTTGAATAACTGAAGAAACTTGACAAATTGTTTGCTTAGTAGCGTGGAACGTTGGTTGGGAGAGGGAACTTAGGTGTTTGGTCGCGGAGAAGAGAGGAAATGAGGGGAAAAAGGGGTTTTTTGGGGGTTAAAAAGAAGAAAAACACGCGGGTCACCCGGCAACCCGGTGTGACCCGGCACTAAATATAGGGCAACGTGTCACGGAGGGTAACGCGGAGCCCCTCCTCCGTGACACGGAGCCAACGCGATGGCTCACTGGAATTTTTAAAAATTCAGATTTAACCTCAACGTGTCACGGAGGGTAACGCGGAGCCCTTCCTCCGTGACACGGAGCCAACGCCCCAGTGCACTGTCTCTTCATTTTATTCATTTTTTCATACCTTGCCTTTTCCTTCCTGATTCCATGCCTATTTTTCTCCGGTTGACCTGAAAATCACCTTACTAAACAAAATTGGTTAGATTAATAGATTTCACTAACTAAAATGAAAAATACTAACTAAAACGAAAATTCTATACTAACTCAAGAAAAAGAAAAATTAAAATAAAAACTATTTACACTTTACTGAACAAAAGAAAAGAAAAAAAAAATTATTTTTCACGGGTTGCCTCCCGTGCAGCGCCTGGTTTACCGTCGCGGCTCGACGTCCTTTATGCTCAGTTATCCACTAGGGTGATGGACGATTTTTCACGATCATTGTCCTCCCCCCAGTAGTGCTCAACCTTATCAGGTGGTCTTCCTATCAACTCTCGGGATTCACTCATTTGATTAGCCTTCCCATGATCAATCACATTGATCACCGAGAGTTCCTCATTTACCATCGGGAGCTTGGGTGCTTTGTACACATCGAACACTTCTACCTTGTCATGTGCTCGCATTGTAAGTTGACCCGCAACTACGTCAATTAATGCTTTTTCGGTTGCCAAAAAGGGTCGTCCCAAAATAAATGGGACTTCAGCATCTGATTTAAAATCCAGAACAATAAAATCAACCGGAAAAATAAGGGAGCCCACTTGCACAAGCACATCCTAAACAATGCCATCCGGCCTAGCTAAAGATCTGTCTGCTAACTGCAAGATTACGGTTGTAGGTCTAGGACTCCCTAGACCTAACTTCCTGAATACCGAAGATGGCATCAGATTTATGCTCGCCCCCAAATCACATAATCCACGAGCTCGGCTACTCTGCCCAATAGTCAGCTGGATAGTAAAACTTCCAGGGTCTTTCAGCTTCGTGGGCAGTCTATTTTGGATCTGGGAAGTGCATTCCTCCGTCAAAGCTACCGTGGCATACTCAGTCAGACGACTTTTGTTGGCCACGATGTCTTTAATATATTTAGCATATTTTGGCACTCCCTGCAAGACATCAACAAGAGGTAAATTAACATGTACCTGTTTAAGCACCTCCATAAATTTCTTGAAACACGCCTCCTCTTTGTGTTTCTTGAGTCGTTGAGGGAACGGGGGTGGAGGCCTTTCTGATTCAGCTTCTTTGGTCTTCCCCTTATCCGCAAGTTGCTCTCCCTCAACATCTGCTGCTCCTGACTTTTGAGGCGGTCTTTCCGGTTCCACCTCCTTCAACTGCAAACCACTCCTCGTGGTCACTACATTCACCTGCTTCGGATTAGGATCCGTGTCGCTAGGCAGTCCTCCTCTGGGCCTTGTGTTTTGGGCACTAGCAAATTGCCCAAATTGATACTCAAGAGCCTTGGTCGCTAATTGATTATTCTTCACTTCGGCTGCCAATTTAACATAGTCAGACTACAATTGCGCCTGATTAGCGATCATGGTCTTGAATATTTCCTCAATGGTAGGTGATGGTGGTGGAGGAGGGGCATTGTGATTTCTGAATTGAGATTGGTAGTTCTGTTGCCCTCCTTGATTCCTGTGCATACCCTGACCCGAACTTTGGCCTTGTTGGTTGTTGCTACCCCATGAAAAATTTGGATGGTTCCTCCAATTTGAGTTGTAGCCACTACCAAACTGCTGTTGATTTCTTTGTGCATTGCCCACAAAGTTAACCGAATCTGGGTTTGCTCCACAGCACTCAGCTGAGTGCTCACTGCTACCACACACTTCACACCACATTTGCTGGACCGCATTGACTGAAGCTGAAGGCTGGTTCAAGTTCATATTGCTGAAGTGGTTGTTTAACTGATTCTGCAAGGCAGCTATCTGGGCAGCGATAGCTGTAAATCCATCCACTTCAAGCACTCCTGCTGCTTTCCTTGCTCCACCTCGAGATGAATCTGCATTCCATTCTGGATTGCCCTGTGAAATTCGGTTGAGCAAAGTGTACAGCTCCTCATAAGTCTTTTCCAGCGCTTGCCCTCCAGCTGCTGAGTCTAACAAAATTTTAGTATGGGGTTCCAAACCCTCAATAAATGTGTGTACCAACACCTCATTGGACTGATGATGATGAGGACAGTCCCGCAACATGAATTTAAATCTTTCCCAGGCTTGATACAAATTTTCTCCCTCCCTCTTTTTGAAACTTAGAATTTGACTTCTAAGTCTGGCTGTTTTACCAGAGGGAAAAAATCTTATCAAAAACTTCCGTGAAAGATCATCCCACGTTGATATAGAATTTGGTGGTTCAGCTTTTAACCACCTCTTGGCTTCACCAAGTAAGGAAAACGGAAATAGGGTGAGCCGAACATAATCAGGTGACACTCTAGTGGGTATATAAGTGTCACTAATCTCCAAAAAATTCTGGAGATGTTGTTGTGGGTCTTCATGAGGGAGACCGGTAAATTGCCCGCTTGTGTGCAAAAGTTGCACCATATTCTGCTTTAATTCAAATCTCCCTCCAGGCTCTGGTTTGCGGATACTTGAATGTACATTGTTGGCATGTGGGATTGCCACCTCGCGAACCGGCCTTGCTGCTGCTTCGTCGGGCACTAACACTGCCCTCACAACCGGTGGATTGTGTTGCTCCATAATAGACTGTCTGAGCAACTGCAGCTTCTTTTGTAGAGCTTCTCTGTGTTTACTATGAAATTCACGTTCAGGCTCTGTATAAGATTCCACCAGTTCCTTGTCCTTTGCTAGTGTTCACAGAAATCAAGTCTGCAAAATACAGGCTAAGACCAAGTTGTCAACACTTAAGAAAATAAAACAAAAATACAGTAAATTTACACTTAACACAATTTCACCAATTGCCTAGTCTCCCCGGCAACGGCGCCAAAAACTTGTCCGGTGGTTTGCTATATGGGTTAAAAACCAACACGCAAGTGCACGTGGTCAAACAAGTAATAAAGTGGCTAAGTAAGCCAAGTATCGAACCAAGGAGACTCTGGATAAGTAAAATTGCTCAAGTATACTATATTCTATCTTACTTCTAAATATGCTGACAACAACGTAACCAAAAGCTAAATAAATTTTTGTTTATAAATTATATACTAAAACTATTAACAAATATTTACTGTGAATTGAAACTATGGATATGAGCATGCCAAGGTTAAGAACAAGTAATGAACTTGATTATAATCATAATTTGATTAATCTTTTCTTCATGTTGCTAGCCAAGAACATTAGCCTAGAGATTAAAACTCTCGTATTTAATCTAACTTTAGAATCATAAACCATTCGTCTAAATTTCTGTGATCAAATGCAATTTATGACCTAGCAATACAATTCCGGTTCCTAATTGACTAATACGGCTTTCAAGTATATTTCTATCAAGAAAGCACATCAAAACCCAATTTTTCCAAATCAAGTTAAGAACAATACCCTATTAATTCACAACTTTCCAATTTCTTGCTCTCTTGAGTGAAATTGGACTTTTTAGATGTACATTAATGTCGGCCACACACTAATGCAGTAGAAACAAGAATTAATAGAACAACATAGAAGAAGAAGATGAAAAACCATACAATTCAATAATCAAAATTCATCACCATTGTTCACAACCTCAGCAAGGAAGAGAATTAGCCACTCATTTGTGGATTAATCATCCTAAAACAAGTGTTAATCATACAAACAATTGATTAAAAGAAGAAAGAAAGAGAGAAAAACCCTAAGCTTTTTCGTCCCCCAACTGCCTGTAACCCACGTCCTTGCTCCACCAAGTCTGAATTAATTAAAAATAAGCCTAAGTGTTCTATTTATACTATTGGGATTTTTTCCCGGAATAACAAGCAACGTGTCACGGAGGCCAACGCGGAGCACAACCTCTGTGACACGGCATGGATGCGGACCCTCACTAGAAATATAGGGTCCGGGAATATAGCCTCAACGTGGCACGGAGGCCAACGCGGAGGCTTATCTCCGTGCCACGGAGCTGTCGCGAGGCTTCACTGGAAATTGCCAATTAAATCACCCTCCAGGCAGTGTGCCTCCGCGATGGTAGCGTGGCATGGCTCCATCGCGGAGCCCCTTTACATTGGGCATTCCAATGTCTTTTCCGTGCTCGCATCCAAGTCCAACTCCGATATTTTCCCAACATGCATTTTAGCTCCTAAAAATCATATTTTACCTACAAAACAATGCTAATCATGTTGGTTAGTATAAATCCACATTTTATTACCAATTACATGGAAATGTATACACATTGCATAACAAACAAGACGAAAATGATATGTTTGAGTATCACTTGGGCATATAAATCTGCCCAAGATCAGCAAACAGTTCACATGGCAGGTGAATGGGTCAAAATATTCACCTTTTTATAAGTTTCAAAATTTTAGAGAATATAATCCAAATCTTAGCTAATATAATGATCATTCTATCATGAGAAACAAACAAAACAAGAGAATTCTTGAAGAATTGTTTATTTCTTCAACATATAACCACGTGAATTCTCAATCATTTTTTCATCATGTTTGACCAAGATGGCCAACCGATTATGCCAACTTATCTTTATTTCAGTAAACTTCTAGTTTACTTTCGCATGTGATTTCATTATCATACCCATATTCATGTACTATAAATAAAAGGAAACAACGGGTAATCTTTTACGTAAATATTTATAACCCTCTTTAATTGTAGTAATATGAAGATATTAGATCTTCCCATAATTTATAGTCTCAAATTTTTTTCAATGTCTTTAACACTTATAAGTTTCCTTTTGAGACTTACTACAATACCAATATTATGAATAATTTCATTCCTCCGGTAGTAACACATTAGCTCTTCCGGAGTTCTCAATTAATTTTGAGTACTACTGCATATTCCATCATATCAATATCATTAATAGTCTCTCCACATAATATCAACTAAGAAACAATTATGAACATTGCAGATTTGTATTCATGAACAGACTTATAGTCTTGAAACCTCAGATGCATCCAATCATATCGTGACTTTGGGTGAATGACTATCTTCAGGTGGTCATACCTTTCTTTCAGGATATTGAACAAAACAAATGGATCCTTAACTGTGAGATATTCAATTTTCAAAATTTCATCAAGATGATGACGCAAGAATATCATAGACTTGGCACGATCTTGGTTTGATGCTTTATTTTCACTTTTAATGGTGTCTCCAAGACCCATTGTATCTGTCACGACCTGAATATAGGCCTGGGTTGAGAAATGGGACAAAGAACCCCGAGAGGCTCCAAATCGACCCATGACATGAATATGACATCTAAATCTCAACATAGATAAAAACAGAAATCTAACATATATAGAATAGCGGAAGTTTGAAAATCTCATAACATCTGAACAACTGAATACATACACGAGTCTGAAGCTAAATACATACTATGTCTAATAAGCCTCTACTACTGATGAGTTAACAGGACAAGACCCCAACTAACTCACTAATGTCTGAAACTGAAAGTATTGAATGTAACTGATAAGAACGGCCCTCAAAAGATAAGGACTCACCAACTCTGGCTGAAGATGCTAACACTGAGGATCTATCTAACGACGGGACCGAGCCTGAATATCCAAGCTTGTATCATGAAATGATATAGTATAGAGTATGCGGTCAATATGTAAAATGTACCGAGTATGCAAGGTAAGTAAAACCGCTAAGTAAGTAAAATTAGTGATCATTCATAACATAAAACATTTCATCATAAGAGTCTGAGAGTAGAGGTTGCATGTTATTATCTGAAAACATGATATAAGTATAATTGGATCGAATGACCCAAAGCTGAAAACTGATATTTATAAGTAAAACTGAACACTAGGTCAAACCTGCTAAAAACATAATATCCGAACTAATAAACATGCATAACTAAAATCATGTGGAACAATGGGAGACTCGTCTTATAACCGACATTACCACGATAGAGCTTACGTGGTCCCGACTATTACACTCAGTGGACAGAGTCATCCAAATCCTTTCCAGGGCTAGGAACGCTACCATGATATCAATATCAAGCTCAAAGCCCCTTGGGGGCAGTGGAAGCTCACAAGGGAGGTCCCAATGAATCTGAATATACCTACGTTGGCACAAAGTTCTGAGGAACAGGGTTAACTGACCCTTAGTCTACTCGGTGCTATACACTAGTCCTAAAAATATCATATTCTCTCCATTGTTTTTCAAAGAATCTGAATAACACATATCATATATAGTCTGAAAACATAACATGAAGAGCCTAGGGCTCAAACCATATCACAAGCTGAAAATGGTGGGAGTCTAGACTTCAAAATCCATGTGGTAAGCTTCTAACATGATATCTAGATAAAATCATGAAACATACTTGATCATGCGGGCTTGCCCAAAACTTTAACATGCTATGAGATAGACTTGATAATCAAAATCATAGATATAGACATGGGTAATTCAAAATCATATTCTCATCATAAATATCTCATTACAACTAGAAGCATAGATCAAAATCTCATCTCTTCATGAACTTCCATGAATGGGCATCTTATTTATAGAAACATTGAAATCTTAATTTGTAATTAAAAACATTGTAAAACATTTTAATGAATTATAATTTAACATTAGAAACATGTATAGAGAATAGCCATGCTAGGTACTTAGAGAAGTCACAAGTTGGGTTAAAACCCCATAGATTTATCAACTAGAATTTCATGGAATTGAAGAGGAATTGTGCATGGGTGTGGATGATTACACCCATTTATGATCCTACTTACCTATAAGAATCTGATTACAACACCCACTTGAAAGCCCAATGAAAATTTGGGGAAGAACTTAATAACTCTTAAGCTTGACCACCCTTACAACCCTCTAGGTCTGCATGCATGGAATAGGATGGATTTAGAATGAACTTACCCCCCTTAAAACACCCTTTTCTAAGCTTAAAACGATGTAGTATAGGTCTTAGGAACTTAGAAATTAGGGAAAAACCCTTAATACATTCGCAGGAAAAAGCACACTGCCAGTCCTAATGAGGGACTGGAAGAATCGTGCTTAACACCACGACTCGTGGTCTCGAGTCGTGACCAACACTGCCCAACCTCTTCATTCTTCAATCAACTCCTGACCATGGCTAACATCATGAATCGTGGTGCTGATGATGACTCATGTTCACACCCGTGGTCACCCCTAAATCCCAAAATTCAACCAAGTCCACCCTTCTTCCCATGAGTCTCTTAACGACTCGTGGTGCAACTCACGTGTCACTGGACGACTCGTCCTGTGACCTGGTGCAGAAAATTCTATTTTCTCTGTTTCAACCCTCGAATATGATCTTAGAGTTGGGATATTACAATATGTCTCCCTTGGAAATATTCATCCTCGAATGTGGAAAATCATACTGAAAAGCTGAGAAATGCAATCATCATACTCAATTACTGAACATTTAAGCTGAAAACTGACGGAGTGACCGACTCTGAACTGAACTATATGGCTGAACCGAATTCATAGAATCATACATACATACATTGACATGATAGAAAATAGGGCACATGAACTAAACATGAAATTGAATGGAGTATTAAGGAGAAAACTGATACCTCAAGCCAGAATTGTGTCGAAAGGGAAATAGATGCGGATATTTAGCCATCACATATGCTTAGGCTTCCCACGTAACTCCCTCAACATGCTGATTCCTCCACAAAACATTTACTTAAGCTACTTCTTTGTTTCTTAGCTTCTGAACCTGACGATCCAGCTTTTCCACCGGAACCTCCTCATAACTAAGGCTATCCTTCATACCTAAATTCTCTACTGGTACAACTAGTGCTGGATCACCCAAACACTTTTTTAAGAGCGATACATGAAAAACTAGATGAACTGAAGCTAATTCTGAGGGCAACTCTAACTCATAGGCCACCTTGACAACACATCTCACAATCTGGTATGGACCAACATAACGGGGGTGAAGTTTCCCTTTCTTTCTAGATCTCATCACTAGAAATACCAAATCGTCAACTTCAAACTCAAGTTCTCTCCTTCTCAAATCTGCATAGGACTTTTGACGACTTTGAGCTGCTTTCAACATCTCTCTTATAAGCTGAACCTTCTCCAAAGCCTCCTGAACTGAGTCTGGTCCTATAAACGTAGCCTCACCGACCTCAAATCAACCAATAGGTGATCTACACCTCCACCCATAAAGAGCCTCAAATGGAGCCATTTGAATGCTGAAATGGTAGTTGTTGTTATATGCAAACTCAATGAGAGGCAAATGATCATCCCAACTACCCTTGAAATCAATCACACATGCTCTCAACATATCCTCAAGAGTCTGATGGTCCGCTCGGCCTGGCCGTCTGTCTGCGGGTGGAATGTTGTGCTAAGCTTGACCTGAGTACCAAGTCCCTTTTGAAACAATCTACAAAACTGGGAGGTAACCTGAGTACCTCTATCTGATATGATGGACAAAGACACTCCATGTAACCGACCTAACTCCCGAATGTATAATTTGGCATAATCCTCCGCTGAATTGGTAGATTTGACCGGTAGTAAATGAGCTGCTTTAGTCAACCTATCTACAACTACCCAAATAGAGTCATACTATCACTGAGTGTGAGGCAACCCTATAATGAGGTCCATATTTATCTCCTCCTACTTCCAAGTAGGGATACTGATGTCTTTGAGCACACCTCTAGGTCTCTGATGCTCAACTTTCACTTGTTGACAATTCGGACACTTAGCCACAAACTCTGCTATGTCCTTCTTCATGCCATTCCACCAATAGACTTTCCATAGGTCATGGTACAACTTAGTGGAACCTATATGTATAGAATATCTAGAACCATGAGACTCGTGCAACATCTGATCTCTCAATTCATCAATACTCGGACGCACAAATGACCCTGTTATCGAAGTATACCATCTCCCCCTTTAGAGAAGATCTCCATCTTCTAATTCTGAGCAACCTCTTTCAATTTAACCACAGTAGGATCCTCGTCTTGCCTAGTCTTGACTTCGGTCACGAAGGATGATTCTGACCCATTTTAAGCGATGATACCTCCATCTGCTGAGTCGACAAGATGAACTCCCAACTGTGCAAGCCGATGCACATATTTCACTAACTCTTTCCTCTTGTCATCTACATGGGACACACTCTCCATAGAAATCCTGCTAAGAGCGTTGGCCACCACATTAGCCTTTCCCGGATGATAGAGGATACTTATATCAGAATCTTTAGGTAGCTCCAACTACCTTCTTTAACGGAGATTTAAATCCTTCTGGGTAAACATGTATTATAGGCTTTTTTGGTCCTTAGAAACATCTATACGGACCTCATATAGATAGTATCTCCAAATCTTCAAAGAAAATACTACCACCGCCAACTCGAGGTCATGAGTCGGATAGTTCTTTTCATGAACTTTATGCTTCCTAGGGGCATAAGCTACGACCTCACCCTGATGCATCCATACACAATCAAGACTGACCGCTGAAGTATTACCCTACACAACAAGATCATTCAAGATCCCCTTCATTCTAAAGTTATCCCGAACATACACGTAGTAACCATCATTTGCATTATAGGGAAAATATACGAAAGGCTTAGAGTAAGAGAATCGCGAGCACGAGTCATTCGTGAGGCCTAAGCTGAGCATATACTTGGTATAGCACAAACTTATGAGTCGATCCTGTTGAGAGACATGAGTGAACATGCATAGCGAACTTATGACATGAAGTCAGGGCTTATAGATTCGTAGAGTAAGACCGGAATAACTACCTGAAGCGGCCCTTTAGAATTTCTTGGAAGTCAACACATGAGACTGAATAGCGCGTAACTTCAAGTAAACATAAGGGAAGTTATCCGGACCTTAAGAGAATTGGCATTTTATAGCTATTAATGCTGAGACTCCTTGATTAGGATGTTCAAAATCTGTCTTAGCCCACTGGCTTGTCATCTCCCCCTTAGCTTAAAGCCATCATTCTAAGGTTTTTGGATCTTTCTTAAGATTGGGCTAAACCACTAACTCTTGACTCTCCATTCGTCTCTAGGGCTATCACTGAGGGCTCCATACCCTTAACCATTCTACACCCTCCATAAAACAAACCTCATACTAAAATGCAAAAAGGGGGATCTTGTACCTCATACAGTAGTTCTAAGGACTAGCTACACTCAAGGTTCAATATGAAAACTTATAACGTACCTGTGAATACATCTGAGATAACCTGCTCAGTTGATATAGGCGAGCTACTAATCTGATAGCTAGGGCACGGGCTTTACCGTCACCCGGTCTAGCTGAAGGACAATCGCTGAGTCTGTGTCCGGGCTTACCACACCCGGAACAAGCATCTCTGCCAATAAAACACCTCCTCAGGTGGTTCCCACTACACTTCTGGCAAGCTAGCCAACTGGACGGGGCTGCTGAAAGGGTGGCCTGGCCACGACCTCTCTGGCCATCCCATTTGGCTGCTGGGCAATCTATATGTTTATGACCGGACCGACTACAATAGAATCAAACATATGAACCCATCAAGCAACTTCCTAGGTGATTCTTCCCACAGCGCCTGTAAACTGGATAAGTAATCTTCCTCATCCTGGGTTTGTTTCCCAAAACTTGAGCTAAAGACCTCCGTTGGGGTTGAAAGTGACTCCCACTACTTGACCTGTGCTGGGAACCCTCCAAGCCTTCGGTCCTGGGCCTCTTGTTTCTCTTTTCTCCCCCTTTGAACTCTCCCTCCATAATCGAACCACCACACTTAAGCAGATACCTCCTCGTGAAGTCTTGAACCCTAGTAGCTGGCCCCTCTCCGGTAGGGTTCGCTGATGCAATTGCCTGCTGGTTAGGCAAGGTGGTCATGGCTCATATGAACACTCTAAAATCAGCCCTAAGCTCTGCATCCGTAACTTGCCTGAACATGGGATCCATTGGAACTGGTGGGGCTGAGTGACTCCCATTGGTCCTTTGAGGAGATATGTTTCTGCACACACGTATAGCATGAATTAAAGGAAGGGGGAGACGTTTCATCGCATGATGATTGCACCCTAGCGCACACACAAGCATACACGGTCGTATAAGTAATACAATGGCCCTTTCTTAAGAGTCGGATGTTGAACCCACAAGGACCGGACTAATTTAGCGAATCATCAAGCTCAGTTTTCTAAACTAAATATAAGTGATGATCACAAATACTCAAAAAATAATAATAAGAAGCATCTAGAGTTAAGGCCTGACAATCATGCAATGCTACAATTCACAATAGTTCAAGTATATAAATTCCAGTTGTTGTCTCACAGAGTTAATATGCAGTGTCCATGATCTCTCGAGCCTCTAAAAATAACAAACTAGTCTCACACCTACATCTTTGAGCGGGGAAGTGACGTCCTAATTCGTGAGCAATTAACACTGTGGATGTGGTCTACGGGGTTTATGCCCTTGATTATGCACTTTCATACCTCTAATCATTTAACCTAACTTAGCTTCCCAACTACTTCTACGAGCGGTGATGTGACAATTCTAAGTCGGTATCTAGCTATCTTCCCATTTTATTAACCAAGCAAAGCGAATTGGGTATAATTGCTATCCTAACCACCAATCCTATTATAAACACAAGAACTTTCTTCTTGCATTCTTTCATTCTAACCTAGGGTTACTCTTTCGAGCTTTTACCTAAGTTTAACAAGTTTGTTTTCATGGTGATCAAGAATAAAAACAACAATGATTAAGAATGCAAGAACAATAACTAAAACTCAAACCAAAGATGAAAATCGAGCAATTACATTCATATCATGTGGCCTCAATCCTAGAGGAAGGGTTTAATCCACTAATGTTTATAAAATTACTTAAAAACATGTTTAAAGTAAAGTACTTACAAAAATGGTAAAAGAGAATGAAATTTTTCGAACCCTAGGTAGAGTTTCCTTCATTCTCCCTTCGCTCATTTCTGCCTCTCCAAAAATATTTCATGATAATGAAATTAGAAGCTAAGGGTTCAATTTGTAATAAGTTGGAAAAACGTAAAATTTGGCCTATGGTGAAATAGCTCCATGTCACGCTGGCTATCGCGGAGATTTACCTCTGTGACACGCTGGATATCGCGGAGAATTGCCTCTGTGACACGCTGGATATCGCGGAGAATTGCCTCCTGACACTCTGCTATTGCGAATGCTCACTGTTTGGCAGCCTCTGCTCATATGAATTAATTCTTTGCTCTATGGCACGTTGCTGAAAGCCCCAATGCTTCGCGGTGGCACAGAGTTGGCTCCAAATATCCTTTTTAGCTTGTCTCATCATACATAATCCGTCCCTTAACATTTATCTTCAAGATTAAGACCATTATCTTCACATTGAGCTCCATATATTGGCAATTTCAACGTACAAAGAGAGCTATCCATAGTTGTTAGTTCATGGACACAAATTACACAAAATACATGAGATTATTCTTAAATTAAGGTACAACATGGGTAAAACATGGGTATAAAATAGTATTTGGGCATGTAAATATGCCCAAGATCACTACCCTACACTTAAAGCCTTATTCGTCCTCGAACAAATCCTTTACATCCCATGCAAAGGAAGACTCACAAATTACCAACTAACGCAAGATGACTCAAATTAAGGCTACAATGACTGATTTAGATGACAAATTCAAATAAAACATGCTATATATATAAAACTATATATATATATATATATATATATATATATATATATATATATATATATATATATATATATAACTATTCGGTGCTGTGGTGACTACACGTAAGTGCACGTGGTCGAACAAGTAGTAAAGTGGCTTAAGTAAAGCCAAGTATCGATCCCACAGGGACTGAGCTACGGTACTAATTAACTTAAGTGTTAATGAACTATATCTTTAAGAATGCAGACAACCAAATAAATAATATTTTTAGAGTTTACTAATTAATAAGAACCTAAGGCAAAATTATAAAGTGAGTCTGAACAATAGTAATGAGCAAGCTGAGGTTAAAACGAACATGCAGGGAATTAATTTATCAATACAATTCAATTAATCTTTCCTTCGGTTGCTAGTCAAGAATTATTGCCTATGGATTGAAACTTTTGACTCCTATCCAACTTAAGAATCATGAGCCTTAATCTACATTTCTATGATAAAAGAATTTCATGTTCTAGCCATACATTCCCGATTCCTTAATTGACTAATAAGACTTTCATATATATTTCTATTCTGAATGTAAATCAATTCTCAATTTTCCAACCTAAGAAGAGATCATTTCTTTCCTTTTCAAAATCAAAATTGAATTTTTTAGATATACATTAACATTGGCCAAACATTAATGCAGTAAGAACAAGAATTGATTGAACAATCGTTGAAGAAAAGATGAAAACTGAAATGATTAACAATTACATTCCACTACAATTGTTCTTAACCTCAGCAAGAAGTGAATTTAGCCACTCATTTGTGGATTTAACATCATCAAATAAGTAGAATTCATACAAACAATTGAGATAAAAGAGAAAGAGATAGAGAAGAACCCTAGAATTTTCGTCCCCTCAACTGCCTGTAACCCACGTTCTTGCTCAACCAAGTCAGAATGTTTAAAATAAAACCTAAGTGTGCTATTTATATTGTTGGAGAATTTTTTCCGGAATAACAAGCAACGTGGCACAGAGTGTATCACGGAGCACTCCCTCCGTGCCACGGAGGTATCGTGGACCTTCACTGGAATTCGGCTCCTCAGTAATTTCACCTCAGCGTGCCACGACCTGCATCGAGCCTGGACAACGTTCCACGGTGCTATCGCGCACCTACACTGGAAATTGATGTCCCAGGTAATTGTACTCAACGTGACACGGAGTGCATCGCGTAGCACTGCCTCCGTGTCACATAGGTAACGCGAACCTCCATTGGAAATTGCCAAATTTAATTCACTCGAAGCAGAATACCTCCGCGATGGCAGCGTGACACGACTCCATCGCGGAGCCCTTATTTTTGTTGCTCTTCCTTGTCCTTTTCCACGCCTTGTTTACAAGTCCATTCCCGATTTTACGAACATGTATCTTAGCTTCCCAAAATTCCATTTTACCTGCAAAACAACACTAATCATGTTGGTTAGTATACATTCACATTTAACTACAAATCACATGAGAATGTACACAATAATGATAGACAAACAAGTCGAAATGAAGCATTTGAGTATCACTTGGGCATGAAATTCTTCCCAAGATCACTTACCCCACACTTAAAACCTTGTTCGTCCTCGAACAATATTCTCACATCTCATGCAATTGACACTCACGCATAGCTACTTTGGCTCAACAATTCAAGCTACGGCTATACCGATTATTTAATATAGCAAATCATCAAGAAAACATGCATAGTCTCATCAATACAGTGAAGTACATAACATTAAGATCTCCTAAGCTCAAGAATCAATTCTCAATCTTGGCAAACTCGTGCAAATCAACTGATCAAGACATCCGACACGAAATTAATCTCTTGTCAAGCATGTGCCCTCACAACACAAGAGAAATACCCCATTTGCTATCATATGATTTCCAAAGCACTACATGTAGGGGTATATGAATACAATTTCGCTCTCTCTCCCAAAGAATTCACATGCATCATGTCATGAACCATAGGCTTGCCTCTAGTGTATTACTCCACTAATATAAGGACGAGTGATGTAAGATCAAGTAGGACTTAACGGGTTGTAATGTAAGCTAAGGAACTAGCAAATACTGGGCTAACCAATAATAGCAACTAGCTTCCTTAAGCGCTTTTCAATACATCCCACCATCATTACGACCATTTTTTTCTTCCTTCATCCTCCCATTCTGGAAGAAATTTTTTCTTTGTTTTTGTTCCCATTTCTTTAAGCACACTCGACTTACTAGCAAAGATTAGTTATACATCTTTATTTTATTTAATTTCAACAAGTGCACCTTTGACCTTTTCTTTAACTTTCACCACTTTCGCTTTTCCTTCCATTTCACACTTTGTACTCCTTTACACCGTGGGAAAATTGTTTATTCTTGAGCGCTTAAGAGTTTTGGATCAAATTCACGGCTAATGAAAAGAAGGGATTAAGCTCGGGTTGTACCTCTTTAAATAAAAGAAAAAAATAGGCTAAAGGCTCAATGGGGCTAACTAGGATGTACATTCAAGGTAGGTATGATAATGGAGAAACTTTCGGTTTATTCAAAGAAACGCCTACATCCTTTCCTACAATACACATCCTTCATTTTGTTTAGTACACACACCAGGCAAGTTCTAGACACTTCAAAATAGCATGGAATAATCGAAACCTCACCTCACACTCATTGCACATGCTCAACTCAAGACATATTCACAGACTCTTGAATCAACTAATTACAAGAATGCACTATTAAGCCTTGATCACACCGAATCGAACTCTATGGCCTAGGTATCTCAACATGTTTACACATTTGCATGCTTTCTTACGAATCACCTTTGCAACTTAATATCATGTACAACACGTAACAAGAATTCCGAACCATGAAGTAGCGACACGTTTGCGAAACAAACAAAAGAAAGAAAATAAAGAAGGAAAAAACTACTCCTATCGACTACATTTCCCTTAAGACGGCCGTCATCCATCCATCATAGGGAACAATCACTGTCTATGACTTCGGTTCAATGGGACTATTCTCGATAAAATCACCGAAAACAAAGGCCGAGAAACCCAACATAAGAGAAATTTAACAAAAAATTTTAAAATTTCGATAGAAAACAAAAATATTTACACAACAACCATTCAACAATAGTTCAACACAACACACAACAGCTTAACATTCATTACAATACCAACTTAATTACAGACACACCACACAAAGTCACAAGGTCACATTTTTCATAGGCACAACAACACAAAACATAAACATAAACAAAAACAAAAACGAAACAGCTGGCACCTAACTACTCCCACCCCACACTTAAATCGAACATTGTCCCCAATGTTCACATAATTTCAACATATCACAAAGTTAGGTGGTGAAACTCCCTAACCAATCGAAGTATTCAACTTCTTCATCAGGCGCCGTTGCCTCGTCTCCCATATCAGAATCGCCCCCGCTGTCCTTATCTGACTCAACATCTGAGTCCTCCCAGCGTGTCTCCTTATCGATGGGGACATCATCCTCTACGGGCTCTGGTGCAGGGCTGACTATAACTCTAGAATCAAGAAAACAACAGGCTATATAGCAGCTGTAAATACAACCCCCGACCGACAAGGCCTATAGCCACCTGTGAAAATAAACAGCTAACCAGTGACAAACAATCATAAGTAGTCCTATGCAGGCCGACAAGGCCACCATGATATCTAGTTATAACTGAAAAGTAAAAACAGATGCTAAACTAAACTATGACCGACAAGGCCACCAATCAACAGCTAAACAAGGCCCCACACGGCCAACACACATAGTCTAAAACACATATCGGTCCCAGCCGGACGATATCATCTAACCACAGGGAAGTAATGCAATCTGAAAGCCTCTAGGAGTAATAAGATGGTCAGGATAGGGCCCCGACCTACCTATACTATACAAACAAAAGAAGTAAACTTCTATCACACAAGCTCCAGAAGAAGGGAGCTGACGGCTCTGTATGGCTGACTGGAACTACGAGGGACCTGCTCCTTGTCTATTTGTACATGCAAGCAAGTAATGCAGCGCCCCAGAAGAGGGTGTCAGTACCACAAGTACTGAGTATGTAAAGCAGTAACTTTAAATAACTGAAAGTAAGGAAATAGAACTGACAATAACTGAAGTATAGAAAATGAACTGAAAATGACTAAAGTAGTGAAATCAGGGCTAAACATAACTGTAATAAGGAAAGTAGGGGTCACACCCGACAAGCAAAGCGTCTTACTATCTAACTATCAGTAACTAAAGCAAGCATAAACCTTACCTAGCTCCCATAAGCCGGAAGGTACAATCAGCATAGAATAACCCACCTAGGGCCCTCATTAGCCCTAGTGAGTACACCCCAATATATATACCCCTATCCAGGTCATACTGAGTCAACTACCAGCTATAAGCGTCCTGCCGATCTCCTGGGTCTGCAACTGGGCCCGTTCGACTCCTGACTGTAGCTGTGTCTGAGTCTAGAGGACTCCTGATATCTACACCCCGGGCGTAATCGCTCGGTGGGGGTGTGTATAAGGCCAACCACGACAATATGAGGATCTGGATCCCCATCTTCATCCCTTGCAGACAGCATGCCGCTCCCTAGAGCGACGTATCCTCGCCCCTGGCGGGCGGCGACACAACTATTAACCCTAGGATGGTCACGAAACTATACAGGTGTAATCCAGCCCAAAATAATACAATTTACGAGTCTCGACTGACAACAACAACCAGACATGATAACGTACTCCCGACATGCTTTACTGGGATTCATACTGGATTACTATGCTGAAGAAACTGACTTGTCGAAAGAAAATGCCTTAACATACCTCGTTCGCTGTTTACCGATTAACTGGCGAGTTTCGGCTCGTGTTCAACTGCCCTTCTCAACTGTAATCATATTTAATGAAAGAATAGGGATGCTTTATTACTATATTCGAAGAAAACAATAACTTATATATATATATATATATATACTGGCTATACTTCAACTTATCGAAAGATGATCAAAAACTCATAATTTCTCGGGAATCTAGAAGGGAGAAATACTTACTTTAGGCATGTGATCGTATTGACACTAGTTTGGAACAATTCCATCAACTTAAGCTCGGCGGGACGATGATTTGTCGAGTGTATTTTACGAAAATAACTCTGCAGTGATGCTCTCTGCAGCCTTATACTTCACTACCCGGTGTTAATTTAGATTTGGATGGCGTTTAGCTGTGTAATCGGATGATTTTCCAAAGTTCTCCTTTGTTCTCCCTCTGCTCTGGCCGTGATTTATGAATTATAATCTAACTTCTAAGTGTGAGACCTTTATATACTTGAGGCAGCAGAAAAGGCAACGTGGCACTATGCCCATCGCGCTGATTCTGCTCCGTGCCACGTTGGCTAACGTGGAGGAGCTGCTCTGTGCCACTTTGCCCCTTTGGGCAGCTTGGTTCGACCTCCTCCCATGAAATCCCGACTTTGCACTCATTCAGCCTTTCCCCTGGCCCTTTCCTTGTACGTATGACACTCTAAAACTCCCAACCAACATACAAATAGGCCGACTAAACGTTAAAAACTTAAGGGGTGTAACATCCTCCACCCTTAAGAACATTCGTCCTCGAATGTTAACTTCTACTTGCAAGAACCTTAACCTTGCAATTACTTATTCTGGAAAAATTTCGGTAGAGTCCCCCCTGTAATATAGACTATCCAAAAACCCTAAAATGCAGAAAAGTCCAATACAGGTACTCCACACAATACTATGGAATTCATTTCATAATAGACTAAAGTCAACTACTCCACATATACATGTATATAATGCAACTTATGAAACAACAATAACAACACACCTCTGGCTGCACAATCTGACTAGGTCTGAAATAACTGAGGATATCTAATTTTCATATCGTCTTCTACCTCCCAGGTCATCTCCTCTCGGTTCTTATTTTGCCATAACAACATCTTTAATTCTTAGTCTGTGAACCTGCAGATCTAGTATGGCTACTGGAGCTTCTTTATAAGCTAACTCCTCAGTGATTTGGATGTCTTTGACTGGGACAATCCGGGAGGGATCTCCTATGCACTTCCTCAGCATTGATACATGAAAAACTGGGTGAACGGATTCTAATTCTAGAGGTAAATCCAATTCATAAGCTACCTGGCCTATCCTTCGGAGAATCTGATAAGACCCAATAAACCTCGGGTTGAGCTTGCCTTTCTTACCAAATCTCTTCACACCCTTCATCGGTGAAACCTTCAGGAATACCTAGTCACCCACATTAAATTCTAGGTTTCTTCGTTGCACATCAGCATAAGATTTTTGGCGGCTCCGAGTCGTCAGCAGACATTCCCTGATAAGTTTTACTTTCTCTTCTGACTATTGAATAATATCTTCCCCAATCAATGCTGATTCTCCTACCTCAAACTAACCAGCTGGAGATCTGCACTTCCGCCCATATAACTCTTCATAAGGCGCCATCTAAATTGCTGAATGATAACTGTTATTATAGGCAAATTCAATAAGCGATAGATGTTCATCCCAGCTGCCTCCAAAATCTAACACACACGCCCGTAACATATCCTCGAGATCTGCATGGTACGTTCTGCCTGCCCGTCTGTCTGAGGATGGAAGGCTGTGCTCAGGTTAACCTGCATCCCCAGGCCCCTCTAAAAAGATTGCCAAAACTTAGTTGTAAACTGTGCCCTCTGTCAGAGATAATTGATAGTGGATCACCATGCAATCGGACTATTTCTCTAATATACAACTCAGCATAATCTTCGGCTGAAAAGGTAGCCTTTACTGTCAAAAAGTGAGCTGATTTTGTCAACTTGTCAACAATTACCCAGATAGAATCATATTTACGCCTGGTACGAGGTAACCCTACTATGAAATCCATATTAACTGCCTCCCATTTCCATAAAGGCACGGCTATATCCTGTGTCAGTCCACCTGGTTTCTAATGTTCAGCTTTCACCTGTTGGCAATTGGGACATTGAGCTACGAATTCTGCTATCCCCTTTTTCATTCCCGGCCACCAGTAAATCTCTTTTACGTCATAGTAAATTTTTGTCTAACCTGGATGGAGAGAGTAACAGGCATAGTGTACCTCACCCATAATTTGCTAGCAAAGCCCTACCACGTCTGGAACGCAAAGGCGATCCCTATATGTCAAAACTCCGTCCTCGGTTACCTGGAAATCTGTCACTTCCCCTCGCTGGACCCTATTTCTGAGCTGAACCAGGCTAGGATCTTCATACTGCCGTTCTTTAACTTCCATAACCAATGATGACACTGCGGTATTCTGGATTACCACTCCATTGTCTCCTGATTCTACTATACAAATGGCTAAACTGGCTAGCTGATGCAACTCTCGGGCCAATTCCTGCCTCTCGGGCCGTAAATATGCCAGGCTTCCCATGGATTTGTGGCTAAGGGCATCTTCTACATTGGCCCTTCCTGGGTGATATAAAATATTCACATCATAATCCTTTAACAGCTCCAACCAGCGATGCTGCCACAGATTCAACTCTTTCTGGGTGAAAATATACTTCAGGCTTTTCTAATTAGTGAAAATATCTACATGGATGCCATACAGGTAGTGTCTCCATATTTTCAAGGCATGAATCACTACGGCTAACTCCAGGTCATAGGTAGGGTAATTCTTCTCATGCTTCCTCAGCTGCCTGGAAGCATAGGCAATCACCTTACCATGTTGCATCAAAACACATCTTAACCCAACACCCGAAGCGTCACAATAAACTACATAGCCCTCTGTTCCTTGTAGCAATGCTAGCACCGGCGCTGATGTCAATCTGTCTTTCAGTTTCTGAAAGCTCTTCTCACACGCCTCAGTCCAATGAAATTTTGCTTCCTTATGTGTCAATTTGGTTAAAGGTGCTGCTAAAGTGGAAAATTCTTCCACGAATCTTCTATAATACCCAGCTAACCCCAGGAAACTATGTACCTCGGTCGGAGTGGTAGGTCTAGTCCATGTTTTGACTGCCTCTATCTTCTGCGTATCTACCTGTATACCAGCATCTGACATAATATGGCCCAAGAAGGCTACTGAATTCAGCCAAAATTCACATTTAGAAAATTTTGCATATAGCTGGCGATCTCTAAGAATTTGGAGCACTGTCCGTAGATGATCCTGGTGATCTGCCTCTGAGCGGGAATACACCAGAATATCATTGATAAATACTATCACGAACAAGTCTAGGTATGGTGTGAAAATGTTGTTCATCAGGTCCATGAACACTACTGGGGCGTTTGTCAGTCCGAAGGACATGACTAGAAATTCAAAGTGGCCATATCTGGTCCTGAAGGCAGTCTTTGGAATATCTCTTTCACGAACCCGGACCTGATGATATCCTGATCTTAAGTCAATCTTCTAAAAATACCTCCCTCCCTATAACTGATCAAATAGGTCGTTTATTCTGGGAAGCGGGTACTTATTCTTGATAGTGACTTTATTCAGCTGCTGATAATCTACACACATACGGAGGGAGCCGTCCTTCTTCCTCACGAACAGAACTGGCGCACCCCATAGTGAGGACCTCGGCCTGATAAAGCCCTTGTATAGCAAGTCCTTTAATTGTTCCTTTAGTTGTTTGAGTTCAGCAGGATCCATCCGATATGGAGGAATAGATATAGACTGAGTGTCTGGTAATAGATCGATTGCAAAATCAATTTCCCTTTCTGGGGGAATACCAGGAAGCTCATCTGAAAATACGTTGGGAAATTCATTAACCACTGGAATAGACTGAAGGGTCGGAGGCTCTGCCTGAACATCCTGAACTCTGACAATATAATAAATGCACCCTTTTGCTATCAATTTTCTCACCCGAGGATAGGAAATAAACCTATCTATTGGCTGTACTACCTTTCCACTCCCGTACTGCCTCCCCTGGAAAGTGAAATTGGACAATCTTGGTCCAACATTCAACATTGGCATAGCATGGAGCTAGCCAATCCATACCCATAATAGAATCAAAATCAACCATTTCTAGTTCTATCAAGTCTGTCGTAGTCTGACGACTAGAAACCTCTACTGTACACCCCCGATAGACCCTTCTAGTTATAATAGAGTCACCAACGAGTGTAGACACTGAGAAAGGCCGCCAATATAATTCCAGCATAATACTAAACTTCCGAGCCACTAACGGTGTAACATAGGACAAGGTGGATCCTGGATCTATCAACACATAACCAGGATGAGAGCAAATATTCAGCATACCTATCACAACATCTGGTGACGACTCTGACTCCTGTCGGCCCGGTAGTGCATAAGTACGGTCTGGGCCGGCACTTGAACGTGTGGCCCCTGATCTGCCTCGGCCTCTGCCTGCTGAAACTGAGGCCCTACGCCCTGCCGGGGATGATGGAGCTCGTGATCCTACCGAGGACCTATCCTGTCCATAAATGTAGCATGCAGTGGAACAATACCTGCATGCTCCAGAGTGGCGTCGACTGCAAATATGGAAAAGTGGTATTGTAAACCCACTCTGCTCCACTCCCCTTTGCTGCTGTGAACCTACTGCTTGTGAACCTTCCCCGGGCTCTGGCTTCCTTCGACGACTAGACCTGCTCCTCTGTCGCTATGGTGGAGGCGAGGGTCTAGGCGGCCTATCTGATAACCGTGGCCTAGGTCCTCCCCGGGACTCCTCCTATAATTCATTCGGTATGTCCCTGCGGCGCCGCTCCTGACTTGTCCTCCTAATCTCCCGTTGCCGCTGTCTTATACCCTTAATATTCTGAGCAAAATCCTGCACACGGGCAATATCCATATCCTCTCAAAGTGTGGTTGTGATGTAGGTCTTAACATATTTTGGATTCAGCCCCATAATAAAGCGATGTACCCTGGTTGGCATTGTGTCCACAAAGGCTGGCGCATATCGAGCCAAGGAATCAAATTGCATAGCATATTCCCGAACACTCATCGACCCCTGCTCCAGGTGTAGGAACTGATCAACCCGGGCTTGTTGAATCTCCCACAGTAGGTAATGATCCAAGAAAGCCTCTGAGAAGCTGGGCCAGGTTGGAGGGGAAACATCTCTCCCTCGGGACCTCTCCCAACTCTCATACCATAGCATGACGATGTCCCGTAGTAGAATACCGCCAACACAACCGACTCTGTGGGTGTAGCATGCATCACCCTGAAAATCCTCTGTATCTGGTCTAAGAAGTCCTGAGGGTCCTTGGTCCGATCTGTCCCTGTGAATTGTGGGGACCTTAGTGCTAGTGAAATCAGGGCTAAACATAACTGTAATAAGGAAAGTAAGGGTCATACCTGACAAGCAAAGCGTCTTACTATCTAACTATCAGTAACTAAAGCAAGCATAAACCTTACCTGGCTCCCATAAGCCGGAAGGTACAATCAGCACAGAATAACCCACCTGGGCCCCCCATTAGCCCTAGTGAGTACGCCCCAATATATATACCCCTATCCAGGTCATACTGAGTCAACTACCAGCTATAAGTGTCCAGTCGATCTCCTGGGTCTATAACTGGGCCCGCTCGACCCCTGACTGTAGTTGTGTCTGAGTCCGAAGGACTCCTGATATCTACACCCCGGGCGTAATCGCTCGGCGGGGGTGAGTATGAGGCCAACCAGGGCAATATGAGGATCTAGATCCCCATCTTCGTCACTTGCGGACGGCATGCCACTCCATAGAGCGACATATCCTCGCCCCTGGCGGGCGGCGACACAGCTATTAACCCTAGGGTGGTCACGGAAGCTATACAGGTGTAATGAGCACCAAAATAATACAATTTATGAGTCTTGATTGACAACAACAACCAGACATGATAACATACTCCTTACATGCTTTACTGGGATTCATACTGGATTAGTATGCTAAAGAAACTAACTTGCCGAAATAAAATGCCTTAACATACCTCGTTTGCTGTTTACCGATTAACTGGCGAGTTTCGGCTCGTGTTCAACTGCCCTTCTCAACTGTAATCATATTTAATGAAAGAATAGGGCTGCTTTATTACTATATTCAAAGAAAACAATAACTTTTTTATATATATATATACTAGCTATACTTCAACTTATCGAAAGACGATCAAAAACTCATAATTTCTCGGGAATATAGAAGGGAGAAATACTTACTTTAGGCATGTGATCATATTGACACTAGTTTGGAACAATTCCATCAACTTAAGCTCGGCGGGACGACGATTTGTCGGGCGTATTTTACAAAAATAACTCTGCAGTGATGCTCTCTGCAGCCTTATACTTCACTACCCGGAGTTAATTTATATTTGAACGGCGTTTAGCGGCGTAATCGGATGATTTACCAAAGTTCTCCTTCGTTCTCCCTCTGCTCTGGCCGTGATTTATGAATTATAATCTAACTTCTAAGTGTGAGACCTTTATATACTTGAGGCAGCAGACAAGGCAACGTGACACTCTGCCCATCAGGCTGATTCTACTCCGTGCCACGTTGGCAATGTGGAGGAGCTGCTCCGTGCCACTTTGCCCCTCTGGGCAGCTTGGTTCGGCCTCCTCCCATGAAATCCCGACTTTGCACTCGTTCGGCGTTTCCCCAGGCTCTTTTCTCGTACGTATGGAACTCTAAAACTCTCAATCAACATACAAATAGGCCGACTAAACGTTAAAAACTTACGTGGTGTAACAGGTTTTAGCCACTCATGTTCATGCAATTACTTAATAAGTAAAGTACTTACAAAAATGGTAAAAGAGAATGAAAGTTTTTGAACCCTAGGTAGAGTTTTGTTCGTTCTCTCTTTCGCTCCTTTCCGTCTCTCCAAAAATATTTCGTGATAATCAAATTAGGAGCTAAGAGTTCAATTTATAATAAGTTGAAAAAATGTAAAATTTGGCCCGTGGTGAATCTGCTCCTTGTCACGCTGGCTATCGTGGATATTTGCCTCCGTGACACGCTGGCTATCACGGAGATTTTCCTCCGTGACACTCTGTTATCGTGGATGCTCACTGTTTGGCAACCCCTGCTCATATAAATTAATTTTTTGCTCCGTGGCACGTTGTTGAACGCCCCAATGCTTCTCTGTGGCACAGAGTTGACTCCAAATGTCCTTTTTAGCTTGTCTCATCATCCATAATCCGTCCCTTAACATTTATCTTCGAGATTAGGACCATGATCTTCACATTGAGCTCCATACATTGGCAATTTCAACCTACAAAGAGAGCTAATCATATTTGTTAGTCCATGGCCACAAATTACACAAAATACATGAGATTATTCTTAAATTAAGGTACAACATGTGTAAAACATGGGTATAAAATAGTATTTAGTCATGCAAATATGCCCAAGATCAACGACCTAGATCATGAAAGAAGGGAACATTTCCTAAACATTTTGTAGCTTCTTCGTCATAAGTTTGGCGCGCTTCATACCTATGAAAAAGACTCTACTTCACGTGGCTTTCAGACACCCTAGGACACTTCAAACCTAATGCTTTGATACCAAGTTTGTCTCGACCCGAACATAGGCCCGGATCGAGACACAGGACAAGGAACTCCGAGAAGCTCCAAGTCAACCCATGGCATGAACATGACATCTAAATCTCAACATAGATTAAAATGGAAATCGAACATATATAGCATAGCGAAAGTCTGAAAATCTCATAACATCTGAACAACTGAATACATACACGAGTCTGAAGCTATATACATACTACGTCTGATAAGCCTCTACTATTGACGAGTTGATGGGACAAGACCCCAACTAATTCACTAATGTCTGAAACTGAAAGTACAAAATGTAACTATTAAGAAGGGTCCTCAAAAGATAAGGACTCACCAACTCTGGCTGAAAATGCTAACACTAAGGATCTGTCTAACAGCGGGATCGAGCCTGAATATCCAAGCCTATATCATGAAACGATACAACATAGAGTATTCGGTCAGTACATGAAATGTACCGAATATGCAAGGTAAGTAAAATCGCTAAGTAAGTAAAATTAGTGATCATGCATAACATAAAATATTTCGTCATAAGAGTCTGAGAGTAGGGCTTGCATGGTATTATCTGATAACATGATGTAAGCATAACAGAATCTCATAACTGAATCGAATGACCCAAAGTTGAAAATTGATATTTATAAGTAAAACTGAACATTAGGTCAAACTTGTTGGAAACATAATATCCGGACTGATGAACATGCATAACTGAAATCATGAGGATCAATGAGAGACTCGTCTTATAACCGACATTACCACGATAGAGCTTACGTGGTCCCTGCTATTACACTCAAGTGGGTAGAGCCGTCCAAAGCTTTGTCAGGTTTAAGGGATGTTACCATGATATCGACATCAAGTTTAAGGCCCCTTGGGGGCAGGGGAAGCTCACAAGGGAGGTCCTAATGAATTTGAATATACCTATGTTGGCACATAGTTCTGAGGCACAGGATTGACTGACCCTTAGCCTACTCGGTGCTATACACTACTCCCAAAAAACATACATATGTTCTCCATCATTTTTCAACAAAGCTGAATTGTGCATATCATATATAGTCTGAAAATATAATATGAAGAGCCTAGGGCTCAGACCATACCACAAGCTGAAAGTAGTGGGAGTCTAGACTCAAAAATCCATGTGATAAGCTTCTAACATGACATCTAATTAAATCATGAAACATACTTGATCTTGCAGTCTTGCCCAAAATTTTAACATGCTATGCAATAGATTTGATAATCAAAATCATATATATAAACATGGGTAATTCGAAATCATACTCTCATCATAAACATCTCATCACAACTAGAAACATAGACCAAAATCTCATCTCTTCATGAACTTCCATGAATGGGCATCTTATTTATAAAAATATTGAAATCATAATTTGTAATTAAAAACATTATAAAGCATGTCCATGAATCATAATTTAACATTAGAAACATGTATAGAGAATACCCATTCTAGGTACTTAGAGAATTCACAAGTTGGGTTAGAACCCCATAGATTTATCAACTAGAATTTCATGGAATTGAAGAGGGATTGGGCATGGGTGTGGATGATTACACCCATTCATAATCTTGCATACCTAGAAGAATCTGATTATAACACCCACTTGAAATCCTAATGGAAATTTAGGGAAGAACTTGATAACTCTTAAGCTTGACCACCCTTAGAACCCTCTAGGTTTGCATGCATGGAAGAGAATGAGTTTAGAATGAACTTAACCCCCTTAAAATACCCTTTTCTGAGCTTAATATGATGTAGTATAGGGTTTAGGAACTTAGGAATTACGGAAAAGCCCTTAATACATTCGCAGAAAAAAGCACACTGCCAATCCCAATAAGGGACTGGACGACTCGTACTCAACACCACGACTCGTGGTCTCGAGTCGTTACCAACATTGCCCAATTTCTTCAACCTTCAATGAATTCCTGACCACGGCTAACATCACGAATCATGGTGCTGACCACGAATCATGGTCACACTTGTGGTCACCCCCAAATCTCAAAATTCAACCAAGTTCACCATCCCTCTCACGACCCTCAAATCTCAAAATTCAACCAAGTTCACCCTCCTTCCCACGAGTCACTTAACCACTCATGGTGCACCTCACAGATCATTGGACGACTCGTCCTGTAACCTGGTGCAGAAAATTCTAGTTTCTCCATTTCAATCCTCAGGTCTGATCTTAGGATATTCGGGGTATTACACCATCCATTGGATTTTCGCATCCAACACCCATGAAAGGTAGTTTTTCTCGAACTTTGAGGGGCAACGAAATTAAGTTTCGTAAGATTAGTGATCTCAGGCAAAATAGCATGCTCAAGTGATGCTTTATAACTTAGTTTTGTCTTGTTTATCGACTTACTTATATGCATTCTCATGTATTTCTATATAAATGTGAATATATATACTAACCAACATGATTAGTTCTTGTTTTTGTAGGTTTAAAATGAATTTGAAGAACTAATCCATGAGTTGGTGAAGTGGAGGCATGGAATCGGAAGTACAATGCGAAAGACGGCAGGCAGGCTGCACGACCAGGCCATCACACGCCATCAAACGCACTGCACAAGCAGCGTGACACACTGCCATCGCGGCCAGCTTCTGCTTGGCAACTATTTTGCTTTCCAGTGTGCCTACGCGACGCCTCCGTGTCACGGAGGCATATTGGCGCGATAACCTCCGTGACACGGAGCTATTCCATGTCGGGCATAATTTTATACATCTCTCATTTACTATAAATGGGTCCCTTAGATCCTAAAAACAAAAAAGGTCATGATTTATTTCTGAAAAACTGCCAAGGAGTGAGGGAGAAGTGGGAAAACTCACCTAGGGTTTATCAATTTCATCTTCTCTTCTACCAATTCTTGTAAGTATGTTACTTTAGCTATGTTTTCTTGTAATTTTACGAACATGAGTGGCTAGAACCCTCCCTCTAGGGTTGAAGCCACAAGATATGATTGTGATTTTGCGATTTTATTTTTGTTTTAAGTTATTGATTGTTGTTTTGTCTTGCATTCTTAATTATGGTTGTTTTTATGATTGATCACCATGAAAACACATGCGTTAATCTTAGGTACATGCTTTAGAAAGATAACCTAGGCAAGAACAAGAGAATGTAGGGAGCAAGATTGTATCTCACGATATAATTTGTGGTTAGGATAGGAATATACCTAATACCTTGCTTGGTTGATAAAATGGAAAGATAGAAAGACACCAACTTAGAATTGTACTTCACCACTCGAAAGAATAGTTGTGAAGCTAAGTTTGGTTAAATGGTTAGAGGTACGGAAGTACCCAAATCAATGGAATAACCCCATAAACCACATCCACGTAGTGAATTGCCCATGAACTAGAATGTCACATCCTCGCTCGATGATGTAGTTGTGAGGCTTGTTTGTCGTGTTTAGAGGCTCGAAAGACCATGAACATGCAATTGTAATTATGTGAGACGACAATTGATAGTTTCATACTTAAACCATGGCAAATCGTAGTATCACATGATTATCCGGCTTTAACTCTAGTTGCTCCTTGAATTAATTTAGAGTATTTCATTGACCACATCTAGACTTAATTAAATATCTCGAAAAAGTCTATAATAAACACTTGTGACATTTAATATCACACTTGAACTCGATAGTTAGCTGAATTGGTCCAGTCCCTGTGGGTTCAACATCCGGCTCTTAAAAAGGGCCACTATATTACATGTACGACCCGTACACTTGCGGGCACACCAAGTTTTTGGCGCCGTTGCCGGGGACTCGGC
The DNA here is from genome assembly GCA_035772735.1 of Datura wrightii. Classification (NCBI taxonomy): domain Eukaryota; kingdom Viridiplantae; phylum Streptophyta; class Magnoliopsida; order Solanales; family Solanaceae; genus Datura; species Datura wrightii. The sequence continues at coordinate 59,441,313 of JASDFA010000002.1, read as the reverse complement.
GAAGTTCAGTGAATTTTTCTGTTTCTGTGTGATATTTAAATTTCCTTAAGTGTTGAAATTTTTTTTTTAATTAGTTTTAGATTTATTTTAAATTTTTATTTTTAATCTGATACCCTTCTTAACATGACATCATGGAATATAGATGGTTTAAATGGTGGATACTCATATTTTGGCGAATCTTGTCTGAATTGTGGAAGAACCCACTTATGGCAACACTGTAATACTTGTAATATATGTGGAGGTCAAAATGGCCATTGGGATGGTTGTCCAAATGCATACTCCCCTCCCCCAAGCCCCTACTATGATCCTTTTGTTGTTTTTGCTAATTATAGGCATGATGAAAATGAGGACTTGGAACGCCAAGCTCGAATAGAAGACATGCTAAAACAGATCCTTGAGCAAACAGAAGCAATGAAGGATGAGAGGGAAGGATTGAGAATTCAGCAAGAGGAAAATGAAGAGGCCCTAGAAATGATAAGCAACAAGTTCATGGAGATGAGGGCTGAAGCTGAAGCTTGCTCTGATTTGCAAGTGACGGTTTTATGCAATACTTAGGAGGGACTACGAGGAGAAGAAAAGAGTGAGTTCTTGAAACAAGCTCAACTGTTGGAAGCTCCCGAGAGTCTCCATGATTGTCTCACACGTATAGCCGATCCATTTTTGAAAGAAGAGATAGAGTACCTACCACTTGACAGACATGGGGAATTAGATGTCGATGTAGAGAAGGTGGATACAAGTAAGGAGGTCAAGTACAATGTAGTTTCAGACTTGAGGTGTATTGTACCCTACTCGAATCATTTTTTGACATTGAGTTTGGTTGACAACCTAGAACTAGAGTCTTCAAAACTTGTGGAGAAAGATATAGAGGGGGAACAAGCACCATATATTATGAAATTTGCTGATTCTGAAAGAAAGAATGACTTCACTTACTTAAGGACCAATAAATGCCAAAGGCAACATCTATTGCCTTGTCCTTTAAATTTTTCACCACCACCCCGGGAGCATAAGAGAAAATTAGAGAAGAAATTAGGGGTGAGATTCATATCCTCAAGGTGGAGGAAAAAGTGGTGAAACTTGATACGTCGTGCCGCGACGTAAAATTAGGCGTTGCTTGGGAGGCAACTCAAGGGTACCATGGGTACCATTTTAATTTCTTGTATTTGTGTTGATTTTATTTATTTTTCATCTTGTGTTGTTTTGGTGGAAAGTTAAGCACAGACAGAGGGGAAGTCTGAGTACCCTTGGAGGAGGAAGCTAAGAAGCATGAACGATAAAAAGTTTGGGTCAAACACACACTTGTGCAGATGTAGAAGATAAACATGCTTTTAGCTAGGCCGAAAGGCCTCAGGGGGTATTTCTCACCCTCTTTAAATTTTAATTTGATGCTATGAGGACATAACATGATTCAAGTGTGGGGTGAGGAAAATTTCAAATTTTTTTTTGTGCTTAATGATTTTTGGGGAATCAGTGCTTGGGAGAAAGATTGGAACAAAATTTTTGAATGAAGCATGATTTCATCACCCGTTGGTTTTTCTTTTCGATTCTTTTCTGACGGGGGGTCTTTGAACCGAAGAATAAAAAAAAATTTCTTTGTCTGTATATAGTGTTTTTAGTCATAGTTAGGGACTGTTTCCAACGATGGATGGATGACGACCGTCTTGAGGAAAATTAGTCAATAGGTTTTGGTTTTTGAACCCATAGCCAATTTATGGTTTGATGTTCTTGTTATGTGCTATACATGACTGTAAGATACAAGTGTGGTTAGTGTTGAAGCATGTGAGAAGTGTATAACTTTGTGTGAGACACTTAGGATCTTGAATTTGACTCGATGTGATTGAAGCTTAATTTTGAATTCTTGTGATTAGCTAAGTAAGAGTCTGCTGAATGTATCTTGAATTGAGCATGTGCTGAGAGCATGAGGTTTTCGAATATTCCGTGCTATTGTGGAATGTCTAGAACTTGCCTGGTGTGTATATAAAATGAAATGAAGGATGTGAATTGTAGGAGATGATTTAGGCATTTCCTTGAATGAACCTAAATGTTATCCCTCACTTTACCTACCTTGAATATTTAATCCTAGTTAGCCCCATTGAGCCTTAAGCCTATTCTTTGATAGCTACAATATAAGCTTAATCCTTTTTCTTTCATTAGCCTTGAATTTGATCCAAAACTCCTAAGTGCGAAAGAAAAAAAATCCAGAAGAGTGAAGGAGTGAGAAACGGGAAAAAGGAGGAAAAGTAGCAAGTTGTAAAAGTTGAGAAAAGGACAAAGGTGCATTTGTATGAAAATGGTTGATTATTAGTAGGGAGTAAGAAAATAAATGAATGAAAAAAATTGCTTAAGTACTTCTTACTACTAAGCTGAGTGTGCTTAAAGAAATGGGAACAAGAAGAGAAAATTCAAGATTGAAAAAAATGAGGAGGAAGTAAGAAAAGAGATGTCCTTAATGAATGTTGGATGTATTAAAAGCGCTTGGGGGAGATAGCCACTATTACTGGCCAGAATAGTACCTACCCCTCCCTTAGCTTACATTACAACCCATTAAGTCCTACTTGATCTTACGTTCATACATCCTTAAATTAATGGAGTAAAACACTAAGGGCAAGCTTATGGGTCACTAAATGATACATGTGAATTCTTTGTGAGAGCGAGCATAATTTTTATTCATATACCCATGCATGTTTTGATTTGAAAATTTGTGAGTAAAAATGGGCAACTCTGTTGTTGTGAGGGAACATGTTTAACGAGAGATAACATTCATGTCGGATTTCTTGATCAGTTGATTTGTATGAGTTTGCTAAGATTGAGAGTAAAGCCTTGAAGTTAGGAAGTCTTAACATAGTTGTATTTCATTTCAATGATTAAATCGTGCATGCTCTATTTTTAACTTGCTATCTTAAATAATCATTATAGTCGTAGCTTGAATTATCTTGCTAAATTAGCTATGTGTGAGTCTTCATGTGCATGAGATGTAAAAGGTTTGTTCGAGGACGAATAAGGCTTTAAGTGTGGGGTAGGTGATCTCGGGCAAAATAGCATGCTCAAGCGATTCTTTATAACTTAGTTTCGTCTTGTTTATCGACTTAATTATATGCATTCTCATGTATTTCTACGTAAATGTGAATATATATACTAACCAACATGATTAGTTCTTGTTTTTGTAGGTTTAAAATGAATTTGAAGAACTAATCCATGAGTTGGTGAAGTGGAGGCATGGAATCGGAAGTATAACGCGAAAGACGGCAGGCAGACTGCACGACCAGGCCGTGACACGCCATCAAACGTGCTGCACAAGCAACCTGACACGCTGCCATCGCAGCCAGCTTCTGCTTGGCAACTGTTTTACTTTCCAGTGTGCCTACGCGACGCCTCCGTGTCACCGAGGCATATTGGCGCGATAACCTCCGTGACACGGAGCTATTCCATGCCGGGCATAATTTTATACTTCTCTCATTTACTATAAATAGGTCTCTTAGATCCTAAAAACAAAAAAGGTCACAATTTATTTCTAAAAAACTGCCAAGGAGTGAGGGAGAAGTGAGAGAACTCACCTAGGGTTCATCAATTTCATCTTCTCTTCTACCAATTCTTGTAAGTATGTTACTTTAACTATGTTTTCTTGTAATTTTACGAACATGAGTGGCTAAAACCCTCCCTCTGGGGTTGAAGCCACAAGATATGATTGTGATTTTGCGATTTTATTTTTGTTTTAAGTTATTGATTGTTGTTTTGTCTTGCATTCTTAATTATGGTTGTTTTTATGATTGATCACCATGAAAACACACGTGTTAAGCTTAGGTACATGCTTGAGAAAGATAACCTAGGCAAGAACAAGAGAATGTAGAGAGCAAGATTGTATCTCACGATATAATTTATGGTTAGGATAGGAATATACCTAATACCTTGCTTGGTTGATAAAAGGGGAAGATAGAAAGACACCAACTTAGAATTGTACTTCACCACTCGAAAGAGTAGTTGTGAAGCTATGTTTGGTTAAATGGTTAGAAGTACGGAAGTACCCAAATCAATGGCATAACCCCATAAACCACATCCACGTAGTGAATTGCCCATGAACTAGAAATAACATCCTCGCTCAACAATGTAGTAGTGAGGCTAGTTTGTCATGTTTAGAGGTTCGAAAGACCATGAACATGCAATTCTAATTATGTGAGACGACAATTGATAGTTTCATACTTAAACCATTGCAAATCGTAGTATCGCATGATTATCCGGCTTTAACTCTAGTTGCTCCTTGAATTAATTCAGAGTATTTCGTTGACCGCCCCTAGACTTAATTAACTCTATTGAAAACTTCTATAATCAACGCTTGTGGCATTTAATATCACACTTGAACTTGATAGTTAGTTCAATTGGTCTAGTCCCTGTGGGTTCGACATCGGGCTCTTAAAAAGGGCCACTATATTACTTTACGACTCGTACACTTGCGGGCACATCAATTAGTCGTAGAGAAATAATATCACCGAAGGAATATCATTCCTGTGGTTAAGTAATATATCTTTCAAAGAAAAAATTAATTTTTCTTACCTCAAATCTTTTCAAAGTGAGTACTCAAGGCAAAGACTCGTGCTGAGAACGTGTTATGAAATAATAAAGGAAGAACAAGAATATGTAGAGAAAGAAAGAATAATTTTTATTTCTCTTGAGAGATTCTCTTGAGGGATTAAAGGGATAAATTAGAATGAATAGAAAACTCTCTATTTATAGGGAAAAATTAACCCTAACTTAGACATTCACTATAATATAAATACACATTAAGAGCTTATCTGATTGCAAACTCATCCAATTGTAAGTTTATCCAGTTGCAGGCTTATCTAATTAATATCCATAATATAATATATTTATAACACCTTTTGTTATTTTTAATATTAATTTTATTTTGGAATATTCCCTACATTTCTTATTTTTACAAGAATCTATCTTTTGTTATTTTTAATATTCAAATACTAAAAATGGATTAATCGCAACTTCAATAAAGTCATCACTACTAAAAATAGAGATTTTTCCGCCACAAATCAATGAAAAGTTTGTGTTATAAGACATGATTTTCTCACTCACTTCCCACTGAACTTATTTACTGAGAAAATGCATTGTGGGAAACAGCTTCTCAATGAAATAGTGAAAAAATTCATGATTTTTTCATGTGAAAATACTATTATTTTTTTCTTTCCCACCGCTAATTGGTGGGAATAGTCACTTAACATTTTGCAATAAAAAATTAATAGAAAAATAATAATTTTTTAGTAGTGCATCCACGACAGTGTGAAGCACGAATAACTTTTCTAGTGTATTTTATAAACGTAGTCTCTTCCATTATCCCTTTTTAGTTGTCACATTTATCTTTGCACAAAAAATTAGATTATAACTCTCCAATACTCAAGTATCAAATAATATGTTTCGTTAAAGCCACAACAGGAACAAATTATTGAAGAAAAATCTTAATAAAAAAATAGTATAATATACCCCTTTCGTCCCCTTTTAATTACTATGATTAGTAAAAATATTTGGTTAATACATCAATAATCACTTAATTAAATTTGTTAATAGATTTCATTTGGATACTTAAATAGTTGAATTATTGCTTGTTTCAATAAAGCACTTGAACACAAGATAAAATATTTTTATTAGACATTTTATTTTAAATTTTAAAACTTTTCTTGCTCGTGTTCTCAAGTGTGCCCAGTGCGAAGATAAGTTAAACACTTAGTAGGCATTTAGACATGTGATTTTATCTCGTGATTTGAAATCAAGAGATGAAATCAGTGTTTGGACATGTGATTTCATATCATCATCTAAAATCATGAGATAAAATCCCAAATTTTTAGAAAAAATCTTGATTTGGAATTACAAATCATGAAATGTACTTTTCTAAATACAAAATTTAACCCATAAATTTATATTTTGTAAAAAAAAAAAACACCATTTTTTATTGTTATACCCCATAAATTTCTAACGTTTAGTCGGCCTATTCGTATGTTGGTTGAGAGTTTTAGAGTGCCATATGTACGAGGAAAGGCCGAACGAGCGCCAAGTCGGGATTTCGCGGGAGGAGGCCGAACCAAGCTGCCCAGAGGAGAAAAGTGGCACGGAGCAGCTCCTCCACGTTAGCCAATGTAGCACGGAACAGAATCAGCGCGATGGGCAGAGTGCCACGTTGCCTTGTCTGCTGCCTCAAGTATATAAAGGCCTCACACTTAGAAGTTAGATCATTATCCAAATAATCACGGCCAAAACAGAGGGAAACCGAAGGGAAACTATTGAAAATCATCTGATTACGCCGCTAAACACCGTCCAAATATAAATTAACTCTGGGTAATGAAGTATAAGGCTGCAGAGAGCATCGCTGCGGAGTTATTTTCATAAAATATGTCCGGCAAATCGTCGTTTCACCGAGCCAGAGTTGGTGGAATTGCTTCAAACTAGTGTCAATACGATCACAGACTTAGAGTAAGCATTTCTCCCTTCTAGATTCCCGAGAAATTATAAGTTTTTGATCATCTTTCGATAGGTTGAAATATAGTTAATATATATATATATACATATATATATATATATATATATATATATATATATATATATATATAAAGTTATTGTTTTCTTCGAATTCAGTAATGAAGTTGGCCCTACTTCCATTAATATGATTACAGTTGAGAAGGGCAGTTGAATACGAGCTGATACTCATCAGTTAATCAGAAAACGGCGAACGAGGTATGTAAGGCTTAACTCTTGGCAAGTATCCTTGTCGTACAATGTTACGACTTATGTTCTCGAATAGAAATAACGATCTCAGATGTTGCAGACGGTTGCTACCATTAGATTGGAATTGTATGTTGTATATAGCTATTATTGATATACATATATAAATATCAGATATGTTGCGAGTAGCTGCTAATAGGGATTACAGTTATATAAATTCTGGTTAGCTGCTAGAAAACATATACAGATTGTACTGCAGGAACCCTCGCTAAAAGGGAGCAGGTTAAATGTGATTCACGTTATGAACGCTATGGAAAATATTTTAGTTCTCAATTTATTGTGATGGTAGACTTATATGTTTGTTTTTAGGCCTAGACTTCAGAAGCTCGTAAGAGTTAGTGGCCTAAGTCAGTTGGTTAAACAGTATGGGCGCAGTAGGTGGTCTAATGACCAGTTGGCACCTGTGTTGGCAGGAAAGCATCCCTAGAGGTCATTAACGTTATCGCACGTTCCAGAACCAGAAATAGAGACAGAATAGGTGTATTCTGGAGTTAGCGACATGAGGGTTCTCCAGTGTATTGAGTAATCGTCCACCATCCCTTTAGCCTTATCAGTGATTGTCAGTCTTAGTCGACTTAAAGTTATCATGTAGGACACCCAGCAAACCAGCGCAGTCGTCTGAGTCAGATAAACCCGTGGGTACCCCAAGGAGGGGTCCACATCAGTAGTCAGTGATGGGCCAGCACCCTAGCCGGTTCTTGTAAGGTATTCAGGTACAGAGTGCCAGGAGAGGGCCAGTCTATATAGAATTGCCTATAAGATTGAGAATTGCCCAGAACAGTAATATAGATCCGAGTGGATTCAGACAAGGATTAAGGAGTCAGTAGTACTCTGCTAGTACACTGTTAACCACAAGTTAAGGAGATCGATAAGCTCCCTATGGAGGACCAGGGAACAATCGCGTAGAAGAAAATTCGACCAAGCCAAGCCCTATAGTTGTGTAATTAGAAGAATAAAGTAGTTAACTATCCGCAACCCCACAGTTATTCATGAGTTATAAATGTCCAAGTAGGACATTCAGAGTATTGTTAGTCCACTTTAGACCTTGCTCTATTCATCCCAGACTATTAGAGATCATGATCACTATCAGGATCCTCTAATCAAATACAAGCAAATGGTGTGTCTGCAGACAGCCATATAGATTATCCCAAAAGCGGGTAGCATTAGCATGAGGCCAGAAGGCCAGATACACTCTCTTTATATAGATAGATTGATGTGTCAGTATAGCACTTTAGTTGGGGTTGCCCTCAGTTAGAAGCCTTCCATGACCGCCCCAGGGTTAATAACTATGTCTTCACCCGCCAGGGGCGAGATTACGTCACTCTACTAAGCGGCATGCCGTCCGCAAGGGACGAAGATGGAGATCTAGATCCTCAAATGCTGTGGTTGGCCTTATACACACCCCCGCCGAGCATTTATGCCCGGGGTGTAGATATGAGGAGTCCTCTGGACTCAGACACAACTATAGTTCAGGGGCCAAGCGGGCCCAGTTGTAGACCCAGTGCACCGGTAGGTTGGCTTCAGTACCAGTAGAGTTGTAGACACCTGATTAGGGGTATATAGATTGAGATGTGCTCGCCAGGACTTATGGGGGCCTGAACGAGTTATTCGGCGCTGATTGTACCTCTCGGCTTATGGGGGCCAAGTGGGGTTCTTGTATGAATTCTTGTCTGCTAGTTGTAGTGTATAAATGTGTAAGTATGCAGTCTTAGCTTATGTACATGTAGCGTCAGTTAGATGCAGATTACGAATCAGTAGGCGCACAGGTTAATCTTTCGGCTCTTCTTTTTATTTACTTCTAGTCCTAGTCAGCTTATCTATTGCCTTACATATTCGGTACATGTTGTACTGACGCCCTTCCCGGGGCGCTACATTACTTGCCTACAGGTACAGATAGATGAGGAGCAGGTCCCTCGTAGTTCCAGTCAGCCGTACAGAACCGTCAGCTCTCTTCTTCCGAGGCTGGTGTGATAGAGGTTTATTCCTTTTGTTTGTACAGTATGGGTAGGTCGGGGCCCTGTCCCGATCATCTTATTACTCCTAGAGGCTTGCAGATTGTGTTACTCCCTTGTGTTTTAGATGGTGTGTGTTGGCCGTGTGGGGCCCTGTTTAGCTGTTGATTGACAGCCTTGTTGGCTCGCATAGAACTCCCTATGATTGTTTGTCTCTGGTTAGATGTTTACTTCCACAGGGGCTATTGGCCTTGTTGGCCGGGGGTTGTATTTACAGCCGCTATATAGCCCGTTGTTTTCTTGATTCTAGAGTTAGAGTCAGCCCTACACCAGAGGTGCTTAGGCTCAGTCAGCTCAGCAGTTCAGGTCCTAGTAGGGCACCAGGTGCCAGTCATCCCTCCCAAGGTGGGGTATGACAAACTTGGTATCAGAGTAGTTCGTGTCCTAGGGAGTCTGCAAGCCTTGTCTAGTAGAGTCTTGTTTATAAATGTGTTGTGCACCTGATTCTATAAGCAGGAGGCTACGAGGAATGATAGTATGGTTACCCCTCCTTCTTCTCAGATCGTGCTATAGAGAAAAGTTGTATAGGGTTAAGTCCCTAAGTTTTCCTTGTTATGTCTGTCTAGGGTAATGTTTAATATAAGACAAATGCCAGCCAGTTGCAAGATAACTATAGCGGTAGGAGGAGGTATCATAAGACGCCATAGTTGGGACATAGTCAACCTAAGGACGGGAGCGGACATCTTTAATCTCCCCAATGCTCTTCTGAGGTACCAGGAACCTCATAATGTGATACATCTACCAGCACCGTCCCCAGTACCTTTTTATAACCTCAGAGTAGGAAGTCAAGAGTATAGCGTATATATGAGTCGACTTATCTATTAGATATACAAGATCTGGTCAAGACGATAGTTAATATTAGAGTACTTGATGGATGCGTAAAAGAGAGGGAAATGTAGGATTCCCACCTCCATCCTTTCGAATGTTGTACAGTTCCATATTTCCGTTTCATTGCGATAAGAAAAGGCTATTCCTACCTCCTAGTTTTGTTTCCAGTATAGCGAAGGGCGTAAGAATTGAGGCGATGTTTCCCGGAGTAAATAGTAAGCGAAGGTTGGATTTGTTGACTCCAGAAAGTGTTAGGAAATAGTGGGGACCCCCAATGTTTATGTAAGTTGTCCATACCTTCACAGTAATAAGTCAAAAGAGCGGGAAAGACTACCAGATTACTCGAAATGTGTGTAAGAATCCATCAGTGATAAATTCCTAGTAATAGTCAAGTTTAAGTTAGAAAAAGGCTGAATCTGCCGTAGCATGCTAATGACGGCAGGATATGCCTACAAGATAATGGTTATGATCTTAGTTTATGATATCGAAAAACAGGAAGGTCATATGAATAAAATGGGTCCGACTGCAAGCCAGAAGAAGTATAGGCCGAAACATGGACGGTAACCTTATTGACAATGTAAGGCAGGTACCATGAACCCCAGAGCTCAGTCTAAGGAAGGTAAGGCGAAAAGCACGAATACCAGACTTTGGGGGAAATTAGAATCACCTCTAGGTTGACAGAACATCGTATATTGAGGACTAAGCCTCGGGCTAACAGTTAAAAGACAGTAAGGTTGTAGCCTAGAATGTTGTGGTACGCCCGCCTAAGGGGAAGGTAAGAGAGTGTCGACAAAGAGACTCTAATCTAGTGCATCCTGGAAACAAGGCCCACCGGACAGTTATGGGCCTTCAATATAACACAAGCAAGGTTACAAGGTCCGGATGTTGACCTCACGTTCCAAGGGTGGCGGAACTTCAAATAGCAGACCATAGCTAAGGTGCATGTGTTCGTTGCTCCCAGAATTTAATGAAGATGCAATGAGATGGTACGAGAGGACAGGAGATATCATTAAATCATAAAAGCAGAGCCCCAGTGACAGGCTAGAAAAGGTGAAATAGTAGGAACCGAGTTATCCAATATTAGAGATGGTCGTGTCTACAAGGGAGTGGAGAGTAATTAATATGAATACAGTCACAGGGTTATCTCACACCAGGTGTAGCCCGACCTTATTTAAGTCAGTATAATAAGACCAATGAGGTCAATTCATGCATCGCCAGATGAAATTATGTCTCCACTAAGACTTATGCCAGGTTAAATACCCCAGAAGTATATGGAGTGCGTGGAGCCCCAGTGTTTGATAAACTCCGATAGAGGGGCGTAATCTACGACTAAATTTTAGGAAAGGATGTTAGAACAGATGGTGACATATGTTAACTTAAGCACGGTTCCTCGTACCCCAATTGGTGGCTAAGTAGAATATGCAACTCAAACTCTTGAGGCCCACTATAAATGGAAGTGGGAGCCTTCTGGATGATAACTTCAAGCAGATAGAGCAAACCTGGACATGTTAAAATGGGCCAAAAGAAAAAGTAAAGCTTATCAGGGAACGTCTGCTGACTGCTCAGAGTCGCCAGAAATCTTATGCTGATGTGCGACGGAGAAACCTAGAGTTTAATGTAGGTGAATGGGTATTCATGAAGGTTTCACCGATGAAGGGCGTGACGAGATTTGGTAAGAAAGGCAAGCTCAACCCGAGGTTTATTGGGCCTTATCAAATTTGCCGAAGGATAGGTCAGGTGGCTTATGAATTGGATTTACCTCCAGAATTAGAATCCGTTCACCTAGTTTTCCATGTATCAATGCTGAGGAAGTGCATAGGAGATCCCTCCCGGATTGTCCCAGTCAAAGACGTCTAAATCATTGAGGAGTTAGCTTATGAAGAAGCTCCAGTAGCCATACTAGATCGCCAGATCCACAGACTAAGAACTAAAGATGTTGCTTCCGTTAAAGTATTATGGCGGAATGAGAACCGAGAGGAGATGACCTAAGAGGCAGAAGCCGATATGAAAACCAGATATCCTCAGTTATTCCAGACTGAGTCATATTGTGCAGCTAGAGGTATATTGTTTTTGTTGTTTCATAAGTTGCATTATATACATGTATATGTGAGATAATTGACTTCAGTCTATTGTGAAGTGAACGCTATATTATTATGTGAAGTACCTGTATTGGACTTTCCTGTGTTTCAGGGTTTTTGGATAGTCCATATTACAGAGGAGACTCTTCCGTAATTTTTCCAGAATAAGTAATTTCAAGGTTAAGGTTCTTGCAAGTAGAAGTTAACATTCGAGGTCGAATGTTCTTAAGGGAGGGAGGATGTTACACTCCGTAAGTTTTTAACATTTAGTCAGCCTATTCGTATGTTGGTTGAGAGTTTTAAAGTGCCATACGTACGAGGAAAAGGCCCGGGGAAAGGCCGAACGAGCGCCAAGTCGAGATTTCGCGGGAGGAAGCCGAACCAAGCTGCCCAGAGGGGCAAAGTGGCACAGAGCAGCTCCTCTGTGTTAGCCAACGTCGCACGGAGTAGAATCAGTGCGATGGGCATAGTGACACGTTGCCTTGTCTGCTGCCTCAAGTATATAAAGGCCTCACACTTAGAAGTTAGATCATTATCCAAATAATCACGGCTAAAACAGAGGGAAACCGAAGGGAAACTATTGAAAATCAACTGATTACGCCGCTAACGCTGTCCAAATATAAATTAACTCCGGGTAGTGAAGTATAAGGCTACAGAGAGCATCACTGCGGAGCTATTTTCGTAAAATATGTCCAGCAAATAGTCGTCCCGCCGAGCCAGAGTTGGTGGAATTGCTTCAAACTAGTGTCAATACGATCACAGACTTAAAGTAAGCATTTCTCCCTTCTAGATTCCCGAGAAATTACAAGTTTTTGATCGTCTTTCGATAGGTTGAAATATAGTTACTATATATATATATAAAAAGTTATTGTTTTCTTCAAATTCAGTAACAAAGTTGGCCCTATTCTTCCATTAATATGATTACAGTTGAGAAGGGCAGTTGAATACGAGCTGATACTCATCAGTTAGTCAGAAAACGGTGAACGAGGTATGTAAGGCTTAACTCTCGGCAAGTATCCTTGTCGCACAGTGTTACGACTTATGTTCTCGAATAGAAATAACGATCTCATATGTTGCAGACGGTTGCTACCATTAGATTGGAATTCGATATGTTGTAATTAGTTGTTATTGATATACATATATAAATATCAGATATGTTGCGAGTAGCTGTTAATAGGGATTACAGTTACATCAATTCTGGTTAGCTACTAAAAAACATATACAGATCGTACTGTAGGACCCCTCGCTAAAAGGAAGCAGGTTAAATGTGATTCACGTTATGAACGCTATGGAAACTCTTTTAGTTCTCAGTTTATTGTGATGGTAGACTTATATGTTTGTTTCCAGGCCTAGACTTCAGAAGCTCGGAAGAGTTAGTGGCCTGAGTCAGTTGGTTAAACAGTATGGGCGCAGTAGGCGGTCTAACGATCAGTTGGCGCCTATATTGGCAGGAAAGCATCCCTAGAGGTCATTGACGTTATCGCACATTCCAGAACCAGAAATAGAGAAAGAATAGGTGTATTCTGGAGTTAGCGACACCAGGGTTCTCTGGTGTGTTGAGTAATCGTCCGCCATCCCTTTAGCCTTATTAGTGATTATCAGTCTTAGTCGACTTAACAGTTATCATGTAGGACGCCCAGCAAACCAGCGCAGTCGTCCGAGTCAGATAAACCCATGGGTACCCCAAGGAGGGATCCACATCAGTAGTCAGTGACGGGCCAGCACCCTAGCTGGTTCTTGTGAGGTATTCAAGTACAGAGTGCCAGGAGAGGGCCAGTCTATATAGAATTGCCTATAAGATTGAGAATTGCCCAGAACAGTAATATAGATCCGAGTGGATTTAGACAAGGCTTAAGGAGTCAGTAGTACTCTGCTAGTACAGTGTTAACCACAAGTTAAGGAGATCGGTAAGCTCCCTATGGAGGACCAGGGACCAATCGCGTAGAAGCAAGTTCGACCAAGCCCAGCCCTATAGTTGTGTAATTAGAAGAATAAAGTAGTTAACTATCCGCAACCCCACAGTTATTCATGAGTTATAGATGTTCGAGTAGGACATTCAGAGTATTGTTAGGCCACTTCAGACCTTGCTCTATTCATCCCAGACTATTAGAGATCATGATCACTATCAAGATCCTCTGATCAAATACGAGCACATGGTGTGCCTGCAGACAGTCATACAGATTATCCCAGAAGCGGGTAGCATTAGCATGAGGCCAGAAGGCCAGATACACTCTCTTTATACAGATAGATTAATGTATTAGTATAGCACCTGGGTTGGGGTTGCCCTCAGTTAGAAGCCTTCCATGACCGCCCCAGGGTTAATAGTTGTGTCTTTGCCCGCCAGGGGCGAGATTACGCCGCTCTACGGAGCGGCATGTCGTCCGCAAGGGACGAAGATGGAGATTCAGATCCTCATATGCCGTGGTTGGCCTTATACACACCCCCGCCGAGCGTTTACACCCGGGTGTAGATATCAGGAGTCCTCCGGACTCAGACACAGCTATAGTTCAGGGGCCAAGCGGGCCCAGTTGTAAATCTAGGGGACCGGTAGGTTGGCTACAGTACCAGTAGAGTTGTAGACACCTGAGTAGGGGTATATAGATTGAGATGTGCTCGCCAGGACTTATGGGGGCCTGAACGAGTTATTCTGCGCTGATTGTACCTCCCGGCTTTTGGGGGCCAGGTGGGGTTCCTGTATGAATTCTTGTCTGCTAGTTGTAGTGTATAAATGTGTAAGTATGCAGTCTTAGCTTATGTACATGCAGCGTCAGTTAGATGCAGATTACGAATCAGCAGACGTACAGGTTAATCTTTTGGCTCTTATTTTTATTTACTTCTAGTCCTATTCAGCTTATCTATTACCTTACATATTCGGTACATGTTGTACTGACGCCCTTCCGGGGGTGCTTCATTACTTGCCTGCAGGTACAGATAGACGAGGAGCAGGTCCCTTGTAGTTCCAGTCAGTCGTACAAAACCGTCAGCTCCCTTCTTCTGGGGCTGGTGTAATAGAGGTTTATTCCTTTTGTTTGTACAGTATGGGTAGGTCGGGGCCCTGTCCTGACCATCTTATTACTCCTAGAGGCTTGCAGATTTGTGTTACTCCCCTGTGTTTTAGATGATGTGTGTTGGCCGTGTGGGGCCCTATTTAGCTATTGATTGGCGGTCTGGTCGACCCGCATAGAACTCCCTATGATTGTTTGTCTCTGGTTAGCTGTTTACTTTCACAGGGGCTATAGGCCTTGTCGGGCGGGGGTTGTATTTACAGCCGCTATATAACCCGTTGTTTTCTTGATTCCAGAGTTAGAGTCAGCCCTGCACCAGAGGTGCCTAGGCTCAGTCAGCTCAGCAGTTTAGGTCCTAGTAGGGCACCAGGTGCCAATCATGCCTCCCAAGGTGGGGTGTGACATTTATATACCAACAAACGACTCAAAATAACAATGTTGGTTCGTCTTCTCGGTCATCTAATCAAGAAGTGATGCTCAATGTGAGGAGATTATTTGTACTATGTGGGAGGATTATATTAAAGAGTAGTACATTACAACTCATGTCCAATTTTACTTTTTTTATTAAACTAAAGTTCGATCAATAAGTGTTGTATTTTTTATATTTTTTAAAGAATGACTTTGTGATAGTGTATTATATTTTATTATAAACTTTTACTTATTTGATAAGATTGCACAAGAATTGAAATTTTTTTTATAGTTTAGAAAAATTTTGATAGTTTTCACAACTTATGGAGTGTATATGTTCATCAGAAAAAAGTAATATTTTAAAAATTCTGAATTGCATGTCCAAACAAAACTTCGACTTCATCTCATATGATTTCATATCATGATTCCAAATTATGATTTCATCTCGCATGGCCAAACACACCCTTAGAGTATGTCATCTCCGTTAATTATCTGACTAGCCTCAATAAGTTGTAAAACCTCAAGCTTGTTGAGTCTTATTGAGATTGATATGTATAATTAAAGGAGATAACATATTTTATGTGATTAATTAACTCTAATAAATGATATGAAAATGTTATTCTTTCAACAATTTTTTAGGGAAAAGGGTAATATTTCTTTTTTATTATTATTGAAAAAGATTTGATATTATTGTCCTTCTTATAATATCAGTCCGTATATACTTTTAATGTTAAAAAATGGCTCAAATTTGTTCTTTTATTAATAAAAAAGGTTTTTTTGTTACGCTTCCTTTGTTAACCTCATTCACTTTAACTAAAATGACATGCCAACTAACCAAATTAATCCTTCTTCTTTCATTATTATCTAAAATTATCTAACACCTTCACCATATTATATATCATCATCAATACAATCATCAACATTAAATATTATTAAAATATTTCTTCTAAATTCATGTATTCTTCTATCAATAAATATGGAAGGATTGCTTCACTCTCTGAATTGTCTTCTTGCGTATTTATTTGTGTGGGAAAAAAAAATCCTTGTGCAATGCGACAAACACATAATAGAACTTAATTTAAGGAATTAATAATATAAAATTTAGGAAATTATATGGACATATAATATTATTAAATTAATTACCTATATTATCACTAATTTTATATTTATTAAAACTATCATTTTTTAATTACTTAATTTAGCTTATAACTATAAATAATTGTATAACAAATTCTAATTAAACTTGGTCACTTAATCCTGATAAACATGAATAATTATATAACAAATTCTAATTAAATTTGGTCACTTAATAAACTTACACTATTTTGTTCTATTTTTTTGACTAATAACAATTATGCTAAAATTACGCTCCAATTATTCTCTAACATTCAATATATAAACCTGCACATTTTTTCTTCTTCTTCACAAATTATGCTAGAATTATATTCTTTTTCTTCTTCACAAATCATCATTATGCTAAAATTATATAATATTTTACAATCAGAAATACAAAAATTATAAAAAAATACATAAATCAAAGATACAAAAAAACTTATAAATTGAGATCTTAATTTAAAAATAGAACAGAATGTACATTAATAATACAAAAAATAAAGCTGCAATTCCTAAAAAAATTTAACTGCTTTAATTTTTTTTCCTAATATGTGAATACCAAAAAAAAAATTCAAATAAAATAAAATTAACTGCTTTATTTTTTTTTCTAAAACTGCAAATACAAAAAAAAATGAAAATACAAAAAATAATTAATTTCCTTAATTCTAAAATTGTGATTCCTAAAAAAAAAAAGTGCTGTAATTTTTTCTCCTAATACTGCAAATTATAAATTAAAAAAAAAACAAAAAGCAAAAACTAACTATTTTTTTTTCCTAAAACCGTGAAACCGAAAAACAAACGAAAATATTAAAAAAAAATTAACTGCTTTCATTTTTTTTTTCTTCTAAAACTGCAAATAAAAAAATAAAAAAAGTTAACTTCTTTTCTTTTTTTTTTCTTTCTAAAACTGCAAATATAAAAAAAATGAAATACAATAAAAAGAGGAATATTCTGATATTTTTGGTAAGTATATTTATTATAGTTAAATAATTTTTAAATTTAATAGGATTAATAATTTTAGTTTGATAATTGATACCCCATGTAATTTTTCTTAAAATTTATTCCAATATAACTTCATTATGTCTAAAATTAAGGTAAATACATAATCACTGAGGCAAGTAATTAGCAAGAAATTTTAGCATTCTTCGCTTGTTTTATATTCCGTGTGATCTCTATATATAGCTTATTAGGGGTACAATCTAACATTAGCATAAAAAAGTGAAATCAATTTTGGCATATGGATTTAGTTTTCGTTTCGTTTCGTAAAAGGTTTTGAAATGTGAGGGAAAAAAATGATTTATTTGAGTAGCCTAAGGATGTTTAACGGGACAAAATAAATTCAGCGTAATGGAATAGAATAAATTATTAAGGGGATGGAGGGGGACTGGGACACTACTGGGACGGGATGGCGAGACGAAACCCCGTCCAGTCCCACTCTTACTAAGTGGACAAGACGTGACTGGACGGGTCGATGGCCATAGTGGATTTCTTTTATTTGTTAATTTTATTTTTATTAATTTAAATATTAAAGTATTAGAAATTATTAAAAAAATAATAATGTTATATAAGCCTACATGAATTAGTAAGTTAGGCACTAATTTAAATAAATTTCAATCTGGGCAATGTGCAGTGGGAAAAATGGATTTCGGCATCGAAACAGATAAAAAAATTTTAAAAAATTTCAAAATAAGGCCACCGATTTTTTTTGGCTATTCAAAACGGACATCTATTTTTATTTTAAAAAAAAATTATATTAAGGAAACCTCGTTGAACAGCCAACGAGGTTCTTTAATTCTTTTTTAATTAAGGAACCTCGTTGGCTGTCCAACGAAGTTCTATTGAAATAAATTTTTTTCATTATCACGTCAAACAAAATTTCAAAAAAAATTTAAAAAATCTCATTAGTTGTTCCACGAAGTTCCTTAACAAATTTTATCTACTCTTCTTATTTTAGACAGAAATAATGTCTTGTCTAAAATTAGCACTAGTTAGTTTATTTTTTTTTTTTTGAATTGATAGTTACAATTTCATATAATTGTTCTGTACGTAGGTGTTCAATATATATGCATTGTATCATAAATACAACCAACTACGTATATATTTAAAGTAAGTTTAAAAAATACAAAAAGGATTATGTATATAAGTGTATCAAAAATGACTGGTACATATCTCTAATAAAGAAGATGGAGGATTAATAAATACACAAGAATACAAATATATATTTTATATATATACAAACATATGTAGATTCGATTGGTATGTTTTGTATATATTTATGTGTTCACATTGTATCACAAATACAACTAAATACATATATATATATAAAGTAACTTATATACAATAAATATGTAGTTATAATACATATATGATCAGCCATTGAAGAAGATTTGCAAAATGCACGTGAAAATCCTAACATTAAAATACACCCAGTTGAATATTTACAACAAAATACAATGAATACATATCTTTAAATTATACTAATAGCAATTTCAAAATATAAATGTAAGTTACCTGTATTAAAGGGATTCTTGGATCTATTTGAAACCGCAAGAATCTTAAAATTTGGATTGAAAATTTTTTTAAAAACTCTGTGTAAATGGACGAAAGTTGAGAGAGAAGGTAGGTTGAACAGTTAATGGAGAGAAATACAACGTGTTAGCAGTGAGCGGGTAAAAAATCATCAAATATAAAGTAAAAAGTAAATAGATGGCCAATTAACTGAAATAAAGTTATATTATATAATTATTTGAAACTGTGCCCATAATTTGTAAATACTTTCATAAATATGCTATATTATATAATTTTTCCTTATATCTTTGTTGACTCTTTCTTTTTAGAAAAAATTACATAGTTAAGCAAATTTAACTACATATTTACAATATATAACTATATTTTTTAAAATTATAAAAAATAGCAAAATAATTATAAAAAATAGTAAATTACAGTGTTTAAAATATTTTTACTAGTGTATCAATTTTTCACTCTTCTTTCTCCATTTTACTGTCTGTGTTACTGGCACAGATTACAGATCACAGATACAGATCTCATATTCAGTTACAGGAGTCCTCTGGACTCAGATATAGTGGGCCCAAGCTGCATACCCAGGGGGCCGACCAGGTGCTCATAGTTATTAGGTGAGTGGAGTGAATTTATGTTTGGATGGTTTGACCTGGGTAGGGGTATATAGATTGCGTGTTGATTGGCACCTTCCGGCTTATGGGGGCTGGTATAGGTTCTTATATGCCATATATATATATATACATATATATATATATATATATACATATATATATATATACATATATATATATATATATACATATATATATATATATATACATATATATATATACATATATATATATATATATATATATATATATATATGTTACTTGTTAAATTGATAGATAGCAGGACGCCTCATCGATAGGTATGATTCTTATATTCTTTCCAGTACAGTTAAGCTCGATACAGATTCTGTTATTCCAGACAGTTTTAGCTATCCTCTGTCATTTCAGTAACTACCAGTATAATGTTTATCTTCAGTTATGTTCAGTTTTGCTTTGCATACTCGATACCAGTAGTACTGACGCCCGTTGGGGACGTTGTATTACTTGCCTGCAGGTACTCATAGACGAGGAGCTGATCCCTCGTAATTCCAGCCAATACACAGAGTCATCATCTCCTGTCATCCAGAGCTAGACAGCTAGAGGTTTATTCCTTTTCTTTTGTTGTACAGTATGGGTAGGCCGGGGCCCTGTCCTGACCATCTTAACAGTATTCTTAGAGGCTTGTAGATTGTATATTCCCTGTGGTTAGCTGTACCAGTCGTGTGAGGCCGTGTATATGTTTTAGTTTGTTTATGATAGCCGTGTGGGGCATTATTCAGTTGGTAGTGGTGATCTTGTTGGTCACGTAGCAGTTTAGCACTTGTTTTCCTGATTCAGAAATAACTAGACAACATGGTGGCCTTGTCGACCCGCATAGGTTCCTTTATACTATTGTTGTTCTGGTTAGCTATTGTTGTCCTACAAGTGGCTATAGGCCTAGTTGGCCGGAGGCTGTATTTACAACTGTTATATAGCCCGTTGGTTCCATGAACCCAAAGTTAGAGCCAGCCTGGCACCAGAAGTGCTTAGGCTCAGTAGTCCAGGTCTCAGTAGGGCACCAGGTGCCAGTCATGCCTCCAAAGGTGGGGCGTGACAAACTTGGTATCAGAGCAGGTCGTATCCCAGGGAGTCTGCAAGCCGTGCTAAGTAGAGTCTTATCTATGGATGTGTTGTGCACCACATAATATAGACAGGAGGCTGCCAAGCATGATAGGATAGTTACTCTTTCTTCTTATTCAGTCGTGCTGTAGAGCGGTACAGTATAGGGTTGAGTCCCTAAAACTTATCATACTCTTTCGTTACAGATACAAAGTCAGATCAGCGACACCCTATCACAGGCAGAAGTTTGGTTATAGCAGCAGGAGAGGGCACCAGTCAGTTGTAGGGTAACTACAACAGTAGGAGGAGGTGTCAGAGACCTCCCAATGTGATACCTCTATCGGTACCATCCCCAGTATATTTCTATAACTTCAGAGTAGGAAGTCAGAAGCATAGCGTGTATATGAGTTGTTTTATTTGTTAGATATATAAGATCTGATTAAGATGACAAGTAATCTTAGATTATCGGATAGATGTGAGAAAGAGGGGGAAATGCAGGACTCCCACCTCCATCTTTTCAGATGTGGTACAGTTCCATGTTTCCATTTCGTTGTAGTGAGAAAAGGCTATTCCTACCTCTTAGTTTTGATTCTAGTATAGCAAGGGGCATAAGGATTGAGGCAATGTTGCCCAAAGTAGGCAATAAGTGAAGATTGATTGGTTGATTCCAGAAAGGGTTAAAAAGAGTAAGGAGCCCCTATGATTACATAAGTTGTGCAGACCCTTACGGTAATAAGTCAGAAAAGCGAGTAAGACTACTAGCTTACTCGAAGTGGGTGTAAAAGACCTGTCAATGATGAACTCACAGTAATGGTTAAGTTTGAGTCAGAAAAAGGCCAAGTCCGCCATAACACACTAACAACGGCAGGATATACCTGCAAGATAATAGTTATGATTTCAGTTGTGATACTGAAAGGTAGGAAGGTCATGTGAATCAGATGGGTCTGACTGCAATCCAGAAGAAGTATAAGCTGAGACTTGACCAGTAACCTTATTAACAATGTAAGGCAGGTACCTTGAACCCCAGAGCTCAGTTTAAGCAAGATAAGGGGAAAAAGCAGGAATACCAGATTGTGAGGGGAAACTAGAATCACCTCCAGATTGATAGAATATCGTGTATTAAGGACTAAGCCTCGGACTGACAGTTAAGAGATAGTAAGGTTATAGTCCAAAATGTTATGGTATGTCAGGAAAGTTAAGAAAGTGCCGACACAGAGACTCTAATCTAGTGCGGCCTAGAGATAAGGCCCAGTAGATAGTCACGGGCCCTTAATATAATGACAAGTAAAACGACAAGGTCCAGAGGTTGACCCCATGTTGTAAGAGTGGCGAAATTTCAAATAGCAGATCATAGCTAAAGTGCATGTGTTGTTGCTTCCAGAATGGGATGAAAATCTAATAAAATGGTACAAGAGGACTGGAGATATCATTAGACTGTAGAAGCAGTATATCATGTGCAGTATGAAATTCAGTAAAGTATGTCAGAGATTACGTATTACTACAAAAAAAATTCAGTATGTATTGTACGTAGTTGTTGATATATATATATATATATATATATATATATATAGATATCAGATATGCTGTGAGTAGCTGGCCATAGGGGTTACAGTCACACAGATTCTGGTTAGCTGCTAGGAAGTATATACAGATCGTACTGCAGGACCCCTCGCCAAAAAGGGGGAAGGTTAAGTGTGATTCACGTATGAAGCCATAGAAACTTTCTCGGTTCTCAGTTTATTGAGTTAATGGACTTATATGCTTGTTGTCAGATCTAGACTTCAGCAGCTCACAAGAGTTAGTAGCCTGAATCAGGGGGTTAGATGATATGGGCACAGTTAGACGGTCTAACGACCAGCTAGCACCTGTATTAGCAGGGAAGTATCCCTAAAGACCAGTAACGTTATCACATGTGCCAGAACCAAAAATAGAGACCAAATAAGCCTATTCCAGAGGTTAGCAACACTAGAATTCTCCAGTATGTTAAGTGGTCGTACATCGTTTTTCCAGCCTTGTAGGTGAGAGTCAGCTTTAGTCAACCTAGCAGTTATCATGTAGAACACCCCGCAAGTTAGCCAGCCATCCCAGTCAGACAAACCCGTGGGTAGCCTAGGGAGGGATACACATCAGTAGTCAGTGACGGACTAGTACCTCAGCGGATTCTCGTAAGATATTTAGATACAGAGTCCTAGAAGAAGGCCAGTCTTTACAGAATTGCTTATAAGACCAAGAATTTCCTAGAACAGCAGTATAGATCCAAGTGGATATGAACTAGGCATAAGGAATTGGTAGTACTCTGCTAGCCCAGTGTTTACTAAGACAAGGAAGTCGGTAGGTTCCCTATGAAGATCCACGGACCGATCGCCTGAGAGTAAGTCCGACTAAGCCCAACTTTACAATTGTTCAATTAGAAGACCAAAGCAGTTAGCTGTCCACAACTCCGCAGTTATGCATGAGCTACAGATGTCTGAGTAGGACATTTAGAGCATTGTTAGACTACTTCAGCATACGGGTCATTCGGCCCAGCTATTCAGTTATCCACGACTATTCAGCCAGATAATTAAAAATTATGATCACTATCGGGATCCTCTGATCAGATACATGCACATGGTGTGCAGACAGTCATACGGATTATCCCAGCAGTGAGTAGCATTAGCATGTGGGCCATAAGGCCAGATGAGCTCTAGCTATACAGAGAGGTTACATGTCAGTTTCTCCGGTATGATAAATCAGTATGACCGTCAATTACATGCCAATTTCTCTAAATGTTAATCTGGATGAATTTAGTAGTCTTTTTGGTCACATCGTGTCGAAGGTTGGTATACAGATAGATACACAGAAAATAGAAGCAGTGAAAACATGGCCCAGACCTACCACTCCGACCGAGGTACGCAGTTTCCTGGGGTTAGCCCGGTACTACAGAAGGTGTGTGGAAGGATTTTCCACTTTTGCAGCACCTCTGACTAAACTGACGTAGGAAACATCAAGGTTCCAGTAGACTGAGGTATGCGAGTAGAGTTTTCAGGTAACTGAGGATGAAGTGTTATGATGTAAAGGCCGCCCTTGTATTCCAGGTGTTGCAGGACTTCGCCATCAGATTATGGGCGAGGTACACTATGCTCGTCATTCCCTTTATCCAGGTTCGACCAAAATGTACCATGATGTGAAAGAAATCTACCGGTAGCCAGGAATGAAGAAAGGAATAGCAGAATTCGTAGCTCACTGTCCCAACTGCCAGCAGATAAAAGCTGAACATAAAAAACCAGGCGGACTGATTTAGGATATAGCTGTGCCTCTATGGAAAGGGGAAGTAGTACACATGGATTTTGTAGCAGGATTTCCCCACACCAGGCGGAGATATTACTCGATTTAGGTAATTGTTGACAGACTGATAAAAAAAACCGGCTCATTTTCTGCCAGTAAGGGCTACGTTTTCTGCCAAAGATTATGCTGAGCTGTATATCAGAAAAATAGTCAGGTTACACGGTGTTCCAGTGTCCATTATCTCCGGCAGATGGGCGCAAATTACAGCTAAATTTTGGAAGTTATTTCAAAGAGGCTTGGGGACACAGGATAACCTGAGCACAGCTTTTCATCCTCAGACGGATGGGCAGGCAGAACGCACTATTCAGACGCTCGAGGATATGCTGCGAGCGTGTGTGTTGGACTTTGGAGGTAGCTGGGGTGAGCACTTACCACTTATTGAGTTTGCTTATAACAATAGTTACCACTCAGCTATCCAGATGGTGCCCTATGAAGCATTATATGGGCGAAGTGTAGATCTCTAGTTGGTTGGTTTGAGGTAGGAGAATCAGCATTAATTAGGCCGGGTATCATTCATCAGTCAAAGAAAAAAGGTAAAGCTTATCAGAGAACGCCTACCGACTGCTTAGAGCCTCCAGAAATCATATGCTGACGTGCGGCGCAGAAACTTGGAGTTTAATGTGAATGACTGGGTATTCTTGAAAGTCTCTCCAATGAAAGGGGTGATGAGATTCGGCAAAAAGGCAAGCTTAGCCGAGATTTGTTGGGCTTTATCAGATTCGTCGACGAATAGGCCAAGTGGCATATGAGTTGAACTTACCTCCAGAATTAGAGTCCAGTTTTTCACGTGTCCATTCTGAGGAAGTATATAGGAGACCCCTCTATAATTGTCCCAGTTCAGGATGTCCAAGTTACGGAGGAGCTGGCTTATGAAGAGGTTCCAGTAGCTATACTAGACCGGCAGATTTGCAGATTAAGAACTAAAGATGTTGCTTCGGTCAAAGTATTATGGCATAATTGAAACCGACAGGAAATGACTTGGGAGGTAGACGAAGATATGAAAGCCAGATATCCCCAGTTATTCCAAACCTAGCAAGCTAGAGGTATGTTTTTATTACTGTTGCCTTATATTTATGTGTATAAGTGAGATGCTAACTTCAGTTTAGTGAAATGAATGTTGTAGCATTGTGTGGAGTATCCGTATTGGACTTTTCTGCATTTCAGGATTTTTGAGATAGTCCATATTACAGGGGAAACTCTACCGAAATTTTTCTAGAATAAGTCAAGTAAGTTGAAATTCTTGCAAGTAGAAGTTTACATTCGAGGATGAATGTTCTTAAGGGGGGAGGATGTTACACCCCATAAATTCTTGACATTTAGATGGCCTATTCGCATGTTGGTTAAGAGTTGTAGAATATCGTACATGCTAGAAAAAGGCCCGGGGGAAGAACGGACAAGCGCCGCATCGAACCGTCGCAAGAGGAGGCCGGGAAGACCCCCTCTGTGATGGCAACATGCCACAGAGGCCGTCCCTCCGCGATGGCCAATGTGCCACGGAGGGGCTGTCCAGGCTCAAGCATATAAACCCCTCCACTTTGGTTTTATTTCATTTCAACTTATAATTTCCAACAGAAACGAAGGGGAACAGGGGAGAACGAGGATTCCTTATAAATATTCATCCGATTACGCTGTCAAACACAGTCCAAACTCAAATTAACCTCGGATACCGAAGTATAAGGTTGTAGGGAGCATTCCTACGGAGTTAGTTTTGTGAAATTCGGCCGACGAACCGTCGTCCTACTGAGCTAAGGTAAGTGGAATTGCTCCAAATTAGTGTCAATATACTCCTATCCCTAAAGTGAGTATTTCTCCCTTCTGGACTTTCGAGAAATAGCGAGTTTTCGGCTGTTTTCGATAAGTTTGGGCTATATATATATATTCAAAGTAGTGTTTTCTTCGAGAATATTGATGAATTTAGTTCTAATTGCTATGAATATGAATGCAGTTGGAAGAAATAGCTGAATATTGTCTGAGTTATGCTAGTTAGCCGGAAAGCCGACAACTGAGGTATGTACCGCCGCATTGACAGGTATGATTCTTATCTTCTTTCCAGTACAATTAAGCTCGATATAGAGTTTGTTATTCCAAACAGTTTTAGCTATCCTCTGTCATTTCAGTAACTACCAGTATACTGTTTATCTTCAGTTATGTTCAGTTTTGCTCTGCATACTCGATACCAGTGGTACTGATGCCCGTTGGGGATGCTGCATTACTTTCCTGCAGATACTCATAGATGAGGAGTCGATCCCTCGTAATTCCAGCCAGCACACAGAGTCATCAGCTCCCGTCATCCGGAGCTAGACAGCTAGAGGTTTATTCCTTTTTTTTGTTGTACAATATGGGTAGGCCGGGGCCCTGTCCCGACCATCTTAACAGTATTCTTAGAGGCTTGCAGATTGTATATTCTCTGTGGTTAGCTGTACCGGTCGTGTGAGGCCGTGTGTATGTTTTAGTTTGTTTATGATAGCCGAGTGGGGCATTATTCAGTTGGTAGTGGTGATCTTGTTGGTCACGTAGCAGTTTAGCACTTGTTTTCCTGATTCAGAAATAACTAGACAGCATGGTGTCCTTATCGGCCCGCATAGGTTCCTTTATACTACTGTTGTTCTGGTTAGCTGTTGTTGTCCTACAGGTGGCTATAGGCCTAGTCGGCCGGAGGCTGTATTTACAGCTATTATATATTCCGTTGGTTCCATAAACCCAAATTTAGAGCTAGCCTGGCACCAGAAGTGCTTAGGCTCAGTAGTCCAGCAGTCCAGGTCTCAGTAGGGCACCAGGTGCCAGTCATGCCTCCCAAGGAGGGGCATGACATTTTTATCCTTTTATCTATGTATCAATGTCTTATATTTTTTATTTGTGTATTAATTTTTCACTCTAAATTGTTATGTATCATTTTTGTCATTATTGTATCTAATTTTTAAATTGTGTGCTGTGTTACCTAAGTGTCAATAGTATAACTATTGTGCATCCACTTTTCATTATCTGCACTTTAAATTGATATCCATTTTTTATTTCAGAAACTGAGTTATGTTGTGAAAAGCCACCAACAAAGTCTCCACACATGATTTGTTTCTCAAATGAACACATTGTGGAAGATCTAAGGACCAAATTGATACCTCTAACAGATTAATTTATTCAGCAATACTTGTTTTGGTGTTTATCTCAACCTGTCACATTGTGCAGTTTAGGCACAAATAGCAAGGTGCTTTATGGTCTTTGAGTTAGATCAGAAAAATAATGAAGAGTTTTGGATGCGGGTCAATTGTACTGTATTACGGTTTACCTATAGAGAATTTGAATTCGATAACATGTCTGACTTTTTATTTTCTAGGGAGAATCCAAATAGACTTATCCACACATACTTTGGGGGAAGAATGATTGTGAAAAAGTCTTACTTAATTGACCGGTTTCAGAGGAAGGTGTGGAGGGAAGCAACATGGATGTACTTAAAATATTTTTGCCATATTTCATCAAAACCTTTATATATTCAAGAGATATAACCCGTTAAATCCCTACAATCTATTTTGATCTTGTTGAGAATGGATGATACACCAAATATCCTTGGGGTAAGAATGTTTTTCTCACTTTGTTAAAATCAGTCAAGCATACCATGATATATGAGAAGTAATTTTATCAACTAATTAGTATGACTCTTGCAATGCAAGTATGACTTTACGAGTGTTGTTCTGACGTTGACCCTAAGATTGTTGTAAGAGTTGGTAATTTCATTCCTAAAATTTTGAATTGGAGAGTTGTTACCAATAAGATCCCTTACGCAGAACTGATGGAAGGGATATTTAGTAGCAAGAACAACCTAGTAATGATTCTTTTAAATTCTTTTCGTAGTTTAATTTTAATTTTCACATTATTCTTTATGTTTTAAAGCATCCATATGATGTATCATAATTAAATATAAAAATGACAAAAACATACAGTAAGACGTCGTCTACAGTTTTGATACATTTAAAAATATCAATAATTACTAATACATATGCATGATACACAATAAGATGTCTTCTATAATTTTTATACATGTAGAAGTATCAACATAATTACTAATACAAAATATATGATACACAACAATCTGTTTATTCATTTTTGATACATGCAAAATTATCAATTTTTTATTGGTACATATATCTTATACACAATTAACTATTTTTGTTCATTTTTGATACATGTATATTTACTTTTTAAATATATTTTAGTAATTATGTTACATAGTTTTCAAGTGAAGTATGCATGTGACATATCAAATTTATGATCATCATATCTGATTTTATCGTTTTCTTCACTGGCAGTTCGTGTTTACAAATATTTCACTGATCCCAAATAAAATTGAAGTCTACCAGTTGATCGAACCTACTATTATTGATTTTGAGGCGCACCGATCCACACATCAAGTTCTACAACTCATGTTTTGAGGCACAAAAGGCCCAACCAAAATATTGGTGCGTCTCCGTACAAACCTTCAAAAAAGTCAATATTAGAGGTTGCCTACCAACAAACCCTCAAGAGGATTATAAATCAAAAGCGTGCGTCACCAACAAAGAAACATAAACAAATATAGTGATCAGAAAAATCAAGCAAACAGACTGTCAAATCAAAATCACACACTGTCACTGAAGAAAAAGCAAAGGCAAATTGGAGCGAATCAGATGAGGTTATGTTGTTGAGGCAAGATATTATGTTATTCAAGAAGCCAATACGTAGATATTTTACACTATTAAAGTACTACTTTTTTAGATGACAGTTACAAAAATCGACACTGCATCAAATATTGACATTTACCTTTTTTATTAGGTTGATAATCAGTTTACGGATATATGTAATTTTATCAAAGATCATTTTGTAAAAGTTATGGAGGTTATAAAAGCGAAATTCATTTCAACGTAGTGATCATTAATTCAAAGGTAATCTAAACTACAATACATAATATTCTCAAATATATGTGTTTTTAAAGAAAATTTAAATTTTTAGCAGGGTGTTGACAGCGAAAACTCTCCCGATATGTTGGATGGTTATAGGGTAGTAACTTGCAACACTTGGCGATACAAGATAACCAAGCCGGCTATTCTCATATCAACAAGGATGCAGAGGTACCTGTTTATATCAATTTAAATGTATGAATTCATAAATAATACTGAAGGGTATATATAGGTTATCAAAGAATTTATTGACACTATATGTATAGATTTTGCATTTGTCTTTAAATAATTGAAACTGTATGTATAAATTAAACTATATCAAAGAACCTTTTTTCATACTATATATATAATTTTGTTAAGTATAAAGATTGTTTGATAATAACTTAACTTATTTATTGAAACAAGTTTCTATTGATGCAACAATTACTAAAGTGCTATATGATGTGAAAAAAAAGGGCAAAGTGAATCTTATAGATACTAAAGATGATACATTCATGGAGATTAAAAATGATGCATGTCGTGACGATGTATCTCACATGGAGAAGGGTTCAAATACAATGGAGTATCAAAATGTTTAACAATCAAAAGAATCAACAGTTCAGAAAATTGATACACCCATTGAATTTGAATTGGATGATGATCAATTGCCAAACCAAATTTCAGATACTAGGATCACTATATACCGCCCAATTTGCCTAGATTATTCCATGCCAATGCACAAAAACAGGCAACCTGACCCATGGAATAGGTCTTTATATTGGACGAATTTTGATTCTGCTTCAGCCAAATTTATCATTCTGACTCCAATTTTAGACATGAATCATCTATTTGAGAATGCCTCTATATTCGATCCACATAACAACAACTTTCTCAAATCATATGCCAAACGAATACAAGAGGGGTTGCTAAAAACCATGCTCATAAGTAAGTTTTTTGGCATAAATTTCTTTTATGATTTTATAATTTAATTTTTTATTATTGATTTTTACATAAAATTTATTTTTCAGGAAGGACAAGGATAAACATTACAAAAAACAGTCAGCAATCCTTCAGATATCATTCGACTTTGTCTTTAAAATTATGGTAGATAAAGATTGGTTTTACTTATTATCTTTTGCTAGTTGATGCTGAAATGACGAGGTATAACTACTATAATTTTAATATCAAATTTAATTACCACTTTGTTAAACATTCCTATTTGAAAAACAACAAACCTTTCAGATTACTTGAAAATTTTTTAAATACAAATATCAGATACATCAATTTATGTTGTGTCTATATATTTTTTATACACATTCTTCATACATACTACACACATATCAAAACTAATATGATCAATTTTTCTAGAATATGGATGTTATTTTCTACTACTTGCAGAAAAAGGGCAAGTATGATTTAAATGAAAATTTTAGATACACCACAGTTGATTGCATTTTCAAGACAAGAATTAAAGAGATATATGACAAGTATGCACAAAAAGATAGGGACATTAGCATAGCAAGAGAAGATGATGTGATATGTGATTATATTAAGGGATCCATCCAGGCTAATCGCTAATGTCCCATGGCACATAGTGGATGCAGTTTTGATTCCATTCAACTGCAAAGACAGACATCATTGAATTTTGATTGTTGTGTATTTTAGATACATATGTATCAAAATTTATGATTCATATCATTCTGCAGGTCACGATACTTCTGTCATGGATGAAGTTCACAAACTGGCAAAATTTTTATCAATTTATTTAATGCTTAGTGGATTCTACTGTGACAAAAAAGATACCGAATGGTCAAGGGATGAATCTTACATGGAAAAAACACAATCTGAACCTTTAGAGTTTCAGTTCGTCGACAACTTGCCTCAACAAGCTGATGGAAACATGAGCGTTTTCATGATAACAGTAATTTTTTTATACATATCATTAGGTGCTATTATTTCAATTTTTATTAACGTCTGTCTTTTTTTGCTATAGGGAATGTGGTGTTTATGTAGAAACATACAAGAAATACTTAAGCAAGTGGATTTGAAGCAAATCTGCACCACTCTAGATAAAGTGCACTCTTGTGAGATTATAAATCTTGAAAAAATGAGAGCGGCACAATTAGTGATAATGAAGCGCTGGCAAAAACCTATCAGACCATTAAACGAGACTATATCTTAATCAGACATTGTTATTGAATAGATATTTTTTGAATTTAAACTCTCTGTATATTTTTAGTATTTTTATAGATTTATTTTTGTATGAAATAACTTGTTTATTAATGAAAATATTGATACTGTGATATACTATATCACATTATCTATTATTATATTGTTTTTATAATACATTATTTCTTTTAATTATAGATGTGATTATTTAACACATGATAAATATGTATATCTATATGTACATTTCTTATGTATCATTTCATGAAGATATATCGGTATGTTGGTGGAACAATATGTCACGACCCGAGCTAGAACTCCAGATCAAGATACGGGACCTAGAACCACGAATGGCTCCAAGTTGACCCATGACATGAACATGATAACTAAAGAACATACATTAAAAGGAATCTGATAACTGAAACATGAATAAGCGGAACTCTGAATAACATAACGATCATAAAACAGAGTCAACACTCGATAAAGCTAAAAATCTATACAATGTCTGATAAACCTCTAACATGTCTGATGAGCTGATGGGAAAACATTCCCAAATAGTTTGCTAAAGTATGAAGCTGAATATAGCATAATCAAATAATAAACTGAATGTCCTCGGAAGATGAGGACTAATCAACAATGGGAACTGAACTAAGCAGCGGGAAGCTGGACTAATGGCGGAAATAAGTCTGAATGTCCGGACCTGTATCATGAAACGATACAACATACAGTATGCAGTCAGTACTTGAAATGTACTGAGTATGCAAGATAAGTAAAACATGATGAGTAAATGTTAACTGAAATCATACATATAAACATAAATCATAATATCATGAGAGTAATGACTGCATGCTGAAATCTGAATGTGAAACATATATAGCCATAAACTGAATATCATATCTAAATAGAATGACCTAAAGCTAAAAATAGAAATCATATGACTTGTCATAGCTGAAAACTTAAGTGAAAGCTCACAAACTGATCATTGGGTCAAACCTGTTGTAAAACATAATGTCATAAATCATGAACATGAATAACTGAAATTATGAGGAACAATGGGATATTCGTCACAACCGACACCATCATGATAGAGCTTACATGATGCCCCAACTATCATACTCAAGTGGAAAAAGGCGTCCAAAATCTTACCAGGGCTAAGGACACTACCATGATATCGATATCAAGCTGAGGGTCCCTTATGGGCGGGGAAAAATCTCTTGAGAGGTCCCAAATAAATATACAAATCTATGTTGGTGCGTAGTTCTGAGATCAGAGAATCTTGAAACCCCAAGCCCACTCGGTGCTAGATACTACTCCAAAAAAATGCATAGTGCTCTCATCATTTTTTCAACGAAGCTGAAATCATAATCACATGCATAGTCTGAAATCTGAACATGGGGAGTCTTGACTCCAAAACATATCATAAGCTGTAGTGGGAGTCTTGACTCCAAAACATATGATAAGCTGATTTTATTAGCCTCGGCTAAATCATGAAAACATACTTAACTTGTGTAGGCTTGCCCAAATCTTAAATCACGCATACTTAAAATTAACTTCATAAGTCAAAATTATGAATTCATACATGGGTAGTTTATAAGCATTCATTCATGCTAGATATCTCATCATACTTGAAATCATGAATCATAAACTTGACTTTTCATAAAACTTGCATCATAGGGCATAATTTTCCAAAAATTGAAATCATGATTTCATAATAAATTTGAATATAAAATTGGCCCATAAAATCTTAAAATATTCTTTGGAACATGAGAAAAATTGACCCATAGATATATCATAGAGAAATTCATAAAATTGGGTTAAAACCCTATAAGATCATAAACTTGAATTCATGAACTTGAGGAGAATTTGGGTATGAGATTTAAAGAAAACTCTCATTCATAGTCCTACATACCTGGATAAACTGATTCTCAACATGTCTTTGAAAATCCTAGAGAATTGGGGAAGAATTGATAGGATTTCTAGATTGATCTTCCAAGAGAATTTAAAACTTTGCATGCATGGGGAAGCCTAATGATTTGAGATAGGAAAAACCCTCTTAAAAAACTTCTTTAGGGCTTAAAATGACATAGTTTAGGACTTAGGAGCTTAGAGTTTACGGAAATATCCTTAATAATTTCACAGAAAAAATTGCACTGCTAGTTGCTACGACTCGTATCACGAGTCGTATAATCCTCCCACGACTCGTGGTTTGCTCCCGTGTCTAATTTTATCCAACTCTCTGAAGATTTCCATGATCTCCTATCACGACCCGTTACTCCCTACTACGAATCGTACAACCACTCGTACAACCAGCACCTGAAAAGTCCAATGACCTGCTATGAATACTGACCATGATTCGTACCCACACACCATAAATCATGGTGGGGACTCGTGGTTGGGAGGGTGAACTTATATCTTTTCACCACGGGTCATCCTACGACCCGTACAATCAACCAATGACTCGTACAATGAGTCGTACTGAGAAAACTTCTAGATTTTTCTGCTAAACCTACTTCCAATCTCAAATCTAGTCTTAGAAACTTTTGGGATATTAAAATATTTTTCCCTTGGGAACATCCATGCTCAAATGTGGGTTAAGCATACTAAAAGGTTGGAGAAAAGAAACTGCAATTCCAAATACTAAACATCTAAAGCTGAAAACTGATAGAGTGACTGACTCCGGATTGAAATACATGACTTAACTGAATTCATGAATCATACATACATTCTAAAACATAAAAAGAACTGAGAGACATGAAATTAACATGAAACTAAATAGTGTACTAAGGAGGAAACTGATACATCCTGCTGAAACTGAGTCGAAAGGGAAAATATGTGGATATCTAGCTCACATATCTGCTTCGGCTTCCCACATAGCTCCCTCAACAAACTGATTCCTCCATAAAACCTTCACTGAAGCTACTTCTTTATTTCTCAACTTTCAAATATGACAATCAAGGATCTCAACATGAACCTCCTCATAGGTAATGCTATCCTTCACACTTATGCTCTCTACCGGGACAACTAAAATCGGGTCACCAATGCACTTCTTCAATAGTGATACATGAAAAACTGGATGTACTGAGGCTAACTCTGCTGGTAGCTCCAACTCATATGCTACTTTGCCAACTTGCGTCAGAATCCTGTAAGGACCAACATATCGGGGACTTAGCTTCCCTTTCTTTCCAAACCCTATAACTCCTTTCATGGGAGACACGTTTAGAAGTACCTAATCGTCAACCTCAAAATCAAGTTCTCTCCTTCTCACATCAGCATACGATTTTTGTCGACTCTGAGCCATTTTCAGCCTATCTCTAATAAGATGAACCTTTTCCATGGCCTCGTGAACTGAATCTGGCCCTATCAGCGTAGCCTCGCCTACCTCAAGTCATTCGATAGGTGATCTACACCTTTGCCTATAAAGAGCCTCAAATGGATCCATCTGATTGATGGAGTGGTAGCTTTTATTGTAGGCGAACTTAATGAGAGGTAAATGATCATCCTAACTACCCTTGAAGTTAATCACACACACGCTCTCAACATGTCCTTAAGAGTCTGAATGGTCCGCTTGGCCTAACCATCTGTTTGCAGGTGAAAAGCTGTTCTAAGCTTCACTTGAGTACCAAGGCCATTCTAAAACGACCTCCAAAATTAAAAGGTGAACTGAGTACCCTTGTCCAAAATGATGGACAAGTGAATTCCATGCAACCGAACTAACTCCCCAATGTACAATCTAGCATAGACCTCAGTTGAATCGGTAGTTTTGACTAGTAGAAAATGTGCTGCTTTGGTCAACCTGTCTACAACTACCTATATAGAGTCGTACTGTCAGCGTGTATGAGGTAACCCTGTGATGAAGTCCATATTGATATCCTCCCACTTCCAAGTAGGGATACTAATATCTTGTAGCATACCTCCAAGTCTCTAATACTCAACTTTCACTTGTTGACAATTCGGACACCTAGCCACAAACTCCGTTATATCCTTCTTCATGCCATTCCACCAATAGACCTCACGTAGGTCATGGTACATATTGGTGGCACCTGGGTGGATCAAATACCTAGATCCATAAGCCTCACCCAACATCCTCTCCCTCAAGTCATCAACACTCGGAACACATAAGCGACCCTGATAACGAAGTACACCATCCCCCTCTTGGGAGAAGACCTCCACCTTCTGATTCTTGACAACTTCCTTTAGCTTTACCAAGATAGGATCCTCTTCTTTCTTAGCCTTGACCTCGGCCACCAATGAAGATTCTGACCGATTTAGAACAATGACACCACTATCTATTGAGTTAACAAGGTGAACCCGTAAACGAGCAAGCATATGAACACCCTTTGACAACTCCTTCCTCCCATCCTCAACATGAGACACACTTTCCATGGACAACTTACTAAAGGCATCCACCACTACATTGTCCTTGCCTGGATGATAAAGGACACTGATGTCATAATCCTTGAGAAGATCTACCCACCTCCTTTCTTACAAATTCAGGTCCTTTTGATTGAAGACATACTTAAGGCTCTTGTCGTCCGTGAATATATCCACATTCACCCCATATAAGTAGTGCCTCTAAATATTTAACGCAAACACCACCGCTGCCAACTCTAGGTCATGCATCGGATAATTTTTCTCATGCATCTTAAGCTATCTAAAGGCATACGCAATGACCTTACCGTGATGCATCAGCACACAACAAAGACCAACCTTTGAGGCATCACAATACACCACAAATCCATTCGTGCCCTTTGGTAGAGTCAATACTGTGGGTGAAGTAAGTCGAGTCTTTAAATCTTGAAAACTCCTCTCATAGGCATCCGACCACTGAAAACTGACTTTCTTTTGGGTTAACTTAGTCAACGGTGCTGTAATGGACAAGAATCCCTCAAAAAACCTTCTATAATATCCAGATAAACCCAAGAAGCTCTTGATATTTGAAGGTCTAACTGGTCAAGGCCAATTCTTTACCGCCTCTATCTTTTGAGAGTCCACCTGTACACTCTGTCTTAACATCACATGGCCCAAAAACACTACTGAGTTCAGCCAAAACTCACATTTTCTGAATTTAGCAAGCAATTGGTGATCCTTGAGAGTCTGTAGAACAATCCTCAAATGAGCGGCATGCTCCTCCTTTCTCCGTGAGTATATGAGAATATCGTCTATGAAGACAATCACGAACATAGTCAAATACAGCTTGAACACCCCTATTCATTAAATACATAAAAGTTGCAGGAGCATTCATTAGCCCAAAAGACATAACTACGAACTCATAGTGACCACACCGAGTCCTAAAAGCTGTCTTCGAAATGTCACTCTCTCTAACCTTGAACTGATGGTAGTTTAGTTTGAGAATCACTTAGCACCCTAAAGTTGGTCAAATAAGTCATCAATTCTTGGGAGGGGATACTTGTTCTTGATTGTGACCTTGTTCAACTGCCGATAATCAATGCACTTCTAAGGGAACCATCCTTCTTCTGAACAAAGAGAACTGGAATTACCTAGGGGGATTTACTAGGCCTGATGATACCCTTATCTTTGAGATCTTTCAACTACTCTTTCAATTCCTTGAGCTCAACTAGAGCCATTCTGTAAGGAGGAATGGATATAGGTTGCATATCATGGAGAAGGTCGATACCAAATTCAATCTCCCACTCGGGAGGAACTCCTAGTAGATCATCGGGAAACACCTCCGAATACTCACACACTATAGGAACTGTCTGAAGAGTTGGGGTCTTGAATGTCGCATCCTTAACCCGAAATAGTTGGTACACATAGCCTTTAGAAATAATCTTCCTGGCATTAAGGTAGTAAACAAAGTGACCTACAGGCACAACTGAACTACCTTTCCATTCTAGGACTAGCTCACCTAAAAATCGAAACTTTACCATTTCGGTTCTACAATTTACTGAGGCATAACATGCATGCAGCAAATCCATACCAAAGATAACATCAAAATCAGTCATGTTTAACTCTACTAAATCAGCTGAGGTGACTTTCTGAAGGACTATGATAGGGAAATTTTTATATACTCATCGAGCTATATTGAGTCACCGATTAAAGTAGAGACTGCGAAGGGTTCTGATAGAATTTTGAGACTGACTCTGAAACTAATAGCAACATAAAGAGTCATAAAAGAGAAGGTATCCCCTGGATCTAAGAATGTAAACACATCAAGATGTAATACTCGTAACATACCAGTGACCACATCTGGAGAGACCTCCTGCTCCTGATGAGATGAGAGGGCATAAAATATATTTTGACGCTGACCACCACCTGTACTAGTGGATTCACCCTGCTGAGCTGAGCATGATGGTGGAGCTTTTGAACTGGTGGTTGGGTCACGACCTCTACTATGACCCTGTTTGGCTGAAGGGCAGTCTCTAAGAAGATGTCCAGGCTTCCCACACTCGTGAAACGTGCCTAAACTCACTAGGCACTCTCCAGTGTACCTCCTACCACACTTGCTGCAAATTGAAATGTTGGGCTCTCCTATGCTCCCCTAACCTCTAAATCCTGATGCCCCACTCCTCTAATCATGCCTAGGTCTAGAAAGAACATTGGCTGATGATGGCACTAGGGATGATAACTTCTGGTGGGACTGCTGACAATGTCCTCCATAGGACCTCTACTAAAACTATCTGTAACTCCTTGTCCTGGCCCTCGTAGCTTCTCTCTGCTTCTCCTTTATCTGATTTGGATCTATCTGTTGGGCGTATATAACTAATTGTGAGAAGTCTAGATACTGTTCAGCATAGCAGTCCTACACTCTTTGACCAGCGAGTCTGATACCCCGTTCACAAACCTACTCATACGAGCCCTCTGATCTGCAACCATCTCCGGCGCATACTTAGACAGTCGGGTAAACTCCAAGGCATACTCTTGCACAGTCCTGTGGTACTACTTCAAGTTGAAAAACTTTGCCGCCTTCGCCTCCCTCAACTCCCTAGGGAAGAACCTATCCAAGAAGGCAGTCACAAACTCATCCTAACTAACGGGGACTACTCCCACTGATCTACCATCCTTCCATTGGTGGTACCATATGTAAGAATCCCCCTTAAGCTGATAGGAGGCTAAATCTGCACTCTCCTCTCCAGTCACCACATAATCTGGGTGATCTCTACACCTCCTCAATAAACTCATGTGGGCACTCATACACTTTTTGTAACACCTCGGATAATTTGAATGATAAAATCGTGCTTTTGAGATAGGATTAATAGTAACAAATTGGCTAAAAAGGAAGTGTTATGATTTATTTGAGTCACTCTATTATCATTTTTAATATTGTACATCGATCAAATTGTAGAATAAAATTCGGAAATAGTTATCGCTAAATTTCCTTCTTAAGATTCTTTGAAATTTAGGTCAAATGTATCGAAGTTCTCTCCCAATGTAGAGTTAGGGGGTGTGAGACCTATAAAATTAAAGATCTATGAGTCTAGTTTCCAGTGCCAAACTTTTTGTCAATATGACTTCGGAGTAGAGAGCTATTCGCGAGACTGCGCAAGCAGGCACCTCATAAGGTCTTAAGGCGGTGGAGAAGTATAAATAGCCCCTTGGTCGGTTGTTCTTCATCAAAAATTTATTTTCAAGCATATATTTCTTATGAAACCTCTCTCAAGTTCTCTCCATGATTTCCTTTGGGTTTTGGGGCTAGAATCCATGGCTTAACATGATTTTGGCATCGGAAAGTTGGGAATCGCGTGTAGTCCATGTTTGGTGTTTTTCCAGGCTGTTGGTGGCTGTTTCGTGGTGAAGCTATTGGTAAGACTTCTTTCTTTGGTTTTCTTTTAGTGCTTAAGGTTGGTCATAGGTGTTTTCACCTCAGTAGGTTGTTGTCTCAGAGTTTATACCGTCGAATTCCTATGAATCTTGTCGGGTAAGCTTCATTTGTCTTGTTTTGTTATTGAGTTGTGTTGGCTGCGTTTTGGCTGAATATTGGACTGGATTTAGGCAGTAGATTCATGGTGTTAAAGGCTCAAGTTCGGCTAGGCTTGAATCTAAGGTATGTTAGACTTGTCCCTCCCTTTATCGGCATGAATTCCACAGCCATTGTCGTTCGTGTTGACGTGTGTGTTGACTGTTTGTGATGGCTTATATTTTGCTATTATTGAACTCTTTTTCTGTTGTTTATATGGTGATAATGGTGTGTTTAAGGTGTTGTTTTGTTTGGTGGCTCGGGCTTGAGTGTGGAGAATAGTAGACATGGCAAATTATTAGGCTTGTGTCGAGAGGTCGTATGTGAGGCTTGTGGTTCTTATAGCAAGTTGTGAGCTATTTGAGTGAATAATATTAGGTGATTATGTTTACAAGTGATGACGGTTTAGAGTGGTTAAGGTCGATCGTTGCGACAATGTTTTGTTATATTTGATTCGGCGGTCGTGTTGACCGTGTCAATGGCACGTGATGACCATGGTGACACTTGGGCTGGTTTGGCCGTGTCCTTTGATGTTAGTAGTAAGTAGAGTAGCTTATGTGATTTTTGTAATGTTAAGAATAGACTGGTTTGGATGGTAACCCAAAGCTCGATTAGTAGCTCGTCGGTGGATGAATAGACATGAAAGAATGGTACTGTGTTGTGATAATCAATTGGTGGAGTTTGAGAGCCGGTTATGGGATGTTTTAGCATGTATTATCATTGTTGTTGATTGTGATTGTTGTGATTGTGTGTGTGTTGTACTTGAGGCCTTGTGGATTGTGGATACCCGATGCACGAGAGTTGTTCCGGCTAGGGGTCTAGCCCGAGGTTCCTTGTGGCTTGTGTATACCCGATACATGAGAGTGTTTTCAGCTGAGGGGTTGATCCCAAGGAG
This sequence comes from Datura wrightii, assembly GCA_035772735.1. Lineage (NCBI taxonomy): Eukaryota > Viridiplantae > Streptophyta > Magnoliopsida > Solanales > Solanaceae > Datura > Datura wrightii. The sequence goes on along the minus strand of JASDFA010000002.1, from coordinate 59,401,680 downwards.
TAAAATGACCCACGGGGTTGAGAATGATGTCCTTCGTAGTGTCCAGTTGAGACATGATTCAAGAGTGGTCCGACATGTCTGTGCCTTCCTGGGATAGAGATTGATTCACCCAGATGGATTGAGCTCCACTGACTGTGTGCAGTTGAGAGAGTGTCCAGCAGTTCTTTATTGATGATGTTGATTAACTGGTGTTTCTTGTGATTTGTTTTGCATTATATTGTGGTTTTTTCTTGTGTTGTTTGTTATCTGATAGAAGTAGATGCTAGATGTTGGCTAGTGTTAGCTGAGGGCATTGAGAGGTCTAGAGGCGATGACAGGTGAGCTGGGTCAGCTAGGTTCCATTGTGTTATTATTTACTTTTTGGACTTGCCTGGCTTATGTGAGCTAGGTAGGTTCTATTTGTATACTTGCTTGTAATTGCTAGGCTTATGTGGGCCAGGTAGGTTTTATATGTTTACTTAAGTTCAGTTCTCCTTCTGCGATATTTAGTATATCTGTTGATCTCTAATCTTAGTCTTCCAATTGTTTCTGCCTTTCATGCTCGGTACATTATTGTACTGGCGCCCTAGTTGGGGCGCTTCATTCATGTCTGCAGGCGATGGTAGGCTGTTAGATCAGGTTCTTGGTTGCTGAGTGGAGTTCCAGCTAAGTCAGTGTGCTCTAGTTCTTTCAGAGTTGCCAGAGGTTGAGTTATGGGTAGTTCGGGGCCTTGTACTGATCATTTGATTACTAATGTATTCATAGAGGCTCATAGACATTTCTTGGTTTTAGTATGTTTTTATAGGATAGGTGGGCCATGTTTTTTAGTCATTTAACATTCCGTGGCCTTGACGACATATTGTATTTATTTTTTTAGGTGGTCAGGTGAGCCAGCTTCCGCTATAGTCTATCATCTTATTCTGATTTTATAATTGTTGTGTTGTCTAACCTCATCGGTTCTGGCCTTTGTTTTATTTTTGGGCTTTGTGTATGCTCATATTAGGGGTGGCACCAGGTGCCATTCATGCCTCCCCGGGTTTGGGGTGTGACAGACTTCGTATCAGAGTAGTTCATCCTAGGGAGTCTATGAGCCGTGTCTAGTAGAGTCTTGTTTATGTGTGCATTGCGCAGTGTACTTATAAACAGGAGGCTGCAGGACATTTAAGATTGTTACCCTTCTTTCTAGATCGAAATCGTGCGAGAAATCAGATGTCACAAGAGTCGGGTCTAGACTCACGTTTGCTGACTTTTGCAGGGATGCGTGTAACATGATGAATTATAGCTGTCCAGTGGCTAAACATGGCGACAGGTAAGATTCTTATTTTAATTATGGTTATAGTTCTGTCGCGCCTTGGCATGGTGCAAGGTTTTGTTGTTTGGAGTTGTTGCGGTAGCCTTTTCATGTGAGGCTATGTTGTGCGATGTTGTGCTGTGTCAGTCCTTGAGTTGGAGTCACGCGTGTCATCCAACATTTGAGGACGAATGTTTCTAAGGAGGGAAGGATGTAACGCCTCGGATAATTTGAGCGATAAAATCATACTTTTGAGGTAGGACTAAGAGTACTAAATTGTCTAATAAGGAAGTGTTATGAGTTATTTGATTCACTCTATGATCATATTTAATATTAGACATCGATCAAGTTGTAGAACAAAATTCGGAAAAAGTTATCGCTAAATTTTCTTCTTGAGATTCTTTGAAATTTAGGTCAAATGTATCGAAGTGTTTCTCCCAATATATAAGGATTTAGGGGGGTGTTCAACCTATTATCTATGAGTCTAGTTTCCAGTGCATCAAAACCGTTTGTCAATCCGACTTCGGAGTATAGAGATATTCGCATTTTAGCAAGACCGCGCAGGCAGGCACCTCACAAGGTCTTAAGGAGGTAGAGAACTATATATAGCCGGTCGGTTGTTCTTCATTAAAAATTTATTTTCCAGCATATATTTCTTATGAAACCTCTCTCAAGTTCTCTCCATGGTTTCCTTTGGGTTTTGGGGCTAGAATCCATGGCTTAACATGATTTTGGTGTTAGAAAGTCGGGAATCGCGTGTAGTCCGTGGTTTGGTGTTTTTCCAGGCTGTTGGCGGCTGTTTCATGGTGAAGATATTGGTAAGACTTCTTCCTTTGGTTTTCTTTAGTATTTAAGGTTGGTTATAGGTGTTTTCACCTCAGTAGGTTGTTGTCTCGGAGTTTCTACCATCGAATTCCTATGAATCTTGTCGGGTTAGCTTCGTTTGTCTTGTTTTGTTATTGAGTTGTGTTGGCTGCGTTTTGGAAGAATATTGGACTGGATTTAGGCAGTAGGTTCATGGTGTTAAAGGCTCAAGTTCGGCTAGGCTTGAAGCTATGGTATGTTAGGCTTGTCCCTCCCTTTGTCGGCATGAATTCCACAGCCATTGTCGTCCGTGTTGACGTGTGTGTTGGCTGTTTGTGATGGATTATGTCTTGCTATTATTGAACTCTTGTTCTGCTGTTTATATGGTGATAATGGTTTGTTTAAGGTGCTGGTTTGATTGGTGGCTTAGGCTTGAGTGTAGAGAATCATAGACATGGCAAATTATTAGGCTCGTGTCGAGAGGCCATATGTGAGGTGTGTGGTTCTTGTAGCAAGTTGTGAGCTATTTGAGTGAATAATATTAGGTGATTATATTGAAAAGTTATGAGGGTTTAGAGTGGTTAAGGTCGATGGTTGTGACGATCTGTTGTTATATTTGATTTGGCGGTCGTATCGGCCGTGTCGATGGTGCGTGACGACCATGGTGACACTTGGGTTGGTTTGGCCGTGTCCCTTGATGTTAGTGGTAAGTAGAGTGGCTTGTGGGCTGTTTTTAATGCTTGGGGATATAATAGTTGGGATGGTAACCCTTAGCTCGATTAGTCGCTCGTTGGTGGATGAATAGACATGAAAGAATAGTACTGTGTTGTGATAATCGATTGGTGGGGTTCAAGAGCCGGTAATGGGCTGTTTTAGCATGTATTATCATTGTTTTTTATTGTTATTATTGTGATTGTGTGTGTGTTGTACTTGAGGCCTTGTGACTTGTGGATACCCGATGCACGAGAGTTGTTCTAGCTAGGGGTCGAGCCCGAGGTGCCTTGTGGCTTGTGGATACCCGACACACAAGAGTGTTTCTGGCTGAGGGGTTGAGCCCAAGGAGTGAAATGACCCACGGGGTTGAGAATGATGTCCTCCGTAGTGTCGAGTTGAGACATGATTCGAGAGTGGTCTGATATATCTGAGCCTTCCTGGGATTGCGATTGGTTCTCCCGGATGGATTGAGCTCCGCTGACTGTGCGCAGCCGAGAGAGTGTCCGGCAGTGTCTGATTGATGATGTTGATTAACTGGTGTTTACTTGTGATTTGTTTGGCATTATATTATGGTTGTTGCTTGTGTTGTTTGTTATTTGATAGCAGTGGATGCTAGTTGGCTGGTGTTAGCTGAGGCCATTGAGAGGTCTAGAGACGATGACAGGTGAGCTGGGTCAGCTAGGTGTCGTTGTATTGTTATTTACTTTTTGGACTTACCGGACTTATGGGGGCTAGGTAGGTTCTATTGTATGCTTGCTTGTACTTGCCAGGCTTATGGGGACCAGGTATGTTTTATGTGTTTACTTAAGTTCAGTTCTCCTTCTGCGATATTTAGTATATTTGTTGATCTTTAATCTTAGTATTCTAGTTGTTTCTTCCTTTCATGCTCGATACATTATTTTACTGATGCACTAGTCGGGGCGCTGCATTCATGCCTGCAGGTGATGGTAGGCTGTTAGATTAGGTTCTTGGTTGCTGAGTGGAGTTCCAGCGGAGTCGGTGTGCTCCAGTTCTTTCGGAGTTGCCATAGGTTGAGTTATGGGTAGTTCAGGGCCCTGTTCCAATCATTTGATTACTAATGTATTCATAGAGGCTCATAGACATTGCTGTGGTTTTAGTATATTGTTATAGGACAGGTGGGCCATGTTTTATAGTTGTTTTCCATTCCATGGCCTTGACGGCATATTGTATTTATTTTTTTTGGTTGGTCAGGTGAGCCAGCTTCTACTATAGTCTATCGTCTTATTCTGATTTTATAGTTGTTATGTTGTCAAACTTCATAAGTCCTGGCCTTTGTTTTATTTTTGGGCATCGTGTATGCTCATATCAGGGGTCGCACCAGGTGCCTGTAATGCCTCCCTGGGTTTAGGGTGTGACACTTTTGACCCCAGAAACTCAGGTGGATTCATCCTGAGAAAGTCTCGAACTCATCGTCGCTGCGTTCCCATTCTGAGGACATGAGCCACTGCCTGTTGATTGAATTGAGTGGTCATCGCTTGTGCCAAGATCTGAAATGCCGCTCTAAACTCAACATGAATGGCCTGCTCGGGCATAGGATCTGCTGGTGCTGGTGAGGCTTGCTAATGCCCGTCTCCATTGCCATTATCGTGGACATTTTCATTTTTATTCCTTCTTCCATTAATTTGGCGTGGAGGCATGTTTCTGCAATCGCGTATAGCACGAGTTAGAAGGATAGAGAGATACTTTATCGCGAGACTTAGATCATGAAAGAAGGAAAATTTCCTAAAACATCTTGTAGCCTCTTCTTCATAAGTGTGGCGCGCTTCATACCCATAAAAAAGACTCTACTTAACATGGATTTCAGATATCCTAGGACACTTCAAAATCTAAGGCTCTGATAACAAGTTGTCACAACCCGAGCTGAAATCCTGGATCGAGACATGGGACCTAGAACCACATATGGCTCTAAGTCGACCCATGACATGAGCATAATAACTAAAGAACATACATCAATCAGAATCTGATAACTAAAACATGAATAAGCAGAAGTTTGAGTAAAATAACGATAAAAAATAGAGTCAACACTCGACAAAGCTGAAAATCTACATAATGTTTGATAAGCCTCTAACATGTCTGATGAGTTGATGGGAAAACATTCCCAACTAGCTCGCTAAAGTCTGAAACTGAATATAACATAATAAAATGATAAATCGAATGTCCTCGGAAGATAAGGACTCACTAACAATGGGAACTGAACTAAGCTGTGGGGAGCTCGACTAACTATGAAACTAAGTCTTATCATCCAAATCTGTATAATGAAATGATACAACATAGAGTATGTAGTCAGTACTTAGAATATACTGAGTATGCAAGGTAAGTAAAATATGCTGAGTAAATGTTAACTGAAATCATGCATATAAACATAGATCATAAGATCATGAGAGTAAGGACTACATGCTGAAATCTGAATCTGAAACATGTATAGTCATAAATTGAATATTATTTATGACCCAAATCTAAAAATAAAAATCATATGACTTGTCATAGCTGAAAACATAAGGGAAAGCTCATAAACTAATCATTGGGTCAAACTTGTTGTAAAATATAATATCATAAATCATGAAGATGAATAACTTAAATCATGAGAAACAATGGGAGACTCGTCACAATCGACACCATCACGATAGATCTTACGTGATGCCCCAACTATCACTCTCAAGTGGAAAGAGGCATCCAAAACCTTGCCAATGCTAATGACGCTACCATGATATCGATATCAAGTTGATGTTCCCTTATGGGCGGGGAAAAATCTCTTGAGAGGTCCCAAATAAATATACAAATCTACGTTGGCGCGTAGTTCTGAGATCGGAGAATCTTGGAACCCCAAGCCCACTCGGTGCTAGATACTACTCCCAGAAAACATGCATAGTGCTCTCATTATTTTTCAATGAAGCTGAAATCATAATCACATGCATAGTCTAAAATCTGAACATGGGGAGTCTTGACTCCAAAATATATCATAAGCTGTAGTGGGAGTCTTGACTCCAAAACATATGATAAGCTGATCTTATTAGCCTTGGCTAAATCATGAAAACATACTTAACTTGTGTGGGCTTTCCTAAATCTTAACATCATGCATACTTAAAATTAACTTCATAAGTCAAAATTATGGATTCATACATGGGTAGTTTATAAACATTCATTCATGTTAGATATCTCATCATACTTGAAATCATGAATCATAAACTTGACTTTTCATAAAACTTGCATAATAGGGCATAATTTTTTAAAACTTGAAATCATGATTTCATAATAAATTTGAATATAAAATTGGCCCATAAATATTAAAATATACTTTGGAACATGAGGAAAATTGACCAATAGACATATCATAGAGAAATTCATAAAATTGGGTTAAAACCCTATAAGATCATAAACTTGAATTCATGAACTTGAGGAGAAATTTGGATATAAGATTTAAAGAAAACTCTCATTCAAAGTCCTATATACCTGGATAAATTGATTCTCAACATGTCTTTGGAAGCCCTAGAGAATAGGGGAAGAATTGATAGGATTTTTAATTTGATCTTCTAAGAGAATTCAAAACTTTTCATGCATAAGGAAGCCTAATGATTTGATAGGCTAAAACCCCCTTAAAACACTCCTTTTAGGACTTAAAACAATGTATTTTAAGACTTAGGAGCTTAGAGTTTACGAAAATATCCTTAATGATTTCACAGGAAAAACTGTACTGCCAGTTGATGTGACTCGTACCATGAGTCGTAAAATCCTCCTATGACTCGTGATTTACTCTCGTGGTTAGCCAATCTAATTTTCTCCAACTCTCTAAAGATTTCCACGATCGCCTATCACGACCTATAGCTCCCTACTATGAATCATACAACTGCTCGTACAACTAGCACCTGAAAAATCCAATGACCTTCTATGACTCCTGATCAAGAGTCATGCCCACACACCATGACTCGAAGTGGGGACTCGTGGTTGGGAGGGTGAACTTCTAGCTCTCCACCACGGGTCATCCTACGACCCATACAATCACTCTACGACTCATATAATGAGTCGTACTGTGGAAAAACTTCCAGATTTTTCTACTGAAACCTACTTCAAATCTTGAATCTAGCCTTAACAACTTTTAAGGTATTACACAATATGTTTATCCATAAATGTAAAAATATTCTATATATATATACATTTAAGAACTTAAAATACTAAAAATTTTTTAATACATATAGATTCTGGTGGAATATATATTTAGAGAACACTAAATGTGATCAACATTATTGAGTAAAAATTGTTAAGACAAGAGAATAATTATTTTAGTATTATTTGACCCAATGTCTTACAATGATTTGTCCTCTAAAATAATGGCTCTCACTGTATAAAAAAATAGTATATAAATAACAAGAAATGATTTATGTCATTTTCTAAAAGGAATGTAGTTATAAGTATGTCTATTGTGATCAATACGACCACATAGTCCACATGTAATAATGCTCTTCAGAAGTTTTTCCGTCAATGATTTGTGCCTTATCTATTTTGGCCTTCCAGGGGATCTATTGTAAATGGATGGTAAAATAACTTCTTCTAAGACGTATTTTAGTATATCTCAATCCTTCTCATACGTTCTTAGGAATGTTGTTGGTTTGTAGTAGTTTAAGCAACATGCACCTTCTCCTAAATTCTTAACTTTTTTATAATAGCCCATGCATGCGAACATGAAATCTCATCGATTTAGAACCTCCCACAATTGCATTATTTTCTCTCAAGACAAAAAATAAAACGTCTACCTTCATCATTTACAGGGTACAAATATTCTGTTGAAGGCATCAACTACATAACAACGACAATTCAACATTAAGTACATATGCAATATTTTAGATACATCATTTACTAAATTAATATTTTAATAGAATCAATCAATAAATAACATTGATAAATATTTAACAATAGTATAGTATGAAGAGGTAACATACATACCGTCACACAAGTATATTTGACTCATACTCTTGAAACTTTTTGCCGAATGTCATAAATGTATATGTAGCATTTTTTTCGTTAGTGCGGTTTCATCCTACAAAAAGACTCTAACTTCTTGTAAGAAATCATATATTGAGAGTTCACAAGCCTCTCTTAAACTAGAATTAATTAATTATGTAATGTTGGATGTCATCATCCACCTTTTGTTAACCAAAGTATATAATGTAGCCCACTTTTCATATCCAGCAGATATGAAATATTCTTTTACTTTTACATCTACTTTCTCTACCTTTGCCATTAGCGCATCAAAATCTTCTTGTCTGTTCATTTTTTCCATTGAGTAAAATACATCCCTCGAGTGCTTATGATTTTTTTAAAATATTTTTTACATATATTGTTTCAAAAATATGATATGCAAGCGTAGTGAGGTACTATAGGATACACCCTTGAAACAAATTTGATAATGCTTTTGTTACTAGCTGAAACAGTACACATATAATCTCGTTCACCAAAAGCAACCTTGAAATTCTCAAAAAATCATATCCAAGAAGCATCATTATTTTGTGTCAACTACTCCGTACACTAGCAATAGTATGCAGCCTGAAAATAAAAAATTATATGATATGAAAACAAATGTTTATATTTATTCAATCAAACATTATATTTCAATAATTAAATATAATTTTTTTTGATACCAGCTCCATCAAGCGTGCTTTCATAAATAAAAATATCATTATGTTTCGACTTAAGGTGACTGCCATTCACTACCACAATTGGCTACAATGCGGAAATCCTATAATGCTTGCATGTAGAGATACAAACAGATACATGAATTCATTATTAGGAGACTTGTGCATCTTAATATACAAACTACGATATACCTTATCTAACATGTACAAGTAACTTGGCAATTTACTATATGAATCTGATGGGTCACCCCTCAAATTTAGCACGCCATGCCTTCATGTAAGAAATATCAACACCAAGATTCAGTTTTATATCATCTATTATGTCCTTTGGTGTCACGACCCGATTGTGGACCTCAGATCGCGATATAGGACCTGGAACCACGAATGACTCCAAGTTAACCCATGACGTAGCATATTACTAGCACACTATAACTTATAAGAAAAATTGAGCGGAAGATAATTGGAATGTAGGATATTCCCTTACGGATAACAAGATAATCTGATAATTTAAAGACTAAGTCACAAAGTTGAACATACTAACTCTATGTCTGAAAGCCTCTTCTAACTGATGAGCTGCTAGGATAAACCCCAGCTAACTCCAAAGTCTAAAACTAAAACAAGGTAAAAGAACTGAAATGAAGTAGATAACTCTAGTCCTCAAAAGATGAGGACTCATCCCTGCTAACTAATCAAGTACAGAACATATCTAACCACGTGCTGAGTCTGAGTACCTGGATCTATATCATGAAATGATATAGCATAGAGTATGTGCTCAGTACTTTGAATGTACTGAGTATGTAAAGTGAGTAAAACATGCTGGTAAAATAGTATAAAATAGATCACGAGAGTAAAATAGTATAAAGCATGAGTCTCTGATCATAAAATGGACATGAGGGCTCAAGGCCTTTCAAAAATATAATATAAAGCTGATCATGACTGAATTTATAAGTAAAAGCCTTATAAAGAATATTTTAAAATAGATCATCATAATTCGTAAATCATGAAGCGTGAACATGAATATATATATATATATATATATATATATATATATAGATAGATAGATAGATAGAAATTAAGGAATAATGAGAGATTCTTACAACCGACATACCCCACGTGAGCATACATAGAGCCCGACCTCTAAAACTCTAGCCGGGAGGGTGTCCGTACCTTATCATGAGTAGGACCATAAAAAAGCGTGATATCACTCCTGGGTGGCCTCTCGAGGCATGAAAAATACTCTTGTGGAGGATCCCATCGTGGTTATAGTAGCACGTAATTCTGAGACCTCAGGTCTATTCCGTGCTAAATATTACTTTCAAAACATATTTAGTACTCATATCATGAAACACGAGTTTATATGACTAGTTTAAATCATAGAATTCATAACATGTTAATATACATGAGCTAGCTATCAAAATAGTGTCGAATACCGGCCATGATACATAAACTTAAATTTTGTGAGAATAATACATGCTTGAATAAAACTTCATAAATTGAAATCATAAAAACATAAGCTTAAGATTTGTAAAAATTCATGCATACTTTGATAATTTATCATAACTTGAAATCATAGGCTCATAAACTTGAAAATCGCAAGATCAAACATAATTGGATAAAATCATCATAAACTTGGAATCATGAATTCATAAGGAATTTGAGGGTGAAATCTGCCATATTAACCATAATTCATCAATTCAAGCATGAGAAAATTGAATCCATAGAAAAATCATAGAAGATTTAATTAATTGGGTCTAACCTTATAATTTTCATAAAACTTAATTGAAGACTTGAATTCATGAGTTAGAGAAGAAATTGGGCATAGGGGTGGAAGAAATCCCTCATTCATAGCCCTATATATTTGGGTTGATGATACCTTGAATTGTCTTGAAGACCCAAGGAAGATTTGAAAGATCTTGAAGAAGAACCCTAGCTTCTTTCTTGAGAGCAACTATAAGTCTTTTGGAGAGAGTGAGGATTTAGGCTAGGTTAATCTCTTTAATCTGACCTTTAGGAAGCACAAAAAGACGTCATTTAGGAGTTAAAAGTATAGGAGTCTACCAAAATACCCCAAAATTGCTGAAAAAGACCTGAAACTAGAAGACCAATGACCAAAGGGATAGGTTGTTGGTCGATAGGACGACCTGTAGTGAGGTTCGTTCAATGCCTGGTGTTGTTTCACTAAACTACTCATAACTTTTAATCTGAATTCTGATTGATGCAAAGTTAGATGCGTTGGAAAGAAGACTCAAAGGGCTTCAATTTTATGTATTGAATCTCTTGTAACATGGGGGCTGTGGTTGTCTGCAGTTGACCCTTATAAAAACTTATACGAAGACTCAATCGGTAAGAAGGCTCTCAACTCAACTTTGTGCTAGAGGTTCCTTATGACCTTGATTTGCATCCAATGCACTTATTATACCTAAGAATTGATATTAACACCTTACTTACATAAATTCATAGGGTTCAGATCTATCCACATACCTAAAACGGTTCCAAACTTAGCTAAAAAATTTGAGGCATTATAATATCTCAACTCACGACTAAGAAGACAATTTGAACTATCATATCACGACTTGTACTAGGTATTTGTATCCACTGATCCTCCCTTGATAATTTCTTTGAACCCCCCATGACCCTTTAGTATGATGCGTACCACCCTAGTACGAGTCGTGGGATTCCATCATGGTTTCTCATATTGCCTCTGAATTACTCTCTGAACTTGATTCAACAACTCCAAACAATGACATGTACGATCAAACAATGGTTTGTACCATCCACTCTCGGTTGTGGATCAATTTTTGATAGCTTAACAAAACTCAACAACGAGCACAACCAACGATCCGTTGGTTCCTACAACAAACCATACTGAGGTTCGTTGTTTGGTTATGATATTATTTTTCTGTTGTTTTCTGCTGTAAGTATCGGGTCTAATCTAACGGACTTTTTGGGGTATTACATTTGGCGTGTACATCCCCCTGTGATTTTTATACTTTGGTATAATTATACCACTCACAAATATACTACTTGCTTGATGTTGAGAAAATACCTTATCCTTCAATGGATATGTATGCCCATTGCGGAACTCTCAAATATTGAACAATGGAGACTCCTTCAAATTTGATGCCTTCAAGAGCCATCCACATTCCATAGAAATACACCAAATGGTTTAACTGTCTTCGTATGAAATTTTGATACAAAAAATTAAACTTCAGTTAAATATATATATAGGTTTTACATATATTTATATATAAATACATTATGAATCTATTTTTTACCTTACTGTCAGTGTATCTTAAAAAATTAATTAATGATACAGACTATATTAATACCTTAATGCCAACCTATCACATTAAATACTGATATAGATTTAGATTAGATAGTTTTATATAGATACATTTAGAAGAGGCAATTTCTTTTACCTTCTTTATCAATATATCTAGAAAAAAAATAACGAATGATAAAAATTAAATTAATATGTTAATGTCAATGTATCACATTAAATACTGATACAAATTTACATTATATTTCTATACAGATACATTTACAAGAAGCTATTTTTTACCTTCTTGTCAGTGTATCTAAAAAAAATATTTTACATCATCAAATAGTGCATTATATAGATACGTTGATATGATACTAACATTTTAGAATTAGATCTAGCAACTCTATATTGAAACTTTTGATTAATTGCATATCTCCTTATCATTGCAACCACAGTTGCTTTATCTTTGTATGTCTGAGCCTCTTTATATCTTTTTGTTTACGATATGAAATTACAAAATCAAACTGATTGTTGTGTATCGATAATGATTCATCTGATACAGGCGGAGTAATAGCTAATATGTACATTGAATTCGCATGATTCACTTCTTCCGAACAACCAACCGACATAGTATCAACCTGAAAATTAACATTCATGATATCTCTCTGCTCTGGCAACTTATTTGATATATTGATACATAACAGATACAATCCAAAATCTCTGTTGAATTTCTTTAACTCAACATACAATCTCATTCCCATATCATTTCGTATTTCCATTGACATGGAATTACGTTCAACAATGTATCTTATTTGAACCTTTTGAATTGTGCGATCAACCCCAATTGCTTCTAATCGGTCCAACAAGTTCTTGATACGAAACATATTCCTTGATGATAATTCCACTATCGCATAATCTTTATAAAAGTTATCCAAAGTCCACTCACCTGAATGACGAAGCAATATCATTATGTTTAACATTCTTTCAAAATTGTAATGATGATACACCAAGAAATTTTTTTCCCCCAAATCTCCAAATTTCAGAATGTGAAATTACGCAGATATGGAATCTTGTTTAAACTATTGGATATCGTGAAAATGGCTGAGATCAAAGATGAGTGATTTACTCCCATTGAATGCACAACTTATGTTAAAAATATAATTATGCACCAATTAAGGAGGATTTACAGAGCTAGAAGTTTAGATGTAGTCATACGTATTTTCGATAGATTGTATCATAAACTCAAATAATATGTTATTTTCTACAATTTCAGAAAAACACACTATTTTCTGTAATTATTTTTACAAAATGACGCTATTTATGAAAATTTCTCTTTCTTTATATATATATATATATATATATATATATATATATATATCCAAATATGTTTTTTCTTTAAACAATAAAAATAAAAATAAATTTCAAACTTAAGCGACTAATTTTTAAAAGTTGCCAACGGCTAGTTTTTTTCAAAAAGTTTTCATAGACTAGTGAATAATTTCTTTTAATAAACTTCAAACTTTAATTTATTAAGTAAATCTTTTTACAATATATAAAGACAATATTTGTACTAAATATTTGATTATATTTAATTTTTTAGTACTTATATAAAAGAAAAGACTTGTAACTTGATAATTTATTAAATATAATTTTATAGTACTTAATAGACTATAGCAACAGCCAGATTTTTTTCAAAAAATAAAAAAAGTAATGAAGTAAGTCAACTAATTAAGTAAGACAATTCTTAAAATAATTCAAGGGTTAAAGTCTTTTAAGTTTATTAAATAGAAATTTCAAATTTCACAGATAAATATAATCACCTAAAAGAAGAGTACCTAATCTACATAGTCATCTTTTATGAAGGATTATTTCGATAATCGTAACTATCTTCTTTATTTAGTTGTTTGAATTCTTTACATATGAAATTGATATGACTATGTAGAAGCGGCGCAATAAGATTGGTGGCCTAAAATCAACTTTAACGGGAGACCTTATTTTTTCTACTCAATATCTTTTTTAAAAAAATATTGACCTATAAATCTACTCTAGGTCAAAGTTGGACCTCATTTTTTATTAGTTAGATGTCTTGAATTTGAGCTTCAAATGAAAATTTTTTGCTAGGAAGCATTTTCCTCTTTTGACTCAAAATCTAATTAATCGAAAAATTTAATATAGATATCATACAACAATGAAAAAAATTGGGGCCCAAACTTGTGGGGCCTAAAGCTCTTACTTTAATGGCTTGATCCTCTGGCGAGTCTGGATTTATAAATATATTCCCCACTATAAACTTATGAGTTAAAGAATTTCCTTATGTCTGCTTGTTTCTTATTTTTGGTTCACTTTGGTGTCTTTTGGTAGAGCGTATTAAAAAAAATTAAGTATGTATTAGCTTTGTGTATTACTCTTGTTTAGTATATTTTTTTAATTTATATTCTATTTGATATTATGTTATATATAGTTAATATATGACAAATCATGATATAAGCAATACAAGAGTTTCCAATGTATGCATTAGCAGGTTAAAGATACAATTGCCTTCAAAAAAAATTTCATATCCTTTTCACCGTATTTGTGGAAGATAATTTCGTAAATAATTTTTTTTTTAAAAATCATACAATGCATATTATTTTTAATACATCAAACCAAACAATACATAAAATATAGTTCCAACATAACTAATATTAATACTATCAAAATCAATATTACTAATATACTTTATTTAACACTTTTTTTTTAAATAATTTACTAAACAACCCCAAGGATATATGCGAGAGAACTGCTTTAATGTCCCTATTTTTCTTGTCCATTTTGGTGATTTTAATAGTAACGAAAGAAGAAGAGTTAAATATAGTGAATTGGCATGTCTTTTTAGTTAAAATAGATGGATAACAGAGAAAAGGAAAATTCGAACCCCCTTAGTTTTTTTTTTTTTTTGAATTTCGAATCATGTATCGAAGGAACATTTTGAACGGCTTAATGTTTCAATTTTCTTTGGCTATGCGGATGTAGTGTATATATTTATACCTCCAATTCTGTATGTATGGTTGACAAGGAAATGCTGGTCGGACCAACTCTACATCACGACATCCAAGTTATTCTAAATAAATGCAAGAGTCTTACTCAACTCAAACAACTTCAAGGCCATCTCATCAGCATTGGCCATGGACAGACGCAGCTTTATGCATTCAAGCTTGTTCGTTTCTGCACCATTTCTCTCTCCAACCTCTATTATGCTCGTTTAATCTTCAATTACATCAATTTCCCCAATGTTTACCTTTATACTGCGATGATCACTGCATACACTTCCCGTCCTGATCATAAATCATCTCTCTTGTTATACCGTGAAATGGTTCGTAATGGCTGGTCAAAGCCCAACCATTTTGTATTCCCTATTATTCTAAAGTCTTTCCCTGAAGTTGCAAAGTCTTACGGGATTGAAACGGCGCATACCCATATTGAGAAGCTGGGTTTTGGGAAATACCCTGTTGTGCAGACAGCTCTTTTGGATGCTTATTCCAGGTTTTCTTCCGACGTTAGAGTTGCACGGCAGCTGTTTGATGAAATTTCTGAGAAGAATGTGGTTTCATGGACTGCCATGATATCGGGATATACTAGAGTGGGGCAAATGGGGGATGCTATTTTGCTTTTTGAAGAGGTTCCTCAGCATATAAGAGACACTCCCTCTTGGAATTCAATAATTGCAGGATGTACGCAAAATGGGTTGTTTAGTGAGGCCATATTACTGTTAAGAAGAATGATTGTTGAGGAAGGGACGGTTCAAGGGAATGAGCCTAATGACGTTACATTTGCATGTGTACTTGCTGCTTGCGGGCACACTGGGATGCTTCAACTCGGAAAATGTATTCATGGGTACATTTATCGAAATAATCTTAATTTAAATTCTCTTACTTTAAATGCTCTCATTGATATGTATGGAAAATGTGGTAACTTGAAAGAAGCGAGAAATCTTTTTAATAAGGCTAATAGGGGCAGTTTGACATGTTGGAATTCTATGATCAATTGTTTGGCCCTTCAAGGCCACTGGCAAGGTGCTATTGGAGTTTTCAAAGATATGTTGCGACATGGAGATGATGTAAAACCGGATACAGTGACTTTTATTGGCTTGTTAAGTGCCTGTACTCATGGAGGATTGGTGGAAGAAGGGCTTAGTTATTATGATTTGATGACACGAGTATACGGAATTAACCCTGAAATTGAGCACTATGGGTGTTTAATTGATCTTCTTGGACGAGCAGGTAGGTTTGAGGAAATTATGAAAATCGTGAGGGATATGCACATAACTCCAGATGCAGTTATATGGGGTTCCTTGCTTAATGGCTGCAAAATTCATGGGCGTGTAGACTTGGCAGAATATGCACTGGAAAAATTGATTAGTATTGATCCCAACAATGGTAGTTATTACTCTATGCTGGCTAATTTATATGGGGAGTTGGGGAAGTGGGATGAGGCTCGCAAGGTAAGGAAGACCCTAAATCAGCAGAATGCTTATAAAGCTCCCGGTTGCAGTTGGATTGAGCTAGATAGCCAAGTTCATCATACTTTATTCAGTAGACAAATCTCACCCTAGAAAGGAAGAGATATACTCAATTTTGGAATGTTTGGTTGATTCGCATTTGCATTAGCATGTACCTTCCTGCTGGTTTTCACCTTCCTAAAGATTCACATTCCTATATCCCCCTTATAACCGTGATCAGATTTTATTTGGAACACCAGTTGCTTCTTGATCATCTTGTGCTGCTATGCAGCTTTGACGTATGAGCTAGACACTAGCTAATTCTAGTGCATGCATGGTTAATCTGGAACTTTAATAAGCAATAATTAAGGAAAATCATTGATGGAACACTTTTGTATTAGTCACACCACGTCCTTGCTTATTCTGAGCTTGAAGATAGTGGTATTCACTTTCTGCATCAGACATTCAAATCATGGAGCTATTCTTAGCTGCACATGTTATGACAGTATTGCATTCAGATTTAAAGCATATTTATGCATTTTGTTAGACCTTTTTTCAATTAGAAATTTGAAATGTTTCTTAGAATATCAGCAATCCATATAATTTATGAAAATATAGACGATATGGTCTGTTAGAGAAATACAAATTTAATTCTCTTTGAAGGCTTTGTTAGTCAGTTCTTACACCCGACCTTGTTTAAGGCTAAGTCTTTTATAGATTTTCTTTTGTTAATAATGAGATTGTTAATGACAAGGAGGAGCTGCTGTTGAAACTGCAAATTATGTAGGTCTAAAATACTTCTCTTTATGAGAACTATCTAAGCTTCTTTATAAGCTGTAGCTTCTTCGCACCGATTATCTGCAAAATAGGAGTCCACTTTTATCTCTATATATTTTACATCAAAGAAACAAGTATTTATTTGCTAAAATATTCTCCGCATGAGCTGCAAGGAAAAGGAGATGGAACAATTAATTTTTCTTGTTTGGATCGCGCAAGATCACCTTTAAGACCTCAAGAATCTCCTACCTGCCAATTTCCAAGCTGCTGGCATTGTACATTATAGGAGGAAATGGGAACGGGTGAAGGACAAGAGAAATGGTGTGTACTGACCGGCTGAAGAGGCTTTGCTGATTGGCATTTGGTGGAAATGCTGATTTTCTATGAAATTTATCATGTCCGCTGTTAAGAAGCAATGTAAAGCAATTTAAGCTTCAGCTCCAATGGAGCTTAGACATGAAAGGAAATGGAGAAGAACTCTTGCTGTGTAGAAGAGAAGATTGTTATTCAACTGAGAGAAGTGTTCATTCTCTCGTACATATACACCAATGAAAGGAGAAGGGCTAATCCTAGAAAATGACAGCTAACTGCCAGCTAAAGATTAACTAACCGATTAAACTAATCAGCTACAGAATAAATTAACTAACTAATAATTAACCAGTTAACGCTAATGGTAATTGACTAATACAAAAGCTACTGTAAATATCAAAACAAATATAATCTTAACAGTTGCCCTCAAGGTGGAGGTGAGGACTTCAGCTTGCTCAAGACAGCATAATGTTTAATGCCAGTAAGTGCCCTGGTAAGAATATATGCTAGTTGATTAAGAGTTTCAATGTGATGAAGGGAAATGAGGCCCATGAAAATTGTCTCCAACAAAGTGGCAATCCACTTTAATATATTTGGTTCTCTCATGAAATACAGGATTCCTTGCAATATGAAGAGTTGATTAACTATCACAAAACACTGAGACAGGTGTAGAAACAAGAAAGTCTAGCTCTTCAAACAATCTGCACAGCCAAGTAAGTTCACCAACCACCTTCCTGAGAGACCTATATTCAGCTTCTGCTGAGGAGAGTAAACAATTTCATATTTTTTAGATTTCCAATTGATTGGACTATTACCCAATAAGACAAGTTGGCCACTGACTGATCTTCTAGAGTCAGGGAAGAAAGCCCGGTTAGAGTCACAGAAGCTCCTGAGTGTGTAATCAGGATTATTGGACATGAAGATACCTAAAGTAGGATCACTTTTGAGGTATCTAAGCAGGTGAAAAACAACCTGTAAATGAGGTTCCCTGGGTCCTGCATGAATTGACTCAAGTGTTGTACACTAAAAGCTAGATCCAACCGGATATTTTAAGGAATTCATCTTTCCTATGAGCTTCCTATAATAGGTGAGATCTGGTATGTCCTGTCCTTCTTTTGCCTTAGTTTCACAGTGGGATCCAGAGGAAAATATAGGAATGTGTAATCAAGGCAGTCGCATTCTTTTAGCAGACAAGAGCAAATTTTCTTTGTGAGATGATGAATCCATTAGTTGTATATAATACTTCCATGCATCTACCTAAACCTTAATTTTAAACTTCTCGTGAAGAAAAATTTTCAAGTGTGTGATCTCTATTGTGCCAGTCTCTGTGATGATGATATCATCAACATACATTATCACATATATTGTAGAAGAAGATGTCCTTTTGTAGAAAAGTGAATAGTCATTAAGTGAATGTGTATATCCCTTGGAGCATAGTCTTCTGTCAGTTTGACATACCACTATCTGCTGGCTTGTTTCAAACCATAAAAAGACTTGTTCAATTTACAGAACAAACCAAGAGGCATAACTAAACCAGTAGGAGCTTGCATGTACACCTCTTCATAGAGGTCTCCATGAAGAAAAGCATTATTTGCCTCTAGTTGTGAAATACACAAGCCATTTTTTTTACTGCAATGGCTATGGGAGCTCCAACAGTGGTTATTTTTATCACCGGCGAGAGTGTCTCAGTATAATCAGTCCCAGTCTGTTGTGTATAACCCTTGACTACCAGTCTAGCTTTGAACCTTTTAACAGTACCATCTACTTTATGTTTTATCTTGTATACCCATCTGCAACTAGTTGTTTATTTTCCAACAGGTAGTGACACAATATCCCAAGTATGATTAGCATGAAGTGCATTAAATTCTAGTGTCATGGCTGCTTACCAAGCAGGATCTATGGTTTCCTCTTTATTTGAGGATGGCTCACTCTCATATCAAACCTTGACAACTAAGTGCTGATTATCAAGAGCTAAAACGTTCAGGAGATATGGTGATGACAGGAGAAAAGAGCATTTAAAGATGTGGAATTGGAGATGGTGGACCTAGGATTCAGGTTAGGTATTTTACAGACATAATGATAGGGAGATTGATGGTGTCTATGAGATCTTCTTGGCTCTAAACTTGGTTGTAAAGAATCACAGGAGATGGTGAAACCATGGAGGAAGGATTGGGCGTGGAAGTAGGAGAAGGATGGTCAATGGTATACCGTGTAGGAGTAAATGAATTAGGTGATCCTAAGGTATGTAAGGACGTTATAGGAGAGTGATCAGGAAGATTTGGTAACATAGTCTGTAATGTAACCATTGCTGCGACGACCTGTCCATCATTACGGAAGAATTAAGTCCAGAACAACTTATTTTTTCCTAAGTACACGGTGGAAAGTGTTGGGGAAGTTGGATGATAAATTTGTGTTTGAGGGATGGGAAATATATAGGAACTTTCGAGCTACAGGTTAACGGGAACTGCTGTAGCGGTAGGAGTTTCGCTGCAGCGAGACCATCATGACGGTCGGAGGTCCGCCATAGAGGGAAGTGGGAGTTAACCATTGAATCCACTATGGAGAGGCATGACCGCCACAACGGACGACGGGAGTTAGTGTGACGGTTTAAGTTAGAATTTCGAGATTTTTTACACAATTACTCTAAGGCATGAACTCTGAGAATAAAAGGGCAATTTTCAGAAGGCAAACCAGTTCTTCTTCCCAATTGAAAGGTTTATGCATTAGTTTTTCCCTCATTCGATTCCCCAACACCCTAGAATTAAAGGGTAGTCTTTAATGTGAGTTATTAGCTAAGAACCCTAGATTTGTGAAACTAGGGCAAAGTGAATGGCAGTGGTTGGGTGTGGATTTTCTAGACCTAAAAGTGAGTAATTAACACTTCCTAGGGCGAGTGTGGTTATAAAACTTTATCCATGTGATAGTTGAGACCAGAACTAGGTGAAATTGGGACCTTTACCCTTAAAAACTACCTTAAAAGAGTTTGATTGAGTAGAAACTCCAGGAAGTAGGTTGGAATGATCATTGTGGAATTAGTTTTGAAGAATTAAATCACGGGTAGTGAAGTGGACCATGGTAACAGGTAGAATGGGGTGGGTTTGAATTCCCAAATCCCTTGATTGAAGAAGTAGACTATTGAATTGTTCTTTAATTTCTTATTTCTAGACTTTGAACGTTCGGAGACGGTGAGAAATGACAAAGCTCCCGCGGAGTAGCTGCATATTCCAGTTCTTTGGTTGAGGTAGGTTAAGGTTTTATAAGGAGTTAGACTTTAGATAATGATTTGTATGTATATATGTGGAATGTATAACATTCTTAGTTGGTGTTCAGACATTAATTGATACTAGATTATGGTGACATTATTGTATGATGGCTCAAAACTTAGAATGTGATTATTTGTAACTGTTTGTACGAATATATGGTACTTTGCAATGTTCAATATGTTTCTTTCTTACTTACTCTACGAATTGTTGATTGGTGATGAGCGAGCCCAAGAAGGTTTGGGTAGAGGAATTCCCTAAATGGTCATGTGAATGAACCGAGTGGATGTATATGATACAAAATGATACGAATGGATAACATATTTATCCTAAGTGAGAGGCTCATAACTGAGGTGAACATCTAGGTGAGCGATTATATAATTATTAGCTCATGTTCGAGGGAAGCATATGAGTGGGAACGGATATCGCGCCCGTACAATACATAAATTTCTAACGTCCCCTGTAGGTCATGACTTGAAAGGAAGAAATAAGACCCTATGACATGTGTGTACAGTGATATTACATGTGAGTGTGTATGGTGGTGTGATGAAGTCATGTGCCCGGCACATCATCGATGGTTTGATATCGACGAAGAACTAAGAATGAGGATTGGTTCAAAGATATAAGAACTGTGTGAAGCTGAGATGCTTGAATGCATAGTTATATGTAGACTTTACTGTTGTTGTAATTATTTATGAATTTTCTTATACTTTCAAAGTTATGTGTGAATCTGTGAAGAGTTGATGAATTGATTGTTAAGGATTTCAGTTGTATAACTCGTGTGATACATTGATGACTTGATTGTTGAGCTTTAGCCATGCATAAACCTGATCGGAGTCTATAAACTGACCGTGAGAAAATATTAAGTGAAAAAGCTAAGGTTAACGACTTGGTTGAGTTACTGTGTATGCAGTACTGCTACAATAGTGTTATACCCCGTAGAATTTACGGCACCTAGACAACCTATTCGCACGTTGGTTAAGCATATTTGAAGGCCATACGTGCTAGAGAAAGGCCCGGGAAAAGATCGGACGAGAAACCTGTCGAACCATCGCGGAAGGAGCCGAGGCAGAGCCCCTCCGCGATGGCAACGTGTCACGGAGGAGGAGCCTCCGCGTTGGCTCCGTGACACGTTGTCCTTGTCCAGACCCAAGTATATAAAGCCCACTTCGATTTTAAATCAGTTATATACTTAGAAATTTCCAGGAAAACAGAGAGAGAAATCAGAGAAAGAGGAAGAACGAAGGAAATTATATAATTTTCGTCCGATTACGCTGCTAAACGCTGCCCAAATTCAAATTAACTCCAGATACTGAGGTATTTAGCAGTAGAGAGCATTCCTACGGATTCAGTTTCATAAAATACGGCCGACGAATCGTCGAGCCACCGAGCTAAGGTAAGTGGAATTACTCTAAACTAGTGTCTATGTGTTCCTAGCTGTGAAGTGAATATTTCTCCCTCTGGACCTCTGAAAAATAGCAAGTTTCTGGCCGTCTTTCGATAAGCCTAAGTTTAGGCTATAAACTATATCGAAAGTGACGTTGCCTTTTGAAATAAAGTTGTATTTAGTATTAATTGACATATTTATGAATGTAGTTGGGAGAAAACAGTTGAAGTATCGGCCGAGCCTCGTCCTACAGACGGATAACTCGAGGTTAAGGTATGTAAAGTCAGTTTCTTCGGCAAGTTAGTAGCTTTAGCCTTGTATAGTTCAATAAACTCCGTAGTAGAATTCCCGGAGTTGAATGTTAAGTATTGTGCAAAGTTCAGTAAACCTAGTTTGCGTTGTTATATCGTATTCAGTCTGAAAGTTAGAAAAGCATGTGCCCAAGGGCAAGTTAGTATTTCAGATTCAGTATAGCCTGTTATGTGAATAGCAAGCATGTTGTAGAATAAAAAGGAACAGATTTTCATAATAAAAGTCAGTAAAGAAAGATCAGATAAACAGACAGTATCTTGGCTACAGATTAGCCAAACAGTTAAACAGAGATTTCAGAATCAGTATAATCAGTAAAGAATCAGTTCAGTATAGAAACAGATCAGAATAAGAAGTTAGATTCCAGATAGTCTTTTCAGTTATACATGCTTGCTATTTCTATGTGCTATTTGTTTGTTGAGACTTGTTGTGGCATGTGGGCACCCTTTTAGCATCCCCACCGCCCCTGGGTTATAGCTGTGTCGATACCAGATTCAGATACCGCCACCAGCTGGGCGATGCCGTCCGCCTAGAGGACGATGATGGCCGACCACCATGATAATACGGTCCAGACCACCCTGCTTGCAGGGGTAGTTCAGTTTACTCTGCGCAGAGCCAGCCCACCCTGTTTACAGGGGCAGAACACTCTGTGTGCGCTTGTGGCCGGGGGCAGACTCAGATACAGATTTTTATAAAATTACCCTGTTGCGTGCTTGCACCCAGGGGCAGTTTTTATTACACACTCCATGTGCACTTGCGCCCAGAGGCAGGAGTCTTCGGACTCAGACACAGTTTATTGTCAGAGGCCAAGGCCTGAGCCACGTACCCAAGGGGGCCGGTAGGAGGAGCTCACAGTTATCAGATGAGTGGAGTGACATTTGTTTTTGGTTGGTTTTGACCCGGGTAGGGGTATATAGATTGTTTGTTTGCTTGGCGCCATCCGGCTTATGGGGGTTGGTATTGGCTCTTGCTTGTTACTTGTATATCTATTTATGTGCTCTATATATTATATACTAGCTACTAGACAGCAGGCCGTCGCGTCTACAGGTACGCCTCTGCCTTATCAGTACAGAAAGCTTGAGTTAGTTTATATCAGCTTCTTCAGATTCAGCTATCTCCTGCTATACAGAAATGCTAGTTATGCTATATATATTCAGTTTTTTTCAGTTGTATTACTTCAGTTGCTTTGCATACTCAGTACCAGTGGTACTGACGCCCAGTGGGGAGCTGCATTACTTGCCTGCAGGTACTCATAGACGAGGAGGCGATCCCTCGTGATTCCAGCCAGCTATTGAGTATTCAGCTCCTGTCATCCGGAGACTGAATTTCAGAGGTGTATTTCAGTTTCTTTTTGTTGTGTAGCACGGGTAGGTCGGGACCCTGTCCCGATCATTTCTATTGCTATTCCTAGAGGCTTGCAGTCTGTATGTTTCCCTGTGGTCAGATGAGCCGGTCGTGTGAGGCCGTGCAGTTGTTAGCTGTTAGTACTCCTGTTTCTTTTATGTTGGCCGTGTGGGGCCATAAGTTTGACAGTAGTGGTGACCTTGCCGGTCACGTAGCCTTCTAGTATTTTATTGCTGAGTTGCAGATAACTAGACAGCATGGTGGCCTTGTCGGCCCGCATAGGTTTCCCTGTAGTTGCATGTTCTGGCCAGCTGTTATAACAGGTACAGGAGGCTATAGGCCAATGGGCCGGGGGGCTGTGTTTACAGCCGTTATATAGCCCTTTGTTTCCAGAAATGCGAGTCAGAGCCAGCCAGGCACCAGATGTGCCTAGGCTTAGCAGTCCAGTGGTTCAGGTCCTAGTAGGGCACCAGGTGCCAGTCATACCCCCCAAGGTGGGGTGTGACAAACTTGGTATCAGAGCAGGTCGTGTCCCAGGGAGTCTGCAAGCCGTGCTAAGTAGAGTCTTGTCTATGGATGTGTTGTGCACCACATACTATAGGCAGGAGGCTGCGAGGCATGATATGATGGTTACCCTTCGTTCTCAGTCAGTCGTGCTTTAGAGTGGTACAGTATAGGGTTGAGTCCCTAAGAACTTACCGTATTCTTTGATTACAGATACAAAGGCAGATCAGCATTTGCCTATCACAGGCAGAAGATCTGAGATAGCAACGGAAGAGAGCATCAGCCAGTTACATGATAACTACAGTAGCAGGAGAGGGTATCAGAGACCTCCCAGTGTGATACCTTTATTGGCATTATTCCTAGTATACGTTGATAACGTCAGAATAGGAAGTCAGAAGTATAATGTACATATGAGTTGATTTACTTATTAGTTATATAAGATCTGATTAAGATTATAGACAAGGTCAGACCACCAGGTAAGTATGAAAAAGAAAGGGAAATGCAGGAATCCCAAATACATCTTTTCGGATATGGTACAGTTAAATGCTTTTACTTGTTGCAATAAAAAAAAAGGGCTATTCCCACCTCTTGATTTTGATGCCAGTATAGTAAAGGGGCATAAGACTTGAGATGGGGTTGCCAAATCAAGTAGTAAGTAAAGATGGGCTGATTGATCCTAGTAAGTATTAGAAAGTATAAAGAGCCCTTATGATTACGTAAGTTGTGCAGACCCTTATAATAACAAGCCAGTAAAGAAAGTAAGACTGTTAGCTTACCCGGAGTAGGGGTAACAGACCTGCTAGTGATGAATGCCTAATAATAGTCAAGATTGAGTCAGGAAAAGGCCAAGTCCGCCATATATGCCAACGGATAGTAAGACATACCTGTAAGATTATAGTCATGATCTAGTTGTGACATTGAAAGATATAGAGGTCATGTGAATCAGATGGGCTTGAATATACGCCAGAAGAAGTATAGGCCGAGGCTTGGTCAGTAATCTCATTAGCAACGAAAGGCAAGTACTTTGAACCCCAGAGTTCAGCTTAAGCAAGATGAGAGGAAGAAGCAGGAATGCCAGATTTCGTGGGGAGATCAGGGTTACCCCCCCAGATTAATAGAGTATCGTTTTAAGGATTAAGCTTCGGGTTGATAGTAGGATTGCAGTTCAGAATACCACAGTACGTACGCTATGGAAAAGTCAAGAAGTTATTGATACAACAATTCTAATTTAGCGTGGCCTAGAAATAAGGCCCAGAAGATAGTCATGGGCCCTCAATATATGCCTAGTAAGGCTACAAGATTTGAACGTCAACCCCACATCGCAAGAGTGGCGAATTTCAAACAGCAGACGATAACTAAAGTGTTTATGTTGTTACTTTCAGAATGGGGTGACAATGCAATAAAATGATAAGTTAGGGCAGGAGATATTATTAGGCCGTAGAAGCGATGTATCGTGTACAGTATGAGACTCAGCAGAGTATGTCAGAGATTATGTATTACCGCAGAACTCAGTACATATTGTACGTAGCCATCGATATATATATATATACAGATAATAGATATGCTGTGAGTGGCTGCCTATAAGGGCTACAATCACAGATGCTGATTAGTAATGGAAAGCATATACAAATTGCATTGCAGGACACCCCCCCCCCAAGAGAAGAAAGAGGGAGAAGAAAGAAAGGAAAGAAGAAGAGAAAGGGTGGATTAAGTGTGAGTTACGTATGAAGTCATAGAAACTGTCTCAGCTCTCAGTTATTAAGTTAACAGACTTATATGTTGTTGTCAGATCTAGGTTTTAGAAGCTTACAAGAGTTAGTAACCTGAATCAGATGGCTAGATGATAAGGGCACAGTTAGACAGTCTAACGACTGGCTGGCGCTTGTACTGGTAGGGAAGCATCCCTAAAATTTATTAGCATTATCGCATATGCCAGAACCAGAATTTTTCCAGTATGTTAAGTGGTCGTACATCATTTTCCCAGCCTTGTAGGTGAGAGTCGACCTTAGTCAACCTAGCAATTATTACGTGGAACACCCCGCAAGTTAGCCAGTCGTCTGAGTCAGACAAGCCCGTGGGTACCCCAAGGAAGGGTCCACATCAGTAGTCAGCGACAGACTAGTACTTCAGCTGATTTTCGTAAGATATTCAGATACAGAGCCCTAGCAGAAGGCCAGTATTTACCGAATAGCTCATTGGACCGAGAATTCCCCAGAATAGTAGTATAAATCCAAGTGGATACACACAAGGTGTAAGAAAGTGATAGTACCCTGTTAGCACAGTGTTTATTAAGACCAAGAGATCAGTAGACTCCCCGTGAAGATCCATAGATTGATCGCCTGGGAGTAGGTTTGATTAAGCCCAGCCTTACAGTGGTTTAAGCAAAATAACAGAGCAATTAGAAGCCCACGAGTTTGCGGTTATGCACGAACTATAAGCACTCAAGAAGCACAGTTAGAGCATTGTTAGACTACTGCCACATTCGGGTCATTCAACCTGACTATTCAGTTATTTAAGGTTATGCAGCTAGATCATTAGAGGTCATGATCAATATCCGGACCCCCTGATCAGATACGGGCACATGGTGTGCAGATAGTCGTTCAAGGTTACCTTAGCAACAAGTGGCCTTAGCATGCGGTCAGAAGGCCAGATAAAGCTCTAGCTATACAGGTAGATTACTTGTCAGATTCTCCGGTATAATAAACCAGTAAGACCGTCAGTTATATGTCAAATTTTGTAAATGTGAATTTTGGTTGAGTTTAGTAGCCTTTTGGTCACATTGTGTCGGAGGCTGGTGTACAGATAGATATACAGAAAATTGAAGTAATGAAGATCTAGCCTGGACCTACCACTCCGATCGAAGTACGCAGTCCCTGCGGTTAGCCGGGTACTGCAGAGGGTTTGTGGAAGGATTTTCCACCTTAGCAGCACCTCTGACTAAATTGACATAGGAGGCAGTAAAGTTCCAGTAGGCTGAGGCGTGTGAGTAGAACTCCCAAGAGTTAAAAGCCAGGGTAACATCAGCTCCAGTGGTAGTATCGCCAGGAGGTACAGAGGGTTGATGCAGCATGATAAAGTAATAGCTTAAGGAAACGTGAAGAGAATTATCTTACCCATGACCTGGAGTTAGCTGCGGTAGCTTATGCCTTAAAGAGTGAATTTTGTATCACCCAGGAAAGGCTAATATGGTAGCAGACGCCCTTAGCCGTACATCTATGGAGAGTTGGCATACTTGCCGCCTGAACAGCGAGAATAGACCCGAGAATTACACTAGTTAGTCGGTTTAGCCGTTCGCGTAGCGGAAATAAAGGATAACAGAGCGATAATACAGAATGTCGCAGTGTTGTCATTACTGGTGGGAGTAAAGGAACGACAGTATGGAAACCCTAGCCGGGTTTAATTTGAACACAAGGTTCAGTAAGGAGAGGTGACATACTTTCAGATAACCGGGGATGAAGTGTTGCGATATAAAGGCTGCATTTGTGTTCTAGATATTTTGGGGCATCGCCAGCAGCTTATGAGCGAGGCGCGTTACGCCCGCTATTCTCTTCACCCAGGCGCGACGAAAATGTGCCATGATATCAAAGAAAACTACTGGTGGCCAAGTATGAAAAGAGAAATTGCTGAATTGGTAGCCCAGTGCCCTAACCGCCAACAGGTGAAAGCAGAACATCAGAAACCAGGCGGGTTAACTTAGGACATAGCTGTGCCTCTCTGGAAATGGGAAGCAGTGGATATGGATTTTGTAACAGGATTACCCCGTACTAAACACAGACATGACTCTATATGGGTAATAGTTGATAGATTGGCAAAATCAGCTCATTTCTTGCCAGTAAGAACTACTTTCTCGGCCGAAGATTATGCTGAGTTGTATATCAGAAAGATAGTCAGATTACATGGAATACCAGTACCCATTATTTCAAACAGAGGAGCACAGTTTATAGCCAGATTCTGGCGGTCGTTCCAGAAAGGTTTGGGAACGCAAATTAATTTAAGCACAGCATTTCATCCTCAGACCGATAGGCAGGCCGAGCGCACAATTCAGGCGCTCGAAGACATGTTGCGAGCATATGTGCTAGATTTCGGTGGTAGCCGAAATGAGCATTTGCCGTTAATTGAATCTACCTATAGGAGAGTCAGCGTTGGTTAGCCCAAACATTGTTCAACAGTCAAAGGAAAGGGTAAAGCTTATATGAGAACACTTATTGACTGCACAGGGTCGCCAGAAATCATATGCAGATGTTCGGCGCAGAAATTTCGAGTTTGATGTAAATAACTGGGTATTTTGGAAGTATCCCCGATGAGAGAGGTAATGAGATTCGGCGAGGAAGGTAAGCTCAGCCCAAGATTTGTTGGGCCATATCAGATTCGGTGAAGGATAGGCCGAGTTGCATACGAATTGAATTTGCTTCCAGAGTTAGCATCTGTTCACCTAGTATTCCATATGTCCATGTTGAGGAAGTTCGTAGGAGACTTTTCTACGGTTGTCCCAGTCTAGGATGTCCCGGTCACAGAAGAGTTAGCATATGAAGAGGTTCCAGTAACTGTCCTAGACAGACAGATTCGCAGATTGAGGACTAAAGATATTACGTCTATCAAGATATTGAGGCGTAACAAGAACCGAGAGGAGATAACTTGGGAAGCAGAGGAAGATATGAGGACCAGATATCCTCACCTATTTCAGGCCTAGTCAGGCGACAGGTATGTCCGTATTATCGCTTATGCAGTACCTTATAGTTGTATATGTGTGAATGAGAAAGATTGATACTTAGTTATCCAGTGGATCCTAGAATATTATGTGTAGTACCTGTGTTGGACTTTTCTGCATTTCAGGTTTTGGCTATAGTCCATATACAGGGGAGACTCTGCCGAAATTTTTCTAGAAAGTAAGTAAGTAGTCCTCTAGATAACAGTGTACATTCGAGGATGAATGTTCTTAAGGGGGGGGGAGAATGTTATACCCCGTAGAATTCCCGGCACCTAGACAACCTATTCGCACATTGGTTAAGCATATTTGAAGGCCATACGTGCTAGAGAAAGGCCCGGGAAAAGATCGGACAAGAAACCTGTCGAACCATCGCGGAAAGAGCCGAGGCAGAGCCCCTCCGCGATGGCAGCGTGTCACGGAGGAGGAGCCTCCGCGTTGGCTCCATGACACGTTGGCCTTGTCCAGACCCAAGTATATAAAGCCCACTTCCATTTTAAATCAGTTATATACTTAGAAATTTCCAGGAAAACAGAGAGAGAAATCAGATAAAGAGGAAGAACGAAGGAAATTATATAATTTTCATCCGATTACGCTGCTAAACGCTTCCCAAATTCAAATTAACTCCAGATACTGAGGTATTTAGCAGCAGAGAGCATTCCTACGGATTCAGTTTCATAAAATACGGCCAATGAATCGTCGAGCCACCGTGCTAAGGTAAGTGGAATTGCTCTAAACTAGTGTCTATGTGTTCCTAGCTGTGAAGTGAATATTTCTCCCTTCTGGACCTCTGAAAAATAGCGAGTTTCTGGCCGTCTTTCGATAAGCCTAAGTTTAGGCTATAAACTATATCGAAAGTGACGTTGCCTTTTGAAATAAAGTTGTATTTAGTATTGATTGACATATTTATGAATGCAGTTGGGAGAAAACAGTTGAAGTATCGGCCGAGCCTCGTCCGACAGACGGATAACTCGAGGTTAAGGTATGTAAAGTCAGTTTCTTCGGCAAGTTAGTAGCTTTAGCCTTGTATAGTTCAATAAACTCCATAGTAGAATTCCCGGAGTTGAATGTTAAGTATTGTGCAAAGTTCAGCAAACCTAGTTTGCGTTGTTATATCGTATTCAGTCTGAAAGTTAGAAAAGCATGTGCCCAAGGGCAAGTTAGTATTTCAGATTTAGTATAGCCTGTTATGTGAATAGCAAGCATGTTGTAGAATAAAAAGGAATAGATTTTCATAATAAAAGTCAGTAAAGAAAGATCAGATAAACAGACAGTATCTTGGCTACAGATTAGCCATACAGTTAAACAGAGATTTCAGAATCAGTATAATCAGTAAAGGATCAGTTCAGTATAGAAACAGATCAGAATAAGAAGTTAGATTCCAGATAGTCTTTTCAGTTATACATGCTTGCTATTTCTATGTGCTATTTGTTTGTTGAGACTTGTTGTGGCATGTGGGCACCCTTTTAGCATCCCCACCGCCCCTGGGTTATAGCTGTGTCGATACCAGATTCAGATACCGCCACCAGCTGGGCGATGTCGTCCGCCTAGAGGACGATGATGGCCGACCACCATGATAATACGGTCCAGACCACCCTGCTTGCAGGGGTAGTTCAGTTTACTCTGCGCAGAGCCAGCCCACCCTGTTTACAGGGGCAGAACACTCTGTGTGCGCTTGTGGCCGGGGGCAGACTCAGATACAGATTTTTATAAAATTACCCTATTGCGTGCTTGCACCCAGGGGCAGTTTTTATTACACACACCGTGTGCACTTGCGCCCAGAGGCAGGAGTCTTCGGACTCAGACACAGTTTATTGTCAGAGGCCAAGGCCTAAGCCACGTACCCAAGGGGGCCGGTAGGAGGAGCTCACAGTTATCAGATGAGTGGAGTGACATTTATTTTTGGTTGGTTTTGACCCGGGTAGGGGTATATAGATTGTTTGTTTGCTTGGCGCCATCCGGCTTATGGGGGTTGGTATTGGCTCTTGCTTGTTACTTGTATATCTATTTATGTGCTCTATATATTATATACTAGCTACTAGACAGCAGGCCGTCACGTCTACAGGTACGCCTCTGCCTTATCAGTACAGAAAGCTTGAGTCAGTTTATATCAGCTTCTTCAGATTCAGTTATCTCCTGCTATACAGAAATGCTAGTTATGCTATCTATATTCAGTTGTTTTCAGTTGTATTACTTCAGTTACTTTGCATACTCAGTACCAGTGGTACTGACGCCCAGTGGGGTGCTGCATTACTTGCCTGCAGGTACTCATAGACGAGGAGGCGATCCCTCGTGATTCCAACCAGCTATTGAGTATTCAGCTCCTGTCATCCGGAGACTGAATTTCAGAGGTGTATTTCAGTTCCTTTTTGTTGTGTAGCACGGGTAGGTCGGGGCCCTGTCCCGATCATTTCTATTGCTATTCCTAGAGGCTTGCAGTCTGTATGTTTCCCTGTAGTCAGATGAGCCGGTCGTGTGAGGTCGTGCAGTTGTTAGCTGTTAGTACTCCTGTTTCTTTTATGTTGGCCGTGTGGGGCCATAAGTTTGACAGTAGTGGTGATCTTGCCGGTCACGTAGCCTTCTAGTATTTTATTGCTGAGTTGCAGATAACTAGACAGCATGGTGGCCTTGTCGGCCCGCATAGGTTTCCCTGTAGTTGCATGTTCTGGCCAGCTGTTATTACAGGTACATGAGGCTATAGGCCAATGGGCCGGGGGGCTGTGTTTACAGCCGTTATATTGCCCTTTGTTTCCAGAAATGCGAGTCAGAGCCAGCCAGGCACCAGATGTGCCTAGGCTTAGCAGTCCAGTGGTTCAGGTCCTAGTAGGGCACCAGGTGCCAGTCATACCCCCCAAGGCAGGGTGTGACAAATAGTAACCTTACCGCTGCGGCAAGACCGCTGCTGCAGTCTTACCACCACTGCAGTGAGGCCTAATCCATTGAGCAAGCCCACTTTAAATCTTACTCTGGATGATTATAGAATCCATGTTATCTGTTGATTATCTATTTAAGTGATATGTATTTTGTTATTTTACATGTATACATGTTATTATTTAAGGTTGCCTGATGATGCCTACAAATACATTGTGTCGTACTAATGCATCTTACGTTTATTTTTTATGAGTGCAGACTGCAACACAGAAAGTTCCACTTGAATTCATCTGTAGAAGCTGCTGCGAGAAATTTGAGGGTGAGCTGGTTTACTTTTTCAGGCTGCTGCAAATCCTCTTGAAGAAGATGTCCTTAATCCAGACATGAACTTTTTTTTATTTTGTTTTATTACTCATAGACTATGATTAAGTAGATGTCGTCAGTACAATGACTTTCAGTTTCTGAGATGTGAAAGATAGATGATGCAAGTATTTCCTTTTATCTTTGTAAGACTTCCGCTTTTTACTTTACAAGTGCTTATTTAATAGTATGAATTTGGAATTGGATGAACTAGTTGGGACACATTGGTTCGTCCACTGGAGGAGATTAGTGTGGGTGTCGATCACGGCTACTTGGGTCATGACAAAAATGTTATCAGAGCTCTAGGTTCATTGATCTCATTATATGAGGACGAGTCTAGTAGAGTCTCACAGATTGGTGCAGAGACGTCCATTACTTGTCTTTGCGAGGCTACAAGACATTAGAAAAACTCATTTCTTTCCCTCTCTTTTGTGCTATTACTTGATTTCAATTGGTATCTGGTGATCCAAATTGGTATCTAACAATTTATTTTCTTTTTTCATAGATGGTGAGGACACGAGCAGGAGGAGTCCAAGACGAGGCACTAGATCTAGTGGTGGCAACCACAACTCGCAGTAGAGTGAGGCCGAGGTCGCGGGTGGAGGCCTGTTGCTGCCTGAGGCAGGGCCCAGGCTGCTGGTCCCGCCCGGGAGAGGTCGTAATCCTCGATACACCCAGAAGTTCATGATAGGGTGGCAGGAGAGATAGAGGTACCTGCACAGGGAGGCGCTGCAGCCGCTACGACTTCCTCGGAGGTCCTGGTTCAGGTGCTGAATATTCTGAGCAGCCTAATGGAAATTGGAGTGGCATCAATGACTTTAGTAGGGCAACACTTGAGGCTACAACATGCAACAGTTGTAGTTTCCTGCATGGATGACATTTCTAAGGCAGTTATGTTTTTGAGATCGGTGACTGGACCGGTGGTGACTGGAGAGGAGCATGATCTATTTTGGAGGTTCACAAGGATGAAGCCTCCCACCTTCTATGGCAATGAGGTGGAGGACGCCTATGAGTTCATCATAGACTACCACGAGAAACTCCATAAGATGGGGGCGGTGGAGAAATATAGGGTGGAATTTGTTACTTTCAAGCTGGTGGGAGATGCCAAGCTCTAGTGGAGGGCATGCAGAGTGTAGGCCAGGGGTGGGGGTCACCTCTATTGACATGGACTTAGTTCGACTCCACTTTCCTGGAGAAGTATGTGCCTCACACCTTGCGGGACTGGAGGCACAATGAGTTCACTAGTATTGAGTAGAGGACCTCCTTAGTTTCAACCTATGAGGCTCGATTTTATTCATTTTCTAGGTATGCCTTACCATTATTATCCACAACAGAGGAGAGGATCAAATGGTTTTTGAAGGGCCTGAATATGGAGCTCTAGCTGTTAGCTCTGCAAATGGTCTCATCAGGTAAGGCCTTCTAGAAAGTGGTGGAGTTTGTGAAGAATGTGGAGGGGGTTAAGCAGGATGGCTATGAAAAGAACGTCGAGAAGAAAGATCGGAAAAGAGGTAACTTCAGTGGTTTTTCTCTAGGAAGCTGACTCCACAAGAGTACTCTGGGCACCCTGTTTAGTCGACTATGCAGGTATCAGCTGGTGGTCCACAAACACCAGTCAGCGCCCTTCAGGTACAGTTGGGAGTACACAGATGGTTCGCTAGGATTTTTAGGCTCGCCCTATCTCTTTAATTCCTACCTAGAGGCCAACGCTCTATAAGGTGTGTCACGAGTTTGCTAGTATGGCCACATTCAAAGATGGTGTCCCAGGTTTGGACAGGATGGGCAGATCATCCTACATCTGGCTCCATGAGCCCCAATTATAGCAGGGAAGGGAGGTAGTGCATTCAACAAGGATTGCCCTCAGCTTGGGGGGGGGGGCGAAAATTCAGTAGGTAGAGGTGGAGCCCATCTTGACAGAGAGGGCATTCAGACGGGAAGGGGTGGTACTTAGTCTGGCAGAGGGGTTACACAATCCAGCAGGGGGGTCTTAGGTAGGTAGTCAGGCTCATTTTATGCATTCCTCAATCGACCTAAGGCATAGGTTTCAGACGCAGTAGTCACAGGTACCATTCTCGTATGTGACGGAATGGCTTTATTTTATCCTGACTCTACTTTTTCCTATGTTTCTGCTTACTTTACTGTGAAGTTGAAGTTTGCTTGTTATTCTTGATGCCATATTTAGTGTTTCTACTCTCGTTAGGGATTCTGTAATTACGGATACAGTTTATCATGCCTGTTTAGTGGGATTTATGGGTTATGATACTCGGTAGATTTGGTGATCTTAGACATGGTAGACTCTAACGTTACCCTGGGAATGAAGTGGTTGTCTCTTTATCATGTCATTTTGGATTACCATGCTAAGATAGTTATCATAGCAATGCCAAGGATGTATAGACTAGAATAGAAAGGGGATTTTAGCCTTGCTCCTAAGAATCTTATCTAATATATTCATGCCCGAAACTAATAGGGAGGGGGTGTTCGACTTACCTAGCCCACATTGGGGATACCAGTATGAAGGGTCCCTCCCTTGAGTCTGTTCTAGTAGTTCGTGAGTTCCTAGAGGTATTTCCTATAGATTTGCCTAATATGCCACCAGACCATGACATTGATTTCTGCATAGACTTAGAGCCAAGGACCTGACCTATTTTCATACCGCCATATAGAGTGGCACCAGCTAAGTTGAGCAAACTCAAAGAACAATTGAAGGAATTGCTTAATAAGGGGTTTATTTGTCCGAGTGTCTCTCCATGGAGTTCCCTTATGTTATTTGTAAAGAAGAAAGATGACAGCATGTGAATGTGTATCGGCTACCATCAACTTAATAAGGTTACCATTTAGAATAAGTATCCCCTTCCCCGAATAGATGACCTGTTTGATTAGCTTCAGGGTGTAGCAGTGTTCACGAAGATTGATTTGAGGTTGGATTACTAATAGCTGAAAATCCATGCTGAGGATATTCCAAAGATAGACTTTCGAACCAGGTATGTGCATTATAAGTTCTTGGTCATGTCATTCAAACTCACTAATGCTCCAGCGGCTTTCATGATCCTGATGAATGGTATATTCAAATCATATCTGGACTCCTTTGTAATCATTATTATTGATATTTTAGTGTATTCCAAGATTAAGCAGGAACATGAGAATCATATGTGGATTGTATTAAGGATGCTAAAGGAGAAACAACTGTATGCAAAGTTTATTAAATATGATTGTGGTTGAAATCAGTGTCCTTTTTGGGACATGTAGTCTCTAAGGAATGGATCATGGTGGATCCACAAAAGGTGGAAGAATTTCGAAATCGGGCTAGGCCCACTACGGTGACGGGAGTTCATATCTTTGTGGGCTAGCCAGTTATTGCCGCTGGTTTTTGAAAGGTTTTACGTCCATTGCCTCTCGGTGGACAAGGCTAACTCAAAAAGACGTTCCATTTCAGTGGTCAGAGGAGTGTGAAGAGATCTTTTAAAAGCTCAAGACCTTGTTGACCACGACTCCTATCCTGGCACTACCAGTAGAAGGTAAAGAATTTGTAGTTTATTGTGATGCCTCATGGTCTGATTTTGGCGCTGTGTTAATGTAGGAAAGATAAGTCATTGCATATGCTTTAGGACATCTAAAAGTGCATGAGAAGAACTAACCTACACATAACTTGAAATTAGCAGTGGTGGTATTCCCTTTGAAAATCTGAAGGCATAATTTGTATAGGGCCCATTGTGAGGTGTTCATGGACTATCAAAGCCTATAGTATGTGTTCTTCCAGAAGGATCTCAACCTGAGACACGAAGGTAGATGGAATTTCTTAAGGACTATGGTGTCACGATCCTGTATCATCCCAGGAAGGCTAATATGGTGGCAGATGCATAGTTTAGGAAAGCTATGAGTATAGGTAGTTTGGCTTGCTTGGAAGCTACCTGGTGCCCAATGGACAGAGAAGTTTAGATATTGGCCAATATCCTTGTGATACTTATGTTGTTGGAGTTGGGTGGAGTATTGACCAGTGTGGAGGCTAGATCATCGCTGCTAGATGAAGTAAGATCCTGCTAGTTTGAGGATGAAAAGCTAAGTAAGATTTGTGACCCGGTCCTTCAAGAGAAGGCCAAGGAGGAGGTGATAGATGATGAAGGGGTGTTGAGGATAAGGGGGTGTGTATATGTTCCTTGGGTTAGTGATATCATCAAAATCATATTATCAGAGGCTCACGGCTCTAGGTACTCTATGCATCCCAGAGTCAGCAAGATGTATCATGACCTGTGGCAACACTATTGGTGCAGGATGAAAAGAGACAAGGTCGAGCACGTTGCCCAATGCCTAAATTGCCAAAAAGTGAAGTATGAACACTAGAAGCCTGGGGGAATATTCTAGAGAATGCCCATACCCATGGAAGTGGGAGAGAATAGCTATGGATTTCATTGTTGGTCTTCTAAAGACCTTGGGGAAGTTCGACTCAATTTGGGTCATTGTCGATAGATTGACTAAGTCTGCCCATTTCTTTCCAGTTTAGGTGACTTATAATGCAGAGAGGTTGGCCAAACTGTATGTTAAGGAGGTGGTTTAGTTGCACGGGGTGCCAGTATCGATTATCTTAGATAGAGGTACGCAGTTTACTTCTAATTTTTGGAGAACCTTACAGGCTGAATTGGGCACTAGGCTGGACTTGAGTATGATATTTCACCCGCAGATGGATGAAAAATCGGAGAGTATGATCCAAGTATTAGAGGATATGCTCCGAGCATGTGTGATAGACTTTGGGGTCCACTGGGATAAGTTTTTACCTTTGGTAGAATTTGACTACAATAATAGCTATCGCTCAAGAATTGACATAGTGCAATTTGAGGCCTTATATGGGAGGAAATGTAGGTTCTCTATTGGCTAGCTCGATGTGTTTGAGGTGAGGCGATGGAGCATTAATTTGTTAAGGAGTCCTTGGAGAAAGTTAGGATAGTTAGGCAAAAATAGTACGCAGAATGGAAGGTGAGTGATATAGAGTTCAAGATGGGAGAGCAGGTCTTGGTCAAGGTTTCCCCCATAATGGGGTAACGCGTTTTGAAATTTGGGGCAAGCTTAGCCCTAGATACTGACGTGCCCGATTCACGCGTCCGCAAGTGTACGGGTCATGCAAGTAATATAGTGGCTCTTTTTAAGAACCGGATTGTCGAACCCACAGGGACTAGACCCATTCCTCTAACTATCCATTTCTAGTGTGATCTTAAATACCTCAAGTGTTGGTTATAGACATTTTCAATCGAGATTAATTAAGTCTAAGTTTGGGTCAACGAAGTATTCTGAAATTACTCTAGGAGCAACATAGAGTTAAAACCAATTAATCATG
Organism: Datura wrightii; assembly: GCA_035772735.1. NCBI lineage: Eukaryota > Viridiplantae > Streptophyta > Magnoliopsida > Solanales > Solanaceae > Datura > Datura wrightii. The sequence goes on along the minus strand of JASDFA010000002.1, from coordinate 59,364,356 downwards.
CGATACTACGATTTGCAATGGGTTAAGCATGGAACTATCAATTGTTATTTCAAATAATTAGAATTGCATGTTTATGATCTTTCGAGCCTCTAAACACGGCAATCTAGCCTCACTGCATCATTGTGAGCGAGGAGTTTAATTTCTAGTCGCGGGCAATCAATTATGTTGTGGTTTACGGGGAAACGATTAGGGACTTTCGTGCGTCTAACCATTTAACTCAACTTAGCCTCACAACTACTTCTTCGAGTGGTGATGTGACATCCCAAGTTGGTCTTTCATAACCCCCGTGTCTCAACCAAGCACAGTGTTAGGTATATTTCTGTTGCACCCCATAAATTTTAAGTGAATAAATATCCTAAGGGCATGTTGGTTAAGGGATTTAGAAAGCAAAAAAAAAATGAAAAATGAATAAAAGTCGGCTTCTTCATCCAAAACACATATATTTCCAGCAAAGAAATAGGGGAACAAGTATTAGGAGTAACCCACGTCAATATATATAAATTTCCTTCCAATTACGCGACGAAACGCGGTCTAAACTCCGTTCCGGCTTAGGTACAGGTGTATAAAGCTGCAGAGAGCAATCTTACGGAGTTGGTTTCGTGAAATTTGGCCGGCGAAACGTCGTGCTACCGAGGTAAAGTAAATAGAATTACTTTAAATTAGTACCAATGTGTTCCTAGCGTTGCAGTGAGTATTTATCCCTTCTGGACTATCGAGAAATAACGAGTTTTCGACCGTTTTCTGAAAGGTTAAAGTTGGGATAAATATATATATCAAAAGTGATAATTTCTCCCGAATATTAATGTATTTAGTTCTAATTGACGTGTAAATGAATGTAGTTGGGAGAAACAGCAGAAGTACCGACGGAAATCACATCGGTCAGTTGGGTACTCAGAAACCAGGTATGTAAAGTTATTCTTTCGGCAAGCCAGGAAGTACAGGGTAGAAAATAAATAGAATAAACGCTATTAGCAGATACCCAGCGTACAGGAATGATTTTAGTATAAATTCCAGCAAGCATGCTAGTGTATTATTACGTATCATGCGATAATCAGAATAATAGATATTTAGGCAATACGTATTTCATCTGTTGAGATTGTATCCAGTAGTAGATGGTACATTTTATATCATTGAGCTATATTCAGTTATAGATGGCATGTACTATGTTATTGAGTTATATTCAGATATAATTAGATAGACAGATAAAGGCCAGGTAGCAGAAGGTCCAGCAGCCATAAACAGTTAGTTATTTAATACATATTAGCCTCGAAACAAAAGAAGAGAATATGATTAGTATTTTTCATTTGAGCATGCTTGCTGTGTATGTGTTTGTATGTTGAGAATTGTTGTGGCATGTGGGCACCCTTTTAGCATCCCCACCGCCCCTGGGTTATAGCTGTGTCGATACCAGATTCAGATACCGCCACCAGCTGGGCGATGCCGTCCGCCTAGAGGACGATGATGGCCGACCACCATGATAATACGGTCCAGACCACCCTGCTTGCAGGGGTAGTTCAGTTTACTCTGCGCAGAGCTAGCACACCCTATTTACAGGGGCAGACCACTCTGTGTGCACACCTGTGCCCAGAGGCAGGAGTCTTCGGACTCAGACACAGTTTATTGTCAGAGGCCAAGGCCTGAGCTACGTACCCAAGGGGGCTGGTAGGAGGAGCTCACAGTTATCAGATGAGTGGAGTGACTTGTTTTTGGTTGGTTTAGACTCGGGTAGGGGTAAATAGATTGCTTGCTTGGTTGGCACCTTCCGGCTTATGGGGGTCGGTCAGGTATTGTGTGTATTATTATGTATATTGATATGTGCTAGTAGATACTGATAGACAGAAGGACGACACATCATCAGGTACGCTCAGTTTAGTTATAGAATAAATAAACTCTCCCCAGTTATTCTCAGCTAGATAGACTCAGCTACTTTCTGCTTATATCTCATGTTACTGTTGTTATTCATTTCAGTTGTGTATTTCAGTTGCTTTACATGCTCAGTACCTGTGGTACTGACGCCCAGTGGGGCGCTGCATTACTTGCCTGCAGGTACTCATAGACGAGGAGGTGATCCCTCGTGATTCCAGTCAGCTATTGAGTATTCAGCTCCTGTCATCCGGAGTCTGAATTCCAGAGGTGTATTTCGTTTTCTTTGTTATACAGTACGAGTAGGTCGGGGCCCTGTCCCGATCATTTCTATTGCTATTCCTAGAGGCTTGCAGTCTGTATATTTCCCTGTGGTTAGATGAGCCGGTCGCGTGAGGCCGTGCAGTTGTATAGCTGTTAGTACTTTTTCCTTCTTTTATGATGGCCGTGTGGGGCCATAGTTGCCAGTAGTGGTGACCTTGCCGGTCACGTAGCTTTTTAGTACTTCATGATTGAGTTGCAGATAACTAGACAGCATGGTGGCCTTGTCGGCCCGCATAGGTTTCCCTGTAGTTGCATGTTCTGGTCAGCTGTTATTACAGGTACAGGAGGCTACAGGCCAGTTGGCCGGAGGCTGTATTTACAGCCGTTATATAGCCGGTTTGTTTCTTGAAATAGAGCCAAAGCCAGCCAAAGCACCAGATGTGCTCAGGCTGGACCATTTAGCAGTCTAGAGTCTAGCAGGCACCAGGTGCCGTCATACCCCCCAAGGTGGGGTGTGACAATTTCTATCCTAACACAAAAATCTCTCCCGAGATACAAACATGCTCCTTACATTCTCATGTCCTGACCTAGGTAATGCTTTCTCAAGCTATTACTCAAGCTAACAAATATGCTTTCATGGTGATCAATCATAAAAACAACCAACAATCCAGAATGCAAGACGAAAACAACAATCAATAACTTAATTCCAAAACAATTTCATAAAATCACAATCATAATTCATGGCTTCAACCCTAGAGGAAGGGTTCTTGCCATTCATGTTCGTAAAACTACAATTAACTAATACTAAACTAACATACTTACATGAATTTGGTAGATGAGAAGGGAATTTGATAAACCCTAGATGAGTTCTCCCACTTCTCCCTTCACTCCTAGGTAGTTTTCCAGAATAAAATCGTGACCAAATGATTTTAGGAGCTAAGGGTCCCATTTATAGTAAATGGAGAACGTGCGTAATTTAGCCTGTCGTGGAACGGCTCCGTGTCACGGAGTGTATCGCGGAGCACTGCCTCCGTGACACGGAGGCAACACGAAAGCTCTCTGGAAAGTGCCTCCGGAAACCAAACTGCCGAGGGTCACCGCGTTGGCCAACGTGACACGCTGCTCATGCAGCGCGATGGCATGCTGCTGGCGCGCAGCTGGCCTAGCGTGGCACGGCGCTGGCGCGCTGGATTTCTGCCTACTGCTTCCTGCTGCTGCCTTTTCTCGTGCGCCTGGCAGGGGCGTGGCACGGCGCTGGGCGCGGCACACGCACAGCGTGGCACGCTGCTTGGCGCGGCCAGCCTTGCCAAGGCATGCTCCTTGCCGACTTTCGCCAATTGCTTCCACTCCATTCCTTTCTTTCACCAACTTGTGAATTAGTTCCTCAAAATCCTTGAAACCTACAAAACAAAGACTAATCATGTTGGTTAGCACATATATTCACATTTATATAAAATCACATGAAAGTATGTAAAATAACTTAGATAAACAAGACTACATTAAGGTATAAAGCGTATCTCGGGCATGCTATTTTTGCCCGTGATCAGATACATTGGGACATTTGAATTCCTTCGACGTGTGGGAGAGGTGGCTTACGAACTGGCCTTGCCACTAGGTTTTTCTGGAGTACATCCGATATTTCATGTATCTATGCTGAAGAAATATTATGGGGATGGTTCTTACATCATTTGATGGGATTCAGTGCTGCTTGATGAGAATTCATCTTACGAAAAGGAATCGGTTGCTCTATTAGATAGGGAGGTCCGTAAGTTGATATTGAAGGAGATCGCAACCGCAAAGGTCCAGTGGAAGAATCATCTAGTTATGAAGCCACTTGGGACACCGAGGCAGACTTGCGAGATAAATATCTGTAGCTATTTATTGAGTCAGATATTTTCCTTTCTCTTGCTTTCTTTTAACTGTTCAGGGACGAATGGTGTTTTAATTGGTATCTGAAGTTACGACTCGTCGTCATTACGGGGAAATTAAGTCTAGAAAAACTTATTTTTGCCTAAGTACATGGTGGAAAGTGTTGAGTTGGATGTAAGACTTGTGTTCGAGGAATGGGAAATGTGCAGTAAATTTTGAGCTACTGGTTAACGGGGATCCGATAGCGGTGGGAGTTCCGTTGCAGTGAGATCGTCATGATGGTTGGAGGTCGGCCATAATGGGAAGTGAGCATTAACCTTTGGATCCACCGTGGCGAGGCCTGACCGCCACAATAGGGTCCACTGCTACTAGTTAATGGGGATCCGATAGCGGTGGGAGTTCCACTGCAGTGAGATCGTCATGATGGTTGGAGGTCCGCCATAACGGGAAGTGAGCATTAACCTTTGGATCCACCATGGCGAGGCCTGACCGCCACAATGGGGTCCACTATAGCAGAAATTTGACCACTGTAGCGGACGATGAGAGGCAATGTGACGGTTTAAGTTAGAATTTTGGGGTTTTTTTATCCCATTACTCTGAGGCACAAACTCTGAGATCGGAAGGGAGATTTTAAGAAGGCAAACTAGTTCTTCTTCCCAAGGTAAGGTTTATGCATTAGTTTTTCCCTCATTCGATTCTCTAACACTTAGATTCAAAGGGTAAGCTTTAATCGTGAGTTATTAGCAAAGAACCTTAGGTCTGTGAAATAAGGGCTAAGTGAATGGGAATAGTTGGGTGTGGATTCTCTAGGCCTAAAAGTGAGTAATTAACACTTCCTAGGGCAAAGGAAGTCATAGAACTTTATCCATGTAACAGTTGAGACTTAGAACTAGGTGAAATTGGGACCTTTACCCTTAAAACGACCTTAAAAGGATTTGAGGTAGTAGAAACTCCATGAACTAGGTTGAAATGATGAATATGGATTAGTCTTGAAGGATTAAACCACGGGTTATGAAGTGGATCGTGATAACGGGTAGCTGCATATTCCAGTTTTTCGGTTGAGGTAGGTGATGATTTTATAAGGAGTTAGAGTTTAGATAATGACTTATATGTATATGGAAATTTACAACATGCTTAGTTGGTCTTCAGACATTAATGGATGTTAAATTATTGTGAAATTGTTATATGATGCCTTAAAACTTGGGATGTGATTATTTGTAACTGTTTGTACGAATGTATGGTACTTTTCAATGTTCAATTTGTTTCTTTCTTACTTACTCTATGAATGGTTGATTGGTGATGAGCAATCCTAAAAATGTATGTTAGCATTTGATTGAAAACATTTACGTGAAAGTAAGGTAAAGTCAATTGAGAGAACTGAAACAGAACAAACTATGATACCTACAAAGTTCACAGCTCCACTAGCAAGGTTGTTGCTATTGAAATTTTGTCCCTCATTACTAGTACTAAAATGATGCAGCAGATTCAATAATTTCTTATGTTGTTCTCTTGTAAGACTGAGAGATTGAGACTATTAGTGTCACTTTGAGGTATCATCTCCTTATCCCTCACAGAAATCATATCAGCTGGAATTCCATGAACATTAGTTAATCTTTTCTTTTCTTTGTCAAACTTATTATGTGGATGTTCGTTGTTAGTCCTTGGCGCTTGATTGAAATTATGATTGTTCTGCCTGTAGTTCTGATTGTAAAACTACTGATTGTTATAATTTTGGTTATGTGGTCTATAACCTTGATTATTCTGATTGTAGTTCTGATTAAAATCCTAAGGATATCCATTCAACCTATAACATTTCTTCTTGATGTGGCCAGATCACTTGCAATAATTGTAGAATAGCTTGGACCTATCAACCATGTGATTGTTTGAGGAGTAATAGTTAAAGTTGTTCGTGGACGTGTTGGCACTTAGTGAAGTGGAATCACCGAAAAGTTGATTACTTGGCTTGATTTCCCGTTGCCTTTCTTCGTACACCAACAAATAAAAAGCTTGTGCTAAGCTAGGAAGAGGATTCAACATGACAATGCTTCCCCCAACTGTAGTATAGACTTCATGGAGTCCTATAAGGAATTGACTTAGGCGTCTGTCTTGTTCTACCTTGTGTAGGCTTTCCTTAGATCCTAATTGCAAATGCAGTTGCATTGAGTTTTCAGATCTATAGTACTTAACTCCTTACATAATTTTTTCATCTTCGTATAATAGTTGGTGATGTCCATGGTGCCCTAATACAAATCATCAATTTCCTTTTGTTTGATACAATTTTGTGCCATTCGTTTGATCATACCTATTCTTCAACTCTTGCCGCAACTCCATTGCATTATTAGCGTACTCAATGCTATCAACAATTTCCTTTGCAATTGAATTTAGGATCTACGACATGACCATATCATCATATCTCTCCCATTGGCTGTACCTTAAGGAGGTGAATCTGGTCTCTTGAATGCACCATTAATAAAACCTAACTTGTTCTTAACAGATAATCCACACAAAATACGTCGTCTACAGGATCTGTATCCAACTTTGTTAAATGGAACAATGACTAAAATCGCATCTGAATTATTAGAAAGATGCATATCCAAATTTGCGATCTCATCCTCGACATTATCATTCATATCCGCAGTAGCCATACAAATTGATTGGGACTAAACTAAATCAAACAATTGCAGATCTAGAAGAAGAAAGAATATTGCTCTGTGCGATTCCTCAATCTCGATTTCGAAGTAGATAGTGAAAATAGAGGTGAGCAATTGAATCAGTTAAAAACTAATAAAGAATAGGCACAAATCTTAGTCTGATACCATATAAGAAGCAATGTCAGCTTTAGCTTTAATAGAGTTTAGCCATGAAAGGAAATGAAGGAGAAGAACTCTTGATGTGTAAAAGAGAAGATTATTATACAACTGAGAAAAGTGTTCACTCTGTTGTACATATATGCTGATGAAAGGAAAAGAACTAATCCTAGAGAATGACAGCTAACTACCAACTAAGCACTAAGTAACCGACTAAACTAATCAGCTACAAAATCAATTAACTAACAATTAACCCACTAATGTTAATGCTAAATGACTAATACAAAAGCTAATGTTAATATAAAATATATAATCTTAACGTTTGCATTGCTGATTTGGGTCCAACCATTAAACTTGAGTCTGCTGAGGAAAATTGTACTCTTGGACAAGCCCTAAAATCAGGTCGTGCTCTATATGTATCCATGGATCCAATTAACACTTCCTAAGTGCTCAAAGCTTGTGAAGGAGCTGAGATGGTCTTCCACGTGGCTGCTTCAGATTCATCAATCAACAACCAGAAGCTCCACTATTCAGTTAATATGCAAGGAACTCAAAATATAATTGATGCTTGCGTTGAGCTGAAAGTTAAAAGACTTATTTACACCAGCTTTCTCCGTGTGGTGTTTGATACAGTGACTGGAACTCGAGATAAGAACGAATCACTAACATATCCTGCTAAGCATAATGATTCCTATTCTGCAACTAAAGCTAAAGTAGATGCACTTGTTATCAAGTTAAATGATACTAGAGGGATGATGAAATGATGCATTAAATCTAGCAGTATTTTTTGCCCTGGTGATAGGTTGCTCGTTCCCTCTCTAGTCACAGCTGCAAGGGGTGGAAATCTAGGTTCATTATTGGTGATGGAAATAACATGTATGATTTCACTTACATGGAGAATATGGCACATGCACATTTGTTTGCAGAATGAGCTCTAGCATCAGGAGGAGTAATTTAGAGAAAGCTACTAGGAACACATTTTTCTTCACGAATATAGAGTCCATTAAGTTTTGGGAGTTTGTATCCACTGTTCTTGAGGGTCTTGGATATGACAAGCCAAGTATTAAGATACCTGCATTTGTTATAATACCAATTGAACATTTGGTGGAACTGACTTATAAGTTGTTAGCTCCTTATAGAATGAAGGTCCTACAGTTTTCTCCTTCAAGAATTAGACCCCTCTCTCGCAATAGAATATTTAGTTTTTCAAAAGCAAGTCATCGACTAGGATACACACCTATTGTCCCACTTCAGGAGGGACTAAGGAGGACTATTGAATCTTATCCACATTTGATGGCTAAACATGGGTCGGGAAAGGATGATCTTTAATCATCTGCATCTCTTTGTAAATAGTTCTTCCTCATGGTGGATTCCTCTCTATAATTCTAAGCATGCTCACTATCATTTCACCATCGAGTTTCTTCATCATAAGAATCCTAGCTGTCTTTGTTGTGTTCTTGATATATGACAAAAGGAAGAAGAATTGGTCATTTAGTTCAACAATTTACATGCAAATTTTGGTTTACCATTACTGGGAGTACTCTCAACTATGAGGAAAACCAATAATCGCCCATACTGCAAGGTCGCATAATGTTTTGTTTCCTCTGATCATCTTTGTTTTGTTGTCTTGCTAATATTTTTTGTTACGTACATTAAAAAAGAGTACCAACTAAAAGTTTTTAAAATCTTTGATAAGCTACATGAGCTAGAACATCTTAAAATTGAAATATATCAGTGTTAATCATAAAATTTTGTTGTAATCATATTGATGAAACACACAACACAATTACAATTTATTCCATTTGTCTAAAAAAAGGTGCAAGGAAAAGGAGAATACACTCTTTTATCTCCTCAAATTCAACAATAATTTTAACTTTTGCATAAGAGATCGAGAACAAGGTAGCTGTATTAGATGGTGTGGCTGGATCACTTCCTAAGGAGCTAATGCTTATTGGGTATTTTGGGAGCTAATGCTGAAGAGATACCACTAACAGAAGTTACCTTTCCTTTCTTCTAAAGTTCTCAGCAGCAAAAATATGCTACTTATGATCTGAAAGAAATAGGCTACTTGTTTTGTGATACAAGAAATTCGAGCATAAATTTTCTGGATTAAGGTATATATGAAAGAGAAATTGAATATTCGAAAGCTTTTCTCATTTTTTTAAAGTGTGGAACTATATAGTGTCAGACTGTCAGGGGTTGTATTCAAATTGTCAAGGTCTAATTATCAGGTAGAAGTCTCGTGAAAATTTTTTGACTGAGCAACCTATTGGGAAGAACAAAATCATGACTAGTAGCAAATCATGTACATCAATGTAATACTGTAACCAATATTTGGATCGATACTATTGTTTATGTGGTTACACGTACATTTTGCTAAGGTCTAACTTTGAAAAAAGTTATTTTATTATACTTATCAAAATGATATGTGTTAGTTAAGTTTACTTTAATTACGAATTGGTTATGTAAATCAGTATGGTAAGTCAGATTCGCTTTGGACATTGGTGCCAGTCGCGACTCTTCAAATTTGGATCATGACATTGTATTATCTTTTTTAATGAGTACTTTTTTGCAACACTCTATGGGTATGTTTAGTGGAATGAAAATTGTTTTACTAGAAAAATAAGTGAATTTTTTATTTTTCGATATTTATGCAAAAAATATTATTTTAAAATTATTTATATATAATTTAGAAAAATACTATGAGAGGTGGGGTGTGGGGTGGTGGATATGAGGGCTACGGGGGGTGGAGTTGGAGGAAAAAAAGGATACAATCAATGGTGGAATGTTACTTGTAAAATTTGTTTTCCCTACTTCCATTAAGGAAGTTATTTTTCTCATTTTTAAATAACTTATTTTTCTAGAGAAAACATTCTCCAAAAGATTTGACCAACCGAACATGAGTTGTTAATGATAGTCTGATTGGATTGCATTTCAACTATCAGTTTCTAATAATGACCATGTGAAGATGGTCACTCTTCCACAAGTATGTTTTGATAGGATCTAGTTATGAGTTATTAATGAAAAACCATGAAAGTTGATCTACTGAATCTAGTCCATTCCTTGAAATGAATAAGAAAAACTTCTACAGAGCTAAACATGGAAAAGATTTTGGCCACAATCATGGTCGTGGCCTTGGTCAAGAAAATTTTATTCTATATTATTATATATATGCTTCAATTTGATCCTGAAGTAGCAATACCTTAAAAGAGGTATAAAGTTTTCATGATTTGATATGCTTAAGACACATTGAGATGATTGTGTTCTACTATTCAAGAATGAGAACCTTTGATAAATGCTACAAATACATATCCATTTTCCACTGTATATGTGACTATATTTAAAGTTTATCAATATGAACGTGCACTTGATCATGAGAATATCATGACTCACCTCTAGAAGAGATAGAATAATTGTTGTGAAGATATCACAACTTACCTCCAAAAGAGATAGAAAATAGAATAATTGAGAAGAAATATTCTCAGTATTTTATGTTTTATTCTTGAAGTAATAAAACTCAGATTTTGGCTTCTAAAGTAATAAATATTCTTAAATCTACTCCTGAAATAGTAGAACTTTGAAATCTTCTTTTGAAGAAGAAGAATTAGTAAGATATCTAAAGTGATATCTTCTTGTGCTTGAACAAAATAACGACCTATTGATGAATGTCATATTTCAGGAACATCTATATTTTCATTCCCTAAAGGGAATAAAAAAGATACCACTCCTAAAGAGATAAATAACAATGGATATACATGTTATTTTGTAGTATAAAAGTCATTGCAACACATACCTGTTGTAGGTAGAAATATCTTAAATAATTCTATTAAAGTATTATTTTAAGACAAATGGAACCAGAGTATAATGTTTTCAACTATAACCACATTGATACATTATGATTAGTTATTATTGATTTTCTCAAAGGGAATAAGGAAATAACAATTAATGTAATTCTATCCAAAAAATGTGATTATTATATGCTTGCCTCGGGCAAAAGGAAGCAGAGTATAATGTTTTCTACTATAACCACATTGATACATTATGGTTAGTTGTTATTGATTTCCTCAAAGGAAATAAGGAAATAACAATTAATGTATCTCTATCCAAAAAATGTAATTATTATGTGCTTTCCGCTTTGATACAATATATTCAAATATTAATGGAAAATCTCCCTGAATAAGATATTTAAAATATTGAAGTCTCTCAAAGAGAATATATATGATTAAACCATTCATCCTAGAGCATAATATATGAAATTGTAACGGTCGGAGCACAAGTTGTAATAAACCTGAGTTTACTAGCACTAAAACTAGCTATCATATTGAAACTACAAATGTGTGGAAGATTGAATATCTTAAAGTTACTGTGGATAAGAAATATATATGTGAAAAGTTACTCAAACATGATAAGATCATATGTCAGAATTGATCATAAGTTTATTGATATGAAATTCATGTCATAGTAACTTGAAGTTTACTAACAGAAATAACACATGTCATGGTAAACTTGAAATTTACTAGTACAAATAATTTATAAAGTGGCATGATCATTTTGGTCATCCTTATTTAAATATGATATGCTAATTGAATATTAAAATATATTGAAGAACTGAAAGATTTTTCAAGAATTATTTTATGTTATTTGTTCTCATGATAACTTGGTTATACCATCTAATGTTAGGACCACATTTTCTATATTTTAGAAATTATAAGAGGTGAATATGAGTCCTTTTACCTATCATGTGATATCTTAAATAAATGTATCTGTGACATGGTCAGATATGCATTTATTTTCAACTTACAGTTTGACATTCACAAAATTACTTTCTCAATAATTTATAGATTATGTAATCAAGACAATTCATCTTGATATTGCTAGTTCAACCGAAGCTTGTTTAGCACTAAACGCCTATGATAAATAGTTGTGGCTTATGACTGCAGAACGTTATGTGTTATTTTGAGATATGATATATTGCATATAACAACACTTGTATGCATCAGACTAATAAATTATGATTAATTCTCCCTCTCAATTAGTTCAGTCTTAAAAAATAAATATTTTCCATCTAATAGCTTTTGATGTGTAGTATATGATTAATGGATATATCATGATACACAAAGATGATTTTTCAAAGAAGATTAGGAATGTATATTAGCTTTTCTAACATAAGGGGGAGAGATTAAGAAGCTAAGAGATATGTTGTGAATTATTATCAGTTTGATCCTCATTCAAAAGATAATTCAAGTCAAATACTAAAAGCATTTGATGACCCAAAATTAATTTTTGCTGCAAATGTTCCTATTTAATGTCTCGAAAGAATAGAGTTTATGACATGCATGAAATATTGTGGACCAGTTGATTCATAATGTAATAATTCTTAAAAACAGAGAGGAGCAAATGAACAAAATGATCATAATAAATAGACAATGTGATCTTGAAGAGCATACGACATGACACTTCATGAAACGTTTAGGTACCTAAAAATAATAAAGTGATGAGATTTTAGTAAGTTATGTCACATTATGAACTGATGCAAAATGATATCTTGTCGACAATATCTTTCACACAAATAGCGTGCAGTATTATAAAAGATTGTGAGAACTTGAATTCTATTTTTTTAAAAGTATGTTGATGTAGAAATAATTACCAACTGAAATAATGCATTTTGATAAGAGTAAAAGCTTATTTGACTTAGAATCCAGATAGCCAAAGATGTCACTCTTTAAATGCTAACGGATGTTGTCACTTGACAAAATTTATAAGAAAATTATTGAAGAATTCATCATGCTTGAAGCATTTACAATTTTTTAAAAATTTGTTCATAATCGTTATATGAAATAATTCAGGTAATATAGATATGACTTAATCACCCCAGTGAATGTTCATTAATGAAGAATACAAAAATGAATTTGTTTACTCTTATGTTTTTCTTTTTGAAAATGAAAATCTTTGATATCATTGTGCAAGTTGATAACTTGAAAAGGAACTCTTGAAGAGTTTTCAAAACAATATATTATCTGCTAATTAAGAAAGTTGAAATAAGATTAATTGCAAATTATAAATGAAATTCTAATATAATTTGTTTAACCTAATAACGGTTATCAAGTTTCTTGACTATACAAGACATTCATATGATCAACATAAAGGTTTGATCCAGACATGGTATCTACTTTCATGAAGGATTACTGTCATACCATGTTGCTTTACATGACAATCAAATCATACAAAAGAAGACAACAATCTGCGAAACATGTATATGGTGTGGTTCAAATAATATTATATGATGATGATGCAACTCTATCAAAGAATTGGAGATGCAAATGATTAATTAGTTCATCTATAATCTGATAGACCTGATCGCAAAGGCACTTCCAACTTCAACATATGATAATCTAGTATACCAAATTAGAGCACATCACTTCAAGAATTATGTGATTCTTTAATTAGAGGGAGTGAAATACGTGTTGTACTCTTTTTTTCTTAATCAAGATTTTATCCCATTCAGTTTTTCTGGTAAGGCTTTTAATGAGGCATCTAGCAATACGTGTTACTAGATACATGTGTTTTTTTCCTTCACTAGATTTTTTTTCACTGAATTTTTTCTCGTAAGATTTTAATGAAACACATTATCTAACATCCAGGGAGAGTGTGATAAGTACATTGTATTGTGGATGTTGATTACAAGTTTTCTAGATAAGTTTGAAATCAAACAGACAGTTTGCAAGTAGCTCAAGTAGATAAGTCGTATGTAGCTTAAACAAACAACTTGTAAGCAACTTCCTGAAAAGCTTTGCAACAACTTTCTTAGACTTTCAATCAAGCATCCAATTTGCAAGTAGCTCAAGCAGAAAACTTATAAGCAGGTGAAAAGCCTTGCAACAACTTATTTTCTTCTATAAATAGAAAATCAATTCAGTTTATTTGTACATCAATTTGCAGGGAAACAAAACTTTTCTTCTCCCCCCTAATTTCTTTTAATATATTTCTTGTTATCTTGATATTTTATTATTATTGTTATTTTATAAGTTTAAGTTTTTTGAGTAGCCCGTCTGCTTCAAAACCCTATGTGTGGCATTCATGCAAGATGAATATGACATAGCTCTCTCCTTGTTGACTTGTCGTTGCATCACTGCACCAGTTTGCTTATCACGCCAATAGCCATTTCCGAAGCTTTCTTTCCTCAGCCACACATCATTCTTATACGTTCAAAACTCCTCTTCACTCTTTGAAGAGCCACCTTCTGTCCCCTCTAGAACTTACACTATATATTTATTTCTCACTCCTATAAGCTCATCATCCTCAGATATCCTAAACCATATATATGTATTTCTTTCATCTGATACTATATAGTCCCAATTCAAACACTTAGGTTAACTTTTACCACATATACTTTCCTTTATTTAGATTTGTATACTTAATCATGGTGGTATTTCGTGAAATTGTTGAGCCTTTGAGTGATCCTATGATCAAATTCTTAAAACTTGAAGATGATGAAAAAAATATCAGCTACATTGATATCAAGAAACAGATGTTGAAGGGCCGGATGAAATTGAAAAAGCTCAAAGAAGAGCGAGAGAGCTCTTCTAAGGATCCACAGAGTGATACTTCCTCACATATTCATCTTTTGGAAGATTTGAGAGATGGTACTTTAAGCACACTCCTTTCTACCCTGATGCAACATTGTGACCCTTTACAAAGGGTTTTCCCTGTAGAAAAAGGATTAATCCCACTGGCTGACGCACAGGGAAGGAACTCTGATGGGGGTCATTAGGGGTTAGTCCAAGAACAAGGTTCACCACCTTATAAAAAGCCTCATGATCTGGCGAATGCATGAAAGGTATCTGTTTTGGCTGCAATCATCAAGAATATGACTCCTAATTTAGATAAAATAAGGAGGTTGCTGACACAGTCCAGAAGCTTGCAAAATAAGATGACACCCAAAGAAACAACCACTTGGTCTAAATTTAATTGGTTAACCAAAAAGAAGCTCTTATCTGTTTAACTTAGAAATCTCTCAAGATTTCATCATTCAAGGAAGAAAAAAGTCAAAAAAATATTTTAATTTGATTCTCAAGAATGTTTTTGTTGAATGTTCCACCTTGAGGAGAAAAGACAAGAGGAAGTGCAACTTTGAGCGTAAAATTACAACAAAGAATGTATTATATCCTTGTTAAAACTTAAATTGTCTGAGAGTGAATTGGTTTTCAGTTCGTTGATAAAAACAACAGAATTGAGCATGAGACAAGGTGTCTCTATCGAGAAATGGTGGTCTAAATGACCAAGAAAATATCAATGGTGAAGGGCAGCTTAACTTGCTTGAAGTACAAAAGCTGCCATATGAGGAATGGATAGCTAAAGAAGGAGAAATTTCTGCACATAATTGGATGAACATGGAGATCTAGAGGAGCTTCAACAGTTACCATGCCAATTTATTGCTAATATGAAAGCATGTCCTAAATGGAACTCATTCAGAAGGTGCTCTGAATCAAGAAGATGCGACTTCTATTTGAAAATTTAGTAGAAAGATTGAGGGAGCACTAATAAGAATTGTTGCTAGAACAAAATATTTTGTTAAAAGCATTTCTTCTTTTAGAAATTAAGTTATGAGCACAAGATAACACATGAGACATAAAATGAAAAGGAAAAATCACATAAATATACAATGGGGGAGGTTATATAAATACAACTTTTTAAAATGATACTTACAAAAGTTACAACTATTTTTTGAATTATATAATATACAATATATACCTTATAAATGAGTAAAGGATAAATATTTTAAATATGGTATTGTTCCTATAAATAAGATAACTCATTATTTCTTTCATAATTTAAGTAGAATAAATATGAGGAATATTTAATATTTAAGAAAATCATTCTCTATTAATTCTTTATTATCATCTTTTAATAAGTAAACATTAATACCAAATCCTGTAAATATTTCATTAATGTATAATATATACCTTATATAATATTATTTGTTATATATCTAACTAATATATACTATATATAATATCATTCTTATGTATATTATATACAAGTATTATCTGTTATTTATATATATTTATATCCATAATGTACAATATATACATTATATAATATTATGTGTTATATATTAACTATGAGATACTATATATAATATTATTCTTATTATATTATATTACAAGTATTATCTATTATTTATATATATTTATATTTGAGCATACATTATTGTATTCATATATTGGATATATTGAAGAAAAAATACATTATACATATATTATTTATAAATTGTATATTATATATCAAATTTAGATTTACATTGAGTTTCTAAAAATATACAATGGTGATGGTAGAGAGATTCTTGAGATATTTGGAAAAATAAAAATGGAGAAGAGAGGGATTCTCAAGAAAACAAATAAATAAAAATGGAGAAGAGGGAGGAATTTTTGAAACTTTTGAAAAAATAAATATGGAGAAGAGAGAAGAACTTTTGGGAAAACAAAAATGGAGAAGAGGGAGGGATTCTTGAGATTTTCGAAAAAACATATATGGAGAAGAGAGAGCGATTCTTGGTATTTTTGAAAGATCAAATATGGAGAAGATAAGATTCTTGAAATTTCTAGAAAAAAATAGAGAAGATAGAGTGTTTTATGGGATTTGTGTATTTGAATTCTTATATCAGATATATAATCTTTTCTTTATGTATTCAACTAGAATAGATATTTTAGGAAAGTAAAAATTGTATAAAACGTAATTAAAAAGATAAAATTTTAAATAATTTATATTTATGTAATTTTTTAAAAGTAATTGTAACTTTTGTAATTATCATTTTCAAAAGTTGTATTTATTTAAGAATCTCATATACAATCACCAAAGTTACATTGCAAAAACATAGCCCAAAACTTACTTTGCAATTCTATAGCCCAAAAATAAAATAGGTCCATCCCTGATCCCTGACAGAAAAAATTCGGTATACAATAATATATATCGGCATATACTATTATACAAAAATTGTATTCTTTTTATAACAATATTTAAAAAATCGATATACAATGTAAAACACCTAGTATACAAACATTACATAAAATTATAAAAAATGCTTATACACTCATATACAATATTATACAATATTATTGCTACGATCCAAATGGGAAAGACATGCGGGCACCTATATCGACTCTAGTTCTATAGGAGAACCTAATTTTTACCAACGTATAAACAAGTTAAATACTTATGAATTTACAATAAAAGTTTCAAAAATTGCATGAACTCCCTTCCCAAATCATGACTTCCCTTGGATCTAATCTAGGCATATACAAGAGCTCTATATTGAATACTGACAAATAAAAGACACAACTTCACTTGCAGATGAGATGTGGGAGCTAATGTTGAATATTGACTCGTCAACCATGAAAAATTCTCCTGCCACAACCTACACTTAAAAAGGTGTAGCAAGGTAGCATTAGTACACCACACGTACTGGTAAACATCATCAGTTGACTAAGATTAGTTCATGTAACAGTATATAATTAACATAAAATCGATTAACCTCTACAAATTTACAATAACACACGCAAGGCTAATTTCTAATTCACGCTTAGTTCCTCGTTTAAACATACGATTAACCTCTATGCGCATATACGCACCTCCATGCACTACCATTTTCCCTATTCTACGTGTCAATTACTTCATCACTTCCTAATTTCTAAACTAATACCGTTGTCTTGCTGCAGCGACCACTAGCCCCTTGCTGCTTCTCATTACTGATTAACTCCTATCTACCCCATTCTATGTGTCACGATCCGAGTCTACACTTTGGTCGCGACACAGTACTTAGGGCCACAAATGACCCTTAGTTAACTCATGGACAACATACTACTGAAACTCTAAATACTGTATAAAATCTATAAGCGGAAGCTTTGAAACATAACTGGTTAGAATACTTTAAGTACAAAACATTTGACGAAATACTGAAATATAACTCTATCTGATAGCCATCTAAGAACTGATGAATTGCTGGGACAAGTCCCCAACTAACTAAAAGTCTCAACTAAAATATCGAAATAAAATAGTCTAGGAAGAACTCTGGCCCTCGGTAAATGAGGACTCACGACTGAACTCTGCTGATTTTCGCCGGAGAGGGCTACTGTCGATGCTGAGACTAGGAACTTGTGTCTGTATCATAAGACGATATAACATAGAGAGTATGAATCCGTACTTTGAATGTACTGAGTAAGTGAGATATGAAGTAAAGGTAAAGATGCTAAGATTCTGTAAGTTGAATTGACAAACATGCGATGACTATATCTGGAATCATAAATACTGAAAGATTTGAAAATTTGATAATACTGTTGTATTAGTAACTGTCTGAAGGTCACACACATATCCTGAATTCCGAAGAACTAAACTGAACTGGAGACTATGTCTGTATCGGATCGAGCTGTACTATACTATACTGTGGGAGAAATCATAACTGACATGTAATCATGTGAGGTAGACGAGGAGTCTGATGTATACCCCTCATTGGAGAAGGCCCACTATACCTTGCCAGGGTATAGTAGCTGAGCTGGATGATCACTGTGTGATGCCCATTCAGGCTAACAACCTATGGTGGCAACGTAGTTCTAGGAACTTGGGTTCGCTGAACCCTGGCCAACTAGGTGCTAAGTTCTACTCCCTCTAAAAATCCTATTGTTTGACTAACTAGGTTGATAGCTCAAAATTGTTGTCCTAATATTCGAGTCATAACTACTTATCTGGAAGTGTTTCGAGAGTCTAAGGACCTAAAACTAACTATGTTTCAAGACTTGTCAGAGCTGCTTTATCTGAAAGTGTCATAGCAGTCTAAGGAACAACTGACAAACTGATAACTGTACTACTGAGGTTTTTGAGTTCCTCAAGACTAGAAGTAGTCAAACTCATCAACTGATATTTCTGTAGAATACTAGGTGTTGACTGAGACTCTGAGACTGAGTAGGTCAAAGACTAACTTCTAAACATGAATCTGTACTAACACTAGTAATTTGAAAGGAATTATTTTGACAAATAATATTCATGTATGAATTTCAATTATGCAAGTCCCATTCAAATCATATCTAAAGATTAGGTCTAAAATACATACTATACGAAATGAGATACCGAGCATGAAATTACAACTAGTGATAATCTTAGAAAACATAAAGAACTCTAACAAGGAGGAGAGTTATAATCTGTTTGAAGAATAATCCTAGTTTTGATCTTTCACAAATCTAGAACTGATAAGGTTTTCTGTAAGAATTTGGGACACAAGGGTCAAAGAAATTCCCTTGTTGAAAGCCCACATACCTGTAGAAAGATCCCTGAGAAAGTCCTTGAGAATTTGAGAAGAAAGATTAAATGCCCTAGCTGTGCTCTAAGAAGTCTGTGCCTTTTTTCGTAATGTTTCAGAGAGATTTTGAGAGAATTAAAGGAGAAAGATTGACTAAATCCATTTAACCCCTGCTAATTTATCCCTAAACGACATAGTTTAGAAACCAAAATAACTAAAACTTACAAAAATGCCCCTGAGTAACTGTTTAAAAAATCTACCCGTCCAGGTCCAACGGGTCATACAATGAGTCATTGGTTGAAACCACTACTCATTGGGACTAGTCTTTGGTCCTGGGTCTAAAATTTTCCTCTTCTGGACCATCACAACGGAGGAAACAATGACTCGTTGATTGAACCAATAGGTCATTGTCACCACTCGTTCTAGCCATTAGAATTCCTGAATGGTTTCTGGACTTGACCCTTGAATGGAAACAATGACTCATTGAGTGGAACAACGGGTCGTCGTTTCCACTCGTTGCCACTGGAGGGGATTTCTCACCTTCTCTGGATTCTTCGAACTGCTCAACAGGATGGGTTGTTGGTCTCTTCTACGATCCGTTACTGGGCTTGTTGGTTCTGGAAAGTTTTAAAACATGGTTCTGGACTGAGTAACAACAAGTGATAGGATGACTCGTTACTCCCAACAACGAGTCATTTCATGCCTCATTGGATCCTGACAAAAAGCTAGCAGGGCTGACAATGGCTCAGACAACGACTCGTTGTTGCTGAGAACAACTCGTTGACTGAGTAGTTCTAAGATGAAATTTCTGGTTTCTCTCCAATTTTTCATGTTAATTTTAAGTTTTGGTCTACGAAATTTCGGGGTGTTACACTATAGGATTGGTGTAGCCATGGAAACATTCCCACTGCAGCGGTAACCTGCTTAACAATAGCTTGACTTTCCTGGCGCCTCTCTTCTTCAACTCACCTTCCCAAGTCTATAATTCCATTACATCTTAACAAATTCAATAACTATTAATTAAAACCTTGGTATTCATTCCCTAATCAATCAACTACTCCACGATATTATACCTATACCAGTTATCTTGTATTTAGTCATTACTAACATTCAATAAGCCATAGTGCCTTTTTCAACTCTCAACTCTATACTCCTTAGTGGGACCATCATGCACCAACATTACTAACTTGAAACAACTCGGCTAATCTATTTCAGACTCTTCCTAATCAGGCATTCACTTACAACTTGCAGTAACCACATCAATCAAACATTTACCCACAAGCATCAAGTAATATAATTAAGTGCTCAATAAGGAAAACATTCAATCATATAAATAGAGTTACATTCTCCCAAAAATATGGGTACGAGCATATATCTGCACCTCCTTAATCCCACACTATACAATTCGGCACCAAAACTGCATCATGCAGTACTATACCTGTATCATATTATCATATATTATCTTTCCTATGCATCTCTCACATCATGTTTGAATCCTATACATATATCATATATCACATCTGTATATTTGTACATCTTCCACACATCTGTCTATTTGTATACATGCTAGAGGGTATTATTTCTGCCCTTCCAGTCATGACCTGCAGGGGACTCTAGAAATCTATCTACTATATACCAATCCATATAAAAATCATATTAGACCTATCGGTGTACACATATCCATACACCCAGCTGTTTGAACATCGAATCATACTAGTTTGTGTACTCATTCCATACTGCTTGCCAGGATGCTCACCTCGGACATGAGCCACTCATATCCAAGTACTCACACACATGCTTGATCGTATTAATTCGATTATCCGAATGCTCACCTCAGACACGAGCCTTTCATCCTAGGGTAAGGATATCTTACATTTCTGTCTCAACACGTTTCCTCATGCTCCCTATCAGTTTCCACAGACTCCACTCTCAATTCGGGAACAATTTTTCATAGTTCAATCCACTGTTTCAATCCACTTAACAGATAGTCACTATAATTTCTAACATAATCATTGTCCGAAGACCATTCAATTAAATAGATCAATTTATCAACATTCAAGACCCTAATGATAATTCTACATCCCATAATTTTTTGATTTACGAATGCAAGAGTATGCAAACTTAGTTCATCTTCCTAGACCCACACGGTATTCAAGCATCTACTCTAATTTTTACAACTTTCTACATCATATTATGATTACAGTTATACATGGGTTCATCCTCAAGAACTCTAGTTATTCAAGACCATATTCATTATAAAGCTCTCCTCTTACCAAGTCTCCCCTATTTCCGACTACGACCTCTCACAACGATTCCCTATTTCAATGCAATTATAAGATCTACGATTCACCGCCCAATTTTCTGCATTAGTTTCCCTCTGTCCTCCTACCCCAACAAGTTGAATGACCACATACATAAAAATAAATAAGTATATACATATATGTATATAATCTAGTCACCCTATTCGGGAGCGTACCTTGGAAGTAACCATTAAGACCTTCAACCCAGTGTGGGCAATTGATAATCTAGTGTTAAAATATATTCGTAACCCCGTGATCACTTGATACCATAAGTTCCCTCTCTCCTCTCTTGTTATTCCAACTATTACTTCTCACCCATACTAATTACTAGATATAGTCCAAGCTAGTTGCCCTTAACATGAAGACTTCCATTTTTTACCTATTAAACAACACATCAACCGTATACACATATATAAATTGCTAATCAAGTCTAACACAAAGGTAAGCCATAGCAATCCTGGGCACCAAGATGCAGTCAAGAAAATTGTGGGGATGCATTCTTACCTTGAATCCTTGGTTGTTGTCATGAATTATCGGGGAATATGAAGGCATCCTTGCCCTCTCTAGCTACTATACCCTTTTTCACTGTTATAAATCCCAACTTTTACTTTTGGGAATTTTTATTCACCAATCCTTATGATAATAGGATTTAAATCCAAACCTGGATAGAATTACGGAGTTTTGATCCGTGTCGCCTATTGCAGCGAGGGGTCTTCTACTGCAGCGGAGATCCGTTCGCCATGGAAGCTATACGGCTAGGCCCACCTGATTTTAACTTAGACTTTTTTAAATTATCAACCACAAAAAATCACTTAGCCTGAGGACATAACCCAGATTTGTGAAAATTTTAAGTTTTCCCATATTTATGTCACCACAATGCTATAACAGTTAGACAGGACATTACATCATATACTAATTAAAAATTTGTTCGTCCCCGAATGGCCACACAAAATAGACTAGGGTTTTCTAGTTGTCCCATGTTTAACCTCACACAGGGTCATAGTATTGATGCTCGTAATCGACACTAGGGTTTTCACTGATATTGCTTCTAGTATTACACCCTTATTTTGAGGTCTTAAGGTATATCACAGGGTGCACCGAATATTTTACACCACACTCTTCTCTTATATTATAGTCGAAAAAAATTTTCGCGCACCTTACCCCTATGTGCTAATTTCATGTTGATCCAGGCAACCTGACCCTGAGTCTTTTGGATTCCTCCCTTGTGACTTATAGCATTTACTCGTGGATCATGCCACTTTTGGATGCCATAATTCTTATAGAACTTTGTCTAATTGGGACATTAATCATGGGTAACTCCCGGGAAATTTAAAACGTCATTGTTTTAGGCCTATCCGCTATCGCGATTCTTGTTCCACCCAGTGGTCCCACTGCTGCGGATATCTGCTTGTTGTAGCATATCAAAAGTAAATTTTAAGGGCCATAACGATGGTTTTCTAGATCATTCTCATCATTTTCACTCAAAATATTGGCAAATCCTCTTTACCTTTTTGCAAGTTTGCTCGGTTTGTTAGGTAATTTTCACTCCTCAGGCTTTGCCTCTTTTACTTTAGAATATTCGCAATATCATGCCTATTTTCATTAATTTTGGGGTAGCTATAGGGGTGATGAGGGTGGGTTTTCCTTTTGAACTCATAGGCTAGATATCCGAAGAACGGTACTAGCATTTACATCCCCAAGTATTTCCTATCATTTCTTGCATATTTTTGGCTACTTTTATGTAGTTTTTTGCTTGAATAATGGTGGGGTTTAGGTAGGGTGGTGTTTTGGCTCCCTCGAGCTTTTCGGGCTTGAATTCAGACATTACCGGGGTGGAAAATGGTTGGTAGGTAATCACGTCCAAATTACACCTCGCAATTGAACTATAAAATGGTCGTTGTCAAATATGGTAACCCAACTAGGTTGAGGTCGATCCCATAGGGAATAGAAAAAAACAATATGTTAATGATGAATTAACTAATTTGCAATCAATATTTTGAAATAGGGTTTGCAAATAAAGAGAATAAAATAATCTAAAACTAGGATTGAGTTGTTTATCAAATTATTAAGACAAAACTAGAATTGTGTTTCCATGATTTCATAACTTAGTAGGCTTTTATTAGTGATCTATTCAGTGAATTTTGTGTAAGATTGACAATTAAATTCATCTAATGTCTTTTGACCTACATAGATGAATTTCACTTAAATCTTCTCAGACTTTAAGTGTGTCTATTTTGCCTTCGCCATAAGTTTTGACTTAACTATCCTCAGTTAGAGCTCAAGTTAATTTAGATTAGGGTTGGTACCTCAAATTGCCATTGTTATGCTCTTTTCCTAACTTCAACCTCCTTGGTGGGGCAAGTTGAAGATATGGGGAATTAAGCATTAAGAGGAAGAGAATAACAATCCACCCAATTCACCATTCAAGAATCACTATTTTATTTTACTTATTTTCGTCAATCCATCACGGTTCCCACAACCTTAGCTTAAGATATTTAGCAACTCTTGTTTATGAGAAGAAAAAGTAAAAAAGAAATCATAATCAAATACTTACTTTAATATGAACTTGTTTAAGAAAATCTCCAAAGCTATGTAGAATCACAAGAACTTGAAAAATTCTCCAACAAATATTCTATTTTAATACTTAATGAATAATTCTCAAGTGTATGTAAAAGAGTATGAATAACAAATTGACAATGAATGATTGAAACTTCCTAAGAAGGGGTTTATATAAAAGTAGATTAAGCCTTCATCATTTCTTCTTGGATTGGAATTGGGTTTTGCAGCTTCTATTCCTAGTCGAACTGGAATTTGACTTTTGGCCATGCCTTGACAGAGGTGGCACCTTGTGCTGCCCATAGCACCAGATGCTTTGGCTTGCCGCACCGCTTGGTGCTCTGGAGTGGCCTATGCGGCACGCAGGTCATAACACAACTATGCCTGTGCGCTGCCAAATTCTATCACACTTGTTTCGTCAACTCATTTTGCCATTCTTGCTCTTTTTAATTACACTTTAGCCCAAATTCATCACTTTAATATCTGAAAGCATTTATTCATGTGTGTTAGCTCTTTTTCACAAGTGTATCATAAAACACAAGTGTAATAACCCACATGGTCATTTTGTAATTTTTGAGCCGTTTCCCTAGTTTGAAAATTTTGTATCTTTATTTTGTTATTTATGACTTATGGAGATGGATGACACAATTCTTGAGATGATCTAACGAAGATTGGATGAGATTTTCGATTTTGGAAGGTTTAATGTTTGAGAGGCTTGAGCAAAGTCAATATTTCAGGTTAACGAGCTCGAATTTGGATTCTAAAAGCTCTATTAGTTCTTGATGGTGATTTATGAATTAGTTGGATGGCTTGCATGGATCCATCGATTTTCGAGAGCGATTTGAGCCCTTGGTTGAATTTATGAATTTTAAGGAAGCTAAGTCTGACCACGGTCAACTTTATGTTAAAACAACCTCATATAGGTGATTTGATGATTCCGACATATTCAGAATATATTTTATAATTGAATTGCATATTTGGTTTGTGTTCAGAGGATTCTTGATGAGTTTCGTACACTCGAATTGCATTCTAGTAGAATTTAAAGTTAAGAGTTAACCTTGATCAAATAGTTAACTAAATGAGCTTGGATTAAGGATTTGAATGTTCCAACAAGTTTGTATGATTACTTTGTACTTGTCCAAAAATTTTGATTTAATTCCGATGAGTTTCGAGTGGATTTGAACATTCTATGCGTTTTAGCATGATTTTAAGAATAAAATATGATAACTTAGAGGTCTGTTTTTAGTTCTAGAGATCGAAAAATTATTCCGAGAATTCTAAAATTTAGGAGTGATCAGAAAAGTATGGTGCAATTCGATAAGTCAAAATCGGATTTTTATTGCAGAACATGAAATGGTTCTTAAACAAGCAAAAATGATATCTGAATGGGCAAAGCACTAAATGGAATTTTGATTGAACGAGAAGGTCTGTATCATTGTTTAGGAATTATAGAAAAAAGAATCATTATATTTTGAGTTCTTATGATGAAGTTATGACCAATTTAGTGAAAATTAAAGTAGTTGGTGCTACCCTATATAAATACCTGAATGTGTAATTTTTACACAGACTGTGTTTATTTTGTATTTTGAGTATATTTGGAGTTCTAAAGCTGGGAATTGAGTGATTTTTGTGGCATTCTTCTTTATTTAATGAGGGGTAAGTAACTAATTCTTATTTTGGTTTTACTCCATGACTTCTTCAGTTGGTTTTCATTTTTATCTGTAAAATTATTGGAGGAAAATTGGGGGTTTTCGCCCTAGATCTAGAAATCATATTTCTTTAATTTGGAGGTCAATTCGGACTTGGTGTTTTAAGGTTCTCATGTTATGGGAAAACCAATTTTTGGCATTAAAATTTTGATTTGTTGATTATTTCATCGTTTAAAACCGTATATGAGCGGAAATTGGAGATTTTTTGAACCTAAAGTTAAGAAACCGTATTTTGATGAATTCAAGGTTGATTTGAGCTTCGTTTGGGATGTAATTTCATATTTGAGTTCTTTACGTTATGGATAACATGATTTTTAAATAAAATTTCAGTTTTGCCCATGGAGGCTTAGGGTTGACATTTGAGTTGACTTTTTGGGCCCGAGATAGAAGTATATCAATATGAATGTCCATGATTTTATTTTCTTATGTAGAATACATATTTGACCAGATTTTGATAATTCAGAAGCGTTATGGAAGGGAAAATCTGTAACTTGACGCTTGGGCTTCGGTTTGAGGCTAGTAGAGATTTCTTGATTCTTTGAGGACTTAGTTTTGTATATATTAAATGCATTTAAGGGTAATGGGTAATAAGAGAGTCCCGTATAAATGAGATAACGAGCATTTATACGGGTATCAGTGTCATGATATGGATAAGTTTACACAAAATTGATGTATGTATTGATGATATTCCATAACTTATGATGTGATTAATATACGAAGACTTATGCACTACGTGATACTTGATTGTAACTTGAAGTTACTTGATTGTGCAGTTGGTTGATGAACTTGTGTTATTCGTACATACTCATACCACTCTTATTGTTGATTGATGATTATTGGCTTATAGCGCCCACTAAGTTATTTTGTGAAAATTCATACTCTTGTGATGTCGATGAGAAATGGTTCCGGCGTGTGTTATTATCCATAAAAAATGGTTCCGACATATATTATTGTCGATGGAAAATGGTCCTGTCATGTATTATTATCGATAGAAAATGATTTCGACGTGTGTTATTTCCAATGGGAAATGGTTTTGGCGTGTGTGATTGCCGATGAGAAATGGTTCAGGAAGGTGTATGGGCCTCGCGAGTCCTCTATGGGTCCCGACTATCCAACACAGGAAGCAGGTATATACAGTTTCTTGGCCATTGCATTGGATTGTATTACATTTCATCTTCATTGCATTTCATATTGAGTTGAGTGTTGAAGTATTGGGATGGCTGTAATATTGATTTGACTCATTATATTTGAGACTCATTATGATATAATCAATGGTGTAGTTGATGCAGTAACTATATTAAGGTATATTGTGAATCATCAGTGGTATAAGTGACTTTGAATAATATATGTTTTATTTTCTTTACGATTAGATATTAAATCCATAAACTCTTGTTGGAGTGAACTATTGTTATTGTATATTCACAACTGTTGCAAAAGAATTTTTTGGATTATATCTCATCATTACTTCTAGAAGGCATCAATTATCAAAACTTGTTGAGTACACATGTTTTCCGTATTCACCCTATACTCGCCGCACCTTTTTTGCATGCAGGAACTAACTCAAGTACTAATTGTACTTGAGTTGCTATATAGTTTGAGATATGTTGCGGTTAGAGTTTAGTGTGAGATGCTTTCTCTATGGTAGTATTGAATTCTAGAGACTTCTTATTTATTTCCTGTCTTATTTTTTTCTAGACAGTGACTTTAGTTTTTCAGAGTTGTTTGATATTCGTAGATGCTCTTGTACTAGTGTCACCAGGTCTTGTGGTTGTTTTGGTCTTAGACCCATTTATTTCCAATTAGTTGCTCATTTTATAGTATTTCGACATTATTTTAATTTTTAATTGGTCAATAAAGGAACGGGGTTCGCCTACGGGTATAGTGGGTGCCCTCACGGCTCAATGGGATTTTGAGTCGTGACGACATGGTATCAGAGCATGGTTCATAGGTCCCAATAAGTGCAAGAGCAGAGTCTAGTAGAGTCTTGTGAACCCGTGCGGAGATGTATGTATCTTATCTTCACGAGGCTACAGGATATTAGGAAACTTCAATTCTTTGATTCTTTATCGTGCATTTTTTTATTCATCCTGATTCATTAAATCTCTTTTGTTCCCTTCTCTCACTGATGGTGAGGACATGTTATTGAAATCGTGCTCTAATATTTGATGATGACATCGTAAAGTATGGAGTAAGAGGTTGTGTAAAGAAGGAATAGGTAGGCTAGTTTGAGGGATGTAAGGCCAGATTTAGACAGTAGCTATGATTCGTAGCAGATTGTGTGAGGTTGTTATTTGGATTTTTTTAGTTTGGTAATATTTATTGGGCAATGAGAATGATGAGTAAAGAACTTCATGATCACCTTATCTTCTATGATGAGTTATTCAATAATAGAAGGAGTACATATATAGCATAGCCAATTTCGGGAAAAGAGTTGATGATTGGGAATTGTATGATTAGTGAAATTACTAGGTAATAAGTGTTGTGACTTTGAACACTACAATTAAGGAGGTTTGACATAACAAGTTTGGGTTGCTCGAGTTACTATGAGAACAAAAGTGTTCTGTTAGAATTTTTTTTACTATAATCTTATGGCATAAGTGTATCAACAAAGATTTGACATTACACTGATGAAATAAGTACATGTACTATTATGTCAAAGAAGGGTTACAGTTGTTGAGGACCAGCGGATCAAGTAAGAGGACAAGTTGTAAGGCATTGAAAAGAGAGGTTTCTTCTAAGAGGTTCGAGGTGGTATGAATTCTTTTGAGGTTCATATACATAGTGTTCCTTCTTTCTCATGAAGTAGAGGTAAAACAAAGAGAATTTGAATGGTTTGAGTTTTAGGATACACCAATATCATAATGTTACAACGTCCACTTCATTAGAGCCACGGGGTGTGAAAATGTTTATTATAGAGTGGGTTTATGAAAAGAAGAACTGAATATGAGTGGGGGAAATTTACCATTATGATCGAATTTTATGGAAATATGCAGTGGTGATTCTTTAGTAAGGAGCATATTTGCAAGCTTGTTTGAGATGAAGATAGGGATACATGCCATTTTGGGCCAGAGACTGGGTGATTTGTATAATGCATCATCGTTATTTGAGGTGTAGAAATGTGTGGTGTGATCTAGGTATGACCTTCTCAATGATTATGATGTGGAAAAGTGGTGGATCTAGTGGGCTTTCATAGAGAGAAACTAACTGGGTAGAGCAATTGACAAATGAAATTGGGTTTGGCTTTAACTAGTGTGAAAGTCAATTATTTGAGGAGCTATAGGATACTTCACCTATTTTGAGGAATGGAGATCTACATTCCATTAAATTTTAAAGAACTAGCAAGTTTCTACTATCACAATTGATACGACTCTATGGAGTATGAGGATTGAAGGGAATAATTGTATGGTATATCGAAAATGTTCTAGTCAGGAGCGATAAGACAAAAGAGTGTTTATTCGTGAACAATTATCGCTTACGAGTATTCCATCTTAATGTGTATGCATTGTTATATCCAGGGGCTACCTAATATTTTATGACTCCTTATGTTGCTGTTAGTTTGGGAGTCGGTCCCGAAATCTTGTCAGAACTCTTCGTAGTCTCTACTCCTATTGGTGAGTCAGTTTTAGCTTGATAGGTGTATAGAAATTGCCTTGTTATGATCCTTTAGAAAGTCTCCTCAGCTGACCTGGTGGAGTTAGATTTGATCGATTTTGATGTTGTTTGTGGTATGGAATGGTTACATGCTTGTTATGTTTCAGTCAATTATAGAACCCATATGGTAGAGTTTTGATTTCTGAGTAAGCGAGTCCTAGAGTGGAAAGGTAGTTCAGCTATGCCTGTAGATCATTTTGTTTTCTATCTCAAATCTAGGAAGATGATCTCTAAGGATTGTGTGTATCATCTAGTTTGGGTCAAGGATTCTACGTCCGAGACTCCGACTTTTCAGTCTGTCCCTATTGTATGTGAGTATCTAGAGGTATTTCCAGATGATTTACCAAGAGTCCCTCCCAAGCGAGAGATTGACTCTAATATTGACCTTCTCTCTGATATATAACCCGTATCCATTCCTCCTTACAAAATGGATCCAACCGAGCTAAAGAAATTAAAAGAGTAGTTGAAAGATCTCCTAGACATAGGTTTCATCAGGCCTAGAAAATACCCATAGGGTGCTCCAGTTCTCCTTGTTCGGAAGAAGGATGGTTCCCTTAGGATGTGCATTGATTATCGATAGTTGAACAAGGTTACAATTAAGAATAGATATCCCTTCCCTAGGATTGATGACATGTTTGACCAGCTTCAGGGTGCTAAGTGCTTCTAAAAGATAGATCTCAGATCTGAATATCATCAGCTCAGAATCAGGGAGAGTGACATCCTGAAGACAACCTTCAAGACTCGGTACGGTCACTATGAGTTCGTAGTTATGTCTTTTGGACTAATGAATGATCCTGCAGCTTTTATGGATTTGATGAATAGGGTTTTCAAGCAGTATTTGAATATGTTCATGATTGTCTTCATAGATTATATTCTCATATACT
This sequence comes from Datura wrightii, assembly GCA_035772735.1. Classification (NCBI taxonomy): domain Eukaryota; kingdom Viridiplantae; phylum Streptophyta; class Magnoliopsida; order Solanales; family Solanaceae; genus Datura; species Datura wrightii. The sequence goes on along the minus strand of JASDFA010000002.1, from coordinate 59,334,164 downwards.
CTCGGAGCGTGGAGAAGCATGCCGCTTATCTTTGAGCCAGCTGTTTGCTAAATTCAACAAGTGTGAGTTTTGGCTGAACTCAGTAGCATTTTTGGGCCATGTGGTGTCTAGAGAGGGCGTGTAGGTGGACTCTCAAATGATAGAAGCGGTGAAGAATTGTCTTAAACCAGTTAGTCCTATAGATATTAGGAGCTTTTTGGGTTTAACTAGTTATTGTAGGAGATTCATTGAGGGATTTTCATCCATTGCAGCATCGTTGACTATGTTGACCCAGAAGAAGATCAAATTTTAGTGGTCGGATGCTTGTGAGAAGAGTTTTTAGGAGTCAAAGACTCAACTCACTTTAGCCCCAATATTGACACTATCGGAGGGCACATATGGTTTTGTTGTGTATTTTGATTCCACTAGGGTTGATCTTGATTATGTATGCCCTAGACAGCTTAAGACACATGAGAAGAATTACCCGATGAATGACCTAGAGTTGGTAGCCGTGGTGTTTGCTTTGAATGTTTGGAGACACTATTTGTATGGGGTGCATGTGGACGTATTCACGAATCATAAGGGCCATCAGTATGTGTTCAGTCAGACGGATCTGAATTTGCAGCAAAGAAGATGGCTTGAGCTTCTCAATGACTATGACATGAGTGTCTTTTATCATTCAGGTAATGCCAATGTAGTGGTGGATGCTCTTAGTAGACTTTCCATAGAGAGTGTGTCACATGTGGATGATGGGAGGAAGGAGTTGGTGAAGGATGTCCATAGACTTGCTTGTTTGGGGGTTCACCTTACAGATTCGATGGATGGTTGTGGTATTGTTCAGAATGGGTTAGAATCTTCTTTGGTGATAGAAGTCAAAGCTAGACAAGATGAGGATCCTATTCTAGTGAAGCTAAAAGAACTTGTCTGGAATCATAAGGTGGAGGTTTTCTCCTAAGGGGAAGATGGTGTACTATGATATCAAGGCCGATAGTGTGTGCTAGCTATAGATGTCTTGAGAGTGTTGAGTGAGGCTCATGCTCTAGATACTCTATCCATTTAGTGCCACCAAGATGTACAGTGACCGACGGGAAGGATATTAGTGGATGGCATAAAGAAGGACATAAAGGTGTTTGTGGCTAAGTGTCCAAAATGCCAACAGGTGAAGGTTGAGCATCAATGACTTAGAGGTATGCACTTCAGGATATTAGTATTCGTACTTGGAAGTGGGAGTAAATCAATATGGACTTCATTATGGGATTTCCTTGTACTCAGAGAGAATATGACTTTATATGGGTGATTGTGGGCAGGTTGACCAAGTTAGGTCATTTCTTACTGGTGAAAACTACTAATTCAGCCGATGATTATGCTAGATTGTACATTTGGGAGTTAGTTTGATTGCATGAAGTTCCTTTGTCCAACATCTCAGATAGGGATACTCAGTTCACCTCTTAGTTTTGGAAATCGTTTCAGAAGAGACTTGGTACTCAGGTCAAGCTTAGCACAACTTTTCACCCTCAGACATATGGTCAGATAGAGCAACCATTTAGACTCTAGCGGATATGTTGAGAGCGTGTGTGATTGATTTCAAAGGTAGTTGGGATGATCACTTGCCTCTCATCGAGTTTGCCTACATTAACAAGTATCACTCCAGCATTCAGATGGCTCCGTTTGAGGTTCTTTATGGGAAGAGGTGTAGATTTTCTATTGGATGGTTTGAAGTAGGTGAGGCTACAATGATGGGGCCAGATTTAGTTCATGAGGCAATGGAGAAAGTTCAGTTTATTAGAGAAAGGTTGCAAACAGCTCAAAGTCATCAGAAATCATATGCGGATGTTAGGCAGAGAGAGCTTGAGTTTGAGATTGATGATTGGGTATTTTTGAAGGTGTCTCCCATGAAGGGCGTGATGAGGTTTGGAAAGAAAGGGAAGCTTAGTCCCTGATATATTGATCCTTAGAGAATTATGATGCGAGTTGGAAAGGTGGCATATGAGTTAGAGCTAGCAACAACGTTATCTTCGATGAATCCAATTTTCCACGTATCTCTGTTGAAGAAGTGCATTGGTGACCCAACCTTAGTTGTTCTGGTGGAAATCCTGGATATGAAAGATACCTATGAGGAGGTTCTGATTGAGATCCTTGATCGTCATGTTCGGAAGTTGAGGAACTAGGAAGTAGCTTCCGTGAAGGTTTTATGGAGGAATCCTCTTGTTGAAGGATCTATGTGGGAAGCCGAAGCAGATATGATGGCTAGATATCCACATCTTTTCCCTTTTGGCTCAATTCCAGCATGAGGTATCAGTTTTCTCCTTAGTACTCTACTAAGTTTCATGTCAAGTTCATGTCTCTAAGTTTTTTTCATGTCATAGCATTTATGCATGTTTCACCAATTCAGTTCAGTCATGTACATCAATTCAAAGTCAATCACTCCATCAGTTTTAAGCTCCAGTTGTTCAGTTTTGGGATTGCAGTTTCTTCCCCAGCCTTTCCGTATATTTATCTACATTCTAGGATGAATGTTCCCAAGGGAAAGATAATGTAACACCCCAAAAGTCCCTAAGATTAGACCTAAGGGTTGAATTGGAGAAAACAGGAAAAATTTGCACCAAGTCACAAAATGAGTCGTTGAGTGACTCGTCATATGACCCGATAGGTCGTTTAGTGACCTGTTGAGTGTACATGAGCTGGTAAGATGTTGCTTATTGGGAGTTATGACGGATGAGGAGTCTACTTGTTAAGACTCCCCACGAGTCGTGGGTTGAGCAGTTATGTGTGTAGTGAAGGAGAAAGTGTTGAAATCCAGGAGACCCAATGAGTGGAGAAACAAGTCATGGTGTCTCCTAACGACTCGTTAGGTGTCTCATTGGTTGGGAGGAATTCTTGGAAACCTTATGATTTAGAGGGTCAGGATGAGTCGTTAAGTGACCCGTTAGTTGTGACGATGAGTCATTAGGTGGAGGCGTCAAGTCAATATCAAAAAGTTAGGATTCTGTCAAGTGACGACGGAAGATCAGGACGAGCCGTTAAGTGACCTAACGAGTCATTAGGTCACTCTTTAGCTCTGGCAGTGCCATTTTCCAGTTGGTTCTTTAAGGCTGTTTTTATAATTTCTCAAGCTCCTAAATCTTTAATGACGTCGTTTTAAGCCCTGAAATGAGTGTTTGAAGAGGGTTAGCCTAGCCTAAGTCATTAGGCTCCCATACATGCATTATATTGAACTTCTCTTCCAAGATCGAACTAGAATTCTCCTCAAAGTTCTTCCCCAATTCTCTTGGGCTTTCAAGACTAGTTTGAAAATTAGATTTCATAGGTATGTAGGGCCATAAATGGGGGATTTCTTCCACCTCCATGCCCAAATTTCTCCTCTAATTCATGAATTCAAGTTCTTAATCAAGTGTATTGATTCCTAGGGTTTTAACCCAATTCTACGAAATTATCTATGCTATGTTTATGGGTCTAATTCCCCCGTGTTCTAATGCATGAATTAAATCTAATGGGAAAATTTTACACTCAATTTGATTATAAATTCATGATTTCAAGTTATTAAAAATTATGCCCTATTATGCAAGTTTTATGGAAATTCAAGCTTATGATCCATGGTTTCAAGCATGATGAATTACCTAGTATGCATGAATATTTATGAATTCTCAACTTATGATCCATAATTTTGACTTGAAGTCTATTTCAAGTATGCATGATTCTATAATTTGGGAAAGCCCATTCAAGTTAAGTATGCTTATTATGATTTTAGCCAAGGCTAACAAGATCAGTTCATGATATGATTTGGAGTCAAGACTTACAATGCAATTTATGATATGATTTGGAGTCAAGACTCCCAATGCAACTTATGATATGATTTGGAGTCAAAACTCTCAATGTTCAAATTCAAGCTACATTTTGAGAATATGAATGTAGGACCATTATGCATGTTTTTGGAGTAGTATTTAGCACCGTTATACCTCGAGAACCCAAGGATCAGACCCGAGAGTCAAAATGGTGAAAAACTGAAACTTCGCACCAGGACATAGAATGAATCATGAGGAGGCTCATGATGAGTGTCCATGAGTGTGAGGTGACTAGTGGTCCAGCAGGGTTGGCAGGGCTTGTTGAGAAGACTGCGCGCATGGCCATGAGTCATGGTCAGGCCTCACGACTCGTGAGGTCTCCCGTGGTCTAGACTGGTTGTGGCAACGAGGCATTGGGTAGTGGAAGCCACGATGGTGACCACGAGTCACGGTGTCTTTCGTGAGGTCCCCTAGAGTTTTTGAGCAGTTAACCAGACGACTCATAGCCATGAGTCGTGGCCTCTGAGCACGAGTCTTCCAGTCCCTCGTGGGACTGGCAGTCAGCCAAAATCTGCGATTTTAGTAAGGGCTTTTCCATAATTCCTAAGTCCTAGGGGCCTATACTATGTCGTTTAAGGCTCGTTTTAGTGGGTTTTAAGAGGGTAAAACCTATTCTAAGTCATTCATTCCATGCATGCAAGCTTGAGATGTTGAAGAGGTGATTCAAGGCTAGTATTCAAGGTTTTAATCCAATTTCCTCATGGGCAATCAAATATTTGGTGGAATAAATCCCTTCCAGGTATGTAGGGTTATGAGTGGGTGTTTCCTTCCTCACCCATTCCCAATCTCTATCTAATGTATGAGGAAATTCTTATGATCACGTTTTTGTGTTTTTACCCAATTGCATAATTCTTTGATTTCTATACATGGGTATGATTAGATTATGTTTCTATTGATGAATTGTGAAGTTTGGGTAGATTTTAAATTATTTTCAATCAAAATTGTGTTTTCTAAACTATAAAATTTAAATGCCCACGGATGAGAAGTTCATGAAAGAAGAGAATGATGATGAATGTATTATGATGATGAGATTGATGGTGAAAAGCATGTCTAAAGCTACCCATGATTTTGATATTATTTTCAAAATGAATTGAGTAGATCCAAGTATGATAAAGTTTTGGGCAAGGCCCTTATATAAAGTATGATGATGTAGTATTTCTAAAGTAAGCTTACCACATGGTTTTGAGTAGATGCTCCCACTTATAGTTGAGCTAGTGGTATATTTCAAAATAAAGCTTCTCATATACATGAATTCATGATTGAGATGTATGTTATTATTGAGCTTCATTTTCATACGATGTCGGTTCTATGCATGATTCCTTATTGAGCTTTGTCAAATGACAATGTTGAACTTCATTTTCATACGATGTTGAGTTTATGCATGATTCCATTGTTGAGCTTCATCAATAGACAATGTTGAGCTTCGTTATAAACGATGTAGAGCATTGCATTTTTTGGGAGAAGAGTCTAGCATCGAGTGGGATAAGGGTCGACCACCCTACACCCCAGAAATACGCGCCAACGTAGGTTGATACTATTATATGACTTGGGACTTCCCTAGTGAGCTTTCCTTTCCCGAATGGTCCTTCAGCTTGACATCGATATCATGGTAGCGTCCTTAGCCATGGAAAGGTTTTGGATGGCTCTGCCCACTTGAGTGTGATAGTCGGGACCATGTGAGCTCTATCGTGGTATGTTGGTTATATAACGAGTCTCCCATAGTCTATATGATTCAGATTTTCATATTCATTACTCAAGGGTATTATTTTACACATGCATGTTCTAAAAGAAAGGTTTGACTCATTGTTCAGCTTTCTTATAAATATCATGTTTCAGCTTTGAGTCATTCTAGTTAGCTATGATGTTATGAAGCTATGCATGGTCAGATTATGAAAAGATTATGATTTCAAGATGAATGCATGTAAACCTTCCTCTCAGATTTGAAATCTTATGTTATGTTATGAAATGTTTTAAATGAGTTACTTTACTTAAGTGATTTTACTTACCTTTCATACTCTATACATTTCATGTACTGACCGCATACTTTCTATGCTGTATCATTTCATGATACAAGACCCAGCTCCGAAGCTCAGCCCCGTTCATTGTCGGTTCTCAGAGTTAGCACCTACTTGGTTGGTGAGTCCTCATCTTTCGAGGGCTAGACTTTCAACTGCCTTATGTATTTTTAGTTTCAGTATTGTTGAGTTAGTTGGGGTCTTGTCCCATCAACTTGTCTAGATTGGAGGCTTTTCAGACTTCGTATGTGTTTATCTTGGGATGCTTATTCTGATGTTATGTTGAGTTAGACTTCTGCTGAGTTTATATTGTTGACTTTTCAGTTTACTGATGAGTTAGATGTGTGCTTATGCCATGGGTCGACTTGGGGTATCTCGGGATTCCTTGTCCCATGTCTACGATCCGAGCCCCCATTCAGGTCGTGAAAAACTTGGTATCAGAGCCATAGGTTTGAAGTGTCATAGGGTGTCTGAAAGACACTTTAAGTAGAGTCTTTATCATGTGTGTGAATCGTGCCACACTTATGAAGAAGAGGCTATGAGATGTTTAGGAAATGCTCCCTTTTTTCATGATCTATGTCGTGCGATGAAGAGTCTTTCTATCCTTCTAATTCGTGCTATTCGCGATTGCAGAATTATGGATCCTCGAAGAATGAACGGAAGGAGGAATGGAGGTGGTGAAGGCCACAAGGATGGAAATGGTTATGGGTGTCAGCTAGCCCCACCAGTTCAGGAGCCTCAGGCACCGGAGCCAGCCGCTCATGCTGAGTTCCGGGCCGCTATTCAGATGCTTGCGCAGGCCTTGACCGCTCAAGTCAATCAGAAGGTCGTTACACATGTTCTGTAAAATGGTAATGTAGTGGCAACTCGAGTTAGGGACTTCTTGAGAGTGAACCCTCCTGAGTTCACGAGGTCGAAGGTAGATGAGGACCCACATAAGTTTGTGGATGAGATTGCCAAGATCACCCAAGTCATGGGGGTGAGTAGTGTTGAGTGCGCAGAGTTGGCTTCCTACCAGTTGAAGGGGGTTGCACATATCTGGCTTCGCCAATGGAAGGATAGAAGGGTCACAAGAGTAGCTCCGATCGCATGGGAGGAGTTTAGGTTGCATTCCTAGATCGGTTCTTCCCTTGGGAGATGAGGGAGCTGAAGGCAGCTGAGTTTGTAAACCTGAAGCAGGGAAGAATGACAGTGCAAGAGTATTCCCTTGAGTTCACTCGCCTATCAAAATATTCCCCAGAGTTAGTGGCTGACCAGAGAGCACAGGTGAGTAGATTTGTGCATGGTATAGCAGGGCATTTGGACAAAGAGTTCCGGATTGCTATTCTTCACCAGGATATGGATTTCCCTTGCATAGTTCTATATGCCTAGCAGATGGAGGCGGCACATTCGAGAGAGAAGGAGGCCAAGAGGCCCAGGACCTAGGACTGAGGACCACAGGTTCTCTCAGCAGAGGTCCGGTGGTGGGCACTGACAACAGACTCACCAGAGATCATCAACCCCGACATATTTGGCATTGAGTGTGACATCCAGGCCTAGACATGATTTGAGAGGGCGAGCATTAGGCTTGAGGGGGCAGAGCAGCAGACCCCCAGATTCTAGCGTCCCCACTTGTCGCACGTGCGGTCGAGAGCACATAGGCCAATGCTTGGTAGGTTTAGGTGCTTGTTTCGGGTGTGGGCATCCTGGACACATGCTTAGAGATTGTTCAGCTATGAGGTAGGATCAGATTGGGGGTCGAAGCCCAACTTCTAGTTTAGCAGCCCCTCCCACACACTCAGCACATCAGGGGGCATGTACTAGCACTACCGTCAGTCAGCGCCAGAACGGATTATATGCTTTAGCTTCCCGTTAGGAGCAGGAGGTATCCTTGGATGTAGTCACTGGTATGTTGCGAGTTTTCCATATTGATGTATATGCTTTACTAGATCTGGCGGATACCTTATCTTTTGTGACACCTTATATGGTCAGTAGCTTCAGAGTCAGTCCCGATGTCATGTTAGAACCCTTCTTAATTTCTACTCCATTAGGTGACTCAGTTATAGCTAGAAGGGTATATAAAGGTTGCCAGTCTCAATCCTTCATAAAGTCACCTCAGCAGACTTGATAGAGTTAGCCATGATCGATTTTGATGTTATTCTTGGGATAGATTGGCTATTTGCATGCTATGCTTCAGTTAATTGTAGAACCCGGGAGGTATAGTTCAGATTTGTGGGTGAGCCAGTCTTAGAATAGAAGGGTAGTTCAGCTGTACCTGTAGGTCGATTCATTTCCTACCTTAAGGCCAGCAAGATGATTTATAAGGGTTGCATGTACCGCCTAGTTAGGGTTGAGGATTTCAAGTCCAAAACCCTGACTATCTAGTCAGTTCCAATAGTATGTGAGTATCCATAAGTGTTTCCTGATGATTTTCCAGGTTGCCCTCCCAAGTAGGAGATTAATTTAGGTACAGATCTTCTTCCCCACACGCAACCTATGTCTATTCCGCCCTTCAGGATGGCTCCAGCCAAGCTAAAAGAATTGAAGGATCAGTTAAAGGACTTGTTAAATAAGGGTTTCATTAGAACGAGTAAGTCTCCATGGGGCGCACCTGTGTTATTTGTCTGGAAGAAGGATGGTTCGCTTCGGATGTGCATTGATTATCGATAGTTAAATAAGGTCACCGTTAAGAATAGGTACCCTTTGCCCAGGATCGATGAATTGTTCGATCAGCTTCAGGGTGCCAAGTGTTTTTCCAAGATTGATCTCAGATCCGGGTATCACTAGCTCAGGGTTTGGGAGAGTGACATCCTGAAAACCGCTTTCAGAACTCGGTATGGTCACTACGAATTTGTTGTTATGTCTTTTGAACTAACCAATGCCCCTGCAGCTTTTATGGATCTAATGAACAGGGTGTTCAAGGCATATTTGGACATGTTCGTGATTGTGTTCATTGATGACATCCTTATATACTGTTGGAGCGAGGAGGAACATGTCGCTCACTTGAGAGTAGTTCTTCAGACCCTCAATGATCGTCAGTTGTATGCAAAGTTAAACAAATGTGAGTTCTTCTTGGACTCTGTGACATTCTTGGGCCATGTGGTATCGAGTGAGGGTATTAGGGTGGATTCTCAGAAAATTAAGGCGGTAAAGAATTGGCCCAGACCGGTGAACCCATCAGATATCAGGAGCTTTTTGGGCTTAGCGGGTTCCTATCAGAGATTTGTCGAGGTCTTTTTGTCTATTACAACACCTTTGACCAAGTTGACTAAGAAGAAGGTAAAGTTCCAATGGTCGGAGGCTTATGAGAAAAACTTCCAAGAGTTGAAGACTCGACTCACTTCGGCATCAATATTGACCCTACCCGAGGGTACTGATAGTTTTGTGGTGTATTCTGATACTTCTAGAATTGGACTCAGGTGCATGTTGATGCAGCATGGGAAAGTGATAGCATATGCCTCAAGACAGTTGAAAGTCCATGAGAAGAATTACCCGAACCATGATCTTGAGTTGGACGTAGTGGTGTTTTCATTGAATATATGGCGACATTACTTGTATGGGGTCCACGTAGATGTATTCATGGATCACAAGAGCTTGCAATATGTGTTCACACAGAAAAATCTCAATCTTCGGAAAAGGAGATGGTTGGAGCTACTAAAGGACTATGATATGAGTGTTCTTTACCATCCAGGTAAAGGTAATGTAGTAGCGGATGGACTTAGTTGTCTCTCTATGGAGAGTGTGTCCCACGTGGATGAGGGAAAGAAGGAGTTGGTTAAAGATGTCCATCGACTTTCAAGGTTGGGAGTTAGATTGGTCAACTCGACCGATGGCAGCGTTGTTGTGCAAAATGGGTCAGAATCATCCTTGGTGACTGATGTGAAAGCTAGACAAGATGAGGATCCGATTTTGGTAAAACTGAAGGAAGCCGTTCGAAGTCAGAAAGTGGAGGTTTTCTCCCAAGGGGGAGAAGGGGTGTTGCGGTACCAGGGCCATCTATGTGTTCCTGATGTTGATAGTTTGAGGGACCAGATATTGCATGAGGCGCATTGGTCCAGGAATTCTATCCATCCGGGTGCCACCAAGGTGTATCATGAATTGCGGGAAATATATTGGAGGAACGACATGAAAAAGGACATTGCGGAGTTCGTAGTCAGATGCCCCAACTGTCAACAAGTGAAAGTCGAGCATCAAAGGTCGGGAGGTGTACTTCAAGATATTAGCATTCCCACTTGGAAGTGGGAAGAGATTAACATGGATTTCATTACATGCTTACCTCATACACGTCGACACTATGATTCTATTTGGGTGGTGGTTGATAGGTTGACTAAAGCTGCACATTTTCTACCATTAAAACCAACAAATTCAGCGGATGATTATGCCAAACAGTATATTCAGGAGTTGGTGCAATTACATGGAGTGACCTTGTCTATTATCTCAGACCGAGGTACTTAGTTTACCTCTCAGTTTTGGCGGTCTTTCCAAAAAGGGCTTGGGACTCAGGTTAAACTCAACACAACATTTCATCCGCGAATGGATGGTCAGGCAGACTGGACAATTCATTCACTTGAGGACATGTTGAGAGCTTGTGTGATGGACTTTAAGGGTAGTTGGGATGATCACTTGCCCTTGATCGAGTTTGCTTACAATAACAGCTATCACTCCAGCATCTAGATGACACCGTTCGAGGCTCTTTATGGGCAGAGATGTAGATCGCCCATCGGATGGTTTGAGGTTGGTGAGGCAGCTATGATAGGACCTGATTTGGTTCATGAGGCTATGGTGAAAGTTTAGTTGATAAGGGACAGGCTGAAAACCGTTCAGAGTCATCAAAAGTCATATGCTGATGTGAGGAGGAGAGAGTTGGAGTTCGAGGTTGACAATTGGGTATTTCTGAAGGTTTCTCCCATGAAGGGAGTCATGCGGTTCAGAAATAAAGGAAAATCAGTCCCCGCTATGTAGGTCCCTACCGGGTGATGAGAAGAGTTGGTAAGGTAGCGTATGAGTTGGACTTGCCATTAGAGTTATCTTCAGTTCATCCCGTCTTTCATGTATTGCTCATGAAAATGTTCTTGGGTGATCCATCTTTAGTTGTCCCGGTGGAAAGTGTTGGTGTGGGAGATAGCCTCAACAATGAGGAAATTCCAATTGCAATCTTGGATCATTAGGTTTGGAGGCTGAGGAACAAAGAAGTAGCTTCGGTGAAGGTGTTATGGAGAAATCAGCATGTTGAGGGAGCTATGTGGGAAGCCGAAGAGGTTATGATGGCTAAATACCCTCACCTTTTCTTACCGGGTCCATTTTAGTTTGAGGTATTAGTTTTTTCCCTAATCCTCTAATCAGTTTCCATGTTCAGCTCATGTGCGCAAGTTTGATTTATGTTATATAGATGTATGTGATGTCTGAATTCAGTTCAGCTATGTAGTTTTTCTTAGAGGTAGTAATTCCGTTAGTTTTCAGTTTAAATGATCAGTGTTTGCATATGATGGTTGCATGTTTCTGAGTGTTCTGTACGTTTCTAACATTCGAGGATGAACGTTCCCAAGGGGGAGATATTGTTACACCCCGGGAATCCAAGGATCAGACCCAGGAGTTAAAATGGTGAAAAACTAAAATTTCGCACAAGGACAGAGGACGAATCATGAGGAGGCTCGCGAGGAGTGACCACGAGTCGTGAGGTAACCCGTGGTCTAGCAGGGTTGGTAGGGCTTGTTGAGAAGACCACAGGCATGACCACTGTTGCGATCTAACGCACACACAAGCGTACGCGGTCGTACAAGTAATATAGTGGCCCATTTTAAGAGCCGGATGTCGAACCCACAGGGAATGGCCAATTTTGCAAATTATGAAGTTCAAGTGTAAGATAACTTTCACAAGTGTTGATTAGAGAAGTTTTCGAGAAATTATAATTAAGTTTTGGAGTGGTCACAAAACAATCTGGAAATAATATAAGAAGAAACTAGTGCTAATGCCGTATGATCATGCAGCGCTACACTTTGTAATGGTTAACATATGAAATTATCAATTGTTGTCTCACATAGTTGGAACATGCGATGTTCATGGTGTCTCGAGCCTCTAAACATGACAAACTAGCTTCACAACTACATCATTGAGCGGGGATGTGACATCCTAGTTCGTGGGCAATTCAACTACATGGATGTGGTTTATGGGGTTTGTGCTCTTGATTAGGGACTTTCGTACCTCTAATCATTTAACCTAACTTAGCTTCACAACTATTTCTACGAGTGGTGGAGTGACAATTCTAAGCCGGTGTCTTGCTATCATCGCATTTTATCAACCAAGCAAGGCGAATTAGGTATAATTTCCATCCCAATCGCGAATCCTATCGTAAGATAAGAACTTGCTCGCTACATTCTCTTGTTCTAGCCTAGGTTTACTTTCTCAGGCTTTTACCTAGCTTAACATGTATGATTTCATAGTGATCAAGCATAAAAATAGCCATAATAAAGAATATAAGACAAAAAACAATTAACATCTCAAACCAAAATGAATTCATGCATTACAATCATATCACGTGGCCTCAACCCTAGAGGAAGGGTTTTAGCCACTCATGTTCCTACAATAACTTAAAAACATCGTTAAAGTAGAGTACTTACAAGAATAGGTAAAAGAGAATGTAAAATTAGTGAACCCTAGGTGAGTTCTTCACTTCTCTCTTCGCTCCTCTACGGTTTTCAAAAAATATTCTGTGACCAATGATTTTAGAAGCTAAGGGTTTAATTTATAGTAAATAGGAAATTTGCAATTTTTGGCCTATCATGGAGTGGATCCGTGGCACGGAGGTGAACGCACCAATTTGCCTCCGTGCCACGTAGGTAACACGGAGGGCCACTGGAATTTGCACTTGAATGTTGCTTGGCCGAGGCATGGCGCGACAGTCGGCGTGGCACGGTGCTTGTCCTGCGCGATGGCCAGCGTGACACGGCTTGCGGCGCGCAGCAGTTCTTGGCATGGGACGAATATTGGTGCGCATGCGCTTTCGAGTGCAGCATTTCGCGCGCATGGCCTTGGCGTGGCATGGTGCTGGGCCCACCACACGCATGGTGTGGCATGCTGCCTGGCACGGCCAGCCTTGCCATGGCATGTTTTCTTGCCATCTTTCGCAATTCACTTTCAACTCCATTCCTTCACTTCACCCATCATTATTTAGTCCCTTATATGCATTTTACACTTACAAAACAAGGACTAATCATGTTGGTTAGTGCATACCCAAATTTACACAAAATCACATGAGAATGCAAGTGTATAATTAGACAAACATGACTAAATTAAACTATAAAATAGCACTTAGGCAAGCAATTATGCCAAAGATCAAGCACGAGTCATGGTCAGGCCTCACGACTCGTGAGGTCTCCCGTGGCCTAGGCTGGTTGTGGCAAGGAGGCATTGGGCAGTAGAAGCCACGGATGGTGACCATGAGTCGTGGTCACCCACTATGAGTCGTGGTCACCCACCACGAGTCGTGGCCTCTAAGCACGAGTCGTCCAGTCCCTTGTGGGGACTGGCAGTCAGCCAAATTCTGCGAATTTAGTAAGGGTTTTCCGTAATTCCTAAGTCCTAAGGGCCTATACTACGTCGTTTAAGGCTCTTTTTAGTGGATTTTAAGAGGGGAAAACCTATTCTATGTTATTCATTCCATGCATGCAATCTTGAGAGGTGAAGAGGTGATTCAAGGCTAGTATTCAAGGTTTCCATCCAAATTTCTCTTGGGCAATCAATGATTTGGTGGAATCAACCCCTTCCAGGTATGTAGGGTTATGAGTGGGTGCTTCCTTCCTCACCATGCCCAATCTCTATCTAATGTATGAGGAAATTCTTATGATCAAGTTATGGGGTTTTTACCCAATTGCATAATTCTTTGATTTCTATACATGGGTACGATTAGATTATGTTTCTATTGATTAATTGTGAAATTTGGGCAGATTTTAAATTGTTTTCAATCAAAATTGTGTTTTCTAAACTATGAAATTTAAATGCCCATGGATGAGATGTTAATGAAAGGAGAGAAGATGATGAATGTATGATGATGATGAGATTAATGATGAAAAGCATATTTCTAGAGCTACCTATGATTCTGATATTATTATCAAAATGAATTGAATAGATCCAAGCATGACAAAGTTTTAGGCAAGGCCCTTATATCAAGTATGATGATGTATTATTTCTAAAGTAAGCTTACCACATGGTTTTGGAGTAGATGCTCCCACTTATATTTGAGCTTGTGGCATGTTTCGAAATAAAGCTTCTCATATGCATGAATTCATAATTTAGATGTAAGTTATTATTGAGCTTCTTTTTCATACGATGTCGGTTCTATGCATGGTTCCTTATTGAGCTTTGTCAAATGACAATGTTGAGCTTCGTTTTCATACGATGTTGAGTTTATGTATGATTCCATTGTCGAGCTTTGTCATTAGACGATATTGAGCTTCGTTATACACAATATAGGCATTGCATGTTTTGGGAGAAGAGTCTAGCACCGAGCGGGCTAAGGGTTGACCACCCTATGCCCCAGAACTACGCGCCAATGTAGGTTGATACTATTATAAGACTTAGGACCTCCCTAGTGAGATTTCCCTTGCCTGAATGGTCCTTCAACTTGATATCAATATCATGGTAGCGTCCTTAGCCCTGGCAAGGTTTTTTTTATACCCGAGGAACCCAAGGATCAGACCTAGGGAGTCAAGACGGTGAAAAGCTGAAATTTCGGACTAGATCACAGAACGATCCGTGAAGTGGCTCGTGAGGAGTGACCACGAGTCGTGAGGTGATTCGTGGTCAAACAGGGCCTGGCAAGGTGTTGGGTGAGACCACGAACATCACCATGAGTCGTGGTCAGACCTCACGACTTGTGAGGTCATCCGTGGCATAGGTTGAGAGGTTGGCTAAGGTTTTGAGGCAGCAGGGATCACTGGTGGTAACCACGAATCATGGTTAGCCACCACGATTCGTTAGGTCTCTCGTCGGGTTCCCTGAGTGAATTGGCAGTAGACTCCGTGACTCCAGGCCACGAGTCGTTAGCCCTGGTCACGAGTCATCTAGTCCCTCGTGAGGACTGGCAATCAGCAAATCTCTGCGATTTTAGTAAGGGCTTTTCCGTCATTCCTAAGTTCTAGGGGCCTATACTACATCGTTTAAGGCTCGTTTCAGTGGGTTTAAGGAGGGGAAAACCAATTCTAAGCTAGTTCATTCCATGCATGCAAACTTGAGAGTTTGAAGAGAGGATTTAGAGAAAGTTTTGAAGGTTTCCAATGGAATCTCACCTTGAGCAATTAGAGAAGTGGTAAAATCATCCCTCCCAGGTATGTAGAGTTATGAGTGGGTGTATCCTTCCACACCCATGCCCAATTTCTATCAAATCATAAAAATTACCTATGATAAAGTATGGGGTTTTACCCAATTGCATAATTCTTCAATCTCTACACATAGGTACGATTATATTATGTTTATATTGATGAATTGTGAAACTTGGGCAGATTTTAAATTGTTTTCAATCAAACATTTTGTTTTCTAAATTATGAAATTGTATGCCCATGGATAAGAACATCATGAAAGAAGAGAATGATGATGAACGTATTATGATTATGAGATTTGATGATGAAAAGCATATTTCTAAAGCTACCCATGATTATGATGTTATTTTCAAAATGAATTGAGTAGATCCAAGCATGATAAAGTTTTGGGCAAGGCCCTTATATCAAGTATGATGACATAGTATCTCTAAAATAAGCTTACCACAGAGTAGATGCTCCCACTTACATTTGAACTTGTGGTATGTTTTGAAATAAAGCCTCTTATATGCATGAATTCATAATTGAGATGTATGTTATCATTGAGCTTCATTTTCATATGATGATGATTCTAAGCATGATTCCATTATTGAGCTTTGTCAAATGACAATATTGAGATTCGTTTCATACGATGTTGAGTTTATGCATAATATCATTGTTGAGCTTCGTGAATAGACGATGTTGAGCTTCGTTATATATAATGTAGAGCATTGCATGTTCTGGAAGAAGAGTCTAGCACCGAGCGGGGTAAGGGTCGATCACCCTATGCCCCAGAATTACGCGCCAATGTACGTTGATACTAATATATTATTGGGACCTCCCTTACGAGATATCCCCAACCCTAATGGCCCATGAGCTTGATATCGATATCATGGTAGCGTCCTTAACCCTGGCAAGGTTCTGGATGGCTCTGCCCACTTGAGTGTGATAGTCAGGACCACGTAAGTTCTATCGTTGTATATCGGTTAAGTGACGAGTCTCCCATTGTCTACATGATTCAGATTTGTATATTCATTACTCATGATTATTTCTTCAAGCATGCATGTTTTGAAATTAAGGTTTGAATCATTGTTCATCTTTTCTATAAATGTCTTGTTTCAGCTTTGAGTCATTCGAGTCAGTTATGATGTTATGAAACTATGCATGGTCATACTATGAAAATATTATGATTTTAGAGTGAGTGCATGTAATTCTTTTCTCTCAGATTTGAAAGCTTATGATATGTTATGAAATATTTTAAATGATTTACTTTACTTGAGAGGTTTTACTTACCTTGCTTAGTCGGTATATTCCACATACTGACCGCATACTTTCTATGCTGTATCGTTTTATGATACAGGCCCCAGCTCCCAAGCTCAGCCCCGCTCGTAGTTGGTTGTCAGAGTTAGATCCTACTTGGTTGGTGAGTCCTTATCTTTCGAGGGCTAGAATTTTAGTTCCCTTATGTATTTTCAGTTTCAGTATTGTTGAGTTAGTTGGGGTCTTGTCCCATCAACTCGTCCAGACTAGAGGCTTTTCAGACTTATGTATGTGTTAGCTTCAAATGTTATTTTTGATGTGATGTTGAATTAGACTTTCGCGTTGAGATTATATTGATGCTTTTTTCAGTTTATTGAATGAGTTAGTTGTATGCTTATTCCATGGGTCGACTTGGGGTCTCTCGGGGTCCCTTGTCCCGTGTCTACAATCCGGGCCTCTGTTCGGATTGTGACAAACTTGGTAACAAAGCCATAGTTTTAAAGTGTCCTAGGTTTTCTGAAAGCCACGTTATGTAGAGTATTTTTCATGGGTTTGAAGCACGCCACACTTATGATGAAGAGGCTACAAGACGTTTAGGAAATGTTTGCTTCTTTCATGACCTATGTCGTGCGATGAAAAGTCTCTCTATCCTTCTAATTCATGCTAATCGCAATTGCAGAATCATGGCTCCCCAAAGAATGAAGGGGAGGAGGAATGAAAGGGATGAGGACCACGAGAATGTATATGGTTATAGGTGTCAGTCATCCCCACCAGTTCAGGAGCCTCAAACACTAGAGCCAGCCGCTCATGCTGAGTTCCGAGCCACTATTCAGATGCTTGCGCAGGCCTTGACCGCTCAAGTCAATCAGAAGGCCATTAAGCATGTTCCGCAAAATGGTAATGCAGCGGCGGCTCGAGTTAGGGACTTCTTGAGGATGAACCCTCCTGAGTTCATGGGGTCAAAGGTAGATGAGGACCCATATGAATTCGTGGATAAGATTGTCAAGATTACCCAAGTCATGGGGGTGAGTAGTGTTGAGTGCAGAGTGGCCTTCTACCAGTTGAAGGGTTGCACATATCTGGTTTCGCCAATGGAAGGATAACAGGATCACAGGAGCAGGTACGATCACGTGGGAGGAGTTTCAGGTTGCATTCCTAGATCGATTCTTACCTCAAGAGATGAGGGAGTTGAAGGTAGACGATTTTGTGAACTTGAAGTAGGGGAGGATGACAGTGTAAGAGTATTCCCTTGAGTTCACGCGCTTATCGAAATATGCCCCAGAGTTAGTGACCGACCATAGGGTACGGGTGAGTAGACTTGTGCATGGTATAGTAGGGTATTTGGACAAGGAGTGCCAGATTGCTATGCTTCACCAGGATATAGACTTCCCTTACATAGTGTTGTACGCTCTATAGATGGAGTCGACTACATTCGAGGGAGAGGGAGGCCAAGAGGGCCAGGACTAAGGATCACAAATTCTCTCAATAGAGGTCTGATTTTGGACGACAGATGACTCACTAGAGGTCATCAGCCCCGGGATCTTCAGCATTGAGTATGCCATGCAGTCCTAGACATGATCAGAGAGGGCGAGCATCAGGCTCGAGGGGTTAGAGCAGCAGACCCGCAGATTCTGGCATCCCAGCTTATTGTAGGTGTGGTCGGGGGCACACAGGCTAGTGCCTGACAGGACCAGGTGCTTGTTTCGGGTGTGGGAAGTCCGGACACATGCTTCGATATTGTCTAGCTACGAGGTAGGATCAGGTTGGGGGCTGAGGCCTAGCTTCTAGTGTAGCAGCCCCTCCTCCACGCTTAGCACATCAGGGGGCATCCACTAGCACAACAGGTGATCAGTGCCAGAACATATTCTATGCTTTAGCTTTCCGTCAGGAGGTGGAGGTCTCCCTGGATATGGTCATTGGTATGTAGAGAGTTTTCCATATTGATGTATATGCTTTGTTATATCCGGGGGCTACCTTGTCTTTTGTGAAACCATATGTGGCCAGTAGCTTCGGAGTCAATCCCGATGTTTTGTCAGAACCCTTCTCAGTTTCCACTCCAGTAGGTGTCTCAGTTATAGCTAGATGGGTGTATAGAGGTTGCCCAGTCTCAGTCCTTCATAAGATCACCTCAGCAGACTTGATAGAGTTAACCATGAATGATTTCGATGTCATTATCAACATGGATTGGCTATTTGCATGCTATGCTTTAGTCAATTGTAGAATCCGAGCAGTAGAGTTCAGATTTTCGAGTGAGCCGCCTTAGAATGGAAGGGTAGTTCAGCTGTGCCTGTAGGTCAATTAATTTCCTACCTTAAGGTCAGAAAGATGATTTATAAGGGTTGCATGTACCATCTAGTTAGGGTTAAGGATCTCGAGTCCGAAACCCCGGCTATTCAATCAGTTCCAGTAGTATGTGAGTATCCAGAGGTCTTTCCTGATGATTTTTTCAGGTATCCCTCCCAAGCGGGAGATTGATTTCGGTATAGATTTTCTTCCCTACATGTAGCCTATATCTATTACTCCCTACAAAATGGCTCAAGCCAAGCTAAGAGAGTTGAAGGATCAGTTGAAGGACCTGTTAGATAAGGGCTTTATTAGGTCGAGTAAGTCTCCATAGGGTGCACCAGTCCTATTAGTTCGGAAGAAAGATGGTTCTCTTTGGATGTGTATTGATTATAGGCAGTTGAACAAGGTCGCCGTTAAGAACAGGTATCCGTTACCCAGGATCGATGATTTGTTTGACCAACTTCAGGCTGCCAAGTGTTTCTCCAAGATTGATCTCAGGTTCGGGTATCACTAGCTCAGGGTTTAGGAGAGTGACATCTCGAAAACTGCTTTCAGTATTCAGTATGGTCACTATGAATTTGTTGTTATGTCTTTTAGACTAACCAATGCCTCTGCGGCTTTTATGGATCTAATGAACAGGGTGTTCAAGGCATATTTGGACATGTTCATAATTGTGTTCATTGATGACATCCTTATATACTCCTGGAGCGAGGGGCATGCCACTCACTTGAGAATAGTGCTTCAGACCCTCAAGGATCGTCAGTTGTATGCAAAGTTCAGCAAGTGTGAATTTTGGTTGGACTCCGTGGCATTTTTGGGCCATGTGGTATTGAGTGAGGGCATTAGGGTGGATTCTCAGAAAATTGAGGGGGTAAATAATTAGCCCAGACCGATGAACCCATTAGGTATCAGGAGCTTTATGGGCTTAGCGGGTTACTATCCGAGATTTGTTAAAGGATTTTCATCTATTGAAGCACCTTTGACCAAGTTGACTCAGAAGAAGGTAAAGTTCCAATGCTCGGAGGCTTGTGAGAAAAGCTTCCATTAATCGAAGACCTGACTCACTTCAGCACCAGTGTTGACCCTACCCGAAGGTACCAATGGGTTTGTGGTGTATTATGATGCTTCAAGAATTGGACTTGGGTGTGTGTTGATGCAGCATAGGAAAGTGATAGCATATGCCTCAAGTTAGTTGAAAGTACATGAGAAGAATTACCTGACCCATGATCTTGAGTTGGCCGCAATGGTGTTCGCATTGACGATATGGCAGCATTACTTGTATGGGGTCCACGTGGATGTGTTTACGGAGCACAAGAGCTTGCAATATGTTTTTACACAGAAGGATCTCAATCTTCGGCAAAGGAGGTGGTTGGAGGTATTAAAGGACTACGACATGCGTGTTCTTTACCACCCGGTTAAGGCTAATGTGGTAGCGGACGCACTTAGTAGGATCTCTATACAGAGTGTGTCCCACGTGGATGAGGGAAAGAAATATTTGGTGAAAGATATCCATCGACTTGCGAGGTTCGGAGTTAGATTGGTAGACTCGACCGATGTCGGCGTTGTTGTAAAAAATGGATCAGAATCGTCCTTGGTGATGGATGTGAAAGCCAGACAAGATGAGGATCTGATTTTGGTAAAACTAAAGGAAGCCGTTGGAAGTCAGAAGGTGGAGGTCTCCTCCCAAGGGGGAGATGGGATGCTTCGGTACCAAGGCCATCTGTGTTCCGAATATTGATAATTTGAGGGATCAAATATTGCATGAGGCACATGGATCCCGGTATTCTATCCATCCGTGTGACACCAAGATGTATCATGATTTGCAGGAAATATATTGGTGGAATGGCATGAAGTAGGATATTATAGAATTCGTAGCCAAGTGCCTGAACTGTCAGCAAGTGAAAGTTGAGAATCAAAGGCCGGGAGGCGTACTTCAGGATATTAGCATTCCCACTTGGAAGTGGGAAGATATTAATATGGATTTCATTACAAGCCTACCTTGTACTCGCTGACATCATGATTCTATTTGGGTGGTGGTCGACAAGTTAACCAAGGCTGCACACTTTTTACTAGTCAAAACCACAGATTCAACGGATGATTATGCCAAATTGTATATTCTGGAGTTGGTTTGACTTCATGGAGTTCCCTTGTCTATTATTTCAGACCGAGCTACTCAATTTACCTCCCAATTCTGGCGGTCTTTTCCAGAAGGGGTTTGGGACTCAGGTTAAGCTCAGTATAGCCTTTCATCTGCAAACGAATGGCCAAGCTGAAAGAACAATCCGGACTCTTGAGGACATGTTGAGAGCATGTGTGATGGACTTCATTTGTAATTGGGATGATCACTTGCCCTTGATCGAGTTTTCTTACAATAACAGCTATCACTCCAGCATCCAGATGGCACCGTTCGAGGCTCTATATGGGCAGATATGTAGATCGCCCATCGGATATTTTGAGGTTGGTGAGGCGGCTATGATAGGTCCTGATTCGATTCATGAGGCTATGGTTAATGTTCAGTTGATAAGGGACAGGTCGAAAATCCTCAGAGTCGTCAAAAGTCATATACTGATGAGAGGGGGAGAGAGTTGGAGTTCGAGGTGGATGATTGGGTATTTCTGAAGGTATCACCCATGAAAGGAGTCATGTGGTTCGGAAATAAGGGAAAACTCAGTCCCCGCTATGTTGGTTCCTACTGCGTTATGAAAAGAGTTGGTAAGGTAGTATATCGTTGGACTTGCCATTAGAGTTATCTTCAGCTCACCCGTCTTTCATGTATCTCTCTTGAAAAAGTGGTTGGGTGATCCATCTTTAGTTGTCCCAGTGGAAAGGATTGGTGTGGGAGATAGCCTCAGTTATGAGGAAATTCTAGTTGCAATCTTGGATCATCAGGTTCGGAGGCTGAGGAACAAAGAAGTAGCTTCGGTGAAGGTGTTATGGAGAAATCAATATGTTGAGGGAGCTACGTGGAAAGCCGAGGCGGATAGGATGGCTAAATACCCTCACCTGTTCCTTATTGACTTAGTTTCAGTTTGAGGTATCACTAATTCTCTGATCTGTTTTCATGTACAGTTCATCTGTACAAGTTTGATTTATGATATGATAGACGTATGTGATGTCTGAATTCTGTTCAGCTATGTAGTTCTTCTCGGAGGTAGTTATTCCGAGAGTTTTTAGGTTAAATGACTAGTATTTGATTATGATAATTGCATTCTTCTATTTTCTACTTATTTCCAACATTCGAGGACGAATGTTCCCAAGGGGGAGATATTGTTATACCTCGGCAACCCAAGGATCAGGCCCAGGGAGTCAAGACGGTGAAAAGCTGAAATTTCGCACCAGATCACAGAAAGATCCGTGAAGTGGCTTGTGAGAAGTCACCACGAGTCGTGAGGTGACTCGTGATCAAGTAGGGCCTGGCAAGGTGTTGGGTGAGACTACGAGCATGACCACGAGTTGTGGTCATACCTCATGACTCGAGAGGTTATCCGTAGCATAGGTTGAGAGGTTGGCTAAGGTTTTGAGGCAGTGGGCGTCACGGGTGGTGACCACGAGTCGTGGTCAGCCACCACAATTCATGGGGTTCCCTGGGTGAATTGGCGTAGACTCCACGACTCTAGGCCATGAGTCGTTAGCCCTGGTCATGAGTCGTCCTGTCCCTCGTGGGAACTAGCAGTCAGCAAATCTCTGGGATATTTGTATGGGATTTTCCATCATTCCTAAGTTCTAGGGCCTATAAGCCGTAAGGTACAAACCAGCACACAATCTATATACCCCTACCCAGGTCATTCCATCCACCTAGTAAGTATGAGCATCCTGCCAGCCCCTTGGGTATGCAACTTGGGCTCGCTGGGCCCCTGACTATAGCTGTATCTAAGTCCGGAGGACTGCTAAAATATGAAATCTGAAATCTGTAATCTGAAAACTATAATCTGCACCCGGGGCGCAAGCGCTCCATAGGGGGTGTGGTATAGTGCTTGTCAGCCTGCTATGGGGAATCTGCATCCGTAGAGCGACGTCTCCTCACCCTCTGGCAGGCGAGTCGACACATCTATTAACCCTGGGTGGTCAAGGAAGCTCTAAGGGTGCCCAACATAGAAAAATCATGTCTCCACAGATAGCAATAACCACATGTAATATATATATACTGAATCTAATAATAATATTTATATTCTGGTATTCTGTTCTGAATCTCACACTGAAATATACTTAATCTTATACTGAAATATGCTGAATCTGATACTGAAGATAATATACAGCTTCTGAAACATTCTACTGGAATTTGTACTATTTTGCTATATTGGAACTACTAGCTTGTCGAAAGAAACTGGTTTTACATACCTCAACTACCGACTTTCTGATTAACTGGTATAGCTCGGCTAGTATTCAGCTATTTCTCCCAACTGCATTCATATTCACGAAAGAATAGAATTAATTCTACTATTATTTTGGAAAGAAACCATACTTATGGATATACCTACTGCCTATTCTTTGACTTATCGAAGAACGGCCAAAAACTCGTAATTTCTCGGAGGTCTAGAAGGGAGAAATACTCACTTTAATGTTAGGAGTATATTAACACTAGTTTGGAGCAATTCCACTTACCTTAGCTCGGCGTGACGATGATTCGCCCGCCGAATTTTGCGAAACTAACTCTGCAGGAATGCTCCCGGCAGCTTTATACTTCGCTACCCGAAGTTAATTCGAGTTTGGACTGCGTTTGACGGCGTAATCAGAAAAATATTTATGTTGAACCCTCGTTCTCCTCTATTTTTTGGTTGTTTCTGCTGGAAATAAAATGAAAAGTGACTTAAAAACGAAGTGGGAGGCCTTTATATACTTGGGGCCTTTAAGTTGCATTTGTCGAATACGATTTATAAGTCACATTTGTCGAATACAATTTATAAGTCGCATTTGCCTTGCGACGCTCCGACTTGGCGCTTGTCCGATCTCTCCGCGGGCCCTTTTCTCGAACATATGGAATTCTAAAACTCTTAACCAACATGCAAATAGGCCAACTAAGTGTCAAGAACTTACGGGGTGTAATAATTCAAACGCTCGATGATATGTTACGGGCGCGTGTTCTAGATTTTGGAGGAAGCTGGGATGAGCATTTACCCTTTATTGAATTTGCATATAATAATAGCTATCATTTTGTAATTTAGATGGCGCCTTATGAGGGATTATAAGGGCGGAAATGTAGGTCCCCCATCGGATGGTTTGAGGTAGGGGAGGCAGAGTTAGTCGGACCTGATATTATCCACCAATCAGAAGAGAAAGTAAAACTCATCAGAGAGCACTTGTTGATAGCCCAGAGTCGTTAGAAATCCTGTTCCTATGTGCGACGTAGTGACTTGGAATTTAATGTTAACGATAGGGTATTCCTTAAAGTGTCACCGATGAAAGGCGTGATGAGATTTGGAAAGAAGAGAAAGCTTAGCCCGAGGTTCATTGGGTCGTATCGAATCCTCCGAAGGATAGGCTGAGTGGCATATGAGTTAGAGTTGCCTCTAGAGTTAGAGTCTGTACACCCAGTCTTTCACGTGTCTATGTTGCGAAAGTGTACAGGGGACCTGTCTCGAGTTGGATGTTACACCCCGTAAAATGTTAAAGGTTAGTAGGTGTACGCGTGAGTTCTGATGAGTAAAGAGAGTTTGATGCGTATTGAAAAAGCCTCGGAAGCAGGATCGGGTGATGCCGGGCCGCGAGGGGCCAGTGTGACGCGCCAGGAGGGCCAGTGCCTTGGGAGGCGCAACGTGGAACCCTCCCTAGTGTGTTGGCTAGCGGGAGGCACACCCGACCACTGCCCTAGACACATATATACACTCCCTTGGTTCAATTTTAAATCATTTGTAATATACTCCCTCAGCCAAAAACAAGAAAGAACGCAACTTTTGATCAGTTTTTGTCTGATTATGCTACCAAATGCCGTTCAAATGCAAATTAACTTCAGGTAACAAGTACTAAGCCTACGAAAAGCATTTCTACAGAGTTATTTCTCGAAAATTTGCTCGGTGTACCAGATTCCTGCCAAGTAAAGGTTGTTATAATTACTCAAAATTCAATCCTAAATGGCTACAGGCATTAGGTAAGCATTTCTCCTTTTGAACTCTTGAGAAATTGCCAGCTTTCGCCGAGTTATTCAGAGTTAGATTATAGTTAATATTGTTATCGAAAGTTATCATTATTTTCAAATTTTAGTATTGAAATTAGCCATATTCTCTCAGTATAAGGACTGCAGTTGGGTGAAACCGCCATTTACAAGTTGAAACTTGCTAGTTATACGAAAGTCGGCATTCAAGGTATGTAAGGCTATCCTTTTCGGCAAGTTACGTGCATCACAAAGTTAGTACGACCTATATATCTATAGTACTCCAGAGTAAAACTGTTATGGTCAGCTACTACAAATAGATTTGAGATGACAACGATGACATAGTAACCCCCGTCAGAGTTAACCTTAGCTAGATTGGTTTTTCCTTACGACAGTTGGGTTGTTAGATTTTATTGCCTATAGGGCCATGCCTGTAGGGAAGTACGGTGTCTGAAAGGACTAGATTGAGGCCATGAGGGCCATATTGAGTTCCATTATATTGAGGTCATGAGGGCCGTATTGAGTTCCACCAAATTGAGGCTGTGAGGGCCGTATTGAGTTCCATCCGATTGAGACCATGAGGGCTGTATTAAGTTCCACCAAATTGAGGCCGTGAGGGATGTATTGAGTTCCATCCGATTGAGACTGTAAGGACCGTATTGAGATCCACTAAATATAGGCAGTAAGGGCCATACTAAGTTACACCAGACCGAGGCCATGAGGGCCGTATGGAGTATAGTATGCCTACAAACCTTTAGTAGCTAGACATGAGGAGTGCATATAACTTGTATTTACCGGGGCTTATGGGGGCCCAGGTAGGTTATTCTGTGCTGTTTGTACCTTCCAGGCCTATGGGGGCCCAACTAGGTTCTTGTTTGTATATATACTTGTTAGTTATATTTTCTAGATTGCGAGATGACTAAGGTTAAACTCTTATCCTTCTTCTTGGTTAC
Source organism: Datura wrightii (assembly GCA_035772735.1). Classification (NCBI taxonomy): domain Eukaryota; kingdom Viridiplantae; phylum Streptophyta; class Magnoliopsida; order Solanales; family Solanaceae; genus Datura; species Datura wrightii. The sequence continues at coordinate 59,308,472 of JASDFA010000002.1, read as the reverse complement.
TTCATCTTTTCCAGCTTTCATTCAGTTATTATTTTACTACCTTACATATTCGATACATAATGTACTGACGCCCATTCTTGGGGTGCTTCATTACTTGCCTGCAGGTGTGGATAGACATAATTCAGGGCCTCTTAGTCATCAGCTAGAGACAGTAGTCCAGTCAGCTCCTTTCCTAGGAGTTGATAGTTAGAGAAGGTTTGTTCTTTTGTTGTACAACTTATGGGTAGGTCGGGGCCCTATTCTGACCATTATTCCACTCTTAGAGGCTTACAGGCTATAGACTACCAGCTGTTTGTTTTGTTGTTAGCCGTGTGGGGTCCATGTATGTTCTATTTCGTGTGATGGCCATGTGGGGCCTAATTTAGCTATCAGTTAGCAGCCTTGTCGGCTATATCATAGTTATAGTTTCCTGTTTTCATTTTGTTATGACTAGACAGTATGGTGGTCTTGTTCACTCGCATAGGATCCCTGTTATTTCATTATTGTTGGTCAGCTATTTTCTTTTACAGGTGGTTTTGTCGGCCAGAGGGTATATTTACAGCCAAAATATAGCTCATCGTTTTCTTGAATTGAGTTGCAGTCATGCACCAGGAGCGCACAAGCCTGGACAAGTTAGTGTAGGTCCCAATGTGGCACTAGGTGCCAGTCATGCCTCGCATGGTGGGGCATGACAAACTTGGTATCAGAACAGGTAGTATCCTAGGTAGTCTGCAAGCCATGTCTAGTAGAGTCTTGTCTATGGATGTGTTGTGCACCATATTCTATAGATAGGAGACTACAAAGCATAATGGTGTGGTTACTCTTATTTCTCCACCAGCCGTGCTATAGAGCTGTACTATATAACATAACTCCCTAAGCTTATGTTATTCTACTTATTTACAAAGAAATGCTTGATGCACGATAGACTGCGACTGGTCGAGAGTTGGATGTGGGGTAGGAGAGGGCACTTGTAAGGGGCCCCAGTCATAGTCAGCCCGATTTGAGGGAGACAAGGAGATGTCACCTCGATTTCCCCAGCACTCACCACCGCACTCAGATCCCTCTAGGGCAGCAGATACACCATTACCACCCCCAGCCATTCCTGTGCCATCGGATCAGGAGATCAGGGGTGCAGTTTACATGTTGGTTCAGATGATGGCTGCCCTGCGTCAGCCTCATCCAGTAGTACCAGCTGCTGTTGAGCCCACTAAGGTGCCTGGGAGTTTGAGAGTCCGCGAGTTCCTTTCTTTGAGTCCCCCGCAGTTTACAGGAATCGATCATAGAGAGGACCCCCAAAATTTCATAGACCAGCTGTAGAGGATATTTCGAGTCATGCATGCCCCGTCCACAGAATCAGTGGAATTAGCAGTGTTCTGATTGCGAGTGGTAGCAGTTTTTTGTTATGAGAGTTGGGAAAGATCCCGAGGCAGAGATGCACCTCCACCTAACTGACCTAGCTTCTCTGATTCATAGACCACTACTTGCCCTGAGAGGTTCGGCAGGCTAGAGTAGAGCGGTTTTTACATATGGAGCAGGGTAGAATGAGTGTCATGGAATATGCATTAATGTTTGATTCCTTAACTAGATACGCTCCCTCTTTTGTCGTCACTATGCCAGTTAGAGTGCATGGATTTATTGTGGGACTTGCGCCAGAATATGTCTAATCTTGCATTACGACCACACTACGAGAAGATATGGATATCTCACGGATTCAGGACTTTGCTCAGAACATAGAGGAACTGAGACGGTGTTAGTACGCCATGGACAGGGCAGGTCAGGAGCAGCGGCCGAGGGCTAGACCCGTAGACTTTCAGGCAGACATTCAAGGTGGGCCATTGCGCAAATGTTATATGGGCCATATTATTAGGCTCCATCCTATGCCACTGAGTTTAATCACCGCATTAAGGCCCAGAAAAGGGTCAAGCAGTTGAGTTTGGAGGAGAGGCAAAGACATGTGAGGTGGTTTACGAACGTCATAATTGAGGAGAAAGAGGAACCAGCTTGGGTCAATAGTGGCCAGCAGGTCACCAAAGCCCCACTTAATTTCATTGGAAAGGCCTGTTAGACACTAGTTCACTATAGGTTGGTACCTACAGCTAATGATAATACATTGAGCACCGATAGAGAAGGTTTGGTGGCGAGTATCATGGTAGGATATGGTATCAGCATCCTGGGATCATAGTAGAAAAAATTCAGGATCAAACTGTAGCAATGAGCACTACGATTCCATTCCTGAGTCCCATATATAGGCTCTGTAGGTAGGCAGGTGTTCGGATGATAGCAGAGATTGATGCCATATTTGAAGGCACACGGACTGTGGATATCGGGTTTATACGAGATGAGATAAACTTAGTGGGCTGAGTTACAACACCTGCAGCAGTCCTGATACCATAGATAGCAGGGGGAGAGCTTTAAGATACCCCCATTTCAATTAAGCAGAGCAATATGTCGGCCACTGAGGCCGACCATGCAGCAACTATCCTTAGCACTTCATTTGCCTCTACATCAGCTACGCCAAGCCAAGTGCCAACTTGTTATGTCCTAGTGTAATAGGACTTTTTGTAGAAGATGGTGAAGAGGCTGACCTTGACAGAAAAAAGGTAAATGTCATGATTGAGTAGGTCAAGCCATGGGTGAGGGCCAAGGTCGTTCAGGCTGTTAGAGCATTACACACTAGGCTCAATAGTTTTAAGCTTTGGCTTAATAAGTGGTTAGAAAAACTGGTAGACATGAGGAGTTGTGGGATGAGCTGGGCTTGATAAGGAGTCGGGTCACCAAGCTGTCATCTCAAGAAGGAGGAAAAATACATATAGTGGTTTAGTGGAGGAGTACGAAATTGATATCGATGAGATTGATGAGCCCCGACCCACTAGGGCACAGGCCAAGGCTCAGGCTATACCTACCATAACTACTCCAGAAAATGCTTCAAAATCTAAGTAGGGAGATGATGCCCAGTCACAGGAGTCCGGTAGTGGGTCGAATCGAGAGAAAGGGTCAGCTATGGCCTAATCTGATGATAGTTTGGGCGAAGCTGAAACTAAAGAAGATGATGATGTGTAGACCCCACTAGCTGAGAGTTATATAATAAGGTGGGGTCTACAAGGAGTTTGGGAGATTATGAGTAGGGCCTCACAATCACATCAAAGCAGAACACTAGGAGGAGCATTCAGAAGGAGCCACGGATCCTCACTTGTGCACGGAATAAGGTTGAGGAGATGAAATGGTTGTTTGACTTGTATGATTTCAGTTAGATGGCAAGAACCCCTGATAGCTTTCATGCTGTCATGGTCAGGGAGTTTTATGCCAACTACATGGCGACCTTGGAGCATCAGATCCTAGCTAGAATGAAGGTAAAGGAGTCGTCCAGGCTGGAGAATGTTATAGTCCAGGCGGACTATGAATGTCTCAGAGCGGGCCTTTACTCAAATGTTATATGGGCCAAATTATCAGGCTCCAGCCTCCACCACATAGTTTATCGCATGAGGCCCTAAAAAGGGTGAAGCAGTTGAGTGCGGAGGAGAGACTGAGGCTTGTGAGGTGATTTACCAACATCATAGCTGAGGAGAAGGAGGAAGCAGATTGCGTGACTAGTGGGCAGCAGGTGACAAAAGACTTACTGAATTTTATGGCAAAGGCTTGATGGACACTAGTTCACCATAGGTTGGCGCCTACATCTAATGATAACACATTGAGTGCCGAAGAGCAAGTTTTGTGGTGAGTATCATGTAAAGATATGCTATCAACATCCCACGGATCATAGTAGAGGAGATCCGAGATTGAGTTCTAGCATTGAGCACTACGATTCCATTCCCAAGTCTCATATACAAGCTCTGTAGGGAGGTAGGTGTCCGGATGATAGTAGAGATTAATGCTAGAGTTGAAGGCATACAGACTGTGGATATCAGGCTTATACGGGATGAGTTGAACTCAATGAGCCATGTTAGAGCACCAGTAGCGGTCCTGACACCATAGATAGTAGGAAGAGAGCTTCCAGATGCCCTCATTTCAATTGGGCACGAGATGATAGCCACGCAACAGCTACCCCTAGCATTTCATCCACTCCTCCACCAGCTACTTAGGTCAGGTCCCAGCTGGTTACGTCCTAGTAACACAGGACATCTTGCAGAACATGGCCAAGTGGATGACCTTGAGACGAATCTAAAGCATGGCTCATTAAACATTTGAAAAGTAAAATTGACCAATCAATGAAAACCAACACTTTGAACAAACACCCAATGACGACATTGATTCAACTAAGAAAAAAATTTAAAAGCATCAACACATTAAGAAATTCATCCCGACAAGGCACAAGAGGTTCAAGATATAAGAAATAGATAACAAGAGAGTCACATCCCACCCCCAAATAATAATTTACATTGTCCTTAATGTACAAATTAAAAAATAAGATGGGTAAGAACTCCCTGATTCGGCTATTCTTTAGCATCATCATCAGCCTCCTCATTCTCATCATGATCTCCTCTTTGCTTAGCCCCATCCTCCTCATCAAAGACTAAAAATAGGTCATCAATTGGTCCTCGAGCTATCAAGGGCGCAACCATTGCATCACCAATAAAGCTCATGTCGAGGTCAGCCATGGGTGCCCTATTTTGGATCTCTCTCATATTAGCTTAGAGAGATGAGACCGCTCCTTCAACTATATCCATACGGGAGTATTTCTTGTTCAGGCTCTCAAATACATCCTTCAATGCCTTCTTCACTGACCTATTGATAAGAACCGACAATTCTTGAGCAAACCTCTAAAGTTGGTTTTCATGAGAGCAGGTTTTTCTACCAGCTTGTGGATCCCACTCAATCAAAAAGATGAAGGAGGGTTTGAAGGCCCTCGGAATGGTGCTTCTCAAAAAAAATTTCCCGACAGCTTAGGGTTTAGCTCATTAAGATCAAGGGCCAAGGGAGTCTCATTAATATCATGTGTAGTGGAGCCCTCGAGTGTGTCCCATGCTTTCATCCTCTTTCTCTTGCTTTTGGAAGCATCTGTATCCCTTTTATTTTCAATAGCGATGACACCAGTAACAGAGCTTTCTATTTCATTAGGAAATAGTAGAACTCCCACTTTATGGCACAATTGGCTAATGAGTACGGTGTAGGGCATGGAGAGCCCTTGGTGTCTAGTCTTTCTATTCATCTGGGTGGCCACTACTTCACAAAAATTTATGCAGCCATATACAAATTTCAGCCACTATTTGACCTCAAAGTTGAGGTTTTGTCTTGTAATTTTGCCCCCCATGGTGGCCTTGAGTCAAGCTCATCCTCCCAAAAGATGGCATTGATAGCATAAAGAGTGATGTCCACTTTTACGCGGCAAAGCATGACTGAAGGTAGGCAAGGAAATAATCTACCTTCCCTTTATGCTTCATTAATTCTTACCTTGCTTGATACGAGGCATAAAACTCTGGTACTAGATTTGGGAAGTAGTTGTGTAGAGTCTCTATGAACATATGCCAATGCCTTTCATTGAATTAGGCATTGATGTTGGGGAAATCATCCCCCAGCCTTGCCAAGTTGAAGTGCTTTTCTGTAGTGATTGGCCTCTCCATGCATGTGATGTAGTGCTTTTTCATGTCAAGTACACAAAGAATAATAACATCCAGGGTGTTGGTTTCAGCTGGAGTTTCCTTAGCCTTTCCCTTCCCTTTGCTTTAGGATGAGGAAGGGGCCTTTTCCTTTCCTTTTCTCCTAGAGGAAGTCATGATACTTCACAATAATATTAGTGCTACAAACCAAAATATTTTTGTGTTTTCCAATAAGTACATTAAAATGAACAATTATACTAAGCTAAGGAAGAAAAATAAAAATATTGGGATGTTTACCAACATAAGAGATCAATATTAATAACTGGCAGCACCTGCATTTCGTAGGTCTGTGGTAGAATCTTTGCAAAAAGTGCATAACTCCTATGTTTCACTTGCATTTCGCAAGACCCGATCCATGGTTCACTGGTTGTAATGCAGGAAGGAGTCAGCGACTTGACAATCAATCCCTCACTACGCTTCATCCTGCATTTCGCATGTGGGGATGCATGATTCATAGGTTCTTGGCAGTGGCCAACACCGATTTTCATCCTCTAGATTTGCCATTTTTCATACAAGTCAAGCATATCTCATCTAATGGGTACTCAGACATTCCCGCAAGATATTTTGATCAATTAGATAACTACAAAGACTATTGGGACCACTCAACGCCTTCCCTTAAGATGGATGTTACCCTGTTTATCATTGGGAATAATTAAGTTCCCACTCCAACTCAATATTCTCAACTCAATTTCACCACAAAACATCTCAACTCATTCATACAACACATTTGCATTCATAACCAGCATAAAAGAAAAGAATGACAAATTTTCCTTAAGAAGGATGTCACCCCATCCATCATCGGAAAGAATCATACATTCCAAGCACATGGATTACTCAAATTTCACCCCTAACTAATATCTCAATACATATTAACACATGAAAATAAAGCATTTCTAGCAAGTATTTCTATCCATATTTTGCAATTTGAACTCACCCACTTTACCCACAACAAACAATGCTATCAAACGAATAAAGAACGCAATATGGGTATTTGGGGGATATGAGCTACTAACAACATTCAATTCTAACGTGCTACAATCAGCAAGAATCAACAGAGTCAAAATGAGAAGAACACATAGAAATGTAGCAGGGAGAAGGAAGAAATTGAGAACTTGAAATTCTTGCTTAACAATGGATAACCCACAACTTGAAATTCATGTGCTCAATGAGAGATGGTAGTAAGTGATGGAAGAAAGTGGTATTGGGAGATGGGTTTTACAGATGAAGGGGAATTTAGTGGATTGGTGGGCTTAAAAGGTGGATTAAATGGGTTAAATGGGAAGTGAGTGGTAGGTAGAGGGTCTATGGGGAAGAGGAAAAGGTGAAGAAAAATGGAGTTGATGGGACGTGGGCGAAGATGGAGAGTTGTGGGTCTGACCTGGGTCAGATTTGGTTAATGGGTCAGTTAAAATTTAAATTACACTTTGTACCTGCACCTATGTTGGACCTACAATCACAGGTAGTCACCTGAATCGCAATTCCCAATGCAGGTGATCTCTTTTTTTTTTGCCCAGTTTTTTGCCTCTAGCTTGCGTCAGACCTTCGCTTCACAGATCCACACATGCATTTCGCTGGTGGCTCACAGATCACCTTCCTCCCTTCAAGTTTATACCAGGTATTCTAGCCCGATCCAGCACCTAACATGCATTTCGGGGGTTCACAACTGTGTTTCGCAGGTAAGGTGCAGAGCCCTTCATTTCCTTCCAGCTTTCTTGTTCCCTTTTGCGCTTTGACTGTGTCTTATGCATGAGCACCTACGCTTCACAGGTCTCACGCTATTTGTCCCCTATTTTTATTTCACTAGGTCTCTCATTGAATCATCCTACAATACAAAAAACAAGACAAACATAAAAAACAACTGAAGTTAAAAGCACTTGGGTTTCCTCCTAAGGAGCGCCTTATTTAACATTGTAGCTTGACGGATTCATCACCGAGTATCATTCATCCAGAGGACCATCCACTTCATCCTCACAATCATTCCCTTGCTCCTCGTCTTCATCAAGAACTACAATCACTTTACATTAATCAGGGGGTGTCATTGGTTGACACACATTAAAGGTGACTTCCTCGCCACCAACTCTAAATTTCAATTACCCTAGATCCATATCGATAAGAAATTTCCCCGTAGCTAGAAATGGTCTCCCCAAAATGATAGGCGCCTCAATATCCATGCTACAATCCAACACGATAAAGTTGGATGGAAGAATAAAATTTTCTGCTCGGACCAAGACATCCTCAGGAATTCCTACGGGTTGCTTGATGGAACGATCCGCCATCAACAGCCTCATTGTTGTAGGATTGGGACTTCCCAAAACCTAAGTTTTTAAAGATTATGAGAGGCATTATGTCGATGCCTGCTTCGAGATCACATAGTGCTTTGTTAAACATGCACACCCAAATAGTGCAAGGAATGGTGAATGCTCCTGGGTCCTCTCTTTTTGGAGCATGGTTACTAGCCATCACAACACTATAATGGTGCGACACCTCCACTGTTCCCGTATCCATAATTCTCTTCTTTTTCAACAACTCCTTCATGCATTTTGTATAGCCAGGCATTTAGAGCTGCAACCACAAGTGGTATATATATGGACAACTTACTGAACATGTCAACGAATTTCTGAAATTGGTTTACCTTCTTCTTTTTAGCCAACCGTTGAGGGTACGGGGGTCGAAGTATAGGATAGAAACTTATAGTGACCATACCGAGTCCTGAAAGTTGTCTACGGAATGTCACTCTTCCTAACTCTAAGATGGTGGTAACCGAACATAAGATCTATTATTGAGAAGCACTTAGCACCATGGATTTGGTCAAACAAGTCATCAATTCTAGGGAGGGGATTCTTGTTCTTAACGGTGACCTTGTTCAACTGTCGATAGTCAATGCACAATAGAAGAGAGCCATCCTTCTTTCGAACAAAGTGATCTGGTGCACCCAGGGGACTTGCTAGGTCTGATGAATCCATTATCTAAAAGATCCTTCAATTGCTCCTTCAACTCCTTCAACTCCGAGGTTTCCATTCTGTATAGAGGAATAGATATAAGGTGTGTATAGGAAAGAAGATCAATACCAAAGTCAATATGCCACTTGGGAGGGACTCCTGGTAGGTCACCTAGGAAAACCTCCGCATACTCACATAAAATAGGGAAAGACTGAAGAGTTAGGGCTTCGAATATAGCATCCTTAACAAAAACTAGATGGTAGACATAACCCTTGGACATCATCTTTCTGGCCTTAAGGTGGGAAACAAAGCAACCTACAGGCACATCTGAACTACCCATCCATTCTAGGACTAGCTCACTCGAAAATCGAAACTCTACTGTACGTGTTTTACAATTAACTAAGGCATGCAATCAATCCATACGAAAGATAACATAAAAATCAGTCATGTCTCACTCTACCAGATCTATTGAGGAGAATTTCTGAAGGACTGTGATAGAGAAATTTCTATATACCCATTGAGTTATAATTGAGTCACCGACTGGAGTTGAGACTAAGAAAGGTTCTGATAGGATTTCGGGACTGACTCTAAAACTAGTAGCAACATAAGGAGTCACAAAAGATAACGTAGCCCCTAGATCTAACAATGCATAGACATCAAGAAGAAACACTCGCAACATACTAGTGACTATTTCTGGAGATACCTCCTACTCCTGACGTGATAAGAAGGCATAAAATATGTTCTGATGTTTTCCTCCACCTGCACTACTGCATGCACCCTAGTGAGAATGACATGTTGCTAGATCTACTGTTGCTAAACTAGTAGTTTGGGAATGAACTCTGCTATTGCCTTGTCTAATCAAAGGACACTCCCTAGACAGAAGCAAACATCTAATGTGACAAAGCACTCTCCTATGTTATTCTTACCACATTTTCTACAGACTGCTAAGGTGCGCTCTACTGGTGTGTCCCTCTATCCCCTCGAACCTGATGTCGTGCTTCTCTGATCAACTCGAGCTCTGGATGGGACATTGCTTGATAACGGCTGATAACGCTCAAACTCACACTTCCTGACAAAGTATGAAGAAGACATTGTTAATAAGGAACCCAACTAAGAGGTTGGGGTCGAACCCACAGGGAATATGGAAGATCTATACTAATGTTTGTAAGTGAACTTGTTGGTAAGTTATCTCCAATTTGGGGGTTTCAAGAAAATAATATTAAAGCAAAGACAAAAATTGTGATTTAAATTAAGATTTTAAATCAACTAGGGTAAGTGTTCTCCGTAGGTTCATAACTACTTCAAGTATACAGACTTGATCAATCCCAATGCTTACTTGTAGAACTGATAACTAAGGTTCATCCAAACGACTAGTTCGTCTCTATTGGATGACTATATTCAATCACCTGGCCAGGTATCATGAGCGATTTCAAACTAACCGTTATCAATATTTTCCAATTTTAACTTTCCTGCAACCACAACTCAAGTTAATACAATGATCATAATTATCAAGGCTTTGCTGTAATTCTCTTTGCCTAATCTCTACTTCTCTTGGTTCAAGCAAGTAAAGACTTTGGGCAAGTCTTAATGTTGTACACATTAAGAAATGTTTAAACACGAAGAGAATATAATACAAGCTTTTTGCATTGGTTTTGAATCACTTTTTTTCAACCCTAGTTTGGTAATCCACCATGGTTCCCACAACCCCTAGTTGTGGTGGTTTTAGCCTCTCATGGTTATAAGATTGTAGTTTGCATTCGTAGATAAAAACATAATTTAAATACTTACAGCAATGATTGAAAGAAAATCAGATTTCATTATTCAAGAACAACGTGTGAAATAAAAATTTTGATCCCAAGAATTGGTCCTCAAAACTAGATAAAAATTCACAAAAGTAACTATTCACACGTCTCACAACTCAGTTCTATCCTCCTCCCTCTTAATTTACTACTCTATTACATAGAAATAAAGGGTATTTAAAATAGTAGAGTAAGCCTTCCTTGTTCCTTCATGGAGTGAAATTGGAATTTGTAACTCCTTTTCCTAGTTGAAGAAGGATTTGACTTTCTAAAACTGACCTAGAAAAGTATTTATACAAACAATTAGAATTTTTTTATTAATTAAGAGGGAAACTAATTTAATTGCCGCCGCCTGATCCTACAACTCGTACCATGAACCTATGAGTCGTAGTTTCCTCTCACACAATGCTCAACAATCTTGAGTTTTGTTAAGTCTTGAAAGTTGGTACGACTCGTACAATACTCATACAAGTCGTACAATGCTTGTTGTAGTATGATCTTGTGAAGTTGGGCATCCTCTAGATATTTTCACGAGTGTTGTGGTACAACTCATACCTTGATATCACGACACATGATTACCTCGTTCCCTAGGATCTACCTATCACATTTTCTATGAAGTTCACCACGTCTCTTTGGTGTGAGTCATATGTGGTCATCATGACCCTTATCTTCCATTCGTACCATGAGCTCATTCAAGAGCAATATTTCTATAATTTTCCACAACTACTTTGGTACGGCTCATAGCAAGAGTCGTACATGACCAGTTCCTTATGTAGTTCCTCTGAATTTTATCACAGATGCTATATATGGCTCGTACTTCCAAGGTATGACTCATACTGAAGTGTGCAATTTCACCATTTTTAACACTCTTTTCTCTTCTTTTGCACATTTCAAACTCAATACATAATTTTCCTGAAAATAAAGTAAAAGTGCATCATATATCTGTATAAACACGCATAAGACCATGCATATTTTCTAAGTTTTAAGTGTCGAAAGTATTGTAAATTCATAGCACATCAACACTCTCAACTTATGACTTTTGCATGTCCTCAGGCAAAGAAAATAAAAACTAAACACGACGCTTAACTAGAAAATAAACCTAGGATACTATACGCAACATGAAACAAAATTTGCACTATTAACTCAAAAAACATTTGACTCTTTTTCCGTGAACCAAATCAGCACATGAACTACAAGCAACCATAAAATATGATAAATAGGGATCAAGATATGTCATCTAACTATTAACAGATAATCAATTCATCACCAATGCTTTTTACAGGGACCACTAGTAGAGTTAAACACAAACCATGTACCCTCATAGCAAATTAAGTCCCTCACTCACAGATATAGTAAAATATATAACATGGGAATGAACAAGCAAGACTCTCACTCTCACAAAGAAGTTTCAAATACTGCATATTGTATACCATAGGCCTGCCCTTATTTTCTCTACTTCGGTTTGTCAGATGGTCAAGCTAAGATCACTATAGGACTTTCTTTGGCTTGTAATATAGGCTTTCGGGCTGGGTAAGGTAGATACGAAAAATTTTCAGTGACTAAAACCCATCCTTGATACTACATACATGTGGCTCCATTCTTCACTTTTTCACCCTTTTTGCTTTTTCTAAATTTTCCTCCCTTTTCACCCTATTTATGCACTTGTATTAGTGTGGTGTGTTTTTAAACTTTTTCATGCATTATTCTCTTTTTGTATTTTCTTTTTAAAATTTTTCTTTTCTTTTTTCTTTTCTTTTTTTTTTTTCACTTTTTTTTTTCTTTTCTCTCCCTTTTTCAACTTCCTAATATTTATGCACTCCTATTCTAGCCACCCTCAACTTAGGCATTTTCCCTATGTTGAGGTTCACAAAGTTCAAGGAGGGACCAGGGCCAAAACAGGTTCATTATAAAAATGGGTACAGATAAACGGTTAATCAAAGAAAAAATAGTCTATTTAAATCTCAACAATTTGGATCAAGGGAATCATATGCTTTCAGTAGGGTTATTTAGGCTAAAAAAGGGCTCAACAAAAATGTCCTATGATCCTTTCCAAACCAACCATTCTAAAACCTATGCAAAGACCAACCAGGCAAGTTCTAGATCCTCTACATAGTATTGAACTCGGTATTAGACCTCACTCACTCATGGTACATGATTTATATTCCCTCTACCCGTCCACTTTATTCATATCTTAACAAAAACTACTCATGCTAATATACTAAATGACATCAAAAGATCCACAGAAATCATGTATGCAATCACAAGCACACAACTAATTCATCAAAATTTTTTAAATTGGGTCAATATTTTTACAAATCCAAAACTAGTGCAGTTTATTGGCTGAGTACTCCTAAGCTACTTTCCAATTAAAAAAAATCACATAAAAAATAATAAACATGCCGGTTTTACAAGATAGCATACCCGAGGAAAAAGAAACACGACAAGAAAAATCCTTGGACGAATCAAAGTCCCCCCAAAAAATACAAGTTCACCCCTCCCCTTTTTTGTAAAAAGCATGCTTCGTCCCCGAAGCATAGAATGTAAGAATATAGGGAAAGGAACATACCTGTGGCCACTTAGACTTCACTATCCATGGGTTGTCTCCCATGCAGCACCTGATTTAACATCACAGCAGGACAAAAGTCTCTTTACTACTTAGACTTCATCAAGGAACTTGGACTCATCCTTCACTATCTTAAATGCTTGTCTTTGCCAAGAGGTGCCTTAGATGAGTCAAAACAAAAAAAAATTTAAAAGAGGAAATAACAACCAAAAGTTAAATACAAGCAATTAATATAATCTTAAGTTGTATTCCCCCACAATGGCGCCACTTTTTTGATAACGCTCAAACTCACACTTCCTGACAAAGTATGAAGCAGACATGTCAATAAAGAACCCAACTAAGAGGTTGGAGTCGAACCCACTGGGAATATGGAAGATCTAGACTAATGCCGGTAAATAAACTTATCGGTGAGTTATCTAAAATTTGGGGGGTTTCAAGTAAACAATGTTAAAACAAAGACAAAAATTATGATTTAAATCAAGATTTGAAAACAACTAGGGTATATGTTCCCCATGGGTTCATAACTACTTTGAGTATGCACACATGATCAATCCCAATGTTTACTTGTAGAACGAATAAGAAGGGTTTATCCAAATGACTGGTTCGTCCCTATCTGATTACGATACTCAATCACCAAATCAGGTCTCATGAGCGATTAAAACTAAAAATTATCAATATGTTCCAAATTTAACTCTCATGTGACCAAAACTCAAGTTAATACAATGATCGTAAAGATCAAGGCATTGTTATAATTCTCTTTTCCTAATCTCTACCTCTCTAGGTTCAAGCAAGTACATAATTTGAAAAAGTCCTAACGTTGTACACCATTAAGAAACGTTTAAACACGAAGAGAATACAATACAAGCTTTTCACATTGGTTTTGAATCTCTTTTGTGCAACGCTAATTTGTTAATCCGCCAGAACCATGGTTGTGGAGGTTTTAGAGTCTCATGGTTGCAAGATTGTAATTTCCATTCATAGATAAACACATAATTTAAATACTTACATCAACAATTGGAAGAAAATGATATTTGATTATTCAAGAACAACCTCAAGAAGAATGTGAGAAATCAAAAATTTGATCCCAAGAATTTCTCCTCAAAACTAAATAAAAATTCACAAAAGTAACTATTCACATGTCTCACAACTTAGTTCTATCCTCCTCTCTCTCTAATTTGCTATTCTATTACATAGAAATAAAGGGTATTTATAATAGTAGAGTAAGCCTTCCTTGTTCCTTCATGGAGTGGAATTGGGATTTGTAACTCCTTTTCCTATTTGAAATAGGATTTGACTTTCTAAAACTAACCTAGAAAAGTATTTAAATAAATAATTAGAACTTTCTCCTAAATTAACGGGGAAACTAATTTAATTATTGCTGCATGATCCTGTGACTCGTACCATGAACCAACGAGTCATAGATTCCTCTGGTACAATGCACAGCAATCTTGAATTTAGTTAAGTCTTGGAAGTTGGTACGACTCGTACAATGCTCTTACGAGTTGTACCATGCCTGTCTTGGTCTGATCATGTGAAGTTGCACATCCTCTAAATATTTTCACGAGTGTTGTGGTACAACTCGTACCTTAATATCATGACTCTGACTTCCTCATGCCCGAGGATTTTCCAATCACATTTTCTCTGAAGTTCACCTTAGCGCTTTGATGTGATTCGCATGTGGTCATCACGACTCGTATCTTCCATTCGTACCATGAGCTCACACATGTGCAATATTTATGTAATTTTCCATAACTGCTATGGTACGGCTTGTACCAGGATGGTATGACTTGTAGCAGAAGTCGTACATGGATACTGCCATATGCAGTTCCTCTGGATTTTTTCACGAATGCTAGGTACATATCATACTTCCAAAGTACGACTCGTACTGAAGTCTGCAATTTCACCATTTTCAGCACTCTTTTCTCTTTTATTGCACAATTCAACTCCAATACATAAATTTTCGGAAAACAAAGTAAAAGTGCATAATATCTGTATAAACACACCTAAGACCATGCATATTTTCTAAGTTTTTAAGTTTTGAAAGTGTTGTAGATTCACTGCACATCAACAGCGCCGGGGCCGATGACCTCTGGTGGGACTGCTGAAGATGAACACCATTGGACCTCTATTGGGACAATCCAAAACTTCCTATCCTAGCCCTCTTGTCCTCCCTCTTCTTTTTCCTCATCTGATACGCCTCAATCTGTTGGGTATATATCACTAATAAGGAGAAATCAAGATCGCTGTTCAACATTGTTGTCCTACATTCCTTAACCAGCTCATTTAAAACCCTATACACAAACTTGTTCATGTGAGCTCTCTGATCTGCCACCATCTTCAGTTCATATTTGGACAGCCAAGTGAACTCCAAGGCGTACTCTTGGATAGACATATCATTTTTCCTCAAATTTACAAACTCTGCTGCCTTTTCCTCTCTTAACTCCCTAGGGAAGACTCTGTCTAAGAAGGCTTTCGTAAACTCCTCCTTGCTCACGAAAACTATGCCTTCTGCTTTACTATCTTTCCTAACTCGAGCCGCCGTTGCATTCCCATTCTGGGGAAATCAGACACTACCTGCTGATTGACTAGAGCAGTCAAGGGCTAAGCCAACAACTGAAAAGCAGGCTTAAACTCGACATGAGAGACCTGCTCAGGAAAAGGACCCGCTAGTGCTGGTGGGGCTTATTGATGCTCATTCATGTTGCCATCCTCATGGCTATTTTCGTTCCCGTTATTTCTTCCATTCATATGACGTGGAGATAATTCTGCAAACGCATATCACATGAGTTAGAAAGGATAGAGATATACTTCATTGCATGACATAGATCATGCCTCGTCGTCATAAGTGTGGCACGCTTCACACCCATGAAAAAGGCTCTACTTAATGCAACTTTCAGGCATCCTAGGACATTAAAAACCTAATGCTCTGATGCCAAGTTTCTCACGACCCGAGCTGAGACTCCGGACCGAGACACAGGATCTAGAACTATAAATGACTCTAAATCGACTCATGGCATCAACATAGCGGCTAAAGAGCATAAATTAGTGAAAACTTATAAACTGAACATTAATAAGTAGAAGTCTTCACACGTAATAATCATAAATCCAGTCAACACTGACAAGCTGAGTTTCTAATGAGAAGGTTTGTCAGGACACGAGCTGAGACCCTAGACCTAGACATGGGATCTAGAAACACGAATGACTCCAAATCGACCCATGACATGAACATAGAAGCTAAAGAGCATAAATTAGTGAAAACTAATAAACTAAACATGAATAAGAGGAAGTCTACACATGTAATAATCATAAACCAAGGCAACACTGACAACCTGACTTTCTACAAAATGTCTGAAAAGCCTCTAACATAACTGATGAGCTGATGGGACAACATCCCCAACTAGCTAAACAAAAGTCTATAATTGAAATAATAAAATAACAAACTAAACTGAGTGACCTCGAAAGATGAGGATTCACCAACACTGGCTAGCAAAACTGACACGTAAGAAGAACTAATGGCACGACTAAGTCTGATCTGTCAGACCTGTATCATGAAACGATACAACATAGAGTATGCTGTCAGTACTTTAAATGTAATGAGTATGCAAGATAACTAAAAATGGGCAATAAAATACATAGAAGTTCATAAGAGTAGGGCATTTCAAACATGAAGTGAGATAAAATAAACATGAGGGCTCAAGGTTTTCAAAATAATTCATAAACTAGTCATAATCGTAATCATAAGAGAAACCTTGTAAACACAAATTTTAAGTCCAAGTATCATAATCATGATCATGCATAAAACATAGGAACAATGGGAGAACTCGTCTTAACCAACACCAACATGATAGAGCTTACATGATGCCCCAACTATATCGCTCTAGTGGGTAGAGCCGTCCTAGGCTTGCTAGGAAAGGGACGTACATAGCATGATATGACTAATGGGACCCACCTAGAGTCTATGAATAAAAATCTATGTTAGCGCGTAATTTTGAGATGACGAATTTTACCTGAACGTGGGGCCTACTGGATACTAGACACCTCTCCCAATAACATGAACATGAAGGCTCATATAACAATCATGAAAATCATACATGAATTTCATGGATAATTAAATCATAACATACTAGAACATACTTGAAATATATTATTAGCCATGAAAGAAGGGAACCGGTAAGTCGACCAAAATTATAAATTCATAAATTAAAAAGAACATACATGCTTGAGAAATCATCATACTTGACATTCATAAATTCATGAAGAGTACATGTACGAAATCATATCATAAATCATAAATCATAAGTTAGGGCATAAGAGAACCACAATCATAAAATAATCATAAACATGACTTTTCATGAAGACTGCATAATTGGGCATAATTGTCTAAAATTTGAAATCATAAATTAATAATAAAAAATAAATATACAATCTACCCATATATCTTAAAATATACTTTGAAACGTGAAGGGAAATGACCCATAAATAAATTATCTAGAAATTCATGAAAGTTGGGATAAAACCCCATATGATCATACACTTGAATCAACACTTGAATTCATGAACTTGAGGAGAAATTTGAGCATGAGAGTGAATGAAAACTCCTATTCATGGCCCTACATACCTGAGAAATCTGATTCTTAGCTTGACTTGGAAAGCCGAAGAGATTTGGAGGAGAATTGGAAGATTGCTAAGCTTGATCTTCAATGGAACCCTCTAAACTTGCATGCATGGGAGTTGAATGAATTATAATAGGTTCAAATACCTTAATACACTCCTTTTAAGGATTAAAAAAATGTACTTTAGGGCTTAGGATAATAATATTTACGGAAATACCCTTAATGAATTCGCAAGAAAAATTGATTTACCAGTTGTCACGAATCGTACCACAAGCTGTACAATCCTCTTAAGACTCCTGGTACCCTCCGTACTGACCAATTCCAAAACCTTCAACTCTATGAATATTTACAAGAATCTTACTACAATCTATAACACAATTCTACAAGCCGTACAATCACTCGTACCATCAATCACTGGATAGCTCCGAAGACTTGCTACGACTCCTGATCATGGGTCGTACCCACATACTCCTACTAGTAGTAAGGACCCATGGTCTAGGGAACAAAAATCTCTAACCTGTTCGAAGGGTCTTCCTGCGATTCATATGTTGAGTCATATAGAGGAAAAAATACAGATTTTCTTCTAAACTTATTTCCAATCCTCTCATCTAGTATTAGGAGCCTTCGGGGTATTACAATATCTCCCCCTTGGGAATATTTGTCCTCGAATCTAGACTGAACATACTGAAAACTGGAGAAGGAACCAAATTCTCAAATCCTGAACATCTAAAGTTAAAAACTAACGGAGTGACTGACTCCGGACTAATATGCATGAATGAACTGAATTCATGAATCACACATACATGTATCGACATAAAAAAACTGAGAGACATGAACTAAACATGAAGCTGAATAGAGTATCATAGAGAAAACTGATACCTCATACTAGAACTGAGTCGGAAGGGAATAAATGCGGGTATCTGGCCATAATATCAACTTTAGATTCCTACGTAGATCCTAAAACAAGATGATTCCTCTACAAGACCTACACCGAGGCTTCTTCTTTGTTCCTCACCTTCCGAATCTGATGATCAAGGATCTCAACTAGTACATCATCATGGCTAAGGTTATCCTTCACACCTATGCTCTCCACTGGGACAACAAAAACCGGATCACCAATTCATTTCTTTAACAATGATACATTGGAAAACATGATGTACCGAAGCCAACAATGTGGTATCTCCCACTCATAGGCCACCTTGCCAACACGTCTCCAATCCTATAAGGACCAACATCTCAGGGACTAACCTTTCCTTTCTTTCCAAATCTCGTCACACCCTTTGTTCGGGTTGTTCTGCTTGTTGGTAATTTATATTAAAAACGGACACGCAAGTGCACGTGGTCAAACAAGTAATAAAGTGGCTAAGTAGCCAAGTATCGATCCAAGGAGGCTCAAGATACGTAAAATTGCCTAGTTTACTATATTCCTATTTCACTTCTAATTATGCTAACAACAATGTAACCAAGAGTTACTTTGAGTTTTTGTTTCTAAACTATATATACTACAATTACTACAAACTATTTACTTGTGAGTTTAGACAATGGATATGAACATGCCAAGGTTAAGAACAAGTAATGAACTTGATAATCATGATAATTTGGTTAATCTCTTCTTCATGTTGCTAGCCAAGAACATTCGCCTAGAAATTAAAACTCTCGTATTTAATTTCACTTTAGAATCATAAACCACCGTCTACATTTCTGTGATCAAATGCAATTTATGACCTAGCACTACAATTCCGGTTCCTAAATTGACTAATACGGCTTTCAAGTATATTTCTATCAGGAAAGCACATCAAAACCCAATTTTCCCAAATCAAGTTAAGAACAATATCCTATTAATTCACAACTTTCCAATTTCTTGCTCTTTCGAGTGAAATTGAACTTTTTAGATATACATTAATGTTGGCCATTCACTAATGCAGTAAGAACAAGAATTAATAGAACAACATTAAAGAAGAAGAAGAAACCGTATCAATTATAATCACAATTCATTACACATGTTCAAAACCTCAGCAAGGAAGAGAATTAGCCACTCATTCTTGGATTGATTATCCTAAAATGAGTGTAAATCATACGTACAATTGGTAGAAAGAAGAAAGGAAGAGAAGAAATCCCTTAGCTTTTTCGTTCTTCAACTGCTATTAACCCACGTTCCTGCTCTCCACTTCTGAACTCAGTCTAAAAACTAAAAACTAATTAAAATAAACCTAAGTGTGCTATTTATACTAGTGGGAAATTTTTCCCGGAATAACAAGCAATGTGTCACGGAGGCCAACGCGGAGCACTGCCTCCGTGACACGGCGTGGACGCAGACCTTCACTGGAATTTCCAGGGTCCGGTAAATTAACCTCAACGTGGCATGGAGGCTATCGCGGAGGCCTCTCTCCGTGCCACGGAGCTGACGCGAAGGCACACTGGAATTTGCCATTTTAATTCATGTCCAGGCAGTGTGCTACCGCGATGGTAGCGTGGCACGGCTCCATCACGGAGCCCCTATAAAATGTGCATTCCAAGGTCTTTTCCACGCTCGCATCCAAGTCCAACTCCGACATAATTCCAACATGCATTTTAGCTCCTAAAAATCACATTTACCTGCAAAACAAATGCTAATCATGTTGGTTAGTATAAATTCGCATTTTATTACTAATTACATGATATTATATACACATTGCACAACAAACAAGGTAAAAATGATACGTTTGAGTATCACTTGGGCATATAAATCTGCCCAAGATCACTTACCCCACACTTAAATCCTTGTTCGTCCTCAAACAACACATACACAAATCATGCAAATTACATCCCAACCTTCGTCACTATGGTGCAACAATTTACGCTACGGTCATACCGATTATTCAATTTTTGCAAATCATCAAGAAAACATGCTTGGTCGTACAATCAAATGACCTTTAATACATCAAGGCTTCCTAGACTTTAAGAATTGATTCTTGATATCGGCAAACTCATGAAAATCAGCTAATCAAGAAATCCGACACGAAAATCAATCTTTCATCAAGCATGTGCCCTCACAACTCGAGAGAAACTTCCCCTTTATGTTCATGCAGCACACAAACATGCAAGTAGGGGCATATAAAAATTAGTTTCACTCTCTCTCCCAAAAGAATTCACATGCCTCATGTCATGACCCATAAGCTTGCCCTTAGTGTATTACTCCACTAATATAAAGAAATGCAATATAGGATCACGTAGGACTTTAATTAGTTGTAACGGGGCTATGGATCTAGTATATATATATTGGATTAGCCAATAATAGTCGCTAGCATCCTTAAGCGCCTTTTCAACTCATTCCCATCGACTCATGGACATTGTTCCTCTCTTTTCTCTTTTTCTCCCATTCATGCTGGTTTACTTTCATACAGCCCATTTCATCAACCACACTTGACACAAAACAAAGGGTTTTCATGTACCCTCACTATCAATTAATTACAACAAGTGCCTCTTCAACATCATCTTTTCTTTCTTCACTTTGCTTTTCTTTTTCTTTTCACTCTTTTCACTCTTTAACACTTTGGGAAACATTTTCTTTTCTTTGCAAGCGCTTAAGAGCTTCTTATAGACTTTAAGGCTAATGAAAAGAAGGAATAAAGCTTAGTTCAAACAATTTTGGACAAAAGAAAGAAATCGGCTAAAGGCTCAACGGGCTGACTAGGGTATACAACATATAAAAAGGTAGAATTTGACAAGAAAAAAATGGAAACTATCGGTTAAAACAAAGAAATGCCTACATCCTTTCCAACACTACACCTCCTTCATTTCGTTTTGTATACACACCAGGCAAGTTCTAGACAATTCACAATGACATGGAATAGCAAAACCTCACTTCACACTTCATGCACATGCTCGAATCAAGATGCATTCACAGACTCCTTAATTAGTCAATTACATGAATTCAAGATTAAGCCTCAATCATACTGAACCAAATTCTATAGCCTAGGTAACTCTACGTATTTATAGAATTGCATGCTTTCAAAAGAATCATTTTCACATTTTGAACATCAATTACAACACGCAACGAAATTTTAGCAACCATAAGCAACTACAGTTAATTGATGCAATCCACCAAAGAAAAACTAAAAACAATTAAAAATCCTACTCCTACCGACTCCATTTCCCTTAAGACGGTCGTCATCCATCCATCATAGGGAACGGTCACTAACTATGACATCGGTTCAATGGGACTATTCTCGGTAAAAGAACCGAAAACAAACTCCGAGAAACCCAAAAAAATAAAAATCAAAAAAATTTTGCAACACATCGATCATTTCGATAGAAAGAAAATATTTACAAGTGCAAAATATTTTCGTAAAAATTTTGAAAAATATCGATCATATCGATAGAAAAAAAAATATTTACAAAATTTACAAAATATTTACACTAGCAACCATAACTTTCAAAAACACACATCATCAACCACAAAACAAATATATACACATACATCACAAATCAGTTCACAACAGGGAAAGCGCAAACATTCATAAACATCAAGGAAAAATATACAGCAAATTAGAGCCTTGACCCAGCACCTAGCTACTCCCCACCCCACACTTAAATCGAACACTGTCCCCAGTGTTCACAACAATACAAAGCACAAAATTTTGGGTGGTGGAACTCCCTGCTCAGTCAAAATATTCGACTTCTTCATCCGGTGCTGCGGCCTCGTCGCCCATATCTGAATCAGCGCCATCGTCATCATCGGACTACACATCGGAGTCCTCACGACGTGTCTCCTCATTAGTAGGGACATCGTCATCTGTCGGCTCCACAAAGGCTGGCCCTACCCGACATAAGGCTCTGGCGTTCTCACCAAAAGGGTAGTCCAGCTCCAGCTGCCATAATTCTTCCTCGGTGGCTGGTCTCCCACCTATCCGTAGCTGCAGCATCTGCATGCCAAACATACGGGCCATGTACTGATCGTCACGAGCATGTCGCTCGCCCAAAGTCAATACTGGTCCGTGTGTAGTGTCGGGGGACTTAGTCTTTGTCACGTCGAGGGCCCTCCGCTCCAACTGCGGAATATAATCCAAGGCTTCTTCCTCAATGTCGAGGCCTCGGAGGAAGGTGGTGATGAGTCCGCCAAACTCGTATCTGTGGCCCTGGTACAGTCTGGCTCTCTTCATGGCGGATATTATGACTGCCCCCACATTAATCTCGAGCCCTTTCATAAGGGCATACACCAAGCAGACACAGTCCCGGGTCACATCTGTCATATGGACTCCCGGGATCAAACACGAACATACAATCTTCATCCAGATTCTGGCCTCCCTGTTCATCTGCGAATAAGGCAGAGCCTGGTGGTACCCCCTCTCCTTATGTCTACTCCATCGGGCTGTGGATCGAGCCCCACACAATGTACGTCTGATGTCGGCGTACGGTGGGGTGATGTTTAGCTGGCGGAGAACGTGGGCGTCTATGTCCCGCGCTCCAACGATGGCATTCAGCTGCTGGGGTTCCAGAGTGACAATCTGCCCTCTGATTTTTATAGTGTGGCTCCTGATGGCCGGGTTCCAGTTTGCATAAAATTCCCGGACCAAGTGAAGGTTGCACTCCTTGGGCTCCTGAAAAATAAAGCTGAGCCCAGCTGCCTCGATTCTCTGTACAATACGAGGGAACTCCTGTGCAAGTGGTTCCCGAGAAATATGTTCCTCGGGGAAGTACTTGTTTTCTTTGTGTTTCGCGTACCATTTCTTCCCTTCATCGGTGACCCATCTTGTTCCGTATTGGCGGCGTTGGCCGCGCGGAACAGCGGGTGCAGTTGGGACTGCAGTGCCCAGTCTCATCCGTTTCCTACCTGTGCCTGAGGTAGAAGCACCCTTGCCTTTATCTTGTCTGCTAGCCATTGTACCTGTCAATTTACACAAACAAGCACAACGTTAAGCTAAAAACTTGTTAACTTCGGCTAAGGTCGGGTTACAAAACATTTACCCCACACTTAGGCCTTAGCTACCTCTACAAAATTACGGCAAAGAATAACTCTAATTACACCACAGACAACACTATATACTTCATGCTTAGTGCGTTCACAACAAAATTTCGACAGCATAACGGTTAGCGTACTACTCAGACTTCACACAGCTAATCCCAATCCTACTATCGCTAACAATTCAACCATCGCACTTCGCAACAAAAACAACAACAAAAACATTCTATATACAATCTAATCTAAACAATCTAACCAATTCACACATTTTATGCATTTTCCCACAAAAGTTCGAGAATTAGTCGTCTTTTAACATTTACACAACATTTACCACGACTTCTCTCAAATAATAAACACAACCCGGCATCGATTTCATCAAATTATCAAGTGCCCAAGGCAAATTCAACAATCCAAGCCCTAGAATATAATTCTACAATCAATTTTTGAATTATTCACACAATCGACAAGTTCAAACGCTAACTACAACAATCCGCACATAATCAATCACAAAATAATTCAACATCATGTTTAAATTCTACCTAGGGTGATATATCTCACCTTACATGCCCAAATTTGACAAAAATCGCCAAAAAATTGAGATAGACGATGAAAACATACCTTAGAATTGAAGAACCGAAGAAAATTGATGTTTTTCCTTGCCTTGGAACGTGGCACGTTGCTTGGGGAGGGGGGAAATGGGTGTTTGGTCGCGGAGGGAAGAGGGAATGGGGAAAAATGGGGCGAAATGGGGGTTTTAAATTAAGAAAACACGCAGGTCACCCGGAAATCCAGTGTGACCCGGCACTGAACAAGGGGCAACGTGTCACGGAGGGTAACGCGGAGCCCCTCCTCCGTGACACGGAGCCAACGCGTTGGCTTACTGGATTTATGAAAAATCTGGATTTTGCCTTCAACGTGTCACGGAGGGTAACGCGGTGCCTTACCTCCGTGACACGGCGCCAACACGCCAGTGCACTGTTTCTTCGATAAATTTGATTTTTCATACCTTGCCTCATTTTCTCGATTCCATGTATATTTCCTCCGTTATACCTGAAAATCACCTCACTAAATAAAAATTGGTTAAATTAATAGATTTCCCTAACTAAAAATAAAAAATATTAACTAAAATGAAAATCTAAACCTAATCAAGAAAAGAAAAAGAAAACTAAAACTTGGAAATAGACAATAAAAACAAAAATAAAGATAAAAATTAACTACACTGTGCAAAAAGAATAAAAATAAAATATTTTTCTCACGGGTTGCCTCCCGTGCAGCGCCTGGTTTACCGTCGCGGCTCGATGTCCTTTAAGCTCACTTGTCTACTAGGGAGATGGACGATTTGTCCCGATCATGGTCATCCCCCCAGTAGTTCTCAACCTTATCCGGTGGACTTCCTAGTAACTCTCGGGAATCACTCATTCCATTAACATTCCCATGATCAATCACGTTGATCACCGAGAGATCCTTATAAACAGTCGGGAGCTTAGGTACCTTGTACACATCGAACACTTCGACCTTGTCATGTGCTCGCATTGTGAGTTGACCCGCAGCTACATCAATTAATGCTTTTCCGGTTGCCAAAAAGGGTCGTCCCAAAATAAATGGGACTTCAGCATCTGGTTCAAAATCCAGAACAATGAAATCGACTGGAAAAATGAGGGAGCCTACTTGCACTAACACATCCTCCACAATGCCATCCGGCTTAGCTAAAGACCTGTCTGCTAGCTGCAAGATTACCGTTGTAGGTCTAGGACTTCCTAGACCTAACTTTCTGAATACCGAAGATGGCATCAAATTTATGCTTGCCCCCAAGTCGCATAATCCACGCGCTCGGATACTTTGCCCAATTGTAAGCTGGATAGTGAAACTTCCAGGGTCTTTCAGTTTTGTGGGCAACCTATTCTGAATACGGGAAGTGCATTCCTCCGTTAAAGCTACTGTGGCATACTCAGTCAAACGACTTTTGTTAGCCACGATGTCTTTAATATACTTCGCATATTTTGGCACTCCCTGCAAGACATCAACAAGAGGTAAGTTAACATGTACCTGTTTAAGTACCTCCCTGAATTTCTGGAAACACGCCTCCTCCTTGTGTTTCTTAAGTCGTTAAGGGAACGGGGGTGGAGGCCTTTCTGGTTCAGCTTCTTTAGTCTACCCTTATCTGAGATTTGCTCTCCCTCAACATCTGCTACTCCTGACTTTTGAGGCGTTCTTTCCGGTTCCACCTCCTTCAACTGTAAACCACTCCTCGTGGTCACTGCATTTACCTGCTTCGGATTAGGATCCGTGTCGCTAGGTAGTCCTCCTCTGGGTCTAGTATTTTGGGCACTAGCAAACTGCCCAAACTGATATTCAAGAGCCTTGGTCGCCAATTGATTGTTCTTCACTTCGGCTGCCAATTTAACATAGTCAGCCTGCAATTGTGCCTGATTAGAGATCATGGTTTTAAACATCTCCTCAATAGTCGGTGATGGTGGTGGAGGAGGGGCATTGTGATTTCTGAATTGAGCTTGATAATTTTGTTGCCCTCCTTGGTTTCTGTGCATTCCCTGCCCTGAACTTTGGCCTTGTTGATTGTTGCTACCCCACGAAAAATTCGGATGGTTCCTCCAATTTGGGTTGTAGCCACTACCAAACTGCTATTGATTTCTCTGTGCATTGCCCACAAAATTAACAGAATCAGGATTTGCACCACAACATTCAGCTGAATGCTCACTACTACCACACACTTCACACCACATCTGTTGAACTGCATTGACTGAAGCTGACGGCTGGTTCAAATTGATATTGCTGAAGTGAGTGTTTAACTGATTTTGCAAAGCAGCTATCTGTGCAGCGATAGCTGTGAATCCATCCACTTCAAGCACTCCCACTGCTTTCCTTGCTCCACCTCTTGAAGAATCTGCATTCCATTCTTGATTGCCTTGTGAAATTCGGTTGAGCAAAGTGTACAACTCCTCATAGGTCTTTTCCAGCGCTTGCCCTCCAGCTGCTGAATCTAACAGAATTTTAGTGTGGGGTTCCAAACCCTCAATAAATGTGTGTAACAACACCTCATTGGACTGATGATGATGAGGACAGTCCCGCAACATGGATTTAAATCTTTCCCAGGCTTGATATAGATTTTCCCCTTCCCTCTGTTTAAAACTTAGAATTTGACTTCTAAGTCTGGCTGTTTTACCAGAAGGGAAAAATCTGATCAAAAACTTCCGCGCAAGATCATCCCACGTTGATATAGAATTGGGTGGTTCAGCTTTTAACCACCTCTTGGCTTCACCAAGTAAGGAAAATGGAAATAAGGTGAGCCGAACATAATCAGGTGACACTCTAGTGGGTATATAAGTGTCACTTATCTCCAAAAAGTTATGGAGATGTTGTTGTGGATCTTCATGAGGGAGTCCTGTAAATTGCCAGCTTGTGTGCAAAAGTTGCACCATATTCTGCTTTAATTCAAACCTCCCTCCAGGCTCTGGTTTGCGGATGCTAGAATGGACATTATTGGCATGTGGGATTTCCACCTCGCGAACTGGCCTTGCTGCTGCTTCATCGGGCACTAACACTGCCCGCACAACTGGTGGATTTTGTTGCTCCATCATAGACTGTTTAAGCAACTGCAGCTTCTTTCGAAGAGCTTCTCTACGTTGACTATGAAATTCACGTTCAGGCTCTAAGTAAGATTCCACCAGCTCTTTGTCCCTTGCCAGTGTTCACAGAAACAAAATCTGCAAAATACAGGCTAAGACCAAGTTGTTAACACTTAATAAAATAAAAATACAAATACAGTAAATTTACACTAAACACAATTTTACAAATCGACTAGCCTCCCCGGCAACGGCGCCAAAAACTTGTTCGGGTTGTTCTGCTCGTTGGTAATTTATATTAAAAACCGACACGCAAGTGCACGTGGTCAAACAAGTAATAAAGTGGCTAAGTAGCCAAGTATCGATCCAAGGAGGCTCAAGATACGTAAAATTGCCTAGTTTACTATATTCCTATTTCACTTCTAATTATGCTAACAACAATGTAACCAAGAGTTACTTTGAGTTTTTGTTTCTAAACTATATATACTACAATTACTACAAACTATTTACTTGTGAGTTTAGACAATGGATATGAACATGCCAAGGTTAAGAACAAGTAATGAACTTGATAATCAAGATAATTTGGTTAGTCTCTTCTTCATGTTGCTAGCCAAGAACATTCGCTTAGAAATTAAAACTCTCGTATTTAATTTCACTTTAGAATCATAAACCATCCATCTACATTTCTGTGATCAAATGCAATTTATGACCTAGCACTACAATTCCGGTTCCTAAATTGACTAATACAGCTTTCAAGTATATTTTTATCAGGAAAGCACATCAAAACCCAATTTTCCCAAATCAAGTTAAGAACAATATCCTATTAATTCACAACTTTCCAATTTCTTGCTCTTTCGAGTGAAATTGGACTTTTTAGATATACATTAATGTTGGCCATTCACTAATGCAGTAAGAACAAGAATTAATAGAACAACATTAAAGAAGAAGAAGAAACCGTATCAATTATAATCAGAATTCATTACACATGTTCAAAACCTCAGCAAGGAAGAGAATTAGCCACTCATTCTTGGATTGATCATCCTAAAATGAGTGTAAATCATACGTACAATTGATAGAAAGAAGAAAGGAAGAGAAGAAATCCTGTAGCTTTTTCGTTCTTCAACTGCTACTAACCCACGTTCCTGCTCTCCACTTCTGAACTCAGTCTAAAAACTAAAAACTAATTAAAATAAACCTAAGTGTGCTATTTATACTAGTGGGAAATTTTTCCCGGAATAACAAGCAACGTGTCACGGAGGCCAACGCGGAGCACTGCCTCCGTGACACGGCGTGGACGCAGACCTTCACTGGAATTTTCAGGGTCCGGTAAATTAACCTCA
Organism: Datura wrightii; assembly: GCA_035772735.1. Taxonomy (NCBI): domain Eukaryota; kingdom Viridiplantae; phylum Streptophyta; class Magnoliopsida; order Solanales; family Solanaceae; genus Datura; species Datura wrightii. Next base: position 59,280,123 of record JASDFA010000002.1, on the reverse strand, counting down.
ACGTGGCACAGAGGCCATCGCGGAGGCCTCTCTCCGTGCCACAGAGCTGACGTCAAGGCACACTGGAATTTGCCATTTTAATTCATGTCCAGGCAGTGTGCTACCGCGATGGTAGTGTGGCACGACTCCATCACGGAGCCCCTATAAAATATGCATTCCAAGGTCTTTTCCACGCTCGTATCCATGTCCAACTCCGACATAATTCCAACATGCATTTTAGCTCCTAAAAATCACATTTACCTGCAAAACAAATGCTAATCATGTTGGTTAGTATAAATTCGCATTTTATTACTAATTACATGATATTATATACACATTGCACAACAAACAAGGTAAAAATGATTCGTTTGAGTATCACTTGGGCATATAAATCTGCCCAAGATCACCCTTCATGGGAGACACCTTCAAAAACACCCAATCATAAACTTCGAACTCTAGTTCTCTCCTCATCACATCATCATAGGACTTTTGACGACTCTGAGCTGTTTCTAGCCTTTTCCTTATAAGCTAAACTTTCTCTAGAGCCTTATGAACTAAATCTGGGCCTATCAATATAGCCTCATCTACCTCAAACCAACCAATAGCGATCTACATCTCCGCCCATAAAGAGCCTCAAACGGGGTCATCTGATGCTGGAGTGGTAGCTGTTGTTGTAGGAAAACTCGATAAGAGGTAAATGGTCATCCCAACATCCTTTGAAGTCAATCATACATGCTCTCAGACTATCCTCGAGAGTCTGAATGGTCCACTCAGCTTGACCATCCTTATGTGGGTGAAAAGCTGTGCTAATCTTAACCTGAGGTCGAGTCCCTTTTGAAATGATCTCCAAAACTGTAAGGTAAATTCAGTACCTCTATCTAAAATGATGGGAAAGGGAGATCCATGCAACCGAACTAACTCTTGAATGTACAATTTAGCATAATCCTCTGCTGAGTCGATTGTCTTAATAAGTAGAAAATGGGTTGCTTTAGTCAACCTATCTACAATCACCTAAATAGAATCATACTGTCGCGGTGTGTGAGGTAACCCTATGATGAAATCCATATTGATATCTTCCCACATCCAAGTGGGGATACTGATTTTTGTAGCACACCTCTTGGTCTTTGATGCTCCATATTCACTTGTTGACAATTCGAATACATAGGTAGAAAATCCACTATGTCCTTCTTCATTCCACTCCACCACTAGAATTCCTAAAGGTCATAGTACATTTTTGTGGAACCTAGGTGGATAGAATAACATGAACCATGAGCCTCATGCAACATATGCTCTCTCAAGTAATCGACATCTGAAACACATAAATGACCCTAATATTGAAGTACACCATCTTCCCTTTGGGAAAAGACCTGCAACTTCTAATTCTTAACTGTTTCCTTCAACCTTGCCAAAATAGGATCCTCATCTCGCCTACCCTTGACCTCAATCACCAAAGAAGATTCTGAATGATTCTAAATAATGACACCATGATAACACTCAAACTCACACTTTCTGACAATGTATGAAGCGGTCGATGTTAATAAAAAACCCAACAAAGAGGCTAGGGTCAAACCCACTGGGAATAGGGTAAGATCTAGACTAATGCTAGTAATTAAACTTGTTAGTGAGTTATTGTAATACCCCGAAAGCAACTAAGATTAGACTTGGGATCAAAATTTGAAGTTGGCTGAATAACTGGGAAAACATTACAGGATGGATGATGTCACAGCTCGTGGTTGGAAGCCACGGGTCGTTGTTAGCAGCTGTGGGAGGAACTGGACTCTATCAGTTGGAAATACCACTGGTCATTCAACGACTCATGGTGAGAGGTGATGACCTGTGGTCACCAGTCGTGGTTTGGGTTTCCCGTTGTCCAGTTGACCTAATGGATGGGTACCACAACCCGTTGGAGGGAATAATGAGTCGTGGTGAGGCTTGTTATGAGGAAGCTCAGGGTATTCAGGGGACAAGCAACGATTGACCCAAAGATCCATTTAATCAAGGACGAGTCGTCCAGTCGAGCCGTGGTATGAATCTGGGATCAGGGCCTGAGTAGTGCATATGACAGGTCTTACCACGAGTAGTGCTAGCTTCCAATAACTAATTGATACGCCCGTTGGATCGATCATTGCAGAATTTTCTAGGTATTTCATTAAGGGTATTTTCGACTATCCTATGCTCTAGGGCCCTAAACTATGTTGTTTTATGTATCTTTGGGAATAATAGATAGGTTAAGACCCTATAATTAATGTCATTCCCATGCATGCAAGTTAGGACAATTTTAGAGAGATCAAGCTATTCCTCAAACTCTTCCCTATCAATTCTCCCTTGGGTAGTCAAGGAACCTTGGAATCTGATCTTACCCAAGTATGTAGGGTTATGAATGAGTGTTTCCATTCACACCCATGCCCATTCTCTATTAATTTATGAAAATATATCAAATATCTCATGGGGTTTTAATTCAGTTTTTGTGAAAATCTAATTATTTTCTAATGGGTTATTGATTTGTGATTTACATAATATTTTATGGATTTTGACAAGATTTTACAACTATTTTGATTATAAAATTATTGATTTTGATTTCTACTAAATTTAGCCTAGTTATGTAAGATCTATGATGAATCAATTTATGATCTACTCTTCAATTGTTGATACTTACAAACCTGACAGATTTATGATTTGAAACATGGATTTATTCAATTACACATCATGATTTAATGATTTACGAGTTATATGCATGATCTACAAGTATGCATAAACCCTACGATTTATGAAGTATGTTTTGGCCGACTCACGGGCTTTATGTCATGGCTAGTTCAGGTATGCACAAGTATGTTTATGATTATCATGATTTAACTAGCCCATGAATTCATGCATACTATACTATTAGCACTATATATGTTTTGGGAGTAGTATTGAACACCGAGTAGGTTTGGGGCCTAGGTTCTGCCCCGAATCTCATAAATTATGTGTAACCGTAGGTATGTTGGGACCTCCATTGTGACTTCCCTGTCCCAAATGGCCCTTTTCATGGTGATATAATTCCCTTCGTGGTTCTATCCTTGGCAAGGTACGAATGGCCTCCCGACTAGGTTTACAAGTCGGACTCCATGTGTGCTCATATGGGTATGTCGGTTAAGAGAATCTCCCACTGTTTCTAATGATTTTCGCATGTTTATAATTATGTATTTTGGCTCAAGTCATGTTAAATAAAGCTTTTCTCTTATGATTAGGAGTACAATTGTAGTACGAATGTTTTAAAAAATTTGAGCCTTATGTTATGTTACGATATTTATGATATGAGCATGATACCCTACTCTTATGATGTTTTTATGAGTTTTTATATATTTAAATGTCCATTTTTACTTGCCTTGCATACTCGAAACATTCCACGTATTGATCACATACTTTCTATGCTGTATCGTTTCATGATACAGGACTCGTCTCTCAGGCTCATCCTCATCCTTAGACATCTCGGAGTTACTATTAGCTTTGTTGGTGAGTCCTCAAGTTCCAAGGTCCATATGACTAGCGGTTTATGTTTTTCTTTTGTTTCAATTTGGCCAGATTAGTTGGGGATGTTGTCCCATCAATCCATCTTACATGATAGAGGCTTTCAGACTATATATAGTACTCATCTTATGTGTATGTCTATTATTTCCGTGTGTTATGGCATGCTATTTTACGTTTAATTTTCCGCTATGTCTTATGTTCAGTCTTTCGCTTAAAGTGAATGAAGTTAGATGTATGCTTATATCATGGGGTGACTTGCGGCCTCTCGAGGTTTCTTATCCTGTGTTACGATCCGGGTCTATGTTTGGGTCATGAAAAACTTTATATCAGAGCCGCAGGTTTGAAGTGTCCTAGGGTGTCTAAAAGCTGTGTTAAGTAGATTCTTTTTCATGAGTCTGGAGTGTACCACACTTTTGACGAAGAGGCTACGAGGCGTTTAGGAAATGTTCCCTTCTTTCATGATATATTTCGTGTGATGAAAAGTGTTTCTATCCCTCTAATTCGTGCTATTCACGATTGCGGAATCATAGCTCCTAGAAGAATGAACGGAAGAAGAAATGAAAATGGTGAAGGCCACGAAAATGGAAATGGTCATGAACATCAGCAAGCCCCACATGTTCAGGAGCCCCAAGCACCAGAGTCAGTTGCCCACGCGGAGTTTCGGGCGGCTATCCAGATATTGGCACAGGCCTTGACCGCTCAGGTCAACAAGCAGGCACTTGCGCATATACCGTAGAATGGCAATGCGACAGCGTCCCAGATTAGAGATTTCTTAAGGATGAATCTACCGGAGTTCCTAGGGTCCAAGGTGGATGAAGATCCACATGAATTTAATGAAGAGATTCTAAGGATCACCTAGGTTATAGGGTGACAAATGGAGATTCTGTGGATTGAGCCTCCTACTAGCTAAAAGGGGTAGCACATATATGGTTCAAATAGTGGAGAGATGCTAGGGTGTAGGTGCAGGCCCTATAGGTTGGGAAAAGTTCCACATAGTATTCTTGGATCGGTTCTTCCTTCGAGAGATGTTGGAGCGAAAGGCGGCTGAGTTTATTAACTTGATGCAGGGTGACATGTCAGTACAGGAGTATGGTTTGGAGTTCACCCGTCTATCCAAGTATGCGCTAGAGTTGGTGGCAGGCAAGAGGGCTCGAGTGAGCCGATTTGTTCATGGAGTGGCGGACTACCAGGATAGTGTCACGCCCCAAATCAAGGGTAGGGCGCAACTGGCACTCGATTCATGATTGATCCAGAAGCTGGCTATATAGCATCTATAAATGTAACACTAAGGATGACCAAGCCACCTTTCACAACCAACCAAGATAAATACTGGAACAATAATGCCTTGACAATTATAAATATGCAACCTGGAAAGACGACAAGGATACAATAAAGCTGAGAAAAGCAATGAAAAACCAATACAACTACACAACTCACACTACTATACAAACTAGTCCACATCAGCCTCTACAAAGTAAACAAACTGAAATGCACGGGAGAGGGCCCCGGTCTACCTATGCTGTACAAAAAACTGAAAATAGTCCAAACTAGGCCATGCCTCCTGGAAGAGAGGAGCATACAACTATTCTGCTGAAATTTGACTCCTACTACATTCGATGATCTGAGCCTCGGCCTGTCCCTGCAACATGATTGCAAGAAGGGTCCCAAGAAGAAGGGACATCAGTACGAATAAAATGTACTGGTATGTAAGGCTAAAAACTGTAAACATGTAAGATAAAAATGATAACTAGGCCAGAAATAAGGAGTAGTAACAACCTGGAATCCTGAAAACAGAAACCTGACAATAACTCATTATTGAAGTGTAATTGCAACCATCTAATGCACAACAAAGAGTATAACCAAAATTCCAGCAAATAGCCGACCATAATATATACAATTCATCCAGTTAGTGTACCACACCAGTGTAAAAATAAAAGTGCCTCCAGCCGGTTTATCATACCGGGGTAAAATCCGTCCAGCCGGTGTACCACACCGGGGAAAAATAACAAGACCTCCAACCGGTGTACCACACCGGGGTAAAATCAATAAATCTTAGACAAAATTATAAATGGAGCCGATATAGCTTATACTGGACCAGCTCAATAAGTGCAACACAGAAATGATGAACACTAAACATGTGGCCTGCATAGGCCTCCGTCGTAATGCATAACAGGAACTGAGTACATATATAATGTGAATCTAGAAAATATAACTTAAATGCATGTATTAAAAACTTGTATAAATCATAAGGAACAATGGATGACCTAAGAGTTTCAACAAAATTTATCGATCGTGTTCAAGGGACATTAGAGCTCAGAAACTCGCTAGCTTGTCGTTTTGCTTAAGAGTAAGGGATTACGAAATCTCCCCTTGGCCTGACATATTTCATAACATACACATAAGATAAAGGAAAACCATAACCAGGTAATCCTAATTTGATAAGCTCGTTTACCCTCAATAGCTTGCGACGTCTTTACGTGGCTTAAAATCATTTACACATCTTCATCTTTGCTCTTTCACCAATTTCAGTTAGCAACCAGACCTTTAAACACATTTAACATAATATATATATACACATGACATACAGTAAGGACCATCTAACTATGCCCACTGTGAGGGGTCTCCAACTCAATGTACAACTACGACAACAATCAACACAATACCACACTTTAGATGTCTCACTTCGGCTAGGCATAATATTAACATTTATCCTCAATAAAACATGGAACATTAAAGCTTAAATGAAGATTAACAAACTGCCACAATACATTTAAATAGGTTTCTGTCTCATTTGATTGACAATACACGAATCATGCTTAAAAGAATGATAGACGGGGCGCCTTAAATATCTTTTTTCGATGAACTTTTCTCTAGTCGATTTCCTATCTAAATGATAAGCCTTCAACCTCCTTAATCCAGTGGTTTTATAGGACAATTACAAGCTTAATCTATAGCAAAAAATTCAGCCAAAATAACTAACCAGAGGCATTCACAATAGGAACAACAACACACGGCAACATCAACAACTTGTAGCCATTTCCTCAACTAGTTTTCACTAACTTTTGAGGGACAAACAAGAGGGAAATTTTACCTTAGTTTTTCTGTAATTATACCGCTGAATATGAAGTATAATTCCAGTAAAATAAACAGCCAAAAAGCCTAAGGAAAACGAGCAAAACTCAGCTAACAAACAATCCATCGGCAGCTCAGTTAGCTGCAAATTTCCAGAATTTTGCTTTGCAATTTGAGAGGTTTAAAAGGGGAGAAATCCTTAAAATTTCTCCTGTTTTCAACAACTACTCAAAGATGGATATATAGCAGTCCAAATATATTTTGAAACGCAGAAAAACGTCTTCAAAACCTTTCCAAAACGAGCTCCAAAACAGCCCCTAACATACTTGGCAAGGTAATCTCAACTTATCTTGTGATTTTCTTGAACTTTGCTTGATGTTCCTCCTTAATTTTCTTTGTCCTAGATGCTGGAATTTATAGAGAAATGGAATCCTTAGAAAGCTGGTCGATTTAGATTTAGCTGAAAATATTTTCTACAAGTGAAAAATCAGATTTCAAGTAAATAGGGCGGTGGAGGCGCTAGGGCGTCATGCCCGTGTCACTGCTCATGATCCTTCGATAAAATGCCCATAACTTCTTAACCAAAACTCCAATTGACAAGAAGTTTGATGTTATGAAAACTAGACTCAAAGAGAATTAATTGGATAGGTCGTAGGGCTTCTAATTCATTATATATTGGGAGATATGATCGTTTAAATTTGACCCTTACTTATGAACTTCACATACTCTTTGATTTTTTGATCGTACACATTTCCCTTGTCATCTAGGACCAATATACAATCCGTACTTTCCTTAACCTAGCATAAAAACATCAAATAATCCCCAAAAATTTTCTGGAGTGTTGTATTCTCCCCTCCTTAGGAACATTCATCCCCAAATGGAAAATAATTTCACTTAATATGCATCAAAATATATACTAAGTAACTCAGGTATCAAACAAATATCTTAATATCACGTCGACATCGTAAATAGGTGAGGATATTTCTTCTTCATTTCCTCCTCAGCCTCTTAAGTTACTTCCTCGGTGTTATTACTTTGCCATAATACTTTAATCGAGGTGACTTCTTTGGTCTGAAGTTTCCTGACTTGCCGGTCAAGAATAGAAACTAGAACCTCGGTGTAGGTCATCTCCTCAGAAATTCGGACATCATGGATAGGCATAACACGGGTTGGGTCTCCTATACACTTCCGCAATATTGATACATGAAATACTGGGTGGACTGCCACTAACTCTGGTGGAAACTCAAACTTATAGGCCAGTTTTCCTATCTTGCGGATAACTCTGTAGGGCCCAACATATGTAGGACTCAACTTGCCTTTTCGGCCAAATCGCATAACGCCTTTCATAGGTGAAACTTTCAAGAAGACCCAATCATTAAGAACAAACTCTAGCGATCAATGGTGTACATCTGCATAAGACTTCTGCCTGCTCTGGGCTATCTGAAGTCCATCTCTAATAAGTTTCACCTTGTCAATAGCTTGTTTCCCTAAGTATGGCCCTAATAACTCTGCCTCACTGAGTTCAAACTATCCCACTGGTAACCTGCATTTTTGCCCAGATAAACCTTGATATGGAGCCATCTGAATACTTGTCTGGTATATGTTATTATAGGCGAACTCAATCAAGGAAACATGATCATCCTATCTTCCACCAAAATCTAAAACACAGGCACACAACATATCTTCAAGCGTTTGAATGGTGCATTAAGCCTGTCTGTCTGTTTGCGGATGAATTGCGGTACTGAGGTTTACCTTAGTGCCCAGGCCTTTCTAGAAAGACTTCCAGATGTTTGCTAAGAACTGAGCATTGTCAGAAATAATGGACAAGGTGACGCCATGTAGGCGAACTATCTCTTATATATAAATCCTAGCATTATCCTCTACAACATATGTGGTCTTAACTGGAAAGAAGTGAGTTGATTTAGTTAATCTATCAACTATTACCCAAATAGAATCATGCTTTCTACTCGTTCTTGGAAATCCTGTAATAAAATCCATATTAATCACCTCCCACTTCCAGGCTGGAATTTCTATATCCTGCACTAAACCTCCAGGCCTCTAGTGCTCAACCTTCACATGTTGGCAATTGAGACACTGAGTCACAAGACCGGTGATGTCCTTTTTCATGCCATTCCACCAATATAGCTGCCTCAGGTCACGATACATATTTGTGGCACCTGGGTGTACTGAATATCGAGAATAATGAGCTTCATTCATAATTTGTTCCCGTAGTTCACCCACATTAGGTACACATAAACGGCCCTGGTATCTAAGAACTCCATCGGGTCCATAATAAAATAGGCTCTTCTTCTGTTGTGGTATACTATCTCAGTAAGAATAACTCTGCATCATCATATTGTCGTTGCTTAACTTCCACTGCCAAGGATGATTCTGCTGTTTTTTTGACAATAACACCCCGTCTTCGGCATCCAGTAATCGAATCTGTAAGTCAGCCAACTGCCGTAGAGCCTTCATCATTTCAATCCCGTCAACCTGAATATGACTCATGCTACCCATAGACTTGCGGCTTAGCGCATCAGCTACAACATTTGCCTTGCCCAAATGCTACAAAATGCTAACATCATAGTCTTTCAGCAATTCTAACCACCTTATCTGGCATAAATTCAACTCCTTTTGCTCAAACAAATACCGAAGGCTCTTCTGATCTGTGAAGATATCAACATGTACCCCGTATAAGTAGTGGCGCCAAATCTTCAACGTAAATCCCACTACAGCCAACTCAAGATCATGGGTAGGATAATTTTTCTCATGCTTCCTCAACTGTATAGAGGCATAAGCATTGACCTTGTCGTGTTGCATCAAAACACAACCTAGCCCAACTCTCGAAGCATCACAATAGACAACATAACCCTCGACACCCTTTGGAAGAGTTAGGATAGGTGCTGAAGTCAACCTATCCTTCAATTCCTGAAAACATCTCTCACATGCCTCTGTTTACTGAAACTTAGCTGCTTTATTAGTCAACTTTTTTTAATGGTGCAACAATAGTAGAGAAACCTTCCAAAAATCGGTGATAATAACCTACTAACCCCAGAAAGCTGCGAACCTCTGTAGGATTCAAGGGTCTGGGCCAAGTCTTTACTGCCTCTATCTTCAGACTATCCACTCTTATACCTTCATCCGTAATTACATGACCAATTAAAACCACAAATGTTAGCCAAAACCAATATTTAGAAAATTTAGCATATAACCTGTGCTCCTGTAGAGTCTGTAATACTGCTCTCAAATTACCTGCATGCTCGGCCTCAGATCATGAGTAATTAAGAATATAATCAATGAAAACGATCACAAATACATCAAGAAAAGGCCTAAACACCCGATTCATCAGGTCCATAAAAGTTTCTGGGGCATCAGTAAGCCCAAATGACATCACTAACAATTCATAATGGCCATATCTAGTCTTGAAGGTAGTCTTGGGGATATCAACTTCCCTAACCCGTAACTGATAGTACCCAGATCACAAATCAATCTTTGAGAAGGATCTGGCACCCTATAACTGATCAAGCAGGTCAATCAATCCTGGGAAGTGGGTACTTATTCTTAATCACAACCTTATTTAGTTGCCTATAATCGATACACATTCTTAATGACCCGTCATTCTTTCGCACAAAGAACACTGGTGCACTCCAAGGCGATACACTAGGTTGAATGAATCCCTTCTTGAGCAGATCTCTCAACTGCTCCTTTAATTCCCTTAGCTCCGCTGGAGCCATTCTGTAAGGAGGGATCGATATGGGCTGAGTTCCTGGAAGTAGATCAATAGAAAAATCTATCTCCCTTTCAGGAGGAATTCCAAGCAAATCCTCTGGAAAGACCTTAGGGAACTCATTTACAATAGGAATTAACTGGAGAGTCGTAGGCTCACATTCCAAGTTTCTTACCCGAACCAAGTGAGAAATACAACCTTTGGATATCAATTTCTGAGCCTTAAGGTATGAAATAAACTTACCTTTAGGCAATAGAGGCATCACCTTGCCATTCCCGGACTAGCTTGCCGGGAAAATTGAATCTGACAACCTTAGCTCTACAATCAACATTAGTATAATATTTCGCCAACCAATCCATACCCAAAATGACATCAAAATCAACCATTTCAAGCTTAACTAGATCAGCTAAGGTTGATCTATCACATACCAATACTGTGCAGTTTCGGTAAACTTATCTAGCTACCACAGATTCATCAATTGGCGTAGAAACAACAAATTGTGTAGATAATAACTAAGGGACTGTCTCAAACAAACTCGCAACCAATGGTGTGACGTAATAAAGTGTAGAACCAGGATCAAGTAAGACATATAATGCACAAGAATAAATAATCAAAGTACCTATAACAACATCAGGTGAGGCCTCCTGGTCCTGTCGACCGCCCAAAACATAAAATCGATTATGGGTTGCCCTAGAACTAGAAGCCTCTCTCCCTCTACCTCTGCCACGACTTGTTGCTTGCTGAGGATCAGGTCTAGGAGGTCGAATGGAGGATGACGAAGCAACCGCTGATCGCGCCTGATCCACCTCTACCCTATCTGAACAATCCCTCATAAAGTGTCATGGCTTGCCATAATGACAACATACATTCTGCCCCTGATGACACTGACCCGAATGATATTTCCCACACTGGGGACAAGGCAACAATGGTGATCGCCTCTGCCCTGCCCTCTCCTATCGTCGAGAGCTAGATGGAGCTGGGTCTTGGTCCCTTCTCTATCCCTGAAACTAAGGTAGGGCACTCCCTATTGGCCTAACTGACTTCCTGGATGACTGAGCCCCTGGGTCTCCTTGCGGCCCTCTGTAAGGACCCACAGTCCTAGCTCTCTTTCGTTGCTTCTGCTGTCTCTGAGTATCCTGTAATTTATGTACCAAATCCTCCGCCCTCTAGGTGAAAGCCTGAATACGTTAAATGTCCATGTGCTCCTGAGTATATATCCACAAGCAATCTCGAGCTATATGAAGCCCCAACCCTAACACGAACCGATGAACTCTATCCTCCATCGTCTGAACCATGTGAGGAGCATACCTAGCAAGAGAATTAAACCAAAGAAAATACTCATGCACACTTATACGTCCTTGCTCTAGGTGCAACAACTGCTTATCTCGAGCCTGTCGAAGCTCCCGGGGTAGATAGTGGTGCATAAAGGCCTCTGAGAACTCTTCCCACTCAACTGGTGGTGCATCGGCTCCTATTTATCGAGCCCAAGCCTCATACCACAATATGGCCACATCACGTAGTCTAAAAGCTGCCAACTCTACTTCCTCAGTCGTTGTAGCTCGCATCACCTTTAACACCCTATAAGTCTGATTGATAAAGTCCTGAGGATCCTCGCTCGGATCTGATCTAGTGAATATAAGAGGCTCAAACTCAAGAACTCGCAGGCCCTAGAACTCTCAGTTGTCTGGCCTCTATGTCTCTCCATCGCCTCCATTCATTGCTCTTGACCTGCGGCTATATGAGCCATCAGCTGAACAGCTCCCTAAAGACCCTGTCCTTCCGTAACAATTGCAGGGACCACAGCATGGGAGGGTCTGCCACTCTACTACCCTCAAGTACTGCTAGTGCGGGAGGAGCTGGAGGTCTATCTGCCATTTCTCTGGCCAATGCCGGAGGAACTGTAATGCTTGGGGCAGGAGATTCACTCTGAGCCTCTGACTTGTCTCTCTGATCCACTGGAGGGAGACTAGTACCCTCCCCAACAGTAGTGCCAATCATCGTTGTAGTCATCTTCCTTGTCACAGACATACTCTTTAACAATAACAGGATTTAGATATCACAATACTTATGAGCTCAACCTATAGCACGAACTATTAGTAAGAGAAGTGAAACAATTCCAAAATGTCCTGTAGTCTCCTGATTATAAGTATGATGAACAATATACCTATAACCAATACTCTACTAGACACGACTTTGTAGACTCCCTAGGACACGACTTCGCTCTGATACCAAGTCTGTCACGCACCAAAACTAGGGTAGGGCGCAACTGGCACTCGATTCATGGTCGAATGATAAGCCGGCTATATAGCATCTATAAATGTAACACTAAGGCTGACAAAGCCACCTGTCACAACCAACCAAGATAAATACTGGGCCAATAATGCCTTGACAATTATAAATATGCAACCTGGAAAGCCAACAAGGCTATAATAAAGCTAAGAAAAGCAATGAAAAACCAATACGACTACACAATTCACACTACTATACAAACTATTCCACATTAGCCTCTATAGAGTAAATAAACTGAAATGCACGGGACAGGGTCGCGGCCTACCCATGCTGTACACAAAACTGAAAATAGTCCAAACTAGGCCATGGCTCCTGGAAGAGAGGAGCATACCATTATTCTGCTGAAATCTGGCTCCTACTACATCCGATGATCTGAGCCTCGGCCTGTACCTGAAGCACGATTACAAGAAGTGTCCCAAGATGAAAGGACGTCAGTATGAATAAAATGTACTGGTATGTAAGGCTGAAAACTGTAAACATGTAAGATAAAAATGATAACTAGGCCAGAAATAAGTAGTAACAACTCGGAATCCTTAAAACAGAAACCTGACAATAACTCCTTATTGAAGTGTAAATGCAACAATCTAATGAACAACAAAGACTATAACTTAAATGCCAGCTGACAGCTGACCATAATATATACAATTCGTGCAGCCAATGTACCACACCGGGGTAGAAATCAATAAATCTTAGACAAAATCATAAATGAAGCTGATATGGCTTATACTAGACCAGCTCAATACGTACAACATAGAAATGATGAACACTAAACATGTGGCCTGCATTGGCCTCCTCCGTAATGCATAACTGGAACTGAGTACATATAACATGTAAAGCTAGAAAATAGAACTTAAATGCACGTATTAAAAACTTATATAAATCATAAGGAAGTACGGATGACCTAAGAGTTTCAAAAAACTTTATAGATCGTGTTCAAGGGACATTAGAGCTTAGAAAGCCGCTACCTTGTCATTCCACTTAAGGGAAAGGGATTATGAAATATCCCCTTGGCCTGACATATTTCATAACATACACATAAGATAAATGACAAGCATAACTAGGTAATCCTAATTAGATAAACTCGTTTACCCTCAATATCTTGCGATGTCTTTACGTGGCTTAAAATCGTTTACGCGTCCTCATCTTGGCCCTTTCAACAAGTTCAGTTAGCAACCAGACCTTTAAACACATTTAACATAACATATATATACACATGACATACATTAAGGACCAGATAACAATGCCCATGCTGAGGGGTCTCCAACTCAATGTACAACTACGACAACAATCAACACAATATCACAATTTAGATGTCTCACTTCGGCTAGGCATAATCTTAACATTTATCCTCAATAAAACATGGAACTTTAAAGCTTAAATGAAGCTTAGCATACTGCCTCAAGACTTTTAAATAGGTTTCTGTCTCATTCGATTGACAACACACAAATCGTGCTTAAAAGAATGATAGACTGGGCGCTTACATACCTTTCTCCGATGAACTTATCTCTAGCCGATTTCCTATCTCAATGATCAGCCTTCAAACTCCTTAATCAACTGGTTTTATAGGCCAATGAAAAGCTTAATCTATAGCAAAAAATGCAGCCAAAACAACTAACCAGAGGCAGTCACAATAGCAACAACAATACAAGGTAACATCAACAACATTTAGCCATTTTCTCAACTAGTTTTCACTAACTTTTGAGGGAGAAACAAAAGGGAAATTTTACCTTATTTTTTCTGTAACTCTACCCCTGAATATGAAGTATAATTCCAGCAAAAGAAACAGCCAAAAATCCTAAGGAAAACGAGCAAAACGCAGCTAACAAACAGTCCATCGGCAGCTCACTTAGCTGTCAATTTCCAGATTTTCGCTTTGCAATTTGAGAGGTTTAAAAGGGGTGAAATCCTTACCTTTTCTCCTAATTTCAACACCTGCTCAAATATGGATATATAGGCAGTCCAAATAGATTTTGAAACGCAGAAAAACTTCTTCAAAACCTTGTCAAAACGAGCTCCAAAACAGCCCCTAACATACTTGGCAAGGTAATCTCAACTTATCTTGTGATCTTCGTGAACTTTGCTTGATAATCCTCCTTGATTTTATTTGTCCTAGCTGCTGGAATTGAGAGAGAAATGGAATCCTTAGAAAGATGGTCTATTTAGATTTAGCTGAAAATGTTTTATACAAGTGAAAAATCAGATTTTAAGTAAATAGTGTGGTGGAGGCTCTAGGGCATCATGCCCCCGTCACTGCTTGTGATGCTTCGGTAAAATGACCATAACTTCTTAGTCTAAACTTTGATTCACAAGAGGTTTGATGTTCTGTAAACTAGCCTCAAAGACCTTTAATTTGATAGGTCGTGGGGCTTCTAATTCATTATATATTGGGAGATATGATCGTTTAAAGTTGACCCTTACTATGAACTTCACATACTCTTTAATTTTTTGATCATACACATTTCCCTTGTCATCTACGACCAATATAAAACCCATACTTTCCTTAACCTAGAAAAAAAGCATCAAATAATCAGCAAAATGTTTCTGGAGTGTTATAGATAAGGACTATAGGATCACCATGTTGCATCGGGATATAGATTTTCCCTACATTGTGTTGCATGCTCAGTAGATGGAGTCGGTGTATCAGAGGCAAAGAGAGGCCAAGAGGGAAAGGAATGACAGTTATGGGGCTTCTATGGCCAGATCAGGGGGTGGACAATGTCAGTAGTCTAAACATAGGTCTATTGCTCCAGCACCATTATAATCCGGTATGCCATCTAGGTTCCGAGGGGATCGGAGGAGCAAGGCTCTAGATTCGATGGGTCAGGGTAGCATGAAGATAGAGTGTACTTTCCCAGCTTGTGCGGGGTGCGGCAAAAATCACCCTAGGAGATGCCTAGTTGGCTTGGATGCTTGTTTCGGCTATGGCAAACCCGAAAACAGACTCAGGGATTGCCCTTCATCCAGATTAGGGGGAGGAAACCGTACGAAAATAGCCAATTCAGCCGCTTCAGCAGCAGGTCTTCCTCAGTAGGGTGCCTCGACTAGCTCATCCGTCAGTCAGCAAAAAAACAGGTTCTATGCTTTAGTACCCTGCCACGAGCAGGAGGTCTCCTTGGATGTGGGCACGAGTATGTTTCAAGTTTTGTGACTCCTTATATTTATAATGGAATTGGAGTAAGTCCTGAGACTCTTTCAGAACCATTTTTAGTTTCTACTCTAATTGGTGATTCGATTGTAGATAGGCGGGTGTATAGAGGATGCCCGATCACTATATTGCATAAATTCACCTCTACATAGCTTGTAGAGTGAGCCATGACTGACTTTGATATTATTCTTGGCATGTATTGGTTGTATGCATGTCAGGATTCTATTAATTGTAGAACTCGTGCAGTGGAATTCCGTTTTCCAGGTCATCTAGTCTTGGAGTGGAAGGGTATCTCGGCGGTACCTGTAGGTCATTTCATTTTCTATCTTAAGGCTAGAAGGATGATTTCTAAGGTTTGCATGTATCATCTAGTTAGGGTTAAGGATGTTGAGTCCGAGACCCCGACTATCCAGTTAGTTCTGGTGGTGCATAAGTATCCAGAGGTCTTTCCCGATGATTTGCCAGGTGTTCCTCCCGAATAGGAGATTGATTTTGCTATTAACACGCTATTAGACACGCAATCTATATCTATCCCTCTTTTCAAGATGGCTCCAACCGAGTCAAAGGAGTTGAAGGATCAGTTGAAGGACCTGTTAGATAAGGGCTTCATTAGGCCGAACAAGTCTCCATGGGGTGCACCAGTCTTATTTGTTCGGAAGAAGAATGGTTCGCTTCGGATGTGCATTGATGATCGGCAATTGAACGAGGTCACCATTAAAAACAGGTGCCATTTTCATATTATTGATTATTTGTTTGACCAGCTTTAGGTTGCCAAGTGTTTCTCAAAGATAGATCTCAGGTCCGCGTATCATCAGCTTAGAGTTCGGGAGTGCGATATCCCGAAGACAGCCTTCAGGACGCAGTATGGTCATTATGAGTTTGTAGTTATGTCTTTTGAACAAATGCTCCTGTAGCTTTTATGTACTTGATGAACAGGGCGTTCAAGAAGTATCTGGACATTTTTGTGATCGTGTTCATTGATGATATCCTTATATATTTTTGGAGTAAGGAAGAGCATGCCGCTCACTTAAGAGTAGTGCTTCAGACTCTCAAGGATAGCCAATTGTATGCCAAGTTCAACAAGTGCAAGTTCTGATTGAATTCAGCAGCATTTTTGGGCCATGTGGTATCAAGCGAGGGCATAAAGGTAGATTCTCAGAAAATCAAGGAAGTGAAGAATTGTCCTAGACCAGTGAATCCTTTGGATATTTGGAGTTTCTTGGGTTTAGCTGATTATTATCGGAGATTTGTTGAAGGTTTTTCATCCATTGCAGCACCCTTGACCAAACTAACTTAGAAGAAGGTAAAGTTCCAATGGTCGGAGGCTTGTGAGAAGGGCTTCTAAGAGTTGAAGACTCAACTTACTTCAACACCGGTATTGACCCTACCCGAGGGTATCAATGGTTTTGTGGTGTATTGTGATGCTTCGAGAACCGGACTCAAGTGTGTATTAATGCAGTGGGGAAAAGTGATAGCATACGCCTTGAGACAATTGAAGATCCATGAGAAGAATTATCCAACCCATGATCTTGAATTGGCTGCGGTGGTGTTCACATTGAAGATATGGTGACATTACTTGTATGGCATCTACGTGGATGTGTTTGCGGTCCACAAGAGTTTACAATATGTGTTCATAGACAAAGATCTCAATCTACGACAAAGAAAGTGGTTGGAGCTACTCAAGGACTACGATATGAGTGTCCTCTACCATCCGGGTAAGGCTAATGTGGTAGCAGACGCACTTATTAGACTCTCTATGGAGAGTTTGTCCCATGTGGATGAGGGGAAGAAGGAGCTGGTGAAGGATGTCCATCGACTCACAAGGTTTGGAGTTAGATTCGTCGACTTGACCGATGGCATTGTTGTTGTCCAGAACGGATAAGAATCTTCCTTGGTGACTAATGTGAAATCTAGACAAGATGAGGATCCGATTTTGGTAAAGTTGAAGGAAGCCGTTCGAAGTCAAAAGGAGGAGGTCTTCTCCCAAGGGGGAGATGGTGTGCTTCGGTACAAGGGTTGACTATATGTTCCAAATATTAATGATTTGCGGAGTTGGATGATGCATGAGGCTCATGGATCCAGGTATTCTATCCATCCGGGTGCCACCAAGATGTATCGTGACTTACGGGATATATACTGGTGGAATGTCATGAAGAAGGATATTGAATAATTTGTAGCCAAGTGCCCAAACTGTCAGCAAGTAAAGATTGAGCATCAAAGGCCGGGAGGAGTACTTGGAAGTGAGAAGAAATTAATATGGACTTCCTAACCAGATTACCTCGTACTCTCCAATAGCATGATTCCATTTGGGTTGTGGTAGATAGATTGACCAAGGCTGCACGTTTTCTACTGGTGTAAACCACAAATTTGGCAGAGGATTACGCTAAGCTATATATCCGAGAGTTGGTTCGATTGTATGAAGTGCCCTTGTCCATCATTTTAGACCGAGGTACTCAATTTACCTCCCAATTTATTCAGTCTTTTGTAAGAGGGCATGGGACTCAGGTTCAACTCAGCACATCATTTCAACCACAAACGGATGGCCAAGTGGAACAGCAGACCCTCAAGGACATGTTGAGAGCATGCGTGATGGACTTCAAAGGTAGTTGGGATGATCACTTGCCCCTGATCGAGATTGCTTAAAATAACAACTATGACTCTAGTATCCAAAGGGCACCATTCGAGGCTCTCTATGGGAGAACATGTAGATCACCCATAAGATGGTTTTAGGTTAGTGAGGCAATCGTGAAGCACCAAATTCGGTTCATGAGGCTATGGTGAAGGTTCAGTGGATAACGGAAAGGATAAAAATCACTTAGAGTCGCCAAAAGACATATACTGATGTGAGGAGGAGAGAGTTGGAGTTCGCGGTGGACGATTGGGTGTTTTTGAAGGTATGTCCCATGAATGGAGTGATGCGGTTTTGGAAGAAAACTTAGTCCCCGCTATGTTGGACCCTACCGGATTATGAGAAGAGTTGGCAAGGTGGCGGATGAATTGGAGTTTCCCTTAGAGTTATCTTTCGTGCATCTTGTGTTTCATGTATCGCTTTTGAAGAAATGTTTGGGAGATCCAGCTCTAGTATTCCTGGTGGACAACGTTGGTGTAAAAGATACCCTTAACTGTGAGGAGGTTCTCGTGAAAATATTAGATCATCAGGTTCGGAGGCTGAGGAACAAGGAAGTAGCTTCAGTTAAAGTATTATGAAGGAACCAACATGTTGAAGGAGCTAGTGAGGAGCCGAAGCAGATATGATGGATAGGTACCACAGTTAATCTCTACCGGCTTAGTCCCGACTTCAGGTATCAATTTTGCCCTATGAACATTTTTAGTTTTCATGATCAGATCATGTGTTCAAGTTTTTTTTTATGTATATGGATGTTTATGTGAAGCATGAAATCAGTTCAGCTATGTGGTATGAATCAGAGGTAGTCATTCCATTAATTTTTGGGTTAGATGATCAGTATTTGGGTGTAATGACTGCATGTCTTTGTTTTTCTTCTTGTTTCCAACATTCAAGGATGAATGTTCCCAATGGGGAGATATTGTAATAACCCGAAAGCGCTTAAGATTACACCCGGGATCAAAATTTTAAGTTGGATGAAAAACTGGGAAAATGTTGCAGGATGGATGATGTCACGACTCGTGGTTGGAAACCACGGGTCCTTGTTAGCAGTTGTGGGAGGAACTACATTCTTGCAGTTGGAAATAGCATCGGTCATTCAACGACTCATGGTGAGATGTGACGACCCGTTGTCACCATTCGTGGTTTGGGTTGCCAGGTCTCTAGTTGACTTAACGGTGGGTACCACGACCCCTTGGAGGGAACAACAAGTCGTGGTGAGGCCTGTTGTAAGGAGAAGCTTAGGGTATTCAGGGGACAAGCAACAATCGACCCAACGATCCGTTTGACCAAGGACAAGTCGTCCTGTCGAGCCGTGGTATGAATTCGGGATCAGGGTCTGAGTAGTGCATAAGACGGGTCATACCACGAGTCATGGTATCTTCCAACGACACGTTGGTACGCCCGTTGGATCGATGTGTGCAGAATTTTTTGGGTATTTCATTAAGGTTATTTTTGACTTTTCTATGCTCTAGGGCCCTAAACTACATCGTTTTATATATTTCTCAGGGCATGATAAGATAGGTTAAGACCCTCTAATTATCCTCATTCACATGCATGAAAGTTAGGACAATTTTAGAGAGATCAAGCTCTTCCCTATCAATTCTCCCTTGGGTAATCAACGAACCTTGGAATCTGATTTTACCCAGGTATGTAGGGTTATGAATGGGTGTTTCCGTTCACACCCATGCCATTTCTCTATTAATTTATGAAAATCTATCAAAAATCTCATGGGGTATTAATTCAAATTTTTGTGAAAATCGAATGATTTGTGATTTACATAATATTTTATGGATTTTGACCAGATTTTACAACTATTTTGAATATACAATTATTGATTTCGATTTCTACCAAATTTAGCCTAACTATGTAAGATCTATGATGCATTGACTTATGATCTACTCTTTAATTTTTGACATTTACAAACCGACACGATTTGTGATTTTAAATATGAATTTATTCAATTACCCATCATGATTTGATGATTTACAAGTTATATGCATACAAGTATGCATGAACCCTACGATTTATGAAATATGTTTTGGCCGACTCCCGGGTCTTATGTCATGGCTATTTCATGTATGTACAAGTATGTTTATGATTATCATGATTTAACTAGCCCATGAATTCATGCATATGATACTATGAGCACTATATATGTTTTGGGAGTAGTATTGAACACCGAGTAGGTTCAGGGCCTAGGTTCTATCCCGGATCTCGTAAACTACGTGCAACCGTAGATATGTTGGGATCTCCCTTGTGACTTTCTGTAATCTAAATTGTCCTTTTCATGGTGATATCATGCCCTTCATGGTTCTACCCTTGGAAGGTACGGATGACCTCCTTATTAGGTTTACAAGTCGGACTCCATGTGTTCTCATATGGGGTATGTCGGTTAAGAGAATCACTCACTGTTCCTCATGATTTATGCATGTCTATGATTATATATTTTGGCTCAAGTCGTGTTAAATAAAGCTTTTCTCTTAAGATTAGGAGTATGATTGTGTTACGAATGTTTAAGGACCTTGAGCCTTATGCTATGTTATGAGCATGATGTCCTACTCTTATGATGTTGTTATGAGTTTTTATATATTTAAATGTCCGTTTTTACTTACCATACATACTCGGTACATTTCACATACTGACCGCATACTTTCTATGTTGTATCATTTCATGATACAGGACTCAACTCTCAGGCTCATCCTCATCTTTAGACCATCTCGGAGTTACTATCAGCTATGTTGGTGAGTCCTCATGTTCCGAGGGCTGTATTAATGGACGTTTATGTTGTTCTTGTTTCAGTTTGGCCGAGTTAGTTGGGGATATTGTCCCATCAACCCATCTTATATGATAGAGGCTTTCAGACTGTATGTAGTACTCAACTTATGTGTATGTCTATTACTTCCGAATGTTATGGCATGCTATGTTACGTCAACATTTCTGCTATGTCTTATGTTCAGTATTTCACTTAAAGTGAATGAACATAAATGTATGCTTATACCATGGGTTTACTTGGGGCCTCTTGGGGTTCTTTGTCCCATGTTACGATCCGAGTCAACATTCGGGACGTGACAATTATCTCCAAATTGGGGGGTTTTAAAGAAAACAGTATTAAAACAAGATTATATTCGTGAAATAAATCAAGATTTGCAAACAACTAGGGTAAGTGATCCCCATGTGTTCATAACTACTTTGGGTATGCACACATTATCAATCCCAATGCTTACTTGTAGAACTTTTAACTAGGGTTCATTTAAATGACTAGTTCGTCCCTATTGGATAACTTTACTCAATCACCGAGTCAGGTCTCATGAGCTAACTGTTATCAATATGTTCCAAATTTAACTTTCCTGTGACCACATCTCAAGTTAATATAATGATTATAAAGACCAAGCTTTGTTGCAATTCTCTTTTTCTAATCTCTACTTCTCTAGGTTAATGAAAGTAAAAGATTCGAGCAAAAAGTAACGTTTAAAGGTGAAGAGAATACAATACAAGAATTTAGCATTTGTTTTGAATCACTTTTGTGTAACCCTATTTCGTTAATTCACCATGGTTCCCAAAACCCCTAGTTTTGGACATTTTAGACTCTCATAGTTGTAAGATTATAATTTGTATTCATAGAAAAACACAAAATTAAACACTTACAACAACAATTGGAAGAAAACCAAATCTGAATATCAAAGAACAATCTCAAGAACGATGTTGAAAATCAAGAAATTGATCCAAAGAATTGCTCCTCAAAACTTGATAAAACAATTCTTCACACGTCTACTACTTTGTTTTGATCATTCTCTGACTAAAATAAAACATAAAAGTTATTTATACAGACATTAGAAACCTTTACCAAGCTAGTAGGGAATTTTTCATATCTAGTGTTGACTGTGTCACGACTGGACCTACGATCCACATCAAGATTGTATGGGTCGTACCAACATCTAGTATGTCCTAGGTTGCTGCAGATTTGTCTAAGTGTTGGTAGGATGGTATGGCTCGTGTCACAATCCTACGAGTCATACAATGCATCCGTGGTTTGGCCCTGAGAACTCTGACATCTTCTAAACTTTTCCACGGGTGTTGTGTGTTACACCCCGTAAATTTCCGGCATATAGATGACCTATTCGCATGTTGGTTAAGAGTATTTGAAATCCATACATTCTAGAAAAAGGCCCGGGGAAAGATCGGACAAGCGCCAAGTCGGCGCGTCGCAAGGCAAAATGCGACTTATAAGTCCCTACTATATAACCTCTCTAATTTGGATAATTTTCATAACTTTCCAGAAAGGACGCGAGAGAAACAGAGGGAACGAAAGGTATTTGATAATTTCCTTTCGATTACGCTATCAAACGCGGTCCAAACTCGAATCAACCTCAGGTACCGAGGTATTTAGCAGCAGAGAGCATTCCTATGGATTTTGTTTCGCGAAATACGGCTGACGAATCGTCGAGCTACCGGACTAAGGTAAGTAGAATTGCTCCAAACTAGTGTCTATGTGCTCCTAGCTGTGAAGTGAGTACTTCTCCCTTCTGGACTTCTGAAAAATAGCGAGTTTTTGATCGTCTTTCGATAAGCCTAAGTTTAGGCTATAATTATATCGAAAGTGATGTTGTTCTTTAGAATAAAGCTATATTTAGTATTAATTAGCGTATACATGAATGCAGTTGGGAGAAATAGCTGGAGTATTGACCGAGCCTCGTCCGACAGACGGATAACTCGAGGTTAAGGTATGTAAAGTCAGTTTCTTCGGCAAGTTAGTATCTTTAGCCTTGTATAGTTCAATAAACTCCGTAGTAGAATTACCGGAGTTGAATGTTAAGTATTGTGCAAAGTTCAGTAAACCTAGTTTGCGTTGTTATATCGTATTCAGTCTGAAAGTTAGAAAAGCATGTGCCCAAGGGCAAGTTAGTACTTCAGATTCTGTATAGCCTATTATGTGAATAGCAAGCATGTTGTAGAATAAAAAGTAATAGATTTTCATAATAAAAGTCAGTAAAGAAAGATCAGATAGACAGACAGTTATGGCTACAGACTAGCAATTCAGACAGACAGTATCTTGGCTACAGATTAGCCATACAGTTAAACAGAGATTTCAGAATCAGTATAATCAGTAAAGAATCAGTTCAGTATAGAAACAGATCAGAATAAGAAGTTAGATTCCAGATAGTCTTTTCAGTCATACATGCTTGCTATTTCTATGTGCTATTTGTTTGTTGAGACTTGTTGTGGCATGTGGGCACCTTTTTAGCATCCCCACCGCCCCTGGGTTATAGCTGTGTCGATACCAGATTCAGATACCGCCACCAGTTGGGCGACGCCGTCCGCCTAGAGGACGATGATGGCCGACCACCATGATAATACGGTCCAGACCACCCTGCTTGCAGGGGTAGTTCAGTTTACTCTGCGCAGAGCCAGTCCACCCTGTTTACAAGGGCAGAACACTCTGTGTGCGCTTGTGGCCGGGGGCAGACTCAGATACAGATTTTTATAAAATTACCCTGTTGCGTGCTTGCACCCAGGGGCAGTTTTTATTACACACCCCGTGTGCACTTGCGCCCAGAGGCAGGGGTCTTCGGACTCAGGCACAGTTTATTGTCAGAGGCCAAGGCCTGAGCTACGTACCCAAGGGGGCCGGTAGGAGGAGCTCATAGTTATCAGATGAGTGGAGTGACTTATTTTTGGTTGGTTTTGACCCGGGTAGGGGTATATAGATTGTTTGCTTGCTTGGCGCCATCCGGCTTATGGGGGTTGGTATTGGCTCTTGCTTGCTACTTTTATATCTATTTATGTGCTCTATATATTATATACTAGCTACTAGACAGCAGGCCGTCGCGTCTACAGGTACGCCTCTGCCTTATCAGTACAGAAAGCTTGAGTCAGTTTATATCAGCTTCTTCAGATTCAACTCTCCTGCTATACAGAAATGCTAGTTATGCTATCTATATTCAGTTGTTTTCAGTTGTATTACTTCAGTTGCTTTGCATACTCAGTACCAGTGGTACTGACGCCCAGTGGGGCGCTGCATTACTTGCCTGCAGGTACTCATAGACGAGGAGGCGATCCCTCGTGATTCCACCCAGCTATTGAGTATTCAGCTCCTGTCATCCGGAGTCTGAATTCCAGAGGTGTATTTTGTTTTCTTTTGTTGTACAGTACGGGTAGGTCGGGGCACTGTCCCGATCATTTCTATTGTTATTCCTAGAGGCTTGCAGTCTGTATATGTTTCCCTGTAGTCAGTCGAGCTGGTCGTGTGAGGCCGTGCAGTTGTATAGCTGTTAGTACTTTTATTTCCTTTATGTTGGCCGTGTGGGGCCATAGTTCAACAGTAGTGGTGACCTTGCCGGTCACGTAGCTATCCAGTACTTCAGGGTTGAGTTATAGATAACTAGACAGCATGGTGGCCTTGTCGGCCCGCATAGGTTTCCTTATAGTTGCTTGTTTCTGGTTAGCTGTTATTACAGGTACAAAAGGCTATAGGCCAATGGGCCGGGGGCTGTGTTTACAGCCGTTATATAGCCCTTTGTTTCCAGAAATGTGAGTTAAAGCCATCCAGGCACCAGATGTGCCCAGGCTCAGCAGTCTAGTAGTTCAGGTCCTAGTAGGGCACCAGGTGCCAGTCATACCCCCCAAGGCGGGGTGTGACAAACTTGGTATCAGAGCAGGTCGTGTCCCAGGGAGTCTGTAAGCCGTGCTAAGTAGAGTCTATTCTATGGATGTGTTGTGCACCACATACTATAGGCAGGAGGCTGCGAGGCATGATAGGATAGTTACCCTTCCTTCTCAGTCAGCCGTGCTTTAGAGCGGTACAGTATAGGGTGGAGTCTCTAAAAACTTACCGTATTCTTTGATTACAGATACAAAGGCAGATCAGCATTACCCTATTACAGGAAGAAGATCAGATATAGCAACAGAAGAAGGCATCAGCCAGTTACAAGATACTTACGGCAGCAGGAGGAGGTACCAGAGACCTCCCAGCGTGATACCTTTATTGGTACTATTCCCAGTATACGTTGATAACGTCAGAATAGGAGGTCAGAAGTATAATGTATATACGAGTTAATTTATTTATTAGCTATATAAGATCTGATTAAGATTACAGACAAGGTCAGACCACCAGGTAAGTATGAGAAAGAGAGGGAAATGCAGGAATCCCAAATACATCCTTTCGGATATGGTACAGTTAAATGTTTCTATTTGTTGCAAAAAAAAGGGGCTATTCCTACCTCTTGATTTTGATTCCAGTATAGTAAAGGGGCATAAGACATGAGATGGGGTTGCCAAATCAAGCAGCAAGTAAAGATGGGTTGATTGATCCTAGTAAGTATTAGAAAGTATAAAGAGCAGGTACCTTGAACCCCAGAGTTCAACTTAAGTAAGATGAGGGGAAGAAGCAGGAATGTCAGATCTTGTGGGGAAAATTAGAATTACCCCCGGATTGATAAAATATCGTATTAAGGATTAAGCCTCGGGCTGACACTAAGATTGCGGTTCAGAATACCGCAGTATGTCCGCTATGGAGAAGTTAAGAAGTTACCGATACAGCAATTCTAATCTAGTGTGACCTAGAGATAAGGCCCAGCAGACAGTCATGGGCTCTCAATATATGCCAAGTAAGGCCACAAGATTCGAATGTTGACCCCACATCGCAAGAGTGGCGGAATTTCAAACAGCAGACAATAACTAAAGTGTTTATGTTTGTTACTTTTAGAATGGGGTGACAATACAATGAAATGTTAAGAGAAGGCAGGAGGTATTATTAGACCATAGAAGAAGTATATCATGTACAATATGAAATTTAGCAAAGTGTGTCAGAGATTACGTATCACCACAAAATTCAGTATGTATTGTACGTATTTATTAATATATATCTGTGCAGATAATAAATATGCTGTGAGCAGCTGCTAATAGGGGTTACAATCACACACATACATATTAGTGCTGGGAAGTATATACAAATTGCATTGCAGGACCCCTTGTCAAAAATAAAAAGAGAAAAGAGAGAGGAGAAAAAAGAGAAAAGCGAAAGAGAAGGGGCAAGTTAAGTGTGATTTACGTACGAATCCATAGAAACTGTCTCAGCTCTCAGTTATTAAGTTAACAGACTTATATGTTGTTGTTAGGTCTAGGTTTTAGAAGCTTACAAGAGTTAGTAACCTAAATCAGATGGCCAGATGATAAGGGCACAGTTAGATAGTCTAACGACTGGCTGGCGCTTGTACTGGTAGGGAAGCATCCCTAAAATTTATTAGCATTATCGCATATGCCAGAACCAGAATTTTCCCAGTATGTTAAGTGGTCGTACATAATTTTCCCAGCCTTGTAGGTGAGAGTCGACCTTAGTCAACCTAGCAATTATTACGTGGAACACCCCGCAAGTTAGCCAGCCGTCTGAGTCAGACAAGCCCGTGGGTACCCCAAGAAAGGGTCCACATCAGTAGTCAGCCACAGACTAGTACTTCAGCTGGTTTTCGTAAGATATTTAGATACAGATCGCTAGCAGAAGGCCAGTATTTACAGAATAGCTCATAAGACCGAGAATTCCCCAGAATAGCAGTATAAATCCAAGTGGATATACACAAGGCATAAGAAATTGATAGTACCCTGCTAGCACAGTTTTACTAAGACCAAGGGATTAGTAGACTCCCCGTGAAGATCCAGAGATTGATCGCCTGGGAGTAAGTTTGATTAAGCCTAGCCTTACAGTGGTTTAAGCAAAATAACAGAGCAATTAGATGCCCACAAGTCTGCGGTTATGCACGAACTATAAGCACTCAAGTAGAACAGTTAGAGCATTGTTAGACTACTGCCACATTCGAGTCATTCAACCCGACTATTTAGTTATTTAAGGTTATGCAGCCAGATCATTAGAGGTCATGATCAATATCAGGATCCTCTGATTTGATAAAGGCACAAGGTGCGCAGGCGGTCGTTCAGGTTATCACAGCAACAAGTAGCCTTAGCATGTGGCCAGAAGGCCAGATAAGCTCTAGTTACGCCAGTAAACTACCTGTTGATCTCTTCGGCAAGACAAGCTAGTATGACCATCAATTATATGTCGAGTTCTCTAAGTATGAATATGTTATATCAGTCAAGAAGCGATAATGGAGCAGCAAACGCTCTTATCTATAGATCTATTAGGAATGTGGCGTATTTGCAACCCAAGCAACGGAAGTTGGCCAGAGAGATACATCGATTGGTCAATTTAGTCGTTCGTGTGATAGAAATGAAGGACAACAGAGCGGTAATCTAGAACACCACCGTGTCGTCATCAGTTGTGAAAATAAAAGAATGATAGTATAAGCATCCTGACCTGGTTAACAGGGGAAGGCGCCAGATTTCCAGGTAACAGAGGATGGAGAGCTACGTCGTAAAGGCCATCTCTGTGTTCCAGATGTTTTAGGGCTCCGCCAGCAGATCATGAACGAGGTACATTACGCCCGTTATTCTTTACACCCCGGCGCGACAAAAATGTACCATGACATTAAAGAAAACTACTGGTGGCTAGATTAAAAAAAAGAAAGAAATTGCAAAAAAATTGCTGAATTTGTAGCCCGGTGTCCTAACTGCCAGCAGGTAAAAGCAGAACATCAGAAACCAGGCGGTCATTCAGGACATAACTGTACCTCTCTGAAAATGGGAAGCAGTAAATATGGATTTTGTGGCAGGATCACCCCGTACTAAACATGGATATGATTCCATTTGGGTAATAGTTGACAGGCTGACAAAATCAGCTCATTTCCTGCCAGTGAGGGCTACCTTCTCGGCTGAGGATTATGCCAAATTATATATCAGAGAAATAGTTAGATTGCATGGAGTGCCGGTATCCATTATTTCAGATAGGGGAGCACCGTTTACAGCTAGATTCTGGCAGTCATTCCAGAGGGGTCTGGAAATGCAGATTAATTTAAGCACAGCATTCTATCCTCAGACAGATGGACAGGCGGAACGCACAATTCAGACACTCGAAGATATGTTGCGAGTGGGTGTGTTAGATTTCGGTGGTAGCTGGATTGAGCATTTGCCCCTAATCAAGTTTACTTATAATAATAGCTATCACTCAGCTATACAGATGGCGCCTTTCGAGGCTTTATACGGGAGAAAGTGTAGATCGCTGGTTGGCTGGTTCGAAATAGGGGAATTAGCGATAATTAGGCCAGATATTGTTCAGCAGTCAGAAGAGAAAGTAAAGCTTATCAAAGAACGCCTACTGACTGCACAGAGCCGCCAGAAATCATATGCTGATGTGCTGGAGTTTAATGTGAATGACTGGGTATTATTGAAAGTATCTCCGATAAAAGGGGTGATGAGATTCGGCAAGAAAGGTAAGCTCAGTCCAAGATTTGTTGGGCCCTATCAGATTCGTCGAAGGATAGGCCGAGTAGCATATGAGTTGAACTTGCCTCGAGGGCTAAAATCCGTTCATCCCGTCTTTCATGTATCCATGCTAAGGAAATGCTTGGGAGACCCGTCAAGAGCAGTTCCAGTCCAGGATATCCAGGTTACGGAAGAGCTGGCCTATGAAGAGGTTCCAGTAGCTATCCTAGACAGACAGATTCGCAAATTGAGAAGTAAAGATATTGCATATCTCAAAGTATTGTGGCGTAACAGAAATCGAGAGGAGATGATGTGGGAGGCGGAGGAAGATATGAAAGCTAGATATCCTCACCTGTTCCAGGCCTAGTCAGGTGACAGGTATGTCCTTATTATTACTTATACAGTACCTTATGGTTGTATATATATAAATGAGAAAGATTGATGTTTAGTTATCGAATGATTCTTATAGTATCGTGTGGAGTACCTGTATTGGAATTTTCTGTGTTCAGGATTTTGGGATAGTCCATATTACAGGGGAAACTCTGCCGAAATTTTCCAAAGAACAAGTTAAGCTAGATGAGTAGTCCTCTATATAGCAGCTTACATTCGAGGACGAATGTTCTTAAGGGAGGGAGAATGTTACACCCCGTAAATTTCCGGCATATAGATGACCTATTCGCATGTTGGTTAAGAGTATTTGAAAGCCATACATGCTAGAAAAAGCCCCGGGGAAAGATTGGACAAGCGCCAAGTCGGCGGGTCGCAAGGAAAAATGCGACTTATAAATCGCATTCCAGGAATGCGACTTATAAATCGCATTCCCTGAATGTGACTTATAAATCCCTATTATATAACCCCTCTACTTCGGATAATTTTCATAACTTTCCATAAAGGACGCGAGAGAAACAGAGGGAACGTAAGGTATTTGATAATTTCCTTTTGATTACGCTGTCAAACGCGGTCCAAACTCGAATCAACCTCAGGTACCGAGGTATTTAGCAGCAGGGAGCATTCCTACGGATTTTGTTTCGCGAAATACGGCCGACGAATCGTTGAGCTACCGGACTAAGGTAAGTAGAATTGCTCCAAACTAGTGTCTATGTGCTCCTAGCTGTGAAGTGAGTACTTCTCCCTTCTGGACTTCTGAAAAATAGCGAGTTTTTTATCGTCTTTCGATAAGCCTAAGTTTAGGCTATAATTATATCGAAAGTGATGTTGTTCTTTAGAATAAAGCTATATTTAGTATTAATTAGCGTATACATGAATGCAGTTGGGAGAAATAGCTGGAGTATTGACCGAGCCTCGTCCGACAGACGGATAACTCAAGGTTAAGGTATGTAAAGTCAGTTTCTTCGGCAAGTTAGTAGCTTTAGCCTTGTATAGTTCAATAAACTCCATAGTAGAATTCCCGGAGTTGAATGTTAAGTATTGTGCAAAGTTCAGTAAACCTAGTTTGCGTTGTTATATCGTATTCAGTCTGAAAGTTAGAAAAGCATGTGCCCAAGGGCAAGTTAGTACTTCAGATTCAGTATAGCCTATTATATGAATAGCAAGCATGTTGTAGAATAAAAAGGAACAAATTTTCATAATAAAAGTCAGTAAAGAAAGATAGATAGACAAACAGTTATGGCTACAGACTAGCCATTCAGACAGACAGTATCTTGGCTACAGATTAGCCATACAGTTAAATAGAGATTTCAGAATCAGTATAATCAATAAAGAATCAGTTCAGTATAGAAACAGATCAGAATAAGAAGTTAGATTCCAGATAGTCTTTTCAGTTATACATGCTTGCTATTTCTATGTGCTATTTGTTTGTTGAGACTTGTTGTGGCATGTGGGCACCCTTTTAGCATCCCTACCGCCCCTGGGTTATAGCTGTGTCGATACCAGATTCAGATACCGCCACCAGCTGGGCGATGTCATCCGCCTAGAGGACGATGATGGCCGACCACCATGATAATACAGTCCAGACCACCCTGCTTGCAGGGGTAGTTCAGTTTACTCTGCGCAGAGCCCGTCCACCCTACTTACAGGGGTAGAACACTCTGTGTGCGCTAGTGGACGGGGGTAGACTCAGATACAGATTTTTGTAAAATTACCCTGTTGCGTGCTTGCACCCAGGGGCAGTTTTTATCACACACCCCTTGTGCACTTGCGCCCAGAGGCAGGAGTCTTCGGACTCAGGTACAGTTTATTGTTAGAGGCCAAGGCCTGAGCTACGTACCCAAGGGGGCCGGTAGGAGGAGCTCACAATTATCAGATGAGTGGAGTGACTTATTTTTGGTTGGTTTTGACCCGGGTAGGGGTATATAGATTGTTTGCATGCTTGGCGCCATCCGTCTTATGGGGGTTGGTATTGGCTCTTGCTTGCTACTTTTATATCTATTTATGTGCTCTATATATTATATACTAGCTACTAGACAGCAGGCCGTCGCGTCTACAGGTACGCCTCTGCCTTATCAGTACAGAAGCTTGAGTCAGTTTATATCAGCTTCTTCAGATTCAACTATCTCCTGCTATACAGAATTGCTAGTTATGCTATCTATATTCAGTTGTTTTCAGTTGTATTACTTCAGTTGCTTTGCATACTCAGTACCAGTGGTACTGACGCCCAGTGGGGAGCTGCATTACATGCCTGCAGGTACTCATAGACGAGGAGGCGATCCCTCGTGATTCCAGCCAGCTATTGAGTATTCAGCTCCTGTCATCCGGAGTCTTAATTCCAGAGGTGTAATTTGTTTTCTGTTGTTGTACAGTACGGGTAGGTTGGGGCCCTATCCCGATCATTTCTATATTTATTCCTAGAGGCTTGCAGTCGGTATATGTTTCCCTGTGGTCAGTCGAGCCGGTCGTGTGAGGTCGTGCAGTTGTATAGCTGTTAGTACTTTTGTTTCCTTTATGTTGGCCGTGTGGGGCCATAGTTCGACAGTAGTGGTAACCTTGCCGGTCACGTAGCTATCCAGTACTTCAGGGTTGAGTTATAGATAACTAGACAGCATGGTGGCCTTGTCGGCCCGCATAGGTTTCCTTATAGTTGCTTGTTTCTGGTTAGCTGTTATTACAGGTATAGGAGGCTATAGGCCAATGGGCCGGGGGCTGTGTTTACAGCCGTTATATAGCCCTTTGTTTCAAAAAATGTGAGTTAGAGCCAGCCAGGCACCAGATGTGCCCAAGCTCTGCAGTCTAGTAGTTCAGGTCCTAGTAATGCACCAGGTGCCAGTCATACCCCCCAAGGCGGGGTGTGACATTGTGGTACGACTTGTACCTTATTCCTACGACTAGTATGTTCATGCTACAATTCGTGAATCCATCCTTAACAAGAGTCTGCCTTTGTACAATTTTCACTGAACAATTCCACTACTCCAGTTATGGCTCGTATGAAAGTCGTATGTTTCCTTCCCCTCATTCCAGCCTTCTGACTATCATCACGGTTCTCAATACGGCTCATACAATCAAGGTACGGCTCGTACTGAGACTTGTTCTTTGGTTGATTTTCTGCATTTTGAGCCTCTTTTGCACATTTTTTCTCCAATAGTTATTTTCCCTAAAATTAAAGTAAAAGTGCATCATATCCATATAAACATACCTAAGTTAATGTTATTTTCTCAGTTATAAGCATTGAAAGTGCTGTAAACTCACAGCACATGAACACCCTCAACTTAAGACTTTTTTATGTCCTCAGGTAAAGAAATAAAAACGTAACACGACGCTTAGCTAGAAAATAACCCTAGGATACTACAGCCAACATCAACAAAACATGCACTATAAATTCGAAAAGCCTTTGACCCTTTTCCCGCGAACCAAATCAGCACATGTACTACTAGAAACCATAAAACATGATAAATGAGGATCAAGATATGTAATCTAGCTAATAATCAGATAGTGAAGTCATCACCAATGCTTTTTACAAAGACCGTTGGTATAACTAAACATAAACTATGTACCCTCACACCAAATGAAGTCCCCCACTCACAGATATAGTAAAATATGAGACATCGAACTAATCAAGAAAGACTCTCACTCTCACAAAGAAGTTTCAAATACTGCATATCAGATACAATAGGCTTGCCCTTATTTTTTATACTTCGGTTTGTCAGATGGTCAGGCTAGGATCACTATAGGACTTTCTTTGGCTTGTAATGTAGGATTTTGGGATGGGTATGGTAGATATGTGATCTTTTTAAGTGACTAAACCGTTTATTGGCATTACATACATGTGGTTCCATTTTTTTTACTTTTTTCCACCCTGTTTGCTTCTTTCTACTTTGTCCTCTCTTTTCACCCTTTTTATGCACTAGTATGAGTGTAATGTGTTTCTTTAAGCTTTTCATGCTTTTTTCTCTTTTTGTATTTTTATTTTCAATTTTTATTTTCTTTTTCTTTTTCTTTTATCACCCCAGACCTCATTTTTCACCTTTTTTTTTCTCTCCATTTTTTCACCTTCCCGCTATTTATCACCCTACTCTAGCCACCCTCCACTTAGGCATTTTTTCTATGTTGGGGTTCACAATGTCCAAGGAGGGACAAGGACCAAAACAGGTTCATTATAAAAATGGGCACGGTTAATTGGTTAATCAAAGGAAAATGGTCTATTTAAGGATCAAAATTGGGATCAAGGAAATCATAGCATTTTTGGTTGGGTCATTTAAGCCAAAAATGAGCTAAACAAAAATGGCCTATGATCCTTTCCTAACCAACCATCCTAAAACATATGTAAAGAACAACTAGGCAAGTTCTAGATCCTCTACACAGTATTGAACTATGTATTAGACCTCACTCACTCATGGTACATGACATACATTCACTCTACCTGTCCAGCTTATTCATGGCTTGAACAAAACTATACATGCTAATATACTAAATGCCATAAAACAATCCACAAAAATCATGCTTGCAATCACCAATACACAACTAATCAACGAAGTTCTTTTAATAGGATCACTTTTTTACAAATCCAAAACTAGTGTAATTTATTGGCTGAGTACTCATAAGCTACTTTCTAATTAAAAAAAATAACAACAATAAAATCCTAAACATACCGGTTCTACTAGATAGCATACCCGAGGGATAAGAAATACGGTAAGAAAAACCTTCGGACAAATCAAAAACCCAAAAATGAAAAGTACACCCCCTCCCCTTTTTAAAAAGCATGCTTCCTCCCTGAAGTATAGAATGTAAAAACAGATGGAAGGGAACATACCTGCAGCACTCTAAGTGCTCTTGTTGTCCTATAGAGGAGGTACCTCCGTTGCGATCGTGGCTCTAATGGTGGTTGACACACTCAATGGAGTATAAATAGGGGGAGGGGTTACCCCCTCAGCAAAATCAGTCGTCTCTACGGCCTCTGGAATCTTCAGGGATGAATGTGGCTCTCCTGAAGGGTCCCTACCACTCGCAAGCTCTAACTGGGCTGTGGTGGAGCTACCTGCTCCTCTGGCTCTCTCAAGAAACTCTGACTGATGCAAGTCGTGAGTCTGCTGACTCTTTAATATTGCCTTCTTGCGCTCTCTTTTCTCTCTTTTTCTCTTCTTCTTCGGGGTCTTGTCTCCAACATCCTCGAAGACCCTCTTTTTTCCTTTTTCTTTGCCTGCTCTTGTGGGATCACAATAAGCTTCCAGATCAAGCTCCTCGTTTATAATGATATCGAGGTCAGGAAGAGTGGGAGCTGTTATGATTGCCAGTTGCCTTGATGTTAGCTCGACCATTTAACTCCGAAGGGCCCCCAACTCCATATGGAGGTTGCCTGTATCAGTCTGCTTGACCATGCACATGTTGAATCTTCGCTTGAAACCATCTAATCTGGCATGTAGGTCCCGTGCAGCTGACTCAATCTCAGTTTTTACCCAAGGCTTGACATTCTCCATCATTGACTGGACCATTTTCTCAGCTATGGTCAGTCTCTTGGCTAACTTTTGGAGAAATTCCTGAGGCACTAGGATGTACCCGACTGGAGTCTGGCTTGGAAGGCTCATAGGTAGTGCATTAGAGGTACTAGGAGATGCATATGAATAACCAACATCTTTAACCAGTGTCTCGCCCTGCTCCTACAAAGTGGGGGCATTCACCTATGCGTCCCCAACTAACTGTGATAGTGGGACTGCGGTAGAAAGTCGGGGCCGACTTATTAGGTTCATCTCATCCCGGATTAGGCCAATCTCAGCGATCTGCTATCCTCCAATCAGGTGCTCCTCACCACGACGCTTCATGATTCCCACCTCTATGCATAATTTGAAAACGACGCTCAGGAATGGGATGGTAGTGCTCAATCCCATAGCATGATCCCGCAGCTCCTCTGAAATGACCCTTGGAATACTGATGGGGTATCTAGACATGATACAAGCCACCAAGCTTTCTATCTATGAGGGTATTATCATTAACTATCAGTGCCAACTGGTGCCGCACTATCATCCAGCAGGTCGTTGCTATGAAATTCAAAGAGTTCTTTATGACATGCTTGCTACGAGTGACCAACTCTACCTTTTCTTTGTCCTCAGCGATCACACCGGAAAACCATTGTATTTGCCTCCACCTCTCATCAAAATCGAGTTTCTTAATCTATTTCAAAACTTTCACCCAATAATCATATTCTGGCGAAGCTTGTGGTGGTATGAACTAGGGCCCATATAACACCCGAGCAATAGTGCGCTTGGATATTTCAACCTCTCGACCTCTAACCAGGATGCTCTCCAGCTTGGGTTGATCTTTCAACTTTCCACCCCTCTTTTAACTTCTTCTCCATGGTTGTCAAATTGTTGGCGTAGAACTACTGGATAATTTCTGGAGTGTATCAGTATAAGGCCCTAGCCATCCACTCAAATCCGTAGAAGTTGAATAGCCACTTTATCTCCTCCATCTTATTCAATGAGTTTGTGAGGATCCACAACTCTATTGAATATTTCTGCTAGGTTTGTTGTTGGTGGTGAGAGCAATGCCCTATTCATTTACCTCATGGGCTCCTGGTACTCTCAACTAGATGGTGTGGTTCTCCCTAGGTGAAGTCTGCTCCTGCTCGGCATTTGGTGCCTCCACCTCTGATCTAGACTCACTGCATGCATCTCTAGATTGGGCCTCCTCGGACCCCTCTTTTAATTAAAGCTGCTCTTGGACTCTTGAACTCTTTCCTGTGCTCCATTCTCAGATTGGGGAGCACCGACAGATGTGGTAGTGGCCGCCACGGCCTGGGGTTTGGCCTTTGCCCTAGTGGTTCGAGTCCCGTCAGTATCTCATGTATTGACCCTGTATTCTTCTAATTAACCACTAGGGGAGTTTCCAGCTTGATCGAATTCGGAGGTCTCATCAAGAAATGTCCTCCGAGCACTTGCCTTTGATTCTTTACGTTTCATTGTCATCGTACTTATGGAGAAAAGGGGTTAGAATTATTAATCTGAGGAAAATAAAGCAAGAAAAATTCCTCTATAATTTATCACAGGTCAACAGTACGGGTCGTACCTTGGAGGTACGATTTGTACTAAGATTCGTAATATCTCAAGTCACTATTACACCTCTGAGGTACGACTCGCACCATTAAGGTACGATCCGTACCACGAGTCGTATGAGGATGCCATTTAAAATAATTGTTCTGTATTTTTCCATGACTCATTGTACGATTTGTAAGTTGATTCCACGACCCGTAGGAAGGATCGTGCTAACTTGTGGAGTTAACCCTTTTCAGATTCTTGGTACGATTGCTTGGTACGACTCATAGTAGTAAACCACGAGCCATACTAGGATTTGTACCTCATGATTATTTAAATTTTGTCTTGGAACAGTCCCAACAAGCCATTCTACGATTCGTAGTATGAAACCATGAGTTGTAGGAAGACTTGTGATGCCTGTCCCTACCTTAATTTTGGTTCAGTTTACAGGGGGTTTCAATTTTAGTGTTGGGTAATCAGAATTCCCGAAGTCTAGGCATGCATTTAACATGTTTTACAGTTACCTATTCCTCCCCTTTTTAATTACGACCCGTAACTTAATTTTAATAGTTGAGTGCACAATTTTCACAAGTTCAAGCCCCTACCCAGTCGCACATTGTTCATATCCCTGGTCAATGTCATTTTTAAAATTTTCAAGCATTGCAGGAATTCTCAGGGGTTAACAGGTTTGTATCAAACACACAAGTCATACTTATCAAATTCAACGAGATACACTTACTTGAATGGTGATAATGTCGACTGTCAATCAGAAGTAGGGTTTAGATTGGGAATCTCGGTGTACTCTAAGAAAGGACTTGTTCAATTGGTTTTTGATGTTGAGTTACGGGTGTGAGGGAGTAGTGAGTTTAGGTTTTGAGAGTGTGGGAGAAAGGTACGATTCGTTAGAGCTTATGTAGGTTATAGGGAAGATTTTTTAAAAATATGGGTCGAGTCAGGTCATTTTAAAAGTTTTGACCCGTCATGGCTCATACCACGAGGTGTAAGAAGGCCCTCCGATACGTTCCTTGGACCTGTAAAAGAGAGATTGAGAAACATATTTGTGGACCTACGAGCACATCTTACAACTCGTACTATAGAGATACGATTTGTACTATGACTCATAGATCTTTCTTTCATTATGTTCCAAGCCTTGCATAGTTCATGTCCATAGTGAGTGCTACAACCCGTACAATGAGGTTATGAGTCATAGCACAAGTTGTACCCTGAACTAATACACTAAAATATATCTTTGATTCTCACCATGACTTATGGTATGGCTCGTAAAACCCTCTCACGAGTGGTACTGAGACCCGTAGCACCTACCTGTTTAGAAATTCTTTTACCACGTGTTTTTGTTTCCCCTGCACATTGAACACACATAAGGTAATTTACTTGAGTTTCCTCCCAAGAAGAGCTAGATTTACCGTCGTGGGATGACACAGGTGGTTCAGTTACTCCGAATTCACCAAACCACCACTTCGGTTGAGTCCTAAGAAGAGTCTAATTTAACATCCCGGCACGATGCAAGTCTTTTGAATACTCCGACTTCATCAAGGAACTCGAATTCATCCTCTATTGCTGAGACAACTCTGTATTACTTCGGCTTCTTCATTGACCGGAAGACTTTGAGGTAACCTCTTCTTTATTGCGTCTGAACTTCAACTGGCCAGCCTCCACATCAACTAAGGCTATCCCAGTAGCAAGGAATGGTCGCCCAAAAATGATGTGGACCTCAAAATCAACCTCGCAATCCAGGATCACGAATTCCACTAGGAATATGAATCTATCAACTTTACCAAGCATATCGAACAGGATGCCCACAGGCTTCTTCACATTTCTATCGGCCATTAGTAGCTGTATGGTAGTCGGTATAGGGGCTCCCAAGCCTAGCTTCTTAAACACAACCAATGGCATCAGATTAATGCTTGTTCCTAAATCACAAAGTGCCTTTACGAACTCAACATCGCCAATTGTGCATGAAATAGTGAAGGCACCTGGATCTTCCTTCTTCTGGGAAAGGACCCGTGAGACTATAGCACTGCAATGATGCACATTATCCACAGGCTCATAGCTCACAGACCTTTTCTTCCTGACAAGGTCCTTCATAAACTTGGCATATCTTTCCATCTGTTCCAATGCCTCGACAAATGGTATGTTTATAGATAACTATTTGAGCATTGAAAAGAAGTTCTGAAACTTACCATTCTCCGCTTTCTTCTTCATTCTGTGAGGGAACAGTGGCAGTGGTCTTGGAAGAGCCTTGTAAATTTGTGTAGCTCTTTGATTTTCTCCTTATTCAGCTTCAGGCCAATTTTCAGCATTTGGTGCCTCAGTCAACTCAGCATCCTCATTATGCTCCTTCTCAGCAACAGTTTCTTTATTGTTAATGACACTTTCTTTCTTCCTTTAAACAACAATCGGCAGAGGGGGGCCAACCGCGGTCTTTCCACTCCTAGTCATCACAGCCATGCAATGAAAATCATTCTTTGGATTCTGGATTGTGTTACTAGGTAGTGTGCCCTCTCGACTAGGGTTAATAGATGCTGACAGTTGCACTAGCTATTGTTCGATCTTATTGATAGCCGTAGCATGTGATTCCACTCTCTAACCCATGCTCGATATGTCAGTACAGATGTCTTTTAGTTGATCATCTGTGGACCTCACTTTCTTTAGCATCTCAACCATCATGCTCTCTAACTTCAACTGTCCAGCCTCCCTCTCACGTGCATTAGGCGGCACGTACAATCCAGTTCTATCATTACGGTAATTTTCATTCCTTCTCCAAACTCTCTCATGCTCATAAAATCGGCTTCTATCTCTATACCCATTCTGGTTGTAATTGTCTCTATATTGGTTCCAAACTTGGTTTCCATAACCTTGGCACCAAGTGTATTATCCAGAACCTTGGGCATTGGCTTGAAAAGCCACAACCTAGTTGTCCAAGAAGTTTGCCTCCTCCTCAGAATCTGAGTGGTCCGGCCCTGGCTCCTCCTTTGTCCCCACTGTGTTAACCTTTCTGGCTCTAGCTCCCATGATGTGTTTAGTAAGCAAATCTAATGATGTGCGAATATGAGATAGTTCCTAGTCATGTTCTTCCTCCTTCCTTTGTTGGTCTGCAGTCAAACCAACAACATATGTACCAGCCGTTACTTCTGCTTCGCGGGTGGGCCATGCTCTGGTTGTCTTAGTTACTCTATCTAGAATAGTGGCAGTTTTCTCCCAGGTGTGGCTCATCAGTGCTCCCTCCGCCACTGTGTCTGCTATTGCTTTTGTATTGTTATTCAATGATCTATAGAAAATCTCCAACAGACTGTCATTAGCAATTTTGTGGTTTGTGCACTTGGTCAACTTCTTCATGAACCTCAACCAGGTTTCATGAAGTGCCTTAGTCTTAAATTGTCAGAAATTATAGATTTCATCCTTAAGTTGCAGCATCTTGTAGGGTGGAAAGAATCTCTCTAAGAAAGCTTGCTTAAGCTCCCTCCAGTTGGTAATGGAGTCATTGGGGAACCCTGATAAGCATAATGTGGCTTCCTAGAGAGAGAAAAGGGAAAGAGTCTTAGCCTTATAGCATCCTGGCTGACTCCCGGCAACCTATAAGCCTTGCATATTTCAACAAAGTTCATCAAGTGTAGGTTGGTATCATTAGCTGCGTGATCACTGAACACCACTTTCATGTTCAATAACTGGATCATGGTGCTAGTGATGCAGGCAATAGTGGTGGTACGATAGCTCCGGTTGACTCGACTTCATCAATGTCCGGGTTATCTTCATTGAAGAACTGAGGGACCTATTTTTGGCCTTTGTTTCCCCTTCCATGGAAAGCAGCATTAACAACCTCATCTCGAGCATCCCCCGCATCCTGAAGTGCAGTTTTCTGAGCTAGCTCAGCTTGCCTAGCTTCTTTAGCTATACGGGCATCTCTGTGCTCTTCATTTCCAATCTTTTGTAGTGTTCTTTCGAGTTTGAGATCCAAAGGAATTAGGGGGTTTCCACTCCAATAAGTACATGGCATCACCAAGCGACAACCTGTGGATATCTAAAAATAAAACGAAACATAGTTAAGGTAATAAAAACCCAGAAGTCAAATACAAGCAATTAACCTAATTATAGTCGTATTCCCTGGCAACGACGCCGCTTTTTGATAATTCTCAAACTCAAACTTCTTGAAAAAGTATGAAGCGGTCGTTTTCAATAAAGAATCCAACAAAGAGGTTGGGGTCGAACCCAAAGGGAATAAGGTAAGATCTATACTAAATCCGTTAATTGAACTTTTGGGTGAGTTATCTCCAAATTGGGGGATATTAAATAAAATATTATTAAAAAAAGATTATATTCGTGAATTAAATCAAGATTTGCAAACAACTCGGGTAAGTGTTCCACATGGGTTCATAACTACTTTGGGTATACACACGTGGTCAATCCCAATGCTTACTTGTAGAACTGATAACTAGGATTTATCTAAACAACTGGTTCATCCCTATTGGATGAATTTACTCAATCAATAAGTCAGGTCTCATGAGCGATGTCTAACTAACTATTATTGCAAATTTAACTATCCTACAACCATAACTCAAGTTAATACAATGATCATAAAGACCAAAGCTTTTTTGTAATTCTCTTTTCCTAATCTATACTTCTCTAGGTTCAAGCAAGTAAAGAATTCGGTCAACAAAAATGTTTAAAGATGAAGAGAATACAATAAAAGCGTTTAGCACTGATTTTGAATCACTTTTGTGTAATCCTATTTCGTTAATCCGCCATGGTTCCCACAACCCCTAGTTGTGGAGGTTTTAGCCTCTCATGGTTGTAAAATTATAATTTGCATTCATATAAAATCACATAATTAAATATTTACAACAACAATTGGAAGAAAATCAAATCTGAATATCAAAGAACAATCTCAAGAACAATGTAGAAAATCAAGAATTTGATCCCAAGAATTGCTCCTCAAAACATGATAAAAATTCACAAGAATAATTCTTCATATGACTACCACTTTGTTTCTATCGTTCTCTAACTAAAATAAAACATCAAAGCTATTTATACATACATTAGAAACCATTTCCTAATCTAACAGGGAATTTTCCATTTCTGGTGTCGACTGTTTCATGACTGGACTTACGACCCGTAGAAAGATTGTACGAGTCGTACCTGCTTCTCGTACGTCCTTGGCTGCTGCAAATTTGTCTAAGTGTTGGAAGGATGGTACAACTCGTACCATAGTCCTATGAGTCATACAATGTATCCATGGCTTGGCCATGAGAACTCTGACATCTTCTGAACTTTTCCACGAGTGTTGTAGTACAACTCGCACTATTTGTAGTGTCTGGAGTTCTGCCAAGTATTGAAGAATCTTCTGAAATTCACCAAAATTCATGGTACATGTGATATGTTCATGCTATGATTTGTGAGTCCATCCGTACCAAGAGACTGCCTTTGTGCAATTTTCTCTAAACAATTCCACCACTCCAGTTACGGCTCGTACCATCTTGCTAAGGCTCGTACTGAGAGTCGTATGTTCCCTTCCCCTTATTCTAGTCTTCTGAATTCCATGATGGTTCTTAGTATGGGTCGTACAATCAGGGTAAGCTCGTACCGAAGCTTGTTCTTTAACTGATTTTCTACATTTTAAGCCTCTTTTACACATTTTTTCTCCAACACTTATTTTCTCCAAAATCAATGTATAAGTGCCTCATATCCATATAAACATGTAACACCCCAAATGTTTCTAAGATCAGACCCTAGAGTTAGATGGAGTTCAGTAGAAAGCTAGCAGAAAATTTCTCAGAACGACTTATCCAATGAGTTATGGATTGCTCTAACGGTGCCAAATGAGTCGTTGGAAGAGTTTCATGAAAAATGCAAAGTATGTTTGACACCAGGTGAGGATGGAATGAGTCATTGTGAGAAACAATGACCCATTAGATGGAGCTGTGGTAAGCTAGCAGACCAGACTCCCCAGTAATGACGGGCCGACCAAGTGACGACCCATTGGCTGCTATGACAGATCATCCTAAAGAGTCGTTGGTTGGAGCTTAGAAAGAGGATTGGCTTCGAGATCAGCGATGACGGATGGTTACCACAAACCATTAAGAGATATAATGACCCGTCTAATCGGTCGTTGGAGGGATCTCAGGTTGTGGAGGAAATGGTGATGATGAGAGGAACCGATGAGTCATTGGATCAAGTAACAACTTATCAAGTTGGTCGTTGGATTAAGAAGAAGAACCTGGAGAAGAGGACCCCAAAAGTAACAGACGGTAACCGCGAGCCGTGGTAAGGACTAACGACGCGTGATGAAGGTCGTGGTCACTGACGGGCAGATTTTTTTAATTTTAATCCCAGGGATATGTTGGTAAAATCCTATGCTCCCAGTCCCTAAATGACATTGTTTTGGGTATTGTAAGGGTTGAATTAAAGGGGTTTTCACTAGTCTTAGCCCCTCATTATAAAAACCATCTATAGAAATCCTCTTCTTCTTCTTCCCTCAAGCTCAAGGATCACCTAGGGTTTCTTCAAGGGCTTCAAGGTTAAAGTTCAAGTTGGGGATTCCTTCTAATCAGGTATGTGGGACTTCAACAAGGATCTCCTTTCATCCTTGTGTCCCAATTTATATACTCAAACCCTAATCCCTATATTTCTAGAAAAGCATGTTCTAGGATTTCGATTTGTGGATGAATTCTCATATGCCTCCTATGAGTTATAAGACCCATTATGATTAATAGTCATGTATGATTATGAAATTACATTCAAGAACTCGAATTATATACTTGATATAGGAGTAGTATGATTATAGAATTTTCACCATGAGTTAGCCTAGTACTTCAAATGGGTTTACGTTAATTATTCACATGCTCTTATCATGAACTTTTATCTATGTCTAAAGTATACGCAGATCATATGGGTTCTTGCAGATCTAGAACGTACGTTGTAATATATGTGTTGAAGCATGAAAAGAACTTATGGTCTTTGATGAATGTGAAATATGTACATGTTTTCACTATGATTTTGGATATGTGTTAAAGTATGAATTTGACCTATGGATCTTACATAAATCTAGGGTATACACAATGTGCTATGAACACAGGATTTAAATGTTGTGGATATGCGTAATACCTCAGAAGTTCCTAAGACTAGATCGGGAGGTGCAAAGGGAGATCACCAAAAAAGTTTGGGATTTCCCCTCAGACGACCCAAAAATGAGTTGTTAGAAGAAAGGACGGGCCGTTAGACATGGTCATGATGAAAGGTTGCAGAACTGGATTGGGAAATAATGATTCTCAGAACGACCTGTTGGTGGTTGTAACGAGTCATTGGATTGGAGTCGTGTGAGGCTGGTTTTGACCAGGGAGGAAGCAATGGGCCTTGAGATGACTCGTGGTTGGTAATAACGGGTTGTGGTATGTACCCATTGGGAGGACGTCTAGGTTAGTGATAGTGGTGACGACCGCTCGTAACCACGAGTCGTTGTTTGTTGGAACGACTTGTCCTATTGTGTCATTCTGAGAGATCAGTGACCTGAATTCAGGGTGTAGCAATGGAAGGTAACAAAAGACTGTAGTAGCTCACAATGGATCGTACTGACGTCCGTTGTTAGTGGAAATTAAATTTTTTCAAGAAATTCATTAAGGGTATTTTCGTCATTCCTAAGATCTAGGGTCCTAAACTACACCATTTTAGACTCGAAATAAAGTATTTTATGAAGGGTAAATCTATTCTAGGCTTATTCATATCCATGCATGCCAATTAAAGGGTTTAGAAGGTGATCAAGTTTAGGCTATTTTCAAATTTTCTTTAATTCTTCATTGGGCAATCAGAAGAGTGGTAGAATTAGATCCTATCAGGAATGTAGGGTTATGAATGGGTGAAATCATTCACACCCATGCCTAATCCCTCTCTAAATAACGAAAACTCCTATGTTGATTCTATAGGGTTTTAACCCAATGTACGAAATTCCTAATTTTCTACATGGGTATGATCTAAATATATTTATACTATTGAATTATGATTCATGGGAAAGTTTTACATTGTTTTCAATTATAATCATGTTTCAAGCTTTATAAACTAAAATGCCCATTTATGAGAAGTTCATGAAAGTTGGGATTTATGATGAATGTTCAAGTATATGATGAGATATTACTGATGAGAAGCATGTTTTCAAGTTACCCATGTTGATAATCATGTTTTCAAGTGATCTATGTATTTTAAAGTATTATTTAAAGTATTGGAAATGCCCATATGTTCAAGTATGATTTATGTTTTCACCATTAAGGTTACCACATGGTTTTGGAGTTAAGACTCCCTTTATGTTCAGCTTGTGGTATTGTTTGAGCAAAATGTCCTCATATATGATTTCAGATTTGATATGTATTTGATTATTAAGCTTCGTCTATAGACGATGGTGAGTTTCGTTGAAAAATGATGGATAGCATATGCATATTTTTGGGAGTAGTATCTAGTACCAAGTAGGCTAAGGTTCAGGCGACCCTCTGCCTCAAAACTATGTGACAACGTAAGTTTATACATATCATATATTTTTTGGTACCTCACTTATGAACTATCCCCTGCCCTGATTGGGCCTCGAGCTTGAT
Organism: Datura wrightii; assembly: GCA_035772735.1. Classification (NCBI taxonomy): domain Eukaryota; kingdom Viridiplantae; phylum Streptophyta; class Magnoliopsida; order Solanales; family Solanaceae; genus Datura; species Datura wrightii. The sequence continues at coordinate 59,235,455 of JASDFA010000002.1, read as the reverse complement.
ATCGATATCATGGTATCATTTTTAGCCCTTGCAAGGCTTTGGACGGCTCTACCACTTGAGTGTGATAATTGGGACCACGTAACCTCTATCATGGTATGTAGTTTATAAGACGAGTCTCCCATTGTTCCTCATGAATACAGTCATGCATGTTTATCATTTATGATATCTATATATGTACTAAAGGAGGTTTGACCAAATGTTCAGTTTTACTTATGATTATCAAATTCCAGCTTTGGGTCAATTGATTCAATTATGATGTTATGTTATGTTCAGATCATTATTTCAGAAAATAACATGCAAGCGCTACTCTCAGATTCTTGTTTTGATCATGTTTTATATTATGCATGTTTTAAATGATTTTACTTATTTAAGCGGTTTTACTTACATTACATACTCGATACATTCCACGTACTGATTGCATACTCTATGATGTATCGTTTTATGATACAAACTCCGATCTCTAGAATCAGCCCTGCCACTAGCCAGCATTCGGAGTTAGCAGTAGTCTCTGTCGGTGAGTCCTCATCTGTCAAGGGCCCCTCTTTTATTCAGTTATGTTGGCGTATTTTCAGTTTTAGACTTAGAGAGTTAGTTGGGGTCTTGTCCCATCAAGTCATCTGACTTAGAGGCTTTTCAGACAATAGATTGTACATAGCTTCAGACTCGTGTTATATATTTGGATTATATGTTATGCTAGACTTCCACTATATTTATTATGTTAATTCTTTTACTTTATTTGATTGTGTTAGATTTGTGTTCATGCCATAGGTTGACTTGGAGTCTCTCGGGACTCCTTGTCCAATGTCTCCATCCAGTCCTATGTTCGGGTCGTGACAAAGTTGGTATCAGAGCAATAGGTTTGAAGTGTCCTAGGGTGTTTGAAATTTGTGTTAAGTGGACTCTTTTTCATGGGTGTGAAGGGTGCCACACTTATGACAAAGAGGCTACGAGACGTTTAGGAAATGTTTCCTTTTTTCATGATCTATATCGTGCGGTTAAATGTCTCTCCATCCTTTTAACTCGTCCAATTCGTGATTGTAGAGTCATGCCTCCCCATAGAGTTAACGGCAGAAGGAATAGAAATGAAAATGGCCACGAGGATGGCAATGGGGACGGGCACCAACAAGCCGCACTTGTCCATGAGCACCATGCACCAGAGCCGGTTGCCCATGCTGAATTTAGGGAAACCATTCAGATGCTTGCGCAGGCTTTGACTGCCCAGGTCAACTCACATGTAGTGGCGCATGTTCCGCAGAATGGGAATGTGGTGGCAACATGAGTCAGAGATTTCTTAAGGATGAACCGACCAGAGTTTCTTTTGACAAAGGTGGACGAGGGTCCACATGAGTTTATCAATGAAATTGTGAAGATCACCTAGGTTATGGGGTGAATGTTGTAGAGTATGCTGATCTGGCCTCATTTCAGTTGAAGGGGGTCACACACATTTGATTTAGACAGTGGAAGGATAGTAGGGAAGCCGGAGTAGGCCCTATCAGTTGGGAGGAGTTTCACGTTGCCTTTCTAGATCGGTCTTCCCTCATGAGATGAGGGAGTTGAAGGAAGCTAAATTTGTTAACCTAAAACAGGGTAAGATGATGGTGCAGGAGTATGCCCTAGAGTTCACTCATCTGTCAAAGTACGCCCTAGAGTTCGTGGTTGATCAGAGAGAGTGAGTAAGCAAGTTTGTTCAAGGGGTGGCAGACTATTTAGATAAGGATTGCAGGACCACTATGCTCTATCAGGATATGGATTTCCCTCGGATAGTCCTATATGCCCAACAGATGGAGGCGAAATGTCTGAGGGAGAGAGAGGCCAAGAGGGCTATAATGGACAGTTAAAAGTTCTCTCAGCTGAGGCCAGGTGGTGGGCGTCGATAATAGTCCCACCAAAGATCTTCAACCCTAATATCTTCAGTGATGAGTGTTCCATTTATAGTTCCAGTTTGAGGTAGGTGTGGTTGGGGGCACACGGGTCGGTGCTTTGCTAGTATAGGCGCTTGCTTCGGGTGTGGGGATCCTAGACATATGCTCAGAGATTGCCCAATAGCTAGATAGGGCCATGATAGGGGCCGAGGCCCAGATTCCAATTCAACAGCTCCACCCACACGCCCAGCCCAACTTCTAATTGAGTATGATGATTGCAATTCCCTATTTTTTGTGTGTTTTCCCACAATCGAGGATGAATGTTCCCAAGGGGGAGATATTATAATACCCCAAAAGCGTCTAAGACTAGACCAGGAGGTGGAAAGCGAGATCAATAGAAATGTATGGGATTTCCCCTAAGAAGACCTGTGGTACTAGTCGTTAGAAGAAAGGGTGGACCGTTAGATGTGGCCGTGGTGAAAGGTTGCAGAACTGGATCGTGAAACAACGGGTCTCAAAACTACCAGTTGGTGATGGTAATGAGTCATTGGATTGGAGTCGTGTGAGGATGGTCTCGATCAGTAAGGAAACAACGGGTCTTGAAACGACTCGTGGTTGGTAATAACGGGTCGTGGTATGTGCCCGTTTGGAGAACTTCCAGGTTAGTGATAGTGGTGACGGTGTCTGGTAACCACGAGTCATTAGTGATTGGAACGACTCATCCTGTCCAGTCATTGTAGGAGATTAGAGACCCAAATTCAGCGTGTAGCAACGGAAGGTAAAAACAGACTGTAGGAGCTCACAACAGATCGTAATGACATCCATTTTAAGTGGAAATTCAGTTTTTCTAGGAAATTCATTAAAGGTATTTTTATAATTCCTAAGCTATAAGGTCCTACTCTACGTCATTTCAGGCTCGAAATGAAGTGGTTTATGAAGGGAAAATCTATTCTAGGCTCATCACATCCATGCATAAGGTTTAGGAAGTGATCAAGTTTAGGCTATCTTTAAGTTTTCTTCCATTCTTCATTGGAAAATCAGAAGAGTGGTAGAATCGGATCCTATCAGGTATGTAAGGTTATAATGGGTGAAATCGTTCACACCCATGCCTAATCCCTCTCTAAATCATGAAAATTCCTATGTTGATTCTATGGGGTTTTAACCCAATGTATGAAATTCCTAATTTTCTATGTGGGTGTTATCTAAATATGTTTCTACTATTGAATTATGATTCATGGGCAAGTTTTACATTGTCTTCAATTATAATCACGTTTCAAGCTTTATAAACTAAAACGCTCATTTATGAGAGGTTCATGAAAGTTGAGGTTTATGATGAATGTTCAAGTATGATGAGACATTATTGATGAGAAGCATATTTTCAAGTTACCCATGTTTATAATCATGTTTTTAAGTGAATTATGTATTTTCAACCATGATTTAAAGTATTGGGCAACGCCCACATGTTCAAGAATGAATTATGATTTCACGATTAAGCTTACCACATGGTTTTGGAGTTAAGTATGCCTTTTATGATCAACTTGTGGTATGGTTGGAGAAAAAGCTCCTTATATATGATTTCTAATTTGATATAGATTTGATTATTAAGCTTCATCAATAGACAATGATATGCTTCATTGAAAAATGATGGAGAGCATATGCATGTTCTTAGGAGTAGTGTCTAGCACCAAGTAGGTTAAGGGTTGGACGACCCTCTGCCTCAGAACTACATGCCAACATAGGTTTATACATATCATATATACTTTGGGACCTCCCTTGTGAGCTATCCCCTATCCCAATTGGGCCTCAAGTTTTGTATCGATACCATGGTATCGTCCTTAGCCCTGGCAAGGATTTGGAAGTCTCTACCTACTTGAGTGTGATAGTTGGCACCACGTAAGCTTTATCGTGGTATGTCGGTTATAAGACGATTCTCCCATTGTTCCTCATGATTACAGTTGTGCATGTTTATCATTCATGATATCTATATATGTTCTAAAGAAGGTTTGATCCAATGTTCAGTTTTACTTATGATTATCAGATTTCAGCTTAGGGTCAATTAATTCAGTTATGATGTTATGTTATGTTCAGACATGATTTCCTAAAATAGCATGCAAGGCCTACTCTCAAATTCTTATATTGATCATGTTTCATATTATTCATGTTTTATATGATTTTACTTATTTAAGCGGTTTTACTTACCTTGATACTCAATACATTTCACGTACTGACTGCATACTCTATGATGTATCGTTTTATGATACAAGCTCTGATCTCCAGACTCAGCCCCGCCACAAGCCATCTTTCAAAGGTAGCATTAGTCTCTGTTGGTGAGTCCTCCTCTATTGAGGGCTCCTCTTTTATTCAGTTATGTTGCCGTATTTTCAGTTTAGACTTAGAGAGTTAGTTGGGTCTTGTCCCGTCAACTCATCAGACTTAGAGGCTTTTCAGATAATAGATTGTATTCAGCTTCAGACTCGTGTTGTATTTTTGGATTATATGTTATGCTATACCTCCACTATGTTTATTATGTTAATTCTTCTTCTTTATTTGATTGAGTTAGATATATGTTCATGCCATGGGTCGACTTGAGGTCTCTCGGGGCTCCTTGTCCCATATGTCAATCCGGGCCTATGTTTGAGTCCTGACAATATGTTTAAAGTATGATCTGAATCTATCGGTGTCTCATGAATGTAGAATGTATGATCTAAACGATGATTTGGGACTATGATGATATGAATTTTGATGATAATGCCTGAGAATGATCATTTAGACTTTTGTGCTTGTTGTTAGTAGAAAGTAGCCTTAATCATCTCTAAATAAACGTAGTATGATGTTGTTAGGTGAATGCTCATGTCTCTAATTAGCTGAAGTACTAGACGAACGATATCAGACTAGTGACCTCCATGTTCTAGTTTACCGAGACTCTCCATAGCCGAGAATGTCTCCCTCAGTCAGTCAGAATGTTTTTGATAGTCTAGTCAGGGATTCTCCATAGCAGAGAATGTATACTTTAGCTCAATTTGGGATTCTCATTTGCAGAGAAGGTCTCCCTTAGCTTAGTCAAGGATTCTCATTACTAGAAAATGTTTCCCTTAGTTCAGTTTGGGAGTCTCAATAGCAGAGAGAGTCTCCCATAGTCAGTAAGGAACACTCCATAGCAGAGAACGTCTCTGTTAGCTCAGTCCATGATATCAGTTTATCTCAGCTCTGTATAGATTTAGACTTCATTTTAAATCCAATTTAGTAGAATTTAGACTCAATTATCAGCAGATAGTTAGGACAGTGTATGATATCAATTACAGCTTCAGTTCTCAGCATATGTACAATACATGACCCTTATGCATCAGTTTGATGATACTTCAGTAAATGTTTTCAAATAAAAGCTTCGTGTCAATGCATACGTATATCTCAGACAGGGTCATTGTATTTAAGCTCAGCTATATATTTAGTGATGTATTCGGTTTACTTCCCTCTTGTATACTTCCATGTTTATTTTATTTACGCTTCCCGCATACTTAGTACATTCAAAGTACTTACCACATACTTTATGTGCTATATCATTTATTGATATAGATTCAGGTTTCCAGACTTAGCTGCGTGGTTAGATACACTCCATTCCCATCTCAGCTGCTTTTGGTGAGTCCTTATCTCTCGAGGACGCTATCTATGTTTTCTACTTTCACTTGTTCTTCAGTTTTCAGACTTTAGGAGTTAGCTGGGGGCTTGTCCGAGCAACTCATCAGTGTCGTAGAGGCTTTCAGACATGTGTAAATTGATGCAGTTTATGTATCAGAGTTTTATTAGATTATTTCATATGTATCAGTTATTTTCCGCTCAATTATGACTCTGTTAGTTGTTGTCTTGTTAATGTTATGCTATGATCATGCTATGGTACGACTTGGAGCCTCTGGGGGTTCCTTGTCCTGTTTCTCAATCTAGGCATATATTCTGATCGTGACAAACTTGGTATCAAAGAAAAGGTTTAAAGTGTCCTAGGGTGTCCGAAAGCCACATTAAGTAGAGTCTTTTTGATGGATGTGATGCGTGCCACTCTAATGACAAAGAGGTTACAAGACGTTTTAGGAATGTCCCCTTTTCTGCATTATTCTTATCGTGCATAAAGTATGAAACTCTAACACTTCCTCTCGTGACTCATGCTTTATGCGCTCGTAGATAATGCCTCCTAGGTGAGCGAATGGGAGAAGAAATGGTAATGGGCACTAGTAAGCCCCACAAGCCCTAGGGAACCCGATGGACAACCATGTTACTCATGTCGAGTTCAGGGCAGCCTTTCACATGTTGGCATAGGCCATGACCACCTAGATTAATCAAAAGATGATGGCTCCTGTTCCCCAGAATGGGAACGTAGCGGCAGTTAGGGTAAGAGACTACCTCAAGATGAACCCACCTGAATTATTACGGTCAAAGGTGGACGAGGACCTGTATGAGTTTTTAGAGGAGATCTAGAAGAGCACATAGATCATGGGGGTGACGGGAACAGAAATAGAAGACTTATCCTCTTACCAGCTGAAAGGAGTCAGTCACATATAGTTTTGGGAGTAAAATGATAGTCGGGGAGTTGGAGCAACCCCTGTGAGTTGGGATGAGTTTATGACTGATTTCCTTGATAGGTTATTCCATAGGGAGTTAAGGAAGGCAAAGGCGGTAGAGTTCATCAACTTGAGGCAAAATAGCATGACTGCCCAGGAATATGCATTGGAGTTTACGCAGTTCTATGCACTAGAGATGGTAGCCGATCAGAGGGCTCGTGTGTGTAAGTTCGTGAATGGAGTCTCAGACTCCTTGATCAAAGAGTGCAACACCAATATGCTGCTCAAGGACATAGACTTTCCACGTTTGGTGATATTCGCTCAACAAATAGAAGCGAAAAAGGTGAAGGAAAAAGAGAGAGAGGCCAAGAGGGCCAGGACAGGAGATTCAGATTTTTTCCCTCAGAGGCCGAGTGGTAGGCATTAGTTATACCCCTAGCAGAGATCATCAACCCCAGCACCTTTGGCAACAAGTGTTCCGTACATCCCTAGGGTAAGGGAGATTTCCTATCCAGCTTGTAAGAGTTGTGGAAGCACCATTTGGGAGAATGCATGGTTGGCTCAGATGCTTGTTTTTGGTGTAGCAAGTTGGTTAATAAGCACCGAGATTGTGCAAAAAATAAGCAGGGCGAGAGTAGAGCCTCATCCACCTCTTCATTAGCTCCTGTGAACCGCCCATTTTAGCAGTGGGCATCATCTAGCGTAGGTGGCGGACAGTGTCAAAACCGCTCCTACTCCTTGGTAGCACATCAAGATAAGGGAAAGTCACCATAAGTAGTCACAGTTATGTTATGAAATTCTTTTGTTAATCTATGTATGTTGCTAGCCCTAGAAGCCCAGTATTGAATAAGAAGCTTTGTGATGTTTGTTGAGAAGAGTTGATGAGGTGTGGTTTGAATAGTTGTGAGTATAAGGTTTGAGTGAATGTTACAGGTTGAGAAGACGTCAAGAGTTAGTGGTGTATCCCCAACCTTAAGAAAGATTTGGGAGCCTTAGAATGATGGATTAAAGCTAAGGGGGAGATGGTAAGCCTATGAGACAAGTCGAATCTTGAGTATGCTAGTAGGGGAGTTCCGTCCCTAACAGTTACAGTATGTCAATCCCTTCAGGTTCAGATAATTCCTCTTGTATTTCAGTTAAAGGTATGCTCTACCCAGTCTTATGTGAAGACTTCCAGAATATCTAGATAGCCGCTTCAGACAGTGATGCTAGTCTTACCCTATGAATCCATAAGGCTCATATTCATGTGATATACCAACTATGTGTGTTAACTCATGCCTTCCAGTATGTGCTGCTCGAACTCAGTCTTTAGGAGTTTTTTAGTAGCCCAATACATAAGGGTACCTCATGTATGTGCTCAGTTTTAGATGTCGTGAATGTGAGTCCTTCACTTTTAGTTAGACCAGATATCAAGAATTCTAGCTCAGTGTCAGAAAGCCATTTGAGAATGATAGCTTAGTCGTATTAGATCAATGCTAGTTAGAGGGAAAGAATCCTTCTTAGTGTTCTATTTAGTTCCATGTCTTTCAGTCCCTCTCACACCTTAGTATACATGTACTATTTAGATATTCAGTTCAGATATGTAAGATCATCCTGGAGTCAGATACACCATCAATTTAAGTTGTAAATGCTCAGTATTTGGGATATCAGTTCTTTCCCTAGTTTTTCAGTGTGTTTAGCCTACATTCAAGGACGAATGTTCCCAAAGGGGAGATATTGTAACATCCCAAAAGTTTCTAAGACCAGACCCCAGAGTTAGATGGAGCCCTGAAGAAAACTAGGAGAAAATTTCTCAAAACGACTCATCCAACGAGTAGTGGATTGCTTAATGGTCCATCAGATGAGTCCTTGGAAGAGTTTCAAGAAAAATGCTATGTATGTTTGACACCATGGGAGGATGGAATGAGTTATCTTAGGAAACAACGACCCATTAGATGGAGCCATGGTGAGCTAGCAGACAGACTCCCCAGTATCGATGAGCCAAGTGATGACCCATTGGTTACTATGATGGGTCATCCTAAAGAGTCATTGGTTGGAGCTCAGAAAAAGGATTGGTTTCGGGATCAGTGATGACGGACGGTTACCACGAACCGTTAAGAGAAACAATGACCTGTCCAATCTATTACACTCTGAAATTTTTTTTGGTGATTATTTGATGTTTGTATTGTAGTTTAAGGTATGTACGGGTTGTATATTGGTCATAGATGACCATGGAAATGTGTACGAGCGTAAAAGCAATGAGTATGTGAAGTTCATAAGTAATGTCAAATTTAAATAACCATATCTCCAAATATCTAATGAATTAGAATCCACACGACCTATAAAATTAATGGTATTTGAGTCTAGTTTAAAGAACATCAAACCGCTCGTCAATCGAAATTCGGAATAAAATGTTATAGACGATTTACGGTGGCACTATCGGGTGAAGTGGCCACCGCCCTAAGAACGGCCACCGCCCAAATACCTTTATATTTTAAGTCTTAAGTTATGAGATCATTTTCAACTTTTCCAGATTTTAGGTTCTTGCTTATCCTATGGAATCCTCTAAAATTTCCAGCAAACAACTAAGGAGAACACCAAGCTAAACTTCATTAAAACTAAAGCTAAGTGAAGGGGAGCTATCATAAAGAGAAGGTGGTGTGTTGGTGACTGTTTTGGCTGCACTTGGACAATGTTTCTGTGGCGAATTTTCTGCATCTTTAAATCAGTTCTATGCTACATATATGATCCCTCTTTGTAGGGATTAAAAACAAGTATAAAAGGTAATAATTCTACTACTAACCTTGCTTGAATTCTTGATTAAAAGACTAGAAGTTGGAGGTGTGTTTGGTCTGTTGGTGAACAATTTTTGCTGCGTCTTGGACAGCAAGGTTGCTGCGTTTTTGGAAAATTAGTTGAGGTTAATTACTCCTATTTTTAACCAAGAACAGCCCCCATAAAAAGGTAAGAATTTCTCCCCTTTTAAACCTCTCAAATTGCAAAGAACAAAGCTGGAAATTGGTAGCTAACTGAGCTGCTGATGAACTGTTTGTGAGCTGAGTTTTGCTAGTTTTCCTTGGGATTTTTGACTGTTTATTTTGATTGAATCATGCTTCCTATTGAGGGGAAGAATTATATCATAAATAATGTAAAAATTTCCTCTTGTTTCTCCCTCAAAAGTTAGTGAAAACTAGTTGAGAAAATGGCTAAATGTTGTTGATGTTGCCATATGTTTTTGTTGCTATTGTGACTGCCTTTTGTTAGTTATTTTCGGCTTCACTCGCGCTAGATATTAAGCTTGTTGTTGTCTTCTAAAACCACTAGATTAAGGAGGTCGAAGGCTGATAATTGAAATAGAAAATTGGCTAGAGAAAAGTTCTTCGGAGAAAGGTATGTAAGGCGCCCCGTCCATTGTTCTTTTAAGCACGATTCATGCGTTGTGAATCGAATGATCCAGAAACCTCTTTAATAGTATTGAGGAATTATGTTAAGCTTCATTTAAGCTTTAACGATTCATGTTTTATTGAGGTTAAATGTTAATATTAGGCCTAGCCGAAGTGAGGCATCTAAAGTGTAATATTATGTTGATTGTTGTCGTAGTTGTACATTGAGTTGGAGACCCCTTAGCATGGGAATTGTTAGCTGGTCCTTACTGTAGGTTATGTGTATATATATTTGATGTTAAATATGTTTAAAGGTCTGGTTGCTAACTGAAATTGGTGAAAGAGCCAAGATGATGACGTGTAAAAGATTTTAAGCCAAGTAAAGACACCACAAGATATTAAGTGTAAATGAGCTTATTTAATTAGGATTGCCTGGTTATGGTTGTCCTTTATCTTATGTGCATGTTATGAAATAGGCCAGGCCAAGGAGAGATTTCATTTGTGTGCTCTTGGTTGTGAAGTGATAATATGGTGCCATCCTTTAATCCAATTGTATCATGTTGAGAAGTGTTGATTTGTCACACCGAGTTCTTTTTTAACCCGGTAGGAGGGAGGTTGATTGAGTGAAAATTTTGTATTTTTTATGAGTTTGGACTGCTTCGCATCTCCTAGGTTTCCCTTAGCTAAGCGTCTCCATGGGTTGATTTTATTTTGTTTACCTGAGGACATGCAAACATGCTAAGTTGAGGGTGTTGATGTGCTGTGAATTTACCGCACTAACAACACTTAAAACTCTATGAATGTGCATGACTTTAGGTACATTTATGTGGATATGACGTGTTTTGATAGTTTTGTAGGTAAAAGCAAGTTGGGGGAATAAATGTTGAGAAAATGGACAGAACACAAATAAAAATGCCTTAGACGAGCTGAACTACGGACGATTGGTCCTTACCACGAGCCGTCCTAGTCAGCCATTGCATGTAATTCAGAGAAGTTGTTAAGTAGAGTGCAAAGCAATGGCTGAAACCCACGGATCGTACTAGCTTACAACGGACAGTTCTGATGGGCCGTGGGAAGATATAGAGAGAATGTCAAACTGAAGTCTCATATGACGGATGGTTACTACAGATCGTGTGAAACTACAACGGACCGTCCTGTCCGGTCATGGAAAAAATTAGAAAAGAATTACCAAGAGCAAGCTACATCCAACGGACAGACAGGACGGGCCATACTTTATAGGGACGGGACGTTATGAGTAATCGTTCCTATAGGTTCAAAAACAATGATCAGGAGGCCAGGATATAACGGACTATACCAACAGCTCACAGGATCTTACAACAATTCATTGTTTGAGGCTAGATACTGAAAGGAGACAAGTCGGAGGGAAGCAACATCTAGAACAATGGACACTCTAACGACCCGTTGAAGCTACCAACGGACCATGGAAACTTCCGACACCAAAATCCTAGTTGATTTAGGAAAGGATTTGTTTCATGTCTATAAATAATTTTTTTAGGTTTATTTTACAAGTTATGCAATTTTACAGCTTTTGAACAGTATTTTTGGGTGTTGTTGACTACCGTTAGGGTTTGAGAAATGAAGTTTATAATTTTGTTCTCTAATTTGGAAGATTAAAATAACCTTGGATTGTTGTTCTTTGATTTTGGTGATTCATTCAATTCAAGTGGTTTACTTCTACGAATCTTTGCAAGTTACAATAATGATTTTTTCCATATTTTGTGATTGTAATCATACAATCATGAGTATAAAAACCTATAACTAGGGTTGTGGGAACCATGATGAATTAACACATATAGGTAAAAATACTTAGTAATTCTTGAACGGGGTTTATGCATGTATTATTTTTTCCTTCGTTTTAATTGCTTCTTAATATTTGCAAACATTGGAAACTTCCTTATTCTTTCTCACTGGATCAAGGGAGTAATGAATAGGAAAATGAACTAATAACAGATATTTTAGGCTATCAACCTCATCTAATAGCTTGACCTTGTCTGGAAATAGCTAATCCGATATTAAGAGTAAGGGCTAATTAAGCATACACTCGTATAGGGATTAAATGGCGTGGTGATAATTATCTAGATAGGGGACCAACCATTTAGGTGAATTTAATTTACCAATATTGCATGCTAAATACCTTAATAAATCACTAGTATAAAAAGCCTTGTGGTTATGAAGTCATGGGGAACATAATCCTAGTCACTTTGTTGATTTAATACAACCAAAATTGACTTAATAATCTGCTACTCTGTAAATTTGTTTATTATTTTATGTTTCAAACCTTTCCCCCAAGGAAATAAGTCGATAGTACTAGCTAAGCGCATTAACTAAAGTTCTCATCATATTCCTCGTGGGATTAGACCCCAACCCTGGTTGGGTTCTATATTTGACTTCGACCCCTTTATATCTCATTTACGAGGTGTAATTTTGGCGACATCATGTTGCTATGGTGAATTTTCTTCATTTTTAAAGTTTTTCTAAGCTACATATATGTACCCTCTTTTTAGGGATTAAACACAAGTATAAAAGGTAAGAATTCTACTACTAACCTTGCTTGAATTCTTGATTAAAAGACTAGAAGTTGGAGGTGTGTTTGGTGTGTTGGTGAACTATTTTTGCTGCGTTTTGGACAGCAAGGTTGATGGATTTTTGGACAAGAAGTTGAGGTCAACCACTCTTATTTTTAACCAAGAAAAAAACCCCAGAAAAAGTTAAGGATTTCGCCTCTTTTAAATCTCTCAAATTTCAAAGTGAAAAGTTGGAAATTGGCAGCTAAGTGAGTTGTTGAAAAATTGTTTGTGAGCTGACTTTTGCTCGTTTTCCTCAGGATTTTTTGCTTTTTATTTTTCTGGAATCATACTTCATATTGAGGTAAAGAATTATAAAACTAAGGTAAAAATTTCCTCTTGTTTCTCCCTCAAAAGTTAGTGAAAACTAGTTGAGAGAATGACTAAATGTTGTTGATGTTTCCATGTGTTGTTGTTGCTATTGTGACTGCCTTTGGTTAGTTATTTTGGGCTGCACTTATGCTACAGATTAAGCTTGTTGTTGGCTTATAAAACCACTGGATTAAGGAGGTTGAAGGCTGATCACTGAAATAGAAAATTGGCTAAAGAAAAGTTCATAGGAGAAAGGTATGTAAGGCGCTCCGTCCACCATTCCTTTAAGCACGATTCGTGCGTTCTGACTCAAATGAGCCAACAACATCTTTAAAAGTCTTGAGGCATTATGTTAAGCTTCATTTATGCTTTAAATTTTCATGTTTTATTGAGGTTAAATGTTAATATTATTCCTAGCCAAAGTGAGGCATCTAAAGTGTGATATTGTGTTGATTGTTGTCGTAGTTGTACATTGAGTTGGGGACGCCTCAGCGTGGGCATTGTTAGCTGGTTTACTGTATGTTATGTGTATTTATATGTGATGTTAAATGTGTTTAAAGGTCTTGTTTCTAACTGAAATTGGTGAAAGAGCCAAGATGATGACGTGTAAATGATTTTATGTCAAGTAAAGACATCACAAGATATTAAGGGTAAACGAGCTTATTGAATTAGGATTTCCTGGTTAAGGTTTTCCTTTAGCTTATGTGTATGTTAACAAATAGGCCAGGCCAAGGGGATATTTCATAATCCCTTTCCCTTAAGCCGAAGGACAAGCTAGCGAGTCTCCGAGCTCTAATGTCCTTTGAACACGATCTATAAGTCTTGTTAAAACTCTTAGGTCATCCGTAGTTCCTTATGATTTGAACATATTTTGAATACATGCATTTAAGTGCTATTTTCTAGCTTTATATGTTATATGTGCTCACTTGCAGTTATGCATTACAAAGGACGCCTATGCAAGCCATATATTTAGTATTCATCATTTCTATGCTATACGTGTTAAGTTGGTCCAGTATAAGCCGTATCGGCTCCGTGTATGATTTTGTTTAGAATTATTGATTTTACACCGGTGTGGTACATCGGCTGGAGGTATTTTTATTTTATCCCGATGTGGTACACTGGCCGTACGGATGGATTTTACCTCGTTGTGCTATACTGACTTGAGGAATTTTTATTTTTACCCCAGTGTGGTACACTGGCTGGACGAATTTCATGATATAGTTTTAGGTTTCCAAACTCAGCCGCATGGTTAGATACACTCCATTCCCATCTCAGCTACTTGTGGTAAGTCCTCATCTCTCAGGGATGCTATCTATGTTTTCTATTTTCATTTGTGCTTCAGTTTTTAAACTTTAGGAGTTAGCTGGGGGCTTGTTCCAACAACTCATCTATGTAGTAGAGGCTTTTAGACTTGTGTAAACATATTCAGTTTATGTATCAGAGTTTTATTAGATTATGTCTTATGTATCAGTTAGATTCCACTCAATTATGACTCTGTTAGTTGTTGTCTTGTTAATGTTATGCTATGATCATGCCATGGTCGACTTGGAGCTTCTTGGGGTTCCTTGTCCTGTATATCGATCCGGGCCTATGTTCGGGTCGTGACAAAACATACATAAGTCCATGCTATTTTCTCAGTTTTAAGGATCGTAAGTGATGTAAACTCATAGCACATCACACCACTATATGTCAAATCAACAAGGCGAACTCCTAGTCATGCAAGTCAATGCACATCCTTCACCAACTCTTACTTTCCATCTCCCACATGAGAAACACTCTCCATGGATAGCCTATTAAGGGCATCCGCCATTGTATTTGCCTTTCTCAGATGATAACGGACACTCATGACATAATCCTTAAGTAGCTCTAATCATCTCCTTTGTTGCAAATTCAAATCTTTCTAGGTGAACACATACTGTTGGCTCTTGTGGCCTGTAAAAACATCCATATGAACCCATACAAAGAGTTCCTCCAAATCTTCAATGTGTACACCACCACTGCAAATTTCAGGTCATACGTCGGGTAATTCTTCTCATGAGTCTTAAGCTGCCTAGACACATATTGAATGACTTTACCATGCTGCAGCAACACACACCCAACACCAACCCTAGAGGCATCATAATACACAACGAATCCATCTGCACCCATAGGTAGGGTCAATACTGGGCCTGAAGTGAATCAAGTCTTTAAATCCTTAAAACTCTTCTCACAGGCATCCGACCATTGAAACATGACTTTTTCTTGGGTTAGCTTAGTCAACGGTGCTGCAATGGATGAAAATCCTTCAAAAAACCTCATGTAATTGCCAGTTAAATCCAAGAAACTCCTACTATCCGAAGGACTAACTAGTCTAGGCCAATTCTGTACAGCTTCTATCTTTTGCGAATCAACCTACACACCCTAACTTGACAACACGTGGCCCAAAAATGCTACCGAGTCCAACCAAAACTCACACTTGCTGAATTTAACAAATAGCTAGTAATACTTGAGAGTCTGTAGCACAATCCTGAAATGAGTGGCATGCTCCTCCTCCTTCCGAGAGTATATGAGGATGTCTTCTATGAAGACAATCACGAACATATCCAGGTATGTCTTGAACACCCTGTTATTAAATCTATAAAAGTTGAAGGAGCATTCGTTAGTCCAAAAGACATAACGGTGAACTCATAGTGACCATACCGAGTCCTGAAACCTGTCTTAAAAATGTCACTCACCCTAAATCTGAGCTAGTGGTAACTGGACCTGAGATCTATCTTTGAGAAGTACTTAGCACCCTGGGGTTGGTCAAACAAGTAATCAATTATGGGGAGGGGATACTTGTTCTTAATAGTGCCTTGTTAAACTTTTGAAAGTTAATGCACTTTTAAAGAGAACCATCCTTCTTTCAAACAAAGAGAACTGGTTCACCCCACAAGTACTTTCTAGGTCTAATGAATCCTTTTTCTAAAAGATCCTTCAACTACTCCTTCAGCTCTATTAGAGCCATTTTGTATGGAGGAATAAATATAGGTAGCGTATGGGAAAGAAGGTCAATACTAAAATCAATCTCCCGCTCGAGAGGGACTCCTAGTAGATCATCTGGGAAAACCTCCAAATACTCACATACAATAGGGACAGACTGAGGAGTCGGGGTTTCAGATGTAGCATCCTTAACCTGAATTAGATGGTAGACACAAACCGTGGAAATCATCTTTCAATCCCTAAGATAGGAAACAAAGTGACCTCAAGTACTGCTGAACTACCCTTCAATTCTAGGACCAGCTCATCCGAAAATCGAAACTCTACTGTACAGGTTGTTCTTAATAGTGACCTTGTTCAACTGTTGATAGTTAATGCACTTTCAAAGAGCACCATCCTTCTTTCAAATAAAGAGAATTTGTTCACCCTATAGGTACTTTCTAGGTCTAATGAATCCTTTTTCTAAAAGATCCTTCAACTGCTCCTTTAACTCCTTCAGCTCTGTTAGAGCCATTTTGTATGGAGGAATAGATATAGGTACCATATGGGGAAGAAGGTCAATACTAAAATCAATCTCCCGCTCGAGAGGGACTCCTAGTAGATCATCTGGGAAAACCTCCAGATACTCTCATACAATAGGGATAGACTAAGGAGTCGGGGTTTCAGATGTAGCATCCTTAACCTGAACTATATGGTAGACACAACCCGTGGAAATCATCTTTCTGGACTTAAGATAGGAAACAAAGTGACCTATAGGTATGGCTGAACTACCCATCTATTCTAGGACCGGCTCATCCGAAAACCAAAACTCTACTATACAGGTTATACAATTTCTAAGGCATAACCTGCATGCAACCAATCCATACCAAAGATAACATCAAAATTAGTCATGTCTAACTCTACTAGATCGGCTGAGGTGACTTTTTCAAGGACTTTGACAGGGAAATTTCTGTATACCCCTCGTTCCACTTTCCATGAGTCAAAAAATGTAACAATAGATAAGAAAACTAGAGAGCTAGAGCAAAATACTTGTAGCGAGTAAAGAATGATTTCACTTTAAAATAAAATAGTACGAGTTGTAAAAGCGTAAGAGCTATATAGAACCACCTTTGGCCGGTCGCAAATCTTCCCATCCTCCACTTAGTTGTCTCAATTACTTCGATCCTGAACTACATCCAGCCAAGTATTCTTTCCCTTACCCTTTCGGTCGAGCACAACCTCCCGAGCGCGCTATAACTGAGTCACCGACTGGAATAGAGACTGATAAGGGCTCCAATAGGATTTTGAGACTGACTTTGAAACTACTAGCAACATAAGGAGTCACAAAAGATAAAGTATCCCCTGGATCTAATACTACATATACATCAAGATGAAATACTCGCAACATACGATAATGTCCAAAATACACTCTTCTTTTACAAAAGAGCGTAAACAGTCGTTTTATCAATATAAATATCCCGATGGATGTCGGGGTCAATTCCCATAGAGAATTGAGTCGATAATTCAAGAGTTATAAACTAGTTCAGACTAAAACGCATAATTGTTCAACATTTTAAAAGTAAAATTGGGGGAAATTAAAGGGAAATAACTAATTAATTCTAAATTAAGACTAATTGGGGGGAATTCGAATTGAAGCAATCAAAAGTGATATGGCTAGGGGCATTCTAAAGATGAGATCACAACTAAATCGGGAATTTCTTCAATGCCTTAGAATCATAATTAGCATAGACGGAAGTGGATAATTCACATTCTCTTATTTTTCAACAATAAGAATGTTTATGCCTTGGGTTCTTTCAAACCCCAAAGTCAATTCAAGTTATCAACAATATAAGCTTGAGGAAGGACTAGCTATTTCTAACCTTGACCTTTAATGGAGTAAGAATGTGAGTTTTAACTATCTATAGCTTAATCCCACACACAAACCCTCAAATTCTTCACTATTATCCTCTCACCCAATTCGCACCTTTCTCTCTCAAGCAAAATCAAGAAAGTAAAGCACAATTCATGTTTGCAAACCATCAATTTTAGCAATTATAACTTGAGAGAAGATAATAGATCTAAAATTTGAATAAGAATCATAGAGAAATTTATCAAAACCCAATCAAATTAATAAACCCACAATGAATATACCTCTAGCTAGAAAATTAGTTAAGCATATTTAAAGGTAGAGGAAAGATACAAAGAGGATTCCCCTCAAATTCATCACATTAGCTTCACAAATTTGCTTCATAGTGGTGGAATTTCCCCAAAATAGGTTAAAGAAAAAGAATAAGAAAATCACTACCTAACTCTACAATTATATGGTGAGAGGATTCTCCCCAAAAATTCTATGAACAAGATGAAGTCTAGATGAATGAATTGTTGATTCTTTGCATGGTGTAAAATGAAAGCTACGTAAATATCTGTACTTTCTTGTATACAATTTTCCCCTAATGCCCATTATGCTTTTAGATACTTTGGAGACCTTTCTAGATCTTTTTTTCGTTCATTGGACGGCCTCACCTGCGAAGCACCGACTTTTAGCTGGTGCCAATCCGCGGAGCGCCGACTGTCCGCCGCCCCAAAACAACCACAACTAGTGGCCACTGGCAATTCAATTGGCGTTTAGCCAGTGCCCAACCGCCAACCGCCGGTTTAGTAGCTTGTATAGGTAGTAACTTTGGCATGTGCTCGTGTTTTTCCCTTCCGCAACCATGTTTAGCTAATTTAAAGCATGTCCTTGCACCTCATTTTGATCTCAAATCTTCCATTATCTTAGTCTCCCCTCCTTCATATGCTAACACTTCAAATTACATCTCAAACATTATGTTTTACTCGATTTCATACTTTCTCTACTCACATGAAGTGCCTACAAAAAAATAAAGAGAAAGGGCATAAAATCCCATGAAAGACTTGAAAACTACACAAAAAAGTCATGCTTAGGAGCCTAATGAGTTGGTAAATTTCCAACTCATCAAACCCCCAAACATGAAATATTGCTTGTCCTCAAGTAATGCAATTCTTTACAGTTGAGCAAATAAACAACATGCTATATATCTAATTTTTTGTATCAAGGGCCAATCAAGACATTATTCACAATAGGACATTGCTAAAGCTTAGAGCACTACAGTAGTTGTACCCAAAATCATCAAGCCTCAAGACAACCCAACATTATACACCAACTTAAGAAAAAGAAAAGACTCAAACCATGTTGCACACGCTTCAATAGGTAACCATAATCATTATACATATCTTGCATGCAATTCGTCAATTCAAACAAGGGGCGTAGTTCATCGAAACAAGTTCAGATAGCATCCCAAGTCATTGACAATTCATATTCAAAGCTTGCCTTAAAGTTCGCTACCCGCTTTCCTCAATCATACCTCTCTTTTGAAAACAATTTAAACATGTACCGAGGAAGCGATATCACTCACAAGAAGAGAGAATACCAAATATTTTTGAGCATTTCACACATAGGGATTATAAGAAAAGACAAATGCGCTCACTCTCACAAGGAATTTCAAGTGCATAAACATTGACCCATAAGCTTTCCTTTCATTTATCTCGCTGCTAATGTAGTGTTGCTACACTCAAAATCAATTTGGACTTGTGCGTCATAATGAAGTCTAGGAGTAAGCGTAGGAAACAAATTTAGGTATAGTAACTAAAGCCTCCCTAATGGGTTTATAAAAACATGTAACATCCCATCATCTTATTGAGATCACTCAACCTTATTTCTCCTTGTACATCATCTTTATCTATTGTGTAATACAACCTACCCTTATAACACCTACGGAATTCACATTTTAGCCTTATATATTCAAGAGATAGCACTTTTTTTACTATTCTTTCTCTCTTTATAATTCAAAGTCTTTAAACCCATCCATTTATTCATTTCAGCTTAATTTTGGTGCTACCTTACATAGAAGCTCTAATCTTTCCCCTACTCTTGCAAACCCCCAAACTTAGGCTTTTTCCTCATTTCACATTCATTTTATTATCGCTTCCATTTCATGGGCTTCAAACCTTGTTTTTCATTGTTTTATTAATAGAAATTAGGGAGGATGGGTGCCAAAGAGAAGGATTAAAAATGTTCATTAGGCTTGTAATGTGGTTTCCAAGAAAGGGTCCAATGCCCAAATGTTGGCTATCAAAGATTAATATTCGAGGAGGTCATTTTGTGTCAAGTGACTAACAAAATAGGGCCTAAAATCATGTTCTAAGTGCTGCCCCATCTATCATGACGCCTTGAATCACACATAGGGCAAGTTCTAGTCAATCATGCATACACAAGAATTAAGACGAAAACCTCACCGTACAAGGCATCACAATCGAAGGAGTTCACACACTTACCTTCATCACATTAACAGAATGAATTTTAACAAGCTAGTTACGAATCAACAAGCCAAGCAAGGAATGCATAATTTATGACAAGAGAGTGCTCAATTTTCACTTTTGAATGCCCTCCTTTTCATTTCAACACTCATGCACAATGCCAAGCAAGAAATGTTGGTGGTACCTCATCAAACAAGTGCAAAAAGACTCAAAAAGACTCTAAACTTGACATTTTCCCTTAAGAAAGTCACCTCTCAATTTATCGTTGAAAAGTGCCAACCCGGCTCGACAACAAAAATAAAAGACTAAGAAAATGCTCCTTAGGAAAGAACCGTAGTATAAAGAAAACCCTTGGAGTTTATTCAAAGACTACTATCTAAAAAACACGATACTACTTGCAAGTAATGACGAATTTCCCTTAATAATACCATCACCCAATCTATCATAGGGCCATATCGTGCATCACTTAATGAGTGGGTTACTCAGAATTCACCCCTTAACACAAATAAAGCATAGTCCTCTATTCTCATGGTTAAACAAAGTTAGGAAGGAATAGGTGAAAGAACTCCCTGGTATAATGGAGGCATTTTCCTTAGAACTGTGTGCATTGTAGAACCACTTCTTTAGAACCTCCTCTTTCCAAGCCTTTTGCTAATAACTAGCGTTTGACTGGTGTTTCCCTAGTCTAACGCAGATGTGTCACTACTTAAGCAATTTTTATTCCAGACATTCTATTTGACATCTGCATACCATGCATTTGGACTTTCTCTTCACCAATTTATCACCCGTTGCTAAATTTTAATTTCGCTTCTCGTACCTTTATCACATTCCATACCTATTTCACTTCTACATAAACAAAGAGGACAACACAAACATCAAGTAAAACAAAATTAAACAAAAAGATAAAATGAAATGCAAAAGCACTTGGGTTGCCTCCCAAGTAGTTCCTTAGTTAATGTCGCGGCTCGACGACTTCAACTTCACCACTTTTCCATCCACTTTGAGCATTTGAATCGCACCCAAAGCTTCTTATCCATCCTTCTACTCTGCTTGAGGGATGGTGGTGTAAGAATCAAGGTGCCAAGTGATGGATGTTGCAATTTCAGCCATTTCTAGCCCAGTTTCACAATCTCTTATCCATACCCACTATTAAATACTCTTTCAATACTTAATTATTCTTTTATAAGCAATAATTAAGTAAGAATAAATAGACTCATATCATAATAAATGGATCTTCCTTTATAGATTGAAGATAACTAACATATTTACATTTATTTGAATAATATGAAGATGACTCTAGCAATACCCAATCCAATTAATTATTCATCATTACACACTTCTAGTTAATGATTTAGCTACTCATGATTAAGAAATTCAGAAATAGATTCATCAATAGCTTCATTGAATTTAATTGAAAGAGTAGAAAAATCAACTTCACAAGATAATTTTCAATAATAGCTTAAATTTACTAGCACAAAGAAGAAATAGAGCAGAGTACTTTCTACAAATTTACCAATCAAAATCTCCCTACTTCAACTAAAAGAATGTTATGTAGATAAAACGAATAAAATGATGTGATATATGTTTTTGCTCTCTCTCAATATCTCTATTTCTATCTTGTCTTCTCCCCCTCTAGTACAATTAGTTTATCTTCTATTTATATGCTGAAAAGTAGGGCACTTTTTATCTCTTATCCATTGTTGGATGGTTATACCCCTAAACACCATTCTGGAATTGGCGGAGACACCCGACGGTTCACCGGTTCCAATCTGTGAACCGTTGGATATCTTTTCTGAGCTCTTACTAAATTCTAGTGAACATCGGTGGTTCACCCGGCGTTTCATCGATGCCAATCTGTGAACCGCCCGCTCTTTAAGTTATTTTGCAGACCTTTGGGTGTCTTTCGGCGACTGAACTGGCGAATCGCCTCTAGAATCCCTGAACCGCCAGTGGCATTAATCCTCAGAGGAAGTGATGTTCGTGTTTTGGCCGGCATTTCGCTGGTTTTCACATATGGATTGCTGATTTCCTCTCACTCCCTTCTTTTTGCTCCATTTTTGCTCTTTTCTTCACATTTAGTCATCTGCACACAATAAAAGCAAGAAGGGTATAAAATCCAGATAATCAACTCAAGAACTAAGAAAAAACTCAGGTTTTAGAACCTAATGTGTTGGTAAATTACCAACTCATCAACACGTAATGTATGCTTTTGTGGTCCGTAAACACATCCATATGGACCACGTATAGATAGTGTCTCCAAATCTTCAAGGCAAATACTATCGCCACCAAATTTGAGATCATGAGTCGGGTAGTTCCTTTGATGAACCTTCAGCTACCTAGAAGCATATGCTATAACCTTACCATATTGCATCAATACACAATAAAGGCGGATCCTCGAAGCATCACAATATACCACAAACCCGTCAGTACCCTCAGGTAGGGTTAACATTGGTGTTGAGGTTAGTTGAGTCTTCAACTCTTGGAATCTCTTCTCACAAGCCTCCGATCATTGAAACTTCACTTTCTTCAGGGTCAACTTAGTTGATGGGACTGTAATGAATGAAAATCCCTCATCAAATCTCCGATAATAACCATCTAAACACAATAAACTCCTGATATCCGGAAGATTCACTAGTCTAGGCCAATTCTTCACCCCTTATATCTTTTGAGAGTCCACATGTACACCCTCACTTGACATCACACGGCCCAAAAATGCCATTGAGATCAACTGAAACTCACATTTGCTGAATTTAGCATACAACTGGAGATCCTTAAGAGTCTGTAGCACCACCCTCAAATGAGCGGCATGCTACTCTTCACTCTGGGAGCATATGAGAATATCATCTGTGAACGTGATCACGAACATATCCAAGTATGGCTTGAACACCCTGTTCATCAAATCCTTAAAAGCCGTACGAGCATTCATTTGTCCAGAAGACATAACTACAAATTGATAGTGACCATACCGATTCCTGAAGGCTGTCTTCGGGATGTCACTCTCCCTGACTCTAAGCTGATGATATCTTGATCTGAGGTCTATCTTCAAAAATCACTTGGCACGCTGAAGCTGGTCAAACAAATCATCAATCCTAGGGAGGGGATACCTGTTTTTCATTGTGACCTTGTTCAATTGCCGATAATCAATGCACATCCGAAAGGAACCATCCTTCTTACGGACAAAGTGAACTAGCGCACACCATGGGGATTTTCTAGGTCTGATGAAACCCTTGTCTAGAAGTTCCTTCAGCTCTGTTAGCTTGGCTGGAGCCATTCTGTAAGGAGGAATAGATATAGTCTATGATTGATAAGAAGGTCAATACCAAAATAGATTTTTGAAAACATCTCTGGATACTCGCACATTATAGGAACTGATTGGATAGTCGGGTTTTAGATGTACCATCCTTAACCCTAACTAGATGGTAGATGCAACACTTAGAAATTATCTTTCTATCCTTAAGGTAGGAAATGAAGTGACTTATAGGCATAGATAAACTACCCTTCCACTCTAGGACTGGCTCACCCAAAAATCTAAACTTTACCACACGGGTTCTATAATTGACTAATGCATAACATGCATGTAGCCAATCCATGCATTAAAATTGGTCATGCCTATCTCTACTAGGTCTGTTGAGGTGAATTTTTGAAGGTTTCTGACAGGGAAATTCCTATATAATCGTCGAGTGATAACCGAATCACCGACTGCGGTAGAGACTAAGAAGGGTTCTGACAAAATCTCGGGATTGACTCTGAAACTACTAGCATCATAGGGCGTCAAAAATGATAAAGTAGCCCCTGGATCTAACACTGCATATACGTCAAGGTGCAATACTCATAACATATTGGTAACCATATCTAGTGAAGTCTCTTGCTCCTGGAGTGATGCAAGGGCATAAAACCTTTTCTGGCGCTGGCTGCCACCTGCACTGGTGGATACACTCTGTTGGGCTGGGCGTGCTGGTGCTGCTGCTCATCTAGTATCCTAACCACGACCTCTACCATCACCCTATCTAGCCAATGGACACTCCCGGTGCATATGGCTGGATCTACTACACTCAAAACATATATCCGATCCCATCAAGAACTCTATTGTATGACTCTTGCCATACTTCTCGTAGGCTAGAAAGGTGAGCTCTATCTACATGCTCCTCTGGTCCCTCTAATCTATGGCTCTGCTCCTGGATCACCTTGCGGCCTAGACGGTGCACTGGCCAATGATGGCACTAGAGCTAATGACCTATGATGAGACTACTGGCCATGTCCGCCTCCCGATCTCTATTGAGAGAACCCATAGATATCTATCCTGTCCCTCTAAGCCTCTTTCTCTCTCTCTTTCTCTCCCTCTCAGATGCACCGCCTCCATCTGTTGGGCGTGCAAAACCATCCGCGGAAAATGAATATCCTGATGAAGCATGGCGATCCTACAATCCTTGCCCAGGTAGTTCTCCACTCCATGTACAAACATGCTCACTCAAACTCTCTGATCAGCCGCTAGCTCTGGTGCATACTTGGACAAATGAGTGAACTCCAAAGCATACTCCTGGACTGTCATGTTACCCTTCTTTAGATTCACAAACTCCGCTGCTTTAATCTCCCTCATCTCACGAGGATAGAATCGATCCATAAATGCGGCATGAAACTCCTTCCAACCAATAGGGCCTGCTCCAACTGCCTTGCTATCCTTCCATTGCTTGAACCAGGTGTGCATAGCCCCTTTCAACTGATATGAGGCTAGATTGGTGCACTCCGCTCCGGTCACCCCCATGATCTGAGTTATCTTCAGAACCTCATCAATGAACTCATGTGGATCCTCTTCCACTTTTGATATAAGAAACTCCGGAGGGATCATCCTCAGAAAATCTCTAACTCTTGCCGCCGCCATATTCCCGTTCTAAGGGACATGCATTACCGCCTGTTGATTGACCGAGAAGTCAAGGCCGAAGCTAGCATCTATATGGCTGCCGTGAACTCAGCGTGAGCAACCTGCTCGGGTACATGCTCCTCATGGGCTGGTAGAGCCTACTGGTGCCCATCTCCATTGCCATTCTCGTGGACATTTCCATACCTATTTCTTCTTCTATTAACTCATTGATGAGGCATGATTCTGCAAATGCGTGTAGCACGAGTTAGAAGGATAGAGAGATATTTCATCGCATAACATAGATCATGAAAGAAGGGAACATTTCCTAAATGTCTCGTAGCCTCTTCATCATAAGTGTGGCGCACTTCACACCAATAAAAAGACTCTACTTAATGTGGCTTTTAGACAACCTAGGAAACTTCAAAACCTAATGCTCTGATACCAGTTTGTCACGACCCAAACGTCGACCCAGATTGAGACATGAGACAAGAAACTCTGAGAGGCTCCAAGTCGACCAATGCATGAACATAACGTCTAAACTCATCATAAGAAAGTGGAAGTATAACATAAATAATAGCGGAAGTCTACACACACACACATACACATATATATATATATATCAAGATAAAACTGAATCAACAAGAACAAGTTGGTTTCTACATAAAATCTGAAAAGCCTCTAACACAATTGATGAGCTGATGGGACAGCATCCCCAACTAGCACGACAAAGTCTAAAATTAAAAGAAACATAACATACCTATTTCTTGTTCTATTAACATATTGATGAGGCATGATTCTGCAAATGCGTGTAGCACGAGTTAGAAGGATAGAGAGATATTTCATCGCATGACATAGATCATGAAAGAAGGGAACATTTCTAAATGTCTCGTAGCCTCTTCATCATAAGTGTGGCGCACTTCACACCAATAAAAAAGACTCTACTTAATGTGGCTTTTAGACACCCTAGGAAACTTCAAAACCTAATGCTCTGATACCAGTTTGTCATGACCCAAACGTAGACCCAGATTGAGACACGAGACAAGAAACTCTGAGAGGCTCCAAGTCGACCAATGCATGAACATAACGTCTAAACTCATCATAAGAAAGTGGAAGTATAAAATAAATAATAGCGGAAGTCTACACACACACACACACATATATATATCTAGATAAAACTGAATCAACAAGAACAAGCTGGTTTCTACATAAAATCTGAAAAGCCTCTAACACAACTGATGAGCTAATGGGACAGCATCCCCAACTAGCACGAAAAAGTCTAAAATTGAAAGAAACATAACAAACTATAGGTGACTAAAAGTCCTCGAAGGATGTGGACTCACCAGCACCGACTGGACAGGTCTAAGAGGGAAGCAAGGGTTAATGATGTGGCTGAGACTGATCCTTCGGACCTGTTCATGAAACGATACACCATAGAGTATATGGTCAGTACTTTAAATGTACTGAGTATGCAAGGCAAGCAAAAATGGACAGTTAAAATACATAAGAGTTTAGAAGAGTAGGGAAGCATGATCATAAAGTAAATTTTATAATGTAAACATATGGCTCAAGGTTTTTAAAACATTCATAAATCAGTCATAATCATCATCATGGGAGAAAAGCTTCATTAAACATGTCTTAAGCCCAAGTATCATAAACATAACCATGCATAAAACATGAGGAACAATGGGAGGACTCGTCATAACCAGCATCATCATGAGAGAGCTTACATGATGCCCTCACTATCTCGCTCAAGTAGGCAGAGCCGTCCCAGGCTTGCCAGGCAAGGGACGTGCAATATGTGATATCACGAAAAGGGGATCCATTAACCTACAGTGGTACGTAGTTCTGAGACACCGGAGTAGTCCTTTTAACACTGGGATACTCGGTGATGGAAACTACTCCCAAAAATATATGCATGGCTCATATCATAATCCTAAATCGTTCATAAAGTACATGGCCATTATAACACAATATACTTGATCATACTTGAAATACATGATTGACCATGAATAAGGGCCATAAGTTGGCCAAGAGTCATAAATCCATATATCATGAAATCAATACATACTTGTAAAATATTTATATACTTGCTATTCAGGAATTCATGATGAGCAATTAAGAGAATTCATATCACAAATTATAATTCATAATGGGCTAAAAAATTCAAGATCATAATGAAATCATAACTTGACTTTTCATGAAATATACATAATTAGGCATAATTAAATAAGAATTCAAATCTATAAATTTATAATTGAAATAGTTATAAAATCTGCCCATAAATCATAAAACATGATTTGATACATGAAGGGAATCGACCCATAGATAGATCATAGAGAAATTCCCAAGAATTGGGATAAACCCCATAGATCATGAAACTTGAAATTAGAATAGAAATCCATGGAATTGAGATGAATATAGAGCATAAGAGTGGAAGGAACTCTCATTAATAGCCTCACATACCTGGGTAAATCGATTTCACACTCCCACTGGGAAGGCCAAAAGAAAATGAAGAGAAGTTGATTAAATTTCTGAAACTTGATCTTCAAGGAAGGCTCTAGGTTACATGCATGGAGTAGGGATTCTTAGAGTAGGTTTATCCCCCTTAAAACCCTGCTAATTAAGCTTAAAATGAAATAGTTTAGGACCTTAGGGATTAGGAATGACGAAAATACCCTTAATGAGAAACAAGAAAAATCTGCATTGCCAGTGACAAAGACTGATGAAGGGATCGTACCTCGATCCAACGGGTCATGGTTTCCTTTCATTGGAGCCATTGTTCACCTCTGAGTTCTGACTTTCCCACGCACCACACAACGACTCGTACCATCTACCAATGAATCATTGTATCCTTCTATTACCATGACTGGGAGAAAATCTCTACTCCTTCCTTCGGGTGGAAATAACGATTCCTCGTCACTCACCACGAGTCATATCTTAACCCGTACCATCCAAATCATCCGACTTGTCCCCCTACCAATGGGTCCTTACCACGATCCGTGGTTCCGCACCACGGGGTCGTACCTTTCCTCCTGACACTCCAGAACCAAACAATGACTTTGACCCATGATCCGTTACTTCAACCATTGGGTCATATTTAGACCTGTTACTCCCCTGCTACTCTGCAGATTCTCACAACGAGCACCTCGAATGGGTCATTAGTCCCACCAACCACTCGTACAACTACTCATTCTGAGAAGAAATATCAGATTTCTACTATTTTTCATTTAAAACCCCGAGTTTAATCTTAAGCACTTCTGTGGTATTATAGTGACCTACTACAACAGTTCCAATGGCTTGTTGGACCTATTACAATGGTTTAGATAAAATTGTAGCCTTGGTTACATATATATATATATATATATATATATAATATAAACTATATATATTACAAATTATATAAATAAAAAAACAAACTTTTTCATAAACATTCATTATCCAAAATATGGAATATATTCAAACTCCAAGTAATCAGTATTTAAGTTATACATGATCTCAAGAGTTAGGAGATATATTCAAAATATTCCTAAACTTAAAGAATATTAACATCTATCAGTCATCCAAGGATCTTAAGCAAGGTCAAGGTCTTCATTTATTTCTTCTTCCCTTTCTTCACTTTCGATGCCTATAAAAGAGGATAAATAATGTCATTATCCTTTAGGCGCATGTACACAATACAAAGTAGTAGCATATAATGTGAAACCCAGACATTCAACTATCAGAATCCCACATGCATATCGGTATTTAACAAGGAAAACATACTAGAACTTAGGGGACTAATACTGCAAAAATGAGAAATCCATAGGAAAATAAATGCACAGATTTATTCATTTTTACCTCAAAAGGAAACATCAGCTGGCCATAAATCCAAGAACCAACAAGCACACAAATAGAGCAAACTCTAAAGAGAAAGTCTAGAACAAGCCCTTCCCTCGTACCTAAAATCGATTTAACCAAAAACCACGACAAGAAAGCTTCATATCTTTCTAAGCCAATACAGAAAAATCACAACAGAAATCTAAAACAAGAATTCCCCATTCTTAAAGCTGATTTAACCAAAAAAAAGCTAATATCTTTCTAATCAATGTAGCAAACATACAACAGAGTTTGTTCTAATAAGGCTCATCTCAGAAACATCTATAAACAAAAACCCAACACAAGCCACTAAAATCAATCAACCAATCAAATAGGAATTTTTTCAAATCCTTTCATTCTTCTAATAATAGATAATTTCTATTTTGCTACAAATTAAGTATCCATAAATCTCAAAAGTAATAATCTAATGAGAAATGGTAGGAGAAACTTCGAAGGGTCAAGTATGGGATGACACGATTAATGACACAAGTGGTGATTTCGGACTTGTCGAGAAATGAGCCCCTCTAACCTCATATGATAAGCGTAAGAAAAATCTACTAATAGGTAGTATGCACGAATAAAGATCAAGCAGTTGCTTGACATAGAGAATAAGAAGAACAAAAAATTCTTCAACACAGAGAGTAGAAAATAGTGGTCGAAGAAGAAGTAGAAGGAAGTAGGACGAGAAGAAGCAAAAGGAGGAGAAATAAGAAGTAGTAGTACTAACCTTGGTTGTTACTACCGGCAGATGGACGATTGGTTAGTTGGATAGTAGTCCCTTCTTCTGGTGAACGAACTGAGTGATCTTAGCATGTTAGGATCAACCGTTAATCATGGATTTAGACGTTGAAGTTGTGCAATGATTTTCATTGTAATATCTTGTTCCATGGAGTCCCTTTGCGTATTGAATTTTTCCTGCATTCTTTGTTGCATCCTCTCTTCCATTTCCTCTAATTTTTTCTATATCATTTCATCAGTCTCATTTGAAGAGGGTCTAGAATCTCCCATTTTCTATTTTAAGTCTTGGTAACTCCACATCCATACAATCTTACTTGACCTGGACGATCAGGTCCCATAACTACTGCAAATGCATCAATTGTGATTGACTACCATCTTCACTTTATTGAGTTTCTATTTTCTCCATTTCAACATATAAATCAGATACAAGATAGAGAGTTAAAGTAAATTACACCGATCCAATATTTAACAATGTTCCACCCCGTGAAAATTAACGAATAGTAGGCGTACGCGTGAATTTGAAGTAGACAAAGAGTGTACGACGTGTGTAAAGAAGCCTCGGAAGTCAGGTCGAATGAGGTTAGGCTGCACGGGCTAGCCTGCCTGTGCTATGGGCAGTGCGGTGCGCCAGGGGGACCAGCGCCCTGGGAGGCGCGGCGCGGCAAAGACTTGGTGCTATGTCCAGGGCGGGGCGTCGGCCTCTTGGCGCTTTGGCCAGCGCGGGGCACTGCCCAAGCCACCCCCCTTAGTTCTTTGGTTCAATTTTACTTCATTTCAATAGTTCCTTGACCAAAAAAGAGACTGAACGAAGGTTTCAAATAATTTATTTCTTATTACACTACCAAACGTCGTCCAAACTCATATTAACTTTGGGTATTGAAGTTTAAGGCCGTAGAGAGCATCCCTACGGAGTTATTTTCATGAAATTTGCCTGGCGAATCGTCGTCCCTCCGAGCCAGAGTCATCAGAATTGCGCCAAACTAATTTCTATATGATCAGAAGCTTCAAGTAAGCATTTCTCCCTTCTATACTTCTGAGAAATAACGAGTTTTCGACTGTGTTCCATTGAGTTGAAATATAGTTAATATTTATATATAAAATTTTCCTTTTCGCTGAATTCAGTATTAAAACTAGTCCTATTCTGCCAGTAACACGTTCTCAGTTGGGAAGAGATTTTGAATATTGGAACTTTAGCAGCTAATTAGAAACCGGCGGTTGAGGTATGTTAAGTCCAATCCTTTCAGCAAGTTAGTTCTTATAGCATTGTAACTCAGTATAATCCCAGTAAGAGAATCAAGAGTATGTTAATCATGAATAGGTTTTGTTATTAGCTGAGACCAGTACTCTATGCTTTGTTTGGGGTTTGACTTGCCTATATAGCCCTCCATGACCAACCCCAGGGTTATTAGTTGTGTCGACGCCCGCTAGGGGCAAAATGACGTCACTCTAGGAAGAGCGACATGCCATCCGTGAGGGATAAAGATAGGGTCCCCAAAAAGAGCATTCCATGGCTAGACTATTATACATACGCCGTATCAACACTACACCCACGACGAGCTGGGTGCCCAAGGTGCAAATATCAGGAGTCCACTAAACTCAGACACAGCTACAGTTAGGGGCCGAGCGGGCTCAGTTGCAGACCCAAGGGACTGTAGGACGGCTATAGTTACCAGTTGACCCATTATGACCTTGTTAGGGGTATATAGATTGAAGTGTACTCGCCAAGGCTTATGGGGGCCCTAGGTGAGTTGTTCTATGCTGGTTGTACCTTCCGGCTTATGGAGGCCAAGTAAGGTTCTTGTTTGCTTTAGCTATTGATAGACTAGATAATAGAGAATCCATCTACTCAGGTATGACTCCTATCCCTTTTCTTTCAGTCCTTTTTCAGTTCTATCTTTTATATTCAGTTATTTACAGTTATGGTCTTACATAATCGGTACATGATGTATTGATGCCCTTTTGGGGCGCTGCATTACTTGCCTGCAGGTATGGATAGACGAGGAGCAGTTCCCTCTTGGCTTCCAGCCAGGATTAGCAGAAGAGTCAGCTCCTTTCCTTCAGAGCTTATAAATAGAAGGTTTACGACGTGCCTCGCAAGTGTACGGGTCGTACAAGTAATATAGTGGCCCTTTTTAAGAGCCGGATGTTGAACCCACAGGGACTGGACCAATTCAGCTAATTATCAAGTTCAAGTGTGATATTAAATGTCGCAAGTGTTTATTATAGATTTTTTTGAGACATTTAATTAAGTCTAGATGTGGTCAACGAAATACTCTGAATTCATTCAAGGAGAAACTAGAGTTAAAGCCGGATAATCGTGCGATACTATGATTTGCAATGGTTTAAGTATGAAACTATCAATTATCATCTCACATAATTAAAATTGCATGTTCATGGTCTTCCAAACCTCTGAACACGACAAACTAGCCTCACTACTACATCGTTGAGCGAGGATGTCATTTCTAGTTCGTGGGCAATTTACTATGTGGATGTGGTTTACGAGGTTTATTCCATTAATTTGGGTACTTTCGTACCTCAAACCATTTAACCAATCTTAGCTTCACAACTACTCCTACAAGTGGTGGAGTACGATTCTAAGTTGGTGTCTTTCTATCTTCCCATTTTATCAACCAAGCAAGGTAATTAGATATATTCCTATCCTAACCACAAATCTTATCAATAGACAAGAACTTGCTTCCTACATTCTTATGTTCCTTCCTAGGTTTGCTTCCTCAAGCATTTACCTACTCTTAACGTATGTGTTTTCATGGTGATCAATCATAAAAACAACCATAATTAAGAATTCAAGACAAAACAACAATCAATAACTTAATTCCAAAACAAATTCGTAAAAACACAATCATAACTCATGGCTTCAACCCTAGAGGAAGGGTTCTAGCCACTCAAGTTTGTAAAATTACAAGAAAACATTATTAAAGTAACATACTTACAAGAATTGGTAGAAGAGAAGATGAAATTGATGAACCCTAGGTGAGTTCTCCCACTTCTCCCTTCACTCTTAGGTGGTTTTTCAGAATAAAATTGTGACAAAATGATTTTAGGTGCTAAGGGACCTATTTATAGTAAATGAGAGATGTATAAAATTATGCCCAGCATGGAATAGCTCCGTGTCATGGAGGTTATCACACCAATATGCCTCCGTGACACGAAGGCATCGCGTAGGCACACTGAAAGCAAAACAGTCGCCAAGCAAAAGTTGTCCACATTGGCAGCGTGTCACGCTGCTTGGGCAGCCCGTTAGGTGGCGTGTCACGGCCCTTGTCGCGTAGCCTGCCTGCTGTGGCATGTTGCCGATGCGTAGGTGGGCTGTTTCGCGCACCCTCCTTGCCGACGTTCGCGTTTTACTTCCGATTCCATGCCTCCACTTCACCAACTCATGGATTAGTTCCTCAAATTCATTGTAAACCTACAAAAACAAGAACTAATCATGTTGGTTAGTATATATATTCACATTTACGTAGAAATACATGAAAATGCATATAATTAAGTCGATAAACAAGACGAAACTAAGTTATAAAGCATCACTCGAGCATGCTATTTTGCCCGAGATCACCTACCCCACACTTAAAGCCTTGTTCGTCCTCGAACAACCCTTTTACATCTCATGTAACATGAAGACTCACACATAACTAATTTAACAATATAATTATAGTTATGGCTATAATGATTATTTGAGATAACAAGTTAAAAATAGAGCATGCACAATTTAATCAATGAAATGATATACAACTCCGTTAAGACTTTCTAACCTCAAGAATCGACTCTCAATCTTGGCAAACTCATGCAAATCAACCGATCAAGAAATCCGAAATTAATTTTATCTCTCATTAAGCATGTTTCCTCACAACACAAGAGAGTTACCTATTTTTACTCATAAAATTTTCAAATCACAACATGTATGGGTATATGAATAAAATTACCCTCACTCTCTCAAACAATTCACATGCATCATGTAGTGAACCATAAGCTTTCCCTTTGTGTCTTACTCCACTAATTTAAGGATGTACGAACGTAAGATCAAGTAGGACTTAATGGGTTGTAATGTAAGCTAAGGGATGGGTAGGTACTATTCTGGCCAGTAATAGTGACTATCTTCCCAAGCGCTTTCAATACATCCAGCATTCATTAGGGACATCTCTTTTCTTTCTTCCTCATAATTCTTTTCAATCTTGAATTTTCTCTACTTGTTCCCATTCCTTTAAGCACACTCAGCTTAGTAGTAAGGAGTACTTAAGAAATTTTTTTTATTCATTGATTTCCTTACTCCCTACTAATAATCAATCATTTTCACACAAGTGCACCTTTGTCCTTTTCTCAACTTTCACAACTTCTACTTTTCCTTCGTTTTCATGCTTCTCACTCCTTCACTCTTTGGAATTTTTCACTTAAGCGCTTAGGAGGTTTGGATCAAATTCAAGGCTAATGAAATAAAAAGGTTTTAGCTTATGTTGTAGCTATCAAAGAATAGGCTTAAGGCTCAATGGGGCTCACTAGGATTCAACATTCAAGATAGGTAAAGTGTGGGATAAAAATTTAGGTTCAAGCAAAGAAATGCCTAAATCATCTCCTACAAGTCACATCCTTCATTTCGTTTTATATACACCAGGCAAGATCTACACATTCCACAATAGCACGAAATATTCGAAAAACTTACACTCACAGCACATGCTCAATTCAAGACACATTCAGTCGACTCTTACTCAGCTAATCACAAGAATTCAGAATTAAGCTTCAATCACATTGAGTCGAATTCAAGAGCCTAAGTGTCTCAACAAAGTTATACACTTCTTACATGCTTCAACATTAACCACATTTGTATCTTACAATCATGTATAGCACATAACAAGAACATCAAGCCATCAATTAGCTACGGGTTCAAAAACCAAAACCTATTGAATAATTTTTCCTCAAAATGGTCGTCATCCATCCATCATCGGAAACAATCCCTAACTATGACTAAAAACATTATATACAGACAAAGAAAATTTTTTATTCTTTGGTTCAAAGACCCCCCGTCGGAAAAGAACCTAAAAGAAAAACCAACGGCTGATGAAGTCATGCTTGACTCACAAAATTTTTTTTAAAATATTTCTCACAAGCATTACATTCGCCGAAAATCATTAAGCACAAAATTTTGAAATTTTCCTCACCCCACACTTGAATCATGCTATTTTCGCATAGTATGAAATTAAAATTAAAAAGGGTAAGAAATACTCCCTGAGCCTCTATTCCTAGCTAACAACATGCTTTTCTTCAAGTTTTCATAAGTGAGTGTTTGACCCCACACTTCTTCTCTTTCATGCTTTTTAGCTTCCTCCTCCACGGGTACTCAGACTTCTCCTCCATCTGTGATTAACATTCCACCAAAAACACAAACACGATGAAAATAAACAAAATCAACACAAACAAAAATAACAAATTGTACCTGTGGTACCCTTGGGTTGCCTCCCAAGCAACGCCTTATTTTACGTCGCAGCACAATGTGGACTATCTTTTTCAGGACATCCTCATACCTGGTTTCCCTTTCAAGAACCATCTTCTTTTATTTTGATTTTTAGAGGAAACAGCCTCCACTTTGTTCCTCTCTTCCTCCAACTTCTTCACACTCTGAAGCCCTTTATCAGACTCGGGCTGAACATTTGTCATTACCTCTGGCCATGGACCTATGGAATCCCCCACCCCACACTCATCCTTTGACAACACACTAACCTTACAAAGGTTTCTGTAGTGTGTGGATGGGTTCATTTCTTGGTATACTCGGAAAAGTTCTTCTTCATCCTCGACTAGCATTTTCAAGGTCCCTGCTCTTAATCAATTAACGCTCCTCTGGTGGCCAAGAATAGTCGTCCCAAGATTAAGGGTACCTGGTCATCAACATGAAAATCTAAGATATTAAAATCAACAGGTATAATAAACTTACCCACTTTGATAAGAAGGTCCTCTATTATTCCATCAGGTGCCACTCGCGACTTATCCGCCAGATGCAGCATCAACCTTGTTGTCCTCGGTTTTCCCAACCCCAGGGTGTTAAATAAAGATAAGGGCATTAGGTTAACTGCTGCCCCTAGATAACACAAAGCTCGTAGCACCTCAGCTTTACCAATTTGTATGGGGAGGGTAAAACTCCCTAGGTCTTTGAGCTTTTTTGGAATTTTGCTCAATACCTTGTGACTGGACTCCTCAGTCAGTGCTACCGCCTGGACATCCACCATCTTTCAACTACTTAACATACTTGGGCATTCCCTGCAAAACATCAATAAAAGGCAAATTTATGTGAAGTTCTTTGAAAATCTCAAAGAACTTTTTGAAGTATTCCTCCTCCTTTCTCTTTCAGAATCTCTGAGGGAATGGTGGTGGTGGTATTTGTGCTGGCTGCAATGAAGATTGTGCATTTTGCTGCACAGCACTCTGATTTTCTCCCTTTTAAGTGGATGGTCCTAGTCTAACCAACTCCGGCTGCACCTCATTTCTCTTTTCTTTAGGCACTGCATCAGCTAATTGCTTGCCGCTCCTTAGACTGATGGCGTTGACCTGCCGGGGGTTAGGATCTGTGTCACTTGGTAGTCCTCCCTACAATCTCATGTTTTGTGCAGCTTCTATCTAACCTATCTGCTTTTCTAGATTCCGAGTGGCCACTTGCTGATTCTTCAAGTCTGATGCCATCCTCGCCTGATTTTCTGCTAACTGAGTCTGCGCCTCCATGATTTTCTGCAATGTTTCCTCAATGTCGCTCAACTGGCCATCATTCTACCTATTCTGTTGATACTGCTACAGTTGAGATTACTGATAACTTTGCTTTTGGTTTCCACCCCAAGCAGAATTCGGGTGGCCCTGCCAATTTTTGTTATAGTTGTTTCAAAAATTCTGATTGTTCCTCTGCACATTCCCAACAAAATTGACTGATTCCGGATTGGCTCCACAAGATTCTACATTGTGCCCATTATTTCCACAAATTTCACACCAACTCGGAGCTTGCTGAACTTCATTAACCTGACCCTGCTATTGGTTCATACTCAGTTTATTGAACCGAGTCATCATTTGATGCTGGAATGAAGCTAACTGGGCCGCCAAGGCATTCATACTATCTACCTCTATCAACCCTTGTCTCTTTCCTGCCCCTCTTGATGATTCACTATGCAACTCTGGATTTCCCTGTGCAATTCTATTCAACAGCGTGTACAGCTCATCATAAGTCTTCTCTAAGGCTTGCCCACCCGATGCAGAGTCTAGTAAAATTTTTCGTGTGTGGGTCTAGACTTTCTTCAAAGGTATGAGCCAGCACTTCATTCTATTGCTACTAATGGGGACAGTCTCCCAATAATGACTTGAATCTTTCCCAAGCCAAATATAAATTCTCATCAGGCCTCCACTTGAAACTCATTATTTCACTTCTCAACTTTGCAGTCTTGCCTGAAGGAAAATATATGATAAGGAACCTCTTTGCCAAATCATTCCACAAAGTTATGGAGTTCGCTGGCTCAGGTTTCAACCACTTCTTTGCCTCTCCCAACAATGAAAATGAGAAGATGGTAAGTCAGACATAATCTGTGGACACGCAGGTGGGGACGAAAGTGTAACTAATATCAAGAAAGTTTTGTAAGTGCTACTGTGGGTCCTCATGTGCCATCCCAGTGAATTGACCACTAGAATGTAACTACTGCACCATGTTCTGCTTCAATTCAAATTTCCCTCTAGGCTCCGATTTACGGATACTAGAGTTCACATTAGTCGCTTGTGGGATCGCCACTTCGTGAACTGGTCTGGCTGCCATTGCTTCCGGTGACAATTGTGCTTGTCCTGCGGGCGGTTGTTGTTGTACCTTTTCTTGAAGTATTTTCAGCTTTTGCTCAAGAACTACTCTCCTTCGCAAATGAATTTGACGTTCAGGTTCAAGCAACGGTTCCAAAAGCTCTCTATTCTCAGGCATCTCGGCAATACAACTTGTCACCTGCAAGAAGTCAGACTAGGACCAAGTTTGTCAACACTTAAGGAGATTTAAAAATCACACAAAAACAGAAAAATTCACTAAACTTCACCGAGTCCCCGGCAACGGCGCCAAAAACTTGATGTGCCCCGCAAGTGTACGAGTCGTACAAGTAATATAGTGGCCCTTTTTAAGAGCCGGATGTCGAACCCATAGGGACTGGACCAATTCAGCTAATTATCAAGTTCAAGTGTGATACTAAATGTTGCAAGTGTTGATTATAGATTTTTTCGAGAAATTTAATTAAGTCTAGATGTGGTCAACGAAATACTCTGAATTCATTCAAGGAGAAACTAGAGTTAAAGCCGGATAATCATGCGATACTATGATTTGCAATGGTTTAAGTATGAATCTATCAATTGTTGTCTCACATAATTAAAATTGCATGTTCATGGTCTTCCAAACCTCTAAACACGACAAACTAGCCTCACTACTACATCGTTGAGCGAGGATGTCATTTCTAGTTCGTGGGCAATTCACTACGTGGATGTGGTTTATGGGGTTTATGCCATTGATTTGAGTACTTCCGTACCTCCAACAATTTAACCAATCTTAGCTTCACAACTACTCCTACAAGTGGTGGAGTACGATTCTAAGTTGGTGTCTTTCTATATTCCCATTTTATCAACCAAGCAAGGTAATTAGGTATATTTCTATCCTAACCACAAACCTTATCAAAAGACAAGAACTTGCTTCCTACATTCTTATGTTCCTGCCTAGGTTTTCTTCCTCAAGCATTTACCTACACTTAACATGTGTTTTTTCATGGTGATCAATCATAAAAACAACCATAATTAAGAATGCAAGACAAAACAGACAGTATAGGACGAGAGGCATACTTTAGGACATTAGCATTCCCACTTTGAAGTGGGAAGAGATTAATAGGGATTTCATTATAGGCCTACCTCGTACTCACAGACTGTATGATTCTATTTGGATGGTGGTAAACAGGTTGACCAAGGCTGCACACTTTTTGCCGGTCAAAACCACAGATTCAGCAGATGATTATGCCAGAATATATATTCGGGAGTTGGTTCGACTTCATGGAGTGCGCTTGTCTATTATTTTAGACCAAGGTACTCAGTTTACCTCTTAGTTTTGGCAGTCTTTCCAAAATGGGCTTGGGACTTAGGTTAATCTTAGCACATCATTTCATCCGCAAATGGATGGTCAAGCGGAGCGGACAATCAAGGCCCTTTTGGACATGTTGAGAGGTTGTGTGATGGACTTTAAAGGTAGTTTGGATGATAACTTGCCCTTGATGGAGTTTTCTTACAATAACAGCTATCACTCCAGTATCGAAATGGCACCTTTGAGGCTCTCGATTAGCGTAGGTGTAGATCTCCCATCGGATGGTTTGAGGTTGGTGAGGCAGCTATGATAGGGCCAGACTCGATTCACGAGGCTACGGTGAAGGTTCAATCGATAAGGTATAGGATGAAAACTGCTCAGAGTCGTCAAAAGTCATATGTTGATATGAGGAGGAGAGAGTTGGAGTTCGAGATGGACGATTGGGTATTTCTGAAGGTGTCTCCCATGAAGGGAGTCATGCGGTTCGGAAAAAAAGGAAAACTCAGTCCCCGCTATGTTGGCCCCTATCGGGTTATGAGA
The DNA here is from genome assembly GCA_035772735.1 of Datura wrightii. Classification (NCBI taxonomy): domain Eukaryota; kingdom Viridiplantae; phylum Streptophyta; class Magnoliopsida; order Solanales; family Solanaceae; genus Datura; species Datura wrightii. The sequence goes on along the minus strand of JASDFA010000002.1, from coordinate 59,196,445 downwards.
AGAATTGGTAAGGTAGCATATAAGTTTGACTTGCCATCAGAGTTATATTCAGTTCATCCCGTCTTTCATGTATCACTCTTGAGAAAGTTCTTGGCTGATCCAACCTAGATTGTTCCGGTGGATAGTGTTGATGGGAGATATGGCCTCAGTTACGAGGAAATTCCAGTTGCAATCTTGGGTCGTCAGGTTCGGAGGCTGAGGAACAAAGAAGTAGCTTCGGTGAAGGTGTTATGGAGAGACCAGCATGTTGAGGGAGCTACATGGGAAGCTGAAGCGGCTATGATGGCTAAATACCCTCACCTTTTCTCTACAGGCTCAGTTTCAGTTTGAGGTATCAGTTTTTTCCCTAACTCTCTAATCAGTTTCCATGTTTAGTGCATGTGCGCAAGTTTGATTTATGTCATGATAAATGTGTGTAACGTATGAATTTAGTTCAGCTATGTAGTTCTTTTCGGAGGTAGTCATTCCGTCAACTTTTGGTTTAAATAATCACTATTTAATGATTGCTTGTTTCCAAGCTGTCTGTGTTTTTCTAACATTCAAGGACGAATGTTCCCAGGGGGAGATATTGTAATACCCCGAGAACTCAAAGATTGGACCCGAGAGTTTAAACGTGGAAAACTGAAAATGTGAAATGCAGGCACAAGACGAGTCGTGCACAAATCGTTGGATGACTCGTGAAAGGAGACCATAAGTCATCAGGTGACTTGTGGGGAGGCCTAGGAGAATGGGAAAAGATTGAGGAAAAAAGGATTCCCCACGGGCTTGGGAACAAGTCGTGGTTAGATACCACGAGTCGTTAGGTCATCCATGGGGAGGACATGTATGAAAGGTAGAAAAGGAAAGCAGTGCACTTGACGGGAGGTAGCCAGGACTCGTGGCCACTCGTAACAAGTAGTGGTGTCATCCGTTAGGACCCCCAGTGATCAGTTAAGGTCGTGTACCTAACGGGAAAGGTGACGGATCGTTTGGCCTTGTAGCGAATCATGAGCTCACCCGTTAGGGTCACCTGGAAGTTATTTTTTGTGATATAGTAAGGGTCTTTTCATAATTTTCTAAGATCCTAAGGCCTAAACTATGACATTTTGGGTTAAGAATAGGGGAATTTAAAGGGATTAAGTTCAATTTTCTCTTCATTCATGCATACAAGTATAGTGAGAGGTAATCTAAGGAGATTCTAGGCTCTTCTCTTCAATTCTTCCAATTCCATTCTTGGGTAATCAAGGGAAGTTAAGAATCAGATATCCCAGGTATGTAAGGCTATCAATGGGTGATCTCTTCCACACCCATATCCCTCCTCTATGATGTTTACTAAATTTCAATAAAAACTCATGGGGTTTTAAATTTGGTTTACTTAAACACAAATAATTTGATTATGGATTTTGTGATTTTAAAATCTTAAAATAATATATGGGTTTTAATAAGTTTTTATTGTTAAATCATTTATAATTTTATTGATTTAGATTTCTATGTATTTAAGCCTGATTATGCATGCCCCATGATGAATTGACTTATGATCTATTTACCCATTCATGATATATGTAAATCCAGCATGAATTATGATTTAAATCGTGAATTTATCATGTTACCTATTACGTTTTTATGATATACAGGCTATATGCATCATCTTATGAAACATGAATTGTGTTTTTGGCCGACTCATGGGCATTGATTCATCACTAGTTCACGTATGTTCAAGCGTGTTTATGATTATCATAATTCAACTAGCCCATGAATTCATGTATGTTATACTATTAGCACTATATATATGTTTTGGGAGTAGTATCGAACACCAAGTAGGTTCGGGGCCTAGGTTCTGCCTTGGATCTCATAAACTACATGCCACTGTAGGTATGTTGGAACCTCCTATGTTACTATCCCCATCCCAAATGGCCCTTTTCATGGCGACTTCACACATTCATGGTTCTACCCATAGCAAGGTACGAACACCCTCCCGACTAGGGTTATAAGTCGGGCTTCATGTGTGCTCATATAGGGTATGTCGATTAATAGAATCTCCCACTGTTCCTCATGATTTATGCATGTTATGATTATGTATGTTGGCTCAAGTCATGTTAAGTAAAACTCTTTTGTTATGATTATAATTATGTTAGGTTATGTACCTTTTGAAAACCTTGGGCCATATGACATGTTATGATGATTTACGATATGAGCATGATGTCCTACTCTTATAATCTTTTATGAATTTCATATATGTTTAAGATGTGCGTTTTACTTACCTTGCATACTCATTACATTTCACCTACTGACCGTATACTTTCTATATGGTATCGTTTTATGATACAGGCCCCAGCTCTCAGGCTTACCCTCACCCACATATTTTCTCAGAGTTGTTCTCAGGTTACTTGGTGAGTCCTCATGTTCCAAGGGCTATGTATTCAGAATCAATGTCATTCTTTCAATTTTAGGATTGTTGGGTTAGTTGGGGAGTTGTCCCATTATGTCATGCCCTGAGTCTAGACCCTGGGCGGAACACAGCACTTGCAGTCACAAGTAACCCTAAGTCAACCCTTGGTCTATCATACATTGATATTCTGAGTAAACATGCACAGTGAAACTTTGAAACAATATCATAAAGCATTTATGAAAGACGAGTCTGAGAACATAAAGTTCAAAACATTTGAATAATACTGATAAATCTGAAAATCATGTCTGTCTGAAAGCTATCTAACTGAGGAGTTGCTGGGACAATACCCCAGCTAGCTCTAAGTCTAATTTAAACTAATAAATGATTGAAAGAAAGTGATAATGCCCTTGGATGATGAGGACTCACACTCAACTACTGAGGTGGAGAATCTGACTGTGGAGGCTGGCGGTTCTGAGTCAGAGAACCTACAGCTACATCATGAAACGATAAGGCATAAAAGTATGCGTCGGTGCTTCGAATGTACTGAGTAAGTAAGAGAAACATGAATAATATGATAGAACTAGTAACTGAACTGATACGAAATGAAATGACCAACTAATATGATGAAAACTAATACAACTGGTGTAAAACTAATATGGTCAAAAATGACCCTGGCTAATGGTTATAAACATTTCCTAAGTCTGAGATACTGAGTCTGAACATTGATCTTGGGCAGATTTATATGCCCAAGTGATACTCAAACGTATCATTTTTGCCTTGTTTATTGTGCAATGTGTATACATTTTCATGTAATTGGTAATAAAATGTGAATTTATACTAACCAACATGATTAGCATTGTTTTGTAGGTAAAACATGATTTTGAGGAGCTAAAATGCATGTTGGAACAATATCGGAGTTGGACTTGGATGCGAGCACGAAAAAGACATTGGACTACACAATGTAAAGGGGCTTCGCGATGGAGCCGTGCCACGCTACCATCGCGGAGGCACACTGCCTGGAGGGTGATTAATTTGTCAATTTCCAGTAAAGCCTCACGACAGCTCCGTGGCACGGAGGCAAGCCACCGCGTTGCATGCCGTGCCACGTTGAGGCTTTATTCCCAGACCCCAGATTTCCAGTGAGGGTCCGCGTCCATGCCGTGTCACGGAGGCAGTGCTCCGCGTTGGCCTCCGTGACACGTTGCTTGTTATTCCGGGAAAAATTCTCACTAGTATAAATAGAACACTTAGGCTTATTTTTAATTAATTCAGACTTGGTGGAGCAAGGACGTGGGTTACAAGCAGTTGAGGGACGAAAAAGCTAAGGGTTTTTCTCTCTTTCTTTCTTCTTTCAATCAATTGTTTGTATGATTAACACTTGTTTTAGGATGATTAATCCACAAATGAGTGGCTAATTCTCTTCCTTGCTGAGGTTATGAACAATGGTGATGAATTTTGATTATTGAATTATATGGTTTTTCATCTTCTTCTTCTATGTTGTTCTATTAATTCTTGTTTCTACTGCATTGGTGTGTGGCCGACATTAATGTACATCTAAAAAGTCCGATTTCACTCGAGAGAGCACGAAATTGGAAAGTTGTGAATTAATAGGGTATTGTTCTTAACTTGATTTGGGAAAATTGAGTTTTGATGTGCTTTCCTGATAGAAATATACTTGAAAGCCGTATTAGTCAATTTAGGAACCAGAATTGTATTGCTAGGTCATAAATTTCATTTGATCACATAAATGTAGACGGATGGTTTATGATTCTTAAGTGAGATTAAATACAAGAGTTTTAATCTCTATGCTAATGTTCTTGTCTAGCAACTGGAAGAGAAGAATAACCGAATTATGATTATAATCAAGTTCATTACTTGTTCTTAACCTTGGCATGCTCACATCCATAGTTTCAATTCAAAGTAGATATTTGTTAATAGTTTTAGTACATAATTTATAAACAAAAATTATTTAACTTTTGGTTACGTTGTTGTCAGCATATATTGAAGTAAGATAGAATATAGTATACTTGAGCAATTTTTACTTATCCAGAGTCTCCTTGGTTCGATACTTGGCTTACTTAGCCACTTTATTACTTGTTTGACCACGTGCACTTGCATGTCGGTTTTTAACCCCTATAGCAAACACCCGAACAAGTTTTTCCCGCCGTTGCCGGGGAGACTAGGCAGTTGGTGAAATTGTGTTAAGTGTAAATTTACTGTATTTTTATTTTATTTTCTTAAGTGTTGACGACTTTGTCTTAGCCTGTATTTTGCAGACTTGATTTCTGTGAACACTGGCAAAGGACAAGGAGCTGGTGGAATCTTATATAGAGCCTGAACGTGAATTTCATAGTAAACGCAGAGAAGCTCTACAAAAGAAGCTGCAGTTGCTCAGACAGACTATTATGGAGCAACAAAATACACCGGTTGTGAGGGCAGTGTTAGTGCCCGACGAAGCAGCAGCAAGGCCGGTTCGCGAGGTGGCAATCCCACATGCCAACAATGTACATTCAAGTATCCGCAAACCCGAGCCTGGAGGGAGATTTGAACTTAAGCACAACATGGTGCAACTATTGCACACAAGCGGGCAATTTACCGGTCTCCCTCATAAAGACCCACAACAACATCTCCAAAACTTTTTGGAGATAAGTGACACTTATATACCCGCTGGAGTGTCACTTGATTGTGTTCGACTCACACTATTTCCAATCTCATTGCTTGGTGAAGCCAAGAGGTGGTTAAAAGTTGAGCCACCAAATTCTATCTCAACGTGGGATGATCTAGCATGGACGTTCTTGATAAGATTTTTTCCCTCTGGTAAAACAGCCAGACTTAGAAGTCAAATTCTAAGTTTCAAACAGAGGGAGGGAGAAATTTTATATCAAGCCTGGGAAAGATTTAAATCCATGTTGCGGGACTGTCCTCATCATCATCAGTCCAATGAGGTGTTGGTACACACATTTATTGAGGGTTTGGAAGCCCATACTAAAATTTTGCTAGACTCAGCAGCTGGAGGGCAAGCGCTGGAAAAGACTTATGAGGAGCTGTACACTTTGCTCAACCGGATTTCACAGGGCAATCCAGAATGGAATGCTGATTCATCTCGAGGTGGAGCAAGGAAAGTAGCAGGAGTGCTTGAAGTGGATGGATTTACAGCTATCGCTGCACAGATAGCTGCCTTGCAGAATCAGTTGAACAACCACTTCAGCAACATGAATTTGAACCAGCCTTCAGCTTCAGTCAATGCGGTCCAGCAAATGTGGTGTGAAGTGTGTGGAAGCAGTGAGCACTCAGCTGAGTGCTGTGGAGCAAACCCAGATTCGGTTAACTTTGTGGGCAATGCACAAAGAAATCAGCAGCAGTTTGGTAGCGGCTACAACTCAAATTGGAGGAACCATCCAAATTTTTCGTGGGGTAGCAACAACCAACAAGGCCAAAGTTCGGGTCAGGGTATGCACAGGAATCAAGGAGGGCAACAGAACTACCAATCTCAATTCAGAAATCACAATGCCCCTCCTCCACCACCATCACCTACCATTGAGGAAATGTTCAAGACCATGATCGCTAATCAGGTGCAATTGCAGGCTGACTATGTTAAATTGGCAGTCGAAGTGAAAAATAATCAATTAGCGACCAAGGCTCTTGAGTATCAATTTGGGCAATTTGCTAGTGCTCAAAACACAAGGCCCAGAGGAGGACTGCCTAGCGACACGGATCCAAATCCGAAGCAGGTAAATGCAGTGACAACAAGGAGTGGTTTGCAGCTGAAGGAGGTGGAACCGGAGAGACCACCTCAAAAGTCAGGAGCAACAGATGTTGAGGAAGAACAAAGTTCGGATAGGGGGAAAATCAAAGAAGCAGAATCAGAAAGACCTCCACCCCCATTCCCTCAACGACTCAAGAAACACAAAGAGGAGGCGTGTTTCAAGAAATTTCTGGAGGTGCTTAAACAGGTACATGTTAATTTACCTCTTGTTGATGTCATGCAGGGAGTGCCAAAATATGCCAAATATATTAAAGACATCGTGGCCAACAAAAGCCGTTTGACTGAGTATGCCACGGTAGCTTTGACGGAGGAATGCACTTCCCGAATTCAAAATAGACTGCCTACGAAGTTAAAAGACCTTGGAAGTTTTACTATCCAGCTTACTATTGGGCAGAGTATCCGAGCTTGTGGATTGTGTGACTTGGGGGCGAGCATAAATCTGATGCCATCTTCGGTATTTAGAAAGTTGGGTCTAGGGAGTCCTAGACCTACAACCGTAATCTTGCAGTTAGTAGACAGATCCTTAGCTAGGCCGGATGGCATTTGTTGAGGATGTGCTTGTGCAAGTGGGATCCCTCATTTTTCTGGTTGATTTTAGTGTTCTGGATTTTGAACCAGACGCTGAAGTCCCATTTATTTTGGGACGACCCTTCTTGGCAACCGGGAAACCATTAATCGACGTGGCTGCGGGTCAACTTACAATGTGAGCACATGACAAGGTAGAGGTGTTCGATGGGTACAAAGCACCCAAGCTCCCGTTGGTGAATGAAGAACTCTCGGTGATCAATGTAATTGATCATGGGAATGCTAATCAAATGAATGATTCCCGAGAGTTGATGGGAAGACCACCAGATAAGGGTGAGCACTACTGGGGGGAGGCCAATGATCGTGAGAAATCGTCCATCACCCTAGTGGACAATTGAGCATAAAGGACGTCGAGCCGCGACTGTAAACCAGGCGCTGCACGGGAGGCAACCCGTGAAAAATATTTTTTTCTTTTATTTTGTAAAGTGTAAATAGATTTTATTTTATTTTTCTTTTTCTTGATTTAGTACAAAATTTTTGTTTGAGTTAGTATTTTTCATCTTAGTTAGTGAAATCTATTAATCTAACCAATTTTGTTTAGTGAGGTGATTGGCAGGTCAAACGGAGAAAAATGTGCACGGAATCGTGAAGGAAAAGGCATGGTATGAAAAAATGAATAAAATGAAGAGATAGTGAGCTGGGGCGATGGCTCCGTGTCACGGAGGAGGACCTCCGCGTCACCCTCCGTGACACGTTGAGGTTTAATTTGGAATTTTTGAAAATTCCAGAGGACTGTCGTGATGGCTCCGTGTCACGGAGGCAGTGCACCGCGATGCACTCCGTGACACGTTTCCCTATATTTTGTGACGGGTCACACCGGGTTGCTGGGTGACCCGCATGTTTCCCTTCATTTTAAATCCCGATTTTATTCCCTTTTCCCTCATTTTCTCACTTCTCCGCGACCAAACACCCATATTTCCCTCTCCCATCAACGTGCCACGGTATTAAGCAAAGAAATTATCGAGTTTTCTTCGGTTTTTCAACTACGAGGTATGTTTTCCTATTCTCATTCAAGTTTTTGTCGAATTTATTCGAAATTAAGCATGGGAGGTGAGATAAATCACCCTAAGTTGAAATTTAGCATGAAATTGAGTTATTCCTTGATTGATATATGTTCGGAATGTTGTAATACGCGTTTGAACTTGTCGATTGCATGAATGATTCAAATTTGATTGTGAAATTCAATTCTAGGGCTTTGGTTGTTGAATTCGAAGTGGGTAACTTGGTAAATTTGTGAATTATATGCCGGGTTGTGCTTGTGAATTGAGATAAGTCGTTGTAAATATTGTTTGAATGTAATAGACGACGAATTCTCAGGATTTTGGGAAAAAGTTGAAAATTGTTCGAATTGGTTGATTATATAGGTTCATGTGTATATAGAATTTGTGTTGTTGTTTTTGTTAGTTGTTTTCTTTGCTAAGTGCGATGGTTGAATTGCTAGCGATGGTAGGATTGGGATTAGCTGTATGAAGTCTGAGTAGTACGCTAAAAGTTATACCATCGAAATTTTCTTTGCGAATGCACTACGCATAAATGGTATAGTTGTTTGTTTTTGGGTGCAAATAAAGTGATCCTTGCCGTAGTATCATAACCGTAGCTAAGGACTAAGTGTGGGGTAAACTTAGCTTAACCCGACCTTAGCCGAAGTTAACATGCATTTTGCTTGACATTTTGCTTGTTCATTTGTGTTGACAGGTACAATGGCAAGTAGGCAGGATAAGGGTAAGGGTGCATCTACTTCAGGCACCGGGAGAAAATGACTTAGACTGGGCACAGCAGTCCCAGCTGCACCAGTAGTTCCGCGCGGCCAACGCCGCCAATACGGAACGAGATGGGTAACCGATGAAGGGAAGAAGTGGTACGCTAAACACAAGGTAAATAAATACTTCCCTGAGGAGCATATTGCACGGGAACCACTAGCACAGGAGGTCCCCCGTATAGTGCAAAGGATCGAGGTAAATGGGCTCAGCTTCATATTTCAGGAGCCCAAGGAATGCAACTTACATCTAGTCCGGGAGTTCTATGCAAATGGGAACCCGGCAATCAGAAGCCACACAATAAAAATCATAGGGCAGATTGTCACTCTGGAACCCCAGCAATTGAATGCCATCATTGGAGTGCAGGACACAGACGCCCACGTTCTCCGCCAGCTGAACATCACCCCATCATATGCCGATATCAGACGCACATTGTGTGGGGCTCGATCCACAGCCAGATGGAGCAGACATAAGGAGAGGGGTTACCACCAGACTCTGCTGTATTCTCAAATGAACAGGGAGGCCATAATATGGCTGAAGATAGTCTGTTCGTGCTTAATCCCGGGGGTGCACATGACTGATGTGACCCGGGACCGTGTCTGCTTGGTGTATACTCTGATGAAAGGGCTAGAAATTAATGTTTGGGCGGTCATCATATCCGCCATGAAGAGAGCCCAATTACACCAGGGCCACAGGTATGGGTACGGAGGACTTATCACCACCTTCCTCCGGGGCCTCGACGTCGAGGAAGAGGCTTTGGACTACATCCCGCATTTGGAGCGGAGGGCCCTTGATGTGACCAAAACTAAGGCCCCCGACACCACACACGGGCCAGTGCTGACACTTGGCGAGCGACATGCCCGCGACGACCAGTACATGGCACGGATGTTTGGTATGCAAATGCTTCAGCTTTGGATTGGTGGGAGACCAGCCACGGAGGAGGAGCTATGGCAGCTGGAGCTGGATTACCCATTTGGCGAAAACGCCAGATCTTTATGCAGAGTGGGGCCAGCCTTTGTAAAGCCCACTGACGATGATGTCCCCACGGACAAGGAGACATGTCGGGAGGACTCCGATGTGGAGTCTGATGACGACGACGGAGGTGACTCGGACATGGGCGATGAGGCAGCAGCACCGGATGAAGAAGTCAAATATTTCGACTGATTAGGGAGTGCCACCACCCAATTTTGTGATTTTTAAGTTTTGTGAACACTGGGGACAGTGTTCGATTTAAGTGTGGGGTGGGGAGTAATTAGGTGCTGGGGCTAGGCTGGTTTGCTTGTATGTTCTTTCCTCTGTTTTGTATGTATGCATATGTTTCCCTGTGTTTGTGAAGTGCAAACTGGTTTGTATCTGTATATATTTGTGGTAATTGATGATGTGCGTTGTGAAATGTTGTGGTTTGCCAGCTAAGTCTGTAGAAAAATTTTTTTTGTAAATATTTTCCTAATTTATTTTTTTCTCTATCGAAATGATCGATATTTTTTAAAAATTTTGCGAAAATATTTTGTACATATTAAAAATTTTGTAAATATTTTTCCATCGAAATGATCGATGTTTGAAAGTTTTTTTCAATTTTTATTTTTGGGTTTCTCGGAGTTTGTTTTCGGTTCTTTTACCGAGAATCGTCCCATTGAACTGACGTCATAGTTAGTGACCGGTCCCTATGATGGATGGATGACGACCGTCTTAAGAGAAATGTAGTTGGTAGGAGTAGTGATTTTAATTTGTTTTCAGTTTTTTTCTTTGGTGGATTGCATCACGGAACCTGTAGTTACTATATGGTTGTGAAATGTTGGTTGTGTGTTGTAACTGATATTCAAAATGTAAAAGTGATTCATATGAAAGCATGCAATTTTGTAAATATGTTGAGTTACCTAGGCTGTAGAATTCGATTCGGTGTGATTGAGGCTTAAATTTTAAATTCATGTAATTGACTAATTAAAGAGTCTGTGAATGCATCTTGAATTGTTGTTAGTGAGGTGTTGTTATTCCATGCTATGGTGAAGTGTCTAGAACTTGCCTGGTGTGTGTACAAAACGAAATGAAGGAGGTGTAGTGTTGGAAAGGACGTAGGCATTTCTTTGTTTTAACCGAGAGTTTCTATTTTTTTCTTGTCATACACTACCTTTTTATGTGATTGTATACCCTAGTCAGCCCGTTGAGCCTTTAGCCGATTCTTTCTTTCTTTTGTCCAAAATTGTATAAACTAAGCTTAATTCTTTCTTTTCATTAGCCGTAAAGTCTATACAAAACTCTTAAGCGCTTAAGAAGAACAGAAAAAATTTTCCCAAAGAGTCAAAGAGTGAGAATAGTGGAAAGAAAAAGAATAGCAGAGTGAGGAAAGAAAAGAAAAAGGTGGAGGGTGCACTTGCTATAATTAAATGATAATGAAGGTGCATGAAAAACCTTTGTTGTTGTGTCAAGTTTGTTTGTTGAAATGGGCCATACGAAAGTAAACCAGCATGAATGGGATGATGAAAAAAGAAAAGAGAGAAACAATGTCCATGAGTTGATAGGAAAGTGTTGAAAAGGCGCTTAAGGATGCTAGTGACTATTATTGGCTAATCCAATATATACTAGTTCCATAGCTTCCATTACAACCCATTAAAGTCCTACGTGATCTTACATTGCATTTCTTTATATTAGTGGAGTAATACACTAAGGGCAAGCCTATGGGTCATGACATGATGCATGTGAATTCTTTTGGGAGAGAGAGTGAAATTCATTTTTACATGCCCCTACTTGAATGTTTGTGAGTCGCATGAACAAAAAGGGGAAGATTCTCTTGAGTTGTGAGGGCACATGCTTGATGAAAGATTGATGTTCGTGTCGGATATCTTGATTAGCTGATTTGCATGAGTTTGCCGATATCGAGGGTCGATTCTTAAAGTCTAGGAAGTCTTGATGTATTAAAGGTCGTTGCATTGTAATACCATGCATGTTTTCTTGATGATTTACAATATTGAATGATCGGTATGACCGTAGGTCAAATTGTCGCACCATAGTGGCAAAGGTTGGATGTAATTTGCATGAGTTGTGTATGTGTTGTTCGAGGACGAACAAGGATTTAAGTGTGGGGTAAGTGATCTTGGGCAGATTTATATGCCCAAGTGATACTCAAACGTATCATTTTCGCCTTGTTTATTGTGCAATGTGTATACATTTTCATGTAATTGGTAATAAAATGTGAATTTATACTAACCAACATGATTAGCATTGTTTTGTAGGTAAAACATGATTTTGAGGAGCTAAAATGCATGTTGGAACAATATCGGAGTTGGACTTGGATGCGAGCACGAAAAAGACATTGGACTGCACAATGTAAAGGGGCTCCGCGATGGAGCCGTGCCACGCTACGATCGCGGAGGCACACTGCCTGGAGGGTGATTGATTTGTCAATTTCCAGTGAAGCCTCGTGACAGCTCCGTGGCACGGAGGCAAGCCACCGCGTTGCATGCCGTGCCACGTTGAGGCTTTATTCCCGGACCCCAGATTTCCAGTGAGGGTCCGCGTCCACGCCGTGTCACGGAGGCAGTGCTCCGCGTTGGCCTCCGTGACACGTTGCTTGTTATTCCGGGAAAAATTCTCACTAGTATAAATAGAACACTTAGGCTTATTTTTAATTAATTCAGACTTGGTGGAGCAAGGACGTGGGTTACAGGCAGTTGAGGGACGAAAAAGCTAAGGGTTTTTCTCTCTTTCTTTCTTCTTTCAATCAATTGTTTGTATGATTAACACTTGTTTTAGGATGATTAATCCACAAATGAGTGGCTAATTCTCTTCCTTGCTGAGGTTACGAACAATGGTGATGAATTTTGATTATTGAATTATATGGTTTTTCATCTTCTTCTTCTATGTTGTTCTATTAATTCTTGTTTCTACTGCATTGGTGTGTGGCCGACATTAATGTACATCTAAAAAGTCCGATTTCACTCGAGAGAGCACGAAATTGGAAAGTTGTGAATTAATAGGGTATTGTTCTTAACTTGATTTGGGAAAATTGAGTTTTGATGTGCTTTCCTGATAGAAATATACTTGAAAGTCGTATTAGTCAATTTAGGAACCGAAATTGTATTGCTATGTCATAAATTGCATTTGATCACAAAAATGTAGACGGATGGTTTATGATTCTTAAGTGAGATTAAATACGAGAGTTTTAATCTCTAGGCTAATGTTCTTGGCTAGCAACTGGAAGAGAAGAATAACCGAATTATGATTATAATCAAGTTCATTACTTGTTCTTAACCTTGGCATGCTCATATCCATAGTTTCAATTCAAAGTAGATATTTGTTAATAGTTTTAGTACATAATTTATAAACAAAAATTATTTAACTTTTGGTTACGTTGTTGTCAGCATATATAGAAGTAAGATAGAATATAGTATACTTGAGCAATTTTTACTTATCCAGAGTCTCCTTGGTTCGATACTTGGCTTACTTAGCCACTTTATTAATTGTTTGACCAAGTGCACTTGCGTGTTGGTTTTTAACCCCTATGCAAACACCCGAACAAACATGTCCTAACCGACATATAACTACGTGAGCTAGATGTGGAGTCCGATATATACATCCCACCGGTAGGACCCAATATACCTTGCCAGGGTATAAAGGCATGAACTGGGTGATCACAAATGTCTAGGGCCAATCACGCCAAGTAATACTATAACCTACACTGGCAACGTAGTTATGGGAACCTGGGTGCACTGGAACCCGGTCCACTCGGTGCTATGTCCTACTCCCACTGGAGACCTATACTGAACTGCTAAGCTGATAGCTCGAAACTAGGGTCCAAGACTAGTTGCGAACTTATAACTTCAAGTACCCTGAGGGTCTTAGCGGACTAGATTCCAAAATTGGGTTCTAGACTGGTCAGAGCTTGTTATCTGGAAGCATCGTAACCGTCTAAGAACAAACTGAAATCTGAACTAGGGTCTTGGTGCAAGTCGGAGCTATATATCTAAAATGTCATGACTTCCTAGTGGACTAATAACGGAATTCTGATTCTGATATCTAGGAGGTACTACTGGAACCTCGAGAAATTCTATAGTCAAACTGATCTACTGACATTATTTTGGTCAACCCGGAGGTTGCTAAAATCTGACTAAGACTAAACTGATGTTTCTGACTAACACTGAATATTCTAGTACTTTGTTTGAATGTAAACTAACAATTCTGAGAAAATACAAAGTATATAGTCTTTCTAACTAAATCTTAATATCATTCAAGTAACTGAGGTTTTAATACATGCAACCATTATAGAAGCCCCTAACTCTTAAAGATGCAAACAATTGTAAAGAATTCAAAGCCTAAGCAGGATTTAAATTTATGACTTTTTCAAAAGTTAGGGATGAATTTCTAAATTTATGGAACAAGCATTATTTTGATTACAAGCTGGTGGAAATTAGCTACAACGAACGTAAATTAGAGTTCCACATGAATTATTCAAGGTATGAAAACAATATCTTCACTTTTGCTAAACTTAGGTCTAGAACTGATAGAGAACAGTGAAAGAGTTTTAGGGGACACAAGGGGAGAACAATCTCCTTGTTAAATTCCCACATATCTGTAGAAGAAACTCTGGTGAAAAATTCTGAGAAAAACTTAGCGTATTGACGTTTTACCTAGCTTCTATTCTGTGCTCCCAGAGAAATTCTACGCACTATTCTTGAGAATGAGAGAAGGAATATGGGGAGAAACCGTTGGTTACCCCTTCTAAAACCCCTGAGTGAACCCCAAAATGACGTAGTCTAGGGAGTAGGTCGGTGGAATTTTACAAAAATAACCATGGGATTTAAATATGAAATCTGGCCGATAGGAACCAACGGGCCTCAGAATGGATAATTGGTAGAAGCGACGGCCCATTGAATTTGGCCGTGGTTTCTAGGTTAAGAAACTAGGTTCACAAGGGTGACCCACGGTTAGGTACAACAGTCCATTAGAAGTTACTATAGGCCGTTGATACCTCCCGTTGGAACTGGTAAGAGAAAAGGTACGGGGACAATGAGTGCTAACAACGACTGTTGATACCAACAACGGGCTGTTGTATCCCCTCATGGTTCACCCTGCTAGATTTTGGAACTGAACAACGAGTGGTCATAACAGCTCGTTGGAGGCTACCACGGGCCATTGTTCGCTCCCGATGTTTCGAGGAAGGGTCCGGTAGACCCCTGAGTTTGGATTCAACGGACGACAGGATGGCCCGTTGTTAGAATCAATGGGTCATCCAATGACTCGTTGTTTGCCCTCGAAGAAAGGCTGCTTCTAACCACGACCACTTACAACGGTCTGTTGGTTCCACCAACGGTCCATTGTGGGGGTTGTCTAAGACAGAAAATTTTCTAGTTTCTATTGTTTTTTCATGCAACGTCTGAATTTGGTCTAGGAAAGTTTCGGGGTGTTACAATATCTCCCCCTTGGGATCATTCGCTGTCGAATGAAGACCAAAATCAGGAAAAGAGATGAGATTTCTAAAATTGAGGCTATGAATGATTTCTAAAGTAGTAACTGACTCTGAACTAACTTAACTGTACTACCTGAGATGATGCAACTAGAATGCACGCAGAATATCTAAATAAGACTGATGAGTACTGAACTGAGTAGAGTACAAAGAAGGAATTTAGTACCTGATTTTGGGACTGACTGGAAGGGAACAAGTGAGGGTATATGGCCATCATGTCTGCTTCTGCTTGCCAAGTGGCTCCCTTAACTTGCTGATTTCTCCATAGCACCTTGACTAAAGCTATCTCCTTATTCCTCAGCTTACGAACTTGATGGTCAAGGATCTGGACTGGTACCTCCTCATATGTGAGACTATCATTTATCTCCACACTGTCCAATGGAACTACTGAAGTTGGATCACCAATGCACTTCTTCAGAAGTGACACACGGAAAACTGGTTGTACAACTGCTACTTCTGAAGATAACTCTAGCTCATAGGCCACCATACCAATCCGCCTTAGGATCTTATAGGATCCCATATATCGTGGACTATGCTTTCCCTTTTTCCCAAATCTCATCAGCCCTTTCATGGGTGAAATCTTCAGGTATACCCAGTCATCAAATGCAAACTCCAACTCTCTTCACCACACATCGACATAAGATTTTTGATGGCTCTGAGCTATTTTCTATCTTCTCGAATGAGCTGAACTTTCTGCATTGCCTCATGTACTGAGTCTGGCCCTATCAAGGTAGCTTCACCAACCTCAAACCACCCTATAGGATATCTACACCTCCTACCATATAACGCCTCAAATGAGGCCATATGAATGCTAGAGTGATAGTTGTTGTGTTACGCAAACTCGATAAGAGGCAAATGGTCATCCCAATTACCTTTAAAATCAATTGCGCATGCTCTTAGCATATCTTCAAGGGTATGAATGGTCTGTTCAGATTTACCATCGGTCTGCGGATGAAAAGCAGTGCTGAGTTTGACCTGAGTGCCTAGTCCTTTCTGAAAGGACTTCCAAAAGTGTGAGGTGAGCTGTGTTCACCTATCTGAAATGATTTGCAAGGGCACCCCATGGAGTCAAACTAGCACTCGGATGTAAAGTTTGGCATACTCCTCAGCTAAGTTTGTGGTTTTGACTGGGAGGAAGTGAGCTGATTTAGTTATCCGATCTACTACCACCCAGACTGAGTCATGTTGCCTTCGAGTTCGAAGTAGACCTTTAATGAAGTCTATATTTACTTCTTCCCACTTCCAAGTGGGTATACTAATATATTGAGTCATGCCTCCAGGCCTCTGGTGTTCTACCTTGACTTGCTAGCAGTTCGGGCACTGTGCTACAAATTCAGCGATATCCCTTTTCATGTCGTTCCACCAGTAAATATCTTGCAAGTTGCGGTACATTATAGTTGCACTAGGGTGAATAGAATATCTCGAGCTGTGTGCCTCATCCAATATTTGTCATTTTAACTTACCAACATCCGTTACACATAACCTACCCTGGTAACGGAGCACCCCATCTTCACCTTGGGAGAAAGCTTCTATCTCTTTTCTGATGATTGCTTCTTTAAGTTTACGTATGATGGGATCCTTATCCTGTTTGGATTTAACTTCAACTACCAAGGATGAATCTGACTCGCTTTGCATTACCACGCCACCTTCAGTTGAATCCACCAACTGCACCCCTAACAGGGCTAGCCAATGAACTTCTTTCGCTAGCTCCCTCTTTTCTTCCTCAATGTGAGCTACACATCCCATAGACCGTCTGCTTAGGGCGTCAACCACCACATTGGCCTTACCTGGGTGGTACATCACACTCATGTCATAATCATTTAGCAGCTCCAATCACCATCTCTAACACATGTTTAGGTCCTTCTGGCTGAACACATACTGAAGGATCTTGTGATTTGTGAACACATGCACGTGAGCCCCATACAAGTAGTGTCTCCATATTTTTAATGCGAATACCACCACTGCCAACTCCAAGTTATGAGTTGGATAATTCTTTTCATGAACTTTGAGTTGTCTGGAGGCATAGGCTATCACTTTGCCCTACTGCATCAGAACGCAACCGAGTCTGACTCTGGAGGCGTCACAATAAACAACCAACCCATATGATCCTTCTAGTAAGCTTAACACTGGAGTGGTAGTGAGTCAAGTCTTCAACTCCTAGAAACTTTTCTCATACTCGTCCGGCCATTGAAATTTCACCTTCTTCTTATTAACTTGGTTAGAGAAGATGCTATGGAGGAGAAACCTTCCAAAAACCATCGGTAATAACCTGCTAAGCCCAGGAAACTCCTGATTTCAGTAGGAGAGGTAGGTTTGGGCCAATCCTTCACTACTGCTATCTTATGAGGGTCTACTTGTATCCCCTCACCTAAGACCACATAACCCAAGAAAGTCATAGACCTCATCCAGAATTCACACTTGCTGAACTTGGCGAATAACTGGCGATCTCTGAGGGTTTGTAATGTTAACCCTAGGTGATTGGCACGCTCTTCCTCATTTCTGGAGTACACTAGAATGTCATCGATAGATACAATGAAGAACATATCCAGGTACTTCTTGATGACCCTACTAATCAAATCCATGAAGGCTGTTGTGGCATTCGTTAACCTAAAGGACATTACCACAAACTCGTAGTGACCATACCGAGTTCTAAATGTTGTTTTTGATATGTCACTCTCTCTAACTCTTAACTGATGGTACCCTAACCTGAGATCCATTTTTGAGAAACAACTGGCTCTTTGAAGTTGGTCAAATAGATCGTAAATCTTGGATAGAAGGTACTTGTTCTTACGGTAATCTATGCATATTCTGAGAGTACCGTATTTCTTACACACGAATAGCATTGGAGAACCCTAGCAAGAGATGTTGGGTTTGGTAAAACCCTTATCAAGAAGATCCTTTAACTGCTCTTTCATCTCCTTAAGCTCAGCTGGAGCCATTTTGTAAGGATAGATTGAGATGGGCTGAGTGTTTGGGAGGAGATCTATTTCGAAGTCTATTTCCCGTTCAGGGGGAACTCTAGGAAGATCTTCATGAAATACATCTGGGAACTCGCTGACAAATAGAACTGACTGAACGGATAGGGTCTCAAAGATGGAATCCTTGACCCGAACCAGATGATATAGACTTCCTTTGGAAATGAGGTTCTGGGCCTTAAGGTAGGAAATAAACTTACCCTTAGGACTTGAAATGCTGCCCGACCATTCTAACACTGGTTCATTCAAAAAATGAAACTTAACAACTCTAGTTCTGTAGTCAACTGAGGCATAGCAGGAGTGTAACCAATCCATGTCGAGAATAAGGTCGAAGTCGACCATGTCTAGCTCTACGAGATCAGCTGGAATGACTTTATTTAGGATAGAGACTGGGTAGTTTCTATACACCCGGCTGGCTCTAACTGACTCGCCAACTGGGGTGGAGATTGAGAAGGGTTCTGATAAGACCTTTGTACTATGTTGAACTGGACTGCTATATATGTAGTCACAAACGAAAGAGTGGTTCCTGGATCTATGATGGAATACACGTCTGGATTGAAGAGAGGTAACATACCAATAACTATGTCAGGTGAGCTTTCCTGATCCGGATGAGGAGATAGAGCATAGAAATGATTCTAGCGCTGACCGCCATCTGTACCTGATGAGTTGGCCTGCTAAATTGGTCGACCTACTGGATCTGCTAAGGTAGTGGATTGTGATCTTCCCCGTCCTGTTGACGGACATTCTTTAATTCGATGCCCTAGCTGTCCACGACTGAAACAACCCTCCCTGCCTGTAGACACTCTCAAGGATGATTCTTGCCACACTTAGGGAAAACTGGATACCTGTTCCCTACACTGAAGCTCTAAGGCTGAGAGCCAGATGCTCTACCCCTCGGTCCTGGCGGGACCGGAAAGTAGGGGCGCTGGTTTAACTAGGTGTTGGGGCCCTCAGCTATTGTTGTGGGCGACTACCACCGTCAGACCTCTGATGGCCATAATCGGACTGGCCAGTCCTTGCCTATTTGTTCTTACGCTCCATATCCCTCAGCTTTTCGGCCTCAATCTATAGGGCATATATAATCAAGCTAGAAAGGTCCATATCCTTAATTAGCATCGCTGTCCAGCATTCCTTGAGAACAAGATTTGACACTCCATTTACAAACTTCAGCATGCGAGCCCTTGGCTCGGTTACCATCTCTGGAGAGTACTTAGACAGTCTAGTAAACTCCAGAGCATACTCCTCCATAGTTCTGTTGCCCTGTCTCAAGTTCATAAACTCCGCCATCTTTGCCTCCCTCAGCTCTTGATGGAAAAACCTGTCTAAGAAAGCTGTGTGGAATTCTTTCCACTCCACTGGTCCTGCTCCCATTGGCCGCCCCTCCTTCCCCTTCTCATACCAAACTTGGGCTACCCCTCTAAGCAGGTAGGCAGCCAAGTCAGTACTCACGGAGGAGCTGACACCCATAATACGGGTAATCTTCCTGACCTCATCTACAAACTCTTAGGGTTCCTACCCCACTTTAGATCCTTGAAAAGATAGAGGGTTCATGCGGGTGAAGTCCCGCACTCTCGCAGCTACTGCAGACCCATTCGAGTTCAGCGACACTACCTGCTGATTCACCTGATTGGTTATGGTTTGGGCCAGTAACTGTATGGCTGCTCTAAACTCTGCGATAGAAATCAAATCATCTTGAGGAGGTATCAGGGCTGGTGAGGCAGGTCTATTGGCGTTACCGGCCCTTCTTCCGTTACTGTATCTGGGAGGCATGATTCACTAAAATGAAACAAAGCACGAGTTAGAAGAATGTTTATGGAATTGAATTTTAACGCACGATAAAAAGTATGAACAAAAGAGAGTTTTCATAATAACATCTTGCAGCCTCCTTATTATAAGTGTGGCGCGCTTCACACTCATGAAAATGACTCTACTCGATGCGGCTTTCAGAATTTCCGAGGATACGCTAAACCTTGTGCTCTAATACAAAGTTTGTCACGCCCCGAGTCTGCACCTTAGGCGGAACACGGTACTTGGAGTCACAAGTAACCCCAAGTCAACCCTTGGTCTATCATACACTGGTATTTTAAGTAAACATGCACAGTGGAACTTTGAAACAATATCAGAAAGCATTTATAAAAGACGAGCCTGAGAACATAAAGTTCAAAACATTTGAATAATATTGATAAATGTAAAAATCATGTCTGTATGAAAGCAATCTAATGTAGGAGTTGCTGGGACAAGCCCCCTGCTAACTCTAAGTCTAACTGAAACTAATAAATGACTAAAAGAGAGAAATAATTCCCTCGAATGATGAGGACTCACACTTCAACTGCTGAGGTGGACAATCTGATTGCGGAGGCTAGTAGTGCTGAGTCTGAGAACCTGCAGCTGTATCGTGAAATGATACAACATAAAAGTATGCGTCAGTACTTTGAATGTACTAAGTAAGTGAGAGAAACATGAATAATTTGATAGAACTATTAACTTAATTGATACGACATGAAATAACCAACTGATATGCTGAAAACTAATATAACAGGTGTAAAACTAATATGGTAAAAAATGACCATGGTTGATGGTCATAAACGTGTCCTAAGTCTCAGATACTGATTCTGAAATACTGCACTGAACTGATCTGAACAGAAGAACCTGAGATAGACTATACGTAGTGGGAGAGTCTCTAACCAACATATAACCATGTGAGCTAGACGTGGAGTCCGATGTACACACCCCACTGGTAGGACCTAATATACCTTTCCAGGGTATAAAGGCATGAACTGGGTGATCACAAAATTCTGGGGCCAATCAGGCCAAGTAATACTTTAACCTATGCTGGTAATGTAGTTCTGGGAACCTGGGTGGGCTGGAACCCCAGTCTACTCAGTGCTAAGTCCTACTCCCACTGGAAACCTATACTGAACTGCTAAGCTAATAGCTCGAAACTAGGGTCCAAGACTAGTCACTGACATATAACTGCAAGTACCCTGAGGGTCTTAGTGGACCAGATTCTGAAACTAGGTTCTAGACTGGTCAAAGCTGCTAATCTAGAAGCGTCGCAACCATCTAAGAACAAACTGAAATTTGAACTGGGGTCTTGGGGCAATTCAGAGCTATATATTTGAAATGTCATGACTGCCTAGTGGACCAATAACTGAATTCTAATTTTGATATCTATGAGGTACTAGTGGCACCTCGAGAAATTCTATAGTCAAACTGATCTGCTGACATTGTTCTGCTCAACCCGGAGGTTGCTAAAATTTGACTGAGACTAGACTGACGTTTTCGACTAACACTGAATATTCTAGTATTTTGACTGAAGCTAAACTAAAAATTTTGAGAAAATAGAAACTATATATACTTTCTGACTGAATCTAAATATCATACCAGTAACTGAGTTTTTAACACATACAAGCATTATAGAAGCCCTTAACTCTGAAAGATGCAAACAATTCTCAAGAATTCAAAGCTTAAGCAGGATTCAAATTTCTGACTTTTTCAAAAGTTAGGGCTGAATTTCTAAATTGATGGAACAAGTTTCATTTTTATTACAAGCTTGTGGAAATTAGCTAGAACGAACATAAATTAGAGTTCTATATGAATTGTTCAAGGTATGCAAACAATATCTTCACTTTCGGTAAACTCAGGGCTAGAACTGATAGTTTTTGGGTTCAGAAAATAGGTTCACAAGGGTGACCCACGGTTAGGTACAACGGTCCGTTGGAAGTTACAACGGGTCGTTGATACCTCCCGTTGAAACTTGTAAGAAAAAATGTACGAGGACAACGAGTGATAACAACGACTCATTGATATGAACAATAGGTCATTGTATCCCCTAGTGGTTCACCTTCATGGGTTCTGGAACTGAATGATGGGTGGTCATAACGACTCGTTGGAGGCTACCACGGGCTGTTCTTTGCTCCCGTTGTTTTGAGGAAGGGTCCGATAGACCCCTGAGTTGGGATTCAACGGACGACAGGATGGCCTGTTGTAGAATCAATGGGTCATCATATGACTCATTATTTCCCCTCAAAGAAAGGATGCTTCTAACCACAACCACTTACAACGGTCCGTTGGTTCCACCAACGGTCCATTGTGGGGGTCTTCTGAGATAGAAAATTTTCTGTTTTCCTGTAGTTTTTCATGCAATGTCTGAATTCGGTCTAGGAATGTTTTGGGGTGTTACACATCAACCCGTCTTTTAATGATTAGAGGCTTATCAGACTACAAGTTGTAATCAACCGTATTGTATGAGTCTAGTTTTGCTTTTCCTTTTATTATGTCATGATTACGTTCTTTTTGTTCTAAATATTCCGCTTATTTGATCGTGATTAGATGTATGCTCATGTCATGGGTTGACTTAGGGTCCTTCGAGGCTCCATGTCCCGTGTGATCCGGGTGTACATTTGGGTCGTGACTAGTACTTGTCGCACTTGTTCATGTGTTACTTGTGATGCAGGAGTGGTCGAATTTGGCAACACTTATTGCACTTGTTGATGTGTTGTTTGTGTTGCTGGAAAGGTAGAATCCAAATATGCATGCTTCCCTTGTTCCAACTGAGATGCATCTGTTAGGTAGATTGAATTTTGCTTCGGCTTGTGATGCTTTTAATTGACTTTATAGCTTGATTAGATGGAAGGATCTCTGAGTTCTACTTGGCCTTGAGATTGGAAACCTTTTGCATTGCCAAAGATGCAAGTGATCCAACTGACACATAGTTTAAGTTCTTAACTTTCTTGTTTTTTCTTGAACACCCTTCTAGATTCATGAGTATTTCTTTGCAAATTCAAGAAATGAAAATAAAATAGGTTAGTAGAAAACATTCTAAATTCCAATTAATGGATTAATTAGTTTACATGTAAAAACTCAAACTGGGCAGAAAATAGAAAACATCACAATATGTTAAGCACTCTTACATGTTAGTGTTTAGTCTAATTTGAATGAAAAAGGATCCGAGTAATTACTTTCATGTTATTTTAAGAAAGGTACTAGTGGTACTAAATATAGAAGCTAAGCTTAGTATTTGGAACTGCCTATTAACAGCTTAGTCTTTTTCCATTGCTCTAAAGCTCCAATCAAGATAGGCTCGACTCTCAAGTTAAGATTAAGGATGAAAACTATTTTGCAAGAATACCTACTAAGTCAATGTAACAACTAAGTAATACAAGTTGCAAGAAATGATGGATCACTGCTTTTTCAGAATAATTTCACATGGTATATTAAGAAGAAAAACTACCTTTGCATAAGGAAAAGAACTCAAATGGGAGATGAAATGTTTTAGTACGTTGCAACAACTTCATACTCAGTTGCATTGTTTCTACATTGAAAAAGATGCAATTTCACACAAACTAGGGCAAGGTTAAGTCCTTGCTGGACTAAAAAGATAAAAAAATAGTAGGGGAAAATTATCTTTAGGAAAGAAAAAATGCTTGTTACAATTCATCTAAGTCACTATACTTGATCTGCAAGTCCGTTTCTTTAGTTGCAGCTTTAGGAAACTTCCATTTCTTTAGGACGAGGCCAATGCCCCGAGTATGAGATTGATGTCTAACAAGTTATGAAAATTGAGACTTAATTTAGTTTTAGTTACTTAATTATATTATGTCTCGACACTAACCACTGGTGTTTGATTTCTTCTTTGAATGTCATCCGAGTTTTGTAGGAAAAGAAGGCAGCTGATACATAAATCACTCTAGAGCTAGCTAGTACAGAAGAAAATGCAGAATGACACTAGACATGCAAGGTGAAAAGTTTGTCATCTAAATAATATGTCAAGGCGCTAATGTTTCTTGGTATACATGATGGGGAAAACTACTGGATATCAGAAAATTGACCAAACCAGATCCTAATTTGGAAGAATTTCTAGTTTTTCTTTTGCTCGCATGAACATGCTGTTAACTAAAAATAGATCAAAGTGATTCTGTGTCTGATAGTCTAACACTGTTAACTCACCATATGTTATTGAAATATTAATTGGATAACAAATCCAGATTTAGTTCATAAAAGGAGTAGTGTTTTATAACAACCAACACAGGAAGGCTCAAGGAAATAAAGTAGGAATTTGTCAAACATAGCAAGAACACCATGAAGGTTAGAGCTATACCAAGTTGTTGCTTCAGTTCCTTACTTCAGGTGTCTCTAATTCTGCTACATGATGTAACTAACAATTTTTTATTCATAAAACCTACTCAACCAATTTCATGCATTAGTTATGCTGAATATAATTCTGCAGCTAGGGTCAAGAAGATACCAAAATAATCATTCTTAAAGAATTGATTTCCACATAGCAGGAGCACATCATAGAAAATATTTACAGCTTTAACATCGCAATTTTGAATAATTAAATTCAAGAAAAAAGCTTATGGTATAAAAAATCCTTCAAGAAGTTAAGCAGAAATATGCAACATGATTCGATAAATGCTAGAGTAGAATTTGTGTTTCACTTGAATGAGAAGATAAGAAGTGGAAAATTACAATCTGAATGTTCAGTCTAAAAAATTTCAACCTTTACCAGATGTAAGGGAAAGTTAGTTTGGTCAATTTTGAAAAGAAACATGTGATCTAAATTCTCAGCTTTGAATGCTCAAGGACATAATTGAGATTTCATTTACTCATGCTCTATAGCGGGACAGTACCCTAGAGCAGATAACAAAAACTCCACTAACAAATACTGCACATTCTATAATACTATATCATCTCATACAATATCATCATTGACTTTATTCATTTTCTGCAAAATATGTTATATCATGTAGGAAATCCTTAAATATAAAGCACACAACACACATGTTGCTGGGTAGATAAGGGTTTTTAAATCATTTGATTTAATAACTTTATTATCAAAAGCAGGAATATATAGGAATGAAGTGAAGGTGTACCCCAATGTAAATGCACTCTTTACAAGAGGTGGAACAGGAACATCGTCCTCTGATTTCTTCACGCTCTTGATGAATAAACATATTAGTAAGAAAGGGACAATACAAACATGTTAAATTGGTATAATATCTACTTATGCATCAAACTCTCACACTACACAAGTTATCAGCTACAGGAAAGAAAATCTGCATTGGAATCCCCTCAACCTCTAGGGTACAAGCATGAAAAGTAAACATAACAGATTGCCAAAAAAAATTGCGCCGAACAAATATACCGTAAAAACTTAGCTTTCAAGGTCCTATTTTTGATATTCACGTATTTCCCTTGTAATATCACCAGCCAATCTAATTTCTTGATCCTTTCATATTTATGATATAACTCAAAATAACAATACAACACACTAGTCTAGTATGACTAACTGACCAATCTAAAATATCTTTTTTGTTTCGCGTTGTTTTCGTTCTTTTATTGATAACCAGCTGATCAGGCATGGATTTGGACATCACAAATTCAGTAATGTCCCATTAAGATTTTGATTGAGGGATAGGTACGATGCTTATGATGAATCAGGAGAGGGTTAGACAAGGACTAGTTTCTGAGGAAACAATCATAATTTATCAAGAAAAGGTATTTAGGCTGACTCCTCTAAAAAATAACTATATGTTGAGAGTTTTTCCTCGTTGAAAAGTTGTATATCCTATATCTGCTTTTCTTTTCCCTCTTCTATTTAAGTGTAGGACTGATCCTCACCAAGGAAGAATCTAAATAATGAGAACTTTGAGCCTGTCAAGTCAAGGAAAAGATCAAAATCAATTATGTAACTCTCCCTCCTTCCTGGTAAGAATCTCTCCATACATATTTTATCATTTCAGAAAACAAACGTTGCAGTTAAAAGCACTACATAACCAAGATTTTTATGTGACATCTGAGATACAAGAATGCACAATATCTAACTGGTAAGTACACACAAAGCATAAACATGATTGTTCATGATCTCCACACAATTTACAAAGTCAAAATCAGGAATATAATGAGCCCCCATTTTCTCATAGAAATTAATACTTTCTTAATTCCAATCAGCCACAAGCCAATCAACCATCCCCATTCCCATTTTCATAGCCTGCTGTACAACAACAGAAAGTAACAATTTCCCAAGCCTCATCCCCTATAGAACTTCCTTACATACATTTGGTCTAAAAATAAACTACACTTGTCAAAAAAACCATTCTAACTAGGAAAAACAAGCACATGACCTACTACATAAATGTTATAATTATTATTCTCACAACCAATTTATTTGGACCTATAAGTCTCGAGTTCCTAAGAAATGGTTACCTTATTATTTGTTGTTGCTACTTTGCAAAGAGATAAAAGGGCATTGCATAACAAATCTTGATCCACTCCAATCAAATTCTACAAGATTGTTGCATATTAGGATAAAATTCAAAATGGAATAACAAATCAAAATAATTAAATGATATAAACATGTGCGAATATAAAATATGTACGCAAAAGGGCATTTATCACTCTTAAAATGAATACAGTTATGCACAAATATTTAAAAGAAAATCAGAAATTTCTTGTCTAATCTTCTGACTCCATCAATCCCAATCTGTATCATCAAACCCATCCTTCTTTTATGATATTTCGGTAATGATATCTTCTGAATGCTATGCATTAGATGGATTATCAACGACATAAACGGGCACATATTCTCTTGCCCATCTAAAGTCACCACCACCTAATCTAGCTGAGGGACCAATGTCATCATTAGGATCCCTCCAAAATGTGTCTCCTATATTAGGAAAATTCTCTTCCTCTAGATCATACAAATCAAAAGAGACTTTATTCCTTGCGTAATAAACATCTTTCTCAACCAGATTTTCCATATAAAAAACTTGATGAACTTGTGATGCCAACACAAAAGGATCATCTTTTCTGCATAACTTATTGAAGTATACCCGACTTAACCCATATACATCTACTTCATTCTGAAATCAATCACATCTAAACAACATAACACAAAAAAAAACCATAATAATCAATATCAATGATATCTTGAATGACTCTTTAATAAATAACCTCTCCACCTATGGGATTCTAGTCCCTAGCACTAGCAAAACTATTTGTTGTTGCTAATAAAGTCACTTTACTATTTTGAGTCTTGTGTGGAGTGTCCCGATTTTTCGTATGAAATGGTATCCATTAATGAAATATGCAGTATATTTTTTGGCCACCACATTACGCCCTCTAGCTAGCCATGTTAAATGACGAGGTACTTCAACATTTTTAACTTTCTCTTCAAACTAATTGCTAAATTCACGACTATGATTCCTTGCTCTTGCCCATACATTTGATCTAGTATGATTACTCATTATGTGCTTATGTTTCCTGTAATCATGAATATTTTAAATTTAATTAGCAGGCCTTTATAAATGGATCTTCACGTACCATATAATAAAAATGTTATAATTATTATATAATTCATCTTACTCGATAAACTTTTCAACTTGTTCATCTCAGGTGTTGAATAGGGTATACGATGTGCTTCATAACATAATTGTGAATCCATAAAAAAAGTGCACTTCTTTTTCTTCTCACTTCCAATTGGATGACCTATCTTAGGGAATATTGGTGAAAAATTCTGAATGTATTCCTCCTCCTCGGTTTGGTACCTACTGAATCTTGTCTTCACTCCATCGTGTAAGTATCTCAAATAAAAATTCAATCACTCATCAGCCAAAAAACCCTTTTCTATTGATGCTTCTTGATAAGATCGGTTACTAATAAATTCCTTCAATTTACATAGGTCCCTCTCAATGGAATACATCCAACGAAGATGAGTCAGACCCCTAAGCTTAATTTCATTCACTAAATAAATAGGTAAATGTGGCATTATATCAAAAAGTGATAGATGAAAAATCATTTCAAGGTCACATATTATTTCACCAATTTCAGACTCCAATTTTTGAAGATTTCTTTGTCTTGTTACCTTACTACATATGGCTCTAAAGAAATTGCCCAACCTAATTAGAGTCAATGAAACATTATTAGGCAACACTTTTCTAATGAAAACCTGGAGCAAATAATGCATTATAAGATGAGAATCCTTACTTTTGTAACCTGATATTTTCATCTCATTCACATGCACACAATGTGATATATTCGAAGAACACCGTTTAGGTAATTTGGAATTTTTCAAGACGGTGCAAAACAACCTATTCTATTCCAGTTTCATGAAGAAGTAGGGTTGAGCCAAACTTACATTTTCATTATTAACTTCTATCTATTGTAGCTCCTTTCGTATTCCCATTTCCTGTAAGTTATAGCGAGAATTTACATGATCCCTTGACTTTCCATCCATCTCCAATAAAGTCCTGAGCAAACTGTCACATATATTCTTTTCAATGTACATAACATCAAGATTATGCCTCAATTTATTATGTGACCAATATGGCAATTGGAAAAAAATAGATATTTTTTTCCACGGACCTTTATTATTTCAAGACCTTTTTCTTTACCCTTTCCAAACACATTGTTGAATTCCTGCAGCTCCTCAAGCACTTGTATACCTGACAAAGGAGTAGGTGAAGGTCTATGCTCCTCCTTAGCATCAAATGACTCCTTATCTTTTTTCAATGGATGATCAAGAGGCTAAAATCTCCGATGTCCTAAGTAACACATCTTACAACTATATTTACGATATTGAGAGCACGTGTCATAATTACAAGTGGGGCATGCCAATTTTCCCTTAGTTGCACACATTCAAAATGTTTGGTTTTTTTCAGCATCATATGTTTATATCCCAGGTTTCATAGTTCCTTCAATTATGCAATTAGTTGTGTAGGTACACATCTATATCATTTCCTAAAGATGATGGACCTGGGATGATCATTGACAACATAATATACTCCGGCTTCATGCAAATCCATGGTGATAAATTATAGTTCATCAACCTAACTTGCCACGTTCTATGAGTAATACTCATGTTTTGAAATGAGTTAAAAACATCACTTGAGAGACCCAGCCTAACATTACGAGGATCTCTAGAGAAGTCTGGGTGCAAGTGATCAAAATCCTTCCATGCTTCTCCATCAGCGTGATGCCTTAAATTCCTATCATTGGGTCATTCATTAGCATGGCATCTCATTACAACAATTATTTCAAGACACATGAATATCCTCTGAAGCCTAGGCTTTATGGGAAAGTACCTTAAAATCTTTATAGGAATTGCATTAGTTGAAGCACCACGAACACTCTTTCATCTAGAAGACCCACAAACAGAGCAGTTATCAGCTCTCTCATTGTCCTTTCGGAATAACATGCAACCATTAGGCATGCATCTATTTTCTCATAATGAAGACTCAAATCTTTTATTACCTTTCTAGCTTTATTGAAAGACTCTGGTATATGGGCAAAGGGAAATGCCTATTTTATCAACTCTAATAAGTCTAAAAATGCTACATTACTCAACCCATGCAAGGATTTAAACAAGTACAACCGAATGATGAAACTTAGTTTTTTCACACCCTGGATATAACTATTGTTTTCCTTCCTCCAATAATTAAAATATTTCTTCACATATTCATATAATCCCCCTCCCACTTCTTCTCCATGCCCTGACTCAACCTCTACATTTCTAAATGTATCATGAAGTAGTCCATCAATATCGCCATGCAAATTAGAACCTTCATTATCACCATCGATTGAATTAGGTGTATTTCTCGAGGAAAATCCTTCTCCATGAAAAACCTATTTGGTGTAACCATCATCAAATCCATCAACAACCAACTGATCCTCCAATATGTTTCTATAATGCCAATATTGATTAATGCAATTTTTGCAAGGGCATAATATCTCATTTCCTTGAGAAGCTCATTCAAATGCCCTATCAAAAAAAGTGTTCATTCCTCGAATATACTCATTTGTCCTTCTCATCCAACTCATCCAACTTTTATCTTCATATCCATTAAAATCCTATATAATATAATAAAATCACTAAAATTAAGGTTCATGGTAAGCTAAGAAACTTAAGTCAAGATTTAGATCCCTTTTGCAACGAGTGATCCAAAATAAATAAAAAGTTCTCAACATGTTTAACTGACGTCAAAATTTAGATTCCTTCAGCAACAAGTGACCCAAAATAAATAAAATGTTCTATACATATTTAAGAGAAGTCAAGATTTTGATCACTTTAGAAACATGTTCTATGAATGTTTAATCTATCATAGTAAAATTTTAACCATACTTCAATACTTTCATTCACTACCACTAACATCATAGACACGTCAATTAACATCTTAGACTCCAATTCAAGTCAAACATCACCATATAAAATGAAATGGATGGAGTACTACTAATATTCCTAGTAGTCATAAGACCTTCATCTCATATTCCCCTTTACTCTACCCTAGAAATTTCTTTGCGAATCAAGGTCTAAAAATAAGAATACAATAAATCCATCATGTCAGCCACCACATCTACAAGTTTTAAAGTACAAAGAAAAAAATAGTTTGTTCTAAAAACAAAGTTCTAGTTGCAGAAACGTGGTTATTTTCTTTGTAAAACATAAATAAATTGCAAAATTGTAGGATTAGTAGACCCTATGACATCGGCAAGACAAAATCTCCAAATAACTTGATGATCATATTATTTGGTACTTTTACAATTCATTGGATGTCCAGTAAGGGAATAATGTTCAGATTATTTTTGTGCAGTATATATATATAGATGTCAAAAAATGTTTGATACACTTTGAACCAATAGCAGTGAAAATATATACCACTCAACTTTAAAAGATTAAAGTTTAGAAGTCAATGCAGACTTGTATAATTATGTGATTCCCCGTACAACCAATTACATACCTACTTACTACCAGAAGTTAGTTCTACATAAGTTAAGAGAACTCGTAAATCTCCATTGTTGGAAAAATTTACAAAAAATTTATGTAGAATAAGGAGTTGTTCAAAAAAATTTCAACCCAAATCATAGAAATTGTTCGAAGAATAGGTATAAGAAAGAACTATACAATCATATAAATATCTCAACTTTAAGATGTTAAAGATCAGAAAGTATAGAACCTCATATATGTTTGTTCGGCTAAACACACATTTTTCCTATTAAATTTATGGCATTTTAGTTTATTTTTTCTATATGTACCAACTAGGCATATACATAAGCTATTATATAGTCTCAATCTATATAACTAGAAAGATCACAGCTCCAGCACAACATATACATCTACCCTTCTTCACATTGTACAAATACGGGTTTACAACCAATCTAACAACTTAAAGTTCCATGGTGCCCTTTAAGAAGATATTAACGCTTAAACAACAACTAACACACAAAAAAGAGATTAAATATCATAGCGAGAAGTTAAATTCATAAGGGAAATCAGAAAACCAAAGAAACAAGAAAATCCAACATACTACCAGAGAAATTAAATGATTAAGAAAAAGCACTTCATAGATTCTTCAAATATTCTAACCTCCTACTAAAATTAAAGAAGGAGAAACCCCAGATTCTTCTAATTTTTCAGATTTTGAGAAAACTCAGAGAAAGCCCAAGTACTTCGATTCACAATCAGTACTTTGCAGGTCCAAATTTTGAAAACCCCTAACTATATTTATTCCTCTTTGCTAGCCAAGTCCTTTGTAGACTACTGCTAGTACAAGATATAGTAATTCGATTCACAAGTTTGAAGAAGTGATTAAGGAATAGTGAAACAAAGTAATCATAGTCTATCGATTACTACTGGTGGTAAAGTTATGAGAATGGAGACTTGTGGGTTCTTGGTAGTCTTCGTAGTCTGTCAATGAGAGTGGAGACTTCTGAGAAATTTGAGAAAAGAATTATGGTTCTATTGATGATATGTGAGAGTATTTAAGCACTAGTGGAGACTTCTGAGAAAATAAAAGTTGCTTCTTTTAGCTTTGGCGGGTATATGAAAATAAGAGGGCAAATCGTGGAGGGATTTAATACCCGTTGTAGTAGATAATTTGTTATTATAAGGTGTTGTCATAGATAACTCTATGGTAACGGTACATAAAACGTTGCCAAAGATACTCAACCGCAATGGTTATATCACAGTAGCAACGGTTGTACTGCTAAAATAGTGTCATAACGCCAAAAATTATAGCAACACTTGTAGTTGTTGCAATAGAAGGTCTATTGCAACCGATTTTGAACCGTTGCAAAAATTTTGATCGCCATAGGCCCAATTTCTTGTAGTGACTATGGAATCCAAGAAGAAATTAATCTAGGGTTATAGTCATCATATTTTCTTAACGACATTTGGTGAATGACTGTAGAGGACCCATTTAATGTTATGTGTGTAGGTTTCTAACTCATTAATCCTATCCAAATGTTTCTCAACCTATTCAAACATATATCACCCTTATATTCTCAAACTAAGAGTAATAGACAATGGGTTATGGTAATTAACCTAAACTGATTAATCTTATAACAACATTAATCATCAGTCAAGGGTTAACGCCTTGAATCCCTATTATAAATTCTTTTCATCAAAATGTATACCTCTTACTCAATCAAGTTAAATCTAGGGTTGTTTTAACATTTGCAACCATTAGAAATCAATCAAAAAGAAAGAATTGATGATACGCACAATTGCATTAAACTCATCCACACGTCAATCACCAAAATTATGTCAATCTACCATGAACCACACAACCCTAGTAATAGAATTTAGCCACCCATGATCATTGATAATCACAACAGTAATCATGTTTATCAAAGAAGACTCAACTCACAAAGAAATGATGAAACCATTATGATAATTCCAATAACTCATAGTAATTCTTCTAGAACCTTTCAAGAGTAACGTACAAGTAATGAAATTTTCTCTCACAAAAGTCTGATACAAAAAACAAAGCCTTGCAGCTGATACTTATAGCCTAGGGTAATTAAAAATTGCACCAAAAATTGGAGTCCCACTTCTCAGGTGACGCCCAAGTTCATGTTTCGTTGACATGGTGATGACCCGTTACTTGTGTCGTCACTCCTTATCTAGTGTGTCCATGATGGTGCACATTGGTGATGCCAAGCTTGATGATACGTCGATAAGGTGACGGTTCATCACTTGGGTCGTCACTACTTATCCAGTAAGTCCTTCATTCTGCACATCGGTGACGCCAAGCTTGATGGTCCGTCATCTAGCCGACAATCCATCATTTTGGTGGTCAATTTTCACCCTTTTTGTTCAGCTGTTGTTTAGGCCAGATGATAGGAATGAAAATCCATGATCTATTTAAGATCGATGATAGAAGTGGCGAACCATCACATGGTTGACGGCCCATTAGATAGGCCGTCAGGTGATCTTTTTAGCCTTTTTCACATCATCTCTTGCCTTGGTTTATTTCCTATACAATACACACAAAAAATAGTCAACTCTAACAAATATTTCTTAAGAACTTGCATTTATTCATAGTTAAAAGCATCAAATGCACCATCAAATATCAGTGCATCTACTGGCCCATCATGTGGAACAGAAACTCCTAGTGCTGGAATGTGAGATGGTCTATTGTGTCAGGGTATATCTCCAAGTAGTTGGAGATAATAGTAAGCTCGTCTATAATACTTTGATGAGGTCTCCCATTGATGGTCTCTCATCCTTATAAGTAATGCTCTCTGGCACCCAGAACAGCCTATCGTCATCTACATATCTCCTCAACCTGTGTCTGTCTCAACTTTGCTTCAACTGCTGGCGGAAAGGAGGTCTAATTGGATGCTTCCTCTTTAGAGGAATTTCTTGAGTAAATTTCTATCTAGGAACAACAAGCTTGGGCCTGACCACGGTCTGCACCAAACTGATGAAGACCCCAAAGATGGTGGTACAGATGCCACCCAAACTAAGGAAGTAGGTGATACCTCTGCTATCTGCTCGATGATCCTCCTACTTCCTGGAGGAAAGTACTACTTTTCATCCTCATCCATATATCGCGATCTCTTTGGTGTACTAGACTTGTCTCCTTTAGGTACTACTCACTTTGGTGCCATTTACCTGTGATCATGCACAAACTTGTCATAACATGGACTAGGGGGAATGTGAAATCAAAAGAGAACAGAAATAGACAGTAGGAACTATGGTCCGTACTCTAAAGATATAGACCATACCCTCATGAGTTGGAAATTTACCAACTCATAGGCTTCTAATGCATGAGTTTTTGCCTAATTTTCGAGTCATTTATGTGGATTTTATGCCCTTTCTCTTAATTTTATTGTAGATAATTCACGTGAGTGGAGAAAGCATGAAATTGAGAAAAACACATGAAGTTTGAGACGGAATTTGATGAGTTAGAATATGAAGGAGAGGAGCCAAAGATAATGGAAGATTTGAGCCCAAGAAAAGGTGCAAAGACGTGCTTTAAATTGGCTAAATGTGGATCTGTAAAGGTGAAATACGAGCGAAATGCCGAAGCTACTACCCTGACCAGGTATTCAACCGGCTGTTTGTGGAATAGCATCGGCTAAATGCCTATTGAACCGCCAGTTCTCCCTGCCAGAACACTATTTTCAACTGGCTATAGTTTGGTGCTCCACTTGACACCGGCTAAATGACAGTTCTTCAAAGGAGAGGCCGTTTAATGAAGGATAAAAAGGTCTAGAAAGGTCTCCAAAGCATCTAAAATTCCTAAAGGGAATTTGGGGAAAGTTGCACACAAGAAAGTACATATATTTACATAGCTTTCATTGTACACCACTCATTTATTCAACAATTAAATCATCTAGACTTCATCTTTTTCATAAAATCTTTTGGTAAAATATTTTTCACCATAAATTTGTAGAGTTAGGTAGAACTTTTCTTCTTCTACTTTAACTATTTTGGAGGAATTTCACCATTGTTGGAAGAGCTTGCAAAGCAAATTTGTGAAGCTAATGTGATGAATGTGAGGGGAATCCTCCTTGTATCTTATCTCTATCTTGAAATATGCTTGCCTAATTTGCTAGCTAGAGGTATATTCATGGTGGATTTTTTAATTTGATTGGATTTTGATAAATTGTTCTTGAATTCGTATTGAAATTGTAGATCTATTACCTTCTCCCAAGTTATAATTGCCAAAATTGATGGTTTGCAAATACGAATTGTGCTTTATTTTTCTTGCTTTTGCTTGAGAGAGAAAGGTGAGAATTGAGTGAGAAGATAATAGTGAGGAATTCGAGTGTTTGTATGTGGGATTAAGCTAGAGATAGTTAAAACCCACATTTTCACTCTATTAAAGGTCAAGGCTAGAAATAGCTAGTCCTTCATCAAGATTGTGTGGTTGATTACTTGAATTGGATTTGGGGTTTGAAAGAACCCAAGCAATAAACATTCTTATGGTTAAAAAATAAGAGAATGTGAATTATCCATTGCTATCTATGCTAATTGTTAGTCTAAGGCATTGAAGAAATTCCTGATTTAGTTGAGATGTCATCTATAAAATGCCCCTAGCCATATCACTAGTGATTACTTCAATTGAAATCCCCCCTAATTAATCTTAGTTTAGAATTAAATAGTTATTTCCCTTTAATTTCCCCCCTAATTTTACTTTTCAAATGTTGAACAATTATGCGTTCTAGTTTGAATTAGTTTCTAACTCTTGAATTATCAACTAAATTCTTTGTAGCATTTGACACCGACATGCATCGGGATATTTATTTTGATACAACGACCGTTTATGCTTTTTGTAGAAAGAGTATATTTTGGAAATTATAAAAAATGGCGCATTTCTGAGGGGATTGAGTTGTGATAAGACGTTAGTTATTTATTCATTCGAACTAGTTTTGCATTTTTATTTTACATCTTGTTTTGCTTTTATTTTTGTTTTTGTTTTTGTTGTTTGTTTTTGTATGATTGCATCATGGAATAAAAGGAGGTTTGTTAGTTGAAACCCCTATTATGATGATCCATGTCCCTATTGTGGAGGACCACACTATTGGAAAAATTGCAAATATTCTCCTAGAAGGGAGATGAGTGCACTTTCTCTTTCCTATAATGGGTATAAATGCACATTATGTGGTATTCATGGGAGATATTGGGATGGATGCCCAAATGGGGTCACTTCTCACTACAGTGGATATGATAGACGTTTTGCTTTTAAGCATGATAAGAATGAAGCCATTCCAAGTGAGGGAAGGAGGAATACACGTGAGCACATGGAAGCCATGCTCCAAGCCTTTTTGGAGCGGGAGCCCAATTCAAAAAAGAATGTCAATCCCTCCATACCCGTGGAATCATCAAGTCCTCAAGAACAAAGCTGTGAATCTCTAAAAGAAGAAGCGGAGGAGACCTTGAGGAGCATAACAAGAAGAAGTGAACAATGGGGCATAACTCAACTTGACTAATTGGAAAAAGCTCAAAATGATGATGCAGGAGTTAAGGTGATTGTTGAAGATGTCATAGAGGTGTGTCAACCAACCAATGTTGCAAAAATGCAAGATGCCAAGGTTGAAGAAGTGCCACTAGATTCTCAAAGACTCTAGTACACTTGATAAAGGGGGATGTCAAGCAAGAAGCACGCTTGAAAGGGGAGCAACTTAGATTGCCCTTTTATCATTTTTCAATATTGAGCTTGGTTGAAAAAAATGGAGATTGAGGAGACCAATTCAATGAAGGATGTTGAGAAGGAAGATCAAGGTGACTTCATCTTAGAGTATGCAATGCCAACAAGGCCAAAGAACCTCCCTCCTTTAAGGGACCAGAAACACAAGATGCAACATCCATTGCTTGGTCCAGTGATGCTTACACCACCGCCCCTTAAGAGTAGTAGAAAATGGATAGAAGCTAGGGGTGCGATTGAAATGCTCAAAGTGGAGAGAAAAGTGTGAAATTGAAGTCATCGAGCCACGATGTGAACTAAGGCACTCCTTGGGAGGCAACCCAAGTGCTTTTACTTTTTGTTTTTACTTTTTACTTTTATTTTGTTTTACTTTACATTTGTGTTGTCTTTGATTTTACATAGATGGAACAGGTGTGGAACATGGAAAATAGTGAGAGAAGAAAAAGAAAAAAGGAGAGCATGGAAAATGCATGTAAAACGGATGTCTCCATCGTATCAGGGAGTTTTCTCACCCATTCTTTCCTTATTTTATTTAACCTTAGGCATCAAGGGCAATGCATTATTTTTGTTAGGGGGTGAAGTCTGAGTATCCCACTTGTTAAGATGATATGGCCTATGATAGATTGGGTGATGTCATTTATAAGGGTAAATCGCCATTACTTGTTAGTAGTATCACCTTTTTTAGATAGTAGTCTTTCAATAAACTCCAAGGGTTTTCTTTATACTATGGTTCTTTCCAAAGGATCAGTTTCTTTGTCTTTTCTTTTTATTGTCAAACTGGGTTGGCATTTCCAGTGATAGATTGAGAGGCGACTTTCTTAAGGGAAAATGTCATGTCTAGAGTCTTGTAGAGTCTTTTGTGAACTTGTTTGATGAGGTACCGCCAATATTTATTTCTTGGCATTATGCATTAATTTTTAAAAGAAAAGAGGGGTATGTAAATGTGAAAATGAGCACTCACTTGTCATTAATTATATATTCCTTGCTTGGCTTGTTGATTCGCAACTAGCTTGTGAAAAGTCATCCTCTTAATGTGATGAAGGTAGTGTGTGAAATTCTTGGATTGTGATGCCTTGTCTGGTCAGGTTTTTGGCTTAATTGTTGTGTATGCTTGATTGTGTAGAACTTTCCCTAAGTATGATTCAAGGTGAAATGATAGATGTGGCTGCACTTAGACCATGATCTTAGGCCCTCTGTTGTTAGTCACTTCACAAAAAATGACCTTCTTTAACATTAATCTTTGATAGTCAACGTTTGAGCCTTGGACCCTTTCTTTGGAAATCACATTACAAGCCTAATGATAATTTTCAATCCTTCTCTTTGGCACCAATCCTCCCTAATTGCTAGTGATAAAATAACTAAAAAATGGTGCTTAAAGCCCATGAAATGGGGAGTGATAAGGAAATGAATGTGAGACGAGGCAAAAGCCTAAGTTTGGGGGTTTGCAAGAGAAGGGGGAAAATGAGAGCTTCAATGTGAGGTAGCACAAAAATTATTATGAAATGAATGAATTGATGGGTTGAAAGAACTCGAACCATCAAAAGAGAAAGAATAGTAAAAAGGTACTATCTCTTGCATATATAAGGCGAAATATGAAATTCACTGGCGTTATAAGGGTGGCTTGTGTTACACAAATGATGAAGATAATGAACAAGGAGAAATAAGGTGTAGTGATCTCAATAAGAGGATGGGATGTTACAAGTGTTTGTAAAGGCGTTAAGGAGGCTTTAGTCACCAAAGCTAAACAATTATCCTCCTATTACCCCTAGCCTTCATTATGACCTATAAGTCCTAATTTATTTTGAGTGTAGAAACACTATATTAGTGGCGAGATACACGAAGGGTAAGCCTTTGGGTCAATTTGTATGCACTTGAATTTCTTTGTGAGAGTGAGCGCATTTGTCTTTTCTTATAATCCCCATGCGTGACATGCTAAAAAAATGTTTGGGATTCTCTCTTCTTGTTAGTGTCATAACTTCCTTGGATTACATGCTTAAAATTGTTTTCAAAAGAGGGGTATGATTAAAGTATACGGGCATCAAACTTTAAGGCAGGCTTCGGATGTGTTTTATCAAATGAATTGAGATGCTCTTTGAATATGTCTTGAGGAACTAAGCCCCTTGTTTGAATGAAATGAATGCATGCAAAATATGTTTAATGATTGTGGTTACCTGTAACACCCCGGAAGTTCCTAAGATCAGACCCTCGAGTTAGTTGGAGTTCAGCAAAAAAACGAGCAAGAATTGCCTCAAAATGACTTGTCCAATGCATCGGTTGTCACTCAAACGACCCATTAGAGGGAGTCGTGGCAAGGGTTTTCAGAAATAATGCAAGAGGATTTCACACCATAAAATAGCACGAGTCATTGGGGGAAACAATGACCCGTCAGTTGTAACTGTGGTGAGTAGGCAGACCAGACTTCTCAGAGGTGAAGAGTCAGATGATGACCCATTGGTTGCTTTAACGGATCATCATGCAGAGTCGTTAGTTGGAGTTTAGGGTTCCAAGTCAGTAACAACGAACAGGGACAACGAGCCATTAGAAGGAGCAATGACCCGTCGTGTCGGTCGTCGGAAGCAAATTGAAGGATGGACCAATGGTGATGATGGGAGGTGAGGAAGAGTCGTTGGATGAAGTAAAGACTCATCCTATTGGTTGTTGATTAAGGAAGAAGAAACTGAGAAATCACTTCTCTAGTGGCAATGAATAGTTACCACGAGTTATGGATAGCACCAACGACTCGTGGTGAGAGTCGTGGTCACTAACGGATAGATTTTAAAACTTATTTTTAGGGGTATTTTGGTAAAGTTCTATGCTCGTAGTTCCTAAATGGAGTTGTTTTGAGCATTGAAAGGGACGTTTTTAGGGGTTTTCTAGCCTAACCTCTCATTCCCTCAAGATATTCCCTCAACTCTTCTTCCTCCTCTCTCAAGACTAAGGATTCTAGTAGGTTGCTTCATGGGCTTCAAGGGTTAAATTCAAGTGGGTATTTCTTTGAAGCAGGTATGTGGGACTTCAACAAGGACCTCCTCCCATCCTTGTGTCCCAAATTTTGATACTAAAATCCAACTTCCTTGATTTCCTAGAAAGAATGATCTAGGGTTTGATTTTGTGGATAAATCTCATAAATCTCCTATGAATTCTAAGACCCATTATGATTAACAATTATGTATGCCCATGGGATTACCTTCAACACCGCAAATTGTGTACTTGATATGAGAAATGCATGATTTTAAAATTTTCACCATGAAATAGCCTAGAACTTCAGATGGGATTTTGTAATTATTCATATGTTCTGATTATGAACTGGAATCCATGTCTAAAGTATATGAAGATCATACGAATTCTCTTAAACCTAGAATATATGGTTTAATAGACATGTTGAGACACGACTAAAACTTATGGGCTTCGACTAATGTAAAGTACGTGCATGATTCACTGTGATTACGATGTAAATGCTTTGCATATGAGTTGAATCTATGGTAATTGAATGATTGTTGAATTTTCACTGTGATTTAGAGAAAATTTAAAAATGAGGTTTTTATGAAATATTCATATGCTTTCACCATGATCTCACTGCACATGTTTAGGGTATGTGTTTAATATATGGGCTTTTCGTAAATCTAGAATATATGAATCAATGTATATATCTTAAAGTATGAATTGGACCTATGGAACCTACATGAATCTAAGACATAGGTCATATGCTATGAACTCGTGATTTGAATATGTGGAGGTGTGTAAAGTATGATTTGAACCTATAGATATTTCATGAATGTAAAATGTGTGGATTAAATAATGATTTGGTACCATGATGATATGAATTATGATGATAAAGCATGAGAAATATCCTTTAGACTTTTATTCTTGTTGTTAGTAGAAAGTAGCGTTAATTAATTCTAAATGAATGTAGTATGATGAAATCAGTAGATGCTCATATCTCTGATTAGCTAAATTATCTTAGACCAGATAAATAATGTTAGATTAGTATTTTTCATGTTCTAGTATAGTCAGTGTTACACCCCGTAAATTCTCTACATGTAGATAGCCTATTAGCATGTTGGTTAAGAGTTTTAGAATGCCATACATGCTAGGAAAAGACCCGGGGAAAGACCGGATAAACGACACGTCGAACCATCGCCAAAGGAGGCTGGAAGACCTCCTCCGCGATGGCCATAGTGTCACGGAGGCTTACCTCTGCGATGACTAGTGTGTCACAGAGGCTCACCTCCACGATGGCCAACGTGCCACGGAGGTGAGGTGCAGCCTCAAGTATAAAAGCACCAACTTTGGTTTTAATAATTTTAATTTCATAATTTCAAGAGAATACACAGAGAAAACAACTAAGAACAGAGGGCACGAAGGTTTCATTAATATTTCCTTCCGATTATGCCATTATACGCGGTCCAAACTAAAATTAATCATAGATACCGGAGTATAAATCCGCAGAGAGAATTCCTACGGATTTAGTTTCGTAAAATTCGATCGGCGAACCATCGTGCTACCGAACTAAGGTAAGTGGAATTGCTCCAGATTAGTGCCAATATATTCTTAGCCCTAAAGTGAGTATTTCTCCCTTCTGGACTTTCGAGAAATAGCTAGTTTTCGGATGTTTTTCGATAAGCCAATATATATATATATATATATTAAAAGTGATGTTTTCTTCCAAGATATTGTTGAATTTGGTTCTAATTGCTATGAATGTGAATATGGTTGGAAGAAATAGCTGAATATTGGTCGAAGATACGCCAGTTAGCCAGAAAGCCGACAACTGAGTTATGTAAAGCCAGTTTCTTTGGCAAGCTAGTAGTTCCGGTATAGTAACATAGCTCAAGTGCTAGTAGAATGTTTCAGAAGTCACATATTATGCTTAGTATAAATGTTAGTACGTTTTTTGAAGCATCATGTCATGTATAGCATGAAACTTACTAGCACGATATAATTTCTAGTAGAAAGAGTCAGAAATAATACAGCATGCCTAGTATGTGATTTAGTAAAGTATATTAGGATATTATCGTGTTCATTCGAAACTTAGTAAAGCAATATAAGTTCCCGTAGAGTATTTTAGAAATAGAATAGTAGCATAAAATGAAGTTTAGAAAGCATGTTAGAAGTAGTAAATCATGTTTACTATGAAACTCGGTTATGCAACGTGATTCTCAGCAGAACTATTATATCTTGTTAAGTATTAGACTCAGCACAGTATGACAGAAGATTATATATATACCATTATCAGTCTCAGCATGTATTGAATACATACATATCACTATCATTAGTTTCATCATGTAGTATATACATACACATTATTATCACTAGTTTCAGCAAGTGGTATACGCAATTAGTATTACTAGTTGAGACCTGACTGTATTCTTTTGGGGTTGGATTACCTAGCATTCATGACCGCCCCAGGGTTAATAGCTATATCAACTCGTCTGCTAGAGGGCGAGGATACATCACTCTACAGAGTGGCATACCGTCCCCCAAGGGACAAAGATGGGATGCCAGTTTCCCCATATTTTGCCTTGGTCGGCTTTTATACATCCCCGTCGAGCATGTACACCCGGGGTGTTGATT
This sequence comes from Datura wrightii, assembly GCA_035772735.1. NCBI lineage: Eukaryota > Viridiplantae > Streptophyta > Magnoliopsida > Solanales > Solanaceae > Datura > Datura wrightii. The sequence goes on along the minus strand of JASDFA010000002.1, from coordinate 59,154,526 downwards.
CAGGAGTCCTCCGAACTAAGGTACAGTTATAGTCAGGGGCTCAGCGGGCCCAAGTGCGTACCCAGGGGATCGACAGGATGCTTATAGTTATTAGGAGAGATGGAATGAACGGGGTAGGGGTATAGATTGTGTGTTGGTTGTACCTCCCGGCTTATGGAGGCCGGTAAGGTTTATGTGTGCTATGCTATGTTATGTTATATTATGCCATGTTAAGCTTGATATGAGTAGATTGACTGTAGAATGCTACATTTCCAGGTATGACTCCTACTCCTTTCAGTATAGTTGCGGACAGTCTTGAGCTCATACTTGCAGTCAGTTACAGTCTATTTCCTTATACTTCAGCTCTATTAGTTATATTGCTTGTCTTTAGTTATTTTCCAGTTGTTTCTTTATATACTTAGTACCAGCGGTACTGACGCCCATTTGCGGCGCTGCATTGCTTGCCTGCAGGTACTCATAGATGAGGAGCCGATACCTCCTGACTCCAGCTAGCGCATAGAGTCATCAACTCCAGTCATCTGGAGCTAGATAGCTAGAGGTTTATCCCTTTTCTTTTGTTGTATAGTATGGGTAGGCCGGGGCCCTATCTCGACCATATTATCAGTACTCTTAGAGGCTTGCAGATTGTGTATTCTCTGTGGTTAGTTATATCGGTCGTATGAGGCTGTGTGTACGTTTTAGCTTGTTTATGATGACCGTGTGGGGACTTATTCAGTTGGTAGTTGTGACCATGTCGGTCACGTAGCGGTTTAGCACCTGTTTTCTTGATTTAGAGATAACTAGACAGCATGGTGGCCTTGTCGGCTCGCATCGGTTCCCTTATGTTGATGTGGTTCTGGTTAGCTGTTGTGGTTGTACAGGTGATTATAGGCCTAGCAGGCCGGGGGTTGTATTTACAGCCATTATATAGCCCGTTGATTCCATGAATCAGAGTTAGAGCCAGCCAGGCACCAGAAGTGCTTAGGCTCAGCAGTCTAGTAGTTCAGGTCCTAGTAGGGCACCAGGTGTAAGTCATGCCCCCCAAGGTGGGGCGTGAAAAACTTGGTATCAGAGCAAGTCGTGTCCCAGGGAGTCTGCAAGCCGTGCTAAGTAGAGTCTTGCCTATGGATGTGTTCTGCACCACGTACTATAGGTCGAAGGTTGCAAGGCATGATAGGATGGTTGTTGTTTATTCTTATTAAGTCGTGCTGTAGAGCGGTACAGTATAGGGTTGAGTTCCTAGAGCTTACTATATTCTTTGATTACAAATAAAATGTCAGACCAGCGACATCCTATCACAGGTCGGAGCTTAGATATTGCAGCAGGGGAAGGCACCAACAGGATGCCTCACCCTCGTTTAGAAACAACCCGATTAGAGGGTAATACAGAGGCATCATCCCAACCTTCTCAGCAGTCTCCACTACATCAGAAGCCACATGGGGTGACACCACCAACAACAGCGTCTATACCGATACCTTCCGACCAGGAGGTCAGGAGTGCGGTAGTCATGTTAGCACAGATTATGGCTGCTCAATGTCAAGCTATGCTGTCTACAATTGCAGAATCCCCCACAGTTTACAGGTACGGACCGGACAGAGGACCCTCAGATTTTCTAGATCAGATGCAGATAATTTTCAAAGTTATTCATGCCACGCCTACAGAATCGGTTGAATTGGCAGCATTCTAGTTACGGGACTTCGCCGTGTTGTGGTATGAAAGCTGGGAAAGGTCCCGAGGGAGAGATGTTTCCCCTCCGACCTGGTCCAGCTTCTCAGGAGCTTTTTTGGATCACTATTTGCCACGGGAGATTCAACAAGCCCGGGTGGACCACTTTTTACATTTAGAGCAAGGGGCCACGAGTGTTTGGGAATACACCTTGCGGTTTGATTCTTTGGCCCGATATGCACTAGCCTTTGTTGATACCATGGCATCCAGAGTACACCGCTTCATCATGGGGTTGAATCCAGAATATGTTGAGATTTGTATTATGGCTACACTATGAGAGGACATGGATATTGCCCGAGTTCAGGAATTTGCCCAGAATATTGAGGGAATCAGGCAGCGGTAGTGGGAGATCAGGAGGACCAGTCAGGAACAGCGTCGCAGGGATAGGCCAGTTGAGTTACAGAGGGAGGCTCGGGAAGGACCTAGGCCACGATTGTTAGATAGGCTTCCCAAACCCCCGCCTCCACCACAGCCGCAGAGGGGCAGATTTAGCCGCAGGGGGCAGTCAAAGACCGAAAGAGGCTCATAGACTGCAGATTCACCATTACAGAGGAGGGCGGAGCAGAGTAGGTATACCCTACCACTTTGCCCTATATGCAGTCGACGCCATTCTGGAGCATGCAGGTATGGCTCCACTAGATGTTATATTCGTGGCCAAGAGGGCCATCTGATGAGAGATTGCCCAGCCAGAAGTCAGGAGGACCGGGATAGACAGGATAGGGCATCCGCAAGGAGATGAGCTTCAGTATCCTCGGCAGGGCGCAGGCCCTTAGTTTCAGCAGGCAGGGGTCGGGGCAGATCAGGGGCCTCCAGTATAGGTGCGGGTTCAAGCCTCACATATGCCTTACCAGGGAGGCAGGATTCAGAAGCATCACCTGATGTTGTGACAGGTATGATGACTATCTACTCATACCTTGCGTATGTATTGATTGATCCAGGATCTACTTTGTCCTACATTACTCCATTTGTGGCTCGAAAGTGTAGTGTTGCACCAGAGTTGCTTCAGCAACCCTTTCAATATCCACCCTCGACGGTGACTCCATTATAGCCAGAAGGGTCTATCACGGGTGTACAGTAAAGGTTGCTGATCGTCAGACCACAGTAGACCTGGTAGAATTAGAAATGGTCAATTTGACACCATTATGGGTATGGATTGGTTGGCTTCGTGCTATGCAACTGTAGAATGCTAGACCAAGACAGTCCGTGTTATACCCCGTAGAATTCCTGGCACCTAGACGACCTATTCGCACGTTGGTTAAGCATACTAGAAGGCCATACGTGCTAGAGAAAGGCCGGGAAAAAGATCGGACGAGAAACCTGTCGAACCATCGCGGGAGGAGCCGAGGCAGAGCCCCTCCGCGATGGCAGCGTGTCACGGAGGTGAGGCCTCCGCGATGGCTCCGTGACACGTTGCTCAGGTTCATGCTCAAGTATATAAGCCCCACTTCTGTTTAATTTCATTTTAATCAAAGGAAATATCAGAAAACAGAGGCTACACGCAGAGAGAAAGGAGAGACGAAGGAAATTAAATAATTTTTGTCTGATTACGCTGCTAATCGCTGCCCAAATTCAAATTAACTCCAGATACTGAGGTATTTAGCAGCAGAGAGCATTCCTACGGATTTAGTTTCGTGAAATACGGCCGACGAATCGGCGAGCCGCCAAACTAAGGTAAGTAGAATTGCTCTAAATTAATGTCTATGTGTTCCTAGCTGAGAAGTGAATATTTCTCCCTTCTGGACCGCTGAAAAATAACGAGTTTTCGACCGTTTTTCGAAAGGTAAAGTTGGGATAAATATATATATCTAAAGTGACAATTTCTACCAAATATTAATGTATTTAGTTCTAATTGACGTGTATATGAATGTAGTTGGGAGAAACAGCAGAAGTACCAACGGAAATCACATCGGTCAGTCGGGTACTCAGAAACCAGGTATGTAAAGTTATTCTTTCGGCAAGCCAGGAAGTACAACTTAGAAAGTAAATAGAATAATGGCTATTAACTGATACCCAGCGTACAGGAATGATTTTCGTACAGTTTCCAGCAAGCATGCTTGTATACTAATCACGTATCATGCGATAATCAGAATAGTAGATATTCAGGCAATACGTAGTACATCTGTTGAGATTGTATCCAGTAGTAGATGGTACATTTTATGTTATTGAGCTATATCCAGATATAATCAGGTAGACAGATAAAGGCCAGGTAGCAGTTAGTCCAGCAATCAGAAATAGTGTAAAACAGAATATAGTATCAGTTATTTAATACAAACTAACCTTGAGATACAAGAAGAGATGATTAGTGTTTTTCATTTAAGCATGCTTGCTGTGTATGTGTTTTATATGTTGAGACTTGTTGTGGCATGTGGGCATCCTTTAGCATCCCCACCACCCCTGGGTTATAGCTGTGTCGATACCAGATTTAGATACCGCCACCAGCTGGGCGATGCCGTCCGACTAAAGGATGATGATGGCCGACCACCATGATAATACGGTCCAGACCACCCTGCTTGCAGGGGTAGTTCAGTTTACTCTACGCAGAGCTAGCACACCCTGTTTACAAGGGCAGACCACTCTGTGTGCACACCTGTGCCCAGAGGAAGGAGTCTTCGGACTCAGACACAGTTTATTGTCAGAGGTCAAGGCCTGAGCTACGTACCCAAGGGGGCCGGTAGGAGGAGCTCACAGTTATCAGATGAGTGGAGATACTTATTTTTGGTTGGTTTAGACTCGGGTAGGGGTAAATAGATTGTTCTGTTGGTTGGCACCTTCCGGCTTATGGGGGTCGGTCAGGTATTGTGTGTATTATTATGTATATTGATATGTGCTAGTAGATACTGATAGACAGAAGGACGACACGTCATCAGGTACGCTCAGTTTAGTTATAGAATAAATAAACTCTCCCCAGTTATTCTTAGCTAGATAGACTCAGCTACGTTCTGCTTATATCTCATGTTACTGTTGTTATTCATTTCAGTTGTGTATTTCAGTTGCTTTACATGCTCAGTACCTGTGGTACTGACGCCCAGTGGGGCGCTGCATTACTTGCCTACAGGTACTCATAGACGAGGAGGTGATCCCTCATGATTCCAGTAAGCTATTGAGTATTCAGCTCCTGTCATCCGGAGTCTGAATTCCAGAGGTGTATTTCGTTTTCATTTGTTATACAGTACGGGTAGGTCGGGGCCCTGTCCTGATTATTTCTATTATTATTCTTAGAGGCTTGCAGTCTGTATATATTTCCCTGTGGTCAGTCGAGCCGGTCGTGTGAGGCCGTGCAGCTTGTTGTAGTTATTCGTCCTGTTGGCTGTGTGTGGCCATAATCAGTCAGTAGTGGTGACCTTGCTGGTCACATAATTAGTTAGCATGTTATTGTTGAGTTACAGAGAACTAGACAGCATGGTGGCCTTGTCGGCCCGCATAGTTTCCCCTATAGTAGTATGTTTCTTGTTAGCTGTCATTACAGGTACAGGTGGCTATAGGCCAATGGGCTGGGGGCTGTGTTTACAGCCGTTATATAGCCCTTTGTTTCCAGAAAATTTGAGTTAGAGCCAGCCAGGCACCAGATGTGCCTAGGCTTAGCAGTTCAGCAGTTCAGGTCCCAGTAGGGCACCAGGTGCCAGTCATACCCCCCAAGGCGGGGTGTGACAAACTTGGTATCAGAGCAGGTCTTGTCCCAGGGAGTCTGCAAACCGTGCTAAGTAGAGTCTTGTCTATGGATGTGTTGTGCACCACATACTATAGGCAGGAGGCTGCGAGGCATGATATGATGGTTACCCTTCCTTCTCAGTCTGTCGTGCTTTAGAGCGGTACAATATCGGGTTGAGTCCCTACGAACTTACCGTATTCTTTGATTACAGATACAAAGGCAGATCAGCATTACCCTATCACAGGCAGAAGATCAGAGATAGCAATGGAGGAGAGCATCAGTCAGTTACATGATAACTACAGCAGCAGGAGGGGGTATCAGAGACCTCCCAGCGTGATACCTTTATTGACATTATTCCCAGTATACGTTGATAACGTTAGAATAGGATGTCAGAAGTATAATGTACATATGAGTTGATTTACTTATTAGTTATATAAGATCTGATTAAGATTATAGACAAGGTCAGACCACCAGGTAAGTATGAAAAAGAGAGGGAAATGCAGGAATCCCAAATACATCTTTTCGGATATGGTACAGTCAAATGCTTTTACTTGTTGCAATAAGAAAAGGGCTATTCCCACCTCTCAGTTTTGATGCCAGTATAGTAAAGGGGCATAAGACTTGAGATGGGGTTGCCAAATCAAGCAGTAAGTAAAGATGGGCTGATTGATCCTAGTAAGTATTAGAAAGTATAAAGAGAGCTTATGATTACGTAAGCTGAGCAGACACTTATGATAACAAGCCAGTAAAGAAAGTAAGACTGTTAGCTTACCCGAAGTAGGGGTAACAGACCATCTAGTGATGAATGCCTAATAATAGTCAAGTTTGAGTCAGAAAAAGGCCAAGTCCGCCACATATGCTAACATATAACAAGACATACCTATAAGATTATAGTTATGATCTAGTCGTGACATCGAAAGATATAGAGGTTATGTGAATCAGATGGGCTTGAATATATGCCAGAAGAAGTATAGGCCGAGGCTTGATCAGTAATCTCATTAGCAACGAAAGGCAGGTACCTTGAACCCCAGAGTTCAGTTTAAGTAAGATGAGAGGAAGAAGCAGGAATGCCAGATTTTGTGGGGAAATCAGGGTTACCCCCCCCCCAAATTAATAGAGTATCGTTTTAAGGATTAAGCTTCGGGCTGACAGTAGGATTGCGGTTAAGAATACCACAGTACGTCCTCTATGGAAAAGTTAAGAAGTTACTGATACAACAATTCTAATCTAGTGTGGCCTAGAGATAAGGCCCAGCAGACAAACATGGGCCCTCAATATATGCCTAGTAATGCTACAAGATTCGAACGTCAACCCCACATCGCAAGAGTGGCGAATTTCAAACAGCATACGATAACTAAAATGTCTATGTTTGTTACTTTCAGAATGGGGTGACAATGCAATGAAAAGATAAGTCAGGGTAGGATATATTATTAGGCCGTAAGAAGCAATGTATCATGTACGATATGAGATTCAGCAAAGCATGTCAGAGATTATGTATTATCGTAGAACTCAGTACATATTGTACGTAGCTATTGATATATATATATATACAGATAATAGATATGCTGTGAGTGGATGCCTATAAGGGCTACAATCACAGATGCTAATAGAAAGCATATACAAATTGCATTGCAGGACACCCCCTTGCCAAAAAAAAAGAAGAGAAGAAAGAGGGAGAAGAAAGAAAGAAAAGAAGAAGAGAAAGGGCGGATTAGGTGTGAGTTATGTATGAAGTCATAGAAACTATCTCAGTTCTCAGTTATTAAGTTAATGGACTTATATGTGGTTGCCAGATCTAGGCTCTGGAAGCTTACTAGAGTTAATGGCCTGAATCAGATGGCTAGATGATAAGGGCACAGTTAGACGGTCTACCGACCAGCTGGCGCCTGCATTAGCAGGGAGGCATCCCTGAAGATCGGTAATAGTAGTGCATGTGCTAGAACCAGGATTAGAGGCCGAATAGGCAAATTTCAGAGATTAGCAATACCAAATTGTTCTAGTATGTTAAGTGGTCATACGTCAATTTCCCCAGCCTTGTAGGTGAAAGTCGGCCTTAACCAACCTAGCAGTTATTATGTGGAACACCCCATAAGTCAGCCGGCCGTCCCAGTCAGAATACCCGTGGGTACCCCAAGGAAGGGTCCACATCAGTAGTCAGCGACAGACTAGTACTTCAGTTGGTTTTCGTAAGATATTCAGATACAGAGCCCTAGCAGAAGGCCAGTATTTACAAAATAGTTCATAAGACTGAGAATTCCCCAGAATAGCAGTATAAATCCAAGTGGATACACACAAGGCGTAAGAAATTGATAGTACCCTGCTAGCACAGTGTTTATTAAGACCAGGGGATCAGTAGACTCCCTATGAAGATCCAGAGATTGATCGCCTGGGAGTAAGTTTGATTAAGTCCAGCCTTACAGTGGTTTAAGAAAAATAACAGAGCAATTAGATGCCCACGAGTTTGCGGTTATGCATGAACTATAAGCACTCAAGTAGAACAGTAGAGCATTGTTAGACTACTGCCACATTCGGGTCATTCAACCCGACTATTCAGTTATTTAAGGTTATGCAGCCAGATCATTGGAGGTCATGATCAATATCAGGACCCCCTGATCAGATACGGGCACAGGGTGTGCAGATAGTCGTTCAAGGTTACCTTAGCAACAAGTGGCCTTAGCATGCGGTCAGAAGGCCAGATAAAGTTCTACCTATACTGGTAGATTACTTGTCAGATTCTCCAGTATAACAAACCAGTATGACCGTCAGTTATATGTCAAATTTTGTGAATGTAAATTTTGGTTGAGTTTAGTAGCCTTTTTGGTCACATTGTGTCGGAGGCTGGTGTACAGATAGATATACAGAAAATCGAAGTAGTGAATACATAGCCTAGACCTACCACTCCGATCGAAGTACGCAGTCCCTGCGGTTAGCCGGGTACTGCAGAGGGTTTGTGGAAGGATTTTCCACTTTAGCAGCACCTTTGACTAAATTGACACAAAAGGCAACAAAGTTCCAATAGACTGAGGCATGTGAGCAGAACTTCCAAGAGTTAAAAGTCAGGCTAACATCCGCTCCAGTGTTAGTATCGCTAGGAGGTACAGAGGGTTGATGCAGTGTGGTAAGGTAATAGCTTATGCTTTCAGGCAGTTGAAGAAGCGTGAAGAGAATTATCTTACCCACGACCTGGAGTTAACTGCAGTAGCTTATGCCTTAGAGAGTGAAAATTTTGTATCACCCAGGAAAGGCTAATATGGTAGCAGACGCCCTTAGCCGTAAATCTATGGGGAGTCGGCATACTTGCTGCCTGAACGGTGAGAATAGACCCGAGAATTTCACTAGTTAGCCGGTTTAGCCGGTCACATAGCAGATATAAAAGATAACAGAGCGATAATATGGAATGTCGCAGTGTTATCGTTAATGGTGGAAGTAAAGGAACGGCAGTATAGAAACCCTAGCCAGGTCCAATTTGAACATAAGGTTCAGTAAGGAGAGGTGACATATTTCAAATAACCGAGGATGAAGTGTTATGATATAAAGGCCGCATTGTGTTCCAGATATTTTGGGGGCATCGCCAGCAGCTTATAAGCGAGGCGCATTACGCCCGCGATTCTCTCCACCCAGGCGCAACGAAAATGTGCCATGATATCAAAGAAAACTACTGGTGGCCAAGTATGAAAAGAGAAATTGCTGAATTTGTAGCCCAGTGTCCTAACTGCCAACAGGCGAAAGCAGAACATCAGAAACCAGGCGGGTTAACTTAGGACATAGCTATGCCTCTCTGGAGATGAGAAGCAGTGAATATGGATTTTGTGGCAGGGTTGCCCCGTACCGGATGCGGAAATGATTCTATATGGGTAATAGTTGACAGGCTGACGAAATCAGCTCATTTCCTGCCAGTGAAAGCTACCTTCTCGGCTGAGGATCATGCCGAGTTATCTATCAGAAAAATAGTTATATTGCATGGAGTGCTGGTATCTATCATTTCTGATAAGAGAGCATAGTTTACAGCTAGATTCTGGCAGTCGTTCCAGAGGGGTCTGGAAACACAGATTAATTTAAGTACAGTATTCTATCCTCAGACAGATGAGCAGGCTGAGCGCATAATTCAGATGCTCGAAGGCATGTTGCGAGCGTGTGTACTAGATTTCGGTAGTAACCAAAGTGAGCATTTACCGTTAATTGAATTTGGCTCCAGAATTAGAATCCGTTCGTCCGGTCTTTCATGTATCTATGCTGAGGAAATGCATAGGAGACCCGTCCAGAGCAGTCCCAGTCCAGAATATCCAGGTTACAAAAAAGCTGGCCTATGAAGAGGTTCCAATAACTATCTTAAACAGACAGATTCGCAGATTGAGGACTAAAGATATTACGTCTATCAACGTATTAAGGCGTAACAAGAACCGAGAGGAGATGACTTGGGAAGAAGAGGAAGATATGAGGACCAGATATCCTCACCTATTCCAGGCCTAGTTAGGCGATAGGTATGTCCGTATTATTACTATGTAGTATCTTATGGTTGTATATGTATAAGTGGGAAAGATTGATACTTAGCCATCCAGTGGATCCTAAAGTATTGTGTGCAGTACCTGTATTGGAGTTTTCTGCATTTCAGGTTTTTGCTATAGTCCATATTATAGGGGAAACTCTGCCGAACTTTTTCTAGAAAGTAAAGTAAGTAGTCCTCTAGATAGCAGTATACATTCGAGGACGAATGTTCTTAAGGGGGGGAGAATGTTATACCCTGTAGAATTCCCGGCACCTAGACGACCTATTCGCATGTTGGTTAAGCATACTAGAAGGCCATACGTGCTAGAGAAAGGCCGGGAAAAAGATCAGACGAGAAACCCGTTGAACCATCGCGGGAGGAGCCGAGGCAGAGCCCCTCCGCGATGGCAGCGTGTCACGGAGGTGAGGCCTCCGCGATGGCTCCGTGACACATTGCCCAGGTTCAGGCTCAAGTATATAAGCCCCACTTCAGTTTAATTTCATTTTAATCAAAGGAAATATCAGAAAACAGAGGCTACACGCAGAGAGAAAGGGGGGACGAAGGAAATTAAATAATTTTCGTCCGATTACACTGCTAATCGCTGCCCAAATTCAAATTAAATCCAGATACTGAGGTATTTAGCAGCAGAGAGCATTCCTACGGATTTAGTTTCGTGAAATATGGCCGACGAATCGGCGAGCCACCGAACTAAGGTAAGTAGAATTACTCTAAATTAATGCCTATGTGTTCCTAGCTGAGAAGTGAATATTTCTCCCTTCTGGACCGCTGAAAAATAACGAGTTTTCGACCGTTTTTCGAAAGGTTAAATTTGGGATAAATATATATATCTAAAGTGACAATTTCTCCCGAATATTAATGTATTTAGTTCTAATTGACGTGTATATGAATGTAGTTGGGAGAAACAGCAGAAGTACCAACGGAAATCACATCGGTCAATCGGGTACTCAGAAACCAGGTATGCAAAGTTATTCTTTCGGCAAGCCAGGAAGTACAACTTAGAAAGTAAATAGAATAAAGGCTGTTAACCGATACCCAGCGTATAGGAACGATTTTAGAACAGTTTCTAGCAAGCATGCTAGTATACTAATCACGTATCATGCGATAATCAGAATAGTAGATATTCAGGCAATACGTAGTACATCTGTTGAGATTGTATCCAGTAGTAGATGGTACATTTTATGTTATTGAGCTATATCCAGATATAATCAGATAGACAGATAAAGGCCAGGTAACAGTTAGTCCAGCAATCAGAAATAGTGTAAAACAGAATATAGTATCAGTTATTTAATACAAACTGACTTGAGATACAAGAAGAGAATATGATTAGAAATTTTCATTTAAGCATGCTTGATGTGTATGTGTTTTGTATGTTGAGACTTGTTGTGGCATGTGGGCACCCTTTAGCATCCCCACCGCCCCTGGGTTATAGCTGTATCGATACCAGATTTAGATACCGCCACCAGCTGGGCGATGTTGTCCGACTAAAGGACGATGATGGCCGACCACCATGATAATACGGTTCAGACCACCCTGCTTGCAGGGGTAGTTCAGTTTACTCTGCGCAGAGCTAGCACACCCTGTTTACAGGGGCAGACCACTCTGTGTGCACACCTGTGCCAAGAGGTAGGAGTCTTCGGACTCAGACACAGTTTATTGTCAAAGGCCAAGGCCTGAGCTACGTACCCAAGGGGCCTGGTAGGAGGAGCTCATAGTTATCAGATGAGTGGAGTGACTTATTTTTGGTTGGTTTAGACCCAGGTAGGGGTAAATAGATTGTTCTGTTGGTTGGCACCTTCTGGCTTATAGGGGTCGGTCAGGTATTGTGTGTATTATTATGTATATTGATATGTGCTAGTAGATACTGATAGACAGAAGGACGACACGTCATCAGGTATGCTCAGTTTAGTTATAGAATAAATAAACTCTCCCCAGTTATTCTCAGCTAGATAGACTCAGCTACTTTCTGCTTATATCTCATGTTACTGTTGTTATTCATTTTAGTTGTGTATTTCAGTTGCTTTACATGCCCAGTACCTGTGGTACTGACGCCCAGCGGGGTGCTGCATTACTTGCCTGCAGGTACTCATAGACGAGGAGGCGATCCCTCGTGATTCCAGTAAGCTATTGAGTATTCAGCTCCTGTCATCCGGAGTATGAATTCCAGAGGTGTATTTCGTTTTCTTTTGTTATACAGTACGGGTAGGTCAGGGCCCTGTCCCGATCATTTCTATTGTTATTCTTAGAGGCTTGCAGTCTGTATATATTTCCCTGTGGTCAATCGAGCCGGTCGTGTGAGGCCGTGCAGCTTGTTGTAGTTATTCGTTATTTCTGTTCCTGTTGGCTGTGTGTGGCCATAATCAGTCAGTAGTGGTGACCTTGCCGGTCACGTAATTAGTTAGCATGTTATTGTTGAGTTATAGAGAACTAGACAGTATGGTGGCCTTGTCGGCCCGCATAGGTTCCCCTATAGTAGTATGTTTCTGGTTAGCTGTCATTACAGGTACAGGTGGCTATAGGCCAATGGGCCGGGGGCTGTGTTTACAGCCGTTATATAGCCCTTTGTTTCCAGAAAATTTGAGTTAGAGCCAGCCAGGCACCAGATGTGCCTAGGCTTAGCAGTTCAGCAGTTCAGGTCCCAATAGGGCACCAGGTGCCAGTCATACCCCCCAAGGCGGGGTGTGACAGTCTGATTCCACTTTCCAGGGGAGGCAGTACAAGAGTGGAAGGGCAGTACAATTACGCCTAAAGGTAGGTTTATTTCCTATCTTCAGGCGAGGAAGTTGATAGCTAAGGGGTGCATTTACCACCTTGTTAGAGTTCAGGATTTTCGGGTAGAGCCTCCGACTCTCCAGTCTGTTCCAATGTTGAATGAATTCCCTGACGTATTTCCAGATTGACTACCTGGTATTCCTCCAGAAAGAGAAATAGATTTTGCAATATATTTATTACCAGGAACTCAGCCCATATCAATTCCTCCGTATCGTATGGCTCTTGCTGAACTTAGAGAATTAAAGGAGCAGCTGAAAGATCTATTAGATAAGGGCTTTATCAGGCCGAGTACTTCACCGTGGGGTGCACCAGTTCTATTTGTGAGAAAGAAGGAAGGCTCGCTCCGCATGTGTATAGATTACCGGCAGTTGAATAAGGTTACAATTAAGAATAATTATCCGCTTCCCATAATAGATGATTTGTTTGACCAGTTACAAGGAGCCAGATATTTCTCCAAGATTGACTTACTGTACGACTTACTGTCCGAATACCATAAGGTTCGAGTCCGTGAAAGAGACATTCCCAAGACAGCCTTCAGGACCAGATACGGTCATTTTGAGTTTCTAGTCATGTCCTTTGGGCTGAAGAATGCACCAACAGTATTTATGGACCTGATGAACAGTATCTTCAGACCATACCTGGACCTGTTCGTGATAGTGTTTATCGATGATATTCTGGTGTATTCTCATCCAGAGGCAAACCACAAGGCTCATTTACGGAAAGTGCTCCAGATTCTCAGGGACCGTCAGTTGTATTCCAAGTTCTCCAAATGTGAATTCTTGCTGAACTCAGTAGCTTTCTTGGGGCATATTGTGTCGGATGCTGGTATACAGGTAGACACGCAGAAAATAGAAGCAGAAAAAACATGGCCCAGACCTACCATTCCGACTGAAGTCCGCAGTTTTCTGGGACTAGTGGGGTACTATAGAAGATTTATTGAAGGATTCTCCACCATAGCGGCACCTCTGACTAAGCTAACGCAGAAAGCAGTAAAGTTCCAGTGGACAGAGGCATGTGAGCAGAGTTTCCAAGAATTGAAAGACAGGTTGACGTCCGCCCCAGTATTAGCATTGCCAGAAGGTACAGAGGGTTATGCAATTTATTGTGATGCTGCAGGTATTGGATTGGGATGTGTGTTGATGCAGCACGGTAAAGTGATTGCTTATGCTTCCAGACAGTTGAGGAAACACGAAAACAATTATCCTACCCATGACCTGGAACTAGCCGCAGTGATCCATGCCCTGAAGATATGGAGAAATTACCTGTATGGCGTTCATGTGGATGTTTTCACCGACCATAAGAGCCTTCAGTATATCTTCACTAAGAGAGAGTTGAACTTACGGCAGCGTCGCTGGTTGGAAATGCTGAAAGATTATGATGTAAATATTCTGTATCATCCGGGAAAGGCCAATGTAGTAGCAGATCCCTCAGCCGCAAATCTATGAGGAGTTTGGTGTACTTGCATCCCGAGCAGCGGGAGTTGGCCAAAGAAATACACCAATTAGCCAGTTTAGCCGTTCGTGTAGCAAAAATAGAGGACAACAGAGTGGTAATTCAGAACACCAAAGTGTCGTCATTAGTTGTGGAGGTAAAGGAGCGGCAGTATGAAGATCCTAACCTGGTTTAGCTTAAAGACAGAGTTCAGCAAGGGAAAGCGCCAAATTTTTAGGTAATTGAGGATGAACTGTTACGATGTAAAGGCCGCCATTGTGTTCCAGATGTTTTAGGGCTTCGCCAGTAGATTATGAGTGAGGTACATTGCACCCGCTATTCTCTCCACCCAGGCGCGATGAAAATGTACCACGATATCAAACAAATCTACTGGTGGCCAGGTATGAAGAGGGAAATAGAAGAATTTGTAGCCCAATGTCATAACTGCCAGCAAGTAAAAGCAGAACACCAGAAACCAGGCGGATTGACTCAGGACATAGTTGTGCCTCATTTGAAGTGGGAAGTAGTAAACATGGACTTTGTAGCAGGATTACCCCTTACCAGGCATCGACATGACTCAATTTAGGTAATTGTTGACAGACTGACGAAATCAGCCCATTCCTGCCAGTAAAAGCTACCTTCTCTGCCGAAGATTATGCCGACTTGTATATCAGAGAAATAGTTGGACTACACGGTATTCCAGTATCTATTATCTCTGACAGAGGAGCAAAATTTACAACTAGATTTTGGCAGTCGTTTCAGAGAGGTCTGGGAATGCAGATTAATTTGAGCACAGCATTCCACCCTTAGACAGATGGACAGGCGGAACGCACTATTCAGACGCTCGAGGATACACTACGGGCATGTGTGTTGGACTTTGGAGGTAGTTGGGATGAGCATTTACCGCTGATTGAATTTGCTTATAATGATTCAAGTCTGGGGGCTTGATGAGGTGGAAATTTACCAACTCATTAGGCTCCTAAGAATGAGGTTTTGCCTAGTTTTCGAGTCATTTATGTGGATTTTATGCCTTTTCTCTTGAATTCTTTGTAGGTACTTCACGTGAATTGACAAAGCATGAAATCAAGCTAAAACACATGAAGTTGGAGATGGAATTTGATGAGTTAGAATAGGAAGGAGAGGATCCAAAGATAATGGAAGATTTGAGCTTAAGAAGAGGTGCAAAGACATGCTTTAAATCGGCTAAATGTGGATCCCGAAGGGCGAACGCAGGCGAAACACCGAAGCTACCGCCCAAACCGGCTATTCAATTGGCGGTTCACAGAATGACATCAGCTAACTGCTCATTGAATAGCTGGTTCCCCCTTCCAGGACACTATTTTCAACTGGCTATAGTTTGGTGCTTCGCGGATTGACACCGGCTAAACGTCGGTTCTTCATAGGAGAGGCTGTCTAAAGAAGGGTAAAAAGGTCTAGAAAGGTCTCAAATAATCTAAAAGACGAAAGTTCCTTTGGGGAAAGTTGTACAGAAGAAAGTAGAGATATTTACATAGCTTTCATTGTACACCACTTATTCATTCAACAATTAAATCATCTAGACTTCATCTTTTTCATAGAATTTTTGGGTAGAATGTTTTTCACCAAAGATTTGTACAGTTAGGTAGAACTTTTCTTCTTCTTCTTTAATCCATTTTGGGAAATTCCACCATTGTTGTAAGATCCTGTGAAGCAAATTTGTGAAGCTAATGTGATGAATGTGACAGGAATCCTCTTGGTAGATGTAAATATGCTTGACTAATTTTCTAGCTAGAGGTATATTCATGGTGGATTTGTTAATTTGATTGGGTTTTATCATGCCTCGAGTCTACACCCTGGACGGGACACAGTACTTGAAGTTACAAGTAATCCCAAGTCAACCTATGGTCTATCATAACACTGGCATTCTGAGTAAATATATATATATATATATATATATATTGCAGAAGCTTTAAAGTAAGAATACAAAACATTTAAGAAAATAAAGCTTAATCATGAAGTTTAAAAACAAGACTATGTCTGTGTCTGAAAGACAACTACAACTGAAGAGTGTTGGGACAGGTCTCCAGATAACTCTAAATATAAATAAAAGAAAGATAACTGAAATAAATAAGGCTTGTCCTCTAATCATAAGGACTCACCAATGATGCAGCTGGAATCTTCTAAAAATGATCTGGTAATGAAGCTGAGACTGAGATTCTGTAGCTGTATCATAAAACGATATAGCATAAAAGGTATGCGTCAGTACTTTGAATGTACTAAGTAAGTGAGAGAAATCATACACAAGGAATAAAATAACTTAATTGGCAAGACATGAAATGACCAACTGAAAATACTAAAACTTAATAACTGTGATATGCTGAGACGTCAAAATGACCCTATCTGATAGTCACGGACATGCCCTAAATCTTAGTTACTAATCTAAAACACTATACTGAACTGATCTGAACTAATTAATCTGAAGCTGAACTGAGCTAACTAGTGGCAGAGTCTTTAACTGACATATAACCACGTGAACTAGATGTGGAGTCCGATGTATACACCCCATTGGTAGGACCCAATATACCTTTCCAGGATATAAAGGCATGAACTGATTACTCACAAGTCTGGGCCATAAAGCCAATAAATATAACTTATGATGGCAATATAGTTCTTGGAACTTGGATGCGCTGGAACTCTGGTCTGCTCAGTGCTAAGCCGTACTCACACTGGATAGTCCTAGACTAGCTACTACGCTAATAGCTTGAAATTGAGGCCCAAGACTTCAACTGAGTCATGGATACTATCTGAGAGTACCCTGACAGTCTTATCGAACCGAATTCTGTAACTGAGTTATAAGACATGGTCAGAACTGCTTATCTGGAAGCGTCCTAACCGTCTAAAGAACAAGCTATAATATGAATCTAGGGTCCTAAGGCTGGTCAAAGCTGCTTATCTAAAAGTTTCATGATCTCCTAAAGAACCATTAAAATTTGATATTAAGTCTAATGCTGATAACTGGGAGGCACTACATACACCTCGAGAATTTCTGTAGTCAAACCAATCAGTTGACACTTCTGAGTAGCTCTGAGTATTTTAACATTCTGACTGAAATTGAACTAACATACACCTGATTGAAATTTCAATACATACTAACAACATGAGAATCCCCAACACTGATAGAATCTAGCAATTTTGATAATTTATCAATTATGTGAGACTCTAGGTTTTCTGCATTCAACAGGTAGGGCTAGAATTTACTTTACAGGGACAAGAGTCAAAGTAGTCACAAAATAGTGGAAAAATATCTACAATAATATTACACATGAATTAAATGAAAAAGTCTGACATATAATTTCTTCACATTCGAAAGTTTCAGGGTTAGAACTGATAGAGAAGACAGGGGAGATTTTTGGGGACACAAGGAAAGAACTATTCCCTTGTTGAATTCCCACACGCCTGGAAAAATTCCTAGAAAAATCTGTGGAGGATCGATGTCCCTAATTTCTATTCTGAGCCATTCTGATAGAAACTTTACATTCTAACTGTTGAAGGGATGAGAAATGAGAGAAACTGTCGGTTACCCCCTCTAAAACCCCTATTTAAAACACTAAACAAAGTAGTTTAGGGACTAAGTAGGTGGGAAATTACAAATATAACCCTGGAAAATTAAATCTAAAAACTGGCCAATAGGGTCCCAACGGGTCACTCAACGAGTCGTTGGTTGTGAGGACAACTCATTGGGACCTCTTATTGGTTCTATTGCTTGGGACAAAAAACACTAGATCTGGCAATGGGGGTCACCATGACTCGTTGAATGAACCAACGAGCCATTGGTTCCTCCCATGGACACTGGTCAAGGAACCTGGTTAGCTTGACAACGGGTGACACAACGACTTATTGGTTTAACCAATGGGTCGTTGTGTGCAGTCGTCACCTTCACTGGACGAATTTTGAAAATTACCAAAGTTGACACGACGATTGGTGACCATGACTTGTGGGACAAAATGAGTCGTTGTTCCCACACGTCACCTCTGAAAGGGGTTTCTAGGGTTCTCACCCAACGACTCACACAACGGTTGTCGTTTCTGAGAAAGACTCATTGGTTAAGTCGTGGGGTCCTGGAAGGATTTCTGCACTGGGGAAGCAACGACTGACAGGATGAATCGTGGTTCCTCACCAAGGGTTGTATCTTGTCTCGTTAGTTGCCTAGAGAACAAAAAATCTGCTGACCACGACTAACACAACAATCTATTGGAGCTGACCACAACTCATTGTCTCAGTCGTTCTGAGGCATTTCTTTTCTGGTTTTTTCTTGAATTTTCTTGAAATATCTGAGTATGGTCTAGGAATGTTTCGAGGTGCTACAATATCTTCCCCATGGGATTATTCATCCTCGAATGAAGACTAAAATTGCAGGAAAACTAGGAAAAGATCTGAGATTTCTAGACTAAGACTATGAGCTGGTTTCTGAAGGAGTAACTGACTCCGAACTGACTTAACTAGGCTAATGGAGCTGATGCAAGTAGAATGCACATAGAAAATCTAAATAAAGCTGATGAGTATGGAAATGAACAGAGTACTGAGGAGGGATTTAGTACCTGATGCCGGAATTGGACTGGAAGGGAATAAGTGTGGGCATCTAACCATCATATCTGCTTCAGCTTCCCACGTACCTCCTTCTACATGCTGATTTCTCCACAAGACTCTAACTGAAGCTACTTCCTTGTTGCTCAGCATAAAAACCTAATGGTTACGGATCTGAACTTAGACCTCTTCTTAAGAGAGACTATCATTCACTCCTACACTGTACAATAGCACAACTGAAATTGGATCAACAATGCACTTCTTTAATTGTGACACATGGAATACTGGGTGCACAGATGCCAATTCTAAAGGTAATTCCAGCTCATAGGCTACCTTGCCAATTTGCTTCAGAATTCTTTTAGGTCCCACATATCTTGGACAGAGTTTTCCTTTATCACACCTTTCATGGGTAAAATTTTTCAGATAAACCCAGTCATCCACTACAAACTCTAATTCTCTTCTCCTCATATCAGCATAAGATTTTTGATGGCTCTAAGCTATTTTCAATCTTTTTCGAATGAGCTGTACCATCTACATAGCTTTATGGACTGATTCTGGACCGATTAGAGTAGTTTCACCAACCTCAAACCACCCGATAGGAGATCTGTATCTCCTACCCTACAATGCCTCAAACGAGGTCATCTGGATACTAGAGCGGTAGATGTTGTTGTTGCAAACTCGATGAGATGATAGTGATCATTCCAAATGCCCTTGAAATCGATTACGCATGCGCTCAACATATCTTTTAGGGTTTGAATAGTCTGCTCTGCTTGTCCATCTGTCTGCGGGTGAAAAGCTGCGCTGAGGTTGACCTAGGTACAAAGTCCCTTCTTAAAGGACTTCCAAAAGTGAGAGGTGAACTGGATACCTCTATCTGAGATAATGAACAAGGGTACCCATGAAGTCTGACTAACTCCCGGATATAAAGCCTAGCGTAGTCCTCAGCTGAATATATAGTGTTAACTGGGAGGAAGTGTGCTGACTTAGTCATCTGGTCTACTATCACCCAGATTGAATCATGCTTCCGACATTCGAGGTAGACGCGTAATAAAATCCATATTTACTTCTTCAAAGTTCCATGTGGGTATGCTGATATTCTGAGTCACACCTCCCGATCTCTGGTGTTTTACTTTGACTTGCTGGCAGTTCAGGCACTTAGCTACAAATTCAGCAGTTTCACTCTTCATGCTATTCCACTAGTAAATATCCCAAAAATCATGGTACGTCTTAGTAGAACCTTGGTGGATGGAATATCTCAAACACTGTGCTTCAGCTAGTATCTTCTTTCTCAAATCACTCTTATATGGTGCGCACAACCTACCCTGGTAACAGGGTACACCATCTCCCCCTTAGGAGAAAGCCCCCTTTTCTTTTTTGTGAACCGCCTCCTTCAGTTTAAGCAGTATGGGATCTTCATCCTACCTTGACTTAACTTCAGCTACAATGAGGAATCTGATCCACTCTGCACCACTACTCTGCCCTCAGCTCTATCAACCAACTATACTCTCATCCTAGCTAATCTGTGGATATCCTTTGCCAGCTTCTTTTTCCTTCCTCAATATGAGCCACGCTCCCTATAGACACTCTGCTTAGGGCATCATCCACCACATTGGCTTTTCCCGGGTGATACAACATGCTCATATCATAGTCCTTCAGTAACTACAAGCACCTTCCCTAATGAAGATTTTGGTCTTTCTGACAGAATACATAATGAAGGCTCTTATGATCGATGAAAACATCCACGTGAGCCCCATACAGGTAGTGTCTCCATAATTTTAATGCAAACACCACCGCTGCCAACTCAGGTCACGAGTTGGATAATTCTTTTCATGAACCTTGAGCAGTCTGTAGGTGTAGGCTATCATCTTGCCCAGCTGCATCAAAACACAATCGAGTCCAACTCTGGAAGCATCGAAATACACTACCAATTCATCTGATCCTTTCAGCAAGGTCAACACTAGAGCGGTAGTGAGTCGGGTTTTTAGCTCCGGGAAACTCTTCTCACATACATTTGACCATTAAACTTTCGCCTCCTTCTGAGTCATCCTAGTTAGAGGGGATGCTATAGAGGAAAAGCTCTGCACAAAACATCGGTAGTAACCTGCTAGACCCAAGAAACTTCTGTTTAGGTTAGGGAGGTAGGTCTGGGCTAATATTTCAACGCTGCTATCTTTAGAGGATCTACTTGAATACCCTCACCCGAGACCACGTGACAAAGAAAAGTCACAGACTTCAACCAGCATTCGCATTTGCTGAAGTTAGCGAACAACTGGTGGTCTTTAAGCATTTGTAGCACTATTCTTAGGTGGTTAGCATGTTCCTCCTCTTTCCTAGAGTATACTAGAATTTCATTAATATATACAATGACGAACATGTCTAGATACTATTTGAAGACTCTATTCATCAGGTCCATGAAGGCTGTAGGGGCATTAGTCAGTTTGAAGGACGTAACAACAAATTTGTAGTGACCATACCAAGTTTTAAAAGTTATTTTCGGTATGTCACATTCTCTAACTCTTAGTTGATCATACCCCGACCGGAGATCTATCTTAGAGAAACAGCTGGCTCCCTGAAGCTGATTAAAAAATTCATCAATCCTGGGTAGGGGATATCTATTCTTGATTTTGACCTCTGCTAATGGTAATCAATGCATATTCTGAGGGTACCATCTTTCTTTCACATGAATAGTATTGGAGCACCCCAGGGAGGGATGTTAGGTCTGATAAAAGCCTTATCAAGAAGGTCTTCTAGCTGCTCCTTCAACTCCTTAAGCTCATCTAGAGCCATTCTGTAAGGAAGGATGGAGGTGGCTGAGTATCTGGAAGAAGGTCTATACATAAGTCTATTTTCTACTCAAGAGGGACTCCGGGAAGATCTTCGAGAAACACATCATGGAACTCACTGACAACTCGAACTGACTGGATAGTTGGGGTCTCAGAGCTGGAATTGTTGACCTGAACTAGATGATAAATGCACCCTTTGGGAATAAACTTTCTGGCCTTAAGGTAGGAAATAAACCGACCCTTAGGCACTAAACTACTGCCCCTCCACTCTAAAGTTGGCTCATTAGTGAACTGAAACCTGACGACCCTAGTTCTACAGTCAACTGAGGCATAATCGGAGTGTAACCAATCCATGCCAAGAATGAGGTCAAACTCAACCATGTCTAACTCTACTAGATTAGCCGGAATGACCTTATTGAAGATTGAGACTGGGCAGTTTCTATAAACCTGGCAAGCTCTAACTGACTCACCAACTGGGGTGGAGATTAAGAATGGTTTTGAGAGGACTTCTAGACTGATATTGAATTGGACTACTACATAGGGATTCACGAACAAAAGTATGGCTCCTGGATCTAGTAGGGCATACATGTCTAGATGAAAAGGCGTAACATACCCGTGACCATGTCAAGTGAGCTCTCCTGATCCTTACAAGAGGACAAAGAATAAAAGCGGTTTTGGCTCTAGCTACCCTCCATACATAAGGTGTCGGCCGAGTGAGCTGGTCGACCTACTGGAGCTGCTGAGGCAGTGGATTTTTATCTTCCCCGTCCTGCTGACAGGAAATCTCTGAGCTGATGAACAAGTTTCCCACAACCAAGAAACCCCTCCCGACCCTAAAGATACTCCCCTACATGGTTCTTGCCACACTTAGGGCAAGCTGGGTAGCTATAGCGATTGCTGGCGCCATGATTCTTGGATTATGAGCCAGATGCTCTACCCATCTGATCCTTGCGGGATTGGAAAGTCGGGGCACTGGTTGAAGTAGGTGCTGGAGCCCTCTATTGCTACTGCTGTCGGAGGCTACTACCCTCAGATCTATGATGGTCGTAATCTGACTAGACAGTTCTTACCCATTTATTCTCCCGCTCTAAATCTTTTAATTTTTCTACCCCAATTTGTTGGGCATGAACTATGAGTCTAGAAAGATTAATGTCCTTGATAAGAATCACAGTCCTGCACTCCCTGAGGACCAAGTTCGACACTCCATTCACAAATATCAGCATACGAGCCCTTGGCTTGGCTACCATCTCTTGAGTATATTTAGACAATCTGGGGAACTCCAGTGCACATTCTTCTACTATCCTATTGCCCTGCTTTAGGTTAATGAATTCCGCCACTCCCTGAGCTCTGAGGGAAAGAATAGGTCTAGGAAGGCTGTAGTTAACTCCTCCCATTGCACTGGTCCTTATCCCTCTAGTTTCCCCTCCTTCCACTAATCATACCAGATATGGGCTACCCCCTTTCAGTTGTTGGCAGCCAAGTCAGCACTCTCCAAGGAACTGACACCAATGATTCAGGTGGTCTTTCTAATCTCATCCACGAACTCCTGTGGGTCCTCTCCCACCTCAGATCCATGGAAAATTGGAGGATTCATTCTAGTAAAGTCCCATACTCGGGTAGCTACTGTGGACACATTGTTGTTGATTGGAACCACCTGCTGGTTCACCTGATTGGTAACTGTCCGGGCGAGCAACTGGATAGCCACCTTGAACTCTGTGGAGGACACTGGATCGTCCTGAGGATTCTCTGGAGCTGGTGGGGCAGGTCGATGGGCGTTACCGACCCTTCTTCCATTACCACATCGTGGAGGCATGATTCACTGAAATGAAACAGAGCACGAGTTAGCAGAACAATTCTGGAGTTGGATTTCAATGCACGATAAATAGTATGAACAAAAGGGAGTTTTCCTATAACATCTCGTAGCCTCCCCTTCACAAGTATGGCACGGTTCACACCTATGAAAAGGACTCTACTCGATGCAGATTTCAGATATCCGAGGATACTCTACACCTAGTGCTCTGATACCAAGTATGTCACGTCCCGAGTCTACACCCTGGACAGGACACGGTACTTGGAGTTACAAGTAACCCAAGTCAACCCATGGTATATCATAACACTGGAGAGAGAGAGAGAGAGAGAGAGAGAGGAAGCTTTAAATTAAGAATACATAATATTTTACAAAACAAAGTTGAATCATGAAGTTTAAAGCAACTGAATCAAAGTTGAAGGTCTGAAACTATGTCTGTGTCTGAAAGCCAACTACAACTGAAGAGTTGCTAGGACAGGTGTCCAACTAACTCTAAATCTAAATAAAAGAAAGATAACTGAAATAAATGAGTCTCGTCCTCGAATCATGAGGACTCACCAATGATGCAGCTGGAATCTTCTGAAAATGATCTGCTAATGAAGTTGAGACTGACATCCTGCAGATGTATCATAAAATGATATAGCATAAAAGGGATGTGCCAATACTGTGAATGTACTGAGTAAGTGAGAGATACCATGCAAAAGGAATAAAATAACCATACTGGAATGATATGCAATGACCAATTGAAAATACTGAAACTGAATAACTATGATATGCTGAGACGTCAAAATGACCCTATCTGATGGTCATGGGCATTACCTAATTCTGACTTATTAATCTGAAATACTGTACTAAACTGATTTGAACTGACTTATCTGAAGTTGAACTGAGTTGACTAGTGGGAGAGTCTTTAACCGATATATAACCACATGAGCTAGACGTGGAGTCTGATGTATACACCCCATTGGTAGGACCCAATATACCTTGCCAGGGTATAAAGGAATGAACTTAGTGATCACAACACTGGGCCATAAAGCTAATAAATATAACCTATAGTGGCAACGTATTTTTGGGAACTTGGGTGTGCTGGAACCCCGGTCCTCTCGGTGCTAAGTCCTACTCCCACTGGATAGTCCTAGCCTGACTACTAAGCTGATAGCTCAAAACTGAGGCCCAAGACTTCAACTGAGTAAAGGATACTATCTGAGAGTACCCTGAAAGTCCTATCGGAACAGATTCTATAACTAGGTTCTAAGACATAGTTAGAGCTGCTTATCTGGAAGCGTAGTAACCGTCTGACGAACAAGCTGTAATCTAAAGCGGGGGTCCTAAGGCTGGCAAAATTGCTTATGTAAAAGTGTCATGACTGCCTAAAAAACCATTCGAATTTTATACTGAGTGTAATACTAATAACTGGAGATGACACCTGGTGAATTTCTATAGTCAAACTGATCAGCTAACATTTCTGAGTAGCCTTGAGTATTCTAACATTTTGACTGAAACTGAGCTAACATACATATGATTGAAATTTCAATATATGCTAAAAACATGGGAATCCCCAACACCGATAGAATCTTCGATAATTTATCTATTATGCGAGACTCTAGTTTTACTGCATTCAAGAACTAGGGATAGAGTTTACTTTATAGGGACAAGCGTCAAAATAGTCACAAACTAGTGGAAAAATATCTACAATTAACATAAATAATATTCCACATGAATTAAATGAAATCTGACATATAATTTCTTCACATTCGAAAGTTTCAGGGCTAGAACTAATAGAGAAGATAGGGAAGATTTTTTGGAACACAAGGGTAGAACTATTCCCTTTTTGAATTCCCACATACTTGGTGATGAAAATCCTTGAGCAACAAATTTCAAGAAAAATCTAAGGAGGATTGATGTCCCTAACTTTTGCTTTGAGCCTTTTTGAGAGAAACTTTACGTTCTAATTGTTGAAGGGATGAGAAATGAGAGAAACCATCAGTTACCCCCTCTAAAACACTTTATTAAAATCCAAAATGATATAGTTTATAGAATAAGTAGGAGGAAAATTACAAAAATAACCCTAGGAATTAAATCTGAAAACTAGCTGACAGGGTCCCAACGGGTCACTCAACGAGTCATTGGTTGTGACCATGACTTGTTAGGAACTCTCGTTGGTTCCATTCTTGGGACAAGAAACATAGGATCTAGAAAACGGGGTCACCAAGACTCGTTGAATGAACCAATGAGTCATTGGTTCCTCTCGTGGCCACTGGTCAAGGAATTTGGTAAGCTTGACAACGGGTGACACAAAGACTCATTGGTTGAACCAATGGGTCATTGTGTCCAGTCATCACCTTCACTGGATGAATTCTGAAAGTTCACAAAATTGACACGACGAGTGATGACCACGACTTGTTGTGGGATAGAACAAGTCGTTCCCACTCATCTCCTCTGAAAGGGGTTTCTAGGGTTCTCACCCAGTGACTCACACAATGGGTCATCATTTCTAACAACGACTCATTGGTTGAGTCATGGGGTCTTGGAAGGATTTCTGCACTAGGGAAACATAGACTGACAAGACAACTTGTGTTTCCTCACCAAGGGCCGTATCCTGTCTCGTTAGTTCCCTAGAGACCAAAAAATCTGCTGACCATGACTGACACAACTAGTCATTGGAGCTAACCACAACTCATTGTCTTAGTCGTTCTGAGGCATTTTTTTGGTTTTTCTCCTGAATTTTCTTAATAGTCTATAAAAGTTTCAGGGTGTTATTGGTTTTGATAAAATTCTCTTGGATTCCTATTTAAATTTTAAATCTATTATCTTCTCCCAAGTTATAATTGCCAAAATTGATGGTTTGCAAACATGAATTGTGCTTTACTTTTCTTGCTTTTTCTTGAGAGAGAAAGGTGAGAATTGGGTGAGAAGGTAATAGTGAGGAATTGTAGTGTTTTTGTGTGGGATTAAGCTAGAGATAGTTAAAACCCACATTTCCACTCCATTAAAGGTCAAGGCTAGAAATAGCTAGTCCTTCCTCAAGTTTGTGTGGTTAATTGCTTGAATTGGCTTTGGGATTTGAAAGAACTCAAGGCATAAACATTCTTATGGTTGAAAAAAAAGAGAATGTGAATTATTCACTGCTATCTATGCTAATTGTGAGTCTAAGGAATTGAAGAAATTCCCGATTTAGTTGAGATCTCATCTATAGAATGCCCCTAGCCATAACACTTATCATTGCTTCAATTGGAATTCCCTGCAATTAGTCTTAGTTTAGAATTAAATATTTATTTCACTATAATTTCCCTCCAATTTACTTTTTAAATATTGAAAAATTATGTGGTCTAGTTTGAATTAGTTTATAACTCTTGAATTATCCACTCAATTCTCTATGGGATTCAACCCCTACATCCATCAGGATATTTGTTTTGATATAACGGCCGTTTATGCTCTTTGTTGAAAGGGTATATTTTGGACATTATCATACCCTGTACCATCAATTAACTGAATGAGTTTCGCATTTAATATTTCAATGGATCAGTCAATGTGCGGAACGTCCTTTCAAAAGACCCTCTGTCCCTTGAGTCATCCTTTGACTTAGAAGATTTGATCGTACGGGTTCAATCGATGGAGACACAGATGATTTTTCTTTGGAATAGATGATCCATTAATTCCTCCATCCTTTGGATGCCCAACACTGTTCCAACATCATGGGCAATTCGAGTTTGAACTAAATTTAGACATCGGACGGGGCTACATAAATTTCAAGCTCATGAAATTTTTTTTAATAATTTGAATACATTCTAATAATCGCCTAAGCCCCATCAAAAGTTCAAACAAATTTAACCCAAGTTCTCCCCGAAGACATGCTCCAAGCATAGGTTCAAAATACCCCCAAATAAATACATTATACACATCATATTAGGCATTAAAAATAAAGCTCAAATTTAAACATTAAGTACCTATAATACCCAAAAAGTCCCTAAGAATACACTTTAGATTTCAAATTTGAACAGCAGAAAAGTTGGGAAAAATTGGCTCAGTACAACTCAACCTACGAGTCGTAGGTTGGTAGTATGGATCATAGGAAAATTTTTCCCAATTATTCAAGTTTCATGGAAAGAAAAGTTTACGATACTATTATGATATTGATTCTCCTAAGCTCTTATTTATGATTTATGATTTATGATATGATTTTCTACAGGTACTCTTAATGAATTTATGTATTTCAAGTATGGTGATTTTCTCAAGCATGAATGTTCTTCATGATTTATGAGTTTTTTCCGACTCACGAGCCCATATTTCGTGGTTGTTCATGTATTTCAAGTATGTTATGATTTAACTATCCATGAATATCATGTATTATTTCACGATAATTATATGAGCCCTCATGTGCATATTTTTAGGAGTAGTGTCTAGCACCGAGTAGGCCCGACATCCAGGTAAACTCCACTATCTCAGAACTACACACCAACAAAGGTTTATATTCATGGTGACTCTAGGATGGTCCCAGTAATGATATCACGCCATTACATCCCTTGCCTGACATTCTTAGAATGACTCAGCCCATTTGAGTGAGATAGTTAGGGCATTATGTAAGCACTATCATGATGGTGTTGGTTCACATGAGTCCTCCCATTGTTCCCTCATGATTTTTGGCATTTTCATGGTTACAATACCATGGCTCAAGTTATAATTTACAAGGTTCCTCTTATGCCTACGATTATGACTAGTTTATGAATAGTTTTGAAAACCTTGAGCCCTCATGTTTATGCTATGAATCACTTCATGTTCTGAACTGTCCTACTCTTATGTGTTTTATTAGTCCGTTTTACTTACCTTACACACTTAGTACATTCAAAGTACTGACACATACTCTATGTTGTATAGTTTTGTGATATAGGTATGAGAGATTAGACACAACCGCGCCATTAGCCTTGTTTCCATATTTGTCCAGTTTAGCCAGTGTTGGTGAGTCCTCATCTTCTGAGGACAATTAGTTTAGTTTGTTTTTTTTTTATTTTAGTTACAGAATTTTGTCGATCTATTTGGGGGTGCTGTCCCATCAGCTCATCAGTTATGTTATAGGCTTTTCAGACAATATGTAGAATCTCATCTTGTTAATGTTGACTCGATTTATGATCATTATGTGTGTAGAGTTCTGCTTATTCATATTTAGTTTATCAGTTTTCGTAATTTATGTTCTTTAACCATTCTGTTCATTCCATGGGTTGACTTGGAGTCATTCGTGGTTCTAGGTTCCATGACTAGATCCGAACCTCTATTCAGGTCATGACAGTACCTAAATGACGTTAAGTTCTCGTGTGCTTGAGTGAAGAGATGCACGAAATGTTGGGGTTTCAAAACACTAAGTTGCTCACTATGCTTGGTGTGCTTGAGATAGGTGCACTTTAACAAGTACTTTGAGAAAGAAAGTAACAAGACTAAGGGTTTGTAGCAACGGGGAAGAGAAGAAGTGAAGAAGGAAGGAAGAGACGTAGAGAGTTAGGTCGTCAGGTAAGTGCCCGAGACATACTCTTGATTTTTCTTTTAAAAAGTAATAGGTCAGGTTGTTTCTGCCCATGGATTGCTAATTAATGACCGACCCAGCCTACATATACAATAAACCAACCCAAATCCATCTCAACAAAGGTCGTACCTTAAATCTTTTAAAAATCAAAGACGGTCTAATGGACCAACCGTCCGGGAAGAATATGGTCCATACATGGGACCTTCTATTGCCCTCTTTTTACCAGAGACACTTTTCTAAGGGATGGTAGAACATGCAGTCCATTCTTTGAAGGGACGGTCAGGCTATTCCACCATCTCTTACACACCAGATTTTCGCTTTTCTATTTTAGATCACATTCCTCCATCTTTAAAAGTGTACTTGCATTCACCAACACATATTAGTCCAAATATTCTTGGGTTTCCTTCCAAGAAGTGCTTGATTCAACTTTGTGGCACGACTTGGATACTATACACGGTGTAGATTCCCTTGGGTGGCCTCCTAAGAAGCGCCTAATTTAACGTCACGACATGATGCAAGATACCTGATCATGAACATGGTGACCTATCCTTGGGACAGGACTTCTTTACAAACTTCATATTTTTGGTGCCACAGAGGTACTGCTTCACTCATTTTTACTTGGCCTTCTTTCTCTTCGATGATTCAACAACAATATGTTCAACCACTTTGTTGGCACTTTTCTCTATATTAACCACAAAGATATACCCAACTCCTATGGATAATAATTTAGCTCTCCTTGCTTTAAAGCTGATGCTCTCATTCTTGACCTGGAACATGGTTTCATGATTTTTCGAGTTCATCAAGGCCCTCCCAGTAGCCATAAAAGGTCTCCCAGGTATGATGGGAATATCCCGATCCACATCGTAGTCAAGAATTAGAAAATAATCCGGAAGCAAAAAGTTTTCGACTTTCCCAAGCAAATCCTCCACCATCCTAACTAGTGTCTTCATTGTCTTATCAGCTATTTGGTGTTGGATAAAGGTGGACTTCAACATGGACAATCCAAACTACTTGTAAATAGATAGATGCATCAGATAAATACTCTTCCCATTATCACAAAAGGCATGTATGTAGTCATATCTACCGATCCTACAAGGCATGTTAAAATTCTCCTGGATCTCCTTTCTTCTCAACACATGTACTTTCTATAATGACACACACTCGATGCATCATTAGAATCAATTCTTTTTTTCACACGACAACTTTCTTTTTAACAACATCTTCAAATACTTAGATAAATTAGGCATCTCTTTGATTGTATCAATAAATGGTACCCATAGTGTTGCTTAGTTTAGCCACTCAATGTTCTTTCACATCAAAAGATTGTTGAGATATTCTTTATGGAAAGGGAGAAACCAGAAATGGAAAATAGATTTGCAAAGTCATCCACACCTCCCTAATCCTTCCCTTTCTGTAGCACCCCAAAAGTTTCCAAGATTTAAAACTCTAGCACCCGTTATGGTCACCTGGCAGTTTTTCCCAGCAATATTTCTAAGGGCTATTTAGTAATTTCTTATTCTCCTAGACTCTAAACTACGTCGTTTTG
This sequence comes from Datura wrightii, assembly GCA_035772735.1. Lineage (NCBI taxonomy): Eukaryota > Viridiplantae > Streptophyta > Magnoliopsida > Solanales > Solanaceae > Datura > Datura wrightii. Next base: position 59,124,252 of record JASDFA010000002.1, on the reverse strand, counting down.
AGATTATTTTGAAGGGATTTAGAGGGGTTAAACGGTTTTCCCCTCATTCCCACTCAGATTTTCAGAAACATTTGCGTAAGTCTTCTCTCAAGAGCTCTCAAGCATGGTCTAGGGTTCCTCACCAATTTCAACTATTCAAGCTTCTTTCTCCAGGGCAATTTAGTCGGGTATGTAGGAATTCAACAAGGGAATTGTTCTTCCCTTATGTCCCCCCAAAATCCTCCCATAATTTCCTTATCAGTTTAGCACTGAGCTTTCGAATATGAATAAATTTCATTTTATGTTTCATTAATTTCACCTAGGATAATATTCAGGTTGACTGTTCATATTATCTTCATCATTTCCTAATAAAATTGCCAATGTTCGTACAAAAGTGAATTGAAGCCCTAAATTATTGCATGAAGATTGTTTGTTTGTTAATTTCCTATTTAGTGAATGAAGAATGTTTTGGGCTAAAATTCCAAGTAATTCTTATTATACGTATGATGAGCAAATATTACATTGATAAGAATGATTTTAGCTCTGTTAGATGAGATTTCTCTAACTCTTGAGATTTTGCCATATTATGGAATTCCCGTGTTGTTGGAATGAGTTGAGTTCTCTATTAGCTGCTTAATAGTTTGGTTCAGTTAAAACATAAAATTTCTTCAGAACTATTCAAAATTTTCCAAATGATCAGTTTGACTTTAGTCTTTTCCCGAGGTGCTAGTGGTGCCTCCTAGTTATCAGAATCAGACTCAGAATTTAGTTTATCGGTCCATTAGGCGGTCATGACATTTTAGATATGTAGCTCTGACCAGCCCCATGGCCCTAGTTCAATTTACAGATTGTTCTTAGACGGTTACGACACTTCCAAATAAGCAGCTATGACCATTCTAGAACCCAGTTTCTGAATCTGGTCTGATAAGACTCTTAAGGTACTTTCAGTTTTATGTCCCTGACAAGTCTTGGACCTCAATTTCCAGCTTTCAGCCTAGTAGTTCAGTTTAGTTTTTCTAGTGGGAGTAGGACTTAGAACCTAGCAGGCTGGGGTTCCAGCACACCCAATTCCCAAAACTATGCTGCCAGCGTAGGTTACAGTATTACTTGGCCTGATTGGCCCCAAACATTTGTGGTCGCCCATCATGCCTTTATATCGTGGCAAGGTATATTAGTTCCTACCGGTGGGGTGTATACATCAGACTCCATGTCTAGCTCACGTGGTTATATGTTGGTTATTGACTCTCCCACTAGTCAGTCATGTCCAGTCTAGAATAAACAGCTCAGTTCAGTTCCAGTTTTATCAGTTTGGCTCCGTTCAGTCCATTATATTAGACTCAAAATTTTCTGACTTAGGACATGACTTTGACCATCAGACCATTTCAGTTTACATCAGTAGTTCAGTTCAGTTTAATTATTGGTCATTGCATGTTATTTCAGTGCACACTTTGTATTTCAGTTATGCTTTCTCCTACATAATCAATATATTCAAAGTACTGACGCATACTTTTATGCTATATCATTTCATGATATAGCTGCAGGTTCCTAGACTCAGCAGCATTAGTCGCCACAATTCAGATCCTCCCCAGCCGCAGTTGAAGTATGAGTCCTCATCATCCGAAGGCCTTATTTCATTTTATTACAGTTAGATTACAATTTTTATTTAGACTTAGAGTTAGCTGGGGGCTTGTCCCAGTAACTCATTAGTTAGAGGGCTTTCAGACTACAGATGTTTAGATTTCATGTTTTAAGTTTTATCTTAAATTTTATCGAAATTGTTTTACGTTATTACTCTAAAATTTCCATTGTGCATGTTTTACTATGAATATCAGTGTATGATAGACCAGGGGTTGACTTGGGTTACTTGTGACTTCAAGTACCGTGTTACGTCAAGGGTGTAGGCTCAGTGCGTGACAAACTTGGTATCATTGCACTAGGTTTAGAGTATCCTCAGAATGTCTAAAAGCCACATCAAGTAGAGTTCTTTTCATAGGAGTGCACGAGATGTTATTAGGAAAACTCTATTTTATTCATACTCTTTATCGTGTGTTAAAGTTCAATTGTAGAAAAATGCCCTTCTAACTTGTGCTCTATTTCATTTCAGTGAACCATGCCTTCCAGACGTAAAAATGGAAGAAGGGTCGGTAACGCCAATAGACCTGCCCCACCAGCCCCGGCAGCTCCTCAAGATGATTCGATATCTACCGCTGAATTCAGGGCAGCCATTCAACTGCTAGCCCAAATAGTCATCAATCAGGTAAACCAGCAGGTGGTTCCTATAGCCACGAACGGGACTGCAGTGGCAGCGAGGGTGAGGGACTTCACCCGTATGAACCCTCCATCTTTTAAGGGATCCAAATTAGGGAGGATCCCTAGGAGTTCGTGGATGAGGTCAGGAAGATCACCCACATTAAGGGTGTTAGATCTTCTGAAAGTGCTGACCTGGCTGACTACCAGTTAAAAGGGGTAGCCCAGGTCTATCATGACCAGTGGAAAGAGGGGCGACCAGCGGGAGCAGGACCAGTGGAGTGGGATGAATTCCACACAGCATTCTTGGACAGGTTTTTCCCTCGGGAGCTGAGGAAGGCAAAGATGGAGGAGTTTATAATTTGAGGTAGGGAAACAGAACTGTGGAGCAGTATGCTCTGGAGTTTACTAGGCTATCTAAGTACGCTCTAGAGACGCTAGCTAAACCGAGGGAACGCATGTTGAAATTTGTGAACGGGGTGTCGAATCTAGTCCTGAAGGAGTGTAGGACAGCGATGCTGATTAAGGATATGGACCTCTCCAGCTTGATTTTCTATGCACAACAGATTGAGGCTTAAAAGATGAAGGATATGGAGTGTAAGAACAAATGGGCAAGGACTGGCCAGTCAAATTTCGACAATTAGAGGTCAGCGGTAATAGCCGCCCATAGCAGCAGTAGCAACAGTAGCAGAGAGCCCCAACACCCAGTTCAGCCAGCGTTCCAACCTTTTGGTCCCGCTAGGAACAGAGGGGTGGGTCATCTGGCTCTCAGTCTTAGGCCCACAGTACCGGGAACAAGTATTCAGCTTGCCCCAAGTGTGGAAGAAACCGCCCGGGAGAGTGCCTTCAAGGAAGAGAGGGTTGTTTTGGGTATGGACAGCTGGGACATCGAGTTAGGGAGTGCCCGTCAGCAGGGCGAGGGAAATCACAATCTACTACATCATCATCCCCAGCAGGCCGACCAGCTCAGCAGGCCAACACATCAGGCACAAATGGCGATCAGCGCAAAAATCATTTCTATGCTCTGTCTTTGCATCAGGTTCAGGAGAGCTCACTTGACGTGGTCACGAGTATGTTACGTCTCGTGTATGCCCTCTTAGATCCAGGATCCACTCTTTCATTCGTGACTCCCTACATAGCAGTCCAGTTCAATATCAGTCCAAAGGTGCTCTCAGAAACTTTCTCAATCTCAACCCTAGTTGGTAAGTTAATTAGAGCCAGTTGGGGGTATAGAAACTGCCCAGTCTCAGTCCTGAATAAAGTTATCCCAGCTGACCTCGTAGAACTAGACATGGTCGACTTTGACCTTATTCTCGGCATGGATTGGTTACACTCCTGTATGCCTCAGATGATTGCAGAACTAGAGTTGTCAAGTTCCAGTTTCCAAATGAACCAGTGTTAGAATGGTCGGGCAGCATTTCAGTGCCTAAGGGTAGGTGTCACGCCCCAAAACTGGGGTAGGGCGCAACTGGCACTCGGTTTATGATTGATCGAGAAGCTGGCTATATAGCATCTATAAATGTAAAACTAAGGCTAACCAAGCCACCTGTCACAACCAACCATGATAAATAATGGACCCATAATGCCTTGATTATAATAAATGTGCAACCTGGAAAGCCGACAAGTCTACAATAAAGCTAAACAGAGCAATGGAAAACCAACACGACTACACAACTAACACAACTATACAAACTACTCCACATCATCCTCTACAGAGTAAACAAACTGAAATGCATGGGACAGGGCCCCGGCCTACCCATGCTATACAAAAAACTCAAAATAGTCAAAACTATGACATGGCTTCTGGAAGAGAGGAGCATACTACTATTCCGCTAAAATATGGCTCCTACTGCATCCGATGATCTGAGCCTCAGCCTGTACCTAAAACAATATTGCAGGAAAGGTACCAAGACGAAGGGATGTAAGTACAAATAAAATGTACTGGTATGTAAGGCTAAAAGCTGCAAACCTGTAAGATAAAAATGATAATTGGGCTAGAAATAAGGAGTAGTAACAACCCGGAATCCTGAAAACAGAAACCTAACAATAACTCATTATAGAAGTGTAAATGCATCCATCAAATACACAATAACGACTATAACTGATCATAAAATCTATATGAAATTCGTCCAGCCAGTGTACCACACCGGTGTAAAATAACAAGACCTCCAATCGGTGTACCACACTGGGTTAAAATCAATAAATCTTAAACAAAATCATAAATGGAGCCGATATGGCTTATACACGACAAACTTAATACATACAACATAGAAATGATGATTACTAAACATGTGGCATGCATAGACCTCCTTCGTGATGCATAACTGCAAGTGAGTACATATAACATGTAAAGCTAGAAAATAGAACTTAAATGCATGTATTCTACACTTGTATGAATCATAAGGAACTGCGAATGACCTAAGAGTTTCAACAAGATTTATAGATCGTGTTCAAAAGAGATTAGAGCTCAGAGATTCGCTAGCTTGTCGTTCGGCTTAAGGGAAAGGGATTATGAAATCTCCCCTTGGCCTGGCCTATTTCATAACATACAGATAAGATAAAGGACAACCATAACATTGCAATCCTACTTCATTAAGCTTGTTTACCCTTAATATCATGCGATATATTTACTTGGATTAAAATCGTTTACATGTCATCATCTTGGCTCTTTCACCAATTTCAGTTAGTAACCAGACCTTTAAACACATTTAACATCACATATATTTATAAATAACAGACAGTAAGGACAAGCTAACAACTCACGCTGAGGTGTCTGCAACTCGATATACAACTATGACAACAATCAACACAATATCACACTTTAAATGCCCCACTTTGGCTAGGCATAATCTTTACAGTTAACCTCAATAAAACATGAATCATTAAATCTAAAATGAAGCTTAGCATACTGCCTCAAAACTTATAAATAGTTTTCTCCGATGAACTTTTCTCTAGCCGATTTTCTATTTCAATGATCAGATTTAAACCTCCTTACTCCACTATTTTTATAGGAAAACAACAAGCTTAATTATGTATTACAAAATGCATCCCAAAATAACTAGCCAAAGGCAGTCACAATAGCAGCAACAAAACATGGCAACATCAACAATATTTAGCCATTTTCTCAACTAGTTTTAACTAACTTTTGAGGGAGAATCAAGAGGAAATTTTTACCTTAGTTTCTCTGTAATTATTCCCCTCAATATGAAGTATAATTATAGAAAAATAAACATCCAAAAAGCATAAGGGAAATGAGAAAAACTCAGCTCACAAACAGTCTATCGGCAGCTCACTTAGCTGCCAATTTCCAGATTTTCGCTTCGCAATTTGAGAGGTTTAAAAGGGGCGAAATCCTTACCTTTTCTCCTGGTTTCAACACGTATTCAAAGATGTATATATAGGAAGTCCAAATAGATTTTGAAATGAAGAATGACTCCTTCAAAAACCTTGCCAAAACGAGCTCCAAAACAGCCCCTACAACACTTGGCAAAGTAATCTCAACTTATTTTGTGATTTTCTTGAACTTTGCTTGATGTTCATCCTTGATTTTCTTTGTCCTAGCTGCTGGAATTGAGAGAGAAATGGAATCCTTAACAAGCTGGTCTATTTAGATTTAGCTAAAAATGTTTTCTGCAAGTGAAAAATCAGATATAAAGTAAATAGGGCGATGGAGGTGCTAGGGCGTCATGCCCGCGTCACCGCTCGTGATGCTTCGGTAAAATGCCTATAACTTCTTACTCCGAACTCTGATTGACAAGAGGTTTGATGTTCTGAAAACAAGGCTCAAAGACCTTTAATTTGATAGTCGTGGGCTTCTAATTAATTATATATTCGGAAATATGTTTGTTTAAAGTTTACCCTTACTTATGAAATTCTCATACTCTTTTGTTTTCCGTTCATACACATTTTCCTTGTCATCAACGACTAATATACAACCTGTACTTCCCTTAACCTAGGATACAAACATCAAATAATCTCCAAAAGAAATTTTTTCAGGGTGTAATATTCTCCCCCCTTAGGAACATTCATTCTCGAATGGATATTAATTTCACTTAATATTCTTCAAAATAGACACTTAGTAACTTAAGTATGAAACACATACATCAATATAACGTCGACATCGTGAATAGGTGAGGATATTTCTTCTTCATTTCCTCCTCAGCCTCCCAAGTCACTTCCTCGATGTTATTACTTCACCATAATACTTTAACTGAAGCGACTTCTTTGGTTCAAAGTTTCCTGCCTTGCCGGTCAAGAATAGCTACTGGGACCTCGGTGTGGGTCATCTCCTCAGAAATCCGGACATCATCGATAGGCATAACACGGGTTGGGTCTCCTATACACTTCCGCAACATCGATACATGAAATTCTGGGTGGACTGCCGCTAACTCTTGTGGAAACTCTAACTCATAGGCCACTTTGCCTATCTTGTGGATAACTCTATAGGGCGCACCATATCTAGGACTCAGCTTGCCTTTTCTGCCAAATCGCATGACGCCTTTCATAGGCGACACTTTCAGGAAGACCCAATCATTAACAACAAACTCCAACACTCGATGACGTACATATGCATAAGACTTCTACCTGCATTGGGCTGTCTGAAGTCGATCTCTAATAAGTTTCACCTTGTCAATAGCTTGCTGCACTAAGTCTGGCCCCAATAACTCGACCTCACTGAGTTTAGACCAGCCCACTGGTGACCTGCTTTTTCTCCCATATAAAGCTTCATATGGGGCCATGTGAATACCTGCCTGGTAGCTTTTATTATAGGAAAACTCAATCAATGAAACATGATCATCCCATCTTCCGCCAAACTCTAAAACACAGGAACGCAACATATCTTCAAGTGTTTGAATGGTGCGTTCAGCCTGTCCATCTGTCTGAGGATGAAATGTGGTACTAAGGCTTACCTGAGTGCCTAGGCCTTTCTAGAAAGACTTCAACAATTTTCTATGAGCTGAGCACCTTTTTTAGAAATAATGGACAAGGGGACGCCACGTAGGCGAGCTATCTCCCATATATAAATCCTAGCATAATCTTATGCAGCATATGTGGTCTGAACTGGAAAGAAGTGAGCTGATTTAGTTAATCTATCAACTATTACCCAGATAGAATCATGGTTCCTGCTCATTTGAGGCAATCTTATAATAAAATCCATATTAATCACCTCCCATTTCAAGGCTAGAATTTCTATAGCCTGCACTAGACCTCCAGGCCTCTGGTGTTCAACCTTCACCGGATGGCAATTGAGACACTGAGTCACAAGACCGATGATGTTCTTTTTCATGTCATTCCACCAATATGGCTACCTCAGGTCACGATACATCTTTGTGGCACGTGGTTGTACTGAATATCAAGAATAATGAGCTTCATTCATAATCTGTTCCCGTAGTTCACCCATATTAGGTACACATAGACAACCCTAGTATCTAACTCCACCAGGTCAACAATCAAATAGGCTCATCTTCTGTTGTAGTACTGTCTCTCAGTAAGACTAACTCTGCATCATCATATTGTCGTTGCTTAACTTCCGCTACTGTTACACCCCGTAAAATTACCAACACATAGATGGCCTATTCGCGTGTTGGTTAAGAGTATTTGAAAGCCATACATGCTAGAAAAAGGCCCGGGAAAAGACCGGACGAGAGACCTGTCGGACCATCGCGGAAGGAGCCAGGGCAGAGCCCCTCCGCGATGGCAACGTGTCACGGAGGTGGAGCCTCCGCGTTGGCTCCGTGACACGTTGGCCCTGTCCAAGCCCAAGTATAAAAACCTCCAACTTCGGTTTAAATGTTATATTTCATATAATTTCCAGAGAAGTCGAGGGAAAAACAGAGAGGATGAAGATTCCATTGAAATTTCCTTCCGATTACGCCATCAAACGTGGTCCAAACTCAAATTAACTCCAGATACCGAGGTATTAAGCAGTAAGGAGCATTCCTACGGATTTAGTTTCACAAAATTCAATCGGCGAATCGTCGTGCTACCGAACTAAGGTAAGTGGAATTGCTCCAAATTAGTTTCAATATACTCCTATCCCTAAAGTGACTATTTCTCCCTTCTGGACTTTCGAAAAATAGCGAGTTTTTGACCGTCTTTCTATAAGACAAAGTTTAGGCTATAAATATATCGAAAGTGACGTTTTCTTTCAGAATATTGGTGTATTTTGTTCTAATTGACATGTATATGAATGTAGTTGGGAGAAACAGCAGAAGTACCGATGGAAATCATATCGGTCAATCGGGTACTCAAAAACCAGGTATGTAAAGCTATTCTTTCGGCAAGCCAGGAAGTACAGTCTAGAAAATAAATAGAATAAAGGCTATTAACAGATACCCAGCGTACAGGAATGATTTTAGTACAATTTCAAGCAAGCATGCTAGTATATCATTACGTATCATGCGATAATCAGAATAACGGATAGTCAGATGATTTTAGATAGTAATGGGGTATCAGCTAGTAGGTGAGCATGTTCTTATGTAATACCCAGAATAATGAGTTGTAAAAGCAGTATAATGAATTAGCAAGATTACATATAGTATGTATTACATTTGTTGAGACTGTATCTGGTAAGAGATGGCACTTTTATATTATTGAGCTATAACCAGTTATAGATGGAATGTTCTATGTTATTGAGTTATATCCAGATCAGTAATCAGATATAGAAATAGCTCCAGACACCGATAGAGCTCTAGATACAAATATAGCTCCAGAAACAGATATGGCTCTAGAAACTAATATGGCTCTAGAAACTGATATAGCTTCAGATCATAGATAACAATAATCAGATAAACAGATAATGGCCAGGTAGCAGTTAGCCCAGCAATCAGAAATAGTGTAAAACAGAATATAGCATCAGTTGTTTAGTACGAACTGGCCTTGAAACAAAACAAGAGAGTATGATTAGTATTTTTCATTTGAGCATGCTTGCTGTGTATGTGTTTTGCATGTTAAGACTTGTTATGGCATGTGGGCACCCTTTAGCATCCCCGCCGCCCTTGGGTTATAGCTGTGTCGATACCAGATTTAGATACCGCCCCCTGCTGGGCGATGCCGTCCGCCTAAAGGACGATGATGGCTGACCACCATAATAATATGGTCCAGATTATCCTATTTACAGGGGCAGACTACTTTGTGTGCTCTTGTGGCCGGGGGCAGCTTCAGATACAAATTTTTATAAAATTACCCTGTTGCGTGCTTGAACCCAAGGGCAGTTTCAGTCACAGATACAGCAGCAGATTACCCTGTTGCGCACTTGCGCCCAGAGGCAGGATTCTTCGGACTTAGACACAGTTTATTGGTAGAGGCCAAGGCCTGAGCTACGTATCCAAGGGGGTCGGTAGGAGGAGCTCACAGTTATCAGATGAGTGGAGTGACATATTTTTGGTTGGTTTAGACCCGGGTAGGGGTAAATAGATTGTTCTGTTGGTTGGCACCTTCCGACTTATGGGGGTCGGTCAGGTATTGTGTGTATTTATATATATATATCTATATGTGCTATTAGATACTGATAGACAGTAGGACGACACGTCGTTAGCTACGCCCAATTTAGTTAAAGAACAGGTAAACTCTCCCCAGTTATCCTCAACCAGATAGATTCAACTACTTCCTGCTTATGCTTCATGTTATTGTTGTTATCCATTTTAGTTGTATATTTTAGTTTGCTTTACATGCTCGGTACCTGTGGTACTGACGCCTATAGCGGCGCCACATTGCTTGCCTGCAGGTACTCACAGACGAGGAGCCGATCCCTTGTGATCCTAGCCAGCGCAGAGTTATCAGCTCCTATCATTCGGAGCTTCATATTCAGAGGTGTATTTCATTTTCTTTTGTTATGTAGTACGGGTAGGTCGGGGCCCTGTCCCGACCATCTTATCAGTATTCCTAGAGGCTTGCAGTTTGTATATATTTCCCTGTGGTTAGTTGTGCCGATCGTGTGGGGCCGTGCGTATGTTTAGTTGTCTATGTTGGTCGTGTGAGGCCTTATCCAGTCAGTATTGGTGACCTTGCCGGTCACGTAGCTATTCCGCATTTGTTATATTGAGTTGGAGATAACTAGACAACATGGTGGCCTTGTCGGCCCGCATAGGTTTCCCTACATGTGAATGATTCTGGTTAGCTGATGATACAGTGCAGGTGGCTAAAGGCCTAATCAGCCAAAGGCTATATTTATAGCTGCTATATATCCGGTTCGTTTCTTGAAATAGGGCCAGAGTCAGCCAAAGCACCAGATGTGCTCAGGCTGGACCGTTTAGCAGCCCAGAGTCTAGCAGGCACCAGGTGCCGTCATACCCCCCAAGGCAGGGCGTGACAAACTTGGTATCAGAGCAGTTCGTGTCCTAGGGAGTCTGCAAGCTGTGCTAAGTAGAGTCTTGTCTATGGATGTGTTGTGCACCACAACCTATAGGCAGGAGGCTGCGAGGCATAATAGGATGGTTTCCCTTCTTTCATACTCAGTCGTGCCATAGCGCTGTACAGTATAGGGTTGGTTCTTTTGAAACTTACCACCCTCTTTGTCTACAGATACTATGGTAGATTAGTGGCACCCTACTACAGGCAGGGGATTAGATACAACAGCAGGAGAAGGCACCAGCAGGATGCCTCATTTATAGCCAGATTCAGCCCGGTCTGAGGGCGATACGTAGGTGTCATCTCGACCCTCCCAGCAGTCTCCGCCTCTCCAGACACCATTTGAGGCAGCACCGCCTCCCACAACTCCTGCACCCACTTCATCTGATCAGGAACTTTGTAGTGCGGTGGTTATGTTAACCCAGATGCTAGCTACTCAGCATCAGCCAGTACCACCTGCAGCAGCAGAATCCCTAGGTTTGCCAGGTAGTTCCAGGGTTAGAGAATTCTTGGCATTGGGACCCCCTCAGTTTACAGGGTCAAATTAAGCGGAGGACCCTCAAGACTTTCTTGACCAAATGCAAAGAATCTTTAGAGTCATGCCCGTAACCCCAGCAGAATTAGTGGAATTAGCAGTGTTCCGATTGAAGGATATTGCTATTCTGTGGTATGAAAGTTGGGAGAGATCTCGGGGAAGGGATGCAACCCCTCCTACTTGGTCCAGCTTCTCAGAGGCCTTCCTGGACCACTACTTACCCTGGGAGGTCAGACAGGCCCAGATGGACCAGTTCTTACACTTAGAGCAGGGGGTCAGGAGCGTCCATTGTATTCTTTACAGTTCGACTCCTTAGCCCGCTATGCTCCAGCATTTGTGGACACCATGTCGTCCAAAGTCCATCGCTTCATTATGGGCCTGAATTCAGATTACATAGAGAAGTGCTTGACGGCTACATTGAGAGAGGACATGGACATAGCCAGGGTACAGGCCTTCGCACAGACAATTGAGGGCCTGAGACAGCGGCAGCGGGGCGATAGGCAGGCGACTTCAGAGCAGCGCTGTAGAAACAGACCCACAAAGATTCAGGGGGAAATCCCTAGGGGGTCGAGACCACGATTTGTAGATAGGCCACCCAGATCTTTACCTCAGGTACAGCAGCAGAGAGGCAGATTTGTTCGCCGGAGTCAGTTAGATTCCGGTAGCGGTTTACGGACAGTAGCATCACCTCAGCAGCGGAGGGCAGAACAGAGTAGGTTTGCACCTACCTCTTGTCCTATATGCCACCGACCCCATTCTGGAGCCTACAAGCAAGGCTTCTCAGGGTGCTATTACTGTGGAAAGGAAGGGCATTTAATGAGGGATTGTCTGGCCAGAGGACAGGGTAGTCGGGATAGTCTGGATAGAACATCAACGGGGACACGAGCTCCAGCAGCCTCAGCAGGGCGCAGACCCTCAGGTTCAGTAAATAGGGGCCGAGGTAGATCAGGAGCCTCTGGCTCAGGTGCAGGCCCCAGCCTTACCTATGCATTACCAGGGAGGCAAGATTCAGAGGCATCTCCCGACGTGGTCACAGGTATATTGATTATCTGCTCATACCCTGTTTATGTATTGATTGATCCAGGGTCTACCTTGTCATATATTACACCATTTGTCACCCGAAAGTTGGGTATCGAACCAGAATTGCTTCAGCAGCCTTTTTCAGTGCTTACACCCGTCGGTGACTCTATTATAACTAGTAGAATTTACCGAGGGTGTACGATAGAGGTTGCTGATTGCCAGACCACAATAGACTTGATAGAACTTGAGATGGTCGACTTCGATGCCATTATGGGTATGGACTGGTTAGTGCCATGCTATGCTAATTTAGAATTCTGGACCAAGACGATCTAATTTCACTTTCCGGGGGAAGCAGTGCGAGAGTGGAAAGGGAGCACAGCAACGCCAAAAGGTAGGTTTATTTCCTACCTTCAGGCGAGAAAATTAATAGCAAAGGGATGTATTTATCACCTAGTTAGAGTCTAGGACGTTCGGGTGGAACCTCTGACTCTTCAGTCCATTCTAGTGGTCAATGAATTCCCTGACGTATTTCCAGATGAGTTGCCTGGTATCCCTCCCGAAAGGGAGATAGATTTTGCAATTGACTTGTTGCCAAGGACTCAACCTATATACATTCCCCCGTATCGCATGGCACCAGCTGAGCTTAGAGAGTTGAAAGAGCAGTTAAAAGATTTGCTCGACAAAGGCTTTATCAGGCCTAGTACTTCCCCATGGGGTGCGTCAGTTCTATTTGTAAGAAAGAATGATGGCGCACTCCATATGTTTATAGACTACCGGCAGTTGAATAAGGTAACGGTTAAAAACAAATACCGCTCCCTAGAATAGATGATTTGTTTGACTAGTTGCAGGGGGCCATATGTTTCTCCAAGATATATCTGAGGTCCGGATACCACCAGGTTTGAGTTCGTGAGAGGGACATTCCAAAGACTGCATTCAGGACCAGATATGGTCACTTTGAATTTCTAGTCATTTCTTTTCGGCTGACGAATGCTCCCGCAGTGTTTATGGACCTGATGAACAGCATATTCAGATCGTATTTGGATCTGTTCGTGATAGTATTTATCGATGATATTCTGGTATATTCCCGTTCAGAGACAGATCACCAGAACCATTTACGAACAGTACTCCAAATCCTTAGAGACCGTCAGCTGTACACCAAGTTTTCTAAGTGTGAGTTCTGGCTGAACTCAGTTGCCTTTTTGGGGCATATCGTGTCTGATGCTGGTATACAGGTGGAGACACAGAAAATAGAGGCGGTCAAGACATGGCACATACCCACCACTCCGACCGAGATCCGCAGTTTCCTGGATTTAGCAGGGTATTACCGGAGATTTGTTGAAGGATTCTCCACTATAGCAGCACCTCTGACAAAGCTGACACAGAAAGCAGCGAAATTTCAGTAGACGAAGGCATGTGAGCAGAGTTTTCAAGAATTGAAAGACAGATTGGCCTCCGCCCCAATACTAGCATTGCCAGAGGGAACAAATGGGTATGCGGTGTATTGCGACGCTTCAGGCATTGGACTGGGTTGTGTGCTGATGCAGCATAGTAAGGTAATTGCTTATGCTTCCTGACAGCTGAGGAAGCACGAAAAGAACTATCCGACCCATAACCTGGAACTGGCCGCAGTGATCCACGCTCTAAAAATCTGGAGGCATTATCTGTATGGCGTTCATGTAGACATTTTTAGAGATCATAAAAGCCTGCAGTACATTTTAACACAAGGGGAGTTAAATCTGCGATAGCATCGTTGGTTAGAATTGCTGAAAGACTATGACGTGGACATTCTGTATCATTCGGGAAAAGCCAATGTAGTAGCAGATGCCCTCAGCCGTAAGTCAATGGGGAGTTTAGCGTATTTGCGACCAGAGAAGTGGGAGTTAGCCAAGGAAATTCATCAGCTAGGTAGTTTAGCTGTTTGAGTAGCAGAAACAGAAAATAACAGAGCGGTGATTCAGAACTCTGCTGTGTCATCGTTAGTTACAGGGGTAAAAGAACGGCAGTATGAGGACCCTGACTTAGTCCAGCTCAGAGATAGAGTTCAGAAAGGTAAGGAGCCAGATTTCCAAGTGACTGAGGACGATGTGCTGCGTTGTAAGGGCCGTCTATGTGTCCCGAATATTTCAGGGCTTCGCCAGCAGATCATGCCTGAGGTACATGACGCTCGCTATTCCCTCCATCCAGGAAAAACAAAAATGTACCACGACATTAGAGACATCTACTGGTGGCCAGGTATCAAAGCTGAAATAGCTGAATTTGTATCTAGATGTCCTAACTGCCAGCAGGTGAAAGTAGAACACTAGAAACCGGGCGGTCTGACATAGGATATAGCTGTGCCTTTATGGAAATGGAAGCGATAAATATGGATTTTGTAATAGGGTTACCCCGTACGAGACGCAGAAACGATTCTATTTGGGTAATCGTTGACAGGCTAAAAAAATCAACTCATTTCTTGCCAGTGAAAGCTACCTTCTCGGCCGAGGACTATGCCAAATTATATATCAGAGAAATGGTTAGATTATATGGAGTGCCGGTGTCTATTATTTCAGACCGAGGAGCACAGTTTCGGCAGTTGTTCCAAAGGGGTCTGGGAACGTAGATTAACTTAAGTACAGCCTTTCATCCTCAGACAGACGGGCAAGCAGAACGAACTATCCAGATGCTCGAAGATATGTCACGAGCGTGTGTACTAGATTTTTGGGGTAGTTGGGATGAGCATCTGCCATTGATTGAATTTGCCTATAATAACAGTTATTATTCAGCTATCCAGATGGCGCCCTTTGCAGTATTATATGGGCGAAAATGTAGATCACCCGTTGGCTGGTTTGCAGCGGGGGAGACAACGCTGATTGGGTCAGATATTATTCGTCAGTGAGAAGAGGCGGTGAAGCTTATCAGAGAACGCCTACTGACTGCTAAGAGCCGCCAGAAGTCTTATGCAGATATGTGGCGCAGAAATCTAGACTTTGCAGTAGATGACTGGGTATATTTGAAAGTGTCTCTAATGAAAGGGGTGATGAGATTTGGCAAGAAAGGCAAGCTTAGCCCGAGGTTCATTGGGCCATATCAAATTCGGCGGAGAATAGGTCGAGTTGCATACGAGTTGAACTTGCCTCCAGAGTTAGCGTCTGTTCACCTAGTATTCCATGTATCTATGTTGAGGAAGTTCATAGGAGACCCTTCCAAAGTTGTTCCAGTTTAGGATGTCCAGGTCATGGAAGAGTTAGCATATGAAGAGGTTCCAGTAGCTATACTAGACAGACAGATCCGTAGACTGAGAACGAAAGATGTTGCTTCAGTCAAAGTATTGTAGTGTAACAGGAATCGAGAAGAGATGACCTGGGAAGCCGAGGAGGACATGAAAGCCAGATATCCCCACTTATTCCAGACATAGGCAAACAGGAGGTATGTTAGAACTATTTTTCCTTATGAATGCTTATATTTCATATACGAAAGCAGGCGATCGATTATAGACAGTTATATATGAATATTATTATGTCGTGTGGAGTACCTGTGTGGGACTTTTCTGCATTTCAGGTTTTTGGGATAGTCCATATTATAGGGGACACTCTGCCGAAATTTTTCTAGAAACAAGTTGAGTAAGTTGAGAAGCCCTCTAGATAAAAGTTTACATTCGAGGACGAATGTTCTTAAGGGGGGAGAATGTTACACCCTGTAAAATTACAAACACATAGATGGCCTATTCGCGTGTTGTTTAAGAGTATTTGAAATTCATACATGCTAGAAAAAGGCCCGGGAAAAGACCGGACGAGAGACCTGTCGGACCATGGCGGAAGGAGCTGGGGTAGAGCCCCGCCGCGATGGCAACGTGTCACGGAGATGGAACCTCCGCGTTGGCTCCGTGACACGTTGGCCCTGTCCAGGCCCAAGTATAAAAACCTCCAACTTCAGTGTAAATGTTATATTTCATATAATTTCCAGAGAAGTCGAGGGAAAAACATAGAGGACGAAGATTCCATTGAAATTTCCTTTCGATTACGCCGTCAAACGTGGTCCAAACTCAAATTAACTCCTGATACCGAGGTATTAAGCAGTAAGGAGCATTCCTACTGATTTAGTTTCATGAAATTTGGCCGGCGAATCGTTGTGCTGCCGAACTGAGGTAAGTGGAATTGCTCCATATTAGTGTCAATATACTCCTATCCCTAAAGTGAGTATTTCTCGCTTCTGGACTTTCAAAAAATAGCGAGTTTTTGACCGTCTTTCGATAAGCCAATGTTTAGGCTATAAATATATCGAAAGTGACGTTTTCTTTCAGAATATTGGTGTATTTGGTTCTAATTGACATGTATATGATTGTAGTTTTCTTTACATGCTCGATACCTGTGGTATTAACGCCCATAGGGGTGCTGCATTGCTTGCCTGCAGGTACTCATAGACGAGGAGCCGATCCCTCGTGATCCTAGCCAGCGCAGAGTTATCAGTTCCTGTCATCCGGAGCTTGATATTTAGAGGTGTATTTCATTTTCTTTTGTTATGTAGTATGGGTAGGTCGGGGCCCTGTCCCGACCATCTTATCAGTATTCCTAGAGGCTTGCAGTCTGTATATATTTCCATGTGGTTAGTTGTGTCGATCGTGTGGGGCCGTGCGTATGTTTAGTTGTCTATGTTGGTCGTGTGAGGCCTTATCCAATCAGTAGTGGTGACCTTGCCGGTCACGTAGCTGTTCCGCATTTGTTACATTGAGTTGGAGATAACTAGACAGCATGGTGGCGTTGTCGGCCCGCATAGGTTTCCCTACATGTGAATGATTCTTGTTAGCTGATGAGACAATGCAGGTGGCTATAGGCCTAATCGACCAGGGGCTGTATTTATAGCCGCTATATAGCCGGTTCGTTTCTTGAAATAGGGCCAGAGTCAGCCAAAGCACCAGATGTGCTCAGACTAGACCATTTAGTAGCGTAGAGTCTAGCAGGCACTAGGTGCCATCATACCCCCCAAGGCGAGGCGTGACAAACTTGGTATCAGAGCAGTTCGTGTCCCAGGGAGTCTGCAAGCTGTACTAAGTAGAGTCTTCTCTATGGATGTGTTGTGCACCACATACTATAGGCAGGAGGCTGCGAGGCATAATAGGATGGTTACCCTTCTTTCATACTTAGTCGTGCCATAGCACAGTACAGTATAGGGTTGGTTCTTTTGAAACTTACCACCCTCTTTGTCAACAGATACTATGGCAGATTAGTGGCACCCTGCTACAGGCAGGAGATTAGATACAGCAGCAGGAGAAGGCACCAGCAGGATGCCTCACTTACAACCAGATTCAGCCTGGTCTAAGGGCGATACAGAGGTGTCATCTCGACCTTCCTAGCAGTCTCCGCCTCTCCAGACACCATTTGAGGCAGCACCGCCTCCCACAGCTCCTGCACCCACTTTATCTGATCAGGAACTACGTAGTGCGGTGGTTATGTTAACCTAGATGCTAGCTACTCAACATCAACCAGTACCACCTGCAGCAGCAGAATCCCTAGGTGGGCCAGGTAGTTCCAGGGTTAGAGAATTCTTGGCATTGGGACCCCCTCAGTTTACAGGGTGAGATTCAGCGGAGGACCCTCAGGACTTTCTAGACCAGATGCAAAGAATCTTTAGAGTCATGCCCGTAACCCTAGCAGAATTAGTGGAATTAGTAGTGTTCTAGTTGAGGGATATTGTTGTTTTGTTGTATGAAAGTGGGGAGAGATCTCGGGGAAGAGATGCAGCCCCTCCTACTTGGTCCAGCTTCTCAGAGGACTTCCTGGACCACTACTTACCCCAAGTGGTCAGACAGGCCCGGATGGACCAATTCTTACACTTAGAGTAGGGGGCTAGGAGCGTCCGTGAGTATTCTTTACAGTTCGACTCCTTAGCCCGCTATGCTCCAGCATTTATGGACACCATGTCGTCCAGAGTCCATCGATTTATTATGGGCCTGAATTCAGATTACATAGAGACGTGCCTGATGATCACGGGTAAAAATTGCATGCCCGAGATACGCTTTATGACTTAAATTAGTCTTGTTTATCTAAGTTATTGTATACATTTTCATGTAATTTTATATGAAGTGAAGATATGTGCTAACCAACATGATTAGCCTTTGTTTTGTAGGTTTTAATGACTTTTGAGTAACTAATCCATGAGTTGGTGAAGTAGAGGCTTGGAAACGGAATTAACATGTGAACGTCGGCAAAGAGGAGGCACAAAACAGCCCACCTGCGCGTCGGCAACGTGCCACAGCAGGCAGGCTGATCACAACAGCCCACCTACACATTGGCAACGTGCCACGGCAGGTTGGCTGCGCAACCAAGTGGTGCCAACGCGCTGCCCAAGCAGTGTAACACGCTGCCAACGCGGCAGGGTGCTGCCGGGGCCAATTTCGGGTGAATTCCAGAGAGCCTTCGCGTTAGTGGCGTGTCACGGAGGCAGTGCTTCGCGATGCACTCCGTGACACATTGCTTGTTATTCCGGGAAAAAGTCCTACTACTATAAATAGCACACTTAGGTTTTATTTGAGATATTCTGACTTGGTGGAGCAAGGACGTGGGTTACAAGCAGTTGAGGGACGAAAATATCAGGGTTTTTTCTCTCTTTCTTTCTTCTTTAATTCAATTTCTTGTATGATTAACACTCATTTTAAGATGTACAATCCACAAATGAGTGGCTAATTCCTCTACTTGCTGAGGTTATGAACAATTGTGATGAAACTTGATCATTGATTCTTTGGTTTTTCATCTTTTCTTCCATGTTGTTCTATTAATTCTTGTTCTTACTGCATTAATGTGTGGCCTACATTAATGTACATCTAAAAAGTCTGGTTTCACTCGAGAGAGCAAGAAATTGGAAAGTTGTGAATTAATAGGATATGTTCTTTACTTGGTTTGGGAAAATTGAGTCTTGATTTGCTTTCAGGATAGAAATATACCTGAAAGTCGTATTAGTCAATTTAGGAACCGGAATTGTATGTCTAGAACATGAATTGCATTTAATCACAGAAATGTAGGTGGATGGTTCATGATTCTTAAGTGAGGTTAAATACGAGAGTTTTAATCTCTTGGCAGTAGTTCTTGGCTAGCAACTGGAGGAAAAGATTAACCAAATTATGATGATAATCAATTTCATTACATGTTCGTTTAACCTCAGCATGCTCTCATTCATAGTTCAGATTCAAAGTAGATAATTGTTTTTAGCTTTATTATAAAAATTATAAAACAAACTATCAACTTTTGGTTACACTGTTGTCTGCATTTTTAGAAGTAAAATATAGTACACTTGAGCAAATTGCACTTCATCCAAGTCTCTGTGAGATCGATACTTGGTTTACTAAAGCCACTTTACTACTTGTTCGACCACGTGCACTTGCGTGTCGTCATATACCCATAACAAACAGACCGAAAACCTGACGGCAACTTTGAGAGAGGACATGGACATAGCCAGGGTATAGGCCTTCGCACAGACAATTGAGGGCCTGAGACAACGGAAGCGGGGCGGCAGGCAGGTGACTTCAGAGCAGCGCCGTAGAAACAGACTCGCTGAGATTCAGGGGGAAATCCCTAGGGGTCCGAGACCACGATTTTCAGATAGGCCACCCAGATCTTTAACTCCAGTATAGCAGTAGAGAGGCAGATTTGTTTGTCGGAGTCAGTTAGAGTCCAGTAGCAATTTACGGACAGTAGCATCACCTCAGCAGCAGAGGGCAGAACAGAGTAGGTTTGCACCTACCCCTTGTCCTATATGCCACCGACCCCATTCTGGAGCTTGCAGGCAAGGCTTCTCAGGGTGCTATTACTGTGGACAGGAAGGGCATTTAATGAGGGATTGTCCGGCCAGAGGACAGGGTAGCCGGGATAGTCTGGATAGAACATCAGCGGGGCCACGAGCTCCACCAGCCTCAGCAGGATGCAGACCCTCAGGTTCAGTAAATAGGGGTCGAGGTAGATCAGGAGCCTCTCGCTCAGGTGCAGGCCCTAGCCGTACCTATGCATTACCAAGGAGGCAGGATTCAGAGGCATCTCCCAACGTGGTCACAGGTATATTGATTATCTGTTCATACCCTGTTTATGTATTGATTCATCCAGGGTCTACCTTGTCATATATTACACCATTTGTGGCCCGAAAAATGGGTATCGAACCAGAATTGCTTCAGTATCCCTTTTCAGTGCTTACACCCGTTGGTGACTCCATTATAGCTAGTAGAATTTACCGAGGGTGTATGATAGAGGTTGCTGATCGCCAGACCATAGTAGACTTGATAGAACTTGAGATGGTTGACTTCGATGCCATTAAGGGTATGGACTGGTTAGTGCCATGCTATGCCAATTTAGAATGCTGGACAAAGACGGTCCGATTTCACTTTCCGAGGGAAGCAGTGCAAGAGTGGAAAGGGAGCACAGCTACGCCAAAAGGTAGGTTTATTTCCTACCTTCAGGCGAGAAAAGTAATAGCAAAGGGATGTATTTATCACCTAGTTAGAGTCTAGGACGTTCGGGTGGAACCTCCAACTCTTCAGTCCGTTCTAGTGGTCAATGAATTCCCTGACGTATTTCCAGATGAGTTGCCTTCTACTGAAACAAATACTGGAGGCTCCTATGATCTGTGAAGATACCAACATGTACCCCGTATAAGTAGTGGCGCCAAATATTTAATGCAAATACCACTGCAGCCAACTCAAGACATAGGTAGGATAATTTTGCTCATGCTTCCTCAACTGTCTAGAGGCATGAGCAATGAACTTGCCATGTTTCATCAGAACACAACCTAGCCCAACTTCCAAAGCATCACAATAGACCACGTAACCAGAAGAGTCAGGACAGGTGCTGAAGTCAGCCTATTCTTTAACTCCTGAAAACTTAGCTCACATGTCTCTGTCCACTGAAACTTAGCTGCTTTAAGAGTGAACTTTGTCAATGGCACAGAGATAGTAGAGAAACCTTCCACAAATCGACGATAATAACCTGCTAACCCTAAAAAACTGCGAACCTCTATAGGATTCAAGGGTCTAGGCCAAGTCTTTACTACCTCTATCTTCTGACTATCCACTCTTATACCTTCAGCTATAATTACATGACCAAGGAAAGCCACAAATGTTAGCCAAAACTCACATTTAGAAAATTTAGTATATAACATGTGCTCCTGTAGATTCTATAATGCTGCTCTCAAATGATCTGCATGCTCGGCCTCGAATCGCGAGTAAATCAGAAAATCATCAATGAAGACGATCACCAATTCATCAAGAAAAGGCCTAAACACTCGATTGATCAGGTCCATAAAAGCTGCTGGGGAACTAGTAAGAGAAAATGACATCACTAAGAACTCATAATGGCCATATCTAGTTTCGAAGTCTTAGGGAGATCAACTTTCCTAACCCATAACTGATGGTACCCGGATCTCAAATAAATCTTTAAGAAGCATATGACACCTTGTAATTGATCGAACAGGTTATCAATCTTGAGAAGTGGGTACTTATTCTTAATCGTAACCTTATTCAGCTGGCTGTAGTCAATACACATTCTTAATGACCCATCTTTCTTTCGCACAAAGAGCACTGGTGCACCCCAAGGTGATACACTAGGTCGAGCAAATCCCTTCTCGAGCAGATCTCTCAACTACTCCTTTAATTCCCTTAGCTCTGCTGGAGCAATTCTGCAAGGAGGGATCGATATAGGCTGAGTACCTACATGTAGATCAATAGCAAAATCTGTCTCCCTTTCAGGAGGAATTCCAAGCAAATCCTCTGTAAAACCTCGGGGAACTCATTTACAATAGGAATTGACTTGAGAGTCTAGGCTCACATTCCAAGTTTCTTACCCGAACCAAGTGAGAAATACAACCTTTGGATATCAACTTCTGTGCCTTAAGGTATGAAATAAACTTACCTTTAGGTGTAGCGGCATTACCTTGCCATTTCCAGACTGGCTCGCCTGGAAAATTGAATCTGACAACCTTAGCTCTGCAATCAATATTAGCATAACATGCCGCCAACCAATTCATACCCAAAATGACATCAAA
This sequence comes from Datura wrightii, assembly GCA_035772735.1. Lineage (NCBI taxonomy): Eukaryota > Viridiplantae > Streptophyta > Magnoliopsida > Solanales > Solanaceae > Datura > Datura wrightii. The sequence continues at coordinate 59,102,123 of JASDFA010000002.1, read as the reverse complement.
ATCAACCATTTCAAGTTCAACTAGATCATGTAAGGTTGATCTATAACATACCAATACTATGCAGTTCCATTAAACTCGTTTAGCTAACACAGATTCGCCGATTGGCGTAGAAACAACAAATGTTATAGATAATAACTCATGGACTATCTCAAATTGACTCGCAACCAATGGTGTAAAATAAGAGGTGTAGAACCAGGATCAAGTAAGACATATACTGCACGAGATAAATAATCAAGGTACCTGTAACAATATCAGGTGAGGCCTCCAGGTCATGTCGACCGCCCAAAGCATAAAATCGATTTTGGGTTGCCCCAAACTAGAAGCCTCTCTCCCTCTACCTATTCCACGACATGTTGCCAACTGAGGATCAGGTCTAGGAGGTAGAATGGAGGATGACGAAAAAACCTCTAATCGCGTCTGATCCGCCTCGACCCTATCTGAACAATCCCTCATAAAGTGCCCTGGCTACCCACAACGATAACATACATTATTCCCCTGATGACACTGACAAGAATAAGATTTCCCACAATGAGGACAAGGCGAAAATGGTGGTCGCCTCTGCCCTGCCCGCTCCTGTCATCGACAGCTACATAGAGCTGGGCCTTGGTCTCTTCTCTGTTCTTGAAAGTGAGGTGGGGCACTCCCTACAGGACTAACTGATTGCCTAGATGATTGAGCCCCTGGGTCACTCTATGGTCTTTGAGTATCCCGTAATTGATGAACCAAAGCCTCCGCCATCTAGGTGAAAGCCTAAATTCGTGAAATGTCCATGTGATCCTGAGTAGATACCCCCAAACAATCTCGAGCTATATGAAGCCCTAACCCTAACAAGAACTAATGAACTCTATCTTCCATCGTCTAAACCATATGAGGAGCATACCTGGTAAGAGAATTAAACCAAACACAATACTCAGGCACACTTATACTTCCTTGCTCTAGGTGCAAAAACTACTCAACTTGAGCCTATTGAAGCTCTTGGGGTAGATAGTGGTGCATAAAGGCCTCGGAGAACTCTTCCCACTCAACTAGTGGTGCATCTGCTCCTCTGGATCAAGCCCAAGCTTCATACCACAATATGTCCACATCACGTAGTCTGAAGGCTGCCAACTCTACTTCCTCAGTCGTTGTAGCTCGCATCACCTTTAACACCCTATAAGTCTGATCAATAAAGTCCTGAGGATCCTCGCTCAGGTATGATCTGGTGAATATAGGAGGGCTCAAACTCAAGAACTCACGGGCCCTAGAACACTTAGTTGCTTGGCCTCTATGTCTCTTCATCGCCTCCAATCATCGCTCTTGACCTTCGGCTATACGATCCATCTGCTGAACAGCTCCCTAAAGATCCTGTCCTTCCGAAATAATTGGAGGTACCACAGGCGTGGGAGGGTCTTCCACTCTACTACCCTCAAGTCCTACTGCTGCAGGAGGAGCTGGAGGTCTATTTGCCATTTCTTTGACCGGTGTGGGAGGAACTGTAATACCTAGGGTAGGAGACTCACTCTGAGCCTCTGACCTGTCTCCTTGATCCACTAGAGGGCGATTAGTAACCTCCCCAATGGCTGCCAATCAACCTCGTAGTCATCTTCCTTTTCACTGGAATACTCTAAAACAATAACACGATTTAGATATCACAGTACTTATGAGCTCGACCTATAGCATGAACTATTAGTACAAAAAGTGAAACAATTCCTAAATGTCCTGTAGCCTCCTAATTATAAGTATGGTGCACAACATACCCATAAGAAAGAATCTACTAGAAACGACTTTTTGGACTCCCTAGGATGCGACTTCGCTCTGATACCAAGTCTATCACGCCCCAAAATTGGGGTAGGGCGCAATTGGTACTCGATTCATGATTAATCGAGAAGCTTGCTATATAGCATCTATAAACATAAAACTAAGGCTGACCAAGCCACCTATCACAACCAACCAAGATAAATACTGGACCCATAATGCCTTGATGATAATAAATGTGCAACCTAGAAAGTCGATAAGTCTACAATAAAGCTAAACAGAGCAATGGAAAACCAACACGACTACACAACCAACACTACTATACAAACTAGTCCACATCAGCCTCTACAGAGTAAACAAACTGAAATGCACAGGACAGGGCCCCCGCCTACCCATGTTGTACACAAAACTCAAAATAGTCAAAACTAGGACAGGACTCCTAGAAGAGAGGAGCATACGACTATGCCGCTGCAATTTGGCTCCTACTGCGTCTGATGATTCGAGCCTCGTCCTGTACCTACAACATGATTGCAGGAAGGGTCCCAAGATGAAGGGACATCAGTACGAATAAAATATACTGGTATGTAAGGCTGAAAACTATAAACCTGTAAGATAAAAATGATAACTGGGCTAGAAATAAGGAGTAGTAATAACCCATAATCCTGAAAATAGAAACCTGACAATAACTCATTATTGAAGTGTAAATGCAATGATCTAATGCACAATAAAGACTATAATTGAAATGCCAGCAGACAACAGATCATAAAATATATATACAATTCGTCTAGCTAGTGTACCACACCGGGGTAAATATAAAAATGCCTCCAGCCGGTGTAACACACCGGGGTAAAATCCGTCTAGCCAGTGTACCACAACGGTGTAAAATAACAAGACCTCCAGCCGGTGTACCACACCGAGGTAAAATCAATACATTTTAAACAAAATCATAAATGAGCCAATAGGGATTACACTGGACCAACTTAATACATAAAACATAGAAATGACGATTACTACACATGTGGCCTGAATAGGCCTCCTTCATGATGCATAACTGCAAGTGAGTACATATTACATGTAAAGTTAGAAAATAGAACTTAAATGCATGTATCTACTCTTTTATGAATCATAAGGACTGCGGATGACCTAAGAGTTTCAACAAGATTTATAAATCATGTTCGAAGGACATTAGAGCTCGAAGACTCGCTAGCTTGTTTTTCGGCTAAGGAAAAGGGATTATGAAATCTCGCATTGGACTGGACTATTTCATAACATACAGATAAGATAAATGATAGCCATAACTTGGAAATCCTAATTCATTAAGCTCGTTTACCCTTAATATCTTGCGATATTACTTGGCTTAAAGTCGTTTACACGTCATCATATTGGCTCTTTCACCAATTTCAGTTAGTAACCAGACCTTTAAACACATTTAACATCACATATATTTATAAATAATAGACAGTAAGGACCAGCTAACAATGCTCACGCTGAGGGGTCTCCAACTCGATATACAACTATGACAACAATCAACAAAATATCACACTTTAAATGCCCCACTTTTGCTAGGAATATTCTTTAACATTTAACCTCAATAAAACATGAATCATTAAAGCTTCAATGAAGCTTATCATACTGCTTCAAAACTTGTAGGTAGGTTGCCGGCTCATTCAATTCACAATGCACGAATCGTGCTTAAAAGAGCAATAGACGGGGTGGGGCGCCTTACATACCTTTCTCCGATGAACTTTTCTCTAGCTGGTTTAACCTCCTTAATCCTGTTGTTTTATAGGACAACAACAAGATTAATCTATAGGACAAACTGCAGCCCAAAATAACTAGCCAAAGGCAGTCACAATAGCAACATCACATGGCAACATCAACAACATTTGGCCATTTTCTCAACTAGTTTTAACTAACTTATGAGGGAGAAACAAGAGGAAATTTGTACCTTAGTTTCTATGTAATTCTTCCCCTAAATATGAAGTAAAATTCCAGCAAAAGAAACAGCCAAAAAGCCTAAGTAAAATGAGCAAAACTCAGCTCACAAACAGTCTATGGGCAGCTCACTTAGCTGCCAATTTCCAGATTTTCGCTTTGCAATTTGAGAGGTTTAAAAGGGGATAAATTACCTTTTCTCTGGTTTCAACACCTACTCAAATATGGATATATAAGAAGTACAAATATATTTTGAAACGCAGAAAAACTCCTTCAAAACCTTGCTAAAATGATCTCCAAAACAGCCCCTAGCACACTTGGCAAAGTAATCTCAACTTATCTTGTGATTTTCTTGAATTTTTCTTGATGTTCCTCCTTGATTTTCTTTGGCCTAGCTGCTGGAATTGAGAGAGAAATGGAATCCTTATAAAGCTATTCTATTTCGATTTAGCTAAAAATATTTTCTACAAGTGAAAAATCAGATTTTAAGTAAATAGGGAGGTGGAGGCGCTAGGGCGTAATGCCCGCATCACTGTTTGTGATGCTTCGGTAAAATGCCCATAACGTATTACTCCGAACTCCGATTGACAAGAGGTTTGATGTTCTAAAAACTAGACTCAAAGATCTTTAACTTGATAGGTCGTGGCGCATCTAATTCATTATATATTGGGTGATATGGTTGTTTAAATTTTACCCTTATTTATGAACTTGACATACTCTTTGATTTTCCGTTCATACAAATTTCCCTTGTCATCTACGATAAATATACAACCCGTACTTCCCTTAACCTAGCATACAAACATCAAATAATCACCAAAATAATTTTTTCCAGGGTGTAATAGAAGGTTTATTTCCTACCTTAAGGCCTAGAAACTCATCTCCAAGGGATGTATTTATCATTTAGTTCGGGTCAAGGATTCCAACTCTGAGACCCCGATTATCCGGTCAGTTCCAATGTTCTGCGAGTTCCCAAATGTTTTTTCATAGGATCTTCCTGGAGTTCCCCCTGAAAAAGAAACAGACTTTGGAATAGATCTTCTCCCAGATACTCAGCACATCTCTATCCCTCCGTATAGAATTGCTCCAACTGAGCTTAAGGAGTTGAAGGAGCAACTGAAAGACATTCTTGACAAGGGTTTTATCAGACACAACATCTCTCCCTGGGGTGCTCCAGCACTATTCGTGCGTAAGAAAGACGGTACCCTCAGAATGTGCATAGATTACCATAAGCTGAACAAGGTCACAATCAAGAATAGGTATTCCCTACCCAAAATTGACGACCTATTTGACCAACTTCAGGGAGAAAGTTGTTTCTCCAAAATTGATCTCAGGTCAGGTACCATCAGCTATGAGTCAGAGAGTGTGACATATTGAATACAACATTCAGAACTCGGTATTGTTACTACGAGTTTGTGGTGATGTCCTTCAGTCTAACAAATGTCCCAGCAGCCATCATGGATTTGATGAATAGGGTCTTCAAGAAGTATCCGGATATGTTCATCATTGTTTTTATCGACGACATCCTAGTATACTCAATAAATGAGGAAGAGCATGCCAACCACCTAAAATTAGTATTACAGACACTCAGGGACCGCCAGTTGTCTGACAAGTTTAGCAAGTGCAAATTCTGGTTAAAGTCCGTGACTTTCTTAGGTCACGTGGTATCAGGTGAAGGGATACAAGTAGATCCTCACAAGATAGAAGTAGTGAAAGATTGGCCCAGACCTACCTCTCCTACTAAAATCAGAAGTTTCCTGGGCTTCGCTAGTTATTACCGACAGTTTTTGGAAGGCTTCTCCTATATATCATCTCCTCTGACTAAGTTAACTCAAAAGAAGGTGAAATTTCAGTGGTGAGATGAGTGTGAGAAGAGTTTCCAGGAGTTGAAGAATTAACTCACTACTGCTCCGATTCTGACCTTGCCAGAATGAACAAATTGATTGGTTGTTTATTGTAATGCTTCTAGAGTTGGGCTCGGATGCATTTTGGTGCAGCAGGGAGAAGTGATAGCCTATGCCTCCAGATAGCTCAAAGTTCATGAGAAGAACTATCCAACTCATGACATGTAACTTGCAGCAGTGGTTTTTGAACTAAAGATATGGAGGCATTACTTATATGGAGCTCATGTGGATATGTTTACAGATTATAAGAGTCTTTAGTACATGCTGAGTCAGAAGGATCTAAACCTATATCAGAGAAGGTGGTTGGAGTTTCTAAAAGACTATGACATGAGTCTGCTGTATCACCCAGGCAAAGCCAATGTGATGGCTAACACCTTAGGCAAACGGTGTATTAGGAGTGTGGTTCATATTGAGGAACGCAAAAAGGAGTTAGCGAGGGATGTTCACAGACTAGCCCAGTTAGGGATGCTGTTGGTGTATTCAACTGAAGGTGGTGTGGTAATGCAAAGTGGGTTGGATTCATCTTTTGTAGTTGAAGTTATTACCAGACAGGATGAAGATCCAGTTCTACTTAAACTTACAGAAGTAGTTCTCAGGATGGAGGTTGAGGCTTTCTCCAAAGGGGGAGATGGTCTGCTTCGTTATCAGGGAAGATTGTGTGTATCGGATGTTAGTGAGTTGAGACAGCAGATATTAGACGAGGCACACAGCTCGAGATACTCCTTTCACCCTGGTGCTACTAAAATGTACCGCAATCTACAGGATATTTACTGGTGAAATGACATGTAAAGAGACATTACTGAATTCATAGCCAAGTGCCCGAACTGCTAGCAAATCAAGGTGGAGCATCAAAGACCAGGAGGCATGACTCAAGATATCAGTATACCCACATAGAAGTGGGAGTAAATAAATATGGATTTTATATCGGGTCTACCTCGAACTTGCCAGCAGCATGACTCAATCTAGGTAGTAGTAGATCGGATGACTAAGCCTGCTCATTTCCTCCCAGTTAAAACCACAGACTCAGCTGAGGACTATGCCAAACTTTACATCTGAGAGTTAGTTAGACTCCATGGGGTGCTTTTGGCTATCATTTCAGACAGAGGAGCGCAGTTCACCTCACACTTCTGGAAGTCCTTTCAGAAGGTATTAGGCACTCAGGTCAAGCTCCGCACCTCTTTTCACCCGCAGACCAATGGGCAAGCTGAGCAGACTATTCAGACCCTAGAAGATATGCTAAGAGTCTATGCGATCGATTTTAAGGGTAATTGGGATGAACATTTGCCTTTTATTGAGTTTGCGTACAACAACAGCTACCACTCAAGCATTCAGATGGCCCCATTTGAAGCATTATATGTGAGAAGGTGTAGATCTCCTATACGGTGGTTCAAGATTTATGAAGCTACCTTGATAGGGCCAGACTCAGTTCACGAGGCAATGCAGAAAGTTCAGCTTATCCAAGAATGGTTGAAAATAGCTCAGATCCGTCAGAAAATTTATGTCGATGTGTGGAGAAGAGAGTTGGAGTTTGCAGTTGATGACTGGTTTTACCTAAAAATTTCGCCCATGAAAGGGGTGATGATATTTGGAAAGACGGGAAAGCTTAGTCCGAGGTATGTGGGACCCTATAGGATTTTGAGGCATATCGGCAATGTAGCCTATAAGCTAGAATTACCTTCAAAACTAGTAGATGTACACCCAGTTTTCCATGTGTCACTTTTGAAGAAGTGCATCGGAGATCCAACCTCAGTTGTGCCATTGGACAGTGTGGTGATAAAGGATAGTCTCTCATATGAGGAGGTTCCAGTCTAGATACTTGACCAGCAGGTTCATAAGCTATGAAATAAGGAAATGGCTTCAGTCAAGGTGTTATGGAGAAATTAGAAGGTTGAAAGAGCTAAGTAGGAGGCCGATGTAGATATGATGGCCAAATACCCGCATTTGTTCTCTACTTGCTCTATCACAGCTTGCGATACTAGTTTTTACTCTAGAACTCAGTTTAACTTTCATGATTCAGTTTAGGTGTTCAAGCCTCTTTTATGTTTTTGAAAGTATATATGAAAGGTTAATTCAGTTCAGTCATGTATTTTGAAATGGAGGTAGTCATTCTAATAGTTTAGGAGTTAAAGGAAAGGTATTTGGAAGTTATGATTGTCATTCGCTACTTTCCTGTGTGTTTTCTAACATTCCAAGATGAATGTTTCCAAGGGGGAGATATTGTAATGCCCCAAAAACTCAAAGACTAGATCCGGGACTTAAACAAGAAAATTTGCAGAAATGTTATAGGAAGACTCGCCTAACGGGTCGTTATGAGACCAATGACTCATTAGGTCAGTCGTGGTAAGGGGAAAATAGAAGTGTAAAGTGAGAAGCATTGTACCCAACGAGAGACTCCACGAGTCGTGGTCACTAACCAAGGCCCATTAGGTCTCTTCTGGTGAGGCCTGAGTCAGGATTTTATTAAGTGGGCAGTGTACTTGACGGATTGTGACCATGAATCGTGGTCACCTGTAATGACTCGTTAGGTCCCTCGTGGTGACCTACAGAGAAACATGGGCAGTATACCCAACGGCTGTGACCATGAGTCGTGGTCAGTCACCACGACCTGTTTGGTCACTCGTTAGGGTCACCTGCCAGTTTTTCCTAGCAATTTTTCTAAGGGCTATTTAGTAATTTCCTATTCTCCTAGACTCTAAACTATGTCTTTTTTGGATTATTTTGAAGGGATTTAGAGGGGTTAAGCAGCTTTCCCCTCATTCCCACTCAGATTTTCAGAAAAATTTGTGTAAGTCTTCTCTTAAGATCTCTCAAGCAAGGTCTAGGGTTCCTCACCAATTGCAACCATTCAAGCTTCTTTCTCCAGGGAAATTTAGTCAGGTATATCGGAATTCAACAACGGAATTGTTCTTCCTTTCTGTCCCCCCGAAAATCCTCCCATAATTTTCCAATCAATTTAGCCATGAGTTTTTGAATACGAATAAATTTCGTGTTATGTCTTGTTAATTTCACCTGGATAATATCCATGTTGATTGTTCATATTATCTTCATCATTTCCTAATTAAATTGCCAATGTTCGTACAGAAGTGAATTGAAGCCCTAAATTCTTGCATGAAGATTGTTTGTTTGTTAATTTCCTATTTAGTGAATGAAGTATGTTTTGGGATGAAATTCCTTGTAATTCTTATTATATATATGATGAGCAAATATTCCATCGATAAGAATGACTTTTTCTCTGTTAGATGAGATTTCTTTAACTCTTGATATTTTGCCATATTATGGAATTCCCGTAATGTTGGAATGAGTTGAGTTTTCTATTAGCTGCTTAATAGTTCAGTTCAGTTAGAACGTAGAATCTCTTCAGAAATATTCAAAATTTTTCAACTGATCAGTTTGGCTTTAGTCTTTTCCCGAGGTGCCAATGGTGCCTCCCAGTTATCAAAATCAGACTCAGAATCCAATTTATCGGTCCATTAGGTGGTCGTGACATTTTAGATATATAGTTGTAACCATCCCCAAGACCCTACTTCAGTTTACAAATTGTTCTTAGATGGTTACGACGCTTCCAAATAAGCAGCTCCGACTAGTCTAGAACCCAGTTTTCAGAATCTGGTCCGATAAGACTCTCAATGTACTTTCAGTTTTATGTCCCTGACTAGTCTTGGACCCCAGTTTTGAGCTATCATCTTAGTAGTTCCATTAGGGTTTCCAATGGGAGTAGGACTTAGCACCGAGCGGACTGGGGTTCCGGCATACCCAGGTTCCCAAAACTACATTACCAGCGTAGGTTACAATATTACTTGGCTTGGTTGGTTCCAGACATTTGTGATCACCCAGTTCATGCCTTTATACCCTGGCAAGGTATATTGGGTCCTACCGGTGGGGTGTATTGGACTCTACGTCTAGCTCACATGGTTATATGTTGGTTATAGACTCTCTCACTAGTCAGTCCCGTCTAGGTCTAGAATAAACAGCTCAGTTCAGTTCCTTCTTTATCAGTTCGGCTCAGTTCATTCCAGTATCTCAGACAAAGAATTTTCAGACATAGGGCATGTCTTTGACCAGTAGTTGCGGATGTCAATTGGCGAATCATCGGTTAGCTCGCTACGGTGCCTGAACTTGCTGTATCAAAGAGAAAGAAATCGGCGTAACCTGGGCCCCGAACCTACTCAGTGTTTGATACTACTCCCAAAACATATATAATGCTCATAGTATAACATGCATAAATTCATGGGCTAGTTAAATCATGATAATCATAAGCATACTTGTACATACGTGAACTAGCCATGAAACAAGGCCCGTGAGTCGGCCAAAACATAATTCATGAATCAAAAAGTTCATAGATAATTGTAGATCATGCATATAACTTGAAATCCATAAAATCATGATGGGTGATTGATTAAATCCATATTTTAAATTGTAATTCACGTTGGGCTCGTAAATATCATTAATGAAAAAGTAGATCATAAATCGATTCATCATGGGTCATGCATAATTAGGCTTAATTTCAAGAGGATTCAAAAATCGATAACATTATAAATAAATTAAATTACAAAATCTGATCAAAACCCCATAGAATACGATAAGGTTCGAAAATCACAAATCCCATTAACAATCATTAGATTTTTATATAAATCTACTTCAAAACCCAATAAATTTTTGATAGAATTTTCATGAAATCATATAGAATGGGCATGGGTGTGAAAGAAAACACCCATTGATAGACTTACATACCTGAAAACAACTGATTTCTTAATCTCCCTAGAATGCAAAAGGAGGAATTAGAATGGTTTGTGTCACCAACCTCAAACCATATGATGGGCGATCTACACCTCCGCCCATAAAGTTCCTCGAACGGTGCCATCTGAATGCTGGAGTGATAGTTGTCGTTGTAAGGAAACTCGATCAGGGGCAAATGATCATCCCAAATACCTTAGAAGTCCATCACACATGCTCTCAACATGTCATCGAGAGTCTGGATTGTTCGTTGATCTTAGCCGTCCGTCTGCAAATGAAAGGTTGTATTGAGCTTAACTTGAGTCCCAAGCCCCTTCTTAAAAGATTGCTAAAACTAGGAGGTAAACTGAGTACCTTAGTCCGAAATAATAGACAAGGGAACTCCATGGAACCGAACCAACTCCTGAATATACAGGTTGACATAATCATCCACTGAATCTATGGTTTTGACTGGTAGAAAGTGTGCAGCCTTGGTCAACCTGTCTACCACCACCCAAATAGAATAATATTTTCGATGAGTATGACGTGGACCTATAATGAAATCCATATTAAACTATTCCCACTTCCAAGTGGGAATGCTAATATCCTGAAGTACGCCTCCCGGGCTTTGATGCTTAACCTTCACTTGCTGACTCGGGCATTTGGCTAAGAATTCTGCAATATTCTTCTTCATACCATCCTATCAATAGATTTCTCATAAGTCACGATATAATTTGGTGGCACCTGGATGGATAGAATACCTGGAGCCATGGGCTTCATGCAAGATTTGACTCGTCAAACTATAAACATCGTGAATAGATAAGCGACCCTAATACCGGAGCACACCATCTCCCCCTTGGGATAAAACCTCCACCTTCTGACTTCGAAAGACTTCCTTCAGCTTTACCAAAATCGAATCCTCATCTTGTCTAGCTTTCACATTAGTTACCAAGGACAATTCTGATCCATTTTGCAAAACAACACCGCCATCGGTTGAGTCGACCAAACTAACTCCCAACCTTGAGAGTTGATGGACATCTTTCACTAGCTCCTTCCTTCCCTCAGCCACATGGGACACACTCTCCACAGAGAGCCTGCTAGGTGCGTCCGCTACCACATTAGCCTTACACAAATGGTAAAGGACACTCATATCATAGTCCTTGAGTAGATCTAACCACCTCCTTTGCTGTAGAATGAGGTCTTTCTGCATGAACACATATTGTAAACTCTTGTGGTCCATAATACATCCACGTGGACCCCATACAAATAATGCCTCCATATTTTTAATGCGAATACTACCATGGACAATTCAAGATCGTGGGTCGGGTAATTCTTCTCATGGACCTTTAGCTATCTCGAGGAATATGCTGTTACTTTTCCCCGCTGCATCAATACACATCCGAGCTCGATTCTCAAAGTATAAGAATACACAACCAAACCATCCATACCCACAGGTAGTGTCAACACCAGGGCGGTAGTGAGTCGGGTCTTCAATTCTTCGAAGCTCATTGCACAAGCCTCCGACCATTGGAACTTTACCTTTTTCTGTGTCAACTTTGTCAAAGGTGCTGCGATGGATGAGAAACCTTCCACAAACCTCTGATAGTAGCAGGCTAAACCCAAGAAACTCTGAATATCCGAAGGATTCACCGGTATAGGCCAATTCTTCACTGCTTCAATTTTATGAGAATCTACTTTATGCCCTCTACTAAAACTACGTGGCCTAAAAATGTTATCACGTTCAACCAAAACTCGCACTTGTTGAACTTGGCATACAACTGACGATCACTAACGGTCTGAAGCACTACTCTTAAGTGAGCGGCATGCTCCTCCTTGTTCCGAGAGTATATAAGGATGTCGTCGATGAACACGATCACGAACATATACAAATATGGCTTGAACAACCTATTCATCAGGTCCATAAAAGCCGCAGGAGCATTCATTAGTCCAAAATACATAACTACAAACTCATAATGGCCATACCGCATCCTAAAGGCTGTCTTCGAGATGTTACTCTCCCGAACTTTGAGCTGATGTTACCCGGACCTGAGATCTATCTTGGAGAAACACTTGGCACCCTGAAGAGGATCGAATAAATCATCGATACTAGGATAAGGATACCTATTATTAACGATGACCTTGTTCAATTGCCGATAGTGAACACACATCTGAAGCGATCCATCCTTCTTTCGGACAAATAAAACTAGTGCACCCCATGGAGACTTGCTCGGTCTAATGAATCCCATATCTAGAAGGTCCTTCAACTAATCCTTCAATTCCTTTATCTTGGATGGAGCCATCCTGTACGGAGGAATAGAGATAGGTTGCGCATCGGGTAAGAGGTCAATACCAAAATCAATTTCCCTCTCAGGAGGAACACTTGGCAAATCGTCAGGAAAGACCTCCGGATACTCATATACCACCGGAACTGACTAGATAGTCGGGGTCTCCGACTCAACATCCTATACCCTAACTAGGTGACACATGCAACCCTTAGAAATCATCTTTCTTGCCTTAAGATATTAAATAAATCGACCTGCTGGTACCACTGAACTACCCTTCCACTCTAAGACTAGTTCCCTTAGAAAGCGGAATTCCACCTCACGGGTTCTACAATTAGCAGAAGCATAACACGAAAAAAACCAATCCATGCCCAGAATGATGTCAAAGTCAGTCATAGATAACTGTACTAAGTCTGCGGAGGTGACCTTATGCAATACTGTAATGGGGCAACCTCTATACACCCACCTAGATAAAACTGATTCACCGACCTTAGTAGAGACTGAGAACGGTTCTGACAGGATTTTAGGGCTAACTCCAAGACTACTAGCAATATAAGGGGTGAAAAAAGACATAACTCGTGGATCTAACAAGGAATAAGCATCAATATGGAAGACATGCAACATACCAGTGACCACATCTGATGAAGCCTCCTGCTCCTGGCCGGTTACTAAAGCATAAAACCTGTTTTGGCGCCGACCGCCTGCTGAACTAGTAGAGGCACCTTTTTGAGGGGGATGTGCTGCAGGAGAGGCAAAATTGACTTCTGTCACATGAGCTCAACCAACCCCTGATCTGACTATGGGGCAATTCTTAAGTCTGTCTTTGAGATTTCCACACCCTAAGCTAGCATCCAAGACAACTAAGAACATCTCGGGGTGATTCTTGCCACACCCCGCACAAACTAGGAAAGAGTGCTCCACTTGCATGATACCCTGGCCTCTTGACTCTGAAGCTTTTCTCCTCCAATCTCCTCTAAATCTAGATAGTGTGTTGGCCAATGATGGAGCTATAGCCATAGACCTCTGTTGGGACTACTGATGTTGTCTATCCCTGACCTGACGTGAGAAGTCCCATAGCTATCAGTCCTGGACCTTTTGGCCTCCCTCTGCCTCCGATAGATCGACTCTATTTGCTATGCATGCAACACAATATGGGGAAAGTGGATATCCCGATGTAGCGTGGCGATCCTGCAATCCTTGTCCAAATAATTTGCTACCCCATGAACAAAATGACTCACCCGAGCCCTCTGGTCCACGACAAAATCTGGAGCATACTTGGATAATTGAGTGATATCGGATGCGTACTCCTGAACGGATATGTCACCCTGTTTCAAATTAACAAACTCGGCTCCCTTGAGTTCCCTCATCTCCCGAGGGAAGAAACGATCCAAAAATACCGCGTGGAAATATTCCCAATCTATTAGGCCTGCACCTACTTCCCTCACATCTCTCCACTACTTGAACGATATGTGAGCCACCCCCTTTAGTTGATAGGAGGTCAAGTAAACACATTCCCCTTTGTTCACCCCCATAACCTGGGTGATTTCCAGAATAATGAGATCCTGTAGATCCTCGTCCACCTTCGACCCCGTGCACTCAGGATCATTCTCAAGAAATCCCTCACCCTAGCCGCAGCCACATTTCCATTCTGAGGGTAATATGTTACTATCTGATTATGAACCTGGGCAACCAAGGCCTGTGCCAGAATCTGAATCTCTACTCTAAACTTACCATGGGCAGCTGGCTCTAGTGCATGCTCCTTGTGAACGGGTGGGGCTGGCTGATGCTCGTCACCATTGGCACCCTCATGATCATTGCTGTTTCCATTTCCTCTAGCATTCACTCAGCGTGGAGGCATGATTCTGCAAATTTGAATAGCAAGAATTAGAAGGATAGGAAACACTTTTCATCGCACGACATAGATCATGAAAGAAGGGAACATTTCATAAACGTCTTGTATCCTCTTCGTCATGAGTGTGGCACGCTTCACACCCATGAAAAAGACTATTCTTAATGCGGCTTTTAGACACCCTAGGATACTTCAAACCTATGGCTCTGATACCAAGTTTGTCGCGACCCGAACGTACATCAAGATCATACACATGGGATAAGGAGCCCCGAGAGACCCCAACTCGACCCATGGCATGAGCATACATGAAATTAATTCACATAAGCCGAAGAATTAACATAAGAGAATGAAATCATGACATAATAACGGAGAAAAGATGATACATGATCCATACATGACGGCTGAATACAACTTATCGTCTGAAAAGCCTCTAATCATGAAAGACGGGTTGATGGGACAGTACCCCAATTAACCCTACAATACTGAAACTAAAAGAGAACACTAGAGTCTGAACATATGGCCCTCAGAACATGATGACTCACCAAATAAGCTGATAGCAAACTCTGAAGAGCTACTGAGGAGGGTGAACCTGAGAGCCAGGTCCTGTATCATGAAATGATACAGCATAGAAAGTATGGGGTCAGTACGTGCAATGTACCGAGTATGCAAGGTAAGTAAAAAGGACATTCAAAATATGTAAAACTTATGAATGATCATAAGAGTAGGACATAATGCACAAATTGTAAACATCACAACATAAGGCTCAAGGTTTTCAAAACATTTGTAATACAAATGTAATCATAATCATAGGAGAAAACTTTAATCAACAAAACTTGAGCCAAGATACATAATCATAAACATGCGTAAATCATGAGGAACAATGGTAGATTCTTTTAACTAACCTATCACATATCAGCACACATGAAGTCCGACTTGTAAGCCTAGTCGGGAGGTCGTTCGTACCATACCAAGGGTAAAACCATAAAGGGCGTGATATCACAATGAAAAGGGACATTTGGGTTGGGGAAAGTTACAAAGGAGGTCCTAACATACCTACAGTGGCATGTAGTTTATGAGATCGAGGGCGTAACCTGAGCCCTGAACCTACTCGGTGTTGGATACTACTCCCAAAACATATATAATGCTCATAGTATAACATGCATAAATTCATGGGCTTGATAAATCATGATAATCATAAACATACTTGTACATACATGAACTAGCCATGAAACAAGGCCCGTGAGTTGGCCAAAACATAATTCATGGATCATAAAGTTCATACATACTTGTAGATCATGCATATAACTTGAAATCCATAAAATGACAATGGCTAATTGATTAAATCCATATTTTAAATCATAATTCATGCTGGGATTGTAAATATCATTAATGGAAAAGTAGATCATAATTCAATTCATCATGGGTCATGCATAATTAGACTTAATTTCAAGAGAATTCAAAAATCGATAACATTATAAATAAATTAAATTACCAAATTTGATCAAAACCCCATAAAATACGACAAGGTTCGAAAATCACAATGCCCATTAACAATCATTAGATTTTTATATAAATCTACTTCAAAACCCAATAAACTTTTAATAGAATTTTCATAAAATCGTAGAGATTGGGCATCAGTGTTAACGGAATCACCCATTGATAGCCTTACATACCTGAAAACAACCGATTCTTCATCCCCCTTTAATGTCCAAGGAGGAGTTGGAAGGATTTTGAAGAGGAAAGCCTTGAATCACTTGTGATCACCTCTATATACTCTTGCACGCATGAATGAGGACTAATAATAAATTATCCCTCTAAAAAATCAACCTTTCATAAGCTAAAACGACGTAGTTTAGGCCTTAGGAAATTTTGAATTTATGCAAAGACCCTTAATAATTCGCCGAAAGTTATTGTCAGGTGGTCCTAACAGATGACCTAACGACTCATCACTAGGGAAGACTTGTCATGCTGCTCGTCAAGTACAGTGTCTAACCTTGCCTCCTATCCTCTTAACGGATCACCACACAATTCATCAGGAGTGACCACGACTCGTGGTCACTAATCGTTGGGTACACTGCCAACCCAATTTCCTTTAATTATTCCCCTTGACCACGGCTGACCTCATGAGTTGTGAGGACTGACTACGACTCGTGTTAAGACTCGTGGTGACTTAGATCTCCAGTTCTTCACTGAACACTTGGCCCTTCCTCTACGAGTCACATATCGACTCGTGGGCTTTCCTGACGAGTGTCCCCACAACTCATCCTATGCCTGGCGCAAAAGTTTCAACTCTCCTCCGCTTCAACTCCTAGGTTGGATCTTTGGGATCCCAGGGTATAACACTCTAAGGAAAACTTTGAATGTGCAATGATTATGAATGGAGATGCTATGTTTACTTCATGGATAAGCTATTCCCTCATTTTTCAAAATGAAAGCTCTTGTGAATCTTGTTTTCAAATTGTGGTGGCCTCTTGAAACTTTTCCAATTTTATATTTTGGAGGAGTTTGCTTCTCTTTTTTTGTGAGTTGGTGAGAATTTTTGGGTTGTCATGAATTAAGTGGTCATTGATGTATAAACTTGTGTGTAGTGACATGTTTCTCAATGGATAAGAACTGCATTACTTGAGGACAAGCAATGGTTCAAGTTTGGGGTTTGTTGAGTTGGTAATTTACCAACTCATTAAGGTCTTAAGCATGAGCTTTAGCTTAGTTTTCAAGTCATTTATATAAATTTTATTCCCTTTTCCCTTTTATGTGTTGATATCTGATTTGCTGAATAAGAGTAAGAAGTGGAGTAAAAAGAAGGAAATCAGGTGAAAATCAGCGCTCCACCAAAGAACATCAGTGAAACACCAGAGAAACCCAGATGACCACTACTTTGAGGTACTAAAGAAACTGGCGGTCACGGATGTCAATCGGCGACTCCCCGGTTAACTCTCCTACAGGGCGCCTAAACTTGATGGATCAAAGAGAAAGAAATCGGCGTAGCACAGTCAGAGGCTGGTGAATAGTTGAAGGTCCTGCAGAATGATATTAGAAATCACTGAAGGAGTAGTAGATGATAGACGGCAGTTCGCAGAATGTAATCGGTGAACTACCGATACTTGCACAAGTTCCAAAATGCCTGAGCAGGGGCAATTGCGTCCAACACTGAAAAGGAGGGGATCAGTTTTCCTATTTTTGTAAATATTCTAGGAGGAAGTATTCTATACATATTAGATATTAACTTTAGCTTTTTGAAGATTCCATTTACTGAGGAAGAAAGTAGAATTCTATTAGTGGAAAATGTGGAATATTTTTTTCTTTTCTTCATCTTCTTCCATAGCGAGGTACCACAATTTTTGCAGACATATTTTTGAATTTGATTTTACTACTCTTATTAATGGAATCAATGAGTTTATTATTTAATATACTCTTTAGTTTCTTAACCATGAGTAGCTAAATCACCAACTAGAGGTGTGTGGCGATGAGTGCTTAATTAGATTGGGTATTGCTAGATTCATCTCAATATTTCTTAATTAGTGTAAATCTGTTAAGTTCTCTCCAATTTATAATTGATTATCTACAATTTCGAATGTGAGTCTACTTTTCATACTTGATTTGTCCTTTGAAAAAAAGAGTTGAGTATTGGGAGAGAATTTGATAGGGGATATGGATGTGATATTGTGGAGTCAGGCTGGACATAGACAAAACCCACATTCACACTCCTAATTAATAGCTAATAGCTAGAGATAGTGCAGCTATTAATCCAAACTTGATTGGGCTGATTTAATTGTGTTTAGTGATTCAAAAGAACTCTAGAAAGAGGCATTCATAAGGTTGAAAAACATATTATGCCCATCTATCCAAAGTGATTTACACCCAATTTGCAATGATGAGATGATCTAGCATACCCTTGTTTAATTAGCTCGTCATCTACACCATACCTCTAGTCCTTCTCATTGGAATACAACTTTGGTTATTTTTCTATTCTAATTAGCTGAGTTAGAATCTATACCATTTGTTAACATCAAGTTTCCCCCAACATATTTACTGCTTGTTTCATTGGAGTGGTGCAAAATAATTTAAATTTTCCAAACAACCCTTGCGTATATCACTTGTTACTCTCTGTGGGATTTGACCCCCACATCCGTCGGGATATTTGTTTTAATATAATGACTGCTTACGCTCCTTCGTAAAGAAGAGTGTATTTTGGACGCTATCACTAGGCCCCAACTTCTTGATGATTTGAGGGGCATCAAATTTATACTCTCATCATGATCACAAAGGGCTTTCTTGAGCAGACACAGCCCAATAGTGCAAGGGATTCTGAAGGCTCCCGGGTCCTCCAGTTTTGGGGCAAGGTTGCTCATTATCATAGCACTACAATGATGTGTTTTCTCTCTGGTGAAAACATCTACAATCTTCTTCCTTTTTAGCAGCTCTTTTGTAAACTTTGCATATCAAGGAATTTGGAGTAAAGCATCCACCAATGTTATATTTATGGAAAATTTGCTGAACATGTTGATAAACTTGCTAAATTGATCACCTCTTTCTGTTTGGTTGACCGTTGTGGATAAGGAGGTGGAACTCTAGGTTCTTGCTCTGCCTCACTCGAGGCCTTCATGCCCACATCTCCTTGTTCATCATTTGAAGGAGTCTTCTCAACATCTCCTTCACCTAGATCCTCAATATCATCACAACCATGTGGTGCTTGTAGCACCTCACCTGATTCTTTCAAATCACTTGCCTTTGAGGCAACAACTTCCTTAGGCTTAATGCCTGCATCTGCAAGCATCTTACCCCTCCTGGTGACAATAGCCATGCACTGACTATACTTTTTGGGATTAGGCATTGTATCACTAGGAAGTGTTTCCTTCATCTGGGGGTTCATTTGAGAAGATAAGTGGTTCATTTGGGCTTCCAAATGTTTGATAGAAGTCGAGTGTTAACTCATTGTTTGGGAAAGTTTAGACATCTCCCTTTTAAGTTATTTGACCCCGCTGTCCGCTGATTTAACTTTCTTGAGAAGCCTTGCCAACATTTCTTTAATTTTTGAGTTCTTAACATTGCTCACGCCCGGTTAGGATTGGGCATTCTCAGCCTTAGAAGGGGGAACATGTGAATTCAAGCTTCCATGATAGTGGTCTCCCTCACGGTTTTTCTCTCTATTGCCCCATCTCTCATTTCGATCAGGCCATCCTTGTGTGTCATAGTTTCTCCAATTTTGGTTCTCTTCCCTTAGGAACCATGGGCCTTGATTAGTCCCTTCGTACTCGGGGAGAGAACCCCCCATTTGATATTCCATATATTAGCACTCCTCCTCGTAGCTTGGCGGCGAAGACTCTCCCTCAAAATGCATTGGATCTTGTACTCAAACAGCATTCACAACTTTAGGCCCCGCTCCCATCACATGCTTAGTCATCAACTCTAGCTAAGTCATCATTTTAGCAACATTTTCATCTCGCTTTTCATCCTTTTTCTCATTTCATCTTGTAGAAAGTTGGAACCAGCATAACGTGAAGATACATTCGTCTCCATTGTATGCCACGCCCTATTCATTTTCATCAACCTATTTAAGAGGTCTTTAACTAGACCATAGATCTGGTCCACGGTTGATCCCCTAACTATATTATTGGCAACAGATTTATTGGTGGAGTCTAGGGCTCAATAAAAGCTTTGAAGTAGCACTTCATCGAGAAGACTATGGTTAGGGCAAAGAGACACTTTCTTCTTGAACCTTAGTCATGCTTCAATGGCTCACCTGGCTCTTTCCTAAAGTTTGTAATATTATCCCTCAACCGCAACATCATTTAGGGAGGTAAAAAGCAATATAAAAATGCTTCTGTCAACTCTTGACATGAGGTGATGCATCCCGGAGGCAACTCCTTCAACCACATAGTTGCTTCTCCTGTTAGGGAGAATGGAATGAGCCTCAACCTGGTAGACTCTTGGCTTATATTTGTTATGTTAAAGTTTGGAAAATCTCTAGGAAGTTCCTCAAATAGCAGTATGCATTCTCACTTGGTTTACCCCCAAAGAGCGCTTTCATTTGCAATAGGTGCAACATCGTACTAGTAACCTGAAACACTGTATTTCCCACTAGTGATATCAGGCATGAAGGGATTAT
Source organism: Datura wrightii (assembly GCA_035772735.1). Lineage (NCBI taxonomy): Eukaryota > Viridiplantae > Streptophyta > Magnoliopsida > Solanales > Solanaceae > Datura > Datura wrightii. Next base: position 59,081,600 of record JASDFA010000002.1, on the reverse strand, counting down.
CCTCTTCATGTTCCATGTTTCCTTCCACCAAGCTATCTCCTGCTTCCGAATGTTGGCTCATGGGAATTCACCCTAGATGACCAACAACAAGAACAATGTTAAACTACTTAAGATGCAAGATAAATTCAAAGTAAAAAACAACTCAAGGATATAAAGTGCTAGTCCCCAAAATGGAGTCATTGTTGATAATGCTCAAATTACACTTCTCATTTAAAGAAAATATAAGCAATCATTGTCTCAAAACAAATAATCTTACGGGTGTCGGAGTCAAATCCTACAAGGAATAGAGAATGATTTACACAAGCATTGCATAGTGAATTGAATTGATTTGCATCCAAGCAATGAGGACGTAAATGTAAATTTTGGGAGAAGTGAATGCAATAATATTGTGGACTCTAAAATCAACTAATCAAGAGAGAAAGATAACCAAAATTGATAAACAATAATAAGCAAGGTCTAGAGGTTTGGTATTGATGGGATGTTAATAAGATCGGGATTTACCAGACAATCAAATTGTTACTAATATATGTAAATAACCTTGGAAAAATATGGTGCCCGATGTTTTTCAATCACTTGAGCTCCTTATCCTCAAGTCCTTTCGAACGTCAAGGTACAATTCAACTATTCCAATATGGCTTGGATTAGGGGTTAAGCTATTTCTAGCCATCAACCTCTAAAGGGATTATGATAATGGGTTTTGGCTGTTTTTATCTCCACCCCACATAATCAAATCCCAATCCACCATTAAATTCTCTCTTATTACTTCATTCTTATTTTTCAAGCAAAATCAAGTAAGAAAAAAATATCCATATTTGCAATTATGAGCAACCAACTATAATTTGAGGAGAATTCAATAGATTTGTATAATTTAAGTAATAACAAGACAAATCTAGTAATACCCAATAAAATTCAACACCCACCATCACACACCTCTAGCTATAGATCTAACTACTCATAATCGAGAAACACAAGAGAATATTTATGAATAAACTCAATAATTTCATTATTAAGAGTAAGAAAGATCAAGCTCAAAATATCTCTACAATGGTGGTTATACCTTGATTAACAAGATGAAGATAAAAAAAGTAATATTCAAAAAAATTATTCTCTTTTCCAATGGGGTTCTCTCTCCCTCAAAAGTAATGTTAATATTCAATGATATGTTTAGAGTACTTTTTCTAGAATATATTCAAATATAGGTCATAAAATTCTCCTCTTTTTTTAGGGATGGACATTTTTGCCCCTTTTCTGGCATCTTTAACTTTCGATAGAACCGACAGTTCGCCGGTTGTCATCCTCGAATCGCCATTTCTTCTGTGATCCAGTGAAGTTCCAGAGTCTTTCGGTGATATCTTCAGTGGTTCGCTGGATGCTATCTACGATCTACCAGTTGTGGTTGTTCATCAAACTAGTAGGTGTCTGTGGTTGACCGACGTTCCGCCGATGTCCTCCGGTGGAGCACCGGTTTGCAACTGAATCTCATCCTTTTTACTCAATTTCATGCTCTTTCTCTTCAAGTTAGGTGTCTGCACATCCAAAGGCAAAAAGGGCATAAAATCCCATTGAAATACATAAAAACAAAGCGAAAGCTCACGAAAAGCCTAATGAGTTGGTAAATTACCAACTCATTGGTTGGCAATTCGGACACTTAGCCACAAACTCTGCAATATCCCTCTTCATGCCATTCTACCAATAGACTTCCCGTAGATTATGGTACATCTTTGTGGCACCTAGAGAGATAGAATATCAAGAGCTATAGGTCTCTCTCAACATCTGCTCTCTGAAGTTTTCCACATTTGGAACGCATAGTCGGACCTGATATCGAAGTATACCATCTCCCCCTAGGGGGAAAACATCCACTTTCTAATTTGGACTGCTCCCTTTAACATGACCAATATAGGATCCTCATGTTGCTTTACCTTATCCCCTGTCACCAATGAAGACTCTGCACCATTCTGCATGATGGCACCACCGTCTGTTGAATCAATTAGGCAATCCCCCAAGTATGCAAGCAGATGGACATCTTTCACCAACTCTTTCCTACCGTTCTAAACATGGGACACACTCTTCATGGACAGCCTACTAAAAGCATTTGCTGCTACATTTTCCTTGCCCAGATGGTAAAGGACACTCATGTCATACTCTTTGCGAAGCTCAAGCAATCTACTTTGTTGCAAATTCAAGTCCTTCTGAGTAAGCACATGCTGAAGACACTTGTGGTTCGTGAAAACATCCACATGCACCCCATATAAATAGTAGTTGCAAATCTTAAAGGCAAACACCACTACTACTAGCTCAAGGTCATGCTTAGAAAATTCATCTCATGAGTATTAACATGTCTCGAGGCATAAGCAATCATCTTCCCATGCTGCATCAATACGCACCGAAAGACAATCCTAGAGGAATCACAATATACCATATAGAAATTTGTGTCTTCTGAAAGGGTTAAGATCGAAGTAGATATGAGCCAAGTCTTTAACTCTTGAAAGCTCCTCTCAAAAGCATCGAACTATTGAAATATCACCTTCTTATGGGTAAACTTAGACAAATGTGCCGCAATGAATGAAAATACCTCTACAAACATCTGGTAGTAGCCAGCTAAACCTAAAAAGATCCTGATGTCAGTAGGGTTGATAGGTATAAGCCAGTTCTTCAACACCTCTACCTATTACGAGTCTATGTAAATACCCTTACCAGACAACACATGGCCTAGAAATGCAACTGAATTTATCTAAAACTCAAACTTGCTAAATTTTGCAAACAACTATCAATCCTTAAGATTTTGCAACACAATCCTCATATAGGCGGCATGCTCTTCCTCACTCCGAGAGTAAATGAGGATATCATCTATGAAGACAATGATGAACATCCAAATACTACTTGAACAACCTCTTCATTAAATCCATGAAAGCTCAGGAGCATTTGTTAGTCCAAAAGACATAACAAAAAACTCATAGTAACCATACCAAGTCTTGAAGGCTATCTTCTGAATGTCACTCTCCCTAACCTTTAGCTAGTGATAGCCGGATCTGAGGTCTATCTTTGAAAAGCTTTTGGAACCCTGAAGCTGATCAAACGAGTCATCAATCTTGGGAGGGGATACTTATTCTTGATTGTGACTTTGTTCAACTGACGATAGTCAATGCACATCTTGAGAGAATTATCCTTCTTTCCAAATAAAAGTCGTGATGACTTACTAGTAATGATGAAACCTTTATCTAAGAGGTACTTTAATTGTTTCTTCAACTCCTTAAGCTCGGTCGAAGCCATTCTATAAGGAGGAATGAATATGGATTGCGTGTCAGGGAGAAGATCAATACCAAAGTCAATCTGGAGGGACTCATGGTAGATTATTTGGAACACCTTTGGATACTCACATACTATTGGGATTGACTAAAGAGCTGAGGTTTTTGATTTACAATCCTTAACCCAAACTAAATGATATACACATCCCCTGTAGATCATCATTCAATTCTTAATATAGGAAACAAAATGACCTACCGGCATAGCTGAACTACCCTTCCATTCTAGTACTGATTAACTCGAAATTCAAAACTCTACTAATCAGATTTTATGATTGACTAAGGCATAAAATGAATACAACCAGTCCATATTAAAGATAACATCAAAATAAATCATTTCTAACTCTACTAGGACTTTCTGAGGTGACTTTCTGAAGAACTGTAGCAGGGGTAATTTCTATATATCCCCGTGCTAAAACTGACTCGCCAAAAAGTAGAGACTAAGAAGGGTTCTTGTAAGGAGTCACGACGGATAATGTGGCTCCTACATCTAGAAAGGAACAAACATCAAGATGGAAAGCTCTTAATATACCTGTAACCACACCTTCTGAGCTCTTTTATTCTTGGCTTGATGATAGTGCATAAAATTGGTTCTGATGCAGTTAGCCATTGGTACTTGAAAATGTGCCCTACCAAGATGGGTGAAATAACGGAGCTGCTGAAGAGGGGTTGGGGCACGACCTCTACTATCACCCTGTCTAGCTGAAGGACAATACTTGAGTTTGTATCCAGGCTTTGTACACCCGAAGCAAGAATTTTAGCAAATCAAGAACTCTCCTAGGTGGTTCTTACAACATATCCTACAAAATGGAAAAGTAAGGTCCCTTGACATGCTTATCTGGCCCTTAGAGCCCGATTCTCAACCTCTCCGATCAACCCTCGGCCTAGATAGAACACAGGGTAATTATGGAATTGGGGCTGATGACCTCTACTATGACTATGGGTAGTGTCCACTACTAGTCCTCTACTGGGTGTACTAAAAATGTCCTATCCTGGACCACATGGTCTCCCTCTCCTTCTCCTTTAGATTTTCCTCCCTGATCTGTTGAGCATAGATCAAAGTCGAGAGATATCCATGTCACTAATGAGCATAGCGGTCCTGCACTCTATGACCAGTGAATTTGAAACCCCTGACAAAAACCTGCTCATGTGAGCCCTCGGCATGACGATGATCCCCGCAACTTACTTGGATAGCGAAAGGAATTTTAGGGAATACTCCTAAACTGACATGCTATTCTGCTTCAAGTAGATGAATTCTGCCACCTTCCCTTCCCTCATATCTCAGGGAAAGAACTTGTCCAAGAAAGTTGTCACAAACTCAATCCAGCCAACAGGGACTACACCTATTCCACGACCTTCCTTCCACTGCCTAATCTAAATATTTTCTAACCCTTTCAACTGATAGAAGGACAAATTTGCACTGTCCTCTCCAGAAATCCCCTTGATATGGGTGATCTTCAGGATCTCCTCTATCAACTCATGTTGATCCTCATCCACCTTGGAATCATGAAACTCTTGCGGGTTCATTATGGTGACGTTATGCACTCTCGCTACTGCAGCAACCCCATTGGAGTGCAGAGGCACAACAACCTTTTGCTTGATCTACGATGTCATAGCTTGGGCCAACATCTGAATATCAGCCCTATACTCAGCACGAGTCACCTGCTTATTTAAAGGATTTGTTTGAGCTAGTGGGGTTGATGCCCATTTTCATTTCCATGCCATTTCTCCTTCCATTGAATCTATTGGGAGGCATTTTTTGCAAATGCATATAGCACGAGTTAGAAAAATAGAGAGATTTAAACATCATCTCACAACTTAGATTATGAAAGAAGGATAATTTCCTAAATTATCTTGTAGCCTCTTCCTTATAAGTGTGGTGCGATTCACACCCATGAAAAAGACTCTACTTAACCTTATTTTCTAACTCCCTAGGACACACCTAAACCTGATGCTCTGATACCAAGTTTGTCACGACCCAAGCATTGACCTCGAGCATGAAATGGGACCTAGAACCATAAATGGCTCCAAACTAACCCATAACACAAGCATAACAACATCACAAGTATAAATATAAATGGAATTCGAATATACATATGGCATAAGAGCAAGTATAAGATAACATAAACATAAACAAGGACATTAAGTCTACACAACTGAATATCTAACATCACTGTATGAAAAGCCTCTATTCATAAAGATGAATTGTTGGAAAATCCCTCAACACTCGGATAAGAATGAAACTGGAAGACATGAAAATAAACCATTAGACTAACTGATGTCCTTAGATGATGAGGAATCACCCAAAGCAAAGGCGAGGCTGAATCGAAGCAGGAGAGGATCTAATGTCAATGTTGAGACTGATCAACGAACCTATATCATGAGAGAATAACATAAAAGTATGCGATCAATACTTTGAATGTACTAGGTATATAGAATAAGTGAAACATGATAGTAAAATAGTGAACTGAAATCATAAGTATGAGATAGTCTAAACACTTGAGTTCTAATCGTAAACTGAGTATATTGGCTCATGGTTTTCAAAAACTGAATCACAAAGTTGGACATGACTGAAATCATAAGTAAAATCTCATAGGGTTTATATTTATCCAAGATATCATAATTCATAATATTATAAACAATAAACATGAAAATGCATATAAATCATGGAACAGTGGGAGATTCTTATAATCGACATACTCCAAGTGAATGAACTGGAGCCCAGCTTGTAACCCTAGCTATGAGGTGTGTTTATACCTTTCCAAGGGTATGAACCATGCAGGAATGATATCACTCATGGGTCCACTCGGGCATGGGAGACACTCTAAAGGAGAACCCTATCATAGCTATGGTGGCATAATTTTGAGACCTAGAAAATGTGCTAGAATCCCAGCCTACTAAGTGTTAAATATTACTCTCAAAACATATATAGTGCTCATATCATAATTATAAAACATACTGGGTTTTGCATGGGCTAGTTAAAAATCATGAAATTCATAAATGCTTGACATATATGAACTAGCCATGAAAACAATGCCGAAGGTCGACCATGATACATAATCTTTAGATTCACTAAATTCATACACAATTACATAATTCATCATAACTTGAATATATAGATTCATAAGAGTTTTTATTAAAAAAACATGTAATTACAAACATAAAACATGAATTAAAATATGAGAGAATCAAAATCAAAGAGATCATGGAGTTTCCATCAATTTAGATCTAACCTAGAATTTCATTAAACTATAATCGGAGACTTAAATTAATGAAATTGAGTTTGAACTGGACATGAGGGTGGAAGGAATCCCAAATTTATGATCCTACATACCTGGATTTTATGACTTCTTGCTAGGCTTTGAGACCCAAGAGAATTCGAGAAGAAGGAAAAGCTTGATTATTTGAGGACTTGAGACGTTTTGATCTTCAACTTCAGATGTTGGGGATAGAATGAGGGTTAGGGCTGAATAAAACCCTCTAATACACCCTTTTAGGAGCTTAAAATGAGTTAGTTTTGGAGTTAAGAACATAGGAAGTATGGAAATACCCTTAATAACTTTCTGAGAATGTCATCCCTGTAGAGGTAACAGCTCAACTAATGAACCGTTAGTCTCCCTAATGGTCCGTTACCTCTTTCCATCACCTTTGGAGCAAAATTCCAACTTTTTGATCTTTAGTAATGCCTTCACTAACAATTCTTAACTTTACTTAATGATTATTTCTCCAGTCATTAAGACTAGCAGAATCTCATATTTTCTCCAACTTTTCTCACCTAACAGATCACATGATGATTCATCAAGTGTCCTAGAAGATCACTTGACGGTTCATTCATTGATCTAGTGCAAAATTCTGCTGCTTTTCCCATTTTACGTCTAGGATTTGATCTTAGGGACTTCTGGGTTGTCACAACTAACATAGAGAAGAATATAGTAGACAATATGACTAAGTGTCTGAACTATCAGCAAGTGAATGCATAGCATTAGAGGCCTAAAGGCCTAACCTAGAATACGACTACCAGTGGGTAAGTGGGATATGATTAACATGGATTTCGTGATAGGTATGCCTTTGTCATGCACCAAAATTAGGGTAGGGTGCGACTGACACTCGATTCTAGATTGATCGAGAAACTTGTTGTATAATGTCTATAACTATAACACTATGGCCAACCAAGCCACCTATAACAATAAACAAGGATAGATATTGAACCTATAAGGTATCAACAATAACAAACAAATAATTGGAAAGCCGACAAGGCTATAATAAAACTAAACTGAGAAACAAAAAGCAGACAATGCCACAAAACAAAACTAAACTATACAAACTAGTCCACATAAGCCTCTAAAGAGTAAACAAACTAAAATTCATGGGACAAGGCCCGACCTACCATATTGAAAAAAAACCCAAAACAACCAAAACTAGACCATAGCTCCTAAAATAGAGAAGCATATAAATACTCAGGTGAAATTTGGACTCCTACTGCTACTATCGATGTGAGCCTCTACCTGTACCTACAGCATGATTGCAGGGGTTCCCAAGCGAAGGGACATCAATACAAATGAAATATGTTTTATGTAAAATTGAAGACTATAAAGATATAAGATATCAATAATATTTGAGCCAAAGGTAAGGAATATTAACAACATGGAACTCTAGAAATCTAAACCTGACAATAATTCTATACTGAGGTGCAAAAGCAATCAAGTAATGCACAAAAAACTATAATTGTAGTGACGGAAGGCGACTAGTCATAATGTCCATAAAAAGTCTGTCCATCCTATGTACCACATTGGGGTATCTTCCATAGGTATATGTCCCACTGGTATAATTACTTTAGGGGGAAAGTAGGTACATGTCCCACTGGTATAAGCACATCGGGGGGTGAGTAAAATAGGTATGCATCCCGCTAGTATAAAAACCTCGGGGGTTTGGTCAGTAGTCTGAACCCTAGACATAAGTGGAGCCAATAGGGCTCATATTGAGTCTGTCTAGCACATATGACATAGAAATGGAAAATTCTAAGTATGTGGTCTGAATAAACCTCTTTCATAGCACTTAACTGCAAGTAGACACACACAATATGTAAAGCTTTCAAATAGCACTCAGATACATGCATTCAAAGACTCATAAAATCATAAGAAGGTAAGGATGACATAAGAGTTTCAACAAGAGTTAGACTATGTTCTCACATACATCATATGAATAGGTAGACGACTATATAAAGGAATTTCCATTTTGATACACCTATTTACCCTTATTAGGATTGATGTCTTTCCTTAGCTTAGATTCATTTAATCGTCGTTGTCTTAGCTTTTCTTACTAATTTCTTTTAGCAACCAACATGTCAAGCATATTTAGAATCACTTGTATAACATAATGTTAAGGACCATCTCATTCTTCCCACACTGAGGGGTCTCCAATCTCAATTCATAGCTATAATAACAGCAAGCGACAATAAGCATATAGATTAGCATAGCCTAGACACCCCTTGCATCTTTATTATAGACTAGCTAACTTAAATTGTTATTTGGTGTTGTTTTGCTTGATGGTTCCTCCTTTGTTTTCCCTTGGTTAATAAGCTAGAAATAGAGCGACTTTATGTGTATAAGTAGGCATCTCCCAAGATGGAAAATTATGTAATAAATTACAAAATGAGGAAGAGAATATATAATAACTTGAGAAGGTGGGCTAGGCAGTGCAACATGCTGGCCATCTCACCATTACAACAGCATGACACATTAGCCAGTGCATTGTCTGGCTAGCCTGTACCTCGCTGACCTCATTTGTCACGTCATCTATGTATTTGACTCTCAACAATTCCTATCATAAACATTTCAATCTCTCATATCCTTCAAAATATCTATGCCAACACTTTAACTAGCCAATATAGGAACACTAACATCATTTAAACGACAAAATATTTTCGGGGTGTAACATTCTCCTCCTACAGATATTTTTCCTCAACTGAGTGTTAACACTACTCGACATACCTTACCAATATATAACAGCTTAAGAAAGATTAACTACATATCTTGACATCACATCGGCATCTCAAATAGGTGAGGATATTTTTTCTCATTTCTTCTTTAGATTCTCAAGTTACCTCCTCAATATTGTTGATTTGCCATAATACTTTCACTGAGATGACTTCATTAATCTGTAGTTTCCTAACCTACCGATCAAGAATGACAACTGAGGCTTCTTTATAGGTCATTTCTTCTAAAATCTAGAAATCCTCAACAAGTATAATATGACCTAAATCTTCGATGCATTTTCATAACATTGAAACATGAAATACAAGGTAAACTACTGCTAGGTCTGGTTGTAACTCCAACTCATAGGCCACTTTGCCTATCCTGTAGACAACTCTATAAGGCCTAACATATATAAAACTTGATGTGCTGTGAGTCTACAACACTTACAATTCTTAGAATTGGGAAAATAGTATGGAATGAGGTGTATTTATATGGATATGAGGTACTTTTACTTTCTTTTTAGGGAAAATTGATTATTGGAGCTGAATTATACAAAAGATAGAGAACAATGCAAAAAAGAGGCTTAGTACGGATCTTAGTATGAGCTACCATCCTGGTACAAGCCGTACTGAGATTCGTGGAAAAGGTCTAGGAGTAAATTGTGAAGAAAGGGAAAGTTATGGCTTATGGTACGAGCCATACCATCTCGGTATGAGCTGTACCATGGCAGTCGTGAAAAGTTCTAGAAGAAATTGCATCGGCCAAGTATCCTGATACGGGTGCACTCACGAGTCGTGTAACCTACCTAAGACCCGTACTAAGGAACCATGGAAAAGACTAGAAGATTAGATGACTTGCAAAACATAAGGTACAAGAAGGAGTTATGGATCGTAGAATGAAGGTACAAGCCATACCATGGCATCCGTAAAATTTATCAGAAGATGCAAAAAATTGCAAGATCAAGATGGGGGTTGATTGTACAACTTGTAGTTCTTGGTACGAGTCATGCCAAGTCGCAACAGTTAGCCAGATTTAGCATAATCCAGCCAGCATAAGAGTCAAGGTAAAACCCGTACAATCCTGTTATGGGTCGTAGTTGAAGGCGACGACAGTTTTTGGTAGTTTCCCTGTTTACATAGGAGAAGGTTCCAATTATTTGTATAAATACTTTTTAGGTTTTTTTCAGTAGGGAGAGACTATTAGAAGCGATTCAAAGAAATTAGACGAAATTAGATACAAGTAATTGTGAATTTTAATTCAAGTCTTGGAGATTTCTTTCTTGAATTTCTTCTTTCTACTTGGATTATTCAACATCAATTTTTGCAATATTAAAAGTAGGTTTTCTTTCAATCATCGTTATAAGTATTCAATTATGTGTTTATCTGTGAAAGCTAATAAAAATCTTAAAATCATGAGAATTTAAAACCTCCACAATTAGGGTTGTGGGAACCATGGTGGATTGATTAACAAGGGGTACACGAAGTAAGTGGAAATCAATGCTAAACACTTGTATTGAATTCTCTTCATCTTTAATGTTTCTTATCAAAGAGTAACGGATAAGAGTAACGTTAAGACTTTCCCGAATTCTTTACTTGCTTGAACTTAGAGAAGTAGAGATTAGGAAAACATAATTATAAGAAAGCCTTGATCTTTATGGGTCATTGTATTACTTGAGTTGTGATCACAGGATAGTTAATTTGGAACAAGTTGATAATGGTTGAATTGAAATCACTCATAAGATCTAACCCGATATTGAGTATCGTCATCCAATATAGACGAACTAGTCATTTGGATGAACCCTTGTTATCAGTTCTACAAGTAAGCTTTGGGATAGATCACGAGTGTAAACCTGAAGTAGATATGAACCCATGGGGAATATTTATCCTAGTTACTTGCGAATCTTGATAAACAACAACCAGTTTTCAATCTTTTTTTATAACTGTCTTCTATAAACCCCTTTTTTGGAGATAACCTACCTGAAAGCTTAAATACTTGCATTAGTCTATATCATACAATATTCCTTGTGGGTTCAACCCTAACATTTGTTTGGTTCTGAATTAACAACGTCCATTTCAAACTTTATCAGGAGTGTGACTTTGAGTGTTATCAAAAAGTGTCGTCATTGTCGGGGAACGCAACTTTAGAATAGATAATTGCTTATGTTTAACGTTTAGTTGTTATTTACTCATTTACATTTTCTTTTTGTTTTTGACACCCACAGGTCTGGGTGAATTCCAAGTACTCGATGGAGCATTAACCCCCTGATTCATCTTGATCTTGAAATATAAAGAACACCGCGAAAAATGGAGAACCAGGAGCAAAGAGAGGCCCATCCTGCTGAAGAAGCTATGCAAGATGAGCTAGCTTGGCAAGATGCACTTTAGGAAGCCGAGGATGCTCAAGATGAAGTCGTAAATGTTGGCCGCCATTAAAAGTGTAATAGAGGCCAGAAATATTCTCCTAAGTTCTTTGATGAGGATGACCTGGATATTGATGAAGTCGGGTCAACTGGAGCTATCATACCACCAACATTGCCTGATGGGTCAATGTTTTAAATCACTAGCACCATGATACACCTGCTAAATATGAAAGGGGAGTTTAGTGGTAATGCAGCGGATGATGCCAACCTATACTTGATAAACATTGTTGAAATATGCAAGGCGTACATGTTACTTGGTGTAATTTAGGATGCTATAAGGTTGAGACTTTTCCCCTTCTCTCTTTCTAGAGAGGCCACTCTATGGTTATCGGAGTTTCGCAATGACTCCATTATCAACTAGAGGAAGCTTAAATAGTCTTTCCTAGATAGGTTCCTTCTACCCTACAAGATGTTATAGCTTAAGAATGAAATCTGTAACTTCCGACAACTAAAAATAGAGGCACTTCATGAAACCTGGTTGAGATTTAAAAAGAAGCTGAGCAAGTTCCTGGACAATTAAATCCAGATGACAGCTTGTTGGGTAGTTTTTACAGGTCATTGAATAATAGCACAAAAGCTATAGTTGATTCTATGGTGGGAGGAGAACTGATGAGTCACACATGGGAACAAACTGCCACTATCCTTGACAGAGTCACTAAGAATAATAGGGCCTAGCACACCAGGGAAGCGGAAGTAGCTGCAGGTACGTATGTTGTTGGTATGACTGCAAACCAACGAAAGAAGGAGGAGGAGCGTGATCACGAATTGGTCCATATGCATACAACATTAGACCTGCTTAGGAAGCATATCATGGGTGCTAGGGCCATAAAGGAAAACGCAGTAGGAGCTTAAGTACAGGAACTGGGGCCCAAGCAATCAAATTTTGAGGAGCAGGCAAACTTCTTAGACAACCAGGTGGCTTGTTTTTGGGCCAATGCCCAAGGGTCTAGATAAGACACTTGGCGTCAGGCTCCGAATATCAAGGTCAGAACCAATATGGGGACAACTACAACCGTAATGGGTATAGGGATAGGAGTCGAGGTCGTGAGCGAGATGGATAATGGAGAAGGAATGATGGTTACCGCAACGACCAGACATGATTGTATGTACCTCCTCATGCATATGAGGGTGAGGTTGGACCATCCAAATTGGAAAGCATGATGGCTGAAATGCTCACGAAGGTGAGATCCACTGAGGAGAAGCTAAAAGACATTTGGGGAGATATATTTGGCATGATCTAGAAAGTGGAGTTACACGCCACAGCTATAAAGAAAATTGTGCAGCAGCTAGGTCAACTATCATCATCCCTGAACCCTAGGAAAAAGGGAACACTACCTACCAACATAGTGCAAAATCTAAATAATTATAGTCACGATATGGCTGTGATGACTAGTAGTGGAAAGGCCACAGTTTTCCCCCTCTGCTTGTTGTAGTTGAGATGGAAAGGAAAAAAGAGATCCTGATTGATGAGGATGATGAGGATGTTGAGACAGATCTTAAGGGAGAGGTTGACTTGTCTGAGGCTCCAGTTGGTGAAAAGGAGTCTGAAGCTAAAAAGACTAAGAAGTAAGGAGGTACACAAATCTATAAGTCTATCCCATGACCACCGCCACCATTCCCTCAAAGGATGAAGAAAAAGGAGGAAGATGGTAAGTTCCAAAATTTTCCTGCTATGCTTAAATAGCTTTCTGTAAACATACCATTGGTCGAGGCATTGCAGCAGATGCTTGGATATGCCAAATTTATGAAGGACCTTGTTACCAAGAAACAGTCTGTAAGCTATGAGCCAGTGGGTAACTTGCACCATTGTAGTGCCATAGCTTCACGAGTACTTGCTTAGAAGAAGGAGGATCTAGGTTCCTTCACTATTCCGTGTAAAATTGATGATTTTGAGATTTTGAAGGCACTTTTTGGCTAGGGACCGAGCATTAACTTGATGCCATTGGTTGTGTTCAAATAGCTGGGCTTGGGATCCCGCACACCGACCTTGATGCGGCTATTGATGGAAGACTGCATAGTTAAAACGCCAGTGGAGATTCTAGTTGATGTACTTATCAAGGCGGACAAGTTTATCTACCTAGTAGACTTTGTGATCCTTGATTGCGAGGTTGATTTTGAGGTCCCCATTATCTTAGGGAAGCCATTCCTAGCCACTAGGAGAGCCTTGGTAAATATGGAAGATAGCCAATTAAAGTTCAGGATGAACAAATAGGAGGTCACTTTCAATGTATGTCGATCAATAAAGAAACCCAATAAGTTCAGAGTTGTATCAGCAATTAATGATGATTCTGAGTTTCTTGACGAATTCTGAGTAGTCAAGAGACTTGCGTTGTGCCGCGACGTTAAATCAAGCTCTTCTTGGGAGGTAACCCATGTGTTGGTTTGGTGAATTCTAAGTAACCAGACCACTTGCATCGCGCTGCAACGTTAAATCAAGTATTTCTTGGGAGGCAACCCATGTGGTTGTTTGGTGAAGTCTGTGTAACTAGACCACCTGCATCGTGCCGCCATGTTAAATCAAGTGCTTCTTCGGAGGCAACACAAGTAAATTAACTTTTGTGTGTTCATTGTACAGGTAAAACAAAAATAGGTGGGAGAAATTTCAGACCACACCAATACTATGAGACTCAGTACGACTCGTAGAGGATTGTACGGGCTGTAGCACCAGCCATGATAAAAAGCAAAGGCAAAAATTCATGCTACGGTTGGTCATTACGACTCATACCAAGTTTGTACGGGTCGTAATAGTCACCATAACCATGAATTGTGCTAAGTATGAAATTTTAAAGAAAGTTAGTTATGAGTCGTTGTACGAACCATCCAATCACAGTACGGGTCATCCCTTGTACTCATAGGTCCCTAGGTAAGTTCTCTCAGTATTATATTATGAGTCAAAGGGACGAGCCATAGGTCCAACCTATGACTCATGGTATGAGTCATGATGGGCTAAATAACTCACATTGACCAAACTTGACCGGATATCGAAAATTCACCCTAAACGCATTTAAATCAATTAGTTCATTCTTTCACTCCCACGCAAACATAAAAAGAAAATCTATGACTCTCACTCAATATCCACACGCCCATAACTCAAGAATCTCAATTGATTTGAGCTTGAAGTTGTGCAAAATTACATCTATATGCTCATATGTTCTACCCTAATCACAGAATAAAGTAGAAAATGAAGATTACACTTGAAAAATCAAGTCTGTAACACTGTTAAATATTGCAAAAAGCATGCCTTGTATGATTTTGTAAGCCGACTGTCATTCCTTGAACTCACAAACAATGGGTTGAGGAGATGAAAAGTAGCTATGGTGATTATATCCAATGGCTAGAACTTCGAAATGCTTAAAACAATAAAATTGAGTTTGTACAAAATTGAAATAATTGAGCTACGGGATGTGACCTAGGTTGGTAGTGAACTGGGTATGCATAAATACTGTACATGGATAGCTTAAAATGGGAAAGTCTGAGTACCCAAAATGAATCAAGTGCTACCTAGACAACTTAACAAAATAAAGATGAGGGTCGGATTCACGAATCTTCCTATGTCTCGTGGTTTCATACCACGACTTGTATAATGACTCATTGGGACTGTCCCAGGTGAATAAAAATGTAAAGTTTTTCTACGAAGCCTGATACAATTTGTCGGATCCCACCACGAGTCCACTGGTGGTCATGCGATGAGGCAGTAAGGGTAAAAATCCAAAGGAGATAGTACAACCCTATCTACGACTCGTGAAAACAAAGTACGATTTATAACACGAGTCGTAGAAAGATACAGAACAACACAAGTCGAGGAATCTTTCAGTACGACTTTTAGTACAAACTGTACAACCATGGTATGAGTTGTACATAGTAGTTGTGACAGGACTGTTATAAACTATGAGCGGTAGTACGAGTTTTTCACAACCCGAGAGTACACCGGGATCGTAAACTCGGGACAAGGAGCTTCGACAGACTCCAAGTCGACCCATGTCATGAGCATACATCTAAAACATTCACATGAAGCAGAAGACTTAAAATAATAACATGAAATAGGTGGAAATCATGACATGGACTAGAAAAGATATTGATACATGATTCATACATCAACGCTGTCTACTCCATACAGACTGAAAAGTGTCTAATCATAATAGATGGGTTGAAGGGACAAGAATCCAACTAACCCTAACATATTGAATCTAAAAGAAACATAAAGTCTTAACATAAGTCCCTCAAAACAAGAGAACTGAGAGTAAGCTGCCGGGAGCAAGCTAAGGGCGTGGCTGAACCTGAGAACTGGGTCCTGTATCATGAAACAATACAGCATAGAAAATATGCAGGTCAGTACTTAGAATGTACTGAGTATGTAAGGTAAGTTAAATCAATATTTAACACATAAGGTTCATAAGAGTAGGATATCATGATCGTAATGACTGAAATCATAAACATATCATAAGGCTCAAGGTTTTAGCTAAAACATTCGTAAAGTTGTCATAGTCATAACATGAGAGAAAGCATTTCATAAAACATGAGTTGAGCCAAAGAAAACATAATCATAACATGCATGAAAACAATGAGGAATAGTGGGAGATTTCGATAACCGACATACCCCATAGAGCACACATGGAGCTCGACCTTTACACCTAGTCGGAAGGCCATTCGTACCTTGCCAAGGATAAAACCATGAAGGGCATGATATCACTCTTGATGACCCCATAGGGAAAAAGGGGACAGTCACAAGGGAGGTCCAAAATATAACCTATAGTGGCACGTAGTTTTGAGATTCAAGGGGTAACCTGGGCCCCAAACCTACTCGGTGTTAAGTACTACTCCCAAAACAATGCATGTGCTCATAGAAATTAATACATAATATGCATGGAAAGTGAAGTCGTGATGATCATGATATGCTTGTAAATACGCAAGACTAGCCATGTAATCGGGCCCATGCGTCGGCCAAAAGAATAATTCATGAATCGTAATCAACATATGGGAATAACCCAATATTTAGACAAGCTTGAAATACTTAAATTTAGAGAAAATATGATCTTAATAACATGGGTAATTGAAAACATGCTTGAAATCCGAAACTTCATATTATACTTGGAGGATCCCAATATCCAGGAACTTTAATATAAACATCATAATGGGGCAATTAGATTTTAAACAATAGACTATCAAAATATTTAAGTGTAAACAAGTGAAAGCATCCCAACAATTCGAAACCCATAGTTTGGACATGTTATGACAGGATCATATCGATTTTTGAGAATTCATGCAATTGAATTAAAACCCAGAAGAACTAATAAATCATAATCATGGAATTGGGAGTAAATCGGGCATGAGTGTGGACTAAACTACCCATTCAAAACCCCACATACTTGGAAATACTAGATTCTAATCTTGTCTCAAAAACCCAAGATGAAACTTTAGGTAAATTGAGGAAGAACACTTGAATCTCCTCCTATCTCTTCTCTATACTCTTGCATGCATGAATGAGACTTATAATGAATGAACCCCTTTTAAAAAACCCTATTCAGACCTTAAAATGATGTAGTTCAGGCCATAGAAACTTAAAAATTACGTAAACACCCTTATTAAAACGCATGAAATTTTAGGTCGCCAGTCCCCACGAAGAACCTTACGGGTCGTTGCCACACGACACGACTTGTGGCCATGGTCCATTAAGTCCACTGTCCAAAACATCCAAGGGGACCCCACGGGTGACTTCACGAGTTGTGAGGTCAGACCATGACTCATGGTCACCTTTTGTGGCCTACACTGCCCATCACAACTTGCCAAACCTCCAAGGTAGACCACGGGTGACCTCACGAGTCGTGAGGTCTGACCACGAGTCGTGTTCAGGCCCGTGTCGACCTCACTCAGGTCTTTCCAAACCATGATGACCACGAGTCACCTCACGACTCATGGTTACTCCTCACGACCCACCTCACGGGTCATTTTTTTACACAGTGTGAATTTTTAATTTTTCTCCGTTTTTACTTTCGGGTCTGATCCTTGGGTTCCCGGGGTATAACAATATCTCATCCTTAGAAACATTCATCCTCAAATGTTAGAAACATGCAGAAAACTTAGAAACAAGCTATCACCATATACAATTACAGATCAGTAAAGCCGAAAACTAACGGAATGACTACCTCGAAAAAAGAACTACATAGTTGAACTGAATTCAGACATCACATACACATACTCTATCATAAAACAAACTTGTACACATGAACTGAACATGAAAAGTTGATTAGAGTTTTAGGGAAAAACTGATACCTCAAACTGAAACTGAGCCGGTAGGGAACAAATGAGGGTATTTACCTATCATATCTGCTTCGGCATCCCACGTAGCTTCCTCAACATGCTGATTTCTCCATAATACTTTAACTAAAGCTTCTTCTTTGTTCCTTAGCCTTCGAACCTGACGATCCAAGATCTCCACCGAAATTTCCTTATAATTGAGGCTATCCTTTACACCAATGCTGTCTACCAGGACTACTGAAGTTGGATCACGCAAGCACTATTTCAAGAGAGGTACATGAAAGACGAGATGAACAGAAGATAATTCTGATCGCAAGTTCAACTCATATGCTACCTTACCAACTCTTTTCATAACTCGGTAGGGACCGACATAGCGGGGACTAAGTTTTCCTTTCTTCCCGAATCGCATAACTCCCTTTACGGGAGATACCTTTAGAAATACCCAGTCTTCCACCTCAAACTCAAAATCCCTTCTTCTAACATCTGCATATGATTTTTGACGATTGTAAGTAGTTTTCAGCCTGTCCCTTATCAACTGAACCTTCACCATAGCCTCATGATTCGAGTCTGGCCCTATCATAGTTGCCTCACCAACCTCAAACCATTCAATGGGCGATCTACACCTCCACCCATAAAGAGCCTCGAACGGTGCCATTTGGATATTAGTATGATAACAGTTATTATAAGCGAACTCGATAAAGGGCAAGTGGTCATCCCAAATACCTTTAAAATCCATTACACAAGCTCTCGACATATCTGCTACAGTTTGAATTGTCCTTTCTGCCTGGCCATCCATTTCAGATGAAATGCTATGTGAGCTTGACTTGAGTCCCAAGCCCTTTTTGGAAAGAACGCTAGAATTGCGAGGTAAACTGAGTACCTCGATTTGAAATAATAGACAAGGGCACTCCATGTAGTCAAACCAACTCTAGAATATAAAACTTAGCATAATCATCCGTTGAATCCATGGTTTTGACTGGTAGAAAATGAGCAGCCTTGGTTAACCTGTCCACTACCACCCAAATGGAGTCATACTGCCTACGCGTGCGGGGCAACTCTGTTATGAAGTCCATGTTGATCTATTCCCACTTCCAAGTAGGAATGCCGATATCTTGATGTAAACCTCCCGGTCTCTGATGCTCAACTTTCACTTGCTGGCAATTCGGACACTTGGCTATAAATTCTACAATATCCCTCTTCATGCCATTCCATCAATAGATTTCCCGCATTTCATGATACATCTTGGTGGCACCTTGATGGATAGAATATCTAAAGCCATGAGCCTCATGTAACATCCGGCTCCTCAAATCATCCACTCCTAGAACACATAGATGACCCTGGTACCGAAGCACACCATCTCCCCCTTGGGAGAAGACCTCTACTTTCTGACTGTGAATAACTTATTTCAACTTCACTATCATTGGATCTTCATCTTGCTTAGCATTCACCACAGTTACCAAGGATGATTCTGATCCGTTGTGAACAAGCACACCACCATCGGATGAGTCAACCAACCTAATGCCCAATCGTGCAAGTCGATGTACCTCTTTTACTAGCTCCTTCTTTCCTTCACCCACATGCGACGAACTCCCCATAGAGAATCTACTAAGGCATCCACTACCACATTGGCCTTACTCGGGTGGTAAAGGACACTCATGTCGTAGTCTTTTAGTAGCTCCACTACCTCCATCACCGAAGATTTAGATCCTTCTGCGTGAACACATATTGCGAACTATTGTGGTCCATGAATACATATACATGAACCCCATATAAGTAATGTCGCCATATCTTCAAAGCAAATACCACTGCGGCTAATTCAAGATCATGAGTTGGGTAATTCTTCTCATGGATTTTCAGTTGTCTAGAGGCATATGCTTTGACCTTCTCACGCTGCATCAATACGCAACCCAGTCCAACCCTAGAAGCATCACAATATACATACGAATTCGTCAGTACCCTCGGGTAGGGTCAATATAGGTGCTGAAGTGAGTCAGGTTTTTGATTCCTAGAAACTCTTCTCACACTACTCCGACCATTGAAACTTTGCCTTTTTATGAGTTAATCTAGTCAATGGGACTGAAATGGATGAGAAACCCTCCATGAACCTTCAGTAGTATCCTGCCAATCCCAGAAAGCTTCTAATCTCCAAAGGGTTTACTGGTCTAGGCTAATTCTTTACCTCCTCGATCTTCTGGGAGTCTACCCTTATACCCTCGCTTGACACTACATGCCCCAAGAATGCAATCGAGTTCAACCAGAACTCGCATTTTTTGAATTTGGCGTATAACTGGCTACTCTTGAGGATTTGGAGGACTAATCTCAGATGAGCGGCATGCTCCTCCTCGCTCCTGGAGTATACCAATATGTCGTCAATAAACATGATCACGAATATGTACAGATATTCCTTGAATACCCTATTCATAAGATTCAAAAAAGCTGCAGGGACATTGGTTAGTCCAAATGACATAACGACAAATTCATAATGGCTATACCGGGTCCTAAAAGTGGTTTTTGAGATGTCGCTCTCCCGGATTTTGAGTTGGTGATACCTGGACCTGAGATCTGTTTGGAGAAAAATTTGGCACCTTGAAGCTGGTCAAACAGGTCATCAATCCTAGGTAGAGGTTACCTATTCTTGACTGTGACCTTGTTCAATTGCCTGTAGTCAATACACATCCAAAGGGAACCATCTTTCATCCAGAAAAACAACACTGGTGCACCCCATGGAGACTTACTCGGTCTAATGAAGCCCTTATCTAGCAAATCCTTCAACTACTCCTTTAACTCTTTTAGATCAGCCAGAGGCATTTGGTAAGGAGGAATCGATATGAGCCAAGTATCGGGTAGAAGGTCAATCCCAAAATCAACCTCCATTTTTGGAGGAACACCTGGTAGGTCATCTGGAAACATCTCAGGATACTCACATACCACAAGGACTGACTGAATGGTCAGGGTCTCGAATGCCGTATCCTTAACCCTCACCAGATAGTAAATAAAACCCTTACAAATCATTTTCTTAGCATTGAGATAAGAGATAAAGCAGCCTACAGGCCCGCTGAACTACCCCTCCATTCTAAAGATGGTTCACTTGGAAAATGGAACTCCAACGTTCAAGTCCTACAGTTAACAAAAGCATAACATGCAAACAACAAATCCATTCCTAGAATAATATCAAAATCAGTCATAGCTAATTCTATTAATTCTGCGCAGGTGACCTTATGCAATACTGCAATGGGGAAACCTCTATATACCTGTCTAGCTACAATTAAATCACTAATTGGAGTAGATACAGAGAATGATTCTGACAAAATTTCAGGACTAACTGCAAAGGTACTAGAAATGTAATGTGTCACAAAAGACAATGTAGCTCCCGGATCTAACAAAGCATAAGCATCAATATGAAAGGCTCGCAACATACCCGTAACCACATCAGGAGAAGTCTCCTGCTCCTATTGAGAGGCAAGTGCATAAAATCAGTTCTGGCGCTGGTTGCTAATAGAACTAGTCGAAGCACCCTACTAAGGAGGATGTGCCACTGGAGCTGCAGAACTAGCGGCTGGGGTATGGGTTACACCATCCCCTGAGTTTGCTGCGGGACACTCCCTGAGTCTATGTCCGATTCTGCCACACCTAAAACAAGCATCTGAGCCCACCAAACATCTCCCCGCGTGATTCATGCCACAACTAGCACAAGATGGGAATGTGCGCTCTGTGTGCATACTACTCTGACCCCTCAAACCTGAGGCCCTACTCCTCTGATCATCTCGAGGCTTGGACAGGGTACTAGATGAAGATGGTGGTAGTACGATAGACCTGTGCTAGGACTACTGGTTAGGCCCACCTCCTAGCCTCGGCTGAGAGAACTTGTAGCTATCAGCCTTGGCCTTCTTGGCCTCTCTCTCCCTCACTTGAACTGCCTCCATCTACTGAGCATAAAGGACTATATGGGGATAATCCATATCCTAGTGAAGCATAGCTATCCTCCAGTCTTTGTCCAGATACTCGGCTATCCTATGCACGAACCTGCTCACTTGAGCCCTCTGGTCCACCACTAACTTCGGGGCATACTTTGACAAGAGAGTGAACTCAAGCGAATACTCTAACATTGTCATCTTCCCCTGCTTGAGATTGATAATTCTGCTGCCTTCAACTCCCTCATCTCCCGAGGGAAGAACCTATCAAAGAAGGTCATGTGGAACTTGTCCTAACTAATAGGGCCCGCTCCTGCTGCCCTGCTGTCTCTCCATTGTTTGTACCATATGTGAGCGACCCCTTGAGCTGATAGGTGGCCAAATCAACACGCTCCCTATTCGCCACCCCCTTAACTTGGGTGACCTTCAAGATCTCCTCGATAAACTCATGTAGATCCTCATCCATTTTGAACCCCTAAACTCAGGAAGGTTCATCCTCAAGAAATCTCTCACCCTAGCTTCCACCGCATTCCCATTCTGAGGGTAATGCACCACTGTCTGGTGATGAAACTGGGCAGCCATTGCCTATGCCAGCATCTGAATTGCTGCCCTAAACTTAGCATGGGCAGTTGGCTCTACTGCATGCTCCTCATGAACAGATGGGGTTGGTTGATGCCCATTACCATTTTCACCCTCATGATCATTTCCATCAACATTTGTGCAGATGTTAACTCAGCGTCGAGGCATAATTCTGAAAATGATAATAACACGAATTAGAAGGAGGGAAAGACCTTTCATCGCATGACATAGATCATGAAAGAGGGGAACATTTCCTAAACGTCCAGTAGCCTCTTCGTCATAAGTGTGGTGCACTTCACACCCATGAAAAATATTCTACTTAATGCGGCTTTCAAACTCCCTAGGACACTTTAAAACTATGGCTCTAATGCCAAGTTTGTCTCGATCCAAGAGTACATCCGGATTGTAAATATGGGACAAAAAGCCCCGAGAGACACCAAGTTGACCCATGGCATGAGCATACATCTAAACCATTCACATCAAGTGGAAGACTTAACATAATAACATGAAATAGGTGGAAATCATGACATGGAATAAAAAAGACAATGATACATGATTCATATATCAACGTTGTCTACAACATACAGTATGAAAAGCCTCTAATCATAATAGGTGGGTTGAAGGACAAGACCCCAACTAACCCTAACATATTGAATTTGAAAGAAAAATAAAGTCTAAACATACGGCCCTCGAAACATGAGGACTAACCAAAGAGAAGTGAGAGTAAGATGCTGGGAGCAAGCTAAGGGCGAGGCTGAACCTGAGAACTGGGTCTTGTATCATAAAACGTATAGCATATTAAATATGCGGGTCAATAGTTGGAATGTATCGAGTATGCAAGGTAAGTAAAAGCAATATTTAAAACATAAGGTTCATAAGAGTAGGACATCATGATCGTAAAGATTGAAATCGTAAACGTATCATAAGGTTCAAGGTTTTAGCTAAAATGTTCGTAAAGCTGTCATAGTCATAACATGAGAGAAAGCATTTCATAAAACATGAATTGAGCCAAAGAAAACATAATCATATCATGCATGAAAACAATGAGGAACAGTGGGAGATTTCTATAAGCGACATACCCCATATTAGCAAACATGGAGCCCGACCTATACACCTAGTTGGGAGGTCGTTCATACCTTGCCAAGGGTAGAACCATGAAGGGCATGATGCCACTCATGAAGACCCCATAGGGAAAAAGGGACAATTACAAGGGAGGTCCCAAATATAACCTATGGTGGCACGTAGCTCTAAGATTTGGGGCATAAACTGGGCCCCGAACCTATTCGGTTTTAAGTACTACTCCCAAAACAATGCATGTTCTCATAGAAATTCATAAATGACATGCATGGATTAGTTAAATCGTGATAATCATGATATGCTTGTAAATTCAAAAGAGTAGTCATGTAATCGGGCCCGTGAGTAGGCCAAAAGCATAATTCATGAATCGCAATCAACATGTGGGCATAGTCCAATATTTGTACATGCTTGAAATACTTGAATCTAGAGAAAACATGATCGTAATAACATGGGTAATTGAAAACATGCTTGAAATCCAAAACTTCATATTATACTTGGAGGATCCCCATATCCAAGAATTTTATATATAAACTTCATGATGGGCCACTTAGATTTTAAACAATAGATTATCAAATTATTAAGTGAAAACAGCCCAACAATTCGAAACCCATAAGCTAGACATTCCATGACAGGATCATATCGATTTTTTAGAATTCATGTGATTGGATTAAAACCAAAAAGAACTGATAAATCATAATCATGGAATTTGGAGGAAATTGGTCATGGGAGGGGACTAAAGCATCCATTCAAAAACCCCACATACCTGGAAATACATGATTCTAATATGATTCTAATCTTGTCTCGAAAACCCAAGATGAAACTTTAGGGAAATTGAGGAAGAACACTTGAATCTCCTCCTATCTCTCTATACTCTTGCATGCATGAATGAGACTTAGAATGAATTAATCCCCATTAAAAGACCCTATTTATACCTTAAAATGACGTAGTTTAGGCCTTAGGAACTTAGGAATTACGAAAACACCCTTATTAAAACATAGGAAATTTTCGGTCGCCAATCCCCATAAGGGACCTCACGGGTCATTTCCACAGGGCACGACTCGTGGCCATGGTCCATTAAGGCCACTATCCAAAACATCCAAGGGGACCACATGGGTGAATTCATGAGTCGTGAGGTAATACCACAACTCGTGGTCACCTTCCGTGGCCTGCACTGCCCATCCCAACTTGCCAAACCTCCAAGGTAGACCACGGGTGACCTCACGAGTCGTGTGTTCTGACCACGACTCATGGTCAGGCCCGTGGCCTCCTCACTCAGGCCTTGCCAAACCATGCTGACCACGAGCCACCTCAAGACTCGTGGTCACTCCTCATGACCGACCTCACAGGTCATTTTGTGACCTGGTGCGAATTTTCCGTTTTTCTCTATTTTTACTTCCGGATTTGATCCTTGGGTTCCCGGGTATAACATAGTTGTACCGCCGTTGTATGATCTATACTATAGACTCATGGAAAACTAGATAGGGTAATTTTTCCTACTTTATTTATCTCATATCATAAATACTACCCATTTTCTCCATATGTACAATGACTATGAAGATAAGAGCAACCGAATCTGCTCATGACAAGAAAGCTTGAGCAGAGATAGCTGCTCAGAGGGCATTGAGAGATGAGCCCTCTGACTCTGATAAAGCAGGAAACTCCTCTAGTGAGTACAGAGTTAAGACATCAGACATCGATGAGCCACATACCTCTATGGCTCAAGCAAAGGCACAGGCCGAAGCCACTTCTATCTCTATGGTCATTGCTCCCTAGTCTGAAGAGGGAGCAGAGGAACAGGTTAAAGAGTCCGGGAGTGATTCTAATGATAATGTGTGGTCCAAAGAGGCCCAACTCTGAGATGGAAACAATGAGCCAATGTTTAAAGAAGGAGATGATGTTGAGGAAGTAGAGTAGACCCCACATTTGGGAAGGTGTACTATGAGGTGGAAGATGCCTGGGGCACAGGAAATTTATAAGCAGGGCTTGGCACTAATGTCCAAGCAACACCCCAAGCGCAATATATAGAAGAACTGTGGATGCTCACCAGTTCCTTCAATGGGGTTGAGGAGATAAAACGGATCTTCAACTTCTACGGGTTTGACTTGATGGCTAGGACCCTGACCAAGATAGTCTAGAGATGGTCAGGGAGTTCTATTCTAATTATTATGCTACATTAGAGCAGAATGCACAGTTTGGAAAGACACTAAAGTAGCAGCCCAAACATGACAAAGTTTTGGTCCGGGATAAGAAGTCAAGATTTTTTACAAAACTATTTCCCGGATGCTCTATGGGCCACAGTTCAATGGTCCATTGTTCATAGCAGAGTTCAACCACCGGATAGACACCATGAAATGGATAAAGAAGTTAGGTGCTGAGGAGAGACAAAGCCAGCTCAAGTGGTTAGCCGAAGTCATAGCAGAGGACAAGAAGTAAGTTGAGTGGGTGGCTGGGGGAAAGTAGGTCACTAAATATTTGGTCAACTTCATAACAAAGGCCTGATAGACACTAGTCCACCACAGACTGATGTCGACAATGAATGACAAAACACTTAGT
This sequence comes from Datura wrightii, assembly GCA_035772735.1. Classification (NCBI taxonomy): domain Eukaryota; kingdom Viridiplantae; phylum Streptophyta; class Magnoliopsida; order Solanales; family Solanaceae; genus Datura; species Datura wrightii. The sequence goes on along the minus strand of JASDFA010000002.1, from coordinate 59,055,529 downwards.
GAGGATAGGGAAGCCCTGGTATTATGCATTATCTACCTACATGAGATCAATATCCCAAGGGTGAAAGCCAATGAGATTTGGAAACGTTCTCTTAGGATAAGCACCCCCATGAATTTCCTAGCCTTATCTACCAAATGTGTAGAGACGTTAGCATCCAATTGTTAAAAGTTGTTGATGTTGAAGTTGGAGGCCATAGAATGACCAATATAGGGCTGATCCAAGATGAAATAAACCTAGTGAGAAAGGCTATACTTTTGACGGCAATACCAATACAACGGGTAGCTAGGATCGAACAGGTTAATGCCCCCGCCGAATTGGAGTAGGAAGAGACATCAGCTATAGATGTTGGTTATTTATATACAGCTCCCAGCATTTCTACTACTCCTCTAGTGGGTCTCCTGAGTCAGACACCAGTCGGATATGTTCTGGTGCCTCACAACTCCCTCCAAAAGTTAGGAAGAGGCTGACAGTGGCCAAAAGGAAAGTACAATCAATTACGGAGAATGTGAAGCATTGGGTAAAGGAAAAAATTGAGGAAGCCGTGAGAGGCTTTCATGGGAGGATAGATAGATGGATTCGTGTGCCGGTCAATGAGTGCTCGCCGGAGCAGTCAGACACTAGTAGCCTCCAGGAGGAGTTGGGGATTCTTTAGAGCAAAGTGACTGAGCTGTTATCTAGATATCCAACGATCATAGCAGCTCCCTCTCTTCTAGACATAGATGTTGAGCTCGATGAGGAGCTAGAATTGAAGCATACTGGATCCCATTGGGTATAAGTGGAGGAAAAGGAAAGAAGAGGGTCTTGGAGGAAGATGAAATTGAGCCCTCAAAGAAGAAGCAAAAGATTCAGAAGAAAAAACGAAAACGAGTGAGAGTAGAGAGCCTTCAAACATACAACACACACATGTCAGAGTTGCAGGAGCGAGCTAGAGGAGAGAGGAGATTCACTACTTCCCAGAGTGATCATTGGTGGTGAGGACCCTTTGAGGGAGTCATATTCTGTTAGAATTGATCCTGAAGTTGCAAAAGCGATTGAGCATGATGTGGGGGTAACCAATCCCCCAACAAATGTACAATTGAGTGCACTGGCCACTGCTAGCGCCATGGATGCAGCAGAGGTACCAACTCTGCGGGATGACAGGAGAGCTTAGTGAATAATAGGTATACCCCTTTCCCTTATTCTTATATATTTTATGCTTTAGGGATGAAGGATGTTTTTCAAAAAGGGGGACTCTTTTCCTGTGAAGGTATCTGGTTTGTGTTGCATTACACTAATTATCTATGTGAATTGCATTGGTGATAGATTAATTCTATAATAATAGTTGGATGCTATATATTTATCCCTATATGTCATTGATTGTGGTTACATGTGTGCAGAGCTGACTTAGTTTGAACAGAAAAAGGGTTAATAGTTGATTATGGTTCATACTGCAAATTTTGTTGTGTTGGCTATAGGCATTCTAGGTTTTCTTAATGGTTAAGCGTCATTTTTATTTTTTGTTTTGTTTTCCTGAGGACATGAACAAGTTATGTTGAGGGTGTTCATGTGCTACGAGTTTACAACTTTTACAACGCTTAAAGCTGGGAAAATAGCATGGACTTAGGTGCGTTTATTAGGATATGAGGTTCTTTTACTTTGTTTTTAGGGAAAATAGATGATTGGAGTTGAATTATGCAAAAGATGGAGAAAATGCACAAAAGAGGCTTAGTATGGATCTCAGTACGAGCCATACCATCCTGGTACAAGCCTTACTGAGAATCATAGAAAAGGACCAGGAGAAAATTATAAAGAAAGAGCAAGTTACGGCTCATGGTACGAGCCGTACCATGGCAGTTGTGAAAAGTTTCAGAAGAAATTTCACAAGCTAAGTATCCTAGTACGCGTGGCACTTATGAGTTGTGAAACCTACCTGACCCATACCAAGGAATTGTGGAAGAGACTAGAAGAATAGATGACTGGTAGAACTCAAGGTACAAGAAGGAGTTATGGATCGTGGAATGAAGGTACGAGTTTACCATGCCATTCGTAAAACATAGTAGAAGATGCCAGAAATTGCAAGACCAAGTCATGGGAAGATTCTACCACTCATAGGTTCTTAGTATGAGTCGTAACATGTCTCAACACTTAGACAGATTTAGCAAAAACCAGCCAGCATAATAGTCAAGGTACGACCCGTACAATCCTGTTACGGGTCATAGGTAAAGGTGGCGATAGTTTTTGGTAGTTTCCCTCTTTATTTATAGATGGTTCCATTATTTGTGTAAATACTTTTTAGTTTGACACTCAAATATCACTTCCCAGTACCGTTTATGTATCAGATGTTGGACAGGTTTGTCAGGTTATTCGGGATTTTACCAAATATCAATTGCACCTGAAGACCGAGAGAAGACTACATATACTTGTGCTTATGGGACATTTGTTTCTAGAAGCATACTATTCGGATTACGCAATGCGCCTGCAACATTCCTTAGGTGTATGATATAAATTTTTTTGATATGGTGGAAGACACCTTGGAGGTTTTAACGGAAAACTTCTTAGTCGTAGGTTACACTTTTGCAGATTGCTTAGCTTATCTTGGCAAGGCTTAGAGCGATGTAAAGAAGTGAATCTTGTGCTGAATTGGGAGAAATACCATTTCATGTTGAAAGAAGGAATTGTTCTAGATCACAAGACATTAAAAAAGGGAATCAAAGTGGACAGGGCAGAGATTGAGGTGATTGAGAAGTTGCCTCTACCAATCTCGGTGAGGTAGTAAGAAGCTTTCTAGGTCATATAGGGTTTTATTGAAGTTTCATAAAAGTCTTCTCAAAGATAGAAAATCCATTGTGTAATCTGTTAGAGAAAAATACTAAATTTGTGTTCAATTAAGAGTGTGTGAAAGCTTTTGAAAACCTTAAAGAAAGGTTGGTGGTTTCCCCAATAATTATTGCACCAGATTGGTCACAACCATCTGAGGTGATATGTGATGCAAGTAGAGTTGCACTTGGGGTTTTGTTGGGGCAGAAGAAAGGAAACATTTTCCACCCCATTTATTATGCTAGTAAAGCATTGAATGGGGCACAACATAACTACATAGTCACTGAGCAGGAGTTGTTGGCAATGATGTATGCCTTCAAAAAACTTAGGGCATACTTGTTTGGTACCAGAGTTATTTTGATACTGTTCATGCTGGCCTGAGATATCTCATGGCAACGAAGGATGCAAAACCAAGGTTGATAAGATGGGTACTTCTATTGCAGGAGTTTAACTTTGAAGTATAGGACCATAAATGGTGTGAAAATCAAGTAGCAGATCACTTACTAGACTTGAAGATGAGGTAATGGTAGCAAATGATGAGGAGATTGATGACTCATTCCATGATGAACAGGTATTAGTACAACAGACGATCTTATTCCATGGTTTGCTGACTTTTCCAACTATATTATCAGTGATATGATGCTGGAAGACTTGACTTTCCATCAGCAAAAGAAATTCCTTCAAGATGTAAACAAATATTTTTGGGATGAGTACTGAGTATGTGCAGACAACTTAATAAGGAGATGTGTTCCAGAAGTAGAAATGTTGAGCGTTCTAGAGGCATGCCATTCATCTCCTATTGGAGGACACCATGGTGTTGCTCAAACAGCTTAGAAAATCATACAATGCAGGTACCACTGGCCCATAATACACTAGGATGCACATGATTATCTGAAGGCATGTGATCAATGCCAAAGACAGGGAGCTATATTTAGAAGGCATGAATCATTTATGTCCCCTGTCCTGGAAGTAGATTTTGTTCAATCTATGGAGCATAGACTTTGTGGGTTAATTTATGAGCTTGTATGGCCAGAAGTACATTTTAGTGGAAGTAGATTATGTATCAAAATGGGTAGAAGTTGTGGCATTGGCAAAAAATGATGGCAAACGTATTGCAGCTTTCTTGAAGAGGAACATTTTCTCAAGCTTTGGTACACCAAGAGCTATTATCAGTGATAGGGGTCCAACTTTTGTAGCAAAGTTTTCATTGCTTTTTTGGCGAAGTATGGAGTTAAGAAGCATAAAGTGGATACTCCCTATCATCCGCAGTCAAGTTGGAAAGCTGTCAAACTAGGACATTAAAACCATCCTAGCCAAGACAGTGAATGCTAACCGAAAAAACTGGGCTCAAAAACTTAATGATGCATTATGGGCATACAAAATGACAGTCAAAATTCCCATTGGGATGTCCCCATACCAGTTAGTGTACGAGAAAGCTTGTCATCTTGCTATTGAGCTTTGAGCATAAAGATCTGTGGGGACTCAAGAAGCTCAACTTAAGTTGGTGCGATGCTGCATATTTGAGGTTGGATTAGATATCTTCATCCTTAATAATTTATTGGAGTATGAATATGGGTTTTGACTATCTCTAGCTCAAACCAAAGCATCACACACCAAATTCCTCACTATTGAATCCTCGCCCAAATCTCACTTCTTTCTTTCAAGCAAAAGAAGGATAAGAAAGCTAAATCAATGTTTGCAACCAATAATTATTGAATTAAAACTTTTGGAAAACAATAGATCCTTGCTTACTAATCACATCTAAGAACAATTTATCAATACCCAACCAAATCTAAGCAACCATCATGCACACACACCCCTAGCAAGAAATGTACCTAATCATAAAGAGAGAGAAATTATACCCATAATGAATTTCTACATATTTATCATGTTAAGTAATGAATTTCAAGCTTAAGGTCTGCAACGTTGGTGTTCTTGTCCAATGACTCTACTCTCTATCTCTATGAACTTCTGTTTACAAAATTAATATGGGATAACGCGTGAAAGTACCATGGGGTCAAAATCTGAAAGTTTCATTTTGTGTAGTTTCCAAAAATTGCCCTTGGAGGCTTCTCAGTTACATTTGTGCCAAAACTGATAGATTTTTCCCTGGCTCACAGATCCTTCAACAAGCTGAGGCAATGTTCTTTGTAGGTCATCTGTTTTGGCACCTGCATTCTACCGATGCAAATCTGTGTCTTGCAGGTCTAGTTTAGCACATCCTCTGGTGTTATCTTTGTGGGACCTGCATTTCATCGGTGCCCATATGCAGCACACATGTCCTTTTTGCTTCTAGTAGATGTTTTAATTTCAATTCATCTATTTTCTTTGTCTAAGTTAAATATCTGCACAAAAAAAGAGAAAAGGGCAAAAAACCTTCTCAATTGATGTGAAAACAAAGCAATAGCTCATGTTTAAAAGCCAAATGAGTTGGTGAAATACAACCTCATTACCTTGCACTGTTGGAGCAGCTGGCTCTCTAGCCCTTGGTGGCATGTAAGCCTCGTTCCTGTCATACATTGGGCCATCTAAATTTCTCCATGCACCCTTCATATTTATCTCTAAAACCTGACCTATCATAATTGTTATTACCATAATAGTTCCGACCTTGATTTCCCTTGCCCTTGATGCAAAGTCTTTGTTAGACCCTTGGGTGTTGGCCTGAAAATCCCCCAGTTGGTTGTTGATGAAATTAGCCTCCTCTTCTAGTTTTGGGTAATAATTGTCATACCTAAGGAGGTTCTCTTAAACGTTAACTTCTTTCACCTTTTGTCTATTCATAATCATCAAGTTCTTGGTGATCAAGTCCAGTTGAGATGGGCCATATACTGGTTGCATTCTTCCTCTTTCTTTTGTTATTCTACTGCTCTACTGATATTCCATTGGAATAGTTTATTGCAGTAACTTCAGATTATCTGGTGTACCATGCCCGATTTGTCTTTGTCATTTTATCAAGTATTTCACTGGCCTCTGCAAAAGTATGCACCTTCATAGACTCATCTGCATCCCATCTGCTACAGCATTATTGGGGGTGCTCAGTTACTTGTAAAAGGTTAACAGAAGAACTTCCTCTAGTTGTGATTTTGACACTATTTCGTAATTTTTTAAATCTAAACCATGCCTTATGCAAGGTTTCTCCTAGTTGATGTCTAAAGTTTTTAAATCTCATCCGTCAGTTGAATCATTTGTGAGGGTGGGAAAACACTCTCTACAAATGTTGTAGTCAGCTCTTCCTAGGTGGTAATAGACTTATCAAGAAGCTTCTTTAGCCATATTGTGGCTTCCCCTATAAGGGAGAAAGGAAATAACCTGAGCTTGATAGCCTCTTGCGTCACCCCTGGCAGTTTGTATTTGTTGTGTATTCCAATGGAATTTACCAAGTGTTGGTTTGGATCTTCTCCGGATGAACTATTGAACAAACCATTCACGCTCAGCAATTGCCTCATTGTTCTTGTAATATTGAACATAACATTAGCTGGCAGTGGGGATGAAACGATGGCTCCCGTGTAACCAACGTCTTCTAGATCAAACTCCCCCTCGAAAAGCACTTTTTGTACAACATTTCACCCTCGGTGGGGTGGGTTTTTTTTTCTTTCTGCTAGAGCCGCAGCCAATTCTGCGGCCCCAGCCCTCCTAGATGCTTCAACTAATTTGAGCTTCCACCACTTGTCGCACATCTTCTGCTTGCTGTGTATTTGTCAACTCCTCTTCTAGAGGGAGGTTAAGCTGCTACTTGGTTTCCCATTTTTACTATAACAAACCAAAAACAAAAACAAACAAACAAAATCATGAAATAAAGACTATAAGAAGAATTTAAACACTACTTAACTATTTCTGAGCCATACTCCCCGACAACAACGCTAAAATTTGATCATGCTCAAGTTACACCTCAAAATGAAGTACAAAGCAGCTGCTGGCAAATATAGTATCCCAACTAGATTAAGGCCGATCTGGTAGGTAATTGGTGAGAAATAATAGTTTAACATTGAGTAATTCGACCAATAGTCATTATTTCAGAGGACGATTGCAATAAAACTAAGTAATTCGAGCTATGATTTTGTTTGTAAAAAATATATGAGAAGAAACTAGCACTGGGTTCCCCATTATTTCATAACATAGTAGGCTTCTTTTATTAGTGATCTATCCTGATGAATTTTATGCAAGACTGACGATTATGATCACTAACATCTCTCGACCTACATAGATGAATTTCACTCTAAATCCTCTTGGACTTTAGGTGTTCATCTTTTTCCGTGGTCATATGTCTTGGAATGACTATCCTCGGTTAGTGGTCAAGTTGATTAGATAAGGCTTGGTCGCCTCAAATTTCCATTATTATTCTCTTTTTTGATCTTCAACCTCTTTGATCAAGCAAGTTGATGATACATGCATATTTCAACGTTTTCAACCGCTAAAACTAATTCAAATAAAGAGAATAACAATGCACTTAATTTCACCATTCAAGAATCACTATTATGTTTGCCTACATCTGTTAGTCCATCATGATTCTCACAACCCTACCTAAAGAATTTAGCCTCTCATGTTAGAAGAAATAATAACATAATATATAAGAAGTCAAGATGATCACTTACAATAATATGAAATTGTTTGAAAAATCTTTAAATGCTAAATAGAAACACAAAAACTTGATATTTCTCTCAAAAATGGTTTGGAATAATGTATTCTACACTAGCAATATGTCGTCAGTCAGTGTGAATTTTTCGGTAAGGACTAAAACTAAACATCATCTGGGTATTTATACTTGTAGAACTAGTTTACATCTCTCCTACTTTGATTGAGATTTGACTTTGCAGGACCTTGGCTGGATTACTGTTCCTGCCATTGCGAGGCCCATTGTGACAGTCAGGCTCCACAACGTAGGGCTTCTTGCTATATCTCTACTCTGCGATGTGGAACTTGGCAAGGTGGAATACCTTACGCGAAACGGAGCTTCATGCGCTACAATGCCTTTGTGATGCCATCCTCTATTTAAGCCTTTGATCATGCCTTTTTCAAGTTGATTTTAGCAACAATTTCTTCTTAAGTCCAAAGGTATCAAAATCTGCCACTTTTCATCCTGCAAACATCTAATCATGTGTGTTATCTCTTTTTCACAAATATCATATAAAATCGAGGCAATCACATATTACTTGTTCTCAAAACATAGTTAGCTATTGGTAAAAATATGGTAATTATACGCAGAAATATGCCCAGTATTAGAGACATGGGGGGTTTTGTCTGTTTCTTTCTACCAGAACGACAGCCAATTGTATGGCTTAAACCCTTCTGACTTCCTCAGCTAATAGGCTTCCTCCACTTGACACACAACATCAGCCTTCTATAGTTATGTATACTCTTCCCCTAGTGGGAGGTTAAGCTGCGCTATAGGGTTTTCCATATTTACTCTGACAAACCAAAAACAACAAAAACGGTAAATTGCTAAACAAAGATTATAGGAAGAATTTAAACAGTAATGAGCTATTTCTAAATCTATTTCCTGTCAACAATGCTAAAATGTGATCACGCCTAAATTACACCTCACTATAAAGTATAAGGTCGTAGCATAAAATATAGCGACCCAACAAAGTTGGGGTCAAATCCCATAGGAAACAGGTAAGAAATGGCACATTAACAGTGCATATTCAACAGGTAGTCAAAATTATGAAGAAGGGTCACAATAAAAAGAAGTAACTTAAACTATGATTTCATTTATATCAATATATGAGAAGAAACTAGGACTATGTTCTCCATAATTTCATAGCATAGTAGGCTTATTTATTGGTGATTTATCCTAATGAATTTCATCTAAGACTGGTCATTATGTTCATCTAACTTCTCTTGACCTACAAAGGTGTATTTATCTTTAAATCATCTTAGACTTTACATGTTCATATCTTTCCCTAGTCAGAAGTCTTGGACTGACTATTCTCGATTAGAGCTCAATTTAATTAGATGAGGGTTGGTAGCCTCAAATTTTCATTATAATTCTCATTTTGTAACTTCAACCTCTTTAGTCAAGCAATTTGATGATACAGACATGTTTCAGTATTTGCAACCACTAAAACTAATTAAAATAAAGAGAATAACAATACAATCAATTTCACTATTCAAGAATCACTATAATGTTTGCCTACTTCCGTTAATTCGTCATGGTTCTCACAGCACTAGCTAAGTAATTTAGATACTAATATTTGAAGAAAAAATAACAGAATATATATAACAAATCATAATAATTACTTACGATAACATGAAATTGTTTTAAAAATCTTTAAATGATAAATAGAATCAGGAAAACTTGATGTTTCTCTCAACAATGGTCTGGAATAAGGTGTTCCACACATAGAATAATATGTTAACTATGTTTGAATCTATGTTAATTAATAATAAAAATGTCCAAGGGGTATTTGTAATAGAAGAATAAGTTTATATCTCTCCTTTTTTGTCTATAATTTGACTGTGCAAAAGCCTTGCCCGGATCACGCAGCCTGTGTGACGCGATGCCCATAGTGGAGGTAAGGCTCTACGATGCGGGGTACCAAATGGTGTATATGCTTCTCGATGTGGAGCTTGGTGCCTTGTACTGCCCTACGCGATGCTGGGCTTTATGCACTGCGCTGCATCATGAGATGCCACCCTCTGTTTTAACCTTTAATGTTGTCTTGTTCAAGTTTGGGTTAGTAACACTTGTTTCATAAGGCCAAATGAGCCAAAACTCATCACTTTTCATCATGCAAACATCCAATCATTTGTGTTAGCATTTTTTCATAAATATCACATAACACCAAGGAAATATCTAAGTATTGGCAAACTATGGTAACTAAATGCATAAATACACCCAACATCAGAGGATTGAAGTGTTTACGATAGAAAGTGTTGAGGGTCGACTGCATAAATGACATGATGAACGAGATTTGCAAGGCATGGTCTGGCCAGACAGCACGCTGGCCAGCATGTCACGCCAGTGGATTGGCGTGATGGCCAGCTTGCCATGTCGCCTGAACCACCGCATAAAGTAAGTATATATTATGTTGCCATGTAGTGTAGTTCATTCTATAAATTTTTGGCTTGGGAGCTATCTTCTTATAAACATAAATTCTCTTTGTTTCCAGCTTATAAACCAAGGGAACACCAATGTGGAACCATCAAGAAAATACACACCAAATCATAAGTTAAGTTAGCTAGTCTTTGGTGAGGGTGCAATGGGGTATTTGTACGTTGTTGTTGTTGTGTTTTGGAAGTGAAGCTGCTGCATTTTTGAAGAAATATTAAGCTATAAATTTCCTCCATATTAGTAGGACTCGAAGAAAATAATAGGGTAAGTGTTTGTATCTATTAAAATTCAAAAGATCTAGCTAAAACTAGAAGTTGAAGATGATATTGTGGTGCCGTTTTCAGATGTGTGGTTGTTGAGGTTGCTACTCATTTCAGAGGTTAGTTAAGATGTATTTGTATTGTGAACATACTTTATATTTGTGATATTTCATCACAAGAACAATTGGGTAAGTTCTCCTTTTCGTTCCCCTTTAGAAATTATGGAAATAAGCTCGTAAGAAAATGTTGAAATGTTGTTTTGCCTTATTGCTATGGATGCCTATTGTTGTAATGTTTTGGCTGGAAAGATTTGCTTAAAACAACCTTGTTACACAATTTTAATGTAAAGGGATTGAAGGAAGATAGACGTTGGTTGTTGGAGGAAAGAATCGACTAGAAAACTCATTAGAATAAGGTATATAAGGCGCCTGTTATGTCTTTATTTTCAAGCACATTCTTCATGCTGTTGATAAATACAACATTCTTATGTATCTATGCTCCTGTTGGTAGTGTGTTATAGTTCGGTCAATGTATTGAAGTTTCTTGATATTAAGCCTTAATTATTAAAGTATTGAAGCTTGTGAATGTGATGCAAAAAATGTAATCTACAGGCTTTTTGTCGAATGGTTGTTGTTATTGCTATGAATTTAGTTTGAAGACCCTCAACATGGGCACCGTTGATGAGTTGGTAAGGTACCAACTCATTAAGATTTTAAGCATGAGTTTTTGCTTTGTGTTCAAGTCATTTAGGAATGTTTTATTCCCACTCTCTTTGATTTTACATGTGTTGAACTTAAACATAGAAAGCAGAGGAATTGAACTAAAAAACAAAGTTCTAGAGGAAGAAGACATGCAGTGTGTGCTTGATATTAGGAAAAAGGGAGAACTTTATGAATATCAATTTTTTTAGAGAGTGAAACATAGAGAGAAGAGAGAGGCATTAGAGAGCTTCTAGCCACTAGAGGTAAACATTTGTCCTAACCTTACCCCTAACCTTCATGATAACCCGCAAGTCCTTAGAGATTTTTAGTGTAGCCAATCTACATTAGGGGCAAGATATATGAATGGCAAGCATAAAGGTTAATTTTTTTGCACTTGAATTTCCTTGAGAGAGTGAGCATATCTGCTTTATTCTATAATCCCTGCATGTGAAATGCATGACAAATGAAGGAGATTCTCCCTGTGTAAATGACATCGCTTCCTTGGAGTACATACTTAGATGTGTTTTAAATTGAAAGATGTTATTGGGAAAAGTGTGCATAGAACTTTAAGGCAAACTTTGAACGTTAATTATCAATGACTTGAGATGCTACTTAAGCTTGTTTTGATGAACTATGCCCCTTGTTTTAAATAAAAAAAAATATTTGTGCAATGTGCCAATTGTTTGTGGTCATCTCTTGAAGTATGTGTGGAACATGTTTGAGTCTCTTCTTTATGTTGAGTCTTAATTTTAGGATTGTGCTCCATTTTAGTGGTCCTTTGTGCATAGATCTTGTGATATGGCATGCTTAAGTCAATTTCTTAGTTGTGAGGAAATGCCTTTCTTGAGGACGAGCAATGGTTCAAGTTTGGAGGGTTTGATGAGTTGGTAATTTACCAAATCATTAAGCTTTTAATCATGAGCTTTTGCTTTGTTTTCAACTTATTTTGGAAGGTTTTATGCCCCTTCTCTTTTATGTTTTAGGCATTGAACTTAAGTAGGGAAAGTAGAGGAATTGAACTAAAAATAAAAGTGCTAGAGGAATAAGACATATGGTTCGCAGGTCGGCACCTGCAAAACGTAAGTGAGGTGCAAGATCACACTGGTCAAGATATGAAGAGCACCTATGAAATGTAGGTACATCCGCAGGATACACCCAGGATTCTTTGAACCAGAGCTCCGTTAGTCTTGCACCTCGCAGATGGGCACCTGCGAAATGCAGGAGCCCTGCAAGTGAGTCTGTGCTAAAACGGGTAAAATTATCCAGCGCTGGCATAAGAATATTTTGGAAGCTTCTCAAGGAAAAAGGGGAATCTGTGCACAAGAAAAGAGGAGCAGACTTTCCCTAATTTTTACGCACCTTCATATTAGGAAAAAGGAGAACTTTTTTAATATCAACTTTTTGTAAAGAGAGAAACATAAAGGGAAGTGAGAGCTCATCTTCTTCTTCAAATTATTAGGGTAAGAACCCATTATTGAAGAATACTTTGAAGCTTAATTTTACTACTCAATGATGAATGTAAATGAATCTTTTCTTGATATAATCTTCTTATCCCCATTCATGAGTAGCTAATTAGATCACTAGGATTATGTGTTTGATAGGGGTTTATAATGGGTTGGGTATTATTGTTTTGATCATAAAATCACCTGTTGTGCATGAATCTAATGTTTTCTCTAAGTTTTAATTGAAATATTTAAGGTTGAAAACATAAATTGTGTTTACTTATCTTGCGTTTGCTTTAAAAAGGGAAGTAGGATATAGGCGAGGAGGCGTTAGTGTGGACCTGAGTTATAAAAGTGTGGGGATAGGCTAGAGATAGCCAAGACCCATTTTCATAACTCATTCAAGGGTTAAGACTAGAAATAGCTTAAGTTCTTCTCCAAGCCATTATGGGTAATTTGCTATGTGACCTTGGGGTTTGAAAGAATCCAAGTAAAATGTACCCAAGTGGTTGAAAAACACTAGGTGCAATTAATCCATGGCTATTCATGGTTGTAGTTGGTTCTTGAGACTTAGCAATTAACTCCAATTATATCAATGGCCCATCAATAGCATATCCCTATTACTTGCTCTCATTGTTGCTTCAATTCGCATTACGCTATTTTTATATTGCTTTTAAAATCTAGTGATCTTATTTTCCCCCAAATATTTACTTTATTAATTGTGATGCAAGGATGCTAGTTAGTTTAGATTGATTTAAAACTTTAGTAGAAACCACTCCCCATTCCTTCTGGATTTCACCCCGACTCCTAGTTGGGTAAATTATATTGGATATGACCGATATACTCTCTCATTTGAAAAGTGGATTTGGATGTTATCAATTTTTGCACTGCTGTCGGGAAATAGAATTGATAGCCTAGAGTTGTTTGTTAATTTGAACAAATGAGAGAATCTTGTGCGAATTTATATTAGCTGTTGTTTTCGCTACTTGTTTAGGTTGAACTTAATGAGCCAAGATTCTCAATTAGGTTCAGCGGACAGCCACATGGACCAAGATGATGACGAGGCAATGTTGCCTGATATAGCTGGTGCTATTCGCCTACCACCTATGGTAGGAAATGTTGTTTTCCATGTGACATGAACTATTCTACACTTGCGGCAAATGAAGGGGTTATTTGGAGGGAAACCAAGTGAAGATGCTAATAGAGACCTTTGTAGTTTCCTTGAAATTTGCCAACCCTTTAATATTATCAACATTAGCCAAGTGTCAATTCGGCTGAGACTTTTCCCTTTCCCATTAATGGGGGAAGCCACTATTTTGCTAAAAGAGTTGCCCCCAAGGTCAACACTTCATGGCAGGAGCTAACAGAGGCCTTCTTGGAAAAATTCTTCCCTACCTCAAGAATGCTTCGATTGAGGGAGGAAATTACCAATTTTAGATAACTTGCAGGAGAGCCCCTACATGAGTTTTGGCTCCGCTTCAAAAAGAAGGTTGTGAAATGGCCCAACCATGGTTTTCCAGATTGAGTTCTACTCGAAAGATTTTATCGTTCCCTGGAATGGATCAACAAGTCGATGACCAATAACCTTACTAGTGGGTCTCTTATGGACCAAACATTTGGATTGGCCAAGGCTCTCCTTGATCGTATGACCAAAGCAAATAGAGCATGGCATATTAGGGATATCGAGGTGTCCTCAAGTGGTGCCATTCCCAACCTTGTGACTGCGGAGATGAGAATGCGTCATGAGGAAAGAGATGCAACCTTGGCAATGATGATGAACAACCTTGAAGTAATGACTAAGCATATTATGGGGGCCGGATCAAAGAATGCGAATGTTGTAGGGACACAAAGGCATGGTCAATATGAAGGAAATGGTTCACCTCTTAGATATGAGGAATGTCAATACATGGCCAGTCAAACAAGAGGTTCCCATTAAGGATACCAAGGTGTAAACCAAGGCCCTTGGTGCGCTTATGACGAGAATCAAGGTTAGAGGAATCATGAATATCAAGGTTGGAATGATAGAAATGATCGATGGGGGAACCGAGACAAAAATCAGGAGAGGTATCATAGAAGCTCAAATCCATATGTACCTCCTCCTAAAGTGGATGTGACCCAAATGCAACCAGGAGTATGTGATGATGGCAATTCAAAAATTGAAGAGATGTTGGCTAGGGTATTGAAAAGAGTAGAGACTACCGACAGTGGAGTAAAGGAATTAAAAAGGGAGGTGTCTAACCTTGCCCAAAATGTGAGCTTCCATTCAGCCTCTATCAAGTATCTAGAGGCTCAAATGAACCATATCTCTACCAAGATAAACCCCCAGATGAAAGGAACCCTCTTGAGTAACACAGTGCCCAATTTGAAGATGTAATACCCCGAAGGTTTCTAATACTAGATGAGAGAAATGGAAATGAGTTCAGTAGAAAATCTACATTTTTCCTCTATACGACTCAACCTACGAGTGGTAGGTTTGTAGTACGAGTCATACGAAGACTCATGGATCAAGTTAGAGATTTTTGATCCCCAAACCATGAGTCCGCACTACGAGTTGTAGTATGTGGGTACCACTTGTGATCAGGAGTTGTAGATAGTCTTCCGGACTATCAGTGATTGATGGTACAATTAATTATATGACTAGTACAAATGTGTTATAGATCATACTAAGATTTTTGGAAATATTCAGAGAGTTGAAGGTTTTGTACTTGGTCAGTACGGGAGGATACCATGAGTCTTAAGAGAATTGTATGACTCCTGGTACAATTGGTGACAACTAGAAGATTACTGTTTCCTGTGAATTCATTGAGGGTATTTTCGCAAATCCTAAGCCCTAAAGTACATCGTGTTAAGCCGTGAAAGGAGTGTATTAAGGAAGTTTAACCTATTCTAATTCATTCAACTCCCATGCATGCAAGTTGAGACGGTTCCATTGAAGATCAAGCTTAGCAATCCTCCTATTCTCCTCCAAATATCTTGGGGTTTCTGAGTCAATATAAGAATTAGATCACCCAAGTATGTAGGGCCATGAACATGAGTTTTCTTTCACTCTCATGCCCAAATTTCTCCTCAAGTGCATGAATTCAAGTGTATGATCATATGGGGTTTTATCCCAACTTTTATGAATTTCTAGATAATCTATTTATGAGTAAACTCCCTTCATCTTTCAAAGAATATTTTAAGATCTATGGGCAAATTGTATATTTATTTTTTTATTATTAATTTATGATTTTAAATTTTAGACAATGGCCCAATTGCGCAAGCTTTATGAAAAGTCAAATTTATGATTCTATTATGATTGTGGTTCTTTTAAGCCCTAACTTTGATTTATGATTTCCTACAAGTACTCTTCATGAATTTTTGAATCTCAAGTATGATGATTTCTCAAGCATGTATGTTCTTCATGATTTTTAAATTTATGATTTTAGCAGACTCACGGGTCCTTATTTCATGGCTAATCATGTTTTACATGTATGATCAAGTATGTTATGATTTAACTAGCTGTCACGCCCTGCCTTGGGAGGCATGACTGGCACCTGGTGCCCTACTAGGACCTGGACTGCTAGACTAGTTAAGCCTGAGCACTTCTGGTGCCAGGCTGGCTTTAACTCTGGATTCAAGGAAATGACGGGCTATATAACGGTTGTAAATACATCCTCCGGCCGACTAGTCCTATAGCCACCTGTAAGACAACTATAGCTAACCAGAACAACAGAAGTTCAAAGGAACCTATGCGGGCCGACAAGGCCACCATGCTGTCTAGTTACTTCTGAATCAAGAAAAAAGGTGCTAAACTAGTACGTGACCGACAAGGTCACCACTACCAACTGAAAAATGCCCCACACGGCCATCATAAACAAACTAAAACATACACATGGCCTCACACAACTGGTACAGCTAACCACAGGGAATATACAATCTGCAAGCCTCTAAGAATACTGATAAAATAGTCGGGACAAGGCCCCAGCCTACCCATACTGTACAACAAAATAAAAGAAATAAACCTCTAGCTATCTAGCTCCAGATGACCGGAGCTGATGACTCTATGTGCTGGCTAGAATTACGAGGGATTGGCCCCTCGTCTATGAGTACCTACAGGCAAGTAATGCAGCGCCCCCAAACGGGCGTCAGTACTACTGGTACCGAGTATGCAAAGAAAAACTAAACATAACTGAAGATAAACAGTAATACTGACTAGATAGTTACTGAAATGACAAGGGATAGCTAAAACTGTCTGGAATAGCAGAATTTGTACTGAGCTTAACTATACTGGAAGGAAGATAAGACTCATACCTGTCGATGTGGCGTCCTGTTAACTATCCATTTAATAAGTAACATGTATATATATTTTGTAAGTAACATATATATATATATATATATATATATATATATATATATATATATATATATAGCATACAGTAACCTATACCGGCCACCATAAGCCGGAAGGTGCCAATCAACATGCAATCTATATACCCCTACCCGGGTCAAACCATCGAAAAGTAAATTCACTCCACTAACCTAATAATCACGAGCACCCTGTCGGCCCCCTGGGTATGCATCTTGGGCTCTCTGGGCCCCTGACTATAACTATATCTGAGTCTGGAGGACTCCTGTAACTATAATATGAGATCTGTATCTATAATCTGTAATTTGTACCCTGGGTGCAAGCGCTCGACAGGGTATACTGTAATGCTGATCAGCCTGATATGGGGAATGCTCCATCCCATCTTCATCCTACTGCAGATGGCATGCCACTCCTTGGAGTGACGTATCCTCACCCTTGGGCGCGCGAGTCGACACAACTGTTAACTCTAGGGTGGCAAGGAAGCTCTAAGGGTGCCCATATATCACAAACAAGTCTTAACAAGCAACAGTAATCACATATAACATGTTTATTAAATCTGAAAATACTATCCATGTTCTGATATTCTATTCTTATTCTTTGACTGGATTAAACTGAATCTGGTACTGAGTCTGAAATGATATCCCACTGTTTAACACTGATTTACTGACTTTATTCTGAATATGACATAATAACGCAAACATACTTAATACTCTTCTTCTGGAACTTCCTTTTGGAATTTATTCTATTTTACTATACTAGGATTATAACTTGTTGAAGAAACTAGCTTTACATACCTTAGTTGTCGGCTTTCCCGCTAACTGGTGTAACTCGTTCAATATTCAACTATTTCTTCCAACTGTATTCACATTTATAGAAATTAGAACTAAATTCATCAATATTCTTAAAGAAAATACTATTTTGAATATATATATATACCCCAAACTTTAAATTATCAAAAAATAGCCGACACTTGCTATTTCTCGGAAGTCCGGAAGGGAGAAATACTCACTTTAGGGCTAAGAGTATATTTACATTAATTTGGAGCAATTCCACCTACCTTAGTTCAGTAGGACGATGATTCACTGGCCGAATTTCACGAAACTAACTCAGCAGAAATGCTCTCTGCAGTTTTATACTTCAGTATCTAGGGTTAATTTGAGTTTGGATCGCGTTTGACGGCGTAACGGATGAATTTTGTATTGAAACCTCGTTCCTCTCTGTTCTCTGTTCGTTTCTGGAAATTAAAAGGAGATAAATGATTAAAAATCGAAGTGGGAGGCCTTTTATACTTAGTCCTAAACAGAGCCTCCATGACACGCCAGTCATCGCGGAGGCCCCCCCTCCCTGACATGCTACCATCGTGGAGGGGTTCTGCCTGGCTCTCTCTTGCGACCCTCCGACTTGGCGCTTGTCCGGTCCTCCCTGGGCCCTTCTCTCACACGTATGACATTCTAAAACTCTTAACCAACATGCGTATAGGCCATATACATGTCAAGAATTTACAGGGTGTAACACTAGCCATGAACTTTATGTATGATTTTCGCGATTATTATATGAGACTTCATGTACATATTTTTAGGAGCAGTATCTAGCACCGTGTAGGCCTGGTGTTCAGGCAAATTCCATGGTCTCAGAACTACGCGCCAACATAGGTTTACATTTATGGACTCTAGTAGGATCGCTGGACTCTAGGTGGGTTCCATTAGTGATATCACGCTATGTACGTCCCTTGCCTAGAAAGTCTGGCACAGCTCCACCCACTAGAGTGATATAGTTGGGGCATCATGTAAGCTCTATAATGATTGTGTCAGCTAAGACGAGTTCTCCCATTGTTCCTTATGGTTTATGCATGATCATGATTATGATACTTTGGCTCAAGTTATGTTCTTACAAGGTATCTCTTATGATTACGATTGCGACTAGTTTATGAATGGTTTTGAAAACCCTGAGCCCTAATGTTTATGTTATTACTATCACTTCATGTTTGAAATGCCCTACTCTAATGAACTTTTATGTATTTTATTATCCATTTTTAGTTACCTTGCATACTAAGTATATTCAATGTACTGGACGCATACTCTATACTATATCATTTCATAATACAGGTCTGAGAGATCAGGCTCAGTCGCACCATTAGTCCTACTTCTGTATCAGTTTTACTAGCCCGTGTTGGTGAGTTCTCATCTTCCAAGGACACTCAGTTTAGTTTGTTATTTTATTATTTTAGTTACAGATTTTTATCAAGCTAGTTTGGGATGTCGTCCCATCAGTTTATTAGTTATATTAGAGGCTTTTCAGATAATGTGTATAAACTCAACTTGTCAGTGTTAACTCAATTTATGATTATTATGTGCGTAGACTTCTGCTTATTCATGTTTATTTTATCAGTTTTAGCTAATGTATTCTCTTTAGCGGCTATGTTAGATCCATGGATTAATTTGGAGCCATTCGTGGTTCTAGATCCTGTGTCTCGGTCTGGGGTCTCAGCTCATGTTGTGACAAACATAGTATCAGAGCATTAGGATTTGAAATGTCCTAGGGTATCTGAAAGCCGCATTAAGTAGAGTCTATTTCATTGGTGTGAAGCGCGTCAAACTTATGATGAAGAGGCTACAAAATATTTTAGGAAATTTCCTCTCTTTCATGATCTTTGTCGTGCGATAAAGTATCTCTCTGTCCTTCTAACTCGTACTATACACATTTAATGAATCATGCCTCCACACCTATAAATGGAAGAAGGAACTGGAATGAAAATTTCCATGAGAATGGAAACGGGCCTGAGAATCTACAAGCCCCGCCAGCACCAGAAGGTCCTTTGTCCGAGCAGGTCTCTCATGCCAAGTTTAGGCAGCTTTTAAGTTGTTGGCTCAAGCCTTTACTGCTTAGGTCATTCAACAAGTAGTGGCTCATGTTCCCCAGAATGGGAATGCAGCGGTAGCTCGAGTTAGGGTTTTGCTCAGGATGAATACTTCTGAGTTTCTTAGGTTGAGAGTGGATGAGGACCAACATAAGTTTCAGTAAGAGATTTAGAAGATCACCCAAATTATGGGGTTGATGGGAGAACAGAGCGCAAACATAGCCTCTTACATGTTGAAGGGGGTTGCTTATATTTGGTGCTGGTAGTGGAAGGATGGTAGAGTAGGGGCATAGTACCCATTAGCTGGGAGGAGTTCGTGATAGCCTTCTTAGACAGATTCTTCCCTAGGGAGTTGAGGGAGGCAAACGCGGTAGCGTTCATCCATTTGAGGCAACATGATATGACTATCTAAGAGTACACAGTGGAGTTCACCCAGCTGTCCAAATATATGCCGGTGGCAGATCAGAGAGCTCGCATGTACAGGTTGGTGTATGGGGTGTCAGATGCATTAGTCAAGGAATGTAGGAAAGAAATGTTGAACATCTATCTTGATTTATCTCGATTGATGATATATGCCTAAAAGATTGAGGCGGATTAGATAAGGGAAAAGGAGAGGTAGGCCAAGGGAGCTAGGACAGGCACCTTTGGATTATTCCAGCAGAGGTCTAATGGCGAACATCATCAGTAGTCCCACTAGAGGTCATCGGCCCCAGCACCGTGGTGATCCGCTGTCCCATCTAGACTTCGGGGTGATCAGAGGAACAAGGCATCAATTTCAAGGGGACTGAGGAACACACTGGTAAAGTGCACCTTTCCAATCTACAACAAATATGGTAAGAACCACCTAGGAGAGTGCTTAGTCAGATAAGATATTTGATTTGGGTGTGGGAAACTCAGGCACATGCACAGGGACTGTCCTTTGGTTAGACAAGGCGATAACTGAGCTCATGCCCGGACTACCAATTCATCAGCAACTCCAGCAGCACGTCCTTTGCAGCAGGGTGCATCCAGTAGTGCTGGTGGTGGATAGTGTTAGGACAAGTTTTATGCCCTCTCATCAAATTAGGAGCAAGAGGTTTCTCTAGATATAGTCACTAGTATGTTGATGAGTTGGAAATTTACCGATTCATTAGGCTCCTAAGAATGATTTGGAAATTTACCAACTCAACCTGCAGTTGTTTGTTGGGCAGCGGCTAAACACCCATTGAACTATTGGTGGCCACTGCTTGTGGCTATTTTGGGTTGGCGGACAGCCGGTGCTCCATGGATTGGCACCAGCGAAAAGCTGATGCTTTACAGGTGAGACCATCTAATGATGGGTAAAAAGGTCAAGAAATGTCTCCAAAGTATCACCATTGTTACTGACCTTAAGATTGAACTTAATTAATTAATATGATGAATATGGAGAAATTCCTTACGGGTATAACTTCTCTCTCTTTATTTATGAGTAGCTAAATTTCTTTCTTTGAGTATGTGTGCATGTCGGGTGTTTAAATTGGATTTGGTGTTGATGAATTATTCTTATATGTGAGTAGTAAGCATGGATCTCTTATTTCCTCCTAGTTTTAATTCAATAATTGATGGTTGAAAATATTGATTTATCTTTCTTATCTTTCTGTTTCTTGAACAAGAGAAGTGACATCTGGGTGAGCATTCATACTCCATCAAAGGGTGAATCCTAATCCTTCCTCAAGATTTGTTGACCTAAAGGGCATTTGGGGAAAGTTGTACACAAGAAAGTACATATATTTACATAGCTTTCATTGTACACCATTCATTGAATCAACAATTCATTCATCTAGACTTCATCTTTTTCATAGAATTTTAGGGGAGAATCCTCTCACCATAGAATTTTAGAGCTAGATAGTGCCTTTCTTTTTCTTTTTCTTTAACCAACTTTGGGGTAATTCCACCATTGTTATAAGAGCTTGTGAAGAAAAATTCGAAGATAATGTGATGAATGTGAATCCTCTTGGTATCTTCTCTCAACTTTTAAATATGCTTGACTAATTTTCTACCTAGAGGTATATTCATGGTGGGTTTATTAATTTGAGTGGGTTATTATAATTGCTAAAATTGATGGTTTGCAAACATAAAATTGTGCTTTACTTTTCATGCTTTTGCTTGAGAGAGAATGTTGAGAATTGGATGAGAAGATAATAATGAGGAATTGGAGTGTTTGTGTGTGGGATTAAGCTAGAGATAGTTAAAACTCACATTTTCACTACATTAATGGTCAGGCTAGAAATAACTAGTTCTTCCTCAAGCTTGTGTGGTTGATCACTTGAATTGGTTTTTTGGGTTTGAAAGAACCTAAGAGATAAACATTCTTATTGTTAAAAAACAAGAGAATGTGAATTATCCATTGAAATTATCCATTGCTATCTATGCTAATTATGAGTCTAAGACATTGAAAAATTTTCGATTTAGTTGTGATCTCATCTGTAGAATGCCCCTAGCCATATCACTTGTGATCGCTTCAATTGGAATTCCCCCCAATTAGTCTTAGTTTAGAATTAGATAGTTATTTCCCTTTAATTTCCACAATTTTACTTTTTAAAAGGTTGAAAAACTATGTATTCTAGTTTGAGTTAGTTTATAACTCTTGAATTATCAAATCAATTCTCTATGGGTTTCGACATCCTTCAGGATATTTGTTTCGATACAGCGACCGTTTACACTCATTCATAAAAGAAAAGTGTATCTTTGACATTATCAAAAATGGCATGAAGTTTAAGTAACCCACTCGTTAAGTGATGCACGATATGGCCCTATGATAAATTCAGTGACGACATTCTTAAGGGCAAATCGTCATTACTTGCAAGTAATCATGTTTTTTAGATAGTAGTATTTGAATTAACTCTTAGGGTTTTGTAACACTCTGAAGGTTTCTAAGATCAGACCCCAGAATTAAAGAAAGAATTAAGTTGGAAGAGGAAAATTTTCCTCAGAACGAGTCGTAGTATGACCCATTAGGTAACCCTACGAGTCGTGGTAAGACTCGTGACAAGCAGATGGTGAATGATCCTTCCTAGAGCTCAGGGGTAACGACTCACATCATTACTCATGAAGTACGGTAACGAGTTATGGAGTCCATCATTACGAGCAGCAGTTCAGTGAGTTGGGGTCGAGTTTTCAGTGGACCACGAGGGAATCAGAGAACTAGGTTTATAGTGTCCTAGGATGTTTGAAAGCCGTGTCAAGTAGAGTCCTTTTCACGGGTGTTAAGCATGCCATACTTATGAGACAGAGGCTACAAGGCGTTTTTAGGAAAATTCCCTTCTTTCACTATTCTTATCGTGAGATAGAGTGCAAGCTCTAAGGTTTCTCTTCTAATTCGTGCATTTTGCATTCATAGAGAATGCCTTCCAAAAGTGATAGAAGAAGAGGAAACAGTAACGAGAATCCACTAGCCCCACCAGCTTCAGTACACCCCCTTAGTGGGCATGTGATGGATGTGGAGCTCGAGGCTTCCCTTAAAGTATTAATACGGGCCACGACAACTCAAGTTAACCAGTAGGCAATCATACATGCAAATCCTACTGAAGAGATAATAGCGACCATGGTTCGAAACTACATAAAAAGGAATCCATCTGAGTTTTATGGTACGAAAGCAGATAGAAGGATCAAGGGAGAAGTAAAGGGGAGAAAGAGAGAAAAGACAAGGGACATAATGTTTTCCCCACAGAGGATGAGTGGTAGACCTTGTTTTTAGTCTCGTTGGAGATCATCAGCCCCAACACCATCGATAGCAGTGGTCCTAACAAACCCTAAGTAAGGTAGATTACATACCCAGCTTGCAAGAATTGTGGGAAGAACCATTTGGAAAAATGCATGGCTGGCTCAGGCGGTTGCTTTTGGTGCGGCATGTCAGGACATAGACGCAGAGATTTTCCCACAGCCTAAAGGGGTGAAGGTAGAGCCTTGACTATCTCTTCTGCAACCCTGTCAGGTCACCGAGCTTGCGAGAAATGTGGAAGGAGTCACCTCGAAAACTGTTTGCTCAGTAAGTAAGGATGTTTTGGATGTGGTCTGTTGGGCCATAGAATAAAGAATTGCCCTATAGCTAAACATGGGAAAACTCAATCCAACATCCCCACAACTCCGGCAGCTTGCCTATCTCAGTAGGGCACAACATTTAGTACAGGTGGCAGAAATCTCCGGGTATAGTAGCAAGTATGTTATGAATTTCTCATGCAAATCCTTGCATGTTGTTAGGCTCAATAGCCACAATATAAAGCATGAAGTTCCTTTAGAACGCCAGTATGAGTGTTATCCCATGGCCGATATGAAATGGTTATAAGTATGAAGCCCGTATTGATAGCTTTCTTGGCGAATGATAACTGAAGAGTTAGTGCTATTAACCTAGACCTAAGAAAGGATCTAAGAACTGGAGAATGGTTACTTTAAACTAAGGGCGATATTATAAGTTAAGAAGGCCAAGTCAAGCCCTATGTGTTTTAGTAGAAGGGATCCAGAAATAACAACTATGGGATATCAATCCTTCCTATTATGCTTTTTCATCTTGTATTTTAGTTGAAGTTACATTTTACTTATTTTTATGTACAGACTCCTAGAATTATAGCTAACCGTTTCAGACAGCAATCCCAGTCTTACTCCATGCTTTTGAAAATCTCAGCTTCATGTCATGAAACTCGTTATGTACAGACTCATGTCTCACATTGTATTCAGCTCCAAGAACCCAGTCCCTCAGACTCTCCTTAACGATTCAGCAGATCATGGTACATCATGTGTATTCTTAGACTAGGCTCCTTAAATGATTGGTGCTTGCGATTTCCTTACTCCAAGCCATGTGTACGTTCACCTATATTAGGAATGATTTTGTAATGGATATACTCAGAATAACTTTCTATTTATACCTTAGATGCTCACATGCAGAAGTTCATGAGATACAGTTGTTAGTCCTACTAGGGAGACAAGGAAATTCTTGGATGGTATATGTTGTACAGGAGTTGAAAGATGATTTTAGTGATAGGCCTTAATGGTATGGTGGTATTCAGGATGTTAGTGTATCTAGAAAAGTGTCTCTAAAGATTTTACCAGGAAAAGGGTGATGAGGTGTTAGTGAGGATGATAATCTCTTTTAAAACGAGGTTCTAGTTGAGATTTTTAACCGTCAAGATCATAAGTTGGGGGAAATAAAGAGGTCGTTACACTGAAGGTTTTAAAGAACACTCAGCTAGTAGGAGAAACTACATGGGAAATGAATTTAGATAAGGCCACCTATTCAGATATCAGAAAGTAGTTATGGGATTTACAACTTCGTCCCTAACCATTCAGTTCCAGCTTGAGAGAAACAATTTCTCCTTAGTACCCCACATAGTTACATGTCCGCTTCATGTCCTTCGGTTATTTTTCTCATATCTTAGATGCATGTATGATTCAGAAACTCAGTTTAGATATGTAGTTCAGCTCGGAGTCAGATACTCTATTAGCATTCAACCTTAGAATTTAGTTCTCGGATTGAAACTCCTTCCCTAGACTTTCAGCTCAGTAACTCCGTCAGTTCTCAGTTTTGGGTGCTCAGTATTTGGAATTTCTGTTTTGTCCCTATGCTTTAAGTATGTTTAACCTACATTCAAGGACGAATATTCCCAAGGGGGAGATATTGTAACACCTTAAAAGTTTCTAAGATCAGACCCCAGAATTAAAGAAAGAATTCAGTTAGAAGTGGAAAATTTGCCTCAAAATGAGTCATGGTACGATCCGTTAGGTGACCCTACAAGTCATGGTAAGACTCGTGACAAGAAGACAGTGAATGTTCCTTCCTAGAGCTCAGGTGTAACAACTCACATCACGACTCGTGATGTGAAGTTATGAGTCATAGAGCCCACCATTACGTGCAGCAGTTCAGTGAGTTAGGGTCGAGTTTTTGGTGGACCACCAGGGAAGTGACGACTCATTGGGCCAGGTAACGAGTCATCCTGAGGAGTCATCAAATGGAAGTTTAGAAAAAATGCACGTCTAGCTTAGTGGAGACGGACAACACAATAAGCTGTTTGGGCATACAACGACTCGTTATACCAGTCGTTGGAAGAATTTTCAGAAAGTATATCACCCGAGGAAGTGGTGACGATGAATGAAAGGATGAGTCGTTTGGTCAGGTAATGAATCATCATGTCCGATCGTGGGGCGAATGAGCAGAAATTGGTTCCAGTGGTAATGAAGGGAGTAATGAGTCGTGGGGTATCTCATGACTCGTTAAGTGAGTCATTTGCAAGCTGTTGAATTTGAAGAAAATATGCAATACACTTCTTGACTTAGCACCACGAGTCATCCCTGACCCCAGACTCATGGAATACCTCGAGAGGACTGGCAGGATCCTTTTTCCTGCGAATTTTCTAGGGTGTTTTGTAATTTCCTAAGCTCCTCAATCCTAAGGGGAATATCTAGCCTAACCCCTCATTCCATGCTAAAGCACTCACAAATCCTTCTTCTCCCTTTTTCCCTCAAGAATCAGGAACTAGGGGTTCCTCTCCAAGGCGCAACAACTTCAAGATCTTTATAGAAATCCTTCAACTAGTTATGTGGGACTTCAACAAGGATCCTCTTTCATCCTTATGTCCCTAGTTTTATGTAAAACCCTAGTTACTAAATTTTAGAAAAGAATTATGTCTCAAGATCTCAATCTAAGCATGATCCCTATTTCCATGAATTTCAGGACCCTCATGATAAGAAGCAATGTATGTTATGAAATTACTCCCAAATTCTTGATCCATGTATATGAAATGATGGTAGAATGTTTTCTAGAATTTTGCTATGTATTAGAACTATTTTCAAAATATGGCTCTTATAAAATATGTACATGACTTTTACCATGATTTCACTAAATATGCTTAAAGTATGGTTTGAATATATGAGCTTGCATGAATAAGGAACCCATAACGATATTACGCTCGGGATTTTTGGTTCTATAAATTTAGTAAGAAAAGGTATGTCTAAGATTTTCCTAGACTCTCAGGCCTCTGGTTAGCTGAAAGTTCCTTAGTCTTGGTCGTTATCATAGATTAGGGAGAACATGCATAATTTGGACTCAAGTAGAAATGTGATGTTGATATGTTAGATTTTGTTCGAGTTATGAATGACTAATATAGATCCTTGAGTAGAAGTTAATATCTTAGTATATTCTGCCTCAGAGTCTCGGTCAACACTCAAAACACTAAGAGTTTTATAGAAAGGTTAGTTATTAGTGTGGCCATAGTTAGTTTACTTGGAGTGTTAGTAATACCTCCCAGTCTTAGTTTCAGTTATCAATTATCAGTTATTAGTTTGACTATAGCTAATCCTTTAGGTTTTAGTGGTGCCTCCCAGTTATCAGTATAAGATAATAGTTATCAGATTTTAGTGGTTCTTTAGATGGTTACGACACTTCCAGATAAGCAGCGCTGACCAGTTTTAGAACCACCAACTTCAGCCTCAGTTTGTTCTTTAGACAGTTATGACACTTTTAGATAAGCAACTCTGACCTATCTTAGAATACCAGTTTACAGATCCGACCAGATAAGACACTTAGGGTTCTTACAGATAAGTATGCCTGACTTATTCTTAGGTCCCAACTTTGAGCTATCAGCTTGGCAGTAGTAGTTATGTTAGGACTATCTAGTGGGAGTAGGACTTAGCACCGAGAGGGTCGGGGTTCCAGCATACCCAGGTTCCAGAACTATGTTGCCACCATAGGTTATTTTTATTAGCCTCATGCCCTAGACAGTGATCGCACAGTCCATGCCTTTATATCCTAGCAAGGTATATTGGGTCCTACCAATAGGGTGTGTACATCGGACTTCATGTCCAGCTCATGTTATATGTCGGTTATAGACTCTCTCACTAGCCAGTTCAGTTCAGTGTCAGATTAGCTCAGTTAGAACAGTTTCAGACTACTCAATTCAGATCATTTTAGTATAGTATTTTGGATTAGTATCTTAGATTTAGGGCATGTCTTTGACCATTAGATTGGGTCATTTTGACCATCTTAGTCAAGCTTAGTTTATTCAGCTTCAACATTTCAGTTGGTCATTGCGTGTCTTTACAGTTCAATTATTTTATTCCCCATGTTATGGTATCTCCCACTTACTCAGTACATTAAAAGTACTGACGCATACCTTTTATGTTGTATGATCTTGGGCAGAATTATATGCCCAAGTGATACCAAATGCTTCATTTCGTCTTGTTTATCCATCGATATTTGTACATTCTCATGTGATTTGTAGTTAAAAGGTAAATTTATACTAACCAATATGATTAGTGCTGTTTTTCAAGAAAAATGTAATTTTAGGAAGCTAAGATGCATGTTGGGAGAAATCGGGAATGGACTCTGAAGCGAGCATTGGAAAAGGCCAAGGAAATGTAGCAAATTAAGGGGCTCCGCGATGGAGCCGTGTCACGCTGCCATCGCGGAGGCATTTTGCCCCGAATGATTAAAATAGGCCAAGTTCCAGTGGAGGTCCACGTTGCCTCCGTGGCACGTTGGACATAATTACCTGGAACATGTAATTCCAGTGAAGGTCCGCATTGGAGACGTGGCACGTTGGCCAAGCCCTGCGTTGCACGCCATGGCACGTTGAGGAGTAAGAGCTGGAGGACCGAATTCCAGTACGGGTTCGCGTTTGTGGCGTGTCACGGAGGCAGTGCTCCGCGATGCACTCCGTGACACGTTGCTTGTTACTTCCGAGAAAAATTCCCACTAGTATAAATAGCACACTTAGGTTTATCTTTAAGAAGGCTGAATTAGTTGAGCAAGGACGTGGGTTACAGGCAGTTGAGGGGACGAAAATCATAGGGTTCTTCTCTATCTCTTTCTCCTTTATTTCAATTGTTTGTATGATTTATACTCATTTGATGATGTTTAATCCACAAATGAGTGGCTAAATTCACTTCTTGCGGAGGTTAAGAACATTTTTAGTGGAATATAATTATTGATCATCTTGGTTTTTCATCTTTTCTTCCATGGTTGTTCTATCAATTCTTTTTCTTACTGCATTAATGTTTGGCCAATGTTAATGTACATCTAACAAATATGGTTTTCACTCGAAAGAGAAAGAAATTGGAAAGTTGTGAATCGGTACGATATGATCTCTTCTTGGTTTGGGAAAATTGAGAATTGATTTACCTTCAGAATAGAAATATATCTGAAAGTCGTATTAGTCAATTAAGGAATCAGTTTCGTATGGCTAGAACATGAATTACTTCTTATCACAGAAATGTAGGTGGAAGGTTCATGATTCTTAAGTTGGGTTAAATACGAGAGTTTTAATCCATAGGCAATAATTCTTGACTAGCAACCGAAGGAAAGATTAACCGACTTGTATCAATAAATTGCTTCCCTGCATGTTATTTTAGCCTCAGCATGCTCATTACTATAGTTCAGACTCATTTTGTACATTTGTTTTAGATTAGTATAAATTAGGAAACAAACTCCCAAAATCTTCTTGAAACTGTTGTATGCATTATTAGAGTTAGAGTTTATTAACGCTTGATTCGATTATTACCTTGGTCCAGTCCCTGTGGGATCGATACTTGGCTTACTTTAGCCATTTTACTACTTGTTCGACCACGTGCACTTGCGTGTAGGCATTTAAAAATACCCGAATAAGTTTTTGGCACCGTTGCCGGGGATTGGCAATTGGTAAAATTGTTTTCTTAAGTGTTAGTTTACGATTTCTTATTAGTGCTGACAACTTGGTCTTAGCCTGTCTTTTGCAGATATTGAATTCTGTTGAACACTGACAAGAGACAAGGAGCTGGTGGATTCACACTTAGAGCCGGAAAGACAATTCCATCGTCAAAGGCAAGAAGCTCTAGAGAAAAAGCTGCAGTTGCTCAGACAGACAATCCTGGAGCAACAACAGAATCCACCAATTGTAAGGGTAGTGTTAGTGCCCGAGGAAATGAAAGCTAGGCCGGTTCGCGAAGTGGCAATCCCACATGCTAACAACGTTACATCTAGCATTCGCAAACCTGATCCAGGAGGGAGGTTCGAGCTTAAACAGAATATGGTGCAATTGCTGCACACCAGCGGGCAATTCACAGGTCTCCCTCACGAGGATCCACAACATCTCCAAAACTTTTTGGAGATAAGTGACACTTACATCACCGCTGGAGTGTCATCCGATTACGTCAGGCTTACATTGTTCCCATTTTCACTTTTGGGAGAAGCAAAGAGGTGGTTGAAAGCTGAGCCACCTAATTCCATCACTACTTGGGATGATCTTGCAAAGAAATTCTTGATACGGTTCTTTCCATACGGTAAAACAGCAAGACTTAGAAGTCAAATTCTAAGTTTTAAACAAAGAGAGGGGGAGAATATGTATCAAGCATGGGAAAGATTCAAATCTATGTTGCGGGATTGTCCTCATCATCACCAATCCAATGATGTGCTGGTGCATACTTTCATAGAGGGTTTGGAACCCCACACAAAAAATTTTCTAGACTCAGCAGCTGGGGGACAAGCATTAGAAAAAACTTATGAGCTGTATACTTTGTTAAACCGTATTTCGCAGGGAAATCCAGCATGCAATGCAGACTCTTCTAGAGGAGGAACAAGGAAAGCGGCAGGAGTCTTGGAAGTGGATGGTTTTACATCTATCGCTGCATAGATAGCTGCGTTACAGAATCAACTCAACACCCACTTCAGCAATATCTGCATGAATCAGTTTCAAGCCCCAGTGAATGTAGTGCAGCAGATTTGGTGTGAAGTGTGCGACAGTAATGAACACTCAGTTGAGTGTTGTGGTGCGAATCCTGATTCAGTGAACTTTGTTGGTAATGTACAGAGAAATAATCACCAACAGTATGGCAACAACTACAACTCTAATTGGAGGAGTCACCCGAATTTCTCTTGGGGTAGTAACAGCCATCAAGGGCAGAGTTCGAGTCAGGGGGCGCAGAGAAATCAAGGAGGGCAGCAGAACTATCAGTCGAAATACAGAAGCAACAATACACCTCCTCCACCACCATCACCCAGCATTGAGGAAATGTTCAAAACGATGATAGCTAACCAAGCTCAATTGCAGGCTGACTATGTGAAATTGGCAGCTGATGTAAAGAACAATCAGTTAGCTACAAAGGCATCGGAGTACCAGTTTGGGCAACTAGATGGAGCTCAGAACACCAGGCTGGGAGAAGGACTTCCGAGTGACACTGACCCCAACCCCAAGCAAGTGAATGCAGTGCCCACAAGGAGTGGTTTACAACTCAAGGAGGTGGAACCAGAAAGACCACGCAGCAGTCGGGAGCAGTGGAGAATGAGAGGGAACACAATGAAGATAGGGGGAAGGAGAAGGAAGATGAACCAGAAAGACGACCACCCCCGTTCCCTCAAACATTAAAGAAACACAAGGAGGAAGCGTGTTTCAAAAAGTTTATGGAGGTGCTTAAACAGGTACACATTAATTTACCTCTTGTTGATGTTTTGCAGGGAGTGCCGAAGTACGCAAAATATATCAAGGACATCGTGGCGAACAAAAGCAGGTTGACGGAGTACGCTACGGTGGCGCTTACGTAGGAGTGCACTTCCCGAATACAAAATAGGTTGCCCACAAAGCTCAAAGACCCTGGGAGCTTTACAATTCAACTTACAATCGGGCAGAGTATCCGAGCTCGTGGATTATGCGATTTGGGAGCGACCATTAACTTGATGCCGACATCGGTATTCATGAAATTGGGGCTAGGCAGTCCTAGACCAATGACAGTGATCTTGCAACTAGCGGATTGTTCTTTGGCCAGACCAGATGGCATTGTGGAGGACGTGCTGGTGCAAGTGGGCTCCCTTATCTTCTCGGTAGACTTCGTTGTGCTGGATTTTGAGCCGGATACGGAAGTCCCATTTATTTTGGGACGTCCTTTCTTGGCGACCGGGAAAACACTGATTGATGTAGCTGCATGGTAGCTAACCATGCGGGCACACGACAAGGTGGAGGTATTTGATATGTACAAGGCCACGAAGCTTCCGGTCGTGTATGAGGAACTCTCAGAGATCAATGTGATTGATCGAGCGAATATTGCTCAAAGTGTTCATTCGCGAGAGCCTGTGGGAGAACCACCGGTGAAGGACCCCCAAAAACTGGAATCGTGGCAAGAAGATCGAAATGCCACAGTCGCAGTTAATGGGCATCGGTGTAAGTAGGACAGGGGTGAGGACGATAGTCGAGAGAAGACGTTCGTCACCCTAGAGGATGACTAAGCTTCAATGACGTCGAGCCGCGACGGTAAACCAGGCGCTGCACGGGAGGCAACCCGTGAAATTGTTGTAATACTTGAGTAGAATTAGTAGAAAAGAAAGAAAAAAAAAGAGAAAAATAGAAAAATAAAAATAAAAACAAAAATTGTGTTTTATGTTGAAACCTATGAATTCTAACCAATTTCTTGTTGTGAGATGAATTTCAGGTTGAACGGACGGTAAAAATGCAAAGGATCGCAAAGTTAAAATCGAGGTGAGAAAAATAATAAAAAGTGGCAAAACTGTGAGCTTGCGCGATGGCTCCGTGTCACGGAGGAGGGCTTCCGCGTTGCCCTCCGTGACACGTTGAGATGTAATTCTGGAATTTTTAAAATTCCAAAACACCTCCGCATTGGCTCCGGGTCACGGAGGGGGTGCTCCGCGTTACCCTCCGTGACACGTTGAGGTGTTAATCGCGTCGGGTCACACCGGGTCGCCGGGTGACCCGTGCGAAAATCCTCCTTTTTAACCCCGATTTCCCTCATTTTTTCCCCATTTCTCATCCTCTACGCGACAAACACCCAAAAATCCCCCCTTCCTCTACGTGACACGGACCTAGGCACGAGTTTTCTTCAACTTTTCTTTGATTTCATCAAACTAAAGGTATGCTGTTTAACTTCATCTCAATTCTTGACTAATTTTTTTCGATTTTGAGCATGTGAGGTGAGTAAACCTTGCCCTAATTGTAAATTGAGCTTGAATTCATTTAATTTATTGTTGACTGATGTTCGTAGTATCATTTTGATTGTATGAACTCGATAAATACATGCTTAATCGAATTTTGGTGAAATATGTAGCTAGGGTTAGAATTTGATTGCAAAGAAACTAAATGTGATTGAAAATGTGAAAATTATGGGTTGGGCATGTTGGGTGAAGTTAATTGTGTTGTGCTTGATGTGAATATGCTAAATAAAAGATGGATTTTCGGGAGAATGAAATTGTTGAATTGCGTAGAAATTGGTGAATTGCATAGGTTGTGTTGAGAGAAGTTTTTGCTAAGTGTTATGTGATAAAATGGTATCGATGGTGAGATTTTGATTAGCTGTACGAAGTCTGAGTAGTACGTAGAATTTATTCCATCGAATTCTATGAATGCACGAGGCATGTTGTTGTTTTTTTTGTAAATTGGAAAGAGAGAATTATCTTGCCGTAATGTCGTAATTGTGGCTAAGGACTAAGTGTGGGGTGGCCTAGCTTAACCTAACCTTAGTCGAAGCTAATTTTTGTTGAATAACATTGGCACTTTCTGTTTGATTCGACAGGAACAATGGCGAGCAGGCAAGACAAAGGAAAGGGCGCATCTACATAGGGCGCCAGGAGAAAAAGAATTAGACTTGGAACAGCAGTCCTAGCAGCACCAGCGGTTCAGCGCGGCCAACGCCGTCAATACAGAACCCGATGGGTGACGGACGAAGGGAAGAAATGGTACGCAAAGCACAAGGAGAACAAATACTTCCCCGAGGAGCACATTACAAGGGAGCCGTTGGCATAGGAATTCCCCAGAATCGTACACCGGATTGACGTTGCCGAGCTGAACTTCATCTTTGAAGAGCCCAAGGAGTGCAATCTCTACCTGATTCAGGAGTTCTACGCCAACTAGAACCTGACACTCCGAAGTCACACCGTCAAGATAAGGGGCAGGTAAGTCACCTTTGAGCCCCATCACCTTAATGCCATTTTGGGGGCGCGGGACACAGACGCCCATGTACTCCGACAACTGAACATCACTCCACCATATGTGGATATCAGACGCACTCGGTGTGGAGCTTGTTCTACAGCACGGTGGAGCAGGCATAAGGAGAGGGGCTACCATCAGACGTTGCCCTACTCTCAAATGAATAGGGAAGCCAAAATTTGGCTTAAGATCGTGTGTTCCAGCCTGATCCCGGGGGTGCACATGACAGATGTCACCCGGGATCGTGTGTGCTTGGTCTACGCCCTAGTGAAAGGGCTGGAATTTAATGTTGGGGCGGTGATTATCTCCGCCATAAAGAGAGCCTGTTTGCATCAAGGGCATAAGTACGGGTTTGGTGGCTTGTTGACCACGCTCTTGAGGGGCCTGGATATTGAGGAAAAGGCCCTAGACTACATCCCGCAGATGGATAGGCATGCCTTGGACGTCACCAAAACTAAGGCACCCGACACCACTCACGGGCCAATTCTCACACTAGCCGAGCGACATGCTCGGGATGATCAGTATATGGCCCGCATGTTTGGGATGCAGATGCTGCATTTGAGAATAGGCGGAAGGTCAGCAACAGAAGATGAGCTATGGCAGCTCGAGCTAGATTACCCCTTCGACGAAAATGCTAGGGCTCTATGCCGAGTGAGGCCAGCTTTTGTGGAGCCCGTAGATGACGATGTCCCCACCGATGAGGAGACACTCCATGAGGACTCAGATATTGAGTCAGATGAAGATGGCGGGAGCGATTCAGATATGGGGGACGAGGCAACGGCACCTGACGAAGAAATTAAATATTTCGATTGATCAGGGAGTTTCACCACCTACTCTTGTGCTATGCTGAATTTTATGAGCACTGGGGACAGTGTTCGATTTAAGTGTGGGTTGGGAGTAGTTAGGTGCTGGTTGTTTTGTTGTTGTGCCTGTGAAAAAATTGTGACCCTATGATTTTGGTGTTTATGTTGTGTATTGTAATTCGGTGTTGTAATTAATGTGAAGTTGTTGTGTGCTGTGTGGAGTTGTTGTTAGTCGGTTGTGTAAATATTTTTGTTTTATCGAAATTACCGATATTTTTAAAATTTTTCATTGAAATATTTTTATGATTGGGTTTCTCAGCGTTTGTTTTTGATGCTTTTACCGAGAATAGTCCCATTGAACCGAAGTCGTAAATAGTGACCTTTCCCTATGATGGATGGATGACGACCGTCTTAAGGATAATGTAGTCGATAGGAGTAGATTTTTTTTCGTTCTTTTATTTTTCTTTTGTTTATGTGTATCCCAAATGTGTTGCTACTTTATGGTTCGGAATTGTTATTGCGTGTTGTACATGATATTTAGAATGCAAAGGTGATTCGTATGAAATCATGCAACTTTGTAAACATGTTGAGATACCTAGACCATAGAGTTCGATTCGGTGTGATTGAGGCTTAATGTTTGAATTCTTGTAATTAGCTGATTGAAGAGTCTGTGAATATGTCTTGAGTTGAGCATGTGAAATGAGTGTGTGGTGAGGTTTCAATTATTCCATGCTATTGTGAAGTGTCTACAACTTGCCTGGTGTGTGTACGAAACGAAATGAAGGATGTGTAGTGTAGGAAAGGATGTAGGCATTTCTTTGATTTAACCGAAAGTTTTTTTTTCCATTATCTTACCTACCTTGAATGTACATCCTAGTTAGCCCACTGAGCCTTTATCCTATTTTTGTTCTTTCATCGAAAAGGTACTAAACGAGGACAACTCCTTTTTTTCATTATCCGTGAATTTGATCCAAAACTCTTAAGCGCTCAAGAAAAATAATTTTTCCACAGTGTCAAGGCGTGAAAAGTGTGAAAAAGAAAGGAAAAGCGGAAGTGGTGAAAGTAAAGAAAAGGTCAACGGTGCACTTGCCGAATTTAATAAAAGGAAGATGTATAACTAAACGTTGTTATTAAGTTGAGTGTGCTTAAAGATATGGGAATAAAAATAAAGAAAGACTTCAAGAATGGGAGGATGAAGGAAGAAACAATGCCCATAATGTGGTGGGATGCATTGAAAAGTGCTTAAGGATGCTAGTTGCTATTATTGGTTAGCCCAGTATTTACTAGTTCCTTAGCTTACATTACAACCCGTTAAGCCCTACGTGATCTTACATCATGCGTCCTTATATTAGTGGAGTAATACACTAGAGGCAAGCTTATGGGTCATGACATGATGCATGTGAATTCTTTCGGAGAGAGAGAGAAATCGTGTTCATATGCCCCTGCATGTAATGTTTTTGAGATCATATGATTGAAATGGGGAAAATTGTCTTGTGTTGTGAGGGTACATGCTTGACGAGAGACTGAATTTCATGTCGGATGTCTTGATCAGCTTATTTGCATGAGTTTGCTGAGATCGAGAGTCGACTCTTGAGTCTAGGAGGTCTTAATGTGTTGAATGTCATTGTATTGATGAGACTATGCATGTTTTCTTGATGATTTGCTATGTTAAATAATTGGTATAACCGTAGCTTGAATTGTCGAGCCAAAGTACCTATGATTGGGTGTCAATTGCATGAGATGTGAGATTATTGTTCGAGGACGAACAAGGTTTTAAGTGTGGGGTAAGTGATCTTGGGCAGAATTATATGCCCAAGTGATACTCAAATGCTTCATTTCATCTTGTTTATCCATCGATATTTGTACATTCTCATATGATTTGTAGTTAAAAGGTGAATTTATACTAACCAACATGATTAGTGTCATTTTGCAGGAAAAATGTAATTTTAGGAAGCTAAGATGCATGTTGGGTGAAATCGGGAATGGACTCGGAAGCGAGTAGTGGAAAAGGCCAAGGAAATGCAGCAAATTAAGGGGCTCCACGATGGAGCCGTGTCATGCTGCCATCTCGGAGGAATTCTACCCCGGATGATTAAAATAACCCAAGTTCCAATGGAGGTCCGCGTTGCCTCCGTGGCACGTTGGACATAATTACCTGGAACATGTAATTCCAGTGAAGGTCCGCATTGGAGTCGTGGCACGTTGGCCAAGCGCCGCGTTGCACGCTGTGGCACGTTGAGGAGTAAGAGCTGGAGGACCGGATTCCAGTACGGGTCTGCGTTTGTGGCGGGTCACGGAGGCAGTGCTCCGCGATGCACTCCGTGACACGTTGAAAAATTCCCACTAGTATAAATAGCACACTTAGGTTTATTTTTAAGAAGGCTGAATTAGTTGAGCAAGGACGTGGGTTACAGGCAGTTGAGGGGACAAAAATCTTAGGGTTCTTCTCTATCTCTTTCTCCTTTATTTCAATTGTTTGTATGATTTATACTCATTTGATGATGTTTAATCCACAAATGAGTGGCTAAATTCACTTCTTGCTGAGGTTAAGAACATTTGTAGTGGAATGTAATTATTGATCATCTTGGTTTTTCATCTTTTCTTCCATGGTTGTTCTATCAATTCCTGTTCTTACTGCATTAATGTTTGGCCAATGTTAATGTACATCTAAAAAATCCGGTTTTCGCTCGAAAGAGAAAGAAATTGGAAAGTTGTGAATCGGTAGGATATGATCTCTTCTTGGTTTGGGAAAATTGAGAATTGATTTACCTTCAGAATAGAAATATATCTGAAAGTTGTATTAGTCAATTAAGGAATCTGTTTCGTATAGCTAGAACATGAATTTCTTCTTATCACAGAAATGTAGGTGGAAGGTTCATGATTCTTAAGTTGGGTTAAATACGAGTGTTTTAATCCATAGGCAATAATTCTTGACTAGCAACCGAAGGAAAGATTAACCGACTTGTATCAATAAATTACTTCCCTACATGTTATTTTAGCCTCATCATGCTCATTACTTAGTTCAGACTCAATTTGTATATTTGTTTTAAATTAGTATAAATTAGGAAACAAACTCCCAAAATCTTCTTGAAACTATTGTATGCATTATTAGAGTTAGAGTTTATTAACACTTGATTCGATTATTACCTTGGTCCAGTCCCTGTGGGATCGATACTTGGATTACTTTAGTCATTTTACTACTTGTTCGACCACGTGCACTTGCGTGTAGGAATTTAAAAATACCCGAACATTGTAATATTTTATGATACAACTGTAGGTACTCCGTCTTAGCACCGTTAGCAGATCTCACCTAGAAAATTTCAGCTGCATCAGTGGTGAGTACTCATCTTTCGAGGATGAGGATTATTTATTTCAATTATATTTCTTTAAGTTAGACTTAGAGTTAGCTAGGGGCTTGTCCCAACAACTCATCAGATAGTGCCTTTCAGACAAAGGCATAGATTCAGATTTTTTAGCTTTGTTTCGGTTGTTTAAAACTTTATGCTTTATCATCGTCATATATGTTTTATTTTTTATTATTTTTAAAGCTTTCACTATGCTTTTACTCAGAATGCTAGTGTTCTGATAGACCATGTGTTGACTTGGGTTTACTTGTGACTCCAAGTACCATGTTTTGTCCAAGGTATAGACTCAGGGCGTCACAGGTTTTCTTTATACTATGGTTCTTTTCCAAGGAGAAATTTCTTTGCCTTTTCTTTTTGTTGTCGAACCGGGTTGGCACTTCCCGATGATAGATTGAGAGGTAGCTTTCTTAAATGAAAATGTCATGTTTAGAGTCTTTTTGAGTCTTTGTGCACTTGTTTGATGAGGTACCACCAGCATTTCCAGCTTGGCATTGTGCATGAGTGTTGAAAAGAAAAGGAGGGCATTCAAATGTGAAAATTGAGCACTCTCTTGTCATGAATTATACATTCCTTGCTTGGCTTATTAATTCATAACTAGCTAGTTAAAATTCATTCTCTCAATGTGATGAAGGAAGTGTGTGAACTCCTTCGATTGTGATGCCTTGTATAGTGAGGTTTTCGTCTTAATTCTTGTGTATGCATGATTGACTAGAACTTGCCTTATGTGTGATTTAAGGCATCATGATAGATGGGGAAGCACTTAGAACATGATCTTAGACCCTCTTTTGTTAGTCACTTCACACAAAATGACCTCCTTGAATATTAATCTTTGATAGCCAACATTTGGGCGTTGGATCCTTTCTTGGAAACCACATTACAAGCCTAATGACCCTTTTAATCCTTCTCTTTGGCACCCATACTCCCTTATTGCTAGTAATAAAATAATGAAAAATGGGGCTTGAAGCCCATGAAATGGGTATCGATAAGGAAATGAATGTGAAATGAGGCAAAAGATTAAGTTTGGGGGTTTGCATGAGTAAGGGAAAAAATAAGAGCTTTAACGTGAGGTAGCACCAAAATTGTGATGAAATGAATGAATCGATGGGTTGAAAGACCTCGAATCATCAAACTAGAAATAATAGTAAGTGCTATCTCTTTCATATGTAAGGCTATATGTGAATTTCATAGGTGTTATAAGAGTGGCTTTTGTTACACAACAGATAAAGATGATGAACAAGGATAAATAAGGCGGAGTGATCTCAATAAGATGATGGGATATTACAAGTGTTTATAAAGGCATTAAGGAGGATTTAGTCACTAGAGCAAAATGTTTGTCCTACCCTTACCCCTAGCCTTCATTATGACCCACAAGTCCTAATTGATTTTGAGTGTAGCAACACTACATTAGTGGTGAGATGCGTGAAGGGCAAGTCTATGGGTCAATGTGTATGCACTTGATTTTCTTTGTGAGAGCAAGCGCATTTGTCTTATCTTATAATCCATATGTGTTAAATGCTCAAAAATGTTTGGGATTCTCTCTTCTTGTGAGTGGCATCACTTCCTCAGGGTACATGCTTAAAATTGTTTTCAAAAAGGAGGTATGATTGTTGAAAGCGGGTAGCGAACTTTAAGGAAATCTTTGAATGTGAATTTTCAATGACTTGAGATGCTCTTCGAACATGTTTTGATGAACTACGCCCAATGTTTGAATGGAAGGAATGCATGCAATATATGTTTAATGATTGTGGTCACCTATTGAAGGGTGTGTAAAATGGTTTGAGTCTTTTCGTTTTTTAGAGCTGGTGTGTAATGTTAGGTTTTCTTGAGGCTTGATGATTTTCTGTACAACTACCGTAGTGCTCCAAGCTTTAGCAATGTCCTCTTGTGAAATTTTATGCTCTTTCTCTTTAATTCTGTGTAGGTACTTCACATGAGTGGAGCAAGCAAGAAATTGAACAAAATACATGATGTTTGAGATGGAATTCGATGAGTTAGCATATGAAGGAGAGGAGCCAAATATAATGGAAGATTTCATCTCAAGAACATGTGCAAGGACATGCTTTATATTGGCTTAGTGCAGATCTGGAAGGGTGAAACATGAGTAAAACATCAAAGCTACTGCCCAGACCGGCTACATAACTGGCTGTTGGCGGTTGGGTAGCTGCTAAATGCTCGTTGAACTGCTGGTGGTCACTACTTGTGGCTTTTTTGGGGCGGGGGACAATCAGTGCTACGCGGATTGGCACCGGCTAAAAGCTAGTGCTTCACAGGTGAGGCAGTCTAATGAAGGGTAAAAAGATCCAGAAAGATCTCCAAAGCATCTAAAAGACTAAAAGGCGTTTGGGGAAAGTTGTACATAAGAAAGTATAGCTATTTACATAGTTTTCATTGTACAACATTCATTAAATCAACAATTCATTCATGTACACTTCATCTTTTTTCATAAAATTTTTGGATAGAATCCTCTTGCAATAGAATTGTAGAGTTAGATAGTGCTTTCCTTCTTCTTTAATTTTTCGCCCATTTTGGGGGAATTCCACCATTTTTCTAAGATCTTGTGAAGAACTTTTTTGAAGCTAATGTGTAATACCTCGGAAGTGCGTAGGAGTAGACCCGGAAGTGAAAAGTTGAAAACTGCAGAAATTGGGAAAATGTTGCACAAGACAGGCCATGGAACAACTCGTGGTAACAAACCACGAGTTGTTGGTTAGGGGCTATTGGTGTCAATGTAGACAACGAGTGGTATGACGACCAGTTGTGAGATACAACGGGTTGTCCTTTTAAGTCGTGGTGAAGCATGGATTTCAGCAGGTGCGATACAATGGGTCTATCAATGATTCGTTGTGAGCTGTAACGATCCATTGTCACCGGTCATTGTTTGGATGCCTAGGATTCCCAGTGTAGATGACGGATCGAGACATTTGAAGGAACCACGAGTCATGGTGAGGCCCGTGGTAGCAGGTTCAGATTTTTGTGATGAGCAAACAAAGGACGATGTAACGGATATTTGTTTCAGAGGACGAGTCATCCATTCTGTTCATTGGTTGATTCCGGAAGTAAGTCTTTAGCAGTGCATACGACGACGGTCATGACGGGTCGTTGTTTGTTCCAACGACCCGTTAGCATCGTCCGTTGGTTCTATCCAGCTAGATGTCAGGGTAGGTTCATTAAGGGTAATTTTGACTTTTTCACGATATGAGACCCTAAACTACGTCATTTTGGCTTGGGAAAGATGGGTTTCTAAGAAAATGGCCTATTCTAAACTCTCATTCATGTATGCAAGGATATTGAAAGGTGATTAAGGGGATTTTAAGATTTTTTCTTCAATTCTTCCAATTTCATTCTTGGGCTTCTAAGGAGAGTTAGTATTTGATAATCCTAGGTATGTAAGGTCATCAATGGGTGAATTCTTCCACACCCATGCTCCTACTCTATGATTTTACATAAATTTTATCAAAAACACATGGGGCTTTGTATTCGATTTATATAAAATCTAATGATTTAATTATGGGTTTTGTGACTTTGAAATCATACCGTAATATTTGGATTTTGATCATCTTTTGAGATTTAAATTGATTATAATATTGTTGATTTTTATATCTAAGCAATTAGGCTTGATTATGCATGCCCCAGGTGAATCGATTTATGATCTATTTTTCCATCGATGTTCTTGACAAGCTCAGCATGAATTAAGTTTTAAGTTATGAATTTATTATGTTATTCATTATGGTTTTATGAAATTCAAGCTATATGCATGGTCTACAACTATGCGTGAATTTTATTAATTATAAATTATCATTTTGGCCGACTCATGGGCCTCATGTCATGGCTAGATCACATACGTTAAAGCATGTTTATGATTATCATGATTTAACTATCCCATGAACTCATATATGTATTATTATGAGCACTATATATGTTTTGGGAGTAGTATCGAACACCGAGTAGGTTCGGGGCTTAGGTTAAGCCCCAGATCTCATGAACTACATGCCACCGTAGGTATGTTGGGACCCCTTTCTTGTTAGTCTCTAGCCCAAATGGCCCTTTTCATGGTGATATAACACATTCATGGTTCTACCCATAGCAAGGTACAGACACCCTCCTGACTTGGGTTACAAGTCAGGCTTCATGTGTGCTCATATGGGGTATGTTGGTTAAGAGAATCTCCCACTGTTCCTCACGATTTGTGCACGTTATGATTATGTATGTTGGCTCCAGTCATGTTAATTAAAGCTCTTCTATTCTGATTATGATTATGTTTATGTTACGAATGTTTTGAAAACCTTGAGCCGTGTGATATGTTATTATGATTTACGATACAAGCACGATGTCGTACTCTTATGATCATTTATGAATTTCATATATGTTTTAAATGTTCGTTTTTCTTACCTTTCATACTCAGTACATTCCACGTACTGACCACATACTTTCTACGCTGTATCATTTCATGATACATGTCCAAGTCTTAGGCTCATCCTCACTCATAGATAGTTTCAGATTTGCTCTCAGCTCTCTTGGTGAGTCCTCATGTTTCGAGGGTTGTATTTTTATTCTCTATGTTGTTCTTTTAGTTTCTAGATGTTGGATTAGTTGGGGATTTTCTCGAGCATGTATGTTCTTCATGATTTATGAATTTATAATTTTGGCTAACTCACGGGCCTTATTTCATGACTAACCATGTATTTAAAGTATGACCAAGTATGTTATGATTTATATAGCCATGAACTTCATGAATGATTTCACGATTAGTATATGAGCCCTCATGTGAATGTTTTTGAGAATAATGTCTAGCATCAGTAGGCCTGGCATTCAGGTAAACTCTGTGGTCTTAGAACTACATGCCAATGTAAGTTTATATTCATGGACTCTAAGTGGGTCCCTATTAGTGATATCACGCCATTTACGTCCCTTGCTTGGCAAGCCTGGGATGGCTCTACCCACTTGACCGAGATAGTTGGGGCATCATGTAAGCTCTATCATGATGGTGTCTGTTAAGAAGAGTACTCCCATTGTTCCTTATGATTTATGCATGATCTTTATTACAACACTTTGGCTCAAGTTATATTTTAGCAGGTTTCTCTTATGATTATGATTATGAATAATTTATGAATGGTTTTGAAAACCTTCAGTCCTTATGTTTATGTTATGATTATCACTTCATATTTTGACATGTCCTTCTCTTAAACTCTTATGTATTTTATTAGTCCGTTTTACTTACCTTGCATACTCGGTACATTCAAAGTACTGACCACATACTCTATGATGTATCAATTCATGATACAAGTTTGAGAGACCAGATTAAGTTGCGCCATTACTCCTGCTTCTGTATCAGTCCTATTTAGCTAGTGTTGGTGAGTCCTCATCTTTTGAGGACATAAATTTTAGTTTGTTGTTATCTTATTACAATTACATACTTTTGTCGAGCTAGTTGAGGATGTTGTCCCATCAGCTCATCAATTATATTAGAGAGCTTTTCAGACAATGTATAGAATTCCATCCTTTCAGTGTTGACTCCATTTTGGATGGACATATATTCATACTTCTGCTTATGCATGGTTTATAATATCAGTTTCCGCTTGACGTATGCTCTTAGACACTACGTTCATTCCATGAGTTGATTTGGAGCAATTTATGGTTCTAGGTTTCATGTCTCAATTTGTGCCTATGTTCAGGTCATGACAAACTTGGAATCAGAGAAAGGTCCAAAGTGTCCTAGGGTGTCAAAAAGTCGAGTTAAGTAGAGTCTCTTCCATGGGTTTGAAGCGCGCCATACTTATGGGGAGAGGCTATAAGAAGTTTTAGGAAATATTCCTTCTTTCATGATCTATGACATGCGATGAAGTATCTCTCTATCCTTCTAACTCGTGCTATACGCATTTGCAGAATAATGTCTCCACGCCATATGAATGGAAAAAAGAATGGGAGCGGAAATGGCCACGAGGATGGAAACGTAGATGAGCATCAGCATGCCTCACTAGCTCAAGCAGGTCCTTTTCCCGAGTAGGTCTCTCATGCCAAGTTTTAGGGCAGCTTTTCAGTTGTTGGCTCAAGCATTGATCGCTCCAGTTAATCAGTAGGCAGTGGATCATGTTCCCCAAAATGGGAACATAATGGCGGCTCGAGTTAGGGATTTCCTCAGGATAAATCCCCCTGAGTTTCTTGGTTTGAGAGTGGATGAAGACCCACATGAGTTTCTAGAAGAGAATCAGAAGATCACCTAGATTTTGGGGTGAAAGGAGAAGAGACCACAAACTTAGCCTCCTATCAGCTGAAGGGGTTTGCTTATATTTGCCACCGTCAGTGGAGGGATGGTAGAGCAGTGGGTGCAGTTCCCGTGAGCTGGTAAGAGTTCATGACAGCCTTCTTAAACAAATTCTTCCCTAGGGAGTTTTGGGAGGAAAGGGTGGCGGAGTTCACCAATTTGAAGCAAAATGATATGACTGTCCAAGAGTATACCTTGGAGTTCACCAGGCTATCCAAGTATGCACCAGAGATGGCTGCAAATCAGAGAGCTCACATGAATCGGTTTGTATATAGGGTGTCAGATTCGCTGGTCAATGAGTGTAGGACCGTAATATTAAATAGGGATCTTGATTTCCCTCAATTGGTGATATACGCCCAAAAGATAGAGGCGAATAAGATGAAGGAATGGAGAGAGATCCAAGAGGGCCAGGATGGGCAACTTTTGGTTTTCCCAGCAGAGGTCCAGTGGTGGATATCGTCAGCAGTTCCACCAGAGGTCATCTGTCCTAGCATCGTCATTGACAAGTGTTCCATCCAAATCTTCGGGTGATCGGAGGAGCAGGGCATTAGGTTAGAAGGGACAGAGAGACACACCGATAGAGCGCACCTTTTCAGTTATAGAAATGTTGTAAGAACCATATAGGAGAGTGCCTAGTTGGATCAGATATTTGATTTGGGTGTGGGAAAACTAGGCACATGCGCAGGGAGTGTCCTTTAGCTATGTAGGGCAATAGCAGAGGTCGTGCCTAGACTACCAGTTCAGCAGTAACTCCAGCAGCACATCCTTCTTAGCAGGTTGCATCCACTAGCGCAGGTGGAGGACAGCGTCAGAAAAGGTTTTATGCCCTCTCATCACGGAAGGAGCTGGAGGTCTCTCCGAACATAGTAAATCGGTATGTTGCGAGTATTTCATCTGG
This sequence comes from Datura wrightii, assembly GCA_035772735.1. Lineage (NCBI taxonomy): Eukaryota > Viridiplantae > Streptophyta > Magnoliopsida > Solanales > Solanaceae > Datura > Datura wrightii. The sequence continues at coordinate 59,010,839 of JASDFA010000002.1, read as the reverse complement.
ATGTGTATGCATTGTTATATCGAGGGGCTATCTTATCTTTTGTGACTCTTTATCTTCCTATTAGTTTATGAGTTAGTATCAAAATCGTATCAGAACCCTTCTCAGTCTCTACTCTAGTTGGTGACTCGATTATAACTAGACAAATATACAGAAATTGCCCTATCATAGGCCTTCAGAAAGTCACCTCATCCGATCTAGTGGAGTTAGACATAACTTATGTTGATGTTATCTTAGGTATAGATTGGTTACATGCATGTTATAACTCAGTGAATTGTAGAACCAATATGGTAGAGTTTTGACTTTCGGGTGAGCCAGTCCTAGAATAGAAGGGTTGTTCAGTTGTGCCTGTAGGTCACTTTATTGCGTATCTTAAGGCCAGAAGGATGATTTTCAAGGGTTGTATTTATCATCTAGATCAGGTTAAGGATGCAACGTCCAAAACCCCAACCCTCTAGTCATTTCCTATAGTATGTGAGTATCCATAGGTCTTCCCAAATGATCTACCAGGAGTCCCTCCCGAGTAAGAGATTGACTTTGGCATTGACCTTCTTCTTGATACGCAGCCTATATCTATTTCTCCATGCAGAATGGCTCCAGCTGAGCTAAAGGAGTTGAAGGAGCAGTTGAAGGATCTCTTGGATAAGGGCTTCATCAGGCTAGCAAGACCCGTTGGGGTGCACCAGTTCTCTTTGTCCAAAAGAAGGATGGGTCTCTTTGAATGTGCATTGACTATTGATAGTTGAACAAGGTTATAATCAAGAACAAGTATCCCCTCCCTAGAATTGATTACTTGTTTGACCAACTTCAGGATCCTAAGTGCTTATCAAAGATAGACCTCAGTTCCGGGTATCATCATCTCAGAGCTAGGGAGAGTGACATTCAGAAGGCAGCTTTCAGGACTTGGTATAGCCACTCTGAGTTTGTAGTTATTCTTTTTGGACTAGCGAATGCTCCTATAGATTTTATGGATTTGATGAACAGGGTGTTCAAGCCATATTTAGACATGTTCGAGTTTGTGTTCGTAATGACATTCTCATACACACTCGGAGCAAGGAGGAGCATGCCACTCATTTGAGGATTATGCTACAGACTCTCAAGGATCGTCAACTGTTTGCTAAATTTAGCAAGTGCGAGTTTTGGTTGGACTCAGTAGCATTTTTAGGCCACGTGATGTAAAGTAAGGGTGTGCAGGTGGACACTCAAAAGATAGAAGCAGTGAAGAGTTAGCCTAGACTAATTAGTCCTTCGGATATTAGGGTTTTATTGGGTTTAGCTAGCTATTATAGGATGTTTGTTGAAGGATTTTCATCCATTATTTCCCTTTTGATTAAGCTGGCCTAGAAGAAAGTCAAATTTCAATGGTCAGATTCTTTTGAAAAGATTTTTCAGGAGTTAAAGACGCGAGTCACTTCATCCCTGGTGTTAACCCTACCTGAGGGTATAGATGGATTCGTTGTGTATTGTTATGCCACTAGAGTTGGTCTTGGGTGTGTTTTGATGCAGCATGGTAAGGTTATTGCATATGCCTCTAGACATCTTAAGACTCATGAGAGGAATTACCTGACATATGACTTGGAATTGGTAGCGTTAGTGTTTGCATTGATGATTTGAAGGAACTATTTGTATAGGGTCCATGTGGATGTGTTTATAGACCGCAAGAGCCTACATTACGTGTTCAACCGGAAGGATTTGAATTTTTGACAAAGGAGATGGTTAGAGTTGCTCAAGGACTATAACATGAGTGTCCTTTATCATCTGGGCAAGTCCAATATAGTGGCGGATGCCCTTAGAAGACTGTCTATGGAGAGTGTTTCTCATTTAGAAGACAAAAGGAAAGACTTGGTGAAAGATGTACATTGGATTGCAGAATTAGGAATTCACCTTATGGATTTGATGGATGGTGGTGTCATTTTTTAGAATGGCATAAAATCTTCTTTGGTGACTGAGGTCAAGGCTAGGAAAGATGAGGATCCTACTTTGGTAAAGATGAAGGAGGAGGTTCGGAATCAAAAAGTAGAGGTCTTCTCCCAAGGGGAGATGGTGGACTTCGATATCGTGGTCATTTGTGTGTTACAGGAATTAATGATTTGAGGGAGAGGATGTTGGATGAAGCTCATAGTTTCTGATATTCTACACATCCAGGTGCCACCAAGATGTACTGTGACCTATGAGAAGTCTATTGGTGGAATGGAATGAAGAAAGACAAAGCGGAGTTTGTGGCTAAGTGTCCAAATAATCAACATGTAAAAGTGGAGCATCAAAGACTAGGAGGTGTGCGAAAAGACATCAGTATCCCGACTTGGAAGTGGGAAGAGATTAATATGGATTCCATCACACGGTTGCCTCGCACACGTCGATAATATAATTCTATTTGGGTGGTGATGTGCTGTGAGTTTACAACACTTTCGCTTAAAAATAAGAAAATAACATGGACTTAGGTATATTTATATGGATATAAGGCATTTTTCTTTGGTTACAAGATAAATAGGTGTGGAGCAAAAATATGAAAAAGATAGCCTAAAAGTGCAGAAAATAGGCTTAACTCACAGTCCTCAGTACGAGCCATAGGAAGGTGCTACGAGTCGTACTGCTGGTAGTGAGAAGTTTCAAAAGGCTAAGGATGAAAAGATCCTAAAACTCTCAGTACGAGATGTAAAAATATTGTACGGGTCATGGTGAAGAAGTCGTGGGAAGATTCATAATGTTTGCACAAGAGGCTGACTCTTGCTGAGGATAGATAGTATGAGTCGTGGCAGCAAGGTACAAGTCGTACCAAAGCACTCGTGATGAACATTAGAAAAATTTCAAAGTCTCAGATTCAAGCCACGAAAGCTCAGTACGACTCGTATAAAGCATGTATGAGTCGTACCAAGGTCCAACACTTAGCCAAATTTTAGCCAACTGATGACCTACGGGAAGCAGGTACGACCCATACATACCTGCTATGGATCGTAGGACGAGTCGTGTTGCAGGCGGCTTTAGTTATGGAAATATACCATGTTAGCCTAGGAAAAGGATTTTCAAGTCTGTATAAATATGTTTTATGTTTTATTTTCATAGAGAGAGGCAATTAGGAGTGATTAGAATTGATTACAAGCGAAATTGAGGAGACTTAGACATGAGAATTGAGTTGTTCAACTTGTGATCAACTTTTTCTTGATCTTCTTATTATTCTTGAGGATTTTGCTGATTAATACAAAGAAATTTTTCTCTCATCCATAATTGTAAGTATTGGTTTATGTATTTAAACATGAATTCAAATCACAATCTTGCAACTATGAGAGGCTAAAACCTCCATAGCTAGGGTTGTGGGAACCATGGTTGATTAACAAGCTAGGGTTATATAAAAGTGATTCAAAACCAATGCAAAATACTTGTATTTTATTCTCTTCATGCTTAAACATTTCTTAATGGTGTACAACATTAGGACATGCCCAAATTCTTTACTTGCTTGAGCCTAGAGAGGTAGAGATAAGGAAAAAAGAACTACAACAAAGCCTTGATCTGATGATCATTGTATTAACTTGAGCTATGGTCGCAGAATAGTTAACGTTGGGACATATTTATAATGGTTAATTTGCTATCACTAATGAGAATTGGCTTGGTGATTGAGCATAGTCATTCAGTAGGGATTGGTCAGTCGTTTGAATGAACCTAAGTATCAGTTCTACAAGTAATCGTTGGTGATGATCACATATGTATACTCGAAGCAGTTATGAACCCATGGGGAAGACAAAACCCTAGTTATCGTTCATTATTGATTTCAACTAAAGATTTAACTTTGTTTTTAATTATTGTTTTCTTTAGAACCCCCCCTATTTGGAGTAACTACCTAACAAGTTCACTTACCGGTTTTAATCTAGCTCTTCCATATTCCTTGTGGGATCGACCCCAACCTCTAGTTGGGATCCTTATTGACAACATTTGATTCATACTTTGGTAGGAGGTAGGATTTTAGCATTATAAAAAAGGGGCGTCGTTGCCGGAGAATACGGCTAAGACTAGATTATTTGTTGTGCTTGACATTTTTGGTAGTTATTTCCTTAATTATGTTTTCTTTTTGTTTTTGATATCCACAGGTTGTTTTCCGGTGAATGCCAATCACTCGGAGTAGTGGAGATTCCAAGATTTCGTTGAACCCAGAAATTGAACGAACCCTACATAGGATGGAAAACCAGGAACAAAAAGATGCCCGCATAGCTGAAGAAGCTAGGCAAGCTGAGCTAGCTCGAAAAGCTGCATTTCAGGATGCGGAAGATGTCAGAGAAGAGGTAGTTAATGCTGGTCGACATAGGAGGGGCAAAAAAGGATATAGACTTTCCCCTCAATTCTCTGATGATACCCAGACATTGATGAAGTTGGGTCGATTGGAGAAATTGTGACACAACCACTGGCCGTTGGGGAAAAATTTGATATCACGAGCACCATGATTCAATTGATAAACATGAAAGGGGTGTTCAGTGGTCATGCAACGGATGACTCCAACCTACACTTGATGAACATCATAGGAATATGCAAGCGTACAGGTTACCCGGAGTTAGCCAGGATGTGATATGGCTCAGACTTTTCCCCTTCTCTCTATTAGGGGAAGCCACTTTATGGTTATCGGAGTTTCCCAATAACTCCATAACCAACTGGATGGAACTCAAATAGGCCTTCTTAGATAGATTCTTTCCCCGCTCCATAATGTTGCAGCTAAAAGACAAGATCTATAACTTCTGACAAATCAAGACAGAGGCACTTCATGAAACCTGGCTAAGGTTCAAGAAGAAGTTGACAAAGTGTCGGAACCATAAAATCCCATATGACAGTTTGTTGAAATTTTTTTACAAGTCTTTAAATAATAGCACAAAAGTTGTTGCAGACATGGTGGCAGGAGGAGCATTGATGAGTCACACCTAGGAGCAGGATGATACAATCCTTGACAGGGTAACTAAGACAAACAGGGCATGATATACAAGGGAGGCTGATGCAACAGTGGATTCATCTTGAGAAAGTCCTAAACTCGAGCCAACGTGCATTCCCGTTCTAAGGGACATGGTCCACTGCTTGCTGGTTGACCTGAATGGTCAAAGCCTATGCCAATATCTGAAAAGCCGCTCTAAACTCAGCATGAGAGACTTACTCGGGCAAAGGACCTTCTGGTGCGGGCGGGGATTGCTGGTGCCTATCTATATCGCCATCTTTTTGGCCATTTCCTTTTTCGTTCCTTCTACCATTAACATTGTGTAAAGGCATGATTCTGCAAACACGTATAGCACAAGTTAGAAGAATAGAGAGGTACTTCATCGCACGACAGAGATGATGAAAGAAGAGAAATTTCCTAAAATATTTTGTAGCCTCTCCCCCATAAGTGTGGTGCTCTTCACACCCATGGAAAAAACTCTACTCTACACGACATCCAGACACCCTACGACACTCTAAAGCATTTCTCTAATACGAAGTTTCTCACGACCAAAAAATAGGCTCAGATCGAGACACGAGACCTAGAACCACGAATGGCTCCAAGTCGACCTATGACATGAATATAGCAGCTAAAGAGCATTCATCAAGAGGAAACTTATAAACTAAATATGAATAAGCGGAAGTCTAAATAGCATAACGATCATTAATAAAGTCAACCCTGACAAAGCTAAGATTCTTCATATCATCTTTAAAAGCCTCTAACATATATGAAGAGTTGTGCGAAAACATCCCCAACTAGCTCACTGAAAGCCTGAGAACTGAAAGTAACAAAACTCAACAATCTGAAGGTCCTAAAGGATGAGGACTCACCAACAAGAGAATTGGGCTAAATTTTGGAAACCAGTTAACGGCGAAACTCATTCTGAGCGTCTGAACTTGTATCGTGAAATGATACAACATAGAGTATGCAATTCGTACACGGAATATACTAAGTATGCAAGGTAAGTAAAACATGTTGAGTAACTGTTAGCTAAAATCATACAAATAAACATATATCAAAAGATCATGAGAGTAAGGCTACATGCTAAATCTGAAAACATGAATAGTCATAAACTACATCTCAAATTTGAATCAAATGACCCAAAGTTGTAAATAGAATCATATGACTTTCCATAATTGATCTCATAAGTAAAGGATTACAAATTGATCATTGAGTCAAGCCTACTAAAATCATAATATCATAAGTCATAAACGTGCATAACTTAAATCACGAGGAACAATAGGAGACTCATCGCAACCGACACCATCACGATAGAACTTATGTGATGCCCCAACTATCACACTCGTGTGGGCAGATCCGTCCAAAATCTTGTCAGGACTAAAGACTCTACCATGATATCGATATCAAGTTGAAGGCCGCTTAGGGGAAGAGGAAGCTCACAAGGGAGGTCCCAATGTAATCATATAAACCTATGTTGGTGCGTTGTTCTGAGACATGGAATTTACATGAACTCCTAGCTTACTTGGGGTGCTAGAAACTACTCCCAAAAACACGCAAGGTGCTCTTCATCATTTTTCAACAAAGCTAAAACCATCATTTTTCAATTAAGCTTATAATGTAATTACATTCATGGTCTAAAATCTGAGTATGGGGAATCCTGGCTCCAAACATACCATAAGTTGAAAATAAGGAGTATCACTCCAAACCATATGGTAAGATGATATTATAAAAATAAACTGAATTATATAACATACTTAACATGTGTAGGATTGCCTAAGTCTCAAAATAAAGCATACTTGAAATAAACTTCATAAGTTAAAATCATAAATTCATATATGGATAATTTTTAAACATTCAATCATGCTAGATATCTCATCATACTTGAAATCATAAATCATAAACTTGACTTCTCATGAACTTTCATAATTGGGCATAATTTTTTAAAACATGAAATCATGAATTTATAATCAAAAATAGTTATAAATTCTTACCATGAATCTTCAAATATACTTTGGAACATGAAGAGAATAGACCCATAAATAAATCATAGAGAATTTTATTAAATTGGGTTAAACCCCCATAAAATCATGAACTTGATTTAAAACTTGAATTCATGAAATTGAGGAGAATTTTGGGCATGAGAGTGAAAGAAACTCTCATTCATAGCCCTACATACCTGGGTCAACTGAATCTGCACTTGTCCTTAAAAGCCCAAGAGACTTGGAGAAGAACTTGAATAATTCTAGGCTTGATCTTCAAGGAGAATTTTCTAGTCTTGCATGAATGGGAGGCAAATGATTTAGAATAGGTTAAATACCCTTAAAACCCTCCTAATAGAACCCAAAATGACGCATTTTAGGGTTTAAGAGCTTAGAAATTATGAAAATTCCCTTACTGATTCGCAGAAAAAAATGATATTGCCGGTCACCACGAGGGACATACCGAGTCGTTAAGTCCTTTGACTACTCATTGTTGTCACGATCCGCACATAGGCCCGAATCAAGACACGGGATAAAAACTCTGAGAGACTCCAAGTCAACCTATGGCGTAAACATGCATCTAACTCAATCATAGATAAGCAGAAGTTCAACATGAATAACATAGAGGAAGTCTAAATGAAACATAACATCTAAATACATACATGAGTCCAATGTTGAATAAACATTATGTCCGAAAAGCCTCTAAACTGATGAGTTGATGCGACAAGACCCTAACAAACTCATTATAGTCTAAAAACTGAAAATACAGAACATAAATGAATAAAAGGGCCCTCACAATATGAGGACTCACCAACTCTGAGTGAGAAGTACTTAAGATGTGAATCTGGCTATCGGCGAGATTGAATCTGGATATCGGAGCCTGTATCATAAAACGATACAGCATGGAGTATATGGTCAGTATGTGCAATGTACCTAGTATGCAAGGTAAGTAAAACCGCGAAGTAAGTAAAATCATTAAATCATGCATATAATAAAACATAGTAAAGATAAGATTCTGCGGAAGTCTAAAAGAAACATAACATCTGAATACATACATGAGTCCAATGTTAAATAGATACTGTGTTTGAAAAACCTCTAAACTTCTGAGTTTATGGGACAAGACCCTAACTAACTCACTATAGTCTAAAAACTGAAAATACAACACATAAATGAATATGAGGGCCCTCACAAGATGAGGACTCACCAACTCTGAGCGGTAAGTACTAAAGATGAGAATCTGGCTATCGACGAGATTGAGACTGGATATCGGAGCCTGTATCATAAAATGATGCAACATAGAGTATGTGGACAGTACGTGGAATATATCGAGTATGCAAGGTAAGTAAAACCGCTAACTAAGTAAAATCATGAAATCATGCATCTAATAAAACATAATCAAGATAAGATTCTGAGAGTAGGGTTTGCATGCTATTTTTTGAAATCATGATCTGAACATAACTGAACATCATAACTTAATCAAGTAACCTAAAGCTGAAAACTGATAATCATAAGTAAAACTGAACATTGGCTCAAACCAGCGAAAAACACAATATCATGATTTTGATGTACATGCATAACTAAAATCATGAGGAATAATGTGAGACTTTTCATATAATCGACATTACCACAAAGAGATTACATGGTCCCGACTATCACACTCAAGTGGGTAGAGCCATCCAAAGCTTTACCAGGGATAAGGACGCTACCATGATATCAATATCAAGCTCAAGGCCTTCGGAGGCAGGGGAAGCTCAAAAGGGAGGTCCCAAAGCATATAAGTAAACCTACGTTGGTGCGTAGTTCTGAGGTGCAGGGTTGACTGACCCTTAGCCTACTTGGTGCTAGACACTACTCCCAAAAATATGCTTATGCTCTCCATCGTTTTTCAATGAAGCTGACCATCGTCTAATAACAAAGCTGAATAATAACATATATGCATAATCTGAAATCGTAACATGAGAAGCCTTGACTCATACCATACCACAAGCTGAAAATAATTGGAGTCTTGACTCTAAAACCATGTGATAAGCTAATTCATGAAATCATAAGATATACTTGATCATATGGGCGTGCCCAATACATAAACATGCTTGAATCAACATGATTTACTTTGAAAACATGAACATAAATATGGGAATTTTGAAATTATACTTTCTTCATAAACATCTCATCATGCTTGAACTCATATCTCATAGATCTCAACTTTCATGAACATTCATGGATGGGCATCATAAATTAGAAAACTTAAAAATATAATTTACAATTTAAAATATTATAAAATCAGCCCATTAATCATAATTCATCATTTAAAACATGCTTAGATCATACCCATGATTGAAACTTAGGAATTCATGCATTGGATAAAAACACCATGGAAATCATCAATTAGAACATTATAAATTGAGAGGGAATTGGGCATGGGTGTGGACAATTACACCGATTCATAGCCTTAAATTCCTAAAGGGATCTGATTTTCACACTTCCCCGATTGCCCAAAGAGAATTGAGGAAGAACTTTGAAGAACTAGCCTTGATCATCTGTCAAACATCTAAACTTGCATGCATGGATTAGTATAGGCTTAGAATGACTTAACCCTTCTTAAAACACTCCATTCTGATCTTAAAATGACGTAATTCAAGCCTTAGGAATTTAGGAATTATGAAAAAGCCCTTAATAAATTTACAGAAAAAAAGACTGCCAGTCCCAATGAGGGATTGGACAAGTCGTCATCCCTGGCCATGACTCGTGGTTTGCATTCGTCGTCTTCACTCCTCCATCTTCACTAGTCACCACGAGGGACTTAACGGATCATTACTGGTTCCCACGACTCATGGCCACCTCCCTTCACCTTCACTGCCAAAATTCTCCTGGGGGTTACCACAGGGAACACCACCACTCGTGGTGTACCCGACGAGTCGTGGTGATGACATGTTAGGTGCACTGCCGATTTTTCCTTCATCCTTCAACAACCCTTGGCCACGGCTGACCTGACGAGTCGTGATGCTAACCAAGATTCATGGTCACATCCATAGTCACCCAAAAGACCAAAAATTTCCAACAAGTCTCAGCCTCTCCCCATAGGTCACTTAACGATTCATGGGATTCCTGACGGTTCACTTAATGACTTGTCCTATAATCTGGTGCAGAAAATTCTATTTTCTCCGTTTCAATTCCCGAGTCTGTTCTTAGGGCTTTCAGGGTATAACAGTTGTCTCCCCTCATCACCACCATTGGAAATTTCCAATCTCCCTTCCTTCTCATCCCTATGACCAGCTTAACAAGTCGTTAGGGATATCGACGACTCATTCCATCGACCCGTTATCAACAATGGAATCTCACCCTTTATCCACTTGATGAGTCATACCACAATTCGTTGGGAGTCACGACGACTCGTCCTCCCATCCATCGCCACTTCCCAAGAATGACATCTCATCAAAATTGGGCACCACCTGACGGGTCACTTAATGACCCGTTAGGTCATATCACGAGTCACTGGACGACTCATTTTGTGACCTGGTGTAGATTTTCTGTTTTCTCTGTTTCAATCCTCGGCTCTAATCTTAGGGACTTTTGGGGTATTACAAGTACGTTTAATTTCAATATGTATCTAAAAATGATCTTTATCACTTAGAAATTTCTTTTGACCCTTTAACTCATTTGTTTTATTAAAATATGAAAATCGGTATCAATTTTCCAAATAACAGAAAACATTTGCAACCAAACTGGTTAAATAGTTAGCAACAAAAATTGATAGTCCACTCAAATTCATCTAGAGATGACAAGAAACAGGAAAAACAAAGTTAGTAACTTGTTACAAAACCAAAATTATAGAATGAAAAAATGAAATATAAGTTAAAATGAGAGAAAAGAATTGGGCTTCCAACACTTATTTCATTCCTGCTTTAATGTGCTGCTGCTAATCCTTTAGATTTTAGGCCAAAACTTCCCCCTTTCGTTGTTTAACTGAATAGGGAGGGGCTTGACTCTTGAGAGAATATTTTGTAAGGTAGGCCCAACACAGAATGTGTAGGAAGAACTGAATCCAGTAGCCTCTTTGATAATTTATATATAAAGAATAAAGAAAGAAATTTGTGAGTAGGATAACAAGTTGGATATTATGTTGTTGGAAGAATAATTTAAAGTAGTAGAAAATTAAATTTGTTTCGGATTTGATATTTGATAATTTATTTAATTCATGTCTAGTTAGGATTTGTTTGTATAATCCATATCTAAATAGGCTTTCTATCCCTAGTCTAATGTGGTCTTTTATTATTATAAATAGGGGTGCTCTTTCACATATTTTTGCGCGGTAGTGAGATGGTGGAAAAATTTATAGAGATTGTCGAGAGTATTCAAAGATTTATTAGTTTACAAATAAAATATTTTCTTTCAAGTTGGTATCAGAGATTCTATGATATTGATAGAGAATCAAATAACTTTCATCATCGGTGAGCAACACTAGCCAATATGTGTCGCCCTTCTAGCCAATGATTGTACCGGAAAAGCATCTGGGTAATGTTTGTGCTGAAAAATTTTCTGGCCAATGATTATGTTAGAAACAGTTGAGACAATAATGTATGCATGAAAAACAATCATGCTAAGAAGGATTGACAAAAATATTGTAAGTTTAAAGAGGTGCAAGTAAACATGGCACAAGAGGAAGAAGCTTTTCTCTAAAAGATGGAGATAAGTAATTGAAAAAGAATTGACTAAAAGTTGTGAATAAAAAAATTGAGTATTGATGACAAAGTGCATCAACGAGAGTTCGAAAGAAATGCTCTGACAACTAAAGGTTGAAGAGAAGTGCTTCAACAATTAAATGTTGATGAGAAATGCATCAACTATTGAAAGTTGGAGAAAAGTTCTCCAACACAATCAAGAAAAAAAATAATGAGAGCTGATAAGAAGTGCATCAACAGTTAAAAGTTGGAGAGAAGTACTCATAATATAAACAAACAAAAATGAAAGTGGAAGAGAAGTGCTCCAACATAAATAAGAAACTGAAAGTTGTGAGAAGCATTTCAACACAAATAAGAAATTAAAAATTGGAAAGAAGTGCTCTAATGATGAAGGTTGAAGAGAAGGGCATCAACAATTGACGATTGATGAGATGTGCGCCAACAATTAAACTTTGGAGAGAAGTGCTCCAACAAGAAAAAAAATTGGAGAGAAGTGCTCTAATACTAGTAAGAAACTGAAAGATTGGAGAGAAGTGCTCCAATACAATAACACTAAAAAACAAGAGTATACAACTTTAAATTATGGGACAATGTTGAAAGAATAATTTAAAGTTGTAGGAAATCAAATTTGTTTAGGATTTGATATTCGATAATTTATTTAATTCATATCTAGTTAGAATTTGTTTGTAGAATCGATATTGGAATGACTTTCTATTTCTAGTCTAATTTGATCATTTAGTATTATAAATAGGGTTACTATATCACATATTTTCATGTAGCAGTGAGGTGGTGGAAAAATTTGTGAATATAGTAGAAAGTATTCAAAAATTTATTAGTTTATAAATAAAATATTTTTCTTCATAAGTTCAATCTCTTAAACAAGACTTAATTCAAATTATTAGTCAAAAAGTTCAAGTAATTTCTAAATGCAGTCAGTTCTTGAACAACATTTTAACAAGAAAGTAATGTAAATCGTGATATCCAGATCACACGAGACATATTGATGGATAAATTAATATCGCAAGACAAGTAGAGTGTTCACACAAGCATTTTGTTGAATATTCATAAAGATTCTTAGAGACACGAATTTTAGCAAATACATTCCTAAAAAGATGACTCGAAATTAGCAATCACAAAGGCCTTAGATATTACACACTAAAACAAAATTTGAACTCGCCTGCTAGAGCGAAAATCTGAAATGGGGGACACTTGACTCTTTAAAACATTTAGAAAAAGATATTTATACTTAAATGCATTATTGTTCGAAAAGACAAGATGCTGCCTTTAAGAACAACAACTGAATTTGAGCATTTAAACTGCTTATTCAAAATACTTCATCTAGAAAATTTAGCTACTGTTTTGGAATTTAAGAAGTTAAATGAGATAATAAAAGGGTTTAGAAAAAGGGCACAAAATAATCAGAAATTTACTTCAAAGATTGAGCAAATGATCAAGAGAGATATTGGTTATGTCTTGAATCAAATGCATCCTTGATTTGCCTTAAAGGGAAAAAAAATAGAGACATCAAATATCTATGTTCATTTAGAGGATTAAACTTTCAAAACAGATCAAAAATAGAAATTTAGGAGTTATTATCCGATTTCTAGATATCCTTTATATAGGTCTATTGTAAGCTAAGAGGGAAAACACTCACGAACTAAATCAATACAGGGATTAGAATGTAGCTACAGTCCTTTTTTTACTTAATCAACTTATCCCTCTAATTTAAATTTTAAAGTAAGACATATAGATAGGAAATTCTTTAACATAAAATTATGCTTATGTTTATGCAAAGAAAAGCTTGAATAGATACACTTAGATTTCATCATACAAATCTGTCACGCCCCACCTTGGGAGGCATGGCTGTTACCTTGTGCCCTACTAGGATCTGAAGTGGCCTGACTGAGCTTATGCACCTCTGGTGCATGCCTAATTCTTAAATCAAGAAACCAATGGGCTATATCTCAGCTGTAAACACAGCCCCTGGCCTACAAGACCTTATAGCCACCTGTAAAATAAAATAGCTAACCAAAAACAAGTAACTACAGGGAATCCTATGCAGGCTGACAAGACCACCATGATGTCTTGTTATAACCGTAAAGTAAATCATACATAAAACTAAGTTATGGACGGCAAAGGCACTAACTAATAGCTAAACAAGGCCCCACATGGCCAACACGTAAAATAAAGCATACATGAGCCCTGCACGGCCAACAAAACTAATCACAGAAAATCTAAAATAATCTGCAAGCCTCTAGGAGTGATATAATAGTCGGGACAGGGCCCCGACCTACTCGTAAACTGTATAAACAAAAGAGTAGACCTTCTAGCTATTAGCTCCGGAGGAATGGAGCTGACTGCTCTACTAACTCTGGCTTGAAGCTAAGAAGATCCTGGTCCATGTCTATCGGCACCTGCAGGAAAGTAATGCATCACCCCAGAAGGGCATTAGTATGATATGTACCGAATATGTAAGACAGTAACTGTAAATAACTGAGTGAACTAAAAGGAAACTGAAAGTAACTAAAAGAAAGGAATAGAGTTACTACCTGAATAGCTGAACTTCCTGCTGTCTAATCTATCATTAACTAATACAAACAAGAACCTTACCTGGCCCCTATAAGCTGGAAGGTACAACCAGCACAGAATAACCCACCTGGGCCCCCATAAGCCTTGGCGAGTAAAATTTAATCAACATACCCCTGCAAGGTCACATTGAGTCAACTAGTAACTATAGGCGTCCTACCAGTCCCCTGAGTCTGCAACTGAGCCTGCTCGACCCATGAACTATAGCTATGTCGGAGACTAGTAGAGTCCTGAGTAAACCCCGGGTGCCAGGCTCGATGGGGGTGTGGTGCAGATACGACATATAATAGTCCAACCATGGAATGGAGTGTATGAGGATGTGGGACCCCATCTTCGTCCCTTGCAGACGGCATACCACTCCTTGGAGCGACGTCATCTCGCCCCTGGCGGGCGTCAACATAGCTAGTAACCTTGGGGTTGGTCATGAAAGGCTATACAGGGAAAAGTAAATCCCAAAATAGGCATAGAATACTGGTCTCAGCTAATGGCAACAACTAATCATAACATATATACTTCTGGTTCTATCACTGAGATTTAAACTAATTTATAATGCTAAAGGAACTAACTTGCCAAAGGAATTCGCCTTAACATACCTCGATCACTGATTTTTGATTAACTGGCGAGTTTTAGTTCATATTCGACAATTCTTTCCAACTGTAATTGTATTGTTGGGAGAATGAGACTAGTTTAATACTCAATTCGACTGAAAATTATAACTTCTAAAACTAATATTAACTATACTTCAACTTAACAAAATATAGCCGAAAACGTATAATTTCCCGAGAGTTCAGAAGGGAGAAATGCTTACTTGAAGCATGTGATCATATAGAAATCCTTTCGGAGAAATTCTGAGCACTTTAGCTTGGCAGGGCTATGATTTTCCGGGCGAATTTCACGAAAATAAATCTGTAATAATGCTCCCTACAGGGCTAAAACTCCATACCCGAAGTTAATTTAAATTTGGACGGTGTTTAATAGAGTAAACGGAAGAAAATCTACTGAAAACCTCGCTCCATACTCTCTTTGGCCGTATATATTCCTTTGAAATAATTTGAAATGAACTAAGGGACTCTATATATATGGCGGGGGGGCACCCCCGCACCTCTGTAAGAGCCACAAGGCCTGGCACTTTGCGCCTCTCAACGCACCACAGGGCCCGGCACCTCGCGCCTTTTAAAACGCCACAGGCCTGGCGCCCCACCCTGGCCAGTGTACTACTAGCTGGCGCGTCGCGCGGGTCCCGTCCAACCCCGCTTCCAAGACTTTTTCTACACGCATCACACTCTCTTTATTCATCACAAATCCACGCGTATGCTTACTAATTGATATATTTTATGGGGTGTAAAATCCTCCCCCTTTAGGAACATTCGTCCCCGAATGTCAACTACAATTCATAGGAGTCTAAATCTTTTAACTATTATTCTGGAAAAATTTTGGCAGAGTCTCCCCTGTAACATGGATTATTCGAAAATTGTCAAACTCAGAAAAGTCCAATACAGATATCTCACATGATAGTATAGCAACTCTTTCACTACGAGATTGTAGTCAACCGAGCAATATATATAACATAAATCATGAAACAAAAACTAAATCAACAACTTTACCTTAACTGTATAGTCTGAATTAAGCTTGGAACAAATGAGGGTATTTGGATCTGATGTCGTCCTCGACTTCCCAGGTCATCTCTTCTCTATTCTTGTTTCACCATAGTACCTTAATAGAGGCGACATATTTAGTTCTTAACCTGCGAACCTGTCGATCTAGTATGGCCACATGGACTTGTTCATAGGCTAACTCCTCGGTGATCTGGATATCCTCGACTGGAACAACTCGGGATGGATCCTCTACGCACTTTCATAGCATCGATACATGAAAGACCGGGTGGACAGATTCTAACTCTGAAGGTAAATCTAGCTCGTATTCTACCTGGCCTATTCTCCGGAGAATTTGATATGGTCCAATAAACCTCGGGTTAAGCTTTCCTTTTTTACCGAACCTCATCACGCCCTTCATCGGTGAAACTTTTAGAAATACCCAGTCATCTACATTGAATTCCAAGTTCCTACGCCGTACATCAGCGTAAGATTTTTGGTGGCTTTGAGCTGTCAGCAACCACTCTCTGATAAGTTTTACTTTCTCCTCTAACTTACGGATTATATCTGGTCCAATTAACTCTGATTCTCCTACCTCGAACCAACCAACCGAGGACCTGCCCTTCCGCCCATATAAGGCCTCGTACGTATCCATCTGAATTGCCGAGTGGTGACTGTTATTGTCAGCAAATTCAATAAAGGGTAAATGTTCATCCCAGCTGCCACCGAAGTCTAGCATGCATGCCCGTAACATATCCTTGAGCATCTGGATTATATGTTTTGCCTGTCCATCTATCTGAGGATGAAATGCGGTACTCAGATTAAATTGTGTTCCAAAGCCTCTCTGAAAAGGACTGCCAGAACCTAGATGTGAACTGCGCTCCTCTATCAAAAATGATAGATACTAGGACACTATGCAATCGAACTACTTCCCTGGTATATAACTCAACATAGTCCTCGACTGAGAAGGTGGTCCTAACTGTTAGAAAATGAGTTGACTTCATCAATCTGTCAACAATCACCCAGATGGAATCAAATCTGCGCTTGGTACGGGGTAATACTGTTACAAAATCCATATTAATTGCCTCCCATTTCCACACAGGCACTGCTATTTCCTGTGTCAATCCGCCGGGTTTTTGATGTTCCACCTTTACCTGTTGGCAATTTAGGGCATTATGCCACAAACTCTAATACACCCTTTTTCATTCCCAGCAACCAATAAAGCTATTTTATGTCATGATACATCTTTGTTGAGCCTGGGTGTAGAGAATGATGGAAGTAATGTACCTCTTCCATGATCTGCTGGCGAAGTACTGCCACATCTGGAATGCAAAGGCAACCCCTACATCTCAAAACCCCATCTTTAGTTACCTTTAAAGACGATACTTCTCCCTATTGTACCTTATCTCTGAACTGTGCCAAATGAGGATCTTTATACTACCATTCTTTTACCTCTACAACCAGGGATGATACCACTGTATTTTGAATTATAGACCTATTCTATCCCGTGTGTACTATTCAGATAAGTAAAGTGGCTAACAGGCCAGTTCCCATTGTTTGGGCCTCAAATGTGCTAAACTCCCCATAGATCTACCACTGGGGGCATTTGCTACAATGTTGGCCTTTCTTGGATGATACGAAATGTTTACGTCATAGTCTTTTAGAAATTCTACCCAGCAACACTACCGTAGATTCAACTCTTTCTGAGTGAAAAAGTACTGGAGGCTCTTATGATCAGTCTAAATGTCCACGTGCACCCCATATAGGTAATGTCTCCAGATCTTTAAGGTGTGGACTACTGCCGCTAACTCCAGGTCGTGAGTGAGATAGTTCTTTTCATGTTTTCTCAACTACCTCGAAGCACAAGCAATCACCTTTCCATGATGCATCAGGACACATCCTAAACCAACACCTGAAGCATCACAATACACAGCATAACCTTCTGATCCTTCTAGCAACGCTAGTACTGGCGCTGATGTCAATATGTTTTTCAATTCTTGGAAACTTTGTTCATATGCCTCGGTCTAGTGAAATTTAGCTGCTTTCTGAGTTAACTTGGTCAAAGGCGCTGACAAAGCAGAAAACCCCTCTACAAATCTTCTGTAACACCCGGCTAACCCCAGGAAACTGCATACCTAAGTTGGAGTTGTGGGTCTAGGCCATGTCTTTACTGCCTCAATCTTCTGGGAATCTACCTGAATACTAGCCTCTGACACAACATGTCCCGAAAAGTCTATAGAATTCAGCCAAAACTCACATTTAGAAAATTTTTCATACAACTGGTGATCTCTAAGAATCTTGAGCACTGTTTGCAAATGATCCCAATGCTCTTCTTCTGAACGAGAATACACCAGAATATCATCAATAAACACTATCACATACAAGTCCAAGTACAGCTTGAAGATGCTACTCATCAGATCCATGAACACTGCAGGAGCATTCGTCAGCCCGAAGGACATGACTAGGAATTCAAAATGGTCATACCTGGTCTTGAAAGCAGTTTTTGGAATATCCCTCTGTCGAACCCGAACCTGATGGTACCCAGACCTTAAATCAATTTTTGAGAAAAACGTCGCCCCTGTAATTGATAAAAAAATTCATCTATTCTGGGAAGTGGGTATTTGTTCTTGATGGTGACTTTATTTAGCTGTCGGTAGTTTATACACATGCGGAGCGAGCCATCCTTCTTTCTTACAAACAAAACTGGCGCACCCTACGGTGAAGTACTCAGCCTGATGAAGCCCTTATCTAACAGATCTTTTAGCTGTTCCTTCAATTCTCTGAGCTCAGCAGGAGCCATTTGGTATGGAGGGATGGGTATAGGCTGGGTACCTAGTAATAGGTGGATGGCAAAATTGATTTCCCGTTCTGGGGGAATACCGGGAAGTTCATCAGGGAATATAGCTAGAAATTCATTAACTACTAGAATGGACTAAAGAGTTAGGGATTCTGCTTGGACATCCTGAACCCTGACAATATGATAGATGCATCCCTTTTCTATCAACTTTCTCGCCCGATGATAGGATATAAACCTACCTTTTGGTGTGGCGTCATTGCCTTTCCACTCCCGTACTACCTCCCCTGGGAAGTGAACTCAGACAGTCTTGGTCCAATATTCTACATTGGTATAACATGGTACTAGCCAATCCATACCCATAATTGCATCAAAATCGATCATTTCTAATTCCACAAAATCTGCTAAAGTATGGCGACCAACAACCTCTACTGTGCAACCCGGGTAGATCCTTTTAGCTATAATAGAATCACCAAAAGGTGTAGACACTTAAAAAGGTCGCTGAAGAAATTCTAGCATGATGCCGAATTTCTGGGCTACTAGTGGCGTAACAAAAGATAGAGCGGAACCTGGGGTTATCAAAACGTAAACATAATGAGATCAATTGTTCAACATACCTGTCAGTACATCCGGCGATGATTCTGACTCTTGTCTCCCAGATAAAGCATAAGTTTTATCAGGACCGATAGCTAAACTAGATGCCCATGACCTACGTTGGCCTCTGCCGGCTGGAGCTGAGGGCCTACGCGCTGCTGGAGATGCTTGGGCACGTGACCCAACTGAAGATCGGTCCCGATCACTCTGACCCCTGGCTGGACAGTCTCTCATCAGGTGATCCTCTTGTCTATAGGTGTAACACGCCGAAGAACCATACCTGCATGCCCTAGAATAACGTCGACTATAGATAGGGAAAAGTTGCACTGTGAATCTACTCTGCTCTGACCCTCTTTGCTGTTGTGAATCCGATGGACGTGAACTCTTGTCGGGCCTTGACTGCCCTCGACGGCTTGATCTACCACCCTTTGCTGCTATGGAGGTGGGGGTCTGGGTGGTCTGCCTAATAGTCGTGGCTTGCGTCTGCACTGAAACTCTGCCTAGGTGTCACTCGGTCTAGCCCAGCGGCGCTGCTCCTAATTTTCCCTCTCTATCTCCCACTATCACTACCTGATCCCCTCAATATTCTGGGCAAATTTTTGAGCATGGGCAATGCCCATGTCCTCTCACAAAGTAGCTGTAATACAAGTCTCTACATACTTTAGAAGCAGCCCCATAATAAATAGGTGCACCATAGTTGGCATGGTACCTACAAAAGCCGTTGCATATCGGGCTAAAGATTAAAACCTCATAGCATATTCCCGGACACTCATTGAACCCTGCTCTAGATGCAAAAATTGATCTACCCGGGCCTGTCGAATTTATCGTGGCAGATAGTGGTCTAGGAAGGCCGATGAAAATCTAGACCAAGTCGGAAGGAAAACATCTCTACCTCGGGACCTCTCCCAACTCTCGTACCATAATACTATTATGTCCTATAGCCAAAATACCGCTAACTCAACTGATTCTGTAGCTGTAGCATGCATTACTCTAAAGATCCGTTGCAGTTGGTCCAAAAAGTCTTGAGGGTCCTCATTTTGATACGTCCCCATGAACTGTAGGGTACTTAGTGCGAGAAACTCTCAGACCATCGAATTACCAGGGTCCTCCCCAAGACTCTACAACCACGGGTTCCACTGGCTGACGCTGTGCAGCTATCATCTGAGCCAACATAACAGCAACACTCCTTACCTCCTGATCTGATGGCATCGGCATAGAGACTGTTGGAGGTGGTACCTAAACATCTGCCGCTCCGTACAGCTCCTGAAGGAGCGCAGGCTGCTGGGGAGACCGAGATAGAGTCTCCTTATCACCCCTAGATCAGGCTGACTCTGACTGGGCCACCCTACTAGTGCCCTCTCCTGCTGCAATATCCAATTCTCTGCTAGTCGTGGGATGTCGCCTATCCAACATTTCTCTATAGACAAATAGAACATGGTAACCTTAGGGACTCAACCCTACACTGTACATCTCTATATCACGACTAGAAGAGAAAGAAGAGTAACCACCCTATCATGCCTTGCCGCCACCTGCCTATAGAATATGGTACACAACACATTCATAGATAAAACTCTAGTTAGCATGGCTTGCAGACTCCCCGGGATTTGACCTGCTCTGATACCAAGTTTGACATGCCCCACCTAGGGAGGCATGGCTGGCACCTGGTGCCCTACTAGGATCTGAACTGGCCTGACTGAGCTTATTCACCTCTGGTTCATGCCTAATTCATAGATAAAGAAACCAACAGGCTATATCTTGACTATAAACACAGTCCCTGATCGACAAGGCCTTATAGCCACCTATAAAAGAAAACAACTAACCAGAAATAGGTAACAACAGGCAATCCTATGTGGGTCGACAAGAACACCATGATGTCTAGTTATAACCGTAAAGTGAGCACTACACTAAGCTATGGCCGATAAGGCCGCTAACTAACAGCTAGAGAAGGCCCCACATGGCCAACACGTAAAATAAAGCATACACGGGCCCCACACGGCCAACAAAACTAATAGCAGGAAATCTAAAACAATCTGCAAGCCTCTAGAAGTGATATAATGTATAGGACAGGGCCCCGACCTACCCGTATAATGTACAAACAAAAAGAGTAGACCTTCTAGCTATTAGCTTCGGAGGAATGGAGCTAACTGCTTTGCTAACTCTGACTGGAAGCTAAGAAGATCCTGGTCCATGTCTATTGGCACTTGCAGGCAAGTAATTCACCTCCCCAGAAGGGCGTCAGTACAATATGTACTAAATATGTAAGGAAGTAACTGTAAATAACTGAATGAACTAAAAGGAAACTAAAAATAACTGAAAGAAAGGAATAGAGTTACTACCTGAATAGTTGAACTTCCTACTTTCTAATCTATCAGTAACTTATACAAACAAGAATCTTACCTAGCCCCCATAAGTCGGAAGGTACAACTAGCACAGAATAACCCACTTGGGGCCCCCATAAGCCCTAGCGAGTACAATTCAATCTACATATCTCTACAAGGTCAGACTGAGTCAACTAGTAACTATAGCCATCCTACCAGTCCCTTGGGTTTGTAACTAAGCCCCCTCGACCTCTGAACTGCAGCTGTGTTTGAGTCTAGTGAACTCCTGATATCTGCACCCCGGGCACCAGGCTCGACAGAGTTGTGGTGCCGATATGACATATAATAGTCCAGCCATAGAATGGAATATACGAGAACCTGGGACCCAATCTTCATCCCTCACGGACGGCATACCGCTCCTTGGAGCAGCGTCATCTCACCCCTGGCGGGCGTTGACACAACTATTAACTTTGGGTTGTTCATGGAAGGCTATACAGGGCAAAGTCAATCCCAAACTAAGTATAGAATACAGGTCTAAGCTAATGGCAACAGCTAATCATAATACATATACTTATGGTTCTGTTGCTGAGATTTAGACTCAGTTATAATGCTAAAGGAACTAACTTGCTGAAGGAATTCTCCATAACATACCTCGATCGTCGATTTCTAGTTAATTGGCGAATTTTAGTTCGTATTCGACAGCTCTTTCCAATTATAATTGTATTTTTGGGAGAATGAGACTAGTTTAATACTCAATTCTGCTAAAAATGATCTTTTAATAATAATATTAATTATACTTCAATTTAACAAAATACGGCAGAAAACATTTAATTTTTCGAGAGTTCAGACGGGAGAAATGCTTTCTTGAAGCCCGTGATCGTATAGAAATCAGTTTGGAGCAATTTTGACAACTTTCTCTCGGTAGGGCTATGATTTTCCAGGAAATTTTTGCTAAAATAACTACATAGTAATGCTCCTTGTAGGCTTAGAACTCTATACCCGAAGTTTATTTGAATTTAGACGGCGTTTGATAGCGTAAACGGACGAAAATCTACTGAAAACCTTGCTCCCTACTATGGCCGAATATATTCCTTTGAAATAATTTGAAATGAACTAAGGGACTAGATATATATATATGGGCGGTGGTAGGGGTCACCCTGCGCCTCACAAAGCGCCATAGGCCTGGCCCCCTGCTCTTGTCAGTGCACTGCTGGCTGGAGCGTTGCGCGGGTCCCGTCTAACCCCACTACCAAGACTTCTCCTACATGCCTCAAGCTCTCTTTATTTGTCACAAATCCACGTGTACACTTACTAATTACTAGCTTTTACGGGGCCAATTCTTATTTCGAAAAAAATAAAGATAGTTAAGTAAGCACAAAATCATACAGGGAGATTCTCACAATTCAATTAAAACAATGTTCATGAAAGGAAACATAATTTAAACACATAAACACATTTCTTAGTGTAACGACCCGTCCATTGTTATAGGATAATGAAGGCATTAGCATCGTTTTATGCCTAAGTGCATGATTGAAAATTTGTTGGGAAGTCTGGATGAAAGACTTGCGATTTGAGATGGGGGAATGTGTAGGATTACCGAGCTACTAGCTAGAGGGAACCACTGCCGCGGTGGGATACCCGCTGCATTGAGACCGCCATAGCGGTCGGACGTCCACCGCAACGGTTGGAGAGTAAACCGTCAGATTTACCATGGCGAGTCTTGGATCACCATAGAGGGTCTTCTGCAGCAAAAAAGGGACCTCTCTAGTAGATGACAAGTGGAAGTATGAAGGTTTAAGTCATAATTTTGGGGTCTTCACCCCATTATTCTAAAGCACAAAAATTGAAAAGGCTTAGGTAGATTTTCCATAAGCAGAAGCAGTTGTTCCTCCCAAAGTGAGTTTCTTAACTAGTTCTTCTCCACATTTGATCCCCTAATATCCTAGATCCTAAATAGTGATTCTCTAAGTTTAAACCCTAGGTTTGTGAAAACAAGGGATATTTGAATGAGAATGATTGGATGTTGATTCCTAGGCCTAAAAGTGGGTAAGTAATACTTTCTAGGAAGAATATGACTATAGAATGTTGATTTTTTTATAGTTTGAAACTTATAACTCGGTAAAGATTGGACCATTTTGAATTGGAAATGCTTGAAAAGGGTTTTAGGAGTAAAAACTCCCTGATATAAGTTGGAATGACGCATGCAGGGATAGAGCGTGATAAATTAACCTTTGAGGTATCGAATTTGATCGTAATATCGAGTAGAATTGGTAGAATCAAATTTCTATGTCCTGAATAAAAAACTAGATGATTGAATTTTCTTTGTTTACTTTTTTAGACTTTGAACATTTGGAGGCGCTAAGAAAAGGCAAAGCTCTCATGGAGTAGCGACATACTCTAATTCTGTGATTGAGGTAGGTTATGGTTATCACACCCCAAGTCTACACCCTGGATGAAACACGGTACTTGAAGCCACAAGTGACCTTAAGTCAACCCCTGGTCTATCATCCACTAGTATTCTGAGTATTCATGCATAGTGGAAATTTAAAATAATCACATCAAAACATTTTAAGAAAATGTAAAGAATGAAAATAGAGAATTTAAAATATAAAGGAAATAACTTTGAAAATCAAGTCTGGTCTGAAAGCCATCTACTGAGGTGTTGCTGGGAAAAGCCCCCAGTTAACTCTAAGTCTGACTAAAATAGTAACTCAACTGAAAGAAATTAAAACAGCGCCCTCGAATGATGAGGACTCGCACTTCGGCTACTGGGGAAGAGGATCTGGATCGCAACGACTAATGATGCTAAGTCTGAAAACCTGCAGTTGTATCATGAAACGATACTACATAAAAATATGTGTCAGTACTTTGAATGTACTAAGTATATGAGAGGAATATACTAATAGATGTAAATGACTGAACTAGAAAGACATTCAATGACCAACTAATTATCTGAACTAAAATAATCTAAAGTATCTGAGATGGTGAAAATGACCCTGTCTAGTGGTCAAAGACATGCACTAAATTTGTAATACTGAATCTGAAATACTACACTGAACTGACCTGAACTGATAGATCTGAAACTAGACTGGGATTCTTATTTTGAATTTGGATTGAACTGACTAGTGGGAGAGTCTGTAACCGACATTTAACCATGTGAGCTAGACATGGAGTCCGATGTATACACCCCACCGGTAGGACCAATTTACCTAGCCAGGGTATAAAAGCATGAATTGGTTGATCACAAAAGTCTGGACCAAATCCAGAGAATAATCTGTATTTGTAATCCTACGCTGGCAATTTAGTTCTGGGAACCTGGGTGCATTAGAACCCCGGCCCACTTGGTGCTAAGTCCTACTCCCACTGGAACATCAAACCTGAATTACTAGGCTGATAGCTCAAAACTGGGGTCAAAGGCTAGTTAGGGACATATAACTGAAAGTACCCTGAGAGTCTTATTAAACCAGATGCTGAAATTGGGTTCTAGACTGGTCAGAGCTGCTTATCTGGAAGTGTTGTAACCGTCTAAGAACAAACTGTAAACTGAATTAGGTCCTAGGGGGTCAGAGCTATAAGTCTAAAATGTCATGACACTACTGACCAAAAATCTATGTTTTGAGTCTGATTCTAATAACTGAGAGGCACTACTGACACCTCGGGGAAAATCTAAGGTCAAGCTAATCAGTTGAAAATTTATGTATAGTTCTGAAGGAATTCTACATTCTAGATAAACTGAATTATTAAATAGATAATAGAGAATTTGACTTATTCCAACAACACGAGAATTCCATAATATGGCAACCGCTCAAGAATTAAAGAAAATATCACTTGATAAGGCTAGAATCATTCTCATCAATGGGATATTTGCTCATTGTGTAAGTAATAAGAATTTCAAGGAAATTCATCCCAAAACAATCTTCATTCAACAAATGGAAATTTATATGCAATGATCATTACTCGAAATTTTAGTGCTTAAATTCACTATTGCAAGAACCTCGATAATTTAAGGGAAAACTTATGAGAATCATATCAATAGAAAACGAGGATATCATTCTAAGTGAAATTAACGAGTAATAACATGTAATTTCTTTGTATTCGAAAACTCAAGGCTAAAGACTGATAGGGAAATTATTGGAGGGTTTTGGGGAACACAAGGAAAGAACAATTCGCTTGTTGAGTTCCGACATACCTGATGAAGAAGCCTTGAGAAATTGCTAGAGAATCAAAGAAGAAAGATCAACCCTAGTTGATGCTCTGAACTGCTCTGAGAGGAACTCTACGTTCTGCTTCATGAAAGTTTGAGTGGGGAATGAGGAAAAGAGATTGTTACCCCCACTAAAACTTCTGAAACTGATGTTAAAATGACATAGTTTATAGCTTGGGAGAGTAGAAAATTACTAAATAGCCCTTAGAAATTTTCTAGGAAAAATAGTCAGGTGCCCCTAACGGGTGACCTAACGAGTCATGGTGAGTGACCACCACTCGTGGTCATGCTCGTCAGGTACACTATCTGGGTTCTTCAGTGGGTCACCACGAGTGACCTGACGAGTCGTTCCCACTGATGACGACTTGTGCTGACCACCCATCAAGTACACTGCCAACTTCTCAAGTTTCTGGATTTTGGCCTGACCACGAGTGACTTAACGAGTCATGGGACCTGACCATGACTCGTGATGTCATTTGTTGGGAACACTGTCTATTCTTATACCTTCTTCTCATGATTTGCCTAATGAGTCATTGGGTCACTTAACGACTCATTAGGTGGGTCGTTCTGCAACATTTCAGCAGTTTTCCAGATTTTTTTATTTAAGTCCCGAATATTGATTTTGAGCTTCTGGTGTGTTACAATATCTCTCCCTTGGAAGAATTCGTCCTTGAATGTTAGAAAACTCGTAGGAACAAGAAAAATAGCAGTCAAAATCTCCAAATAATGTTCATTTAAGTCCAAAACTACCGAAATGACTACCTCCATTTCATAATACATAACAAAACTTAATTTGTTTTTCATATATACCTCCAAGGTCAAAAAGAAAACTTATACACATGAATTGAATTCAACAACTAGTTTAGGTCTTGAAGAAAAATTTACATTTCAAGCTACAACAAAGTCAGTAGATAACAAGTGCGGGTATTTGGCCATCATATCTGCTTCGGCCTCAAACGTAGCTCCTTCAACCTATTGATTTCTCCATAGGACCTTGACTGAAGCTATTTCCTTATTCCTCAACTTACATGCTTGACGGTCAAGGATCTGGATGGGTACCTCCTCATATGTGAGACTATCCTTTATTCCCACATGTCCAATGGCACCATAGAGGTTGGATCTGCGATGCACTTCTTCAAAAGTGACATATGGAAAACTGGGTGTACAACTGCTAGTTCTGAAGGAAACTCTAGCTCATACGCTACATTGTTGATATGCCGCAAAACTCTATAAGGTCCCACGTATCTAGACTGAGCTTTTCCTTCTTCCCAAGCCTCATTACCCCTTTCATGGGAGAAATTTTTTGGCATACCCAGTCATTAACTGCAAACTCCAACTCCTTTCTTTGCACATCAGCGTAAGATTTATGATGGCTTTGAGCTGTTTTCAATCTTTCTCGAATGAGCTGAACTTTCTGAATCACCTCGTGAACCGAGTCTGGCCCTATCAAGGTAGCTTCACCAACTTCAAACCACCCTATAGGAGATCTACACCTTCTACCATACAATGCTTTTAATGGGGCCACATGGATGCTGGAATGGTAGCTGTTGTTGTCCGCAAACTCGATAAGAGGCAAATGGTCATCCCAATTACCCTTAAAATAGATCGTGCACGCTCTTAGCATATATTCCAGGGTCTGAATAGTCTACTCAGCTTGCCCATCGGTCTGTGGATGAAAAGTAGTGCTGAGTTTGACCTGAGTGCCTAGTCCATTCATAAAGGACTTTCAAAAGTGTGAGGTGAACTGTGTTCCCCTGTCTGAAATGATTGTAAAGGGCACCCCATGGAGTCTGACTAACTCTTGGATGTGAAGTTTGGCATAGTCCTCAACTGAGTTTGTGGTCTTGACTGGGAGGAAGTGAGCTGACTTAGTCATCCGATCTACTACAACCCAAATTGAGTCATATTGCCGCCGAGTCTGGGGTGGACCTATAATGAAGCCATATTTACTTCTTCTCACTTGCAAGTGGGTATTCTGATATCTTAAGTCATGCCTCTGGTCTCTAGTGTTCTACCTTGACTTGTTGGCAGTTTGGGCATTGTGCTACAAATTCCGCGATATTCCTTTCATTCCATTCCACCAGTAGACATCCCGCAAGTCGTGGTACATTTTAGTAGCGTCAGGGAGAATAGAGTATTTTGAGCTGTGCACCTAGGCCAGTATCTGCTTTCTCAACTTACCAACATCCGGTACACATAACCTGCCCTGGTAACGGAGCACCCCATCTCCCCCTTGGGAGAAAGCTTCTATCTCTTTTCTGAGGACTACTTCCTTAATCTTAAGTAAAATGGGATCCTCATCCTGTCTGGATTTGACTTCATCTACCAAGGATGAATCTGACCCGCTTTGCATTACCACGCCACCTTCAGCTGAATCCACCAATTGCACCCCTAACTGGGCTAGCCTGTGAACTTCTTTTGCTAGTTCCATCTTGCCTTCCACAATATGGGCCACACTTTCCATAGACCGTCTGCTTAGGGCGTCGGCCACCATATTGTCCTTACCTGGGTGATACAGCACACTCATGTCATAATCCTTTAGCAGTTCCAACCACCGTCTCTGACATAGGTTTAAGTCATTCTGGCTGAACACATACTGAAGGCTTTTGTGATTTGTGAACACATCCTCGTGAGCCCCGTACAAGTAGTGTCTCCATATTTATAATGCGAATACCACCGCTGCCAACTCCAAGTCATGAGTCAGATAGTTATTCTAATGGACTTTGAGCTATCTGGAGTCCCAGGCTATCACTTTGCCATGCTGCATCAGAATGCAACCAAGTCCAACTCTGAAGGCGTCACAATATACAACAAGCCCATTTGTTCCTTCTGGTAGGATAAAAAGTGAAGCGGTAGCGAGTCGAGTCTTTAACTCCTGAAAACTCTATTCACACTCGTCCGACCACTGAAATTTCACCTTCTTCTGGGTTAGCTTGGTCAGAGGGGATGCTATGGAGGAGAAACCTTCCACAAACCATCGGTAATAGCTTGCTAATCCTAGGTTACTCCTGATTTCGGTAGGAGAGGTAGGTCTGGGCCAATCCTTCCCCGCTATTATTTTATGAGGATCTACTTGTATCCCCTCACCTGAGACCACATGACCCAAGAAAGTCATAGACTTCAACCAGAATTCACACTTGCTGAACTTGGCGAATAAGTGGCGATATCTGAGGGTCTATAATGATAACTTTAGGTGATGGACATGCACTTCTTCATTACTTGGAGTACACCAGAATGTCGTCGATAAATACAATGACGGACATATCAAGATATTGCTTGAAAACCTTGTTAATAAAATCCATGAAAGTTGTTGGGGGTACCGTCTTTATTACGCACGAATAGCACTAGAGCATTCTAGGAAGAGATACTAGGTCTAATAAAACCCTTATCAAGAAGATCCTTTAACTACTCCTTCTTCTCCTTAAGCTCAGCTGGAGTAATTCTGTAAGGAGGGATGGAGATGGGCTGAGTGTTTTGGAGGAGATATATTCCGAAGTCTATCTCCCGTTCAGGGGGAACTCCGGAAAGATCTTCAGGAAATACCTCAGGGAACTCGCTGACAACTAGAACTAGCTGTATGGCAGGGTTCTCAGAGTTGGAATCCTTGACCTAAACACGATGATATAGAAATCCTTTGGAAATGAGTTTTTGGGCCTTAAGGAAGGAAATAAACCTACCCTTAGGCGCTAAACTGCTGCCCAACCATTCTAACACTGGTTCATTTGGAAACCGAAACTTGAAAACCCTAGTTCTGCAGTCAACTGAGGCATAGAAGGAGTTCAACCAATTCATGATGAGAATAAGGTCGAAGTCGACCATGTCTAATTCTATAAGATCAGCTGGAATGACATTATTCAGGATTGAGACTGGGCAGGATGAGGGACCTAATGAGTCGTTCCGACTGACGGTGACCACCGGTCAAGTACACTACGAACTTCTCAGGTTTCTGGATTTCGTCTTGACCACAAGTGACTTAACGAGTCGTGGGACCTATCCACGATTCGTGAGGTCGTCTGTTGGGAACACTGTCTATTCTTAGACTACCTTCTCACGGTTGACCTAACGAGTCACTGGTTCGCTTAACGACTCGATAGGTAGGTCGTTCTGCAACATTTCTGTAGTTTTTTGAATTTTTTAATTCAAGTATCGGATATTAATTTTGAGCTTTCAGGGTGTCACAATGGCTTACAAAGAGTTAAGACTTTATTTAATAATCTATATATTTTTTGGATTGACAATGTGCTTAGTTGGTCTTCAGACACTAATTTTTTCTAGCATTATGATAAGTTAGTTATACTTATAAAACGAACTCTGCTATTATGGTTGATAGTGATGATTGTTATGAATTCAAGGTGCATTGTGATGCTTGATGTGTTCTTTTAATTGTTATATGAGTGAATAAAGTTTTTGATGCGTGTAGCCAAGTTGGTGAATGTAACTTGATACCTATGAGCGGTCATGTAAATTGACCTATTGATAGCATATGGAATAAGAGAATGGAAGTGGATAACATAATTTATCCTAAGATAAGTGGGTTGTGCCTGAGGTGAGTATCCGGGTGAATGGTTATGACATGGATGGCTCATGTCCAAGAGGAGTATATCGATGACTAGATAAGTAGGAGTGGGCATCATGCTGGTATAGTACATGGATTTCTAGAGTCTCCTGCAGGTCATAAAAGGAAGGGCAGAAAGAAAATCCTCAGACATGTGTGTATAGTGATATTCAGTGATGCGTACATTGATATTCAATGATGTGTGCAAATATGTGGTAATGTGAACGAGGCGTGTGACAGACACGTCACAAATGGTATGATACCAGAGAAAGGGCCGGGGAAAGGCCAGGTTTTTTTGGAACATAAGAATTGTATGAGACAGGGATCTTTACATGTGTGTTTCAAATGTGTTTTTGACTTGTCGTTGTCACTCTCCTAGCCTACACCCTTGGCATGACTGGCACTCAGACCACCTAGTGGTCCAAGGGAACTCTTGGCCTGGCTTACTATCAGTTAAAATTCACCATAAAATAAATACGAAAACAATAACTGAAGTGAGATCAATTTATTAAAATAAAATTTATTAATGAAAATTGAAAATAATGTAAAAAAGTAACAGTTAAGACTCTACTAACGACTAGACTATGAAGCTTGTAACAACTGAAAGATAGTTGCTGAAACAAAGCTCTGATGGCTACCTTAAGCTCCACTAAAAATAAAGTAAACATAACTTGGACTCTCTGAATGTAGGAGGCTTCGCCAAAGATGAAAAGAGGAGATCCTAGTGATGCGTATGCTACCGCTCCTATCTATCTGAAACTGTATCATAATAAGATACAGCGTCGAATGGTGTCTGTACAATTACATGTATGATATGTAAAATGGCTTAATGAAACAATAGGTAAACAAGAATATATGAACTAAAAGGATAACTATATGAAATCGATACTCTAAATAATGCATAAAACAAAAGTATAAAAGATGTGTAAATAATTATGAAATAACATTATGAACCAAAACAAGCTCTGAATAATACATGTATATGTATATGTATATTTTAGTTGGGAGTTTCTCATAACCGACATACATCATGAATGAGAGAATGAAGTCCTACTTCTTGTCCAAGTTGGAAAAGCCATCCAAAGCCTTCTTAGGACAAATGTAACACCCTGAAAGTCCTGAAGATCAGACCCCGGAGTTAGAAGAAGTGCAGCAGAAAAAGTCAGCAAATTGCTGCAGCACGAGTCAGGGAACGACTTGTTAGGTGACCCCACGAGTCGTGGTTTGACTTATGGGGAAGCAGACAAGGGAGGTGAGCCGGGATAGTGGAGACGGATGACCTGACGAGTCATCTTGCCTGGAAATGACTCGTCAACTCAATTGTTAGGAGGAAGAAGCTTTGGTTTTAAGGAAATTTCCAGTGAACTTAATGAAAGGGCATAACGACCCATGCGAGCTGGTGACGAGTCATTACATTGGTCATGGCCTGGAGGTTGAGAATTTCCAATAGACCTGATGAATGGACCTAACGAGTCGTTGGGTGGGACAATGACTCGTCAGGTGAGTCGCGGCATCAATTCGGGCGATTTTTCAGATTTTTCTTAGGGGTAGTTTGATAAAATCCCCACGCTCCCAGATTTAAAGTGATGTCGTTTTGGGTATTGGAGACATTTTTAAGGGTTCTTCTAGACCTAAACCCTCATTCTCACAATCTCTTTCTTTCTCCCCTCTTCTCAAATATCCTAGGGGTTTCACCAAGGTGCTCTTCAAGCTTCAAGGAAGATAATCAAGCTGGATTTTCGTGTACCAGGTGTGTGGGACTTCAACTAGGGTATTTTTCCATCCTTGTGCACCAAAGTATTTTCAATGAGAACCCAATTTAAATTTTGTAGAATATCATGATCTAGGGTTTGAATAATGGATAATTTCATCCTCATTCTTTTCTTAAAAGCTATTAATTACTGCAATTATGGAATTCATTTCAAATATTGATGTGATGGGTTATTTGGGATGGGGTTACATGTTGGGGATGTATAAGAGTGACATGTTGTTCGTAAATGGGCTTGAGAAATAAATGGGTGTTTCTTATTGTTCGATTAAATTGCGTATTCATGTATGAAAATGACGGAATTATAGAAGTATGGGTTGAGTATGTATGGGTGTAGTATGCTCATCCTAACTTGAATTAAGTGTTGAAAGGAAATTGTTCGTTTCTCCTTAAACTACCTTAGAAATTCTTGATCATGATGGAAGTGCAAAAATATTGCATAATTAACCCTAATGATTTGATTATGATGTTGATGATCATACGGGATTGAGTAGGAGTTGTGGGCTTGAGTAATTGAAATAAGTAAGGTGCCCATACAATGATTTAGATTTAATTGATTTGGTGTGAGAAGATTTCACCTCCATTGTTGAACTACGAAGCTTGGGCGGATTCTAAACTGTTTTCCTTATAAAAATTATTTTTATAAAAATCTTGGAATCTAAAGCGCCTGTGGCTAAGGAGTTCACAAAGGAGTGATTACGACATGTGTGTGGACTATTTGTAGATTTAAACAAACGGATTCATGCATTTTTATAGAGTATGAGTTGGATTCTATAAACCATACATGATCTCATATTGCATGTTGAATGAAATAAATCCGAAAATCCGATTACCATGACAACCTGTGCATAATGTAACCCTGTAAAATGCTCATTAGCAAGAGATGCTTGAGATAACTTTAAATTGGATTTCATGATAAGTTGAATAATGTTGATAACGCATGAGAATGATATTGCAACAGTTGGGCTTGATATCATTAGAAAGTAGCCCCCACCCGATTGATGAAAATGTTGTACAATGAAAAATCAGTAAATGTCCTTGTGTTTCTGATTAGCCGTTGCGATTTGGATTAGCATTAGTAAGTCAGGATTTCTCGTTAGCAAGAGTATTTCCCTAATCGGTCGGGATTTTTCGTTAGCAAGAGTATTTCCCTAGTCAGTCGAGATTTCTCATTATCAAGAGTATTTCCCTAGTCGGTCAGGATTGCTCGTTAGCAAGAGTATTTCCCTAGTCAATTAGGATTTCTCGTTAGCAAGAGTATTTCCCTAGTCGATGGGGATTTCTCATTAGCAAGAGTATTTCACTAGTCAGGCGGGAGTTCTCGTTAGCAAGAGTATTCCATACATCCCTAGCTAGTTAGTGACTTCTTACATCGAAGTTTACTCTCCCTACGACGGTTAGGGATTTTTGGGAGTCAAAATGTTTCCCTTGGACAGTCGGGACCCTTTATATCTCAGTCATGACTTTGCATTCCTGTGTGATTAAGATCAATACTTTTGTGCTCCAATTGAACTTGTAAAAATGCATGTCTTTATCATGTGATTATGTTTATATGAATATGAGGATATCATACATATTGTTATATCTCATTTCGGTTACGTTACTAACCCGATGATTTACGGTACTCCCTATTGGTATATTGATGCTTATGAGTTGTTTGTTTACATTCCGGCATACTCAGTATATTCCAAGTACTAACTGCATGCCTCGTGTGCTACATTGTTTTATGATATAGATTCAGGTCTCCAGGTTCAGCCGCGTGACTAGATACGCTTCTGTCTCTTCTTGATGGTCGCTGTGAGTTCTCATCTTCCAAGGACGTGGTTTATATTCTCATTTTATCTAGTTTTATTTTACAGACTTTTGGAGTTAGCTAGAGGCTTGGCCTAGAAAGGCATCAGTTGATTAGAAGGCTTTCAGACTTGTTAGACAGGATCAATGTTGTGTTTAAATGTTATTAAGTTATTGTTTTGATTTATATCATTTTCTAGTCTGATCTTCTGCTTTTTCATGATGTTTGACGTTTCTTATGTTAAGTGTGTGTGATGATTATTCCATTGGTCGACTTTGAGCCTCTCGAGGTTCCTTGTCCCGTGTCTACGATCTGGGTTTGCTCTTAGGTGGTGAGAAACTTGGTATCAAAACAAAGGTTTAGGGTGTCCTAGGGTGTCTGAAAGCCGTGTTACATAGAGTCTTCTTCATGGGTGTGAAGCGCGCCATACTTATGATGAAGAGGCTTCGAGACGTTTTAGGAATGTTCCCCTTTATTCATGATTCTTATAGTGCATGGAGTATCAAACTCTAAATGTTTCCTCCTTTAACTCGTGCTTTACGCGCTCACAGATAATGCTTCCCCGATGAGTGAACGGAAGAGGACGTGGTAATGGCTGCCAGCAGGTACCACCAGCCCAGGCAGACCAAATGGAGGATCATGTTTCTCATGCTGAGTTCTGGGAATCCATCCACATGTTTGCGCAGGCCCTGATCGCCCATATTAATCAGCAGGCGGTAGCCCATGCACCACATCATGGAAATGAAGCGGCGGCAATGGTAAGAGATTTCCTTCGGATGAATCCCCCGAATTCTTGGGGTCAAAGGTGGATGAAGACCCATATGAGTTCTTGGAGGAGATACATAAGATTACTTGCAATATGGGAGTGATGGGGAAAGACAGCGGGGACTTAACCTCCTACTAGTTAAAGGGAGTTGATGACATCTTGTATTGTCAGTAGAGAGATAGTCGAGGAATCGAAGCGGGTCGCATAGGTTGGGATGAATTTATGGCCGCGTTCTTGGATAGGTTTTTCCCTCGGGAGTTGAGGGAGGCAAAGGCGGCAGAGTTCATTAACTTGAAACAAAATGACATGACTGTCCAGGAGTATGTGTTGGAGTTCACTCGAATATCTAAGTATGCGCCGGAAATGGTAGCCGACCAGCGGGCCCGAGTAAGCAGGTTTGTGAATGGAATGTCAGACTCCTTTGTCAAAGAATGTAGGACTGCCATGTTGCACCGGGACATAGACTTCCCACGTTTGGTAATATTTGCTCAACAAATGGAAGTAGAACAGATGAAAGAAAAAGAGAGAGAGACCAAGAAGGCCAGGACTGGAGACTTAGAGTCCTCCCATCAAAGGTCGAGTATCGGATATCACTCACACCACCATCAGGGATCAGCAGCGCCAGCACCTTCGACAGCCAATACTCCGTATAAACCCAGAGTAAGGGAAATCATGTACCCATTGTGTATGAGTCGTGGAAAGAACCACTTCGGAGTTTGCATGGCCGGTACAAATGTATGTTTTTGGTGCGGTGAAGCGGGCCATATGCACCGAGATTGCATGGCTGCTAAGCAGGGCGAGAAAAGATCCTCAACCACCTCTTCAGTAGCTCCTATAGCCCGTCCGTTTCAGCAGAATACATCCTCAAACCTAAGAGGCGGACATCATCAAAACCGCTCTTATGCGGTAGAAGCCCATCAGGATAAGGGCATGGCGTCAGTAGTGGCCATAGGTATGTTATGAATCTCGTACAATTCTTTATGTGATGCCAACCTCTATAATGAGTAGGAAGTTCAGTTGTGATTGTAGGAAAAGATTATAGGTGTGTGATGTAAATAGTTGTAGTATAAGGCCTGTGGTGAAGGTTAAAGGTGAATGAGGAGTTACGGGTTAGTACCTTACCTTGACTTGAAGAAGGTTTCGGGAGACTTAGAATGATGGCTTAAGGATAAGGGGGAGATAATGAGTTTGTGAAGTAAACTAGACCTTGAGAATGCGCATGAAAGGGATTTCAGCCTTAGCAGTTGTAGCATGTCGATCTCTACTAAGTTTAGATAACCTCCCTTGTATCTCGATTAGAGTTAAGTTATGTCTATTTCTATGGGAAGGTTCCCGAGGTTTAGAGATAACCGTTTCAGTCAGTAAAGCTAGTTTTTCACTATGATGTCCTTATTGATTATCTTCATGTTATGAATTAGTTAATTGTGTTAACTTATGTGTACCAGTATGTTCAGCTCGAACTCAGTCTTTAGGAGTAGTTTATTTACTCAATAGAGTCAAATTATCTCAGGTATGTGCTCAGTCCTAGATGTCGGGAATGACTCTTGCTTATGAAATACTTACTCTCAGTTAGATCAGATATTATGAATCCTTACTTAGTATCAAGGCGATTTGAGAATGAAGGTTTAGTCCATGTCAGTTTTATGCCAGATAGAAAGGGGAAAGAATTTTCTATCGGTGTTTTACTTAGTTCCATGCTAGTGTCATTTTCTTCGGTCTTCTTTGAGTCATGGTGTACATGTTAGATGTGAGTTTTCAAGTTTGGTGTATAAGGTTGGCTCGGAGTCAGATGCTCCATTGATGTTTAGTTGTGATTGGTTGATATCTAGATATCAGCTTCGTCTCTATCATTTCAGTGTGTTCAGCCAACATTTGAGGACGAATGTTTCCAAGGGGGAGATATTGTAATACCTCAGAAATCCTAGAGATCAGAACCTGGAGTTAGAAGAAGTGCAAAAGAAAAAGTCAGTCAGAACCTGGAGTTAGAATGACTCATTAGGTGACCGCACGAGTCGTGGTTTGACTCGTGGGGAAGCAGTCAAGGGAGGTGAGCCAGGCTAGTGCAGATGGATGACCTGATGAGTCGTCTTTCCTGAAAATGACTCGTCAAGTCAGTTGTTAGGAGGAAGAAGCTTTAGTTTCAAGGAAATTTCTAGGGAACTTAACGAAAGGCCATAACGAACTGTGGGAGCTTTAAGAAAGCTTTGGTAAAATCTAGTGAACTTAAAGAAAGCTTTGGTAAAATCCCACGCTCCCAGATTTAAAGTGATGTTGTTTTGGGCATGTTCGGGGACATTTTTAAGGGTTTTTCTATACCTAAACCCTCATTCTCACAATCTCTTTCTTCCTCCCCTCTTCTCAAATATCCTGGGGGTTTCACCAAGGTGTTCTTCAAGCTTCAAGGAAGATAATCAAGCGGGATTTTCCTCTACCAGGTATGTGGGATCTCAACAATGGTATTTTTCTATCCTTGTGCCCCAAAATATTTTCAATGAGAACCCAATTTAAATTTTCTAGAATATCATGATCTAGGGTTTGAATAGCGGATAATTTCTTCCTCATCGTTTACTTAAAAGTTAGTAATTACTGCAATTATGGAATTCATTTCAAATGTTGATGTGATGGGTTATTTGGGATGGGATTATATGTTGGGGATGTATGAGGGTGACATGTCGTTCGTAAATGGGCTTGAGAAATAAATGGGTGTTTCTTATTGTTCGATTAAATTGCATATTCATGTATGAAAATGACGGAATTGTAGAAGTATGGGTTGAGTATGTGTGGGTGTAGTATGCTCATCCTAACTTGAATTAAGTGTTGAAAGGAAATTGTTCATTTCTCCTTAAACTACCGTAGAAATTCTTGATCATGATGGAAGTGCAAAAATATTGCATAATTAACCCTAATGATTTGATTATGATGTTGATGATCATACGGGATTGTGGGCTTGAGTAATTGAAATAAGTTAGGTGCCCTTACCATGCTTTAGATTTAATTGATTTGGCGTGAGGAGATTTCACCTCCATTGTTGAACTACGAAGCTTGGGCGGATTCTATATTGTTTTCCTTATTAAAATTATTTTTATAAAAATCTTGGAATCTAAAACGCCCGTGGCTAAGAAATTCACAAAGAAGTGATTACGACATGTGTGTGGAATATTTGTAGA
This sequence comes from Datura wrightii, assembly GCA_035772735.1. Taxonomy (NCBI): domain Eukaryota; kingdom Viridiplantae; phylum Streptophyta; class Magnoliopsida; order Solanales; family Solanaceae; genus Datura; species Datura wrightii. Next base: position 58,973,139 of record JASDFA010000002.1, on the reverse strand, counting down.
TCTAAATAAACGGAGTCATGCATTTTGATAGAGTATGAGTTGGATTCTATAAACCATATATGATCTCATATTGCATGTTGAATGAAATGAATCCGGAAATCCGATTACCATGACAGCATGTGCACAATGTAACTCTGTGGAATGCTCGTTAGCAAGAGATGCTTGAGATAGCTATAAATTGGATTCCATGATGAGGTGAATAACGTTGATAACGCATGAGAATGATATTGCAACTGTTGGGCCTGACCTGATATCATTAGAAAGTATCCCCTACCCGATAGATGAAAATGTTGTATGATGAAAAATCAGTAAATGCCCTTGTGTCTATAATTAGCTGTTGCGATTTGGATTAGCGTTAGTCAGTCGGGATTTCTCGTTAGCAAGAGTATTTCCCTAGTAGGTCGGGATTTCTCGTTAGCAAGAGTATTTCCCTAGTCAGTCGAGATTTCTCATTATCAAGAGTATTTCCCTAGTCGGTCAGGATTGCTCGTTAGCAAGAGTATTTCCCTAGTCAGTTAGGATTTCTCGTTAGCAAGAGTATTTCGTACATCCCTAGCTATTCAGTGACTTATTACATCGAAGTTTACTCTCCCTTCGAAGGTTAGGGATTTTTGCGAGTGAGAATGTTTCCCTTGGACAGTCGGGACCGTTTATATCTTAGTCATGACTTTGCATTCCTCTGTCATTAAGATCAATACTTTTGTGCTCTAGTTGAACTTGTAAAATTGCATGTCTTAATCATGTGATTATGTTTATATGAATATGAGGATATCATACAGATTGTTATATCTCTTTTTGGTTACATTACTAACCCGGTGATTTATTTTACTCCCTATTGGTATATTGATACTTATGAGTTGTTTGTTTACATTCCTGCATACTCAGCACATTCCAAGTACTGACCGCACCCTCTTGTGCTATACCATTTTATGATATAGATTCAGGTCTCCAGGTTCAGCCGCGTGACTAGATACATTTATCTCTCTTCCAAATGCTCGTTGTGAGTTCTCAAATTCTGAGGACGTGGTTTATATTCTCATTTTATCTTGTTTTAGTTTTTATACTTTTGGAGTTAGCTAGGGGCTTGTCCTAGCAACTCATCAGTTGATTAGAAGGCTTTCAGACTTCTTAGACAGGATCAACGTTGTATTTCAACGTTATTAAGTTGTCTTTTTGATGTATATTAGTTTGTAGTCAGATCTTTCGCTTGTTCATGAAGTTTGACGTTTCTTATGTTAAGTGTATGCGATGATTATGCCATGGCTCGACTTGGAGCCTCTCGAAGTTCCTTGTCCCATGTCTACAATCTGGGTGTACTCTCGCATCGTGACAACAGAGGACGATCTGAACTGTGGATCCATACTAATCCCTTACCAGGGGCTATGTTAAGAATCACCCAACCCAATGGCACGATTTTAACCTACAATGGTTACATAGTTCTGTAGCTTACGGGTTATCTGAACCCTTCACCCATCTTGATGCTAAATAATCCTCCTAAACTATGCTCATATAAATAGGCCTATCTGAGGAAACTGAAAATATTTTTTTAAAAACTTTAGCTATAACTATAATAGATATTTTAAAAACTCTATTAAGCCTTGGCTCAAAAATCTGTACTTTGAGAACTTGTAAGATTCTAAACTCAAGACTCTGTACAAAACTTGTCATCCTCTATGCTCAAAATCTTTGAGTTTAAAAAACAAGTTCTTACTTTAGGTTTTTAAATACATGTTATACACTGAACTTTCTATCTGAAAATCTCTTTATGAAAACTCTCTAAATATCTTCTCAATGTTAGTCATGAAAACAATGCATTTATTCTCATAATACAAAGCTTTCAAAGTAATGAATTTCATAGAATTGGGTTCATGGGATAAGAGGACATGAAGCATAATCTACAATTTAATATGAAGAATTCGATCAACAAACAATTCAACTTATAGGGAAAAAGACCAAATAATAGAATTGGGCAAAAATCCTAGCTTGAACTTTAATGGAATCTTACTAGAGATGTAGGGATTGAGAAAGAATAGAATTCCCTATTTGAATTAGTCGTAAATACCTAGAATAATGAATTATTGACTCTAGCTTGAAAATCCCTAGGTTGAAAATGAAGAGTCCTAACTTCCTTGTGAGCTTGGGAGCTACTGATTCTTGAATTTACATTATTATGAGAAGGAATGAGATTTTAGACTATTAAAACCCCTTAAATATTCCTTTAGGAATCCAAAAATGACCTAGTTTAGGTGGTAAAAATATAGGAAGTTTCTAAAATAACCCTAGAATCCAATCTAAAGAAATTGCGACCTAGTGAGGACAATTCATTACACGAGTCGTCAGGTTTGACCACGACTAGTGGTGACCTCTCGTGGTCACTAAAGCCAAGTTGGATACTTTTTGATTCGCCCCCATGACCAGACAGGATGAGTCATCCTACCTTGCTAGGATTTGTGGTCTGCTTTTCATGGTTATTGGGATAATTTGATCAATTTCTGATCCTCACAGTTCGGCTGGTCTGGACTGATCGTGCTATTATACAATGATTTGTCCCTTGACCCATGCTATTGTGAAATCATGGAACCCTAGATGATCACCACGGGCCACATCATGACTCATGTTCTCTCACCACGGCTTGTGGTGTGGTTCATTCTATTGGAATAATCCACTTTCTGTCGGTTCTCTATTTCATGTTGAGGATCTAATCTTAGGGACTTTTTGGGGGGTGTATATTATCTCCCCATTGAGATTATTCATCCTAGAATTAAGACAGAACTATATTGATAGGTGATCTAACCAAGAGTAACAAAACTGAACTTAACTTGGTTCACAAAATATGCAACCATACTAAGAATTCTAATGAGGACTAATGGGACATGAAAGTGATAAGAATGCTATGAGAGGAGATTGTTACCTTAAGAATATGTCTCAAAACTAGGAGGGAAAATATGAGGGTACTTGGTCATCATATCTGCCTCAGCTTTCCTTGCTCCCTCAACTAGCTGATTTCTCCATAAAACCTTCACAGAAGTGACTTCTTTATTTCTCAGCTTGATGGTCAAGAATCTCGACTGGTACTTCCGCTTATGACAGGTTGTCCTTCACTCTCATACTCTCAATGGGCATAATGAGTGAGGGGTCTCCCACACACTTCTTAAGGATAGAAATGCGGAAGACTGGATTGACTGATGCTAGTTTGCTAGCAGCTCCAACTCACAAGCTACCTTGCCAACTCTTTTCGAAATCCGATATGGACAAATATAGCTGGGACTAAGCTTTTCTTTCTTTCCAAATCTCATGGAACCCTTCATGAATGAAAATTTCAAATAAACTCATCCATCTACCGCAAACTCCATGTCTCTATACATAATAGTAGTATAAGACTTTTTTCGGCTCTATGCAGTCTTCAACTTTTCCTAAGTGATCTTAACCTTCTCTATGGATTGTTACACCAAGTCTAGCCCTATCAATTCTACCTCACAAACTTAGAACCAACTAATTGGGGATCCACACCTCCTCCCATAAAGAGCCTTATAGGGGACCATCTGATACTAGAGTAATAACTGTTGTTATACGCAAACTTTATAAGAGGCAAGTGGTCATCCCAATTCCCCTTAAAATCAATAACACATTCCCTTAACATATCCTCCAATGTATAAATAGTCCAATCTGCCTAAGCATCTGTCTGCAAATGAAAAGTTGTATTGAGGTTCACCTTTAAACCTAAACCTCTCTGGAAGGACTTCCAAAAACTGAGCAGTAAACTATATGCCCTTGTTAGATACGATAGATAATGGAACTCCATAAAGTCTGACTATCTCACAGATGTATAATCTAGCATAATCCTCGATTGAGTCCGCAGTCTTAACTGGCAAGAAATGAGCCAACTTAGTTATTTTATCTACAATCCCCCAAATAGAGTCATGTTGTCTGTGTGACCTTGGTAGACTAGTGATAAAGTCCATATTGATCATCTCCCACTTCCATTAGAGGATTGCTATATTCTGAGCCACACCACATGGCCTTTGGTTCTCAAGCTTAACATGCTAAAAATTTGGATATTAGCAACAAGGTCCACAATATCTCTTTTCATACCATTCCACCAATGGATTTCCCTCAAGTAATGGTACATTTATGTGGAACCTTGACGAATGGAATACCTAGAGATGTGTGATTTTTCCATGATTCTATCTTTGAGACCATCTACATCTGGAACATATAACCTGCCTTGATACCTCAATATACCATCTCCCCCTTGTGAGAAAACTAACACTTTCTACTTGTGGACATCTTCCTTTAACTGAAGTAAGAAGGGGATATTTGTCCTGATTTTCATTAACTTCTTCTACTAAAGATGACTCAACCCTATTTTGGATGAGCACACTACCTTCTTCAGAGTCTAGAATACAAACTCCTAAGCATGAGAGTCTATGCACACCCTTAGCTAGTTATCTCTTCTCCTCCTCTATATGAGTTGTACTTCCTACAGATAGCCTGCTAAGAGCATCATCAACTATATTTTCTTTACCTGGATGGTAGAGAATACTCATGTCATGGGCTTTGAGAAACTCATGACACCTCCTCTATCTAAGATTTAACTCCTTTTGACTGAACACATACTGAAAACTCTTGTGGTCTATGAACACATCAACATGCGCACCATAGAAATAATGGCGCCAATTTTTAAGGCAAACACGACCGCTGCCAACTCAAGGTCCACGAGAAGATGCCAACTCAAAGTCATAAGTCGGATAATTCTTCTCATGGACCTTAAGTTGTATGGAAGAAAAAGCTATGACCTTACCATTTTTGCATCAATACACAACCTATGCCGACTTGGGACGCATCACAATACACCACAAAACCATTTGTACACCTCTGGTAAGGTCAATACTGGAGTAGTAGCCAAATGAGTCTTTAATTCCTTAAAGCTTTTATCACAAGCTTCAAACAATTGAAACTTGACCTTCTTTTGAGTCAACATAGTCAGTGGAGCAAGAATAGTTGAAAATCCTTATACAAACCTCTTGTAGTAGCAAGCTAGACCCAAGAAGCTTTTGATGTCAGTAGGGGTTGTGGATCTAGGCTAATTATTTAAGAGCTTAATCTTCTAAGAGTTAACCTGAATACCCTTGCTAGAGACTATATGGCCTAAGAAAAGCACTGACTTCAACCAAAATTCACACTTAAAACATGGCGAATAACTCACGGTCCTTAAGTGTCCGCAAGACTATTCTGAGATGACTAGCATGTTCCGCCTCAATTTTGGGGTAAACCATGATATCGTCAATGAATACCACAACAAACATATCCAAATATTGCTTAAATACTCTTTTGATGAGGTCTATAAGTGTTGTAGAAGTGTTAGTCAAACCAAAGGACATAACAATGAACTCGAAGTGACCATAATGGGTCCTAAATGTTGTTTTAGGAATATCACTTTCCCTCACCTTCAAATGATGATAGCCTGATCTGAGTTCTATCTTTGAGAAACAAGTGGCACCCTTTATTTGGTCAAACAACTTATCAATTCTAGGAAGGGGACACTTATTCTTAATGGTGACTTTGCTCAATTGACGGTAATCGATACACATCCTAAGAGTACCATATGCCTTACGTACGAAGATGAATGGAGCATCCCAAGGTGAGACACATGGGCAAATAAAACCTTTATCCATAAGATATCTTAACTGTTCTTTCAACTCCCTTAACTCTGCTGGAGCCATTCTATATGGTAATAGCGATAGGCTTGGTGTCAGGAAGCACATATATCCCAAAGTCTATTTCTATTGGGAGGAACTTTGGGAATATCATCTGGAAAAACCTCTGGAAAGTCATTCATCACCAGGACTGACTGAAGGGGTGGTGTCTCAACATTAGAGTCTCTAACTATAGCTAGATGATAGACTTACCCCTTAGAAATTAACTTTTTGGCCTTAGGGTATTATATGAAACGACCCTTAGGCATGAAGAGACTACCTTCCCAAACTAGGACTAGCTCATCTGGAAACAGAAAGTCTACTACTACAACTTATTGTGGCATAATAAGAATACAATCCATGCCTAAAATGATATCGAAGTCCACAATATCTAATTCTACTAAGTTTGTTGTGGTACCTTTATGATAAACTAAAACAGTATAATTTTTGTGGATTTTTTTAGCTAAGACTGACTCACCGACTGGAATAGAAACACTAAAATGCTCTACGAGTTATTTTGGGCAAATCCCAAATATAACGGCTACATAAGAAGTCACAAAAGATAAAGTAGCACTGGATCAAGCAAAGTATACATATCAATAGAGAAGACTTTTAACATACCAGCGACAACATTCGGAGAGTCCTCCTGATCCTGATGACTAAACATAGCATACATATGGTTTTGACCTCTGCTTGTCCCTGAAGTAGTGCCTTTTTAGGAAACTCTTCCCGTTGAAGGGGTAGATTGAGCCCTGTTACCCCCAATGTCCTATCGTGATAGACAATATCTTAAAAAGTGTCCCTATTGGCCATGATAATAACATCCGTCTCATCCTGAATTCCACTTACCCAAGTGGCTCCTACCATACTTGCCTCATGGCAGATGTTGAAGGGTCCCCTAAACTATCCTACCCTGCATTTGAGGCCTCTGATCATTCTTATTGCTTGGTGTTGGTGCACTAGTGTCATAACCCGAACGTAGACCCGGATCGTAACACGGGGCAAGGAATCCCGAGAGGCCCCAAGTCGACCCATGGAATAGGCATAAATCTAACTTCATTCATTATAAGCAAAAGACTAATCACAAGGCCTAGCGGAAACGTAACCATAATCATGACATATCATAACAAACGGAATAACTTAGACATGCACCAGCTGAGTACTACACATTGTCTGAAAGCCTCTACTACATATGATGGGTTAGTGGGACAACACCCCCATCTAACCCAGACAAGTACTAAAGCATAAAATAGAATAAATGTCTATTCAAACGGTCCTCAAAACATGAGGACTCACCAACAAGCTGAAAGTGAACTCTGAGATGATCTAGATATGACGATGAGTCTGAGAGCCAAAACCTTTATCATAAGATGATACAACATAGAAAGAATGTGGTCAGTACGTGGAATGTACCAAGTATGCAAGGTAATTAAAACAGATATTTAAAATATGTAAAAGCTCATAAAACATCATAGGAGTAGAACATCATGCTCATGTCATAAATATCGTAACATAACATATGAAAAGGCTCAAGGTTTTCAAAGCATACATAATACAATCGTAATCATTATCATAAGAGAAAAGACAAAATGAACATTTCTTGAGCCAACGTACATTATTATAAACATGCATAAATCAGGAGGAACAATGGGATATTCTCTTAACCAACATACCCAATATGAGCACACATGAAGTCTGACTTGTAAACCTAGTCAGGAGTCTGTTCGTACCTTGCAAAGGGTAGAAACATGAAGGGTGTGATCACATGAAAAGGGACATTTGGGCTGGGGACAGTCACACGGGGTTTCCCAACATACCTATGATGGCACGTATTTTATGAGATCTGGGCAGAACCTGGGCCCCGAACCTACTCGAGTTTCGATACTACTCCTAAAATATATATAGTGCTCATAGTATAATATTCATGAATTCATGGGCTAGTTAAATCATGATAATCATAACATGTTTATAAATACGTGAACTAGCCATGAATCAAGGCCCATGAGTTGGCCAAAACACAATTTATAAATCATAGGGTTCATGCATACTTGTAGATCATATATATAACTTTCATATCATCAAATCATGATGGGTAATTGAATAAATTCATATTTCAAATCATAAATCATGCTGAGTTTGTAAATATAAACAATTAAAGAGTAGATCATAAATCGATTCATCATAGATCATGCATAATTAGTCTTAATTTGGTAGAAATCGAGATCAATAATTTTGTCAGTAAAATAATTGTAAAATCTAATAAAATTCCATAAAATATGATGCAATTCTTAAATCATAAAAGTCCATAAGAAAATCATTAGATTTTCAAGAAAATTGAATTAAACCCCACGAGATTTTTGGTAGATTTTCATAAATTAATAGTTAATGGACATGTGTGTGAACAGAAACACCCATTCGTAACCCTACATACCTGGTTGGAGCTAAACTCTACACTCCCTTTATTGCCCAAGAGGAAACTTGGGGAAGAAAGCCTTGAATCACTCTATATCACCTCTGTACCAACTTCTATTCCTTTGCATGCATGAATGAGGACTTAGGCTAGTCTTTCACCTCTTAAATCCACCTTTAAGAAGTTAAAACGACGTAGTTTAGGACCCTACGACTTAGGAATTATGGAAAAGCCCTTACTTAAATCGCAGAATTTTGCTGACTGCCAGTCCCCATGAGGGATTGGATGACTCATCACTAGAGCCCACGGCTCATGGCCTTGAGTCGTCAAGTTCACTGCAAACTTCATCAGGGGACCCCATGAGGGACCCCACGAATCATGGTGGCTGAACACGACTCATGGTCATGCCCGTGGTCTCGCCCAGACCATGCCACCTCCTTCCTTGACCACGAGTCACTTCACTACTCGCGGTCACTCCTCACATGTCACCTAATGACCCGTTCTGTGACCTGGTGTAGAATTTCAGCTTTTCTCCATTTTGACTCCCGGGTCTGATCCTTGGATTTTCGGGGTATACCAATATTTGGGAACATTCGTCCTCAAATTTTAGAAACACACAGAAAAGCAGAAACATAAAATCTTTATATGCAAATACTGATCATTTGAGCTGAAAACCGACGGAATGACTACCGTCGCAAAGAACTACATAGTTGAAAAGAATTTAGGCATCACATACATTTACCATAACATAAAACAAACTTGCGCACATGAATCGAACATGAAAACTTATTAGAGTATTAAGGCAAAAACTAGTACCTTAAATGGAAACTGAGCCGGTAGGGAACATGTGAGGGTATTTAGCCATCTTATCGACTTTGGCTTCCCACGTAGCCCCCTCAACATGTTGATTTCTCCATAACACTTCTACTGATGCTATTTCTTTATTCCTTAGCCTCCGAACTTGAAGATCCAATATTTCAATTGGAATTTCCTCATAGCTTAGGATATCTATCACACCTGCACTCTCCAACGGTACAACTATAGCTGGATCACCCAAGCACTTTTTCAAGAGCGATACATGAAACACAAGATGCACAAAAGATAACTTTGAGGGCAAGTCCAACTCATATGCTACCTTACCAACTCTTCTCATAATCCAGTAGGGACCAACATAACGGGGATTGAGTTTTCCTTTATTCCCAAACCACATGACTCTCTTCATGGGAGATACCTTCAGAAATATCCAATCATCCACCTTGAACTCCAACTCTCTCCTCCTCACATCAGCATATGACTTTTGATGACTCTAAGCAGTTTTCAGCCTATACCTTATCAACTGAACCTTCACCATAGCCTTATGAACCGAATCTGGCCCTATCAAGCTGCCTGACCAACCTCAAACCATACGATGGGCGATCTACATCTTCGTCGATAGAGAGCCTCAAATGGTGTCATTTGGATACTGGAGTGATAGTTGTTATTGTAAGCAACTCGGTCAGAGGAAAGTGATCATACAAACTACCTTTAAAGTCCATCACACAGGTTCTCAACATGCCTTCGAGAGTTTGAATTGTTTGCTCTTCTTGACCATACGTTTGTGGATGAAACGCTGTGTTGAGCTTAACCTAAATCCCAAGCCCTTTTTGAAAAGACCGCCAAAACTGAGAGGTAAATTGAGTACCTCAGTCTCAAATAACGGACAAGGGTACTCCATGTAATCGAACCAACTCCCGGATATAATGTTTGGCATGGCCATCCGCTGAATCTGTGGTTTTCACTGGTAGGAAATGTGTAGCCTTGGTCAACCTGTCTACAACCACCCAAATGGAATTATATCATCGGTGAGTATGAGGTAATCCTGTTATGACATCTATATTAATTTCTTCCCACTTCCAAGTAGGAATGTTGATATCCTGATGTACTCCTCCCGGCCTTTGGTGTTCAACCTTTAGTTGTTGATATTTCGGCCATCTGGCTATGAATTCTACAATATCCTTCTTCATGCCATCCCACCAATAGATTTCTCGTAAATCACGATACGTCTTGATGGAATCCAGATGGATAAAATACCTAGATCCATGGGCCTTATGCAATATCCATCTCCTCAAATCATCAACACCTGGAACACATAGGCGACCCTGGTACCGACGCACACCATCTCCCCTTTGGAGAAGACCTCTACTTTCTGATTTTGAACGACTTCCTTAAGCTTTACCAAAATTGGTTCCTCATCTTGCCTTGCCCTTACAACTATGATGTAGGAAGATTATGATTCCTCCCGAACTACCACACCACTATGGGTAGAGTCGACCAAACGAGCTTCTACAATTCCTATCAAGAATCTTGAGGTGCCCAGCTCCTGAGTCTCCATATTTTATACCTAAGATCATGATGAATACACAGTGTGCCCTTATTTATCCGAAATTCATCCAAAATTCTCCGATCACAACCCAAATACGCATTCCAATCCTAAAACCCACTTTGGACCGGTTGGAACCAGCATGTTACCCATGTAAAGTTACTTGACCCCGACTTTACCATGGTCACATCTAGCTTCCTAAAAACTTATAAATTCAACCCAAGGTTCAAATAACTCCCGAATAACCTCATAATTCATGCAAACTACCCAACTAAATCATAACTCACCATCCAAAACCAATCAAGCTTTTAGAACCCAATTTCGAGCCTGACAACCTAGATTGTTGACTTTGGTGAACCCTCAAACTTCAGACCCTTAAAAAATGAAAAGTCTCACCCAATATTCATTAAATCATCTCGAAATGAAGTCTTCCACTTCTGAAAGTTATGAACACTAGAGTAATGATATGAAAAGGTTCATCCTAGGAAAACGGATCAACAATCACAAAATGACCATATGGCTTGCTATACTTCCAGGCTTGGTTAATAACTGGGCTTCTTGTACTAGGTCTGTCATCTACGACGGGGATAGGGAGTTATCCTGAACATACGTGTCTTAACCAGCATTTCCATCAAGGGGAACATCCTTAGGGTTTAGAGTAAGGGAATCATGAGCACAAATCGTGTGAGAAGTCTAATCTTGGCATATACTAGATATAGCACGATCTCATAGGCTGATAAAACAAACTTTGGGGACTGAATTAATAGGGATGAGCGTGCTAAGAAACATGTGTTCACGTTCATAACGAGAGTCATGACATGAAACAAAATGGGTAATATTGAGATCACAGACGGACGAGGTTACTTGTCATCTTAGGGTTCTGAACGTAAGCGTGAGTTGAGTGTAGCATTGAGCTATACATAAGGGAACATCTAAAGAAGAAAGGAGGGACTACTCCCGAATGCTATCCATAGGACTTCCTTACTAGAAACTCAACACATGACTGGGCCCTCAACTTACCATTTCCTCACCTACTATGTGATAATCTCATCTTAAAATGCTCAAAGGGAATTTTACCTCTTACAATAGTCCTCGGAACTAACAATCATGATATGTACAAAGGAATAACTTATGACATACCTGAAACTACATTTGCAGTTGACCGCCACTCGCTCTTGATAACCTGTGCTGCTGAGGTGGGAGATCTTGTGAATAATTATGCGCCCAAGTGTATGTGAGTATATATATAGATCCCAAAAATTGAAGAAATTCATAAGTGTTATAAATGAACATAAAACTTGAAAGACACTAAGAGTATTTAACTTAACTATTTATAGTATTATTATTGTCCAAGAATCATAAAGATGGTCTTAGAAAAGCATGACCTTCCTTAGATCTATGTGTATAGATATTTTTTATATTAGTTATATCATTTTAATATAATTGATTACTTATTTATTTTGATCAAAATTAGAGTCTTCATTATAACTCTATAATTTTTTTATACGTATATAGAAAGGGAAAAGAGAAGAGGAGATTGATAATAATAATATTTACTCTATTAATTTTAATGAGGTATTTACAAATTTTATATTTTTTGAATTAAATATTTATTTATGATAAAATATGATATTAGGATATCATCCAATTTTAGCATAAATTTCAAAAATAATATCATCAAATATATTTTCTTAACTGAAATATAATTATTTTTCTTAAATAATTACCTAAAATTTTTTTTTATAGATTAAATAAGACACCATTCTGCAAATATTCAAATTTGTAGTAAGGTGTACTCAGGTAAATTATTGAAAAAAAAATTATGATTATTATTCTTTGTTAATTTGAAGTCACACGTATTGATATACATACTACTTATAAGTACATTTTTATGATTCTGAAGGTATTGTACTTGATCATATCATAAATAAATACTTTAATATATAATCTACTAAAATATTTTTAAAAAATAAAGATTAACACTTTAATGATATTTAATAAGAAGATATAAGAAAATATAAATATTTTATAATGAGAATATGCAAATAAGCTTACTAATTATTAATTGACATTCTTATTTTAGTGAGACTCAATAATTAATTATATATTTTTTATTTTAAAGCATTACATAAAGATATTTTAGGAATATAAAAATAATACATGATAAAATTAAAAAATTTAAAAATTATTAAAAAATTATACTTCTGTAAAAAGCTCTTTGTGTTATGAAATAATAAAAGAAAGAAGAATACTATAAAGAAAAAGAAGAAGAACAGAGATTTCTTATGTAATACCCCAAAAGTTTCTCAGAAATAGATGAAGAAAATTAGAAATGAGTTCTGCAGAAAAAATTGAATTTTTGCACCAGAACAACTCGTGGTACGAGTCGTGATAGGAAGTGACAGGTCGTGGTCTCAGTTGTGGTGGAGTTCTGAAGTTGGGGTCCAGACAACGAGTCAAATTACGAGTCGAGAGGTGTAGGTACAACTCATGTTTAGGAGTTGTGATGAGTTTCTTAGGGTGCCAGGGTATGATGTCACGGTTCATGGTATGACTCATAGTAAGTAACAACGAGTTGTGATGGGAGTCGTGGTTAGAATTTGGCAGGTGAAGGGGATGGTGTCACGACTAATAGTACGACTTGTGGTAGGACACCATGAGTCATGATATGCAATCGTGGTGAGATTCAGAGATGCTGCAGGGAGGAGCAGTGGTGACCACGAGAGGTAACCACAAGTCGTTACTTCGTGGTACCACTCGTGGTCAGAGTCGTGATGACTGGCAGTCTTTATTTTTCAGATTTTTTATTAAGGGTATTTTTATAATTTCTAAAATCCTAAGTCCTAAACTACGTTATTTTAAGCTCTGTTAGGAGGATTTTAAGAGGGTTAAACCTATCCTAGTTCATTCAATTCCCATGCATGCAAGACTAGAGATTTCTCTTTGAAGATCAAACTTGAAACCCTCCAATTCTCCTCCAATTACCTTGGGCTTTCAAGGAAGAGCGTGGAATCAGATTTTTCAGGTATGTAGAGCTATGAATGAGAGTTCTTTTCACTCTCATGACCAAAATTCTCTTCAATTCCATGAATTTACATTCTAGATAAAGCTTACGATCTTATGGGACTTATTCCTAATTCTATGAAATTCTCTATAATTTTTCTATGGGTCAATTCCTTCATGTTTCAAATCATGTTTTAAGATCTATGGGCAGATTAACCTATTTTGATTATTAATTCATAGTTTAAAATTTTAATTAATTTATTTCCAATTATGCAAGTTTCATGAAAAGTCAAGTTTATGATTCTATTATGATTTTGACCTTCCTAAGATCTAAATCATGATTTATGATTTATGATATGATTTCCTTCAAGTACTTTTCATGAATTTATGAATTTCAAGCAAAGTGATTTTTCTCAAGCATGTATGTTCTCCGAGATTTATGGGTTTATGATTTTGGCCGACTCACGGGCCCTATTTCATGGATAATCATGTATTTCAAGTATGATCAAGTATGTTATGATTTATCTATCCATGAACTTCATGTGTGAATCCACGATTACTATATGAGCCTTCATGTGCATAATTTTGGGAGCAGTATCTAGCACCGAGTAGGCTTGGCATTCAGGTAAACCCTGTGGTCTCAGAACTATGCGCCAACATACATTTATGTTTATGGATTCTAGGTGGTTCCCTATTAGTAATATCACGTCATACACGTCCTTGGCCTGGCAAACCTGGGACTGCTCTTGCCACTTGATCGAGATTGCTGGGGCATCATGTAAGCTCTGTCATGATGATGTTAGTTAAGACAAGTTCTCCCATTATTCCTCATGATTTATGCATTGTCCTGTTAGGATACTTTGGCTCAAGTTATGCTTTTACAAGGTTTCTCTTATGATTATGCTTATAACTAGATTATGAATAGTTTTGAAAATCTTGAGCCTCACGTTTTTATTATGACTATCCTTGTATGTTTTTTACTTCCCTACTCTTAGGACCTCTTACGTATACTGATTAGTCTATTTTACCTACTTTTCATACTCACTACATTCTATGTACTCACTGTATACTCTATACTATATCTTTTCATGATACAAGCTCGTACATATAGGGTCAGTCTCTACGTTAGCGGGTCATCAGAGTTCAGTTCAGCCAGCTGTTGGTGAGTCCTCATCCTTCGAGGATCTTCAGTTAGTTGTGTTGTTGCTATTTTCTGTTTCAGACTGTTAGTATGCTAGTTAGTGGTCTTGTCTCATCAGCTCATCAGTATGTAGAAGCATTTCAGACATAGTGTTGCATTCAGTTCGGATTCAGTGTTATGTATTTTTATTGTTCAAATGTTTAATATTTAGACTTCCGCTATTTTAGAATTCAGTTCCTTTCCCTCTTGATTATGTTGAGTTAGTTATCATATTCATGTCATGGATCGATTTGGAGCAACTTATGATTCTAGGTTGTGTCTAGATCTGGGGCTATATTCGGGTCGTGACAAACCAATATCATCAGCTAAGAGTTAGAGAGAGTGACATCCTGAGGATAGCATTCAGGACTCCGTATGGTCACTATGAGTTTGTAGTTATGTCTTTTGGACTAATGAATGCTACTGCAGCTTTTATGGAATTGATGAACAGGGTGTTCAAGCCATATTTGGACATGTTGGTGATCGTTTTCATAGATGACATTCTCATATACTCTCGGAGCAAGGAGGAGCATGCCGCTCATTTGAGGGTGGTGCTGCAGACTCTTAAGGATCGCCAGCTGTTTGGTAAATTCAGCAAGTGAGAGTTTTGGCTGAACACTGTAGCATTTTTGAGTCATGTGGTGTCAAGTAAGGGTGTACAGGTGGACTCTCAAAATATAGAAGCTGTGAAGAATTGGCCTAGACTAGTTCGCCCTTTAGATATCGGGAGTTTCTTGGGTTCAGCTAGCTACTATAGGAGGTTTATTGAAGGGTTTTCATCCATTGAAACACAATTGACTAAGTTGACCCAGAAGAAAGTTAAGTTTCAATGGTCAGAGCCCTGTGAGAAGAGCTTTCAAGAGTTGAAGACTCGACTCACCTCAGCACTAGTGTTGACCCTACCAGAGGGTACCAATGGATTTGTGGTATATTGTGACGCCTCAAGGACCGGCCTTGGTGGTGTATTAATGCAGTGCGGTAAGATTATGGCCTATGCTTCTAGGCAGCTTAAGGTCCATAAGAAGAACTACCTAACTCACGACCTCGAGTTAGCAGCATTAGTATTTTCCTTGAAGATTTGGAGATACTATCTGTATGGGGTCCATATGGATGTGTTTACGGACCACAAGAGCCTACAGTACATGTTTACCTAGAAGGATCTAAATCTACATCAAAGAAGGTGGTTGGAGCTTCTTAAAGATTATGATATGAGTGTCCTTTATTATCCAGGCAAGGCTAATGTGGTGGAAGATGCCCTTAGCAGACTTTCTATAGAGAGTGTGTCGCATATAGATATGGGAGGAAAGAGTTGGTGAAGGATGTGCATCGGCATACACGATTAGGAGTTCACCGTGTTGATTCGATAGATGGAGGTGTCATTGTGCAGAATAGTTCAGAATCCTCTTTGGTGACTGAGGTTAAGGCTAGACAAGGTGAAGATCCTATTTTGGTAAAGTTGAAGGAAGCGGTTCAGAATCAGAAGGTTGAGATCTTCTCCAAAGGAGGAGATGATGTACTTCGATATCAGGGTCATCTATGTGTTACGGGTGTTGATGATTTGAAAGATCGGATGTTGCATGAGGCCTACGATTCCTGATATTTTATACATCCAGGTGCCACCAAAATGAACCGTGATCTGCAGAAAGTCTATTGGTGGGGTGGCATGAAGAAGGACATAGCAGAGTTTGTGGCTAAGTGTCCAAATTGTCAACAAGTGAAAGTTGAGTATCAAAAACCTGGAGGTTTGCTACAAGACTTTAGTGTCCCTACTTACAAGTGGGAAGAGATCAACACGGATTTCATTACATATCGTGATTTAGTCATGTTTGTCAATTTTATAAATTATATTCTCATGTGATTTTGAATATTTAAGTGCATACACTAACCAGTGTGATTAGCCCTTTGTTTGTAGGTTTTAATTGCCAATGTGTGGAGCTCAATGTGAAGATAATGGTCCTAATCTTCAAGATAAATGTTAAGGGACGGATTATGGATGATGAGACAAGATAAAAAGGACATTTGAAGTCAACTCCGTGACACGGAGAAACATTGGGGCATTCAACAACGTTCCACGGAGCAAAGAATTAATTTATATGAGCAGGGGCTGCCAAACTATGAGCATCCGCGATAGCAGAGTGTTATAGAGGCAAATCTCCACAATAGCCAGTGTGACACGGAGCTGTTTCACCACAGGTCAAACTTTGCATTTTTCCAACTTATTATAAATTGAACCCTTAGCTTTTAATTTTATTATCACGAAATATTTTTGGAGAGATGGAAAGGTGTGAAGGGAGAACAAAGGAAACTCTACCTAGGGTTCAAAAGCTTTCATTCTGTTTTACCATTTTTATAAGTACTTTACTTTAAAACATGATTTTAAGTAATTGTATAAACATGAGTGGCTAAAACTCTTCCTCTAGGGTTGAGGCCACATGATATGAATATAATTGCTTGATTTTCATATTTGGTTTGAGTTTTAGTTGTTGTTTTATCTTTCATTCTTAATCATTGTTGTTTTTATGCTGGATCACAATGAAAACAAACTTGTTAAACTTATACAAAAGATCGAAAGAGTAACCCTAGGTTAGAATGAAAGAATGCAGGGAGAAAGTTCTTTTCTTTACGATAGGATTTGCGGTTAGGATAGTAATTATACCTAATTCGCCTTTCTTGGTTAATAAAATAGGACGATAGCTAGACACCGACTCAGAATTGTCACATTACCGCTAGAAGTAGTTGTGAAGCTAAGTTGGATTAAAGGATTAGATGTACCAAAGTCCATAATCAAGGGCATAAACCTCGTGACTACATCCACAATGTTTATTGCTCACAAATTAGGATGTCACATACCTGCTCAATGATGTAGGTGAGAAACTAGTTTGTTGTGTTTAGAGGCTCGAGAGATCATGAACACTGCATAGTAACTCTGTGAGACAACAACTGAAATTTATATACTTGAACCATTGTGAATTGTAGCATTGCATGATTTTAAGGCGTTAACTCAAGATGCTTCTTATTATTCTTTCCCGAGTATTTGTGATCATTACTTACATTTAGTTTAAACAACCGAAATCTCTATAATCAACCCTAGTGAAATTTAGCATAACACTAGACTTGAATATTCACTAAAATAAGTACAGTCTCTGTGGGTTCGACATCTGGCTCGTAAAAGAGCCACTTTATTACTTGTACAACCGCGTACGCTTGTGTGTACACTGGGGCGCAACAAGTTTTTGGCAATGTTGCCAGGGACTGGCAAGGTTTAGTGAATTGTTTTTGATTTTTTTGTAAATTTTAATTTCCTTAAGTGTTGAAAATCTTGGTCTTAGTCTGCTATATTGCAGGTAACAGTTTGTCCTTGCAAAACTGGCAAGGAATAGAGAGTTGGTGGAACCTATGTTGGAACTTGAACGCCAGCTATATTTGTTCAGGAGGGAAACTCTAGAGCGAAAGTTGAAAAGGTTACAAGATCAGTTACAACAACCTCCACCAGTTGAACAAGCAGAGTCGTTACCCAATCGGATGGTAGCTCGACCAGTTCGCAAAGTGGCAATCCCACTAGTGATGAATGTTACCTCCAGTTTCCGCAAACCGGAGCCTGGAGGGAACTTTGAGCTTGAGCAGAACATGGTGCAGCGATTACATTCTAGTGGACAGTTCACTGGAATGACTCATGAGGACCCATAGCAGCACTTACAGAATTTCTTGGAGATTAGTGACACGTTCATTCCCACTAGAGTGTCAATATGACTATGTCCGACTCGCACTCTTCCCATTTTCATTGTTGGGAGATACTAAAAGTTGGTTGAAGGATGAACCACCGAGTTCCATTACTTCTTGGAATGACGTAGCAAGGAAGTTCCTCATCAGATTCTTCCATTCAGGCAAGACTACCAAGCTTAGGAGTGAAATATTAAACTTCAAGCAGAGGTTGGAGGAGAACTTATATTTGGCTTGGGTGAGATTCAAGTCATCGTTGACAGATGGCCCCCATCACTAGCAGTCCAATGAGGTGTTAGCTCACACCGTTGTAGAGAGTCTAGACCCACATATGAAGATTCTGTTAGACTCTGCATCGGGTGGGCAAGCATTGGAGAAGACTTATGATGAGTTGTATACTCTGTTGAACAGGATTGCTCAAGGAAATCCAGAGTGGCACAGCGAATCTTGAAGAGGGGCAGGAAAGAGAGCAACAGGGTTGATAGAAGTGGATAGTGACAATGCTTTAGTAGCACAACTAGCATCATTTCAGCATCAAATGATGACTCAGTTCAACAAACTGAGTATGAACCAACCGCAAGAACAAGCGAATGCAATTCAGCAGGCTCCTAGTTGGTGTGAAATTTGTGGTAACAATGGGCACAACGCAGAATTTTGCGGGGTAAATCCGAAATCTGTCAATTTTGTGGGGAGTGTTTAGAGAACCAATAAGAATTTTGGGAACACCTACACTAAAAGTTGGCAGAGTCACCCAATTTTTTCTTGGGGTGGCAATCAGAGTCACAGCTACCAGCAACCTCAGTAGCAGTAGTACCAATAGCAAAATAGGAAGAGCAATGGCCAGTCAAGCAGCAGCAACATTGAGGAGATGTTGAAAGAGATTATGTCTACTCAGACCCAATTTGCAGAGAATCAAGCATGGATGGCTTCAGATTTGAAAAATCAACAGTTGGCCACTCGCAATCTAGAGAAGCAGATGGGTTAATTAGCAGCTGCTTAACACACTAGACCACATGGAGGGTTACCCAGAGACACAGATACAATCCCCCGACAGGTCAATCTCATCTGTCTGAGGAGTGGCAAACAATTGGCTGATGCACCACCAAAAGAAAAGAGAAATGAGGTGCAGTCGGAGCTAGTCAGACAGGGCCCATCTATCGACAAGGGATATAATAAGAGTGATGTGCAACACAATTCACAATCATCATTACAGCCAGCATAGAGACCATCACCACCATTCTCACAAAGACTCAAGAAGAGAAAAAAGAATGTTTTAAAAAGTTCATTTATATTTTCAAAGAACTTCACATCAATTTTCCCTTACTTGATGTTTTGTAGGGAATGCCAAAGTACTCTATGTACTTAAAAGATGTGGTGGCCAACAAAGTTAGGTTAATGGATGTCCAAATGGTGGAATTGACAGAGGAGTGCAGCTATAGGGTGATGAGCATGATGCTGAGAAAGCTTAAACACCCAGGGAGTTTTACCCTCCCCATACAAATTGGTAAAGTTGAAGTGATAAGAGCTCTTTGTGACTTAGGGGTGGCAGTAAATCTAATGCCCCTATATTTGTTTAATACCTTGGGGTCAGGTCGGCTGAGACTAACACGAGTAATGCTGCGCTGGCAAATAAGTCTATAGTGGCACTAGAGGGAATAATTGAGTACCTTCTCATCAAAGTGGGTAAGTTCATTATACTTACTGATTTCATCATTCATGACTTTAAAGTTGATGACAAGGTACCCCTAATCTTGGGATGGCCATTTTTGGCCACTAGTGGAGCAATTATAAATGTAAGAGCAGGGACCCTTAAAATGAGGTTGATGATGAAGAAAAGCTCTTTAGAGTTTACCAAAAGATCAACCTACCCACACACTATAGAGACCTTTGTAAGGTTAATGTGTTGTCAGAGGCTAAGTGTGGGGTGGTAGATTGCATGGGTTCACTGCCACAAGAGATGATCGCATTTCAGCCGAAATCTGATGGAGGGCTTAAGTTAAGGAAGAAGCTGGAAGAAGAGAGGGACAGAGTGGAGATTGTTCACTTGAAATGTAAAAAGAGAAGAAGATGCTTCTCGAAAGGGAACATTGGTTTGAGGATATCCTGAGAAGGATAATCCATGTCGTGCCGCGACATAAAATCAGGTGCGTCTTGGGAGAGAACCCAAGAGTACCATAGTTACCCGTTCCTTTTAGTTTGTGTAGTTTTTCTTAAGTTTCACTTGTTGTTGTTTGTTTTGTTTGGTAAACATAGAAGCAGGGGAAGTATGAATACCCGAGGGAATAAGAGCTAAGGAGCATAAAAGAAGACGAGTGTGGGGTCGATGACCCACCTGTGCAAAAAATAAAGAAAAACATGTTGTTAGCTCAGACTAGAAGCCTCAGGGAGTATTTCTCACCCTTTTAGTATTCTTATTTGATGCTCTAGGGACATAGCATAATTCAAATGTGGGGTGAGGAAAATTTTAAAATTTTGTGCTTAACGAATTTGGGTGAAGTTAGTTCTTTGTATAATATTGGTTGATGAAAAAGTTTGAGTTAAGCATAATGCACCAACCCTTTGTTTATTCTTTTCGGTTCTTTTCCGAAGGGGGGCACATTGAAACAATGAATAAAATTTTTCTTTTTCTGGACATAGCTGTTTTTAGTCATACTTAGGGACTTTTTCCCACGATGGATGGATGACGACCGTCTTGAGGGAATATTAGTCAATAGGTTTTTGTTTTTGAACCCTTAGCTAATTGATGGTTTGATGTTCTTGTTATGTGCTATACATGATTGTGATATGCAGGTGTTGTTAATTTTGAATAATACTTAACAGTTGTATAACTCTGTATGAGACACCTAGGCTCTTGAATGTGACTCGATAAGCTTAAAGCTGAATTCTGCAAGAGTCTTCTGAATTTGTCTTGAATTAAGCATGTGATGTGAGTGTAAGGATTTTGGAAATTCCATATTATTGTGTAGTGTCTATAACTTTCCTGGTGTGTATATAAAATGAAATGAGGGATGTCGATTGTAGGTGATGATTTAGGCATTTCTTTGAATGAGCCTACTTTTTATCCCTCGCTTTACCTACCTTGAATGTCTAATCCTACTTAGCCCCATTGAGCCTTTAGCCTATTCTTTGCTAGCCACAAAATGAGTTTAATCCGTTCTTTTCAATAGCCTTGAATTTGATCCAAAATTCCTAAGAGCTTAAGTGAAAAATGTAAGAGAGTTGAGGAGTGAGGAGTTGGAAGAAGAAGGAAAAGAGTAGCTGTGGGAGTTGAAGAAAAGACTAGAGGTGCACTTGTTTAAAAATGAATAAGAGTTAGTAGAGAGCAAAAGAAGAAAAGAGTGAAAAAGAAAAATGCTAAAGTACTCCCTACTAAGAGCTTACTTGTGCCTAATGAAATAGGGAAACAAAGAGGAAAAATGAGAGTTGAAAAGAATAAAGGTGAAGTAAGAGGATATATATTCGTAACGACAGGGTGATGTATTTAAAGCACTTGGGGAAGATAGTCACTATTACTGACCAGAATAGTACCTACCCGTCCCTTAGGTTAAATTACAACCCACTAAGCCCTACTTGATCTTACTTTCAAAAATTCCAAAATTAGTGGAGTAAAACAATAAAGGAATGCTTATGAGTCAATACATGTTGTATGTGAATTCTTTGTAAGAGTGAGCTTATTTCATATTCATAGACCCATATATGTCACAATTTGGAAACTTATGAGTGCAAAAATGGGTAACTCTCTTATTATGAGGGCACATGTTTAATGAATGATAAACTTCATGTTGGATTTCTTGGTTGGTTAATTTGCATGAGTTTGTTGAGTTTGAGAGTCGATTCTTGAGGCTAGGAAGTCTTAACATAGTTATATGAGATTTTAATGGTTATATCTTGCATCCTCTATTTTTAACTTGCCATCTAAAACATTCGGTGTAGTCGTAGCTTGAATTGTCTTGATTTAATTAGCTATGTGTGAGTCTTCATGTGCATGGGATGTAATAGAGTTGTTCGAGGATGAACAAGGCTTTAGTGAGCAATTTGCTGGAGCTGATGGAGGAGGATTCGGAGCACGACCTTTCTAACCATCTCACTTGGCTGAAGCGCAATCCCTGTGTTTATGACCGAGTTGGCCACAATAAAAACAAACATCTAAACATTCAAAGAACTTCCCTCGGTGGTGCTTTTCATAATGCCTGCAATTTAGAAAAGTAATCTCCCTCACCGAGGGATTGTACCCCCGAGCTTGGACTAGAGACTACTGGCGGGTTTCAGAGTGACTCCCACTACTCGACCCTTGTTGGAATCTCTTAGGGTTTCAGGACCTACGCCTCTTGTTTCCACTCTTGATTCCTCTACACTCCCCAACCACACTCGAGTCACCAACCTCCGGTGGGCTCTCCTTCATGAGTCCTTGAATCCTAGTAGTTGTTGCCTCCCCGGTAGGGTTCACTGGTGTGATAGTCTGCTGGTTAGGCTGGGTGATCATAGCTCGCATCAATACTTTGAGAGCGGCTCCGAGCTCCACATTAGTAACTTGCATGGAATCCATTGGAGCTGGTGGCGCTGGCTGACTCCCATCATTGTTCTAAGAAGACATGATTCTGCACATGTGTATAACATGAGTTATAATAATAGGGAGACTTTTTATGGCACAACATAGATCATGAAAGAAGGAAACATTTTCTATACGTCTCATAGCCTCTTCGTCATAAGTGTGGCACGGTTCACACCCATGAAAAAGACTCTACTTAGTGCGGCTTTCAGACACCCTAAGATACTTCAAAACCTATTGCTCTAATACAAAATTTATCACGACCCGAATGTAGACCCCGATCGTAACACTTGACAAGGAACCTTGAGAGGCCCCAAGTCGACCCATGGCATAAGCGTACATCTAACTTCATTCATTATAAGAGGAAGACAAATCACAAGGCATAGCAGAAACGTAAGCATAATCATGACATATCATAACAAAAAAAAATCCCTTAGACATACACCAGCGAGTACTACACACTGTCTGAAAGCCTCTACTACATACGATGGGTTGATGGGACAGCACCCCCATCTAAACCGGACAAGTACTAAAACATAAAATATCATAAATGTCCAGTCAAATTTCCCTCAGAATATGAGGACTCACCAACAAGCTGAATGTGAACTCTAAGATGATCAGATATGAGGATGAGCCTGAGAGCTAGAACCTATATCATAAGACGATACAACATAAAAAGTACGCGATCAATACGTGGAATGTACCAAGTATGCAACATAAGTAAAACGAACATTTAAAATATGTAAAAGCTCATAAAACATCATAAGAGTAGAACATCATGCTCATGTCATAAATATTGTAACATATCAAAAGGCTCAAGGTTTTCAAAGCATCCGTGATACAATCGTAATCATGATCATAAGAGAAAAGCCAAAAATGACCATTTCTTGAGCCAACGTACGTAATAATAAACATGCGTAAATCAAGACGAATAGTAGCAGATTCTCTTAACCGACATACACCATATGAGTACACACGAAGTCCGACTTGTAAACCTAGTCGGGAGGCCATTTCCACCTTATAAAGGGTAGAACCATGAAGGGCGTGATCACATGAAAAGGGCCATTTGGGACGGGGACATTCACAAGGTAGGTCCCAACATACCTACGGTGGCACGTAGTTTATGAGATCCGGGGCAGAACCTGGGCCCTGAACCTACTCAGTGTTCGATACTAACCCCAAAACATACATAATGCTCACAGTATAATATGCATGAATTCATGGGCTAGTTAAATTATGATAATCATAACATGTTTCTAAATACGTGAACTAGCCATGAATCAAGTCTCGTGAGTTGGCCAAAACACAATCTATAAATCATAGGGTTTATGTGTACTTGTAGATCATACATATAACTTTCATATCATCAAATCATGATGGCTAATTGAATAAATCCATATTTCAAATCATAAATTATGCTGGATTTTCTAAATATTAACAATTGAAGAGTAGATCATAAATCGATTCATCACATATCATGCAAAATTAGGCTTAATTTGGTAGAAATTGAGATCAATAATTTTATAAGTAAAAGAATTGTAAAATGTAATCAAATTCCATAAAATATGATGTAAATCTTAAACCATAAAAGCCCATTAGCAAATCATTTGATTTTCACAAAAATTAAATTAAACCCCATGAGATTTTTGGTAGATTTTCATAAATAAATTGATAATGGGCATGGGTGTGAACAGAAACACCGATTCGTAACCCTACATACATAGTTGGAGCTAAACTCTACACTCCCTTGATTGTCCAAGAGGAAAATTGGGGAAGAAAGCCTTGAATCACTCTAGATCACCTCCCTAGCACCTTATATTCCTCTGCATGCATGAATGAGGACTTAGGCTAGTCTTTCCCCTTTTAAACCCACCTTTTAGAGGTTAAAACGACAGAGTTTAGGACCCTAGGACTTAGGAATTACAAAAAAGCTCTTGCTTAAATGACAAAATTTTGTTGACTGCCAGTCCCCACGAGGGACTGGATGACTTGTCACCAGAGCCCACGACTCATGGCCTTGAGTCATCATGTTCACTGCCAAAACTTCATCAAGGGACTCCATGAGGGACCCCATAAATCGTGGTGGTTAACCACGACTATTGGTCACCATCCGAGATCCCACTGTCCAAAACTCCTTACCAAGCATCTAGTCCTATCCACGGGTGACCTCAACGAGTCGTGTGGTCTGACCACGACTCGTGGTCATGCTTGTGGTCTCCCCTAAACCATGCCACCTCCTTGCTTCACCACGAGTCACTTCACGACTCATGGTCACTCCTCACGGGTCACCTAACGACCCGTTCTGTGACCTAGTGTAGAATTTTAGTTTTTCTTAGTTTCGACTCCCGAGTGTGATCCTTAGGTTTCTAGGGAATAACAACTAGCGGCTAAAGATGCAGATCCAAAGGGTCTCTTTCGAAAGAAGGAATCGTTACCATTTTCATTCCTCTGTTAAGTTCTCTCATTATAGCTAACTTTTCCCTTTTACTTTGATGCTCCTCTCTATCTTTCTGCTTATCCTCCTCTAACTATTGGGCATATACCATAAGCCTGGAGATATCCATATCTCTGATCTACAGTGAGCGCTTACACTCCTTCTTCATGTGCTTTCCCAACCCAATCACAAGCTTCCTTATTCTCGCTCTCATATCTAGTACTATCTCCAGAGCATACCTAGATAACTATGTGAACTTAAGGCTATATTCACTCTCATTGTACCCTAATTCAATTCACAAACTTCTTTACCTTCACCTCTCTCAACTCCTGAGGGAAGAAGTGGTTCAAAAATGCCTCCTCAAAAGTATACCAGGTTGCTGGAGTTGCATCCTCACCATGTCTTGCTCCCACTAATCTACCATACTTTGCAAAATACTCGAGCCTATATGAAGCAAACTCAACTCCCTCTATCTCTGCAGCATGCATTTCCCTCAAGATCTTCCAGATCTCATCAATAAAGTTCTAGGGGTCCTAATAAACCTTATACCCCATGAACACTAGTGGGTTCTCCTCCGAAATTCCCTAATACTCGATGTTCCTAATAAGTCTTGAGAACTAAAACTAGCTGGTACTGAGCCCTGGTGGCTTGACTGAGCAGCAACCAATTGAGTAAGTATCTGGATAGCCCCTTTAAACTCCGCCTCTAAAGTTCCAACTCGTGGAGGGTAAGGAACTGGAGCTTCTGGAACCCTCTCATTAGTAACTAGTGCTTTTTGGGCTCTAACACTAGTACCTAAACTATAGAACATTCACCATTCCTAGTTTGCAGGCTAGTCTGTGGATGCATGCTTGCTATGCTTTTTCCAGCAGAAACCTCAGCACTAATAGCATTCCTCTGATTTGAGGTACACTTTGGAGGCAAGATATGAAACACATAATGCATGAGTTAGGAGGAACTCCTTATAGAGTTAAAACTCTATAGCACTAACTAGAGTATGAAAGAAGGGAGGTTCTTCATAACGCCTTGTAGTCTCCCTATTATAGATGTGGCGCGTTTCACATCCATAAGAAGGACACTACTAGATGCGGCTTCATAGACACCCTAGGACTCTTGAACCTAATGCTCTGATACCAAGTTTGTCAAGCCCCGAGTCTACACCCTTGGCGAGGCCGGCACTCAGACCACCTAGAGGTCAAAGAAAACAATTTTTCCTTGCTTTCTATCAGTGAGATTCACCATCAAATAAATATAGAAGCAATAACTGAAGTGATCTTAATTTATTAAAATAATATTTATTAACAAAAACTAATAATAATGTTAAAAAGTAACATTTATGACTCAACTAATGACTATTCAGTTAAGCCACTAATAACTGAAAGATAGGTACCTTGACAAAGCTCCTACGGCTACCTTAAGTTCTACCAAAAAAAGTAAAAATGACTAGGACTCACCTAATATAAGAGGCCCACCAAATATGACAATAGGATATCCTAGTGATGCAGCTGTTGCCATTCCTGTCTACCTGAATCTGCATCATAATAAGATGCAGCGCCAAATGGCGTCAATACAATTGAACGTACGATATATAAAATGGATGAATAAAATAATAGGTAAACAAGAATATTTAAACTGAAAGGATAACTGTATAAAATCAATAATCTGAATGATGCATAAAACACAAGTATGAAAGATGTGTAAATAATTATGCAATAACACTATGCATCAAAACAAGATCTGAAAAATACATATGTATGTATATGAATACTTTAGTTGGGAGTTTCTCATAACCAACATTCATCATGAATGAACGCATGATGTCTAAATTCTTGACAAGTTGCGAGAGCCATCCAAAGCCTCTCTAGAGTAGAGGACGAACTAAAATGTGGATCATTGAAAGCCTGGGAGCTATTGATTCTTGAATTTATGTTTCTATGAGAGAGAATGAGAGTTTAGACTAATAAAACCCCTTAAATAGCCCATTTAGAATCCCAAAATGACTTAGTTTAGGTGGTAAAAACATAGAAAGTTACTAAAATTAACCCTAAAGTCCTATTTGAAGAAACTGCTACCCAGTGATGACGATTCATTACCACGGGTCCTCAGGTATGACCATGATTATGGTGACCTCTCATGTTTATTGAATTTAAGTTGTACACTTTTTGAATCTCCCCCCATGATCAGACAGGACGAGTCATCCTACTGTACAACGATTCTTGGTTTGCTTCGAGTGGTTACTGGGATAATTTGATAACTTTTTGATCTTCATACTACGGCTGGTCAAGATGAATCATGCTATTGTACCATGAGTCATCCCATGACTTGTGGTATAAGGAAATCATGGAATCCTGGCCACTACTCACCATAAGTCACATCACGGCTCATTGTCTCTCAAACAGCTCATGGTGTGGTCCATTCTAGGGGAATGGTCCACTGTCTATTTATTCTCTACTTCATGTCTAGGACTAATCTTAGGGATATTTTGGGAGTGTTACACTTGTGCCTATCTATGTTTTACTGCTATTACTTGTACAATTATATACGACTTGTAATAAGTTGATGAATTGATTGTTAAGGATTCAGTTATATACAAACTTGTTAAGAGTTGATAATTGATTGTTGAGGATTTAGTTATATATAAACATGTAATGAGTTAATGAATTTATTGTTGAGGATTATCATTTGAGAAACTATGGCTGTCAGCTTGGTCTAGTTACTGCCTACATAGTACCGCTACAGCGATACCTTACCATTGTGGCGAGACCGCTACCGCGGATCAGGTACCGCTATAGCAAGGCCTAATCCAGTGAGCAGGCCACCTTTTAACCTCAACTTGAATTATAAATCGTATTTCTCTTGGTAATTATTTGTTTCGGTGGTTGTATGTTGTTTAATTTCTATGTATACATGTTATTATTTAAGGTCGACCTATGATGTCTTCCAGTAAATAGTGATTGTAATGATGCTACTCTTGCACTTATTTTTTGAGTAAAAACTACGACCTAGGAGGCTCATCTCAACCCCATCTCTAGAGGACATTGACATTCCATCTGAGGATGAGCTGATTTCCTACCCAGGCTTCTGCTAATCTTCTTCATTTGATGTTTATTGGGTTTCCAATCAATGATTTACTAATTTGTTTAATTTACCACTCTTAGATCTTGTTTAGTTAGAGTTAAATGTAATGACTTTCAATTCTTGGGGTGGAATAGATAGTTCCGTAAATACTTCCTTTTATTATTATAACACTTCGCTATTTGATTCATGAGTATTTACTTTATTAGTATGAATGTTGAATTTGGATAGATTAATTGGAACACGGCGGTTTGCCCACCGGGGGAGGGGGGTTAGTGTGAGTGTTAATCACGACCACTTCGATCGTGAAAAAGATGGTATCAGAGCTTAGGTACATTGACCTCATTATACAAGGACGAGTCTAGTAGAGTCTTGTGCATTGGTGCAGAGACGTTTGTTACTTATCTTCGGGAGGCTACACAACTTTGGAAAAAGCTCCATTTCTACTTTCCTTCGTGTTATTACTCTATTCCAATTAGTATATGGTGAATCCAAATTAGTATCTAATAAATTCCTTTCTTTCTCTTATAGATGGTAAGGACACACACAGAAGGAGACAGAGAGGAAGCACCTGAGCCAGCCATGGTGACTGTGACTCGCAGTAGAGGAAGGTCCATGAGAAAAGGTTAGCCAAGGCCACGAACAGAGACCTCCTACCGCCAGAGACAAGACTCAAGCTACTGTTCCTACCCGCGAGAGGTATAAATCTCAGATTATTTTCGAGGATTAGGGAAGAGTAGCAGAGGAGGTAGCAGCATCAGTAGGGGGAGGTTTTTATAGCCGCTCCAGCTTCCTTCGAAGTTTTTGCTTAGGTATTAAATCTACTAAGTGGATTAGTGGGGAATGAAGCAACGCCAACAACTTCAATAGGTTAGCACTCGGGGGTACATCATGTTGCCGTTGTAGCTCCTCGTATGGTTAACCTTTTTGACGCAGGTATATTTCTAAGATTGGTGGATAGGCCGGTAATGACTGGAGAAGAGCATGAATTATTCTGGAGGTTCACAAAAATGAAGCCTTCAATCTTTTATGGCACTGAGAAAGAGGATGCATGCAAGTTTATAATTGACTGCCACGAGAGACTCCACAAGATAGGGGCAGTGGAAAAGTATAGAGTAGAGTTTGTCACCTTCCAGATGATGGGGGATGCTAATCTCTAGCGGAGGGCATTTGTGGAGTGTAGACCGACAGAGTCACAGCCATTGACATGGACTCTACTCCACTTTTCTATAGAAGTATATACCTCGCACCTACCAGGATTGAAGGTGTGATGAGTTCACCAACATTGAACAGGGAACCTCCTTAGTTGTGGCCTATGAGACCCATTTTCACTCCCTATCTAGGTATGCTTTACCATTACCATCCATAGAGGAGGAGAGGATCAGGCAGTTTATGAAGGGCCTTAATGTGGGACTCCAGTTGTCTTCCTTGCAAATGGTCTCATCAGATAAGACCTTCTAGGAGGTGGTGGAGTATTTCAAGTATGTAGAGTGATTTAAGTAGGACATCTATGGAAGAATGCCGAGAAGAAGGCTTGAAATGTAGGTAATTTCAGCGGTTCTTTCTCCAGGGCTCTGGTTTCTCAGTGGTACTAGGGATGCCTATTTAGTCTATGATGTGGGTATCAGCTGGGGGTCCACCAGGGGCCAGTCAGTGCACTTTGGGTGTCATGGGAAGTGAACAAATAATTCATTCAAATTTTAGGGCTTATCCTATTTTTTCAGTCCCTACTCAAAGGCTCGTGATCGATAAGGTTTTCCACGAGTGTGGAAAGTATGGACTCATTCAAAAATTGTGTCCTAGGTTTATACATGGCAGGTAGATCGTTCCGCACTAGAATCCCCAAGCTCCAGTTATAGTAAGTAGGGGAGGCAGTTCTTTTAGCACGGACCACCCTCAACTTGGGTGGGTGGCCACTCAGCTGGTAGATGTGGAGTCTAGCTTGGAAGAGTGGGGGTACTTGGACAGGAAGAGGTGGTACTCAGTCAGGTAGAGGTGGTACACAACTCAACAGGGGCGGGTCACAGGTAGGGGGCCAAGCTCATTTCTATGTATTCTCGGGTTGACCTAAGATAAAAGCTTTAGATTTAGTTATTACAGGTGCTATTCTCATATGTGATCGAATAGCTACTGCTTTATTTGATGCTAATTCTACTTTCTTGTATGTATGTTCTTACTTTATTATAGGGTTGAATCTTATTTGCAATATTCTTGATGCTCTGATTCGTGCTTCTACTCCCATTGGTGATTCTATGGTTGTTGATAGAGTCTATCATTCCTGTTCGATAGAATTCATGGGTTATGAGACCCAAGAAGATTTGGTGATCTTAGATATGGTAGATTTTTATGTTGTCCTTGGGATGAGTTGCTATCTCCTTGCCATGCTATGTTGGACTGCCATGCTAAGATAATCACCATAGCAATGATAGATATGTCTAGATTGGAGTCGAAGGAGAATTGCTGCCCTACCTCTAAGAAAATTATTTCATATATTCATGCCTAAAAACTGGTAAAGTGAGGGTGTTTGTCTTACCTAGATCATATTCGGGATACTAATGTAGAGGTTCCCTCTATAGAGTTAGTTCCAGTGGTTCATGAGTTCCTAAAGGTGTTTTTCATGGATTGGCCTAGTATGCCACTAGACCGCGACATTGATTTTTGTATAGACTTAGAGCTAGGGACTCGACCTATTTCCATACGCCCATATAAGATGGCACAAGTTGAGTTTAGAGAATTGAAAGAACAGCTATAGGAATTTCTTAGTAAAGGGTTTATTCATCTGAGTGTCTCTCCATGAGGTGCCCCAATATTATATGTTAAGAAGAAAGATGGCATCATGCGGATGCGCATTGTCTATCATTAGTTGAACAAGGTCACCATTCAAAATAAATATCCACTCTCCTGGGTTGATGACCTGTTTGATTAGCTTTAGGGTATGATTGTATTTTTATAATTGATCTAAGGTCGGGTTACCATCAGCTGAAAATTCATGCTGGGGATATTTCAAATAGCCTTTTGGACCAAGTATGGGCACTACGAGTTCTTGGTTATGTCATTCGGACTCACTAAACTACGAGTTCTTGGTTATGTCATTCGGACTCACTATTGCTCTAGCTGCTTTCATGACCCTGATGAATGATATGCTTAAACCCAACTTGGATTCCTTTGTGATTGTGTTAATTGACTACAACCTGGTACATTCAAAGACTAAGCAGGAACAAGAGGATTATCTGAGGATCGTATTAGGACTATTAAAGAAGAACCAGTTGTATGCAAAGTTTTCCAAGTGTGATTTCTTGCTGGAATCAATGTCCTTTTTGGGACATGTAGTCTCAAAGTAAGGAATCATGGTGGATCAACAGAAGGTGGAAGCAGTTTGAAATTAGGCTAGGCCCATGACAAAGACAGAGGTTTGTAGTTTTATGGGGTTAGCTAGTTACTACTGCCAGTTTGCAAAGGATTTTATGACCATTGCTTCTCTATTGAAATAGATGACATAGAAAGATGTACCCTTCCAATGGTTAGATGAATGCGAAGAAAGCTTCCAAAATCTCAAGACCTTATTGACCACTGCCCGTATCCTAGTGTTTGCTGGTAGAAGGTAAACACTCTATGGTTAATTAACTACCCCACATAGGGCTTGGAGTTGGCAATAGTGGTTTTTGCACTAAAAATGTGGAGACATTATCTATATGGGGTTCATTGTGAGGTGGTCACTAACAATCTCAACCTGCAACATCTATTCACCTAGAAGGACCTTTACCTGAGGTAGTGAAGAAGGATAGAGTTGCTCAAAGATTATGATGTCACCATCCTATATCACCAGGAAAGCCAATACGGTAGCCGATGCATTAAGCAGGAAAGCTGTAAGTATGCGTAGCTTAGCTTTCTTGGAAGCTACCCAGCGTCTAATAGAAAAGAGAGTTCAAACTTTAGCTAAGAACCTGATGAGACTTACATTGTCAGAGTTAGGTGGAGTGTTGCCTAGTGTGGATGCTAGGTTGACATCTCTAAATGAGCTTAAGTCCAGACAGTTCGAAGACACAAAGCTGAGCAAAATTTGAGACAAGGTCTTGTTAAGGGAAGGCCAATGAGGCAATAAAAGATGATGAATGGGTCTTGAGAATAGTGGGGCATGCATGTATTCCCCGAGTTGGTGATTTGATCAAAACCATATTATCGAAGGCTCATAGTTCGAGTTACTCTTTACATCCTAGAGCCACCAAGATGTATTTTGATCTAAGAGAACACTATTGGTATGGAAGGAAGAAGCGGGATATGATAGAGCACATTGCAATATCTAAATTTCCAACAGGTGAAGTATGAACACTAGAGGCCTGGGGGAGTTCTCCAGAGGATGCCCCTCCCAGAATGAAAGTGGGAGAGGATAACAATGGACTTCATGGTTGGTCTTCTAAAGAACTAGGATAAGTTTACTCAATTTGGGTCATTGTTGAGAGGCTAACAAAGTTTGCCCATTTTACGCCGGTCCAGATGACTTAAAATGCATAAAGGTTTTCCAAGTTGTATGTTGAAGAAGTGGTTTGGTTGCATGGGGTGCTAGTGTCAATTGCCTCAGACAGAGGTATACAATTCACTTCTAATTTTTGGAGAACCTTGTAGGCTGAAGTGGGTATTAGGCTTGACTTGAGCATAGTATTTCACCCTCAAACTAAGGTCAGTCTAAGAGGATGATTCAAGTGTTAGAGTATATGCTTAGAGCTTGTGTAATACCTCGAAAGTGCCTAAGACTATACTTTGGATTAAAAATAAAAAGCAACAGAAAAATTTGAGATTTGCACTCAGAACGACTCGTGGTACGAGTCATTGAACGGTCCAACGACCCGTGGAAGTCAATTATTGTTGGGTTCTGCAGTAAGAGGTTCTGTTGAAATGGTTCTAAGGACGATCCATTGGTTGATATAATGGTTCGTGGTAAGGGGGTTGTTTTGAAAGTGGTCCTTGTCAAGGTGGTTGGCACAAGTCACGGTATGACTTGCTATATCAAACAATGAGTCGTGGTATGTTTCCGTTGGGAGGATTTCCAAGAAGTGAGCGGTGGTGACAACGGAAGAAACCACGAGTCGTTGGGGCTAGTAACGAGTCATATTTTCCTATCGTGGTAGCATACCTGAGTCTCGAAAATAGAGTGAAACCACGAGTAAGATAGCAATCCGTTGGAGCAAGGAACAAACCATTGTAGGCCTCGTTGTCACTAGCAGTGTAGAAATTTTCAAGTTCTCATTAAGGGTATTTTTTTAATTCCTAAGATTTATGGTCCTAAACTATGTGGTGTTAAGCTTAGATAGGTGTGTTTTAAGAAGGGTTAACTCATTCTAAAACTATTCCTCTCCATGCATGCTAGCCTAGTAGTTTCTAAAGTGATCAAGCTTAGGATTCATCAAGTTCTTCCCCAAATTCCATTGGGCATTCAAGAGGATTGTATAATAAAAACTTCCCAGGTATGTAGTGTTATGAATGGGTGTACCCATGCACTCCCACTCCCAATCTCTCTTCAATTCCATGTGATTTCTAAGTTGATTAATCTATGGAGTTTTAACCCAACTTGTGAATTCTCTAAGTATCTATCATTAGTATTCTTTATGCATGTTCCTAATGTTGAATTATGATTCATGGGCATGTTTTATAATGTTTTCTATTACAAATTATGATTTCAAATTTTTACAAATAAGATGCCCATCTATGGAATTTCATGAAAAGATGAGATTTTGATCTATGCTTCTAGTTATGATGAAAGTATGATGTTGAATTACCCATATCTATGTTCATGTTTTGAGTAATCAAAGTCTATTTCAAGTATGTTTATGTATTGGGCAAACCAATATGATCAAGTATGTTTCAGGATTTATCTAAATTTCATGTTAGTAGCTTACCACATGGTTTTGGAGTCTAGACTCCCACTCTTGTTCAGCTTGTGGTATGGTTTGAGCCAAGGCTTTTCGTGTTATGTTTTCAGAATATGTATGTCATGTCATGATTCGGCTTTGTCAAAAGATGATGGTTAAGCTTCATTGAAAAATGATGGAGAACATATGCATGTTTTTGTGAGTATTATCTAGCATCGAGTAGGTTAAGGGTCAGTAAACCCTATTCCTCGAAACTACGTGCCAACGTAGGTATATTCAGATTATTTGGGACCTCCCTTGTGAGTTTCCCCTGCCCCCAACGGGGCCTTCATCTTTATATCGATATCATGGTAGCTTCCTTAGCCCTGGAAAAGCTTTGGACGGCTCTGCCAACTTGAGTGTAATAGTTAGGACCACGTAAGCTCTACCGTGGTAATATTGGTTATATGAAGAGTCTCCCATTGTTCCTCATGATTTCAGTTATGCATGTTCATCAGTTATGATATTATGTGTTTAGAAGGTTTGACCCAATGTTCGGTTTTACTTATGATTATTATTTTCAGCTTTGGGTTATTCGATTCAGTTATGATATTCAGTTTTATTTAAGTCACATTTTCAGATAATAACATGCAAGCCCTACTCTCAGACTCTTACGATGAAATGTTTTATGATATGCATGATCTATGATTTTACTTACTTAGAGATTTTACTTACCTTGCATACTTGGTATGTTCCACATACTGACCGCATACTCTATGTTGTATCATTTTATGATACAGACTCAAATATTCAGGCTTAGTCCCATCGTTAGCCAGGTCCTCAGTTTTAGCATCTCCCGGCTAGAGTTGGTGAGTCCTCATCTTTCGAGGGCCCTTTTATCCATGTATTCAGTATTTTTAGTTTCATACTTTAATGAGTTAGTTGGGGTCTTATCCCATCAACTCGTCAGTATTAAAGGCTTATCAAACATAGTATGTTTTCAGTGTCGGATCAGTGTTGTATATCAAATATTCAAAGGTTATTATGTTTTCAAACATTTGCTATTACTTATGTTAGATTTCCAAATTTATGATGTTGAGCTTTAGATGTCATGTACACGCCATGGGTCAACATGGAGCCTCTCGGGGTTCTTTGTCCTGTGTCTCAATTCGAGCCTATGTTCGGGTCATGACAAACTTGGTATCAGAGCCTTAGGTTTTGAAGTGTCCTAGGGTGTCTGAAAGTCATGTTAAGTAGAGTCTTTTTCATGGGCGTGAAGCATTCCACACTTATGATGAAGAGTCTATGAAACATTTTAGGAAATATTCCCTTCTTTCATGATCTAAGTCATGCGATGAAACTCTCTATCCTTCTAACTCGTGCTACACACGTTTGCCGAATCATTTCTCCTTGCCGAGTTAACGGAAGAAGAAATGAAAACAGGAATGTCCATGAGAACGGCAATAGGTATAGACACTAGCAGGCCCTAAAGATCATGTACCCAAGTAGGTTGCCCACGCATAGTTTAGGGCAGCCATACAAATGCTAGCTCGGGCTTTGACCGCCTAGGTCAACCAACAGGCGGTAGCGCATGTCCCTCAGAATGGGAATGTGGCAGCAGTGAGAATCATAGATTTTTTGAGGATGAACCCTTCGAAATTCCTTGGATCAAAGGTGGATAAGGATCCATATGAGTTTATTGATGAAGTTTTGAAGATCACCCAGATCATGGGGGTGATTGGGGAGGACTGCACAGATCTAGCCTCATATCAGTTGAAAGGGGTAGCAAACATCTGGTTTAGGCAATAGAAGAATAGCAGGGCAGCTGAAGCAGGCCCCATTGGTTGGGATGAGTTCCATATTGTATTTCTGGATTTGTTCTTCTCTCGTGAGATGAGGGAGGTTAAAGCAGTTGAGTTTGTGAACCTGAAGCAAGGTAAGATGACAATCCAGGAGTACACTTTAGAGTTCACTCGTTTGTCCAAGAATGCCCCTGAGATGGTGGTAGATCAGAGAGCTCAACTGAGTCAATGCGTGCATGGGATAGCAGACCACTTAGTCAAAGACTGTCGGACCGTGATGCTTTATCTGGAAATTGACTTTCCCCGGATAGTTCTGTAACCAGCAAATAGAGGTAATATAGGTGTGTTAGCGGGAGAGAGAGGCCAAGAGGGCCAGGACTGATAGCTTTGGATTCTCTCAATAGAGACATGGTGGTGGGCACTCGAGGTCAGAGGAGCAGACCAGCAGATTCCAGCATCCCATAGTGTGACAAGTGTGTCCAAAGATACACGGGTCAGTGCTTAGCAGGTTCAGGTGCTTGTTTCGAGTGTGGGAAGCCTGGACACATGCTTAGAGATTTTCCAGCAGCGAGACAGGGTTGTGGTAAAGGCCAAAACCCAACCATTAGTTCAGTAGCCCCTCCAACATGCATTATTCAGTAGGAAGCCTCCACTAGTGTAGGTGGTGGTCAGTGTCAGAACAAATTCTATGCCCTCGTGTCTCGCCAGGAGTAGGAGGCCTCTCTAGATGTGGTTACTAT
This sequence comes from Datura wrightii, assembly GCA_035772735.1. Lineage (NCBI taxonomy): Eukaryota > Viridiplantae > Streptophyta > Magnoliopsida > Solanales > Solanaceae > Datura > Datura wrightii. The sequence goes on along the minus strand of JASDFA010000002.1, from coordinate 58,936,325 downwards.
TATGTTATGAGTATTCCACCTTAATGTATATGCATTGTAAGATCCAGGGGCTACGCTATCTTTTGTGATGCCATATGTTGCTAGTAATTTCAGAGTCAGTCCCAAAATCCTATCACAACCCTTCTCAGTCTATACTACAATCGGTGATTCAGTTATAGCTCGACAGGTATATAGAAATTTCCCTGTCACAGTCCTTCAAAAATTCACCTCAGCAGATTTAGTTGAGCTAGCAATGACAGATTTTGATGTTATCTTTGGCATGGATTGGCTACATGCATGTTATGCCTCAGTAAATTGTAGAACCTGTGCGGTAGAGTTCCAATCTCCAGGTGAGCCAGTCCTCGAATGGAAGGGTAGTTCAGCTATGCCTGTAGGTCATTTTATTTCCTACCTTAAGGCCTAAAAGATGATTTCTAAGGGTTGGTGTACGATCTAATTAGGCTGAAGGATGCTACATCTGAAACACCGACTATCCAGTCATTTCCTATAGTGCGTGAGTACCAAGAAGTATTTTCAGATAATTTATTGGGAATCCCTCACGAGCGGGAGATCAATTTTTGTATTGACCTTCTTCCCGATATGCAGCCTATATCTATTCCTCCTTATAGAATGGCTCCTGTTGAGTTAAATGAGTTGAAGGAGCAGTTGAAGGACCTTCTAGACAAGGGTTTCATCAGACCTAGAAAATCCCCATGGGATGCACCAATTCTCTTTGTCCGAAAGAAGGATGGTTCTCTTCGGATGTGCATTTACTATCGGCAATTGAACAAAGTGACAATCAAGAAACAATATCCTCTCCCCAGGATTGATGATTTGTTTAACCAGCTTCAGGGTGCTAAGTGCTTTTTAAAGATAGACCTCAGGTCCGAATATCATTATCTCAGAGTTAGAGAGAGTGACATCCCGAAGACAGCCTTCAGGACTCGGTATGGTCACTATGAGTTTGTATCCATGTCTTTTGGACTAACGAATGCTCCTATAGCTTTTACAGATTTTATGAACAAGGTGTTCAAACAATATTTAGATATGTCCGTGATTGTGTTCATAAATGATATTCTCATATACTCTCGGAGCAAGAAGGAGCATGTCGCTCATTTGAGGGTGGTGCTACAGACTCTTAAGGATCACCAATTATATGCTAAGTTGAGCAAATGTGAGTTTTGGCTAGGCCCCGTAGCATTTTTGGGTCATGTGGTGTTGAGTAGGGTGTACAGGTAGACTCTCAGAAGATAGACGCGGTAAAGAATTGTCTTAGACCAGTGAGTCCTTCGGATATCAGGAGTTTCTTGGGTTTATTTTCTTATTATCAGAGGTTCATTGAAGGGTTTTCATCCATTGCAGCACCATTGACTAAGTTGACCCAGAAGAAAGTGAAGTTTCAATGGTCAGAGGCCTATGAGAAGAGCTTCCATGAGTTGAAGACTCGAATTACCTCAAAATCGATATTGACCCTACCCGAGGGTATCAATGGTTTTGTGGTATATTGTGATGCTTCGAGGATTGACCTTGGTTGTGTATTGATGCAGTACAGTAAAGTTATAGCCTATGCTTCCAGGAAGCTAAAATTCCATGAAAATAACTATCCGACTCATGACCTTGAGTTAGTGGTGATAGTATTTTCTTTGATGATTTGGAGATACTATTTGTGTGGGGTCCATGTGAATGTGTTTACGGACCACAAAAGCCTATAGTACGTGTTTACCTATAAGGATATGAATATACATTAGAGAAGGTGGTTGGAGCTTCTTAAGGATTATGATATAAGTGTCCTTTATCATCCGGGAAAGGCCAATATGGTGGCAGCCGCTCTTAACAGGCTTTTCATGGACATTTTGTCTCATGTAGATGAGGAAAGGAAAGAGTTGGTGAAGGATGTGCATCGACTCACATGGTTGGGAGTTCATCTTGTTGACTTGACGGATGTTTGTGTTATTATTCATAATGGGTCAGAATCATCTTTAGTGAACGAATTCAAGGCTAGGAAAGGCAAGGACCCTATTTTAGTAAAGTTGAAGGAAGTTGTATGGAATCAGAAGGTGGAGGTCTTCTCCTAAGGGAGAGATTGTGTGTTGCGATATTAGGGTCGTTGTGTGTTCTGGGTGTTGATGATTTCAGAGATCAGATATTGCACGAGGCTCATGATTCTAGATATTCTATACATCCAGGTACCACCAAGATGTACGATGACCTATGAGAAGTCTATTGGTTGAGTGGTATGAAGAAGGACATAACAGAAATTGTGGCTAAGTGTCCAAATTGTCAACAAGTAAAGGTTGAGCATCAAAGACCTAGAGTTATACTTCAAGATATTAGTATTCCTACTTGGAAGTGGAATGATATCAATATGGACTTCATTATAGGGTTGCCTCTCACTCATCGATAGTATGACTCTATTTGGGTGGATGTAGAAAGGCTGACCAAGGCAGCTCATTTCTTATCGGTCAAAAGTACTGATTCAGTGGAGGATTATACTAAGTTGTATATTCGGGAGTTAGTTCGATTTCACAGAGTTCCCTTGTCCATCATATTAGATAGAGGTACTTAGTTTACCTCCCAGTTTTGGAGATCAATTCAGAAGGGACTTGGTACTCAGGTCAAGCTTAGCACAATATTTCACTCGCAAAAAGATGGGCAGGCTGAGCGGAGAATTGATACTCTTGAGGATATGTTGAGAGTATGTGCGATTGATTTCAAAGGTAGTTGGGATGACCATTTACCTCTCATTGAGTTTGCATATAACAACCGCTAACTTTCCAGCATTCAGATGGCTCCGTTTGAGCATCTCTATGGGCGGAGATGTAGATTGCCTATCGGATGGTTTGAGATTGGTGAAGCTACTTTAATAGGACCATATTCAGTTCATGAGGCTTTGGAGAAAGTTCAGCTTATAAAGGAGAGTGTGAAAGCAATTCAGAGTCATCAAAAGTCCTATGTGGATATAAGGAGAAGAGACCTTGAGTTTACAGTTGATGACTGGGTGTATCTGAAGGTATCTCCAATGAAGGGAGTGATGAGATTCGGAAAGAAAGGGAAGCTTAATCCCTGTTATGTTGGATTGTACCGGATTATGAGGCATGTTTGCAAGGTGGCTTAGGAATTGGAGTTGCCCTCGGAATTGGCTTCAGTGCATCTGGTGTTCCATGTGTCGCTTTTAAAGAAGTGCATGGGTGATCCGACTTTGGTTGTCCCTGTGGAGAGTGTTGGTGTGAAGGATAGCCTCAGCTATAAGGAAGTTTTGATGAAAATACATGATCGTTATATTTGGAAGCTAAGAAATAAGAAAGTGGCCACCGTAAAGGCTTTGTGGAGGAATCAACATGTTGAGGGAGCTACATGGGAAGCCGAAGCAGATATGATGGCTAAATACCCACACCTATTCCCTTCCGTCTTAGTTACAACTTGAGGTACCAATTTCCTCCTTAGTACTCTATTCAGTTTCATGTTTAGCTCATGTTCCCTAGTTTCTTTCATGTCAATGCATGTATGTGTGATTCCTGAATTCAGTTCAGTTATGTATTCTTTTTCAAAGTCGATCACTCCGTCAGCATTCAATGTTAAAAGTTCAGTATGTAAGATGTCAGTTATTTTTTCCCCCACCTTTTCGGTATGTGTTAGAAAATTTGAGATATACACTCAGGACAACTCATGGTACGAGTTGTTGAAAGGTCCAACGACCCGTGGAAGTCAATCATTTGTGGGTTCTGCAGTAAGAGGTTATGTGGCAACAAGTCTAAGGACAACCTGTTGGTTTATATAATGGGTCATGGTAAGGGGGTCGTTGTGAGGGTGGTCTTTGTCAAGGTGGCTGGCATAAGTCACTGGCAATTTTAATGCAAGGCTCCATCTGCATCCCAATAAATTGAAATCTAGGTGTATGGGACCATATAGAGTGGTTAAAGTGTCCCGATATGGTGCAGTGGAGCTTGAGAATAAAGATGGTAAGAGATTCATGGTCAAAGGATAAAGTTGTATATAGGAGACACCGAAGAGATAAGAGGGATTGAGTCAGTATACCTTGATAACGCTTGAATGATCAAGGAAGTTATGTTGTGACGCAATATTAAATTAGGTGCTGCATGGGAGGCAACCCATGAAATGTGAAGTCTGAGTAGCTAAAGGTATATCCCTTTCCCTTGTTCTTACATATTTTATTATTTGAGGACAAGGCATGTTTTTCAAAGATGGGGGTGTACTTGTATATTTGGGATTTTAGATTCGTCCGAGGGTTTTCTTTTTCATGTTTCTTTTCACTTGGCATACCATTCGGTAGAACCGTCATGTTTAGGTTGTTTTCATTTAATTAGAAGTATCTTAGAATTGCTTTGCAGCTAGTAAATGCACTAGTTTAATGTTTTAGAAAAAATTGACCCTGTTGAAAATTTCATTTTGATGTTAGCAGTGTACTTAATCACAATTGAATGACTTTTGTGGATCTTTGTATGGCATTTAAATTATGAGTATGAGTAGTTATAGTTTAGCCATGCATGAACTGGATAGGTAGATTCAATGTAAACCGATACCATGAGTGAGTGAGGATGTATATCTAGTTCAATACTGTGTAGAGGATCTAGAACTAGCCCGGTTGGTCTTTGTATAGGCTGTAGGATAGTTGGTTAGAAGATGATCATAGGTTGTTATTGGTGATGTGTTGGGAGTTTACAACACTTTGGATGCTTAAAATTGAGAAAATAGCATGGACTTACATATGTTAATATGGATATAAGGCACTTTTACTTTGGTTTAAGTGAAAATAAGTGTTGGCGAAAATACATGGAAAAGAGGCTTTAAAATGCAAAAAATCAGTCAAAGAACAAGTCTCAATATGAGTTGTACCTTGATTTTACAATACGTACTAAGAATGTGATGAAAGTCAGAAGGCTGGAATGAGGGGAAGGATATATATGACTCTCAGTATGAGCCGTACTAAGATGGTATGAGCCATAACTGGAGTCGTGGAATTGTTCAGGGAAAATTGCACAAAGGAATTCTCTTGGTATGGATGGACTCACAGATTGTAGCATGAAATATGACCCATACCATGAGCCGCAGTGAATTTCAGAAGATTCTTCAATACTTGGAAGAACTCTGGACACTACAAATAGTATGAGTCGTAAGAATATGGTACGTGTCGTACCACAATACTCGTGGAAAAGTTAAGAAGATGTTAGAGTTCTTAGGACCAAACCATGGATGCATTATACATCTCGTAGGACTATGGTATGAGTCATACCAGCCTGCCAACACTTAGACAAATCTGTAGTCGCCAAGGATGTATGAGAAGCAGGTATGACCCGTATAATCTTACTACGGGTCTTAGGTCCAGTAGTGACACAGTTGGCACCAGATATGGAAAGTTCCTTGTTAGCTTAGGAAAAGGTTTCTAATTTCTATATAAATAGCTTTTATGTTTTATTTTAGTTAGAGAATGATAGAAATGAAGTAGTAGATGTGTGAAGATTTATTTTTGTGAATGTTTATCAAGTTTTGAGGAGCAATTCTTGGGATCAAATTCTTGATTTTCTACATTGTTCTTAAGATTTTTCTTTGATATTCAGTTCTTTTTTTCTTCCAATTGTTGTTGTAAATGTTTAATTATGTGTTTGACTTTTAATGCAAATTATAATCTTACAACCATGAGAGGCTAAAACCTCCACAACTCTGGTGGTGGGAACCATGGTGGATTAACGAGATAGGGTTACATAAAACTGATTCAAAATCAATACTAAACGTTTGTACTATATTCTCTTCATCTTTAAACGTTTATTATTGCCTAAATTCTTTACTTTCTTGAAATTAGAGAATTATAGATTAGGAAAAGGGAATTACAACAAACCCTTGGTCTTTATGATTATTGTATTAACTTGAGATGTAGTCACAGGATAGTTAAATTTGGAACATATTGATAACGTTTATTTAGAAATCATTCATGAGACCTGACCCAGTGATTGAGTAAAGTCATCCAATAGGAATGAACCAATCATTTGGATGAACCCTGATTATCAGTTCTACAAGTAAGCAATGGGATTGATCACGTGTGTATACCCAATGTAGTTATGAACTCAAGGGAAAAACTTACCCTAGTTGTTTGCAAATCTTGATTTAATTCATGAATATAATCTTGTCTTAATACTTTTTTCTTTAAAATCCCCCAATTTGGAGATAACTCACCAACAATTTCAATTACTGGCATTAGTCTAGATCTTACCTTATTGCTTGTGGGTTCGACTCCAACCTCTTTGTTGGATTCTTTATTGACAACGACCGCTTCATAATTTGTTAGTAGTGTGAGTTTGAGCATTATCAATTGGTTTTAGACATTTTAGCTTAAATGACCCTACAAATTGATGATTAATCCTTTGATCCTAATTTTGAGCCTTATATTAACCAGTTTTCTTTGATTAAGCTTTAACCTTATCCATTATTTATAATGAACCTTCTTTGGCTCTGGTTCCTCCTTGGACATTGTGACCCTCAACTCAGGCAAAATGCCTAAGTTAAGGGTGGCTATAGTAGGGGTGCATATATTGTGGGAAGATGAAAAACGAAAAGAAAGGAAAAAGGTTAAAGATGAGGTGTGGTGTGACAAGAAATGAAAGAGAAAAAAGTGCTTAAAGAGAAAAATGAAAAGAAACTATAAGATAAAGAAAGGGAATGGACAAGATGAGAAAAACACACCACACCCATATATTGCATGTAAATGGAGAAAACGGAGGAAAAAGTTGAAAAATTGAAAAATGGGCTAAAAATTGTAAAGTGGAGCCACAAGTATGTAGTTCCAAGGAGGGTTTAGTCACATAATTCCATATTTACCATACCCAGCTCGAAGCCTACATTACAAGCCCGACAAAGTCCTATAGTGATCCTAGTTTAACTGTCTGAAGTGCCGAAGTAGGGAAAAAATGGGCGAACCAATGGTATCCAATGTGTAGTATTTGGAACTTCTTTGGGAGAGTGAGAGTCCCATTTGTTTAGTCCCAAGTCCGTTATTTAATATATCTGTGAGTGTTAGTGACTTCATTTGCTGTGAAGGTACTTGGTTTGTGTTGTATTTTACCTCTTATTTGTGTGAATAGCATTGGTGATAGCTCAATTCTCTATTGATAGTTGGATGTTATATCTTGATCTGTATATTTCATTGATTGTGGTTAAATGTGTGCATAGCCGATTTAGTTAGAACCAAAAAAGGGTCATTAGCTTATTGTGGTTCGTAGTGCAAATATTGTTGTGTTGGCTGTAGGTATTCTAGGTTTACTTTCTAGTTAAGCATCGGTTTTGGTTTTTGTTTTCATTTCCTAAGGACATGCAAAAGTCCTAAGTTGAGGATGTTGATGTGTTGTGAGTAGACAGCACTTTCGACTCCTAAAACTGGGAACTAGCATGGACTTAGGTGTGTTTATATAGATATGAGGTACTTTTACTTTGTTTTAAGGGAAAATAGATGTTGGAGATGAATTGTGAAAAGGATAGAGAAATATATAGAAATGTGGCTTAGTACGGATCTCAGTATGAGTCGTACCATCCTGGTACGAGCTGTACTGTGAGATGTGGAAAGGTCCCGGACCAAATCATAAGGCAAAGGCAACTTACAGTTCATGGTACGAGCCGTACCATAGCAGTCATAGTAAATTCCAGATGGTCTTGCATAGGCCAAATATCCTGGTACGGGTAGCAACCATGATTCATGAGACCTACCTAAGACACGTACCAAGGAACTATGGAAAAGACCAGAAAAAGAGAAGACTAGCAGACCTCAAGGTATGAGAAGGAGTCATGAATTGTGGAACAAAGGTACAAGACATACCAAGCCATTCATGAGAAGTTAATAGAGGATGCCAGCAAGTAAAAGTTCAAACAAAGGGAAGATTGTATTACTCATAGGTTCTTGGTATGAGTCGTACAAGAAGTCAACACTTAGCCAGATTAAATAGAAGCCAGCCCATGTACGAGTCAAGGGTATGACCTGTACAATCCTATTATAGGTCATATGTGAAGGCGACGATAGTTTTTTGTAGTTTCCCCCTTTACTTAGGAGAAGGTTCCAATTATTTGTAAAAATACTTTTTAGGTTTTCTTCAGTAGGGAGAGGAGATCAGAGAGTCGAACATTGAGTTTTATTTTCATTAAGAGACAAATTGTTGTCAATTTTAATTTAAGTCTTGGATATTTTCTTGCTTTGATTTCTTCTTTGTTCTTGAATTATTCAACATCAGTTCTTGCAATAATCAAGCAGGCTTTCTTTGCAATCATATTTGTAAGTATTCAATTAGTTGTTTTGCTATGAATGCTAATGACAATATTATAATCATGAGAGAGTAAAACCTCCATAACTAGAGTTGTGGTAACCATGGTGGATTAACAAACTAGGGTTACACAAAGTAATTCAAAACCAATGCTAAACACATGTATTGCATTCTCTTCATATTTAATGTTTCTTAAAAAAGCGCAACATTAAGACTTGCCCAAAATCTTTCTTGCTTGAACCTAGAGAAGTAGAGCTTAGGAAAGGAGGATTCAATAAAGACTTGATCTTTATGGGTCATTGTATGACTTGAGCTATGGTCGTAGGATAGTTAATTTGGAATAAATTGATGATGGTTGAATTGAAATCACTCATGAGATATAACCTAGTGATTGAGCATAGTCATCCAATATGGACGAACCAGTCATTTGAATGAACCCTAGTTATTAGTTCTACAAGTAAGCATTGGGATAGATTACAAGTGTAAACCCAAAGTAGTTATAAAATAATGGGGAACACTTACCCGAGTTAATTGTAAATCTTGATAAATAGCGACCAATTTTTAATTTGGTTTTATAATTATTTTATAAAGCCCCTTTTGAAGATAACATATCTAAAAGCTTAAATACCTATGTTATTCTATATATTGACCATATTCACTGTGGGATCGACCCCAATCGTTGTTGGGTCCTTTATTGGTAACATACATTTCATGCTTTATCAGGAGTGTGAGTTTGAGCGTTATCATTTGCCTCCCACAAAGGAACTTTGGTTATAGTCATGGCTCGACATTCATGGGTTTCCTCCCATACAGCACCAGATTTAACATCACGACATGACTAAGATTACTTTCACTCCTTCATTCGAGTGGAATTGCGACCATACTAACAATCTGATGAATTCTCATGTAGAAACCTCTACTTAACTAATTGATTGCACTCTCCAGGCTCTTCTACAGGCTTTACTATGAATCATCATAGTGAGGAGGCATCCTTGCTACTCTAAACACCTCAAAAATTTCCTCCTAACCATCCCCCCTCATAGATATCTTTCCCGAATTTACCTGTATGACAGTTTCAGTGGTGGCTAGAAATCCTCTCCCCAAAATAAAGGGAATCTACATCATAATCTAGGATTACGAAGTCCACCAGATGAAAGGTCCCACTTTTATCAAGACGTCCTCTATTATTCAATCAGGATAGGCAAGAGATCGGCCTGCAAGATACAAATTCACTGTGGTAGGACGTGGTTTACCTAAACCCACAGTTTTGAATAGGGATGCAAGCATCAGATTATTGCTTGCACCCAAGTCACACAACACAGAACCTACTTCCTTATTTCAAATCATGACTAGAAGGGTGAAGCTCCGAAGGTCCTTCAGCTTTTTGGGAATTTTGTTTTGAACTCGAGAAGTTCACTCTTCCGTGAGAGCCATAGTTTCAAACTCCATTAACCTCATCTTGCTGGCTACAATATTCTTTTGGTACTTAGCATATTTTGGAACTTCCTGTGAAATCTCCACCAATGGTAAGTTAACGTATACCTATTTCAACACATCAAGAAATTTTTGGTAGGCTTATCCTCCTTCTGCTTCTTAAATCTTTATGGGAATCGGGCCGGTGGTCTGGCTTCCACAACTTTTGGTTGTGAGTTTCTTGACTTTCTTACCTCACATTTGGACTTCACAACCTGCTCATCATCACATTTCTTTTCTCTGGGGATCACCTCACCCAGTTCTTTATCACTGTGCAAAGATATTGCGCTCACATTTTCCTTGGGGTTCTTGTCACGCCCCGAGTCAATACCCTGGACGGGACACAGTACTTGACGCCACAAGTGACCCCAAGTCAACTCCTGGTCTATCATACACTGGTATTCTAAGTAAAACAAATATAGTGGAAGCTTCGAAATAATAGCATAAAAGCATTTATGAAAACAAAACTGAAAATATAAACTTTAAGAACATCTGAAGTCTGGAATTAATTATGTGTCTGAAAGCCCTCTAACTAATGAGTTTTTGGGACAAGCCCCAGCTAACTCTAAGTATAGCTAAAAATAATAAACTAATTGAAAGAAGTAAAATAAGGCCCTCGAATGATGAGGACTCACACTTCAACTGTTGAGGAGGAGGATCTGAACCGCGACGAATAACGGTGCTGAGTCTGAGAACCTGCAGCTATATCATGAAATGATACAACATAAAAGTATGTGTTAGTACTTTTTATGTATTGAGTAAGTGAGAGATATAAATATTATGAATGAACTAGTATTTGTACTGAAATGATATAAAATGACCAACTGAAAATACTGAAAACTGATACAACTGGAATATAGCTAAAATGGTCAATAAAGACCCTGACTGATGGTCATAAACATGTCCTAAGTCTGAAATATTGAGTTTGAGAGACCACACTGAACTGATTTGAACTGAGATGGACTGTCAAAACTGAGACTGAACTAAACTGACTAGTGGGAGAGTCTATAACTGACATTTAACAACGTGATCTAGACATGCAGTCCTATGTATACACCCCATCGATAGGACCCAATATACCTTGTCAGGGTATAAAGGCATGAACTGGGTGATCACAAAAGTCTGGGGCCAATCAAGCCAAGTAATACTGTAACCTACGCTGGCAACGTAGTTCTTGGAACCTTGGTGCGCTAGAACCCCAACCCGCTCAGTGCTAAGTCCTACTCCCGCTGAAAACCTAAACTGAAATACTAGGTTGATAGCTCAAAAGTGGGTTCCAAGACTAATCATGGACATATAATTGAAAGCACCTTGAGAGTCTTATCGGACCAGATTCTGAACTGGGTTCTAGACTTGTCAGAGCTGCTTATATGGAAGCATCGTAATCGTCTAAGAACAATTGTAATCTGAACTTGGGTCCTGGGCTGGTCAGAGCTACATAACTAAGATGTCATGACCGCCTAATGGACCAAATAACTATAATCTGAGTCTAATTCTTATAACTGAGAGGCACTACTGACACCTCAGAAGAAGAATGAAGTCAAACTGATCAATTGACAAGTTCCGAATAGTTCTGAAGAGGTTCTATGTTCTGACTAATCTGAACTATTAAGTAGCTAATAGAGAACTCAACTTATTCCAACAACACAGGAATTCCATAATATAGCGAATTTCAAGAATTCAATGAAATCTCATCCAACAAGGCTAAAATCGTTCTCATCAATGGAATAATTACTCATCATATATTTATAATAAGAAATTTATAGGAAATTCATCCCAAAACATTCTTCATTCCCTAGTTGGAATTTAATAAGTAAAAATCTTTACTCAAGAGTTAGGGCTTAAATTCATCTTTGTACGAACATTGACAATTTAATTAGGAACTGATAAAGATGATATGAAGAATCAACATGGATATTATTCCTGGCTAAATTAAAGAAAAATAACCTGAAATTTGTTCGTATTCGAATGCTCAAGGCTAGAACTGATAAGGGATTTATGAGGGGTTTTGGGGGACACAAGGGAAGGACAATTCCCTTGTTAAATTTCCACATACCTGACTAAAATCCTTCCGGAGGAGAAGCTTGAACTGCTGCAAGAGATGAGAAGCCCTAGTCTTGCTTGGAGGGTCCTTGATAGGAGAACTTTCGATGTTTCTAAGAACTGAGAGTAGGGAATGAGTGGAATAAACCATTTCTCCCCATTAAAATGTCTAATATTATTACTCAACGTAGTATAAAACTTGGTAGAGTAGGAAATTACAAATTATCCCTTAGAAATTTGTTGGGAAAACTGCTAGGTGCCTCTAACGAGTAACCTAAGGGGTCGTGGTGGCTGACCATGACTCGTGGTCACTCCCATCATGTACACTAGCTATAAACTCAATAAGGCTGGTAATGGGGGAAATAACGAATCGTTACTGGGGACCATGACTCGTTGCCCCCCACCGTCAAGTACACTGGTCAACGAAAGTATTCCTAACTCAGGCCTAGCCCCGAGTGACCTAACGGGTCGTGGTCAGTGACCACGACTCGTGAAGTCCCTTGTTAGGTACACTACCTCCCCTCTTTAAATTATTAAGCCTCCTTCTCACGGATCATCTGACGAGTCGTGAGGTTACTTAACAACTCGTTAGGTTGGTTGTCCTAAAGCGTTTTTGCAACTTTTCTAGATTTCCTGATTGAAGTCCTAGAATTATATTTTGAGTTTCCGGGGCATTACAATATCTCCCCCTTGTAAACATTCATCCTTGAATGTTACAAAACTCACTGGAAGCAGAAAAATAGCAATTAAACTTTCCAAGTACTACTCATTTAACTCCAAAACTGTCGAATGACTACCTCCATTTCAAAATACATAACTGAACTGAACTTACCTTTCATACATACATTCAAACACATAAAAGAGATTCGAACATCTGAACTAAGTCATGAAAACTAAATTGAGTTCTAGGGTCAAAACTATTATCTCAAGCTATGCTAGAGCCAGAAGGGAACAAGTGCGGGTATTTGGCCATCATATCTGCTTCGGCCTCCCACGTAGCTCCCTCAACCTTCTGATTTCTCCATAAGACTTTGACTGAAGCTATTTCCTTGTTCCTCATCTTACGCACCTAACGGTCAAGGATCTGGACTAGTACTTCCTCATATGAGAGACTATCTTTTATTCCTGCACTGTCCAATGGCACAATTGAGGTTGGATCTCCGATGCACTTCTTCAAAAGTGACACATGGAAAACTGGGTGCACAACTGCTAGTTTTGAAGGTAATTCTATCTCATAGGCTACACTGCCAATACGCCACAAAATTCTATAAGGTCCCATATATCTCGTACTGCGCTTTCCTTTCTTGCCAAACCTCATCACCACTTTCATGGGCAAAATTTTTAGGTATATCCATTCATCAACTGTAAACACCAACTCTGTACTTCGCACATCGGTATAAGATTTCTAATGGCTCTGAGTTGTTTTCAACCTTTCCCGGATGAGCCAAAACTTTCTGCATTGCCTCGTGAACCGAGTCTGGCCCTATCAAGGTAGCTTCTCCAACCTTGAACCACCCTATAGGAGATCTTCACCTTCTACCATACAATGTTTCAAATGGGTCCATCTAGAGACTAGCATGGTAGTTTTTGTTGTACACAAACTCGATAAAAGGCAAGTGGTCATCTCAATTACCCTTAATATCGATCGCGTACGCTCTTAGCATATCTTCTAGGGTCTGAATGGTATTCTCTACTTTCCCATCGGTCCGTGGGTGAAAAGCGGTGCTGAGTTTGACCTGAGTGCTTAGTCCCTTCTGAAAGGACTTCTAGAAGTGTGAGGTGAACTACGTTCCCCTGTCTGAAATGATAGCCGAAGGAACCCCATGGAGTCTGACTAACTCTCAGATGTAAAGTTTGGCATATTGCTCAGCTGAGTCTGTGGTTTTAACAGGGAGAAAATTAGCCGACTTAGTCATCCGATCTACTACCACCCAGATTGAGTCATGCTGTCGGCGAGTCCGAGGTCGACCCATAATGAAATCCATATTCACTTCTTCCCACTTCCACGTGGGTATACTGATATTTTGGGTCATGCCTCCTGTCCTTTGATGCTCTACCTTGACTTGCTAGCAGTTCGGGCACTTGGCTACGATTTCAGCAATGTCTCTTTTCATGCCGTTCCACCAGTAAATATCCTGCAAATCACAGTACATTTTTGTAGCACCAGGGTGAATGGTGTATCTCGAGTTGTGTGCCTTAGCCAGTCTCTACTGTCTCAACTCACCAACATCAGGTATACACAATCTTCCCTGGTAACGGAGTAGACCATCTCCTCCTTTGGAGAAAGACTCAACCTCCTTTCTGAGAACTGCTTCCTTCAGTTTAAGTAGGACTGGATCTTCATCTTGTCGGTACTTAACTCCAACTACAAAGGATGAATCCGACCCGCTTTGCATTACCACACCACCTTCAGCTAAATCCACCAACGGCACCCGTAACCGGGCTAGTCCGTGAACATCCCTTGCTAACTCCTTTTTGTCTTTCTCAATATGAGTCACACTCCCCATAGACCGTCTACTTAGGGCGTCAACCACCATATTGGCTTTGCCCGGGTGATACAGTACACTCATGTCATAGTCTTTTAGCAACTCCATCCACCGTCTCTGGCACAGATTTAGATCCTTCTGACTCAGCACATACTAAAGACTCTTATATCCGTAAATACATCTATGTGAGCTACACATAAGTAATGCCTCCAAATTTTTAGCGCAAACATCACCGCTGCCAACTCCAAGTCATGAGTTGGATAATTCTTCTCATGAATCTTGAGTTGTCTAGAGGCGTAAGCTATCACTTTGCCCCCCTGCATCAGAATGCAACCGAGTCCAACTTTGGAAGCATCACAATTAACAACCAATCCATATGTTCCTTCTGGAAAGGTCAAAACTGGAGCAGTAGTGAGTCGAGTCTTCAACTCCTGAAAACTCTTCTCACACTCATCCGACTACTGAAATTTCACCTTTTTCTATGTTAACTTAGTCAGAGGAGATGCTATGGAGGAGAAGCCTTCCACAAATCATCGGTAATAACCTGCTAAGCCTAGGAAACTCCTGATTTTAGTAGGAGAGGTAGGTCTGGGCCAATCCTTCACTGCTGCTATCTTATGAGGGTCCACTTGTATTCCTTCACCCGAGACCACATGACCTAAGAAAGTCACGGACTTTAACCAAAATTCACACTTGCTGAACTTGACAAATAACCGGCGGTCCCTGAGTGTCTGCAATGCTAATATTAGGTGGTTGGCATGCTCTTCCTCATTTTTGTAGTATATTTTTGTAGTATACTAGAATGTCATCGATAAATACGATGATGAACATATCCAAATACTGCTTGAAGACTCTATTCATTAAGTCCATGAAGGTTGTTGGGGCATTTGATAGCCCAAAGAACATTACCATAAATTCGTACTGAGCATACCGAGTTCTGAATGATGTTTTGGCTTTGTTACACTCTCTGACCCTTAGCTGGTGGTACCCTGACCTGTGTTCAATCTTGGAGAAACAACTGGATCCTTGAAGTTGGTCGAACAGATCGTCAATTCTAGGTAGAGGGTACTTGTTCTTAACTGTGACCTTGTTCAGCTGATGGTAATCTATGCACATTCTGAGGGTACCGTCTTTCTTATGCATGAATAACATTGGAGCACCCCAAGGAGAGATGCTGGGTTTGATAAAATCCTTGTCAAGAAGGTCTCTTAGCTGCTCCTTCAACTCCTTAAGCTCAGTCGGAGCCATTCTATAAGGAGGGATGGAGATAGGCTGAGTATCTAGGAGGAGATCTTTTTTGAGGTATATTTCCCGTTCAGGGGGAACTCCAGAAAGATCTTCAGGAAAAACATCTGAGAACTCACTGACTACTGGAACTGACTAAATGGTTGGGGACTCAGAGTTGGAATCCTTGACCCGAACTAGATGATATATACATCCTTTGGAGATGAGTTTTTGGGCCTTAAGGTAGGAAATAAACCTACCCTTAGGCGATGAACTACTGCCCGTCCATTCTAAGAGGACCTCTGGACTGATGTTGAACTGGACTACTATATAGGGAGTCACGAATGAAAGAGTGGCTCTGGTTTAACAGGACATGAACGTCTAGATGGAAGAGATGTAACATACCAGTAACAATGTCAAGTGATCTTTCCTGATCCTGACGAGAAGATAGTGCATAGAAACGACTTTGGGGATGACCGCCATCTATACCTGATGTGTTGGCCTGCTGAGCTGGTTGGCCTGCAGGTGCTGATGATGTGGTAAATTGTGATCTCCCTCGCCCTGCTGACGGACACTCATTAAGCCGGTATCTAAGCTGTCCACACCTAAAACAACCCTCTCAAGCCTGAAGGCATTTTCTTGAGTGGTTCCAACCACACTTGGGGCAAGATGGATACCTATTCCAGGTACTATGAGTCTGAGACTGACTACCAGATAACCCACCCCTCTAATCCCGGCGGGACTGAAAGGTTGGGCGCTGGCTGAACTAGGTGTTGGGGTTCTCTACTGCTGTTGCTATTGCTGCTACTGTAGGCGACTACCACCACTAGATCTTTGATGGCCAAAATCTGACTGGCTAGTCCTTTCCTTTTTGTTCTTAAGATCCATATCCTTCAGCCTTTCAGCCTCAATCTGCTAGGTATAAACAATCAAGCTAGAAAGGTCCATATCCGTAATTAGCATCACGGTCCTGCACTCCTTGAGGACCAGATTTGACACTCTATTTACAAACTTCAGCATGCAAGCCCTTGGCTCGGCTACCATATCTGGGGCATACTTAGACAGCCTAGTAAACTCCAGAGCATACTCCTCCACAGTTCTATTGCCCTGTCTCAAGTTCATAAACTCTGCCATCTTTGCCTCCCTCAGCTCTCGAATGAAAAATCTATCCAAGAAAGCTGTGTGAAATTCTTCCCACTTCACTGGTCCTACTTTCGCTGGCCGCCCTACTTTCCACTGGTCATGAAAGACTTGATCTACCCCTTTCAGCTAGTAGGCAGCAAAGTCGGCACTCTCAGAGGGACTGACACCCATAATTCGAGTGATTTATCTAATCTCGTCTACAAACCCTTGTGGGTCCTCTCCAACCTTTGCTCCATCAAAATATGGAGGGTTCATCCAGGTGAAATCTCGCACCCTCGGAGCTGCTGCAAACCCGTTGGTGTTCATCGACACCACTTGCTGGTTCACCTGGTTGTTGACTGTTTGGGCCAACAGTTAAATGGTCACCCTAAATTCGGCTGTAGACACCGAATCATCTTGAGGAGCTGTCGGGGCTGGTGGGGTAGGTCTGTTGACATTACCGGCCCTTCTTCCATTACCGCATCTGCGAGGCATGGTTCACTGAAAGAAATAGAGCATGAATCAGAAGGGCATTTCTGGAATTGAACTTTAATGCATGATAAAGAGTATGAACAAAAAAGAGTTTTTCCTAATAACATCTCGTAGCCTCCTTGTCATAAGTGTGGCGTGCTTCACACCAATGAAAAGGACTCTACTCGATGCGGCTTTCAGACAATCTGAGGATACTCTTAATCTAAGGCTCTGATACTAAGTTTGTCACGTCCCAAGTCTATACCCTAGACGGGACATGGTACTTGAAGCCACAAGTGACCCCAAGTCAACCCCTGGTCTATCATACACTGGTATTATAAGTAAAACATTCCGCTATGAAATAATAGCATAAAAGAATTTATGAAAATAAAACGGAAAAAAATAAACTTGAAGAATATCTAAAGTCTGGAATTAATTATGTGTCTGAAAGCCCTCTAACTAATGAGTTTCTGGGATAAGCCCCAGCTAACTCTAAGTCTAGCTAAAATTAATAAATTAATTGAAAGAAGTAAAATAAGGACCTCGAATGATGAAGACTCACGCTTCAACTACTGAGGAGGAGGATCTGAACTGCGGTGACTAACGGTGCTGAGTTTAGAATCTGCAGCTGTATCATGAAACGATATAACATAAAAGTATGTGTCAGTACTTTGAATGTACTAAGTAAGTGAGAGATATAAATAGTATGAAAGAACTAGTAACTGAACTGAAATGACATGATATGACCAACTGAAAATACTGAAAACTGATACAACTGGAATATAGTTAAAATGGTAAATAAAGACCCTGGCTGATGGTCATAAACATGCCCTAAGTCTGAAATACTGAGTCTGAGAGACCATACTGAACTGATCTGAACTGAGCTAGACTATCAAAACTGAGATTGAACTGAACTGACTAGTGGGACAGTCTATAATTGACATATATCCACGTGAGCTACAAGTGTAGTCCAATGTATACACCCCACCGGTAGGACCAAGTATACCTTGCCAGGGTATAAAGGCATGAATTGGGTAATCACAAAATTCTGGGGCCAATCAAGCCAAGTAATACTGTAACCTACACTGGCAACGTGGTTCAGGAAACCTGGGTGCATTGGAATTCCAACCCGCTCAGCGCTAAGTCCTATTCCACTAGAAAACCTAAACTGAACTACTAGGCTGATAGCTCAAAATTGGGGCCCAAGACTAGTCAGGGACATATAACTGAAAGCACCCTGAGAGTCTTATCAGACCAAATTCTAAACTGGGTTCTAGACTGGTTAGAGCTTCTTATCTGGAAGCATTGTAACCGTTTAAGAACAACTGTAATCTAAACTAGGGTCCTGGGCTGGTCAGAGCTACATAAGTAGCATTTCATGACCGTACTAATGGACCAAATAACTATAATCTGAGTCTGATTCTGATAACTGAGAGGCACCACTGACACCTCAGAAGAAGAATGAAGTCAAACTGATCAGTTGACAAGTTTCGAATAGTTCTGAAGAGGTTCTATGTTCTGACTAATTTTAATTATTAAGCAGCTAATAGAGAACTCAACTCATTTCAACAACACGGGAATTCCATAATATAGCGAATTTCAAGAATTTAAAGTAATCTCATCCAACAAGGCTAAAATCGTTTTCATCAATGGAATAATTACTCAACATATATTTATAATAATAAATTTCTAGAAAATTTTGCCCAAAACATTCTTCACTTCCTAGATGGAATTTAATAAGTAAAAATCATTACTCGAGAGTTAGGGCTTAAATTAACCTTTGTACGAGCATTGACAATTCAATTAGGAACTGATAAAGATGATATGAACAATCAACATGGATATTATTCCAGGATAAATTAATGAAAAATAACCTGAAATTCATTCGTATTCGAATGCTCAGGGATAAAACTGATAAGGGATTTATGGGGGATTTTGGGGGACACAAGGGAAGGACAATTCCCTTGTTGAATTCCCACATACCTAACTAAAATACTTTCGGAGGAGAAGCTTGAACTGCTGCAAGATATGAGAAGCCCTAGTCTTGCATGGAGGGTTCTTAAGATGAGAACTTCCGATGTTTATGAGAACTAAGAGTGGGGAATGTGGAATGAACCGTTTCTCTCCACTAAAACGTCTTAAATTAATAATAAAATGATGTAGTTTAAAATATGGGAGATTAGGAAATTACAAATTAGCCCTTTGAAAGTCGTTTGGAAAACTGTCAGGTGCCCCTAACGGGTCGTGGTGGCTGACCACGACTCATGGTCACTCCCGTTAGGTACACTGGCTATAAACTAAATAAGGCTGGTAACGGGGAAATAATGAGTTGTTACTGGGGACCATGACTCGTTTCCCCCACTCGTCAAGTACACTGGTCAATGAAATATTCCTAACTCAGGTCTGGCCATGAGTGACCTAACGGGTTGTGGTCAGTGACCACGACTCGTGAAGTCCCTCGTTGGGTACACAACCTCCCTTATTTAAATTAGTAAGCCTCCTTCTCACGGCTCACCTGACGAGTCGTGAGGTCACTTAATGACTCGTTAGGTGGGTCATCCTAAAGCTTTTCTGCAGCTTTTCCATATTTCCTGATTTAAGTCCCAGAATTAGATTTTGAGTTTCCTGGGGATTATAGTTCTTCTCGGTGTTACTCAAAAGGGCCCCTTGTGGTCTGCTAGTCTTCTGCAGGGACAATTGTCCCATTTGCCTCTCAAACTCATGGATGGACTTCAGCATCTCATTAACCACCTGAGTTTGCTGAACCATCCACTGCTTTATTGTATCATCAAGAAAACTACTTGGTTGCTGGCCTGAAGGCCTTGGATAAATATTTTTGGGGCTTTGGAAGTCTGATTCCCTACCCATGAGGGATTTCCTACATTTCACTACCCCTGGTTATAGCTGTTACCTGCAAAACCTCTACCAAGACCTTGTTGTCCCTCAAAATATACAAATTCAAGGTTAAGTGGAAAACCTGAATATGCGTGGCCTTCTCCACACACCTTACATGATGGTGTTGGAGTCTGAACCTGATGTACTTGTTGTACTTGGCTTCTTGCTGATGTGGTCACAAGCTTGCCAATCACATTCGCCAGCCGGTTAATGTCTGCTCAAATTTTCGCAACACCATCTACCTCGAGCTTGCCTGCTACCTTAGCTATTGTGAATCCTCTACCTAAGTTCTGATAATCTTGACTCCCCGTGGACATGAGGTTCAAAAGAGCCTCTATTTCATCATAGCTCTTGGACAAGATCTATCCCTATGAGATATCATCAAACAAGATCTTTGACTCAGACTTTAGACCCTATATAAAATTTTGTCCAATAATCTGCTTAGGCTGCACGTGATTTAGACAATCTCTTGTAACCTTCCCCGCCTGAGCTAAGGTTTCACCATCTTTCTACACAAACCTAGAGATCTTCTCTCTCAACTTTTTGGTCCTCCTTGAAGAGAAAAATCTATTGATAAATTTGTTGGAAAGAGCCTCCCACGTGGTGATGGAACCTGCTGGCTCATTTTGAAGCAACTCCTTGGCTTCACCAATCAGCGAGAATGGAAACAATGTTAGTTTAACATATTTATCTAACATGTTATAGTAGTGGAAATTCTCACTTAGCTATATAAATGTTATCAGATGCCTGTGGGGTTCCTTGTGTGGCTTACTCCGTATTGGCAAGTCTTTTTTGACCTACCACATGGTCCCTTCCTTCAACTCAAAGTTTTAAGTGATAGCGGGTTTGACGATCACTTTAGAAGCATTCTCCAAGTTTGGCCTACCAAAGTTCAACACTGGATCCCTCTCCTGATTATTTCCTTGTTCCTTCTTATTATTCTCCATGATTAACCTTTGAAAGGTTCTCTCAATTTTAGGATCAAAAAAAGGTCAAAAGTGATTCTTGACTTCTTCTACTTGGCATACTTTGAGCACACAACCTTGTAAACTTCACAAAATAAGAAACAAATGTAAAATACAGAATAGAAAAATAAAATCCTAACCTACAAATGATTAAAAAATATTCAATTCCCTAGAAATGGCACCAAAAACTAGATGTCGCCTGTTCGGGGTGTTATATGGGGTATATAACTCACGCAAGTGCACGTGGTCGAACAAGTAGTAAAGTGGCTTAAGTAAGCCAAGTATCGATCCCACAGGGACTGGGATGAAGTGCAATCTGCTCAAGTGTACTATATTTCGATTCTAAAAATGTAGACAACAGTGTAACCAACAAGTTGATATTTAGTTTTATAATTTTTATGCTAAATCTAAAATAACTATCTAATTTGAGTCTGAACTATGAATGAGAGCATGCTGAGGTTAAACGAACATGTAATGAAATTAATTATCGATATAATTTGGTTAGTCTTTTCCTCCAGTTGCTAGCCAAGAACAATTGCCAAGAGATTAAAACTCTCGTATTTAACCTCACTTAAGAATCATGAACCATCCACCTACATTTCTGTGATTAAATTAAATGCAATTCATGTTCTAGCCATACAAACCCGGTTCCTAAATTGACTAATACGACTTTCAGGTATATTTCTATCCTGAAAGTAAATCAATTCCCAATTTTCCCAAACCAAGTAAAAATCATATCATATTAATTCATAACTTTCCAATTTCTTGCTCTCTCAAGTGAAACCGGACTTTTTAGATATACATTAACGTAGGCCACACATTAATGCAGTAAGAACAAGAATTAATAGAAAAACATGGAAGAAAAGATGAAAAACCACTATGATCAACAATCCATTTCACTACAATTGTTCATAACCTCAGCAAGAAGAGGATTTAGCCATTCATTTATGGATTAAACATTGTTAAATGAGTGTTAAACATACAAGCAATTGAATTAAAGAAGAAGGAAAGAGAGAAAAACCCTGATATTTTCGTCCCCTCAACTGCCTGTAACCCACGTTCTTGCTCCACCAAGTCAGAATATTGAAAACTGAACCTAAGTGTTCTATTTATACTGGTGGGAATTTTTCCCGGAATAACAAGCAACGTGTCACGGAGTGCGTCGCGGAGTACTGCCTCCGTGACACGCTACGGACGCGGACCTTCACTGGAACTGGGGGTCCAGGAAATAAAGCCCAATGTGGAACGGCGTGCAATGCGGAGCCAAGCCACCGTGCCACGGACCTATCGCGAACCCACACTGGAATTGGGCTGAAAATTCCCATCCAGGCAGAAGGCATCTGCGATGACAGCGTGACACGGCTCCATCGCGGAGCCCCTTTATTTTATGCTGTCCAATGTCTTGTCCCTTGCTCGCATCCAAGTCCAACCCCGATATCCTCCAACATGCATTTTATCTTCCCGAAATTACATTTTACCTGCAAAACAATGCTAATCATGTTGGTTAGTATAAATTCACATTTTATTACCAATTACATGAGAATGTATACACATTGATAGATAAACAAGGCTAAAATTGTACTTTTGAGTATCACTTGGGCATATAAATTTGCCCAAGATCACTTACCCCACACTTAATTCCTTGTTCGTCCTCGAACAACAATCCTACACTTCATGCAATTTACATCCCATCCTCTCTACTTTGGTTCGACAATTTAGGTTACGGTCATACCGATTATTCAATACAGCAAATCATCAAGAAAACATGCATGGTCCTATCAATGCAATGACCTTTAATACATCAAGACCTCCTAGACTTTAAGAATCGACTCTCGATATTGGCAAACTCATGCAAATCAGCTGATCAAGATATCCGACACGAAAATTAATCTCTCATCAAGCATGTTCCCTCACAACACAAGAGAATCTTCCCCTTTATGCTCATATGACTCACAAAATTTTAAGCAGGGGCATGTAAACACAATTTCGCTCTCTCTCCCAAAAGAATTCACATGCATCATGTCATGACCCATAAGCTTGCCCTTAGTGTATTACTCCACTAATATAAAGAAATGCGATGTAAGATCACGTAGGACTTTAACTGGTTGTAATGGAAGCTACGGAACTAGTAAATATTGGGTTAGCCAATAATAGCCACTAGCATCCTTAAGCGCCTTTTCAACGCATACCATCAACTCATGGACATTGTATTTTTTTTTTTTTTTTATCATCCCATTCTTGATGTTTTTCTTTAGTTTGGCCCATCGTATTAAGCACACTTGACACAACAACAAAGATTATTCATGCACCTTCATTATAGTTTATTTATAGCAAGTGCACCTTCAACCTTTTCTTTTCTTCTATCGCTCTGCTTTTCTTTTTCTTTTCACCATTCTCACTCTTTGACACTTTGGGACAATTATTTTCTCTTCTTAAGCACTTCAGTGTTTTGTATAGACTTTACGGCTAATGAAAAGAAGGGATTAAGCTCGGTTTACACTTTTTGGACAAAAGAAAAAAATAATAGGCTAAAGGCTCAACGGGCTAACTAGGGTAGACAATCAAGGTGGGTACGACAATGAAAAATAGAAACTCTCGATTAAAACAAAGAAATGCCTACATCCTTTCCTACAATACACCTCCTTCATTTCGTTTTGCACACACACCAGGCAAGTTCTAGACACTTCACAATAGCATGGATTAACAACACCTCACTTCACACTTTTTGCACATGCTCAATTCAAGATGTATTCACAGACTCTTCAATCAGCTAATTACAGGAATTCAAACATTAAGCCTCAATCACACTGAATCGAACTCTATGGCCTAGGTATCTCAACATATTTACAAAGTTGCAAGCTTTCATACGAATCACCTTTGCATTTTAAATATCATGTACAACACGCAACCAGAATTTCGCAACCATACAGTAACTATAGGTTTTGGGATGCAACCCACCAAAGAAAAAATTGAAAAATAAATGAAAAATCTACTCCTACCGACTACATTTCCCTTAAGACGGTCGTCATTCATCCATCATAGGGAACGGTCACTACTATGACTTCGGTTCAATGGGACCATTCTCGGTAAAAGAACCGAAAACAAACGCCGAGAAACCCAAGAAGTAAAAAAATGTTGAAAATATCGATCATTTCGATAGAAAAAATATGTAACAAATATTTTAAAAATATCGATCATTTCGATAACAAAAATATATACAAAATCAGCTAGCACCATTCAGCAACACACATCAATTTCACATAAATTTACAACACAGAACAATAACTTAACAATTCATAAATCACAGGGGACAACAAAATTTCACATGCACGACAACAGATTAGAGCATACATACATAATAACACAGCCCAGTACCTAACTACTCCCACCCCACACTTAGCTTGAACACTGTCCCCAGTGTTCACAAAAATTAACATAGCACAAAAATCGGGTGGTAGAACTCCCTGATCAATCAAAATACTCCACTTCTTCGTCGGGTGCTGCTGCTTCATCTCCCATATATGTATCACCCCCGTCGTCATCATCGGACTCCACATTGGAGTCCTCCCGACGTGTCTCCTCGTCTATGGGGACATCATCATCCGTGGGCTCTACAAATGCTGGCCCCACTCGGTATAGAGCCCTGACGTTTTCGCCGAAGGGGTAGTCTAGCTCGAGCTGCCATAGCTTCTCCTCTGTCGCCGGCCTCCCGCCTATCCTCAGTTGGAGCATCTGCATCCCATACATGCGAGCCATTACTGATCATCACGAGCATGTCGCTCGCCAAGTGTAAGCACTGGCCCGTGGGTGGTGTCGGGTGCCTTAGTTTTAGTAACATCTAAGGCCCGCCGCTCCATCTGCGGGATATAGTCAAGGGCCTCCTCCTCGACATCTAGGCCCCTGAGGAAGGTGGTGAGTAGTCCACCAAAGCCGTACCTGTGCCCCTGATGCAACCGGGCTCTCTTTATGGCGGCGATAATTACCGCCCCCACGTTGATCTCTAGCCCTTTCATCAGGGCGTACACCAGGCATACACGATCCCGGATTACATCTATCATATGTACCCCCGGGATTAGGCAGGAACAGATAATCTTCATCCATATTCTGGCTTCCCTGTTCATTTGTGAATAGGGCAAAGTCTGGTGGTAGCCCCTCTCTTTGTGTCTGCTCCATCTAGCTATCGATCGGGTCCCACACAAGGTGCGTCTGATGTCCGCATGTGGTGGGGTAATGTTCGGCTGTTGGAGCACGTGGGCGTCTGTGTCTCGCGCCCCTATGATAGCATTGAGGTGGTGGGGCTCCAAAGTGACTATTTGCTCTCTGATTTTGATGGTATGACTTCTGATCGTCAGGTTCTAGTTGGCATAGAATTCCCGAACCAAGTGCAGATTGCATTCCTTGGGCTCTTCAAAGATGAAGTTGAGCCCAGCTGCCTCGATCCGGTGGACCATCCTAGGGAACTCCTGTGCCAATGGTTCCTGGGCTATGTGCTCCTCGGGGAAGTATTTGTTTTCTTTGTGCTTTGCGTACCACTTCTTCCCCTCATCCGTCACCCACCTTGTTCCGTATTGGCGGCGTTGGCCGCGTGGAACTGCTGGTGCTGCTGGGACTGCTGTGCCCAGTCTGATTCGCTTCCTTCCGGCACCCGAAGTTGATGCGCCTTTCCCTTTCTCTTGCCTGCTTGCCATTTTACCTGTCAACCCAAGTAGACAAGATCAATGTTAAGCTAACGGATATTAACTTCGACTAAGGTCGGGTTAAGCTAGGTTACCCCACACTTAGTCCTTAGATACAGTTACAACAATACGACAAGATCATACTTATTTTCACACAATAACCATCTATATAATCATGCTTAGTGCGTTCGAAGAATTCGACGGTAAATCTTCTGTGTACTACTCAGACTTCGTACAGCTAATCACAATCACTACCATCGCTAACATTTTATCCATCGCACTTAGCAAGGAAAAACAAAGAAACAAAAACAACAACAAGAATTTATCTACACGAACCTATATAACCAACCCATTTCTTGCAAAATTTCACTATTTCCCTAACCCGAGAATCCGTCGGTCTTTTAACATGATAACAACTAGCACACCGACTCCTCTCACTCAACGTGTACATTCCGGCATGAATTTCACAAGTTCACTACATTATTCACTTCAAATTCAAAAATAAGCCCTAGAAATGATATTATCAAGCAAATTCGATTAATTTATGCAATTGACGAGTTCAAGCAATCATAACGACATTCCGAACATTCATCAACAACAATTCAATTGAATTCATGATTAATTTCTACTTAGGGCAAACTTAGCTCACCTCACATGCTCAATATCGAAGAAAATCGACAAGAAATGAGATGGAATCGAAGAACATACCTTGAAGTTGAAGAATTTACGCAAACTTGATGATTTTCTTAGTTTACTTCATGTCATGTTGAAGGGGGATGGGTTTTGGGGAGTTTGGTCGCGGAGTGATTGAAAAATAAGGGAAAGGGAGGGTTTTTCGGGGTTAAAAAGTAGTAAAATCGCGCGGGTCACCCGGCGACCCGGTGTGACCCGCCGCGATATACACGGCAACGTGTCACGGAGTGCATCGCGGTGCACTGCCTCCGTGACATGGAGCCATCTCGAGCTTGTTCTGGAAATTTTTAAAAAAATCAGGATTATACCTTAACGTGTCACGGAGGGTAACGCGGAGGTCCACCTCCGTGACACGGAGCTATCGCCCCAGCTTACTGTTTTGCCACTTTTTGTTAATTTCCATACCTCAAATTTTCCTTTGCGATTTCGTGCATATTTTCCTCCGTTTGACCTGAAATTCATCTCACTATACAAAATTGGTTAGAATTATAGGTTTCACTCTAACTAAAAATAAAAATAAAAACAAAAACTAAAATTTTGTAGTAAATCAAGAAAAAGAAAAAGAAAAATCTATTTACACTTTACAAAAAGAAAGAAAAATTTTCATGGGTTGCCTCCCGTGCAGTGCCTGGTTTACCGTCGTGGCTTGACGTTGTTAAGCTCAGTTGTCCTTTAGGGTGATGGACGATTTCTCTCGATCACCGTCCTCCCCCCAATAGTGCTTACACCGATCCGGTGGTTTTCCCATTAACTCTCGTGAATCCTTAATCTGCTCATCATTGCCTTGATCAATCACATTGATCACCGAGAGCTTTTCGTGCACCATCGGGAGCTTGGGTGCCTTGTACACATCGAACACCTCCACCTTGTCGTGTGCTCGCATTGTTAGCTGCCCCGCAGCAACGTCAATTAGTGCTTTCCCGGTCACCAAGAAAGGATGTCGCAAAATAAATGGGACTTCCGTGTCTGGTTCAAAATCCAGCATGACAAAATCTACTGGGAAAATTAGGGAGCGAACTTGCACCAGAACGTCCTCCACAATGCCATCAGGTCTGGCTAAGGATCGATCCGCCAATTACAAGATTACTATTGTGGGTCTAGGACTCCCTAGACCCAACTTTCTGAATACCGATGAAGGCATCAAATTTATGCTCGCTCCCAAATCACACAATCCACGAGCTCGGATGCTCTGCCCAATAGTAATCTGTATAGTAAAGCTCCCAGGGTCTTTGAGCTTTGTGGGCAGTCTGTTTTGAATCCGGGAAGTGCACTCCTCTGTTAGAGCCACCGTAGCATACTCAGTCAACCGACTATTGTTTGCCACGATGTCTTTTATATACTTAGCATATTTCGGCACTCCCTGCGAAACATCAACAACAGGTAAGTTAATATGTACCTGTTTCAGCATCTCCATGAATTTCTCGAAACACGCCTCCTCCTTGTGTTTCTTTAAGCGTTGAGGGAACGGGGGTGGTGGTCTTTCTGATTCAGCTTCCTTAGTCTTCCCCCTTTCAGTAATTTGCTCCCTCTCAACTTCTGCTGCTCCCGATTGTTGAGGTGGTCTTTCTAGTTCCACCTCTTTCAGCTGCAAACCACTCCTTGTGGTCACTGCATTCACCTGCTTGGGATTAGGATCTGTGTCGCTCGGATGTCCTCCTCTAGGCCTTGTGTTTTGGGCTCCAGCAAATTGCCCAAATTGATATTCAAGTGCCTTGGTAGCTAATTGGTTGTTTTTCACTTCGGCTGCCAATTTCACATAGTCAGCCTGCAATTGAGCTTGGTTAGCTAGCATGGTCTTGAACATCTCCTCAATGCTGGGTGATGGTGGTGGAGGAGGTGCATTGTTGTTTCTGAATTGTGCTTGATAATTCTGCTGCCCTCCTTGGTTCCTTTGCACACCCTGACCCGAACTTTTCCCCTGATGGTTGTTGCTACCCCAGGAGAAATTAGGGTGATTCCTCCTATTGGAATTATAGCTATTACCATACTGCTGGTGATTGTTCCTTTGTACATTACCCAAAAAGTTTACCGAGTCAGGATTGGCTCCACAACACTCAGTTGAGTGCTCACTGCTTCCACACACTTCACACCACATTTGCTGCACTGCATTAACTGGGGCTTGAGGCTGGTTCATTGTCATGTTGCTGAAGTGGGTGTTAAGTTGATTTTGCAATGCAGTTATCTGTGCAGCAATAGCTGTAAACCCATCCACTTCTAGCACTCCTGCTGCTTTCCTTGTCCCGCCTCTTGACGAATCAGCATTCTATTCCGGATTGCCCTGCGAAATACGGTTCAACAAGGTATACAGCTCCTCATAAGTTTTCTCCAGCGCTTGTCCTCCAGCTGTTGAGTCTAGCAATATTTTTTTGTGGGGTTCCAAACCTTCTATAAAAGTGTGCACCAGCACATCATTGGACTGATGATGATGAGGACAATCCCGCAACATGGACTTGAATCTTTCCCAGGCCTGATATAAATTCTCTCCCTCTCTCTGTTTGAAACTTAGAATTTGACTTCTAAGTCTTGCTGTTTTACTGGAGGGGAAGAACCGTATCAAAAATTTCCTTGCAAGATCATCCCACGTAGAAATAGAATTTGGTGGCTCAGCTTTCAACCACCTCTTGGCTTCTCCTAATAGAGAAAATGGGAACAATGTAAGCTGGACATAATCTGATGACACTCCAGCGGGGATGTAAGTGTCACTTATCTCCAAAAAATTTTGGAGATGCTGCTGTGGATCTTCATGAGGGAGACCGGTAAACTGCCCGCTAGTGTGCAGCAATTGCACCATATTCTGCTTAAGTTCAAACCTCCCTCCTGGCTCAGGTTTGTGGATGCTAGATGTGACATTATTAGCATGTGGGATTGCCACCTCGCGAACCGGCTGAGCTGCTACTTCTTCGGACACTAACACTGCCCGGACTACCGGTGGATTCTGTTGTTGCTCCATGATCGTCTGTCTGAGCAACTGCAGCTTTCTTTGTAGAGCTTCTCTCCGTTTACTGTGAAATATTCTTTCTGGCTCTATATACGAGTCCACCAGCTCCTTGTCTCTTGCCAGTGTTCAACAGAAGTTACGTCTGCAAAATACAGGCTAAGACCAAGTTGTCAACACTAAGAAAATAAAAATATAGTAAATTAACCTTAAAACAAATTCACCAATTGCCAAGTCCCCGGCAACGGCGCCAAAAACTTGTTGGGGTGTTATATGGGGTATATAACTCATGCAAGTGCATGTGGTCGAACAAGTAGTAAAGTGGCTTAAGTAAGCCAAGTATCGATCCCACAAGGACTGGGATGAAGTGCAATCTGCTCAAGTGTACTATATTTCGATACTAAAAATGTAGACAACAGTGCAACCAACAAGTTGATATTTAGTTTGATAATTTTTATGCTAAATCTAAAATAACTATCTAATTTGAGTCTAAACTATGAATGAGAGCATGCTGAGGTTAAAGGAACATGTAATGAAATTAATTATCTATATAATTTGGTTAGTCTTTTCCTCCAGTTGCTAGCCAAGAACAATTGCCAAGAGATTAAAACTCTCGTATTTAACCTCACTTAAGAATCATGAACCATCCACCTACATTTCTGTGATTAAATGCAATTCATGTTCTAGCCATACAAACCCGGTTCCTAAATTGACTAATACGACTTTCAGGTATATTTCTATCCTGAAAGTAAATCAATTCCCAATTTTCCCAAACCAAGTAAAGATCATATCATATTAATTCACAACTTTCCAATTTCTTGCTCTCTCAAGTGAAACCGGACTTTTTAGATATACATTAACGTAGGCCACACATTAATGCAGTAAGAACAAGAATTAATAGAACAACATGGAAGAAAAGATGAAAAACCACTATGATCAACAATCCATTTCACTACAATTGTTCATAACCTCAGCAAGAAGAGGATTTAGCCACTCATTTGTGGATTAAACATCGTTAAATGAGTGTTAAACATACAAGCAATTGAATTAAAGAAGAAGGAAAGAGAGAAAAACCCTGATATTTTCGTCCCCTCAACTGCCTGTACCCACGTTCTTGCTCCACCAAGTCAGAATATTGAAAAATGAACCTAAGTGTTCTATTTATACTGGTGGGAATTTTTCCCGGAATAACAAGAAACGTGTCACGGAATGCATCACGGAGCACTGCCTCCGTGACACGCTACGGACGCGGACCTTCACTGGAACTGGGGGTCCAGGAAATAAAGCCCAACGTGGCACGGCATGCAACGCGGAGCCAAGCCACCGTGCCACGAACCTATCGCGAACCCACACTAGAATTGGGCTGAAAATTCCCATCCAGGCAGATGGCCTTCGCGATGGCAGCGTGACACGGCTCCATCGCGTAGACCCTTTATTTTATGTTGTCCAATGTATTGTCCCTTGCTCACATCCAAGTCCAACCCCGATATCCTCCAACATGCATTTTAGCTTCCCGAAATTACATTTTACCTGCAAAACAATGCTAATCATGTTGGTTAGTATAAATTCACATTTTATTACCAATTACATGAGAATGTATACACATTGATAGATAAACAAGGCTAAAATTGTACTTTTGAGTAATACTTGGGCATATAAATTTGCCCAAGATCACCAAGCGTACGTGGTCGTCAAGTATTATAAGACTCAAAGTCCCGATTATCGATCCCTTGGAGACTTGTTAGTTCAATCATTTAAGGTTACTTCTTTAGTTTACTATTCTATCAAACAATTGAGATGGGGAATGGTTTAGATAGTTAAACTACTAAAAACTTTTAATATAAAATTAACTAAAGTTGTTGCAAACTTGGTTTTACTTTAGATGATAATGAAAATCCATGGCAATGGGGCTTTTAGTTTCAAATGGAGTTTTCAAGATGTGATTATGCTATAACGATTCTTCCTATGGTTGCTAGATGCAAGTTACTATACCATTCCTTGCCACTCTCCCTAGCATCAAAGAACTATCTCATGAACCCTAAAACCCTATATCCTTATGGTCGCAGGAGAAACATGAAACGACGGTTATGCCTACTTGTATTTCAACTAAACAGGATTGAAGGGTATATCCCTATCCTCAACATCAAATTTTATCCTCTCACCAATGGATTCAAGGGTCTTTGAATTCTTTTTCTATATTTACCATTATCCCTTTCGGTTCCCTTTCAACCAAAAGCCAATAGATTTGCTCACAAGTTGATCAAGCTAGTACATAAGCAATTAAAATAAGTAAATATACACAATCATTAAAAAAGAATCGAAACTAGCATAAATTATACTTTCAAACTTGAACCATCTACCATGGCCAAAACCCTAGAATATGAATTTAGCCACTCATAGACAAGTGGAAAAATAAAGACTTAATCACCATCATTTAAAGTAAAATAACAGCGAAGAGAAGAAACCTAAGTAGAAACTTGTCTTCCTTCTAAGCAGTGTTACAAACCTCCACAAATGAAATACGTAATGTAAAAGTGATCCTAAGTTTCTTAATAAATGACCTAGAGGGTATATATAGTTGAGCCTACAAATGATGCTTCGTCCCTCCAATACTTAGCTTTAAAATCAACAATTTCTGCTCCAGAATAGGTCTAGCGTGCTGCCCCATCTATAGCCCCAAGTAAGGCTCAAGTTTCCTCTGAAGATTAGCTTCGGGCGCCTAGCCCCATCCATAGCACCAAAGTGTTAGCCAAGTTTTAATACTTTTGACTCATAGCCCCCGAGATTTAGTAAAATTTCTTGGCTCTAGAACCTCTCTGGGGCCCAGCCCCATCCATAGCATCAGAATTTTGAGAAATTTCTCGAAGTATGGAATTCTCTAGGGCACTACGCCATCCATCTTGCCAAGGTGTTGAGTGAATTATCTCTAAAGTTTGGGACCTAGTGATGGGCGCCAGCCATAGACCCAGATATGGTGCACATTCTTCTGAAGTTTAGGACTTGGGGCCCGGCGCACCATAGACCCAGGTCCTTTTTCTTAGCTTCTCAAACCTTCAACCTTAGGTCATTTTGGGTCCTTTTTTCTTGGTTTTCTTCTCAAAACATCTAAAATTATTTTCTAGCATACAAAACACACAAACACATGAATTTATGCATCTCATAAGGATTATGAACTCAAAATTAGATAAAAGATGGGCAAAAACAAAGCAAATGGGCATAGAAATATGCCCAACATTAGTATCTGATGTAATGACCTGTCCATCGTGATAGCATAATTAAGACCTTAGAATTGTTTTACCCCATGTATGATTGAAAATTTACTGGGAAGTTATAACACTTTGGATTTTAAACCAGCTTTTCTTTAGCAATTAAAATTTTTTCAAGTATATGGGAATTCCATGGTTTGATCCACGGACCATCGTGAGGAAGGTAGAACCATCCTGATAGCCGTGGAAAATATTCAGAGAATTGGCCACCTTTCTCAGAGAATTCCATGGATTAGTCGATGGAACGTTGCTTCAGTTGACGACCTATCCTGGTGATCGTGGAAAAATTCCAGCAATTTGCAAAATACAGAGAAACTAAAGATGGACAAGTTGAGGTCTATCATCCAGAAGGACGGCCCATCGAACTGGTCGTGGAAAGTTGATAGCTTTCCTTCTCAAAAAAAGGACAGACCAGTTGAGGGACCATCGATTTAAGGATGGCCCGTTGTTAGACCCATGTAACCAAAAACCCAAAATTTTATTATATTTTTCCAAGGGCATTTTTGTAACTTCTTAAATTTAAGAACCTAAAACAAAACATTTTAGGATTCCTAAAGAGTATATTTAAAGGTTTAATTATTAAAAACTCTTATCCCATTCATTACATTGTAAATTGAAGATCATTAGCTCTCAAGCTCTCTAAGAAACTAGGAAGTCATCTTCTCAACCTAAGGTTCTTCAAGCTTGAGTCTAAGTTTGTCTTTCAAGGTACGTAAGGATAAATAAAGTGAGAGTTTCTAGTCATCCTTATACCCTAAATCTATGCGAGAATTTATTGAAATTAAAGCTAGGTTTTTTGGCCAAATTCATGAATCGTTTCTTCTCTATCTATTGAAGTACACATTGTTGAATTCTCCATATTGAATTGTATCCATTGTATCCCTTTATTATTAATTATCATTCTCTTTATTTTATTAGTGATATTCTCTTAATTATTGAGTTTTTATTGATGGCCGATTCATGTCTCCTATCCCATGAACCCTATTGTATAAACTCATGATTTTGAAAGCATTATGAGTTGAGTTTAATTGCATTATTTTTCACAAAGTTGAGCAGATTTTTCAAAGAGTTTTCATGAAGAGATTTTGAGAAAGAAAGTACGATTTTTAGCTTGATTTTTTAAAGCTAAAGTGAAGTCTTGTTTTGAAACTGATGAGATGTTTTGAGCATAAAAGCTTACAAGTTTTCAAAGAGATGTTTGGAACATAGAATCTCCCAAGTTTTATTAAGGGGATATTTTTACTGAAATGCTCTTCGTTATTGTAACACCCGAGACTTCCAAAATAGCTTTTTGTTAATAAGGAATAAAAGTATCTAGGTCTGAAGCATGTTTCTCATCCGACGCCAAAAAGTGATGTCCCGCCAGGTAGTCTACGCCCCGTCATCTTGGTCGTCAAGACACACCAAAATTTAGCATCTCCTGCATAAGGGTGACGACAAGGTTGATGGACCATCAAAGGATCGATGGATTGTCACTCTAACCGTCAATCACCCCAAACTCCATGTCCTTCTGATTAAGGATGACGATAGAGATGAAAGACTGTCAAGAAGATGACGGCCCATCACCATTGTTCGTCAAAAGGCCACAATTTTTAGGACCTACTTCTTAAGGGCGATGAAGGAGACGATGAACCGCCAGGAAGGTGATGGCTCGTCACTTCGACTGTCAGACGAGCAGTACGACCAAATCATAGAATTTCAAGACTAGATTCTAGGGAAATATTGGTAATTTCTGTACTTTTAATACCTAAACCTAAATATTTTGGTATTCCTGCTGGGGTTATTTAAGGATTCCTAAATCATAAACACTCATTCCTCTCAAT
Source organism: Datura wrightii (assembly GCA_035772735.1). Lineage (NCBI taxonomy): Eukaryota > Viridiplantae > Streptophyta > Magnoliopsida > Solanales > Solanaceae > Datura > Datura wrightii. Next base: position 58,902,013 of record JASDFA010000002.1, on the reverse strand, counting down.
TTCAATTAGAATTTAAGATCAACAGCTCCCAAGTTCATCAAGAAGACTAGGGAATTCATCTTCTCCAATTAGGGTTTTTCAAGTTTGAAGCTAAGTTCTAACTCCCAGTAATGTAAGGCTAACTTAAGTGAAGAATTGTAATCTTTCCCATGTCCTAAATTCATTGTTGAGATTGTTGAGTTTAAAGAGAGGGTTTATTTTTTATTAATGAACTTCTACCCTATCTATATGTGTTGAATCGCCTTTATTGAATTCTTCACATCGAGTTAATTATTGATATTCTTGATTGTTGATTATAATACCTCTCCATTTTATTGTTGATCAACCTATCTTGATTGTTGATTGTTAATTATGGATTGATGAGTTGGTTTATGTCTCTTATCCCTGAACCCAATTGTATGAAAGAATGATTTTAAGAATCATAGTTTTGAAAGTATATGTTTTGAAGCAATGCATTGCTTCATGAAATTGAGCATATTTTCAACAGAGTATGCATAAAGCAATTTTGAGCATAAATATATGATTTTTGAATTATTTTCAAAAGCTTAAGTCTTGTTTTTTAAACTCATGAGATGTTTGGAGCCTGGAAGCTCCCCAAGTTTTAAAGAGATGTTTTTGAGTCAAGGCTCAAAAGTAAATTTTTATCGATATTTCAAGAATGTTTTGAGCAAAAAGCTCTTCATTGATATTTTAAAGAATGTTTTAAATGATGTTATAAGCAAGAGGCTCGTAAGAAAAGTTTAAAGAGATTTTGAGCGAAAGGCTCTAATGATGATTTTAAACATTTATTATATCTATAGCCAAAGTACATTAAAATGATGGTTTGATATTGCCTAAGAAAGGCATAAGGACATGATCAGGTATATTTTGAGGAGTATTTAGCATCGAGTTGGGTAAAAGGGTTGAGACAACCCATAAACCTTATAACTACAAAGCTAACGCAGGATAGGATCATGTCATTGGTTCAGGCGACTCCTCAAAGATAGTCTCTGGTCAGGACTTTGATTACTATGGATCTATATAGTGATTGTCCTCTACCCTGCAAGGTTTTGTACGGACCTACCAACTTGAGCTGAGATAGTTGTCCATCATATGCTCATTTATGATGATTTCGGTTATGAGAAGCTCCCAACCTACTATTGATATACATTACTTGCATATGTATTTATAAAGACGGTTTTGATGTATGAGTCTTACTGCATAAATTATTTTATATATTGATCATATTATCATATTGTGTCCTATGCATCATTCAGAGTCCAGTTTCTTATTGATTCGGTTATATTCATTCACATCAAGTTATTATTTTCTACCATGCCCTTCGATTGAGATATTCCTTCTAATGTTGTTTTATTTAGATATTTGACATACCATACATTCCATGTACTAACGCTCTTTTGGTGCTGCATCTAATTAAGATGTAGACTCATGTAGACAGGTACAATAAAGAATGCTTCGCTAGGACTTCATCTACATTAAGCTTTTGGTGAGACCTCCTACAGTCAGAGTGTAACCATTTTCATTGAGCCTTTTTATTTATAGAGCTTGAGGTAGCCATGGGAATTGTCTCGGTAGCCCTTCTACAGTTAGAGAGGCTTTATAGTTAGGGTTAGATATTGAGTCAAAAATGTTACTTTCTAACATGTATTTCAATTAAAGAATAAAATCTCTTTTATTATATTAAGCTCACTAAGTTTTGGCTTCCGCATTATTTATTGTTTACTGAATATGGTTTATCAAGATCTAAATTAATAGTAAGTCATCCCAAGGGTTCGTTTGGATCACGAAGGTGGTCTAACTGTCGGTTGACGCCTAAGATTTAGACCTGAGGCATGACAATTATAGTTTATATATTTTGAGTGAAAGTCTCAACAAGAGTTTTAGAACATCTATTATATCTATAGGTAAAGTGCTTTATAATAGATATTTTCAGTTGCCTCAAATAGGCATAAGTATATGAGCATATATTTTGGGAGGATTATTTAGCACTGATTTGGGTGAAGATTTTTGATAACTCATAAGCCCTAGGACTAAGTAGCCACCATAGGATAGGATCATATCATTGGTTCGTCTGACCCTCAAAGACAGTCCCTGGTAAGGACATAAGTTATGGATCCACATATTGTGATCGTTCTCTACATAACAAGGCTTTGAGTGGCTCTTCCAACTTGAGAAAGATAGTTGGGCATCATATGCTCATTCATGATGGTGTCGGTTATGAGAAACTCCCCAAGTTAAAGTTATGCATTTTTATTGTATTTTTTCAGAGATTTTTTTGATGCACAGTTCTATTGCATAATTATTCTACACATTGATCATATTATGTTTTATGTATCATTTAGAGTTTTAGTTTCAGTTATATTACTTCATTTAGTTTATCATTTCAGTTTAGATACTCTTGCTTAACTGTTGCTTCATTAAGCCTTATTACATACCATACATTCCAAATACTGATGTCATTTGGAGCTGCATCTTATTATGATGCAGACTCAGGTAGACAGGATCAATAGTGAGCATAGCATTAGGACTTCACTATTATTCTGTTGGTGGTGAGACTTCCTACTGTCAAAGAGTCCCATTCATTGAGTTATTTAATTTTATAGAGCTTGAGGTAGTCGTGGGGTCTATGTCCCGGCACCTATTCTTTTGTTATAGAGGCTTCATAGATAGAGTTAGAGTTGAGTCAATAATGTTACTTTATAACATTGATTTTGATTTCAGTTAATGAATCTTAGTTTATTTATTTAGCCCATTGCAGTTATTACTTTCTCTATACTTTATTGAGATCTAAGCAAATAGTAAGCCAAGTCAAGGGTTGGCTTAGATCACTCTGTGATATGTCGGTCGACGTTCAGGCTCTAGACTCGGGGTGAGACAGAAGTCTTGATGAGAGACTTATGATTTGGAATTGTGAAATTTATAGTATTACAAAGCTACTAGTTAGAAGGGAACGCTGCAACACTGGGATACCTGCTGCAGTAAGACCTCCATAATGATCAGACGTCTATTACAGTGGTTGGAGAGGTAAATTGTCGAGTCCGCCTGGTGAGTCTCAGTCGCCATAATGGGTCTACTACTGCATAAATGGACCGCTACAGTAGTCAATTGGGAGGTAGTGTGAAGGTTTAAGTTAGAATTTTGGGGTTTTCACCCTATTATTCTAAGGCATAAAAGCTAAAAGGGCTTAGGGCGATTTTCTAGAAGAAGAAGCAGTTTTTCTTCCCAAGGTGAGTTTCCTAGATAGTTATTCTCCGCATTCAATTCCCTAACACCCTCGAATCAATGGGTCATCCTAAATGGTGATTCTCTAAGTTAAAACCCTAGGTTTGTAAAAACTAGGTATATTTGAATGAGAAATGACTGGGTATTTATTCCTAGCCCTAAAAGTGGATAAGTAACACTTCCTAGGAGGAATGTGACTACAGAACATTGAATTTGTAATAGTTGGAGACCTAGAACTCGGTAAAGATTGGACCTCTTTTTATTGAAATTGCTTGAAAAGGGTTTTAGGAGAAAAAACTCCTTGAAATATGTTGGAATGACCTATGTGGAGATAGAACATAATAAATTAACCTTTGGGGTATTGAATTTGATGGTAACATTGGGTAGAATAGGTTAGAATCGAATTTACAAGCCTTGAATGAAGAACTAGATCATTGAATGTTTTTTATTTACTTGTTTATAGACTTTGAACATTCAGAGGCGCTAGGAAAAGGCAAAGCTTCCATGGAGTTGCAGCATATTCTAGTTCTACGACTGAGGTAGGTTACGATTTACAATGAGTTAGACTTTATTTAATGATTTGAATATGTTGTGGATTGACAACGTGCTTAGTTGGTCATCGGACACTAATTTTTGCTAGCATTATAATGTGTTAGTTATACTTATAAAACAAACTCTGCGACTATAGTTGTTAGTGATGATTGTTGTGAATTCAAGGTACATTGTGATGCTTGGTGTGTTCTCATAATTGTCATATGAGTGACTAAATCTTGGTGTGTATAAGCAAGTTGGTGAATGTAACTTGATACCTTTGAGTGGTCATGTAAACTAACTATTTGATATCATGTGGAATAAGAGAATGGAAGTGGATAACATGTTTTATCCTGAGATGAGTGGCTCGCACCCAATGTGAGTATCCAGGTGACCAGTTATAACATGAGCAGATCGTGTCTAAGGGGAGCATCCAAAATGAGTAGATGAGTAGGAGCAGGTACCACACTGGTATAGAACATGGATTTATAGAGTCCTCTACAGGTCATGACTAAAAGGGCAAAAGTAAAATCCTCTCGAATATGTGTACAGTGATATTCAGTAATGTTAAGTAGATATATAGTGATGTGACAAAGGCGTGTGACGGACACGTTACAGATGGTCCGATATCGGGGAAAGGGGTTGGGGAGGCCAGGTTGGTTCGGAACATGAGAAACCATTTGAGACAGGGATGAGAACCATTCGAGACAGGGATCTTTACTTGTATGCTTTAAATGTGTTTTATGACTTGTTGTACCTAGCTATATCTTATTGCTATTACTTGTACAATTATAAACAACAAGTAACGAGTTGATGAATTGATTGTTGAGGATTCTTCTATATACAAGCTTGTGATGAGTTCATGAATTGATTGTTGAGGATTAAATAATATACAAACTTGTAATGACTTGATGAATTGATTGTTAAGGATTATTATTTGAGAAAGTAAGGTTGTCAGCTTGGTCGAGTTACTACCTACGCAGTTGATGTGCTGTGGGTTTACAACACTTTTGACACTTAAAACGAAGAAAATATTCATGGTCTTGGGTTTTTTAAATAGATATGATGCACTTTTTCTTTGTTTTCATAGAAATCAGGTGTTGGAGTTGAAATCTATAAAAGAAGGAAAAAGAGTGCAAAAGATGGGCTAAGTACAGGATTCAATGCGAGCCGTACATTGATCTATGGAAAATTCAAGAAGACCTGTACAAGACAAAGCCGAAGTATGACTCTTGGTACGTGCCGTACCATCCTAGTATGAGCCGTACAAGAGAAGTCGTGGGAAATAATAGAATGATGAACTTTGACTAATCTTCTCGTACGGGTAGAAACCACGATTGTGGTGACTACCTACGACACTTACCAAGGAGCCGTGGTGAACTTAAGAAAGAATGTTGAAAGGTAGATTCCATGGTACGAGAGGCAACCACGAGTTGTAAGAGAAAGGTACAATTCATACCAAGACACTCGTGGAAATATTCAGAGGATGCCAAAAATCATAGGTGCAGACCACAACTAAGATGTACGATTTGTAGGAGCATTGTATGGGTCGTACCAACTCCCAGACTTCATCAAAATCGGGGATGCTAAGCATTATATAAATGGAAGCTATGACTCATAGGTTTATGGTATGAGTAGTAGGATCTGGTGGTGGAAGTTATTACAGTTTCCCTGTTAATTTAGGAAAGGTTTCTGATTATTGCATAAATACTTTTCTAGGTTATTTTTGTGGGAGAGAGGCTGTTTAGTCGAACTTTGACACGTTTGAGAGAAATACTTTTGGATACTCTTCTTGAGTTTTCTAATATTCTTGAAGATTATTCATTGTTCTTGGGTTGATCATTATTGAATTTCAATTAATCAAGTGGGTTTAATTTCAATTAGATTGTAAGTTTTTAATTATGTTTTGTCTATGAATTTTAATTCTTCGCTTATAATCATGAGAGGCTAAAATTGTCACGCCCCGCCTTAGGAGGCATGACTGGCACCTGGTGCCCTACTGGGATCTGACTGAGTTGACTGAGCCTAAGAACTCCTGGAGTAGGGCTAATACTAACTCTGAAATCAAGAAAATAACGGGCTATATTTCGGCTATAAACACAGGCCCCGGCGGACAAGGCCTTATAGCCACCTGTCACAAGAACACAACTATCCAGAAACACCTAGCAACAGGGGGTCCTATGCGGGCCTACAATGCCAACATGATGTCTACTTATGACTGAAACTTAAATCCGGTGCTAAACTAAGCTATAGCCGACCAAGATGCTAACTATCAACTAAACAGGCCCCATGCGGTCAACATACGAGATAAAACACATATGGGCCCCACACAGCCAACAACATCTAACGACAAGGAAGTAGAAACAATCTGCAACCCTCTAGGAGTAATATGATGTTTGGGATAGGGCCCCGACCTACCCATAAACTGTACAATCAAAAGAACAACCTTTTATATACAAACTCCGAAAGAAAGGAGCTGACTCTTTGCTAATTCTAACTGGAGGCTAAGAGGGATCTACTCCTCCTCTATCCCTACCTACAGGTAAGTAATGCTGCGGCCCAAAAGGGCATCAGTACAACATGTACCGAGTATGTAAGGCAATAACTATAAATGACTGACTATAAAAGATAGAACTGAATATGAGTGAAAAAAAAGGGGAAGGAGTCATACCTCAGTAGCTGGATTCTCTATTATCTAGTCTATCAATAACTAAAGCAAATAAGAACCTTACCTGGCCCCCATAAGCTGGAAGGTACAAATAGCATAGAACAACCCACTTGGGGTCCCCATAAGCCCTAGTGAGTACACTTCAATATATATACCCCTAACAAGGTCATAATGGGTCAACTAGTAACTATAGCCATCCTACCACTCCCCTGGGTCTACAACTGAGCCCGCTCGACCCATGACTATAGTTATGTCTGAGTCCAGTGGACTCCTAATATCTTCACCCCGGGCACCAGGCTCGTCGAGGGTACGGTGCCGATACCGTAAATATATAATGGTCCAGCCATGGAATGGACCGTATGAGGACTTGGGACCCCATCTTCATCCCTCGCGGATGGCATGTCGCTCTTTCTAGAGCGACGTCATCTCGCCCCTGGAAGGCGGTGACACAACTAATAACCCTGGAGTTGCTCATGGAGGGCTATGTAGGCAAATCAAATCCCAACTAACGTAAAACACTGGTATCAGCTAATAACAACAACCATTTGTGATTAACGTACTTCTGATTGTCTTACCAGGGCTTAAACTGAATTATAATGCTATAAGAACTAACTTTCCAAAGGAAATTGCCTTAACATACCTCGTTTGCCTATTACTGATTAACTGGCGAGTTTCAGCTCATATTCAACTTCTCTTCTCAACTACAATCGTATCATTAGAAGAATGAGGCTAATCTTAATACTATATTCAGAGAAAACGATAACTTATATATATATATATATATATATTAACTATATTTCAACTTGACAGAACACGGTCAAAAACTCATCAATTCTCAATAGTCCAAAAGGGAGAAATGCTTACTTTAAGCCTGTGATCGTATTGACACTACTCTGGAGCAATTCCAACAACTTTAGCTCTGTGGGGCTACGATTTGACGAACGAATTTAACGAAACTAACTCTGTAGTAATGCTCCCTGCAGCCTTGTGCGTCAATACCCGAAGTTAATTTGAATTCGGGGGGCGTTTGACGTTTTAAATGGAGGAAATTATCTTAAAATGGCGTAACTTTGCTGCTGGGGCGAAGAACATATATATCTGTATGAAACCAAATGAAGCTACTTAACATATAAATATAACATTGGGCGGTGGACACAGGGTCTGTGGCACGGACCACAATGCACCAATAGTCGGGCATGCCACCGCGCCCAATGCGCCAGGGAGGGATTCATGACAGATTTCCCCTTCAAGCGGCTGGTCCGGCCCTCTCCTTTGTATGCCTAACTCCGCGCTCGTTCGACCTTTTCCTGGTCCCTTTCTCGTACGTATTATGCTATAAAACTCTTAACCAACGTATGAATAGGCCTTCTAAACATTAGAAACTTACGGGGTGTAACATCCTCCCCCCCCCCCCCAGGAACATTCATCCTCAAATGTTAACTTCAGATTACAGGAACCTTAACTTTTATAACTACCTATTCTAGAAATATTTCGGCAGAGTTTCCTCTGTAATATGGACTATCTGAAAATCCTAAAATGCAGAACAGTCTAATATAGGCATTTCACATAACACTATAACAACTGTTTCTCAACAACATTGTATTTAGCTGAGCAGTATATATAACATACATTAAAGAACAAACTGGAATCTTAAATGTACCTTAACATCATAGCCTTGATAAGTTTGGAACAAATGAGGATATTTGGATCTCATATCATCCTCAGCTTCCCAAGTCATCTGCTCTTTATTCTTTTTCCTCCGTAATACTTTAATTGAAGCTACATCTTTTGTTCTCAGCCTGCGAACCTGTCGCTCTAATATACCTACTGGAACCTCTTCATAAGCCAATGCCTCAATAACTTGGACATCCTCAACTGGCACAACTCGGGACGGATCCCCGATGCATTTTCGTAGCATCGACACATGAAAGACTGGATGAACAGATTCCAATTCTGAAGGCAAATCTAGCTCGTATGCCACCTGGCCTATTCTCCGAAGTATTTGATATGGCCCAATAAACCTTGGTCTAATCTTGCCCTTCTTACCAAATCTCATCACGCCCTTCATCAGCAAAACCTTCAGGAATACCCAATCACCTACATCAAACTCTAAGTTCCTCCGACGCACATCAGCATAGCACTTCTGGCGGCTCTGAGCCATTAACAGGCATTTTCTGTTACGTTTTACCTTCTGTTTTGATTGATGAATAATATCTGGCCCAATCAATCCCGATTCTCCTACCTGGAATGAACCAACTAGGGATCTGCACTTCCTTCCGTATAAAGCTTCATAAGGTTCCATATGAATTGTTGAATGATAAATGTTGTTGTATGCGAATTCAATAAGTGGAAAGTGCTCATCCCAGTTGCCTCCGAAGTCTAACACGCACGCCTGTAGCATATCTTCGAGCGTCTAAATTGTGTGTTTGGCTTTCCCCTCTGTCTAAGGATGGAAGGCAGTACTCAAATTAACTTGTGTCCCCAGACCTTTCTGGAAGGATTGCCAAGATTTAGTTGTGAACTGTACCCCTCTGTCAGAAATAATTGATACTGAAACGCCATGCAATCATACTATTTCTATGATATATAATTCAACATAGTTCTCGGCTGAGAAGATAGCCTTCACCGACAGAAAATGAGCTGACTTTGTCAACCTGTCAACGATAACCTAGATAGAATCAAATTTATGCCTAGTATGGGGTAACCCTGTCACAAAGTCTATATTAATCGCCTTCCATTGCCACATAGGCACTACTATTTCTTGTGTCAATCCACCCGGTTTTTGATGTTTAGCCTTCACCTGCGGCAGTTAGGACATTGTGCCACAAATTCTGCTACCTCTTTTTTCATCTCCGGCCACCAATAAATTTCTTCTATAACATGGTACATCTTCATTGAACCTGGATGAAGAGAATATAGTAAATAATGTACCTCTCTCATAATCTGCTAGTGAAGTCCTGCTGCATCCGGCACACAGAGGAGGCCTCTATACCTCAAAACTCCATCTCCAATTACCTTGAAATCTGCTACTTACATTCGCTGAGCTTTACTCCTGAGTTGAACTAGGTTAGGATCTTCAGACTGCTTTTACTTCTACAACCAATGATGACACTGCCATATTCTGGATCACTGCCCCAATGTCTCCTGAATCTACTATACAGATGACCAGATTGTCTAACTGATGCAATTCTCAAGCTAGTTCCCTCTGTTCAGGTTTCAGATATACCAGACTTCCCAAGGATTTGTGACAGAGGGCATCTTCTATAATATTGGCTTTTTCTGGATGATACAAAACATTTACATCGTAGTCTTTCAAAAATTCTAACCAGCGGCGCTGCCCCAGATTCAACTCTTTCTGTGTGAAGATATACTGGAGGCTCCGTTGCTTAGTGAAAATATCTACATGAACGTCGTAAGGATAGTGCCCCCATATTTTTAAGGCATGGATGACCGTGGCTAATTCCAGGTCATGGGTGGGGTAGTTCTTCTAATGTTTCCTCAACTGTCTGTAAGCGTAAGCAATTTTTTTACCATGTTGCTCAAAACAAACCCTAACCCGACGTCTGAAGCATCATAGTATACTGCATAACCATCTGACCCATCTGGAAAAGATAATGCGGGTGCTGATGTCAGTCTATTTTTCAAATCTTGGAAACTCTGTTCACATGCTTCAGTCTAGTGAAATTTGGCTTCTTTCTGAGTTAACTTGGTCAAAGGCACTAATAGAGTAGAAAACCCTTCTACAAACCTCCTGTAGTAACCGGCTAATCCTAAGAAACTGCGTACCTCAGTCGGAGTGGTAGGTCTATGACATGTTTTTACAGCTTCGATCTTTTGCGAATCTACCTGTATACCAGCATCTGACACAACGTGGCCCAAAAAGGCCACTGAATTATGCCAAAATTCAAATTTAGAAAATTTCACATACAGCTGGTGATTCCTGAGAGTTTGGAGCACTGTTCGTAGGTTATAATGATGATCTGCCTCTGAGCGGGAATGTACCAGAATATCATCAATAAATACTATCACAAATAGGTCCAGATACAGCCTAAAGATGCTTTTAATCAGGTCCATGAACATTGCTGGTGCATTCATCAGCCTGAAGGACATGACTAGAAATTCAAAGTGGCTATACCTGGTCCTTTAAGAGGTTTTTGGAATATCTCCCTCCCGAAATCAAATCTTATGGTACCCCGATCTTAAGTCAATCTCAGAAAAATAATTCTCCCCCTGTAACTGGTCGAATAAATCATCTATTCTAGGAAGTGGATACTTATTCTTAATAGTGACTTTATTCAGCTGTCGGTAATCTATACACATACGGAGGGAGGCATCCTTCTTTCTCACAAACAGAACTGGTGCTCCCCACGGTGAAGTACTCGGCCTAATGAAACCCTTATCTAACAGATCTTTCAACTATTCCTTCAATTCTCTAAGCTCAGCAGGGGCCATTCGGTACGGAGGAATAAATATAGTCTGTGTACCCGGTAATAAGTCAATCGCAAAGTCGATTTTCCATTCTAGAGAATACCATGAAGTTCATCCGGGAATACATTTGGAAATTCATTGACCACTTGAATAGACTAAAGAGTCGGAGATTCTTCTTGGACATCCTGAACCTTGACAATATGATAAATACAACCCTCTGCTATCAATTTTCTCTCCCGAAGATAGTAAATAAACCTACCTTTCGGCGTAGCTTCATTACCTTTCCACTACTGTACTGCCTCCCCAGGAAAATGGAATCGGACAGTCTTGGTCCAACATTCTACATTGGCGTAATATGGAGCTAGCCAATACATACCCATAATTGCATCAAAATAAATCATCTCTAATTCTACCAAATCTGCTAAAGTCTGGCGACCAACGACCTCTACCATGCACCCTCGGTAGTCCCTCTTAGCTATAATGGAATCACCGATAGGGGTAGACAATGAAAAGGGTAGCCGAAGTAATTCCAGTGTGATACCGAACTTTCAGGCCACAAACGATGTAACATACGATAAAGTGGAGCTTGGGTCTATCAATGTATTCACGAAATAAGAGCAACTGTCCAGCATACCTGTCACGACATCCGATGACGACTTTGACTCCTGTCGCCCCGGTAAAGCATATGTGCGATCTGGGTCGGTACTTGAACTAGAGGCCCCTAATCTGCCTCGGCCTCTGTCAGCTGGAGCTGAGGGCCTGCGCCCTGTTGGAGGGGCTGGGGCACGTGACCCTATTAAAGATCTAGCCTGTTAATCCCCATCGCCCTAACCTCGAGCTGAACAGTCCCTCATCCAATGACCCTCTTTTCCACATGCATAACGTGCCGTAGAACCATACCTGTATGCCCTAGAATGACATCGGCTGCAAATAGGGAAAAGTGGTACAGTCAATCCCCAACGACCAAACCTACTCCCCTGCTGCTGTTATGGAGGTGGGGGTCTGGGTGGCCTATCTGATAATCGTGGATTGGGTCCACCCTGTAACTCTGTCTGCATATCACTGGGTCTAGTCCTATGGCGCTGCTCCTGACTTGTCCTTCCCATCTCTCGCTGCCACTGCCTGATCCCCTTGATACTCTGGGCAAATGCTTGAACACGAGCAATATCCATGTCCTCTCGCAAGGTATCTGTGATACAAGTCTTCACATATTCTGGATTCAGCCCCATGATAAACCGGTGCACCCTGGTTTGCATGGTATCTACAAAGGTCGATGCATATCAGGCCAAGGAATCAAATCTCGTAGCATATTCTCGAACGTTCATCGAACCCTACTCCAAATGCAAAAAATGATCTATCCTGGCCTGGAGGATATCTTGTGGCAAATAATGATCTAAGATGCCCTCTGAGAAATTGGGCAAAGTTGGAGGGGGAACATCTCTACCTCGGGACCTTTCCCAGCTCTCGTACCATAGTACTGCAATGTACCGCAATCGAAACGCTGCTAACTCCACCGATTCTCTAGAGGTGGCATTCATTACCTTGAAAATTCGCTTCAACTGATCCAGGAAATCCTGATGGTCCTCATCCCAATCTGTCCTTGTGAATTGCGGGAGACTCAATCCAAGGAATTCTTAGACCCATGAGCTACCAAGCCGTCTTGAGGATTCTGCAACTACCGGCACCACGGGCTGGCGCTGTGCGGCCATCATCTATGCTAACATAACAACATAACTCCTAAACTCCTGATCGAACGGTATCGGTATAGGTATTGCTGGAGGGGGTGCCAACACATTTGCCACTTCGAGCAGCTCCTGGCATGGTGGAGAATGATGGGGAGATCGAGATAAAACCTCCCTGTCGCCCTCAGATCGGGCTGTCTCTGACTGGGGCACCCTTTTAGTGCCCTCTCCTTCTGCCAAGGCCAATTCCTTGCCAGTCGTGATCCGCCATGGGTCTGACACTTTTCTGTAAAAGGAAGAGGATTAGAATAAACTTAGGGACCCATCTCTACACAAAACAGTTCTATAGCACGACTGGAAGAGGAAAATGAGTAACTATCCTAACATGCCTCGCAGCCTCCTACCTATAGTATGTGGTCAACAACACATCTACAGACAAGACTCTACTTAGCACGGCTTGCAGACTTCCTGGGATACGACCTACTCTGATACCAAGTTTGTCATGCCCCTCCTTGGGAGACATGAATTGCACCTGGTGCCTTACTAGGATATAACTAAGTTGACTGAACCTAAGCACTCCTGGTGCAAGGCTAATACTAACTCTGAAATCAAGAAAATAATGGGCTATATTTTGGTTGTAAGCACATTCCCCGACCAACAAGTCCTTATTAGCCACCTGTCACAAGAAAACAGATAACCAGAAACACCTAGCAACAGGGGGCCCTATGCGGGCCGACAAGGCCACCATGATGTCTAGTTATGACTGAAACTTAAATCCACTGCTAAACTAATCTATATCTGACCAAGCCACTAATTATCAGCTAATCAGGGCCCCACACAGCCAACATATGAGATAAAACACATACGAGCCCCACACGGCCAACAACAGCTAACCACAGGGAAGTATAAATTATCTGCAAGCTTCTAGGAGTAATATGATGGTTGGGACAGGGCCCCGACCTACCAATAAATTGTTCAATCAAAAGAACAACCCTTTTTCTACAAGCTCCAGAAGAAAGAAGCCGAATCTTCTACTAATTCTGGCTGGAGGCTGAGAGTGATCTATCCTCGTCTATCCGTACCTGCAGGCAAGTAATGCAACGCCCCAAAAGGGAATCCGTACAACATATACCGAGTATGTAAGGCAATAATTGTAAATGACTGAATATAAAAGATACAACTGAGAATGACTAAAAGAAAAGGGATAGGAGTCATACCTGAGTAGCTGGATTCTCTATTATCTAGTCTATCAATAACTAAAGCAATCAAAAATCTTACCTGGCCCCCATAAGCCGGAAGGTACAACCAGCACAGAACAACCCACCTGGGTCCCCCATAAGCCCTGGTCAGTACACTTCAATCTATATACCTCTAACAAGGTCATAATGGGTCAACTGGTAACTATAGCCATCCTACCAGTCCCCTGGGTCTGCAACTGAGCCCGCTCGGCCCCTGACTGTAGCTGTGTCTGAGTCCAGTGTACTCCTGATATTTGCACCCAGGGCACTAGGCTCGTTAGGGGTGTGGTGCCGATACAACATATATATAATGGTCAAGCCATGGAATGGACCGTATGAGGACCTGCGACCCCATCTTCATCCCTCGCAGATGGCATGTCGCTCTTTCTAGAGCAATGTCATCTCGTCCATGGCGGGCGTCGACATAGATAATAACCCTGGGGTTGGTCATAGAGGGCTATGTAGGAAAATTAAATCCCAACTAATGTAAAACACTGATCTCAACTAACAACAACAACCATTTGTGATTAACGTACTTCTGATTGGCTTACCGGGGTTTAAACTGAATTATAATGCTATAAGAACTAACTTGCCGAAGGAAACTTCCTTAACATACCTCGTTCGCCTATTACTGATTAACTGGTGAGTTTCAGCTCATATTCAACTTCTTTTCTCAACTCCAATCATATCATTGGAAGAATGAGGCTAATTTCAATACTAAATTTGAAGAAAACGATAACTTATATATGTAAATATCAACTATATTTGAACTTGATGAACACAGTAGAGAACTCGTAAATTCTCGAAAGTGCCAAAGGGTGAAATGCTTAAATTAAGCCTGTGATCATATTGACACTAGTTTGGAGAAATTCCAACAACTTTAGCTTGATGGGGCTACGATTCGCCAAGCGAATTTCACAAAATTAACTCTGTAATAATGCTCCCTGCATCCTTATACTTTGATACCTGAAGTTAATTTGAATTCGGGGGGCGTTTGACAATGTAAACAGAGGAAATTAACTTTAAAATGGTCTAACTTTGCTATTAGGATGAAGAATATATATATCTTTATGAAATCAAATGAAGCTACTTAACATATATGTATAACTTTAGGTGGTGGACACGGAGCTCCGTGGCACGGACCCCAACGCGCCAATAGTCGGGCGTGCCACAGCCCTCAACGCGCCAGGAAGGTGTCTGTGACACGTTTCCCTTCGGGCAGCTGGTCCGGCCCTCTCCCTCGCATGCCTGACTCCGCGCTCGTTCGACCTTTCCCCGGGCCATTTCTCATACGTATTATGCTCTAAAACTCTTAACCGAAGTACGAATAGGCCGTCTAAACATTAGAAACTTACGGGGTGTAACAAAAACCTCCACAACTAGAATTATGGGAACCATGGTGAATTAACCAACTAGGGTTTGCACAAAGCGATTCTAAACCAATATGAATTCTTGTATTCTCTTCATCTTTAACATATCTTAACAGAGTGCAACATTAGGACTTCCCCAAATTCTCTACTTGCTTGAAAAGAGGTAATGATTAGGAAAATGGAAGTACAACAATGCCCTAAACTTTAAGGTTCATTGTATAACTTGAGCTGCGGTCGTAGGATAGTTACTTTGAAATAAATTAATAATGGTTAAAGTGAAATCACTCAAGAGAACTAATCTGGTAATTGAGTATAGTCATCCAATAGGGACGAACCAGTCATTTGGATGAACTTATGTTATCAGTTCTATAAGCTAAGTATTGGAACAGAGCACAAGTGTAAAACTCAAAGTAGTTATGAATCCATGGTGAACACCTCCCTAGTTAATTGCATAATATTTTCACTAACTTCAACCTATAGGGAATATCGACCCCAACCTTTGTTAGGTTTTTTATTGACAACATTTGCGTCATACTTTTACAGGGGTGTGATTTGAGCATTATCAAAAGTGGTGTCATTGCGGGGAATATGGCTTAGGATTAGATTAACTACTGGTGTTTAACTTTTAGTCGTTATTTCCTCATTTACGTTTTTCTTTTGTTTTTGACACGCACAAGTTACCACTTGGTGAATGCCAAGTACTCGATGAAACGGAGATCCCTTTATCCCACTTGATCTAGATCTTGAAAGGACACTACAAAATATGGAGTGTAACGAAACCTACGAACATATGCAAGCCAGATTAGCCGCTAAGGCATGTCAGGTAGAGTTAGCACGGCAAGCTACTCTTTAGGGAGTACACGATCCCTATGGAGTTGTGGACAATGCTTACTGATACAGAAAGGGTAACAGAGGCCATAGATATGCTTCATAATTTGATGATGATGAGGACCCAGATACTTATGATATCGGGTCAACATGAGCCATTGTACCTCCACCTTTACCTACTAGAGCAAAGTTTGATATCACTAGCACAATGATCTAGTTGCTCAACATGAAAGGGGTGTTTAATAGTCATGCAGCTGACGATGAATATTTGTACCTAATGAACTTCTTGGAGATTTGCAAGGCATATAGGTTTCCAAGAGTGAGTCAGGATGCTATCAGGCTAAGACTCTTCCTATTCTCTCTGTCTGGAGAGGCCACTTTATGGTTATCGGAATTGCCCAACGACTCCATTACCAACTGGAGGAAGCTAAAACAAACATTTTTAGAAAGGTTTTTCCCACCTTCTAGGATGTTGTAGCTAAAGGATAAGATCTATAATTTTTGACAGTTAATGACCGAGGCACTACATAAGACTTGGCTGAAATTTAAGAAGATGATGATGAAGTGCCCTAATCATAAAATTCCTGTTGACAGTTTATTGGAAATTTTTTACAAGTCTTTGAACAACAACACCAAGGCTATGGAAAATACGGTGGCAGGAGGAGCACTAATAAGTCACTCATGGGAGCAAGTGACTATCATACTTGATCGAGTGATCCAAACAAATAGGGCCTGGTACACAAGGGAAGCTGAGATAGCTACAGGTACATATGTCATAGGGATGACTATGGACCAACGAAGAAAAGAGAAGAAATGTGATCAGGAGTTGGCTCACATGAGGACATCTCTAGACCTGGTCACGAAGCATTTTATGGGCTCTAGAGCTCAAAAGGGGAATGTAGTGGGAGCTCAGGCTCAGGAACCGGAGTATGAGTAGTCGGATTCTGAGGAGGAGGCAAACTTTTTGTCCAATCAAGTGGCGGGTTTTAGAGCCAATGCCTAAGGATTTGGATAGGAAACTTTGAGCCAAGGTTCTGAAAATCAAGGTTGGAACCAATATAGAGACAACTACAGCGGGAATGGGTGTAGGGATAGGAGAAGAGATCATAAGCAAAAAGGTGATTGGAGAAAGAATGACAGCTATCGCAACGAACGGATAGGTTTATACGTTCCTCCTAGGGCTCGTGAGGGTGATGCTGGACCATAAAAGTTGGTGAGCATGATGATTTAGTTGCTAAAGAAGGCAAAATCCACAGATATCAGCTGAAGGACATCTGGAGAGACATATCTGGAATGATCCAGAAAGTTGAATCCCATGCCACAACGATCAAGTAGATTGAGCATCAACCAGGTTAGATGTCTACATCCCTACACCAGAGACAGAAGGGCACACTTCCTAGCAACATAATTCAAAATCTAAAAAATGATAGTCACTGCATGGCTGTGAAGACTAGGGGTGGAAAGACCACCATCGAACCCCCTGCTGGCTATAGCTGAGATGGACAGATAGAAGGATATCGAGCTAAATGAGGAAGATGAGATTGTTGAACATGATCTTGTACGTGAGGTTGAATTGATCAAGGCTCCTGGTGATGCAAAGGAGTCTAGAGTTGATAAAGGGAAGAAAAAAAAAAGGCAACCCATATTTATAGGCCTATCCCTCGACCACCACCACCATTCCCTCAGAGGATGAAGAAGAAGGCAGAAGATGGGAAGTTCCAAAAGTTCTTATCAAAACTGAAACAGTTGTCTGTGAATTTCCCATTGGTCGAGGCATTGGAGAAGATGCCTGGTTATGCTAAGTTTATGAAGGACTTGCTGACTAGTAAGAGGTCTGTGAGCTATGAGTCGATGGGTAATTTGCATCATTGCAGTGCCATATCCTCACGGGTCCTTACGCAAAAAACGAAAGACCTAGGTGCCTTCACCATTCCATGCAAAATTGGTGATTTTGTTTTTGCAAAGGTATTATGTGACCTAGATGCTAGCATCAACTTGATTACATTACTATGTTTAAATAGCTAGCTTCGGAGCCCCCACACCAACTACAATGTGGTTATTGATGGAGGACCTCACAGTTATGAAGCTAGTGGGAATCCTTTTTGATGTTCTAGTCAAGGTGGACAGATTTATCTTCTAGCTGAATATTTTATCCTAGACAGTGAGGTCAATTTTGAGGTCCCCATCATTTTTGTGCAACGATTCCTTTCAACTGGGAGATTCGGTGGATGTTAAGGTTGGCCAGTTGAAGTTCAGGTTAAATAAGGAGGAGGTCACCTTGAATTTATCTCGATCAATAAAACAACCCAATGAGTTTAGGGTTGTATCAGCAATTGAGGGTGGTTCTGAGTTTTTTGACGAATTCTGAGTAGTCAAGAGACTTGCATCGTGCTGTGATGTTAAATCAGACGCTTCTTAGGAGGCAACACATGAGGTGGTTTGGTGAAGCCTGAGGAACCAAACCACCTGTGTTGTGCCGCAACGTTAAATCAGGAGCTTCTTGGAGGCAGCCCAAGTATCTTGACTTATATTTGTTCGGTATACAGGTGAAACAAAATACTAATGGGAGAAAAATTACAGAACAAAACTGTACTATGTGCCTCAATACAACTTATTGGAGAATCGTACGACTCGTAGTATGGTTTGTGGTGAAAAACAAAGACATGTTCAAGTGCATGAGTTCACATTATGGTTGGTCATTAAAAACCATACCTCCAGGGTACGAGTCGTAGTACCCACTGTGATGATGAACTATTCTAAGTGTGGAAGTGCAGAAACTCTGGCCTACGAGTCATGGTACGTTGGTATGACACGTACCGTACACTCATAGGTCCCCAGGTAAGTTCCCGCAGTCTTCTGCTATGAGTCTAAGGGACAAGTCATTGGTATGACCTACAAATGGTGCTACGAGTTGTGATAGGCTGAATAAATGAAATAACCCACATTACCCGACTCGACCTAGATTATTTTAATCCGCCCCAAACCTATTTAAAATTAAAAAGTTCGGACTTCTATTCCCATGCAAACATAATCAAAACCCATGAACACCTCCCCTCAATCTTCAATCACCCGTAACTCAAGAATCCTTTGTTAAAACTCAAATTTTTGCAAACAATATTACATGATCTACTTGAATTCCTATCACAAAAATTGAAGCGCACAAGAAGTCGAGCAACAACTTGAAATTGAAAGTAAGTGATTGCTTTTTCAATTGAATTTCTTCCTAGGTGATAGCCAAAAGTACACTGTGATTCCTCAAACTCATGAAAATGCGGAAGAGGAAGGTGATCATATGCTTGAATGCATATGTATTGTCGGGTCAGGAATTCAAAAATCTTAAACATTAAGCTATAATATGGATAATGAGTTACGGGGTTTGAAACATGTTGGGGATTGAGTGGGTCGGTAAATATAATGTAGTTTGCATCAATGGGGTGGGGAATTATGAGTACCCATCTAAAAAATGTACTTACTTGCACAATTGAGCATGCATAAGATGAGGATAGACTTCACGAGAATTTCTACGACTCATAATCTTGCAAGACTACTTGTAGGAGGATTCGTAGGACTATCCAAAGCTGATTTAATTGGAAACTCATGGTACTGACCCTAGTACAACCCGTGGTATCTCACTATTAGTCGTACCTAGTGATCATACCACAAATCAGAAAGGGTCAAGTTCAAAAGAACAACTGACCATTAGTAAAACTCGTAAAATCCAGCTACAATGTGTAACATGAGTTATACAAATATTGAGAGTCAAAATTTTCAAAAATTCTTCCTATGACCATTAGTAAGAATGTACCAACCTGGTACGAGGCGTATCATTGAGTCGTGACAAAGCCAAAAGGAACTATGAGTCCTAGTACGAATTGTACCACCTAGGTACAACTCGTAAAAATGATTCACGGTAAAATACAGAAGATGTTTTTCCTACTTCCTTTTTCTTAGATCACACGTACTAACATTTTCTCTATAGGTAAAATGACACTCAAGAAGAGAGCAACCAAGAAGGCCCAAGATAGGGAGGCCAGGACTAAAATTCCTGCTCAGAGGGCATTAAGATATGAGCTCTGAGACTCTGAACAGGAAAAGAACACCCCTAGTGGTTAAATGGAGGAATACAAAATTGATACAACTGACACTGATGAGCCATGGACCATTAGGGCACATACCAAGGCTCAGGCCAAAATTACATCTGCCACTCCGAAAAATGCTCCTTAGTTTAAGGAGGGAGCAGGTGAATAGTCTCGAGAGTCTGGGAGTGGCTCGAATGCTAAGGAAAGGTCTGAGGAGGCCCAGTCCGGAGATGGTACAGATAAGCTGGGGTGTGAGGAAGAAGCCGCTGAGGATGAGGATTATCATATTCTGCCTCCAGAGAGTCATACTATGAAATGGCATGTTTGTGATGCTCAGGAAATTTACAAGCAGGGTCTCACTCTCACCTCCAAGTAGCACCCTGGCGCAGTATTCTGGAGGAACCGCGGATCCTAACCAGTTCACTAAATAAGGTCGAGGAGATGAAGCATATTTTCATCTTTTATGGGTTCAAATGGATGGCTAGAACCCCTGACAGCTACAGTGCTACATTAGTTAGGGAGTTCTACACCAACTATTTGACGACAATGGTGTAGAAAGAAAAGTCCTGGTAGAAATTGAAGGAGCAACCTAGGCTTGAGAGTGTGTTGGTCCGGGGATGAGCAGTTGATGTCTCTGAGAGGAGCATTTCCCGGATGTTGTATGGCCATAGTTTAGAGCTCCAGGTGCCATAGTTGAGTATGATTGCATAGTGGATGCCCTGAAAAGAGTTAAGCAGCTGAGCCTTGAGGATAGGAAGAGCCAAGTGAAATGAATAGCAGGTGGTAATAGCATAAGATGAGGAGGAGGTTTATTGGGTGACCAGTGGATGACAGGTCACAAAGGCTTCGCTCAACTTCATCACAAAGGCCTACTAGACACTAGTTCGACACAGGCTGACACCGATAATTAATGACAACACACTGAGTGCTGACAGAGCAGCATTGGTTGCTTGTATCATGTATCAATACGCCATCACTATACCATTCCCGAGTCTTATCCAGAGAGTTTGCAGAGATACCAGGGTGTGGGTGATAAGGGAGATTGATACTGAGGTTGGGGGACATAAGACAATGGATATAAGGTTGATTAGGGATGAGATAAACCCAGTGAGTCAGGTTAGGATACCAACAATAGTTCCACCACCACAGCTAGTAGGGGGCTAGCGATGATACCACTACCTCCAAAGAGCAGAGTGAGATATTGGCTACAGATGCCGACCATACAACAATAGCTCCAAGTACATCCTCCACTCCTCTAGTAAGCATACCTAGCCAGCTTCTATCTAGTTTAGTCTTGCTTCCCCAAGATTTCCTTCAGAAGATGGCAAAGAGACTAGCATTGACCAAGAAAAAAGTCAATTTGATAATGGAGAAACTCAAGCCTTTGATGAAGGCCGAGATAGAAGAGGCGGCTAGAGGGTTGCACAGCCGTTTAGAAAGCTTTGAGCTTCGTTTCAATAAGTGCTTAGCTGAGTAGCCGGACACTGGCAGTTTAAGAGAGGAGGTCGGGGTGCTATAGAGTTAGGTAGCCGAGTCATCATCTAGACAACTGACCAAACAAGCAACCCATACCATTCATGAATTTGATGTCGATCCAGATGAGGAATTAGATCTTGAGGCATATTGGATTTTACACCCCATAAGTTCCTATAGTTTAACCGACGCGTGCGTATGGATGTTGATAGTTTTGGAGTATGAAGCATGCGGGGGAAGGCCTGCGGAGGACCACGTGAGCATGAAATTGATCAAGCAGAAGGTTGAGACCGAAGGCAGGGCACCCAAGGCGCCGCATTATGCCTCACCCTTGGCGCAAGGACCGGCGCGTCCCCCTGTGTTTTGTGCGATGGGCGACGCGCCACACCTTCTAGCGACCACCTCCCTATATATATTTTAAGTGAGATCAAGTTTGTTTCATTTAAAAAATTTTCCAAAATAGAGGGTCGGGTGAGACGATTAGTTTACTAGGATTTTTTTAAATTTAAGATGAATTACGTCGTCAAATCACCTCCAAACGTCAATTCTTCTTAGGTATTGATTCCTAGGCCTAAGAAAAACATCTTTACAGAGTTATTTCTTGAAATCTCGCCCAGATTGTCAGAGACCACCTGTGTAATAGTTGTAGAAATCACTTCTAATTGAGTCCTAAGAGGCTATATGTGATAGGTAAGCATTTCTACCTTCTAAATTCTTCGAAATTTGTGAGCTTTCTGTTGAATTGGATAGAATTTGAATTGTAATTAATATTCTTAAAGGTTATTATTATTTGTCTGGTCCTAGAATTGAAAATAGTCTTATTCTCTTAGAATAACGGCTGCAATTTTTTGGAATCATGGACTTCATGTTGGAACTGTTTGGGTGAACGAAAGTCGGCAATCGAGGTATGTTAGGGCTTATCTCTGTTGCAAGTTATTCTCGTCGTATAGTGATATGATCTATGCCTTCTTCTTTTACCTATGCCTTCAAAAGTAGATAAATGTCTTATATGTTGTGATTAGCTGGTTCAAGTAGATAATGATTATGTATATGGTAGATAGCTGCTATAAGATGTATTGAGACTATACTATAGTATCTCTCGTTGGGAAAGGGTATGTTAAGTATGACTAATGTTGGTGCACTATAGAGAGTTCCCCACTCACCTGGTTAGTAGTTAGAGGTATTCTAATGTTTCGTTGTCATGCCAAGGCCTTAGAAGTTTATGGTTAGCTGTTGGGCCTGACTTGGTAAGTTGGATAGCATAGGGAGTAGCCGGGAAATATAACTTTCAGTTTGACACCTATATTGTTAGTAAAGCTTGCCCAGAGGCCGTTGGTGTACCTTGATGCCTCCGGGGCTGGAATCTGGACAGGGTGATCGTCTCATCGAGTTGATGGCACCAGGGTTTCCTATGAACTAAGCGACAACCATATAATTGGCTACTATCAGTGATCGTTAGCTTCAGCCAACCTAGTGTTTGTCGTATAGGTCACTCAGGAAAGCCATCCCAATTTTTACAAGTCTAATAGACTAGTTGATATCCTAAGTAGGGAACCTTATTAGTAGTTAGATGTGAGGCCAACTTCCCAGGCTACTCCTATAGATGCTTAGGTACCTGTTGCAGCGCAGGACTAGGTCTAGATATACCTACCGATGAGTCTACGAATCGCCTAGAGGAGCCATATGAAATCTGAACAGACTAAGTTATGGTCAAAAGGGACTAGAACCAAAGTATCATAGTGTTACTTCCAGGCTAAGAGTTATAGTAAGTTTCCTGTAGAGAGTTAGGGCTGACTGCTTTGGAGCATGTCCAATCAGTAGCAGCCCCAAGTTGTTCCAATTAGTAGTAGGCCCACAACATCTCCAATGCCTAGAAAGGAGAGGTTGGACATCAGAAACAGGGCACACTAATTTAGGAGATAAAGTGCCTGCGTGGAAGTGGGAAGTAGTCAGTATGAATATAGCTACAGGGTTATCTCGTATTAGGTGTAAATTTGACCCTACTTGAGTCATTTTTGAAAGGATAATGAGATCAACTCATTCTTGGAGGTCAGAATAACATTTTAGCTAAAGATTATGCTGAGTTAAATACAAAAGAGATAGTCCAGCTATATGAGGTCCATGTATCTATTTTAGTCTGACAAAGGTGCACAACCCACAATTAGGTTTTGAAAAAGGTGTCGGAATGGGTTGGGACATAAGCTAAGTCGAGTGCAACTTCTCGTCCCCAAATGAATGTCCAAGCGGAGCACACAATTCACACGCCCAAAGATATGTTACGGGTGGAAGTGCAGGTCCGCCATGTGATGGCCTGAAGTAGGTAAGTTAGGGATAACTGAACCAGCATACTATATCAGTCAGGGGGAAAAAGTTAAAATTATTATAAGATATGTACCAACAGCCCAGGGTCATCAGAAGTCCTATTCTAACGTATGGAATAGGAAGTTAGAGATTGAAGCAACGACTGGGTATTCCTAAAAATTTAAACAATGAAGGGCGTTATAAGATCTAAAAAGAAGGGCAAGCCCAGCCCTAGATTCACTGAGCTATAACGGATCCTCTGAAAGATCGTCCAAGTGGCCTATGAGTTAGAGTTGTCTTCGGGGCTAGGATCTATTCATTAATTTTACGCAAGCACATAGGAGACGTTCTCTCAAGTTGACCCAGTTAGGGATACTCAGGTTATAGAAGAGCCGTCCCACAAAGAGACTCCAATAGTTATACTAGATCTTCGGGGTCATAGCGGCTATCTTAAGAACCAAAGGTATAGTATGTTAGAGTTGTATGGAGGAATAGAAAGGTAGAAGGAATTGTTGGTGAAGTTGAGGATGACATAAGGTTTAAATATCCTCACTTATTCCAGACCATACCCAGATTGTGCAATTGAGGTGAGATTATTGTTCAGTTATTGTCTTGTTACTTATAATATCAGTATTGTTTAGATATTCTCTTTTATGATATTGAGTTATGTTGTATCGTTGCTCTTAGCATCCTGTGAAACACCTAGATTGGCCTTTTTGTGTTTCAGGTTTTTGGATAGTCCATATTACAGAGGAGACTCTGCCAAAATTTTTATGGCAATAGTTAAAGGAATTGAGTCTCTTAAGCTTAAGATTACATTCGAGGATGAATGTTCTTAAGGGGGGATGATGTTACACCCTATAAGTTCGTATCGTTTAACCGATATGTGCGTACATGCATTGAGATTTTTGAGTACGAATCATGCGTCGGAACGACTGGGAGAGAATGTGTGAGCATAAAGCTGATCGAGCAGAAGATTGGGATCGAAGTCAGGGCGCCCCAGGCACTGCATCATGCCTCACCCTTGGCGCAAGGACCGGCGCGTCGCACCCATGTTTTGGCGTGATGGACGCTGCGCCGCACCCTCTGGTCACCGCATCCCTATATATATGTTAAGTGAGATAAAGTTTGTTTCATTTTAAAATTTCCCAAAACAGAGGGTCGGGTGAGGCGATTTGTTTACGAGGATTTCTTTAAATTTAAGCTGAATTACATCGTCAAATCACCTCCAAACATCAATTCTTCTCAGGTAATGATTCATAGGCCTATGAAGAACGTCTCTATAGAGTTATTTCTTGAAATCTCGCTCAGATATTTAGAGCCCCCCCACTGAGTAAAAGTTGTAAATATCACTTCTAATTGAGTCCTAAGTGGCTACAGGTGATAGATAAGCATTTCTACCTTCTAAATTCTTGGAAATTTGTAAGCGTTTTGATGAATTGGATAAAGTTTGAATTGTAGTTAATATGCTTAAAGGTTATTGTTATTTGCTGAGTCCTAGCATTGAAAATAACCTTATTCTCTTTGTCGTAATGGTTACAATTTTCTAGAATCACCGGCTCCAGGTTGGAACTGTTTGGGTGAATTAAAGTCGGCATTCGAGGTATGTTAAGGATTATCTCTTTGGCAAGTTATTCCCGTTGTATACTTATATGACCCATGCCTTCGTAAGTAGATAATGGTCTTATATTTTCTGATTAGCTGTTGAAAGTAGATATTGATCATGTATGTAGTGGATAGCTACTATAAGACGTGTTGATACTATACTATAGTATCCCTCGTCGAGAAAGGGTATGTTAAGTGAGAATAACACTGAGCGCTCCATAGAGAGTTCCTCGTTCACCTGGTTACTGTTTAGAAGTATTCTGATGTATTGCTGTCGTGCCAAGGCCTTAGAAGTTTATGGTTAGCTATTGGGCATGACTTGTTAAGTTGGACAGCATAGGGCGTAGCCGGGCAATATAACTCTCAATTTGATTCCTATATTATCAGTAAAGCTCACCCAGAGGTTATTGGCATACCTTGACGCATCCAGGGCAGAATCTAGACGTGATGGTTGTCTGATCGAGTGGATGGCACCAGGTTGCCTAATGAACTGAGCGACAACTTGCCATATGATTGGTATTGTTAGTGACTGTTAGCTTTAGCCTACCTAGTTTTTGTCATATAGGTCACTCAAGAAAGCCATCCTGGTTGTTACATATCTAATAAACTAGTCAATACCCTGAGGAGGGAACCTTATTAGTAGTTAGATATGATGTCAACATCCCAGGATACTCCTATAGACCCCCAGGTGCCTATTGCCGCGCAAGACTAGATCCAGATATACCTTCTTGCAAGGCTATGAATCACCCAGAGGAGCCGTATAAAATCTGGACAGACTAAGTTAAAGTTTAAAGGGAATAGAACAAGAGTATCACAGTGTTACTTCCAGGCTAAGAGTTATAGTAAGTTGCATGCAGAGAGTTAGGGCTGACTGCTATGGAGCATTTCCGATAGTAGCCCCACAGTTGTTCTAAGCGGAGGAACTAGATAGTCGGTCGTCTACGACCTTACTATTTTCTTATGAGCTATCATTGTCCTAAAATGACCTTCCAAGTATCTCTTAGGCTACTGATCTTGGGCAAATTTATATGCCCAAGTGATACTCAAAAGTATCTTTTTCGCCTTGTTTATCTAGCAATGTGTATACATTTTCATGTAATTGGTAATAAAATGTGAATTTATACTAACCAACATGATTAGCATTGTTTTGTAGGTAAAATGTGATTTCGGGAAGCTAAAATGCATGTTGGATGATATCGGAGTTGAACTTGGATGCGAGCAAGGAAAAGGCATTGGACAGCATGAATCAAAGGGGCTCCGCGATGGAGCCGTGTCACGCTACCATCGCGGAGGCATTCTGCCTGGAGGGTGAAAATCCACCAAATTTCCAGTGAAGGTCCGCGTTTGCTCCGTGGCACGGAGCCAGTGCTCCGCGATGCATGCCGTGCCACGTTGAGCTTGAATTCCCGGACCCCCAGTTCCAGTGAGGGTCCGCGTTCATGGTGTGTCACGGAGGCAGTGCTCCGCGATGCACTCCGTGACACGTTGCTCATTATTTCGGGAAAAATTCCCACTAGTATAAATAGAACACTTAGGTTCATTTTTCAGAATTCAGACTTGGTGGACCAAGGACGTGGGTTACAGGCAGTTGAGGGACGAAATGTTCAGGGTTTTTTCTCTCTTTCTTTCTTCTCTAATTCAATTGTTTGTATGATTAACACTCATTTTATGATGATTAATCCACAAATGAGTGGCTAATTCCCTTCCTTGCTGAGGTTATGAACACTTCTGATGAATTTTGATTATTGATTATATGGTTTTTCATCTTTTTCTTCCATGTTGTTCTATTAATTCTTGTTTTTACTGCATTGGTGTGTGGCCTACATTAATGTACATCTAAAAAGTCCGATTTCACTCGAGAGAGCACGAAATTGGAAAGTTGTGAATTAATAGGATATTGTTCTTTACTTGGTTTGGGAAAACTGAGTTTTGATGTGCATTCAGGATAGAAATATACCTGAAAGTCGTATTAGTCAATTTAGGAACCGGAATTGTATGGCTAGAACATGAATTGCATTTGATCACAGAAATGTAGACGGATGGTTCATGATTCTTAAGTGAGATTAAATACGAGATTTTTAATCTCTTGGCAATTGTTCTTGGCTAGCAACAGGAAGAAAAGATTAACCAATTTATGATGATAATCAGTTTCATTACATGTTCACTTAACCTCAGCATGCTTTTATCCATAGTCCAAATTCAAAGTAGATAATTGTTCTTAGTTTTAGTATAAAATTTATAAAACAAAATATCCACTTTTTGGTTACGTTGTTGTCAGCATATTCAGAAGTAAATTAGAGTAAACTTGAGCAAATTGCACTTAACCCAAGTCTCTGTGGGATCGATACTTGGCTTACTAAAGCCACTTACTACTTGTTCGACCACGTGCACTTGCGTGTCGTTTTATATACTCATATAACACACCAAACAAGTTTTTGGCGCCGTTTCCGGGGACTTGGCAATTGGTGAATTTGTTTTAAGTGTTAATTTACTATATTTTTATTTTCTTAAGTGTTGACAACTTGGTATTAGCCTGTATTTTGCAGACTTAATTGCTGTGAACACTGGCAAGAGACAAAGAACTGGTGGAATCTTATATAGAGCCAGAACGTATATTTCACAGTAAACGGAGAGAACCTCAACAAAGAATGCTGCAGTTGCTCAGACAGACGATTATGGAGCAACAACAAAATCCACCGGTTGTAAGGGCAGTGTTAGTGCCCGAAGAAGCAGCAGCACGGCCGGTTCACGAGGTGGCAATCCCACATGCCAATAATGTTACATCAAGTATCCGCAAACCAGAGCCTGGAAGGAGATTTGAACTCAAGCAAAATATGGTGCAATTGTTGCACACAAGCGGGCAATTTACCGGTCTCCCTCATGAAGACCCACAACAGCATCTCCAAAACTTTTTGGAGATAAGTGACACTTACATACCCGCTGGAGTGTCACCTGATTATGTCCGGCTTACCTTATCTCCATTCTCCTTACTTGGAGAAGCCAAGAGGTGGTTGAAAGCTGAGCCACCAAATTCTATTTCAACGTGGGATGATCTTGCACGGAAGTTCTTGATATGGTTTTTTCCCTCTGGTAAAACAGCAAGACTTAGAAGTCAAATTCTAAGTTTCAAACAGAGGGAGGGAGAAAATTTATATCAAGCCTGGGAGAGATTTAAATCCATGTTGCGGGACTGTCCTCATCATCATCAGTCCAATGAGGTGTTGGTGC
Organism: Datura wrightii; assembly: GCA_035772735.1. Classification (NCBI taxonomy): domain Eukaryota; kingdom Viridiplantae; phylum Streptophyta; class Magnoliopsida; order Solanales; family Solanaceae; genus Datura; species Datura wrightii. The sequence continues at coordinate 58,873,360 of JASDFA010000002.1, read as the reverse complement.
ACACATTCATTGAGGGTTTGGAACCCCACACCAAAATATTGCTAGATTCAGCAGCTGGAGGGCAAGCGCTGGAAAAGACTTATGAGGAGTTGTATACCTTGCTAAACCAGATTTCACAGGGCAATCCAGAATGGAATGCTGATTCATCACGAGGTGGGACAAGGAAAGCAGCAGGAGTGCTGGAAGTGGATGGGTTTACAGCTATCGCTGCATAGATAGCTGCCTTGCAAAATCAATTGAACAACCACTTCAGCAACATGACTTTGAACCATCCTTCAACTCCAGTTAATGCAGTCTAGCAGATGTGGTGTGAAGTGTGTGGAAGCAGTGAGCACTCAGCTGAGTGCTGTGGAGCCAATCCTGACTTGGCAAACTTTGTGGGTAATGCACAAAGAAATCACCAGCAGTATGGTAGTAGCTACAATTCAAATTGGAGGAATCATCCTAATTTCTCATGGGGTAGCAACAACCATCAAGGCCAAAGTTCGGGTCAGGGTATGCAAAGGAACCAAGGAGGGCAACAGAACTACCAATCTCAATTCAGAAGTAACAATGCACCTCCTCCACCACCATCACCCAACATTGAGGAGATTTTCAAGACCATGATAGCTAACCAAGCTCAATTGCAGGCTGACTATGTGAAATTCGCAGCCGAAGTGAAAAACAATCAGTTAGCTACCAAGGCTCTGGAGTATCAATTTGGGAAATTTGCTAGTGCCCAAAATACAAGGCCTAGAGGAGGACTGCCAAGCGAGACGGATCCGAATCCCAAGCAGGTAAATGCAGTGACCACAAGGAGTGGTTTGCAGCTGAAGGAGGTGGAACCAGAAAGACCACCTCAACACTCGGGAGCAGCAGAAGTTGAGGGGGAGCAAAGTTCGGAAAGGGGGAAGACCAAAGAAGCTGAATCAGAAAGACCTCCACCCCCGTTCCCTCAACGACTCAAGAAACACAAAGAGGAGGTGTGTTTCAAGAAATTCATGGAGGTGCTTAAATAGATACATGTTAATTTACCTCTTGTTGATGTCTTGCAGGGAGTGCCTAAATATGCCAAGTACATAAAGGACATCGTGGCCAACAAATGTCGGTTGACTGAGTATGCTATGGTGGCTTTTACGGAAGAGTGCACTTCCCGGATCCAAAATAGACTGCCCACAAAGCTAAAAGACCCAGGAAGTTTTACTATCCAGCTTACTATTGGGCAGAGCATCCGAGCTCGTGGATTGTGTGACTTGGGGGCGAGTATAAATCTGATGCCGTCTTCGGTATTCAAAAAGTTGGGTTTAGGGAGTCCTAGACCCACAACCATAATCTTGCAGTTGGCGGATCGATCCTTAGCTAGGCCGGATGGCATTGTTGAGGATGTTCTAGTGCAAGTTGGCTCCCTAATTTTCCCGGTAGATTTTGTCGTGCTGGATTTTGAACTAGATGCGGAAGTCCCATTTATTTTGGGACGATCTTTCTTGGCAACCGGGAAAGCATTAATCGACGTAGCTGCGGGGCAACTCACAATGCGAGCACATGACAAGGTAGAGGTGTTCGATGTGTATAAAGCACCCAAGCTCCCGATGGTGCATGAAGAACTCTTGGTGATCAATGTGATTGATCATGGTAATGCTAAGCAGATGAAGGATTCCCTAGAGTTAATGGGAAGACCACCGTAGAGGTGTAAGCACTACTGGGGGGAGGACGGTGATCGAGAGAAATTGTCCATCACCCTAGCGGACAATTGAGCTTCAATGATGTCGAGCCGCGACGGTAAACCAGGCGCTGCACGGGAGGCAACCCGTGAAATTTTCTTTTTTCTTTCATTTTTTAAAGTGTAAATAGATTTTTCTTTTTCTTTTTCGTAATTGATTACAAAATTTTTTGTTTTAATTTTTGTTTATTTTTATTTTTTTAATTAGGTGAAACCTATAATTCTAACCAATTTTGTTTAGTGAGATGATTTTAAGGTCAAACGGAGGAAAATGTGCACGGAATCGTGAAGGAAAAGTCGAGGTATGAAAAATTAATAAAATGTAGAAAACAGTGAGCTGGGACAATAGCTCCGTGTCACAGAGGAGGACCTCCGCGTTACCCTCCGTGACACGTTGAGGTATAACCCAGAAATTTTAAAAATTTCCAGAATGCTATCGCGATGGCTCCGTGTCACGGAGGCAGTGCACCGCGATGCACTCCGTGACACGTTGCCGTGTATATCGCGACGGGTCACACCGGGTTGCCGGGTGACCCACGTGTTTTTCTACCCTTTTTAACCCAAAACCTCCCCTTTTCCCCTCATTTTCAATTTCCTCTGCGACCAAACATCCCAAAACCCCTCCCCTATCAACGTGCCACGGCTTAAGGCAACAAATTACCGAGTTTTCTTCGATTCTTCAACTTCAAGGTATGTTTTCCGATTCCCTCTCAAGTTTTTGTCGATTTTCTTTGATTTTAAGCATGAGAGGTGAGCTAAATTGCCCTAAGTCGAAATTAAGCATGAATTGGAGTTATTTGTTGATTGATAAATGTTCGGAATGTCATTATGAGTGTTTGAACTTGTCGATTGCATAAATTAGTCGAATTTGATTGATAAAACCAATTCTAGGGCTTGTTGTTGAATTTGAAGTTGGAAATGTGTTGAAATTGTGAATTTTATGCCGGGTTGTACGTGTTGAATGAGATGAGTCGTTGTACAAATTGTTGGAATGTTAATAGACGATGAATTCTCGGGTTTGGGGGAAAATGTTGAAATTTGTTCGAATTTGGTTAGTTGGATAGGTTCATGTATATAAATTTTTGTTGATATTTTTGTTTCTTTATTTTTGATTGCTAAGTGCGATAGTTAAAATGGTAGCGATGGTAGTGATTGTGATTAGTTATACGAAGTCTGAGTAGTACGCAGAAGTTATACCGTCGAATTTTCTTTTGAACACACTAAGGATGATTGAATAGCTGGTTGTTTTGTGTAAATAAAGTTATTCTTGCCGTATTGTTGTAACTGTAGCTAAGGACTAAGTGTGGGGTAACTTAGCGTAACCCGACCTTACCCGAAGTTAATATTTATTTAGCTTAACATTGAGCTTGTTGACTTGGGTTGACAGGTAAAATGGCAAGCCGGCAAGATAAAGGGAAAGGTGCATCAACTTCAGGCACCGGAAGGAAGAGACTCAGACTGGGCACAGCAGTCCCAGCAGCACCAGCAGTTCCACGCGGCCAGCGCCGCCAATATGGAACAATATGGGTGACCGACGAGGGGAAAAAGTGGTACGCCAAGCACAAAGAGAACAAATATTTCCTCGAGGAGCATATAGCACGGGAACCATTGGCACAGGAGTTCCCAAGGATGGTTCACCGGATCGAGGCAGCGGGGCTCAATTTCATATTCGAGGAGCCCAAAGAATGTAACCTGCACCTGGTTTGGGAGTTCTATACTAATTGGAACCCGTTAATCAGAAGCCACACCATTAAAATCAGAGGGCAGATAGTCACTCTGGAGCCCCACCAGCTCAATGCCATCATAGGAGCACGGGACACAGACGCCCACGTCCTCCGATAGCTGAACATTACCCCACCGTATGCTGACATCAGACGCACACTGTGTGGGGCTCGATCTACAGCTAGATGGAGCAGGCACAAGGAAAGGGGCTACCACCAGACTCTGCAATATTCACAGATGAATAGGGAAGCCCGAATCTGGCTAAAGATAGTCTGCTCTTGCCTCATCCCGGGATTACATATGACTGATGTAACCCGGGATCGTGTTTTCCTGGTGTACGCCCTGATGAAAGGGCTGGAGATAAATGTCGGGGCGGTTATTATATCCGCCATGAAGAGAGCCCGGTTGCACCAGGGGCACAGGTATGGTTTCGGTGGACTACTCACCACCTTTCTCAGGGGCCTCGATATTGAGGAGGAGGCCCTCGATTATATCCCGCAGTTGGAGCGGCGGGCCTTAGATGTTACCAAAACTAAGGCTCCCGACACCACCCACGGGCCAGTGCTGACACTTGGCGAGCGACACGCTCGTGATGACCAGTACATGGCGTGGATGTATGGGATGCAGATGCTCCAGCTCAGGATAGGTGGGAGGCCATCGACAGAGGAGGAGCTATGGCAGCTCGAGCTAGATTACCCGTTTGGCGAAAACGCCAGGGCTCTATGCCGAGTAGGGCCAGCCTTTGTAGAGCCCACGGATGATGACATCCCCACGGACGAGGAGATGCATCGGGAGGACTCCGATGTGGAGTCCGATGATGACGAAGGAGGCGACTCGGACATGGGAGATGAAGCAGCAGCACCCGACGAAGAAGTGGAATACTTTGATTGATCAGGGAGTTCCACCACCCGATTTTGTGCTATTTAATTTTTGTGAACACTGGGGACAGTGTTCGGATTAAGTGTGGGGTGGGAGTAGTTAGGTGTTGGGCTGGGCTATTTTGTTTGTATGTTCTCCTCTGTTATTTTGTATGTTGTGTTTCCCTGTGTTTGTGAATTTTCAAATTGTTCCGTATTTGTAAATATTTGTGAAAGTGATGTGTGTTGTTGAATGTTGCCAGCTGATTCTGTAAATATTTTTTTTTGGTTATCGAAATGATCGATATTTTTTAAAAAAAAATGTCTTTAAAATATTGTGTACATAAATTTTTTTCTTTTCCTATCGAAATGATTGATATTTTGCAAATTTTTCAACTTTTTAATTTTGGGTTTCTCGGCGCTTGTTTTCGGTTCTTTTACCGAGAATGGTCCCATTGAACGGACATCTTAAGTAGTTACTGATCCCTATGATGGATGGATGACGACCGTCTTAAGGGAAATGTAGTCGTTAGGAGTAGATATTTTTTTTCAATTATTTTTAGTTTTTTTCCTTGGTGGATTGCATCCCGGAACCTGTAGTTACTATATGGTTGCGAAATTTTGGTTGCGTATTGTACATGATATTCAAAATGCAAAGGTGATTCTTATGAAAGCATGCAAATTTTGTAAATATGTTGAGATACCTCGGCTGTAGAGTTCGATTCAGTGTGATTGAGGCTTAATGTTTGAATTCCTATAATTAGCTGATTGAAGAGTCTGTGAATACATCTTGAATCGAGCATGTGCATGAAGTGTGAAGAGAGGTGTTGGTATTCCATGCTATTGTGAAGTGTCTAGAACTTGCCTGGTGTGTGTACAAAATGAAATGAAGGAGGTGTATTGTAGGAAAGGATGTAGGCATTTCTTTGTTTTAACTGAGAGTTTTTATTTTTTTCTTGTCATACCCCCATTTCTGTGATTGTATACCCTAGTCAGTGATCTTGGGCATATTTATACGCCCAAGTGATACTCAAAAGTATCATTTTCGCCTTGTCTATCTAGCAATGTGTATACATTTTCATGTAATTGGTAATAAAATGTGAATTTATACTAACCAACATGATTAGCATTGTTTTGTAGGTAAAATGTGATTTCGAAGAGCTAAAATGCATGTTGGAGGATATCGGAGTTGGACTTGGAATCGAGCACGGAAAAAGGCATTGGACTGCACAAATTAAAGGGGCTCCGCGATGGAGCCATGTCACGCTGCCATCGCGGAGGCATTCTGCTTGGAGGGTGAAATATCTCACAATTTCCAGTGGAGGCTCGCGACAGCTCCGTGGCACGGGGGCTAGCCTCCGCGTTGCACGCCGTGCCACGTTGGTGCTTTATTCCCGGACCCCTAATTTCCAGTGAGGGTCCGCGTTCACGGCGTGTCACGGAGGCAGTGCTCTGCGATGCACTCCGTGACACGTTGCTTGTTATTCCGGGAAAAATTCCCACTAGTATAAATAGAACACTTAGGTTCATTTTTCATAATTCAGACTTGGTGGAGCAAGGACGTGGGTTACAGGCAGTTGAGGGACGAAAAGTTCAGGGTTTTTTCTCTCCTTCTTTCTTCTCTAATTCAATTGTTTGTATGATTAACACTTGTTTTAGGATGATTAATCCACAAATGAGTGGCTAATTCCCTTCCTTGCTGAGGTTATGAACAATTGTGATGAATTTTGATTATTGAGTTATATGGTTTTTCATCTTTTTCTTCCATGTTGTTCTATTAATTCTTGTTCTTACTGCATTGGTGTGTGGCCTACATTAATGTATATCTAAAAAGTCCGATTTCACTCGAGAGAGCACGAAATTGGAAAGTTGTGAATTAATAGGATATTGTTCTTTACTTGATTTGGGAAAATTGAGTTTTGATGTGCTTTCCTAATAGAAATATACTTGAAAGCCATATTAGTCAATTTAGGAATCGGAATTGTATTGCTAGGTCATGAATTGCATTTGATCACAGAATTGTAGACGGATGGTTTATGATTCTTAAGTGATATTAAATACGAGAGTTTTAATCTCTTGGCAAATGTTCTTGGCTAGCAACTGGAAGAAAAGATTAACAAATTCATGATGATAATCAGTTCATTACATGTTCTTTAAACTCGGCATGCTCATATCCATAGTTTAAATTCAAAGTAGGTAATTGTTAGTAGTTTTAGTATAGGATTTATAAAACAAATTATTCAATTTTTGGTTACGTTGTTGTCTGCATACTTAGAAGTAAAAATATAGTATACTTGAGCAAATTTCACTTATCCAGAGTCTCTGTGGATCGATACTTTGCTTACTAAAGCCACTTACTACTTGTTCGACCACGTGCACTTGCGTGTCGGTTTAGATACCTATAACACACGACCGAAAAAGTTTTTGGCGCCGTTGCCAGGGAGACTTGGCAATTGGTGAAATTGTGTTAAGTTAAATTTACTATATTTTTATGTTATTTTCTTAAGTGTTGACAACTTGGTCTTAGCCTGTATTTTGCAGACTTAATTGCTGTGAACACTGGCAAGAGACAAAGAGCTGGTGGAATCTTATATAGAGCCTGAACATATATTTCATAGTAAACGGAGAGAAGCTCTACAAAGGAAGCTGCAGTTGCTCAGACAGACTATTATGGAGCAACAAAATCCATCGGTTGTGAGGGCAGTGTTAGTGCCCGAAGAAGCAGCAGCAAGGCCTGTATGCGAGGTGGCAATCCCACATGCCAACAATGTTACATCCAGTATCCCCAAACCAGAGCCTGGAGGGAGATTTGAACTCAAGCAAAATATGGTGCAACTGTTGCACACAAGCGGGCAATTTACCGGTCTCCCTCATGAAGACCCACAACAACATCTCCAAAACTTTTTGGAGATAAGTGACACTTATATACCCGCTGGAGTGTCACCTGATTATGTTCGGCTTACATTATTTCCGTTCTCGTTACTCGGAGAAGCCAAGAAGTGGTTGAAAGCTGAGCCACCAAATTCTATTTCAACGTGGGATGATCTTGCACGAAAGTTCTTGATAAGGTTTTTTCCCTCTGGCAAAACAGCAAGGCTTAGAGGTCAAATTCTAAGTTTCAAACAGAGGGAGGGAGAAAACTTATATCAAGCCTGGGAAAGATTTAAATCCATGTTGCGGGACTGTCCTCATCATCATCAGTCCAATGAGGTGTTGGTGCACACATTTATTGAGAGTTTGGAACCCCATACCAAAATTTTGCTAGATTCAGCAGCTGGAGGGCAAGCGCTGGAAAAGACTTATGAGGAGCTGTACACTTTGCTAAACCGGATTTCACAGGGCAATCCAGAATGGAATGCTGATTCATCACGAGGTGGAGCAAGGAAAGCAGCAGGAGTGCTTGAAGTGGATGGATTTACAGCTATCGCTGCACAGATAGCTGCCTTGCAGATTCAATTGAACAACCACTTCAGCAAATGACTTTGAACCAGCCTTCAACCCCAGTTAATGCAGTCCAGCAAATGTGGTGTGAAATGTGTGGAAGCAGTGAGCACTCAGTTGAGTACTATGGAGCAAATCCTGATTCGGTTAACTTTGTGGGCAATGCACAGAGAAATCATCAGCAGTATGGGAGTAGCTACAATTCAAATTGGAGGAACCATCCAAATTTTTCATGGGGTAGCAACAACCAACAAGGCCAAAGTTTGGGTCAGGGTATGCAAAGGAATTAAGGAGGGCAACAAAACTACCAATCTCAATTCAGAAATAACAATGCCCCTCCTCCACCACCATCACCCAGCATTGAGGAGATGTTCAAGACCATGATCGCTAATCAAGCGCAATTGCAGGCTGACTATGTTAAATTGGCAGCCGAAGTGAAAAATAACCAGTTAGCGACCAAGGCTTTTGAGTATCAATTTGGGTAATTTGCTAGTGCCCAAAATACAAGGCCCAGAGGAGGACTGCCGAGCGACACGGATCCGAATCCCAAGCAGGTAAATGCAGTGACCACAAGGAGTGGTTTGCAGCTGAAGGAGGTTGAACCAGAAAGACCACCTCAACATTCGGGAGCAGCAGAAGTTGAGAGGGAGCAAAGTTCGGAAAGGGGGAAGACCAAAGAAGCTGAATCAGAGAGACCTCCACCCCCGTTCCCTCAACGACTCAAGAAACACAAAGAGGAGGCGTGTTTCAAGAAATTCATGGAGGTGCTTAAACAGGTACATGTTAACTTACCTCTTGTTGATGTCTCGCAGGGAGTGCCTAAATATGCCAAATACATTAAAGACATCGTGGCCAACAAAAGTCGTTTGACTGAGTATGCCACGGTAGCTTTGACAGAGGAGTGCACTTTCCGAATCCAAAATAGACTGCCCACGAAACTAAAAGACCCTGGAAGTTTTACTATCCAGCTTACTATTGGGCAGAGCATCCGAGCTCGTGGTTTGTGTGACCTGGGAGCGAGCATAAATCTGATGCCATCTTCGGTATTCAGAAAGTTGGGTCTAGGGATTCCTGGACCTACAACCGTAATCTTGTAGTTGGCGGATCGATCCTTAGCTAGGCCGGATGGCATTGTTGAGGATGTTCTAGTGAAAGTGGACTCCCTAATTTTCCCAGTAGATTTTATTGTTCTGGATTTTGAACCAGACGCGGAAGTCCCATTTATTTTGGGATGACCCTTCTTGGCAACCGGGAAAGCATTAATCGACGTAGCTGCGGGGCAACTGACAATGCGAGTACACGATAAGGTAGAGGTGTTCGATGTGTACAAAGCACCCAAGCTCCCAATGGTGCATGAAGAACTCTCGGTGATCAATGTAATTGATCATGGTAATGCTAAGCAAATGAATGATTCCCGAGAGTGGATGGGAAAACCACCGGATAGGTGTAAGCACTACTGGGGGGAGGACAATGATCGTGAGAAATCGGCCATCACCCTAGCGGACAATTGAGCGTAAATGACGTCGAGCCGCGACGGTAAACCAGGCGCTGCACGGGAGGCAACCCGTGAAAATTTGTTTTTTTCTTTCATTTTGTAAAGTGTAAATAGATTGTTCTTCTTCTTTTTCTTTGATTAGAAAAAAAAATTAGTATTTTTTATTTTTAGTTAGGGGAAACCTATTATTCTAACCAATTTTATTTAGTGAGATGATTTTCAGGTCAACAGAGAAAAATGTGCATGGAATCGTGAAGGAAAAGGCGAGGTATGAAAAAGTAATAAAATGTAAAAGACAGTGAGCTGGGGCGATAGCTCCGTGTCACGGAGGAGGACCTCCGTGTTACCCTCCGTGACACGTTGAGTTGTAATTCGGAAATTTTAAAATTTCCAGAGGGCTATCGCGATGGCTCCTGTCATGGAGGCAGTGCACCACGATGCACTCCGTGACACGTTGCCGTGTAAATTGTGACGGGTCACACCGGGTTGCCAGGTGACCCGCGTGTTTTCTACTTTTTAAACCCCGATTTCTCCCTTTTTTCCTCATTCTCACTTTCCTCTGCGACCAAACATCCCAAAATCCCTCTTCCATCAACGTACCTCGGCTTAAGGCAACAAATTACCAAGTTTTCTTCGGTTCTTCAACTTTGAGGTATGTTTTCTGATTATCTCTCAAGTTTTTGTCGATTTTATTCGAAATTAAGCATGGGAGGTGAACTAAATCACCCTAAGTCGAAATTAAGCATGAATTCGAGTTATTTGTGATTGATAAATGTTCGGAATGTTGTAATGAGAGTTTGAACTTGTCGATTTCATGAATTATTTGAATTTGATGGAAGAAATCAATTCTAGGGTTGTGTTGTTGAATTTGAAGTTGGTAATGTGTTGAATTCGTGAAATATATGCCGGGGTGTACTTGTGAAATGAGATAAGTCGTTGTAGAAAATTGTTTGAATGTAATAGACGACGAATTCTCGGGTTTAGGGAAAATGTTGAAATTTATTCAAATTGGGTTGGTTATATAGGTTCATGTGTATAGAATTTTTGTTGTTGTTGTTGTTTTGTTGTTTTTCTTTGCTAAGTGCGATGGTTGAAATGCTAGCGATGGTAGTGATTGGGATTATCTGTACGAAGTCTGAGTAGTACGCAAAAGTTATACCGTCGATTTTTTCTTGTTGAACGCACTAAGCATGAATTGTATGGCTGGTATTTTGGTGTAAATAAAGTTATTCTTGCCGTAGTATCATAACTGTAGCTAAGGACTAAGTGTGGGGTAAACTTAGCGTTACCCGACCTTAGCCGAAGTTAATATTCATTTAGCTTGACATTGCACTTGTTTACTTGTGTTGAAAGGTAAAATGGCAAGCAGGCAAGATAAAGGAAAGGGTGCATCAACTTCAGGCACCGGAAGGAAAAGACTTAGACTGGGCACAGCAGTCCCAGCTGCACCAGCAGTTCCACGCGGCCAGCGCCGCCAATACGGAACGAGATGGGTGACTGATGAGGGGAAGAAGTGGTATACCAAGCACAAGGAGAACAAATACTTCCCTGAGGAGCATATAGCACGGGAACCATTAGCACAGGAGTTCCCCAAAATAGTTCAACGGATCGAGGCAGCTGGGCTGGGCTTCATATTTAAGGAGCCCAAGAAATGCAACCTGCACTTGGTCTGGGAGTTCTATGCTAATTGGAACCCGGCAATCAAAAGCCACACCATCATGATCAGAGGGCAGATAGTCACTCTGGAACCCCAACAGCTAAATGCCATCATAGGAGCGCGGGACAAAGACGCCCACGTTCTCCGCAAGCTAAACATTACCCCACTGTATGCTGACATCAGACGCACACTGTGTGGGGCTCGATTCACAGCTAGATGGAGCAGACATAAAGAAAGGGGCCACCACCAGACTCTGCCATAATCTCAGATAAACAGGGAAGCCCGAATCTGGCTGAAGATAGTCTGCTCGTGCCTAATCCCGGGGGTACACATGACTGATGTGACCCGGGACCGTGTTTGCCTGGTGTATGCCCTAATGAAAGGGCTGGAGATTAATGTTGGGGCGGTCATTATATCCGCCATGAAGAGAGCCCGATTACACCAGGGCCACAGGTATGGTTTCGGTGGACTACTCACCACCTTTCTCAGAGGCCTCGATATCGAGGAGGATGCTTTGGATTACATCCCGCAGTTGGAGCGGCAGGCCTTGGACGTGACCAAAACTAAGGCTCCCGACACCACCCACGGGCCAGTGATGACACTTGGCGAGCGACATGCTCGTGATGACCAGTACATGGCGCGGATGTTTGGGATGCAAATGCTGCAGCTAAGGATTGGTGGGAGACCAGCCACGGAGGAGGAGCTATGGCAGCTCGAGCTGGATTACCCGTTTGGCGAAAATGCCAGGGCTGTATGCCGAGTGGGGCCAGCCTTTGTAGAGCCCACTGACGATGATGTCCCCACGGACGAGGAGACACGCCGGGAGGACTCCGATGTAGAGTCCGATGACGACGATGGAGGCGACTCGGACATGGGAGATGAGGCAGCAGCACCTGATGAAGAAGTGGAATACTTTGACTGATCAGGGAGTTCCACCACCCAATTTTTGTGATTTTTAATTTTTGTGAACACTGGGGACAGTGTTCGGTTTAAGTGTGGGGTGGGGGGTAGTTAGGTGCTGGGCTGGGCTGGTTTGCTTGTATGCTTTACTCTGTATTTTTGTATGTATGTTTCCCTGTGTTTGTGAATTTTCAAATTGTTCTGTATCTGTACATGTTGGTGGAATTGATTTGTGTTGTAGAATGTTGATGTTGCCAGCTGAGTCTGTAAAATTTTTGTAAATATTTTTTTTTGCTTATCGAAATGATCGATAATTTAAAATTTTGCGAAAATATTTTGTTCATATTTAAAATATTTTGTAAATAAATTTTCCATCGAAATGATCGATGTTTTGCAAAATTTTTCAAATTTTGTTTTGGGTTTCTCGGCGTTTGTTTTCGGTTCTTTTTCCGAGAATGGTCCCATTGAACCGACATCATAGTTAGTGACCGTTCCCTATGATAGATGGATGACAACCGTCTTAAGGGAAATGTAGTCGGTAGGAGTAGTTATTTTAAGTTATTTTCAGTTTTTTCTTTAGTGGATTGCATCACGGAACCTGTAGTTACTATATGGTTGTGAAATGTTGGTTGCGTGTTGTACCTGATATTCAAAATGCAAAAGTAATTCGTATGAAAGCATGCAATTTTGTAAATATGTTGAGATACCTAGGCTGTAGAGTTCGATTCGGTGTGATTGAGGCTTAATTTTGAATTCATGTAATTAGCTGATTGAAGAGTCTGTGAATGCATCTTGAATCGAGCATGTGCATAAAGTGTGAAGTGAGGTATTGTTATTCCATGCTATTGTGAAGTGTCTAGAACTTGCCTGGTGTGTGTACAAAACGAAATGAAGGAGGTGTATTGTTGGAAAGGATGTAGGCATTTCTTTGTTTTAACCTAGAGTTTCTATTTTTTTCTTGTCACACTCCCCTTTTATGTGATTGTATACCCTAGTCAGCCCGTTGAGCCTTTAGCCTAGTATTTCTTTCTTTTGTCCAAAAAGTATAAACTGAGCTTAATTCTTTCTTTTCATTAGCCGTAAAGTCTATACAAAACTCTTAAGCGCTTAAGAAGAGAAAATAATTTTCCCAAAGTGTCAAAGAGTGAGAATGGTGAAAAGAAAAAGAAAAGCAGAGAGAGGGAAGAAAAGAAAAGGTTGAAGGTGCACTTGCTATAAATAAATGATAATGAAGGTGCATGAAAAATCCTTTGTTATTGTGTCAAGTGTGATGAATGAAATGGGCCATACTAAACTAAATCATCAAGAATGGGATGATGAAAAAAAAAGAAAAGAGAGAAACAATGTTCATGAGTTGATGGGAATGTGTTGAAAAGGTGCTTAAGGATGCTAGTGGCTAATATTGGCTAATCAAATATATACTAGTTCCATAGCTTCCATTACAACCCATTAAAGTCCTACGTGATCTTACGTTGCATTTCTTTATATTAGTGGAGTAATACACTAAGGGCAAGCTTATGGGTCATGACATGATGCATGTGAATTCCTTTGGGAGAGAGAGTGAAATTAATTTTTTTTACATGCCCCTACTTGAATGTTTGTGTGTCACATGAGCAAAAAGGGGAAGATTCTCTTGAGTTGTGAGGGCACATGCTTGATGAAAGATTGATGTTCGTGTCGGATATCTTGATTAGCTGATTTGCATGAGTTTGCCGATATCGAGAGTCGATTCTTAAAGTCTAGGAAGTCTTAATGTATTGAAGGTCATTGCATTGTTGAGACCATGCATGTTTTCTTGATGATTCGCAATATTGAATGATCGGTATGACCGTAGCTTAAATTGTCGCACCATAGTGGCGAAGGTTGGGATGTAAATTGCATGATTTGTGTGTTTGTTGTTCAAGGACGAACAAGGATTTAAGTGTGGGGTAAGTGATCTTGGGCAGATTTATATGCCCAAGTGATACTCAAAAGTATCATTTTCGCCTTGTCTATCTAGCAATGTGTATACATTTTCATGTAATTGGTAATAAAATGTGAATTTATACTAACCAACATGATTAGCATTGTTTTGTAGGTAAAATGTGATTTCGAAGAGCTAAAATGCATGTTGGAGGATATCGGAGTTGGACTTGGAATCGAGCACGGAAAAAGGCATTGGACTGCACAAATTAAAGGGGCTCCGTGATGGAGCCGTGTCACGCTGCCATCGCGGAGGCATTCTGCTTGGAGGGTGAAAAATCTCACAATTTCCAGTGGAGGCTTGCAACAGCTCCGTGGCACGGTGGCTAGCCTCCGCATTGCACATCGTGCCACGTTGGTGCTTTATTCCCGGATCCCTAATTTCCAATGAGGGTCCGCGTTCACGGCGTGTCACGGAGGCAGTGCTTCGCGATGCACTCCGTGACACGTTGCTTGTTATTTCGAGAAAAATTCCCACTAGTATAAATAGAACACTTAGGTTCATTTTTCATAATTCAGACTTGGTGGAGCAAGGACGTGGGGTACAGGCAGTTGAGGGACGAAAAGTTCAGGGTTTTTTCTCTCCTTCTTTCTTCTCTAATTCAATTGTTTGTATGATTAACACTTGTTTTAGGATGATTAATCCACAAATGAGTGGCTAATTCCCTTCCTAGCTGAGGTTATGAACAATTGTGATGAATTTTGATTATTGAATTATATGGTTTTTCATCTTTTTCTTCCATGTTGTTCTATTAATTATTGTTCTTACTGCATTGGTGTGTGGCCTACGTTAATGTATATCTAAAAAGTCCGATTTCACTCGAGAGAGCACGAAATTGGAAAGTTGTGAATTAATAGGATATTATTCTTTACTTAATTTGGGAAAATTGAGTTTTGATGTGCTTTCCTGATAGAAATATACTTGAAAGCTGTATTAGTCAATTTAGGAACCGGAATTGTATTGCTAGGTCATGAATTGCATTTGATCACAGAAATGTAGACGGATGGTTTATGATTCTTAAGTGAGATTAAATACGAGAGTTTTAATCTCTTGGCTAATGTTCTTGGCTAGCAACTGGAAGAAAAGATTAACAAATTTATGATGATAATCAGTTCATTACATGTTCTTTAACCTCGGCATGCTCATATCCATAGTTTAAATTCAAAGTAGATAATTGTTAGTAGTTTTAGTATAGGATTTATAAAACAAATTATTCAATTTTTGGTTACGTTGTTGTCAGCATACTTAGAAGTAAAAATATAGTATACTTGAGCAAATTTCACTTATCCAGAGTCTCCGTGGATCGATACTTGGCTTACTAAAGCCACTTACTACTTGTTCGACCACGTGCACTTGCGTGTCGGTTTAGATACCTATAACACACGACCGAACAGTCACCCCTTTGAGCCTTTAGCCGATTATTTCTTTCTTTTGTCCAAAAAGTGTAAACCGAGCTTAATTCCTTATTTTCATTAGCCGTAAAGTCTATACAAAACTCTTAAGCGCTTAAGAAGAGAAAATAATTTCCCCAAAGTGTCAAAGAGTGAGAATGGTGAAAAGAAAAAGAAAAGCAGAGTGAGGGAAGAAAAGAAAAGGTTGAAGGTGCACTGGTTATAAATAAATGATAATGAAGGTGCATGAATAATCTTTGATATTGTGTCAAGTGTGCTTAATGAAATGGGCCATACTAAAGTAAATCATCAAGAATGGGATGATGAAAAAAAAAAAAAGAGAAACAGTGTCCATGAGTGATGGGATGTGTTGAAAAGGCGCTTAAGGATGCTAGTGGCTATTAGTGGCTAATCCAATATTTACTAGTTCCATCGCTTCCATTACAACCCATTAAAGTCCTACGTGATCTTACATTGCATTTCTTTATATTAGTGGAGTAATACACTAAGGGCAAGCTTATGGGTCACGACATCATGCATGTGAATTCTTTTGGGAGAGAGAGTGAAATTGTTTTTACATGCCCTTGCTTGAATGTTTGTGTGTCACATGAGCAAAAAGGGGAAGATTCTCTTGAGTTGTGAGGGCACATGCTTGATGAAAGATTGATTTTCATGTCGGATATCTTGATTAGCTGATTTGCATGAGTTTGCCGATATCGAGAGTCGATTCTTAAAGTCTAGGAAGTCTTAATGTATTGAAGGTCATTGCATTGATAAGACCATGCATGTTTTCTTGATGATTTGCTGTATTGAGTAATCGGTATGACCGTGTCTTAAATTGTTATACCATAGTAGCGAGGTTGGGATGTAAATTGCATGAATTGTATGTTTGTTGTTCGAGGATGAACAAGGATTTAAGTGTGGAGTAAGTGATCTTGGGCAGATTTATATGCCCAAGTGATACTCAAAAGTATCTTTTTCGCCTTGTTTATCTAGCAATGTGTATACATTTTCATGTAATTGGTAATAAAATGTGAATTTATACTAACTAACATGATTAGCATTGTTTTGTAGGTAAAATGTGATTTCGGGAAGCTAAAATGCATGTTGGATGATATCGGAGTTGAACTTGGATGCGAGCAAGGAAAAGGCATTGGACAGCATGAATCAAAGGGGCTCCACGATGGAGCCGTGTCACGCTGCCATCGCGGAGGCATTCTGCCTGGAGGGTGAAAATCCACCAAATTTCTAGTGAAGGTCCGCGTTTGCTCCGTGGCACGGAGCCAGTACTCCGCGATGCACGCCGTGCCACGTTGAGCTTGAATTCCCGGACCCACAGTTCCAGTGAGGGTCCGCGTTCATGGCGTGTCACGGAGGCAGTGCTCCGCGATGCACTCCGTGAAACTTTGCTCATTATTCCGGGAAAAATTCCCACTAGTATAAATAGAACACTTAAGTTCATTTTTCAGAATTCAGACTTGGTGGAGCAAGGACGTGGGTTACAGGCAGTTGAGGGACGAAACGTTCAGGGTTTTTTCTCTCTTTCTTTCTTCTCTAATTCAATTGTTTGTATGATTAACACTCGTTTTATGATGATTAATCCACAAATGAGTGGCTAATTCCCTTCCTTGCTGAGGTTATGAACACTTGTGATGAATTTTGATTATTAATTATATGGTTTTTCATCTTTTTCTTCCATGTTGTTCTATTAATTCTTGTTTTTACTGCATTGGTGTGTAGCCTACATTAATGTACATCTAAAAAGTCCGATTTCACTCGAGAGAGCACGAAATTGGAACGTTGTAAATTAATAGGATATTGTTCTTTACTTGGTTTGGGAAAACTGAGTTTTGATGTGCATTCAGGATAGAAATATACCTGAAAGTCGTATTAGTCAATTTAGGAACCAGAATTGTATTGCTAGGTCATGAATTGCATTTGATCACAGAAATGTAGACGGATGGTTTATGATTCTTAAGTGAGATTAAATACGAGAGTTTTAATCTCTTGGCAATTGTTCTTGGCTAGCAACTGGAAGAAAAGATTAACCAATTTATGATGATAATCAGTTCATTACATGTTCTTTAACCTCGGCATGCTCATATCCATAGTTTAAATTCAAAGTAGATAATTGTTAGTAGTTTTAGTATAGGATTTATAAAACAAAATATCCACTTTTTGGTTACGTTGTTGTCAGCATATTCAGAAGTAAATTAGAGTAAACTTGAGCAAATTGCACTTAACCCAAGTCTCTGTGGGATCGATAGTTGGCTTACTAAAGCCACTTACTACTTGTTCGACCACGTGCACTTGCGTGTTGTTTTATATACCCATATAACACACCGAACAACTACTCTGGCCCTCTCCCTATTTTTTCTAGTCTGTTAGATATTATAATCACTATTATGACTCTCTAGTCAAGTGTAGGCACACAAGTTGTGCTTGTTAGCAACTATATAGTCTATTCTAGAGGGGAACAGCGGTCGTGTTTGGCCTAAAGGGCTTGATACGCCTATTGTATGGATATATTAAGACTTAAATGTATCACATCGGCTGGGATTTCCCCCACCTAAAATAGACTTCCATTTACCAACTTCAGGGTTGCTAACTGTGTCATCGCCTATGGGGCTATAGATTTCTCAGAGGAGCTATCTGATGTTTCTCAGAGGAGCTATCTGATGTTTCTCAGGACTATATTCAGGCCTACAAGGCCATAGTACAGTCCATCCATGTATGGACCGCTTTGTATTTCGTATCGGCATTACTGACCCTCTATTAAGCCTTTTGTGCCCAGGGTGCAGTCACAGGATCCCAAAGGGCTTAGACATAGTTATAAGAGCCAAGCTGGCTCAATTGCGGACCCAGAGGCCAGGTAGGTTGGCTATAGTTATATAGAATCATAATGACCTCATTAGGGGTATATAGATTGAACCATTCTTGCCAAGGCTTATGGGGGCCCCTGTAGGTTATTTCTGTGTTGCTTGCACCTTTCATGCTCATAGGGGCTAGGTTAGGTTAGGTTTTTGTTTGTATACTTTCTTAATAGATAGAGCTTATGAATGTATAGTCGTGAAGGTTTATCTCTTAGTTGTGTAGTGGTTTACTTGATGCAGGTTATGTATAAGAAAGCTTACAGGTTAACTTCTGCTCTTATCGCTGATTACTTTTAGTTCTTTATCATCTTCTATTTAGGTTTTATTACTTCCTTACATATTCGCTACATATTGTACTGATGCCCAACTATGGGGAGCTGCATACTTGCCTGCAGGTTCAGATAAATAGGTTTTGGCACCTCCTAGTACTTATTTAGAGTCAGTAGATTGGCCAGCTCCTTTCATTTGGGGTTTCC
The DNA here is from genome assembly GCA_035772735.1 of Datura wrightii. Taxonomy (NCBI): domain Eukaryota; kingdom Viridiplantae; phylum Streptophyta; class Magnoliopsida; order Solanales; family Solanaceae; genus Datura; species Datura wrightii. Next base: position 58,854,886 of record JASDFA010000002.1, on the reverse strand, counting down.
AGGTTGTAAAGGTTACCTTCCTTTTATAGTATAGTATTTGGGTAGGTCGGGGCCCTGTCCCGACCAATATTTTCGGTCTTAGAGGCTTGAAGACTACAGTCTTCAATTAGGTGGTTGTGGTTGGCCTTTTGGGGCCTACATATGTTATATTTTGTGTGTTGGCTATATGGGGCCTATTTTATCTAGTTACTCAGCAGCCTTGTCGACTATAGCATGAATATGACAGCCTGTTTTCATTATATTATAACTAGGCAGCATGGTGGTCTTATCGGCCCGCATAGGATCCCTTTATTATTATGTTTGGCTGGGTTAACTGTTTTCTTTTACAGGTGCTACATGGCCTATTTCTCCTAAGACTATATTTATAGCCAAAATATAGTAGTGTGCTTTCTTGGTTTTAAGTTGCTGGTAGGCACCAGTGGTGCATATCCCCTGCCAGGTCAGCCCAGGTCCTAGTGTGGCAATATGTGCCAGTCATGCCTCCCAAGGTGGGTCGTGTTATTGTGTTCCAATGGCAGCTGATGGAGGTAAGGGGAAGAAGAGTGCCTCGGAGGTAGGGGATACGGACACCTCTAAGAAAAGGAAGAGGAGATAGAGGAAAGAGCACATGTGGGGGACAGTGGAGAGCCTGCAGTTTCATGATGAGTACTTTTCAGAGTTGCAGGAGAGAGCCATAGGAGTGAGAAGCTCCACCATGGCCCCTAGAGAGCTTGCGGGTGGAAAGGACCCTTTGGGCGGGCCACATTTAGCCAGAGATGTTGATGAGGTCTTTGAGGCAACCGATACTGTTGAGGGGGTGAGCATTGCCCTATGTCCCATACCATTGAGTGTGCTAGCCACCGCTAGTTCCACGACTACAGCGGAAGGGAGTGTTCTTGCAGACCCACCTCCGAAGACTGACATGAGTGCTTGGAGCACCACAAGTATTTCCCTCTCCCAATGTTTCATATTTTATGCTTTGGGGAAAAAGAATTCTTTTCAAAAGGGGAAGGATATACTTGTTTTTGGTATTTGATTTCGTCCGAGGGTTTTTGTTGTCGTGTTTCTTTTCTCTTAGATATGTTATCTAGTAGAACCAGCATGTTTAGGATTTTGTTTTCTCATTTAACTAGAAATAGCTTAGGAGTACTTTATAGCCAATAAATACACTTGTTTTTTATGTTGTTGAAAAATGGCCCTTTTTTAATTTTTTTAGTGTTAGTTGTGTATGTTGACTGCAAAGTATGACTACTATGGATCTTTTTATGGCATTTGATAGATTAGCATGTGTCGTTGTAGATTAGTTGTGCATGAACTAGATCGGTAGAATAAATGCAAACCTGTACCATGAGTGAGTGAGGATTCTTAACTAGTTCAATACTTTGTAGAGGATCTAGAACTCGTCGGTCGGTCTTTACAAAGGTTGTAGGACAGTTGGTTAGAAAAAGATCATAAATCATTTTTTATTTAGGCCACTTTTACCCTATATTGCCCTACCAAATAAAAATGAATCCCTTGATGTCATGTTTGATCCTAAATTTTACCCTTTTTGTTGACTAACCCATTAACCTACCCTACATTCATAATGAACCTGTTCTGGCCTGGTCCCTCCCTGGACATTGTGAACCTCATCTCAAATAAAATGCTTATGTTGAGGTGGCTATTGTAGCGGTGCATAGATGAGATGGGGGAGAAAATATAAAAGACTAAATAATGAAAAGGTTTGTATAGTGAAGAAGAAGAAATGAAAAATAAAAAGAGATATAGAAAAGAAACAGAAAAATGCAAGAAATAAAGTTGAAAAAGAAAAGAGAAAAGTCACCACACCCATAAGTGACAGCTAAATGGTGAAAAAAATGAGAAAAAAGGGTAAAAAGGTAAAAACTGAGGCCACAGTGTGCAGTTCCAAGGAGGGTTATTCACTATTTCTATATTTACCATACCCAACCCAAAGCCTAACTACAAGCCGATGAAAGTCCTATAGTGATCCTGGCCTAACTGTCTAAAAAGCCAAAGTAAGAAAACATAGGAAAACCTATGGTATCCGATGTGTAGTATTTGGAATTTCTTTATGAGAGTGAGAGTCCATTTGACTAGTCCCAAGAGTCATTTATATATATTTGTGAGTATTGGAGACTTCATTTATTGTGAGGGCACATGGTTTGTATTGCATTCTGCAAGTTACTTGTGTGAATAGCATTAGTGTTGGCTCAGTTCATTGCTAATAGTTGGATGCCATATCTAGATCCCTATATGTCATGATTTTTAGTTGTATTTATGCATAGCTGACTTGGTTTGAATGTAAAAGGTGTCAATATCTGATAATGCTTGTATTTGCAAATTTTATTATGTTGGTTGTAGGTCGTCTATTTTACTTTATAGTTAAGCGTCATTTATAGTTTTTGTTTGCTTGAGGACATACAAAAGTCTTAAATTAAAGGTGTTAATGTGATGTGGTTTACAACACTTTTGACGCTTAATACTGAGAAAATATGCATGGTCTTAGGTATGTTTATACAAATATGATTGCTTTATTTTTAGGGAAATCAGGTGGTGGCGTTGAAATTTGTAAAAGAAGGAAAAAGAGTGCAAAAAATGGGCTAAGTATAAGCTTTAGTACGAGCCATACATTGATCCGTGGAAAATTCCAGAAGACCTATACAAGACCAAGCCAAAGTATGACTCTTGGTACGAGCCATAATAGAGTAGTCATGGAAAATTATAGAAGGATGCACTTTGACTAATCTTTCGGTACAGGTAGAAACCATGATTCGTGATGACAACCTACGACCCGAATCAAGGAGCCGTGGTGAACTTCAGAAAGAATTTTGAAAGGAAGATTCCAAGGTACAAGTGGCAACCACGAGTTGTAAGAGCAAGGTACGAGTCGAATCAAGACACTCGTGGAAATATTTAGAGGATATCAAAAATCATAGGTTCAAACCATGACTAAGATATATGACTCGTAGGAGCATTGTACGAGTCGTATCAACTCCCAGCACTTCACCAAAATCAGGGTTGCTGAGCATTATACAAATGAGAGCTACGACTTATAGGTTCATGGTACAAGTCGTAGGTTCTGGCAGCAGCTGATGACATTTAAATCCACTCCTCACAAAGAGGAAGTGTAAATTATCATCGCAATATGAATATCCAACTAAGATTCAGGGTCAAATCCACAGGGAATAACAATTGAATGACACAAAAGTTGTCTATTGAATTGAACTAACGTTGTATCATTGTATTAAAAATGGAAAAATAAATGTTGCGGGAAAGAGAGATCACATTTTTAATTAAAATCACTATCAATTAAAGCAAGGCAATCAAATCAAATGAACAAATATGAGCAAGGGCCAGGGGTGTGCTATCGATAGGGCTTCGATTGGATTGAAATTAATAGAAAATCTAATTAGTACTCATAAGCATAAATAGCCATGAATGAAGTGGCACCCGATGTTTTTCAACCACTTGGGTGCCTTTTTTCTTGGGTTTTCTCAAACCCCAAGGTCCTAAACAATTTACCCACTATGACTTGGGTTAAATTTGAGCTATTTCTAGCCTCAAATCTCTAATCGGTGGATGACTATGGGTTTTGGCTATCTCTAGCCCAACCCCAATCAATCAAGAACCAATTACCCAAATCGGATTGGCTATCTCTAGTTCAATTATAAATTGGAAGGAAACAATAGATTTATTCTAAATGAGTAATTATAAGATATATCTAGCAACACCCAATCCAATTTAACCCCAATCATGCACACACCCCTAGCAAAGCATTTAATAACTCATATATGAGAAATATAAGATTATACTAACAAATAAACTCATAACATTCATCATCAAGAGTTAATATCAAGCTAAAAATTTATCTTCAATGGAGGTTCGTACCTTAAAGAAGAAGAAGAAGAAGAAGAAGAAGAAGAAAACCTATTCAATATTCTCTCTATAACTCTACAAATATGGAATGGAATGTCCAATACTTTTTAGGGAATGTATAGAAATAGGTTTAAAATGCTCCTCCAATCCCGTGCTGCATACCTTTTCCCTCCTAAAGACAGCCTCAATTGTGAGTCACCAGCGCTCAGCCGGTGCCCATCCGTGGGGAACCACTCTGTCGCAGCTAGGTGTAGTGACTTTGGGATCTAGCCTGTGTTGGCACCGGTGGTTCGTCGGTGTTGACCTGTGTTCCACCGGTGCACCTTCCACTTCACAATAGTGTGCTCCTGCGTATAGCCGGTGTTTCACAGGTCCCATCCGGTAGAATGCAGGTCCCCTTCTTCAGACTTCATGCTTTTGTTCAGTTTCTTTCTTTTTCTCTTTAAATTAAATGGATACAAAAATAAAAGAGAAAGAGCATAAAATCCTCCTAAATTACTTGAAGATTAAGCAAAAGATCATGTTTAAAAGCCTAATGAGTTGCTAAATGGTGTCGCCCAAGCGCACGCTAGCACACGTGGTCGTCAAATAATATAGAATTGTTAAGTCCAGATATCGTGCCCACAATGACTTGTCAATTTAATCATTATAAGGTTATTACTTTATTTTCACTAATCTACGAAATAAGTAAAATGAAAATTGGTTTGAAAAATAAAACTAATAAAACTTCAAATGTAAAAGTTAACTAAAATGAATGCAAGCTTGATTGTATTGCGATAATGATGACAGACTAGGGCAATGGCACTTGGTTGGTTTCAAGCTGAGTTTTTCAGATGTAATTAAACTATATGATTCTTGCTACAGTTGTTAGTTCCAAGTTACTATCTTATTTCTTGCCACTATCCCTATCATCCAAGAACTATTTCATGAATTCTAATGCCTATATCCCTATAGTCGCAGGAGAACAATGAAACGACGGTTATTCCGACTTGTATTTCAACTAAATGGGGTTTAAGGGTATATCCCTATTCTCAATAACAACTTCTGCCTTATCAGCAATGGGTTCAAGGGTCTTTAAATTCTCGTATTTATTTTTAACCCTTTCGATTCCCTTTTCTAAGTTCAATTGAAAGCCAACGAATTACTTACAAGGTGATCAAACTCATAAAATAATAAATTAATACAAATAAATACAAACAACCATAAAAGAAGAATCCAAACTAATTTTGATTAGTCATTCAAACAATTAACCATTCACCATGGCCACAACCCTATAATATGAATTTAGCCAGTCATAGACAAGCAGAAAAATAATACGTAGTCATCATCATGTGAAAATACAAAGTGAAGAAGAGAAAACCTAGTTGTGGAACCTTGTATTCCTTCCAAACGACATACAAGCTACGGAATAAAAAGAGTAAAAAATGCTTCAAAAAAGTCCAAGACTACTTAACAAATGACCTAAGGCTTATATTTATAGATGAGCCTTCAAATGACCTTTCTTCCCTTCAAGACTTGGCTTTAAAATCAACATTTTTCGTCAAAAAATGGCTCTCGTGCCGCCCCTCCTATCTCAGCATAGACTTAATCAAATTTTCAGCAATTTCAGCTCTGGATAGGGTCTAGCGTATCGCCCCTTTATCTCGCCAAAGTGATAGTCTAATTTCTCTAATTCTGGACACCTCTAGCGCGGGGCACCACTCATCTCATGAAACTCTTGAAGTGCAATTCTCTGAAGTTTGAGGGCTGGCGTGCCATAGCACCAAGCTGAGATTCTTGTTCTATGAAGTTTGGGAATTGGTGTGGGGCGCCAGCCATTGCACCAAACCCTTCAGCTCCTCAAAGCTTCATTTCTTGCATCATTTTGAGCCCATTTTGCTTAGTTTCCTACTCAAATCAACTCAAATTATTTTTTAGCATACAAAACACACACATACATAAATTTAAACATAAATTAAAGATTAAGAACTCAAAACATGATCAAATATGGGTAAAAACAAGGCAAATGGGCATAAAAATATGCCCAACATCACCACCTCACACTTAAATCATTTTTCATCCTCAAACAATCTTAAAACGCACCTAAACTCATGTTTTACCATCACACTTGACACCTCTATCAACTCATACTCAACTAACTAGCATGGAGCATTCATAAAGTGCTTTATCATTATACAACCAATTCTCACAAAGCACATAGAAAAATTTCACAATCAAGAGCACACAACCTCTATAAATGACTTATCTTTTCAACAAAGAGGCTAACATGATTAAGTGTGACACATGCAACAAATAGTACACTGAATTAGACCTCTTGTGCCCCTCACTTTTAGTGATGTTTCTCTCTCAAATTCATCAATGTAAAAACATGAAAAACAATAAGTAAGGCAGACTCACACTCATAAATGATGTGATGCATATATGTACTCATACCATAGGCTTGCCCTTCATGTACATTAACACTACCTAATTGCTTCAAGAGATTAAGATTACAAGGACTTTTCTTAGTTGTAAGGTCGGCTAAGGGACGGGTAGGATTAATAGTTCATTTTATAGTGACTACCACCCTAAGCACTTTTAAGACATCTTTCACTTTTCTTTTCCACCAATTTTTCCTTATTTGTTCACCTTTCACCTAACTCACCCTTTTTCCTTTATTTTCATGTCCCTTTTTTTCATTACTTGACTTCTAGTTTTCAAATCATAGAATTAAGAATTTTTCAATTAAAGATCTCTTTTTCAATTCCCTAGCAGCAAGTAAACAACACAATTTTTATGAGCACCCCTTCTCCTCACTTTTATTTTCTTACCACAACATTTTCTTTTTCCCTTAACATTATACCTCAGTGGAACTTTACATTCATGTCTCAAAGTTCCTAAGATTTCTTTGGATCAATAAGTCTAAGGTCACATAAAAAGCGGGATTAATCTACTATTGAGGCCAAGAAAAAATAAGGCTTTTAGGCTCAATGGGGATAACTAGGGAGAATGATTAGGAAGGTAAAACAAATGTGGGAAAAACATGGCTTTTCAAAGAAATGCCTTGGTCATCTCTAAACTATCTACTAACTAGTTATCCTACATACACTAAGGCAAGTTATAGATGCTACAATATATACATATAAAGCAATTCAGCTCATCTCTCGTGGCAACAAGAATCTAATCAGTTCTTACAGCTACACATTCACAGAATCATATTGAATTACAAGTTTATGCATTATTAAGCCCTAAGTATATGTTAAGTCAAATGAAAGAGATATGTGCGTCTCTCATGGATCCTCACTCATGCAATCAAGATGACCACTCTATTCACCCTAGCATAACAGCAAACAGAATATCAACAAGCATAAAAGTGGATGAACTATGACTCAATCCTAAAAAATATATGAAGAAACTTCCCATAAGATGATCATCATCTATCTATCATAGGGAAACGTTATTACTCTATGGTGACACACAAAAAAAATTACCCAGTTCAAAGGTATCCCCTTCAGAAAAGAACCGAGGCCATAAGAAAAAACAAATGGTAGATGAGACATGCCATTTTTAAAAACAAAATTCAAGTAAACTTGTTGGCGTACTCACCCTTAACCTCAAAATTCAGTGAGACATACCCTCACCCCATACTTAAAGCTTTGGTCATTCCTTAGAGAAACTAAAATTAAAGATCAGATAAGAGTGAGAAATTACTCCCTGATGCCCTCTAGGGCCTAATTAGTGGCATGTATCATAGATTTATGGGGCATACAACCCCACACATAAGATACATACATGCTCCTTAGCTTTGATTTTGGGTACTCAGACTTCCCCTTCTCTACACAAAAACCAAAACAGAAAAGTGACACTATAAAAAAATAATAATAACAAAAATTTCACAATTACAATTGGGTTTCCCCCCAACAAGCGCCAGATTTAACATCGCGGCACGACGCCATCAAGTTTCACCACTTTTTCTTTCACTTTGAACTTATAAATTTCACCCCTAGTTGTTTTTCAATTTTCTGTTATGTTCAAGGGGCGTTGGTGTAAACCTGAAGGGACCAAGTAATAGATGTTGCCTCTTTCCCTTCTTTTCCCTTAAGAGAGGGATTTCATAGTGTGTCATTAGCATAATAAATTTTAGAATATAGGGGTGTTGTTCCTGATTTACACATTTCTCTATAGGCTTGGAAGAATCTATTTCTAGGTTGCCTACCAAAAACAATGTCAAAAAGTGTTTAGAATGAGGACCAATACGCCCTAACTCCAATATTGTATTATTCTTGACATCCTCACTTTTATCTACCCCCTTAACATCGACATCAACCACCAAATAATCGACTAATGTCTTCTTATTTCATGCATTGGCTGGTATCTCCAACACTTTGTAATTGGGCCTCAGACGCCTCAACTTTTTCATTCAAAAGACCCTGCAGGTCATGGATACTTAAGCCAAATCGGCTAATCTCTTGTATGAGCTTCTTCTCTTCCCCTTGAGGTTCCTCTTGAGTATTGGATAAAACTATGACTTGCAAATCACTAAAAGTCATAGTCTCAGCCATCATCTCTGTGAGCTTGATACTCATCCTTTTTAAGGCTCCTCCCTGTTCAGTAAGTTGCTCCCTCATTACTTTTATATGCTCCAGGATCATTTTTTCCAAACTTCTTATGTGAGCATGATGCTCCTCATCTTCATTATTCCTGTAATCATAAAAAACAACAGGAAGATCATAATAGGGGCTTGTGGAAGGGGAATAAAAAAGTGGGCAACTACTCCAATGGCCATCCAAACCACCACATACACCGCAAGTATGACAGTGTTTCCAAGAGTTGGGTCCTCCACAATTCAGACTAGAATTACCTAGATATGAATACCCATCATTCGACTCATTTATCTATCAACAAGTCATGTTAAGAAGAATGGTCAAATACTTAAAAAGAAGAAAAAGAAAAAGTTGTATAATATATACAGAATAACGAAATAAAATCCTAACTTACCAATGATTAAACAATATTCAAGTCCCTGGCAACAGCACCAAAAATTTGGTGTCGCCCAAGCACCCACAAGCACACGTGGTCGTCAAGTAATATAGGATTGTTAAGTCTAGATATCGTACCCACAGGGACTTGTAAATTTGATCATTATAAGGTTGTCACTTTATTTTCACTAATCTATGAAACAAGTAAAATGAAGATTGGTTTAGAAAATTAAACTAATAAAACTTCAAATGTAAAAATTAACTAAAATGAATGCAAAATTGATTGTATTTCAATAATGATGACAGACTAGGGCAATAGCACTTGGTTGTTTTCAAGTTGAGTTTTTCAAACGTAATTAAACTAGCATGATTCTTCCTATGGTTGTTAGTTGCAAGTTACTATCCCATTTCTTGCAACTATCCTTAGTATCCAAGAACTATTTCATGAACACTAACTCCTATATCCCTATGGTCACAGGAGAACAATGAAACGATGGTTATGACTACTTGTATTTCAGCTAAACATGGTTGAAGGGTATATCCCTATCCTCAACAACAACTACTATCCTATCACCAATGGGTTCAAGGGTCTTTGAATTCCCATTCTGTATTTATTCTTAACCCTTTCAGTTCCCTTTTCCAAGTTCAATCGAAAACCAACGGATTACTTACAAGGTGATAAATCTCATAAATAATAAATTAACACAAATAAATATAAAGAGCCATAAAAGAAGAATCAAAACTAAGTTTAATTAGTTTTTCAAACAATCGCCCATTCACCATGTCCACAACCCTAGAAAATGAACTTAGCCACTCATATACAAGCGGAAAAACAAATACTTAGCCATCATCATGAAAAAATACAAAGTGAAGCAGAGAAAACCTAGTTGTGGAACCTTGTATTCCTTCCAAACGGCTTTTAAGCTTTCATGAATGAACTATGGAATAAAAATGAGTAAAGAATGCTTCAAAGAAGTCCAAAACTACTTAACAAATGACCTAAGGTGTATATTTATAGATGAGTCTTCAAATAATCTTTTTTCCCTTCAAGACTTGGCTTTAAAATCAGCATTTTTCATCATGGAATAGCTCTAGCGCACTGCCCCTCCTATCTCGTCATAGACTTCATCAAATTTCCAGCTATTTCAACTCCCGATAGGGTTTGGCACACTTCCCCAATTATATCACCAAAGTGTTCGTCAAATTTCTCAAAGTATGGACACCTCTAGCGTGAGGCGCCACTCATCTCGTCAAATTTTTTAAGTGCAATTCTCTGAAGTTTGAGGGCTGGCGCGCATAGTGCTAGACTTAGATTCTTGTTCTATGAAGTTTAGGACTTGGTGCAGGGTGCCGACCATAGCACCATACCCTTTAGCCCATTCAACTAGTAGGAGGCCAACTCTGCACATTCAACACTACTCACCCCCATAACCTGGGTGATCTTGATGATCTCATCAATGAAATCATGTGGGTCCTCACCTACTTGGGACCCCAAGTACTCCGGCTGGTTCATCCTCAAGAAGTCCCTGACTCAAGCCGTCGTTGCATTGCCATTCTACGGAATATGCGCAACGGCCTGCTAATTGACCTAACCAGTCAAGTCCTGCACAAGCATCTGGATAGCGGCCCGGAACTCAGCGTGAGCGGCTGGATCCAGTGCCTGTGGCTCCTGAATTGGTGGGACTTGCTGATGCCCACGACCCATGCCATCCTCGTGGCCTTCACTGTCTCTATTTCTCCTTCCATTCATCCTTTGAGGAGCCATGATTCTGCAATCGCGAATAGCACGAATTAGAGGGGTAGAAAGACTCTTCATCGCAAGACATAGATCGTGAAAGATGGGAACATTTCCTAGAATGTTTCGTAGCCTCTTCGTCATAAGTGTGGCACGCTTCACACCTATGAAAAAGACTCTACTTAACGCGGCTTCCAGACTTCATAGGACACTTCAAACCTATGGCTCTGATACCAAGTTTGTCACGACCCGAGAGGGGACCCGCATAGTAGACAAGGGACCCCGAGAGACCCCAACTCAGCCCATGGCATAAGCATTCACTAACTCATTCAATAAACAAGAAGGAAACATAAATATCAACTCAGCGGAAGTCTAACTTAAAATAACAACAGAATGAGCAGGTGAAGCTGAATACATATCTAAGTCTGATAAGCCTCTAATCTTGACGAGCTGATGGGACAACAACCCAACTAGCTCGGAAATACTGAAATTGAAAATACGCTCAAAAAAACTGAAAGTCGAGTCCTTGAAGGATGAGGACTCATCAAACAAGCAAATGCTAACTCTAATAGGAATGGGGTTGAACCTGAGAACCCAATCCTGCATCATGAAATGATGCAGCATAGAAAGTATGTGGTCAGTACATGGAATGTACCGAGTATGCAAGGTAAGTAAAACTGTTAGAGCAAATAATAGTCTTTCAAAACAAGTCATACATATATGATAGCCTTTAAAGGTAAGAAAATATCACAAGCATTCATTATGAAATCATTCTTATTTAATACATGGTCATGCATGGCTTTAGAACGTCATGACTAAATTGAATGACTCAAGGCTAAATCATAACATTTATATCAAAAGCTGAACAATGAGTCAAACCTTGCTTTTCAAACATGCATGCATAAGATAATCATCATGAGTAATTGATATGCGGATTCAAATGATATAGATAGTGGGAGACTCTTCACTTAACTGACATACCACGATAGAGCTTACGTGGTCCCAACTATCACATTCAAGTGGGTAGAGCCATCCATAACCTTGCTAGGGCGATGGATGATACCATGATACCGATATCAAGCTCAAAAGGCCAATGGGGACGGGGATAGGTCACAAGGGAGGTCCCAATAATATAATAGAATCAACCTACGTTGGCGTGTAGTTCTGGGGCATAGGGTAGTCGACCCTTAGCCTGCTCGGTGCTAGACTCTTCCCCAAAACATGCAATGCTCTAAATCGTATAAATATGAAACTCAACATCCTCTAGTGACGTAGCTCAACATGAGATCATGCATAAACCCAACATGGTATGAAACGAAGCTCAACATTGCCTATTGACAAAGCTCATTATGAACTCATGCATGCATTAGACATCATATAAATATGGATCTCAACAATGTCATCTCGACAAAGCTTAGAATAGAATCATGCTTAACTCAACATCATGTGAAATAAAGCTTAATGATGACATACATCTCAATTATGAAATTCATACATCTGAGAAGCTTTATAATGACACATACCACAAGCCCAAGAATAGTGGGAGGCTTTACTCCAAAATCATGTGGTAAGGCTACTTTAGAATTATCACTTCGTTATCATCAACATAGGGTCCTTGCCCAAAATCTTATCAGGCTTGAACTCATTCAAATCATTTGAGAACATTATAACTTGGGAGATTTCACACCAAAATGAAATAGTATAGTCAATTTACGAAAAATCGTCATTCATACTCAACATTGGGCACTACCCAAAGATTCAGTATACATGGTTCTATTTAACCTTCTTTGAAAACATCGTCAAAATCATGGGTAAGTTTGAAAACATGTTTTTCATCATCTATTCCATCATCATCACATTCTATAAGGAACTCCCCACACATGGGTGTTTTAGATTCAATTTTTAGAAAATAATTTTTGTAAAAGAAATTAAGTTAGAATCCGCCCAAGCTCGATAAATCATCAATATCAACTCAATTAATCATTCCCATGAGTAGAAATGTAAGAATCATACAATTGAATGAAAACTCATACTTGATCATCTCAAATAAATCACAAATTGATAGGGAATGGGCATGGGTGTGGAAGGAAGCACCCACTCATAACTTTACATACCTGGGAATGAAGAATCCTAACTCTTCCTAATTGTCCAACTGAGATTTGCCTTTAAAAACCTTGAATTTCTCCTCATTTTATTCCCTTCAAGCTCTCACCCTTGCATGCATGAATAAAATGGCCTAGATGGGTCTTTCTCAGCCTAAAACCCTCTATTACGAGCTTAAAACGACGTAGTATAGGCCCTTATAACTTAGGAATTACGGAAAAGCCCTTACTGAAAACCCTGAAAATAACTGTCAGGGGGTCCTAACGAACGACCTGACGACTCGTTTCTAGGACTCACAATCCGTTGGTTCACCCGTCAAGTGCACTGCCTCATTATTCATGAAAACTCAACTGGCTTGGTAACAACCCACCAAACTGGTTGTTAGGACTAACAACAAGTCGTTGGGTGCCATCCGTCAAGTACATTGGATAAGCTTCACTGTCCTTCTCAAAGACCACCCCACGACTGACATGACAACTCATGGTGACTGACCACGAGTCGTTACATCGCCTGTGAGGACCTAGAGTCCTTCAACATCCCAGGCCTTCCCCATGAGTCACTTGACGACTTGTTAGGCCTCCTCATGAGTCTTTATGTGACCCGTTCTGTAACTACTGCAACATTTTCCAATTTTTCTCCTGATTCACTCCCGGGTATAACAATATTTCTCTTGAATTCCCGAGGTATAACAACATCTCCCCCTTCGGAACATTTGTCCTCGAATGTTATAAACAAGAAGAAAACCCAGAAACAACAATCAATATATATATATATATTGACGCTAATCACTGTTATTCAAGCCAAAAACTGACGGAATGACTACTCCCAAAGAGAACCATATAGTTGGTCAGAGTTCAGACATCACATACACATATCATATTCGCATGAATAGAACATGAAAAACTGAATAGAGGTTTAGGGCAAAATTTTGATACCTCAAACTGAAGCTGAACCGATAGGGAACAAATGGGGGTATTTAGCCATCATATCCATTTCGGCCTCCAATGTGGCTCACTTGACATGCTAATTCTTCCATAACACCTTTACTAAGGCTACTTCCTTGTTCCTCAGCCTTCGAACTTGTCGATCCAAGATTTCAACCAGAATTTCTTCATAACTGAGGTTGTCTTTCACACCAATGTTGTCTATCGGAACCACCAAGGCTTGATCACCCAAACTCTTTTTCAATAGGGATACATGGAACACAGGATGAACTGGAGCCAATTCTAAAGGAAACTCCAACTCTTACGCCACCTTACCAACCCTTCTCACAACCCGGTATGGACCAACATGGCGGGGACTAAGTTTACCTTTCTTTCTGAACGGCGTGACTCCCTTCATGGGAGATACTTTTAGAAACACCTAGTCGTCAACATCAAACTCTAATTCTCTTCTCCTCACAACAGCATACGATTTCTGACGACTCTGAGCGGTTTCCAACCGGTCCCTTATCAACTGAACCTTCACCATCGCCTCATGAACCAAATTTGGTCCTACCACAGCTGCCTCACCAACCTCAAACCATCCGATGGGAGATCTGCACCTTCACCCGTAAAGAGCCTCGAATTGTGCCATCTGGATACTAGAGTGGTAACTATTATTATAAGCAAACTTGACCAAGGGAAAATGATCATCCAAACTACCTTTGAAATCCATAGCACATGCCCTCAACATATCCTCAAGAGTCTAAATGGTTCTTTCTGCTTGGCTGTCCATTTGGGGATGAAAAGTTATGCTTAGCTTAACCTGAGTCCCAAGCCCTTTTTGAAACAAACGCCAGAATTGAGAAGTAAACTGAGTACCTCGATCCAAAATAATAGACAAGGGAACTCCATGAAGCCAAACCAACTCCCGAATATAAAATTTAGCATAATCATCTGCTAAATTCGTGGTCTTGACCGGTAGGAAGTGTGCAGCCTTGGTCAACCTGTCCACCACAACCCAAACGGAATCGTATTGTCGGCGGTACAAGGTAGACCTTTAACGAAGTCCATATTGATTTCTTCCCACTTCCAAGTGGGGATGGCAATATCCTGAAGTACACATCCAGGTCTTTGATGCTCGGGATTTACTTGTTGAAAGTTTGGACATTTTGCTACAAACTCCACAATATCCCTTTTCATACCCTCCCACGCTGCATCAACACACACCCAAGTCTAACTCGGGAAGCATCAAAATACACCACGAATCCATCATTACCCTAGGGTAGGGTCAATACTGGCACTGAGGTAAGTCGAGCCTTCAACTCTTGGAAGCTTTTCTCATAAGCCTCCGACCATTGAAACTTCACCTTCTTCTGAGTCAACTTAGTTAAAGGCGCTGCAATAGTTGAGAAACCCTCCACAAACCTTAGATAGTAACCAGCTAAGCCCAAGAAACTCCAAACATCCGAAGGATTCACCGATCTAGGCCAATTCTTCACTGCCTCGATTTTCTGTGAGTCTACTTTTATGCCTTCGCTAGACACCACATGGCCCAAGAATGACAAGGAGTCCAACCAAAACTCACACTTGCTGAACTTTGATACAATTGGAGGTCCTTGAGGGTTTGGAGCACTACTCTCAAGTGAGCGGCATGCTCCTCCTCTCTCCGAGAGTATACCAAGATGTCATCAATGAACACGATCGCGAACATATCTAAATATGGCATGATCACCCTGTTCATCAAGTCCATAAAAGCTGCAGGAGCATTCATTAGTCCAAAAGACATAACTACAAACTCATAATGACCATACTGTGTTCTAAATGTTGTCTTCGAGATATCACTCTCCCGAACTCTGAGTTGATGATACCAAGATTTGAGATCTATCTTCGAGAAACACTTCACACCCTAAAGCTGATCAAACAAATCATCGATCTTGGGTAAGGGATACCTGTTCTTGACAGTGACTTTGTTGAACTGTCGATAATCAATGTACATATGAAGGGAACCATCTTTCTTCCGAACAAATAATACTGGTGCACCCCATGGGGATTGGCTCGGTCTAATGAAACCCTTATCTAGCAAATCCTTTAACTGATCCTTCAACTCTTTTAGCTCGGCTGGAGCCATCCTGTAGGGTGGAATGGATATGGTTACGTATCGGGAAGGAGGTCAATACCAAAATCAATCTCCCGCTCGGGAGGAATACCTGGAAAATCATCAGGAAATACCTCAGGATACTCACGACTCCACGTACTTAACCCTAACTAGATGATACATGAAACCCTTGTAAATCATCTTCCTGTCCTTGAGGTAGGAAACGAAGCGACCTATAGGCACAACTGAACTACCTTTCCATTCTAAGACTGGCTCACCCAGGAATCTGAACTCTACTGACCGAGTCCTGCAATTAATGGAAGCATAACAAGCATACAACCAAAGCATGCCGAGAATGACATCGAAATCGGTCATTTCTAACTCTATCAAATCTGCTGAGATGACCTTATGGAGAACCAAGATCGGGAAATCTCTATACACCTGCTAGCTATAACTGAGTCACCTACTTGAGTAGAAACTGAGAAGAATTCTGATAAGACATCGGGACTGACTCCGAAGCTACTAGCTACATAAGGTGTCACAAAGGATAAGGTGGCCCCGGGATCTAATAATGCATAAGCATCAACATGGAAGACTCGTAACATACCAGTAACCATATCCGGGGAGACCTCCTACTCCTAACGGGATGCTAGGGCATAGAATCTGTTCTGGCGCTGACCGCCAGCTGTACTGGTAGATGCCCCCTGATGTGCTGAGCAAAAAGGGTGGGGCTACTGAGCTAGAAGTTGGGCCACGGCCCCAAACCTGATCCTGTCTCGCTGCTGGACAATCTTTAAGCATGAGTTGTTGCCCATAATCGAAGCACGCACCTGAACCTGCCAAGCACTGGCGTGAATGCCCTCGGCCACATCTGCGACAAGCTGGAACACCTCAATCTGCGGTCCTGCTGCTTTGACCCCTCGATCCTGATGCTCGCCCTCTCTGATCATGCCTAGGACGAGATGGCACACTCAAGGCTGATGAAGCTGGGACGAATGATCTCTGGTGAGTCTGCTGACGGTGCCCACCGTCGGACCTCTGTTAGGAAAATCTATGGTCCTCAATCCTGGCCCTCTTGGCCTCTCTCTCTCTCGAATGTGCCGCCTCCATCTTCTGGGCGTACAACACCATCTGAGGGAAGTCCATATCCTGATGGAGAATAGCAATCCTGCATTCCTTTATCCAAGTAACCTGCTATCCCATGCACAAACCTGCTCACTCGCGCCCTCTGGTCAGCCGCTAACTTAGGAGCATATTTTGATAGGCGAGTGAACTCAAGGGAATAATCTAGTACTGTCATCCTCCCTTGTTTCAGATTTATGAACTCAGCTGCCTTTATCTCCCTCATCTCCCGAGGGAAGAACAAACCAAGGAATGCAACATGGAACTCTTCCCAAGTGACCGGACCTGCTCCAGTAACTTTGTTGTCCTTCCATTGACGAAACCAGATATACGCAACCCCCTTCAACTGGTAGGAGGACAACTCTGCACACTCAACACTGTTCACCCCCATAACCTGGGTGATCTTTACGATCTCATCAATGAAGTCATGTGGGTCCTCACCTACCTTGGACCCCAAGTACTTCAGGGGGTTCATCCTCAAGAAGTCCCTGACTCGAGCCGCCGCTGCATTGCCATTCTGCAGAACATGCGCAACGACCTGCTGATTGACTTGAGCAGTTAAGGCCTGCGCAAGCATCTGAATAGCGGCCCGAAACTCAGCGTGAGCGACTGGATCCAGTGCATGTGGCTCCTGAACTGGTGGGACTTGCTGATGCCCACGACCTATGCCATTCTCATGGCCTTCACCATCTCTATTTCTCCTTAAATTCATCCTTCGAGGAGCCATGATTCTACAATCATGAATAGCACGAATTAGAGGGGTAGAAAGACTCTTCATCGCACGACATAAATCATGAAAGATGGGAACATTTCCTAGAATGTTTCGTAGCCTCTTCGTCATAAGTGTGGCGCGCTTCACACCCATGAAAAATACTCTACTTAACGCGGCTTCAAAACTACCTAGGACACTTCAAACCTATAGCTCTGATACCAAGTTTGTCACAACTCGAGAGGGGACCCGCATCGTAGACAAGGGACCCCGAGAGACCCCAAGTCAACCCATGGAATAAGCATTCACTAACTCGTTCAATAAGCAAGAAGGAAACATAAATATCAACTCAGCGTAAGTCTAACATAAAATAACAACAGAATGAACATCTGAAGCTGAGTACATATCTAAGTCTGATAAGCCTCTAATCTAGACGAGCTCTCGAAAATACTAAAACTGAAAATACGCTCAAAATAATTAGAAGTCTAGTCCTTGGAGGATGAGGACTCACCAAGCAAGCAAATGCTAACTCTGATAGGCAGCTACGAATGGGGCTGAACTTGAGAACCCGATCCTGCATCATGAAATGATGCAGCATAGAAAGTATGCGGTCAATATGTAGAATGTATCGAGTATGCAAGGTAAGTAAAACTGCTAGAGCAATAATAGTCTTTCAAAATAAGTCATACATATATGATAGCCTTTAAGGGTAAGAAAAGATTACAAGCATTCACTATGAAATGGTTCTTATTTAATACATGGTCATGCATGGATTTAGAACGTCAGAACTAAATTGAATGATTCAAGGCTAAATCATAACATTTATATCAAAAGTTGAACAATGAGTCAAACCTTGATTTTCAAACATGTATGCATAAGATAATCATCATGAGTAATGGATATGAAAATTCAAATGATATAGACTGTGGGAGACTCGTCACTTAACCGACATACCACGATAGAGCTTACGTGGTTCCAACTATCACACTCAAGTAGGTAGAGTCGTCCATAACCTTACCAGGGCGATGGTCAATACCATGATATCGATATCAAACTCAAAAGAAAAATCGGGTCGGGGATAGGAACACAAGGGATGTCCCAATAATATAATAGAATCAACCTACATTGGCGCGTAGTTCTGGGGATTAGGGTAGTCGACCCTTAGCCTGCTCGGTGCTAGACTTTTCTCCCGAAACATGCAATGCTCTACATCGTATAAATACAAAGCTCAACATCGTCTAGTGATGAAGCCCAACATGAAATCATGCATAAAATCAACATGGTATGAAACAAAGCTCAACATTGCCTATTGACAAAGCTCATTATGAACTCATGCATGCATTAGACGTCATATAAATATGAAGCTCAACAATATCATCTCGACAAAGCTTAGAATAGAATCATGCTTAACTCAAAATCATGTGAAATAAAGCTTAATGACGACATACATCTCAATTATGAAATTCATACATTTGAGAAGCTTTATCATGACACATACAACAAGCCCAAGAATAGTGAGAGGCTTTACTCCAAAATCATGTGGTAAGGCTACTTTAGAGTTATCACTTCATTATCATCAACATAGGGGCCTTGCCCAAAACCTTGTCAGGCTTGAACGCATTCAAATCATTTGAGAACATTATAACTTTGGAGATTTCACTCCAAAATGAAATAGTATAGTCAATTTATGAAAAATCGTCATTCATACACAACATTGGGCACTACCCAAAGCTTCACTATACATGGGTCTATTTAACCTTCTTTTAAAACATCGTCAAAATCATGGGTAAGTTTGGAAACATGCTTTTCATCATCTATTCCATCACCATCACATTCTATTAGGAACTCCCTACACATGGGCGTTTTAGATTCAATTTTTAGAAAATAATTTTTGTAAAAGAAATTAAGTTAGAATCTTCCCAAGCTTAATAAATCATCAATATCAACTCAATTTATCATACCCGTGAGTAGAAATGTAAGAATCATGCAATTGAATGAAAACCCATACTTGATCATCTCAAATAAATCACAAATTGATAGGGAATGGGCATGGGTGTGGAAGGAAGCACCCACTCATAGCTTTACATACCTTGGAATGAAGAATCCTAACTCTTCCTAATTGCCCAGCTGAGATTTGCCTTGAAAACCTTGAATTTCTCCTTACTTTCTTCCCTTCAAGCTCTCACCCTTGCATGCATGACGAAAATGGCCTAGATGAGTCTTTCTCAACTGAAAACCCTCTATTACAAGCTCAAAACAACGTAGTATAAGACCTTAGAACTTAGAAATTACGAAAAAGAATTTACTAAAAACGCTAAAAATAACTGTCAGGGGGTCCTAACAGACAACCTGACGACTCCTTACTAGGACTCACGATCCGTTGGTTCACCCGTCAAGTGCACTGCCTCATCATTTATGAAAACTCCACTGCCTTTGTAACAGCGCACCTAACGAGTCGTTAGGACTGACAATGAGTCATTGGGTGCCATCCATCAAGTACACTGGATAAGCTTCACTGTCCTTCTCTAAGACCACCCCAACTCGTGGTGACTGACCACTAGTCGTTACATCGCCCGTGAGGACCTCGAGTCCTTCAACTGCCCAGGCCTTCCCCAAGAGTCACTTGACGACTCATTAGGCTTCCTCAATAGTCGTTAAGTGACCCGTTCTGCAACTGCTGCAACATTTTCCAGTTTTTCTCCTGATTCACTCTCGGGTCCAATTCTTGAATTCCCGAGGTACAACACGGTGCCTAAAACTTGGTGTGACTCACGCACGCAAGCACACATGGTCGTCAAGTAATATAGGATTATTAAGTCCAGATATCATAAACACAAGGACTTGTCAATTTAATCGTTATATTGTTGTAACTTTATTTTAACTAATCTACAAAACAAGTAAAATGAAGATTGGTTTGGAAAATTAAACTAATAAAACTTCAAATGTAAAAATTAACTAAAATGAATGCAAGTTTGATTGTATTTCGATAATGATGACAGACTAGGGCAATGGCACTTGGTTTGTTTCAAGTTGAGTTTTCCAAATGTAACTAAACTAGCATGATTCTTCCTACGGTTGTTAGTTGCAAGTTACTATCTCATTTCTTGCCACTATCCCTAGCATCCAAGAACTATTTCATGAACCCTAACCCTTATACCCCTATGGTCACAGGAGAACAATGAAATGACGATTATGCCTACTTGTATTTCAACTAAACGGGGTTGAAGGGTATATCTCTATCCTCAGCAACAACTTCTATCCTATCACCAATGGGTTCAAAGGTCTTCGAATTTCCTTTCGGTATTTATTTTTAACCCTTTTTATTCCCTTTACCAAGTTCAATCGAAAGCCAAAGGATTATTTACAAGGTGATCAAGCTCATAAATGATAAATTAATACAAATAAATACATATAAGCATAAAAGAAGAATCAAAACTAAGTTTAGTTAGACTTTCAGAAAATCAACCATTCGCCATGGCCACAACCCTTGAATATGAATTTAGCCACTAATAGACAAGTGGAAAAACAAATATTTAGCCATCACCATGCGAAAATACAAAGTGAAGAAGAGAAAACCTAGTTGTTGAACCTTGTCTTCCTTCCAAACGGCTTACAAGATTTCATAAATGAACTACGGAATAAAAATGAGTAAAGACTACTTCAAAGAAATTCAAAACTATATAACAAATGACCTAACGCTTATATGTATAGATGAGCCTTCAAATGACCTTGGTTCCCTTCAAGACTTGGCTTTAAAATCAGAATGTTTCATCATTGAATGGCTATAGCACGCTGCCCCTCCTATCTCATCACAGACTTAGTCAAATTTCTAGAAATTTCAACTCCGGATAGGGTTTGGTGCTCTGCCCCCTTAATCTCGCCAAAGTGTTCGTCTAATTTCATTAAGACTGGACACCTCTAGCATGGAGTGCCACTCATCTCTCCAAATTTTTAAAGTGCAATTCTCCGAAGTTTGAGGGCTGGCGCGGCGTGTCGTTCATAGCACCAGACTGAGATTCTTGTTCTATAAAGTTTGGACTTGGTGTGGGGAGCCATCCATAGCACCAAACCCTTCAACTCCTCAAATCTCCATTTCATGCATCATTTTGAGCCCATTTTACTTAGTTTCCTGCTCAAGTCAACTCAAATCATTTGTAAGCGCATAAAGCACACACATACATGAATTTCAGCATAAATTAAGCATTAAAAACTCAAAATATGATCAGATATAGATAAAAACAAGGCAATTGGGCGTAAAAATATGCCTAACATCAATAAATTACCAACTCATCAAACCCCTCAAAACATGAACCATTGTTTGTCCTCAAGCAATGCAATTCTTTACTGCTAACTATTGGAGTAAGCATGTCATTCTACATGAGATTTTGCAAAAGGGACCACTAGGACTCAGACAACCCCAAAATCATTCACCAACTCAAAGGAAAAGAGGAGACTCAACACTATATGCAAATGCATCAAGAGATGACCACAATCAATTGGCATGATTCACAGTTGATTCCTTCATTCAAAAAAAGGGGCATAGTTGATCAAAGAAAGCCTATATAGCATCTTAAGTCATTAAAAATCACATTCAAAGTTTTCCTTAAAGCTCACTACATTCTTGTCTCAAACACATCTTTTGTCATGTGCAAGCATGTTCCCCAAGGAGGTGATGCTACTCACATCAAGAGAGAAACCCATTTAATTATCTAGCAATTCACACTCAAGGGATTATATAATGAAACAAATATGCTCACTCTCATAAAGAAATTTTCATGCACATAACTTGACGCATATGCTTGCCCTTCATGTAACTCGCCACTAATGTAGAGTTGCTACACTTAAAATTAATTAGGACTTGGAGGTCATGATGAAGGCTAGGAGTAAATGTAGGAGGACTATTTAGTTCGAGTGACTAGAACCTCCCTAATGCCCTTTTTGTAAACACTTTTGCATACTCCAATTTTTTCTTGAGATCACTCCCACCTTATCTCTCCTTGAACAACATTTTTGTTGTTGACGCAAGAGTCATCCTTATCTCTCCTTGGTTACCACATTTAATCTCATTTAAGCAAGAGGCATCACCTTTCCATAATTTGATTCATTTCATCTAACCAATTCATTCATTTTTTCAAAATGCGGTGCTACCTCACATTGAAGTTCTTATGATTTTTCCCATTTTTCTTTTTGCAACCCCCAAACTTAGGCTTTTGCCTCAACTTTCCTTGTTCTATTCCCACACTTTTGGGACTCACGCATCATTTTTGCATTTCTTCTCACAACTAGCACTAGGAAGGATGGGTTCCAAAGAGGGATTACAAAAGGGATAATAGGCTTGTAATGTGATTCTCAATGAAAAGGTTTAAAGGCTAAACATTGGCTAGCAAGGATTCATGCTCAAGGAGGTCATATGGGTGAAGTAGATATCAAAAGAAAGCCTAAAATCATGTTCTAAGTGATATTACATCTAGGATTTTACCTTGAGCCACACTTAGGGCAAGTTATAGACAATCATTCATGAAAGAGAATTAAACTAAAACCTTTCCCACAAAGCATCACTCTCCAAGGGGTTCACACCATTTTCATCACCACATCAAGAGTCATAAAACAAGATAGAATGTGAATCTAGAAGTCAAACAAAGAATGTGTAATTTATGACAAAGTGTACTCAACTTTCAAATTCAAAAACCCCTTTCTTTCTCAAAATTCATTTTTTAACTTACATGCCATTTAAGAAATTTTTCATCATACCACTTAGAAGCCATTGCAATCATTGACTCAAAAAGAACTCTAAACTCGGAATTTTCCCTTAAGAAATCACCTCTCATTCCATCATTGGAAAATGCCGCCCGATTCAACAATAAAAGAAAAGAAAAGAAAATCGCTCCTTGTGAAAAAACCGTGGCATAAAGAAAATCTTTGGAGTTTATTTACTAACTACTATGAACAATGGCGATAATCGAACATGGTTCAACAACATTTTACAATTTAAAACAACCCATCATTGGCACTAACACTTCAACAAACAATAATTCTTTTAACGAAAAGCCCGAAAAGGGCATTCCATCTTAATTAAATATTAACAATCAACCAGATCATGAAAAATTTAACCCAACAAGGACAATAAAAAGACCAACACAAGACCACAAAAAGGGATACACACCCCACCCCCAACCATGAATATACATTGTCCCTAATATAAACATGAAGAGTAAAAAGGGTGGTGGGAACTCCCTGAAACAGCTACTCATCCTCCTCATCATTGGCCTCGTCATCTTCACCAAGGCCGCCCAAGTGTAGTTCATCCTCCCCATTTAAGCATTCAAACAGATCATTAATAGGGCCTTGGGATAGATGGGACAGCCATGGCTGCATCGAGGACACTCAAGTCCGGGTCTGCCAATTGGTTCCCGGTCTTTCAACTCCTGCACCTCTGCTCGGAGAGAAGAAATAGCTCCCTCCACCACATCTACTCAAGAGCAAATCTTGGTCAAGCTATTGAACACATTCTTCACCTCCCTCTTCACTATTTTGGGCTAGATTTTGAAGTTGGATTTCATGTGATTATTCCATCTCAGCTAGCCTTTGTACTCCGCTCTGGCGAGAGGAAGTGGGAGGAGGTGAAGACCCCCTAAACTATGCTTCTATAGATGCATGCTCCGACACCTAAAAGTGTGGCATATTGAGGTCGGGAGCAATAGGGTTTTCCTCTCTGGAGGCGGAGCCCTTGGGAGTCTCAACACTTGAAACTGCTTCCTTTTCACCTTGGGTGCCTCAGCATCCCTTTTTCTTTCCACATTGATTACACCGGTTGCTGAGCAGGGAGATTCGTATGGGAAAAAGGGCACCCTTGAATTGAGGCACAACTGAGAAATAAGCATAGCATAGCGCATGGGCGTTCTCTGCTGCCTGGCCTTTTTCTTCATTTAGGTGGCCACAATCTCCTCGAAGTTGATAGGAAACCTTGTCATGATGTAGGCAATGAGAATGGTTGCCTCCAAGTTCACTTGTTAGTCATTCTTTGAGGGCATGATTTGGCCGCACACAAACTCCAACCATGACTTATCCTCGACCTTAAGGTTATGCCTTGAGATTTTGCCACTCATGGAGGCCCATACAAGCAGACCATTGGCGATGATGGGCATTATCCAATCAAACTGCTTTTCTTTGTTGGCCACCCTTGCTACATACTTCGTTCCCAAATCTATCTCATCCGCCCAGAATAGTGCATTGATAGCGGCCGGAGTAATATGTACCTCCAAGCCTTTGACTCTGACTGAGGGAAAGCAAGGGAACTCATCAACCATTCCTTTCTGCATCATTGCCTCCTGGAATGCCTGATAAGAAGCATAAAATTCCGGCACAAGGTTGGTGTAATACTCAGGGAGAGGCTCAACAAATGTGTGCCATTGGCGGTGGTTGAACTAAGTAGTGATAATAGGGAAATCATTCCCCAACCCCACCAGATTGAATCACTTTTCCATGGTGATTGGTCTTCCTTCACAAATAACATAATATGCCTTCATGTCAGGAATAATGAAAATAATGGCCTCACTAGTGTTTGTGGTGGCTGGGCTGCCTTGGCCTTCCCTTTGCCTTTACTTTTTGATGTAGAAGGTGCCTTGCCCTTGTGTCCTTACCTGGATGAAGTCATTATGCTACAGGAGAAATGTAAGTGCCACACATTCCTTTTTTTTTTGTTTTTGAATAATATGAAATTAAAAGAGACAGCTAAACTAAGTTAGAAATAAAAATCTCAAAAATTGGATGAGAACAAGGTGAATGTTAAAATCATGCACCAACAGCACCAGCGACACAACTATAAATCACTGGTGAAGACCCGCGAGATGCCGCTGAGCCACAGGCTTGGGCAGTGAGCTGGGCAAAGTTGCAACTTGCTGGCACTTCACCAACATTTTTTCGGCCATGATCCATGAAGCGCTAGTAAAACATGGGTGTTGGACAGTGGCCTGAAGCCTCAAACTCGCACCTGCGCTTCAGTTGGTCTTTCATCGGGCTTGATCAGAGACTCGCAGGTGAAACGCTGCTTAATATATTGTCATGACCCGAACATAGGTTCAGATCTTAGAATGGAATCTAGAACAATAAATGGCTCTAAGTCGGCCCATGGCATGAACATGAAAACTAAAGCTCAACATACATAAAGCAGAAAACTATGTTCTAAAATAGCAAAAGTTTGAATAATAAAACATTTATACAATAGAAATATCAAAAAACTGAATCCGAAGCTAAATATACATCTTTATGTCTGAAAAGCCTCTAACATACCGACGAGCTGATAGGACAACACCCCCAACTAGCTCGCTAGAAGTCTAAAATTGAAAATGACAACAACTCGACTAACTGAAGTTCCTCGAGGGATAAGGACTCACCAACAATGTTGTCTAAGCCAAACTCTTGCAACTGGATAGTGGCGGGACTGAGTCTGAACGTCTGAGCCTGTATAATGAAACAATACAACATAGAGTATGCGGTTAGTACTTGGAATATACTTAGTATGAAAGGTAAGTAAAATAGACTAAGTAAGTATAAATTGTAAACATGCATAACATAAATCAAATCATTATAAGATTCTGATAGTAAGAACTGCATGTTGATATCCAAAAATATGATTTGATATAAATTGAGCCTCATAACTGAATTGAATGACCCAAAGCTGAAACTAGTATTCATAAGTTAAATTGATAAATTGATCATTGGGTCAAACGCGCTGAAAACATAATATCATAACTGGTGAACATACATAACTAACATTATGAGGAACAATGGGAGACTCACCATATAATTGATAGTATCACAATAGAGCTTAGGTGATCCCAACTATTACATTCAAGTGGGCAGAGTCGTCCAATGCCTTGTCAGGGCTAAAAGCACTACCATGATATTGATATCAAGCTAAATGCCCATACGGGGTAGGGGAAGCTCACAAGGGATGTCCCAAAGTAACTGAATAATCCTGCGTTGGAAAATAGTTTTGAGACTCAGGGTTTTCCTGAATCCCTAACCTACTCAATGTTGGACATTTCTCCCAAAAACATGCAAGTGCTCTCCATCATTTATTAACGAAGCTGAATCCATCATTTTTCAACGAAGATGATAGTGTAATAACATGCATAGTCTAAAATATGAACATGGGGAGCCTTGGCTCAAAACATACCACAAGCTGAAAATGGGAGTATCGACTCCAAAACCATGTGGTAAGCTAGTATTATAAAACTGGACTGAGTCATGAAAACATAC
The DNA here is from genome assembly GCA_035772735.1 of Datura wrightii. Taxonomy (NCBI): domain Eukaryota; kingdom Viridiplantae; phylum Streptophyta; class Magnoliopsida; order Solanales; family Solanaceae; genus Datura; species Datura wrightii. The sequence continues at coordinate 58,828,125 of JASDFA010000002.1, read as the reverse complement.
TTTATTTAAGTGGGCTTGCCCAAAACGTTACCACACTTAAAGTGGACTTGATAGTAAAATCATGGATGCATACATGGGTAAATCATGAACATACTTTCATGCTAGAGATCTCATTATACTTGAAAACATATATCATAAACTTGACTTTTCATAAGACTTGCATAATTGGGCATAATTCTTCTAAAACTTGAAATCATGTATATATTATCAATTTACACATAAAAGTTACTCATGAATCTTAAAACATCATTTGAAATGTGAAGGGGATTGACCCATGAATTAAACATAAAGAATTTCATAAATTTGTTTAAAGCCCCATAGAATCATACACTTGAATTCATGAACTTGAGAAGGGATTTGGGCATGAGAGTGAAAGGAAACTCTCATTCATGACCCTACATACCTTTGCAAGCCGATTCTACACCCTTCCTTGAAAGCCCAAGAGATTTGGGGAAGAACTAGGGAAATTCTTAGACTTGATCTTAAAAGGAACTCTCTAAGCTTACATGCATAGGAAAAAATGACTTAGGATAGTTTAAACTTGTTTAAGACCCTCCTAACAGAGCTTCAAATGACATATTTTAGGACTTAGGAGCTTAGAAATTATGAAAACACCCTTACTAAATTCGTGGGAAAATAGACTCTGCCAGTCCCCACGAGGGACGTCACGAATCATGAGTTAGGGGACAACTCGTGGTCCTCTCTCGTGAAGTCTACTAGAATTTCAAACCTCTAATTCCTCCAACCTGACCACAACTTACTTCACGAGTTGTGAGGTAACACCACGACTTGTGGCTTCACACGAGGCCGCCCCCTGACCACAGCTCTTCACTAGTCTGCCATTCACTTCATGAGTAACTTCACTACTCGTGGAGCACTTCACGAGTCACTGGACGAGTCGTCCTGTGATGTGGTGCAACATTTTTCTACTTTCTCCACTTAATCCCTTGGGTCCGATCTTAGGATATTTTGGGGCATTACAATATCTCCCCCTCGGGAATATTCATCATCAAATGTGGGTAAACATACTGAATAGCTAGGGAATGGAATTGCAGTCCCAAATATTAAAAATCTGAAGCTGAAAACTAACGGAGTGACTGCCTTGGGACTAAAATACATGACTGAAATGAATTCCTGAATCACACACACATGCTCTTAACATGAAAGAAACTGGGAGACATGAACTAAACATGAAACTAAATAGTGTACTAAGGAGGAAACCGATACCTAGAAATGGAACTGAACAAGAAGGGAAAAGATACGGATATTTATCCATCATATCTATTTCGGCTTCCCACATAGCTTTCTCAACAAGCTAATTTCTCCACAGAACCTTTGTTGAAGCTACTTCTTTGTTTCTCAACTTTCAAACCTGACGATCAAGAATCTCAATTGGCACCTCCTCAGAACTAAAATTAATCTTCATACCAATACTCTCTACCAGAATAACCAATGCAGGATCACCAATGCACTTCTTCGAGAGCGACACATGGAACACTGGACGCACCGATGCTAACTCCACGGGAAACTCCAACTCATAGGCCACCTTTCCAACACATGTCACAATCCTATATGGGCGAACATATCGAGGACTAAGGTTCCCTTTCTTTCTAAATCTCATCACTCCCTTTATAGGAGATACTTTCAGAAACACCCAATCATCAACTTCAAATTCAAGTTCTCTTCTTCTCACATTCACATAGGACTTTTGACGACTCTAAGTTGTTTTCAGCCTTTGCCTTATAAGTTAAAGTTTCACCATAGCCTGATGAATTGAATCTAGCCCTATCAATGTAGCTTCACCTACTTCAAACCAAGCAATAGGCGATCTACATCTCCGCTCATAAAGAGCCTCAAACGGAGCCATCTGAATATTGGAGTGATAGTTGTTGTTATAAGAAAACTCGATAAGAGGTAAATGATCATCCCAACTACCTTTGAAGTCAATCACACATTCTCTCAACATATCCTTAAGAATCTGAATAGTTCGCTCGGCCTCACCATCTGTCTGCGGGTGGAAAGTTGTGCTAAGCTTGACCTGAGTACCAAGTCCCTTCTGAAATGACTTCCAAAAATGTGAAGTGAACTGAGTACCTCTATATGATATGATGGACAAGAGAACACCATTAAACCGAACTAACTAACGAATATAAAACTTAGCATATTCTTCAACTGAATCGATAGTTTTGACTTGTTGAAAATGAGCTTCTTTAGTCATCCTTTCCACAACCACCCAAATAGAGTCATACTATCGATGTGTACAAGGCAACCCTAGGATGAAGTCAATATTTATCTCCTCCTATGTTGCGCCCAGTACATACGCAAGCGTACGCTTGTATAAGTAATACAATGGCCCTTGTTAAGAGTCGGATATCGAACCCATAGGGACTGGACCAATTCAGCGAATTATCAAGTTCAAGTGTAATATTAACCTTCACAAGTGTTGATTATAGAAGTTTTCGGTAAATTATAATTAATTTTTGGGGTGGTCACAAAACAATCTGGAAACAATATAAGAAGCAACTAGAGTTAAGGCCGGATAATCATGCAATGCTACACTTTGTAATGGTTCACGTATGAAATTATCAATTATTGTCTCACATAGTTGGAAAATGCGATGTTCATGGTCTCTCAAGCCTCTAAACACGACAAACTAGCTTCACAACTACATCGTTGAGCGGGGATGTGACATCCTAGTTCGTGGGCAATTCAACTACATGGATGTGGTTTACGAGGTTTGTGCTCTTGATTAGGTACTTTCATACCTATAATCATTTAACCTAACTTAGCTTCACAACTACTTCTACGAGTGGTGGAGTGACAATTCTAAGTCGGTGTCTTGCTATCATCCTGTTTTATCAATCAAGCAAGGCAAATTAGGTATAATTTCTGTTATACCCCGCAGGATTTCCAGCACCTAGATGACCTATTCGCACGTTGGTTAAGCGTATTTGAAGGCCATACGTGCTAAAGAAAGGCCCGGGAAAAAGATCGGACGAGAAACCTTTCGAACCATCACGGAAGGAGCCGAGGCAGAGCCCCTCCGCGATGGCAACGTGTCACGGAAGTGGAGCCTCCGCGTTGGCTCCGTGACACATTGGCCTTGCCCAGGCCCAAGTATATAAAGCCCCACTTCGGTTTTAATTCATTTAAACTTATAAATTTCCAGTGAAACAGAGAGGAAAAACCAGAGGAGAGAAAAGAACGAAGGGGGTAATATAATTTCGTCCGATTACGCTGCCAAATGTTGTCCAAACTCAAATAAACCTCAGATGCCGAGGTATTTAGCAGCAGAGAGCATTCCTACGGATTTAGTTTCGTGAAATACGGCCGACGAATCGTCGAGCTACCGAGCTAAGGTAAGTAGAATTGCTCCAAACTAATGTCTATGTGTTTCTAGCTGTGAAGTGAGTATTTCTCCCTTCTGGACTTCTGAAAAATAGCGAGTTTTCGACCGTCTTTCGATAGGCCTAAATTTAGGCTATAATTATATCGCAAGTAATGTCGTTCCTCAGAATAAAGTTGTATTTAGTACTGATTGATATATATATGAATGCAGTTGGGAGGAATAGCAGAAATACTGACCAAGCTACGCTAGTTAGTCGAGAAATCAGAAGCGAAGGTATGTAAAGTTAGTTTCCTCGGCAAGTTAGTAAGCTCGGTATAGTAAAGTAATTTAAAGGCCAGTAGAATATTCAGAAGTCATGTGTTATGTTTATTACGAATGTTGGTACGATATTAGAAGCATCATGTTATGATTAGCGCGAGACTTGCTAGCACGATATAGATTCTAATATAAGTGTTAGGAACTGCACAGCATGCTCAGTATGTGATGTAATACAGAATGTTAGGATATTATCATATTCAGTTGAAACCCAGTAAAACAATGTAATATCTGTAAGGCATCTCAGAAATAGAATGATAGGTTAAAAATGAAGTTTAGGAAGCATGTCAGAAATAGTAAATCATGTTATTACAGAAACTCAGTATACAGCACAGTATGGCAGAATATTATATTTATACATATATACTATTATCAGTCTCAGCATGTATTAAGTACGTATACACTACCATTACTAGTTCAGTACACAGTATGTACGGATACCTTACTACTATTAGCTTTAGTATGTGGGATATGCAGATAGTATTACTAGTTGAGACCGTTTTATTGTTTTAGGGTTGGATTACCTAGCATCCATGACCGCCCCAGGGTTGATAGCTGTATCGACTCGTCCGCCAGAGGACGAGGATACGTCGCTCTATGGAGTGGCATGCCGTCCCACAGAGGACTAAGATGGGGTGCCAGTTTTCCCCATATTGTGCCTTGGTCGGCCCTTACACACCCCAGTCGAGCGGATACGCCCGAGTGTTGATTCAGGAGTCCTCCAGACTCAGGTACAGTTATAGTCAGGGGCTCAGCGAGCCCAAGTGCATACCCAGGGGACCGGCCGGATGCTTATAGCTATCATAGGAGATGGGATGACCGGGGTAGGGGTATAGATTTTGTGTTGGTTGTACCTCCCGGCTTATGGGGGCCGGGTAAGGTTTGTGTGTGCTATGTTATGTTATGTTATGTTATTCCATGTCACATTAGATACGAGTAGATCGACAGTAGAACGATACATCTCCAGGTATGACTCCTACTCCTTCCAGTATAGTTAAGAGTAGACATAGTTTTACATTATCAAACAGTTAATCTTTTCCTTCCTATTTCAGTTTCATCAGTTGTATTGTTGTTTTCAGATATTCCTTTCAGTTATTGCTTTACATACTCAGTACCAGCGGTACTGATTCCCGGTGGGGCGCTGCATTACTTGCCTGCAGGTACCCATAGACGAGGAGGCGATCCCTCGTGATTCCTGTCAGCGATCGAGTATTCAGCTCCTGTCATCCGGAGACTGAATTCTAGAGGTGTATTTCGTTTTCTTTTGTTGTACAGTACGGGTAGGTCGGGGCCCTGTCTCGATCATTTCTAATGTTATTCCTAGAGGCTTGCAGTCTGTATATATTTCCCTGTGGTCAGTTGAGCCAGTCGTGTGAGGCCGTGTAGTTGTGTAGCTGTTAGTACTTTTACTTCTTTTATGTTGGCCGTGTGGGGCCATAGCTTGACAGTAGTGGTGACCTTGCCGGTCACGTAGCCTTCTAGTATTTCATTGTTGAGTTGCAGATAACTAGACAGCATGGTGGCCTTGTCAGCCCGCATAGGTTTTCCTATAATAGTATGTTTCTGGTTAGCTGTCATTGCAGGTACGGGTGGCTATAGGCCAATGGGCCGGGGGCTGTGTTTACAGCCGTTATATATCCCTTTGTTTCTAGAAATGTGAGTTAGAGCCAGCCAGGCGCCAGATGTGCTTAGGCTCACCAGATAGCAGTCTAGGTCCTACTAGGGCACCAGGTGCCAGTCATGCCCCCCAAGGCGGGGCATGACAAACTTGGTATCAGAGCAGGTCGTATCCCAGGGAGTCTGCAAGCCGTGCTAAGTAGAGTCCTGTCCATGGGTAGGAGGCTGTGAGGCATGATAGGATGGTTGTCTTTTATTCTTATTCAGTCATGTTGTAGAGCGGTACAATATAGGGTTGAGTCCCTAAAAGCTTACTATATTCTTTGGTTACAGATAATGTCAGACCAACGACATCCTATCACAGGCCGGAGTTTAGATATTGCAGCAGGGGAAGGCACCAGCAGGATGCCTCACCCTCGTTTAGAAACAGCCCGGTAAGAGGGCACTACAGAGGCATCGTCCCAGCCTTCTCAGCAGTCTCCACCACATCAGGAGCCACTTGGGGTGACACTACCTCCAGCAGTCCCTATACCGACACCTTCCGACCAGGAGGTTAGGAGTGCAGTAGTTATGTTAGCACAGATGATGGCTGCTCAGCGTCAGCCGATGCCGTCTACAGTTTTGGAGTCGTCAGGAGGGCCTGGTAGTTCGAGGCTCCGAGCGTTCTTCGCTCTGAATCCCCCACAGTTTACAGGTACGGACTGGACAGAGGACCCTCAGGATTTTCTAGATCAAATGTAGAGAATTTTCAGGGTTATGCATGCCACGCCTACAGAATCAGTTGAGTTGGCAGCATTTCGATTACGGGACATCGTCGTATTGTGGTATGAAAGCTGGGAAAGGTCCCGAGGGAGAGATGTTTCCCCTCCGACCTGGTCCAGCTTCTCAGGAGCTTTTCTGGATCATTATTTGCCGTGAGAGGTTCGACAGGCCTGGGTAGACCAGTTCCTACATCTGGAGCAGGGGGCCATGAGTGTTCGGGAATATTCCTTGTGGTTTGATTCTTTGGCCAGGTACGCACCGGCCTTTGTTGATACCATGGCATCCAGAGTACACCGCTTTATCATTGGGTTGAATCCAGAATATGTTGAGACTTGTATTACGGCTACACTACGAGAGGACATGGACATTACTCGAGTTCAGGCATTCGCCCAGAATATTGAGGGCATCAGACAGCGGCATCGGGAGATCAGAAGGGCCAATCAGGAACAGCGTTGCCGGGATAGGCCAGTTGAGTTACAGAGGGAGGCCCGGGGAGGACCCAGGCCACGATTGTTAGACAGGCCGCCCAGGCCCCCGCCTCCACCACAGCCGCAGGGGGGTAGATTCAGCCGCAGGGGGCAGTCAGAGACTGGTAGAGGCTCGCAGATGGCAGATTCACCATTACGGAGGAGGGCAGAGCAGAGTAGGTATACCCTACCACTTTGCCCTATATGCAGTCGACGCCATCCTGGAGCATGCAGGTATGGCTCCACTGCATGTTATATTTGTGGCCAAGAAGGCCATTTGATGAAAGATTGCCCAGCTAGAGGCTGAGAGGACCGGGATAGACAGGATAGGGCATCTGCAAGGTCACGAGCCACGACATCCTCGGCAGGGCGCAGGCCCTCAGTTTCAGCAGGCAGGGGTCGGGACAGATCAGAGGCCTCCAGTACAGGTGCGGGTCCAAGCCGCACATATGCCTTACCAGGGAGGCAAGATTCAGAAGCGTCACCGGATGTTGTGACAGGTATGCTAACTATCTGCTCACACCCTGCTTATGTATTGATTGATCCAGGGTCTACTTTGTCCTACATTACTCCATTTGTGGCACGAAAGCTCAATATTGCACCAGAATTATTGCGGCAGCCCTTTTTAGTATCCACGCCTATCGGTGACTCTATCATAGCTAGCAGAATCTACCATGGGTGTACAGTAGAGGTTGCTGACCGTCAGACCACAGTAGATCTGGTCGAGTTAGAGATGATAGACTTCGATGCCATAATGGGTATGGATTGGTTAGTGCCTTGCTTTGCCAATGTTGAATGTTGGACCAAGATGGTCCGATTCCACTTCCCAGGGGAAGCAGTGCGGGAGTGGAAGGGCAGCACCGCTACGCTAAAAGGTAGGTTTATTTTCTACCTTCAGGCGAGAAAGTTGATATCTAAGGGATGTATTTACCATCTGGTCAGAGTTCAGGATGTCCAAGCAGGATCTCCGACACTCCAGTCTGTTCCGGTAATGAATGAATTTCCAGATGAGTTACCTGGTATTCCCCCAGAAAAGGAGATAGATTTTGCTATTGACTTGTTACCAGGCACTCAGCCGATATCAATTCCTCCCTATCGTGTGGCTCCTGCAGAACTCAGAGAATTAAAGGAGCAGCTGAAAGTCTTGTTGGATAAAGGTTTTATCAGGCCTAGTACTTCTCCATGGGGTGCGCCAGTTTTATTTGTGAGGAAGAAAGATGGCTCGCTCCGAATGTGCATAGATTATCAGCAATTGAACAAGGTTACAGTAAAGAACAAGTACCCGCTTCCTAGAATTGATGACTTATTTGATCAGTTGCAGGGAGCCAGGTACTTTTCTAAGATTGACCTGCGGTTCGGATATCACCAGGTTCGAGTACGTGAGAGGGATATTCCTAAGACAGCGTTCAGGACTCGATATGGACATTTTGAATTTCTAGTCATGTCCTTCGGGTTAACGAATGCCCCGGCAATCTTCATGGACCTGATGAACAGTATTTTCAGACCCTTCCTGGACTTGTTCGTGATAGTATTCATTGATGACATTCTGGTGTATTCTCGCTCTGAAGCAGATCACCGGACTCATTTGCGGACAGTGCTCCAGATCCTCAGGGACCGCCAGTTATATGCTAAATTTTCTAAGTGTGAATTCTGGCTTAACTTAGTAGCCTTTTTAGGGCATGTTGTGTCGAATGCTGGTATACAAGTTGACAAGCAGAAAATAGAAGCAGTTAAATCCTGGCCTAGGCCTACCACTCCGACTGAAGTCCGTAGCATTCTGGGGTTGGCAGGATATTACAGGAGGTTCCTTGAAGGGTTCTCGACCATTGTGGCACCTCTGACCAAACTGACACAGAAAGCAGCAAAGTTTCAGTGGACAGAGGCATGCGAGCAAAGCTTCCAGGAACTGAAAGACAGATTAACCTCCGCCCCAGTGTTAGCATTGCCGGAAGGTACAGAAGGTTATTCGGTGTATTGCGACGCATTAGGCATCGGGTTAGGCTGTGTGTTGATGCAGCATGGTAAAGTAATTGCATATGCTTCCAGACAGCTGAGGAAACACGAAAAGAATTACCCTACCCACGACCTGGAATTAGCCGCAGTGATCTACGCTTTGATGATGTGGAGGCATTACCTGTATGGCGTCCATGTTGATGTTTTCACAGATCACAAGTGCCTACAGTACATCTTCACTCACAGGGAGTTGAATCTGCGGCAACGTCGTTGGTTGGAGCTGTTAAAAGATTATGATGTGAATATTCTATACCACCTCGGAAAAGCTAATGTAGTGGCAGATGCCCTGAGCCGTAAGTCAATGGGGAGTTTGGCGTATTTGTGACCTGAGAAGCGGGAGTTAGCCAAGGAAATTCATCAGCTAGCTGATTTAGCCATTCGAATAATGGAAACAGAAAATAATAGAACAGTAATTCAGAATTCTGCTGTGTCATCATTAGTTACAGAGGTAAAAGGGCGACAGTACGAGGACCCTGACTTAGTCCAGCTCAGAGATAGAGTTCAGAAAGGTAAGGAGAAAGATTTCCATATGACTGAGGATGATGTGCTACGCTATAAGGGCCTCCTTTGTGTTCCGAATGTTTCAGGGCTTCGCCAGCAGATTATGCATGAAGTACATTACGCCCGCTATTCCCTCCATCCAGGAGTAATGAAAATGTACCACGACATCAGAGACATCTACTGGTGGCCAGGTATGAAAGCTGAAATAGCTGAATTTGTATCTAGATGTCCTAACTGTCAGCAGGTGAAAGCGGAGCACCAGAAACCGGGCGGTTTGACGCAAGATATAACGGTGCCTACATGGAAATGGGAAGCGATAAATATGGATTTTGTAACAGGGTTACCCAGTACCAGACGCAGAAATGATTCCATTTGGGTAATAGTTGACAGGCTGACAAAATCAACTCATTTCCTGCCAGTGAAGGCTACCTTCTCGGCTGAGGATTATGCTGAATTATATATCAGAGAAATAGTTAGATTACATGGAGTGCCGGTATCCATCATTTCAGATAGGGGAGCACAGTTTACAGCTAGATTCTGGCAGTCGTTCCAGAGGGGTTTGGGAATGCAGATCAATTTGAGCACAGCATTCCACCCTCAGACAGATGGGCAGGATGAGCGGACTATCCAAACGCTCAAAGATATGCTACGAGCGTGTGTACTAGATTTTGGGGGTCGCTGGGATGAGCATCTTTCGTTGATTGAATTTGCTTATAATAACAGTTATCATTCAGCTATCCAGATGGCGCCCTTTGAAGCATTATATGGGCGAAAATGTAGATCGCCGGTAGGCTGGTTTGAAGTTGGGGAATCAGCGTTGATTGGGCCAGACATCATTCAACAGTCAGAGGAGAAGATAAAGCTTATCAGAGAACGCCTGCTGACTGCTCAGAGCCGCCAGAAGTCTTATGCAGATATACGGCGCAGAAATCTAGAATTTGCGGTAAATGACTTGGTTTACCTGAAAGTGTCTCTGATGAAAGGGGTGATTAGATTTGGAAAGAAAGGCAAGCTTAGCCCGAGATTCATTGGGCCATATCAGATTCGGCGAAGAATAGGCCGAGTTGCATACGAATTGAACTTGCCTCCAGAGTTAGCATTTGTTCACCCAATATTCCATGTATCCATGTTGAGGAAGTTCGTAGGAGACCCTTCCATGGTTGTTCCAGTTCAGGATGTCCAGGTCACAGAAGAGTTAGCATATGAAGAGGTTCCAGTAGCTATCTTAGATAGACAGATTCGCAGGTTGAGGACTAAAGATATTGCGTCTGTTAAAGTATTGTGGCGTAACAGGAACCGTGAGGAGATGACGTGGGAACCTGAAGAAGATATGAGAGCTAGATATCCTCACCTATTTCAGGACTAGTCAGGCGACAGGTATGTCCGTATTATTACTTATGTAGTACCTTATGGTTGTATATGTATAAATGAGAAAGATTGATACTTAGCTATCTAGTGAATCTTAAAATATTGCGTGCAGTACCTGTGTTGGACTTTTCTGCATTTCAGGTTTTTGCTATAGTCCATATTACAGGGGAAACTCTGCTGAAATTTTTCTGGATAGTAGGTTGAGAAGTCCTCTAAATAAAAGTTTACATTCGAGGACAAATGTTCTTAAGGGGGGGAAATGTTATACCCCGCAGGATTTCCAGCACCTAGATGACCTATTCGCACGTTGGTTAAGCGTATTTGAAGGCCATACGTGCTATAAAAAGGCCCGGGAAAAAGATCAGACGAGAAACCTGTCGAACCATCACGGAAGGAGCCGAGGCAGAGCCCCTCCGCGATGGCAACGTGTCACGGAGGTGGAGCCTCCGCGTTGGCTCCGTGACACATTGGCCTTGCCCAGGCCCAAGTATATAAAGCCCCACTTCGGTTTTAATTCATTTAAACTTATAAATTTCCAGTGAAACAGAGAGGAAAAACCAGAGGAGAGAAAAGAACGAAGGGGGTAATATAATTTCGTCCGATTACGCTGCCAAATGTTGTCCAAACTCAAATTAACCTCAGATGCCGAGGTATTTAGCAGCAGAGAGCATTCCTACGGATTTAGTTTCGTGAAATACGGCCGACTAATCGTCGAGCTACCGAGCTAAGGTAAGTAGAATTGCTCCAAACTAATGTCTATGTGTTTCTAGCTGTGAAGTGAGTATTTCTCCCTTCTGGACTTCTGAAAAATAGCGAGTTTTCGACCGTCTTTCGATAGGCCTAAATTTAGGCTATAATTATATCGCAAGTAATGTCGTTCCTCAGAATAAAGTTGTATTTAGTACTGATTGATATATATATGAATGCAGTTGGGAGGAATAGCAGAAATACTGACCAAGCTACGCTAGTTAGTTGGGAAATCAGAAGCGAAGGTATGTAAAGTTAGTTTCCTCGGCAAGTTAGTAAGCTCGGTATAGTAAAGTAATTTAAAGGCCAGTAGAATATTCAGAAGTCATGTGTTATGTTTATTACGAATGTTGGTACGATATTAGAAGCATCATGTTATGATTAGCGCGAGACTTGCTAGCACGATATAGATTCTAATATAAGTGTTAGAAACTGCACAGCATGCTCAGTATGTGATGTAATACAGAATGTTAGGATATTATCATATTCAGTTGAAACCCAGTAAAACAATGTAATATCTGTAAGGCATCTCAGAAATAGAATGATAGGTTAAAAATGAAGTTTAGGAAGCATGTCAGAAATAGTAAATCATGTTATTACAGAAACTCAGTATACAGCACAGTATGGCAGAAGATTATATTTATACATATATACTATTATCAGTCTCAGCATGTATTAAGTATGTATACATTACCATTACTAGTTCAGCACATAGTATGTACGGATACCTTACTACTACTAGCTTCAGTATGTGGGATATGCAGATAGTATTACTAGTTGAGACCGTTGTATTGTTTTGGGGTTGGATTACCTAGCATCCATAACCGCCCCAGGGTTGATAGTTGTATCGACTCGTTCGCCAGAGGACGAGGATACGTCGCTCTACGGAGTGGCATGCCGTCCCACAGGGGACGAAGATGGGATGCCAGTTTTCCCCATATTGTGCCTTGGTTGGCCCTTACACACCCCTGTCGAGCGGATACGCCCGAGTGTTGATTCAGGAGTCCTCCAGACTCAGGTACAGTTATAGTCAGGGGCTCAGCGAGCCCAAGTGCATACCTAGGGGACCGGCCGGATGCTTATAGCTATCATAGGAGATGGGATGACCGGGATAGGGGTATAGATTTTGTGCTAGTTGTACCTCCCGGCTTATGGGGGCCGGGTAAGGTTTGTGTGTGCTATGTTATGTTATGTTATGTTATGCCATGTCACATTAGATACGAGTAGATCGACTGTAGAACGATACATCTCCAGGTATGACTCCTACTCCTTCCAGTATAGTTAAGAGTAGGCATAGTTTTACATTATCAGACAGTTAATCTTTTCCTTCCTATTTCAGTTGTATTGTTGTTTTCAGATATTCCTTTCAGTTATTGCTTTACATACTCAGTACCAGCGATAGTGACGCCCGGTGGGGCGCTGCATTACTTGCCTGCCGGTACCCATAGAAGAGGAGTCAATCCCTCGTGATTCCTGTCAGCGATCGAGTATTTAGCTCCTGTCATCCGGAGACTGAATTCTAGAGGTGTATTTCGTTTTCTTTTGTTGTATAGTACGGGTAGGTCGGGGCCCTGTCCCGATTATTTTTATTGTTATTCCTAGAGGCTTGCAGTCTGAATATATTTTCCTGTGGTCAGTTGAGCCAGTCGTGTGAGGCCGTGCAATTGTGTAGCTGTTAGTACTTTTACTTCTTTTATGTTGGCCGTGTGGGGCCATAGCTTGACAGTAGTGGTGACCTTGCTGATCACGTAGCCTTCTAGTATTTCATTGTTGAGTTGCAGATAACTAGACAGCATGGTGGCCTTGTCGGCCCGCATAGGTTTCCCTATAGTAGTATGTTTCTGGCTAGCTGTCATTACAGGTACAGGTGGCTATAGGCCAATGGGCCGGGGGCTGTGTTTACAGTCGTTATATAGCCCTTTGGTTCTAGAAATGTGAGTTAGAGCCAGCCAGGCGCCAGATGTGCTTAGGCTCACCAGATAGCAGTCTAGGTCCTACTAGGGCACCAGGTGCCAGTCATACCCCCCAAGGCGGGGCGTGACAATTTCTATCCTAACCGCGAATCCTATCATAAGATAAGAACTTCCTCCCTACATTCTCTTGTTCTAGCCTAGGGTTACTCTCTCAAGCTTTTACCTAGCTTAACATGTATGTCTTCATGGTGATCAAGCATAAAAACAACCATAACAAAGAATGTAAGACAAAACAACAATTAACAACTCAAACCAAAACAAATTCATGCATTACAATCATATCACGTGGCCTCAACCCTAGAGGGAGGGTTTTAACCACTCATGTTCATACAATAACTTAAAAACATCGTTAAAGTAGAGTAATTACAAGATTAGGTAAAAGAGAATGCAAAAATTAGTGAACCCTAGGTGAGTTCTTAACTTCTCCCTTCGCTCCTCTATAGTTTCCAGAAAATATTTCGTGACCAATGATTTTAGAAGCTAAGGGCTTAATTTATAGTAAATAGGAAATTTGCAATTTTTGGCCTGTCATGGAATGGCTATGTGGCACGCAGGTGAACGCACCAATTTGCCTCTGTGCCATGTAGGTAACGCAGAAGCCCACTGGAAATTGCATCCTCGGCAGGTCTTGCGCGACGTGCTTGCGCGACACATGACGTGGCATGGAGCTCCTCTCGCGCGATGGCCAGCATGACACGGCCTGCGGCACGTAGCAGTGCCTAGCGTGGCGCAGACGCTGGCGTGCAGGCACCTTGGAGGGAAGCATTTCATGTACATGGCCTTGGCGTGGCACGGCGCTGGGTGCGGCACACACACAGCGTGGCACGCTGCCTGGCGGGGCCAGCCTTGTCATGGCATGTTCTCTTGCAATCTTTTGCAATTCACTTCCAACTCCATTCCTTCACTTCACCTATCATTATTTAGTCCCTCATATGCATTTTACACCTACAAAACAACGTATAATCATGTTGGTTAGTGCATGACCAAATTTACACAAAATCACATAAGAATGTAAGTGTATAATTAGACAACCCGACTAAATTAAGCTATAAAATAGCACTTGGGCACGTAATTATGCCCAAGATCACTACCCCACACTTAAATCCTTGTTCGTCCTCGAACAACTCTTTTACATCTCATGCACCTAAAGACTCAAACATAGTTAATTGAAGCAAGACAATTTAAGCTACAGCTACAACGATTGTTTTTAGATAGCAAGTTAAAAATATAGCATGCACGGTGTAACCATCAAAAGCAAATATGACTATGTTAACAATTCCTAACCTCAATAATCGACTCTCAATCTCAACAACTCATGAAAACCAACTGATCAAGAAATCTGACATGAATTTTATCCTTCATTAAACATGTGCCCTCACAATAAGAGAGTTATCCATTTTTACTCAAAAAATTTCAAATTATATCATGTATGGGTATATGAATAAGAATTAAGCTCACTCTCACAAAGAATTCACATTCCATGTGTATTGACCCATAAGGTTTCCCATAGTGTTTTACTCCACTAATTTAAGAATGTTTGAACGTAAGATCAAGAAGGACTTATCAGGTCGTAATGTAAGCTAAGGGATGGGTAGGTAGTATTTTGGCCAGTAATAGTGGCTATCTTCCCCAAGTGCATTTAAGACATCACACTTTCCTTAGGAATTTCCATCTTCTTACTTCACTTTTTCTCTTTTTTCTCCCATTTTCCGCTTTTGTTTCCCCATTTCATTAAGCACACTCAAACTGCTCGTAAGGAGTACTTAAGCAATTATTTTCTTTAATCTTCTATTTCGCTCTTTTCTTCTTTTACTCCTTACTAACTCTTGTTCATTTTTTTTTAAAAAAAGTGCACCTCTAGTATTTTCTTTAACTCCCACAACCACTATTTTTCTTCTCATTCCAACATCTCCCTCCTTAACTTCTTTGAAATTTCACATAAGCGCTTAGGAATTTTGGATCAAATTCAAGGCTAATGAAAGAAAAAAATTAAGCTTATGTTGTAGCTATCAAAGAATAGGTTTAAGGCTCAATGGGGCTAACTAGGATCAGACATTCAAGGTAGGTAAAGAGACGGATAAAAATTAGGCTCATTCAAAGAAATGCCTAAATCATCTCCTACAATCGACATCCCTCATTTCGTTTTGCATACACACCAGGCAAGTTCTATACACTACACAATAGCATGAAATATTCAAAAAATCTTACACTCACAGCACATGCTTAATTCAAGACAAATTCAGTAGACTCTTAACTCAGCTAATCACAAGAGTTCAAAATTAAGATTTAAGCATACAGAGTCACATTCAAGAGCCTAGGTGTCTCAAACAGAGTTATATAACTTCTTATATGCTTCAACACTAACCACACTTGCATCTCACAATCATGTATAGCACATAACAAGAACATCAAACCATCAATTAGCTACAGGTTCAAAAACCAAAACCTATTGACTAATTTTCCCTCAAGATGGTCGTCATCCATCCATCATCGGGAATAGTCCCTAACTATGACTAAAATTAACTATGTACAGACAAAGAAAATTTTTATTCTTTGGTTCAAAGTGCCCCCCATTGGAAAAGAACCGACAAGAAAAACCAACGGGTGGGGAATCATGCTCAAATCAAAAATTCTCCCTAAACCAATACCTATCAAGCACTAAATTCACCCGAAATCATTAAGCACAAAATTTTTGAAATTTCCCCCTCACCCCATACTTGAATCATGCTATGTCCCCAAAGCATCTAATTAAAATTCAAAAAGGGTGAGAAATACTCCCTGGGGCCTCTAGGCCTAGCTAACAGCACGTTTTTCTTCATTTTTGAACAAGTGGGAACTCGACCCCACACTTTCCCTCTTTCATGCTTCTTAGCTTCCTTCTCCAAGGGTACTCAGACTTCCCCTTCATCTGTGCTTAATTCTCCACCAAAAAAACAACAAGATGAAAATAAACAAAATCAGCACAAATGAAAGAAATTAAAATTGTACCTGTGGTACCCTTGGGTTGCCTCCCAAGCGGCGCCTAATTTTACGTCGCAGCATGACGTGGACTATCCTTTTCAGGACATCCTCATACTCATGTTCCCTTTTTAGAACCATCTTCTTCTATTTTTGTTTTTCGAAGGAACAACCGCCACTCTGTCCCTCTCTTCCTCCAACTCCTTCTCTAACGAAAGCCCTCCATCAGAACGGGGCTGAAAGGTAATCATCTCCTATGGCCGTGGACCTATAGAATCTACCACCCCACCCTTAGCCTCTGATAACACATTGGCCTTACAAAGGTCTCTGTAATGTGTGGGTGGGTTAATCTCTTGGTAGACCCGGAAGAGTTCTTCTTCATCATCGACCCTCATTTTCAGGTCCCTGCTCTTACATTAATAATCGCTCCTCCAGTTACTGAGAATGGTCGTCCCAAGATCAGGGGTACCTTGTCATTAACTTTAAAATCTAATGAAATCAGCGGGTATAATGAACTTACCCACTTTGATGAGAAGGTCCTCGATTATTCCATCTGGTGCCACTCCAGACTTGTCTGCCAGCTGCAGCATCAATCGTGTTGGTCTCAGTTGACCCAACCCCAAGGTGTTAAACAAAGATAGGGGCATTAGATTAAATGTTGTCCCTAAATCACACAGAGCTCTTATCACCTCATCTTTACCAATTCGTATGGGGAGGGTAAAACTCCCTGGTTCTTTGAGCTTTTTAGGTATCTTGCTCATTACCTTGTGGCTGCACTCCTCAGTCAGTGCTACTGTCTGAACATCCACCAATATGACTTTGTTGGCCACCACATCTTTCAAGTACATAACATACTTGGGCATTCCCTGCAAAACATCAAGCAAAGGCAAATTTATGTTAAGTTCTTTGAAAATATCAAAGAACTTTCTAAAGCATTCCTTCTCCTTGCTCTTTTTGAGTCTTTGCAAAAATGGTGGTGGTGGTCTCTGTGCTGGCTGCAATGATAATTGTGCATTTTGTTGCACAACACTCTGATTCTCTCCCTTGTCAGTGGATGGTCCCTTTCTAACCAACTCCAGTTGAACCTCATTTCTCCTCTCTTTCGGTGGTACATCAGCTAATTACCTGCCACTCCTCAGACTGATGGCGTTGACCTAGTGGGGGTTTGTGTCTATGTCACTAGGTAATCCTCCCTACGGTCTAGTATGGTGAGCAGCTGCTATTTGACCCATCTGCTTCTCTAGATTGCGAGTGGCCAACTGCTGATTTTTCAAATCTGATGTCATCCTCGCCTGATTCTCTGCTAATTGGGTCTGTGTCTCTATAATCTTCTTCAATGTCTCCTCAATGTTGCTGCTCAACTGGCCACCATTCTGCCTGTTCTGCTGTTGATACAACTACTGTTGAGATTGTTGGTAGCTTTGACTTTGATTTCTACCCCATAAAAAATTTGGGTGGCTCTGCCAATTCTTGTTGTAATTGTTCCCAAAATTTTGATTGTTTCTCTCAACATTCCCAACAAAATTGACTGATTCAGGATTGGCCCCACGGGATTCTGGATTGTGCCCATTATTTCTGCAGATTTCACACCAACTAGGAGCTTGCTGAACTGCATTTACTTTCCCTACTGTTGATTCATACCCAGTTCAAAAAACTGAGTCATCATCTGATACTGAAATAATGCTAGCTGTGCAGCCAAGGCATTTACACCATCCACCTCTATCAGCCCTGTTGTTCTCTTTCCTGCCCCTCTCGATGACTTGTTGTGCCACTCTGATTTCCCTAAGCAATCCTGTTCAACAAAGTGTATAGCTCATCAGAAGTATTCTCTAATGTTTGCCCACCCGATGCAGAGTCTAGTAAATTTTTTGTGTGTGGGTCTAGACTTCCACAAAGGTATAGGCTAGCACTTCATAGGACTACTGATGATGGGGGCACTCTCTCAATAATGACTTGAATCTCTCCCAAGCCAAATAAAAGTTCTCCTCTGGCCTCTACTTGAAGCTTAATATTTCACTCCTGAGTTTGGCAGTCTTGCATGAAGGGAAGAATTTGATGAGGAACTTCTTTGCCAAATCATCCCAAGAAGTTATGGAATTCGGTGGCTCAGATTTCAACCACCTCATTGCCTCTCCCAACAATGAGAATGGGAAGAGGGTAAGTCAGACATAATCTGTGGACACTCAAGTGGGGACGAACGTGTCACTAATCTCAAGGAAGTTCTGTAAGTGTTATTGTGGGTCCTCATGAGTCATCCCAGAGAACTGGCCACTAGAATGTAACAGCTGCACCATATTCTGTTTCAATTCAAAGTTCCCTCCAGGTTCCGATTTGCTGATACTAGAGGTCACATTTGTCGCTAGTGGGATCGCCACTTCGCGAAGCCATGGTTTTAGGTAACAACTTCGCTTGCCCTACTGGTGAGTGTTGTTGTAACCTCTCCTGAAGTCTCTTTAGCTTTCACTCTAGAGCTTCCCTCCTGCGTAAATGAAGTTGACGTTTAGGTTCAAGCAACGATTCCACTAGCTCTCTATTCCTTACCAGCTCTGTAAGGATGACCTGTCACCTACAATGTATCAGACTTAGACCAAGTTTCTCAACACTTAAGGAATTTAAAAATGACACAAAAACAGAAATATTTACTAAACTCGCCAGGTCCCTGGCAACGGTGCCAAAACCTTGTTGCGCCCAACGTACACGCAAGCGTACGCGAACGTACAAGTAATATAGTGGCCCTTTTTAAGAGCCGAATATCGAACCCACAGGGACTGGACCAATTCAGCGAATTATCAAGTTCAATTGTAATATTAACCTTCACAAGTGTTGATTATAGAAGTTTTTGCTAAATTATAATTAAGTTTTGGGGTGGTCACAAAGTAATCTGGAAACAATATAACAAGCAACTAGAGCTAAGGACGGATAATCATGCAATGCTACACTTTGTAATGGTTCACGTCTGAAATTATCAATTGTTCTCTAACATAGTTGGAAAATGCGATGTTCATGGTCTCTCGAGCCTCTAAACACAACAAACTAGCTTCACAACTACATCGTTGAGCGGGGATGTGACATCCTAGTTCGTGGGTAATTCAACTACGTGGATGTGGTTTACGGGGTTTATGCTCTTGATTAGGGACTTTCGTACCTCTAATCATTTAACCTAACTTAGCTTCACAACTACTTCTACGAGTGATGGAGTGACAATTCCAAGCCGGTGTCTTGCTATCATCCCGTTTTATCAACCAAGAAAGGCGAATTAGGTATAATTTCTATCCTAATCGTGAATCCTATCGTAAGATAAGAACTTGCTCCCTACATTCTCTTGTTCTAGCCTAGGGTTACTCTCTCAAGCTTTTACCTAGCTTAACATGTATGTTTTCATGGTGATCAAGTATAAAAACGACCATAATAAAGAATGTAAGACAGAAAAACAATTAACAACTCAAACCAAAACAAATTCATGCATGACAATCATATCACGTGGCCTCAACCCTAGGGGAAGGGTTTTAGCCACTCATTTTCGTACAATAACTTTAAAACATTGTTAAAGTAGAGTACTTACAAGAATAGGTAATAGAGAATGTAAAATTAGTGAACCCTAGGTGAGTTCTTCACTTCTCCCTTTGCTCCTCTACGGTTTCCAAAAAATATTTCGTGACCAATGATTTTAGAAGCTAAGGGCTTAATTTACAGTAAATAGGAAATTTGCAATTTTTGGCCTATCATGGAATAGCTCTGTGGCACGCAGGTGAACGCGCCAATTTGCCTCCGTGCCATGGAGGTAACGCAGAAGCCTACTTGAAATTGCATCCTCGGAAGGTCTTGTGTGACATGCCTTCGCGACACACGACATGGCACGGAGCTCCTCTCGCGCGATGCCCAGCGTGACACTGCCTGCGGCGCGCAGCAGTGCCTGGCATGGCATGGATGCTGGCACGCAGGTGCCTTAAAGGGTAGCATTTTGCGTGCATGCCCTTGGCGTGGCACGGTGCTGGGCCCGGCAGACGGACAGCGTGGCACGCTGCCTGGCGTGGCCAGCCTTGCCATGGCATGTTCTCTTGCCATCTTTTGCAATTCACTTCCAACTCCATTCCTTCACTTCACTCCTCATTATTTAGTCCCTCATATGCATTTTACACCTACAAAACAAGGACTAACCATGTTGGTTTGTGCATACCCAAGTTTACACAAAATCACATAAGAATGTAAGTGTATAATTAGACAACCCGACTAAATTAAGCTATAAAATAGAACTTGGGCACGTAATTATGCCCAAGATCATCCCACTTCTAGGTGGGGATATTGATGTCTTGTAGCACACCCCCTGGTATTTAATGCTCCACTTTCACTTATTGATAGTTCGGACACTTAGCCACAAATTCCACTATGTCCTTCTTCATGCCATTCCACCGATAGACCTCTCGTAAGTAACGGTACATCTTGGTGGCCCCAGGGTGTATAAAATATCAGGAGCCATGAGCCTCATACAACATTCGCTCCCTCAAGTCATCGACATCCGAAACACATAAATGACCCTGATATCAAAGTACATCATCTCCCCCTTGAGAGAAGACCTCTACCTTCTGATTCTGAACCGCTTCCTTCAACTTTACCAAGATAGGATCTTCATCTTGCCTAGCATTGATCTCAATCACCAAAGAATATTATGAGCCATTCTGAACAACGACACCACCATTCCTCGAATGAATAAAGTGAACCCCTAATAGAGCAAGCCTATGGACATCCTTCACTAACTCTTTCCTTCCATTTTCCACATAACAAACACTCTCCATGGATAGCCTGCTCAAATTATCTGCCACTACATTAGCCTTGCCCGGATGATAAAGGAAATTCATGTCATAGTCCTTGAGAAGCTCTAACCAGCTTCTTTGTCCCAAATTCAAGTCCTTCTGAGTATACACATACTGAAAACTCTTGTGGTCTTTAAGCACATCCATATATACCTTATATAAATGGTGTCTCCAAATCTTCAATGCAAACACTATCGCTGCCAACTCTAGATCATGGGTCAGGTAATTCCTCACATAAGTCTTAAGTTGTCTAGAGGTATACACAATGACCTTGCTATGCTGCATTAACACACAACCAACACCAACCCTAGAGGCATCAAAATACACCACAAATCCATACGTACCCTCAGGTAGGGTCAATATTGGGGCTAAAGTGAGTCGAGTCATTAGCTCTTGAAAACTCTTCTCATAGGCATCCGACCACTGAAATTTGACTTTCTTCTAGGTCAACTTAGTCAACGCTGCTGATAACTCTAAAAAGCACACTCTTGAAAAAGTATAAAGCGGATATTGTCAATAAAGAACCCAACAAAGGTTGGGGTCGATCCCACAGGAAATATGGAAGGATATAGAAGAACGCTAGTATTTAATATTTTAAGTCAGTGATCTCCAAAAAAGGGGATCTATATGTTACACCCCGTAAGTTTCTAGCATTTAATTGGCCTATTCGCATGTTTGTTGAGAGTTATAGAATATCATACGTACGAGGAAAGGGCCCAGGGAAAGGCCGAACGAGTGCCAAGTTGGGATTTTGCGAGAGGGGGCAGAACCAAGCTGCCCAGAGGGGCAAAGTGGCACGGAGCAGAATCAGCGTGTTAGCCAACGTGGCACGGAGCAAAATCAGCACGTTGGACAACGTGCCATGTTGCCTTGTCTGCTTCCTCAAGTATATAAGGGTCTCAAACATAGAAGTTAAGTTATAATTTATAAACCACGACCAGTAGATGATAGGGACAAAGGAAAACATATAATTTTTATCCAATTACGCTGCTAAACATCGTCCAAATCCAAATTAACTTCGGGTATCGAAGTATAGGACTGCAGGGAGCATTTCTACGGAGTTAGTTTCATGAAATTTGCCCGAAAAATCATCGTCCCGCCGAGCCAAAGTTGTTGGAATTGCTCCAAACTAGTGTCAATATGATCCCAGGCTTAAAGTAAGCATTTCTCCCTTCTAGATTCTCAAGAAATAACGAGGTTTCGACCGTGTTCCGTAAAATTGGAATATACTCAATATTTATATATAAAGTTTTCCTTTTTGCTGAATTTAGTGTTAAAACTAGTCCTAAATTTTCAGTAACACGATTTTAGTTGAGAAGGGTAGTTGAACACGAGCCGAAACTCGCCAGTTAATCAGTAAATAGCGATCGAGGTATGTTAAGGCATTTTCTTTTAGCAAGTTAGTTTCTTCAGCATAGTAATCCAGTATGAATCCCAGTAAAGTATGTCATGAGTATGTTACCATGTGTAGTTGTCGTTGTTAGTTGAGACTCATAAATTGTATTGTTCTGGGTAGGATTATACTTGTATAGCTTCCGTGACCGCCCCAGGGTTATTAGCTGTGTCGCTGCCCGCCAGCGGCGAGGATATGTTGCTCTATGGAGCAGCAAGGGATGAAGATGGGCATCCAAATCCTAATATTTGCCTTGTTGGCCTTATACACACCCCCGCCGAGTGCTTATGCCCGGGTAGATATCAGGAGTCCTCCATACTCAGGCACGGCGATAGTCAGGGGCCGAGCGAACCCAACTGCAGACCCAGGGGATTGGCAGGATGCTTGTAGCTATTAGTTGACTCAATATGACCTAGATAGGGGTATATATATTGAGATGTACTCACTAGGGATAATGGGGGCCCAGGTGGGTTGTTTTGTGCTGATTGTACCTTCTGGCTTATGGGGGCCAGGTAAGGTTTATGTTGTTTGAGTTACTGACAGTTAGACAATAGGATGCCTTGTTTGTCAGGTATGACCCCCTACCCTCCTTATCACAATTATGTTTAGTCCTGATTTCACTACTTCAGTCATTTTCAGTCCATTTCTTTTAATTCAGTTATTGTCAGTTCTATTTCCTTACTTTTAGTTATTTAAACTTCCTACTCTACATACTCAGTACCTGTGGTACTGACGCCTCTTTTGGGGCGCTGCATTACTTGCCTGCAGGTGCAGATAGATGAGGAGCAGGTCCCTCATAGTCCCAGTCAGTCGTATAGAGCCATCAGCTCCTTTCTTCCAGAGCTCGTGTGATAGAGGTTTATTTCTTTTATTTGTACAGTATGGGTAGGTCGGGGACCTGTCCCAACCATCTTATTACGCCTAGGGGATTGCATGTCGCATTACTTCCCTGTGGTTAGTTGATATCGGCCGTGTGGGGCCCCTGTCGTGTGGGGCCCTATTTAGCTGTTGACTGGTGGCCTTGTCGGTCATATCTCAGTTTAGCATTGGCTTTTACTTTTCAGTTATAACTACATATCATGGTGGTCGTGTCGGCCCGCATAGGACTCCCTATGTTTGTTTGTTTCTGGTTAGCTGTTTATTTTCACTGGTGGCTATAGGCCTTTTCGGTCGGTGGTTGTATTTACAGCCGCTATATAGCCCGTTGTTTTCTTGATTCTAGAGTTAGAACAAGCCATGAACCAAAGGTTCTTAGGCTCAGTCATCTCGGCAGTTCAGGTCCTAGTAGGGCACCAGGTTCTAGTCATGCCTCCCAAGGTGGGGCATGACAAACTTGGTATCAGAGCAGGTCGTATCCCAGTGAGTCTGCAAGCCGTGCTAAGTAGAGTCTTATCTATGGATGTGTTGTGCACCACATACTATAGGCAGGAGGCTGCAAGGCATGATAGGACGGTTACTCTTTCTTCCTATTTAGTCGTGCTATAGAGCGGTACAGTATAGGGTTGAGTCCCTAAGCTCATTATACTCTTTTGCTTGCAAAGAAATGTCGGACCAGCAACACCCTACTACATGCAGGAGGCTAGATGTAATAGCGGGAGAGGGCACCAGCAGGGTGCTTCAGTCTCGGTCAGAATCGGCCCGACTGAAGACGATAGGAGGTATCATCTCTATCTCCCTAGCAGTCTCCACCACGTCAGGAGCCGCTTGGGACGGTCGGTGTGACAGCACCACTTCTGGCAGTTTCTATACCCGTACCATCTGACCAGGAGGTCAGGAGCACGGTGGTTATACTAGCACAGATGGTGGCTTCTCAACTCCAGCCAGTGCCACCTACAGTTGTAGAATCATTTGGAGGGCCTGGTAGTTTGAGGGTCCGAGAGTTCCTAGCATTAAGGCCCCCCATTTCACATGGACAGATCGGGCCGAGGACCCTCAGGACTTTTTAGACCAGATGCAGAGGATTTTCAGGATGATGCATGCTACACCCACAGAGTCAGTTGAGTTGGCAGTATTCCGGCTAGGGGACATCGTCGTGCTTTGGTATGAGAGTTGGGAGAAGTCCCGAGGGTGAAATGTTTCCCCTCCAACCTGGTCTAGCTTTTCAGAGGCTTTCTTGGATCATTACCTACCGCGGGAGATTCGACAAGCCCAGGTTCATCAGTTCCTACACCTGGAGCAGGGGGTGATGAGTGTTCCGGTATATGCCATGCGGTTTGATTCCTTGGCTTGATATGCGCCAGCTTTTGTGGACACAATGCCAGCTAGCATACACCGCTTTATTATGGGCTGAACCCAGAATATGTTGAGACCTGCATCACAGCTACACTACAGGAGGATATGGATATCACCCGTGTGCAGGCTTTTGCTCAGAATATTGAGGATATCAGACTGTGGCAATGGGAGATTAGGAGGACAAGTCAAGAGCAATGCCGCAGGGATAGATCGGATGAATTACAGGAGGAGTCCCAGGGAGGACCTAGGCCACGGTTATCGGATAGGCCGCCTAGACCCCCGCCTCCACCACAACAGCAGAGGAGCAGGTCTAGTCGCCGAGGGCATCCAGAGCCCGGTGGAGATTCGCAAGAACTAGGTTCACAACAGTAGAGGAGGGTGGAGTAGAGTGGGTTTACAATACCACTTTGCCCTATTTGCAGTCGACGCTACTCTGGAGCATGCAGGTATGGCTCCACAGCATGTTACATTTATGGACAGGAGGGTCATCAGTTGAGGAATTGTCCAGCTAGGGGTCAGGGTGACCGGGATCGACAGGATAGGTCATCAGCAGGATCATGAGCTCCAGCATCCCAAGCAGGGCATAGGCCCTCAGTTTTAGCTGGCAGAGGCCGAGGCAAATCAGGGGCCTCCAGTTCAGGTGCCGGCCCAGACCGTACTTATGCACTACCAAGGCAACAGGAGACAGAGTCATCACCAGATATTGTGACAGGTATGCTGAACATTTGCTCTCATCCTTCTTATGTGTTGATAGATCCTGGATCCACATTGTCCTATGTTACACCATTGATGGCTCAGAAGTTTAGTATTATGCCGGAATTGCTTTGGCGACCTTTCTCAGTGTCTACACC
Organism: Datura wrightii; assembly: GCA_035772735.1. Taxonomy (NCBI): domain Eukaryota; kingdom Viridiplantae; phylum Streptophyta; class Magnoliopsida; order Solanales; family Solanaceae; genus Datura; species Datura wrightii. Next base: position 58,802,768 of record JASDFA010000002.1, on the reverse strand, counting down.
CGTTGGTGACTCTATTATAGCCAGAAGGGTCTATCAGGGGTGTACAGTAGAGATTGTCGGTTGTCAGACTATAGCAGACTTGATAGAACTAGAAATGGTTGATTTCGATGCTATTATGGGTATGGATTGGCTAGCTCCACGCTATGCCAATGTCGAATGTTGGCCCAAGATTGTCCGATTCTACTTTCTAGGGGAGGCATTATGGGAGTGGAAAGGTAGAACAGCCACTCCAAAAGGTAGGTTTATTTCCTATCTTCGGGCGAGAAAATTGATAGCAAAAGGGTGCATTTATCATATTGTTAGAGTTCAAGATTTTCGGGTAGAGCCTCCGACCCTTCAGTCTAACCCAGTGGTTAATGAATTTCCCGATGTATTTCCAGATAAGCTTCTTGGTATTCCCCCAAAAAGGGAAATTGATTTTGCAATTGATCTATTACCAGGCACTCTGCCTATATCTATTCCTCCATATCGGATGGCTCCTGCTGAACTCAAAGAACTAAAGGAACAATTGAAGGATTTGCTAGACAAGGGCTTTATCAGTCCAAGTACCTCACCATGGGGTGCGCCAGTTCTGTTCGTGAGGAAGAAGGACAGCTCCCTCCGTATGTGTATAGATTATCGGCAGTTGAATAAAGTCACTATAAAAAATAAGTACCCACTTTCCAGAATAGATGATTTGTTTGATCAGCTACAGGGAGCGAAGTATTTTTCAAAGATTGACGTAAGATCAGGATATCATTAGGTCGGGGTTCGTGAAAGAGATATTCCAAAGACTGCCTTCAGGACCAGATATGGCCACTTTGAATTTCTAGTCATGTCCTTCGGACTGACAAATGCCCCGGCAGTGTTTATGGACCTGATGAACAATGTTTTCAGGCCATACCTGGACTTGTTTGCGATAGTATTTATCGATGATATTCTGGTGTATTCCCACTCAAAGGTAGATCACCAGGATCATCTATGGATAGTGCTCCAGATTCTCAGAGATCGCCAACTATATGCAAAATTTTCCAAATGTGAATTTTGGCTTAATTCAGTAGCCTTATTGGGCCATATTGTGTCAGATGCTGGTATACAGGTAGATACGCAAAAGATAGAGGTAGTGAAAACATGGCCTAGACCTACCACTCCGATCTAAGTAAATAGTTTCCTGGGGTTAGCTGGGTATTACAGAAGGTTCGTGGAAGGATTTTCCACTTTAGCAGCACCTTTAACCAAACTAACGCAGAAGGCAGCAAAATTCCATTGGGCTGAGGCATGTGAGCAGAGCTTTCAGGAATTGAAAGAAATATTAACATCGACACCGGTGCTAGCATTTCCAGAAGGAACAGAGGGTTATGCAGTCTATTATGACGCTTCGGGCGTTAGGTTAGGATGTGTTTTGATGCAACATGGTAAGGTGATTACCTATGCTTCCAGGCAGTTGAGGAAGCATGAGAAGAACTACCTCACCCATGACCTGGAGTTAGCCATTGTAATTCATGCCTTGAAAATATGGAGACATTACCTGTATGGCGTCCACGTAGATATTTTCACTGATCACAAAAGCCTGCAGTATATTTTCACCCAGAAAGAGTTGAATCTGTGGCAGCGTCGCTGGTTGGAGTTGTTAAAGGATTATGATGTGAATATTTTATATCATCCAGGAAGGGCCAATGTTGTAGCAGATACCCTTAGCTGCAAATCCATCGGAAACCTGGCATATTTACAGCCCGAGCGGAAGGAATTGGCCCGAGAATTGCATCAGCTAGCCAGTTTAGCAGTTCGTATAGTAGAATCAGGAGACAATGGAGCGGTAATCCAGAATACCACAGTGTCATCATTGGTTGTGGAAGTGAAAGAACAGCAGTATGAAGATCCTAGCCTGGTTCAGCTCAGAAATAGGGTCCAGCGAGGGGAAGTGACAAATTTCCAAGTAACCGAGGACGGAGTTTTGAGATATAGGGATCGCCTCTGTGTTCCAGACGTGGCAAGGCTTTGCCAGCAAATTATGGGCGAGGTACACCATGCCCGTTACTCTCTCCATCCAGGTTCGACAAAAATGTACCATGACGTAAAAGAGATTTACTTGTGGCCGGGAAAGAGAAAGGGGATAGCAGAATTCGTAGCTCAATGTCCCAATTGCCAACACGTGAAAGCTGAACATCAGAAACCAGGTGGACTGATACAGGATATAGCCGTTCCTTTATGGAAATGGGAGGCAGTTAATATGGATTTCGTAGTAGGGTTACCTCGTATGAGGCGTAAATATGATTCTATCTGGGTAATTGCTTACGGGTTGATAAAATCAGCTCACTTTTTGCCAGTAAGGGCTACCTTTTCAGCCGAAGACTATGTAGAGCTGTATATTATAGAAATAGTCTGGTTGCATGGTGTTCCACTGTCAATTATCTCTGATAGAGGGGCGCAGTTTACAGCTAAGTTTTGGAAATCTTTTCAGAGGGGCTTGGGGACGCAGGTTAACCTGAGCACAGCCTTCCATCCTCAAGCAGACGGGCAGGCAGAACATACAATCCAGACGCTCGAGGATATGTAACGAGCGTGTGTGCTAGATTTTTGAGGTAACTGGGACGAACATCTACCGCTTATTGAATTTGCCTATAATTACAGTTATCATTCAGCAATTCAGATGGCGCCTTATGAAGTATTATATGGGCGGAAGTGTAGGTTTCCAGCTGGTTGGTTTGAGGTAGGAGAATCGGCATTGATTGGACCAGATATTATTCATCAGTCAGAAGAGAAAGTAAAGCTTATCAGGGAACTTCTGCTAACTACTCAGATCTGCCAGAAATCTTATGCTGATGTGCGGCAGAGAAACCTAGAATTTAATGTGGCTGACTTGGTATTCCTGAAGGTTTCACCAATAAAGGGTGTGATGAGATTTGGTAAGAAAGGCAAGCTCATCCCTAGGTTTATTAGGAGATCCCTCCCAGATTGTCCCAGTCAAAGACGTCCAAATCACCGAGGAGTTAGCCTATGAAGAAGTTCAAGTAGCCATACTAGATCGGCAGATCCGCAGGCTAAGAACTAAAGATGTTGCTTCCGTTAAAGTGTTATCGCAAAATAAGAACCAAGAGGAGATGACTTGGGAGGCAGAAGGCGACATGAAAACCAGATATGCTCAGTTGTTTCAGACTTAGTCAGATTGTGCAGCCATAGGTATGTTGTTATTGTTGTTTCATAAGTTGCATTATATACATGTACATGTGGAGTAGTTGACTTCAGTATATTGTGAAATGAATGCCATAATCATGTGTGGAGTACCTGTATTGGACTTTTTTGCGTTTCAGGGATTTTGGATAGTCCATATTACAGGGGAGACTCTGCCGAAATTTCTCCAGAATAAGTAATTGCAAGGTTAAGATTCTTGCAAGTAGAAGTTAACATTCGAGGACGAATGTTCTTAAGGGGGGAAGGATGTTACACCCCGTAAGTTTCTAGCGTTTAGTCGACCTATTTGCATGTTGATTGAGAGTTTTAGAATGCCATACGTACGAGGAAAGGGCCTGAGAAAAGGCCCAACGAGTGCCAAGTTGGGATTTCGCAAGAGGGGGCCGAACCAAGCTGCCCAGAGGGGCAAAGTGGCACGGAGCAGAATCAGCGCGTTGGGCAATGTGTCATATTGCATTGTCTGCTGCCTCAAGTATATAAGGGTCTCACACTTAGAAGTTAATTTATAATTTATAAATCACGACCAACAGAGGATAGGGATGAAGGAAAACATATTTTTCATCCAATTACGCTGCAAAACGTCATTCAAATCCAAATTAACTTCGGGTATCAAAGTATAGGGCTGCAGGGAGCATTTCTATGGAGTTAGTTTTTTTAAAATTCACCCGACGAGTCGTCGTCCCGCCGAGCCAAACTTGTTGGAATCGCTCCAAAATAGTGAAAATATGATCCAAAGCTTAAAGTAAGCATTTCTCCCTTCTAGGTTCTCAAGAAATAACGAGGTTTCAACCGTCTTCCATAAAATTGGAATATAGTCAATATTTATATATAAAGTTTTCCTTTTTCACAAATTTAGTGTTAAAACTAGTCCTAAATTTTCAGTAACACAATTTTAGTTGAGAAGGGCAGTTGAACATAAGCCGAAACTCGCCAGTTAATCGATAAACAATGATCAAGGTATGTTAAGGAATTTTCTTTCGGTAAGTTAGTTTCTTCAGCATAGTAATCTAGTATGAATCCCAGTAAAGTATATCCGGAGTATGTTACCATGTTTAGTTGTCGTTGTTAGTTGAGACTCATAAATTGTATTGTTTTGGGTTGGATTATCCTTGTATAGCTTCCATGACAGCCCCAGGGTTAATAGTTGTGTCGCCGCCCGCCAGGGGCGAGGATACGTCTCTTTACGGAATGGCATATTGTCTGTAAGGGACGAAGATGGGGATCCAGATCCTCATATTTGCTGTGGTTGGCTTTATACACAGCCCCACCGAGCGTTTACGCCCCGGGTGTAGATATTAGGAGTCCTCCGGACTCAGGCACAACTGCAGACCTAGGGGATTGGCAGGACTCTTGTAGCTATTAGTTGACTCAATATGACCTGGATAGGGGTATATAGATTGAGGTATACTCACTAGGGCTAATAGGGGCCCAGGTGGGTTGTTCTGTGCTGATTGTACCTTCCGGCTTATGGGGGCCAGGTAAGGTTTATGTTGCTTGAGTTATTGACAATTAGATAGTAGGACGCCTCGTTTGTCGGTATGACCCCTTACCCTCCTTATCAAGTTATGTTCAGTCCTGATTTCACTATTTCAGTCATTTTCAATCCGTTTATTTTACTTCAGTTATTGTCAGTTCTATTTCCTTACTTTCAGTTATTTAAAGTTCCTACTTTACATACTCAGTACCTCTGGTACTGACGCCCTCTTTTGGGGCGCTGCATTACTTTCCTGTAGGTGCAGATAGACAAGGAGCAGGTCCCTCGTAGTCCTAGTCAGTCGTACAGATCCATCATCTCCTTTCTTCCGGAGCTTGTGTGATAGAGGTTTATTTCTTTTGTTTGTATAGTATGGGTAGGTCGGGGCCCTATCCCGACCATCTTATTACTCCTAGAGGCTTGCAGATTGCATTACTTCCCTGTGGTTAGTTGATATCGGCCATGTGGGGCCCATATGTGTTTTAGATTATGTGTGTTGGCCGTGTGGGGCCCTATTTAGCTGTTGACTGGTGGCCTTGTCAGTCATAGCTCAGTTTAGCATCGTCTTTTACTTTTCGGTTATAACTAGATATCATGGTGTCCTTGTCGTCCCGCATAGGACTCCCTAAGTTTGTTTGTCTCTAGTTAGCTTTTTATTTTTACAGGATGCTATAGGCCTTGTCAGCCTGGGGTTGTATTTACAGCCGCTATATAGCCCATTGTTTTCTTGATTCTAGAGTTAGAGCCAGCCCTGCACCAGAGGTGCTTAGGCTCAGTCAGCTCAGCAGTTTAGGTCCTAGTAGGACACTAGGTGTTCGGTGTATTTCAGAACTACACGCAAGTGCACGTGGTCAAACAAGTAGTAAAATGGCTTAAGTAAGCCAAGTATCGATCCCACAGGGACTGAACCAAGGTAATAATCGAATTAAGTGTTAATGAACTCTAACTCTAAAAATGCAGACAACAGTTTAAAGAAGATTTTGAAGAGTTTGTTTCCTAATTTATACTAATCTAAAACAAAATTATAAAGTGAGTCTGAACTATAGTAAAGAGCAAGCTGAGGCTAAAACGAACATGCAGGGAAGTAATTTATCGATACAATTTGGTTAACCTTTCCTTCGATTGCTAGTCAAGAATTATTGCCTATGGAGAGAAACTTTTTTATTCTACCCAACTTAAGAATCATCAACCTTCAACGTACATTTCTTTGATAAAAGAATTTGATGTTCTAGCCATAGGAAACCGATTCCTTAATTGACTAATACGACTTTCAGATATATTTCTAGTCTGAAGGTAAATCAATTCTCAATTTTCCCAATCTAAGAAGAGATCATATCCTACCAATTCACAACTTTCGAATTTCTTTTTCTTTCAAGATAAAATTGGACTTTTTAGATATACATTAACATTGGCCAGACATTAATGCAGTAAGAACAAGAATTGATAGAACAACCATGGAAGAAAAGATGAAAAACCAAAATGATCAACAATTACATTCCACTCCAAATGTTCTTAACATCAGCAAGAAGTGAATTTATCCACTCATTTGTGGATTAAAAATCATCAAATGAGTATAAATCATACAAACAATTGAAATAAAGAAGAAAGAGTTAGAGAAGAACCCTAAGAATTTCGTCTTCTCAACTGCCTGTAACCCACGTTCTTGCTCAACTAAGTCAGAATAATTAAAAATAAACCTAAGTGTGCTATTTATACTAGTGGGAATTTTTCCCGGAATAACAAGCAACGTGTCACGGAGTGCATCGCGGAGCACTACCTCTGTGACATGGTGCAAACGTGGACCCTCACTGGAATTTCATATTCCGGGTAAATGTGGCCAACGTGCCACGGCGTGCAATGTGGGGCTTGGCCAACGTGCCACGACCCCGACGCGGACCTTCACTGAAATTTGTCCAAGTAACCCACCTGAGGCAGATTGCCTCAGCGATGGCAGCGTGACTGTCACGCCCCGCCCTGGGGGGTATGATTGGCACCTGGTGCCCTAGTAGGACCTAGACTGCTATCTGGTGAGCCAAAGCACATCTGGTGCCTGGCTGGCTCTAACTCAAATTCCTGGAAACAAAGGGCTATATAACGGCTGTAAACACAGCCTCCGGCCAACAGGCCTATAGCCACTTGTACCTAAAAAACAGTTAACCAGAAACATAGTACTGTCAAGGGAACCTATGCGGGCCGGCAAGGCCACCATGCTATCTAGTTCTCTGTAACTTAACAATGGCACGCTAAATAATTACGTGACCGGCAAGGTCACCACTACTGACTGGTTATGGCCACACACGGCCAACAGGAACAGAAATAACAAATAACTATAACAAGCTGCACGGTCTCACACGACCGGCTCGACTGACCACAGGGAAATATATACAGACTGCAAGCCTCTAGGAATAACAATAGAAATGATCGGGACAGGGCCCCGATCTACCCGTACTGTACAACAAAACAAAACGAAATACACCTCTGGAATTCAGGCTCCGGATGACAGGAGCTGAATACTCAATAGCTGACTGGAATCACGAGGGATAGCCTCCTCGTCTATGAGTACCTGCAGGCAAGTAATGCAGCGCCCCACTGGGCGTCAGTACCGCAGGTAATGAGCATGTAAAGCAACTGAAATACACAACTGAAATGGATAACAACAATAACATGACATATAAGCAGACAGTAGCTGAGTCTATCTAGCTTAGAATAACTGGGGAGAGTTTATTTATTCCATAACTAAACTGAGTGTACCTGATGTCGTGTCGTCCCACTGTCTATCAGTATCTAATAGCACATAGAGGTATACATAATAATACACACAATACCAGACCGACCCCCATAAGCCGGAAGGTGCCAACCAACACACAATCTATTTACCCCTACCCGAGTCTAAACCAACCAAAAATAAGTCACTCCACTCATCTGATAACTGTGAGCTCCTCCTACTAGTCCCCTTGGGTACGTAGCTCAGGCCTTGGCCTCTGACAATAAACTGTGTCTGAGTCCGAAGACTCCTACCTCTGGGCGCAGGTGCACGCGGGGTGTGTAATAAAAACTGCCCCTGGGTGCAAGCACGCAACAGGGTGATTTTATAAAAATCTGTATCTGAAACTGCCCCCGACCACAAGCGCACACAGAGTGTTCTGCCCTTGTAAACAGGGTGGACTGGCTCTGTGCAGAGTAAACTGAACTACCCCTGCAAGCAGGGTGGTCTGGACCGTATTATCATGGTGGTCAGCCATCATCGTCCTCTAGACGGACGGCATCGCCTAGCTGGTGGCGTTATCTGAACCTGGTATCGACACAACTATAACCCAGGGGCAGTGGGGATGCTAAAAGGGACACCCACATGCCACAACAAGTCTCAACAACCAAATAGCACATAAAAATAGCAAGCATGTATAACTGAAAAGACTATCTGGAATCTAACTTCTTATTTTGATCTGTTTCTATACTAAACTGATTCTTACTAATTATACTAATTCTGCAACCTCTTTTTAACTGTACGGCTAATCTGTAGCCATGATACTATCTGTCTGAATGGCTAATCTGTAGCCATAACTGTCTGTCTATCAGATCTTTCTTTACTGACTGTTATTACGCAAATCTGTTCCTTTTTATTCTACAACATGCTTGCTATCCACATAATAGGCTGTACTGAATCTAAACTACTAACTTTCAGACTGTGGGCACATGCTTTTCTAACTTTCAGACTGAATATGATATCACAACGCAAACTAGGTTTACTGAACTTGCACAATACTTAACATTCAACTTCCGGGAATTCTACTACAGAGTTTATTGTACTATACAAGGCTAAAGCTACTAACTTGTCAAAGGAACTAGCTTTACATACCTTAACCTCGAGTTACTCGACTGTCGGACGAGGCTCAGTTAGTACTCCAGCTATTTCTCCCAACTGCATTCATATATACGTCAATTAGTACTAAATATAACCTTATTCTGAAGAACAACATCACTTTCGATAAAATTATAGCCTAAACTTAGGCTTATCGAAAGACGGTCGAAAACTTGCTATTTTTCAGAAGTCCAGAAGGGAGAAGTATTCACTTCACTGTTAGGAGCACATAGACACTAGTTTGGAGCAATTCCACTTATCTTAGCCCGGTAGCACGATGATTCATCGGCCGTATTTTGCGAAACAAAATCCGTAGGAATGCTCCCTGCTGCTAAATGCCTCGGTACCTGAGGTTAATTTGAGTTTAGACCGCGTTTGACGGCGTAATCAGACGGAAATTATCAAGAAACCTTCATTCCTCTTCCTCTCTGATTTTCTCTCTGTTTTAGCTGGAAATTATAAGAATTGCAACTTTAAAACCGAAATGGAGGGGCTTATATAATAGACACTGTAAATCGCATTCAGAGAATGCGATTTATAAGTCGCATTTCTGGAATGCGATTTATAAGTCGCATTTTGCCTTGTGACGCGCTGACTTGGCGCTGGTCCGATCTTTCCCAGGGCCTTTTTCTAGCATGTATGGTTTTCAAATACTCTTAACCAACACGCGATTAGGCCATCTATATGCCGAGAATTTATGGGGTGTAACATTGAATGCGACTTATAAGTCGCATTTTGCCTTGCGACGCGCCGACTTGGCGCTGGTTCGATCTTTTCCCGGGCCTTTTTCTAGCATGTATGGTTTTCAAATACTCTTAACCAACACGCAATTAGGCCATCTATATGCTGGGAATTTATGGGGTGTAACATTCTCCCCCCCCTTAAGAACATTCGTCCTCGAATGTAAACTGCTATATAGAGGACTACTCAATTAGCTTAACTTGTTCTTAGGAAAATTTCGGCAGAGTTTCCCCTGTAATCTGGACTATCCCAAAAAACCTTAAATATAGAAAAGTCCAATACAGGTACTCCACACGATACTACAAGATTCATTTGATAGCTAAACATCAATTTCTCTCACTTATATATAAACAACTGTAAGGTACTGCATAGGTAATGATACTGACATACCTGTCGCCTAGCTAGGCCTGGAATAAGTGAGGATATCTAGCTTTCATATCTTCCTCTGCTTCCCACGTCATCTCTTCTTGGTTCCTGTTACGCCACAATACTTTGACAGACGCAATATCTTTAGTTCTCAATCTGCGAATCTGTCTGTCTAGGATAGCTATTGGAACCTCTTCGTAGGCCAGCTCTTCTGTAACCCGGATATCCTGGACTGGGACTGCTCTGGACGAGTCTCCTATGCATTACCTCAACATGGATACATGACCGGATGAACGGATTCTAACTCTGGAGGCAAGTTCAACTCGTCTGCCACTTGGCCTATTCTTCAACGAATCTGATAAGGCCCAACAAATCTTGGACTGAGCTTACCTTTCTTGCCGAATCTCATCACCCCTTTCATTGGGGATACTTTCAAAAATACCCAGTCATTCACATCGAATTCCAGGTTTCTGCGCCGCACGTCTTCATATGACTTCTGGCGGCTCTGTGCAGTCAGTAGGCGTTCTCTGATAAGTTTTACCTTCTCCTCTGACTGCTAAACAATGTCTGGCCCAATCAACGCTGATTTTCCTATTTCAAACTAGCCAATCGGCAATCTGTATTTTGCCCGTATAAAGCCTCGAAAGGCGCCATCTGGATAGCTGAGTGATAGCTATTATTATAAGCAAACTCGATTAGGGGCAAATACTCAACCCAGCTACCACCGAAGTCTAACACACGCGCTCGCAACATATCTTCGAGCGTCTGAATTGTGCGTTCCGCCTGTCCATCTGTCTGAGGCTGGAATGTTGTGCTCAAATTAATCTGCGTTCCCAAACCTTTCTGAAACGACTGCCAGAATCTAGCCGTAAACTGTGCTCCTATGTCTGAAATAATGGATACTGGTACTCCGTGCAACCTGACTATTTCTCGGATATACAACTCCGCATAATCTGGCCGAGAAAGTAGTTTTCACTGGCAGGAAATAAGCTGATTCGGTCAATCTGTCAACTATCACCCATATAGAGTCATGTCCATGTTTAGTACGGGGTAATCCTGCCACAAAATCCATATTTACTGCTTCCCACTTCCAGAGAGGCACAACTATGTCCTGAGTCAAACCGCGTGGTTTTTGATGTTCTGCTTTCACCTGCTGGCAGTTAGGACACCAGGCTACAAATTCAGCAATTTCTTTTTTTTTATCTAGCCACCAGTAGGTTTCTTTGATATCATGGTACATTTTTTGTCACGCCAGGGTGGAGAAAATAGTTTCTGGCGCAGTGCACCTCGTTCATGATCTGATGGCGGAGGCCTGAAACATCTGGAACACATAGACGGTCTTTACAACGTAGCACTCCATCCTCTGTTATTTGTGAATCTGGCGCTTCCCTTGCAGGATTCTGTCCTTAAGCTAGACCAGGTCAGGATCTGCATATTGTCGTTCTCTTACCTCCACAACTAAGGATGACATGGCGGTGTTCTGGATTACCGCTCTGTTGTCCTTCATTTCTATCACACGAACGGCTAAATTGACCAATTGATGTATCTCCCTGACCAACTCCCATTGCTCGGGTTGCACATATGCCACACTCCTAATAGATCTATAGCTAAGAGCGTTTGCTGCTCCATTACCTCTTCTTGACTGATATAACATTTTCATACTTAGAGAGCTCGGCATATAATTGACAGTCATACTGGCTTGTCTTGCCGAAGAGATTGACAGGTAGTTTACAGGCGTAGCTAGAGCTTATCTGGCCTTCCGGCCACATGCTAAGGCTACTTGTTGCTGGGATAACCTGAACGACCGTCTGCGCACCTTGTGCCTTTATCTGATCAGAGGATCCTAATATTGATCATGACCTCTAATGATCTGGCTGCATAACCTTAAATAACTGAATAGTCGGGTTGAATGACCCGAATGTGGTAGTAGTCTAACAATGCTTTAACTGTTCTACTTGAGTACTTATAGTTCATGCATAACTGTAGACTTGTGGGCATCTAATTGCTTTGTTATTTTGCTTGAACCACTGTAAGGCTGGGCTTAATCAAACTTACTCCCAGGCGATCAATCTCTAGATCTTCACGGGGAGTCTACTGATCTCCTGGTCTTAATAAACACTATGCTAGCAGGGTACTATCAATTTCTTACGCCTTGTGTGTATCCACTTGGATTATACTGCTATTCTGGGGAATTCTCGGTCTTATGAGCTATTCTGTAAATACTGACCTTCTGCTAGGGCTCTGTATCTGAATATCTTACGAGAACCAGCTGAAGTACTAGTCTGTCACTGACTACTGATGTGGACCCCTTTCTTGGGGTGCCCACGGGCTTGTCTGACTTGCGGGGTATTCCTTGTAATAACTGCTAGGTTGACTAAGGTCGACTCTCACCTACAAGGCTGGGAAAACGATGTATGGCCACTTAACATACTGGAACAATTCTAGTATTGCTAATCTCTGAAGTATACCAATTCAGTCTCTAATTCTGGTTCTGGCACATGCGCTAGTGTTATCGATCTTTAGAGATGCTTCCCTGCTAATACAGGCGCCAGCTGGTCGGTAGACCGCCTAACTGCGCTCTTATCATCTAATTACCTGATTCAGGTTACTAACTCTTATAAGCTTCTAAAACCTAGATCTGGAAACAACATATAAGTCTATTAACTTAATAACTAAGAGCTGAGACAGTTTCTATGGATTCATACGTAAATCACACTTAACTTGCCCCTTCTTTTCTCTTTTCTCTTTTTCTTCTCTCTCTTTTCTCTTTTTATTTTTGGCAAGGGGTCCTGCAATGCAATTTGTATATACTTCCCAGCACTAATATGCATCTGTGTGATTGTAATCCCTATTAGCAGCTGCTCACAACATATTTATTATCTGCACAGATATATATGAATAAATACATACAATACATACTGAATTTTGTAGTGATACGTAATCTCTGACACACTTTGCTAAATTTCATATTGTACATGATATACTGCTTCTATGGTCTAATAATACCTCCTGCCTTCTCTTAACATTTCATTGTATTGTCGCCCCATTCTGAAAGTAACAAACATAAGCACTTTAGTTATTATTTGCTGTTTGAAATTCTGCCACTCTTGCGATGTGGGGTCAACGTTCGAATCTTGTGGCCTTACTTGGCATATATTGAGAGCCCATGACTGTCTGCTGGGCCTTATCTCTAGGCCACACTAGATTAAATTCACTGTATCGGTAATTTCTTAACTTCCCCATAAGCGAACATACTGCAGCATTCTGGACCACAATCTTAATGTCTTCTAACTGTCAATCCGAGGCTTAGTCCGTAATACGATATTCTGTCAATTTGGGGGTGATTCTATTTTCCCCACAAAATTTAGTATTCCTGCTTTCTCCCCTCATCTCACTTGAGCTAAGCTCTGGGGTTCAAGGTGCCTGCCTTTCGTTGTTAATGAGATTACTGATCAAGCCTCGGCCTATACTTCTTCTGGCTTATAGTCAGGCCCATCTGATTCACATGACCTCTCTATCTTTCGATGTCACAACTGGATCATAACTATAATCTTACAGGTATGTCTTGCTATCTGTTAGCATATATGGCGGACTTGGCCATTTTCTGACTCGAACTTGACTATTACTAGGCATTCATCACTAGCAGGTCTTTTACCCCTACTTCGGGTAAGCTAACAGTCTTACTTTCTCTTTACGCTCACTAACACTTACTGGAATTAATCAATCTATCTTCACTTACTGCTTGTTTTGGGCAGCCTCACCTCAATTCTTATGCCCCTTTACTATACTAGAATCAAGGTTAAGAGGTAGGAATAGCCCTTTTCTTGTTGCAACAGATAGAAACATATAACTGTACCACATCTGAAAAGATGTGTTTGGGATTCCTGCATTTCCCTTTCTTTCTCATACTTATCTGATAGTCTGACCTTGTCCGTAATCTTAATCAGATCTTATATAGCTAATAAATAAATCAACTCGTATGTACATTATACTTCTGACTTCCTATTCTGTCATTATCAACGTATACTGGGAATAGTACCGATAAAGGTATCACGCTGGGAGGTCTATGGTACCTCTTCCTGCTACTGTAAGTATCTTGTAACTGGCTGATGCCCTCTTCTATTGCTATATCTTATCTTCTGCCTGTGATAGGGTAATGCTGATCTACCTCTGTTTCTGTAATCAAAGAATACAGTAAGTTTTTAGGGACTCAACCCTATATTGTACCGCTCTAAAGCACGACTGGCTGAGAAGGAAGAGTAACCATCCTATCATGCCTCGCAGCCTCCTGTCTATATTATGTGGTGCACAACACATCCATAGACAACACTCTACTTAGCACGGTTTGCAGACTCCCTGGGACACGACCTGCTCTGATACCAAGTCTATCACGCCCCGCCCTGGGGGGTATGACTGGCACCTGGTGCCCTAGTAGGACCTAGACTGCTATCTGGTGAGCCAAAGCACATCTGGTGCCTGGCTGGCTCTAACTCAAATTCCTGGAAAACAAAGGGCTATATAACGGCTGTAAACACAGCCTCCGGCCAACGGGCCTATAGCCACCTGTACCTAAAAAACAGCTAACCAGAAACATACTACTGTCAAGGGAACCTATGCGGGCCGGCAAGGCCACCATGCTGTCTAGTTCTCTATAACTTAACAATGGCACGCTAAATAATTACGTGGCTGGCAAGGTCACCACTACTGACTGGTTATGGCCACACACGGCCAACAGGAACAGAAATAACAAATAACTATAACAAGTTGCACGGCCTCACACGACCGGCTCGACCGACCACAGGGAAATATATACAGACTGCAAGCCTCTAGGAATAACAACAGAAATGATCGGGACAGGGCCCCGATCTACCCGTACTGTACAACAAAAGAAAACGAAATACACCTCTGCAATTCAGGCTCCGGATGACAGGAGCTGAATACTCAATAGCTGACTGGAATCACGAGGGATCGCCTCCTCGTCTATGAGTACCTGCAGGCAAGTAATGCAGCGCCCCACTGGGCATCAGTACCGCAGGTACTGAGCATGTAAAGCAACTGAAATACACAACTGAAATCGATAACAACAATAACATGACATATAAGCAGACAGTAGCTGAGTCTATCTAGCTTAGAATAACTGGGGAGAGTTTATTTATTCCATAACTAAACTGAGCGTACCTGATGTCGTGTCGTCCCACTGTCTATCAGTATCTAATAGCACATAGAGGTATACATAATAATACACACAATACCTGACCGACCCCCATAAGCCGGAAGGTGCCAACCAACACACAATCTATTTACCCCTACCCGAGTCTAAACCAACCAAAAATAAGTCACTCCACTCATCTGATAACTGTAAGCTCCTCCTACCGGTCCCCTTGGGTACGTAGCTCAGGCCTTGGCCTCTGACAATAAACTGTGTCTGAGTCTGAAGACTCCTACCTCTGGGCGCAGGTGCACGCGGGGTGTGTAATAAAAACTGCCCCTGGGTGCAAGCACACAACAGGGTGATTTTATAAAAATCTATATCTGAAACTGCCCCCGACCACAAGCGCACACAGAGTGTTCTGCCCCTGTAAACAGGGTGGACTGGCTCTGTGCAAAGTAAACTGAACTACCCCTGCTAGCAGGGTGGTCTGGACCGTATTATCATGGTGGTTGGCCATCATCGTCCTCTAAGCGGACGGCATCGCCCAGCTGGTGGTGGTATCTGAATCTGGTATCGACACAGCTATAACCCAGGGGCGGTGGGGATGCTAAAAGGGACACCCACATGCCACAACAAGTCTCAACAACCAAATAGCACATAAAAATAGCAAGCATATATAACTGAAAAGACTATCTGGAATCTAACTTCTTATTCTGATCTGTTTCTATACTGAACTGATTCTTACTAATTATACTGATTCTACAACCTCTGTTTAACTGTACGGCTAATTTGTAGCCATGATACTATCTGTCTGAATGGCTAATCTGTAGCCATAACTGTCTGTCTATCAGATCTTTCTTTACTGACTGTTATTACGCAAATTTGTTCCTTTTTATTCTACAACATGCTTGCTATCCACATAATAGGCTGTACTGAATCTGAACTACTAACTTTCAAACTGTGGGCACATGCTTTTCTAACTTTCAGACTGAATATGATATCACAACGCAAACTAGGTTTACTAAACTTGCACAATACTTAACATTCAACTTTTGGGAATTCTACTACGGAGTTTATTGTACTATACAAGGCTAAAGCTACTAACTTGCCGAAGGAACTAGCTTTACATACCTTAACCTCGAGTTACTCGACTGTCGGACGAGGCTCAGTCAGTACTCCAGCTATCACAACGCAAACTAGGTTTACTAAACTTGCACAATACTTAACATTCAACTTCCGGGAATTCTACTATGGAGTTTATTGTACTATACAAGGCTAAAGCTACTAACTTGCCGAAGGAACTAGCTTTACATACCTTAACCTCGAGTTACTCGACTGTCGGACGAGGCTCAGTCAGTACTCCAGCTATTTCTCCCAACTGCATTCATATATACGTCAATTAGTACTAAATATAACCTTATTCTGAAGAACAACATCACTTTCGATAAAATTATAGCCTAAACTTAGGCTTATCGAAAGACGGTCGAAAACTTGCTATTTTTCAGAAGTCCAGAAGGGAGAAGTATTCACTTCACAGTTAGGAGCACATAGACACTAGTTTGGAGCAATTCCACTTATCTTAGCCCGGTAGCACGACGATTCATCGTCCGTATTTCGCGAAACAAAATCCGTAGGAATGCTCCCTGCTGCTAAATACCTCGGTACCTGAGGTTAATTTGAGTTTAGACCGCGTTTGACGGCGTAATCAAATGGAAATTATCAAGAAACCTTCGTTCCTCTTCCTCTCTGATTTTCTCTCTGTTTTAGCTGGAAATTATAAGAATTGCAACTTTAAAACCGAAGTGGAGGGGCTTATATAATAGACACTGTAAATCGCATTCAGAGAATGCGATTTATAAGTCACATTTCTGGAATGCGATTTATAAGTCGCATTTTGCCTTGCGACGCGCCGACTTGGCGCTGGTCCGATCTTTCCCCGGGCCTTTTTCTTGCATGTATGGTTTTCAAATACTCTTAACCAACACGCGATTAGGCCATCTATATGTCGGGAATTTACGGGGTGTAACAGTGACCCGGCTCCATCGCGGAGCCCCTTTATTTGCTACTTGTCCTTGACCTTTTCCACTTCTCGCTTCCGAGTCCTTTCCCAATTTTCACCAACATGAAACTTAGCTTCCTAAAATTACATTTTTCCTGTAAAATAACACTAATCATGTTGGTTAGTATAAATTCACATTTTAACTACGAATCACATGAGAATGTACAAATAACGATAGATAAACAAGACGAAATAAAGCATTTGAGCATCACTTGGGCATATAATTCTACCCAATATCACTTACCCCACACTTAAAACCTTGTTCGTCCTTGAACAATAATCTCATATCTCATGCAATTGACACCCACGTATAGCTACTTTGGCTCGACATTTCAAGCTACGGTTATACTAATTATTTAATATAGCAAATCATCAAGAAAACATGCATAGTCTCATAAACACACTGACATTCACCACATTAAGACCTCCTAGATTCAAGAATCGACTCTCGATCTCGGCAAACTCATGCAAATCAGCTGATCAAGACATCCGACACGAAATTCAATCTCTCGTCAAGCTTGTGCCCTCACAACAAAGAGAATTACCCCTTTTTCAATCATATGATTGCCAAAGCACTACATGTCGGGATATATAAACACGATTTCGCTCTCTCTCCCAAAGAATTCACATGCATCATGTCATGACCCATAGGCTTGCCTCTAGTTTATTACTCCACTAATATAAGGAAGCAAGATGTAAGATCACGTAGGACTTAACGGGTTGTAATGTAAGCTAAGAAACTAGTAAATACTGGGCTAACCAATAATAGCAACTAGCCTCCTTAAACGCTGTTCAATACATCCCACCATCATTATGAGCATTGTTTCTTCCTTCATCCTCCCATTCTTGAATTCTTTCTTTATTTTTGTTCCCATTTCTTTAAGCACACTTGACTTACTAACAAAGATTTGTTATACATCTTTATTTTATTTATATTCGGCAAGTGCACCCTTGACATTATCTTTACTTTCACCACTTCTGCTTTTCCTTTCTTTTTCACCCTTTTCACTCCTTGACACTGTGGGGAAATTATTTTTTTTTCTTTAGCGCTTAAGAGTTTTGGATCAAATTCACGGCTAATGAAAAGAAGGGATTAAACTCAGTTTCTACCTCTTCAGTGAAAGAAAAAAATAGGCTAAAGGCTCAATGGGGCTAACTAGGATATACATTCAAGGTAGGTATGATAAGAAAAAAAACTTTCGGTTTAATAAAAGAAATGCCTACATCCTTTCCTACACTACACATCCTTCATTTCATTTTTGTACACATACCAGGCAAGTTCTAGACACTTCACAATAGCATGGAAGAATCGAAACCTCACCTCACACTCATTGCACATGCTCAACTCAAGACTTATTCATAGATTCTTCAATCAGCTAATTACAAGAATTCAATATCAAGCCTCAATCACACCGAATCGAACTCTATGGCCTAGGTATCTCAACATGTTTCACAATTGCATGCTTTCATATGAATCATCTTTGCATCTTTAATATCATGTACAACACGCAACAAGAATTCCGAACCATAAAGTAGCGACACGTTTGGGAAACAACCAAAAGAAAGAAAATAAAAGAAAGAAAAAAACTACTCCTATCAACTACATTTCCCTTAAGACGGTCGTCATCCATCCATCATAGGGAAAAATCACTATTTACGATTTCGGTTCAATGGGATAATTCTCGGTAAAAGCACCGAAAACAAAGGCCGAGAAACCCAATCATAAAAAATTCAACAAAAAAATTTTTTAAAAAAATTTTAAAAATATCGATAATTTCGATAGGTAAAAAAGAATATTTACACAACCAGCTAACAACAATTCAACACAGCACACAATAGCTTAACATTCATTACACACCAAATTACAATACAAAATATACTCACAAAATCACAGGGGCACAATTTTTTCACAGGCACACAACAAGACATGAACATAAACAACAACAAAACAACCGGCACCTAACTATTCCCACCCCACACTTAAACCAAACACTGTCCCCAATGTTCATCAAATTCAACATAGCATAGAAGTAGGTGGTGAAACTCCCTAATCAATCAAAGTATTCAACATCTGAGTCATCGCGGCGTGTCTCCTCATCTGTGGGGACATCATCATCAACAGGCTCCATAAAAGCAGGCCCCACTCGGCATAGAGCCCTGGCATTTTCACCAAAGCGGTAATCTAGCTCGAGCTGCCACAGCTCATCTTCTGTTACTGGACTCTAGCCTATTCTCAACTGCAGCATCTGCATCCCGAACATACGGGCCATATACTGATCATCCCGAGCATGTCGTTAGGCTAGTGTGAGAACTGGCCTGTGAGTGGTGTCGGGTGCCTTAGTTTTGGTGACGTCCAAGGCACGCCTATCCATCTACGGGATATAGTCTAGGGCCTCCTCCTCGACGTCAAGGCCCCTCAGAAATGTGGTCAGCAAACCACCAAACCTGTACCAGTGCCCTTGATGCAAAAGGGCTCTCTTCATGGCGGAGATGATCACCGCCCCAACATTAATCTCCAGCCCTTTCATCAGGGCATAAACCAAGCACACACGATCCCGGGTGACATCTGTCATGTGCACCCCTGGGATCAGGCAGGAACACACGATCTTAAGCCAAATCCTGGCTTCCCTGTTCATTTGAGAGTAGGGCAACGTCTGATGATAGCCCCTCTCCTTGTGCCTGCTCCATCATATTGTCGAACGGGCTCCACACAGAGTGCATCTGATATCCGCATAGGGTGGAGTTATGTTCAGCTGCCGAAGTACATAGGCGTCTGTGTCCCGCGCCCCCAATATGGCATTTAGGTGGTAAGGCTCAAAGGTGACAACCTGCCCCCTTATCTTGACGGTGTGACTGCAGAGTGTCAGGTTCCAGTTTGCGTAGAACTCTCGAATTAAATGGAGATTGCACTCCTTAGGCTCTTCGAAGATGAAATTCAGCTCAGCAGCGTCAATTCGGTGTACTATTCTGGGGAATTCCTGAGCAAGTGGCTCCATTGCAATGTGCTCCTCAGGGAAGTATTCGGTCTCCTTATGTTTGGCATACCATTTCTTCCCTTCGTCCGTCACCCATCGGGTTTCGTATTGACGGCGTTGGCCGTGTGGAACCGCTGGTGCTGCTGGGACTGTCGTTCCCAGTCTAATTCTTTTTCTCCCGGCGCCTGATGTAGATGCGCCCTTTCCTTTGTCTTGCCGGCTTGCCATCATTTCTGTCAAATCAAACAAAAAGTCCCAATGTTATTCAAGTCAAAATTTTGCTTCGATTAAGGTTGGGTTGAGTTAGGCCACCCCACACTTAATCTTTAGCCACAATGAAAACAATTCGGCAAGACAATCATTCCATTCCAATTTTTGTCAACCAACATGCCTCGTGCATTCAGATAAGTCGATGGTATAATGACTAAGTACTACTCAGACTTCGTACAACTAATCACAATTTCACCATCGATTTCATTACATCACATAGCACTTAGCCAAACTTTTTCTCAACAACAACAACCTATACAATTCACCAATTTCATTTTTCCGAAAATTCCCTTGTGTATTTAGCATATTCATCCATATTCACAACATCATTTACATCACCCAACATGCACAACCCAATCATTTTCAAATTTTCAACCAAATTTATGTTCTTCCTATTCAAATTCCAACCCTAGCTACCAATTTCGCACAAATTCAATCAAACATGTATTTATCGAGTTCATACAATCATAACGATACTACAAACATCAATCAACAATAAATTAAATGAATTCATGCTCAATTTACACTTAGGGCAAGCTTTAGTTACCTCACATGCTAACAAATTGAAAATTTCGGCAACAATTCAGGTTAAGATCAAGCACGTACCTTTAATTCGATGAACTTGAAGAAAAGTTGAAGAAAATTTGATCCTAGGTCCGTGTCACGTTGGGGGAGGGGGGATTTTGGGGAGTTTGTCGCGGAGGGGAGTGAAAAATGGGAAATATTGGGTGTTTTCGGGGTTAAAAAGAAGGTTTTTCGCGCGGGTCACCCAGCGACCCAGTGTTACCCGTCGTGAATAACACATCACCGTGTCATGAAGGGTAAAGCGGAGCACCCCCTCCGTGACACGGAGCCATCGCGCAGGGGTTCTGGAATTTGTAAAAAATTCCAAAACACCTTCACCGTGTCAGGGAGGGTAACGCGGAGGCCCTCCTCCGTGACATGGAGCGATCGTGCAGGCTCACTGTTTTGCCACTTTTAATTTTTAGTTACCTCGATTTTTTTTCCTTTGCGATCCTTTGCATTTTTGCCCTCTGTTACACCTGAAAATCATCTCACAACAAGAAATTGATTAGAATTTATAGGTTTCAAACACTAATGAAAAAAATATTTTTTTTGTTTTTGTTTTTATTTTTAATTTCTTTTCTTTTTTTTCTTCTTTTTCTAAACTAATTCTACTCATTTATTACAACAATTTCACGGGTTGCCTCCCGTGCAGCGCCTGGTTTACCATCGCGGCTCGACGTCATTAAAGCTCAATCATCCACTAGAGTGACGGACGTTTTCTCTCGAATAATGTCCTCACCCCAATAATTCTTACACCGCTGCCCATTAACCAAGAATGTGGCACTTCGATCTTCTTCCCACAACTCCACTGTCCCGTGCAGGGTGTCCTCAATCGGTGGTTTTCCCAATGGATCTCGAGAATCAAAAATCTGAACATTATCTGCTTGATCAAGCACACTGATTGCTGAAAGCTCCTCATATACAGCCGGAAGCTTTGTGGCCTTGTACACGTCAAATACCTCCACCTTGTCATGCGCCCGCATGGTTAGCTGCCATGCGGCTACATCTATCAAAGCTTTCCCGGTTGCCAAGAAAGGATGTCCCAAAATAAATAGGACTTCCGCATCCGGCTCAAAATCCAGCACAACAAAATCTACCAGGAAGATAAGGGAGCCAACTTGCACCAGCACGTCCTCCACAATGCCATCTGGTCTGGCCAAAGAACGATCCGCTAACTGCAAGATCACTATAGTTGGTCTAGGACTGCCCAGCCCCAACTTCTTGAATACCGATGTCGGCATCAAGTTAATGCTCGCTCCCAAATCGCATAGTCCACGAGCTCGGATACTTTGCCCAATTGTGATTTGAATTGTAAAGCTCCCAGGGTCCTTGAGCTTTGTTGGCAACCTGTTCTGTATCTGAGAAGTGCACTCCTCTGTAAGCGCCACCGTAGCATTCTCTGTCAATCTGCTTTTGTTCACCATGATGTCCTTGATATATTTCGCATACTTCGGCACTCCCTGCAAAACATCAACAAGAGGTAAATTAATGTGTACCTATTTAAGAACCTCCATGAACTTTTTAAAACACGCTTCCTCCTTGTGTTTCTTTAATCTTTGAGGGATCGGGGGTGGTGGTCTTTCTGATTCAACTTCCTTCTTCTTCCCCCTCTCATCATCGTGTTCTCTTTCTTTCTCAACTGCTCTCGACTGCTGAGGTGGTCTTTATGGTTCCACCTCCTTGAGTTGTAAATCACTCCTTGTGGTCACTGCATTTACTTGCTTGGGATTCGGGTCAGTGTCACTTGGTATTCCTCCTCTTGGCCTAGTGTTTTGAGCTCCAGCTA
The DNA here is from genome assembly GCA_035772735.1 of Datura wrightii. NCBI lineage: Eukaryota > Viridiplantae > Streptophyta > Magnoliopsida > Solanales > Solanaceae > Datura > Datura wrightii. Next base: position 58,780,348 of record JASDFA010000002.1, on the reverse strand, counting down.
GTTGCCCAAACTGGTACTCCAACGCCTTTGTAGCTAACTGATTGTTCTTTACATATGCTGCTAATTTTACATAGTCGGCCTGCAATTGAGCTTGCTTATCTATGATTGTTTTAAACATTTACTCAATGCTGGATGATGGTGGTGGAGGAGGTGCTTTGTTGCTTCTGTATTGAGTCTGATAGTTCTGCTGCCCTCTTTGTTTTCTCTGTGCACCCTGATTCGAACTCTGCCCTTGATGGCTGTTACTACCCCAGGAAAAATTCGGATGATTCCTCCAATTAGAGTTGTAGTTGTTGCCATACTATTGGTGATTATTTCTCTGTACATTACCAACAAAGTTCACTGAATCTGGATTTGCACCACAACACTCAGCTGAGTGTTCATTACTACCGCATACTTCACACCAAATCTACTGCACTACATTAACTGGGGCTTGAGATTAATTTAAGCTCATGTTGCTGAAGTGGGTGTTGAGTTGATTTTGCAACGCAGCTATCTGTGCAGCGATAGCTGTAAACCTATCCACTTCCAAGACTCCTACCGCTTTCCTTGTTCCTCCTCTAGAAGAGTCCGCATTCCATCTAGATTTCCCTGTGAAATACGATTTAACAAAGTATACAACTCCTCATAAGTCTTTTCTAATGCTTGTCCCCCAGCTGCTGAGTCTAGAAAATTTTTTATGTGGGGTTCCAAACCCTCTATGAATGTATGCACCAGCACATCAATGGACTGGTGATGGTGAGGACAATCTCGTAACATGGATTTGAATCTTTCCCAGGCTTGATATAGATTCTCCCCCTCTCTTTGTTTAAAACTTAGAATCTGACTTCTAAGTCTTGCTGTTTTCCCGGATGGAAAGAACCGTATCAAGAATTTCCTTGCCAGATCATCCTAAGTGGTGATGGAATTAGGTGGCTCAGCTTTCAACCACCTCTTTGCTTCTCCCAATAGTGAAAATGGGAACAATGTAAGCCTTATGTAATCAGAGGATACTCCAGCGGGGATGTAAGTGTCACTTATCTCCAAAAAGTTTTGGAGATATTATTGTGGATCCTCGTGAGGGAGACCTGTGAATTGCCCGCTGGTGTGCAGCAATTGCACCATATTCTATTTCAGCTCAAACCTCCCTCCTAGCTCAGGTTTGCGAATGCTTGATGTGACATTGTTAGCATGTGGGATTGCCACTTCGCGAACCGTCCTAGCTGCCATTTCGTCGGGCATTAACACTGCCCTTACAAGTGGTGGATTTTGTTGTTGCTCCAGGATTGTTTGTCTGAGAAACTACAGCTTCCTCTCTAGAGCTTCTCTCCTTTAACGATGAAATTGTCTTTCCGGCTCTAAGTATGAATCCACCAGCTCCTTGTCTCTTACCAGTGTTCAAAAGAATTCAATATCTACAAAAGACAGGCTAAGATCAAGTTGTCAGCACAATATAGAAATCGTAAACTAACACTTAAGAAAACAATTTTACCAATTCCCAGTCCCCGGCAACGGCGCCAAAAACTTGTACGGTGTATTTCACAACTACACGCAAGTGCACGTGGTCAAACAAGTAGTAAAATGGCTTAAGTAAGCCAAGTATCGATCCCACGGGGACTGAACCAAGGTAATAATCGAATTAAGTGTTCATGAACTCTAACTCTAAAAATGCAAACAACAGTTTAAAGAAGATTTTGAAGAGTTTGTTTCCTAATTTATACTAATCTAAAACAAAATTATAAAGTGAGTCTAAACTATAGTAATGAGCAAGCTGAGGCTAAAACGAACATGCAGGGAAGTAATTTATTGATACAATTTGGTTAATCTTTCCTTCGGTTGCTAGTCAAGAATTATTGCCTATGGAGAGAAACTTTCGTATTCTACCCAACTTAAGAATCATGAACCTTCAACGTACATTTCTTTGATAAAAGAATTTCATGTTCTAGCTATACGAAACCGATTCCTTAATTGACTAATACGACTTTCAGATATATTTCTATTCTGAAGGTAAATCAATTCTCAATTTTCCCAAACTAAGAGAGATCATATCCTACCAATTCACAACTTTCCAATTTCTTTCTCTTTCAAGATAAAATTGGACTTTTTAGATATACATTAACATTGGCCAGACATTAATGTTGTAAGAACAAGAATTGATAGAACAACCATGGAAGAAAAGATGAAAAACCAAAATGATCAACAATTACATTCCACTCCAAATGTTCTTAACCTCAGCAAGAAGTGAATTTAGCCACTCATTTGTGGATTACACATCATCAAATGAGTATAAATCATACAAACAACTGAAATAAAGAACAAAGAGTTAGAGAAGAACCCTTAAAATTTCATCTCCTCAACTGCCTGTAACCCACGTTCTTGCTCAACTAAGTCATAATAACTAACTTAATGCAATTAACTAGGGTAAGTGTTCTCCATGAATTCATAACAACTTCGGGTTTTATACTTGTGATCTATCCCAATACTTTACTTGTAGAACTGATAATTGGGGTTCATCCAAATGACTGGTTCATACCTATTGGATGACTATACTCAATCACTGGGTTAGGTATCATGAGCGATTTTAATTCAACCATTATCAATTTGTTCCAAAATTAACTATCATGCGACCACAACTCAAGTTATAAAATGATCATAAAGGATAATGGCTTTGTTGAACTTCTCTTTTTCTAATATCTACTTCTCTAGGCCCAAGCAAGTAGAGAATACAGGCAAGTCCTAACATTGCACACCATTAAGAAACTTTAAAGATGAAGAGAATACAATACAAGAGTTTAGGTGTGGTTTAGAATCACTTCATGCAAATCCTAGATTATTAATTCACCACGGTTCCCACAATCCTAGTTGTGGAGGTTTTAGCCTCTCATGATTATATGTAAATTAATAGCATTCATAAAAACACATAAATTAATACTTACAATGATGATTGAACGAAAACTCACTTGATTATTGCAAAAATAAGGAAGAAAAATTCAACAACAATTAGCTCAATGTATCTCGTGAAATAAAACTTCTCTAACTTCTCTAAACTTGGCTCAAAAATTTGTTCAAACTTGGCTTCTAGTTCTCTCCCTATTAAAAAGAAATAAAGGGTATTTATAATATTAGATTTATGCCTTCTTTGTTCCTTTACAAATTTGTTTTGGGATTTGTATCTCCTTTTCCTACTTGAAGTAGGATTCCTTTGTTAGCACCCGAACAGGACTGGTGGACTGCACTGGTCATCGCGCTGCATTGGTGTCGCGTCGCGCCTGTCACTATGCTAGAATAGTGTCACGTCGAGCTGCTGATTGCGTAGCATAGCTCGCGCCTCGCACCTTTGGTCATGTTGCAGGGCCTGCTGGTCACGCAGGTGTGGTTGTGTGCCACGTTGCTGGTCGCGCCGGCATGGCGGTGCAGTGCAAAATGCCATGACTTTGACTTGTTCATTCCAACTTCTTCACTTTCATTCCAATAGCCTCAAATACACCTAAATCCATCACTTTTAGCCCTGAAAGCATCTAATCATATGAATTAGCTCTTTTCGCAAACATATATCATAAAACACATGCAAACACACATAATTTATTCTAATAACATAATAAAGTATGGGAAGAATATGGCTAAGAAGTGCGTAAATACGCCCTTCATCACCACCCCACACCTAAACTATTGTTCGTTCCCGAATAATCTACTACTTTCCTTCTCAAATTAGGAACAAAACTCATCCTACGAATAGGTCTACTTGCACTTAGGATCATGAGACAAATCAATAAAGCTCCAATAATTCACTTAAATGTATATAGGATCAATATTAAAATGTCAAAGTTCGAGATCACTTAGCTTTTGCAAATAACTCATCAAGACATATTTTGGGACAACATGAATCATATATAATTTATCAATCAAGATTTACCAAAGTCTTATCATTGTGACTCTCAAAATTTAAAGAGATGCCCTTTCTCACACAAGATACAAGTCAATATAAAACTGGTCATAAATAAAACAATTTCCGCTCACTCTCCCAATGAACTCAACATGCATGCAAAAGACTACACATAGGCTTACTCTTAGTGTAGTACTCCACTAATATAGAACTTTGAATCAAGGATCAATTAGGACTTGAATTTGTTGTAATTTAGGCTAAGGGCGGGTAGGCACTATTTGTCCAAGATAGTGACTAACCTCTCCAAGAACTTTAATAGTTCACAACACTTTGATATTTAGCACATTCTTCAATTTTCCATTTTCCTTCTTATGCCTCCTCTTTTTTTCAATTTTTCTACCTAGGTGACTAGTAGGGATATTTTTCCTTTTTACAACATTGAGCTCATTCACACATTTTTTTCATCATTATTTTTTTCAAAGTTCTTTCTTACTTTTGTTCTCCCACTAATATCACCTCCCTTGTTTAATGAATTTCACCCTTTTCTTTTTCTTATAATTCACGACACTTTTTAGTTTTTCCTTTAACTTCTCCAATTATGCTCCTTTCATGCAAAAGTTTTCATTGAAGTGCTCTAGGAGTCCTTTGGATCAAATACAAGTCAATAGAACAAAAAGGGATTTAAGCTTGTAATATGGATACCAAAAGAATAGGCTAAGGCTCAAAATGGCGAACTAGGACAATTACATAAAGGTAGGTTAAATAGGATAAAAATAAGGCTACCAAATAAAGGCCTATATCACTGATGTGTGGATTTACAGCACTATTGACGCTCAAAACTAAGAAAATAGCATGGACTTAGGTGTATTTATGTCGATATGAGGCACTTTTCCTTTGATTTAAGGATAAATGGGTGTTGGAACAATAAATTCAAAAAGGAAGCTAAAAGTGTGCAAAAAGGGAAAAAAGTGCAGTCCACAGTACGATCCGTAGGATGGACCAACGAGTTGTACTAAGGGCCTTGATAAGAAGCTGAAAGCTTAACCTGGAAGACTGATCCCATGAGACTTGTCGCGGATTGTACTATGATGGTATGAGTCGTGGTAAGCCAATCGTGATGAAATCTAGCAGAATTACAGAGGAGGTTGATTCTCAGTACGAGAGTACCCTACGATCCGTGAGATGAAGGTACGAGTCGTACCATACTGGTCGTGGTAAAGTTCAGACAAAATTCAAAGTATCAAGATCAAGCCACGGGTGAAATGTATGAGTTGTAGGATGTTGATAAGAATAATACCTTGGCCCAATACTTAGCAAAAATTCATCCAACACTCCAAGCCACGAGTCGATGCCACGGTCTGTGAGAAGCCCCTACGAGTCGTAGGTGGACCAGTGACGAGGTCGGCTACAGATATGGAAAGCAGTCCTGTTAGTTTAGGAAAAGGATTCTTGTGTCTCTATAAATACTTTTTATGTTTTATTTTTCATAGAGGACGACGAATAGACTTAATTTTAGTAGGAAAACATTGTAGTAAGCGATTTTGATATCATTGAGAGAGAGAATTGAGTTGGTTCAACCTTGTGATCAATCTTTTCTTGAATCCATATTGTTCTTGTTAATTATTATTCAAGATTTCGCGGATTAATTGAAGGAATTGTTTTTCTCAATCATCTTTGTAAGTATTTTTTTATGTTTTTAATCATGAATACAATTCACCACCTTGCAACTATGAGAGGCTAAAACCTCCATAGCTAGGGTTGTGGGAACCATGGTGGATTAACAAGTTAGGGTTGCATAAAGTGAGTTTAAAACCAACACTAATTATTTATATTGTAGTCTCTTCATCTTTAATGATTCTTAGTGGTGTGCAACATTAGGAAGTGCCTGAATTCTTTACTTGCTTTGGTCGAAGAGGTAGAGATTAGGAAAAGAGAATTACAACAGAGCCTTTATCTTGATGATCATTGTATTAACTTGAGTTGTAGTCGCAATATAGTTATATCTGGAACTTAGTGATAATGGTTAGTTTGCAAAACTCATGAGACTCGGTTGAGTAATTGAGGATAGTCATTCAATAGGGATTAGTCAATCGTTTGAATGAACCTAAGTTATTAGTTTTGTAAGTAAGTATTGGTAAAGATTACGAGTATATACCCAAAGATGTTATGAACCCATGGGGAACACAAACCCTAGTTATTCTTTAATTATTGATTCACAAATATAATCTGGACTGCTGTTTATTTCTATTATTAATTTTTATTAGAATCCCCCCATTGTGAAGTAATTACCATATGAGTTCATCTACCGACTATAATCTAGATCTTTCATATTCCCTGCGGGATCGACCCCAACCTGTAAGTTGGGTTCTTTATTGACAAAGTCCGCTTCATACTTCAATTGGAAGTGTGGTTTGAGCATTATCAAAAAGTGGCGCCGTTGCCGGAGAATACGACTAAGACTAGGTTATTAGCTTGTATTTGACTTGTGGGTAGTTACTTTACTCTTGACGTTTTCTTTTTATTTTGTTTTTTTTTTGTGACATCCTCAGGTTTTCATCTAGAGATAAACCCTCCACTCAAACACCCAAAGATGGAACACGATCAGTTGCCAACCTAAGTGGAAGGAATTGTGACTTATGATACTTTGACAGTTGTACTAATGAATTATGGAGACAATGGGAGCCCAGAATACACAGAGACAGTTAATGCCTTAAATGGGATAGGGTCATATAGCTTCATCCCAAAGAAGCTAGACATGGATTTAAAGAACTGTTCAACACCTCTGGCCAAACCATTTGTAGAGGAACCACCTATCCTTGAGCTAAATGCACTACCTCCACATCTCAAGTATGCATTCCTTGGAGAAAACAACACCTTGTAGGTTATAGTTGCAGCAACCTTATCCAATGAGCAGGTGGAAACTGTGGTCAACATATTGAAAACATACAAGAAGGCAACCAGATGGACCATAGTTGATATCATCAGAATCCCACCTGGCATATGCACCTATAAAATCCAGCTGGAACCAGATTCTAAGTGCCGCCTGAACCTGCCCATGCAAGAAGTGGTAAAAAAAGGAGATTATCAAGTTGCTGGATGTTGGGGTAATATATCCCATAGCTGACAGTCAATGGGTAAGTCCTGTTCAATGCATACCAAATAAGGGAGGGATTACGGTGGTTCCCAATGCAAAGAATGAGTCGATACCAACACGACCATTTACAAGATAGCGTGTATGCATGGACTATAGGAAACTCAACCACTACATTCCGAAGGATCACTTTCCAATGCCATTCCTGGATCGAATACTTGATAGACTGGCAAGTAGAGGATGGTACTACTCTTGACGGGTATTCAGGTTATAATCAGATTACTATCGCTCAAGAAGATCAGGAGAACGACCACCTTTACTTGTCCATATGGGACCTTTGCTTTTAAGAGAATTCCCTTTGGATTGTGTAACACTCCAGCCACCTTCAGCGTTGTATGATGTCCATATTTTCATACATGGTAGAAGACACCATAAAAATATTTATGGATGATTTCTCAATTGTAGGTGAATCATTAGAGTCCTGCCTTGAGCATCTGGGCAAAGTGCTGAAAAGATGTGACGAAACCAATCTGTTCCTAAACTGGTAAAAATGTCATTTCATGGTTAAAGAGGGCATAGTGTTGGGCCATAAAATCTAGGGAAAGGGGATCAAGGTGGACAAGGAGAAAATTGAAGTTATCTCAAGATTGCAACCCCTATTTCCATCAAAGGGGTCAGAAGCTTTTTACGGGATGCAGGATTCTACCAACGCTTTATCAAGGATTTTTCCAAAATAGCACAGCCATTGTGAAAAATATTGGAGAAAGAGGTAAAGTTCGTAATCGATGAGGCATGTCTAAAGGCTTTTGAGTGCCTAAAAGAAAATCTTACCATTGCTCCTATCATCATAGCTCCAGATTGGTATCTCCCCTTTGAGGTAATGTGTGACGCTAGTGGTGTTGCTATGGGTGTTGTTTTAGGTCAAAGGAGAGAAAAAATCTTTCATCCAATCTATTATACTAGAAAGACACTAAACACAACCCAAAAGAATTATACAGTCACGGAGAAGGAACTCTTGGCAGTGGTATTTGCATTTGAAAATTTTCGAGCATACTTGCTCGGAACCAAGGTAATCGTTCACACAGACCACGCTGCATTGAGGTACCTGATGTCTAAAAAAGATTCCAAACCCAGATTAATTCGTTGGGTACTCTTACTCCAAGAATTTGAATTTGAAGTAAAAGATAGGAAGGGAATAGAACCAGGTGGCAGATCATCTATCCATACTTGAGGCCGAAGCAAAATAGCAAATGGAGGTTGAGATCAATGATGCATTCCCAAACGAGCAGGTATTAGCTGCATCGCAGGACTTGATCCCTTGGTTTGCTGAGATAGCTAACTACTTGGTTAGAGACATAATGCCAGCAGACATGACCCCTCACCAGAAGAAGAAGTTCTTATTTGATATCAGATGGTATTACTAGGATGAGCCATATTTATTCCGCATTTGTGCAGATGGGATCATCCATAGGTGTGTCCTAGAAGTGGAGATGTTGAGCATTGTGGAGGCATGTCATTCATCTCCTATAGGGGGCATCATAGTGGCACCAGAACAGCACATAAAATTTTGCATTGCGGGTATTATTGGCCAAGTATTCATCAAGATGCATACGACCTTGACAAGTCATGTGATCAGTGCCAAAGGCAAGGCAATATTACCCGTAAACATGAGTTGCCATTAACCCCAATTTTAGAGTTAGAACTATTTGATTTGTGGGGCATTGACTTCATAGGCCCATTCATTAGCTCATATGGGATGAAGTACATTCCGGTGGCTGTGGATTATGTATCAAAATGGGTGGAGGCTGTTGCATTGCCAAACAATGAAGGCAAGAGTGTTACAACATTCCTTTGAAAGCATATCTTTTCTAGGTTAGGCACTCCCAGAGCTATAATCAGCGATGGTGGATCGCATTTCTGCAATCGCCTCTTCAAAACTTTATTGGAGAAGTACGTTGTCAAGCACAAGGTAGCCACACCTTAGCACCCTCAGTCGAGTGGGCAAGTAGAAGTTTCTAATAGGGAAATTAAGGCCATTCTGGCCAAGATAGTAAATACGAGCCGGATAGATTGGGCCAAGAAGCTTGATGATGCATTGTGGGCTTACCGGACAACATATAAAACTCCCATTGGCTCATCACCTTACCAACTAGTTTATGGTAAAGCATACCACTTACCAGTTGAATTAGAGCATAAGGCATTATGGGCACTAAAAAAGCTAAATATGAATTGGAATGATGATGCCAAGCTAATATTGAACTAGATCAATGAATTGGATGAATTTTGACTTAAGGCGTATGAGAGTGCAGCATTTATAAGGAACGAATGAATATTTATCATGACAAAAAGATCACAAGAAGGGAGTTTAGCCCGGGCGACTTGGTATTTTTGTTTAACTCAAGACTCTGGCTGCACCCTGGAAAGTTGAAATCTAGATGGATGGGACCTTACAGAGTAGTGCAAGTGTCTCCATACGGTGCAGTGGAACTTGAGAATAAGGAAGGGAAAAGGTTCAAAGTAAATGGGCAAAGAATAAAAGTGTATTTAGGAGTTGAAGATGAATTGAAAAGAGTGGAGGAAATATACCTTGATGATACCTAAGAAGTCACAAAAGTGACGTCGTACCGTGACGTTGAATTAGGCGTTGCATGGAAGGCAATCCATGAGAGGTGAAATCTGAGTAGCCACAGGTATGTCCTTCTCACTACATGCTTATATTTTGTGCTTCGGGGACGAAGCTTATTTTTTAAAAAGGGGGGATGTACTTGTATTTTGCGATATTTTTGTTCATCTGAGGGTTTTTCTTGTTGTGTTTCTTTTCCCTCAGGCATGCTATCTAGTAGAACTGGCATGTGTTAGGATTTTTGTATTTAGTTGTGACTTTTATTTGATTAGAATGTAACTTAGGAATACTCAGCCAATGGATATGCACTAAGTTTGCTGTCTTTGAAAACATTGACCCTGCTTAAAAAAAATTTGTTGTGTATTTGTGACAACAATGCATCATTTCTGTGGATCGTTTTATGTCATTTAGTTATTAATAGTGCTAGTCTTGTTAAGACATGTATGAACCAGACAGGTAAAGTAAAAATAGTTCATGTACCATGTGTGAGTTAGGTCTTAGTATTTATTGCGGTATGTTGTTGAAGATCTAGAACTTTCCTGGTTGGCCTCTGCATAGGTTAAGGTTGGTTGGTTAGGAGATGATCATAGGACATTTTTGTTATAGCTCACTTTTAGCCTATATTTCCCTACCAAAGTTTCATGAATCCCTTGATCCCAAGTTTGAGCCTTAATAGACCATATTTCTTTGATTTACCTGTTAACCATACCCATTTGTTTATAATGAACATGTTTGGCCCTAGTCCTTCTTTGGATATTGTGAACCTCAACATAAGCAAAATGCTTAAGTTGAGGGTGACTAGAGTAGGGGTGCATAAATGGTGGGAGTAGGAGAAAAGGAAAGAAAAAAATGGTGAAAAAAGATGTGGTGAGGTGAAAAAGTAAAAGCCTAAAAATTTGAGAATATTGAGAAAAAAGAAAAATTCAAAATAGCTTGAAATTGTTAAAAAATGTGAAAAATCACCTCAACTATGCAAATATTCTTAAAATGGAAAAAGGGGAGAAAAGAAGACACAAAGAATGAAGGGTGAAATAGGAGAATAGTGTAGCCAATGGATGTAGTGCCAAGGAAGAGATAGTCACTCATACTATCCTCCATCTTTATCATGTCTAGCCCTAAGCCTACATTACAAGCCATATCAAGTCCTATAGTGATCTTAATTTGACCATCTAACAAACCAAAGCAGAGAAAATAAGGGCAAGCTATCTGAGGCATAATACTTGCAGTTCTTTGAGAGAGTGAGTGCTTCATTTTCCTAGTCCCATGTTTCATTTGATACTTCATACTAGTGTGGGGACTCCATTTTGTGTGAGGGTACATCGATTATGTTTGCTTTTACCATTGGTCTGTGTGAAACACATAGGTGATGACTTGATTGCTTGTTGATAACTAGATGACATGTCTTGATCCCTTAATATGATATTTTGATGTTGCTTTTAATACATTAGCTAATTATATTTCAGGAGGAGGGGTCAATAGAGTTGTATATAGAGTGCACATATTTTTTTGAGTTTTGGTTGAAGTATCTTAAGTTAATTTTCTAGTTGAGCATCGTGTTTAGGTTTTATTTTTCTTTGTCTGGGGACATGCAAAAGTCTTAAGTTGAGTGTGTTCATGGACTTTGGATTAAAAGCATTATTGAAGCTCAAAACTAAGAAAATAGCATGGACTTAGGTGTATTGATGTCGATATGAGGCACTTTTCCTTTGATTTCAAGATAAATGGGTGTTGGAACAATAAATTGCAAAAGAAAGCTAAAAGTGTGCAAAAAAGGCCAAAAAGTGCAGTCCATAGTACGATCTGTAGGATGGACCTATGAGTCGTACTGAGGGCCTTGATAAGAAGCTGAAAGCTTAACCTGGAATACTGATCCCATGAGACTTGTCACAGATTGTACCATGATGGTATGAGTCGTGGTAAGCCAGTCGTGATGAAATCCATAAGAATTGCACAGGAGGCTGATTCTCAGTACGAGAGTACCCTATGATTCGTGAGATGAAGGTACGAGTCGTGCCATACCAGTCGTGGTGAAGTTCAGACAAAGTTCAAAGTATCAGGATCAAGCCACGGGTGCAATGTACGAGTCGTAGGATGTTGGCACGAATCGTACCTTGGCCCAATACTTAGCCAAAATTCAGTCAACACTCCAATCCACGAGTCGATGCCATGGTCCGTGAGGCTACGGGTCGTAGGTGGACCAATGACGAAGTCGGCTACAGATATGGAAAGAAGTCCTGTTAGTTTAGGAAAAGGATTCTTGTGTCTCTATAAATACTTTTTATGTTTTATTTTTCATAGAGGACGACGAATAGACTTAATTTTAGTAGGAAAACATTGTTGTAAGCAATTTTAATATCATTTAAAGAGAGAATTGAGTTGGTTCAACCTTGTGATCAACCTTTTCTTGAATCCATATTGTTTTTGCTAATTATTATTCAAGATTTCGCGGATTAATTGAAGGAATTGTTTTTCTCAATCTTCTTTGTAAGTATTGTTTTATGTTTTTAATCATGAATACAATTAACCACCTTGCAACTATGAGAGGCTAAAACCTCCACAGCTAGGGTTGTGGGAACCATGGTGGTTAACAAGTTATGGTTGCACAAAGTGAGTCTAAGACCAACACTAATTACTTATATTGTAGTCTCTTCATCCTTAATGATTTTTAGCGGTGCGCAACGTTAGGAAGTGCCTGAATTCTTTACTTTCTTTGGTCGAAGAGGTAGATATTAGGAAAAGAGAATTACAACAGAGCCCTGATCTTGATGATCATTGTATTAACTTGAGTTGTGGTCGCAGGATAGTTATATCTGGAACTTAGTGATAAAGGTTAGTTTGCAAAACTCATGAGACTCGGTTGAGTAATTGAGGATAGTCATTCAATAGGGATTGGTCGATCATTTAAATGAACCAAGTTACCAGTTCTGTAAGTAAGTATTGGTAAACATCACGAATGTATACCCAAAGTTGTTATGAACCCATGGGGAACACAAACCCTAGTTATCCTTTAATTATTGATTCACAAATATAATATTGACTGTTGTTTATTTGTATTATTGATTTTTATTAGAATCCCCCCATTGTGAAGTAATTACCATACGAGTTCATGTACCGGATGTAATCTAGATCTTCCATATTCCCGGTGGAATCGACCCCAACCTCTAAGTTGGGTTCTTTATTGACAACGTCTGCGTCATACTTCAATTAGAAGTGTGGTTTGAGCGTTATCAATCACTTCCTAAATCCATTATTCTTATGTTTCTTTGCACACACACCGGGCAAGTCCTAGACATCAATCTGCAAGTATGGAATATATTAAAAATTCCTCACACATTTGCTCAAAATGGCGTAACAAGGCCAATCAAGATCATATGAACACATATATCCATATTTCATGCATAACATAATTAAGACCACTTTTTCAAATACAAGAGTCAAGTTCCAAACGACAAAGTGTTTCTACTTTTTTCATGCATTTTTAGTGAAATTTTATAAAGTCTCAATGATAGCTAAAGTGAAGAACCTAGTAGTCATAAGGTCCAAGTTCTTGTTCTTCCTAATGATTGATTTACCCTTAAGACGCTCTTCATCCATCAATCATCAGGCAATGCCATGCCTCAATAACTAAAAATAAAAAAGAAAAAAGAATAAAAATAAAAATCTAGACTCTCTAATCGGTTCTAAGGGACTATCCACCAGATAAGTATCGAAAACAAAATTCGGAGGAACCCAAAATAAAATAAAACTAAAAAAACCTACTACAAATCAACAAGTATGCATGATAAGTCATAAATCCCAAAAAACTAGGCCTACCATGTTCAAATTTATCAATTAAGGAATGCATGGTAATATGAATTTCACTTCTCCTGCCCCACACTTAATTAGTAACAATGTCCCCAGTGCTAAAACAATAAAGAATAAAGTAAAATAGTGAAAGAAGAACTCCTTGGGCCTCTACTCCTCGTCTTCTGTGGGAGAAAAAGCAGCTTCCCCCATCTCAATATTATCCTCATCATCATCAGTAGACTCTATGTCCGAGTCTACTCTCGCCATCTCATCCTCTGTGGACACATCATCATCAAGGGCTTCCTCGAATCCAGGCCCAACTCTTCAAAGGTCTCACGAATGTTCGCTCAGAGGGTAATCTATGTTAAGTTGTTGTAGCTGCTCCTCAGTCACACCATTTACCTTCAGGTGGACATTTGCATGCCATACAAGTGACTCAACATGTTATCAATTCGTGCATTGCGCTCATTGACAGAAAGGACTGGACCATTTATACCCTCGGGTTCCTTAGTTTTAGTCCCATCAATCTCCCTAGGATCATAAAATGGTCTATAGTCCGCCTCTTCCTCCTCATATCATGCCCATGTAGAAATCGAGTTAAGAGACTCCCAAACCCAAAACTTTGGCCCTTTTTACCCTATCTCTCTTCAACATATTTTTAATGATTACACCCACATTTATTGGCATCCTAGTCATTAGCGCATATACAAGACAAACTCTCTCTGTTGTCACATGGGTTACATGCTTCCGGGTACTAAATAAGCACAAATAATTTTTAACCAAACATGTGCCTCTCTACTTATGTGAGCATACGGAAATGAAACATAATACCCAAATTACTGGTGGCGAGTCCATCTTGCAACTGAATTAGGGCCACAAATAGTATGTCTAATATCTATAAGGGGGTTTCTTCACAATGTTTACAAAGGGTTGTGGGTCAACATGATGTGTCCCAAGTAATCTATTCAAAGCACTAGGTGAAAAATCAATAATCTGACCCCTAATTTTGACTTGGTTCGACCTCTCCTTTGGCACCCAATTAGCAAGAAATTCCCTCACCATATTTAAATTACAAATCACCCAAAGCATCAAATACAAAACCAAGACCAAGAGGGTGTAATCTATCTACCATGTGAGGGAAAAGTAATGACAAACAATTTCTATCAATAAACATATCATGTGAATATTTGGATTCTTTATGCTCTTTGTACCATTTTTTACCTTCTTTTTTCATGACCCAACAGAGCCCATAATGCCTCAATGGTTGTGGTGCCATTCTCACATCCCCATGCTCCTCTTCAGTAGTTCTTCTTGCTATTTTTGACCTATGTCTCGAAGAAGCCACTCCTTTCCCGATGCTTAGTTTTGGTGCCATTTATGAAGGCTTCACACAAAAAAGGTATACATTGTGATTTTGGTGAAAATAATTTCGAGGAATTTGGAGAAGATATGAAGTTTTGGAAGAGTTTTCTTGTGATTCTTGGGGTGTGCAATGCGGCTCTTGTTCCAAATGAGCTGAAATTTTAGGTCTAGGCTATTTAAAGTACCCACATGGGCTAGAATTTACATTTTTAGCCCTTAATTTTTCTTCCTAAACACCCCTTCACGACACAGCGCTTAATGCACCTTCATTGATGTGCTTCATGGCGCTTGTTTCTTTGCCAAGCCTACGCGTTACAGCGCTTAGTGCATTGCATGTCCTATGCGTCGCGCCAGGCCTTGAGCTGCTTGGCCTATGCGCTGCTCTATGCACTGCTTAGTTGTCTTGTGTCCCGTTTATGGATTTCATGCTCAAATTTGTTGAAAGTTATGACCTAACACCAGTACACTTGAACAAACACATAAAATGAAAAATTATCTTGGGTTGCCTCCTAAGTAGCGTTTGATTTAACGTCGCGGCACGACACAGGTATCTTGATTACTTAGACTTCATCAAGATACCTTTTGAGAATGTGGTCACATTTTGGCCGCTTGTTTTACCACGCTAACATGTGACACGTTAGAAAAAGAAAAATGAAAAATGAAAAATAGAAAATAAAGACTAAAAGTTAAACTCAAGCAATTAATCTAATCCTAAGCCGTATTTTCTAGCAACGATGCCACTTTTTATAACGCTCAAACTCACACTCCTGACAAATTATAAAATGGACATTGTCAAATAAAAAACCCAACAAAGGTTGGGGTCGATCCCACAGGGAATATGGAAGGATATAGAAGAATGCTAGTATTTAATCTTTTAAGTCAATTATCTCCTTAAAGGGGGGATTTGTAAAAGTAACAAGTAGCAATGTTGAGAATTTGAATATTGATTCTAAATTAATGCAATTAACTAGGGTAAGTGTTCCCCATGGATTCATAACAACTTCGGGTTTACACTTGTGATCTATCCCAATACTTTACTTGTAGAACTGATAACTAGGGTTCATCCAAATGACTGGTTCGTCCTTATTGGATGACTATACTCAATCACCGGGTTAGGTGTCATGAGCGATTTCAATCCAACTGTTATCAATTTGTTGTAAAATTAACTATCATGTGACCACCTCTCAAGTTATACAATGATCATAAAGGATCAAGGCTTTGTTGTACTTCTCTTTTTCTAATCTCTACTTCTCTAGGTTCAAGCAAGTAGAGAATACAGGCAAGCCCTAACGTTGCACACTGTTAAGAAATGTTAAAGATGAAGAGATACAATACAAGCATTTACTATTGGTTTAGAATCACTTCATGCAAACCCTAGTTTGTTAATTCACCATGATTCCCACAACCCCAGTCGTGGAGGTTTTAGCCTCTCAAGATTATAAGTAAATTAATAGCGTTCATAGACAAACACATATATTAATACTTGCAAAGATGATTGAAAGAAAACTCACTTTATTATTGAAAAAATAAGGAAGAAAAATTAAACAACAATTAGCTCAATGTATCTCGTGAAATATAACTTCTCTAACTTGTCTTAACTTGGCTCAAAAATTCTCTCAAACTTGGCTTCTAGTTCTCTCCCTATTACAAAGAAATAAAGGGTATTTATAATAGTAGATTTACGCATTCTTTGTTCCTTTACGGATTTGATTTGGGATTTGTAGCTCCTTTTCCTAGTTGAAGCCGGATTCCTTTGTTGGCAGCCGGATAGGACTAGCGCGCCGCACTGGTCATTGCGCTACATTGGTGTCGTGTCGCGCCTGTCACTGCACTAGAGTAGTGTCGCATTGTGTGGCTGATTGTGCAGCATAGTCTGTGCCTCGCGCCTCTAGTCACACTGCAAGACCTGCGCCTCATGCTACTGGCGCAGGTTTGGTTGTGAGTCGCGCTGCTGGTCGTGCAGGCATGGCGGTGCAGTGCTAAATGCCATGACTTGGACTTGTTCATTCCAACTTCTTCACCTTCATTTGAATAGACTCAAATACACCTAAATCCATCACTTTTAGCCCTGAAAGGATCTAATCATATATGTTAGCTCCTTTCGCAAATATATATCATAAAACACATGATAACACACATAATTTGTTCTCATAACATAGTAAAGTATGGGGAAAATATGGCTAAGAAGTGCATGAATACACCCTTCATCAGGTATTGTAATGGATTAAAATCCCTCAACAAACCTTCTGTAGTAGCCAGCTAAACCCAAGAAACTCCTTATATCCGAAGGACTAACTAGTCTAGACCAATTCTTTACAGCTTCTATCTTTTGAGAGTCCACTTGTACACCCTCACTTGACACCACATGGCCCAAAAATGCTATTGAGTTCAACCAAAACTCACACTTTCTGAATTTAGCAAACAGCTGGCGATCCTTTAGAGTCTATAGCACAATCCTCAAATGAGCTACATGCTCCTCCTCGCTCCGAGAATATATAAGAATGTCATCTATGAACACAATCATAAACATGTCCAAATATGGATTAAAAACCTTGTTCATCAAATCCATAAAAGCTACAGGAGCATTCGTTAGTCCAAAAGACATAACTACAAACTCATAGTGACCATACCGAGTCCTGAAGGCTGTCTTCGGGATGTCACTCTCCCGAACTCTGAGCTGGTGATAACCGAATCTGAGATCTATTTTTGAGAAGCACTTAGCACCCTAAAGGTCTTCAAACAAGTCATCAATCCTAGGGAGGGGATACTTGTTCTTGATTTTAACCTTGTTCAACTGTCGGTATTTAATGCACATATGAAGAGATCCATCTTTCTTTCAAACAAAGAGAACTGGTGCACCCCATGGGGATTTGCTAGGTCTGATGAAACCCTTGTCTAAGAGATCCTTCAACTGCTCTTTCAACTCCTTTAGCTCAGCTAGATCCATTTTGTAAGGAGGAATGATATAGGTTGCATCTCAGGAAGAAGGTCAATACCAAAGTCGATCTCCCACTCGAGAGGGACTCTGAGTAGATCATCTAGGAACACCTCTAGATACTCACACACTATAGGAACTAACTGGAGAGTCGGATTCTTGGACTTAGAATCCTTAACTCGAACTAGATGGTAAATACAATCCTTAGAAATCATATTTTTGGCCCTAAGGTAGGAAGTAAAGCGACCTACAGGCATAGCTGAACTACCCTTACACTCTAAGATTTACTCAACCAAAAATCAAAACACTACCTCACGGGTTCTATAATTCATTGAGGCATAGCATGCATATAGCCAATCCATGCCAATGATAACATTAAAATCTGTCATGTTTAACTCTACTAGACTACTGAGGTGACTTTTTGAAGAACTGTGACAGGGTGATTTCTGTATACCCATCAAGTTATAACTGAGTTACCGACTGGAGTAGAGACTGAGAAGCGCTCTAATAGGATTTCTAGATCGACTCCGAAACTACTAGCAATATAGGGCATCACAAAAGATAAGGTAGCCCCTGGATCTAACAATGCATAAAAATCAAGATGAAATACTCATAACATACCAGTGACCATATCTGGAGAGACCTCCTGCTCCTGACGAGACAAGAGGGTATAAACCTGTTCTGATACTGACCACCACCTGCACTACTGGATGCACCCTGTTGTGCTGAGTGTGCTGGTGGAGCTGTTGTACTGGTGGCTGGGTCTCGACCTCCACCATGGCCCTGTATGGCTGAAGGGTAGTCTCTGAGCATATGACTGGGCTTCTCGCACCCAAAACATGCCCCTGAACCTACTAAGCACTGGTCGGTGTGCCTGCTAGTGCACTTGTCACAAACTGGAATCCTAGGCTCCACCGCCTAGCTCCCCTAACCTCGAGAGCCTAATGCCCATCCTCTATGATCATGCCTAGACTTGGATGGCACGTCAGCTTATGACAACACTGGGTTGATGACTTCTAGTAGGATTGATGGTGATGTCCACCTCCAGACCTGAGCTGGGAGAATTCAAAACTATATGTCCTGGCCTTTTTGGCCTTTTTCTCCCTCTCCCTTATCTGCACCATCTCCATCTACTGCGTATACAAGACCATCGGGATAAGTCGATTGTTGTGGACGCAAGTGTATGGGTCGTACAAGTAACATAATGGCCTTTTTTAAGAGTCAGATGTCGAACCCACAGGGACTGGACCAATTCAGCTAACTACCAAGTTCAAGTTTGATATTAAATTCCACAAGTGTTGATTATAGATGTTTCGATAGAGTTAATTAAGTCTAGATGTGGTCAACGAAATACTCTGAATTAATTCAAGGAGCAACTAGAGTTAAAGTCGGATAATCATGCGATACTACGATTTGCAATTGTTTAAGTATGAAACTATCAATTGACGTCTCACATAATTGGAATTGCATGTTCATGTTCTTTCGAACCTCTAAACTCGACAAACTAGCCTCACTACTACATTGTTGAGCGAGGATATTATTTCTAGTTCGTGGGCAATTCACTACATGGATGTGGTTTATGGGGTTTATGCTCTTGATTAGGGACTTTCATACCTCTAATCATTTAACTCAACTTAGCCTCACAACTACTTCTTTGAGTGGTGATGTGATAATTCTAAGTTGGTGTCTAGCTCATCCCATTTTATCAACCAAGCTCCTAACACAAATCATATCGTGAGATACAATCTTGCTCCCTACATTCTCTTGTTCTTGCCTAGGTTATCTTTCTCAAGCATGTACCTAAGCTTAACCCACTTGTTTTCATGGTGATCAGTCATAAAAACAACCATAATTCAGAATGCAAGACAAAACAACAATTAATAACTTAAAACCAAAACAAAATAGCAAAATCACAATCATATCTTGTGGCTTCAACCCTAGAGGGAGGGTTCTAGCCACTCATGTTCGTATAATTACAAGAAAACATAATTAAAGTAACCTACTTACAAGAATTGGTAGAAGAGAAGATGAAATTGATGAACCCTAGGTGAGTTCTCCCACTTCTCCCTCACTCCTTGGCAGTTTTTCAGAAATAAATCGTGACTCTCATTTTAGGAGCTAAGGGTCCTATTTATAGTAAATGAGAAAAAGTAACTATTTAGCCCAAAGTGGAGTGGCTCCGTGTCACGGAGGTTATCGCGCCATTATGCCTCCGTGACACAGAGGCGTCACGTAGGCACACTGGAAAGCAAAACAGTCGGCAAGCAGAAGCTGTCCGCGATGGCAGCGTGTCACGCTGCTTGTGCAGCGCATTTGATGGCGTGTCACGGCCTGGTCGTGCAGCTTGCCTGCCGTGGCACGTTGGCAACGCGCAGGTGGGCTGTTTCGCGCATCCTCCTTGCCGACTTTCGTGTTGTACTTCCGATTCCATGCCTCCACTTCACCAACTCATGGATTAGTTCTTCAAATTCATTTTAAACCTACTAAAACAAGAAATAATCATGTTGGTTAGTATATATATTCACATTTACATAAAATTACATGAGAATACATAAAATTAAGTCGACAAACAAGACAAAACTAAGTTATAAAGCATCACTCGGGCATGCTATTTTTCCCGAGATCACCTACCCCACACTTAAAGCCTTGTTCGTCCTCGAACAACCCTTTTACATCTCATGTAAATAAATACTCACACATAACTAATTTAGCAAGAAAATTCAAGCTACGGCTGTAATGATTATTTAAGATAGTAAGTTAAAAATTGAGCATGCACAATTTAATCAATGAAATGATATACAACTCCGTTAAGACTTCCTAACCTCAAGAATCGACTCTCAATCTTAGCAAACTCATGCAAATCAACCGATCAAGAAATCCGACATGAATGTTATCTCTCATTAAACATGTTCCCTCACAACAAGAGAGTTACCCATTTTTTACTCACAAATTTTCAAATCACAACATGTCTGGGTATATGAATAAGATTACGCTCGCTCTCACAAAGAATTCACATGCATCATGTAGTGACCCATAAACTTGCCCTTAGTATTTTACTCCACTAATTTAAGGATGTATGAACGTAAGATCAAGTAGGACTTAATGGGTTGTAATGTAAGCTAAGGGACGGGTAGGTACTATTTTGGCCAGTAATAGTGACTATCTCCCCCAAGCGCTTTTAATACATCCAACATTCATTAAGGACATCTCTTTTCTTACTTCCTCCTCATTCTTTTCAATCTTGAATTTTCTCTTCTTGTTCCCATTTCTTTAAGCACACTCAGCTTAGTAGTAAGGAGTACTTAAGCAATTTTTTCATTCATTTATTTTCTTACTCCTTACTAATAATCAACCATTTTCACATAAGTGCACCTTTGTCCTTTTCTCAACTTTCACAACTTCTACTTTTCCTTCCTTTTCACGTTTCTCACTCCTTCACTCTTTGGAATTTTTTACTTAAGAGCTTCGGAGTTTTGGATCAGATTCAAAGCTAATGAAAGAAAAGGATTAAGCTTATGTTGTAGCTATCAAAGAATAGGCTCAACGCTCAATGGGGCTAACTAGGATTAAATATTCAAGGTAGGTAAAGTGAGGTATAACATATAGGTTCATTCAAAGAAATGCCTAAATCATCTCCTACAGTCCACATCCTTCATTTCGTCTTATATACACACCAGGCAAGTTCTAGACATTCCACAATAGCACGGAATATTTGAAAACCTCACACTCACAGCACATGCTCAATTCAAGACACATTCAGCAAACTCTTACTCAGCTAATCACAAGAATTCAGAATTAAGCTTCAATCACATCGAGTCAAATTCAAGAGCCTAAGTGTCTCACACAAAGTTATACACTTCTTACATGCTTCAACACTAACCACACTTGCATCTTAGCACATGTCAAGAACATCAAGCCATCAATTAGCTACAGGTTCAAAAACCAAAACCTATTGACTAATTTTCCTCAAGACGATCATCATCCATCCATCGTCGGAAACAGTTCCTAACTATGACTAAAAACACTATATACAGACAAAGAAAAAAATTTTATTCTTCGGTTCAAAGACCCCCCGTCAGAAAAGAACCGAAAAGAAAAACCAACGGGTGATGAAGTCATGCTTGACTAATAAAAAAAAATTCAAATATTTCTCACAAACATTACATTCACCAAAAATCATTAAGAACAAAAATTTTGAAATACCCACACTTGAATCATACTATGTCCTCATAGCATCAAATTAAAATTAAACAGGATAAGAAATACTCCCTAAGGCCTTTAGGCCTAGCTAACAGCATGTTTATCTTCTACATCTGCACAAGTGTGTGTTTGACCCCACATTTTTTATCGTCCATGCTTCTTAGCTTCCTCCTCCAAGGGTACTCAGACTTCCCCTCTGTCTGTGCTTAACTTTCCACCAAAACAACACAAGATGAAAAATAAATAAAATCAAAACAAATGCAAGAAATTAAAATGGTACCCATGGTACCCTTGGGTTGCCTCTCAAGAAGCGCCTAATTTTACGTCGCGGCACGACATATCAAGTTTCACCACTTTTCCTCCACCTTGAGGATATGAATCTCACCCCTAATTTCTTCTCTAGTTTTCTCTTATGCTCCCGGGTTGGTGGTGAAAAATTTAAAGGACCAAGCAATAGATGTCGCCTTTGGAATTTATTGGCCCTTAAGTAAGTGAAGTCATTCTTACTTTCAGAATCAGCAAATTTCAGAATATATGGGGCTTGTTCCCCCTCTATATCTTTCTCCACAAGCTTGGAAGACTCTAGTTCTAGGTTGTCAACCAAACTCAATGTCGAAAAATGATTCGAGTGGGGTACAATACACCTCAACTCTGAAACTGTATTGTTCTTGACTTCCTTACTTGTGTATACCTTCTCCACATTAACATCTAACTCCTGATGAATGTCAAATGGTAGGTACTCTATCTCTTCTTTCAAGAATGGATCGGCTATACATGTGAGACAATCATGGAGACTCTTGGGAGCTTCCAACAGTTGAGCTTGTTTCAAGAACTCACTCTTTTCTTCTCCTCGTAGTCCCTCCTGAGTATTGCATAAAACTTTCACTTGCAAATCAGAGCAAACTTCAGCTTCAACCCTCATCTCCATGAACTTGTTGCTTATCATTTCTAGGGCCTCTCCATTTTCCTCTTGCTGAATTCTCAATGCTTCCCTCTCCTCCTTCATTGCTTCTGTTTGCTCAAGGATCTGTTTTAGCACGTCTTCTATTCGAGCTTGGCATTTTAAGTCCTCATTTTCATCATGCCTATATTTAGCAAAAACAACAGAAGAATCATAGTAGGGGCTTGGAGGAGGGGAGTATGCATTCGGACAGCCATCCCAATGGCCATCTTGACCTCCACATATATTGCAAGTGTATGCATTTGGGCAACCATTCCAATGGCCATTTTGACCACCGCATATATTACAAGTATTACAATGTTGCCATAAGTGGGGTCCTCCGCAATTCAGACAAGACTCATCAAAATAAGAGTATCCACCATTTAAACCATTTATATTCCATGATGTCATGTTGAGAAGGGTATCAGATTAAAAAAATTAAAAATAAAATAAATCTAAAACTGATAAAGAAAAAATAATTCAACACTTAAGGAAATTTAAAAATCACACAAAAACAGACAAATTCACTTAACTTCGCCGAGTCCCCGGCAACGGCGTCAAAAACTTGTTGTGCCCGCAAGTGTACGGGTCGTACAAGTAATATAGTGGCCCTTTTTAAGATCCGGATGTCGAACCCACAAGGGATGGACCAATTCAGCTAACTACCAAGTTCAAGTGTGATATTAAATTCCGCAAGTGTTGATTATAGACGTTTTCGATAGAGTTAATTAAGTCTAGATGTGGTCAACGAAATACTCTGAATTAATTCAAGGAGTAACTAGAGTTAAAGCCGGATAATCATGCGATACTACGATTTGCAATGGTTTAAGTATGAAACTACCAATTGTCGTCTCACATAATCGGAATTTCATGTTCATGGTCTTTCGAACCTCTAAACACAACAAACTAGCCTCACTACTACATTGTTGAGCGAGGATGTTATTTCTAGTTCGTGGGCAATTCACTACGTGGATGTGGTTTATGGGGTTTATGCTCTTGATTAGGGACTTTCATACCTCTAATCATTTAACTCAACTTAGCCTCACAACTACTTCTTCGAGTGGTGATGTGATAATTCTAAGTTGGTGTCTAGCTCATCCCATTTTATCAACCAAGCTCCTAACACAAATCATATCATGAGATATAATCTTGCTCCCTACATTCTCTTGTTCTTGCCTAGGTTATCTTTCTCAAGCATGTACCTAAGCTTAACCCACTTGTTTTCATGGTGATCAGTCATAAAAACAACCATAATTCAGAATGCAAGACAAAACAACAATTAATAACTTAAAACCAAAACAAAATTGCAAAATCACAATCATATCTTGTGGCTTCAACCCTAGAGGGAGGGTTCTAGCCACTCATGTTCGTATAATTACAAGAAAACATAATTAAAGTAACCTACTTACAAGAATTGGTAGAAGAGAAGATGAAATTGATGAACCCTAGGTGAGTTCTCCCACTTCTCCCTCACTCCTTGGCAGTTTTTCAGAAATAAATCGTGACTCTCTTTTTAGGAGCTAAGGGTCCTATTTATAGTAAATGAGAAAAAGCAACTATTTAGCCCAAAGTGGAGTGGCTCCATGTCACGGAGGTTATCGCGCCATTATGCCTCCGTGACACAGAGGCGTCGCGTAGGCACACTGGAAAGCAAAACAGTCGCCAAGTAGAAGCTGTCTGCGATGGCAGCGTGTCACGCTGCTTGTGCAGCGCATTTGATGGCGTGTCACGGTCTGGTCGTGCAGCTTGCCTGCCGTGGCATGTTGCCAATGCGCAGGTGGGCTGTTTCGCGCATCCTCCTTGCCGACTTTCGCGTTGTACTTCCGATTCCATGCCTCCACTTCACCAACTCATGGATTAGTTCTTCAAATTCATTTTAAACCTACTAAAATAAGAAATAATGTTGGTTAGTATATATATTCACATTTACATAAAATTACATGAGAATGCATAAAATTAAGTCGACAAACAAGATAAAACTAAGTTATAAAGCATCACTCGGGCATGCTATTTTGCCCGAGATCATCGATGTCCTGATGTAGCATAGCGGTCCTACAATCCTTGATCAAGTAATTCACCACCCCATTCACAAATCTGCTCACTCGAGCCCTCTATTCAACCACTAATTCCGGTGCATACTTGGACAACCGAGTGAACTGTATAGCATACTCCTGGACGGTCATATTGTTCTATCTCAAATTCACAAACTCATCTACCTTGATTTCCCTCATCTCTTGAGGAAAGAATCGGTCTAGGAATGTGGTGAGAAACTCATCCCAACAAATGGGACCCGCTCCAACTCCCCAATTATCCTTTCACTGCCTGTACCAAATATGAGCGACCCTTTTTAATTGATAAGAGGCTAATTCTACACATTCCTCACCCGTCACCCCCATAATCTAGGTGATCTTCTTGATCTCCTCAATGAACTCATATAGGTCCTCACCCACTCTTGACCCAAGTAACTCAGGGGGATTCATCCTGAGGAAATCCCTAACCTTAGCTGTTGCTGCTTTCCCATTCTGGGGAACATGAGCTACTGCCTACTGATTGACCTAAGCGTTCAACGCTTGTGCCAACATCTAAATAGCTTCCCTAAACTCAACATAGGAAACCTGTTGGGGCACATGATCCGCTGGGGCTGGTGGGGCTTGTTGGTGCCCATCTCCATTGCCATCCTCGTGGTTATTTCCATTTCCATTGTCGTTCCTTCTTCTGTTAACTCAGCAGGGAGGCATGATTCTGCAAACACGTATAGCACAAATTATAAAGATAGAGAGATACGTCATCCCACAACATAGATCATGAAAGAAGGGAAATTTCCTAAAACATTTCATAGCCTCTCGTCATAAGTGTTGCGCGCTTCACACCCATGGAAAAGGCTCTACTTAACGTGGCTTTCAGACACCTTAGGACATGCTGAACCTTTGCTCTGATACCAAGTTTATCACAACCCAAACATATGCCCGAATCTTAGATTGGAACCTAGAACCATAAATTGCTCCAAGTCAACCCATGGCATGAACATGAAAATTAAAGCTCAACATACACAAAGCGTAAAATTATGTTCTGAAATAGCGGAAGTATGAATAATAAAACATCTATCCAACGATAATATCAACACACTGAATCCCAAGATGAATATATATCTTTATGCCTCGAAGGCCTCTAACATACCGACGAGCTGATGGGACAACTCCCCTAACTAGCTCACTAGAAGTCTGAAACTGAAAATGACAACAACTCGAATAACTAAATGTCCTCGAGGGATGAGGACTCACCAACAACACTATCTGAGCTAAACTCTTGGAACTGGCTAGCGGCAGGATTGAGTATGAACATATGAGCCTACATCATGAGACGATACAGCATAGAGTATGTGGAAATACTTGGAATGTAGGTAAATAAAACAGGCTAAGTATAAACAAGAAACATGCATAACATAAATCATATCATTATAAGATTTTGAGAGTAAGGATTGCATGCTTATATTTGAAATATGATTAGATAAAATCTGAAACTCATAACTGAATCGATTGACCCAAAACTGAAACTAATATTCATAAGTAAAATTGATAAATTGATCATTGGTTCAAACCTACTGAAAACATAATATCATAACTAGTGAACATGCATAACTGAAATCATGAGGAACAATGGGAGACTCACCATATAACCAATAGTATCACGATAGAGCTTAGGTGATCCCAAC
The DNA here is from genome assembly GCA_035772735.1 of Datura wrightii. Taxonomy (NCBI): domain Eukaryota; kingdom Viridiplantae; phylum Streptophyta; class Magnoliopsida; order Solanales; family Solanaceae; genus Datura; species Datura wrightii. The sequence continues at coordinate 58,753,837 of JASDFA010000002.1, read as the reverse complement.
TACTACTCTCAAGTGGGTAGAGCCATACAAAGCCTTGTTAGGGATAAAAGCACTACCATGATATCATTATCAAGTTGAAGGCCCATTCAAGGCTGGGGAAGCTCACAAGGAAGGTCCCAAAGTGATTGAATAATCCTACGTTGGCACGTAGTTTTGAGACTCGAGTTTTCTTTAACCCCTAGCCTACTCGGTACTGGACAATGTTCCTAAAAATATGCAAGTTCTCTCCATCCTTTTTCAAAGAAGTTGAATCCATCATTTTTCAACAAAGTTGATAGTGTAATAACATGAATAATCTGATATCTGAATATGGGGAGCCTTGGCTCAAAATATACCACAAGCTTAAAGTGGGAGTATCGACTCTAAAACCATGTGGTAAGCTAGAATTATAAAACTGGACTGAGTCATGAAAACATACTTAATTCAAGTGGGCTTGCCCAAAACTTTGCCATACTTAAAGTGGACTTGATAGTAAAATTATGGATTCATACATGGGTAAATCATGAACATACTTTCCTGCTAGGGATCTCATCATACTTGAAAACATAGATCATAAATTTAATTTTTCATCAAACTTGCATAATTGGGCATAATTCTTCTAAAACTTGAAATCATGTATTTATTATCAATTTGCACATAAAACTTGCTCATGAATCTTAAAACATCATTTGAAACATGAAGAGGATTGACCCATGAATTAAACATAGAAAATTTCTTAAACTGGATTAAAGCCCCAAAGAACCATATACTTGAATTCATGAACTTAAGAAGGTATTTGGGCATGAGAGTGAAGGGAAACTCTCACTCATGACCCTACATACCTTCGTAAGCTGATTCTACACCCTTCCTTGAAATCCCAAGAGATTTAGGGAAGAACTAGGGAAATTTTTAGACTTAATCTTTAAAGGAACTCTCTAAGCTCGCATGCATCAAAGAGTATGACATAGGATAGTTTAAACCTTCTTAAACCCTCCTAATAGAGCTTAAAATGATGTAATTTAGGACTTATGAACTTAGGAATTACGGAAACACCTTTACTAAATTCGCAGGAAAATAGACTCTGTCAGTCCCCACGAGGGACTTCACGAGTCGTGAGGTAGGGGACGACTCGTGGTCCTCACTCATGAAGTCTATTAGAATTTAAACCTCCAATTCCTCTAACCTGACCATGAGTTACTTCACAAGTCGTGAGGTAACACCACGACTCATGGCTTCACTCGTGGTCACCCCCTGACCTCGACTCTTCACTGGTCTGCCACTCACTTCATGAGTAACTTCACGACTTTTGAAGCACTTCACGGGTTACTGGACGAGTAATCTTGTGACCTGGTGCAATATTTCCTGCTTTCTCCACTTAAGCCCTCAGGTCCAATCTTAGGAACTTTCGGACATTACATGTATTTTAGCCGAAATCAGCCCAACATCAATTTTTTCAAAAATAAGCCTTGCTCACACACCCTCACAACATTAGCTACTTACCCAAACAGCACAACAAAAGGAAAATGACAATTCTCCCTTAAGAAAGATGTCACCCAATCTATCATCGGGCACATTATGCATTTTAAGCAATCAGGGTTATTCAGACTTCACCCCCCAACTATTATATCAAGCACACCATTTTATAAGAATTTTCTACCAAATAAGTACCCTTCCCAACATTATTCAACTATTCAAACCCTCAACATACCTATATTATAAGAACCATTCATCTAAAGGGAATCACAAAATGGGAAATGGGTAAATGGGGATGGAAAATTTCAGATGTAGCATGCTTCATTTTTGAACTCTCGTTCTCAACACAGCAAGATACAAGTAAGGATGTACATACCAATTGAGTAGTGGGGAAAATAACTCGATGGTAGTGTTATGTCTTGACTAACAAATGTAGCTGTTTCAACAATGAGACTCTTTTTGCTTAGTGAGATTTGTGTGAGGTGAGGTGAAATGAAGAGAATGAGAGGAAAGGAATTTTATAAAGAGAGAGAAGAGTGAAGATGATTGGTTGGTGAGGAGGTGGATTTTAATGGTGGGGAGTTAGGAAAGTGGAAAGTGTGGAAATGGTGTATTTGGAAAATTGAAAGGGAGTTTGTGGAGATAAAAAAGGTGGAGAAGGGATTTTCAGAAAGTGAAGGGGTTTTGACCGGATTTTGTTCTTTTTTTAAAGTTCTACAGGTTGGGTTTGTCAACGAGCTAGTAAATATTTAAAATATAATTATGTAACTCCACCCGCGCTAGACCTGTGATTGTCGGTAACTATCGGCATTTCACCAGTGCAAGCGCAGGTGACATCCTTATTGCCCAGTTCACTGTTTTATGGATTGTGAAAGACCAGAGGTTCGCAGGTTTCCACCTACGTTCCTCTAGTGGGTTGCAGTTCACACCTTCTCTCCCTGGTGTACTGGTTTAAGTCGGCACCTAACCAGTGAGTCGCGGATTGTCACCGATGTTTTGCCGGTAAAGCGCTAGTTCTCTCGCTTTTTACTCCTAGTGTTGTGCTTCTCTCTCGCATTGGTGTAGTGTTTTGCACTTGAGCATCTATGATCCACAGGTCTTGCGCCGCCAGTTTCCCTATTTTCTTCCACCTAAGTCTTCCTCCAATCCATCCTATAAGCAAAACCACAAAAATATCAAAGCATCAACATAAAACAAACACTTGGGTTGCCTCCCAAGAATCTCCTTATTTAACATCGTGGCACGACGGATACATCCTCAATTGTTAATACTCCATAGGTTCATCCTTAAAATCAGCATCCACACTCCAAACTTCATCTTGCTGTACCTCATCATTGAAGACCCCTATCACCTTGGTGGTTTGACATATATTAATGCTGATTTCATCACCACCTACTTTGAACTTTAACTCCCTTAACTCCAAGTCCACCAGTTCTATTCCCATGGCGAGCAGTGGGCGCCCTAAAATGATGGACACATCAACATCCATTTCACAATCCAATACCACAAAGTCGGCTGGAAGGATGAACTTGACCACTCGAACCAAAATGTGTTCTAGCACTCTCACGGGTTTCTTGATAGACCTGTCTGCCATCAATAGCCTCATAGTAGTAGGCTTGGGATTCCCCACACCTAACTTCTTAAAAATATCAAGAGGCATCAAGTTAATGTTCGCTCCAAGGTCACACAAGGCCTTTTTGAAAACACACAGCCCAATGGTGTAGGGGATAGTGAAAGCTCTAAGATTCTCTCTTTTGGGAGAAAGATTGCTCGTCAACATTATGCTGCAATGGTGTGTTACTTCCCCTACACCATCATCAACAACCTTTTTTTTCTTAAGCAATTCTTTCATTAATTTCACATAGACTGGCATTTGGAGCAATGCATCCACCAAAGGTATATTTATGGAAATTTTGCTACACATCTCAATGGATTTCTGAAATTGATTGTCCTCCTTCTTATTTTCTAACCTTTGAGGAAAAGGAGGTGGAATCCTAGGCTCTTTACCCATAATGGTTAAAGCCTCTTTGCTCCTTTCCTCCTCAACTGCCTTCTCAGGGTTAACATCTACTTCCCCTTCATCAAGTTCTTCGTTATCATCAACAATATTTGGTGCTTTTGGAACCTCATCAGTCACATCACTTCTTGTTTTAGGGTCAACAAAATTCTTGGGCTTAACGCCCCCATCAACCAAAACCTACCGCTCCTCTTGACAATAGCCATGCAATGATTGTCCTTCTTGGGATTAGACATAATGTCACTAGGAGAGTCCCTTTAAATTCTAGAGTTCTTTTACTCAAACAAGTGATTCATTTGAGCTTCTAAGTGCTTGATAGAAGTTGAATGTGAACTCACTATTTGGGTGAGGTTAGACACCTCCCTTTTTAGCTCTTTCACCCCGCTATCCATCGATTCCACCTTTTTTAGCACTCTAGCCAGCATCTCTTCAATCTTGGAGCTTCCCGCATCGCTCACGCCAGGTGGTAATTGGGGTTTTTCAGCCATTAGAGGGGGAAAATATGGGTTTGTTCGGTGATAACATTCCCCATTATGGTTTTGATCACGATTACCCCATCTTTCATTTCTATCAATCCAACCTTGGTTGTCGCGGTTTATCCAATCTTGATTCTCTTCCCATGGGCATCAAGGGCCTTGATTGGCATCTTGGTACCCCGATCAAGAACCCCCATATGATTTTCCATGATTTGGCACTCTTCCTCATACCCCGGCGGTAAAGCTTCACTCTCATATTACATAGGACCTTGATCCCCACAGCATTCCATTCTTGGACCCACTTCCCATGACATGCTTTGTCATCAATTCGAGCTGGATCATTATCTTTGCTAGGGTCTCATCTCTTTCTTCATCTCTTTTTCGCATCTCAGCAGTCACAACACTTGGACTAGCATCACTTGAGAGTATTTCAGTGTCCCTCGTATGCCAAGCTCGATTTGTTTTGGTCATTTTATCCAAAAGAGCTCTGGCTATACCATAGGGATGGTCCATGATGGATCCTCCAGCTAAGTTATTAGCCACAAACTTGTTAATGGAATCCAAGGATCGATAAAAGTCTTAAAGTAGCACTGCATCTGGTAGCCTGTGGTTTGGACATTAGGGCACTTTCTTCTTGAACCGAAGCCATGCTTCATGTAAAAGTTTACCTTTGATTTGCCTGGAGTTGGTAATATCATCTCTCAGCTACAACATCCTCGATGGAGGGAAGAACCTATCCAAGAAAGCTGCAATCAACTCTTGCCATGAAGTGATACACCTCGGAGGTAGCTCCTCTAGCCACATGGTAGCTTCCCCAGTCAAAGAAAATGGGAAGAGCCTCAATTTAATTGACTCTTAACTTATATTTGTGATGTCGAAAGGTTGGCATATCTCAAGGAAATTCCGAAGATATCAATTTTCATCTTCACTCGGTTGACCTCCGAAGAGTCCTTTCATTTGTAGCAGGTGTAACATTGTGTTGGTCACGTGAAATACCGCATTCCCTACCGTGGATGGTAAGCGATTAGCACCTGCTACATCTGGCATCGTGAGATCATCATCCTCGTGGTCCATGTGACCATCCACTGAACCTTCTTGCGAGTGTTGGCTAATATCACTCATCCTAAGAGACACAAAAAAATAACTACAATTGTAAAAATAAAACACAAGATGCTAAATTAATTCGAATCAACAATAAACTAGGGGCTATCTAATCCTATTCCCCAGAAACAGTGCCAAAATTAATGATGTTCAAATTCACTCCTTACAAGGAGGAACTGTAAATGATTATTGCAATATAAATACCAAACCAAGAGTCGGGGTCGAATCCATAGGGAATAGCGATTGGATGCTACAAAGTTGTCTATTGAATTGAACTAATATTGTATCATTGTATTAAAAATGGAAAAATAAATGTTGGGAAAAAGTGAAATCACAATTTGAATTTACATCAACTATCAATTAAAGCAAGGCAACCAAATTGAATGAACAAATATAAGCAAGGGCCAGGGGTGTGCTATTGATGGGGCTTCGATTAGATTGGAATTAACTAGAAAACTGAATTATTACTCATAAGCATAAATAGACATGGATGAGGTGGCACCCAATGTTTTTCAACCACTTGGGTGCCTTTTTCCTTAGGTTTTCTCAAACCCCAAGGTCCCAAACAATTCACCCACTATGACTTGGGTAAGATTTGAGCTATTTATAGCCTCAAATCTCTAATGGGTGGATGACTATGGGTTTGGGCTATCTTTAGCCCAACTCCATACAATCAAGACCCAATTACCCACCATTACTTTCTCACCCATATTCAATTTCTCTTTTCAAGAAAAAATTAAATAAGTATAAATAACCCATATTTGCAACTAAGAGTAATTCAATTATAAATTGGGAGAAAATAATAGATTTATACTAAATGAGTAATTATAAGATCAATCTAGCAACACCCAATCCAATTTAACCCCAATCATGCACAAACCCTAGCAAAGTATTTAGCCACTCATAGATGATAAATATAAGATTATATTAACAAATAAACTCATAACATTCATCATCAAGAGTTAATATCAAGCTCAAAATTTGTCTTCAATGGAGATTTGTACCTTGAAGAAGAAGAAGAAGAAGAAAAACTATTTAATATTTCTCTATCTAACTCTACAAACCTGGAATGAAATATCAGTACTCTTTAGGAAATGTACAGAAGTAGATTAAAAATGCTCCTCAAATTCCGTACTAGACGATTTTTCCCTCCTGAAGATAGCCTCACTTGCGAGTTTGCGGCGGGGCGCCGCTCTATCATAGCTGGGGCCAGTGACTTTGGGATCTGCTCGGCATTAGCACCGATGGTTCGTAGGTGCTGACCCGCATTCCACTGGTGCACCTTCCACTTCACACCAGTGTGCTCCTACGTTTAGCCAGCGTTTCGCCGGTCCCATCCGGTGGAACATAGGTCCCCTACTTCAGACTTCATGCTTTTGTTCAGTTTCTTGCATTCTCTCTTTAAATTGAATGCCTGTAAGAACAAAAGAGAAAGAACATAAAATCCTCCTAAATGACTTGAAAATCAAACAAAAGCTCATGTTTAAAAGCCTAATGAGTTGGTTAATTACCAACTCATTAGCGGCAGTTATTATAGTTTTCCTGTTAATTTAGGAAAGGTTTTTGATTATTTGTATAAATACTTTTCTAGGTTATTTTTGTGGGAAAGAGGTTGTTTAGTCGAACTTTGACACATTTGAGAGAAATACTTTGGAGATTCTTCTTGAGTTTTCTAATATTCTTGAAGATTATTCATTGTTCTTGGGTTGATCATTGTTGAATTGTGCAATTAATAAAGTGGGTTTAATTTCAATCAGATTGTTAGTTTTTAATTATGTTTTTATCTATGAATTCTAATTCTTCGCTTACAACCATGAGAGGCTAAAACCTCCACAACCAGGATTGTGGGAACCATGGTGAACTAACCAACTAGGATTTGCACAAAGTGATTCAAAACAAATATGAATGCTTGTATTGTATTCTCTTCATCTTAAATTCTTAGCGGAGCACAATGTTAGGACTTGTCTGAATTATGTACTTGCTTGAACCTAAAGAGATAGAAATTAGGAAAAGAGAAGTACAACAAATCCCTGAACTTTATGGTTCATTATATAACTTGAGCTGCAGTCGCAGGGTAGTTAATTTGAAATAAATTGATAATGGTTAAAGTGAAATCACTCAAAAGACCTAATCCGATAATTAAGAATAGTCATCTAATAGAAACGAACTAGTCGTTTGAATGAACCTATGTTATCAGTTCTACAATCTAAGTATTCGAATAGATCGCAAGTGTAAGATCTTAAGTAGTTATGAATCCATGGGGAACACCTCCCTAGTTAATTGCATAATCTTGACAACAACTTCAATTTACAACACTCTCACTTAATTCTTTCATTGAAACCCCCCATTAGGAGATAACTGAACTAAAAGCATAAATACTATCGTTATTCTACATCCTGACTAAATTCCCTATGGGATCGACCCCAACCTTTGTTGGTACTTTATTGACAACGTCCGTATCATACTTTTACAGGAGTGTGATTTGAGCATTATCAGCACTACCGCTGCAACGATATCTTTACCATTGCCATGGACCAGTTATCGCTGTAGAAAGGCCTAATCCAGTGAGCAAGTCAGCTTTTAACCTCGACCTAAACTATACTAAATGATATTTTTCTTGGTGATTATCTGTTTTGGTGGTCGTATGTTTTTTAATTTCCATGTATACATGTTATTACTTAAGGTGTGCCTATGATGTCTACCAATACATAGTGGTTGTACTGATGCTACTCATGCACTTATTTTCTGAGTATATACTGCGACTCGAGAGGCTCATCTAGACCCCATCTCTAATGGACTGTGACTCTGAGCTTATTTTCTACTCAGGCTGCCACGGATCTTCTTCATTTGATGTCTTTTGGATTTCCAAACATTGATTTACTATTTGTTTAATTTTCCACTCTTAGATCTTGTCTAGTTAGAGTCCAGTATATAATGACGTTTAGTTCTTGGGGTATAATAAATAGTTTCGTAAATACTTTCTTTTATTATTATAAGACTTCTGCTATTTGATTCATGAGTATTTACTTTATTAGTATGAATGTTGAATTTTGATGGATTAGTTAGGACAAGATGGTTCGCCTACCGGGGGGGAGGGGGGAGGGGTTAGTGTGGGTGCCACTCACGGCCACTTGTGTCGTTACACCTAATGAACCTTACTGAAGAAAACAAAAAAGAAAAGGGCAGAAGCAGGAAATTGCTTGTTTGGTGTAACAATTTAAGGGGAGAAATGGTTTTCTAGTCCTTTACAATTTTTTTAAGTTTTATGGCTTTTTTATAAAATAATCTTCATTTTTACACATAAGAAATCTTCATTTTTGCAAATAAAAGATCTGAAAAGATCAATTTCTTCTTCTAACGGTAAAAGGACAAATATATCATTTCCTTGTGAATTTAGGTATCGATAGTTAGAAATCTCTTTTGCTTTCACCTTTCAATGGAGAGAAGTGCACGAGCAGGCAGAGGAGCAACAAAATTTCAAGTTAGCAAAATTTTAAAATCTCAGTCGTATTTTTGGTTATAACTTCTGAAATTCCCAAACTTTTTTCTAATTCAAATCTTGTCTCAAAGGGGTGAATAGGATCCCCTTTTATAGACTAAGCTTCAAACGCAAATAGCTTCTCCAGGAAGCCCATGAATTCAAAATTTGAATTCGGTCTTCGTTTATTGACACTATCATATATATATATATATATATATATATATATATATATATATATATATATTGATGTGATTTTATAGTTATTCAACTTTTAATTTTTCTCTACATTAATTGATACGGGATATCTTAAATATTTAAGAAAATAGTTAAATAATAATTTTGTCTACTATAAAATTTTTAACAAAGGATAAAAAATTTAATTAATATTTTTAATATAATATAAATAGATTACATATTCCTGCATTTCAATTCTCATATAACTAATTTATCTCTTAAACCAAACAATCCTTACACAATTATTTTATTCCTCACGGAGGGACTAGTGACTGCCTCTCTTTATTACTCGGTCGCTGCATGTAATACAGGATGGGGGAGGACTTTGGACAACCTTCCAAGTTACAATATTTAAAGGCGAAGACGAGAATTTGATTCCGTCAATTAGAATAATAATTATCCAAAAAACGCATCGCCTAGCTTCTTCTTTTTTCTTTCTTTTTCTTCTCTGTATTCTCCACTTTCTTTTCTTTCATTTATTCTCTCCAGCCCTTTTTGACTTTTGCATCTCCATCTCCAAAATCCACTAGTTAGACTTTCTGTTAGAATCGCACTGAAATTATTCGTACAACTTGAAAAGTCTTTGTGCTATATAATTTTAATTAATACCCACCACTTTCTTAATGATAGCACAGTTTCCTTTCATTACTTAGGTTGATTTGTTTGCACTAGTTTTTACGAGTTAATATGTCGAAATGTTATTTTATTTTAAGAATTTATGTATCAAAATTATTAAAAAAAAATTTATATCAATAAAATTAATCAAACTTAAAGAATTTCTCTTACAAAATCACTCAATTAAATTTATCATAAAAAATTTTAACATGATAAAATAAATTATTTTTTATGTCATATAACATGGACTCAACAAATAAATAAAATTTAAAAACTACATTTTTTATACCCGACCCACCATCCACAAATTAAATTGGGTTTCATCTCTAACTATTCTCATTTTTTAATTCGATTTTTGAATATTAATTTTTATTTATTTTTCATACAAAATTGACCATAGTTTAGTGACCTTTTGATTCTGCATATAATTTTGCCGGAACTTCACTACTCTTTGTTTGGTTTGTCAACTTGACTTCTCCTCATCATGATATTTTGATCACACGTAGTACCGTCTTGCTTCAACTACGTCTTCGATATAATTTTACCTCATACACCAAGCAAAAATAGGGAACCTCGAAAACGTGCAGTAAATTTTCCTACCAAACAACTCATTTTTAGGCCTATTTCCTAAATATTGATTTTGTTATTTAAATCATATCGTGTGTTCTTGACCTAGCTATAAATTCATTCATATCATATGTTCTTGACGTAGCTATAAATTCAATTATACCGATTTTTGATAAACACTTGGTATCATGCTTGAAAGGTGGTTACCAAAAAGAAATAGGTCTACTATGGCTTTCAGTTCTCCAATATCTGATGAAACTTCTCCCTTTATAAAATTTTATGACAAGTTTAGAAAAATAGAACAAAAATTATTTGAATTTTTTAACAAACTTGGTCAATTTGCTTTTGTTAAAAAAACCTATTTTGGAAGGATCGAAATCGATGAATTCGTCGACTTTCTTTAGTTCTAGATCCGAAATTTATTTTTTCTAATTGAGTATATAGATAAATTGAAAACAAAATTTTGTTGTTTCATAAACCAACAAAGTTGGTTGGTTTTGTATTAAAAATAAATAAAAATTAATATTCAAAAATCTAATTAAATGTTTTTTGAGATATTGACAGAGATAAAACATACTTTGATTTGTGGGTGGGAGGGTCGGCCATCTGGTATAAGAAATGAATTTTTTTAAAGTTTTATTTATACATGGGGTCCATGTTTACATGATATAAAAAATAATTTGTATCAAATTTTTAATGATAAATTTGGTTGAGTGATTTTTTAAGAGAAATGCTCTAAGTTGAATGAATTTATTAACACATAAATTCTCATAGTTAAGTGACCTTTTAAGATATTAATTTTGAAGAAGATAATATTCCTCATAGGTGGATTGAGTATAATAAATAGTTTTTTCTCCTAAAAAAATATTATTTGTTTAATCCATGTTTACATGGTATAAAAAATTAAATTATTTTGTCAAGTAAAATTTTCTTTTATGATATATCAAGTTGAGTGATTTTATTGATATAAAAGAAAGTTCAATGATTTTTCTACATAAAGTCTCAAAGTTGAGTGACCTTTTGAGTTATTAACTCCACTTAATAGAGCTATTAGATTTAATGGTTTAGATTTTAGGATATTAAGTATATTTATTTTCATTAAAATTTAAGCACTTATTTCGTCTGAATAAGTCTTAATCTTTAAGATCTGGAACATAGTACTAATATCATTAAAAAATATGTTTGTATGGATAATTTTTACTATAACTCTATCCATAACCACCAGTCACCACAATTAACCACCTCAATCATCACAATTACCATCACCATTTCCATCGACAACCACTAGTTACCATCACCACCTATTACTTCTGCCAAAATTGTCAGTCACTATTATCGTCACCAACGATACTTGACATCACAAAAACCACTCGCAACCACTACTACTATCAGGCGTTACTACACATACCATCTCCATCATTATAATTACATTCACTGCCACCGCTACATGTTGGCTTCCCCGTCAACACCGCCACAGTTAACCGCCACCACCTCTATCACTACTACGATCAATCCCTACTATCAACTACCTTCATTATCACAACTAGCATCACCTCCAAATACTATCAATAAATTGTCAGCCACCATAATTCTTCAACAATCACCATCAATATCGTCAAATCCAAACATCAACCAACTTCACCATCTATAATGATTCGTATGTCATTATGAGGGGAAATTGACTTAGAACACTCTGACGGGACTAGACAAAGGTTAGAAAGGTGTTGTGGTGTGGGCTAATGAAAAAATTGATGATTTTGCTGGAGCTATTGGTTTCAGAGGACCGCTACAACGGTAGAATTCCTGCTACAACGAGACCGCGGTAATGGTCGGAGTCCGACATAACTGACTAGAGAATAACCGCTGGATCCGTTGTAGTGGCTTCCTGGCCACCATAGCAGGTCCACTGCAGCGGAATAGTGACCACTGCAATAGATGACGTGAATCAGAAAGTAGGTTTAAGTAGGATTTTTGGGGTTATATCCCATTATTTTCAAAGACGAAACTTCAAGAACTAAAGGTGATTTTCTCCCCCAGAGCAATTGAATTTCCTTCTCAAGGTAAGATTCTTGAATTTCTACCCCTATGTTTGATTATGTAAATACCGAGGAATCAAGGAGAACCTCTAATGGTGATTTTCTAGCAAAGAAAACTCTAGGTTGAGAAACTAAGGATGATTATTGGGAACTAATGGGGGTTTGATTTTGAGTTTAACAAGGATCAATGATCATTCCCCAATGTATAGTTGTTAAAGAATGGGGTGCATGTGGTAATTGGGACATAAGAATAGGTTAGTGTGAGATTTTACTCTTAAAATTGCCTTGAAAGGATGGGTTTGAGTTTCTAAGACCCTTGTGTGGGTGTTAGGTTACTAAATTATGTCTTATTCTTGTGTTAGACGTTGCACATTCAGAAGCATTGAGGAAGGGTAAGACTCTAGCAAAGTGATTGCCATCCGAATCCTCCTAGTTTGAGGTAAGTTATGGTTTAGAGGAGTTAGACTTTGCATAATGACCTGTATATTTGTGAATAAAAATGTGTTGCTTTGGTCTATGGACATTACTAATGGTGATGATTGCCCTGTTAAAACTCAACTGTTGAAATAAACTTGAGATGTTACCACCGAACCGATGTAGAATTATATTGAACTATTAAGTGTGTTCTTTATATTATCATGGGATGAATGATGAACTGTTTAAATCATATGAGTGGGAGAGGTAGATTGTGATCTCCTAAATTTCATAATGATGAACTCAGTTATGATATAATTACCGTGAGAATGGTTAAGGATAGTAAGAATATCCTGAGATGAGAGGCTCATGCCCGAGAGGAGAATCAGGGCGAGCAATATTGTTGAGTGGCTCATGTTTGAGGGGAGCATCCCAACGAGCATATGAGTGAAAGTGGGTACCACGCTGGTACATTACATGAATTTCTAGAGTCCCCTGCAGGTCATGACTAGAAGGGCAGAAATAAGACCCTCTAGCATGTGTGTACATCGAGGTTAGTGTTGGAGGGTTGTAGGGATATGACAGAGGCATGAGCACCGGCATATCTTTATGCGATTTGTTGTTCTATTTGTTTTGATGTATTCTTCGAACGATAGAAGTTGTATCGAATAAGTGTTACTTGGCTGAGGTGAAATTCTAATTATGTTTGTTATCTGAATGTAAGAAGGTTGTAAGTTTTGATGCTGATAGAGTCGAATGGAAACTAGAATGGGTGTTGTGCCATTGTTGTTATGAGTTATTCCATTTTGCTTGTGGCTATGCAACATTTCGCGTGTCGGATATAGTAAGTTTTATGTGTCTAAATGAAAGAGATGATATGTGGTGTTGTGAATAGTTGGTGGAATGATTAAGTGCAGATAAGTCAACTACTTCCCAGGGCAGTACCGCTGCAATGAGTCCTGTTGCGCTGTAATAAGACCACAACAGCGGTCGAGCGACCACTGCAGCGAAGTGCCTAATCCAGTGAGCAGGCCGTTTGCACCTAAATAGAATTAATTTTCTGTAATGTGTATTGTATATGTAGAAATGGTGTGCTAGACTGAATTCATGTTGTTGTTTGCATTATTTTATGTTATTATGTAAGGTCAGTCAATGCCTACTATTACTGTGTTTCGTACTGACGCTACTCCTGTACCTTCTTTTTTGAGTGCAGAATCCGATCTTGAAAACTTTTCTCGCCCGTTCCTTTAGAACAGCAGCAGAAGATCCCCGAAATGTGAGTGAACCAAGGAGGGTTTTCCCACTCACTTTCTCAAGATGTCTTTTATCCAGACATTGTGGTTTATTTATATTGTTTGGTTTTCCTCATAGACATTGGTAGTTAGACATCTAAAGTGGAATGACAATCGGATTTCAGGAATTGTAGCCAGACTTTGTCGGTTTTAAATCATTGATTTAGTAAATTTTAAATGAATTTTGTTGGTTTATTTAAATTTAAGGTTATCATTTTTTTAATGTTGTTTTCGGGGAAATTGTTGGAAATCGTTAGTTCGCCCACTGGGGGAGTTAGTGTGGGTGCCAATCACGGCCATTTGGGGTTGTGACAAAGTTGGTATCAGAGCTCCAGTTTTGTCAATCTCACTTTACTAAGATAGGTCAAGTAGAGTCTCGAAAATTAGTATAGAGATATTTGTAACTTATCTTCAAGAGGTTGTAGGACTTTAGGAAAACTCCCTTCTTCCTTCCTTTCGTGCGATTACTTGATTCCAATTGGTAACTGCTAATCCAAATTGATATGTAACAACTTTTATTTATTTCTCTAACAGATGGTGAGAACATGTACAGATAGGAATAGAGAAGCAGCGCCCGAGCCAGCAGTAGCCGCAGTCTGCGGCAGAAGATGGGGCTTAGGACCCGGGTGAAGGCGGCCTGCTGCCAGAGAAGGGGCCCGCACTCCTTCTCCAGTACGGGAGAGGTTAGCATCTCCAGTACCTCCCACAGTTCAGGAAAGGGTGATTGTAGAAGTGGAATTTTTGGTGTAGAGAGAGGCTTTTTCCACTCCAGCATCCTCCGAGGTTCTAGCTCATGTTCTTAACCTTCTAAGTGGCCTCGAGGGTAATGAGGCAGTGCCAGCGACTCCCGCAGGACAGCAATCGTGGATACAACATGCAGTTGTTGTGGCTTCTCGCATTGATGACATGTCTGAGGCTCTTATGTTTTCGAGGTTGGTGGTTGGGCCTGTGATGACAGAGGGGAGCATGACTTGTTCTGGAGGTTCACCAAGATGAAGCCTCCCACTTTTTATGATACCGAGGTGGAGGAAACCTATGAGTTTATTATAGATTATCATGAGAGGCTCCATAAGATGAGGGAGGTGGAGAAATATGGCGTGGAGTTTGTCACCTTCTAGTTGATTGGTAATGCTAAGCTTTAGTGGAAGGCCAATGTGGAGTACAGACCAGCAGGATCACCACTATTGACTTGGACTCAATTTTTCTCCATGTTTCTGGAGAAGTATGTACCTCGTACCTTGAGAGATACAAGGCGGGATGAGTTCACCACCATTAAGCAGGGAAGCTCTTCTATTGCAGCCTACGAGGCCCAGTTCCATTCACTACCCAGGTATGCTCAACCCGGATTGCCCATAGAGGAAGAGAGGTTCAGGCGGTTTGTTAAAGGACTAAATGTGGGTCTCCAGTTATCAGCCCTTCAGATGGTCTCCTCAGGTAAGACCTTTTAGGAGGTAGTGGAGTATGTGAAGAATATAGAGGGGGTGAAATAGGAAGGGTACGCAAAAAATATCGAGAAGAAGGCTGGGAGGGTGGGTTCCTACAATGGTTTTGTTGGTAGGACTCCGGCACAACAGGGATTCTCTGGGTGATCTATTCAATTAGCTATGCAGGTGTCAGTTGGAGGTCCTTTAGGAAACACTCCACAATCAGCAGGTACAGTCAGGGGTACTCAGCGTTCACTCAGACTTTGTGGCTCGCCTTATTTCTTCTATCCTGGCTCAGAGGCCAGTGATCGAGAAGGTATGCCACGAGTGTGGGGAGTATGGCCACATTTGTAGATGGTGTCCCAGGTTTGTCAAAGTCAGACAGATCATTCCACACCTAGCTCCTCGAGCTCCGACCCTTTCCGAAAAAGGAGGTAGTGCGTTTAGTAGGGATCGTCTATAGCTTGGGCGAGGTAGTCAGCCGATCTTCAGAGGTGGTACTCAGCCGAGTAAAGGAGGTGCTCCGATAGGTAGAGATGGAAACCAGTCTAGTAGGGGTTGGTGCAGCCCAAACGGGGCGGGTCTTACGCAGGTAACTAAGCTCACTTTTATGCTTTTCCTAGTAGGCTTGAGGCAGAGGCTTTAGACGTTGTTATCACAGGTACGATCTTTGTGTTCGACAAAATGGCTATGGTTTTGTTTGATCGGGGTTCTACTTTTCCCTATGTGTCTACTTATTTATTGTTGACTTTATGGGATTTGATACTCTAGTAGATTTAGTGATCTTGGACATGGTAGATTTTGATGTGATCCTCGGAATGAGCTAGTTATCCCCTTACCATGCTATTCTAGATTGCTATGCTAAGATCATCACCATATCAGAACCTGCGTAGTCCACATTGGAGTGAAAGGGAATTGTAGCCCTGCTCCTAAGAAAATAATTTCCTATATTTGTGTCCGTAAATTCATAGAGCGGGGGTGTTCAGCATATCTAGCTCGTATTCGAGATACTAGTTCCGAGGGTCCTTCTATAGAGTCAATCCCGTTAGTTTGTGAGTTCTTAGAGTGTTCCCTGCAGATCTATCTAGCATGTTGTCGGACAACGAATATTGATTTCTGCATAGATTTAGAGCTAGGGTCCTGACCCACTTCTATTCTGCCATACAAAATGGCACCAACTGAGTTGAGAGAACTCAAGGATCAGTTATAAGAACTTCTTAATAAGGGGTTTATCAGGCCGAATGTCTCTCCGTGGAGTGTCCTAGTCTTGTTTGTGAAAAAAGAAAAATGGTAGTATGCGAATGTGCATCGATTATCATTAGTAGAACAAAGTAACTATTCGAAATAAGTACCTCTTCCTCAAATAGATGATTTGTTTGATCAGTTGCAGGGGGTTGCAGTATTCTCAAATATCAACTTGAGGTCGGGTTATCACCAGCTGAAGATTCGGGCTGAGGATATCCCCAAAACAGTCTTACGGACTAGAAATGGCCATTATGAGTTTCTGGTCATGTCCTTCGGACTCACTAATGCCCCAGCTGCATTCATGTGCTTGATGAATAGTATCTTCAAACCCTATCTAGATTCTTTCATGATTGTTTTTATTGATGATATCTTAGTGTACTCTCACACTAAGAAGGAGCATGAGAATCATGTTGGGATTGTTGCAGGAGAAGCAGTTGTATGCAAAATTCATTAATTATGAATTTTGGTTGGATTCAGTGTCTTTTCTGGGACATGTGGTCTCCAAAGAGGGAATAAAAGTGATCCACAGAAGATGGAGGCGGTCAAAAACTGGGCTAGGCCTACTACCGTGACAGAGATTCGGAGCTTCGTAGGGTTGGCCAGCTTCTACCGTCATTTTGTGAAAGGGTTTCCATCCATTGCTTTAATGCTGACAAGGTTGATTTAGAAGGATGTACCTTTTCAGTGGTCTGAGGAATGTGAAGAGTTTTTTCAGAAGTTTAATACCATGCTAACCACGGCACCTATCCTGAATTTACTGGTAAAAGATTAAGATTTTGTTGTTTATTGAGATGACTCATGGTCTGGGTTGGGTGTTGTGTTAATGCAGGAAGGGTAATTTATTTCTTATGCCTCGATACTATTGAAGGTGCACGAGAATAATTACCCCACTCATAACCTGGAGATAGAAACGGTGGTGTTTGCCCTAAAAATATGGAGGCACTACCTATACAAGGCTCATTGCAAGTTATTCATGGACCATCACAGCCTGCAATATGTGTTTTCTTAGAAGGATCTCAATTTGAGGTGTAGGAGGTGGATGGAACTTCTTAAGTATTATGATGTCACCATCTTATATCACCCAGGGAAGACTAATATGGAGGCAGATGCATTGAGTCGAAAAGCAGTAAGTATGGGCAGTCTAGCTTGCCTGGAAGCTACTCGATGACCGATGGCCAGAGAAGTCCAGACACTGGCAAATGATAATTTCTTTGACAGAAATAGGTGGAATACTAGCTAGCATGGAGGCTAAGTCATCACTGCTAGAAAAGATAAAGGCTAGACAGCTTGAGGATGAGAAGTTGGGTAAGATCCGAGATAAGATTTTGCAAGGAGAAGCTAAGAAAGCAGTGTAGATGGCGAAAGGGTCCTGAGAATAAGGGGAAGCGTTGTGTCCCCGAGTTGGTGAGATAATTAAGACCCTCTTGGCAGAAGCTGACAACCCAAGATACTCCATTAATCCTAGGGCTACCAAAATGTATCACAACTTGAAGCGGCACTATTTGTGGGGTAGAATAATGAGGGACATTGTTGATTATTTCACCCAATATTTGAACTATCAACAGGTGAAGTATCAGCACCAACAACATGGGGAGTACTTTAGAGGATGCCTATTCCCAAATGGAAATGTGAGAGAATAGTGATGGACTTCGTAGTTGGTCTTCCAAAGACATTGGAGAAGTTTGACTCCATTTTGGTCATTATTGACAGATTAACCAAGTCTACTCACTGATCTTAGGCAGAATTATATGCCCAAGTGATGCTCAAATGCTCTATTTCGTCTTGTTTATCTATCGTTATTTGTACATTCTCATGTGATTTGTAGTTAAAATGTGAATTTATACTAAACATGATTAGCATTTTTTTGCAGGAAAAATGTAATTTTAGGAAGCTAAGTTGCATGTTGGTGAAAATCGGGAATGGACTCGGAAGCGAGCAGTGGAAAAGGTCAAGGAAAAGCAGCAAATATAGGAGCTCCGCGATGGAGCCGTGTCACGCTGCCATCGCGGAGGCAGTCTGCCTCGGATGATTTATTTTGGAAAATTTCCAGTGAAGGTTCGCGACGGCGCCGTGGCACGTTGGCCAAGCCCCGCGTTACATGTCGTGGCACGTTGCTTATATTTACCTAGAACATCATATTCCAGTAAGGGTTCGTGACGGTGCCGTGTCACGGAGGCAGTGCTCCGCGATGCACTCCGTGACATGTTGCTTGTTATTCCGGGAAAAATTCCCACTAGTATAAATAGCACACTTTGGTTTATTTTTAATTATTCTGACTTAGTTGAGCAAGGACGTGGGTTACAGGCAGTTGAAGGGACGAAATTCTTAGGGTTCTTCTCTAACTCTTTCTCCTTTATTTCAATTGTTTGTATGATTTATACTCATTTGATGATGTTTAATCCACAAATGAGTGGCTAAATTCACTTCTTGCTGAGGCTAAGAACAATTGTAGTGGAATGTAATTGTTGATCATTTGGTTTTTCATCTTTTCTTCCATGGTTGTTCTATCAATTCTTGTTCTTACTGCATTAATGCCTGGCCAATGTTAATGTATATCTAAAAAATCCAGTTTTATCTTGAAAAGGAAAGAAATTGAAAAGTTGTGAATTGGTAGGATATGATCTCTTCTTAGTTTGGGAAAATTGAGAATTGATTTACCTTCAGAATAGAAATATATCTGAAACTCATATTAGTCAATTAAGGAATCAGTTTCGTATGGCTAGAACATGAAATTCTTTTATCACAAAAATGTAGGTTGAAGGTTCATGATTCTTAAGTTTATAGAATACGAAAGTTTCTATCCATAGGCAATAATTCTTGACTAGCAACCGAAGGAAAGATTAACCGAATTGTATCAATAAATTACTTCCCTGCATGTTTGTTTTAGCCTCAGCTTGCTCATTACTATAGTTCAGACTCACTTTATCATTGTGTCTTAGATTAGTATAAATTAGGAAACCAACTCTCAAAATCTTCTTTACATTGTTGTCTGCATTTTTAGAGTTAGAGTTCATTAACACTTAATTAGATTATTACCTTGGTTCAGTCCTTGTGGGATCGATACTTGGCTTACTTTAGCCATTTTACTACTTGTTCGACCATGTGTACTTGCGTGTAGTTGCAAAAACAGACCGAACACTCACTTCTTACCTGTCCAAGTGACTTACAGTGCCGAGAGGTTGGTCAGGCTGTATGTGAAGGAAATGATTCAGTTACATGGGATACCGGTGTTGATTGTGTCTAACAGGGATACTCAATTCACCTTTCATTCCTAGAGGACCTTGCAGAGAGAGTTAGGCACGAGGTTGGATTTGAGTATGTCCTGTCATCCTCAGACTAACGGGCAGTCAGAACAAAACATCCAGGTATTAAAAGACATGCTCAAGGCCTGTGTGATAGATTTTTGGGGCCAGTGGGATAAATTCTTACCCCTACCGGAGTTTGCTTACAACAACAACTATCATTTG
The DNA here is from genome assembly GCA_035772735.1 of Datura wrightii. Classification (NCBI taxonomy): domain Eukaryota; kingdom Viridiplantae; phylum Streptophyta; class Magnoliopsida; order Solanales; family Solanaceae; genus Datura; species Datura wrightii. Next base: position 58,734,016 of record JASDFA010000002.1, on the reverse strand, counting down.
AATATGGCATGGAGGCATTTGAAGCTGTATATGGGAAGAAGTGTAGGTCTCTAATTGGGTGGTTTGATACATTTGAGGTGAGACCCTGGGGAGTATATTTGCCGAAGGAATCCTTGAAGAAGGTTCGAATTATCCAAGAATGTCTAGTAGCTGCTCAAAGTAGACAAAAATAATATGGAGACAGGAAGGTGAGAGATATGGAGTTCATGGAGGGAGAGCAAGTCTTGCTCAAGGTATCCCTATGAAAGGGGTAATGAGGTACGGTAAGCGGGGCAGCTTAGCCTGAGATACATTGGGCCATTTGAAATTCTACGATGTGTCGGTGAAGTAGTTTATGAGATGGCCTTACCACCAAGGCAATCAAGGGTACATCCAACCTTCCATGTGTCCATGTTGAAGAATTACCATGAGGATAGATCGTACCTTCTCAAATGGGACTCTGTGTTCTTGGATGAGAACTTGTCCTATGAGGAGGAGCCTGTGGCAATATTAGATAGAGAGGTCTGCAAGTTGAGATCAAAAGAGATTGCAATGGCAAAGATCTAGTGAGAAAATTACCCCACAGAGAAAGCCACTTAGGAGACCAAGACTACATGCATATAAAATACTTTCAGTAGTTTATGGAGTGTGATATGTTCACTTCTTTGCTTCTATAGACCGTTTGAGGATGAAGGGTGTTTTAATTCGTATCTGATGTAACGACCCGTATGTCATTATGAGGGAAAACTTACTTAAAACACTCTAATGGTACTAAAAATGGCTATAAAGGTGTTGTGGAGTGGGCCAATGAAAATTGATGATTTTAGGGGAGCTACTGATTTTGAGGAACCACGTTGTAGTGGTAGAATTCCCACTACAATGAGATTATGGTAACGATCGGAGTCTGTAATACCCTGAAAATCTCTAAGATATGACCTGAGGGTTCAAGAAGGGAAAACATGAAAATATATACTATGCCACAGTACGAGTTGTCTTGTGACCCGTAAGAAGACTTCATGAGTTGTTAGTCACTCGTGAAGTGAATTCTTGGCCTGGGGGGTGATCACGAGAGGATGCCACAAATCGTGATGTGACATCACGACTCATGGTTTTAGTCGTGGTCAAGAGCAGAGTTTAAAATGGAGGTTTGTCCAGTATACTCCACAATTGGTCACGACGAGTAATTAGGTTCACCACGAATCGTGGTGTCCCTCGTGGTGACTGGCAGTGTGCAATTTTCCTACATTTTAGTAAGGGTGTTTTCATAATTTCTAAGCCCCTAGAACTTAAACTACGTCATTTTAAGCTCATCTAGGAGAATATTAAGAGTACTTAACCTATCCTAAGCCTTCCCATCCCATGCATACAAGATTTAAGGGTTCATTGGAGATCAAGCTTGAGGATTCCTTAGGTTCTTCCCCAATTAACTTGGGCATTCAAGGAAGGTGGTGAAATCAGAATACCCAGGTATGTAGGGTTATGAATAGGAGTATTCCTTCACTCTCACACCCAAATCCTCTTCCAAATTCATGAAATGCAAGGGTGATGAATCTATGGGGCCTTAACACAATTTATGAAATTCTCTATGTTTCTATCATGGGTTAATTCTATACATGTTTCTGATGTTGTTCTAAGATTCATGGGCACGTTTAATGATGATTTCAATTACAAATTTTGATTTCAACATTTTAAAAATATGATCCAATTATGAAAGTTCATGAAGGCTTGAGATTATGATTTATGTTTTCAAGTATGATGAGATTTCTATGGTGAAAGTATGATTTTGATTTACCCATGTCTATATCCATGATTTTGAATAAGAAATCTATTTTAAAGCATGTTTAGGTTTGGGCAAGTCCATATGTTCAAGTATGTTTCATGATTTACTTAGATTTCATGAGCAGACTTTAAAATGGAGGTTTTTCCAGTATACTCCACGATTGGTCACCACGAGTCGTTAGGTTAACCACGAATCGTGGTGTCCCTCATGGTGACAGGCAATGTGCAATTTTTCTGCATTTTAGGATGGGTAATTTCATAATTTCTAAGCCTGTAGGTCCTAAACTACGTCGTTTGAAGCTCGGCTATGAGAATATTAAGAGTGTTCAACCTATCCTAAGCCTTCCCATTCCATGCATGCAAGATTTAAGGGTTCATTGGAGATCAAGCTTGAGGATTCCTGAGGTTCTTCCCAAATTCACTTGGGCATTCAAGGAAGGTGGTGAAATCAAAATACCCAGGTATGTAGGGTTATGAATAGGAGTATTCCTTCACACTCATGCCCAAATCCTCTTCCAAATTCATGAAATTCAAGGGTGATGAATCTATGTGGCCTTAGCACAATTTATGAAATTCTCTATGTATCTATCATGGGTTAATTTTATACATGTTTCTAATGTTGTTCTAAAATTCATGGGCATGTTTTATGATGATTTCAATTACAAATTTTGATTTCAAAGTTTTAAAAATATGATGCCCAATTATGAAAGTTCATGAAGGCTTGAGATTATGATCTAAGTTTTCAAGTATGATGAGATTTCTATGGTGAAAGTATGATTTTGATTTACCCATGTCTATATCCATGATTTTGAATAAAAAGTCTATTTCAAAGCATGTTTAAGTTTGGGCAAGTCCATATGTTCAAGTATGTTTCATGATTTACTTAGATTTCATGATATTAGCTTACCACATGGTTTTTGAAGTCTAGACTCCCACTTTTTAGCTTGTGCTATGTTTTGAGCCAAGGCTCCTCATCTTCAATTTTCAGACTATGTTGTTATGATTAGCTTCGTCGAAAGATGATGGTTCAGCTTTGCTGAAAATTGATGGAGAGCATATGCATGTTTTTGGGAGTAGTGTCTAGCACCGAGCAGGCTAGGGGTTCAGACGACCTCAGGCCTCAGAACTACATGCCAATGTAGGGTTATTCAGATACTTTGGGGTCTCCCTTGTGAGATTTCCCTGCCCCCGAGGGGCCTTCAGCTTGATATTTATATCATGGTATCATTCTTAGACAAGGCAAGGCTTTGAATGGCTCTGTCCACTTGAGTGTAATAGTTGGGACCATGTAAGCACTATCGTGGTAATATCGGTTATATGATGAGTCTCCCATTATTCCTTATGATTTAAGTTATGTATGTCCATCACTTATGATATTATGTTTTCAACAGATTTGACCTAATGTTCAGTTTTACTTATGATTATCAGTTCTCAACTTTGGGTCATTCGATTCAATTATGAGACTCCATTACATTTAATCATATTTTCAGTTAATAGAATACAAGCCTTACTCTTAGAATCTTATGATGAAATGTCTTATTGCATGCATGATTTCAATTTTACTTAGCTAGTTGTTTTACTTATCTTGTATACTCAGTACATTCCAAGTACTGACCTCATACTCTATGTTGTATTATTTCATGATAGAAGCTCATACATTCAGTCTTAATCCCGCCTCTGGTCAGCTCTCAGAGTTAGCACATCAAACTTGTTGGTTATTCCTCATCCTTTGAGGACCTTTCAGTCAGTTTGTTAGCAGTATCTTTTAGTTTCAGTCTATTAGTGATTTAGTTAGGGTCTTGTCCCATCAACTTGTTAGTATGTAGAGGCTTAACAAACATAGTATGTATTTAGCTTCGAATTAGTGTTATGTATTTCGTTGTATCAAATGTTTTAAATATTTAGACTTTCGCTATATTAGATGTTAGTTCCTGCTTTATTATTTGAGCTTTAGATTTATGTTCGTGCCATAGGTCAACTTGGAGCGATTAGAGGGGATGAGCATCAGGCTCTCGAGGTCAGGGGAACAAGCCCATAGAGCCAAGTATTCTAGGTTGTGACAAGTGTGGTAGGAGGCACACTTTTCAGTGCTTAGCAGGTACAGGCACATTTTTCGGGTATAGAAAGCTCGAACATATGCTCAGGGATAGTCCATCAGCTAGATAGGGCCATGGTAGAGTGGGAGACCCAGCCACTAGTTCAGCAGCTCCACCATCACGCTCAACTCAGCAGGGTGCCTCCACTAGTACAGGTGGTGGTCAGCGTTAGAACAGGTTTTATGCCCTCGCCTCTCGTCAGTAGCAGGAGGCCTCTACAAATGTAGTCACTAGTATTTTATGAGTATTTCACTTTGATGTATATGCATTATTAGATCCAAGGGCTACTTTATCTTTTGTGATTCCCTATGTTGCTAGTAGCTTCAGAGTCAATCCCAAAATTCTATCAGAACCCTTCTCTGTCTCTACTCAAGTCAGTGATTCAGTTAGAGATCGACGGGTATATAGAAATTGCCCTATCACAGTCCTTCAGAAATTCACCTCCGCAGATTTAGTAGAGTTATCCATGATAGATTTTGATGTTATCTTTGGCATGAATTAGCTACATGCATGCTATGCTTCAGTAAATTGTAGAACACGTGCAGTAGAGTTTCAATTTTCAAGTGAGCCAGTCCTAGAGTGGAAGGGTAGTTCGATTATACCTGTATGTCATTTCATTTCTTACCTTAAGGCCAGAAAGATGATCTCTAAGGGTTTTGTGTACAATCAAGTTCGGGTCAAAGATGCTACGTTTGAGACCCCGACTATCTAGTCAGTACCTATAGTGTGTGAGTATCCAGAGGTGTTCAGATGATCTATCGGGAGTCCCTCAAGAGTGGGAGATCGACTTTGGTATTGATCTTCTTTTCGATATGCAACCTATATCTATTCCTCCTTATAGAATGGCTCCAGCTGAGCTAAAGGAGTGGAAGGAGAATTTGAAGAATCTCTTAGACAAGGGTTTAATCAGACCTAGTGAATCCTCATGGGCTGCACCAGTTCTCTTTGTTCGAGAGAAGGATGGTTCTCTTTGGATGTGCATTGACTATCCGTAGTTGAACAAGGTCACCAATCAAGAATAGGCATCTCCTCCCCAGAATTAATGACTTGTTTGACCAGCTTTAGGGTGCCAAGTGTTTTTTCAAAGATAGACCTCAGATCCAGATATCATCAACTTAGAGTTAGAGACAGTAACATCCTGAAGATAGCTTTCAGGACTCGGTATTGTCACTACGAGTTTGTGGTTATGTCTTTTGGACTAACAAATGCTCCTGCAGCTCTTATGGATTTTATGAATAGGGTGTTCAAGACATTTTTAGACATGTTCATGATCGTGTTCATAGATGATATCCTCATATACTCTTGGAGCAAGGATGACCATGCCCTCATTTGAGGGTGGTGCTACAAACTCTTAAGGATCGCCAGTTGTTTGCTAAATTCAGCAAGTGTGAGTTTTGGCTGAACTCAGTAGCATTCTTGGATCATGTGGTGTCAAGTGAGGGTGTGCAGTTAGACTCTCAAAAGATAGAAGCTGTGAAGAATTGGCCTAGACTAGTTAGTCCTTCATATATCAGGAGTTTCTTGGATTTAGCTGGTTACTACAGGAGATTTATTAAAGGATTTTCATCCATTGCAGCACCATTGACTAAGTTGACCAAGAAGAAAATGAAGTTTCAATGGTCGGAGGCCTATGAGAAGAGTTTCCAAGAGTTGAAGACTCGACCCACCTCAGCACCAGTGCTGACCCTACCTGAGGGTACCAATGGATTTGTGGCATATTGTGACGCCTCGAGGATCAGCCTCGGTTTTGTATTAATGCAGCATGGTAAGATTATAGCCTATGCTTCTAAGAAGCTTAAGGTCCATGAAAATAATATCCAACTCACAACCTCAAGTTGGCAGCAATAGTATTCTCTTGAAAGATTTGGAGATACTATCTGTATAGGGTCCATGTGGATATGTTTATGGACCACATAAGTCTATAGTACGTGTGTATCCAGAAGGATCTAAACCTACGTCAAATAAGGTGGTTAGAGATTTTTAAAGATTACGATATGAGTGTCCTTTATCATCCGAAAAAGGCTAATGTGGTGGAAGATGCTCTTAGCAGACTTTCTATGGAGAGTGCGTTTCATGTAGATGAGGGATAAAAAGAGTTGGTGAAGGATGTGCCCGGCTTGCACAGCTAGGAGTCCGCCTTGTTGATTCGACAGATGTTGGTGTCATTATTTAGAATAGTTCAGAATCCTCTTTGGTGACTAATTTCAAGGCAAGGTAGGACAAGGATCCTATTCTAGTAAAGTTGAAGGAAGAGGTTCAGAATCAAAAGGTTGAGGTCTTCTCCCAAGGGGGAGATGTTGTACTTTGATATCAAGATCATTTGTGTGTCCCAGGTGTTGATGATTTAAGAGATCGAATGTTGCATGAGGTTCATGGTTCCTAATATTCTATACATCCAAGTACCACCAAGATGCACCGTGACCTACGGGAAGTCTATTGGTGGAGTGGCATGAAGGACATACCAGAGTTTGTGGCTAATTGTCCGAATTGTCAACAAGTGAAAGTTGAGCATCAAATACCTAGAGGTGTGCTTCAAGACATTTGTATCCCTACTTGGAAGCGGGAGGAAATCAATATGAACTTCATCACAAGGTTACCTCATACTCGTCGACAGTGTGATTCTATTTGGGTGGTTGTAGATAGGTTGACTAAAGCAGTTCATTTTCTACCGGTCAAGACTACCGACTCAGTGGAGGATTATGCCAACTGCATATTTTGGAGTTAGTTTGGTTTCATGGAATACCCTTGTCCATCATATCATATAGAGGTACTCAGTTTATCTCCCAATTTTGGATATCATTTCATAAGGGACTAGGTACTCAGGTCAAGCTTAGTATAGCTTTTCACCTACAGATAGATGGTCAGGCTGAGCAGACCATTCAGACTCTTGAGGATATGTTGATAGCATGTGTGATTGATTCCAAAGGTAGTTGGGATGATCATTTACCTCTCATCAAGTTTTCATATAACAACAGCTACCATTCCAGCATTCAGGTGGCTCCATTGAGGCTCTTTGTAGACGGGGGTCTAGATCGCCGATTGGTTGGTTTGAAGTTGGTGAAGCTACATTGGTAGGGTCAGATTTGGTTCATGAGGTTAGGGAGAAAGTTCATCTAATAAGGGCAAGACTAAAAATAGCCCAGAGTCATCAAAAGTCCTATGCGGATGTAAGGAGGAGAGAACTTGAATCTGAAGTTGATGATTAGGTGTTTCTAAAGGTGCCTCTCATAAAGGGAGTGATGAGCTTCGGAAAGATGGGCAAACTTAGTCCCTGCAACGTCGGCCCATACAGGATTGTGAGATGCGTTGGCAAGGTGACTTATGAGTTGGAGTTGACCTCAGAGTTGGCTTTAGTATATCTAGTTTTCCATGTATCACTCTTGAAGAAGTGCATAGGTGACCCGACCTTGGTTATTTTGGTGAAGAGCGTAGGTGTGAAGGGTAGCTATGAAGAGGTTCCTATTGAGATCATTGATCGTCAGGTCCGTAATTTGAGGAACAATGTGGCAACTTCAGTAAAGGTTATGTAGAGAAATCCACATATTGAAGGAGCTACCTGAAAAGCCGAGGCAGATATGATGGATAAATACCAGCATTTTTTCCTTTCTAGCCCAGTTCCAGCTTGAGGTATCAGTTTCCTCCCTAGTACTTTATTTAGTTTCATGTTCAGTTCATGTGTTCTAGTTTCCTTCATGCTAGTGCATGCATGTATGATTCATGAATTCTGTTTATTCATGTATTTCAGTTCGGAGTCAGTCACTCCGTCAGTTTACAGCTTCAGATGTTTAGTATTTGGGATGACAGTTCTTTTCCCTAGCTTTTCAATATGTTCATTCTTATTCGAGGATGAATGTTCCTAAGGGGGAGATATTGTAATACCCCAAAAGCCCCTAAGATCAGACCCAAGGGTTCAAGCAGAGAAAATAGGAAAATGTAGTTTGGGCCACAGGATGAGTCTTCTAGTGACTCGTTGGAGGACTTCACAAGTCGTTAAGTCACTCGTGAAGTGAAGGGATATTGGCAATGATTCTTGGTCTGGGTGACTACGAGAGGATGCCACGAGTCATGATGTGACTACCCGACTTGTGGAGTTAGTCATGGTTAAGAGCAGAGTAGAAAATGGAGGGTTGGACAGTATACTCCACGACTTGGTCGCCACGAGTCATTAGGTTCACCACGAATCGTGATGTCCCTCGTGATGACTGGCAGTGTGCAATTTTTCTGCATTTTAGTAAGGGTGTTTTCATAACTCTTAAGACCCTAGATCCTAAACTACGTTGTTTTAAGCTCATCTAGTAGTATTAAGAGTGCTTAACCTATCCTAAGCCTTCCCATTCCATGCATGCAAGATTTAAGAGTTCATTGGAGATCAAGCTTGAGGATTCCTTAGGTTCTTCCCCAATTCACTTGGGCATTCAAGGAAGGTGGTGCAATCAAAGTACCCATGTATGTAGGGTTATGAACGGGAGTATTCCTTCACTCTCATGTCCAAATCCTCTTCCAAATTCATGAAATTCAAGGGTGATGAATCTATGGAGTCTTAACCCAATTTATGAAATTCTCTATGTATCTATCATGGGTCAATTCTATGCATGTTTCTAATGTTGTTCTAAGATTCATAGGAATGTTTTATGATGATTTCAATTATAAATTTTGATTTGAAAGTTTTAAAAATATGATGCCCAATTATGAAAGTTCATGAAGGGTTGAGATTATGATCCATGTTTTCAAATATGATGAGATATCTATGGTGAAAGTATGACTTTGATTTACCCATGTCTATATCCATGATTTTGACTATCAAGTCTATTTCAAAGCATGTCTAAGTTTGGGCAAGCCCATATATTCAAGTATGTTTCATGATTTACTTAGATTTCATGATATTAGCTTACCACCTGGTTTTTGGAGTCTAGACTTCCACTTTTCAGCTTGCGGTATGTTTTGTGCCAAGGCTCCTCATGTTCAATTTTCAAACTATGTATACATTGTTATGATCAGCTTTGTTGAAAGGCGATGGTTTAGCTTCATTGAAAAATGATGGAGATCATATGCATGTTTTTGGGAGTAGTGTCTAGCACCGAGCAGGCTAGGGGTTCATACAACCCCGTGCCTCAGAACTATGTTCCAACATACGGTTATTCAGATTCTTTAGGCCTCCCTTGTGAGATTTCCTTGCCCTCGAGGGGCCTTCAGCTTGATATCATATCATGGTAGAGCCCTTAGTCCTGGAAAAGCTTTGGACAGCTCTGCCCACTTGAGTGTAATAGTCGGGACCATGTAAGCTCTATCGTGGTAATGTCGGTTATATGACGAGTCTTCTATTGTTCCTTAAGATCTCAGTTATGTATGTTCATTAGTTATGATATTATGTTTTAGAAGGTTATACCCAATGTTCAGTTTTACTTATGATTATCAGTTTTTAGCTTTGGTTCATTCGATTCAGTTATGAGACTCAATTATGTTTAATCATGTTTTCAGTTAATAGCATGCAAGCCTTACTCTCAAAATCTTATGATGGAATATTTTATTACATGCATGATTTCAGTTTTACTTACCCAGCTATTTTACTTACCTTGCATACTCAGTACATTCCAAGTACTGACTTCATATGCTATGTTGTATCATTTTATTATATAGGCTCGGACATTCAGGCTTAGTCCCGCCGCTAGTCAGCTCTCAAAGTTAGCATACCCAGCTTGTTTGTGAGTCCTCATCCTTTGAGGACCTTTCGGTTAGTTTTTTAGCAGTATATTTCAGTTTCAATCTATTAGTGAGTTAGTTGGGTGTCTTGTCCCATTAACTTGGCAGTATGTAGAGGCTTAACAAACATAGTATGTATTCAGATTCGGATCAGTGTTATGTATTCCGTTGTATCAGATGTTTTATATATTCAGACTTCCTCTATATCAGATGTTAGTTCCCGCTTTATTATTTGAGATTTAGATTTATGTTCATGCCATGGGTCGACTTGGAGCAATTTATGGTTCTAGGTTCTGTGTCTTGATCCGGGATTAAGTTCGGGTAGTGACAGAGTCTACTGTAATGGACTGGGAAATAATCGTTGGATCTGTTGTAGCAGCGTTTTGACCGCCATAGCGGGTCCACTGTAGTTGAAAGGTAATCGCTGCAGTGGATGACGAGAATCAAAGAGTTCGAGTGAAATTTTCTAGGTTATACCCCATTATTTTCAAAACATGAAACCTCAAGGACTAAAGGCGATTTGCTCCCTCAGAGCAGTTGAATTTCCTTCTCAAGGTAAGATTCTTGAATTTCTACCCCTATGTCTTATTATGTAAACACTGAAGAATCGAAAGGAACCTTTAATGGTGATAATTACGTTTTTTATGTTAAGACATCCTCTCATGTGATTGAATTAGATGTATGCTCATGCCATGGGTTGACTTGAGGTCTCTCGGGGCTCCTCATCCCATGTCTACGATCTGGGTGTACGTTTGGGTCATGAAAAACTTGGTATCAGGGCCATAGGTTTTTAAGTATCCTAGGGAGTCTGAAAGCCACGTTAAGTAGAGTCTTTTTTCATGGGTGTGAAGCACGCCTCACTTATGACGAAGTGGCTACTAGATGTTTAGGAAATGTTCCCTTCTTTCATGATCTATGTCGTGCAATTAACGTCCTTTACTCTTCTAATTCATGCTATTTGTGTTTGCAGAATCATGCCTCCCTGTCGAGTGAATGTCAGGAGGAATGGAAATGGTAATGATCAGGCGGGTGCCCATGATGATGAGCATTAGCCAGCTCCACTCGTTCATGAGGAGCACATACCAGAGCCAGCAGCCCATGTTGAGTTTAGGGAGGCGATTCGGATGCTGGCACAGACCATGACTGCCCAGGTCCAAAATCAGACGATGGTGCATTTCCCTCAGAATGGGAATGCAGCGGCAGCTAGGGTGAGATATTTCTTGAGGATCAGCCCTCCAGAGTTCACGGGGTCAAAGGTGAATGAGTATCGACACAATTTTATAGAGGAGATTCTGAAAATCATCCAGGTCATGGGGGTGAACAATAGGGAATGCGTTGACTTGACCTCTTATCAGCTAAAGGGGGTAACACATATATGGTTTAAGCAACGGAGAGATGCAAGGCCGGCAGGTGCAGGCTCAATAGGTTGGGATGAGTTTCACACTGCATTCAAGGATTGATTCTTCCGTTTGGAGATGAGGGAGCTCAAGGCGGCCGAGTTTGTTAATCTGAAGCAAGGTAGCATGTCTGTCCAAGAGTATGCATTAGAGTTCACCCGGTTATCTAAATATGCTTCGGAGTTGGTGGCGGATCAGCGGGCTCGAGTGAGCCGCTTTGTGCATGGAGTAGCAGATTACTTGGACAAAGATTGTCGTATCGCCATGCTTCACCGGGACATTGACTTTTCCTATATTGTATTGCATGCGCAGCAGATGGAGTCGGTCTATAGGAGTCAGAGAGAGGCCAAGAGGGCCAGAACTGATAGCTATGGGGTTTCTCAAGCTAGGTCAGAGGGTGGACCACGTCAGCAATCCCAGCACAGGTCCACTGCTCCAGCTCCATCATCGGCTAGCATGCCATCCCGGTTCAGGGGAGACCAGAGGAGAAGGGCTACAGGATCGAGGGATCATGGTAGCATGCAGGTGGAGCGCACTTTCCCAGATTGTGCGAAATGCAGTAAAAATCATCTCGGGAGGTGCCTGGTTAGTGCAGATGCTTGTTTTGGGTTTGGCAAACCCGTCCACACGATCAGAGATTTCCTTGCAGCCAGTTCTACCACCCCAGTAGCATGACCCTCACAGTAGGGTGCTTCCACTAGTTCAGCAGGCGGTCAGCGCCAAAACAGGTTTTATGCCCTAGTGCCTCGCCAGGAGCAGGAGGCTTTGCCAGATGTGGTCACAGGTATGTTGCAAGTCTTCCATATTTATGCTTATGCCTTGTTATACCCAGGAGCTACCTTGTCTTTTTTAACCCCTTACATTGCTAGTAGTTTTGTAGTGCACCATTACAGTGTTGCATAAGGTTACCTTCGCAGACTTAGTGGAGTTGGCCATGACTGACTATGATATTATCTTGGGTATGGATTAGTTGTTTTCATGTGATGCTTCGATTAATTGTAGGACCCGTGTGGTGGAGTTTTGATTTCCAGGTGAGTCAGTTTTGGAGTGGAATGGTAACTCAGTCTTACCCGCCGGGCGGTTTATCTCATATCTGAAAGCTAGGAAGATGATCTTTAAGGGTTGCATGTACCATATAGTTAGGATTAAGGATGTAAAGTCCAAGACCACGACTATTCAGTCAGCTCCGGTGATGTGTAAATATCATAAAGTGTTCCCCGATGATTTTCCAGGTGTTCCTTCGAAGAGGAAAATTGATTTTGATATTGATTTATTACCCGATACGCAGCCTATATACATTCCTCCTTATAGGATGGCTCCAACCGAGCTAAAAGAGTTGAAGGAACAGTTAAAGGACTTATTGGATAAGGGTTTCATTAGACCGAGCCAGTATCCATGGGGTGACCGGTTCTTTTTGTTCGAAAGAAGGATGGATCCCTTCGGATGTGCATTGATTATCGACAGCTTAATAAGGTCACCATCAAGAAGGCACCCCTTACTCAGGATAGATGATTTAGTTGTCCAACTCCAGGGTGCCAGGTGTTTCTCGAAGATAGATCTCAGGTCCAGGTATTACCAGCTCAGAGTCCGGGAGAGTGATATCCCCAAGACAGCCTTCAGAACTCGGTATGGCCATTATGAGTTTGTGCTTATGTCATTTGGACTAACCAATGCTCCTACAGCCTTTATGGATCTGATGAACAGGGTGTTCAAGCCGTTTCTAGACATGTTCATGATTGTGTTCATCGATGATATCCTTATATACTCTCAGAGCGAGGCGGAGCATGCTACTCACTTCCGTATAATGCTTCAGGTCCTCAAGGATCGTCAGTTATATGCAAATTTCATCAAATGTGAGTTTTGGATGGACTCTATGGCAATTCTAGGTCATGTGGTATCAAGCGAAGGCATAAGGGTAAATTCCCAGAAGATTGAGGTGGTAAAGAATTGGCCCAGACCGGTAAAGCCTTCAGAAATTCGGAACTTCTTGGGCCTAACAGGCTACTACTACGAAGATCTGTCGAGGGCTTTTCATCAATTGCAGCCCCATTAACCAGGTTGACTCAGAAAAAGGTGAAGTTCCAATAGTTGGATGCTTGTGAGAAAAGCTTCCAAGAGTTGAAGACCCGACTCACTTCAGCACCAGTGTTGACTTTACCTGAGGGTACTGATGGATTTGTTGTATATTGTGATGCTTTGAGAGTCAGACTGGGATGTGTATTGATGCAACGTGGGAAGGTAATAGCATATTCCTCGAGACAGCTGAAAGCTCATGAAAAAAATTACCCGACCCATGATCTTGAGTTGGCTGCGATGCTGTTTGCATTGAAGATATGGCGGCATTACTTGCATGGGGTCCATGTGGATGTATTTACGGATCACAAGAACTTGCAATATGTGTTCACGCAAAAAGACCTCAATCTTCGACAAAGGAGGTGGTTGGAATTACTAAAGGACAATGATATGAGTGTCCTTTACCACCCGGGCAAGGCCAATGTGGTTGCGGATGCACTTAGTAGGCTCTCTATGGAGAGTGTGTTCCACGTGGATGAGGAAAAGAAGTAGTTGGTGAAAGAGGTCCACCGAATTGCAAGGTAGGGGGTTAGATTGATCAACTTGACTGATGGCGACGTTTTGGCAGAATGGGTCAGAATCGTCCTTGGTGGTTGATGTCAAATCTAAGAAGGATGAGGATCCGATCTTGAGAAAGCTGAAGGAAGTGGTGTGGAGTCAAAAGGTGGAGGTTTTCTCCCAAGGGGGAGATGGTGTTCTATGATACCACGGTCGGCTATGCGTCCCAGACGTTGATAATTTGAGAGTTCGGATTTTGCATGAGACACATGGTACCAGGTTTCCTTGCATCCGTGATCCACGAAGATATATCGGGACTTGCGGGAAATCTATTGGTCGGATGGTATGAAGAAGGATATTGCAGAGTTCGTAGCTAAGTATCCAAACTGTCAGCCAGTGAAATTCGAACATCAAAGGCCGTGAGGCGTACTTCAGGCTATCAGCATCCCCACTTGGAAGTGGGAAGGAATTAACATGGATTTCATTATAGGTCTACCCCGTACTTGTCAGAAATACAATTCCATTTGGGTGGTGGTCGACAGGTAAACCAAGGTTGCACACTTCTTAACAGTCAAAACCACGGATTCAGCAGACCATTATGCCAAATTGTACATCCAGGAGTTGGTTCAACTTCATGGAGTGCCCTTGTCTATTATTTCAGACTGAGGTACTCAGTTTACCTCTCAATTCTAGCGTTCTTTTCAAAGGAACTTGGGACTTAAGTTAAGCTCAGTACGACCTTCCATCCGCAAATACACGGCCAGAAAGAACGAACCATTCAAACCCTCGAGGATATGTTGAGGGCATGTATTATGGATTTCAAAGGTAGTTGGGATGATCATTTGCCTTTGATCGAATTTGCCTATAATAATAGTTATCACTCCAGTATCCATATGTCACCGTTCGAGGCTCTTTATGGATGAAGGTGTAGATCGCCCATAGGATGGTTTGAGTTTGGTGAGGCACCCATGATAGGACCTGATTCGGTTCATGAGGCCATGGTAAAGGTCCGGTTGATAAGGGATCCGTTAAAACCACTCAGAGTCATCAAATATCGTATGCTGATGTGAGGAGAAGAGATTTGGAGTTTGAAGTGGAAGACTGGGTATTTCTAAAGGTATCTCCCATGAAGGGAGTCATGCAGTTCGAAAAGAAAGGGAAACTCGGTCCCCGCAATGTTGGTCCCTACCGGGTTGTGAGAAGAGTTAGTAAGGTGGCGTATGAGTTGGACTTTCCATCAGAGTTATCTTCAGTTCACCTTTTGTATTATTTTCTTAAGAAACACCTTAGATATTTGTATTTTACTAGAACTAAAGAAATGATTGAAATACAAGTTATATATTTTTATGAAAACTTATACTGAAAGATCCAAAAAAATTTAATTTTGAAAAATCTGACTTTTATTTATTTGATTTGATTTGATTTATAAATCAAAAAATCTTATAAAATTAATTTCATTTAGTATTTAAATCAACCGTGTGTACACACCTACCTGAGGTTAATATCTTTTGTTCATTGGTCTCCATAGAGTAGAACACTCTTTGGCAATAGTTTTTCACCTAAAGGTTTTACCTTGTTCACATCTTTCTTTTGTCTATCCTTCTCTCTCGTAAGTGTCAATTAAGTAAGCGTCTACACATCACACGTGAGCTCGTTATGAACCCTATTCTTTAGCTCAATGGTCAACATTCAAATTTAGGTCATGATTGGCGCGTTAAATTGGTATAATTAAATTTTTATATTTGACCTAAGGATATGTAGATTGAGATGGTCAAGACTATAAGTTTGATATTAATTTACTATGTTTAATAATATAGAAGAATAACAAGTAAATACTCGAATATCAGTGACAAAGTAAAGGGATAAGTGAAGTTCAAATTACAGAGCTGGTAAAGTCATCCGAAAAAAAATAGAGTTGTTGTATTTTAGATTTATAAAACCTGTAATTTTTAAAGCTTCAGTATAATGTTTGTGAATGAGAAAAATTTAGATCTAAAACAATAAGAAAATGACAAACTATTTATAAGTAATCTTAGGGAGCATCGTCCGTAAATCTCTCCCCTCCTAAAGGCCTATTAACTCATGTTTACTTCAGTAATGTAATAGTTGGAGAGGATAGTGGATCTTTCAAAAATGACTAGGTTTTTAACCTTCTCTTGACCGATCACAACCCGTGTCTTTTCCCATGCTTCTGAAGCTAGGCGGGATTTTTGAAGACTCGGTTATTATGTCCCCAAGTGCTTTGTGAATAAAATCATCTCCGTCGACCACGTTCGAGGATAATATTTTATGTCCTTCCTGCTGAGAAATGTCCGACGTGTCCTAATTACCACTTTCTTCTTTTGACTAGCCCATGTGTCATGCTTGATTTTTACCTTATAAAGATGGTCCCTCAACTTTTCAGGTTCCTATGAAATCAGGACCATAAAGTGAAAAAGTTTATCCTTTCTTTGCTTGAAAGTATGTAACAAGACCTCTAACATCACTTATTAGACGTGTGTGCCCTTACATTAAATGCCTCGAACATGTGCCTTCCTCTAATTGGATCAATCTAGGCACCAATTGTTGAGGTCATGATGATTTTTCTTTTTTGAAATCCACAAATACGTTTTGACCTCTTCTTCATCTTCATTTTGCATTTCAATTTCTTGAAATCTTATATTATCCTTCACTTTTTCTACAACTTCTATATCTTCATTGATATGAGAGTTACGCTTGAAACCACTGCTTCATAAACCCTTTTATAATATTTCTCTACACCACTTTTGTTGTGTAAATCATTATGTCAAACCCTTCTTCTTCATCCTAGGTGTGCTTCTCGTTGCATATGGTGCTTTTCATATTATTTCAATATTATTGAAGATCGACGATACGAGATCTATGTTGACGTATGGTTTCCTATAGGCCCTTTTGTTATCGGTGGTAGCTCATGGTTGTTTTCCTTTTTGCAGTCATTGTCTGAAAGAACATAGTAAAGCACGAGTTAAAATCAATTCTTAAGAATTAACTCTATAGCATGACCTAGAGTGTGAAGGAAGAGCAACATTCCCCAAATATTCTACAACCTCCTAATTATAGATGTCGCGCACTTCACATCCATAATTAAGACTCTACCAGATATGATTTCATAGACTCCCTAGGATACTTGAACCTAATTCTCTCATACCAAGTTTTTCATGATCTGACCTTGGACCTAGGCGAAACTGACACCGAGGTCTTAACTTGTCTAAGCGAACCAACTAACATGACATTCATGTAAGACATATACGGAATAAGGTGGAATAGATTCATATAATAAACACTTTTTATAGAAAAAGAATTTTCATTCATAAAATATCATCTTCAAGTTCAAAAATATAAATTGTAATAAATCCAATAATGAAAAAACTGACAATATTTTGCATAATTGAACATCTAGACTCATAATCTATAAATCCTATACACATAACATGATTAGAAATATTTACTGGAACAGGACCTCGACACACCCGTAAACTCATAAGCTGAATGAAATAATACTAAACTTGAAAAGTAGGTGGGGCTCACCAATAAGCAGATAGAATATAAAAATCCTAAAAAGTATCCCTATTGTGTTGTATATCTGAACCTGCGCCAAGAAATATAACGTCCGCGAGAAAAAGGATGTACGTATATATTAGAATGGCACTGATAACGTCCAAAATATATCCTCAATTCAAAGAATATACATGGTCGAAGTATCAATACAAGTAACCCAACGAGTGTTGGGGTTGAATCCCACGAGGACTAGGGAATGATAATTTCAAGTGTCGATTGAGAAATTGATGTTATCTTGCACCACGTAGATTTAATATAAAAATAAATAAAATTGGAGGAGTTAAAATTTTCAGAGAATTGTATTGGTTGATTTAGTGAAGTAAAATAGCAAGATCAGCTAACTTGTCAACAAGGGTGTAAAATACTGGAGGTGCGTTGTAGATGAAATACTAACTAGATCGGGACATACGAGGTCATCTTATAAGTTCAACAAGTGTAAATAATCTCGAGAAGTGGGTAATCTCAGCTTCTCAGCCTATTGACTGCCTCTTGCTAGAGTTTTATCAAAACTCTAGCCAGAACTTAGCTCAACCCGAATTGATTTGGGTTAGCAACTGCACTATTCCTAGCTATTAGTTGCCAATAAGGAATGAGAAAGCAATTTCAGGTATTTCTAGCCTAGTTTCACAATCTCTTATCCATGCCCAGTACTAGATTCTCTTTCAATACTTAATTATTCTCTCTCAAGCAATAATCAAGCAAAAATATATAGATCCAGATTATAATCAATGGATCTTCATTAATAGATTGAAGAGAATCTAATAGATTTATACTTAATTGAACAACATGAAGATGACTCTATCAATACCTAGTCCAATTAAGTATTCATCATCACACACCTTTAGTTAATGA
Organism: Datura wrightii; assembly: GCA_035772735.1. Lineage (NCBI taxonomy): Eukaryota > Viridiplantae > Streptophyta > Magnoliopsida > Solanales > Solanaceae > Datura > Datura wrightii. The sequence goes on along the minus strand of JASDFA010000002.1, from coordinate 58,716,066 downwards.
TTTTAGCTACTCATAGTTAAGAAATTTAAAAACACATTCATCAATAGCATCACTGAATTTAATAGCAAGAGTAGATAAATCAAATTCACAAAATGTTCTTCAACAATAGTTGAAGCTTACTAGCACAAAGAGGAAATAGAACAGAGTGCTTTCTACAATTTTCAATCAAAATCTCCCTCTCTCAGCTAAGAGAATATTCTACAGCTAAAAGGGGAAACAATGATGTAATGTAAGCTTTTTGTCTCTCTCAATATCTCAATTTCTATCTCTCCTTCTGCATATCTGAGAACAAAGTACTTTATTTCTTTTTATACCCTGAAAAGTAAGGAACTTTTCATCTCTTTTCCGGTGTTGGGTGATTATACCTTTATTAGCACCATTTTGGAACCGGCGGTTCGCCAGTTACAATTCAAAAACTGTAGGGTGTCTTTTCTGCATCTTCACTAAACTCCAGTGAACACCGGCGTTTCGCCGATGCGAAATCCGTGAACCGCCGGGTATTCAAGCCATTTTCCATAACTTTTGAGTATCATTTGGCAAGTCACAAACCGCCGGTGGCATTAATCCTCTAAGGCAATGATATTCGACCCTTGGCCGGCGTTTCGCTGGTTTACATCTGCAAATCGCCGATTCACTCTCACTCCCTTATTTTTGCTTCATTTTTGCTCTTTTCTTCACTTTATACATCTGCACGCAACGAAATCTAAAAGGACATAAAATCCAAATAACCGACTCAAGAACGAAACAAATGCTCAAGTCTTAGAGCCTAATGAGTTGGTAAATTACCAACTCATCAAACCCCCAAATTTAAATCATTGCTTGTACTCAAGTAATGCAATACTCATCTATTGAGGAATATGCCACCTCTCTTCACAATTAGACCTCGCCAATCACCTGGACTATGAAAACCCAAAAAAATACTCACCACGCTCACCAAAAAAGAGAAGAAAACACCCTAAAAGACCAAAATAATGAAGACGTTTCAAATAGGCAACCACTTTCTATCAAGCAAAGCTTATGAAAGGAATCATTTATCAAAACAAGGGCATTGCTCAACCAAGTAAAACACATAGCATCTCAAGTTATAATCACTAAAAATTCAAAGCTTGCCTTAGAGTTTACGCTCCTTGCCCTATATCCACCTTAACTCTGAATGCTCTTGCATCCCAAAAAAGGAATGATGCCACTCACCAAAATAAGGATCCTTATTCTTTTGGTCATGTGATCATTTGAATGCATACAAGGGATTAATTGGAAGGGATCTTCACACTTACTCTCCCAAAAGATATCTTCATGCATACACTTGACTCATAGGCTTGCCCTTCAAGTAATTTGCCACTAATGTAGAGTAGTTGCACCTAGAATCATTTAGGACATGCGGGTTGTGATGTATGCTCGGGGTGAGAATATGATGAACATTTGGCTATAGAAACTAGATCCTACCTAATGCTTTTTGTGACATACCTTACATCAATTCTATTCACTTAACCCTCTTTCCCTTCTTTCCTTTTTGATGACTTTCATTTCTTTAACACTCCCTTTTATAACCCGTTTTTGCTTTCAAAACTAGCCTTATTACATCAAGAGGAAACATCGATTCACACAAATTTTCTTTTTCTTTTTACTTTATCCTTTGGTGCACTTTAACAAAAGATGGTATTCCCTTCACACTATAATTCTTATCTTTCCCCTTTATTTTGCATACCCTTAAACTTAGGCTTTTGCCTAATTTTTCACAAATGTTTTTATCACTCTCTCTTTCTTAGTCCTTAAGCCTCATTTCTTCACTTATCTTGTCACTAGCATTTAGGGAGAATGGAGGCCAAAAAGAGGTATTAAGAATGGTCTCAAGGTTTGTAATGTGGTTGCCAAGGAAAGGGTTTAAGGCTCAACATTAGCTAACAAGGATCAATGCTCATGGAGGGCATATGGGTGAAGTGACTAGATAAAGGAAAGCCTAAACTCATGTTCTTGGTGCAACTACATCTAAGATTTCGCCTTGAATCACATTTTGGTCAAGTTCTAGACAAGATGTAATGCATGAGATTCATCAAAAATGTCCTAACCACACAAGGAACCACCCTTAAAGATCTACAAGAGTCATTCTCGACACAAAACACCAAATTAGGACATCAAAGCGAGCAAAAAATCATAAGTCAAACAGGGAATTTACAATGTATGAATAAGAATGTTATGCTATGATTCAACACTTGCTCATTATCTTCATTCTCATGCCATTATTTTTATAGTTCCATTTTAAAAAAATCTAGTGGGCCTCTCAAAACAAATTCACAAAAGACTCAAAGCAACATGACATTTTTCCTTAAGAATGTCGCCACTCAATCCATCATCGGGAAAAACCAACCCGGTTCGACAACAAAAATAACAAAAATAAAAGAGAATGCTTCTTCGGAAAGAACTGTGGCCAAACTAAAACCCTTGGAGTTTTAATTTGTACATTATTATTTACAATGGCGAAAAAGGAACAAAACTTTGGGGTCATTTCTGTCACGCCTCACCTTGGGAGGCATGACTGGCACCTGGTGCCCTACTAGGACCTAAACGTCTGATCTGACTGAGCCTAAGCACCTCCGGTGTAGGGCTGACTCTAACTCTAGAATCAAGAAAACAACGGGCTATATAGCAGCTGTAAATACAACCCCTGGCCGACAAGGCCTATAGACAACTATGAAAATAAACAGCTAACCAGAGACAAACAATCATAGGGAGTCCTACGCGGGCCGACAAGTCCACCATAATATCTAGTTATAACTGAAAAGTAAAATCAGATGCTAAACTGAACTATGACCGACAAGGCCACCAATCAACAGCTAAAAAGGGCCCCACACGGCCAACACACATAATCTAAAACACATATGAGCCCCACACGGTCGATATCATCTAACCACAGGGAAGTAACACAATCTGCAAGCGTCTAGGAGTAATAAGATGGTTGGGACAGGGGCCCGACCTACCCATACTGTACAAACAAAAGGAGTAAACCTCTATCACACAATCTCCGAAAGAAGTGAGCTGACGGCTTTGTACGGCTGACTGGAACTACGAGGGACCTACTCCTCGGCTATCTGCACCTGCAGGCAAGTAATGCAGCGCCACAGAAGAGGGCGTCAGTACCACAGGTACTGAATATGTAAGGCAGTAACATTAAATGACTGAAAGTAAAAATAGAACTGACAATGAATGAAGTAAAGAAAACGGACTGAAGATGACTGAAGTAGTGAAATCAGGGCTAAACATAACTGTAATAAGGAGGGTAGGGGTCATACCTGACAAACGAGGCGTCTTACTGTCTAACTATCAATAACTAAAGCAAACATAAACCTTACCTGGCCCCCATAAGCCGGAAGGTACAATCAGCACAGAACAACCCACTTGGGCCCCCATTAGCCCTAGTGAGTACACCTCAATCTATATACCTCTATCCAGGTCATACTGAGTCAACTACCATCTTTAAGCGTCCTGCCGATCCCCTGGGTCTGCAACTGGGCCCGCTCGACCCCTGACTGTAGTTATGTCTGAGTCTGGAGGACTCCTGATATCTACACCCCGGGCATAAGCGCTCGGCGGCGGTGTGTATAAGGCCAACAATGGCATATGAGTATTTGGATCCCCATCTTCGTCCCTTGCGGACGGTATGCCGCTTCGTAGAGCGATGTATCCTCACCCCTGGTGGGCGGCGACACAGCTATTAACCCTGGGGTGGTCACAGAAGCTATGCAGGTGTAATCCAGCCCAAAATAATACAATTTATGAGTCTCAACTGACAACAACAACTAGACATGATAACATACTCCTGACATGCTTTACTGGGATTCATACTGGACTACTATGCTGAAAAAACTAACTTGCCAAAAGAAAATGCCTTAACATACCTCGTTCGTTGTTTACCAATTAACTGGCGAGTTTAGGCTCGTGTTCAACTTCCCTTCTCAATTGTAATCATATTAATGGAAGAATAGGGATACTTTATTACTATATTCGAAGAAAACAATGACTTATATGTATATATGCTGACTATACTTCAACTTATCGAAAGACGATCAAAAACTCGTAATTTCTCGGGAATCTAGAAGGGAGAAATACTTACTTTAGGCACGTGATCATATTTACACTAGTTTGGAACAGTTCTATCAACTTAAGCTCGGCGGGACGATGATTCGGTGGGCGTATTTTACGAAAATAACTCCGTAGCGATGCTCCCTGCAGCTTTATACTTCAATACCCAGAGTTAATTTGGATTTGGACGGCGTTTAGCGGCGTAATCGGACGATTTCCAAATGTTTTCCTTGATTTCCCTCTGTTCTGGCCGTGATTTTTAAATAATGATCTAACTTATAAGTGTGAGGCCTTTATATACTTGAGGCAGTAGACAAGGCAACGTGTCACTCTGCCCATCGCGCTGATTCTGCTCCGTGCCACTCTGGGCAACGCGGAGGGGGCTGTTCCATGCCACTTTGCCCCTCTATGCAACTTGGTTCGGCCTCCTCCCGTGATATCCCGACTTGGCACCCATTCGGCCTTTCCCCGGGCCCTTTCCTCGTACGTATGGCACTCTAAAACTCTCAACCAACATGTGAATAGGCCGACTAAACATTAGAAACTTACGGGGTGTAATAATTTCATTCGAGATTTTCAATATTTTGTAATTCAAAGCAAAGACCCCCATTTAGTCACTAATCATCAACCATCAAGAACATTTTTAGCCCCACAAAAATTTCAACATCCAACGAAAAAGAATCATCCCACCCCTAAAGTAAAAACAGACATTGCCCCTAATGCAACCAAAGAAAAGATAAGCAACTGAGAGATGCTTCCTAATTGAGTTAGTAATTGGACCGTGGTCTCCAAGTATAGGTGGCAGCATCAAACGGCCATGAATCTGTCTCTTCGGCCTTCGGTTGTTGTGGATCCGATGGGAGGGATAGAGGTTGTCCTAGGCCTTGTACCACCCAATTGTCCGACAAAGTGCCAAGTTCATGGTACGACATCGTTGCCACTCCACCGGATGTCCAGGAAGGATCGACATCATATAACGAATGCATTGGAGGTGGAGGAGGGCAGCTATGATAGGGTTCCTCATCGGGCACTTGTTCTGACTCACTGTCATAGCCTACCCACCAATCATCTGGCGGGCTTCCGGGTGCTTGAAGTACCACCTTAGGTTCACAATGGTTTGGTTGGGCAATAGATGACGGTGCAGTGAGAGCAGCCACCTCTTGTTTTAAGGTACCCACTTTGCATTCAAGTACATCAACCGTAGAGCATAGGCTAGCCAATTTGTCTTTAGCAGGCTGCAAGGCTTTCTTGATGGCATCTTGTATCATGGCAGGAAGAGCCTTGGCTAACCGCACTAGCTGGTTCTCATGCATTTTGGCCCTTTGTGCGATGTTGAGCAAATTAGGAGGTAGAGAACTTTGGGGTTCCACGAGGACTAGGGAATGATAATTTCAAGTGTCGATTGAGAAATTAATGTTAGCTTGCACCATGTAGTTTAATATAAAAATAAATAAAATAGGGGGAATTGAAATTTTTAGAGAATTGTATTGGTTGATTTAGTAAAGTAAAATAGCAAGATCAGCTAAGTTGTCAACAAGGGTGTGAAATACTAGAGGTGCGGTGTAGATGAAATACTAACTAGATGGGGACATGCCAGGTCATCTTATTAGTTCAACAAGTGTAAATAACCTCGGAAAGTGGGTAATCTCAGCTTCTCATCCTATTGACTACCTCTTGCTAGAGTTTTATCAAAACTCTAGCCACAACTTAGCTCAACCCGAATTAATTTGAGTTAGCAACTACACTATTCCTAGCTATTAGTTGCCAATAAGGAATGAGAAAGAAATTTCAGCTATTTCTAGCCTAATTTCACAATCTCTTATCCATGCCCATTACTAAATTCTATTCCAATACTTAATTATTCTCTCTCAAGCAATAATCAAACAAGAATAAATATACCCATATCATAATCAATGGATCTTCATTAATAGATTGAAGAGAATCTAATAAACTTACACTTAATTGAACAATATGAAGATGACTCCAGCAATACCCAATCTAATTAAGTATTCATCATCACACACCTCTAGTTAATGATTTTAGCTACTCATAGTTAAGAAATTCAAAAACACATTCATCAATAGCATCATTGAATTTAATAGCAAGAGTAGATAATTCAGCTTCACAAAATATTCTTCAACAATAGCTAAAACTTACTAGTACAAAGAGGAAATAGAACAGAGTACTTTCTACAACTTTCAATCAAAATCTCCCTCTCTCAGCTAAGAGAATGTTCTGCAGTTAAAAAGGAAAACAATGATGTAATGTAAACTTTGTTCTCTCTCAATATCTCTATTTCTATCTCTCCTTCTGCATATCTGGGTACAAAGTACTTTATTTCTTTTTATACCCTGAATAGTAGGGCGATTTTCATCTCTTTTTCAGTGTTGGACGATTATACCCTTATGAGCATTGTTATAGAATCGACGGAAGCACCGGCGACTCAGCGATTATAATTTGTGAACTATCGGGTGTCTTTTCTGCATCTTCACTAAACTCCAGTGAACACAGGCGTTTCACCGATGCAAATCCGTGAACCGTCGGGTCTTCAAGCTATTTTTAAAAAATTTTGAGTATCATTCGGCGATTAGACCGGCAACTCATCGCTGGCAAGTCGCGAACTGCCGGTGGCATTAATCCTTTGAGGTAGTGATATTCGGCCCTTGGCTGACGTTTTGCTGGTTTACATCTATGAATCGCCGATTCACTCTCACTCCCTTCTTTTTGCTCCATTTTGCTCTTTTTTTTACTTTTAGCCATCTGCACATATCGAAAGCAAAAAGAATACAATATCCAAATAATCAACTCAAGAATGAAATAAAAACTCAAGTCTTAGAGCCTAATGAGTTGGTAATTACCAATTCATCAAGTACTCATTTCTAAAATGGCATGGAATAAAACATATGAGAGACATGAAATAAAAAGGGCAACTAAAGAGCATAAATAAATCATAGAAAGGAACTAAAGGATTCAATCATTAGATTGACCTTAAAATTTTCATCTTTCATCATAAGTTAGTTCAGTCATTGGATGAACCTTAACATTTTCATCTTTGATCATAGGTTAGTTCATTATGGTAGATTCTCAGTATAACCAATATATCTACCATGTAATCACATGGAATCCGATCTCTATATAAATGGTTAAGCCATCACATACCTTGTCAGAAAATGAGACATACATATCATAAGCTAGCATGGGATCTGTATTATATCCATAAAGGGATAACATATAACATAGAGGAATCGCTGAAAAGTTTTGCAATGAACCTCACTGTACGTTGGCATATATAGTTTTGGGCGATTATCGTAAGACTCACGCTTCTTATTAATAACAATACTCCCAAATCATTACGTTAGAAAATTCAGCTCAAGGACTCAAAATCATAGTCATAAGTCATATTCGTGTGTCATGTGAGGTATATCACAAATCATATAGTTCAACCTTTTTAAGAAAATCATAGTGTTCATGCTTTTAAAGAAAATTCATAAAATCATGCTTCGTCATAAATTCATGGTAAAAATTAATAAAACTCTTAGAATAAGAATAACCATGAGAGTTTAGGAATATCACGAGGAATTCATGTAATTCATAGTGATCTAACATGAACAAGACATAACCTTTGCATCAGAAGCCCTAACTCATCTAATAGAGAAGATAAATTCATAATGTGTGAAGAAATGTAGTGTGGGGAAGAACAACTATGTTCCCACCAGAGAGATAGCCTTACATATCTTAATCTCTTCCAAATAATAGATAAAAATCTAAATTTTGACAAAGAACTTTCAAACCTTCGTCTTTAAGCCTTAGAGAAGTGTTTCCTATCAAATCCAATGGTCGTAGAGTAGAATCGCGTTAAAAATTCATATTCGGATGTTAGAAATACTTGAAAATATTTAGAATTTCGTAAGAAACCTTAACTGAAATGGGAGGACGTGGGGAGGATAGAGAACTCATGTTGGGTCTTGAAAAATTAAAGAACAAAGTGAAAGTCCAAAAAAACTCCTACTAGGTCCTATTTATAAAATTGAGACTGAGCCTGTCCTTGGGTACGTCGCAGGGTCCATTGTGAGTGATGGTTGTTGCACTGCGAGCTCCATCATGATAAGTGTTGCATCGCATTGTTTCTCATGTCCAACACATGGCCGAATTTTTCTTCTCCCCTCTCTTTTAGTCGCGGCACGACCTCCATCATGTTCAACTTGAGCTTCGTGTCTCATCGCGTCATATGACTTAGAAAATATTTTTTTCCTCCACACACCTTGGTCATAGCAAGACCTCCACAACCTCTCCATCGTGCCCTTTATCGTGACCAATACCTAGAATTTAAAATTTATAACTTGGTTAAAATGAATGTAACTTCTTGTATCGAGATTGGATCGATGAGAGATTTGATGTGTTGGAATCTAGACAAAAGCACAGTGCCGATTACAACTATACACCCTTATCAACACCTTAATACCTTTCAAATTAACTCTTAATTCTCGAGCACTATCGTATTCCTTGAGTTCGAATTGAATTATATATTTATTTATAATGGGTCAACCCTTAGTATGAAAGTATGAAATGTTACAGCAATAATCGGGGACCGATGGGAGAAGGTCCAGCAAATGTGGTGTCATTGATCACCCAGTCATAAAATAATCCTCGTTATATTGATATGTCATCGGTCAGATACAACAGTGCGTTGGTTCCAAAATGTAGTCAGACCACAACCATAGACACCATTGCGGGGCCTGGTTCTAATTAAGTCAATGCTTTCACGTGTCAAATACCAACTTTTCCACCTGCAATCCCGACTTTCACCCTATACAATTTTATATTTATGTTCTACTTGTACCATTTCCCCTAACACTTTTTATTTTAAAAATAAGTCTAAACTATCAAGATTTGAGTGACATTATGTTTAATTTTATGGAACTTTCTTGGTTAAGGAAATGTATTTTTTTTCGTATTCTCATCACGTAATGATCTAAACTTTTTTTATTACCAAACAGAACACCAAAAATATTTTCCATATGCTTCAATTGTTAAAATCTATTTGGAAGATTTTCTTTTGTTTTTATTAAAAAATTGTACTTGTACTTTAAAATACTCCAACAAAATTTAAAAGAATTTAATTTATAAATTTTCTATTAATAAAAAATGGAGCCTCTAAAGTATTGGGGCCTAAAGCCCTTAATTCGCTTTATCCAAACGGGAAATTACGCTTAGTGTCCCTCAAAATATCCGGTCTTGAAATTTTATTCACTTTTAGTAAAAATTTTAAAATGCCCTCAATTTAAAAAAATTCGTTTGGAAGAATTTATGTTGTCCATCACCATATAAGTTCTAACATTTTCCTATAAGACGGAACTTTTGGTCAATTGAACATGTTCCCTATTTTGAAATATCATAAACACCTATTTTTATGGACAAAAGTTAGAAATTATGTGATGTACGACATACCTAAGTTCTAACTTTTGCCTATAAGGCTGAACTTCTAGTCAATTAAGCGGGTTCACTATCTTAAAATATCATGAATGTCTATTTTATGAGTAAAAGTAGAATTTATGTCTGATGAGCAACAAACCCAAATTCTAAGTAGAATTTATGTCTGATGAGTAACAAACCTAAATTCTAACTTTTGTCTATAAAGCAGAACTTCTAGTCAATTGAGCAGTTTCATTGTCTTTAAACATTTGCCTTATAGAAAAAAGTTTTAAAAATTTTAAGCTTAAGTTTTTTAAAGAACATTTATTACTCAAGGCCAAAAAAATCAAAATCATCTCTTATAAAGATTATTTTTATTAAACTTTTTGTGTGAAGGGACAAAACAACATATCAGTCCTATCTTAAGGTCATTTGTGAACTTTGACCCGCACTCAGAGCTGGCATTGCTGAGTTTATTGATCTTGCATAAAGAATCAGTATTAATGCCAATTCCAAACAAACCAAGCAAAGGAAAAGGGAAACGTAACATGAGAACTCAGAGTTGCGGGTTATATGCGGTACTTGATCACATAGTTGACAAAATAACAATATTTTCAAATATATATATAAGCCATGACTTGTCAGTGTATAATCACATGATTAATAACAATAATACACGTTGCAACTTAATAGGGGTAGTTAAATTAGTTTTTCTTCTCTAAATTTTGTTTTTGCGGCCATTTTGGTCAGACACTTCAGACAGCCCCACTATAAGTCAAACACTGAAACTAACAATACGATCTGCTTCAAACAACAATATCTACTATGACCGTAGAATAGTTTGCAAAAGGCAACATTTAGGGTTAAGCACGTCTCATCTTCAGTTGCCAATGCCGTGCAATGTATCTTTGAATTATCTTTTCCTTGAAAATAAAAAAGAATCTTGGAATTTATTTTAGAGGTGAAAGTGAAACATTTAAAGACGCAACTGTATATATTTTTGTTGTTTTTTTCTTTTGAATTTTGAATTGTCAATTTTTTTAAGGAAAAAGGTTTACACCGAAATGAGAAAAATAACTTTTTTCTTGTTTTTGGTAGTATTTACATTTCTTTGCAACCTTTAAAAGTAGTAATTGAGTGGTAATTACTTTTTTTATTTTTAATATTAGTTCTTTGGCGTGTGCATTATTACCGAGTTATGTAGTATATATTTTAAAATAATATTTATATTATTAAAATATAATTTTAAAATAAATAATTAATTATGAAAAAATAAGGAAAAGATTTTTGTGAATGAAAAACATGAATCATCGTGTGATGACTTATTTGTCAAGATCAAATAATTGAATACCTGTACCTATGAAATGAACAATCACAGTTTAATTGGATACATATTTTTATTTCAATCAAGCACCATTATTTGACAGTTAGTTTCAAATAACTGTCAAACTTCACAAAAAATAATGAACTTAAGTCAAACAGCATAATATATGAAAGTGGCTCAATATATAGTTAAATAGGTGAAACAGAAGTCCATTACTAATAGCTTCATTAAAATAAATATATGAAACAAAACTAATAAGATTAGTAATTTAAAATTGAACAAATAACTTTCGTAAGGTTAATTAATAAATTAATTAATTAATTTGAAATATTTAATTTAATAATCAATTAAAATTTTATATTGACATTGTTATAACATAAAATTTGAATACACGAAGGATAAATTTATTCATTTTAGATTATAAAATAATATTGTTAGACTTAGAAGAGAGGCTCATGTAATATTTAAAATCACAAGAAAAACAAAATCACAAGAAAAGCCTCTAACATTATAGATTATTTAGTCTCATAACTTTCAAGTCATAAAATCCTTCCAGTTTAATATGTTATATCATTCTTTCAACTCAAAAGCAGATTATCACATACTCTTGTACATGTAATCATAATATATCTTGAAAGAATATAATTTAGTAAGGCCAAATACATTATTCACAGCTTTTTTAATTTGCCTTTAAATTTTATTTTTGCACCTTATTTTAGTTACGTTTCATTTTAACCCTCCAACTTTATTTTTCATTTACCATTTAAACACAAAAAATTTTATCCCACTAAGTGTTGAACGCGTATTACACAAACATAAAAAAGACAAAAATATTCAACCACATTAAGGCACCTGTTTTGTTTCTCCGTGTCATCTGGATCCGGTATTAACCCAACTCTAATGTGAGTTTAAAAAGAATCTAGCATCAATATGGTTAAAAGAAAGAACCCACTTGCAATTATTTTTTTTCTAAAACACTTCCATATATTTCTTTCTCCAAAACAACCTTAAATGCCTAAACCTACTCTTCAATAATCGTTCCAAAATCTCCACTCTTTGGAGGTCAAACTCCCAATTATCGATGATATCTTCAACATTTGAGAACTGAAATCATATTTGGTGATCTTGTTTTTTTAAAATTTTTTTATTTATGCTACATCTAAAAGTTAAGGTTTTTGATAGTCATCGGAAAGGAACTAATCGTTGCTAGTAAGTAAATCGATTTAGTTATGTTTTATAGTCTTTTGTTTTTGTTTTTCCGGAGTTTTTGGTATGCAATTCTTTTATATAAAAAAAATTAGATTTTTAATTTTGGGATTCGTCATGAATCTTCTAACAATATTTTTTCTTTGCCCTTTTCTTTTCATGTCAGTATAAATCTAACTCATGGCAGAAGAACAAATGCCCACTCCATTATAAGAAAGTTCACTTCTTTGAGATATTGTTTCATTTGAAAAATATATATTTAGCCTAGGGAGAGCTAAATAAGAAAGTAGAGTAAATGAAGAAAATATATAGGATAGTAAAGTAAATGAAGGAATAAATGAGGTAGATGAGAAGATAGAGGAAATAAATAAGAGAGAGTTGTCAACAGTAAAAAGATTAAATATTACTGCTGAAAGGAGTCATCATGCGCCTAAAAAGTCTATTCAGTATTTTGTATTTAAATGATACATAGAAAGTGAGGTTGAAGGGTTAAAATGGAACATAGTTGAGATTTCAATGCAAAAATTGTTATGGATTAAATTATAAGAAATTTTTGAAATCAAAACTGAGTATTTGTGAACAATGTGGATATCATTTGAAAATGAGTAGTTCGGATAGAATTGAACTTTTGATCGATCCGGGTACTTGAAATCCTATGGATGAAGACACGGTCTCTCTGGATCCCATTGAATTTGATTCGGAGGAGGAGTCTTATAAAAATCATATTGATTCTTATCAAAAAAAGACAGGAACAACTATTCTAAGAGAGTGCTGAATTCAATCGTTACACGTTCCCCAAATGCCAAAATGAAATTTAAGAATAAATTAAAGGGACAGTAGATGTATTTAGCCATTTAGTAATGGAATAATAAAGTTATTCTTTACTAATAGTTCATTGCTAAACACCACAAATAAATAATACATTTCAAGGTCATCAAATACTAGCAATTAATTGTACCATATAGGAATTGCATTAAAATCACAAAGAATAAAACAAATATAAATTATAAATAAATAAATAAAAATTTATAATCAATTTCTCCTTAGTTAATTACTTTAATATTGTCAAATCACAAAAGCCTATCAAAATGAAAGAATATCACTTATGCCAATTGATGTATCTTAAATTATTTTATGAACTATTTTAATTCTTCTTTTTTCACATTAAAATTCAAGATATATTTATTTAATATCCATAAATGTGTTTAACAATTTTTTCTTGCCAAGAAATAACAATCATTGTGCTGGAATGACTATCATTAGCAATGACAAATAAGGCCGGGCAAGATAAAAACTAAACGGGACATAATAGGGCAATACTTAAATAGGGCAAAATAGTGCGGGATAGATCAAAAAAAATTTTAAAAATATTAAATGGAGCGGGACAAAACATGTGGTAGGACATATCTAAGCTAGCCCTGCACATTGTAACATGTGAGTTCAACATGCTGCATATGCATGTTTACGTAGCACATGCATGCCCAGAAAACCTCCCTCAACACAAATCATATATAATTGGCCAAACGCATACAAAATCTCTCAAATTTGTTAGTATTTTTTTATTTTAACATTTTATTTTATTATTATTTTATTTTAATCCTTCAGATTTATTTTTATAATCCATTTAAATACAAGATACTCATTTTATATTTTTATTATTTTTATTTATATTTTTTAACTGCAATTTTACACTTTAAAAATCGATAGAGATTCGTTAAATTTTGTTTAAAAAAATAAAAATCGAGGGACATCATTGATTTTCTTCAAAAAATTAAACTTTTTTAAAAATAGTTTATGCACTTTTTTTTTTGAAAAAACCAATGAAAGTACGTTGATTTTCTTAAAGTCCGTCAAATTTTTTTTAAAAAAATTATTGACAACCCACCAAAATCTGTTGAATTTTAATGTTTTGAGTAGTGTTATTAGCAATGAATCTGAGTCTTTTCTTTTCATGTTCAAGATAAGCTCTTTTTAACCGTATTAGAGCGAGTTAAAATTTAAAAAAAGCGGGATATTTGAGTTAAACCTGGATGATATGAAAAAATAAATAAGTGACATTATTTAATTGAATATTTTGTACATTTTTTAAAAATATTTATCAACATGCACTGAATAATTTATACCGAATAATATTTTTTATATTTAAATGGAACATAAAAATAGAGTTTGAAGGTTAAAATGGGACAAGACTGAGAAGTGCCAAAACGAAAAATAGAGACAAGTTTAAAGGATTGTGTATGTGTTTGGCCCATAAAATTCTATTAAAACTCTGTTTTATATTCACATTTAACTCGTACTTCCTCCATTTTGATCTAATTGTGTGGTTTGACTTAATACTGAGCTTATGAAAATAAATAAAAAATTTAAATTTTATAATTTTAAATTAAAAATATATAAAATATATCAAACATTTCACGTAGAAAATTAAAATTAAAGAGTTTGCTAAAATAAAAATGAAGCATACGTTTTCAAACAGATTTTTTAAAAAAAATAAAACAAAAAAATTGAAACATAGATAGCAATATCATATTAGCATAGTTTCTAACCAAGAACTAGCTAAAGACTACAACAACAAAAACAGAAATGAAATATACAAGGCCCGGAGCAACGTGATATCTACTAACCGTAAGTAACTAATTAATTAGGATGTTGCAAAAAAATATCTTGAAGATAATTTTAAAAGGATTAAAATCGATTTCTTCTTTTAAAATTTTAGTTTAAAAAACTAAAAATCAAGAGGCTAAATGGGACGTAATTAAATAGCGCTAAACGGAGCTAAAGCTAAATATAGCAGATAATTAAATGGGGCAGTATAGGGTAGGGCAAAAACTTGATAGGAGAAGACTAACCCGTTTCACCCCGCCCCTGCCCGCACTATTACCATTCTTAACTATCATGGTTGTATATACACCTTATCTATATGTAGATTTTATTTTTCTTTTTCCGCAATCAAATTTTGTATTCTTCATTTTTATGTACTTTAGTTCTTAGCAGTTTGAGGAGAATAAGAACCAAAGTAGAATCCTTATATATATTATATACTTTTTTTTAACTCACTTCTTTTTTCTGCTCTACTTTGAAAAGGTTTATGAAGAGAAATAGTTATAATTTTTTTAAAAAAATATAAAAATATTTAAACGTGATAATTTTAGAGACCTCCCTCCAGATTTGACTCCATAATACTAATTTCTCTTTTGGTTTGTGATGTTAAGCTTACCTTTCTTATTTTAACTTTTTACAATAATTATTTTAACATATTTATGTTAACACAAAATAATTACAAGATGATTAAGTTGTCCTTTTCTAACAGAATACCCTTCTAAGTTAAATAATTTTGTTTTATGAATAACTTTTTTAAAACGAAGTCTTTACTATAATTTGTGCCATTCACATTTTTTTTATTCTAAAGAAATTTTCAATATCAATGAAGATGAATGGACTTTATCATCTCAAGAGTCATATCCATATGGATAACTTTTTATCAAAATATTAGCGCCTATAACGATATTGCATCAAGTTCATAATTTTGTCAATGTTTTCTCATGTAACTCCCTATTTAATAAATCAATATAAACATATTTTGTCAAAATCTTAATAAGATTTTCAAGCACAACATCATCTCTAACACAGATTCTTTTACGTTTTTCAACTCTATCCACACTATATAGCTCTCTGATATATTTTATAAAAATTTGAATTCCTAATCAATCACTCTCCTTGTAACCATACATACATTTTGAAGAGTCACTTATAATCTTTATTGGCGGAACAAGAATTTAATTAATATTACTTCTTTTGATTCCTCATAGATTTATTAAACTATACGAATCTTGTCATTTTTGTTCTCTCCATGACTACAAAAAAAATTATATTTTGATGAAATCCACAAAAAATCTAATGTTAGAAATAATGCTTAGTATTTCTTTAAGTTTTATTAAGAATTATCTAAAAGTGTTTGACTTGTTTTTCATTTTCTAAATTAAAAGTAATAAATTAATAATTTTATTATTATTTAATTTTACACTCTTCATGTTATTCATCTAAAAAGAATTTGTAAGAAAAAAATTTAGAAATTCATAAATTCCATTAATAATAAATTTTACAAAAAAGTAACTTAAACTAGCACAAATTGATAAGATAGTAATTATTTTTCATTTGATAAAAAAAAAAGTAAAAATAATTATTACAAAGAAATTAAAATAAAGAATATAAATATAATATTATAAATTAAGAAAGATTACTGATACAAAATTAAACCTCAAGATAGATCTCTAAAATTTTCCTTATTTATTAATCTTCGTTGTCATATGGTATAGGAAATTAATTTTTATCTTATGATACCATAATATTTCTATTTGTACCATTCTAATTGGAACTACAACAAAATGGATAAGTACCTTTTTTTTTAAACATCAAATAACCGTTCTATATTAATGCATAAATCATCGTAAAGAGTTAAATTATGCAATAACATCATTTACAATTCAACTAGGAAAATTAGAAAACCAAATAATCTTATACAATAGTGAAATAGAAAATTTAGCTAAATTATGCACTAACATATTTCAAGATCTAGGAATATGTACAACATGAACTTCATTAAATGATCTCATAAGCGTCCAAATATCTTCACAAGTAGCCTTTATCTCTCATGAATCTTCATTTTTCTTAAGTATCATATCCACCACATTTTTAGCATCAGACAATATTTGCATCTTTGACTATCCATTTTTCCTAGAATTTTCTAAAGCTGCTTCAGTAGTAATGGTCTTCCCAACAAATTGAATTGGGTTACCAAAGGCTTGAACCAAGTTACCACAACTATTTATAGCACCCACTTCAATGCTTGCCATCTTTTCCTCCTTTTGTAAGCTAGCATCTGCAAATATAACAAATACCATCTTATTCCACAATAATATTTCTATCATTAGTATAGTTAGGTACATGCATAGGAGAAAAAGTAGCAAATAAAATATGTTCATACTCAAGAAAATCAAAATGTGTTTTACTAAGGATTTCACTAGGTTGACAAATTTTTCCATTAAATATCATAGAGTTTCTTGCCTTCCAAATTTTCCACATGATAGAGACGCTAAGCTCAGCAAGATCACTATAATTAGAATATTAATTTGCATTAATAAAAATATCATTCCACCATCTAGCGAAATCTATTGTATTTTCTATATTAGACCAATTCAATAGGACATATTTTCCAAACCATTTGTGCTTTGTGGCATCTAAACAACATATGATCAATTGTTTCACTTTCTATTCCACACACCTTACACATATCACAGTTATTTTTTAATCTCTTTGAGAAAATATGGTTTACAGGAGTACATTCAAAACAAATTTCCCAATAAAATATTTATAGTTGTTCTTGTTGGGATATATACTATTAACCATGGGTTATGTACTGTTACCCATGTGTTTAGATATAATATTTATTATAGAATAATTATTTATTCAATTTGAATAAAGGTTTAGATAGATCATATATTAGTCAATGTGTCCTTTATTTAAATAATAGATGATTTAGTGTATAGAGGTCAGCTTATACACGGAAGATTAAATCATCACTTCTTATAAGTATAAAATTTATATATGTTCACAATCTAAGATGAAAATTGAACAAATTCATCGGTACGATTGTAGCACAAGATTAAATATAATTATCTTGATTATGAAAATGGTATAATTCCAACTTTGTGTGCTAGTACATTTTGTATGTATTGAACGGACCAAGTAGAGATAAGTATTTTATCTGGCTTGATAAAATAAATTCTCTAGATTATTAAATGTACTTATACTCTTAATCTTGATATAATTATTATGATCAATGTAGTTTGTTTGTTATTTTAATCTATCAAAGGGTGAAACTCAATCTTTCGTGAGTTAAAATATTCCCGATAGGTTGGATGATGACAAATGACATTGTGAAATAATAATTAGTTGATGGAATCCATGTCCCGGCCTTGAGATTGATGATACCCCTTTATGATTGCTTATAAGTTTTCATGTGAAAACCCTGCAGGTGGATTTAGTATCCATCACATGAAATAAGTTAAGCGTTTGAATAAAGGATTAAATTAATCAATGAATTAAATAGTCAGAAATTTAATTTGGTTGATTGGTATTTGTAATCTTAACATGGGGAGTTAATAAGATTTAATGAACGATTTTGAAATTATACCGAGGAGTGCAATTACGGATTTTTAGTGGAATAATCTGTAATTTATTATGGTAGGTTAATTCATTCATTTTGCAAATTAATACCATAATTGGAAACCTCACTAATTAAATATGTGGTCCCTGCTATGCCTGATTAATTAATGAACTTGGAAAGAAAAAAATCAGTTTTCTAGAAGAAGAAAAATCCTACAAGATTTTGGTTAGAATAAACTGGTCTTTTAGAAGAAAAGTTTGACTATTACTTGAAGAGAAAAATTCCTATACGTTTTGGGACTAGGGTTTTATATCCTAAAACGTGGTTATAAATAGGATTCTCTTCCTCCATAATATATGAGGAAAAAAACTTTGACCTTTCTGAGAAGCAGTACTTGCCCACACAAGTATTCCCTACTTGGAGATTATTGAGGCTATTGCAGAAGATCGCAGACATGAAGAACACATTGAACAATTTGTACAAAACTTCAAGAGGATTGATTCGCAGTCACGTTTCAAGAGATAAATATTAATTTTATATTTGATTAAAATCTGTGTTCATTTGTTGTCTATATTACATGCAAGTATGATAATAAATTATTTGCTTCTGCTGCGTGTGCCTGTATTCCAACAATTGGCATCAAGAGCCACGCTTGCATCTATAGATGACCTAGATGATGTGTATGTATGCTTGATTATATATACCATTCAGTTTTTACTTTAAAAAAATTAGAAGGGAAGAAAACCTAGGTTGCTGGTAATTGGTCGGCTACAACAGAGCTTTCGTGGAGAGTTGATCAAGTAACCAATTAAGTTTTTTTTTTCGAAGTATGATTTTCAATATATTAGAAAGCCTCTTGCTTGTCGTGTTACGGCCGCAACGGCGAAAGAGCCCAGTAATTCTGCTTTATGCAGTGTAACCTAACCGATTGATTTTAAAAAAGGGTTAACTTTGTGATTAAAAAGAAAAGGACTTCAACTTGTATTTGAGTGAAATTTGTTTTTGTTGATTGGCTAGTATCTCAAATTAAAAGAATAGAGAAAAGATGTCGGTTTTAGCTACAAGAGTGTTGCAAAGTGATTTTCTATCCTCCTTTAATTTTGTTTGGCCTTCTTTATTAAAACAAAGAGCTGATAATAACTATGCCTACGAGTAGCTTCTGGTAATGGCACCTGACATCGAGTTATCGGTTCACCAAATACATTGTGATTTTAGTTCAGCTGTTTCATGATATATATTCATGTTTACGCTGATAAAATTACAGAACGTTGAATATATGATCATATTTCTCTCATCATTTAAGTATATGATATTATGTAAATTGAGAATTTATGATCAATAAATAGTTATTACGAAAGTGATTTTTTATTTGGGATAATTGAAAATTCTTAATAATTTATACATATAAGATTATATCAATACATGGATTGAAAGTTATGATTAATAAATAGGATCCATTAACGTGGTCTATTTATTTGAGTCATTAGAATTTTTCAATGTACGATGTGTAAATTATCATGGGTAAGTGTATGCTAGTAATAGAGTTTTATCTATCGAAAGGAGATTTATTTTTGGATACTAGTAACATTTAATTAATTCATGAGAACAGATATTTGGGTTTTCACTTGAAAGGGAGAAACATAATATCTTGGATTCTCATGCGTATTAATCGAGAGGACAATTTGTTATAAAGAGGTGTTGTGTGTTTTTGCCAAAAGAAACCCACATTCTATACCTTTTACTCATGGATAATTAGGAGAATGAAAACTTAAATCAAGCTATTTTAATCCTTAGTTTTTCCTAAAATGATTATTTCAGATTTGGTCATAGTTTGACGGTCATGAATTTCATGATCTCCGATTGACCTGAAATTTGATAAGACCATCAAAAACGATCTTGTGAACGATACTCACGACTTTATAGTATCGATGTCGTATTCATCATTCTGAGGTTGTGTGTTTAGATGGGTTTTAGGCAGTTTGGATTAAAATTTGATGAAGTCTGAAAATACTATTCTTTATATCCGTTTTATTTATAATCTGGCACATTCTTACACATGATGATTCAACATGAATTGATATATGATAAGAATATAGATCAGATTATTTTTTCCTTAAATCGTCTGAATCGGCTATTTTTTGAATTTGGTCATACATTCGAAGATCGGAAATTTTACGAACTCTGATTGACCTGAAATTTGGTAGATTCATCAAAAATGACCCACTGAACAATACTCATTGTTTTACAGTGACTAACATCATTTTTTTTATCCATTCGGAGTCGTTTTGATGGGGTTTTGGATATTTTTCTATTTTTTGAAAATTTTAAAAATTAAGAAAAATTATTTTCTCTCAACAAGTGGTAGTAGGGTTCAATCTCTATGGTCTCAATTGACATATAACAGTAATGTAATGAGTTTATATATTGACATTGGTCTTCTTTCCCCATCGGATAAACTCAATACGGTTAATTACTATGTTTTTCATCACTAGTTATTGATAACTTGTATTAACCCTCCAACTGAGTTACATGTTGGATGATGGAACTAGAGATGGTAATAATGATATTCACTTGGATTAAATTAATAATATACTCTCCATCTGAGTTAACCTTAATTTTAATTTATTAGAGTGAATAATCTAACATCACATATGTGTGTTGCATGAGTAGTTATTTTCCCATCGAAATTTACTAGTCAAGATGCATGAATATATATGTGGTGTGTTATGAATTTTAATATTTGATGATACATTATTTTGATTTATTTCACATACATGTTATATTACTTGAATAAGAATTCATGATTAATAAATAGTTTCTGCTAAAGTGGTCTTTTTATTAGGGGTCATTGAAGATTCTTATTTTATTTTTCATGTGAAATTATATTATACATGGATTGAGAATTATGATTCACAAAGAACTTCCATCAAGCGGTTTATTTGATTGAGTCATTGATATTCTCAATGTACTATGTATAAATTGTTTGTGTTCAATGGTGATATGAATCAATTTCTATTGTCTCCACTATTAATTACAAGTGAGATAATAAATTTATGTGTTGACTTTAGGTCTTTCTCCATAACGGATAAATTTATTACAAGTTCACTAGGTAAAATTTCTAGTAATTGATAGCATGTATTAACTCTCCTTTTGAGTTTATATGTTGAATCAGTTTTGAAGTTTTAAAACGGACATGTAAAGTGATAGTCGATATTAATTCATGTGGCAAATTAGATAATAAATTTGCGTGTTGACTTTATTGTGGATTGTCACTAGGTAAAATCACTAGTTAATGGTGATAGTAATGAGTTTACATGTTGACATTGCTCTTCTTTCCCCATCGAATAGACTCATTATGGTCAATTACTGTGATTTTCGTCACTAGTTATTCATAACTTGTATTATCTCTCCAATTGAGTTACATGTTGAATCAATGAAACTAGTGTCCAATAATTATATACAATTGACTAACAATTTACTCTCCAACTGAGTTGGTTTTGTTTCTTTTTGAATTGTATTAATCTTGCATAATATGTATATATTGCATGAATAGTATTTTTTCCATCGAAATTTATTATTTAGATGCATGTATGTATATATATTGATGAATGCGGTCTGAATTTAACTATTTAGGTTATCGGCTTATTATGATCTATTTAATATGTTATATCTCATATTCCCAGTTGACTTTATCTGGTCCACTTACTACCGTTCAAGAATATATGTTTTCTCAAAGATATGACATTAGTTTAAAGAATGCATTGTATATGTACCTTTTGTTAGAAAGAATTTAATTTCAGTTTCTAAACAATTAAGAGATAGATATTCAGTTTATTCTTCTTATAACTCTTGTGTTATTGAACTTGATAAACTTTTTATCTCTTGTGATACATAAATGTGTGAACTCTTTATTATTAATATCTTCTTGAACTGATTAATATTAATATATCCCATAAGAGAAAATATTCTTTAATATCGAATGAAACTTATCTGGTCCACTAGCTTTTAAGTCATTTATGTTGGATAGGACATCGAGGTTGGTTAACTGATGGACTTGAAGGTTCATTGAAAGTGAAGACACTACCAACTTTTGAGTCGTGTTTGGAAGGAAAAAATGAACTAAAGTATATTTCTTTTACAAGGAAATAAAGCTAGTGATAAGTTTGAATTAATCTGTTCCGATTAATGTGGTTGAATGAGCATCTAGGCAAGAGGTGATTTTGAGTATTCTACGTCACTCACATAAGATTACTCAGAATATGAGTATATTTTTTTAATGTTCTATAAGTCTGAATGCTTTGAAATAGTTAAGGTATTTCAGGCGGATGAAAAAGCATCATGAAAAATATATTAAGGCACTGCAATACGATCATAGTGGCGAGAACCTCTTTAGAGACCACTTATCAGACAGAAGGATTGCAATCAATTATCTGCATCAGGTACTCTACAATATATTGATGTAGAAGAGAAAGAAATAAGACTCTTATGGAGATGATAAAATTAATGATTGACTTATTCATTTTTTTTCATCTTGGGATATTTCTTTTAAAAACTCAAGTTACATTCTCAATTTAATTCCTTCTAAGTTAGTACCTTTAACACTTATAGAACTGTGGATTTGACATAAGTCCAGTCTATGATATGTTCGTATATGGAGTTACCTAGCACATGTGTTGAAAGGGAAAACAAATAAGTTGGAATTAAGAACGAATATGTGAGTGTCTATTGGATATCCAAAGAAAACGAAAAGAGGTTTATTTTATTTTCCTAAAGAAAATAAGGTAATTGTTAATACATAACCAATTAGTTACGACTAATTACTATTAGACAAAATTGCATTAGAAAATAACTTGGCAAGTTCCTTTTGCAAAGAGCTTATTGGCTAAAACTTTTGAAAGTCGTGTAAAAAGAATGCCTGTAAAAGTTAGATGCATGGTTAAGAGTTTAAGTGGGAGATTGTTAGGGTATATACCATTAACAATGCGTTTAGATATGGTATATTCTAACAATTATAATGGTTAAAAGTCTAAGTGGGAGATTGTTGGGATATATACTATTAACCATGGGTTATGTATTATTAATCATGTATTTAGATATAGTATTTATTATAGAATAATTGTTTATTCAATTTTAATAAAGGTTTAAATAGATCATATATTATTCGATGTGTCCTTTACTTATATAGTAGATGATTTAGTGTATAGAGGTCAGCTTATACACGGAAGATTAAATCATCAGTTCTTATAAGTATAAAATTTATATATGTTCACAATATAAGATGAAAATTGGACAAATTCATCGGTATGATTGTAGTACAAGATAAAATATAATTATCTTTATTATGGGAATGGTATAATTTCAACTTCGTGTGCTAGTACATTTTGTATGTACTGAACGAACCAAGTATCGATAAGTATTTTATCTGGCTTGATAAAATAAATTCTCTAGATCATTAAATATACTTATACTCTTAATCTTGATATAATTATTATGATCAATGTAGTTTGTTTGTTGTTTTGATCTATCAAAGGGTGAAACTCGATCTTTCGTGAGTTAAAATATTTTTGATAGGTTGGATGATGACAAATGACATTTGTGAAATAATAATTAGTTGATGGAATCCATGTCTCAGCCTTGAGATTGATGATACCCCTTTATGATTGTTTATAAGTTTTCATGTGAAAACCCTGCAGGTGGATTTAGTATCCATCACATGAAATAAGTTAAACGTTTGAATAAAGGATTAAATTAATCAATGAATTAAATAGCCAGAAATTTAATTCGGTTGATTGGTATTTATAATCTTAACATGGGGAGTTAAATAAGATTTAATGAACGATTTTGAAATTATATCAAGGAGTGCAATTACGGATTTTTAATGGAATAATCTGTAATTTATTATGGTAGGTTAATTCATTCATTTTTTAAATTAATACCATACTTGGAAGCCTCAGTAATTAAATATGTGGTCCCTGCTATGCCTGATTAATTAATGAACTTGGAAAGGAAGAAAATTATTTTCTAGAAGAAGAAAAATCCTACAAGATTTTGGTTAAAATAAACTGGTCTTCTAGAAGGAAAGTTTGACTATTACTTGGAGAGAAAGATTCCTATACGTTTTGGGACTAGTGTTTTATATCCTAAAACGTGGTTATAAATTGGATTCTCTTCCTCCATGAAATATGAGAGGAAAACTTTAACCTTTCTGAGAAGCAGTACTTGCCCACACAAGTATTCCCTACTTGGAGATTATTGAGGCTATAGCAGAAGATCGCAGACATGGAGAATGCATTGAACAATTTGTACAAATCTTCAAGAGGATTGATTCGCATTCATGCTTCAAGAGATAAGTATTGATTTTATGTTTGATTAAAATCTGTGTTTATGTGTTGTCTATATTACATGTAAGTATGATGATGAATTGTTTGCTTCCGCCGCACGTGCCTGTATTCCAACAGTTCTTAATCTTCATAGACCATAATAAATTTTAGAACTTTTTTGAGAATGATTGACAACTCGATTGAGGTCTATCACTACTAAATTCTGAATATCGTACAATTTCTCGAGTTAAATAGTATCCCAATTTTACCTCAAACTTACCATACTTAGTATGGTGCCAAATAATTTTATCGGATAGCCCAGAAGTAAATATTGGAATAGACACTATTGCTTGGATATCGTCCATTCCAGACCATTAATTTATAAAGTTCTTGTATCTTCCAAGTGTGGATGTTATTATCTATAAGACCACTAACTTTTAATTCTGCATCTATTTGGGCATGATAATAACTTAGTTTGAACCCACTAGATTTAGGAATTCAAGAATTCATCCAAACCTTAATATTTTCTCTTATTTCTACCCTCCATCTAATACCTTTTTGTTAAATATCCCTACCCCAAATTATACTCTTCCATATCCAAGAGCTAACAGAAGAATATGTTGCTTTAGGAAAGGACATGTGAAGAAAATATTTACTTTTGAGAATTCTAACAAGGAGAGAATCTTCTTCGGTCAAAATTCGCTAGGCAAGTTTAGCTAACAAAGCTTGATTAAATGATTTTAGCTCTCTAAAACCTATGTCCTCTTTAAATTTTTCTACACAAAGGTTTTTTCATTTTTGAAAATGCATTTTTCTTCTATTCTCATTCTGGCCCCACCAAAAAATTTTAAATATAGACGTGATTTCTTTACATAACCCAAAATTAAAAACATGATAAAGCATAAGAAGGAATAGCAGATAAGACAAATTTAAGCATGACTTCTTTTCCGGCCGGATTAAAAAAATTATTTTTCTGTCCTTTAATTTTAGCCTTCACTCTATTTTTAATAAATTCTAGCATTTTTTTCTTCGACCTTCCCACTACCATAGGTAAACCTTGATACAATCCTAGATTATTCCTTTTGTAATTATCCTAATTCCACAATGATACCATCCTTATCTAGTTCAGAAGTATTTTCACTAAAGAATATAGCGGATTTTGCATAATTCACTTTTTGGCCCGAGCACTCTTCATAAATGCTTAATAGCTCCGATATTTTAGTGGCATTTTGGGCAGTAGCAGTATAAAAAATAAAGGAATCATCAGCAAAAAAATAAATAATTTATTGTGAGGCCACCTCTGGCCAAACTTAAACCTTGTACATCTCCTTGAGATTCAGCTTGATTGAGAAGTCTCGAAAGACCTTCAACATATAATTAAAACAAATATGGAGATAGAGGATCTTCTTGCCTTAATCCTCTAGTAAGTTTCACTTCCCTTATGTTGGGAGCTTTTTAGTTTTGATGATTGACAACCAGCTGATGAAACAGGTGAATAAAGCTGGTCCAATGAATGGTTAAGCACAATACTTACATATTATGAAGATGATAAGCATTGTTCAACAAACTCAGTAAATTCAACATGCGGATAATTCAGAAGAATTGGAGTCTGATTACAATACAATTGAGTGCAAAAGATTAACTTGAATTAAGACTTCCACACGAGAAGGAACTCTAAGGCAGACAAAGGTGTTACCGTAAAGAGCTTGGAAGGAAGAAGAACTCCTTGAAAACGTGTGTATATAAAGGAGTGTGATATCTCAGAGTAAATACACACTCACCAAGAGAGAAAAAAGTTTATTGCATTTGGTGAGATTCTTGTTGACATATCTGTCTAGTAAAGTGTTAAGCTTGTTTTTCTTGTATTAGAAATTGTCATTGAGTTGTAAAATGGTTGTACTCTCAATTTAGTGAACCATAAACTGAATTGAGAAGAGTTGTTCTTTAAGTCGCGTGACTAGAAAGACATTGTAGTTAGAAGATTGAATAGTTAGGGATTATAGTTTATAATTTCTTAGATTGCAAGAGTTGTAATCAACTATTTTGAAGAGGCTCTTGGAGTTAGTGAAGTTTGGAGAAAAATCCTGTGGAGTACAGGTCGTGGTTTTTTCACCTTTAGAGCCGGATATTTTTCACGTTAAATTTGTGTCTTATTTACTTACTGTTTATTCACTTAAGTGGAACACGTCTGATGACCTGTTTCATCCATAGGCAAATAGTTAAGTCAAATTCTTAGGTCGTACAGTCTAATAATAATATCAGAGCAGGTTTATCTTAAAAAGTTAACACCTAAGAAGATCATGATGAATTCTGCACCACCTATTGGACACTGTGAATGGCAGTCAACCACTCCATCACCTCTTTTCAATGGATCACACTTCATTTGGTGAAAAGCTCACGTGGAGAATTTTATCCAGGCTAAAGATTATGAGCTGCGGGACAGGATCACTACCGGACCTGTCATTCCCAAGAAGATGATGGATGAAGTCGAAGTTTTGAAGGTGAGGTATAAATTTATTGCAGATGACTTGTTGTCTCTCAAGAAAAATGCCAAACCCAAGAACATCCTTGTATGAGGATTGGGTCCTGATGTGTATAACCGGATTTCAAATTGCTCAACAGTAAAGCAGATATGGGATGCACTGGTCAACGCTCATGAAAGAAAAAGTCAAGTCAGAAAGTTCAGAGTTGCTATGTTATTTACCGAATATGAAACATTCAAAATGAAGGAAAGTGAATCCCTACAAGAAATGATCACAAGACTTACATCACTGGTGAATGAATTATCTTCACTGGGAAAGGTGCTCACTACTGAAGAACAAGTTGATAAAGTCTTAAGGTTCCTTCCTAAGGCTAAATGGGATGTCAAGATAACTGCTATTCGGGAAGCAAAAGACATTTTCACCATGACGCTTGATGAGTTGGTAGGAGTTTGAAGACATATGAGATGAATATGGATGATTCTAAGAAAGAAAAGTCAATCAAAGATAAGTCACTAGCTCTCAGGGCTTGTGATTGTGACGAATCTGATGGTGATGATGAGCATATTGCCTTTCTTGCTAACAAATTTAAAAAAATTCTCAAAAAAGAGAAGGGATATGACAAGAAAGGATCAGGTAGTAAAAAGAGTTCCAGTGACAAGTCTTCAGCTGAATGTTATAAATATAATAAGACTGATCACATGATTAAGGATTGTCTACTCTGGGAAATTGAGTGGATGAGAGAAAGAGTTGAAAAGGAGAAAGTTGAAAAAGAAATGAAGAAAAAGTCAAAGAAGAAGGAGAATTACGCAATGATGGCTACTTGGGGATCTGAATCAGATGAGTCTGACACTGAAGTTGATAAAACTGCATTCATAGCCCTAGGAGACTTTGATCTTGAAGAAGATGACAAGAACACTGAGGTAAGTATCTCTGATCTAAATGAAAACATTCATACTTTCTCTAAAAGGAAGCTTATATCCACAATGAATGATGTAATGGATAAACTCCAGAAAGTCACTTCTGAGATAGATCAGTTGTTTAATGCTCTTTCCAGCCTAAAATTTGAGTTCATTGACCTAAAAATTAGTAAAGATGTCACTGATAAAGAAAATTATGCTTTGAAGAAACACATTGTTGAATTTGAAACTGTCAGTGAGAGTCTGAAAAAGTCCTCAAGTCAAAAGGAGGAAGCTGTTGAGAAATTAAGGAAGGTTGAGTCTGAACTCAAACAATGTGAAGTTGATTACTCTTGTGAAAAGGAAAAGGTAAGAAAATTAATTCAGGAAGTTTCAAAGCTAAAAGGTGATCTTGAGAAAGCAAATAGGTGGACCAAGTCTTCTAGGATTATTAATATTTAAGTGGAAGGGTTCACAATGAAAGAGCTAGAATATGCTTCTTTAAAGAATCAAGTGTGACTGAAGACATATGTTACTTATGTGGTAAATATGGTCATCTTACAACTGAATGTCCAGTAGCAGTAAAAAGTAGAAATAGGAGTATCCTGTTGGCTAAAGGAATCAATAACAAAAATGTCAGTAGAAATAGGTCATACAACCTGTTGCCACACTGGGCAAAAAGAGACTTGATTCATACCTTTAATCATAAAAGGTGACCCAAGCTTGTCAGGGTTCCTAAAACTAATCCCTAAGCTATTTTGCAGGTGAGAGTGAAAGGGAGCAATCATTGGTACATGGATAGTGCTTTTTCAAGACACATGACAAGAGACAAACAAAAATTCCTTTCCCTCACTCCACTAAAAGGGGGGAATGTATCTTTTGGTAATAGAAAAAAGGGTATTGTTACAGGAATTGGTAAAATTGGAAGGTCAGAAAAAAGGTCTTTGGAAGATATGTATCATGTTGATGGATTGAAGCATAATCTACTGAATATATCTAAGTTGTGTGATAAAAAGGCAACAAAGTAACCTTTACTTCTGCAGGTAGCAATGTCAAAAGATTGGATACAAAGGAAATTGTGCTAAGTGCAAGCAGACACAAAAATGTATACAAGACAGATATTATGGGAATGCTTGATACAAATCTGGCTTGCCTTACTGTAATGGAATGTGATCCCCTTCTCTGGAACAAAAGACTGGGACATGCTAGTTTGAAACAGTTAAACAAACTTGCTTTAAAGGACATGGTTATAGGCTTGCCTAAAAATAAGTTCAAAAATGACAAAGTCTGTAGTGCTTGTGTGAGGGGGAAGCAGGTGAGGTCATCATTTACATCAAACAATCAAGTAAGTACAACCAGACGTCTGGATCTGTTGCATACGGATCTATGTGGACCTATGAGAGTAAGAAGCAGAGGTGGGAAAAGGTACATCTTTGTTCTTATTGATGATTATTCCAGGTACACTTGGACTCTATTCTTAGCCTCTAAAGATGATGCTTTTGATGCCTTTTATGTCTTTGTGAAAAAGATGGAAAAGAAATTAGGCTCCTCCTTAATTTCCATAAGATCTGACCATGGAACCAAATTTGAAAATATTAAATTTTTAGAGTTCTGTTCATTAAATGGAATAGATCATAATTTCTCGTTCCAAGAACACCACAGAAAAATGGAGTAGTTGAAAGGAAAAATAGGACTTTAGAGGATATGACTAGAACTATGATGATTGCAGGTAATCTTGCAAAAAATCTGTGGGCTGAAGCCATAAGCACTACTTGTTATATTTTGAATAGATGTATCAATAGACCTCTGTTAGAGAATACTCCCTATGAATTACACAAAGGCAGAAGACTAAATATTGCTCATCTTAGAATCTTTGGGTGTAAATTCTTTATTCATAATAATGTGAAAGATAATCTGAGAAAGTTTGATGCTCGAAGTGATGAGGAATCTTCTTAGGTTATTCTCAACATAGTAAAGCTTATAGGGTGTTAAATAAAAGAACAAATTGTATTGAGGAAAGTGTGCATGTTGTCTTTGATGAATCTTGTGTTATGCTTGAGACTAACATGCAGGATGAAAGCGAAACTGATGAACATCCTCAGGAATATGTTGCATTACCTGTTTCATCCGTGGAACAAGATGTGGGCTCACTGACAGGGGAACAACATATAATGAAGTTGAGCCATCATCAATGCAACAAGCCAACTCAAATGCAGGAACCTCACAAGGATTGCAGCTGAAAAGCTACAAGTATTAGGATTCCCATCCCATCGAAAATGTTCTTACAGATCTTGCCTCTGGGATTACTTCCAGATCAGGATTAAAGAATCTATGTGCCTTTAATACCTTCTTATCTAACTGGAAACCAAAAAGGTAAAAGAGGCTCTTCTTGATGAAGATTGGATTTTGGCTATGCAAGAGGAACTAAATCAGTTTGAAAGAAGCAAAGTTTGGCACTTGGTACCTCCACTTGAAGGAAGAACTATGATTGGCACCAAATGGGTATTCCGGAATAAGTTACATGAGCATGGAACAGTTACAAGGAATAAAGCTAGGCTAGTAGTTCAAGGATATAGTCAAGAAGAGGGAATTGACTATGATGAGACATTTGCTCCTATTGCAAGACTTGAAGCCATTAGATTACTCATTTCTTTTGCAAATTTCAAAGAAATCACTCTTTATCAAATGGATGTTAAGAGTGCTTTCTTGATTGGTTACCTAAAAGAGGAAGTCCATGTGAAACAACCCCCAGGATTTGAAAGTTCTGAATTTTCTAATTATGTCTACAAGTTAGACAAAACTTTGTATGGGTTGAAGCAAGCTCCAAGAGCTTGGTATGAAATACTTTCAAAATTCTTTTTGGAGCATGGGCACACTAGAGGAAAGATTGACAACACACTCTTCTTAAAAACAAAAGGCAAGGATCTGCTGGTTGTCCAGGTGTATGTAGATGACATCATATTTGGTTCTACAAGTAGTCTCATGACTCAAGAGTTTACCATGCTTATAAATGGAGAATTTTAAATGAGCATGATGGGAGAATTAAATTTATTCCTTGGGTTACAAATTAAGCAAACTCATACTGGAATCTTGATCCATCAGCAGAAGTATGTGAAAAAGTTACTCAAAAGATTCAATATGGATCTGCCAAGGAGATTGATACTCCTATTGCTACTGCCACAAAATTGAACCTTGATGAAACAGGTCCATCCATAGAGCAGAATTTGTATAGAGGTATGATTGACTCTCTCCTTTATCTCACTGTTAGTAGACCTGACATTGTTTTTAGTGTTGGTTTGTGTGCTAGATTTCAAGAAAATCCCAAAGAGTCATATCTCAAAGCTATTAAGAGAATGTTGAGATATCTAAAGGGAACAACTGATATGGGGTTATGGTATCCAAAAGGAAGAAATTTTTAATTGGTGGGATATGCAGATGCTGATTATGCTGGATATCTGGTGGATAAGAAAAGCACTACAGGCATGTCGCACTTCATTGAACCGTGTTTGATCTCCTGGTCCACAAAAAAGAAAAATTTTGTAGCCTTGTTTACTGTTGAGGCTGAATATATAGTGGTTGGTTCATGTTATGCATAACTATTATGGATCAAGCAACAACTACTGGATTTTGGTGTTGATGTTGGATGTGTGCCAATCTTTTTTGATAATACTAGTGCATAAACATTGCCAAAAATCCAGTTCAACATAAGAGAACCAAACATATTGACATAAGGCATCATTTTCTTAGAGACAATGTTGAAAAAGGTCATATTTCAATTATATTTTATTCCACTGAAGAGCAAATTGCTGATATTTTTACCAAAGCCTTAAGCAGGGATCATTTTGAAAAGAACAGGTTATAATCGGGGATGATTAAGATTGCGTAAGCCATCTCCATTGATTGGCTAGATTAAGCAACTTCTTTGTCTTATTGCTAACTATGTTATTCATCCTAGATTTTCACATTTACTTGTGTGTCCCAAGTTCAGGATAAAATTTTAAAATTTGACAAGAGTTGTGTATTAACTTGTGCAGTGATATCAAGATTTTGAGGGCAGTCATTCATAGCTATCATATATGTTCTTTTCACCTAATAACTTATTATTAATGAGAAATAGCTACGCCTAAGTGTTCCATTCCTTTAAAAATTCTTATAACCTTCATTATTTCATTCCGTCCCCATAAAGCCTGAAACTGCCACCCACTAATTATCACGTCTCCCACTGACACCATTGATTAGTAGTCACATCCCACGATTCAACTTCTATTTCTCTTTCTATAAAGCAGCAACTTGGATGATTTCACAGGCATTCAAAATCAATTTACTTCCTTGACTTCTCCAAAGAATTTTTCATCACTAGCTTCATCCTCCTCCTCTAGCAGTTCTTCAGCCACTAGTTTAGAAATTTTGCCCATATCACAAGACCTGGTGGTTTACACATTTGAAACTCCCTCTCTAAACATTCCCTTCCCGTTCAGTTCAAAATGTCAGATTTTGAGGCATAGAATGCTTTTAAAGTACAATTCTCTTCTTCCTCAACCATCCCACCATTTCCAATTGGTTCATCCATTAAAATCTGTGATATAGCTCCACTCCAATTAGCTCCAAATGAAGGAATTCCTATTGCAGACCTGATTCCCCAAAAGGTTCGAACCCGATTGAGAAAGAAATTTGGTTTCCCTATTCTTATCCCTGATGATGAACCTGATTATGAATCATCTCCTCCTGCCAATTCTATTCGTGTTCCTCTTACTCGAACTCAAAAAAGGAAGGAAGTGGAGAATCTTGCACAAGCTCTCCACCAGAGCAAGAAAAAGAAATCTTCTACTCCCTCCTTTGTAGAAAAACCATCCTCCTTGTCTAAGGACGTATTGCTCGAATCTGTTCAAAAATTCAAAGTGGTCAAAAAGACCATTCCTAAACCCACTTCTTTTGGGTCATCCAAATCTGCCCCCCTAAACGCCTTCTTCTTCCACACAGACTCCTTCTAGGACTACTGCACTATCTTCCTCAAAACCACCTTCAAAATCATCCTCATAACCCCCTTCTAAACCTGCTCCAACACCCTCCTCCAAAATGACTCCAAAACCCTCCACTAAACCCTCTCCAAAACCCTCCACTAAACCCTCTCCCAAACCCTCCTCTAAACCCTCTCCCAAACCACCTCCTAAACTATCATCCATCTCTACCTCAAAAGACCCTTTTCCCTCTACAAGGAACAGAACTTCGGAGCGGGTTTCTCGACCTGCTCCATCCTATGGCTCGGATTCTAATGACTCTAATGAAGATGTATCTGCTGGGTTTGACACCTTTCGCCTCACTGATAACCAACTAGATCATTTGGTTCACTTTCAAAAATGAACTGTTCTACGGGGAAGGGTGGTGACTGGGTTTGGTGGCCCAGAAATGGAAGTTTTAATTTTTTTGAAAAATTGGAAGTTCAAGGATGGACATCCCCGTTTCTTCAAGGTGATTTTCAGAGAAAATTTAGCAAATATGAAGTGGTTGGGTTCTATGCTCATGGGATTGCAAATGGTTCCCTTTTTTCCTCTACTATCTGGGGAGTTTCTATTCATTTAGTGGCTGAATATTTAGCCTGTATCTTGGGGATTCTCAGTGGTGGTTGGGATCACTATGTCAAGTTTGAATGACCACCATTGGACAATTTTCCTTCTTCCAGGGATATATGCAAAAAATTCTCAGACCAATCAAATCTTGTCCAATATCGCCGCATTCAAAAAAAGAAATGTCCCCACTCCATTAGTTGTATTTTGATGTTTTCCATAAGGTACTCATTCCTAGGAAGGAGAGGAGAATTGAGGCCAACTATCTTGATCTCACTCTAATGGAGCTACTAGAAACTGGGATTAAGATTGATTTACCTAGTTTCATGGTGAAGCATATGCAGCGGGTTCTTACTAAGGATGATAAGGGACATGCCTTTCCCTATGCTTTTTGGTTGTCTTATGTATTTGAGGGATATTCAGTCCCTATTCAAGCATGAAATTTTTAGACAACTAAGGATGTTCTTGGGGAGGTGAAACATATTGGTCTACCTACGTCAATGAGGAGAGCTGACACTCCTTTTCAAAAGATGTGAAACGCCTTAGCAGAAAAGACTGCTGAATTGGAAGCTGCTCATATTGCACATGCTCAAGAAAAAGCTACTCTTCATGTGAAAATCACTGAGTTGGAGGCTACCTTAGAGACTGAAAGAGCTGCAAGTGCTGATACCATTAGTCGCTTGTCCTAATTGCTTCCCTTAGTCCCTCCTTCCTAAAACCCCTTGTGCTTGTTCCTAGCTTTTTGTTACCCAACCCCTTCAGGCTTAGCTATTTTTTATTTTTTAGTAATGTTTTGGTTGTGATTAAGGACTTCTTGTTGCTTTGAATGAATTTCTTGTGTTATTTCCAGTGGTTATATGTCACTGCACTTTTTTTAACTCTCTTGTCTTAAAATGTTATCTTGCTTATCTTGGGATTGCCTTAATTGCATTAGGATGTTTAACTGCCTTGTTGGCAATAATTCATTAATTCAGCTTTTCGATGATGCCAAAAGGGGGAAGAAAACATATGATTTGGCAATGCAATGGTTATAACCCACATAGACTAACTTGTTTCATTCAAAAATTTTTACTTACAGGTAATGTAAGTGTACAAATAGGATCGTGTTTGTGTTACACCCCGTGAGTTCCTAACATTTAGTCGGCCTATTCGTATGTTAGTTAAGAGTTTTAGAGTATGACGCGTACGAGAAAGAGCTCGGGGAAAGTTCGAACGAATGCGGAATTGGGATCACACGGGAGAAGGCCAGAGTAGGCCGCGACGAGGGCGGCATGTCACGGACCCCCTCCCTACGCGTTGGGCGCCATGGCGCGCCCGTAAAGTGGTGCAATAGGGTCCGTTCCAAGGACCCCGTGTCCACCACCCAAACATTATATATAAGTTCATGTTTTCATTTGTTATATTTCATATATACATATATACCTTCGTCCCAGAGGAAGGAAAATGTGAAACTTAAGGTAATTCTCTTCCATTTACGTTGCCAAACACTATCCAAATTCAAATTAAATTCATGTTTCGAAATATAAGCCTGCAGGGAGCATTACTACGGAGTTAGTTTCTTGAAATTCGCCAGGCAAATCATAGCCCCGCCGAATAGAAGTTTTGGGAATTGCTCCAAACTAATTTCTATACGATCACAGGCTTTAAGTAAGCATTTCTCCCTTATGAAATTTCGAGAAATTATACATTTTCGATCGTGTTCCGTTAAGTTGAAGTATAGTTAATATTTATATAGAAAATTATCGTTTTTGCCGAATTCAGTACTGAAACTAGTCGCATTCTCCCAGTAATACGATTACAGTTGCAAAGGGTTATTGAGTATGATTTAAAGCTCGCTAGTTAATCAGGAATTGGCGATCCAGGTATGTTAAGGCACATTCATTCGGCAAGTTAGTTTCTTCAGTATTATAATTCAGTTAGAATACTAGTAAGAAAGCCAGAAGTATATCTATTGTGATTAGCAGTTGTTATTAGCTGAGGCTAGTATCCTATGTGTAGTTTGGGATTGACTTTGCCCTGTATAGCCCTCCATAGCCAACCCCAGGGTTAAT
Organism: Datura wrightii; assembly: GCA_035772735.1. NCBI lineage: Eukaryota > Viridiplantae > Streptophyta > Magnoliopsida > Solanales > Solanaceae > Datura > Datura wrightii. The sequence goes on along the minus strand of JASDFA010000002.1, from coordinate 58,680,567 downwards.
AGTTGTGTCGACGCCCGCCAGAGGCAAGATGATGTTGCTCCAAGGAGCGGTATGTCATCCGCAAGGGACAAAGATGGGGTCCTAGGTCCTCATATAGTCCATTTCATGGATGGACTATTTTTATGTCGATCGGCACTACACCAAACCCCCTGTCGAGCCTGGTGCCCGGGGTGCAGATATCAGATATCAGGAGTCCACTGGACTCAGACGCAACTACAATTCAGGGGCCAAGCGGGCTCAATTGCAGACCCAGGGGACTGGTAGGACGGCTATAGTTATTAGTTGACTTAGTATGACCTTATTACGGGTAGATAGATTGAAGTGTAATCACCAGGGCTTATGGGGGTCCTGTGTGGGTTATTCTGTGCTGGTTGTACCTTTCGGCTTATGGGGGCTAGGTAAGGTTCTTGTTTGTGTTAGTTACTAGTTAGACAGCAGGAAGTTTAGTTATTCAGTTAGTATTTCTATCCCTTTTTTCCAGTTACTTTCAGTTTCATTTCAGTTTATTCAGTTACTTATAATTACTGCCTTGTATATTCGGTACATATTGTACCAACGCCCTTCTTGGGGCACTGCGTTACTTGCCTGTAGGTACCGATAGATTTGGACCAGGATCTTCTTAGCTCTCCATCATAATTAGCAAGGCAGTAAGCTCCTTTCCTCCAGAGCTCATAGCTAGAAGTTTGACTCTCTTTTTGTTTGTACAGTTTATGGGTAGGTCAAGGCCTTGTCTCGACCATTATATCACTCCTAGAGGCTTGCAGATTGTTTATGATTTCCTATGGTTAGTTGTTGTTGGCCGTGTGGGGCCCATATATGTTTTATCTTGCGTATTAGCTATGTGAGGCCTTGTTTAGCTGTTGGTTAGCGGCCTTGTCGGCCATAGCTTAGTTTAGTGCCGAATTTACTTTACAATTACAACTATACATCATGGTTGTCTTGTAGGCCCGCATAGGATTCCCTATTATTACCTGTTTCTGGTTAGCTGTTTTCTTTTACAGGTGTCTATAAGGCCTTATCAGCCGGGGGCTTAGTTTATAGCTAGATATAGCCCGTTGTTTTCTTGATTTGAGAGTTAGTATCAGCCCTACACCAGAGGTGCGTAAGCTCAGTTAGGCCAGTTCAGATCCTAGTAGGGCATCAAGAGCCAATCATGCCTCCCAAGGTGGGGCATGACAAACTTAGTATCAGAGCAGGTCATATCCTAGGGAGTTTGCAAGCCATGATAAATAGAGTCTTGCCTATGGATGTGTTGTGCACCACATACTATAGACAAGAGGCTGTGAGGCATGTTAGGATGGTTACTCTTATTTCCCTTCCAGTCGTGCTATAGAGTTGTGTTGTATAGGGATGAGTCCCTAAGCTTATCATAATCTGCTTTTCTATAGAGAAATGTCGGACGCGCGATAAACCACGACTGGTAGGAAGTTAGATGTGGCAGCAGGAGAGGGCACTAGTAGGGTGCCCCAGTCAGAGTCAACCGATTTGAGGGAAACAAGGAGACTTCATCTCGGTCTCCCCAGCATTCTATGCCATGCCAGGAGCCATCCAAAGAGGAAAATGTGTCGGCACTGCCTCCAACAGTCTCTATACCAATGCCATCAGATCAGGAGGTCAAGAGTGCTGCTTTTATAATAGCCCATATGATGGTTGCCAGCATCAGCCAGTGGCACCCTTAGTTGCGGAGTCTTCGGGAGGACCAGGTAGTTCGAGGGTTCAAGAATTCCTTGCTCTAAGTCCCCCGCAGTTTACGGGGACAGACTAGGATGAGTACCCTCAGGACTTTTTGGACCAGCTGCAGCGGATCTTTAGAGTAATGCATGCTACACCTATAGAATTAGTTGAGTTAGCGGTATTTCAACAATGGGACATAGCAATATTATGGTACGAGATTTGGGAAAGGTCCCGAGGTAGAGATGTTCCCCCTTCACTTGGTCCAGCTTTTCATAGGCCTTCTTGGACCATTATTTCTCGCAAGAGATCCCACAGACCCGGGTAGATTAGTTTTTACATCTGGAGCAGGGCTCGATGAGTGTTCGGGAGTATGCTATGAGGTTTGATTCCCTGGCCTGATATGCACCAGCTTTTGTAGATACCATGCTAGCTAGGGTGCACCAGTTTATCATGGGATTAAATCCAGAATATATAGAGACTTGTATTGCAGCTACTCTGCGAGAGGACATGAATATTCCGCTTTGCATTATCTATTGATTCATCCTCATGAACTTTCGCTACTTCGAGACAATATTTATTATGAAAAAATATCTTCTCATCAAGTCACCCCTATTTCCAACTATAACTTTTTACGGTAATTCTCTATTTCTATCATGATTATTAACCCGATTATTTACCACCAAAATTTCCGCATTAATATCCCTCGTTCCTTCTACCGCAATTAATTATGTGTGTATGTGTGTGTGTGTGTGTAAGTATATCTATGTATGTGTATGTACACATATATATACATATATATATATATACATATATATATATATATATATATATATATATATACAAATATCAATATTTAAAACTACATAGTCAAGGATACACCGCATAAACAACCGTCTAGGACACGCTACCTAGAACGTAAAATCACTACTCTAGCATCAAAATTTTATTCATACTTCTATAATCATTACATGATATATATTCCCTCTTCCCTTCCTAGTTATTAAGTCTATTTCACTAACCTTTTATAATTATTCTCTATGTTATATATCGGTCATTCTCAGTATTATAACCTTTTCTTTTACCTATCAATAATATATTAATCATACACACATATACAAGTTTCTAATCAAAGTCTAATACATAGGTAAATCATAAATTACTTGGAGCCAAGCTAACTTCAAGAGAGAGGTGGGACTCCGTTTCTTGCTTCAAATCCGATACTTCTTGAAGAATTCCGCTGGGGAAGAAGGTGAAGTACTTCCCTTCCCTAGCCTCCCTCTCCTTTTCTTTGCTAAAAATAACTAGGATAGTTTTTAGGATATTTTTAAAGACAAAACCTTATTGCATTACGATCTACGTCTTAAAAAATGGAAAACACGGAGTTTGGTTTGCGTCTCCCACTGCAGCAATGCATACTCCATTATAGTGGTCCCACTACAGCAAGAAGTGTCCATTGTAGTGGTCCTATTGTTGGGCTAATGAAAATTTTAATTCCGCTTCTTTTGAGTTGCTATGCGATAATTATTTTTAGTCTTACCAAAACTACTATTTGCCTTTCATAAATTTTAAATTCTCACATCAATGTTGTTAGGGTACTATAATGACCGGATGGGTCATTACATCAAATACCAATTAAAAATCCGTTCATCCTCGAATGGCCCAACAAAGTAGGCCAAGGGTTCTGTGGTTGCACCATTGTTAATTTGGCATGAGGTCATAGCCCAGACAACTCTAATGGCACTATGGTCTGTCTGACTTTATTTCGGGTTTTCCGATCGGTGTACTGGCTAGACCCCTAATTTGAGTATCTTTAGATGTCACGGGATGTATTGCAGAATGCACAAATATTTTCACCATTCCACTCCCCCCCCTCTAATTTCTCACCGAAAGGAATTTCTTCGCACTCAACTCCTACTTAATAGTTTCATATTTACTTGACCCACCTAACCTAGAGTCTCACCAATTTCTCGTTTGTGACTTACAACATTTACTCATGGCCTATGCACCCCTAGACACCACCGATTCTTATAAAACTTCTTCTTACAGGGACTTAAAATTTGGTTGACCTACGGAGGAATTTGAAACATTACTACTTTAGGCCTGTCAGCTACAACAATTCATTTTCTACTACAGCGGTAGTGTCGTAGTGGAAATCAATCCGTTGCAGCAAAACAAAACTTAGTTTAAAGGCTAGAACGGTTTTTGTCTCATTCTCACTTTCTCATTTCAAAATATTTTTGGAAAATCCTCTCAACTCCTTGGCATTTTTTGCTCAATTTTCTTAGGTAATTCTCATTCTCGACTTCCTTACCTCATTTACTATTGAGTGGTAGTGTTTTTATGTCCATATACATGATTTGGGGTTGGTTTTTGGGGTGGTGGAGATAGGTGTTCTTGTGCACAATTGGGGGTAGATTTACTAAATGCTACTTGTATTGACATCCTTAAGTTACTTGGATCGTTCCCTGCGTACTATCGACTATTTTTCATGGGGGTTTTACACTAGAAATGGTGGGATTCGACTAGGGTGGTATGTTGAACTTGTTTAAGCCCCTAAAGCTTGAAGGAAGGGCTTATGGTTTTGGAAAAAGTAGTTGTGGGGCTTGGGGTTACTCCCCCCTTTCCCGATCTATGTCGAATTTAGAGAAATAGAGGTTAAAAATTTCAAGCTCCATTCTTGGTGTCAGAGGTCTACTAGGGATGACGATGTCCACTACAGTGGATGCTGTTCTGCTATGACGAATAGGGTCCCGAGGTCGCAGACTAGCTACAGCGGAGGCCCGTTCACTACAACGATCACGCCCTAAGTAGTGAGCTATGTCCCCTACTTTTCATTTCTGATTCTAGTTCTATCTCATATCCGTTTGATTACTCGTCTAATGCACCTGCCTTCTAAAGGATTTCACCATCATTATATCTAGCAGTAGCTACAGCAGTCACACCTCCAGCTATATCTGGTTTATGACCGAACAATGCCAGTTCAGGCACAACAAGCAGGCATCCAAGGGTCTGAAACATGAAAGGGGCTTCATCATGCAGGATGTGGCAGAGAAGATGTCAAATTTTTATACCTATCTCTAGGAGATGGAGTGGGATCCTCTGGTAAAGGAGCCCTGCAAGGCCAATGAGGCTTAGGTGAGGGAATTCTATTCCAACCTCCCCACCATGAACTGAAATCTCCCAAACTCGATCGCCTATGTTAGAGGGAGGTAAATCAGTCTAAGGACGCCTCCATTTATGAGACTTTGGGTCTGCCAAATCCTCCTAAGGATGAGTTAAGGGTCCATAATGTGGATGAAAACTAGTGGTGGCTCATGGATACTCTAGTGGTAGAGGAGCATAGGGCCTCATCTCATTGGGGCGTCACCCATACTGGTCTTCAAGGTACCTACTTTATTGTTGAGAACTTAAGGTGGTTGAATTTGGTGTTCCGGAGGATCCGCTTGTCCACAAATATCACTAACTGACCTAACCCCGAGCTTTGGTGGTGGCCTATATCCTCAGTGGGTTCCAGTCAATGTAGGGGGGCAAATAGCGGAGGAGTGGAGTGATCTTGGGAAGAATTGCATGCCTAAGTGATACTCAAACGCTTCATTTCGTCTTGTTTATTGATTGTTATGTGTACATTCTCATGTGATTTTTAGTAAAAATGTGAATTTATACTAACCAACATGATTAGTGTGTTTTGCAGGTAAAAGAAAATTTTGGAAGCTAATATACATGTTGGCGAAGATTGGGAATGAACTTGGAAACAAGGAGTGGAAAATGACAAGGGAGAGCAGCAAAAATAGAGGCTCCGCGATGGAGCCGTGTCAAGTTGCCATCGCGGAGGCACTCTGCCTCAGATGAAATAATTTGGTCAATTTCCAGTGAAGGTGCGCGATAGCACCGTGGCACGTTGGGCAAGCTCCGCGATGCAAGCCATTCCACGTTGAGGCGAAATTGCCTGGGGAGCCGACTTCCAGTGAGGGTCCACGATACCTCTGTGGCACAGAGGGAGTGCTCCGCCATACACTCCGTGCCACGTTGCTTGTTATTCCGGGAAAAATTCTGAATAGTATAAATAGAACACTTAGGTTTTATTTTAAACATTCTGACTTGGTTGAGCAAGAACATGGGTTACAAGCAGTTGAGAGGACGAAAATTCTAGGGTTCTTCTCTATCTCTTTCTCTTTTAACTCAATTGTTTGTATGAATTCTACTTATTTGATGATGCTTAATCCATAAATGAGTGGCTAATTCACTTCTTGCTGAGGTTAAGAACAATTGTAGTGGAATGTAATTGTTAATCATTTCAGTTTTCATCTTTTCTTCAATGGTTGTTCTATCAATTCTTGTTTTTACTGCATTAATGTTTGGCCAATGTTAATGTATCAATTTTGATTTTGAATAGGAAAGAAATTGGAAAGATGTGGATTGGTAGGATGTGATCTCTTCTTAGTTTGGAAAATTGAGAATTGATTTACATCCAGAATAGATATATATCTGAAAATCTTATTAGTCAATTAAGGAATCGGTTATGTATGGCTAGAGCATGAAATTCTTTTATCACAGAAATGTAGATTAAGGTTCATGATTCTTAAATTGGATAGGAGTCGAAAGTTCCTATCCGTAGGCAATAATTCTTGACTAGCAACCGAAGGAAAGATTAACTAAATTGTATTGATAAATTAATTCCCTACATGTTCGTTTTAACCTCAGCTTGCTCATTACTATTGTTCAGACACGAATTATAAGCTTAACTTAGATTTTTATAAATTAGTAAACTTAAACTCCCAAAATATTGTTTAATTGGTTGTCTGCATTCATAAAGACATAGTTCACTGACATATAAGTTAATTAGTACCGTAGCTCAGTCCTTGTGGGATCGATACTTGGCTTTAATTAAGCCACTTTACTACTTGTTCGACCACATGCACTTGCGTGTAGCATCACCACAAGCCGAACAAGTTTTTGGCGCCATTGCCGGGGACTGGCAATTGGTAAACTTATTTTCTTAGTGTTAGTTTACAAATTCTATATAAGTGCTGACAACTTGATCTTAGCCTTTCTCTTGCAGATATTGAATTCTTCTGAACACTGACAAGAGACAAGGAGTTTGTGGATTCATATATAGAGCCGGAAAGACAATTTCATTGTCAAAGAAGGGAAGCTCTAGAGAAGAAGGTACAGTTGCTAAGACAGGCAATTCTGGAGCAACAACAGAATCCACCACTTGTGAGGGCAGTTTTAGTGCCCGAGGAAATGGCAGCAAGGCCGGTTAGCAAAGTGGCAATCCCACATGCTAACAACGTTATATCTAGTATTCGCAGACCAGAGCTAGGAGGGAGGTTTGAGCTTAAACAAAACATGGTGCAATTGTTGCACACCAGCGGGCAATTCACAGGTCTCCCTCATGAAGATCCACAACAACATCTCCAAAACGTTTTGGAGATAAGTGATACTTACAGTCCCGCTGGAGTATCATCCGACTACGTGAGGCTTACATTGTTCCCATTTTCATTATTGGGGGGAGCAAAGAGGTGGTTGAAAGATGAACCACCCAACTCTATCACCACTTGGGATGATCTTGCAAGAAAGTTTTTGATAAGATTCTTTCCATTCGGGAAAACAGCAAGACTTAGAAGTCAGATTCTAAGTTTTAAAGAAAGAGAGGGGGAGAATCTGTATCAAGCTTGGGAAAGGATCAAATCATTGTTAAGGGATTGTCCTCACCATCACCAATCCAATGATGTGTTGGTGCATACTTTCATAGAGGGTTTGGAGCCACATACAAAAAATTTTCTAGACTCAGCAGCTGGGGGACAGGCATTAGAAAAGACTTATGAGGAGATTTATACTTTGTTAAATCGTATTTCATAGGGAAATCCAGAGTAGAATGCAAACTCTTCAAGAGGAGGAACAAGGAAAGCAGAAGGAGTCTTTGAGGTGGATGGGTTTACAGCTATCGCTGCACAAATAGTTTCATTGCAAAATCAACTCAACACCCACTTCAGCAATATGAGCATGAATCAAGCACAAGCCCCAGTCAATGTAGTGCAGCAGGTTTGGTGTGAAGTATGTGGGACTAATGAATACTCAGCTGAGTGTTGTGGTGCAAATCCAGATTCAGTAAACTTTGTTGGGAACGTCCAGAGGAATCATAACCAACAGTATGGCAACAATTACAACTCAAATTGGAGGAATCATCCGAATTTCTCTTGGGGTAGTAATAGCCATCAAGGGAAAAGTTCGAATTAGGGTGTGCAGAGAAATCAAGGGGGGAATCAGAATTATCAATCTCAATACAGAGGAAACAATACACCTCCTCCACCAACCAACAACATTGAGGAAATGTTCAAAACAATGATAGCTAACCAAGCGCAAATGCAGGTTGACTATGTGAAATTAGCGGCAGACATGAAAAATCAGCAGTTAGCTACTAAGGCATTGGAGTACCAGTTTGGACAACTAGCTGGAGCTCAAAACACCAAGCCCAGAGGAGGACTACCAAGTGACACTGACCCGAATCCCAAGCAGGTCAATGCAATGACCACAAGGAGTGGATTACAACTCAAGGAGGTGGAAGCAGAAATACCACCTCAGCAATCCGGAGTAGTGGAAAAAGATAGGGAGCATGATGATGAGAGGGTGAAGGAGAAGGCAGTCGAGGCAGAAAGACCACCACCCCAGTTTCCTCAGAGATTAAAGAAACACAAGGGGAAGCTTGCTTTAAAAAGTTTATGGAGGTGCTTAAACAGGTACACATTAATTTACCTTTGGTTGATGTTTTGCAGGGAGTGCCGAAATATGCAAAGTATAGCAAGGACATCGTAGCAAACAAAAGCAGATTGACGGAGTATGCTATGGTGGCGCTTACTGAGGAGTGCACTTCCCGGATACAAAACAGGTTGCCAACAAAGCTCAAGGACCCCGGGAGCTTTACAATTTAGATCACCATTGGGCAAAGTATCCGAGCTCGCGGACTATGTGATTTGGGAGCGAGCATAAACTTGATGCCTACATCGGTGTTCAAGAAGCTGGGGCTGGGCAGTCCTAGACCAACTACAGTGATCTTGCAGTTAGCAGACCATTCTTTGGCCAGACCAGATGGCATTATGGAGGACGTGCTAGTGCAAGTGGGCTCCATCATATTCCCGGTAGATTTTATTATTTTGAATTTTGAGCCGGATGCGGAAGTCCCATTTATTTTGGGACATCCTTTCTTGGCAACCGGGAGAGCTTTGATTGATGTAGCCGCGGGGCAGTTAACCATGTGAGCGCATGACAAAGTGGAGGTATTTGATGTGCATAAGGCCATGAAGCTTCCGTCCATCTATGAGGAGTTATCAGCAATCAATGTGTTAAACCAGGAAGAAATTCTTCAAATTGTTGATTCTCGAGATCCATTGGAGAGAGCATTGATGAGCTCCGATCATTTCGGAGATAGAGATACTTATGAGATGGTGCAAATGTTGAACGAATCAAAATGGTATCTCAGGAAGCAAGACTTTCAGCCATTGATGAGGTCCCTGGAACCATTGCCAAAACCATCTATTGAGGAAGCACCAAAACTGGAGTTGAAGACATTGCCCCACATCTGAAATACGTCTTTTTGGGGGAAGATGACACCTTGCCCATCATTATCTCTGCAGAATTGACGGAGGCACAGGTAAATGATGCATTGGTGGTTCTCAAGAGGAGGAAGAAAGCAATGGGCTGGCAAATGTCAGATATTAGGGGAATCAATCCAGCTTTTTGCACACATAGAATTTTTATGGAGGAAGGAGCAAAGCCAACTGTACAACATCAGCGGAGGTTAAATCCGGTGATGAAGGATGTGGTTAGGAAGGAAGTGATTAAGTGGCTTGATGTAGGTGTGGTCTATCCCATTTCAGACAGCGAATGGGTTAGTCCCGTTCAATGTGTTCCAAATAAAGGAGGGATGACTGTGGTCACCAACGAGAAGAATGAGTTGATCCCTACACGCACAGTCACAGGCTGGTGAATTTGCATGGACTACAGAAAGCTCAATGAGGCCACAAGGAAAGATCACTATCCTATACGGTTTATTGATCAGATATTGGATAGATTGGTAGGTCAAGAATATTATTGTTTCCTTGATGGCTATTCTGGCTATAACCAAATAGCCATAGCACCGGAGGACCAGGAGAAGACTACTTTCACATGTCCTTATGGGACATATGCTTTCAGGCGGATGCCATTTGGATTATGCAATGCACCCGCCACATTCCAGAGATGCATGATAGCGATCTTTCATGATATGGTGGAAGATTTCGTTGAGGTATTTATGGATGATTTTTCTATTTTCAGTAATTCGTTTGCTACTTGTTTGCAGAATCTTGACAGGGTGCTAGCTCGATGTGAAGACACCAACCTTGTACTCAACTGGGAGAAATGTCATTTTTTAGTCAAGGAGGGTATCTTTCTTGACCATAAGGTGTCCTGCAAGGGGTTGGAAGTCGATCGTGCAAAGATCGAAGTGATTGAAAAGCTACCACCACCTGTGTCAGTGAAGGGTGTTCGCAGTTTTCTCGGACATGCAGGGTTCTACAGACTCATCAAGAACTTCTCTAAAATTTCTAGACCAATATGCAGGTTGCTAGAAAAAGAGGTGAAGTTCGAGTTTGATGAGGATTGTTTTAAAGCATTCGAGGAGTTGAAACAGAAGTTGATAGAAGCACCTATTCTCATTTCTCCGGATTGGAAGCAACCGTTTGAATTAATGTGTGATGCAAGCGATGTGGCTGTAGGAGCTGTATTGGGGCAGCGGAGGAATAGAATTTTTCATTCCATTTATTATGCAAGAAAAACACTTGACGCAGCCCAAGTCAATTATACAGTCACTAAAAAGGAGATACTAGCATTGGTGTTTGCATTTGATAATTCAGGTCCTACTTGGTGGGTTCTAAAGTAGTGGTGTATACCAATCATGCAGCAATTCAGTATCTATTTAAAAAGAAGGATGCAAAGCCCAGGCTGATAAGATGGATCTTGTTATTACAAGAGTTTGACCTAGAGATTCGGGACAGAAAGAGGAGCAAGAATCAAGTGGCAGATCACCTATCGCGATTGGAAAGCCGGTTGCATGTGAAGGAAGGTGACAACATCAAAGAGGAGTTCCCGGATGAGAAGCTCTTGGTAATAAGGGAAGCTGAAATCCCTTGGTATGCAGACATTGTCAATTTGCTAGTGAGTGGAGTCTATCCACCGGAGCCACGGCTCAACAAAGAAAGAAGTTGAGGCATGATTGCAGGTATTATATTTAGGATGAGCCATACTTGTTTAAGCAGGGACCGGATCAGGTGATGAGAAGATGCATTCTGGAGAGCCAAATTGCAGAAGTTTTGAGGAGTTGTCACTCTTCATTGTATGGAGGGCACCACGGAGGCGAGCGGATATCGCACAAGGTGCTAAAATCAGGTTTCTTTTGGCCTACACTATTTAGAGACTCTATGACATACGTAAAAATGTGTGATAGATGTCAAAGAACAGGCACAATTGGTAGAAGGCAGGAGATGCCGCTGCAGTAGATATTAGAAGTGGAGATCTTTGATGTATGGGGTATAGATTTCATGGGCATGTTCCCACCGTCATTTGGTAATCGTTACATATTGGTAGCCATTGATTATGTATCAATGTGGGTCAAAGCAACATCTTGCCCCAGGAATGACAACAAGGTGGTAACAAAATTTGTGAAAAAGCATAGTTTCACCAGGTTCGGGACACCCCGAGCCATTATCAGTGATGGAGGGGCTCATTTTGTAAATGCAAGTTTCAAGAATTTGCTAGCTAAGTATGGGGTGCGCCACAAGGTACCAACAACATATCATCCCCAAACTAGTGGGCAAGTGGAAGTGTCGAACAGAGAAATCAAGCAGATTCTACAGAAAATAGTGAATGCACAACGAGCTGATTGGTCAGGAAAACTCGACGATGCGTTGTGGGCTTATAGAACTGCATACAAGGCACCAATTGGGACTTCTCATACAGATTGGTCTATGGAAAGGTGTGTCATCTGCCTGTGGAGCTAGAACACCGAGCTTTTTGGGCCGTGAGAAAATTGAACATAGACCCGGAGCTAGTAGGGAAAAAGAGGCTGATGCAACTCAGCGAACTTGATGAGTTTCATTGGCATGCTTATGAAAGTGCCAAGTGCTACAAAGAGAAAACAAAGAGGTGGCACAATAAGCATATGGTGCATCAGATCTTTGAGCCGGGGCAGAAAGTATTGCTATTCAATTCAAGATTGAGGCTGTTTCCAGGAAAATTGCGGTCCAAATGGTCAGGGGCCATTTGAGGTGGTGAGAATGACTCCACACGGGGCTGTGGAGTTGTGGCAAGAAGATAGAAGTGCCACGTTCTTAGTAAATGGGAAGTGATGTAAGAATTATTAGGATGAGGACGTTATTCGAGAGAAGACGTCCATCACTCTAGAGGATGATTGAACGTGAATGACGTCGAGCCGCGACGGTAAATCAGGAGCTGCACGGGAGGCAACCCGTGAAATTGATGTAATAGATGAGTAGAACTATTTGAAAAAAAAAAGAGAGAAAAAGAAAAAAAATTGTTTGTGTTGAAACCTATGAATTCTGACCAATTTCTTGTGGTAGAATGATTTTCAGGTGAAACGGAGGGCAAAAATGCAAAGAAACACAAAGGAAAAAATCGAGGTGAAAAAAATAAAAATTGACACCTTACAATGAGCCTACACGATGGCTCCGTGTCACGGAAGGGGTGCTCCACGTTACCCTCCGTGATACGTTGAAGAGTGTTCCGAATTTTTTAAAAATCCAGAACACTGGCGCGATGGCTCCGTGTGACGGAGGGGGTGCTCCGCGTTACCCTCCGTAACACGTTGAGTGTATTTCGCGTCGGGTCACACCGGGTTACCGGGTAACCCGCGCGAAAACAACCTTAAAACCCCCGATTTCCCTCATTTCTTTCCTATTTCTTCACTTCCTCCGCGACCAACACCCCAAATCCCCTTCTCCCTCAACGTGACACGGACCTAGGCATCAATTTTCTTTGAATTTTCTTCAATTTCATCAAATCAAAGGTATGTTCTTGAACTCTACCTCATTTTTGCTTAAATTTTCGATTTTTGAACATGTGTAGTGATTGAACCTTGCCCTAAGTGAGAATTAAGCTTGAATTCATTTAAGTTATGATTGATTGATGTTCATAGTATTGTTGCGAGTATATGAACTCGATGAATGCATGTTTTATTGAATTTTTGCGAAATTGGAAGCTAGGGTTGGAAATTGAATAGGAAGAAGACTAAATTAGTTTGAAATGTGAAAAAATTGGGTTGCGCATGTTGGGTGAAGTGAATTATGTTGTGATTAATATTGAATATGCTAAGTAGACAAGGGATTTTCGGGAGAATGAAATCGGTGAATTACATAGGTTGTTGAGAACAAAAATTGGGCTAAGTGCTATGATGTTGAAAGTGAATTGATGGAGAAATTTGTAGTTGTTGTATGAAGTATGAGTAGTACATAGTAATTGTTTTATCGATTTATATGAATGCACTAAGTCGGTTGAATGTTAAGAATGAGGAAAATCATGAATGTCTTGTCGAATTGTTTTGATTGTGGCTAAAGACTAAGTGTGGGGTGACCTAAATAAACCCAACCTTAGTTGTAGTTAGTTATGACTTGAATAACATTGGAATTGTATGTTAAATGTGCAGGAACAATGTCAGGCATACAAGACAAAGGGAAGGGCGCATCCACATCGGGCGCCAGTAGGAAAAGGATAAGATTGGGAACAGCAGCACCAGCGGTTCCGAGAGGCCAACGCCGACAATACAGAACCCGATGGGTCACTGATGAGGGGAAGAAGTGGTATGCAAAACACAAAGAAACCAAATACTTCCCGGAGGAGCAAATAGCACGGGAGCCGTTGGCATAGGAATTCCCGCGGATTTTACACCGGATTAACACCGCTGGGCTGAACTTCATCTTCGAAGAGCCCAGGCAGTGCAATATCCATCTCATCCGGGAGTTCTATGCCAACTGGAACCCGACTCTACACAGTCACACTATCAAGATCAGGGGGCAGGTTGTCACTTTTGAGCCCCATCACCTGAATGCTATCTTGGGGGCATGGGACACAGACGCCCATGTCCTTTGGCAGCTGAACATCACTCCACCTTAGGCGGACATCAAACACACTCTATGTGGAGCCTGTTTGACAGCACGGTGGGGTAGGCACAAGGAGAGGGGCTACCATCAGACACTGCCCTACTCTCAAATGAATAGGGAAGCTAGGATTTGGCTGAAAATTGTGTGTTCCTGCCTGATCCCGGGGGTGCACATGACAGATGTCACCCGGGATCGAGTATTCCTGGTGTATGCCCTAATGAAGGGGCTGGAGATCAATGTTGGGGCGGTGATCATCTCTGCCATGAAGAGAGCCCGTCTACATCAGGGGAACAAATACGGGTTTGGTGGTCTGCTTACCACATTCCTGGGGGGCCACGATATCGAGAAGGAGGCCCTAGATTACATCCCATAAATTGACAGGCGTGCCTTGGAGGTCACCAAAACCAAGGCACCTAAACAACTCATGGGCCGGTGCTTACACAAGCCGAGCGACATGCTCGGGATGACCAGTATATGGCCCGCATGTACGGGATGTAGATGTTGCAGCTGCGCATTAGCGGGAGGCCGGAAACGGAGGATGAGCTGTGGTAGCTCGAGCTGGATTACCCATTCGACGAGAATGCCCGAGCTCTATGCAGAGTGGGGCCAGCGTTTGTGGAGCCCGTAGATGATGATGTCCCCACCGATGAGGAGACACGCCGGGAGGACTCAGATGTCGAGTCAGATGAGGACAGCGGGGGCGATTCTGATATGGGAGACGAAGCAATGACACCTGATGAAGAAGTTGAATACTTCAATTGATCAGGGAGTTTTACCACCTACCTTTGTGATATGTTGAAATTTTGTGAACACTGGGGACAGTGTTCGGTTTAAGTGTGGGGTGGGAGTAGTTAGGTGCCAGCTGCTTTGTTTTTGTTTTTATTTATGTTTATGTTTATGTTTTGTTGTTGTGCCTGTGAAAAATGTGACATTGTGACTCTGTGTTGTGTGTTTTGTAATTAAACTGATATTGTAATGAATGATAAAGTTGTTGTGTGTTATGTTGAGCTGTGTTTGGTTGTGTTGTGTGGTGTAAATATTGTTCAAATTAAAATTTTTATCTTTTTCTATCGATTTTTTTCGAATGTTGTATGTTGGGTTTCTCGGCCTTTTTTTTCAGTGCTTTTACCGAGAATAGTCCCATTGAACCGAAGTCGTAGATAGTGACCATTCCCTATGATGGATGGATGACGAACGTCTTAAGGGAAATGTAGTCAATAGGAGTAGTTTTTTTCTTTCTTTTCTTTCTTTTGTTTGTGTCCCAAACGTGTCGTTACTTCATGGTTCGGAATTCTTGTTACGTGTTGTACATGATATTAAGATGCAAAGGTGATTCATATGAAAGCATGCAAATGTGTAAACATGTTAAGATACCTAGGCCATAGAGGTCGATTCGTTGTGATTGAGGCTTAATAGTGAATTCTTGTAATTAGCTTATTGAAGAGTCTGTGAATATGTCTTGAGTTGAGCATGTGCAATGAGTGTGAGGTGAGGTTTCGATTATTCCATGCTATTGTGAAGTGTCTAGAACTTGCCTGGTGTGTGTACTAAATGAAATGAAGGATGTGTATTGTAGGAAACGATGTAGGCATTTCTTTGAATAAACCGAAAGTTTCTCCATTATCATACCTACCTTGAATGTGCATCCTAGTTAGCCCCATTGAGCCTTTAGCCTATTTTTTTCTTTTATTTGAAGAGGTACAAACCGAGCTTAATCTCTTCTTTTCATGAGCCGTGAATTTGATCCAAAAATCTTTAGCGCTCAATAAAAATAATTTTCCCACAGTGTAAAGGAGTACGAAGTGCGAAACGGAAGGAAAAGCGGAAGTTGTGAAATTTAAAGAAAGGTCAAAGGTGCACTTGCTGAAATTAAATAAAATAAAGATGTATAACTAATCTTTGCAAGTAAGTCAAGTGTGCTTAAAGAAATGGGAACAAAAACAGAGAAAAAATTTCAAGAATGAGAGGAACAAGGAAGGAACAATGGCCGTAATGATGGTGGGATGTATTGAAAAGCGCTTAAGGAAGCTAGTTGCTATTATTGGTTAGCCCAGTATTTGCTAGTTCCTTAGCTTACATTACAACCCGTTAAGTCCTACGTGATCTTACATCATGCGTCCTTATATTAGTGGAGTAATACACTAGAGGAAAGCCTATGGTTTATGACATGATGCATGTGAATTCTTTGGGAGAGAGAGCGAAATCGTATTCATATACCCCTACATGTAGTGCTTTGGAAATCATATGATAGAAAATGGGGTAATTCTCTTGTGTTGTGAGGGCACATGCTTGACGAGAGATTAATTTCGTGTCGGACGTCTTGATCAGTTGATTTGCACGAGTTTTCCAAGATCGAGAATCGATTCTTGAGCTTAGGAGGTCTCAATATGGTGTACTTCATTGTATTGATGAGACCATGCATGTTTTCTTGATGATTTGCTATATTAAATAATTGGTATAGCCGTAGCTTGAATTGTCGAGCCAAAGTAGCTATGCGTGAGTGTCAATTGCATGAGATGTGAGAATATTGTTCGAGGACGAACAAGAGTTTAAGTGTGGGGTAAGTGATCTTGGGCAGAATTGCATGCCCAAGTGATACTCAAACGCTTCATTTTGTCTTGTTTATTGATTGTTATGTGTACATTCTCATGTGATTTTTAGTAAAAATGTGAATTTATACTAACCAACATGATTAGTGTGTTTTGCAGGTAAAAGGAAATTTTGGAAGCTAATATACATGTTGGTGAAGATTGGGAATGAACTTGGAAACAAGGAGTGGAAAATGACAAAGGAGAGCAGCAAAAATAGAGGCTCCGCGATGGAGCCGTGTCATATTGCCATCGCGGAGGCACTTTGCCTCAGATGAAATAATTTGGTCAATTTCCAGTGAAGGTGCGAGATAGCACCGTGGCATGTTCTGCAGGCTCCGCGATGCAAGCCATTCCACGTTGAGGTGAAATTGCCTGGGGAGCCGACTTCCAGTGAGGGTCCACGATACCTCCGTGGCACGGAGGGAGTGCTCCGCGATACACTCCGTGCCACGTTGCTTGTTATTCCGAAAAAAAATTTGAATAGTATAAATAGCACACTTAGGTTTTATTTTAAACATTCTAACTTGGTTGAGCAAGAACGTGGGTTACAAGCAGTTGAGAGGACGAAAATTCTAGGATTCTTCTCTATCTCTTTCTCTTTTAACTCAATTGTTTGTATGAATTCTACTTATTTGATGATGCTTAATCCACAAATGAGTGGCTAATTCACTTCTTGCTGAGGTTAAGAACAATTATAGTGGAATGTAATTGTTAATCATTTCAGTTTTCATCTTTTCTTCAATGGTTGTTCTATCAATTCTTGTTTTTACTGCATTAATGTTTGGCCAATGTTAATGTATATCTAAAAATTCAATTTTGATTTTGAAAAGGAAAGAAATTGGAAAGATGTGGATTGGTAGGATATGATCTCTTCTTAGTTTGGAAAATTGAGAATTGATTTATATTCAGAATAGAAATATATCTGAAAGTCTTATTAGTTAATTAAGGAACCGGTTATGTATGGCTAGAGCATGAAATTCTTTTATCACATAAATGTAGATTAAGGTTCATGATTCTTAAATTGGATAGGAGTCGAAAGTTCCAATCCATAGGTAATAATTCTTGACTAGCAACCGAAGAAAAGATTAACTGAATTGTATTAATGAATTAATTCCCTGCATGTTCGTTTTAACCTCAGTTTGCTCATTACTATTGTTCAGACTCAAATTATAAGCTTAACTTAGATTTTTATAAATTAGTAAACTTAAACTCCCAAAATATTGTTTAATTGGTTGTCTGCATTCATAAAGACATAGTTCACTGACATATAAGTTAATTAGTACCGTAACTCAGTCCCTGTGGGATCGATACTTAGCTTTAATTAAGTCACTTTACTACTTGTTCGACCATGTGCACTTGCGTGTAGCATCACCACAAGCCGAACATGGAGGTACTTTTCATTTAAAAGAATCACTGGCCTACCTTTTCCCTCTCTTATTACTGTGATCTGCAAACGGGTAAGGTGCATCGGGAGGCTAGGTATGTTATGGTGGCATGCGAAGTGCGCTTTGATCCCCTGAGGTGAAGAGGGCATCAGGGAGGGGAAGGAAGAAGAGGAAGGCTACTTTTTGCAATAGGGACAGTAGGGCCAGCACTTCTAGGAATGTGGTCCTTTTTGAGCAAATTGAGATAGAGATGGCCGCTATGCGGGAGTTGTTGGGAGGGTTTCCTAGACCTCCTTCAGGTGGCAGGCCATCTACCACAGATGCTGCGGATCCAGATGGAGGGAAGGGCACAAGTTCCTCCTTGGCCCAGGCCCACATGGAGCTTAGAGAGGACCTGGAGAAGGAAAAGAGGAAGTGACACTCCTGAAATAAGCTTTTCATTCACATATGGAAGCGGATCAAGAAGATCCTAAAGACCCTCTCCACCAGATCCAGCACACCCCAGGTGGCCAGAGAGGACATCACAGAGTTCTCCTTCCTCAGTTGATTCGAGGACGAGGTGGCCAGTGATCTCAGCGGTGGAAGCGACAAGGCTTCTAGTTAGTTATGGTCGTAATGTACTTCCCTTCCCTACTCCCTTTTTAGATACTTGATTTGGGTTGTTCCGTTTGGGGCATGTAAGATAATTCTCACTCTTTCTTTGCTTCTTTTTGGATATTACCTGCTCTTGCTACTGAATTACGAGTTCTCGTTTGGCATTCTAAGACAATGGCCACATTTTTGGCCCTTTTTATTTATATCATATCGTTGTTTTCCCCGTATTCGAATTGCTTGATTTTATCATGTTTTGACATAATTGCAACTGTTTTGCAAATATAAGGGAATTTGGATTCTGCCTAGAAGTCGTCTGCTGCAGCGACTGCCTTTTAGCTATAGCGGACTCGCTACAGTAGTCCATTGCTCTGTATAGAGAGTCCCCTGCGGCAAGACACATCCGCTGCAGCAAAACTCGCTAAGCAGAACACCAATAGGAATTTTTGTCCTTCCGGTCAATCTAAGCCAATTTTTATCGTCACTAACTTGTACCCACCAATTTATCTCATACCTACCCTATAGTTCACATCTCCAGATATCAATTGAGCCCGTCGAGATACCAATTGGAGTCCCTCAGATACGAATTAAACTCAACCTAGGCAACAACACGCTCGAATAGCACGATAGGAAAGAGTAAAGGGAAGGACTTCCTAAATGCCTAATAGCTTCCTGAAGATTAAATGTTGACGTCTATCTACTAATCCGCAGGAGTCTACTCGACATTGCTCTTATACTTGTGAGACCAGTAATATAGATGCTCTGATCAAACTTAACACTATCCAAATACGTGGACCGTGCGGGCACTAATATCGACCCTAGCCGATAGGAGAACCCATTTTTTCTGACAACACAAAATATCAAATCTTTAAGTGGTTTACATAATTAAATCAAGGTATCAATTTACAATAAAAATCCTGCCAAACCATGAATCTCCAAGATATAGTCTAGATAGATATAAGATCTCTATGTGGAATACTGACAAATAAAAAGACACAGCTTTGCCTGCGGAGTAAATGCGGAAGCGGATGCTGGCTATTGCCTTGCCAATCATGAGATTGCAATTCATATGCCACAACCTACATCCAAAAAGGTGCAACAAGTAGTATCAGTACACTACACATATTGGTAGGCATCATGGGCCAACTAGGATTAATTCACACAATAATATATAATTAACATGAAATTGACCAAACTTTAACTATCCATAACAAGATAAACAACACTCTTTTTTCCGTAAATTCATTTGATAATTAAACAATCATACCTCTGTACATATAAGCATATACCATGACTTCAACAATTACCCAACAATTCCCAAACTCTCTATACTGGTTCCATCATTTCGCTACAGTGTTGACCCAACCTCAGCCGCGATTCTATAGCAGCAGAAATTCATCCGCTGTAGCGCATCCTATTTAAGTAGTAGCTCTTAATCACTGGCACTTTTTCATTTTCAACATCCTTTATACGACTAATATCCCCTTACCTATTACCTATTATAATTTACATTAACTAAGAGCGTTTCTAGTTACCCTCGATTCATTTAATTACCCTATAATATTATACTAATGTTGGTTATCCTTTATCTAACCATTATCAATCTCCAAGGACCCATATTATCTTTTCCCTGCTCTATATCTATTAATAGAACCACGCCCACAGTAAAACCAACCCAACAAGAAACGTTATCGACACGAATACTTATCGCAGGATTAATAACAAAAATTAACTCAGTCCAATTAGCAATCAACCACGGAACATATGTAACCATATAAACATACATTTATCAAAAATCATCCAAAAACATAATTAAATCATCAACTATAGAACAATCAATCATAAAAATGGAGCCATGTCCCCAAATGAATACGAATACAAGCATGTACCTGCATTTCCTTGATCTCACTCTGTACATCTCTACACTATATTCATATCATATAGTACCATACATGTACCACATCATAATATATTATCTCATGTCTGTTTCTCTCACATTATGTCCAAATTATGTTGGTATATCACGTATCACATATGCATATTTATACGTCCGTCACACATCTGTATACCTGTACATATATGCCTAAGGGTCTTATTTCTGTCATTCCAATCATGACCTACAGAATACTCTAGAAATCCATGTATTATACTGACGTGCTACCCACTCCCACTCATCTACTCGTCCGGATGCTCACCTTGGACACGAGTCACTTATATCACACTACTTGCCTGGATGCTCACCTCAGGCACAAGCCACTCATATCACACTTCTTGCTCGAATACTCACCTTAGATACAAGCCACTCATATTCAAGTAATTATACACATACCACTCTCAATTGCTCGTTTGGATTCTCACCTCGAATACGAGCCTCTTCTCTCGGTGTAAGGATGTATCACCCCTCCATCCTCATCATGTTTCATCATGCTCTCAAACAGTTACCACAAATTCCATTCGCATTCTAGGTATAATGTTTCACAGTTGAATCCATTAAAAATCCATTCAACAACAAAAATTAATCACTATGATTTCTAACACAATCATTGTTCGAAGACCATTCAATTATATTAATCAAATAATCAATACTCAAGACACTAGTCATAATTTCATCACTCACATTTTCGAGTTACCATTAGTAAAAGTACAAAAACTTTAATATACCTCTATAGACACACACGGTTATTAGAACATCTACTCTAATATTTAAGAGATCCTACATCATATACCGCTTTTCGTTATCTATTGGTTTGCCCTCATGAACTCTCGCTAATCCGGGACAATATTTATTATGAAAATCTCATCTCCTCAAGTCACCCCTATTTATAATTGCAACTTTTCATAGTAATTCTCTATTTCTATCATGATTATTAACCCAACGATTTACCGCCAAAAGTTTCGCATTAATATCCCTTTTTTATTCTACATTAATAGTTGAAACAACATAGTCAAGGATACACCACATAAACAACCATCTAGGACACGCTACCTAGAACGTGAAACCACTATTCTAGCATCAAATTTTATTTATACTCCCATAATCATGACATGATATATATTCCCGCTTCCCTTCCTTATTATTCAGGCTATTTCTCTCGTCTTTCATAATTATTCTCTATGGTCTGTATTAGTCATTCTCATGAGTATTATAACCTTTTCTTTAACCTATCAATAACATATCAATCATATACACATATATGATTTGCTAATCGAAGTCTAATTCATAGGTAAACCATAACCTACCTGGCGCCAAGCTAATGTCAAGAGATTAGTAGGACTCTGTTTCTTTCTTCGAATCCAACACTTCTTGAAGAATTCCGTCGGGGAGGATGGTGAAGTTCTTCCCTTCCTTAGCCTCCTCTCCTTTTCTTTGCTAAAAGTAACTAGGATAGTTTTTCAGGGAATTTTTAATGACAAAACTTTGTTGCGTTAGGATCTAGGTCATAAAAAGTGAAAAAATACAGAGTTTAGGTCTGCATCTCCTGCTATAGTGGTCCTGCTATAGCGAGAAGCGTCTGCTGTAGCGGTCCTGTTGCTGGGCCCACGAAAATTTTAATTCTTCCTCTTTTGAGTTTCTATCCGATAATTATTTTCATTCTTACCAAAACTACTATCAACCCTACATAAATTTTAAATTCTCGTGTCAATGTTGTCAGGGTGCTATAACAATTGGATGGGTTGTTACAGTAAATCATATCTTTAATCGAGAGATTCTCTCCACAACTAATTATTTTTAAGAGAAATAAAATATGAGATAAAGATAGAGGGAATGTTAAGCATCCCATATAACCTTTTAGGGTGTGTTTGGTAAAGAGAAATTTCAAAAAATACTTTTCAATTTTTTCATGTTCGATCAAAATTTTTTGAAAACTTTTTCTCTTTGAAACAGGTTTCTTAAAAATGAGAAAAATGATTTTTGCAATGGAAGTTAAAAAATAATTTTTTTAGAAATGGCATTTCACAATGATTATGACTTTTCCACTCTCAAATAAACCTCATCTCACCCCCATATTCCATAGTGATTGTTTGAGTTGTATATAAATATTTTTAAAATAATTTTTTTTTACTTACCAAACGCAAGAAAATAAGTAAGAAACTTACTTATTTTTTAAAAAGTATTTTTCAATAAAATACTCCTTCATTTAGAATACATCCTTAATCATAAGTTCTAGCACCTTATATTTTTAAATATTTTAAGTGTCATACCCGTAAGTTGGTAACTTTATATTGTATTGTTGCTAATAATAAAGAATACCAATAATATTAATATTTTATTCTTCTCATTAAAGAATATCAAAGTCATATATAAGGACTTTCAACCTTTAATAAATTTTTAAACAGTATACTAACAATATGAAGTATTTTCATTTATCTAAAATTATCATAACAACTTAAAATTGATTTCTCCATTCAAGAAAACTACTCATCTATATCATTTTCATGATCTCAAGATAATTATCAAGTATTAATGTAAGTTTATTTCATGTTTTTTTAACCTTGAAAATAATCTTTCAAATTTTACATGTTACAAAATTATATATCCACTAAATATTTTAATTTAGTCAAAAAAATTAGAAACAAAATTTTCAACCATATATTACTCTTAATTGTGCATATAATTAAATATATACAGTATGAGATTATTAAATAACAAGTATCTACCATAATATTTTTAAATTTTTCATTTTACAAATCACATAGGATAGAAAAATTAAAAAATGGGTAAAAATAGTAGAATTAGATTTATTGTCACCTTCTCCTTGATATATGTCTATGGCTTTGTGCCTCTTTATTTTCTTTTTGTTTCCACAAGTTCATGTATTTCATATAATTTACTTTGTAAATCTTTTTGCTCTCAATATATTAAGATCTAGAGGTTTTAAATTTTATTATACTAAATATATCCTCTATTTAAAAATAATTTGAGGCCTCTTTTTTTTTTGTATCATTCTTTGATAAACTAAGCACTTTTCCATGCCTTTAAATTGTCCCTATAGTGTGGCTATGAGAAATTATTTCAAACTTTGGAGAGCAAGACAATTTTATTTAAGTATGAAGCACTGTGACTTGTGACGGTAATTTCCTTGAAACTTTTAATTAGGTTACTTAGGAAAATTAAGGTATTTAATCATTTATAAGGTATTTAGGTAATTTAACTTTCAAGTTTGATAATTTATACTTTTAATATAACTAATATCTATGAGCGTGCCTCGCACATTATCCTTGTCAACCATAACAAACTTAAGATAATATTATTCAAATGTTGTGTGTGTGTGTGTGTGTGTGTGTGTGTATGTATGTATGTATGTACAAAGGGGCTTTTTATAGCCAAAAATTGCTATAGTGAAAGTGCTACATTAGTGCTACAGTGAACCTACAGTATCACTCTCAATAATTTGTCTGATGATGTCATGCGTGACATTAGTTTTGGTGATGTCATTGTTGATGTTAATTCAGCTGGAAATTGATGCAGGGGTTTTCTTCTACGTCTTCCAACTTAGATTTTTCCGATGCCTGCGATTAATGGTTGGAGAATTCAGCTTCAATTTGTTGAAGGATTTTTTTCATTTTTCAGATAAAATCTCCCCTATTGCTTGAGCTAGCTAGCTGGGCAGTTGCGATGTATTTTTGCTGTAAAAAAGATATTTGGGCGGCATCTATTAGGTTTAGATACTTCGAATTTTGCAGGAACCTTTTTTCACTTCCTCTACATAAGCTTCTGAGGGGTTCCAACTTTTATACCATTTAGAATGGCCTTAGAGGGCTAACCATGGGAGTCCTTTGTATCCGTTCAATTTGTGGAAGGCAAATTTTTGAGAGTAGATCCATGAAATATAGAATCTGTGAGAAAATTGTAAGATCAAGGGGATTTGTGTAACACCCTAAAACTTTCCTAGACCAGACTTAAACCTTGCAAGAAAAATCCAAAAGAAAACTAGAAAAAAATGCCTTAGAACGACTGAGACAAGGAGTAGTGGTCAGCTCCAACGACTCGTTCTCTCAGCCGTGGTCAGCCCTACTTGATAAGTCGAGAACCTATGGGACTAGGAATGACCCATTGTCACAAACAATGAGTCGTACTATCACTCGTTGGTTCTCCAGCTCAAAATCCCTTCTCCATGACCCCACGACTCAACCCATGAGTCATTGTCAGAAACAACGACCCATTGTGGGAGTCGTTGGGTGAGAACTCTAAAAACCCCTTCCAGTGGTGACGAGTGGGAACAATGACGTGGTCACCACCCGTCGTTTCAACTTTGAGAATTTGTAGAATTTATCTAGTGAAGGTGACGATTGGACACAACGACCAATTGGTTCAGCCAACGAGTCATTGTGTCACTCATTGCCAGCTCCTGGTTTCCTCGTTTAGTGCCTACGGAAGGAACCAACGACTCATTGGCTCACTCAACGAGTCGTGGTGTCCCCTATTTTTAGATCCAGTGTTTTCAACCCCCAAGAAGTAGGACCAACGAGAGTCCCAACAAGTTGTGGTCACAATCAATGACTCATTGAGTGACCCGTTGGGTCCCTGTCAGTCAGTTTTCAAATTTCTATTCCAAGGATATTTTCGTAATTTTTCACCTATTTAGTCCCTAAAATACGTCATTTTAAGTATAATTTCATAGATATTATAGGGATTGAACGATTTTCCCCCTCATTCCCCGCGTAAACTCTCAGAAAAATGATCGTACCTCTGTCTCAATCAAGAACTAGGGTTCCTCATCAGTGCAGAAATTCAAGCTTTCTTCTTCAGGGAATTCTTATTCAGGTATGTGAAAATTCAACAAGGGAATAGTCCTTCCCTTGTGTCCCCAAAAATCTTTGCTATTTTCCTCTATCAGTTTAGCTCTGTGGATTGAAATATAGAAAATTGTCATACTAATTTCTTTGAAATTCAAGTGGAGTATTTCTCATGATTTTTAACTACTTTATTATTCCCTATTTCTAGAAATTTATGGGAATTGTATCTTGTGGAATGATTCATCCCTAGTTCTTAGTTCAGTAGAATTTAGAATATTGCGTGTTGGACTAGTTTCCATATAATTTGTTTCTAACGGATTTGAAATCCCCATATTATTAGTGTATGTGGAAATCTTAGTCAGATATTTACATGTCCAGTCTCAATCAGATTATTAGACTCAGTGTTGTCCAGATATATCAGCTGATCAGTTTGACTATAGTTAATTCGTGAGGTGTCAGTGGTGCCTCCCAGTTATCAGTATTAGACTTAGTATCAGATTTTAGTGGTTCTTTAAGCGGTCATGACACTTTCATATAGGCAACTCTGACCAACCTTAGGACCCCAAATCATATTATAGTTTGTTCTTTAGACGGTTACGACGCTTCTAGATAAACAGCTCTGACAGTCTTAGAACACCAGTTACAAAATCCTATCCAATAAGACTCTCAGGGTACTTCCAGATAGGTATTCCTGACTTAGTCTTGGGCCCTAGTTTCAAGCTATCAGCTTAGTGGTCAGTCTAGGACTATCCAGTGGGAGTAGGACTTAGCACCGAGCGGACCGAGGTACCGGCGCATCCAATTTTCCAGAACTACGTTGCCACCGTAGGTTATTTTTATTGGCCTCATATCCTCAGACTGTGATCATCCTGTTCATGCCTTTATACCTGGCAAGGTATATTAGGTCCTACTGATGGGGTGTATATGTCGGGACTCCACGTCTAGCTCACG
This sequence comes from Datura wrightii, assembly GCA_035772735.1. Classification (NCBI taxonomy): domain Eukaryota; kingdom Viridiplantae; phylum Streptophyta; class Magnoliopsida; order Solanales; family Solanaceae; genus Datura; species Datura wrightii. Next base: position 58,654,488 of record JASDFA010000002.1, on the reverse strand, counting down.
TGGTTATATGTCGGTTATAGACTCTCCCACTAGTCAGTTCAGTTCTGTCTCAAATTAGCTCAGTTCAGAACATTTCATATTACTCAATTCAAATCAGTTCAGTACAGTAAATTCAAATCAGTATCTCAGATTTAGGGCATATCTTTGGCCATCAGACAGGGTCATTTTGACCATCTCAGTGTAGTTTAGTTTATTCAGTTTTAGCATTTCAGTTGGTCATTGTATGTCTTTACAATTTAGTTATTTTATTCTCTATGTCATGGTTTCTCCTACTTACTTAGTACATTCAAAGTACTGACGCTACCTTTTATGTTGTATCGTTTTATGATATAGCTGCAAGTTCTCAGTCTCAGCACCATTAGCAGATCTCATCCGGGAGTTTTCAGCTGCGCAAGTGGTGAGTCCTCTATCTTTTGAGGACAATGATTGTCCTTCTTCAGTTATTTTTCTTTTAGTTAGACTTGGTGCATTCCCCATTCCTTTGGTGAGATTATTTTATTAATTCACACTGTGGTATGGGTAATAAATGTTTGCGTTTGATTGTCTTTGTGGAGCTTGAATAAGCAAGATCTTGTATCTATGAGAATGAATTCATAGAGCTTTTGGGTACAGGAAGGAGTTTTTTGGACAAAATTAGAAGAAGGGCTAAGCATTTTCTTAGCCACCTCTTGGGGGTTTGTGTCACGATCCGAGTTCACACCCTAAACGCGACACAGTACTTAGGATTACAAGTGACCCAAGAAAACTTTGGTAAATCATATTTCTACTAAGACTAATCTGCTGAAAATAATCATAATAAAGCGGAAGCTGAATAAGGAAGTAAACAAGTGCAAGACAATAATATCTGAACAAAGTCTGAAAACCCAAGTTGAATCGATAAATATTGTCTGGGAGCCTTCTAAAATGAACTGATGAGTTGCTGGGACAAGCCTCTAGCTAACTCTAATATCTGAAACTAAATAAGGAAATACAACTGAAAATAAAACTCCGGCCCTCGGCAAATGAGGACTCACTACTGAAGCTACTGAATATCACTGAGTGACTAGTTGTGGTGCTGAGGCTGGGTACCTGAGCCTATAGCATAAAATGATATAGCATATAAAAAATATATGATCAGTACTTTTGTCATGATCTGAACATAGGTCCGGATTGAGATACGGGACAAATAACCCCGAGAGGCTCTAAGTCGACCCATGGCATGAACATAACATCTAACTCATCCAAATAAAATGGAAGATCAACATGAATAGCAAAGCGGAAGTCTGAACATACATAACACCTGAGTACATACATAAGTCTAAAGCTAAATACATATTATGTCCGAAAAGCCTCTAATATTAACGAGTTGATGGGACAAGACCCCAACTAACTCACTATAGCCTGAAAATTGAAAATACTGAACATATCTTAATAGAAAAGGCCCTCGAAAGATGAGGATTCACCAACTCTCAATGGGAAGCACTAATGCTAAGAATCTGGCTAGCGGCGGGACTGAGTCTGGATATCGGAGCCTGTACCATGAAACGATACAGCATAGAGTATGGGGTCAGTATATGGAATGTACCGTGTATGCAAGGTAAGTAAAACCACTAAGTAAGTAAAATCATAAATCATGCATATCGTCAAGATATCAAGATAAGATTCTGAGAGTAAGGTTTACATGCTATTTTCTAAAATCATGATCTGAACATAACTGAACATCATAGTTGAATCAAATGACCCAAAGTTGAAAAATTAAAAATCATAAGTAAAACTGCACAGTGGATCAAACATGCTGAAAAAGTAATATCATGACTAATGAACATGCATAATTAAAATCATGAGGAGCAATGGGAGACTCGTCATATAATCGATCTTACCATGATAGAGCTTATGTGTTCTCGACTATCACATTCAAGTGGGCAGAGCCGTCCAAAGCTTTTTCAGGGGTAAGGATGCTACCATGATATCGATATCAAGATGAAGATCCCTTGGGGGAAGGGAAAGCTCACAAGGGAGGTCCCAAATAATCTGATAATACCTACATTGGCCCGTAGTTCTGAGGCATAGGGTTGACTGACCCTTAGCCTAATCGGTGCTAGACACTAATCCCAAAACTATGCATATGCTCTCCATCATTTTGCAGCGAAGCTGACCATTTTCTAGTGACGAAGCTGACTCATAACATACATACATAAATCTGAAATCATACATGAAGAGCCATGACTCAAACCATACCACAAGCTGAACATAATTGGGAGTCTAGACTCCAAAACCATGTGGTAAGCTAATTACATAAAATCGTAAAACATACTTGATCGTATGGGCTTGCCCAATACTTAACATGCTTGAAAACAACTTGATTCTCTTGAAAACATGAACATAGACATGGGTAATTTGACGACATGCTTTTCTCATATACATCTCATCTTATTTGAACATACATATCAAAATCTCAACTTGCCATGAACTTCCATGAATGGGCAATATAAATTGTAAAACTTGAAAATATAAATTTGTAATTGAAAACCTTGTAACACTTGCCAATGAATCATAATTCAAAATTTGGAACATGCTTAGATCATACCCATGATAGAACTTACAGAATCACATATTTGGGTTAAAACCCCATAGATTCATGAATAAGGATTTCATGAAATAAAGAGGGATTGGGCATGGGTGTGGACCATTACACCCGTTCATAACTCTACATACCTGAAGAGATTTGATTTCACAACTTTCTTGATTGCCTAAAGAGAATTGAGGAAGAACTTTGAAGAACTAGACTTGATTACCTCTCAACCCTCTAAGCTTGCATGCATGTATTAGGATAGGCTTAGAATGACTTAACCCTTCTTAAAACACTCTATTCTGAGCTTAAAATGACATAGTTTAGGCCTTAGGAACTTAGAAATTACAGAAAAATCATTAATAAATTCACAGGGAAAAACATACTGCCAGTCCTAAGAGGGACTGAACAACTCGTGGTCTGGGGGACAACTCGTTGTCTGCCTGTCATTACTTACACTGCCAAATTTGTTCTGAGGGTCACCACGAGGGGTGCCACGACTCGTGGTGTACTCGAAGGTTCAGGGTGATGACCCGTTACCATCACTGTCGAATTTCTTCATCCTTCATATCACCCTTGACCGTGGGTGACCTAACGGATAGTGGGGCTGACCATGACTCATGGTCACACCCGTGGTCACCCTAAATTTGAAATCTCCAATCATATTCAGACCCATCCCCAAGAGTCACTTAACGACTCGTGGTGTTCCTGACGGGTCACTGGATGACTCGTCCTATGACCTAGTCCAGAAAATCTTATTTTCTCCATTTCAACTCCTGGGTATGATCTTAGAGTTTTCGGGGTATTACAATATCTTTCCCTTGGGAACATTCATCCTCAAATATGGAAAAACATATTGAAAACTAGAGAAAATCATCATACTCAAATACTGAACATACACGCTGAAAACTGATGGAGTGACTGACTCCAATTTGAACTACATGACTGAACTGAATTCCTAAATCACACTTATATTCATTGACATGAAAGAAACTGGGGAACATGAGTTGAACATTAAACTGAATAGAGTACTAAGGAGGAAACTGATACCTCAAGCTGAAACTGAGCCAGAAGGGAATAGATGCAAGTATTTAGCCATCATATCTGCTTCGGCTTCCTACATAGCTCCCTCAACATGCTGATTCCGCCATAAAACCTTGGCTGAAGCTACTTCTTTATTTCTTATCTTACGAACCTGATGATCCAGTATTTCCACCAGAACCTCCTCATAACTAAGGTTGTCCTTCACACCTACGCTCTCCACCGGAACAACTAGAGCCAGGTCACCCAAGCACTTCTTTAAGAGCGATACATGGAAAACTGGATGGACTGAAGATAATTCTGAGGGCAACTCCAATTCATATGCTACCTTGCCAACCCTTTTCACAATCCGATATGGGCCAACATAACAGGGACTGAGTTTCCCTTTCTTGCCGAACCTCATCACTCCCTTCATGGAGGATACCTTCAAAACACCCAATCATCTACTTCAAACTCAAGATCCCTCATCCTCACATCCGCATAAGACTTTTGGTGACTCTGAGCTGTTTTTAACCTGTCCCTTATAAGCTAAACTTTCTCCATAGCCTCATGGATGGAATCTAGTCCTATCATCACAGTTTCACTGACTTCAAACCAAACAATAGGCGATCTACATCTCCGCCCATAGAGAGCCTCAAACAGAGCCATTTGAATGCTAGATGTTAGTTGTTGTTATACACAAACTCAATGAGAGGCAAATGATCATCCCAACTACCCTTGAAGTCAATCACACAAGCTCTCAACATGTCCTTGAGAGTCTGAATAGTGTACTCCACCTGTCCATCTATTTGTGGGTAAAATATTATACTAAGCTTGACCTGAGTATCAAGTTCCTTTTGAAATGACTTCCAAAACTAGGAGGCAAACTGCGTACCTCTATCTGATATGATGGAAAAGGGCACTCCATGCAATTGAACTAGCTCCCGTATGTACAACTTAGCATAATCCTCCGCTAAATCAGTAGTTTTGATCGGTAAAAGATGAGCTGCTTTGGTCAACCTGTCCACAACCCCCCAAATGGAGTCATACTGTCGACGTGTGCGAGGCAGCCCTATGATGAAGTCCATATTGATCTCCTCCCACTTCTAAGTAGGAATACTGATGTCTTGAAGTACATGTCCTGGTCTCTAGTGCTCAACCTTTACTTGCTGACAATTCAGACACTTAGCCGCAAACTCCGATGTCCTTCTTCATGCCATTCAACCAATAGACTTCCCATAGATCATGATACATCTTGGTGGCACCTGGAAGTATGGAATATCTGGAACCATGAGTCTCATGCAACATCCGTCTCTCAAATCATCAACATCCGGAACACATAAATGACCCTGATATCGAAGCACACCATCTCCCCCTTTGGAGAAGACCTCCACCTTCTGTTTCTGAATGGCTTTGTTTAGTTTCACCAAAATAGGATCCTCGTCTTGCCTAGTTTTAACATCAGTCACCAGAGATTATTCTGACCCATTCTGAACAATAACTCCACCATCAGTTGAGTAAACCAGACGAACTCCCAACCGCGCAAGCGATGCACATCCTTCACTAACTCCTTCTTATCCTCACATACATTGGACACACTTCCCATAGAAAGCCTACTAAGAGTGTTTGCTACCACATTAGCCTTGCCCGGGGGTAAAGGACACTCATATCATTGTCCTTGAGTAGCTCCAACCACCTTCTTTGACGTAGATTTAGATCTTTCTGGATAAACACATATTGTAGGCTTTTGTGGTACGTAAACATATCTACATAGACCCCGTACAAATAGTGTATCCAAATCTTCAAGGAAAATACTACCGCCGCCAATTTGAGATCATGAATCGGGTAGTTCTTTTCATGGACTTTAAGCTGCCTAGAAGCATAGGCTATAACTTTATCGTGCTGCATGAGTATACAACCAAGACTGATTCTTGAAGCATCACAATACACCACAAACTCATCGGTACCCTCAAGTAGGGTTAGCACCGGTGCTGAGGTGAGTCGAGACTTTAACTCTTGGAAGCTCTTCTCACAAGCCTCCGACCATTGAAACTTCACTTTCTTCTAGGTCAACTTAGTCAATAGGAATGCAATGGATGAAAACCCCTCAACAAATCTCTGATAATAACCAGGTAAACCCAAGAAACTCCTGATATCTGAAGGACTCATTGGTCTAGGCTAATTCTTCAATGCTTCTATATTTTGAGAGTCCACCTAGACACCCTAACTTGACACCACATGACCCAAAAATGCCACTGCATGCAATCAAAACTCATATGTACTGAATTTAGCATATAACTAGCGATCCTTCAGAGTTTGTAGCACCACCCTCAAATGAGCGGCATGCTCCTCCTAGCTTCGAGAGTATATAAGGATATCATCTATGAACACAATCATGAACATATTTAATATGGCTTGAACACCCTATTCATCAAATCCATAAAAGCTGCAGGAGCATTCATTAGTCTAAAAGACATAACGACAAACTCATAGTGGTCATCTCGAGTTCTGAAGGCTGTTTTCAGAATGTCACCATCATGAACCTAGAGTTGGTGATATCCGAATCTGAGGTCTATCTTTGAAAAGCACTTAGCACCTTGAAGCTGGTCAAGAAAATCATCAATCCTAGGAAGAGGATACCTGTTCTTGATGGTAACTTTGGTCAATTGCCGATAATCAATGCACATGCAAAGAGAACCATCCTTCTTGCAGACAAAAAGAACTAGTGCATCCTAAGGGGATTTTCTAGGTCTGATGAATCCCTTGTCCAAGAGGTCTTTCAACTTCTCCTTCAACTCCTTTAGCAGGCTGGAGCCATTCTATAAGGAGGAATAGATATAGGATGCGTAACGGGAAGAAGGTCAATACCAAAATCAATCTCCCGCTCGGAAGGGATTCCCAGTAAATCATCTGGAAATACTTCTGGATACTCACACACTATGAAAACTGACTGGATAGTTGAGGTTTCAGATGTAGCATCCTTACCCTTAACTAGATGGTAAATGCACCCTTTAGAAATCATCTTTCTGACCTTAAGGTAGGAAATGCAGCGATCTACACGCACAACTAAACTACGCTTCCATTCTAAAATTGGTTCACCCAAAAATCTGAACTCTACTGCATGGGTTCTATAATTTACTGAAGCATAACATGTATATAACCAGTCCATGTTGAGGATAACATCAAAATTGGTCATGGCTAACTCTACTAAATCTGTTGAGGTAACTTTTTGAAGGACTACGATAGGGCAATTTCTATACACCTATCTAGCTTAACTGAATCACTAACTGGAGTAGAGACTAATAAGGGTTCTGACAAGATTTCGGGACTGACTCCGAAACTACTAGCAACATAGGGCGTCATAAAAGATAAAGTAGCCCCTAGATCTAACAATGCATATACATCAAGGTGGAATACTTGTAAAATACCAGTGAATACATCTGGGGAGACCTCCTGCTCCTGACGGGATGCTAGGGCATAAAATCTATCTTGGCACTGTCCACCACCGCACTAGTAGATACCCCCTGCTGAGCTGGGCGTGCTAGTGGAGCTGCTGAACTAGAAGTTGGGCCTTGGCCCCTATCATAACCTTGTCTAGCTGTTGGGCAATCTCTAACCATATGTCTAACTTTCCCACACCTGAAACAAGTACCTGAACCTGCTAAGCATTGGACCACGTTTCTCCGGCCACATCTGCTACACTCAGGAGGGCTGGTCTCTACGGGGCTGCTACTCTGACCTCTCGAGCTTGATGCTCGTTCTCTCGGATCATGCCTGGATCTGGATGGCACACTCATAGCCGAAGGCACTGGGGCTGAAGATGTCTGATGAGACTGCTGACGGTGCCCACTAGGTCTCTGCTGGGAGAATCTGAAGCTATCAGTCCTGGCCCTTGTGGCCTCTCTCTCCCACTCACTTATCTATACTGCCTCCATCTGCTGGGCGTACAGGACTATCCGAGCAAAGTCAATATCTTGATGAAGCATCGCGGTCTGGAAATATTTGACTAGGTAGTCCGCTACCCCATGTACGAACCGGCTCACTCAAGCCCTCTGATCTGACACCATCTCAGGTGCATACTTGGACAAGCGTGTGAACTCCAAAGCATACTTATGAACATTCCTGTTCTCTTGCTTTAGATTCATAAACTTAGCTGCTTTGATCTCTCTCATCTCATGAGGGAAGAATCAATCCAGAAAAGTGGCATGAAACTCATCCCAACTGATAGGGCCTACTCCAACTGCCTTACTATCCTTCTATTGCTTGAACTAGATGTGTGCAACCCCTTTCAGTTGATACAAGGCTAAATCAATGCATTCCTCTCCAGTCATCCCCATAATCTGGGTGATCTTCAAAACCTCATCGATAAACTCATGTGGATCCTCATCCACCTTTGACCCAAGGAACTCCGGAAGGTTCATCCTAAAAAAATCTCTAACTCTTGCCGTCGTCGCATTCCTGTTCTGAGACACATGTGCTACTGCCTGCTAATTGACCTAGGCAGTCAAGGACTAAGCTAACATCTGAATGGCTGCCGTGAACTTAGCATGGGCAACCGGCTTGGCTACATGCTCCTCATGGGATGGTGGGGCCTATTGGTGCCCATCTCTATTGCCATTCTCATGGCCATTCCCATTTCCATTTCTCCTTCCATTAACTTTGTGGGGAGGCATGATTCTGTAAATGCGTATAGCACAAGTTAGAAGGATAGAGGAAACTTCACCGCATGACACAGATCATGAAAGAAGGGAACATTTCCTAAATACCTCATAGCCTCATAGTCATAAGTGTGGCGCACTTCACATCCATGAAAAAGACTCTACTTAACGTAGTTTTCGAACACCCTAGGACACTTCAAAACCTAATGCTTTGATACCAAGTTTGTCACAACCCGAACATAGGTTCGGATCGAGATACGGGACAAAGAACCCAAAAGGTTCTAAGTCCACCTATGGCATGAACATAACATCTAACTCATCCAAATAAAATGGAAGATCAACATGAATAACAATGCGAAAGTCTGAACATACGTAACACCTAAGTACATACATAAGTCTAAAGCTAAATACATACTATGTCCGAAAAGCCTCTAATACTGACGAGTTGATGGGACAAGACCCCAACTAACTCACTATAGCCTAAAAACTGAAAATACTGAACATTTCTGAATAGAAAAGGCCCTAGAAACATGAGGACTCACCAACTCTGATCGGGAAGTACTAATGTTAAGAATCTGGCTAGCGGCGGGATTGAGTCTGGATATCGTAGCCTGTATCATGAAACGATACAACATAGAGTATGAGGTCAATATGTGGAATGTACCTAGTATGCAAGGCAAGTAAAACCACTAAGTAAGTAAAATTATAAGTCATGCATATTGTTCGGGTGGTTTTGGGTTATAAAAAACTGACACGCAAGTGCACGTGGTCGAACAAGTAGTAAGCGGCTTTAGTAAGCCAAGTATCGATCCCAAAGAGACTTGGATTAAGTGCAATTTGCTCAAGTATACTATATTTTACTTCTAACAATGCAGACAACAGTGTAACCAAAAAGTTAATAGTCTGTTTTATAAATTTTTATACTAAAACTAAGAACAATTATCTACTTTGAATCTGAACTATGAATGAGAGCATGCTGAGGTTAAACGAACATGTAATGAAATTAATTATCATCATAAATTGGTTAATCTTTTCCTCCAGTTGCTAGCCAAGAACGTTTGCCAAGAGATTAAAACTCTCGTATTTAACCTCACTTAAGAATCATGAACCATCCGTCTACATTTCTGTGATCAAATGCAATTCATGTTCTAGCCATACAATTCCGGTTCCTAATTTGACTAATACGACTTTCAGGTATATTTCTATCCTGAAAGCAAATCAAAACTCAATTTTCCCAAATCAAGTAAAGAACATATCCTATTAATTCACAACTTTCCAATTTCGTGCTCTCTCGAGTGAAACCGGACTTTTTAGATGTACATTAATGTAGGCCACACACTAATGCAGTAAGAACAAGAATTAATAGAACAACATGGAAGAAAAGATGGAAAAACAAAGAATAAATGATCAAATTTCATCACAATTATTCATAACCTCAGCAAGGAGAGGAATTAGCCACTCATTTGTGGATTAAACATCATAAAATGAGTGTTAATCATACAAGCAATTGAATTAAAGAAGAAAGAAAGAGAGAAAAAACCCTGAACTTTTCGTCCCTCAACTGCCTGTAACCCACGTCCTTGCTCCACCAAGTCAGAATTATGAAAAATGAACTTAAGTATTCTATTTATACTGCTGGAAATTTTTTCCGGAATAACGAGCAACGTGTCACGGAGTGCATCGCGGAGCACTGCCTCCGTGACACGCCATGAACGCGGACCCTCACTGGAACGGGAATTCAGGCTCAACGTGGCACGGCGTGCATCGCGGAGCACTAGCTCCGTGCCACGGAGCAAACGCGGACCTCCACTAGAATTTGGGTGAATTTTCCCCATCCAGGAAGAATGCCTCCGCGATGGCAGCGTGACACGGCTCCATCGCGGAGCCCCTTTAATTCATGATGTCCAATGCCTTTTCCCTTGCTCGCATCCAAGTCCAACTCCGATGTCATCCAACATGCATTTTAGCTTCCCGAAATCACATTTTACCTGCAAAACAATGCTAATCATGTTGGTTAGTATAAATTCACATTTTATTACCAATTACATGAGAATGTATACACATTGATAGATAAACAAGGCGAAAATGATACTTTTGAGTATCACTTGGGCATATAAATCTGCCCAAGATCACATATTATCAATCATATCAAGATAAGATTCTGAGAGTAGGGCTTGCATGAAATTTTCTGAAATCATGATCTGAATATAACTGAACATCATAGCTGAATTGAATGATCCAAAGCTGAAAAACTGAAAATCATAAGTAAAACTGAACAGTGGGTCAAACCTTCTGAAAACTTAATATCATGACTAATTAACATGCATAGCTGAAATCATGAAGAACAATGGAAGACTCATCATATAACTGACATTGCCACGATAGAGCTACGTGGTCCCGACTATCACACTCAAGTGGGAAGAGCTGTCCAAATCTTTGCCAAGGATAAGGACGCTGCCATGATATCGACATCAAGTTGAAGGCCCCTTGGGGGCAGGGAAAGCTCACAAGGGAGGTCTCAAATAATCTGTACATACCTACGTTGGCGCATAGTTCTGAGGCATAGGGTTGACTAACCCTTAGTCTACTCGATGCTAGACACTACTCCCAAAAATATGCATATGCTCTCTATCATTTTTCAACAAAGTTGACCATCATCTAGTGATGAAGCTGACTCATAACATACATATATAAATCTGAAATCATACATGAGGAGCCTTGGCTCAAACCATATCATAAGCTGAACAAAATTAGGAGTCTAGACTCCAAAATCATGTAGTAAGCTAATTATATGAAATCGTAAAACATACTTGATCATATGGGCTTGCCCAATACTTAACATGCTTGAAAATAACTTGATTCTCTTGAAAACATGAATATAGATATGGGTAATTTGAAAACATGTTTTTCTCATATACATCTCATCATATTTGAACATACATATCATAATCTCAACTTGCCATGAATTTCCATGAATGGGAAATATAAATTGTAAAGCTTGAAAATAAAAATTTGTAATTCAAAACCTTGTAACACTTGCCCATGAATCATAATTCAACGTTTGGAACATGTTTAGATCATACCCATGATAGAACTTAGAGAATTCACATATTTGGGTTAAAACCCCATAAATTCATCAATAAGGATTTCATGAAATAGAAAGGGATTGGGCATGAGTGTGGACAATTACACCCATTCATAACCCTACATACCTGAAGAGATTTGATTTCACAACTTCTTTGATTGCCAGAAGAGAATTGAGAAAGAACTTTGAAGAACTAGACTTGATTATCTCTCAACCCTCTAAGCTTGCATGCATGTACTAGGATAGGCTTAGAATGACTTAACCCTTCTTAAAACACTTTGCTCTAAGCTTGAAACAATGTAATTTAGTCCTTAGGAACTTAGGAATTACAAAAAAGGCCTTAATAAATTCGCAAAGGAAAACATATTGCCAGTCCCCACGAGGGACTGGATGACTCGTGGTCTGGGGGATGACTCATCGTCTGCCTGTCATTACTTACACTGTTAAATTTCTTCTGAGGGTTACCACGAGGGACACCATGACTCGTGGTGTAGCCGACGATTCATAGTGATGACCCATTACCAACACTATCGAATTTCTTCATCCTTCATATCACCCTTGACCACGGGTGACCTAACGGATCATGGGGCTGACCAAGACTCATGGTCACACCCGTGGACACCCTAAATCTGAAATTTCAAATCATAGTCAGACCCTTCCCCACGATTTACTTAACGACTCATGGTGTTCCTGACGGGTCACTGGATGACTCGTCCTATGACCTGGTGCAGAAAATCCTATTTTCTCCATTTCAACTTCCGGGTCTGATCTTAAGATTTTCAGGGTTTTACAACTTTTAATGTACTGAGTATGTGAGATATAATCTAAACATAAGAATACTGAATATCTGAAAATTGTACTGACAAGACATGCAGTGACCATATCTAGATTTGTAAGTACTGAAAGAATCTGAAAGTCTGATAATATTACAAGTACAAATAATTGTCTAAAGGTCATAAACATGTCCTGAAATCTAGAATACTAAACTAAAATAGAGACTATGATTGTACTGGACTGAGCTGTATTGCGGGAGAGACTACAACCGACATATAACCACGTGATCTAAATGTGGAGTCCGATGTATATCCCTCATCGGAGAAGGCCCACTGTATATAGTGGCTGAACTGAATGATCACTATCTGAAGCCCATTCGGGCTAATAACCTATGGTGGCAATGTAGTTCTGGGAACCTGGGTACGCTGACCCCCAGCTCGCTCGATGCTAAGTACTACTCCCATTGAAAATACTATATGTGTCTAACTATGCTGATAGCTCGAAACTGATATCCTAAGACTAAGTCAGAACTGCTTATTTGAAAGTGTTATGAGAGTCTAAGGACCTGAAAGAAACTATGTTCTAAGACTCGTCAGAGCTTCTTTATCTAAAAGCATCGTAACACTCTAAAGAACAACTAACAAGCTGATAAACTGATATTATTAGGTTTACTGAGTTTCTCAAAAGACTGATAAAAGTCAAATTGATTAGTTGACATTTTTGGAGAATACTAAGTATACTGAGTGCTAACTGAAATTATGAGACTGATATATTAAAACATTAACTTTTGTTTATGTATCTGTACTAACATCCATAATTTGAGTAAAATTTACCATAACAAAATAACATTCTTGTCTGAGTTCTAAATCATGCAAGAATCAATCCAAATCATAATAAACTAGGGAGGAGGTCATACTATGAAATCCACATCAAAAACATAACAATCATACGCTAGGGTGATAACAGTTAGAAAGACAATTGGAGTTTAGGGACACCCATAATTTATCTGAAAGATAACCCTAATTCATGATTCTTGCAAGGCTAAAATAAAAAAACGTTTCTAAGAGGAATTATTAGGACACAAGGATGGAAGACTTCCTTTTTGAACTCCCACATACCTAAAGGAGAAACCCTGAGAACTTTGCTTGGAGAATCTGAGGGAAAATGGTGCCCTAGCTATTGCTTTGAACTACCTGACTGAGTCTTCTACGCACAGGTTTTTGATAGGAAGGTGAGAAATAAGGGAGGAATATTGACTAACCTTCAAAATCCCCCTGAATATTAACTCCAAAACAATGTATTTTAGGCATTAAAATAACGGAAATTTACAAAAATGACCCTAAAAAAAGTATAAAAAACTGCGCGTTAGGATCCAATGGGTCACACAATGAGCCGTTGGTAGTGACCATGACTCGTTGGGATCAGTCGTTGGTCCTGGGCCTTGAAAATTTTAGGTACTGAAACTAAACAATGAATAGAAAACAATGACCCATTTGATGAACCAACGGGTCGCTGGTTCCACTTGTTTTCATTGGAGAGATTTTGAACAAGTTCTGGATTCCCCTAATAGACGGACAGAATGACCTGTCAAAAGAAACAACGAGTCATTGTATCCAACAGTTGTCACTAGAGGGATTTCTCACCCTTTATTGATTCTTTCAACAACTCAAAAGGAAAAGTTGTTGATTCCTTCCACGACTCATTACTGGGCTCGTTGGTTTTGGAAAAGTTTTTAACCAACTTCTGGATGGACATCACGATCAAAACAACAACTCATTATTAGAAGCAACGAGCATTGAATTGCTTGTTGGACCTAGGGAAGAAATCTGCCAGGGTAATTGACAACTATCCTAATGGATTATTGTTTCTGACAATGGCTCGTCTAACAAGTTTTCCTGAGAAAATTTTCCGGTTTTCAGATGGTTTTTTTCATTCCAAGTCTAGGATTTAGTCTCAGAAACTTTTGGGATGTTACAGTTTGAGTGTCAAAACTCGGACTCAATCTGGATAAGCGGATAAACATTATCATTTTTAAAATAAGTAGGGTCATCAGGGGAGGAACCTTTGTTTGAAAAAAATATTTTGTTTGGTACAAAATGTACCATGCTAGTGCTTTGTGAAAAGTTGAAAGAAAATTTGATGGGGCTTTCTGCCTTCACAACTTTTTTGGTGGTGCTGCTAGCAGCCACCAAACGATAAAAAGAAGATTCCTAGCTTTGAGTCGCCGCAGTAGAACACATATTTTTGAAGAAGTGGTATTGGTTCATCAATTCTCTTCTATTGGGACTTGTCAGGGTCGTAATATCCTTAAAACTCATGAGCAAGTGCCAGTTTTGAAAATCTTCTTCTATCCATAAGGTGGACATGGTTTGAGATAGCTGAGTATTTTGTTCTTCTTCCTCAACTAGGTCGGTCCATTTCTTTGGACTAGAAATGAAAATTGGAGCTGCATTTTCTAGGAGATATGATGACGAAATTTCTTTTATGGCATAATCTGCCGAAGTTTGATATTTGGGTTGGCTTGGGCCAGCTGCATCTTTTAATAGTTGCTTGGAGGCAACTGAGTTTGTTTACTGTTTGGTAACATCTTGTTGTTAGGAACTTGTTCGTTGTTGCACCAACATTAATTTATTTTCATTTGGTGGAGTGAGGGCTAGAAATTGTGAGGACTCTGGGACCTCCGTCGTCTTCTTTTTTCTACTCATTCTATTTTTCTTGCAATAATTCTCTTATAAGAAAATATGGAATAGAGTTGGAGCTCCCTTTGATATATTCTATATCAAAATCAAAAATAGATACAATAGCTTATTGTCTAGTAAATATATGTTTAGAGTCAAGATTTTGAATATCTTTTTGTAAAATAGGTTTTGCGGCTTTACAGTCAATTCGTAATAAAAAAATTTAATTTAATAAATCAGCTTGAAATTTTGAAATGTATAAAACAATTGTCAAAATTTCTTTCTTAATTGTTGGATAATTTTGTTGGGCCTTATTCCAATACTAAGATGCAAATGCAATAATATGTTCCTTATCATTTTTCCTTTGCTTCAAAATGCCACTATAACCAATATGTGATGCATCTATTTCGACAATTTTGAATGCAGAGGGATCAGGAAAAGATAGACCAGAAAGATGCTTAATCTTTTGTTTTATTTCTTTAATAGCATTTGTGTAAACATGTGTCCATGAAGGTGGGGTTTTTTTCAATCTATCATGGAGGGATCTTAGCAAACTACCAAGTCTTGGAACAAAATCTGCTACATAATTAACACACCCCAAGAATCTTTAGAGCTGAGTTTTGTCTAAAATTTGATCAGGAAATTTGTTTGCAAATTGGATAGATCTTTGAATGGAGATGATAGTACCTTGTTGGATATTATGCCCAAGAAAACGGATGTTAATTTGAAAAAAGCTATACTTAGTTTTAGATAAAACTAATCCATTTTCTTTGATCACATTAAAGAAAGTTCTTAGGTGCTTGAAATATTGATCAATGCTAATGGAGAATACCAAAACATCATCAATGTAAACAATAAATTTTGAGAAGGGATTAAAATGTCATTCATTATTTTTTAAAATTCTGAAGAAGTATTTTTTAGTCCAAAGGGCATGACATTCCATTCATATTGCCCAAATGGTACTATAAAAGCAGTTTTTTATTAATCTCTTGGATCAATTTGAATTTACCAAAAGCCCGATTTTAAGCCAAATTTTGAGAAAATCGTGGCAGCATGAAGTCACTAGAGTAAATTCTTCTTGTTAGGAATAGGATACCTAATCCAATGGAGGGCAATGTTTAACGGTTTATAATTTATGACTAAGCGAGGGACTCATTGTTCAATCTTGGAACTTTTATTAACGTAAAAGGCAGCACAACTCCAAGGGGATTTGCTTGGAGAAATGATTTGTTAGTTAAGGAGATCATTGATTTCTTCCTGACAATGGATGGTTAGCTCATGGTTCATTTGTGTGGGGCGAGCTTTTGTAGGAATTATTTTTTCTTCTAAGTCAGGTTTTTAAGGAAGCCTAATCATGTATTTTTTGCGATTCCAGAAGGCTGTGGATAAATCTGCATAGAGTTTCTTTTGAAGTTGTGTTTCAAGGACCTTGAATTTGGATTTAGAGAGGTTCTTGAAGTTTCTGTTGTAGCCTATGAAAAGCTACCTCTTCTTTGAGAAAGTTAATCTGAGCTTCCTTATACTTCAAGGTAGACAATATTCTTCTTACTAGGGGTTCGTCAAAGTGAAGGGAAATGTTGTTGTATTCGATTTTGATTTCTTGATGAGTGACCCTACATGGAATAAGTTCTTTAATGAAGGGAGTACCTAAGATTAATGGGTTAGTTATGTACTTCACCAGTACGAATGAGGTAGAAGCTAATAAGGTTGAATTTCCTATGGAAGTTCTTACTTCGACATTAGAGAGCTTGTAGTTGATCCCTAATTTACTGCCATTAGCAGCTCTAAGGGCCTCCTTGGTTTTCTCAAAGTATTTGGTTGGGATGAGACCTTCTTGAACACAATTGAGGTCTGCACCAGAATCAAAAAGGGCAATTGTGTCTAAAATAAATGATTTTTTGACCACTAAGGTTACCCTAGGATTCCATAATTGATAGAAATTTGAGAGAGATAATTGATAAAGTCCCCTTGTTCAACTTCCTGAGTTAGTTGTTTAAACTTTGTTCGTTTAGGAGGATTGGTCATGGTAGAGAATTACTAGAGTACAATTCGGTCTAACTCTTGCTTAGCTTTGATTTACAGGATTTTTTCCTTAAGGAATACTATCTCTGTTTGGAGATCGTGAATAGTAACTACTTTTGGTTTGTTAGAAGGAAATCGATTCAAAGTATCAGTGATATTGTAAGTGTTTTCTATGTGGGGATGAGCAAAAATGTTTGAGGAAGATGTGGAGGGTTTATTTAGAGCCTTTTTGAGTTGATCTAGATAATATCTTTTTTGGTCTGGATCCTATAGGCTGCTTATAACCTCTAGGAGAAGATCTTGTTCTTTTGAGAGAATATTGATCTCAGGTTGGCTATTTTGGTCTTCTCCATCAGACTGAGAGGATTCTAAATCATCATTTCAATTTGGTTAAAATCCTGCTCGAACTCATCATCAACACTATTAGAGTCCTTTTGAAGTAAGAGATGTTGTATCTGGTTGAGGACTAATTCATCCAGATTGAGATTTTTATCTCTTTTGGCGAGTTTACAGTATTTGACGATATGACCAGGTATGTTACACCTATAACATTTTCCATCATTGGGGCAGGAAGAGCTAGCTTCTTAGTTGTATGCTGATGTTTCGGAGGAGAAGGTTTTGATTTCATAAACCTAGGAGCATGAGGTCTAGATGAGGAGACTTCCTTTTTAGGAGTCAGATTCTATGAGTTTTCTTTCTACATGGTGGTAGACAAAATTGTTCGCAGATACTTCCTAGATGTCGGCATGTCTAAGCTCTATATATTGCTAATTGTCTTAATATCTTATCCTAGCGGCAGGTCTTAAGAGCAACCTATTGAATGAGGCTTGTGAGTTGACCATATGTGATCTGCTCATAAGGAATAATATCACCAGAATGCTGGTTTTGGAGTTCTTCTTTGACTAAATCTCCGAGGAACTTAGGCAGTCCATCTACAAATTTTTCTTTCCAATAGAGAAGGTTACCATCAATTCTTACATAGATCCTGGTAAGAAAGAAATTCTTGTACCATCTAAAGTCAGAAAGTGTTTTACACTTGAGGTTGTTGAGTACCTCAGAAGACCTTTCTCTAATAATACCCAGACTTCCAATGAAAGTTTTAATAATTATGTAAATTAGTGTATTAGTAGATTCAGAAATGGTTTGTCTATCCATTAAAATTGGTTCTCTTGTAGAGTCAACTCAAACACTATGAAAAAATTTTCTTTTTGTCTTCCTCACTAAGATGGGTATCTCACCAACCTTTCAGCTGACCTGTAAACCCTGCTAAGGACATGGATAGTAAACTGGTCTGAGCAATAATGGAAGGTCCTATAAGCAGTGGCAACCATTTTCATTTGCTATAATTTGGATAGAATTTGTACTCAGAACAACCATTAATGTTCCATTCATAGATGTTATTGGCATTGTAGTTATTTTTCAAGACATTGAATTTTTTTCTAAGGCTACGTCAAGATGGGTAGCTTTAGGGTAATAAAGCTTTTGTGGCTTACGCCAGTTGAAAAACTCAGCTTTGATAGGGGCAACCTCTAAAGGAACTTCTTCTGGTTGACTATCAGATGGGATATTTTCCTGAAGAACTGTGATTGTTGCAGAAGCCTTAGAAGATACTTCTTTCATTGGGGTATTAGGGACCAAAGTTTTCTCAATTTATAAGATCCTTCATTGGAGGTCAGAAAGTTGAGGGGAATCCCTTGAGTGGCAGGTTTAGAGTTCCCTAGCAAATGTTCTAGGAATTTTATAAGGTTTAAACAGAGGAACTGAAGACATGGAGGCATCTGCTAGTTTAGAAGGAATAGTGATGTTGAGGATAGTCTTGAAATCAGATATTCACTAAGTGCTTGTAAATATTTATTTGTATAATTATTTTGTTCAAAAATGCTTTTGATATTCTTGTTGTTAACTGCTTCATTGTCGGCTTTCTTTTTGAAAGGGATTGCCATAATAGAGTTATCAGCATATGTTGTTGAAAATCCTTATAACAGAGGGAGCTCAGATGTGATCTCCCTGCCATTGCAAGTTTTTCAGAATTTTGAAGCATTAACTGATTTAGAAAAAAAGGAAATCTAATTAATGATAATCAACATAAGCTTCAAACCATTTAAATAAATTTATTTTCTTTTTGATTGAGTTTAAAAATTCATAATAAATTTCTTGAAGACTTTTCCTTTCGTCATTTTGAAAGCGTTTAAAAAATCAAGTTCTTTTCAAAAAATTTCTCGGAGAGTAAAATTCTACTCAAAGTATTTCTTTATCAATTTAAAAATCTTGTTTTAAAATCGTCAACTCACCACCTAATGATGAGTAAGCAGGGGATTGTGGTTGGTCATCATTGACTTTAGTTGCAGGAGGGGTTTCTACCGAATAAGTAGCTTGAGGGATTCTAGATTCAAAGTTGATAGTATCAACTCTAGATGGGAATGAAGAGACTGAGTACCTAGCAGCTTGAATCTCCGATTGTGCAGAATAGTCAATAGAGACTCTTTGACTAATAAACCTTTGGAATGAGATACAAACAGCTCCACTAGAAAATTGTGGGTCTAGGAAACTGTACTATTTTCTGGTTTTTGTGCTAGTGTTGCATTGGACAGCACCCAGCTTTGGGGTAGAGAAATCTAACTCCAAGAAATGGGTCTGATAGGTGAGATCTTTGTATATCTATTAGGAAAAGAATTATTTCACCTTTATTAAAAGGTTCTTATGGCTCCAGTATTAAAAGATGGACTTATTTCCTTATACTGGATCCTATAGATAATGGCTACAGGGAAATATCCAGTTTTGAAATTGTAACTGGATGTCTTAACATTGAGAGCCAATGAATTTTCCTATCTCTAAGAGACACTGTAGAATTTGGAAAGCAGTCAAAATAAATTGGACCACAACAAAGGCTAGTTTCTACTATTCTTAGGAGGAAGTCATTGAAGTCCAAGAACCTTAAATCTCTAAGACAAAGGAGTAGTGAGGTGTCTAGACCTTCCCTAGCGAGGTTTAGCAGCAATTTGGACTAACTCAAAGTGGAGATAGTTGCACTTTCATCTATATTTTTCTAGACTTTGGATTTAGAAACTTGACATCCTCATGATCAGACTCAAGAGGGATAGTTTATTCAATGGTCAAAATGTGATAGTCACTTGTTAAAGACCATTTTGAAGATTTGTAAATGGTTGACTGGGAATGTTTAGGGATCTTCCGGTTATCAATTGATTGCTCCAAATTAGAGAAGCTAATCTCTTCTTTAAGCTTGGAATTGGAGAAGATGGAAGAAGATATGGTAGATGAAGAAGTAGAATTGTTTTTAGAGGAAGAAGAGAAGAGATGGAAGAATAGCCATAGTGAGATCTACACAAAAAATAGTTAGAGAAAACTATAATAACTTTAATGCTTCCTGTCCTTGGATCAAGAGACCATTAGGTTCCATAAAGAAAAATATTTAAGTATTTAACTCAATAATATATGGAAGAGTCAAATCTGATATTTAAATTAATGGATTCTTATTTCATTTTATATGCAAAAGACAGATCAGTCTTATTTTAAGAAATCCTTCACTTAGATGATCCAAAGGTTATGAATAACCATCTGTACATCCACTAAGTCTTCATCCAACCATCTTTGCTTATGGATATTACTTACAGTGTAGATCTGAAAAGATCACACTGCCATCTGCACTTAGAATTTCTTATTATAAGATAGATCCTACCAAATTGTATAATTTGATTCAAGTTTTCATAGTTTAAATTACAAATCTGACAATGTCGTATAAAAGTAAATTAAACACATGAATAATAGTCTTTACTTCCTCCCATGGCTCTGATACCAAGTATCCGGAAGCAAACCCCCTAAAATAATCGGGGGAATACGGGGAAGAAGGATAGGAAGCAAAAAGAGAATAATTACATGTGTAAGAATATTAATACGGATGCAATAAATAAATTAGGCGGAAAGGCCGACCGTATGTCAGATAATACAATAATTAAATAATGGGGTTCAAACTTTTATACTATTTAGAATGGCTTTGGAGGGCTAACCTGTCACACCCCACCTTGGAGGGTATGACGGGCACCTGGTGCCTGCTAGACTCTAGACTGCTAGATGGTCCAGCTTAAGCATGTCTGGTGCTTTTGGCTAGCCCTGGCTCTATTCCAAGAAACCAACCGACTATATAACGGCTGTAAACACAGCCTCCGGCCAACTGGCCTATAGCCACATGTACCTGCACTATCAGCTCACCAGAACACATTCAATATAGGGAAACCTATGCGGGCCGACAAGGCCACCATGCTATCTAGTTATCTGTAACTCAACAATGAAATACTGGAAAGCTACGTGACCGGCAAGGTCACCACTACTATCAAGCTATGGCCCCACACGGCCAGCATAAAAGAAATAAAAGTACTAACAGCTATACAACTGCACGGCCTCACGCGACCGGCTCAACTGACCACAGGGAAATATATACAGACTGCAAGCCTCTAGGAATAACAATAGAAATGATCGGGACAGGGCCCCGACCTACTCGTACTGTACAACAAAAGAAAGTGAAATACACCTCTGGAATTTAGTCTCTGGATGACAGGAGCTGAATACTCGATCGCTGACAGGAATCACGAGGGATTGCCTCCTCGTCTATCGGTACCTGCAGGCAAGTAATGCAACGCCCCACCGGGCGTCAGTACCGCTGGTACTGAGTATGTAAAGCAATAACTGAAAGGAATATCTGAAAACAATGTTACAACTGATGAAACTAAAATAGGAAGGAATAAATTAACTGTCTGATAATGTAAATTATGCCTACTCTTAACTATACTGGAAGGAGTAGGAGTCATACCTCGTTCTACTGCCGATCTAATCGCATCTAATGTAACATGGCATAACATAACATAACATAACATAGCTCACACAAACCTTACCCGGCCCCCATAAGCCGGGAGGTACAATCAGCACAAAATCTATACCCCTACCCCGGTCATCCCATCTCCTAAAGTAACTATAAGCATCCTGCCGGTCCCCTGGGTATGCACTTGGGCTCGCTGAGCCCCTGACTATAACTATACCTGAGTCCGGAGGACTCCTGAATCAACACCCGGGTGTATCCGCTCGACAGGGGTGTGTAAGGGCCGACCAAGGCACAATATGGGGAAAACTGGCATCCCATCTTCGTCCCCTGTGGGACGGCATGCCACTCCGTAGAGCGACGTATCCTCGTCGTCTGGCAGACGAGTCGATACAGCTATTAACCCTGGGGCGGTCATGGATGCTAGGTAATCCAACCCCAAAATAATACAACGGTCTCAACTGGTAATACTATCTGCATATCCCACATACTGAAGCTACTAGTAGTAAAGTATCCGTACATACTGTGTACTGAACTAGTAATAGTAATGTATACGTACTTAATACATGTTGAGACTGATAATAGTATATATGTATAAATATAATCTTCTGCCATACTGTGCTGTATACTGAGTTTCTGTAATAACATGATTTACTATTTCTGACATGCTTTCTAAACTTCATTTTAACCTATCATTCTACTTCTGAGATGCCTTACAGATATTACATTGTTTTACTGGGTTTCAACTGAATACGATAATATCCTAACATTCTGCATTACATCACATACTGAGCATGCTGTGCAGTTCCTAACACTTATATTAGAAACTATATCGTGCTAGCAAGTTTCGCGCTAATTATAACATGATACTTCTAATATCGTATCAACATTCGTAATAAACATAACTCATGACTTCTGAATATTCTACTGGTCTTTAAATTACTTTACTATACCGAGATTTACTAACTTGCCGAGGAAACTAGCTTTACATACCTTATCCTCGAACTAACCGTCTGTCGGACGAGTCTCGGCCAACACTTCAACTATTTCTCCCAACTGCATTTATAAATATATCAATTAATACCAAATATAGCTTTATTTTAAACAACAACGTCACTTTATATATAATTTATAGCCTAAACTTAGGCTTATCGAAAGACGGTCGAAAACTCACTATTTTTCAGAGGTCCAGAAGGGAGAAATATTCACTTCACAGCTAGGAACACATAGACACTAGTTTGGAGCAATTCTACTTACTTTAGCTCGGTAGCTCGACGATTCGGCGGCCGTATTTCACGAAACTAAATTTGTAGGAATGCTCTCTGCTGCTAAATACCTCAGTATCTGAGGTTAATTTGAGTTTGGACAACGTTTAGCAGCGTAATCGGATGAAAATTATATTACCCTCTTCGTTCCTTTTCTTCCTCTGGTTTTTCCCCTCTGTTTCACTGGAAATTTATAAGTTAAAATGATTTAAAACCGAAGTGGGGCTTTATATACTTGGGACTGGACAAGGCCAATGTGTCACTGAGCCAACGCGGAGGCTCCACCTCCGTGACACGTTGCCATCGCGGAGGAGCTCTGCCTCGGCTCCTTTCGCGATGGTTCGACAGGTTTCTCGTCTGATCTTTTTCCCGGGCCTTTCTTTAGCACGTATGGCCTTCAAATATGCTTAACTAACATGAGAATAGGTCATCTAGGTGCCGGGAATCCTACGGGGCATAACATTCTCCCCCCCCCCTTAAGAACATTGGTCCTCGAATGTAAACTTCTATTTAAAGGACTTCTCAACTTACTATCTAGGAG
Organism: Datura wrightii; assembly: GCA_035772735.1. NCBI lineage: Eukaryota > Viridiplantae > Streptophyta > Magnoliopsida > Solanales > Solanaceae > Datura > Datura wrightii. Next base: position 58,631,066 of record JASDFA010000002.1, on the reverse strand, counting down.
AATTTCGGCTGAGTTTCCCCTGTAATATGGACTATAGCAAAAACCTGAAATGCAAAAAAGTCCAACACAGGTACTGCACGCAATACTTTAAGATTCATTGGATAGCTAAACATCAATCTTTCTCATTTATACATATACAACCATAAGGTACTACATAAGTAATAATACGGACATACCTGTCGCCTGACTAGACCTGGAATAGGTGAGGATACCTAGCTTTCATATCTTCTTCAGCTTCCCACGTCATCTCTTCACGGTTCCTGTTACGCCACAACACTTTGACAGACGCAATATCTTTATTCCTCAACCTGCGAATCTATCTGTCTAAGATAGCTACTGGAACCTCTTCATATGCTAACTCTTCTGTGACCTAGACATCCTGAACTGGAACAACCGTGGAAGGGTCTCCTACGAACTTCCTCAACATAGATACATGGAATACTGGGTGAACAGATGCTAACTCCGGAGGCAAGTTCAATTCGTATGCAACTCGGCCTATCCTTCGCCGAATCTGATATGGCCCAATGAATCTCGGGCTAAGCTTGCCTTTCTTGCCAAATCTTATCACCCCTTTCATCGGAGACACTTTCAGATATACCCAGTCATTTACCGCAAATTCTAGATTTCTGCGCTGCATATCTGCATAAGACTTCTGGCGGCTCTGAGCAGTCAGCAGGCATTCTCTGATAAGCTTTACCTTCTCCTCTGACTGTTGAATGATGTCTGACCCAATCAACACTGATTCCCCCGCTTCAAACCAGCCCACCGGCGATCTACATTTTCACCCATATAATGCTTCAAAGGGCGCCATCTGGATAGCTGAATGATAACTGTTATTATAGGCAAATTCAATGAACGAAAGATGCTCATCCCAGCTACCTCCAAAATCTAGTACACATACTCGTAGCATATCTTCGAGCATTTGGATAGTCCGCTCAGCCTGCCCATCTGTCTGAGGGTGGAATGCCGTGCTCAAATTAATCTGCGTTCCCAACCCCCTATGGAACGACTGCCAGAATCTAGCTGTAAACTGTGCTCCCCTATCTAAAATAATGGATACTGGCACTCCATGTAATCTAACTATTTCTCTGATATATAATTCGGCATAATCCTCAGCCGAGAAGGTAGTCTTCACTGGCAGGAAATGAGCTGATTTTGTCAGCCTGTCAACTATTACCCAAATGGAATCATTTTTGCGTCTGGTACGGGGTAACCCTGTTACAAAATCCATATTTATCGCTTCCCATTTCCACGTAGGCACCGTTATATCTTGCATCAAACCGCCCGGTTTCTGGTGCTCCGCTTTCACCTGCTGATAGTTAAGACATCTAGATACAAATTCAGCTATTTCAGCTTTCATACCTGGCCACCAGTAGATGTCTCTGATGTCGTGGTACATTTTCGTTGCTCCTGGATGGAGGGAATAGCGAGCGTAATGTACCTCATGCATAATCTGCTGGCGAAGCCCTGAAACATTCAGAATGCAAAGGAGGCCCTTACAGCGTAGCACACCATCCTCAGTCATTTGGAAATCTGACTCCTTACCTTTCTGAACTCTATCTCTGAGCTGGACTAAGTCAGGGTCCTCGTACTGTCGTTCTTTTACCTCTGTAACTAATGATGACACAGCAGAATTCTGAATTACTGCTCTATTATCTCCTGTTTCCATTACTCGAACGGCTAAACCAGCTAACTGATGAATTTCCTTGGCTAACTCCCGCTTCTCAGGTCGCAAATACGCCAAACTCCCCATTGACTTACGGCTCAGGGCATTTGCCACTACATTAGCTTTTCCTGGGTGATACATAATGTTCACATCATAATCTTTTAACAACTCCAAAAGCGACGTTGTCGCAGGTTCAGTTCCCTCTGAGTGAAGATATACTATAGGCTCTTGTGATCTGTAAAAATATCAACATGGACGCCATACAGGTAATGCCTCCACATCTTCAAGGCGTGGATCACTGCGGCTAATTCCAGGTCGTGGGTAGGGTAATTCTTTTCGTGTTTCCTCAGTTGTCTGGAAGCGTATGCAATCACTTTACCATGCTGCATCAACACACAACCTAACCCGACGCTTGATGCGTTGCAATACACCGAATAACCTTCTGTACCTTCCGGCAATGCTAACACTGGGGCGGAGGTTAATCTGTCTTTCAGTTCCTGGAAGCTCTGCTCGCATGCCTCTGTCCACTGAAACTTTACTGCTTTCTGTGTCAGTTTGGTCAGGGGTGCCGCAATGGTCGAGAACCCTTCAACGAACCTCCTGTAATATCCTGCCAACCCCAGAAAGCTACGAACTTCATTCGGAGTGGTAGGCCTAGGCCATGACTTAACTGCTTCTATTTTCTGCTTGTCTACCTGTATACCAGCATCCGACACGGTATGCCCTAAAAATGCCACTGAGTTAAGCCAGAATTCACACTTAGAAAATTTAGCATACAACTGGCGGTCCCTGAGGATCTGGAGCACTGTCCGCAAATGAGTCCGGTGATCTGCTTCAGAGCGAGAATACACCAGAATGTCATCAATGAATACTATCACGAACAAGTCCAGGAAGGGTCTGAAAATACTGTTCATCAGGTCCATGAAGATTGCCGGGGCATTCGTTAACCCGAAGGACATGACTAGAAATTCAAAATGTCTATATCGGGTCCTGAACGCTGTCTTAGGAATATCCCTCTCACGTACTCGGAACTGGTGATATCCGGATCGCAAGTCAATCTTAGAAAAGTATCTGGCTCCCTGCAACTGATCAAATAAGTCATCAATTCTAGGAAGCGGGTACTTGTTCTTTACTGTAACTTTGTTTAATTGCCGATAATCTATGCACATTCGGAGCGAGCCATCTTTCTTCCTCACAAATAAAACTGGCGCACCCCATGGTGAAGTACTCGGCCTGATAAACCTTTATCCAATAAATCTTTCAGCTGCTCCTTTAATTCTCTGAGTTCCGCAGGAGCCATGCGATAAGGAGGAATCGATATCGGCTGGGTGCCTGGTAATAAATCAATAGCAAAGTCTATCTCCCTTTCTGGGGGAATACCAGGTAACTCATCAGGAAACACATCAGGGAATTCATTCACTACCGGAACAGACTGGAGTGTCGGAGATCCTGCTTGGACATCCTGAACTCTGACCAGATGGTAAATACATCCCTTAGATATCAACTTTCTCGCCTGAAAGTAGGAAATAAACCTACCTTTTGGCGTAGCGGTGCTGCCCTTCCACTCCCGCACTGCTTCTCCTGGGAAGTGGAATCGGACCGTCTTGGTCCAACATTCAACATTGGCAAAGCACGACACTAACCAATCCATACTCATTATGGCATTGAAGTCTATCATCTCTAACTCGACCAGATCTACTGTGGTCTGACGGTCAGCAACCTCTACTGTACACCCGCGGTAGATTCTGCTAGCTATGATAGAGTCACCGACGGGCGTGGATACTAAAAAGGGCTGCTGCAATAATTCTGGTGCAATACTGAACTTTCGTGCCACAAATGGAGTAATGTAGGACAAAGTAGACCCTGGATCTATCAATACATAAGCAGGGTGTGAGCAGATAATTAGCATACCTGTCACAACATCCGGTGACGCTTCTGAATCTTGCCTCCCTGGTAAAGCATATGTGCGGCTTGGACCCGCACTTGTACTGGAGGCCTCTGATCTGCCCCGACCCCTGCCTGCTGAAACTGAGGGCCTGCGCCCTGCCGAGGATGCTGTGGTTCGTGATCCTGCAGATGCCGTATCCTGTCCATCCCGGTCCTCTTGACCTCTGGCTGGGCAATCTTTCATCAAATGGCCTTCTTGGCCACAAATATAACATGCAGTGGAGCCATACCTGCATGCTCCAGGATGGCGTCGACTGCATATAGGGCAAAGTGGTAGGGTATACCTACTCTGCTCCGCCCTCCTCTGTAATGGTGAATCTACCATCTGCGAGCCTCTACCAGTCTCTGACTGCCCCCTGCGGCTGAATCTACCCCTCTGCGGTTGTGGCGGAGGTGGGGGCCTAGGCGGCCTGTCTAACAATCGTGGCCTGGGTCCTCCCCGAGCCTCCCTCTGTAACTCAACTGGCCTATCCCGGCGGCGCTGTTCCTGATTGGCCCTTCTGATCTCCCGATGCCGCTGTCTGATGCCCTCAATATTCTGGGCGAATGCTTGAACTCGAGCAATGTCCATGTCCTCTCACAGTGTAGCCGTAATACAAGTCTCAACATATTCTGGACTCAACCCCATGATAAAGCGTGTACTCTGGATGCCATGGTATCAACAAAGGCCGGTGCGTACCGGGCCAAAGAATCAAACCGCAAGGAATATTCCCGAACACTCATGGCCCCCTGCTCCAGATGTAGGAACTGGTCTACCCGGGCCTGTTGAATCTCCCGAGGCAAATAGTGATCCAGAAAAGCTCCTGAGAAGTTGGACCAGGTCGGAGGGGAAATATCTCTCCCTCGGGACCTTTCCCAGCTTTCATACCACAATACGGCGATGTCCCGTAACCGGAATGCTGCCAACTCAACTGATTCTGTAGGCGTGGCACTAAAAATTCTCTGCATTTGATCCAGAAAATCCTGAGGGTCCTCTGTCCGGTCCGTACCTGTAAACTGTGGGGGATTCAGAGCCAAGAATTCTCGGACCCTCGAACTACCGGGCCCTCCTGACGACTCCGCAACTGTAGACGGCATCGGCTGACGTTGAACAGCCATCATCTGTGCTAACATAACTACCGCACTCCTAACCTCCTGGTCGGAAGGTGTCGGTATAGGGACTACTGGAGGTAGTGTCGCCCCAAGTGGCTCCTGATGTGGTGGGGACTGCTGAGAAGGCTGGGACGATGCCTCTGTAGCGCCCTCTGATCGGGCTGTTTCTAAATGAGGGTGAGGCATCCTGCTGGTGCCTTCCCCTGCTGCAATATCTAAACTCCGGCCTGTGATAGGGTGTCGCTGGTCCGACATTATCTGTAACCAAAGAACACAGTAAGCCTTTAGGGACTCAACCCTATATTGTACCGCTCTACAACACGACTGAATAAGAATAAAAGACAACCATCCTATCATGCCTTGCAGCCTCCTACCCATAGTATGTGGTGCACAACACATCCATGGACAAGACTCTACTTAGCACGGCTTGCAGACTACCTGAGATACGACCTGCTCTGATACCAAGTTTGTCACACCCCACCTTGGAGGGTATGACGGGCACCTGGTGCCTGCTAGACTCTGGACTGCTAGATGGTCCAGCCTAAGCACTTCTGGTGCTTTTGGCTGGCCCTGGCTCTATTCCAAGAAACCAACCGGCTATATAACGGCTGTAAACACAGCCTCCGGCCAACTGGCCTATAGCCACCTGTACCTGCACTATCAGCTAACCAGAACACATTCAATATAGGGAAACCTATGCGGGCCGACAAGGCCACCATGCTGTCTAGTTATCTGTTACTCAACAATGAAATACTGGAAAGCTACGTGACCGGCAAGGTCACCACTACTGTCAAGCTATGGCCCCACACGGCCAGCATAAAAGAAATAAAAGTACTAACAGCTATACAACTGCACGGCCTCACGCGACCGGCTCAACTGACCACAGGGAAATATATACAAACTGCAAGCCTCTAGGAATAACAATAGAAATGATCGGGACAGGGCCCCGACCTACCCGTACTGTACAACAAAAGAAAGTGAAATACACCTCTGGAATTCAGTCTCGGGATGACAGGAGCTGAATACTCGATCGCTGACAGGAATCACGAGGGATCGCCTCCTCGTCTATGGGTACCTGCAGGCAAGTAATGCAACGCCCCACCGGGTTTCAGTACCGCGGGTACTGAGTATGTAAAGCAATAACTGAAAGGAATATCTGAAAACAATGTTCCAACTGATGAAACTGAAATAGGAAGGAATAAATTAACTGTCTGATAATGTAAATTATGCCTACTCTTAACTATACTGGAAGGAGTAGGAGTCATACCTAGAGACGTATCGTTCTACTGCCGATCTAATCGCATCTAATGTAACATGGCATAACATAACATAACATAACATAGCTCACACAAACCTTACCCGGCCCACATAAGCCGGAAGGTACAATCAGCACAAAATCTATACCCCTACCCCGGTCATCCCATCTCCTAAAGTAACTATAAGTATCCTGCCGGTCCCCTGGGTATGCACTTGGGCTCGCTGAGCCCCTGACTATAACTGTACCTGAGTCCGGAGGACTCCTGAATCAACACCCGGGCGTATCCGCTCGACAGGGGTGTGTAAGGGCCGACCAAGGCACAATATGGGGAAAACTGGCATCCCATCTTCGTCCCCTGTGGGACGGCATGCCACTCCGTAGAGCGACGTATCCTCGTCCTCTGGTGGACGAGTCGATATAGCTATTAACCCTGGGGCGGTCATGGATGCTAGGTAATCCAACCCCAAAATAATACAACGGTCTCAACTGGTAATACTATCTGCATATCCCACATACTGAAGCTACTAGTAGTAAAGTATCCGTACATACTGTGTACTGAACTAGTAATAGTAATGTATACGTACTTAATACATGCTGAGACTGATAATAGTATATATGTATAAATATAATCTTCTGCCATACTGTGCTGTATACTGAGTTTCTGTAATAACATGATTTACTATTTCTGACATGCTTTCTAAACTTCATTTTAACCTATCATTCTACTTCTGAGATGCCTTACAGATATTACATTGTTTTACTGGGTTTCAACTGAATATGATAATGTCCTAACATTCTGCATTACATCACATACTGAGCATGCTGTGCAGTTCCTAACACTTATATTAGAAACTATATCGTGCTAGCAAGTTTCGCACTAATTATAACATGATGCTTCTAATATCGTATCAACATTCGTAATAAACATAACACATGACTTCTGAATATTCTACTGGCCTTTAAATTACTTTACTATACCGAGATTTACTAACTTGCCGAGGAAACTAGCTTTACATACCTTATCCTCGAACTAACCGTCTGTCGGATGAGTCTCGGCCAACACTTCAACTATTTCTCCCAACTGCATTTATAAATATATCAATTAATACCAAATATAGCTTTATTTTAAACAACAACGTCACTTTCGATATAATTTATAGCCTAAACTTAGGCTTATCGAAAGACGGTCGAAAACTCGCTATTTTTCAGAGGTCCAGAAGGGAGAAATATTCACTTCACAGCTAGGAACACATAGACACTAGTTTGGAGCAATTCTACTTACTTTAGCTCGGTAGCTCGACGATTCGTCGGCCGTATTTCACGAAACTAAATCCGTAGGAATGCTCTCTGCTGCTAAATACCTCAGTATCTGAGGTTAATTTGAGTTTGGACAACGTTTAGCAGCGTAATCAGATGAAAATTATATTACCCTCTTCGTTCCTTTTCTTCCTCGGTTTTTCCCCTCTGTTTCACTGAAAATTTATAAGTTAAAATGATTTAAAACCGAAGTGGGGCTTTATATACTTGGGCCTGGACAAGGCCAATGTGTCACAGAGCCAACGCGGAGGCTCCACCTCCGTGACACGTTGCCATCGCGGAGGGGCTCTACCTCGGCTCCTTCCGCGATGGTTCGACAGGTTTCTCGTCCGATCTTTTTCCCGGGCCTTTCTTTAGCACGTATGGCCTTCAAATATGCTTAACCAACATGCGAATAGGTCATCTAGGTGCCGGGAATCCTACGGGGCATAACATAACCATGGGAGCCCTTTGTGTCCTTCCGGTTTGTGAAAGGCAAATTTCTGTGAGTAGATCTACGTGATACGAAACCTGTGGAAAAATTGTAAGAGCAAGGGAATTTATTACTCACTAAAATTGCCTATAATTAAAGAATATATACATATATATATTTTAACAAAGATATATTTTCAGAGGAGACACATTGTTCCATACCAAATATTCCGCGAGAAGTGGGAAAAGACGTTCAAAGGTAGAGATCTTGTGTAATCCGAATTCCACCGGCAGCATAAAAAATAAAAGAATCAATGGAACGTCCTATATTTAAGAAACAAGAAGGCGCTGCACCCTTTTCTAGAATGACTAGCCCTGCTAATTTCGTGGAAGAAAGCGCCTGCGGCCACTAATTTCGTTGGTCTTGTATAAAAGTTTTTATCTCCACCACTTACCCCGTCTGCTTCTCTTCTCACCGATATACGCACCCTTTTTGCGTATTGGCGGGAAGACTGGAATTCTGCCATTGAATTGAAAAGCAAGTAGCGGGGAGGGGGCTGGCTTTGGAAAGTGCAGAGGAGGAAGGAGTTTTGCTTCTTCAACAAGAATTTGTAATGGAAAATGACCACAACGATGCTTTTGGGGATACCCCTTCTCGTAAGGAGAAAATAGGCGATCAGACCTCTGTTGTCATTCCTGAAACTGCCCATGAAGTTAGCAACGGTTTGTTTCTCACTTCCTTCCTTTTACGAATCTTTTGTTGGGGTCTTATTTGTGGAGAATTTGTCTTCTCCATTCTAATTGATGAAAAAGGAGGGAATTTTATACCCATTTTTTGCATATTAGTAACATTCAATTCCTTCTTGATGTTACGTATTCTATCAAAAATCTTCTTTCTATTCTTTGCTTATCGCTTCCTTGTTTTATACTAATTCTTTGGGGGTAAAAGCAAAAAGAAAAGAGAATGATAATTGTTGGTCCTCTGTAAACATTTCCCTCCTCTTCCAAATGGATAAAAGCATTTCTGGTCTAGTGGCGGATCCAGAAATTCAAACAAAGGAATTCAGAAAATTTTTATGCCAAGGGGTTCAACAACTTATGTATGTGGAAAAAAAGAATACATAAATCATTTTTCCCCATTTACAAGTACAATTTTTCAGCGAAGTCCCTTGCACTGCTTTGCCTGATGCCCTCATCGTTGAAACTTTCATGTTACGAACTTTCAATCAAGCGTTTAACTTTTTGGCTCCCATTAATAATGAGAAAGAAGTCATCTTTCTGTTTGTCTCTTTGAAAAGCTCTCTTTGAAAAGCTCCAAAAATAGGTTCTCTGATTCATAATTACAACTAAAAGAACTTGGCGTTTTCTGTTTCTTTTATTATAATTTCCTTTTTGTAATTGTATAGTTGGCATGAATGCTGTTTGACTCTTTTGTTGATTCATTTGTTTTGGGAAATGTAGATTCATGGTTTCAGGTGGGAGTTGTTTTGAGCATGGGTGTCAACAGCGCATATGCACTAGGATATTCTGGCACAATCATGGTTCCTCTAGGTTGGATTGGTGGTGTAGTTGGTTTGGTTTTGTCCACAATTGTGTCTTTGTATGCAAGTGCTCTTATGGCTAAGCTCCATGAAGTTGGGGGCAAGAGGCATATCAGATATAGAGACCTTGCCGGATTTTTGTATGGTATGAACAATGACAAACATACAACTAGCCGATTTTCAAGCGCTCGGCATCAATAGCTTGTTTTATTGCTTGATTGTTTCTTCACTCTCAACTTAAATTGAGCTTATTTTATTGCTGCAGGTCGATCAGCTTATTTGCTTATATGGGCATTACAATATGCAAATCTCTTCTTGATAAATATTGGATATGTCATCATGAGTGGTTCAGCCCTAAAGGTTAGACAAATCTTCCATCATGCAAACTTTGTTTTTTTCTTTGGATACTTAGATCAGGTGAACTGGAAATCCTTTTACCAGATAAAGAGAAGAATAGAAAGGTGGCAAGGCATTACCAGAAACAGCCTCTCTACCTCTGAGGTAGGGGTAAGGTCTGCGTATTACACAGCACTGTTGTTGTTTTTGGCGCACTATTGGTTAATTGCACCATGCAAATATTGAGTTCATTAAATCTTGACAAAAATGATCACTTTATATGTTCAAGTGAATATAAGTTCTAAAATTATTCTGATGCATCGTTTCTTTGAGTTGATTGCCAGGCTTTCTATATTCTCTTTAGGGATGACCATCAGCTAAAGTTGCCACACTTTATAGCGATAGCTGGATTTGCATGCATCCTCTTTGCCATTGCAACACCTCATTTATCAGCACTGAGGGTTTGGCTTGGGTTTTCATCAGTATTCATGCTACTGTATCTTGCCATAGCATTTGTGTTGTCCGTTAAAGATGGTATGCATGCTACTTCCTTAGTGTTTGACTAGCCATCAGAGAATACTGTGTGCATGTCCCAACAGATATATTTCACATGACTAATAAAGTGGAACATGTAATGAAATTAAACTAGAATTACATATGATGTGAGGAAGTTGTAAAATGGGCCGCTTCCATAAAACTATTGAACTTATGACAAAATTGAATACTATGTGACTAATTGAAGATAACCTTGCAAATTGCAAAGGACTACACCTTATTGAGATAAAATTTGATGATATAATAGACCACAAAATCATGATTGTCTATGTTGAAACTGTTGTGTAAGTTCAAAAGCCTGTGTCTGTTGTCAGGATTTGTACTGAATATCACCATTTGTCAAGTCAGAAAAGCCATAGTCAAGTTTATTAACAAAGAGATTTGCAGGCTTTCGGTGCTCATTAAGTAGTTTTGTTTTTCTTTGCATTATGAAAACAAACTTCTTATAAGAAAACTAATGCATGTTTATGGAAACAAATTGTGTTAAATTGATTGCCTAATCAGATAATTATTTTTTGTTGAGCAGTGTTTGCTGCATAAGAAATTTTGAGATGCATCTCAATGTCAAATATCACAAGTTTGTCAAATTATACATGGGAAGGGAACTAGATAATCAGCGCAACATGTCACTTTTTCTTTTTATGTCATTTATATCTAGAAAGTGTTCATAAATCACAAGGAACAGTTGGTTCAGCTATCATGAAGGCGATATGAACTTTGGTCCCCTAACCAGCAGCAGCCCCTCAAAAGTTTGGGTCTATGCTTTGGGAGTTGTATGGATTTTGTTCTTGCTTATCAGCCATGTTTTTCTCTACCTAGACTGTTCTATGTTGTCCAAGTCTGGAGACAAGCTTTCTGATGGTAGTAAAAATATCATATTCCCTGCCATTTAATCATCATATCAGGAGAATACTTCACATGTAGGTATCTACACATGGAGGGGCTTATCCTGTCTGCAAACCTGATAAGTAGTTATGTCACATTGGATTATTCCTTGATGCACAAGCACCATGCTCTTATATAAAAAAATATTATGGTGTTCAGGATAAAGGAGTGTTAAATTTTCGAAGATTTTATCAAAGAGGAGTAAATATGGATGCAGTCAATATTTCTTTTGGCCCAAAAACCACCTCTTAGAGGGAGATAGAAAAACATGAAGAAATTTAATTATAATGAAGGAGAAGCATAATTCTCTAATATGAGACATTCCCTTCTAGTTTCAGACGGGGTCTTTCAAATGGAAAAATATCTTCTGTAGTCTCTCACCTTTTTCTCAGAGGCCAGTCCAGAGGAAGAATTTGAACTTTTCCTTCCTCAATGTTTTTCACTTTTACCTTCTGAACATTTTATTCGTTTCCCAAAATTTTGTCATGCTCAATTAATGAATTCGAACCTTTTGATTATTTTCATTTATTTGTACTTACTTGTTAGGACTGTGTCAACCCTACAGTTTTGGTGTAGACTTGTATTTGATAATGAATGTCTATAATATTAATCACATGCATGTCTTTGGGATATGGAGACAGCTTTAAATTTTAATCAGGTCCTTCGGTTTGATATTATTGAGGGACAAGGATGTCTACAGTTTCTTTCATTAGCCTGTCATTGGTTGGTCCTTGAGAATTACCTAAAGCTACTACTTTAGCATCATCTTGCTTGTCTCATAGGTACTAAGTTTACTGAAGTGTCTAAGTTCCATACTACAGGTGTAAAGGCTCCTCCTAGGGACTATAACATTCCAGGATCTGGAGACAACAAAATTTGGGCAATTATTGGTGCAGTTGGAAACCTTTTCTTTGCATTTAATACTGGAATGATTCCAGAGATACAGGTCTGCAAATAGGTCCACCAACTTTTGTGATGACTTCCATCCTTTGTTATGACTTTCAAGTTACAATGACATGATTATATCCTTCAAATCATGTTATATGATCAGATATCTGAAATGTCAACCAGTGGTTGCCAGACTATGATCTGTTTGATATTAGATTCAGATTGAAATGTCTTCCTCATTATCGAATTGGATAAACTCAAAATGTATTTGATGTGAAATGTTTGGCCATCATTTGTAATTCCGAAAATTTGCTCTCAATCTTCGTTGATGTTGCTTGCTGATTGAGAAATATTCTATCTTATTAATTTAACTGTTGAACGGAACCCCTCTGGCATTATGGAAGATAGGTTTTTCTGGAGAATACTTCTATTGATTTCTCTCCGGTTTTTCTTTTAGCTCTTAGTTTTCTTTCAACCTGTTGTTTGATACAATTTTCTTGAATTTGTGTTGCAACAGGCGACAATTAGACAACCTGTTGTTGGAAACATGTTGAAAGCACTTAACTTTCAGTTCACGGTGGGAGTTGTGCCTATGCATGCTGTAACTTACATTGGGTATTGGGCTTATGGATCTGGTGTTTCGTCTTATTTGCTCAACAATGTTCATGGTCCAGCTTGGCTCTTGGGAGTGGCTCACTTATCTGCTTTTCTCCAAGCTGTTATCACCTTGCACGTAATAATCGCCTTGTGACTATATTTTTTTTTTCACTAAAGAAGTGGCCAACATTTTACTCAGTTGATTATTCTTATCTAATAGTTGTTACTTTGCTGCTGCTTGTAGATATTTGCAAGTCCAACATATGAGTATCTAGATACTAAATATGGAATCCAAGGAAGTGCCTTGGCTCCACGAAATATTGTATTCAGACTGATTGTCAGAGGTGGTTACCTAATCATGACCACTTTCCTCTCGGCTTTGCTACCTTTTCTGGGAAACTTCATGAGCCTCACTGGTGCTATCAGCACGATTCCGCTCACATTCATACTCCCAAACCACATGTACATTATCGCAAAGAAAAACAAGTTATCTAGCTTACAGAAGAGTTGGCATTGGCTAAATATTGGCGTCTTTGCTTGCATGTCAGCTGCTGCATTTATAGCTGCCTTTAAGCTTACCATTGTACAGACTCAAACTTACCATGTCTTTGCTGATTTGTAATTTTCTTTTTTCCTGTTTGGGTTAGTTGGAATGTGTTGCAAGGTTTATATTTCTCTGTTAGCAACTTCCATTTGGTGTTGTTAGAACAATGCAATATTGGATGCTTTCGTTCATTGATGATGATGTGCTTCAAGCTAAAACTTCGAATATATTAGCGGTCAGGTTTTGTGAATTTGATGCTGCCAATCAGTTTTTTCCATTTGCTGATTTCTTGTAACATGCTAACCCACTAGTGATATTGTTTCAGTTTTGCTCTAGGCTCAGTGCAACTTTATAATGCTATCACTAGGATTTAAGACTTCCACCCAACATCTCTTTCGTATTTTGGCAAATGGAGGATTGGAGGTTATGTCTAGCGTGTCTAAGCTTAGATTGGTTTGTTCTACTGTCTATTTTGGTGACGTGAGATTTACCTAAAAGGCAACAGTACATTTTAGATTTCTCTGCATTATATATCCAAAGGTTGCACATGGAGTGATTTTGATATCATATGCAATGACAATTTCATTTATTGAGGGGTCTTTCCTTCTTTTTCGTTTGTCTCGACTAAAATCACAATAACTATATTTTACATAACTAATACTTACATAATTAATATTTATATAATTAATTAATGAATAATTAAATTTATACAATTAATTTCTACATAAACTAATATATGATTTTCTTTATGACTAATTCATAATTACTAACACCCGCATAACTTTAATCCGTAATTAAACGTCCCTTAGTGATATTATCTGTGTTGAATTTAGGCCACACAATTTTAAATTGCATCACTAGAAACTGAAGCTTGGTTGTATAAATGCCTAACATCTCTTGGATCACGCTGATGTGAAATCATCTAGTATGTTACATATTATGTCGACTATGTTATTGGAGTTTACGTATAAGACAAAAGTAGTCCTTGTTTATTGCCAGGTGTCTGTTTATCAGTTTGTTTTCTATACGAAATCATAGTTCTATGTAACATATACGAGTTAATATTTAAAAGCTCACTCAATTATGAGAATTTAGGCAGTAGCAAAATTATTAATTTTTTTTGATATCAATAAAATCACTAAATTTATAATATTTCTCTTAAAAAATTATTCAATTATTTATTATAAAATAATTTGATATGACAAATAAATTATTTTTATGCCATATAAATATGAATTCATAAATAAACAAAATTTAAGAAAAACTTATTTCAAACTCACTGGGTCATTCGCATAAATGCCCTTATTTTGAGGTGGTCTTTAATTTTTACCTGTCAAATTTATGGTCATTAATTTTTACCCTTCGAAACTTTAAGTGACAAAAAAAAGTCAAAAATGCCTTAACAGAAAAAATTGCAAGACAAGAATAAAATTCGCAAGATACAAGTTTTTGACGAAATTATGTCTTTAAGGCATAGTTTCATAAGGCACAGAAAAAAATTTGCAAAGCATAAGTTTTTGCTTAGATTATGCCTTAAAAGAATAATTTCATAATGCACAGAAAAAATCACAATGCAAGAATAAAATTCACAAGGCATAAGGTTTTTGTCCAAAGTTATGCCTTAAGGCATAAATTCCCATAAGTTATTGCCTTATGAATGATAGGCATAAATTAAGTAACATGACTTATGTCTGGTAGGCATAAAGTTATATTATTGAACTTGTGGCTACTTCTACCCATATGCACAAGTTCAATAACATGAAATTATGTCTACCAGATATAAATTAAGTAACATGAACTTCTATTGAACTTGTGGCTACTTCTACCCATATGCACAAGTTCAATAACATGAAATTATGTCTACCAGATATAAATTAAGTAACATGAACTTCTGCCCATAGGTACGAATTCAATCACATGAAATTATGCCTACCAGACATAAGTTAAGTAACATGAACTTCTGCGCATAGGCACAATTTCAATAACATGAAATTATGTTTTGGGCATAAGTTCAGTAGGGAACTTGTGTATATAGGCAAAAGTTCATGAAATTTAACTTTTACCTATTGAACTTATGCCTTGGGGCAGAAGTTTAGTAGCATAAACTTATGCCTTCTAGGGCTAATCTATGCCTTACAATTTTTTTAAAAAAATATTAGGGGTATTTTTGTCCCTTTTTTTATTACTTAATATACTAAGGGGAAAATATTAAAGACCACTAATTTGAGAGGAAAATATTAAAGACCACCCAAAAATAGGGGCAATCGACGCAAAAATTTGAAACTCACCCACCTACCCACAAATCAAAACGAGTTTCATCTTTTTCTATTCTTAGAATTTTTTAAACTCAATTTCTGAATATTAATTTTCATTTATTTTTAATACAAAATCTACCAACCTTATTGATTTATGAAAAATTTAATTTTGCGATTCAATTTAGTGATAAATTAGAAAAAATAAATTTTCGGATCAGGAACTAAAGAAAATCCAAGGATCCATTAGTTCGATCCTTCATAATTAGGTCTTTTTTGACCAAAAAAGTTCGACCAACTTTGTTGAGAAATGCAATTAAATTTTTTTTTTTCAAACTTTTTAAACTTGTCATGAAATCCTATAGAGAGAAAGTTTCATAATATATTGGGAGCTAAAAGTCATTGTAGATCTAAATTTTTTTAATAACCACTTTTTGGGCATGATATCAAGTGTTTACTAAAAATCGGTACAATTAAATTTATAGCAAGGTCAAGAACACACGATATAAATTAAATCATGAAATTGATATTTAGGAATTGTGCCTGAAAAGAGTTGTTTGATGAGAAATATATTGTTCGTTCTGAGGTCCCCTATTCTGCTTACTGTATGAGGTAAAATTATATTGAACACGTAGTCGAAACAAGATGATGCCACATGGAATTAAAGTACTACTGATGAGGAGAAGTCAAGTTGACCAATTGAGCAAAGAGTAGCAAAGTTGCAATAAAATTATATCTGAAATCAAAAGGTCACTCAACTATGGTCGATTTTGTGTTAAAAATAAATGAAAATTAATATTCAAAAATCGAAATAAAAATTCATGGGAATGGATAGAGATGAAATCTATTTTGATTTGTGGGTAGATGGATCAGGTATGATCTTTAATTTTATTTATTTGTAGAGTGCATGTTTACATAGCCGTTTTAGCTTTTTAATTTAAAAATAAAATAAAATTACATGATATAAAAAAATAATTTATTTTTTCATATCAAAATTTTGATGATAAATTTGAATAAATAATTTTGTAAGAGAAATGTCTTAAGCTAAGTGATTTTAATTAATACAAAAGAAAGTTCAATGACTTTGCTGCATAAAATTCCAAAGTTGAGTGATCTTTTTGAGATATTAACCCTAATTTATGCATGATACTTTTTCTCTTCTGTATAATTTTATATATCATGACATTGACATCCTTAATTCATTGATTCAAGGAAAAAGGATGAAAAATGCTTTTAAATTATATGAAATTGAATAAAAATGTATCCTTCGCTAATAGTTTGGTATTGTTAATAATTTTGTAAAAAATATCACTATTTATTAATGCGTCAAAAGTTCTCTTTTCATATTAAACAGATTATTTTTATTATTTTTAATCACATTCTTTCCTAGTTAAAATATTATTTTAAAAATCATTTCCTTTTTTTTTTGGTTAAAATTCCTTTAACGGATAAGAAACTGGAAAATAATCCTTTTTTCTTCTTATTCTTGTTTTATCAATTAAAAGAATAACCTCATGTACTTTTTTAACTGATAGTATATGTCATATACATTAGAACGTAGTAACCCCATCATTAATTCTCATTTAGATAACAATAAAAAAAAATTCTAATAAAATAAATAATATTTTTATTTCTTAATTTTTTTTGAATTGAAGTAGGATAAATATTTTCTAATATAATTCTTGATTTTAAAGCTAAATACATTTGCTAATGTAACAAATTTTAATGTTTTATGGTACTATGATTGTTGTATCTTGACTTTAAATTAAAAGATTATATTAATAGATGTTTACCCTCCTTCAACTCAATTTAACAAAAAAAAAACTACTTTCTATTATCATTATTTAAATGAAAATTAATAATGAGATTACTATGATATTATATATATGACATATATTATCAGTTGAAAAAGTGCATAGATTTTATTTTAATTGATAACGAAATTAAAAAGAAAAACAAAAGAAAAGATCACTTTTCACTTTTTTTTCTTTAAAAAATTTTAAAAGAAAAGAAACAAAAATAATGGTTCCTTAAAAATAATATTTTTATTAGAAAAAATATATTTAAAAAGAAACTAAATAATTTTTTTATTAGAAAAAAAGTGTTTTTGACCCATTAAGTAATTAAAGGATATTTTTAGATTAAACTATTCAACGGAAAAAATATTTTTAGACTAAATTATTAATGAAAAATATTTTTATTCAATTTCACATAATTTAAAAACATTTTAACCATTTTACGTTGATTAAAACTTTTAATTAACCAAAATTCTTCAAAACGACAAAAAGTAATTGTGTTTGCATAGGCTAGTTCACTAGAATGCCACAATTAGGGTGTTCAAACGAAATGAGAAACTGACAAATCAAATCAAATTGAGAAATAAATGGGTTAGTGGTTTATTTTGATGTAAAAAGAATAATTATAATTTATTTGATTTGAATTTAACTAAAATAAATTAAATCGAAATCAAATTAACTAATATTATATTTATACAAATTTTATAAATATTTTATATTTTGCTATATTATTATAATATAATTTGTAAGTATTTGTTTATTTGTTTTATCATAATTCATGTTTCTTTACATATTATTTTAAGTTTGAATCTATAAATTTATGGTACAATAAATCTTTATAGAATTATAGCTTATAAACATTTACTAGCTTAAGTAAACCCATCAAATTATGTTCATTTTCATAATCTCTTAGTAATAGTACTTATTCTATAAGTTTTCATTATCTTTATAGTTGGTGACACTATATTTAGGATAATGACATGATTTTTTTTAAATTTTTTTATTTATTTTCTTTAGAAACATTATATAATTATTAAATCTTATTAGGACAAAAGAAATATTTAATATTTAAAAGCATTGCTTACATGTTTTATGTTGCAGAGACTTTACCCAAAAAAATAATACAAAAAGTCAAACCAAATTAGATTAGGACGTTATAATGGGTTATCTTAATGAGTGAGTGTTATATCCTGGAAGCTCAAAGATCGGACCCGAGAGTTGAAACGGAAAAATTTTGGAGTTTATGTTGCAGGTACAGGACGAGTCGTCAAGTGACTCGTAGGCAGGCTTGGAATAAAGGAAGGATTGAGGTCCCCATGAGGGAGATAATGACTCGTGGCCAGTCCCCACGAGTCATCATGTCACTCGTGGGGTGAGGTTAGGGTTAAGTTAGAAGAAGCTCCCGATGTATCTAACGGATGGGACCCCACGAGTTGTGACCTGTCCCGACGACCCGTGAGGTGGGTCGTGAGAAAGCCTATGGACTTTTAATAGAGGATGAGGCAATGTACTTGATGGGCCACACGACGAGTCGTTGCCCGTCCTAATGAGTCGTCCGGTCACCCGTTAGGCCTTCTTGTAATTTTCTAAACTCTTAAGGTCTAAACTATGTCATTTTAAGGTCGGAATATGGTCTTTAAGGTGGGTTAGGTCTCTAATGCACACCCATTCCCATGAAAGAGCTTTTAGAGAGGTTTTAGGGAGATTCAAGGTCTTCTCCTCCAAGTTTCCATCAATTT
Source organism: Datura wrightii (assembly GCA_035772735.1). Classification (NCBI taxonomy): domain Eukaryota; kingdom Viridiplantae; phylum Streptophyta; class Magnoliopsida; order Solanales; family Solanaceae; genus Datura; species Datura wrightii. The sequence continues at coordinate 58,612,242 of JASDFA010000002.1, read as the reverse complement.
CTTTGTGGATTTTCAAGGAACTTCGAAATCAGTCCATCCCCAGGTATGTAGGGTTTAGAATGGATGTCCTCTTCCGCATCCATGCCCAAATTTTGATTTAAATCATGAATTTTCCTATTCAAGTTTTATGAGATTTTATCCAAATGCATGAAAATGTGATTTCTCTTTATGAGTATGATTTAATTGAGCTTTGATTATTGAATTATGAATGATGGAAAGGTTTTATATTATTTTCTTCAAAATCATGTTTCAATCTTTTAAATTTAAATTACCCATTTAATGAAAGTTCATGAAAGTTACGATTTATGATGAATACTCTATATTTTGAGCTTATTGATGATGGAAAAGCATGATTCCAAATTTCCATGTTTATGAGCATGTTTTTGAAAGAAGTGAGTATGATAAAGTATTGGGCAATGCCCACATGGTGAAGAATGATTTACAATTTATGAAATGAATAACATGATTTATCGATTTATGATGTTGACCGATAAAAAGGGCCTATAATTCTTGGCTAAGCATGTTTTAAAGGGGATCAATGATGATAAATGTTATATTTTGGCCAATGAATCTTAATGCATGATTTTATTGATTTACGTATGAGCCTATATACATATTTTTGAGAGCCGTGTCTAGCACCGAGCAGCCCGACGTTCAAAGGACTATGCCGGTGTCTCATAACCACGTGCCACCGTGGGTTTCTAAATGATATGATGTATTGATAATGATCCCCTCAAATGTGATATCATGCCTAATGCACGACCCTCGCCTGGCAAGCCAGGGTCGGCTCTGTCCACTTGAGCGAGATAGTGGGGTATCATGAAAGGCTCTACCATGATGGTGTCGGTTATGACCAGTCCTCCCATTGTTCCGCATATCTTATGCATTGTTATGTTTATGTTATTAGCTCAAGTTATGTTTTGATAAAGTTCACTTACGATTATGATAATGAATGATTTATGAATGATTTGAAAGCCTTGAGCCTTATGTTTTCTTACGAAATTTATGATACAAGCATGATGTCCTTCTCCTATGTATATTTATGAGTTTATTATATTTTTAACACCCGTTTTAGTTACCTTACATACTCGAGACATTCCACGTACTGATCGCATACTTTATATGCTGTATCATTTCATGATATAGGGTCCGGATCTTAGGTTCATCCTCATCCTTAGTCCATCTCAGCTTACGCTCTCAGATTTTTGGTGAGTCCTCATATTCCGAGGGCCGTTTGACAGACTTTTAAGTTATTTATATTTCAGTATTGGTCGGGTTAGTTGGGGATGTTGTCCCATCAACCCATCTTATGTAGTAGAGGCTTTCAGATAGGATGTAGAACTCAGCTTACGTATATGCTCAATACTTGTAGTTATTACCCAATATTTATGTTTCCGCTATGTTTTATGCTAAGTATTACACTTTATTTAATGATATTAGATGTATGCATGTGCCATGGGTCGACTTGGGATCTCTCGGGGTCCCTTGTCCCGTGTCTACGATCCGGGTGTACGTTCGATCATGACAAACTTTGTATTAGAGCCATAGGTTTGAAGTATCCCAGGGTTTCTGAAAGCCGCGTTAAGTAGAATCTTTTTCATGGGTGTGAAGCGTGCCACACCTATGATGAAGAGGCTACTAGACGTTTAGGAAATGTTCCCTTCTTTCATGTTCTATGTCGTGCGATGAAAAGTCTCTCCATCCTTCTAATTCGTGCAATTCGCGATTATAGAATTATGGATCCTAGAAGAATGAACAGAAGGAGGAATGGAAATGATGAAGGCCACATAGGTGGCAATGATCATGGGCATCAGCAAGCCCCACCTTTTTAGGAGCCCCAAGTACCATAGCCAGCTGCCCACGCTGAGTTTCAGGCGGCTATTCAGATGTTGGCGTAGGCCTTGACCGCTCAAGTCAATCAACAGGCTATTGCGCAGGTCCCACAGAATGGCAATGCAACGGCCGCTCGGATTAGAGACTTCTTGAGGATGAACCCTCCTAAGTTCACGGGGTCAAAGGTGGACGAGGATCCACACAAGTTCATTAAAGGGATCTTGAAGGTCACTCAGGTTATGGGGGTGAAAAACGGGAATGTGTTGAATTGGCCTCTTATCAGCTAAAAGTAGTCGCTCATATTTGGTACAAGCAATGGAAGGACAACAGGACAGCAGGAGTGGGCCCTATCAGTTGGGATGAGTTCCATATGGCCTTTCTTGACAGGTTCTTCCCTCGGGAGATGAGGGAGTTGAGGGCAGCAGAGTTTGTGAACCTCAAGTAGGGGAAGATGACAGTGCTGGAGTACTCTCTTGAGTTTACTCATTTTCTCAAAATACGCCCCAGAGTTAGTGATGGATTAGAGGGCGCGGGTGAGCCGATTTGTTCATGGTGTGGCTGGTTATTTAGACAAGATTTGCATGACTGCCATGCTTTACTAGTATATGGACTTTCCTCGCATAGTGTTGTACACCCAATAGATGGAGGCGGCTCATGGGAGGGAGAGGGAGGAAAAGAGGGCTCGAACGGATAGCCGTGGGTTTTCGCATCAGAGGTCCGGCGGTGGCTATTGTCCACAGTTTCAGCAGAGATCACTAGCCCCAGCACTATCATTGGCTAGTGTTCCATCCATACTCAGGGGTGATAAGAGGAGCAGGGCTTCAGGATCGATGGATCAGAGAGGCACCCAGTTAGATTATACCTCTCCAGCCTACGGGAAGTGCGGAAAGAGTCATGCCGGGGAGTGCTTGCTCCGTTCGGATGTTTGCTATGGGTGTGGTAGATCTGGGCACATGCGCTGAGCATGACCATATGCTAGATAGGGTGATGATAGGGGTCGTGCACAGGCCACCAGGACAGCAGCAGCTCCAGCCTATTTCATTCTGCAGGAAGCAATGACTAGTGGAGGTGGCGGACAGCGCTAGAACCGATTTTGTGCCCTTGCCTCACACTAGGAGTAGGAGACTTTTCCAGACGTGGTCATTGGTATGTCGCGTGTCTTTCATATTGATGTTTATGCCTTGCTAGATCCGGGGGCTACCTTTGTCTTTCGTTACTCCTTACATTGCTAGTAGCCTGGGAGTTAGTCTCGAGATCTTTTTAGAATCATTTTCAGTTTCGACCCCTATTGGTAATTCAGTCATAGCTAGACGAGTATATAGAGAATGCCCAGTCACTATGTTGCAGAAGGTTATCTCCGCAGACCTTGTGGAGTTAGAAATGATTGACTTTGATGTTATTCTTGGCATGGATTGGTTATTTTCATGTTATGCTTCGATTAATTGTAGGACCTGTATGGTAGAATTTCATTTTCCGGGTGAGTCAGTGTTGGAGTGGAAAGGTAGTTCGGAGGTACTAGTAGGTTGGTTTATTTTCTATCTTAAGACCAGGAAGATAACCTCTAAAGGTTGCATTTACCACCTAGTTAGGGTTAAGGATGTGGAGTCCAAGACCCCGACTATTCAATCAATTCCGATGGTGTATGAGTATCCGGATGTTTTTCCCGACAATTTGTAGGTGTTCCTCCCGAGAGGGAAATCAACTTCGGCATTGATCTCTTACCCGATACACAACTTATCTCTATTCCTCCCTATAGGATGGCTCCAGCCGAGCTAAAGGAATTGAAGGATTAGTTAAAGGATCTGTTGGATAAGGGCTTCATTAGACCGAGCTAGTCTCCATGGGGTGCACTAGTTCTATTTGTTCGAAAGAAGGATGGTTCCATTCGTATGTGTATTGACTATCAGCAGTTGAATAAGGTTACCTTCAAGAATAGGTACCTCTTACCCAGGATTGATGATTTGTTTGACCAGCTTCAGGGTGCCAAGTGCTTCTCCAAGATTGATCTCAGGTTCGAGTATCACCAGCTTAGGGTTCGGGAGAGTGACATCCCGAAGAACGCTTTCAAGACTCGGTATGGTCACTACGAATTTGTTGTTTTGTCTTTTGGACTAACCAATGCCCCTGCAAATTTTATGGATCTAATGAACATGGTGTTCAAGGCATATTTGTACATGTTCGTGATTCTGTTCATTGATGACATCTTGATATACTCATGGAGCGAGGAGGAGCATACCGCTCACCTGAGAGCAGTGCTTCAGACCCTCAAGGATCTTCACTATATACAAAGTTTAGTAAGTGTGAATTTTGGCTAGAGTCAGTGGCATTTCTGGGTCATGTGGTATCAAGTGAAGGCATAAGGGTAGATTCCGAGAAGATTGAGGCTGTGAAGAATTGGCCCAGACCGGTAAATCCTTCAGAAAGTCAGAGTTTCTTGGGTTTAGCTGGCTACTACCGGAGGTTTGTTGAGGGTTTCTCATTTATTGTGGCACCTTTGACTAAGTTGACTCAGAAAAAGGTGAAGTTCCAATGGTCGGAAGCTTGTGAGAAAAGCTTCCAAGAGTTGAAGACCCGACTCACTTCAGCACTTGACTTTGCCCGAGGGTACTGATGGCTTTGTTGTATATTGTGATGCTTCGAGAGTCAGACTAGGATGTGTGTTGATGCAGCGTGGGAAGGTAATAGCATATGCCTCGAGACAACAGAAAGTTCATGAAAAGAATTTCCCGACCCATGATCTCAAGTTGGCTGCGGTGGTGTTTGCATTGAAGATATGGCGGCATTACTTGTATGGGGTCCACGTGGATGTATTTATGGATTACAAGAGCTTGCAATATGTGTTCACACAGAAAGATCTAAATCTTCAGCAAAGGAGGTGGTTGGAGTTACTTAAAGACTATGACATGAGTGTCCTTTACCACCCGGGCAAGACAATTTGGTTGCGGATGCACTTAGTAGGCTCTCTATAGAGAGTGTGTCCCATGTGGATGAAGGAAAAAAGGAGTTGGTGAAGGATGTCCACCGACTTGCAAGACTGGGAGTTAGATTGATCGACTCGACTGATGGTGGCATTATTATGCAGAATAGGTCAGAATCGTCCTTAGTGGTCGATGTCAAATCTAAGCAAGATGAGGATCCGACTTTGAGGAAGCTAAAGGAAGCACTGCAGGTTCAAAAGGTGGAGGCTTTCTCCCAAGGGGAGATGGTGTGCTACGATACCAGGGTCGATTATATGTTCCGAATGTCGATAATTTGAGGGGGTTCGGATATTGTTTGAGGCACATGGTACCAGATATTCTATCCATCCGGGATCCACAAAGATGTACTGAGACTTGCGAGAAATCTATTGGTGGGATGGTATGAAGAAGGATATTGCGGAATTCGTAGCTAAATGTCTAAACTGTCAGCAAGTGAAAGTCGAGCATCAAAGGCCTGGAGGTGTACTTCAGGATATTAGCATTCCCACTTGGAAGTGGGAGGAAATAAATATGGATTTTGTTACAGGCCTACCTCGTACTCGCCGACACTATGACTCCATTTGGGTGGTGGTGGATAGGTTAATTAAGGATGCACACTTCCTACCGGTCAAGCCCACAGATTCAGCAGATGATTATGCGAAGTTGTATAATTGGGAGTTGGTTCGACTTCATGGAGTGCCCTTTTCTATTATTTCAAACCGAGGTACTCAATTTACCTTTCAGTTTTGGCGGTCTTTTTAGAAGGGACTTGGGACTCAAGTCCAGCTCAGCATGACCTTTCATCCGCAAACGGATAGCCAAGCCGAGCGAATAATCTAGACTCTTGAGGACATGTTGAGGGCGTGTGTTATGGATTTTAAAGGTAGTTGGGATGATCATTTGCCCTTAATCGAGTTTGCTTATAATAACAACTATCACTCCAGTATCCAAATGGCACCATTCGAGGCTCTTTATGGGCGGAGGTGTAGATCTCCCATCGGATGGTTTGAGGTTGACGAGGCAGATATGATAGGGCCAGATTCGATTCATGAGGTTATGATAAAGGTCCAGTTAATAAGGGACTAGTTAAAAACCGCTCAGAGTCGTCAGAAATCATATGCCGATGTGAGGAGAACAAATTTGGAGTTTGAGGTGGACGATTGGATATTTCTAAAAGTATCTCCCATGAAGGGAGTCATGAGGTTTGGGAAGAAGGGGAAACTCAATCCCCTTTATGGTGGCCCTTACCGGGTTATGAGGAGAGTTGGTAAGGTGGCGTATGAGTTGGACTTGCCTTCAGAGTTAGCTTTGGTTCATCACTTGTTTCATGTATCACTCTTGAAAAAGTGTTTGGGTGATCCAACTTTAGTAGTCCCGGTAGACAGCATTGGTGTAAGGGATAGCCTCAGCTATGAAGAAATTACGGTGAAAATCTTAAATTGTCAAGTCCGTAAGCTAAGGAACAAAGAAGTAGCTTCAGTAAAAGTATTGTGGAGAAATCAGCATGTTGAGGGAGCTATGCGGGAAGCCGGAGCGGATATGATGGCTAAATACCCACACCTGTTCCCTACCGGCTCAGTTTAATTTTGAGGTACCAATTTTTCCCTAAGTCTCTAATTGATTTTTCATGTTCAGTTCATGCGTACAAGTTTGTCTTATGATATGGTATATGTATGAGATGTCTGGATTCAGTTTAGTTATATAGCTCTTTTCTAAGGTAGCCGTTCCGTTAGTTTTCGATTTTAATAATCAGTATTTGCATATGGTGATTGCATGTTTCTGCATTTTTCATATGTTTCTAACATTCGAGGATGAATGTTCCCAAGGGGCAGATATTATTATACCCCGGAAGCTCAAAGATCAAATCCGGGAGTTAAAACGGGAAAATTTTGGAGTTTATGTTGCAGGCACAGGACGAGTCATGGGATGACTCATGAGGAGATGCCATAAGTCATGAAGTGACTCATGGGCAGGACTAGAATAAAGGAAGGATAGAGGTCCCCACGAGGGAGATAAATACTCATGGCTAGTCCCCACGAGTCGTCATGTCACTCGTGGGGTGAGGTTGGGGTTAAGTTAGAAGAAGCTCCTAGTGTATCTAACGGATGGGACCCCACGAGTCGTGGCCTGTCCCTACGACTCGTGAGGTGGTTTGTGAGAAAGCCTATGGACTTTAATGGAGGATGAGGCAGTGTTCTTGACGGGCCATCTGACGAGTCGTTGCCCGTCCTGACGAGTCATCAGGTCACCCGTTAGGGTCACCTGACAGTTATTTTTTGCGAATTAGTAAAGGCCTTCTTGTAATTTCCTAAACTCTTAAGGCCTAAACTATGTCGTTTTAAGGTCGGAATAGGGTCTTTAAGGTGGGTTAGGTCCCTAATGCACACCCATTCCCATGCAAGAGCTTTTAGAGAGGTTTTAGGGAGATTCAAGGTCTTCTCCTCCAAGTTTCCATCAATTTCTTTGTGGGTTTTCAAGGAACTTCGAAATCAGTCCATCCCCAGGTATGTAGGGTTTAGAATGGATGTCCTCTTTCGCATCCATGCCCAAATTTTGATTTGAATCATGAATTCTCCTATTCAAGTTTTATGGGATTTTATCCAAATACATGAAAATGTGATTTTTGTCTATGGGTATGATTTAATTGATCTTTGATTATTGAATTATGAATGATGGACAGGTTTTATATTATTTTCTTCAAAATCATGTTTCAATCTTTTAATCTAAATTACCCATTTAATGAAAGTTCATGAAAGTTACGATTTACGATGAATACTCTATATTTTGAGTTTATTGATGACGAAAAAGAATGATTCCAAATTCCCATGTTTATGAGCATGTTTTTGAAAGAAATGAGTATGGTAAAGTATTGGGCAATGCCTATATGGTGAAGAATGATTTACGATTTATGAAATGAATGACATGATTTATCCATTTATGATGTTGGCCGGTGAAAAGGGCCTATTTTTCTTGGATAAGCATGTTTTAAACGGGATTAATGATGATAAATATTATATTTTTGCCAATGAATCTTAATGCATGGTGTTATTGATTTACGTATGAGCCTATATGTATATTTTTGGGAGCCGTGTCTAGCACCAAGCAGTCCGGCGTTCAAAGGACTACATCAGTGTCTCATAACCACGTGCCACCGTGGGTTTCTAAATCATATGATGTATTGATAATGATCCCCTCAAATGTGATATCACGCCTAATGCATGACCCTCTCCTAGCTACCCAGGGTCGGCTCTGCCCACTTGAGCAAGATAGAGGGGCATCATGAAAGGCTCTACCATGATGGTGTCGGTTATGACCAGTCCTCCCATTGTTCAGCATATCTTATGCATTGTTATATTTATATTATTGGATCAAGTTATGTTTTGATAAAGTTTACTTATGATTATGATAATGAATGATTTATTAATGATTTGAAAGCCTTGAGCCTTATGTTTTTTACGAAATTTATGATACAAGCATGATGTCCTTCTCCTATGTTTATTATGAGATTATTCTTTTAACGCCCATTTCACTTACCTTACATACTCGGTACATTCCACGTACTGATCGCATACTTTATATGCTGTATCGTTTCATGATATAGGGTCTGAATCTCAGGCTCATCCTCATCCTTAGTCCATCTCAACTTACGCTCTCAGATTATTGGTGAGTCCTCATGTTTTGAGGGCTGTTTGACAGACTTTTAAGTTATTTATATTTCAGTATTGGTCGGGTTAGTTGGGGATATTGTACCACCAACCCATCTTATGCAGTAGAGGCTTTCAGACAGGATGTAGAACTTAGCTTATGTATATGCCGAGTACTTTCGGTTATTACCCTATGTTTACGTTTTCGCTATGTTTTATGCTAAGTATTATGCTTTTTGTAATGAGATTAGATGTATGCATGTTCCATGGGTCTCTCGGGGTCCCTTGTCCCATGTCTATGATCCGGGTGTACATTTGGGTCGTGACTGTGAGTCTATTCAATCCACTTAATTAAATTTTATTTGGGCCCATATAAATTGAATTAGAATGAGTTGGATTGCGGGTCACAACAAATTCGGTGTTATAATCCTCTATTAATCTAAGGTTTACACCAAAAAATAGTAATTTCTTGCATAAAATTTATAGTTACATGATGAATATTAGTCCAAATTCATGGCATAAATTCAACAGGGTGTTTAGAATAATTACTCCAGTCAAGAAGTTAAAATCGTAGTGAAAAATCTCCCCAAGTTAAGTTTTTTAAGTCCAAAAATGGTGAAAACACCAATATTCATGAAAAATCTGATATTTATATTGAGGTACTACATATCATGATCGCGCGGCTACCGTTATTGAGATTTCTCTAAAAATTACACATGTATGATCATGAAAGATACTCTACGGTTATAGAAGCCAATCAGGTGGCTTAGCACCATGATCGCTCCCAACTTCCATAATGACATGAAAGACCAGTCTCACTTTCTTTGCGAACATATTACCTGAATCGTAATCATACTAAATAACCTACAATAGAAAATCAGTGACTTCTGAGTTTCTCAAAATGTGTTGAAACTTATCTGAGCCCCTCAAGTTCCAACTCAAATCATGCCTATAAATCTCAAATCGTATGTTAACTTATAAAAAGGCTCAAAACATAAATTGGAGTATAAATACTCAAAGTCGGAAGCGGGGTCATGAGTTGTTACACACACATATAACGAAAATATTTAAATATTTGAGTTTTACTTATTTTCTTTTTTGTTTTGCTTTTGTGTGGTTAAATTCAAATAATGCAGAATCTAGAAGCCAAAATAGAGAACTAATAAATATCTTAATCATTTGGTTGATTCATTAGATATTATTTGACAATATTATAGGTATAACAAATATTAAATTTTTATTCTCGAAGTATTGGACCAAAATGTCAGTTGCATGAATAAAGATGGAGATGATTTGTGCAAAATGTTGGGTGAAATACACAAATAGTCAATTTTAGGGCCATCATTTAAGCCATCGTGAAGTTAATAAAAAAAATTAAAGTTTAGCAACTTCGAAAGAAACTCAGGTATAAAGGCAATTTGGTGCACAAAGTAACCCAGGAATCGGGAAAGGGTCATTTCTTAAGGGGCATGATGTAGAAAACCTACCATAATGCAAGTATTAATGACTACTTCCACGATTTGAACCCGTGACCTATAGATTATATGGGACAATGATGAGTTGGTAATTTTACAACTCACTAGGCTCTTAAACATGTGTTTTTTCCTAGTTTTCAAGTTAATTAGGTGGATTTTATGCCTTTTCTCCTTGATCCTTGCAGGTATTTAACTTGAATGGAGAAAAGCATGAAATTAAGCAAAAAACATGGAAATAGAGTTGATGACCGACGCTCCACTGGAGGACACTAGAGAAATGCTAGATTGACCGCAGTTGCCACTTGTATGGAAGAAGCCTGGATACCGACGGACTGCATATCAGTCACCGGTGCCAATATCGAAGTGCTAAAGAACCTATTTCTAGCAGATGTGACCAATCGGTGATCTGTGGATCAGCACTGAAAAACTGCCGGTGCCAGCATCGAAGCGCCCAAAATCTCACTATCCTTCAGCTAGAGTTGACCAGCATTTCACGAACTTGCACTGGCGAACCACCGGTGAATCACAAGTGAAGCCCATTAGCTAGGGGTAAAAACATCAAGCACGGAAAAAGAGGAGCAGATCTGTATCCTATTTTTGTACCTCTCCTAAAAGAACTAAATATTCCATTCTAGAAAGTATTAATTATTCTATTGCTTTTGGCTGATATAGAAAGGAGAGAGAAGTAGAAAAAGAAAGAGTCATCTTCTTCATTGAGAAGGTAGAAAACTCCATTGCAGTTCAGACCTTGCTTGAATTTCTCTTACTCAAGTTTGTGAATGGATGTTGAATTGTTGTTTAATACAATGTCTTACTTTACTTACATGAGTTGCTAAATTCTTTGCTAGGGGTGTGGGAATGATTGGAGTTGATTTGGGTTGGGTATTGTGTATTTGATCTTAGATTTACTCAATTAGTATGATGTTAGTGTTTTCTCTAAATTTTAAGTTGAAAACTCATAGTTGCAAATGTGGGTTGCATTTTCTTACTTTAATTTTGCTTGAAAATTAAGGTATGGGTGAGCAAACACTACTGGTTATTTGGATGGTAATTGTGTGGGGTTGGGCTAGACATAGCCAAAACCCATTATTACACATCCATTAAGGATTTGAGTCAGAAATAGTGAATCCATACCCAAGTTGATGTGGTTGTTGTGAAGAGGAACCTTGGAATTTGAGAAAACCCGAGGTATAAGACATCTAATTGGTTGAAAAACTTCAGATGTCGCCTAATCGGCAGCTAATCATACTGTTGAGTAATGATATGAGTAGTTATAATTCCAATCCATTGAATCCCTTATCAATATCACACCCCTAATAGTCTCTCCATTGGTCTTTTCTATACTTTGCACCTTATTTTAGTATGCAATTTCATATTTTATTTTATAAATCATAATTTCCCTAATTTTCTCTTATTTGTCTTGCAACATTGATGCAAATTAGTTCAATTTAATAAATGACTATTGTGTGATCAGCTGATGTTCCTTGTAGGATTTTACCCCGACACCTGTTGGGTTATTTATTTTGATACAACGATTGTTTATGCTCCTTCGTAAAAAAGAGTGTAATTTGGACGTTATATAAAAAATGGTGCCATTGCCGGAGAATATAGTTTGATAGCCTCTAGTTATTGTTATTTTGAATTTATCTTGCATCTTAATTAGTTTGACTTTACAATCGTGGTTGGTGCCTTCTAGGTTGAATTTTATATGATCCAGTACTCACTAGAAGGAGAAGGTTCGTGGACAGGCATATGGATCATGAGGATGATGACCACGTGATACCCGATGTAGCAGGTGCAATTCGCCTACCTTTTACTGTAGGGAATGCAATTTTCTATGTGACGAGTATAATGCTACACTTACTTCAAATGAATGGACTCTTCGGAGGAATGCCCAATGAGGATACAAACATGCATCTCTGCAACTTTTTGGAGATTTTTCAACCCTTCAACATTACAAATATCACTCCAGAGTTAATCAGATTGACACTTTTCCCATTTTCACTCACAGGGGAAGCAACTGTGTGGTTGGAGGAGTTGCCTCCTGGCTCTATTACCTCTTGGAATGAACTCACGAAAGCATTTTTGGATAGGTTCTTTCCTTCATTGAGGATGTTGCAACTAAGGGATGACATTACTAACTTCTGACAACTTGCGGGGGAACAACTCCATGAAGCGTGGTTGAGGTTTAAGAAAAAGGTTGCCATTTGTCCAAAACCATGACTTACACAATGGGGTTCTACTTTAAAGCTTCTACCGATAATTGGATTCTCTCAATAAGTCTATGGCAAGTAATTTGTCTAGGGGATACATCATGGATCATCATTGTGGAGTAGCCAAGAAATTACTTGATAGAATGATGAACATCAATTGAGCATGGCATACGAGAGAAGCGGAGGTATCTTCTAGTGGTGTTGTCCCAAATATGTTGAATGCAAAATTGAGGAAGAGAGAGATAGGGCTAGAGATGAAACTTTTGCCAAAATGATGACCCAACTAGAGTTGATGACAAAACATGTGATGGGAGCTGGTACAAAAAGTGTGAATGATGTAGTTGGTCAAACCCATGCTCAGTTTGATGATGATACTTCACCCCCGAGATATGAGGAGGAGTGTCAATACATGTCAGGCCAATTGGAGGGTTCTCGCCCTGGGTATCAAGGTGCCAATCAAGGCCCTTGTCGTCCAAGGGACGAGAATCAAGGTTGGAGAAATCGTGATAATCCTGGATGGGTGGAGAGAAATGATCGATGGGGGAATAGAGAGAAAAATCATAAAGGAGAGCGATATCACCAAAGATCTAACACCTATGTACCTCCTCCAAAAGCAAAAGCACCTCAAGGACAGCTTGGGGTGAGTGATGTAGGAAGCTCAAAGATTGAGGACATGCTGTCCCGAGTGTTGAACAAAGTAGAATCTACTGATAGTAGGGTCAGAGAGTTGAAAGGGGAGGCGTTTAACCTCGCTCAAACCATGGGCTCCTACTCGGCTTCAATCAAAGACCTCAAAGCACAAATGAACCATTTGTTGTCACAAATGAACCCCCACATGAAGGGTACACTTCCTAGTGATACTATCCAGAACCCAAAGAAAGATGGCCATTACATGGCAATCATGACTAGGAGTGATAAGATATTGAAAGATGTGGGCATGAAGCCCAAGGATGTTGATGCCCTGAAGGCAATTGATGATGATGTATTGGTTGAGGTTCCAAAAGCACCAAGTGTTGGTGATGATGAGGAAGGGAAAGAGGAGGGAAATGTTGATATGACACCCTCGGATAATGTTCATGTGAATGTGGGCATGAAGGCCCCTAATGAAAAGGACCATGAAGTAAGAGTTCCCCCGCCATATCCACAGTGGTTGGCCAAAAATAAGGAGGATAATCAATTTCGAAAATTTATAGACATGTTCAACAAATTATCTATCAATATACTGTTGGTGGATGCTTTGATTCAAATGCTAAGATATGCAAAATTTATGAAAGAACTCTTGAAGAAAACGAAGATAGTGGATACGGGCACCAATGAGGTGACCCATCATTGTAGTGCTGTCATGACTAGCAACATTGCTCCAAAATATGAAGACCCTAGGGCATTCACCATTCCTTTCATAATTGGCTTGTTCATGTTCAATAAGGCTTTGTGCGACCTTGGTGCTAGTATCAGTCTCATGCCTCTCATGATATTCAAGAAACTTGGGTTAGGGAGTCCCAGATCTGCCACTATGAGGCTGTTGATGGCGGATAGGTCAATCAAAAGACCCGTCAGAGTGCTAGTTGATGTTCTTGTGAAGGTGGATAAATTCATACTCCTAGCTGATTTCATTGTGCTGGATTGTGAGATGGACATCTAGGTGCCAATTATCTTGAGGCGACCTCTACTAGCAATGAGAAGGGCTTTAACTGATTTGGAGCTTAAGTTCCGAGTAGATGGTGACGAGGTCATCTTCAATGTATGTCAACCTATCAAGGCCCCAGATGAGTGTAAGGTCATGGCAATGCTCGATGGTGAAGACGAGCATTATGAATCTTTGGATGATGAAAGTGCATCGGAGGATGACCTAACGAAATACTAGAGATTGGGAAGGTATCCGTAGTGCAACGACGTTAACTAAGGCGCTTCTTGAAAGGCAAGCCAAGTATTTTTACCTTGAACATCTTGATGTTTTATTGTTTTTAATTTTGTAGGTAGCTTGGATGCATAAACAATGGAGAAGAAGAACAGGGAAAGCACGATGTCAGACTGGCGAAATGCCGGCGCACACATGCAAAAAGCCGCCCTGTCACAGGTGATGAACAGAATGAGGGGAGAGAAGAGAGGAAACCAGCTACTTGCCGATGGAAGCCTAATACCAATCCATGAAACCCAGTCAAGCACTGGCTTCAAGCAGTTCAGTTGGAAGTTAGGATGTAGTTGGTGATCCAACCAGCAAATTAATTGCCTGTAGATCAATAAGGAACTGGAAAGGTAATGGGCACCGGCCTCAAATCCGGAGAACTGTTGGTAAACCACCGGGTGCAGGTAAGTCTATCTTTTAAAAATTTTGACTGCTTCATGGATCGAACCCGACTCAGATATTTAAAAATACCAGTGAAAACTCTTCCAAATCCCCATAAACCCTTTCTTCCACCTTCCCATTTCCCCATTACACCTTTTTAACTTCCCTATCCACTACCTTTCCACCTTCCCACCATTAAACCCACCTTTTCACCTACCAATCCCCTTCACTCCTTCTCTTTTATAAAACCCACACTTCATTTTCCATTTTCATCACTACTCACTCATATTCTCAAATACACTAAGGCAAGAAAAAGTTGTGTAGAACTCCTTTGGTCAAGCTTTGATCTTTCTCCTCTCTTTGATTTCAAATCTAGTTGATATTTACCTCTTACTATGTTTTTGATCATTGATTGGCAAAATATGGATTATGTTGGGCTTATGAACATCGAAATGTCCCCACTCATGTATCCCTATTACCCTCATGATTATGCTTGTTGATATTTTTCTATTATTCGTTTTGTGGGTATATGGAGGTAGTGATATAATGATGGAATAATAATGTGGGTCTTCTCTATGCCAAAATTCTTGCTTCTTAGTGTGTTTAATTTTAGTTGGGGGTGAAGTCTGAGTAGCCTCATGTGTTTGCTTAAATTGCACAATTTACCCGATGATAAATGGAGTGACTTCTTTATTAAGGGTAAATTATCACTTTTACTTGTTTGGATGTTTCTATGTTGAGTGGGTGAATTTTGAATCTGAGTGTTTTGCAATTTCACTAAGTTTGGGAGGAATTTCACTGCCAGGAATCCATCGGTGAAACATTGATGTGTTGCTGGATGACCTTGGTATTCACAATGTTCTGTTGTGGTCCAACGATCAACCAGCGATTTGCGGATGTTCATCTGTATTTTGCTAGTGTGTAATACCCTGGAAGTCCTAGGAGTAGACCTAGGAAGCAAAAATGCAAAACTGCTGAAAGTTGGGAAAAGAATTGCAGAACAAGAGGTACAACGACTCGTGGTAAGTAACCATGAACCGTTGTGAGAAGTCGTGGAATAGGGTTAGGCCTGGGGACAGTGTAGACAACGGGTGTCACAATGACCTGTTGTTAGGAAGGAAGACCCGTCGACTGGAGTCGTGGTAAGATAGTGGACTTTTCAGTGGAGACGACCGATGGGAACCATAACCCGTTATAGGACACTACGAGTCGTGGTTAGGCTTGTAGTGAAGGAGTTCATATTTTCAGAAGAGGGAAACAACGATTGGTTCTATGAAGCATTGGAACCTAGAATGACTCGTCTTGTTTGTTCGTGGTTTGAATCCGAGATATGGATGGGACAGTGCATAGCACGGGTAGATACCACGGGTCATGGTATCCTCCAACGACCTGTTGGTTCACCCATTGTTTGGCCCAGTGATCAGTTTTCAGCGAATTTAGTAAGGTTATTTCCGTCATTTCCTAGTCTTAAGACCCTATACTACGTCGTTTAAGACTCGTTTTGAGGGGTTTTGAGAGGGGAAAAGCCTACTCTAAGTTATTCTTCCCATACATGCAAGTTTGAAGGATTGAAGAGGTGATTCAAGGCCAAAGTTCAAGGTTTCCATTGGAATCTTATCTTGGGAAATTACAGGGTGTTAGAATTCACCATTTTTAGGTATGTAGGGTTATGAGTGGTGTTTTCTTCCACACCCATGCCCAATTTCTATCAAATCATGAAAATCACCTATGATCAAGTATGGGATTTTTACCCAATTGCATAATTCTTTAATCTCTATACATGGGTATGATTAGATTATATTTATATTGATAAATTGTGAAGCTTGGGCAGATACTAAATTATTTTCAAATAATAAAGATTACTTTCCGAAAAAATCTTGAATCTAAAATGCCCATGGATGAGAAGTTCATAAAAGTAGTGAATGAGAATGAATGCATTATGATGCTGTGATTTAATGATGAAAAGCATGTTTCTAACACTACCCATGATCTATGTTGTTATTTTCAAAATGAGTCGATTAAATTCAAGTATGATAAAGCTTTGGGTGATGCCCACATATCGATTTAAAGTGATGATTTTCCCGACATAAGCTTACCACATTGTTTGTAGTGAAATTTCCCAATTTTATTATAAATTCTAGCTTGTGGTATGTTGAGTAAATACTTCTATACGTAGCTTCCCACATGATTTGGAGTAGATGATCCCACCTATGATTGATCTTGTGGTATGTTTCAAAATAAAGCTTCTCATATGCATGAGTTCATTATTGAGCTTTGTCAATATAAAATGTTGAGCTTCGTTTCATACTATGTTGAGTTATTCATGATTTCATGTTGAGCTTCATCAATAAATGATGTTGAGCTTTATTGGCCCTTCAGCTTGATATCGATATCATGGTATCGTCCATCGCCCTGGAAAGGTTATGGATGGATCTACCCACTTGAGTGTGATAGTTGGGACCACGTAAGCTCTATCGTGGTATGTCGGTTAAATGACTAGTCTGCCACTGTCTATATCATCCAGATTTGCATTTTCATTACTCATGATGATTACCTTATACATGCATGTTCTAA
Source organism: Datura wrightii (assembly GCA_035772735.1). Classification (NCBI taxonomy): domain Eukaryota; kingdom Viridiplantae; phylum Streptophyta; class Magnoliopsida; order Solanales; family Solanaceae; genus Datura; species Datura wrightii. The sequence continues at coordinate 58,595,259 of JASDFA010000002.1, read as the reverse complement.
AAGTAAGTTTTGACTCATTGTTCAGCTTTTGATATAAACGTTATGTTAAGCTTTGAGTTATTTGAAACAGTTATGATGTTGTAAAGCTAAGCATGATCATGTCATGATAATATTTCGAGTTCAGAATGAATGCATGTAGCCCTTCAACTTATACTTGAAAGCTTATGATATGGTATGAATGCTTTAAGTGTTTTACTTTGCTTAAGAGCTTTTACTTACCTTGCATACTCGGTACATTTCACGTACTAACCGCATACTTTCTATGCTGTATCATTTCATGATGCAGGATCTGGTTCTCAGGTTCAGCCCCACTCGCAGTCACTTGCCAGAGTTAGTACCTACGTGATTGGTGAGTCCTCATCTTTTGGGGACTAGACTTTCAACTTCATGTCATATTTCAGTTTCCATATTGTTGAGTTAGTTGGGGGTTAGTCCCATCAACTTGTCTAGACTAGAGGCTTTCATACTTTTGTATGTATAACTTCGAATATTATTCTAATGTGCTGTTCTATTAGACTTCCGCTAGGTTGTAATTATGTTTTCTTCAGTTTATTGATTGAGTTATTAGCACTCTTTTGCCATGGGTCGACTTGGGGTCTCTCGGGGTACCTTATCACGTGTCTACGATCCGGGCCTATGCTCGGGTCGTGACACAGTGTCTCTTCATCGCTGCCACTGCTCCACATCTCAACAATTTTACTTATTTGTCATCCAATTGTTATAATTCCTTGCCCTAGGTTAGGATAAATGTTAGTTTTATTTTATTTTCTCTTGAAAAAAAATATAAGAAGAAAGTATGGTTGTATGGCACTAACATAGTTTTGCAGAGTATGTCTTCACCAAGGAACCCGCAAAGGGCAAGGCCCTAGAATCCTCTTCCACCAAAGGAAAGGGGAAAGCAAAGACATCCGAAACACCCACCAACTCCCGAGAGGCTATAATATTCTGTGTGCCCGGCATGAAGGGGCATTATACTATTTGCAAGGGCCGATCAATCACCGTTGAGAAGCGGTTTGACATGGTGGGCCTGTGGGGCAATGTAATACCCTGAAACTTTTCTAGACCAAATTTAGACGTTGCATGAAAAACCAAAAAATTTTTCTGTGTCAGACGACCCACACAACGGACCATTATTAGAACCAACGGACCGTTGTAGAGGGTCGTGGGCTGTAGAAGGTTTCATCAAGTGGGAAACAACGAGACATAGGATGACCCGTTGAACCTAACAACGAGCCATTCGTTGAATCCCGAGTTCAGAGGATTACTAGACCTTTCCCTATGACAACGAGAGGGAACAACGTCCCATGGTTACCAACGAGCTATTGTTACCACCCATTGTCCGGTTCTAGACCCCAGCAGTGTGGACCACAAGTGGATACAATGACCCGTTGGTTCTTCCAATGAGTCGTTGTGATTACTTGTTGTCTCCATGCCCAGTTTTCCTACCTATTCTAACGAAAGGTGTCAACGACCCGTCCTTTGTTAGAACAGAGCGTTGTATCCTCCCGTGGGTCTTTCTAGTGAAGTCAGCTTCATAAACTAGAACCAACGACAACTTTCAACGGGCTGTGGTTTAAACCAACGACCCATCTTGAGATCCGTTGTTTAGGATAGGGCAGTTTTCAATTCTTTCTGCTAGGGGTATTTTAGTATTTTCCCAGCTTTTTAAACTTGAAACCACATCATTTTGGGTTCGTATAGGAGGGAATTAAAGGGGTAGAATGACCCTTTCCATTCATTCCTCTCAACTCCCTCAAGACCAGAACGTAAGAACTTCTCTGAAAGCACAGACTAGGAGCAAGGGTTTGATATTCTTCTCAGTTTTTCTCAGGGATTTTCACCAGGGTTTCTTCTATAGGTATGGGGGAATTCAGCAGGGAGATTGTTCTCCCCTTGCGTCCCCCAAAACTCTCTCTCTGTCCACTTTCATTCCTAGCCCTTAGTTTGCGAATTAAAGATATTGTTATCATTCTTTGATTAATTCATGTGTAATCCTATCCTATGTTAATTGTAGATATTTTCCACAAGTTTGTAACCAAAATGATGCTTGTTCCAGTGCATTAGAAATTTAGCCCTAGCTCTTGGAAAGTCAAAAATTAGAATCTTGTTTAAGTATTAAATTCTTGAGAATTGCTTGCATCTTTCAGAGTTAGGGGCTCCTATAATAATTGTATGTGTTAGAAACTCAGTTACATGTATGTTAGTCAGATTCTGTTATAAAGTCTACATACTCTGAGTTACTCAGAATTTTCGGTCCAACCTCAGCAAGATCTTAGCAAACCTCTGGGTTAACCAGAATAATGTCAGCTGATCAGTTTGACTATAGAATTTCTCGAGGTTCCAGTGGTGCCTCTCAGTTATCAGAATCAGACTCAGATTATAGTTTATTGGTCCATTAGGTGGTCATGACATTTCATTTATATACATTTATAACTCTGACCAGCCCCAGGACCCTAGTTCAGTTTACATTTTATTCTTAGAAGGTTACGACGCTTCCAGATAAGCAACTCTGACCAGTCTAGAATCCAGTTTGAGAATATGATTTGATAAGATTCTTAGGGCACTTTCTGTTATATGTCCCTAACTAGTCTTGGACCCAGTTTTGAGCTATCAGCCTAGCAGTTCAGTATGGGTTTCCAGTGGGAGTAGGACTTATCACCGAGTGAAATGGGGTTCCAGCGCACCCAGGTTCCCAGAACTACATTGCCAACGTAGGTTACAGTTATAGATTATTAGCTTAATTGGCCTCGGACTTTTGTGATCACCCAGTTCATGCCTTTATACCCTGGCAAGATTATATTGGATTCTACCGGTGGGGTGTATACATTGGACTCCACGTCTAGCTCACGTGGTTATATGTTGGTTACATACTTTCCCACTAGTCAGTCCAGTCCAGTTTTACAATAAGCAGCTCATTTCAGTTATCAATTAGTCATTGCATGTCTTTTCAATTCAGTCATCTATATATTTATGCTTATGCTTCTCTCACTTACTTAGTACATTCAAAGTGCTGATGCATACTTTTATGCTATATTGTTTCATGATACAGCTGCAGGTTCTCAAACCCAGCGTCGTTAGCCAATTCGTTCGGATCTCTCTATCAGTAGCAGCAGTGTGAGTCCTCATATTCCGAGGGCATTATTTCATTCATTTCAATTTTATTTATCATTTTCAGTTAGACTTAGAGTTAGCTGGGGGCTTGTACCAGCAACTCCTCTGTTAGATGGCTTTCAGACACAGACTTGATTTCAGATCCTCATATATTTTAAATCATTATGTTCAGTTTTTAATTTTGATAAAATGCTTTTATGTTATTATTTCAAATTTCCACTGTGCATGTTTTACTCAGAATATCAATGTATATTCGACCAGGGGTTGACTTGGGGTCACTTGTGACTTCAAGTATCGTGTTATGTCCAGGGTGTAGGCTCGGGGTGTGACAAACTTGGTATCAAAGAACTAGGTTTAGAGTATCCTTGGAAAGTCTGTAAGCCGCATCGAGTAAAGACCTTTTCATAGGTGTGAAGCATGCCACACTTATGACGAGGAGGCTAAAAGATGCTATTAGGAAAACTCCCTTTTGTTCATACTCCTTATTATGCAGTAAAGTTCAATTCTAGAGACACTCTTCTAACTCGTTCTCTGTTTCATTTCAGTATACCATGCCTCCCAAATGCGGCAATGGAAGAAGGGCCGATAATGCCAACAGACTTGCCACTAGCCCCGACAGCTCCTCAAGATGATTCCATATCTACCGCTAAATTCAGGACGACCATCGAATTGCTGGCCCAAATAGTCACCAACCAGGTGAACCATCTCAGCAGGCCAACACATTAAGTACAGATGGAGGTCAGCGCCAAAATCATTTCTATGCTCTATCTTCCTGTCAGGATCAAGAAAACTCACCTGACGTAGTTACTGGTATGTTATGTCTCTTCCATATAGATGCATATGTCCTCCTAGATCCAGTAGCCACCCTTTTGTTCGTGACTCCCTATGTAGCAGTCCAGTTCAACATCAGTCCATAGGTCCTCTCAGAACCATTCTCAGTCTCCACCCTAGTTGGCGAGTCAGTTAGAGCCAACCGAGTGTATAGAAACTGCCCAGTCTCAGTCCTGAATAAAGTTATTTCAACTAATCTTGTAGAGTTAGACATTGTCGACTTTGACATTATTCTCTGCATGGATTGGCTACACTCCTGCTATGCCTCAGTTGATTGTAGAACTGGAGTTGTCAAGTTCCAGTTTTCAAATGAACCACTATTAGAATGGACGGGCAGCAATTCAACGCCTAAGGATAGGTTTATTTCCTACCTTAAGGCCCAGAAACTCATCTCCAAGGAATGTATATATCACCTAGTTCGGTTCAAGGATTCCAACTCTGAGACCCCGACTATCCAGTCAGTCCCTGTGGTCAGCGAGTTCCTAGACGTTTTTCCTGAGGATCTTCCCGGCGTTCCCCCTGAACGGGAAATAGACTTCAGAATAGATCTCCTCCCAGATACTCAGCCCATCTCTATCCCTCCTTACAGAATGGCTCCAGCTGAGCTTAAGGAGTAGTTAAAGGATTTTCTTAACAAGAGTTTTATCATACCTAACATCTCTCCCTGGGGTGCTCCGGTGCTGTTCGTGCGTAAGAAAGATGGTACCCTCAGAATGTGCATATTATCGTCAACTGAATAAGGTCACAGTCAAGAACAAGTATCCCCTACCCAGAATTGACAATCTATTTGACCAACTTCAGGGAGCCAGTTGTTTCTCCAAGATCGATCCCAGGTCAGGGTACCATCAGCTAAGAGTCAGAGAGTGTGACGTATCGAAAACAGATTTCAGAACTAGGTATGGTCACTATGAGTTTGTGGTGATGTCCTTCGGATTAACAAATTCCGCGGCAGCCTTCATGGATTTAATGAACAGAGTCTTCAAGTAGTATTTTTACATATTCGTCATTGTATTTATCGATGACATTCTAGTATACTCCAGAAATGAGGAAGAACATGCCAATCACCTAAGATTAGCATTACAGACACCCAGGGATCGCTAGTTATTCGCCAAGTTCATCAAGTGTGAATTTTGGTTAAAGTTCGTGACTTTCTTAGGTCACGTGGTCTCGGGTGAAGGAATATAAGTAGACCCTCATAAGATAGTAGTAGTGAAGGATTGGCCGAGACCTACCTCTCCTACTGAAATATGGAGTTTCCCGGGCTTAGGGGGTTATTACCGACAGTTTGTGGAAGGCTTCTCCTCTATGGCATCTCCTCAGACTAAGTTAACACAGAAGAAGGTGAAATTTCAGTGGTCAGATGAGTCTGAGAAGAGTTTCCAGAAGTTGAAGACTCGACTCACTACTGCTCCAGTTCTGACCTTACCAGAAGGAACATATGGATTGGTTGTTTATGGTGATGCTTCCAGGGTTGTATTCGGTTGTGTTCTGATGTAGCGGGGCAAAGTGATAGCCTACACCTCCAGACAGCTCAAAGTTCATGAGAAGAATTATCCAACTCATGACTTGGAGTTGGAAGCAATGGTGTTTGCGCTAAAAATATGGTGGCATTACTTATATGGAGCTCACGTAGATGTATTTACGGATCACAAGAGTCTTCAGTATGTGTTCAAGCAGAAGGACCTAAATCTTCATCAGAGAAGGTGGTTGGAACTACTTAAAGACTATGACATGAGTGTGCTATATCACCCGGGCAAAGCCAATGTGGTGGCTGATGCCCTAAGCATAGTGTCTATGGGTAGTGTGGCTCATGTAGAGAAGGAAAAAAGGAGCTTGTGAAGGATATTCACAGGATAGCCCGGTTAGGGGTGCAGTTGGTGGATTCAGCCGAAGGTGGGTTGGTAATGCAAAGTGGGTCGGATTCATCCTTGGTAGTTGAAGTTAATTGCTGACAAGATGAAGATTCAGTCCTTCTTAAACTTAAAGAAGCAGTTCTCAGAAAGGAGGTTGAGGCTTTCTCCAAAGGGGGAGATGGTGTGCTCCGTTACCAGGGAAGGTTGTGTGTACCGGATGTTGGTGAGTTGAGACAACATATACTGGTTGAGGCACACAGCTCGAGATACTCCATTCACCCCGGTGCTACAAAAATGTACCGCGATCTGCGAGATATTTACTGGTGGAACGACATGAAGAGAGACATTGCTGGATTTGTAGCCAAATGCCCGAACTACCACCAAGTTAAGGTGGAACACCAGAGACCAGGAGGTATGACTCAAGATATTAGTATACCCACATGGAAGTAGGAAGAAGTAAACATGAACTTCATTACGGGTCTACCTCAGACTCGTCGGCAACATGATTCAATCTGGGTGATAGTAGATCGGATGACTAAGTCAGAACATTTCCTCCCAGTCAAAACCATAGATTAAGCTGAGGACTATGCTAGGCTTTATATCCAGGAATTGGTTAGACTTCATGGGGTGCCACTATCTATTATCTCAGACAGAGGTACCCAATTCACCTCTCACTTCTGGAAGTCTTTTCAGAAAGGACTAGGTACCTAGGTCAAGCTCAACACAGCCTTTCACCCCCAGATCGATGGACAAGATGAGCAGACCATTTAGACCCTAGAAGATATGTTTAGGGCTTGAGTGATCAATTTCAAGGGAAGTTGGGATGACCACTATCCTCTCATCGAGTTCGCATACAACAACAGCTACCACTCTAGCATTCAGATGGCCCCATTTGAGGCATTATATGGTAGGAGGTGCAGATCTCTAATAGGGTGGTTTGAGGTTGGTGAAGCTACCCCAATAAGGCCAGACTCAGTTCACTAGGCAATGCATAAAGTTCAACTCATCCGAGAAATATTGAAAACAGCTCAGAGTCGTCAGAAATCGTATGCCGATGTGTGGAGAAGAGAAATAGAGTTTGCAGTTGATGACTGGGTTTATTTGAGAATATCACCCATGAAAGGGGTGATGAGATTTGGGAAGAAGGGAAAGCTTAGTTCAAGATATGTGGGAGACTCGTCTTTTAACCGACATACCACGATAGAGCTTATGTGGTCCCAACTATCACACTAAAGTGGGAAGAGCCATCCAAAGCCTTGCCAGGGCTAGGGATGATACCATGATATCGATATCAAGCTTGTGTCCCAATAGGGTGGGGGATAGCTCACCAGGGAGGTCCTGAAGTAATATATATGAGAATAAACCTACATTGGCGCATAGTTCTGAGGCATAGGGTGATTGACGCTTAGCCTACTCGGTGCTAGAAACTACTCCCAAAAACATGTATATACTCTCCATCGTTTTTCAACGAAGCTTACCATCGTCAATTAACAATGCTCAATAATCAAAAACATCTAAAATCTAAAATCATGCATATGAGAAGCTTTAGCTCAAAACATACCACAAGATGAAATATAATTGGGAGTCTTCGCTCCAAAACCATGTGGAAGCTTAATTCGAGAAAATCATAATTCATACTTGAACATGTGGGCATTGCCCAATACCTTAACATGCTTGGAAATACTCAATTCATATTGAAAACATGATTATAAACATGGTTAGCTTGAAAACATTCTTTTCATCATAATATCTCATCATAATCATACATTCATCACAATCTCATCTTTCATGAACTTTCTATAATTGGGCATTTTGATTTAATAAACTTAGAACATGATTTTTCATTGGAAATAACATAAAACTTTCCCATGAATCGTAATTCAATAGTATATACATATTTAAATCATACCTATGTAGAGAATTAGGAATTTCATGCATTGGATTAAAACCCCATAGATTTGACATAGGTAATTCATGATTTAGAGAGGGATTGGGCATGGGTGTTAAAGGATTCACCCATTCATAACCCTACATACCCGGGGAAGATCAAATTTCACCACTCCTTGAAAGCCTAATGGAAAGTTGAAGAATACTTGAAGAAGAACAAGCTTGATCACCCCCTCTAACTTTCTATCTTTGCATGCATGAATGAGAATGACCTATAATGAACTTAACCCTCTTAAAATTAATCATTCATACCTTAAAACGACGTAGATTAGGCCTTAGAATCTTAGAAATTATAGAAAAGCACTCACTAAATTCACAGAAAATTACTGCCAGTTAGTCCCCACAAGGGACATGACGATTCGACACCTCTGGCCATGACTCGTGACATCATCTATCAAGTACACTGCTTATCAAGTCATCTGAGCTCGTCACGGGTGACTTCACGATTTGTTGCTGGTGACCATCAGTTTGGTGACCACTCATCACATACACTGCCTCAATCTCAATCACCACTTCCCACGACTGACCTAACGAGTCATGGGGCCTGACCATGACTCGTGGTCACGTCCGTGGGGATCCAAATTCCTAAATTACAACTCATCTTCTAAGACTCACCATGAGTCACATCACGACTCGTGGTCTGCTCCCACGGGTCACCTCAGGACCTGTTCTTTGTCCTGATGCCAGTTTTAAAATTTTCTCCATTTAAACTCCCGGGTCTGATCTTTAGGCTTCTGAGGTATAACAATATCTCCCCCTTGGGAACATTCATCCTTGGATGTAGGAAAACATACATAAAAGCAGAGAAATGCAATCATCATTTTCAAATACTAATCATTTAAGCTTAAAACTGATGGAATGACTATCTATGATTTAAATTATATAGCTGAACTGGATTCATGAATCATACATACATCCATACTCATAAATGAAACTCGAGCACATGAACTGAACACGGGAACTAAATAGAGTTTTAGGTCAAAACTGATACCTCAAGCTGGAATTGAGCCGATAGAGAATAAATGTGGGTATCTAGACATCATATCCGCTTTGGCCTCCCATGTAGCTCCTTCAACATACTGATTCCTCCATAACACTTTGGCTGGAGCTGATCTTGGGCAAATTTATATGCCCAAGTGATACTCAAATGTGTCATTTTGCCTTGTTTATCTATCGATGTTTATACATTCTCATGTGATTTGTAATAAAATGTGAATTTATTCTAACCAACATGATTAGCGTTGTTTTGCAGGAGAAATATAATTTTGGGAAGCTAAAATGCATGTTGGGAGAAATCGGGAGTGGACTCGGAAGCAAGCAAGGAAAAGGCCAAGGACAACATGAATTAAAGGGGCTCCGCGATGGAGCCGTGTCACGCTGCCATCGCGGATGCCTTCTGCCTGGATATGGAATTTTTGCCAAATTCTAGTGAAGGTGCGTGTTGGGGCCGTGGCACGTTGGCCTAGCCCCACGTTGCATGCCGTGCCACGTTGGGCCTTAATACCTGGACATCTGAATTCTAGTAAGGGTCCGTGTCGGTGGCGTGTCACGGAGGCCGTGCTCCGCGATGCACTCCGTGACACGTTGCTTGTTATCCTGGGAAAAATTCCCACTAGTATAAATAGAAAACTTAGGTTCATTTTTAATTATTCTGATTTGGTTGAGCAAGAACGTGGGTTACAGGCAGTTGAGGGGATGAAAATCTCAGGGTTTTTCTCTATCTCCTTCTTCTTTATTTCAATTGCTTGTATGATTAACACTCATTTAACGATGTTTAATCCACAAATGAGTGGCTAATTCCTCTTCTTGCTGAGGTTAAGAACAATTGTATTGAAATGTAATTATTGATAGATTGGTTTTTCATCTTTTCTTCCAGGGTTGTTCTATTGATTCTTGTTCTTACTGCATTAATGTGTGGCCAACGTTAATGTATATCTAAAAAGTCCGGTTTCACTCGAGAGAGCAAGAAATTGGAAAGTTGTGAATTAATAGGATATGATCTTTTCTTAGTTTGGGAAAATTGATAATTGATTTACCTTTAGGATAGAGATATACCTGAAAGTCGTATTAGTCAATTAGGGAATCGGGTTTGTATGGCTAGAACATGAATTTCTTTTTATCACAAAAATGTAGGTGGAAGGTTCATGCTTCTTAAGTTGGGTTAAATACGAGAGTTTTAATCCATAGGCAATAATTCTTGACTAGCAACCAGAGGAAAGATAAATCAAATTGTATCGATAATTTATTTCTCTACATGTTCATTCAACCTCAGCATGCTCATACTTATAGTTCAGACTCAATTTGTATATGCGTTTTAGACTTAGTATAAAATTAGGAAACAAACTATCAACATCTCTTCTTCACACTGTTGTCTGCATTTTAGAGTTAAAGTTCATTGACACTTGAGTAGATTGTTACTTTAGTCCAGTCCCTGTGGGATCGATACTTGGCTTACTTGAGCCACTTTACTACTTGTTCGACCACGTGCACTTGCGTGTAGCTATATACCCAAAAAGCACCGAACAAGTTTTTGGCGCCGTTGCCGGGGACTGGAAATTGGTAAATTTTTCTTAAGTGTTAGTTTACTATTTCTTCTTAGTGTTGACAACTTGGTCTTAGCCTGTATTTTGCAGATAACTTAGTTCTGTGAACACTGGCAAGAGACAAGGAGCTGGTTGACTCATATTTAGAGCCGGAAAGACAATTTCATCGTCAAAGGAGAGAAGCTCCAGAGAAAAAGCTGCAGTTGCTCAGACAAACAATCCTGGAGCAACAACAGAATCCACCAGTTGTACGGGCAATGTTAGTACCCGAGGACATGGCAGCTAGGCCGGTTCATGAGGTGGCAATCCCACATGCTAATAATGTCACATCTAGCATCCGCAAACCTGAGCCAGGAGGGAGGTTCGAGCTCAAACTAAACATGGTGCAATTGCTGCACACCAGCGGGCAGTTCACAGGTCTCCCTCATAAGGATCCACAACAAGATCTCCAAAATTTCTTGGAGATAAGTGACACTTACATCCTCGCTGGAGTGTCATCAGATTATGTCAGGCTTACATTGTTCCCATTTTCACTTTTGGGAGAAGCCAAGAGGTGGTTGAAAGCTGAGCCACCTAATTCCATCACCACGTGGGATGATCTTGGAAGGAAATTCTTGTACGGTTTTTTCCATCCAGTAAAACAACAAGACTTAGAAGTCAAATTCTAAGTTTTAAACAGAGAGAAGGAGAGAATTTGTATCAAGCATGGGAGAGATTCAAATCTATGTTGCGGGATTGTCCTCATCATCACCAATCCAATGAAGTGCTGGTGCATACTTTCATAGAGGGTTTGGAACCCACACAAAAATCTTGCTAGACTCAGCAGCTGGGGGACAAGCATTGGAGAAAACTTATGAGGAGCTGTATACCTTGTTGAATTGTATTTCGCAGGGAAATCCGGAGTGGAATGCGGACTCGTCAAGAGGCGGAACAAGGAAAGCAACAGGAGTATTAGAAGTGGATGGTCTCACAGCTATTGCTGCACAGATAGCTGCTTTACAGAATCAACTCAACACCCACTTCAGTAACATGAGCATGAACCAGTCTCAAGCCCCAGTGAATGTAGTGCAGCAGATTTGGTGTGAAGTATGCGGGAGTAGTGAACACTCAGCTGAGTGTTGTGGAGAAAATCCTGATTCAGTGAACTTTGTGGGGAATGTACAGAGAAACAACCACCTACAGTATGGCAACAGCTACAATTCCAACTGGAGGAATCACCCAAATTTCTCTTGGGGTAGCAATAACCATCAAGGGCAAGGTTCGAATCAGGGGGCGCAAAGAACTCAAGGAGGGCAGCAGAACTATTAGGCACAATATAGAAGCAACAATGCACCTCCTCCACCACTATCACCCAGCATTGAGGAAATGTTCAAGACAATGATAGCTAACCAAGCTCAATTGCAGGCTGACTACGTGAAATTGGCAGCCGAGGTAAAGAACAATCAGTTAGCTACAAAGGCGCTGGAGTACCAGTTTGGGAAATTTGCTGGAGCCCAAAACACCAGGCCTAGAGGAGGACTTTCGAGCGACATGGATCCCAACCCCAAGCAAGTGAATGCAGTGACCACAAGGAGTAGTTTGCAGCTTAAAGAGGTGGAACCAGAAAGACCACCTCAACAATCGGGAGCAGCAGAAACTAAGAGGGAGCAAAGTGATGAGAGGGGGAAGAAAAAGGAGGCTGAACCAGAAAGACCACCACCCCCGTTCCCTCAACGATTAAAGAAACACAAGGAGGAGGCGTGTTTCAAAAAGTTCATGGAGGTTCTTAAAAAGGTAGATATTAACTTACCTCTTGTTGATGTTTTGCAGGGAGTGCCGAAGTATGCAAAGTATATTAAGGACATCGTGGCGAACAAAAGCAGGTTAACTGAGTACGCTACGGTGGCTCTTACGGAGGAGTGCACTTCCCGGATACAAAACAGGTTGCCCACAAAGCTCAATGACCCTGGGAGCTTTACAATACAATTACAACTGGGCAGAGTATCCAAGCTCACGGATTATGTGATTTGGGAGCGAGCATTAACTTGATGCCGTCATCGGTATTCAAGAAGTTGGGGCTAGGGAGTCCTAGACCAACAATAGTGATCTTGCAACTAGCGGATCGTTCCTTATCCAGACTTGATGGCATTGTGGAGGACGTGCTGGTGCAAGTGAGCTCCCTTATCTTCCCAGTAGATTTCATCGTGCTGGATTTTGAGCCAGACGCGGAAGTCCCTTTTATTTTGGGATGTCCCTTCTTGGCTACCGAGAAAGCACTTATTGATGTAGCTGCATGGCAGCTAACTATGCGAGCACACGACAAGGTGGAGGTGTTTGATGTATACAAGGCCACCAAGCTCCCGACTGTGTACGAAGAACTCTCGGTGATCAACGTGATTAATCAAGTTGATGTTGCCCAGAGCGTTGAGTCACAGGAGTTAGTGGGGAAACCACCGGAAAGATGTAAGCATTACTGGGGTGAGGACAGTGGTTGAGAGAAAACGTCCATCACCCTAGAGGATGACTGAGCTGAATGATGTCGAGCCGCGACAGTAAACCAGGCGTTGCACGGGAGGCAACCTGTGAAATTTTTGTTGTAATATTTTATTAGATTTCGTAGAAAAAGAGAAAAAAAACAAAAAAAAAAGAGAAAAATAAAAAAAAATATGTGTATTTCATGTGAAACCTATAAATTCTAACCAATTTCTTGTGGTGAGATTAATTTCAGGTTGAACGGAGGATAAATATGCAAAGGATTGCAAAGGAAAAATCGAGGTATGAAAAATAATAAAAAATGGCAAAACAGTGAGCCCACGCGATGGCTCCGTGTCACGGAGGAGGGTCTCCGCGTTACCCTCCGTGAGATGTTGAAGGTAATTATGGAATTTTTACTAATTCCAGAACACCTACACGATGGCTCCGTGTCATGGAGGGCATGCTTCGCATTACCCTCCGTGACACGTTGAGGTGTATTTCGCGACGGGTCACACCGGGTCGCCGGGTGACCTGCGCGAAACCCCCCCTTTTTAACCCTGTTTTCCCTCATTTTTTCCCATTCTTCACCTCCTCTGCGACAAACAACCCGAAGTTCCCCGCTTCCCCAACGTGACACGGCCTAGTAGCTCAATTTTATCAACTTTTCTTCGATATCATCGAATTTAAGGTATGTTTGTTAACTTCATCTCATTTCTTACCTTATTTTTCCGATTTTTTAGCATAGGAAGTGAGGAAAACTTTCCCTAAGTGTAAATTGAGCATGCATTCATGTAAATAATTATTGATTGAAGTTCCTAGTATCGTTGAGATGGTATGAACTCGATAAATACATGTTTGATTGAAATTCTTGCGAAATGATAGCTAGGGCTTGAATTTGAGTTTAAAAAGGGATAATTAGTTGAACTTTGAAATTCTTGCTGGGTTGTGTATGTTGGGTGAGATCAGTTTGTTGTTCTAACTGTTAATATGGTAAAAGACCGACGGATTTTCGGGGGAATGAAATTGTTGAAATTGCAAGCAATAGGTGAATTGTATAGGTTCATGTAGACAAATTATTTTCTTTGTTTCTCCTTGCTAAGTGCTATGTGATGAAATATGAACGATGGTAATGTTGTGGGTAGCTGTACGAAGTCTGAGTAGTACAAAAGAATTTAGACCGTTGAATTCTCTGAATGCACGAGGCATATTTGTTGTGTTTTTGTTTTTGTTTTCTTTTTGTAAATTGGAAATAAATAGATCTTGCCGTAATGTTGTGATTGTGGCTAAAGACTAAGTGTGGGGTGACCTAGCTTAACCCAACCTTAGCCGAAGCTAATTTGATTTGGATTAACATTGAACCTGTCTGTTTGGTTTGACAGGAACAATGGCAAGCAGGCAAGATAAAAGGAAGGGCGCATCTACATCGGGTGCCGGAAGGAAAAGAATTAGGTTGGGAACAGCAGTCCCAGCAGTACCAGCGGTTCCACGTGGACAACGCCGTTAATATGGAACCATATGGGTGACAGAGGAGGGGAATAAATGGTACGCGAAGCATAAGGAAAGCAAATACTTCCCGGAAGAACACATTGCGAGGGAACCATTGGCACAGGAGTTTCCCAGGATTGTCCATAGGATCGAGGCAGCCGGGCTGAACTTCATCTTTGAAGAACCCAAGGAGTGCAACCTGCACCTGATTCGGGAATTCTACGCCAATTTGAACCCGACTCTCAGAAGTCACACCATCAAGATAAGGGGGCAGATAGTCACTTTTGAGCCCCACCACCTTAATGCCATCTTGGGGGCGCGGGACACAGACGACCATGTGCTTCGGTAGCTGAATATCACTCCACCATATGCAGATATCAGACGCACTTTGTGTGGAACCCGGTCTACAGCACGTTGGAGCAGGCATAAGGAGAGGGGCTACCATCAGACCTTGCCCAACTCACAAATGAACAGGGAAGCCAGGATATGGCTGAAGATTGTTTGTTCCTGCCTGATCCTGGGGGTGCATATGACAGATGTCACCCGGGATCATGTATGCTTGGTATACGCCTTGATGAAAGGGCTGGAGATCAATGTGGGGGCGGTGATTATCTCCGCCATGAAGAGAGCCCGTTTGCATCAAGGGCATCGGTACGGGTTTGGTGGCTTACTGACCACGTTCTTGAGGAGCCTAGATGTTGAGGAGGAGGCGCTTGATTACATCCCACAGATGGAGAGGCGGGCCTTAGATGTCACCAAAACTAAGGCACCCGGCTCCACTCACGGGCCAGTTCTGACACTAGCCAAGCGACATGCTCGGGATGATCAGTACATGGCTCGCATGTTTGGGATGCAGATGGTTCAACTGTGCATAGGCGAGAGGCCGGCAACAGAAGAGGAGCTGTGGCATCTCGAGCTAGACTACCCTTTTGGCGAAAATGCCAGGGCTCTATGTCGAGTGGGGCCAGCTTTTGAGGAGCCCACCGATGATGATGTCCCCACAGATGAGGAGAAACGTCGTGATGACTCCGATGTGGAGTCAGATGATGACGATGGGTGCGATTCAGACATGGGAGACGAGGCAGCAGCACCTGACGAAGAAGTGGAATATTTTGATTGATCAGGGAGTTTCACCACCCATTTTTGTGCTATGCTGAATTTTATGAACAGTGGGGACAATGTTAGATTTAAGTGTGGGGTGGGAGTAGTTAGGTGTTTGTTGCTGTTGTTATTTTTAATGCCTCTGTCTGTTGTTGTGCTTGGATAAACTTGTGGCCTTGTGATTTTTGTGTATGTCTGTATTGAAATTAAGGTGAAACTGTTGTGTGTTGTTGAATGTTGTTAGCTGGTTTTGTACATATTTTTGTTTTATCGAAATGATCGATATTTTTAAAAAATTTTTTCATGAATTTTTAAATTTTTGGCTTTCTTGGCGTTTGTTTTCGGTTCTTTTACCAAAAATAGTCCCATTGAACCGAAGTCGTAATTAGTGACTGATCCCTATGATGGATGGATGACGACCGTCTTAAGGGAATTGTAGTCGTTAGGAGTAGATTTCATTGTTCATTTTGTCTCTTTTTTTTTCAGTTTTTTTTCTTTTGTGGGTTTGCATCCCAAAACCTGTCATTACTTTATGGTTGCGACATTCTGGTTGCGTGTTACGCATGATATTTGAAATAAAAAGATGATTCGTATGAAAGCATGCAACTCTGTAAATATGTTGAGATGCCTAGGCCATAGAATTCGATTCAGTGTGATTGAGGCTTAATGTTTGAATTCTTGTAATTAGCTGATTGAAGAGTCTGTGAATATGTCTTGAGTTGAGCATGTGAAATGAGCGTATAGTGAGGTTTCGCTTCTTCCATGCTATTGTGAAGTGTTTAGAACTTGTCTGGTGTGTGCATGAAGCGAAATGAAGGATGTGTATTGTAGGAAAGGATGTAGGCATTTCTTTTCTTTAACCGAAAGTTTTGTTTCATTATCGTACCCACCTTGAATGTACACCCTAGTTAGCCCATTGAGCCTTAAGCCTATTATTTTTCTTTTTGTCAGAAAGGTGTAAATCGAGCTTAACCCCTTCTTTTCATTATCCGTGAATTTGGTCCAAAACTCTTAAGTGCTCAAGAAAAGAAAATAATTTTCCCAAAGTGTCAAGGAGTGAGAATGGTGAAAAGAAAAGAAAAAGCAGAGTGATGAAAGGAAAGAAAAGGTCGAAGGTGCACTTGTTATAAATTAAATATAATGAAGATGTATAAGTAATCTTTGTTATTGAGTCAAGTGTGCTTAAAGATATGGGGTCAAAAATAAAGACAGACTTCAAGAATGGGAAGATGAAGGAAGAAACAATGACCATAAGGTTGATGGGATGTATTGGAAAAGCTCTTAAGGATGCTAGTTGTTATTATTGGTTAGCCCAGTATTTACTAGTTCCGTAGCTTACATTGCAATCCATTAAGTCCTACGTGATCTTACATCACACTTTCTTATATTAGTGGAGTAATACACTAAAGGCAAGCCTATGGTTCATGACATGATGCATGTGAATTCGTTTGGGAGAGAGAGCAAAATTGTGTTTATATGCCCCCGCATGTAATGTTTTGAGTTCATGTGATTAAAAAGGGGAAAAATTCTCTTGTGTTGTGAGGGCACATGCTTGACGAGAGATTAAATTTCATGTCGGATATCTTGGTCAACTGATTTGCATGAGTTTGCCGATATCGAGAGTCGATTCTTGAGTCCAGGAGGTCTTAATGTGTTGAAGGTCACAGTATTGATAAAACTATGCATGTTTTCTTGATGATTTGCTGTATTAAATAATCGGTATAATCGTAGCTTGAATTGTCGAGCCAAAGTAGCCAGGTTGGGGTGTCAATTGCATGAGGTGTAAGATTATTGTTCGGGGATGAACAAGGATTTAAGTGTGGGGTAAGTGATCTTGGCAAATTTATATGCCCAAGTGATACTCAAATGTGTCATTTTGCCGTGTTTATATATTGATGTTTATACATTCTCATGTGATTTGTAATAAAATGTGAATTTATACTAACCAACATGATTAGTGTTGTTTTGCAGGAGAAATATAATTTTGGGAAGCTAAAATGCATGTTGGGAGAAATCGGGGGTGGACTCGGAAGCAATCAAGAAAAAGGCCAAGGACAACATGAATTAAAGGGGCTCCGCGATGGAGCCGTGTCACGCTGCCATCGCGGATGCCTTCTGCCTGGATATGGAATTTTTGCCAAATTCTAGTGAAGGTGCGCGTTGGGGCCGTGGAACGTTGGCCTAGCCCCGCGTTGCATGCCATGCCACGTTGGGCCTTAATACCTGGACATCTGAATTCCAGTAAGGGTCCGCGTCGGTGGCGTGTCACGGAGGCAGTGCTCCGCGATGCACTCCGTGACACGTTGCTTGTTATCCCGGGAAAAATTCCCACTAGTATAAATAGAACACTTAGGTTCATTTTTAATTATTCTGACTTGGTTGAGCAAGAACGTGGGTTACAAGCAGATGAGGGGACGAAAATCTTAGGGTTTTTCTCAATCTCCTTCTTCTTTATTTCAATTGCTTGTATGATTAATACTCATTTAACGATGTTTAATCCACAAATGAGTGGCTAATTCCTCTTCTTGCTGAGGTTAAGAACAGTTGTATTGAAATGTAATTATTGATAAATTGGGTTTTCATCGTTTCTTCCAGGGTTGTTCTATTGATTCTTGTTCTTACTGCATTAATGTGTGGCCAACGTTAATGTATATCTAAAAAGTCCGGTTTCACTCGAGAGAGCAAGAAATTGGAAAGTTGTGAATTAATAGGATATGATCTTTTCTTAGTTTGGGAAAATTGATAATTGATTTACCTTTAGGATAGAGATATACCTGAAAGTCGTATTAGTCAATTAAGGAATCGGGTTTGTATGGCTAGAACATGAATTTCTTTTTATCACAGAAATGTAGGTGGAAGGTTCATGCTTCTTAAGTTGGGTTAAATACGAGAGTTTTAATCCATAGGCAATAATTCTTGACTAGCAACCGGAGGAAAGATAAATCAAATTGTATCGATAATTTATTTCTCTACATGTTCATTCAACCTCAGCATGCTCATACTTATAGTTCAGACTCAATTTGTATATTCGTTTTAGACTTAGTATAAAATTAGGAAACAAACTATCAACATCTCTTCTTCACACTGTTGTCTGCATTTTAGAGTTAAAGTTCATTGACACTTGAGTAGATTGTTACTTTAGTCTAGTCCCTGTGGGATCGATACTTGGCTTACTTGAGCCACTTTACTACTTGTTCGACCACGTGCACTTGCGTGTAGCTATATACCCAAAAAGCACCGGACAGGAGCTACTTCCTTGTTCCTTAGCCTTCGAACTTGACGATCCAGTATTTCTACTAGAACCTCCTCATAACTAAGGTGGTCTTTCACACCAACACTGTCCACCGGGAAACTAAAGCTGCATCACCCAAACACTTCTTTAAAAGAAATACATGGAATACAGGATGCACAGAAGCTAAATTTGAGGGCAACTCCAATTCATCTATCACCTTGCCAACCCGTTTTATAATCCGGTAAGGGGCAACAAAATGAGGGTTGAGTTTTCCTTCTTTCCAAACCGCATCACTTCCTTCATGGGAGATACCTTCAAAAACACCCAATCATCCACCTCGCATTCTAATTCCCTCCTTCTAGCACTAGCATAGGACTTTTGGCAACTTTGAGCTATTTTCAACTTGTCCTGTATGAGATGAACCTTCTCCATAGCCTCATGAACCGAATTTGGTCCTACCATCACAGCTTCACCAACTTCGAACCAACCAATGGCCAATCTACATCTCCGCCGATAGAGAGCCTCAAATGGAGCCGTTTGAATATTGGAACGATAGCTGTTATTGTATGGAAGCTCGATAAGAGCCAAATGATCATCCCAACTACCTTTTACATGCTCTCAACATGTCTTCGAGAGTTTGAATTGTCCTCTCCGCTTGACTATTCATTTATGGGTGAAATGCTGTGCTAAGCTTAACCTGAGTACCAAGTCCTTTTTGAAGCGACCTCTAAAACTGAGAGGTAAATTGTGTACTTCTGTCTGGTATGATGGACAAGGGCACTCCATGCTCCCGGATATATAGTTTGGCATAGTCCTTCGCCGAATCCGTGGTTTTGACCGATAGAAAATGAGTGGCCTTGGTCAACCTGTCTACCACAACCCAAATGGAGTCATATTATCGACGAGTACGAGGTAAACCTGTGATGAAGTCCCTATTAATTTCTTCCCACTTCCAAGTGGGAATACTGATATATTGAAGCATGCCTCCCGGTCTCTTGTGTTCAACCTTTACTTGCTAACAGTTTGGGCACTTAGCTACAAATTCTGCGATGTCCTTCTTCATTCCATTCCACCAATAGACTTCCCATAAGTCACGGTACATCTTGGTGGCACCTGGATGGTTAGAATACCAAGATCCATAAGCCTCATGCAACATCCCATTACACAAATCATCAACATTTAGAACATATAAGCGACCCTGGTACAGAAGCACACCATCTCCCCTTTAGAGAAGACCTCTACCTTCTCATTTTGGATCGCTTTCTTCAACTTTACCAAAATAGGGTCCTCATCGTGTCTAGCTTTTACATCAGTCACCAATGACGATTCTGATTCGTCCTAAACAACAACACCATCGTCGGATGACTCAACCAACCTAACTCCCAACCTTGCGAGTCGATGCACATCCTTCACTAGCTCCTTCTTCCCCTCACTCACATGAGATACACTTTCCATAGAGAGTCTACTAAGTGCATCTGCAACTACATTGGTCTTACCCCGATGGTAAAGCACACTCATATCATAGTCCTTGAGTAGCTCCAACCATCCCCTCTCCATAGATTGAGGTCCTTCTGTGTAAACACATATTGTAAATTTTTATGGTTCGTAAACACATCCACATGGACCCTATACAAATAATGTCTTCATATCTTCAATGTGAATACCACCGCGGCTAATTCATGATCATGGTTCGGGTAATTCTTCTCATGAACCTTTAGTTGTCTGGAGGCATATGCTATAACTTGTCTATGCTGCATCAATACACACCCAAGTATGATTCTTGAAGCATCACAATACACGACGAACCCATTGATACCCTCAGGTAGAGTCAACACCGGTGCTGAACTCTACAAAAATCTAAGAAGTCCAACAACGATCAACACAATGACTCATTGGTAGACCCAACGGGTCGTTATATCAAATAGTCATCTCCACTGGAGAAATTTTGAGGATCCTTGGAATTGTCACCACGGGTGGACATAACGACTCGTTGTGTGATACAATGGGTTATTGTTTCCACTTGTTGTCATTAAATGAGTTAGTCTAGAAAATACTTGGGAGCCCCAATTAACGAGGAACACCATGAGTCGTTGTATCGCATGACAACTCGTTGGTTGACTCGTGGGTTCTTGGAAAAGGGATCAGCTGGGTTCTGAACTGGGATGCAACGAGTGACAGAAAGACTTATTGCTTCTCACAATGGATCATTCCATTTCCCATTGGTTCTTAAAGGACCATGGCAGGGATAACCATAATACAGACAACGGGTCGTTGGAGCTGACGATGACTCATTGTCTCGGTCATTCTGAGGCAAAATTTCTGGTTTCCTCTGGGTTTTTCCTTCAAGGTATGAGTTTGGTCTAGAAAATTTTTAGGGTTTTATAATATCTCCCTCTTGGGATCGTTCGTCCTCGAATGAAGGCTAAACTGTTGGAAAATTGGGAAATGAGCTGCACTTTCCAGACTGAGACTATGAACTAGTTTCTGGAGGAATGACTGACTCCAAACTGATCTAACCATGCTAAAAGAGTTGATGCAACTAAGATGCATATTGAAAATCTGAATAGAGCTGATGAGTATGGAATTGAACAGAGTATTGAGGAGGAATTTAATACCTGATGTTGGAACTGAACTAGAAGGGAATAAAAGAGGTTATTTGGCCATCATGTCCACTTCTGCCTCCCATGCGTCTCCCTCAACTAGTTGGTTCCTCCACAAGACTTTCACTGAAGTGAGTTTCTTTTTTCTCAACTTACAAACCCGATAGTCTATGATCTGAATTGGGACCTCTTCATAAGAGAGACTATCCTTCACTTCCACATTGTCTGGTGGCACAACTGAAGTTGGATCACCGATGCACTTTTTTAATAGTGACACATGGAAGACTAGGTGCACAGATGCTAACTCTAGAGGTAACTCTAACTCATATGCCACACTGCCAATTTGCCTCAGAATCCTGTAGGATCCCACATATCTTGGACCGAATTTTCCTTTCTTTCCAAACCTCACCACCCGCTTCATGGGTGAAATTTTCAAGTAAACCCAATCATCTACAACAAATTCTAACTCTCTCCTCCTCACATCAGCATAAGATTTCTGCCGGCTTTGCGTTGTTTTCAAACCTCTCCCTGATAAGTTGCACCTTCTGCATAGCTTCATGAACTGAGTCTGACCATATCAAGGTAGATTCACTAACCTCAATCCACCCTATAGGAGACCTACACTTCCTACCATATAATGCCTCAAATGGGGCCATTTGAATACTGGAGTGGTAGCTGTTGTTGTACGCAAACTCAATGAGAGGCAAGTGATCATCCCAACTACCCTTGAAATTGATCACACAAGCTCTCAGCATATCTTCTAAGGTTTGAATAGTCCACTCAGCTTGTCCATCTGTCGGAGCGTGAAAAGATGTACTGAGCTTGACTTGGGTACCGAGTCATTTTTGAAATGACTTCTAGAAATGCAAGGTGAACTGGGTACCTCTATCTGAAATGATGGACAAGGGCATTCCATGCTGTCTGACTAGCTCCCGAATATATAGCCTAGCATAATCCTTAGCTGAGTTTGTAGTTTTAACTGGGAGGAAATGTGCAGACTTGGTCATCCGGTCTACTATCACCCAAATTGAGTCATGCTGCCCGCGAGTATGAGGTAGACCTATAATAAAGTCCATATTAACTTCTTCCCACTTCCATGTGTATGCTGATATCCTGAGTCATATCCCCAGGTCTCTGATGTTCTAGCTTAACCTGCTGGCAGTTCGGGCACTTAGCCACAAATTCTGCGATGTCTCTTTTCATGCCATTCCACTAGTAAATATCCCGTAGATCATGGTACATCTTAGTGGCACCTGGTTGGATAGAATATCTAGAATTGTGTGCTTCTGCTGGTATCTGTTGTCTCAAGTCACCTACATTCAGGGGGACACATAGTTTGCCCTAGTAATGGAGTACACCATCTCCCCCTTTTGAGAAAGCGTTCACTTATTTTCTGAGAACTACTTCTTTTAGCTTAAACAGTATGGGATCTTCATCCTACCTTGACTTAACTTAAACAACTAACAAGGAATCTGACCTATTCTGTAGTACTACTCCTCCCTTAGTTGAATCAACCAACTACACTCCCAACCAAGCTAACCTATGAATATCTTTTGCTAGTTCTTTTCTGCTCTCTTTAACATGAGCCACACTCCCCATGGAAATCCAGATTAGGGCATCAACCACCATGTTGGCCTTGCTTGGGTGGTATAACACACTCATATCGTAATCCTTCAATAGCTCCAACCACCTTCTCTGACGAAGGTACAAGTCTTTCTGACTGAAGACATACTGAAGGCTCTTGTGATCAGTGAAAACATCCATGTGAGCTCCATAAAGATAATGCTTCCATATTTTCAACACAAACACTGCTGCTGCAACACAAGGTCATGGAGACAGATAGTTCTTTTTATGAACCTTGAGCTGTCTGGAGGCGTAAGCTATCACCTTACCCCATTGCATCAGAATGCAACTAAGTCCCACTATGGAAGCATCACAATATACTACAAGCCCATACGTTCCTTCCGGTAAGGTTAAAATTGGAGCGGTAGTGAGTCAAGTCTTCAACTCCTAAAAACTCTTCTCGCACGTATCTGACCACTGAAACTTCACCTTTTTCTGAGTCAACTTATTCAGAGGAGATGCATTAGAGAAAAATCCTTCTACAAAATGTCGATAATAACCAGCCAGACCTAAGAAACTTCTGATATCGGTTGGGGAAGTAGGTCTTGGACAGTCTTTCACCACTGCTATCTTTTAAGGATCTACCTGAATACCCTCACCCGATATCACATGACCAAGGAAAGTCACAGACTTCAACCAAAATTCACATTTTCTGAATTTAGTGAATAACTGGCGGTCTCTGAGCGTCTGTAACACTATCCTCAGATGGTTAGCATGTTCTTCCTCATTTTTGGAGTATACCAAAATGTCATCAATGAACACAATGACAAACATGTCTAGATACTGCTGAAAACCTTGTTCATCAGGTCCATGAAATCTGCAGTGGCATTAGTTAGTCCAAAGGACATAACCATGAATTCATAGTTACCATATTGAGTTCTGAAGGCTGTTTTCGGTATGTCAAATTCTCTAATTCTAAGCTGATGATACCCCGACCTGAGATCTACCTTGGAGAAATAACTAGCTCCTTGGAGCTAATCGAAAAAGTCGTCAATCTTGGGTAGGGGATGCTTGCTCTTAACTGTGACTTTGTTCAGCTGACGGTAATCGATACAGATTTTGAGAGTACCATCTTTCTTTCACACGAATAATACTGGAGCACCCCATTGAGAGATGCTGGGCCTGATGAAACCTTTATGAAGAAGGTCTTTTAGTTGCTTCTTCAACTCCTTAAGCTTAGCTGGAGCCATACTATAAGGAGGGATGGAGATGGGTTGGGTTTTTGAAAGAAGGTCTATGCCGAAGTCTATTTCCCACTCGGGAGGGACTTCGAGAAGATCTTCGGGGAACACGTCAAGGAACTCGTTGTCAATTAGAACTGACTGGATAGTTGGGGTATCAAAGATTGAATCATTGACCCAAACTACGTGATAAATTCACCCTTTAGTAATAAGCTTCCTTTCCTTAAGGTAGGAAATAAACCGACCCTTAGGCACAAAACTACTGCCCATCCTCTCTAATACTGGCTCATTAGGAAATTGAAATTTGACGACTCTAGTTTTGCAGTTGACTGAGGCATAACCAGACTATAATCAATCCATGCCATGAATGAGAACGAAATTGACCATTTCTAGCTCTACTAAATCAACTAGAATGACCTTATTCAATACTGAGACTGGGCATTTTCTATACACCCGGCTGGCTCTAACTGACTCACCAACTGGAGTAGAGACTGAGAATAGTTCTTAGAGGACTTTTGAACTGATTTCAAGCTGGAAAGCTACATGGTGTGTCGCGAATGATAATGTGGCTCCTAGATATAGTAGGAAATACACATCTAGGTGGAAGAGACATAACATACCCGTGACTACATCAGGTGAACTCTCCTGATCCTGGTGAGAGGACAAAGCATAAAATTGGTTTTGGAACTGACTGCCATCCGTACCTGAGGTGTTGGCCTACTGAGTTGGTCAGCCTGCTGGAGCTACTGAAGTGGTAGAATGTGATCTCCCCTGTCCTACCGACGGACATTCCCTGACCTAGCTGTCCACACCCAAAGCAACCCTCCTTGCCCTGGAGGTATTGACTTGGATGATTCTTGCCACACTTAGGGCAAGCTGGATAATGGTTGCTGGCAATGTGACTTTGGGACTGAGAGCCATATGCTCCACCCTTCTGATCCTTGTGGGATCGGAATGTAGGGGCACTAGCTGAAGTGGGTGTTGGAGTCCTCTGCTGCTACTGCTGCTGTGGGCAGCTATTACCGCTAGACCTCTGGGGGCCATAATATGATTGGCCAGTCCTAGCTCTCTTATTCTCTCATTCCATATCTTTCATCTTTTCTGCCTCAATTTGCTGGGCATGAACAATGAGGTTGGAGAGGTCAATATCTTTTATGAGTATTGTCATCCTGCACTCCTTAAGTACCAGGTTTGATACTCTGTTGACGAAATTAAGCATGCGAGCCCTTCACTCGGCTACCATCTCTGGAGTATATCTTGACAACCGTGTGAACTCCAATACATATTCCTCCACTGTCATGTTGTCCTGCTTTAAATTCATGAACTCTGCAAACTTAGCCTCCCTTAACTCCCGAAGGAAGAATCTATCTAAAAATGTTGTGGTGAACTCCTTCCACTCCACCAATTCTGCTCCTTCTGGTCTCCCTTCTATCCACTAATTATACCAGATCTAGGCTACCCCTATCAACTGGTAGGCAGCAAAATCAGCACTCTTAGGGGAACTAACACCCTTGATCTAGGAGATCTTACGTACCTCATCCACGAACTCCTGTGGGTCCTCTCCTACCTTGGATCTATGAAAGGATGGAGGGTTCATTTGGGTGAAGTGCCAAACTCTGGCAGCTGTTGCAGATCCATTTGAGTTTATCAGAACCACCTGCTAGTTTGCCAGGTTTGTTACTGTCTAAGCCAGCAACTGGATTGCCGCTCTGAATATCGCTGAGGACACTTAGTCATCCTGAGGGGCTATTGGAGTTGGTGAGGCAGGTCGGTTAGCATTGCAGCCCTTCTTACGTTTCCGCGTCTTGGAGGCATAGTTTCACTAAAACAAAATAGAGCATGAGTTAGAAGAATATTTCTAGAATTGAACTTCAATGTATGATAAGGAATATGAATAGAAGGAAATTTTCCTAATAACGTCTCATAGCCTCCCCATCATAAGTGTGGCGTGCTTCACACCCATGAAAAGGACTACTTGACACAGCTTTCGGACATCCTAGGATACTCTAAACCTAGTTCTCTGATACAAATTTTGTCATGACCTAAGTCTATATCTTGGACGAGATATGGTACTTGGAGTCACAAGTAACCCCAAGCCAACCCATGGTCTATCATAACACTGGTAATCTAAGTAAACATATGCATAAGCTTTAAATAATAAAATCATATATGAAAAACAATACTGAATATCTGATTAGATTTTCTTTTTGAAAGTTTTTAACTTTTTCATCTTTTTTTTTCTTTTTCATTTGTCACATCACACCTCATTTTTCACCTTTTCTCTTTTCTCTCCTTTTTTCTCGTTCCCACTATTTATGCACCCCTACTCTAGCCACCCTCAACTTAGGTATTTTGCCTATGTTAAGCTTCACAATGTCCAAGGAAAGACTAGGGCTAAAACAGGTTCATTATAAAAAATGGGTACGGTTCATCGGTTAATCAAAGAAAAATGATTTATTAAAGGCTCAAAATTGGGATTAAGGGAATCATATGATTTTGGTAGGTTCATTTAGGCTAAAAGTGAGCTAAACAAAAATGGCCTATGATCATATTCTAACCAACCATCCTTAACCTATGCAAAGACGAAGAAGGCAAGTTCTATATCTTCAACACAGTACTCAACTAAGTATCAAACATCACTCACTCATAGCACATGACTTATATTCACTTTACCTATCTGGTTTATACATGGCTTAACAATATTACTCATGCTAATACACTAAATGACATCAAAAGATCCACAAAAGTCATGCATGCAGTCACAAGTACACAACTAATGCATCAAAAACAATTTTAAACAGGGTCAATTTTTTCAAGAAAATCAAAACTAGTGCACATTTATTGGCTGAGTACTCCTAAGCTACTTTATAATCAAACAAAAATCACAAAATAATAAAATAAAATCCTAAACATGTCGGTTCTACTAGATAGCATGTCCGAGGAAAAAGAAACACGACAAGAAAAGCCCTCGGACGAATCCAAAAGCCCCAAAAAAATACAAATACACCCCCTCCCCTTTTTGAAAATTGTGCTTTGTCCCAAAGCATGATCTACAAGAACAGAGGGAGGGGAACATACCGGTGGCACTCTAGGCGCTCCTGTCGTCCTACGAAGGAGGTACCTTCACTGCAATCGTGTCACTAGCGGTGGCCGGCGCACTCAATAGTGTGCCAACAGGAGGAGTGGTTACCCCCTTAGTAAACTTGGCTGTCTCTACGGCCTCTGTGCTGATCTGGGATGAATGTGGCTCAGCCGTAGGGTCCCTGCCACTAGCAAGCTCGGGCTGAGCCATGGTAGAGCTACTTGATCCTCTAGCACGCTCCTGCAGCTTTGACATGTGTGACGCATGAGTCTGAAGGCTCTCCACTCGTGCCCACTTGTATTCTTTTCTTTTTTTCTTTCTCCTCTTCCTCAGGTTCTCTTCTCCAACATCCTCGGAGGCTCTCTTCTTTCCTTTCTCCTTTTCAGCTGTCAAGGGCTCCCAATAAGCTGCCAAGTCAATCTCCTCATCTGACTCTTCATCCAAGTCTAGAAGTGTGGAAGTTGTTATCATTGTCAGCTGCTGTGATGCCAGCTCGGTCACTTGGCTTCGAAGAGCTCCCAACTCTTCTCGAAGGCTTTTGTGTTTGTCTGTTACGCCATGTATTTATTAAATTAGCTCTCAAATCCATCAAGCCTAGAATGCAGTGCCTGTGCGGCTGTATCAATCTCTACTTTCACCCAAGGCTTCATATTCTCCATTATTTCCTGGATTTTTCTTTCAGCCATTGTCAATCTATTGGCCAATCTCTGGAGAAAGTCCTGGGGCACTAGAATGTACCCTGCTGGTGTCTAGCTCAGATGGCTGGGCAGTGGTGTAGAGGTGCTGGGAGCTGCCTCTGAATTTCCGGCATCTGTAGCCAGTGTCTCGCTCTGCTCTTGTGAGGTGCGGGCATTCACCTGTGCACCCCTTATTGGCTGGGTTGGTGGAACTGCTGTGGGAAGCCGAGCTCGACTCACCGAGTTCATTTCATCCCGAATCAAGCCAATGTCCATTATCCTCTGCCCTCTAATTAAGTGCTCCTCACCCCGTTACACTAGAACTCCTACTTCTTGTGATAATCTAAAAATGAGGCTCGAGAATGGGATGGTAGTGCTCAATCCCACAGCCCGATCTCGTATCTCCTCTACAATAATCCTCGAGATGTTGATGCGATACATGGACATGATACATGCCACCAAAGCTGCCCTATCTGCACTTAGAGTGTTGTCATTGACTGTTGGTGTTAATCGGTGGCGCACTAATGTCCAGAAGTCTTTTTCTAAGAAGTTGAATGAATTTTTTGTAACCTGCTTTCCACCTGTGACCCACTCTGCTTCCTCTTTATCCACAACTATAACACTCGCCAACCACTATAGCTGCCTCTATATATCCTCAAAGCCCAGCTGCCTAATTTGTTTCAGTGCCTCCACCCGGTACTCATATTCTGGCATGGCATGTGGAGCTATGAACTATGGCCCATATAGGATCTGAGAGATAGTGCGCTTGGAGATGTCGACCTCTCGCCCTTTGACTATGACACTCTCCAATTTGGGCTGGTCTTTCACTTTCTACCCCTTTTTGGCCTTCTCCTCCATGGTCGCCAAGTAGTTGGCGTAGAACTCACAGACTATCCCTGAAGTATACTGGTCCGGAGTCCTAGCCATCCATTCGAGGCCATAAAAACTAAATATACACTTCATCTCATCTACTTCGTTCAACGAGTTTGTGAGGATTCGCGGTTCTTCCTGGATGGTCCGCCTAGCTTTGTTCTTGGCCGTGATAGCAAAGCCCTACTCATAGATCTCCTGTGCTCCTAGCACTCTCAAACAGCTAGTACGACTCTCCCTAGGCGAGATCTGCTGCTGGTCAGCATTAGGAGCATCGTCCTCTGACTCAGCACTGCCATTTACCTCTCCGAATTGGGTCTACTCAGACCCTTCTTCTGCATTTGAGCCACTTCGTCGCCCAAATTACACCTCGCAATTGAGATATAAATGGTCGATTGTCAAATATAGAACCCAACAAGGTTGAGGTCGATCCCACAGGAAATATCGTAAGAACTTAAGTTAATGCGAGTAACTATTACTATTGAGTTACTTATTTCCGAAGGGGGAAAATATAGAATAATAAACAAAAGTAAAATTACTGAATGCTGAAATCAAACTCGGTTTGTATTCAATTAACGACTTGACTAGGATTGTGTTCCCAAAGATTTCATAACCACAAGGCCTATACACTAGTGATCTATTTCGGTGTTTAGCATGCAATATTGGTAAGTTAGGTTCACCTAAATGGTTGGTCCCCTATCTAGTTGATTATCACCATGCAACTTGGTCCGTATATGGGTGTACTTTAGTTGACCATTACCCTTAATATCAGCTTAGATATCCCTGGACAAGTTCAAGCCATTAGATGAGGGTTGATAGCCTCAAATCTCCCTTGTTAATCCCCTTTCCCATTCATTACCTCCTTGGTCCGGTAAGTAAGAATAAGGCAAGTCCTAACATTTGCAACTGTCAAGAATTAATCAAAACGAAGGGAAAAACAATACATGCATAAAACCCCATTCAAGAATCACTAAGTGTTTTTACCTATGTGTGTTAATTCATCTTGGTTCTCACAAACCTAGTTATGGGTTTAGCTACTCATGCTTGTATTATCACAATCACAAGTTATTGAACAAATCATAACTGCAACTTACAAATTATAGTAGAAGAAAAACCATGTAGATTGAATAAAAACTCCACAATGGATGAATAAAATCCAATGTTGCTTTTGTTTCTTGACTCAAGAACAATTGATCAATACCAAAATTCTAGTTGAAAACTAAATAAATCGGCTCTCTCAATTACTCTATAACTGTAAGAAAAATCTTCCTCCAAAAATACCTAAACTGTGTATTTATAGTTCAAAGAAATCCTTTTTCTAATTAAAACTGGAAACCAAGTCGGCAATGGCAGTGGGCTTGGTGACGATTCGTTTGGCCCTCTGATAAGTCATGCCTTTCTTAAAACAGTTGCCCTCAGCAACTTACCCAGTCGTGGAAACGGGTCACCTAACAACTCGTCTTGCAAGAGCACGAGTCGTTAGGTCCCTCGTGGTCTCATTCCTACAAAAGTCTAGTGCACCTAACGTTTGGTCCCAGTGATTTGCCAACGAGTCATTTCTTCATGTGACGACTCGTTATGTCTGTCGTCAACTACACTAGCCACTTTATTAAGATTTCCTCTTTCAGATTTCACGGTTGACCTGACGACTGTTTACGAGTTGTAATGAGTCATTTCCTCAACTCGTCAGGTACACTGTCTCTTCTTCCTCGAACTTCAGCTTTTTCCCACGCCTTAAGCAATGAGTCGTGCCTCCTTCTAACGACTTGTGAAGTGCCTGTCAGTCATCCTTTTAGTTGTTTTTAGCATTAATTCGACCAGTTCACTTCCGAACCTGTTTTCCTACAACATTAAGCACAAAACACATCATACCAATATAAACATACTTGAAATGTGCATAATATCATGGTTTTAAGCATCAAAAGTGCTGTAAAATCACAGAAAATCAACACCCTCAACTTAGAACTTTTGCATGTCCTCAGGAAAAAACAAAATAAAATAAAACAAACCAAAGTACTTTGATGCTTCAATCGAAAGAACTCTAGAAAACTTACGGCAATCACATTTATACATCAAAATCAAATTTTCTAATCCCTCCCTCATCGTATCAACTCAAATCACTATGCATATACAAAATTTCCAACCATAAAATAGAGGAATTAAAACATGGAAAAAATACTGTCACCTGCAACCACGCACATAAATCTATAACACTGAAATAGATAATTTGCCGACGATTTTGTTGACCAAATGCTCTCACCTCAAAGAAGTCCCACACTCACACATGTATATATGATTAACTCAATATATTTCTCTTGGGACTAGATAAGATCCACTCGCTCTCACAAAGAAATTCAAACTGTGTGCATGCAATACCATAGACTTGCCTTTACTTTCAATACCTCGATTTTTGGACAAGTAGCTAGGATCAGTATAGGACTTTCTAAGCTTGTAACATTGGCTCGGGCTTAGGTATGCTACATATGGAATTAGTAGCTCAACCCTCCTTGGCACTACACACCTATTGACTCCACTTTCACCTTTATTTCAATTTTCTCCCTTTTTTTTAACTGCTTCTTTTTCTTTGCTTTTGCAACTACGGATGCGGTTTCTCTTTATTCAAACACCCATTGATGTCACATATTTTTTCTTTTATTTTCTTGCTCTTTGACAACAATTTTTGTGATTTTTCTTTTCATTATGCATACGCACCCATTCTTTTCCTTTTTCATTACCCAATTTTCTTTCCACCCGACTCTTCTTAATCACCCCTATAATAGCCACCCTCAACTTAGGCGATTTACCTGAGTTGAGGTTCACAATGTCCAAGGAGGGACTAGGGCAAAAATAGGTTCATTCATAATAAAATCAGGCAGGTGAATTGTTGTAAACAAAAGAAAGGTCAATTTAAGCTCAAACATTTGGATCAAGGGATTTTTATTCTCTTTTGGTAGGTCTTTTAAGGCTAAAGTGGACTCATATATCAACAACGGCCTATGATCCTTTCCTAGTTTCCTATCCTCTATCTCAGTACAACTGACCAGACAAGTTCTTGATTGGCACACACAACCAAATTTAGCTATTAAACCTCACTTCACACATAGAACAGGTCAACATCATCACTTCTACTAATTGCTAGTGCAGGTACATCCATACAATGATAAACAAGTTCACAGTTTCAATGCCAAGCAAAGATTCACAAAAGTCATACTTGTCAACTTTCACATACACATATACAAATTTTCAGAGGGGTATCAAATTATCAATCAACAGTTATTCAATCAATAGTTATTTTCATCAATTTCAGCTCTTGACTACTTTCAGTTTTCCTACTTTCTTCCAACAGACACAAAAAACATAAAATAAAATCCTAAACATGCTGGTTCTACTAGATATGGAACACCCCAGGGAAAAGATATCCGGCAAGAAAAATCCTCGAGTTATGTTCAGTAAAAAGAATGCACGGGTATCCCTCTCCAGCCCCATCAAGAAAGCATGCGTCGTTCTCGACACATATATATACCAAACAAAAATTAAGGAGATAGGGAACATACCTGTGCAACCTAGGTGTCAGCTACCTGGTCGGTGGAGGGTGTAGATACGCCTCCAATGTCATCACCAGTATTACTGGCTTGAACCGGTGCATTCTCAGATCCAACAGAGCTCGTGCCTTCTCCACGAACTCTCGCTGCCTCAGTCTCGGCTCTCTATCAAGCCTCCTCTCTCGATTCATGCAGCGCTTTCTCCATCTCACTCCGCTCTCATTTTTGCTAACGGAGAAGAGAAGCATCATCATCAAAACTTGCCTCCTCACAAGGCCTCTTCCCCTTATCATGTGCCACCGTCTCCTCCGTGATAAAGTCGAAAATCGGTGGCAATTCTTCTTCAAACTCGTCCTCTATCACGGGAAGTATTGGTGGAGATACTACAGCTACCTGTTGTGTAGCCAAGTCCTGTACCTCAGATCTGAGTGCTCCTAGCTCTGAGTACCATCTAGACAACTCCGGCGCCTATAAATGTGCAAGTCGCTCATCCATCCTCTTCTCAAAAGCATCCAGTCGGCCATGTATTGAACTGGACAATGTCTCCATCTTCTTTAACACCCACGGCTTTACCTGCTCCATCATTACTCTAACCTATAGAGCCGTGTGTGCCTGCTGCTTCTCGCCCTTAGCTAGTCGGCTATCCATATCAACTAAGAATTCCTATGAAACCGTGACTGGGCTGGCTGTGGTGGCTCGTGGAGGCGCAACTGGTGGTCTTGGGGCTACTGCAGTAGATGATGACTCGGGAACATTGGCAGGTGTGGAGGTATCCGCTGCATCTGTAGCCTCAGGCTGGCTACCTGTCTCTCTGCCCTCCATAGGCTCTACTGCCAACTCAGTGATCTGTGCTGCATCAGTCTGCATCCCATTACCAAATACCTCTACTAATATTGTCGCTCCAGCGGATGTAGCTGCCTGATTCCTCACCCTCGATACTATGTTTGTATCATCTCGAATCAACCCGATATAGGTAATCTTTTGTACCACTACTCTCTGGTCCACTGATGGCAATACCGACACCTTTGACTCTTGACAGAGTCTATTTATCAAACTTAGGAATGGAATGGTAGTACCGTCATTGATTGCCCGCTCTTTAATCTCCTCAGCAATGTATGGCGAGAAGTTGATGGGATACCCCTCAATTATGCTTGCTACCAAAGATTCTTTGTCAGGTGAAAGGATGTTGTCATTGCTGGTTGGTACCAGCCTGTGCCACACCAGTGACCACCAAACTTTTGCCTAAAAATTCAGTGTGGCCATCTTTATCTGCGATTCTGTACCATGCAGACATTCCACTAGCGGACCTCTCATAGCAATGATTCAAGACAGCCAAGTATACTGTTGGATGTGCTCCGCGCTATTCAATTTCTTGGTTTTGACTTTCTTTAGCTCAGATAACATGTGATCGAATTCTGCCGTGTTCATCGGAGCTTGATAATCTGGCCCAGACAACATCGTGGAGATTGTCTGCTCAGAGATATCAATCGGAGTCTCTCTCACCAAAACTTGATTCAATGCGGGCCTCTTCTTCCAATCCTGGCCCCCTAATGCCAACCGCTTCAATGTGGCTGCATACACTGCATAAAACTCTCGGACTAGGCACAGGCTATAGCTACCTGATGGCTCGGTCAACCACCCGAACTTATATTTATCGAACACTGCCTGTAGCTCTAGAAGATCTTTAAGCCCTATAGTGACCAGCCTCGGCTCCTCGTATATGCTCCTCTTTGGATTTCCTTTTTCATTCAAAGTAATATCTTGGTTGTATATAGCCCACATGCCATAGACACACCATCTCTGCACATTTCTTGGTTGCTAATTTGATGTGTCTGAGGTCTCCGTCAGCGCATTATCAGAATCCCCTCTCTGAGCATGTGATTCATCAACTCTCTTTGTGTTCTTCCCAGCTGTGGGAGGCTCAGGAACAAGTGTAGGTGCAGCCCTAGCATTCTCATCAGTGTGGCTGGGCGGATCTCTTGCAAGTGGAGTGGGAGTATCAACTAGGGCTGTCGGATTTGAAGTTTGTTGAGCCCTAGACTTGCTTGTCCTCCTCAGTAGCTGCTCCTCCGATACTTCATATTCCTCCTTAGAGCCACTCGAATCTTTAGAGGGTGATGGATCATCATGCAGTCTATGTTATGAGGGTTGACTGCGCTCAGGTGCTTGCTTGTTGGTTAGACCCTTCTTTGGTGTACCTCTGGGAGCCATTGTACCTATGGAAACAATGTTAGTGTGCAAGATGAGATGAAACAGAAAACATTTTTGAGCTGGTGCCCAGTGGTCCTAAGGCAACGACTTGTGAGGTCACTCATCGTCTCAGACTGACTTCCTTTAAGATTGACCAGTGTACTTGACGACTGGTCCCAACGAGTCATTTTCAAAGGCAACGAGTCGTTAGGTTGGTCTTTATGTACACTGCCTCATTGGCTTAATTTTTCTACTCAGGAAGAGCTACACAACGAGTCGTTTGGTGATCTAACAACTCATGATGTGGCTCGTGCTTAAGAGTTCTAGTTCACCCGTTTGAACTTCATCTTCTTCCTAATCAGACATTCCTAAATCAACCCCAGTGAACATACAATCTAAATCATCTGTTTAAATCTTTCTAGGGTTTATTCTCATCCAGATGCACAGATTTTCACAAGAACAATATTATCCAAAGTAAATTCCATTTCATTCACAACATGGGTCCTAAAAACTTTTTGTTTAAATACAGTAATATTCAGATTTTCATGGAGACGATTACTCACACAAATGCTTGAACAATGATGGAGTGCAATTAGGTGCGTGCTTGAGTGACTGGGCGTGCAAGGTCGGAGATATTATCGATGGGGTTTGAGTGAATAAGAAGAAGAAGAGAAGAGGGAAATTTGAGGTTTGTATGGGTTTAAGTTTAATGGGGAGTATGTAAATGAAATCGGGTTTTGATGATTTGAATTAAAATTTTCCCCAAATTCCAGTCCTGGGTTGGGTTAGATATGGTCATTAATTTTTATAATGTCCAGTGTGACGAGTCTTTAAGTGCTTAAATGACTCGTTGAGACCTTTCATGTCATGAATGGAGTTTAGCAAACTTACCTAGGACCTACGACTCAAGTAGCGACTCATGGGGTCACCCAACAAGTCGTGGCCTGAGTCGTGGTCCTTGGACTGGTGTATCTTCAAGACGGGCCACTCTTTTGAGCTTTTTGTTGAAACACAGTCAGGTCTCATGGAGTGCCTCAGAATTTAGCTGTCTGAAGTTATATATGTCATCTTTCAACTGCAACACTTTGGATGGAGGGAAGAACCTTTCAAGAAAAGCTCTCTTAAGCGCTCCCCAAGTAGTGATGGAATCATTCGGCAACTCAGCCAATAATATCGTTGCCTCACTCCCTAGAGAGAATGGAAATAACCTCAGTCTGATTGCATCCTAGCTCACCCCCGGTTGCTTGTATGCCTTACATATTCCCATGAAATTGGTCAGGTGAGCGTGGGCATCATCAAATGCATGATCCGCAAATATTCCCTTCATATTGAGCAGTTGGATCATTGCACTGGTAATGTCAAACTTTTCCCTATTAAGCAAAGGAGAAGGGACTATAGCTCCAGTGGCCCCGACTTCATCTGTATCAGAATCATCCTCTTCATCAAAATACCGGTGTCTCTGGTGTTCAGGACCTCTGTGTCATCTAGCTCACTCTGTTTCTACAACTAGACGTTGCTCTTCAGCAACTCTGGCTAACTCACGATCTCTAGCCCAAGCTTTCTCTTCCGTCAGCATTCTTGCAGTGGCTTGTTCCACGGTTTCCATCTCTTGTATGTTGCCCATTGTTCTCAAGTTTCTTAACATTAGCTCAAGTTCATGATCAATTGGAACTAGGGGATTTCCTTGGCTTCTAGTATCGGGCATGCACAAACCTAAGACCTGTTAAGCAACCAAAACAACAAAAGAAAAATAATAGAAAGAAATAAGAACCAGTAGTAAAGCAAACACAATTAACAAAAGCCTTGGCTGTATTCCCCGAAAACGGCACCAAAATTTGATATTTCCCTAATTACACCTCGCAATTGAGATATAAGTGGTCGATTTTCAACTTTAGAACCCAACAAAGGTTGAGGTCGATCCCGCAGGAAATATGGTAAGAACTTAAGTTAATGCGAATAACTATTACTATTGAGTTACTTATTTCTGAAGGGGGAAAATATAGATTAATAAACAAAAGTAAAATTACTGAATGCCGAAATCAAACTCGGTTTGTATTCAATTAATGACTTGACTGGGATTGTGTTCCCCAAGATTTCATAACCACAAGGCCTATACACTAGTGATCTATTCTGGTGTTTAACATGCAATATTGGTAAGTTAGGTTTACCTAAATTGTTGGTCCCCTATCTAGATGATTATCACCACGCAACTTGGTCCGCATACGGGTGTACTCTAGTTGACCCTTACCCTTAATATCAGCTTAGCTATCCCTGGACAAGTTCAAGCTATTAGATGAGGGTTGATAGCCTAAAATCTCCGTTGTTAATCCCTTTTCCCATTCTTTACCTCCTTGGTCCGGTAAGTAAGAATAAGGCAAGTCCTAACGTTTGCACCCATCAAGAATTAATCAAAACGAAGGGAAAAACAATACATGCATAAAACCCCGTTCAAGAATCACTAAGTGTTTTTTCCTATGTGTGTTAATTCATCTTGGTTCCCACAAACCTAGTTATGGGTTTAGCTACTCATGCTTGTATTATCACAATCACAAGTTATTGAACAAATCATAATTTCAACTTACAAATTATTATAGAAGAAAAACCACGTAGATTGAATAAAAAACTCCACAATAGATGAATAAACTCCAATGTTTCTTTTGTTTCTTGACTTAAGAAAAATTGATCAATACAAAAATTCTAGTTGAAAACTAAATAAATCGGCTCTCTTAATTACTCTATAACTGTGAGAAAAATCGTCCTCCAAAAATAAACCTAAATTGTGTATTTATAGTTCCAAGAAATCCTTTTCCTAATTAAAACTGAAAACCAGGTCAGCAATGGCAACGGTCTTGGTGACGATTCGTTTGACCCTCTAACGAGTCGTGCCTTGCTTAAAACAGTCATCCTCAGCAACTTACCCAGTCGTAGGAACGGGTCACCTAACGACTCATTGTGCAAGAGCATGAGTCGTTAGGTCCCTCGTGGTCCCATTCCTACAAAAATCTAGTGCACCTTATGGTTTGTCCCAGTGATTTGCCAATGAGTCATTTCTTCATGTGATGACTCGTTATGCCTGCCGTCAACTACACTGGCCACTTTTTTAAGGTTTCCTCTTTCAGCTTTCATGGTTGACCTCATGACTCATTACCAGTTGTAACGAGTCATTTCCTCAACTTGTCAGGTACACTGTCTCTTCATCCTCGAACTTCAGCTTTTGCCCATGCCTTAAACAATGAGTCATGCCTCCTTCTAACGACTTGTGAAGTGCCTGACAGTCACCCTTTTAGTTATTTTCAACATTAATTCAACCAGTTCACTTCTGAACCTATTTTCCTGCAACATTAAGCACAAAAGACATCATATCTATATAAACATACTCAGAATGTGCATAATTTCTTGGTTTTAAGCATTGGAAGCACCGTAAAATCACGACACATCACTTCCCGACTCCTGATTACCTTCCTTAGCTCCCTCCTCAGACTAGGGAGCTTTGGCAGATGTGGCAGTAGCTGCAATGGCTTGGGCTTTGGACTTTGCCCTAGTGGTTTGGGTCCCATCGATGTTTGATGTATCGACTTTGTACTCCTCAACTAAACCACTAGGGGAATTGCCTACTTGCTCAGACTCAGAGGTTTCATCATGTAGTGTCCTCCAGGCAGTTTATTTGGATGCTTTGTGCTTGACCGTCATTGTACCTGTAGAAAAGGAGAGTTAGAACTCCATATCTGAGAAAGAAAATCAAGAAGTGAAGTCCTCTGTAAATAACCACGAGTCAATAGTACGGGTTGTACCTTGGAGGTAAGACTCGTATGGAGACCCATAATATCTCTTGATGCACAATACGACTCCCAGGTATGACTCATACCACAAAGGTACGATCCGTACCTTGAGTCTTCTTAGGATGTCCCTTTAATACCTATTTCTCTATATTTTTCCACAACTCATGGTACAACCTGTTGGTCGATTCCACGAGTTGTAGGAAGGATCGTACTATCTCATATGGACTTGACCCTTTCCAGATCTTTGGTACGAATACTTTGTACGACTCGTAGTGGCAAACCATGAACCGAACCATAGTTCATACCTCATGTTCCAGTATAGCTTGGGGCAGTCCCAACGATCCATCCTACGAGTCATAGTACTAAACCACGAGTCACAGGAAGGCTTGTGAAGCCTGTCCCTGCCTTGATTTTTATTCAGTTATAGGGGTTCCAATTTCAAGCTTTTGGGTACTTAGACTTCCCTAGGTCTAGGCATGTGTTTAACCCATTTTAAAATCTACCCGTTCCACCCTTGTACCTCAATACCCGTAACTCTTTTTCCTTCTAGTGCAATGTACAAACCCATCAAATTCCAACTTATTTCCCAGTCATTCATAATTTAATCACACCCCTGGTTATTGTCTAATTTGAATTTTTTGAGCAACAACACCGACTGGCAGGGGCTTTTGCACTATTACTTTAAGCACGCAACTTCAATCAATTTTAAAGCAATATACTTACTTGATGATTGTTACTTCGACTAGGAATCAGTATTAGGGCTGGACAAAGTTGTTTTGAGCAAAAATTTGCTCGATTTCCACTTTGATTTTTTTGAGTTATGGTTGTGAGATAGTCGTGGGAGTCATTCGTGAAGTGGGTTTTTGAGTGCGTGGGAGAAGGGTCCTTTGGGTTTGAGTTTAAATACTTAAGGGGAAGGTTTTTTTTAATCTGGGCCGAGTCGGTTAATTTCAAGAAATTTGACCCATCACGACTCGTACCACGAGTCGTAGGAAGTCCTTACAACTCATCCCTTGGACCCGTAATGCATCAAGTTGAAAAACTTACCTGGGGAGTTACAAGTGCATCTTACAACTCGTACCTTGTGGGTACGGTTCATACTATGAGTTGTAGGTATTTGCCTTGCATAGCTTGCATAGTTCACAAGCACAATATGTACTACGACTCATACACTTGAGTTACAAGTCGTAGGACCAACCGTACCCTGAACACCTGCTCTGAATCATATTTCTGATCCTCACCAGGACTCATTCTATGACTCGTAAAACCCTCTCATGAGTCGTACTGAGAATCATGGAATCTGCTTTTCAGAAGTGATCTGCCACCTGTTTTTGTTTTCCTTGCACACTAAACACACATTAGTTAAATCACTTGGGTTGCTCCCAAGAAGCGCTTGATTTAATGTCGTGGCACGACGCAGGTGGCTCAATTACTCAGAATTCACCAAGCCCTCACTTGGGTTGCCTCCCAAGAAGCGACTGATTTAACGTAGTGGCACAACGCGTCTCTCTTGACTAATCAGACTTCTTCAAAGAACTCAGATTCATCTTCTATCACTGAGACTACATTGTATTCCTTTGCTTGATGCATTAATCGACAGATGTTGAAAGTGACCTCTTCTTTATTCAGCCTAAACTTCAGCTAGCCAGCCTCCACATCCACTAAGGCCCCTCCCAATAGCAAGGAGTGGTCGCCCCAAGATGATAGGGATCTCATAATCAACCTCACAATCCAGGATCATGAAATCTTATGGGAATATGAATCTGTCAACTTTAACAAGCACATCAAATAGGATTCCGATTGGCTTCTTCACATTTTTATCGGCCATCAATAGCCGCATTGTAGTTGGTGTGGGGGTTCCCAAGCCTAACTGCTTGAACACAACAAATCGCATCAGATTGATGCTTGCTGCCAAATCACAAAGTGCCCTTGCAAACTCGACATTGCCAATTGTGCAAGGTATAGTGAAAACACCTAAATCTTCCTTCTTCTAGTCCAATACCCGTGTAGCTATGGCACTATAGTGATGTACATTATCTACAGGATCATAACTTACAGACCTCTTCTTTGTCACGAGGTCCTTCATGAACTTAGCATATCCTAGCATTTGTCCAATGTCTCAACCAATGGTATGTTCGTAGATAATTATTTGAGCATTGAAAGGAATTTCTGGAACTTACCATTCTCCACCTTCTTCTTCATTCTTTGGGGGAACGGTGGCGGTGGTCTCGGGATACCCTTGTAAAATTTTGTTTCACCTTTTTCAACTTCAGACCCTTTTTTACCAGTTGGGGCCTCAAGCAACTCAGCATTCTCAGTACCTTCCATCTCAGCATTATTTTCATCATCTTTAACAATGCTCTCTTTCTTCCGTTCAACTACAACTGGTAGAGGTGGGTCAACTGTGGTCTTACCACTCCTAGTCATCACAGCCATGCAGTGGCCATTATTCTTTGGGTTCTGGATGGTGTTGCTAGGTAGTGTACCCTTCTGTCTAAGGTTTAGTGATGCTGACAGTTGCCCTAGTTACTGCTCAATTTTCTTGATAGTTGTCACGTGGGATTCCACTCTCTGGCCCATGCTTGATATATCACCTCGAATTTCTTTCAACTGATCATCAATGGACCTCACCTTTTTCAGCATCTCAGCAATCATGCTCTCAAGCTTTGACTGTCTATCCTCCCCCTCTCGTGCATTGGGATGCACATATACTCCAGCTCGATCATTGTGGTAGCTTTCTGTTATACCCCAGAAGTCAAAAAATCAGACCCGGGAGTTGAAATGGAGAAAAATCTAAAATTTGGCATCATGCACAGAATGAGTCGTGAGGAAATCCGTGAGAGCAATTCATAAGTCGTGATGTGACTCATGGGGAGGCCTAGATGATGAGTTTGCAGATTGGGAAATAGGTTCCCCACGGGCATGACCATGACTCGTAGTTAGGCCCCACGAGTCATTAGGTCAATCGTGGGGTGGGTGAGTAAGAAAAGAGAAGAAGGGAGGTAGTGCACTAGACGGGAAGACCCCACAGGTTGTGGTCAGTACCCACGATTCATGGGGTAAGTCGTGAACAAGTGGAAAGTAAAATTTATTGAGACTAAGGCAGTGTACTTGACGGATGACTCCACGAGTTGTGGCCTAGGGTAATGAGTCGTTAGGTCCCTCATTGAAACCATCTAGCAGTTATTTTCTACCGATTTAGTAAGGGCTTTTCCGTAATTCCTAAGGTCCTAAAGCCTGAACTACGTCATTTTGAGTTATGAATGATGACTTTTAAAGGGGTTAAGTTCATTTAGTCCATTTACATTCATGCATGCAAGTTAGAAGGTGAGAGAGGGTTATCTAGTTAGTGTTCCTCAATTACTCTTCAGTCTCTTCTTGGGCTATCAAAGAAGTGTAAGAATCAGCTACCAACAGGTATGAAGGGTTATGAATGGGTGAATTCTTTCACACCCATGCCCAATCCCTCTCTAAACCATGAATGTTCTATGTCTAATCTATGGGGTTTTAACCCAAATGCATGAATTTCCTAATTCTTTACATGGGTATGATTTAAATAAATTTCAACCAGTGAATTATCAAGCATGGGAAAGTTTTGTGATATTTTCATTTTAAAAAAAATCATGTTTCTAGCTTTATGAATTAAAAAGCCCTTTGATTAAAAGTTCATGGAAGATGAGATTTGTGATAAATGTATGATGATGATGAGATATTATGATGAAAAGCATAATTTCAAGATACCCAAGTTTATAATCATGTTTTCGATATGAATTGTGTATTTTCGAGTATGATAAAGCTTTGGGAAATGCTCACATGTTCCAAGTATGATTGATGATTTCTCGAATTGAGCTTACCACATGATTTGGAGTAAGGACTCCCAATTATCTTTCAGCTTATGGTATGGTTTGAGTTAAAGCTTCTCATATGCATGACTTCATATTTGAGATGTATTTGATGATTGAGCTTCAACAATAGAAGATGTTGAGCTTCATTGAATAATGATGTGGAGCATATGCATGTTTTTGAGAGTAGTGTCTAGCACCGAGCAGGCTACAGGTCGATCACCCTATTCCTCAAAACTACACTCCAACGTAGGTTTATACTTATATATGTTACTTCGGGACCTCCCTTGTGAGATATCCCCAGCCCTATTGGCCCATGAGCT
Organism: Datura wrightii; assembly: GCA_035772735.1. Taxonomy (NCBI): domain Eukaryota; kingdom Viridiplantae; phylum Streptophyta; class Magnoliopsida; order Solanales; family Solanaceae; genus Datura; species Datura wrightii. Next base: position 58,552,993 of record JASDFA010000002.1, on the reverse strand, counting down.
TGATATCGATGTCATGGTATCGTCCATAGCCCTGGAAAGGCTTTCGACGGCTCTACCCACTTGATATTTGGGACCACGTAAGCTCTATCATGGTATGTCGGCTAATAGACGAGTCTCCAATTGTTCCTCATGATTTCAGTTATGCATGTTTATCATTCATGACATTTCTATATCTATATATGTCTAAAGCGTGTTTGACTCAATATTCAGTTTTACTTATAAATATTAGATTTCAGCTTTGAGTTAATCGATTCAGTTATGATGTATGTTATGTTATGATGAGATCATGATTTCAAAAAGAATGCATGCAATCCATGCTCAGTACATTCCACGTACTGACTGCATACTCAGTACATTCCACGTACTGACCGCATACTCTATGTTGTATCATTTCATGATACAAGATTTGGTTCTCGGGCTAAGCCTCGATCATAGTCAGTCTTCTGAGATAGCAGCGCACTTTGTTGGTGAGTCGTCATCTCTTGAGGACTAGGCTATGTTCAGGATTTTTCTGCTTTGGGTATAAAGCTACATGCAAGTGCACGTGGTCGAACAAGTAGTAAAGTGGCTTAAGTAAGCCAAGTATCGATCCCACAGGGACTAGGACAAGGTAACAATCTACTCAAGTGTACTATATTTTAACTCTAACAATGAAGACAACAGTGCAAAGAAGAGTTTGATATTTTGATTTCTAATTTTTATGCTAAGTCTAAAACGAATATCTAACTTGAGTCTGAACTATGAATGTGAGCATGCTGGTTAAATGAACATGTAAAGAAATAAATTATCAATATAATGTGGTTAATCTTTCCTCTGGTTGCTAGTCAAGAACTATTGCCAATGGATTAAAACTCTCGTATTTAACCCAACTTAAGAATCATGAACCGTCCACCTACATTTCTGTGATTAAACGAAATTCATGTTCTAGCCATACAAAACCGGTTCCTTAATTAACTAATATGACTTTCAGGTATATTTCTATCCTGAAGGTAAATCAATTCTCAATTTTTCCAAACTAAGAAAAGATCATATCCTATTGATTCACAACTTTCCAATTTCTTGCTCTCTCGAGTAAAACTGGACTTTTTAGATATACATTAACATAGGCCACACATTAATGCAGTAAGAACAAGAATCAATAGAACAACCATGGAAGAAAAGATGAAAAACCAACTTAATCAACAATCACATTTCAATACCAATGTTCTTAACCTCAGCAAGAAGAGGAATTAGCCACTCATTCGTGGATTAAACATCATTAAATGAGTGTTAAACATACAAGCAATTGAATTAAAAAAGAAGGAGATAGAGAAAAACCCTGAGATTTTCATCCCCTCAACTGCCTGTAACCCACGTTCTTGCTCCACCAAGTCAGAATAATTAAAAAATGAACCTAAGTGTTCTATTTATACTAGTGGGAAATTTTCTCGGAATAACAAGCAACGTGTCACGGAGTGTATCGCGGAGCACTGCCTCCGTGACACGCCACTGACGCGGACCCATACTGGAAATTGAGTGTCCAGGTAATAAGGCCCAATGTGGCACGACGTGCAACGCGGGGCTAGGCCAACATGCCACGGCCCCAACGCGCACCTTCACTGGAATTTGGCCAAAAATTCCCTATCCAGGTAGAAGGCCTCTGCGATGGCAGCATGACACGACTCCATCGCGAAGCCCCTTTAATTTGTGCCTTCCAATGCTTTGTCCTTTGCTAACATCTGAGTCCAACCCCGATCTCTCCCAACACGCATTTTAGCGTCCCAAAATTATATTTCACCTGCAAAACAATGCTAATCATGTTGGTTAGTATAAATTCACATTTTATTATCAATCACATGAGAATGTATAAACATTGATAGATAAACAAGGCTAAAATGACACATTTAAGTATCACTTGGGAATATAAATTTGCCCAAGATCAGGCTACTCAAATTTCCTTATGTATTTTCAGTTTTAGCTTGTTGAGTTAGTTGGGTTCTTGTCCCATCAACTCGTCATATTTAGAGGCTTTCCATACATATGGTTGTATTCAACTTCAAATTGTGTATTATGATGTTATGTTTGATTAAGACTTCTGCTATGATTATCGTGCTGATTCTTGTATTTTATTGATTGAGTTAGATGAATGGTTATGCCATGGGTTGACTTGGGGTCTCTCGGGGCTCCTTTTTCTGTGTTGCTATCTGGACCTCCGTTCAGGTTGTGACAAACATGGTATCAGAGCAATAGGTTTGAAGTGTACTAGGGTGGCTGAAAGCTGCATTAAGCAGAGTCTTTTTCATGGGTGTGAAACGCGCCACACTTCACACTTATGACGAAGAGGCTACGAAACATTTAGAAAATGTTCCCTTCTTTCATGATCTATGTTGTGTGATTAAATGTCTCCCTATCCTTCTAGTTTGTGCTATTTGCGATTGCAGAATCATGGCTCCCCGAAGAATGAATGGTTGAAAGAACGGGAATGGAGAAGGCCACAAGGATGGAAATGGAAATGGACACCAGCAGGACCCACTAGTTCAGGAGCACCAAGAACCAGAACCTGCTGCCCATGCTGAGTTCGAGGCCTCTATTCAGATTCTTGCACAGGCCTTGACCGCTCAGATCAATCAATAGGCGGTTGCACATGTCCACAAAATGGCAATGCAGCGGTGGCTCGAGACAGGGATTTCTTGAGAATGAACCTGCCAAAGTTCCTCGGTTCAAAAGTAGATGAGGACCCACATGAGTTCCCAGAGGAGATTGTGAAGATCACCAAAATCATGGGGGTGAATGGAGTGGAGTGCATAGAGTTGGCCTCGTATTAGTTGAAAGGGGTCACGCATATCTGGTTTAGCCAATGGAAGGATAGTAGGGTTGTTAGAGCAGGCCCTGTAACTTAGGAGGTTCCATGTTGCATTCATAGATTGGTTCTTCCCTCATGAGATGAGGGAGCTGAAGGCAGCTAAGTTCGTAAATCTAAAGCAAGGGAGGATGACAGTGCAGGAGTATGCCGTTGAGTTCACTCGCCTATCGAAGTATGCCCCAGAGTTAGTGGCTGATCAGAGGCCATGGGTGAGTAGATTAATTCATGGAGTAGCAGGCTACTTGGAAAAGGATTATAGGACTGCTATGCTCCATCAGTATATCAACTTCCCTGGGAAGGTCTTGTACGCCCAACATATGGAGGTGGCACATCTGAGAGAGAGGGAGGCCAAAAGGGCCAGGACTAATGACCACAAATTCTCACAATTGAGATCAGGTGGTGGGCACCAACAACAGACCAACCAGAGATCATCAGCCCCAGCATCTTCAGCATTAAGTGTGCCATCCAGATCGAGGCACGGTCAGAGGGGGCAAGCATCAGGCTCTAGGGGTCAGAGGATAATATTCGCAGATTCTAGTGTTCCAGCTTGCAACAGGTGTGGCCTAGGTCACACGGGTCAGTGTCTAGCAGGTACAGGTGCTTGTTTAGGGTGTGGGAAACCCAAAGACAAACTCAAATATTGCCCAATAGCAAGGCAGGATCATGATGGGGATCGAGGCCCAGTTTCTAGTTCTGCAGCCCCACACGTACGCTCAGCATATCAGGGAGCATCTATTGGCAAAGGTTGCAGTCAGCGCTAGAATAGATTTTATGCCTTAACATCCCGCTAGGAGAAGGAGGTCTTCTTGAATGTAGTCTGATCTTGGGATGAATTATATGCCCAAGTGACACTCAAATGCTTCATTTCGTCTTTGTTATCTATCGTTATTTGTGCATTCTCATGTGATTTGTAGTTAAAATGTGAATTTATACTAACTAACATGATTAGTGTTGTTTTGCAGGTAAAATGGAATTTTGGGAAGCTAAGATACATGTTGATAAAAATTGGGAATGGACTTGGAAGCAAGGAGTGGAAAAGGTCAAGGAAGAGCAACAAAAATAAGGGCTCCGCGATGGAGCCGTGTCACGCTGCCATCGCGAAGGCATTCTGCCTCGGGTGATTTAATTTTGGCCATTTCTAGTGAAGCCTCACGTTACTTCCGTGACACGGAGGCAAGCCGTGGCACGTTTAGTTCAATTACCTGGGACATCAATTTCCAATGTAGGTGCGCGATAGCACCGTGGCACGTTGGACAGGCTCCGCGATGCAAGCTGTGACACGCCAAGGTGAAAATTATGAGGAACCAAATTCTAGAGAGGGTCCGCGAGACCCTCGTGGCACGGAGGGAGTGCTCCGCGATACACTCCGTGCCACGTTGCTTGTTATTCCATGAAAAATTTCCACTAGTATAAATAGCACACTTAGGTTTTATTTTAAAGAATTCTGACTTGGTTGAGCAAGAACGTGGGTTACAGGCAGTTGAGGGGACGAAAATTCTAGGGTTCTTTTCTATCTCTCTCTCTTTTATCTCAATTGTTTGTATGATTTATACTCTTTTGATGATGTTTAATCTACAAATGAGTGGCTAAATTCACTTCTTGCTGAGGTTAAGAACAATTGTAGTGGAATGTAATTGTTAATCATTTTAGTTTTCATCTTTTCTTCAATGGTTGTTCTATCAATTCTTGTTCTTACTGCATTAATGTTTGGCCAATGATAATGTATATCTAAAAAATCCAATTTTGATTTTGAGAAGGAAAGAAATTGGAAAGTTGTGAATTGGTAGGATATGATCTCTTCTTAGTTTGGGAAAATTAAGAATTAATTTACATTCAGAATAGAAATATATCTGAAAGTCTTATTAGTCAATTAAGGAATCGATTTTGTATGGCTAGAACATGAAATTCTTTTATCACAGAAATGTAGATTGAAGCTTCATGATTCTTAAGTTGGATAGGAGATGAAAGTTCCAATCCATAGGCAATAATTCTTGACTAGCAACCGAAGGAAAGATTAACTGAATTGTATCGATAAATTAATTCCCCGCATGTTCGTTTTAACCTCAGCATGCTCATTACTATAGTTCAGACTTACTTTATAATTTTGTCTTAGATGCGGATTGATTAGGTAACGAAACTCTCAAAATCTTATTTAAATTGTTGTTTGCATTCTTAAAGGTATAGTTCATTGACACTTAAGTTAATTATTACCTTGGTTCAGTCCCTCTGGGATCGATACTTGGCTTAGTTAAGCCATTTTACTACTCGTTCGACCACGTGCACTTGCGTGTAGTCACCACCAAACCACCGAAGAAGTTTTTGGCGCTGTTGCCAGGGACTGGCAATTGGTAAAATTGTTTTCTTAGTGTTAGTTTACAATTTCTATATAAGTGCTGACAACTTGATCTTTGCCTGTCTTTTGCAGATATTAAATTCTGTTGAACACTTGCAAGAGACAATGAGTTGGTGGATTCATACATAGAGCCGGAAAGACAATTTCATCATCAAAGAAGGGAAGGTCAAGATAAAAAGCTACAGTTGCTCAGACACGTAATTTTGGAGCAACAACAGAATCCACCACTTATGAGGGCAGTGTTAGTGCCCGAGGAAATGGCTGCTAGGACAGTTTGCGAAATGGCAATCCCACATGCTAATAATGTTACATCAAGTATTCGCAGACCTGAGCCAGGAGGGAGGTTTGAGCTTAAACAGAACATGGTGCAATTGCTTCACACCAGCGTGCAATTCACAAGTCTCCCTCACGAAGATCCACAACAACATCTCCAAAACTTTTTGGAGATAAGTGACACTTACATCCCCGCTGGAGTATTATCCGATTACGTAAGGCTTACATTATTCCCATTTTCGTTATTAGGGGAAGAAAAGAGGTGGTTGAAAGCTGAACCACCTAACTCTATCACCAGGTGGGATGATCTTGCAAGAAAGTTTTTGATAAGATTCTTTCCATCCGGGAAAACAGCAAGACTTAGAAGTCAGATTCTAAGTTTTAATCAAAGAGAGGGGGAGAATCTGTATCAAGCTTGAGAAAGGTTCAAATCATTGCTAAGGGATTGTCCTCACCATTACCAGTCCAATGATGCGCTGGTGCATACTTTCATAGAGGGTTTGGAACCCCACACAAAAAGTTTGCTAGACTCAGCAGCTGGGGGACAAGCATTAGAAAAGACTTACGAGGAGTTGTATACTTTGTTAAATCGTATTTCGCAGGGAAATCTAGAGTGGAATGCGGACTCTTCTAGAGGAGGAACAAGGAAAGCGGAAGGAGTCTTTGAAGTGGATGGTTTTACAGTGATCGCTGCACAGATAGCTGCATTGCAAAATCAACTCAACACCCACTTCAGCAATATGAGCTTGAATCAACCTCAAACCCTAGTTAATGTAATGCAGCTGATTTGATGTGAAGTATGCGGTAGTAATGAACACTCAGCTGAGTGTTGTGGTACAAATACAGATTTAGTTAACTTTGTTGGGAATGTACAGAGAAATAATCACCAGCAGTATGGCAACAACTACAACTCGAATTGGAGGAATCATCCGAATTTCTCTTGGGGTAGTAACAGCCATCAAGGGCAGAGTTCGAATCAAGGTGCGCAGAGAAATCAAGGGGGGCAGCAGAACTATCAGTCTCAATACAGAGGCAACAACGCACCTCCTCCACCACCCACCATCATTGAGGAAATGCTTAAAACAATGTTAGCTAACCAAGCTCAAATGTAGGCTGATTATGTGAAATTGGCAGGAGACATAAAAAACAACCAGTTAGCTACAAAGGCGTTGGAGTACCAGTTTGGGCAACTAGCTGGAACTCAAAACACCAGGCCAAGAGGAGGACTACCGAGTGAAACTGACCCGAATCCCAAGTAGGTTAATATAGTGACCACAAGGAGTGGTTTACAACTCAAGGAGGTGGAACTAGAAAGACCACCTCAGCAGTCAGGAGTAGTGGAGAAAGATAGGGAACATGATGATGAGAGGGGGAAGGAGAAGGCAACTGAAGCAGAAAGACCACCACCCCTGTTCCCTCAAAGATTAAAGAAACACAAGGAGGAAGCTTGTTTGAAAAAGTTCATGGAGGTTCTTAAATAGGTACACATTAATTTACCTTTGGTTGATGTTTTGCAGGGAGTGTCGAAATATGCAAAGTATATCAAGGACATCGTAGCTAACAAAAGCAGATTGCGGAGTATGCTACGGTGGAACTTACTGAGTAGTGCACTTCCCGGATACAGAATAGGTTGCCAACAAAGCTCAAGGACCCTGAGAGCTTTACAATTTAGATTTCAATTTCACAAAGTATCCAAGCTCGCTGATTGTGTGACTTGGGAGCGAGTATTAACTTGATGCTGACATTGGTGTTCAAGAAGTTGCGGTATGGCAGTCCTAGACCAACTACAGTAATCTTGCAGTTAGCGGATCATTCCTTAGAAAGACTAGATGGCATTGTGGAGGACGTGCTGGTGCAAGTGGGCTCCCTTATCTTCCCGGTAGATTTTATTGTTCTAGATTTTGAGCCAGATGCGGAAGTCCCATTTATTTTGGGATGTCCTTTCTTGGCAACCGGGAGAGCTTTGATTGATGTAGCGGCAGGGCAGCTAACCATGCGAGCGCATGATAAAGTGGAGGTATTTGATGTATATAAGGCCATGAAGCTTCCGGCCATATATGAGGAGCTTTCAGCAATCAATGTGCTAAATCAAGAAGAAATTTTTCAGATTGTTGATTCTCGAGATCCATTGGAAAGAGCATTGATGAGCTACGATCATTTAAGAGATAGATATACTTATGAGATGGTGCAAATGTTAAATGAACCAAAGTTGTATCTCAGGAAGCATGACTTTCAACCTTTAATAAGGTCCCTGGAACCATTGCCGAAACCATCTATTGAGGAAGCACCAAAATGGAGTTGAAAACATTGCCTCCCCATTTAAAATATATCTTTTTGGGGGAAGATGACACTTTGCCAGTCATCATCTCCGCAGAATTGACGGAGGCACAGGTAAAGGAAGCATTGGTGGTTCTCAAAAGAAGGAACAAAGCGATGGGCTGGCAGATGTAAGATATTCGTGGTATCAATCCAGCTTTTTCCACACACAGAATTTTCATAGAGACAGGAGCAAAGCCAACTGTACAGTATCAGCGGAGGTTGAATCCGATGATGAAGGATGTGGTTTGGAAAGAAGTAATTAAGTGGCTTGATGCAGGTGTGGTCTATCCTATTTAGGACAGCGAATGGGTTAGCCCCGTTTAGTGTGTCTCAAAGAAGGGAGGGATGACCCTGGTCACCAATGAGAAAAATGAGCTGATCCTTACACGCACCATCACAGGCTGGCGGATTTGCACGGACTACAGAAAGCTCAATGAAGCCACAAGGAAAGATCACTATCCTATCCCGTTCATTGATCAGATATTGGACAGATTGGCTGGACAAGAATATTATTGTTTCCTTGATGGGTACTCTGGCTATAACCAAATAGCCATAGCATCAGAGGACCAGGAAAAGACTACTTTCACATGTCCTTATGGGACATATGCTTTTTGGCGAATGCCATTTTGTTTATGCAATGCACCCGCCACATTCCAGAGATGCACGATAATGATCTTTCACGACATGGTGGAAGATTTCGTCGAGGTATTTATGGATGATTTTTCTGTTTTTGGTTATTCATTTGCTACTTGTTTGCAGAATCTTTACACGGTGCTAGCTCACTGTGAAGAATCCAACCTTGTACTCAACTGGGAGAAATGTCATTTCTTAGTCAAGGAGGGTATCGTCCTTGGCCCTAAAGTGTCTTGCAAGGGGTTGGAAGTCGATCATGCTAAGATCGAAAAAGAGGTGAAGTTCGAGTTTGATGAAGATTGTGTCAAAGCATCCGAGGAGTTTAAGCAGAAGTTGATAGAAGCACCTATCCTTATTTCTCCAGACTGGGAACAACCATTTGAACTAATGTGTGATGTGATCTTGGGCAGAATTATATGCCCATGTGATACTCAAATGCTTCATTTCGTCTTTATTATCTATCTTTATTTGTGCATTCTCATGTGATTTGTAGTTAAAATGTGAATTTATACTAACCAAAATGATTAGTGTTGTTTTGCAGGTAAAATGGAATTTTGGGAAGCTAAGATACATGTTGCTAAAAATCGGGGATGGACTTGGAAGAAAGGAGTGGAAAAGGTCAAGGAAGAGCAGCAAAAATAAGGGCTCTGCGATGGAGCTGTGTCACGCTGCCATCGCGGAGGCATTCTGCCTCGGGTGATTTAATTTTGGCCATTTCAAGTGAAGCCTCGCGTTACCTCCGTGAGATAGAGGCAATGCCACGCGATGCAAGCCGTGGCACGTTGAGTACAATTCCCTGGGACATCAATTTCCAGTGTAGGTGCGCGATAGCACCGTGGCATGTTGGACAGGCTCCGCGATGCTAGCCGGGGCACGCCAAGGTGAAAATTATGAGGACCCAAATTCCAAAGAGGGTCCGCGATACCCCCGTGGCACGGAGGGAGTGCTCCGCGATACACTCCGTGCCACGTTGCTTGTTATTCCATGAAAAATTTCCACTAGTATAAATAGCACGCTTAGGTTTTATTTTAAAGAATTCTGACTTGGTTGAGCAAGAACGTGGGTTGCAGGCAGTTGAGGGGATGAAAATTCTAGGGTACTTCTCTATCTCTTTCTCTTTTATCTCAATTGTTTGTATGATTTATACTCATTTGATGATGTTTAATCCACAAATGAGTGGCTAAATTCACTTCTTGCTGAGGTTAAGAACAATTGTAGTGGAATGTAATTGTTGATCATTTTAGTTTTCATCTTTTCTTCAATGGTTGTTCTATCAACTCTTGTTCTTACTGCATTAATGTTTGACCAATGTTAATGTATATCCAAAAAATCCAATTTTGATTTTGAAAAGGAAAGAAATTGGAAAGATGTGAATTGGTAGGATATGATCTCTTCTTAGTTTGGAAAAATTGAGAATTGATTTACATTTAGAATAAAAATATATCTGAAAGTCTTATTAGTCAATTAAGGAATCGGTTTTGTATGGCTAGAACATGAAATTCTTTTATCACAGAAATGTAGATTGAAGGTTCATGATTCTTAAGTTGGATAGGAGATTAAAGTTCCAATCCATAGGCAATAATTCTTGACTAGAAACTGAAGGAAAGATTAACTGAATTGTATCGATAAATTAATTCCCTGCATGTTCGTTTTAACCTCAGCATGCTCATTACTATAGTTCAGACTAACTTTATAATTTTGTCTTAGATTCGGATTGATTAGGTAACTAAACTCTCAAAATCTTACTTAAATTGGTGTCTGCATTCTTAAAGGTATAGTTCATTGACACTTAAGTTAATTATTACCTTGGTTCAGTCCCTCTGGGGTCGATACTTGGCTTACTTAAGCCATTTTACTACTTGTTCGACCACGTGCACTTGCGTGTAGTCACCACAGCAGCCGAACAAGTTTTTGGCGCCGTTTCCGGGGACTGGAAATTGGTAAAATTGTTTTCTTAGTGTTAGTTTACAATTTCTGTATAAGTGCTGACAACTTGATCTTAACCTGTCTTTTGCAGATATTGAATTCTGTTGAACACTGGCAAGAGACAAGGAGTTGGTGGATTCATACATAGAGCCGGAAAGACAATTTCATCGTCAAAGAAGGGAAGCTCTAGCAAAAAAGCTATAGTTGCTCAGACAAACAATCTTGGAAAAACAACAGAATCCACCACTTGTGAGGGCAGTATTAGTGCCCGAGGAAATGGCAGCTAGGCCGGTTCGCGAAGTGGCAATCCCACATGCTAACAATGTTACATCAAGTATTCGCAGACCAGAGCCAGGAGGGAGGTTTCTTCTTAAAGAGAACATGGTGCAATTGCTGCACACCAGCAGGCAATTCACAGGTCTCCCTCACGAAGATCCACAACAACATCTCCAAAACTTTTTGGAGATAAGTGACACTTACATCCCCGCTGGAGTATCATCTGACTACATAAAGCTTACATTATTCCCATTTTCATTATTGGGGGAAGAAAAGAGGTGGTTGAAAGCTGAACCACCTAACTCTATCACCACGTGGGATGATCTTGCAAGAAAATTTCTGATATGGTTCTTTCCATCCGGGAAAACAGCAAGACTTAGAAGTCAGATTCTAAGTTTTAAACAAAGAGATGGGGAGAATCTGTATCAAGCTTGGGAAAGGTTCAAATCATTGCTAAGGGATTGTCCTCAACATCACCAGTCCAATGATGTGATGGTGCAAACTTTCATAGAGGGTTTGGAACCCCACACAAAATTTTTTTTAGACTTAGCAGCTGGGGGACAAGCATTAGAAAAGACTTATGAGGATCTGTATACTTTGTTAAATCGTATTTCATAGGGAAATCCAGAGTGGAATGTGGACTCTTCTAGAGGAGGAACAAGGAAAATGGAAGGAGTCTTTGAAGTGGATGGTTTTACAATGATCACTGCTCAGATAGCTGCATTGCAAAATCAACTCAACACCCACTTCAGCAATATGAGCTTAGATAAACCTCAAGCCCTAGTTAATGTAATGCAGCTGATTTGATGTGAAGTATGCGGTAGTAATGAACACTCAGCTGAGTGTTGTAGTGCAAATCCAGATTCAGTGAACTTCGTTGGGAATGTACAGAGAAATAATCACCAGCACTATGGCAACAACTACAACTCGAATTAGAGGAATCATCTGAATTTCTCTTGGGGTAGTAACAGCCATCAAGGGCAGAGTTCGAATCAGGGTGCGCAGAGAAATCAAGGAGGGCAGTAGAATTATCAATCTCAATACAGAGGAAACAATGCACCTCCTCCACCACACACCAGCATTGAGGAAATGTTTAAAACAATGTTAGCTAACCAAGCTCAAATGCAGGCTGATTATGCGAAATTGGCAGCAGACATAAAAAACAACCAGTAAGCCACAAAGGCGTTGGAGTACCAGATTGGACAACTAGCTGGAGCTCAAAACACCAGGCGAAGAGGAGGACTACAGAGTGACACTGAACCGAATCCCAAGCAGGTTAATACAGTGACCACAAGGAGTGGTTTACAACTCAAGGAGGTGGAACCATAAAGACCACCTCAGCAGTCAGGAGCATTGGAGAAAGATAGGGAACATGATGATGAGAGGGGGAAGGAGAAGGCAGCTGAAGCAGAAAGACCACCACCCCCGTTCCCTCAAAGATTAAAGAAACACAAGGAGGAATCTTGTTTCAAAAAGTTCATGGAGGTTCTTAAACAGGTACACATTAATTTACCTTTGGTTGATGTTTTGCTGGGAGTGCCTAAATATGCAAAGTACATCAAGGACATCATAGCTAATAAAAGCAGATTGACGGAGTATGCTACGGCGGCGCTTACTGAAGAGTGCACTTCCCGGATACAGAACAGGTTGCCAACAAAGCTCAAGGACCCTGGGAGCTTTACAATTCAAATCACAATTGGGAAAAGTATCTGAGCTCGCGGATTATGCGATTTGAGAGCGAGCATTAGCTTGATGCCGACATCGGTGTTCAAGAAGTTGGGGCTGGGCAGTCCTAGACCAACTACATTAATCTTGCAGTTAGCGGATCATTCCTTGGGCAGACCAGATGGCATTGTGGAGGACGTGCTGGTGCAAGTGGGCTCCCTTATCTTCCTGGTAGATTTTATTGTTCTAGATTTTGAGCCGAATGCGGAAGTCCCATTTATTTTGGGACGTCCTTTCTTGGCAACCGGGAGATCTTTGATTGATGTAGCTGCAGGGCAGCTAACCATGCGAGCGCATGACAAAGTGGAGGTATTTGATGTATACAAGGCCATGAAGCTTCCGGCCATATATGAGGAGCTTTCAGCAATCAATGTGCTAGACCAAGCAGAAATTCTTCAGATTGTTGATTCGCGTGATCCATTGGAAAGAGCGTTGATGAGCTCCGATCATTTCAGAGATAGAGATACTTATGAGATGGTGCAAATGTTGAATGAACCAAAGTGGTATCTCAGGAAGCATGACTTTAAGCCTTTAATGAGGTCCCTGGAACCATTGCCGAAACCATCTGTTGAGGAAGCACCAAAACTGGAGTTGAAAACATTGCCTCACCATTTAAAATATATCTTTTTGGGGGAAGATGACACTTTGCCAGTCATCATCTCCGCAGAATTGACGGAGGCACGGGTAAAGGAAGCATTGGTGGTTCTCAAAAGAAGGAAGAAAGCGATGGGCTGGCAAATGTCAGATATTCGGGGTATCAATCCAGCTTTTTGCACACACAGAATGTTCATGGAGACAGGAGAAAAGCCAACTGTACAGCCTCAGCGGAGGTTGAATCCAATGATGAAGGATGTGGTTAGGAAAAAAGTAATTAAGTGGCTTGATGCAGGTGTGGTCTATCCTATTTCAGACAGCGAATGGGTCAGTCCCGTTCAGTGTGTTCCAAAGAAAGGAGGGATGACCGTGGTCACCAATGAGAAAAATGAGCTGATCCCTACACGCACTGTCACAAGCTGGCGGATTTGCATGGACTACAGAAAGCTAAATGAAGCCACAAGGAAAGATCACTATCCTATCTCGTTCATTGATTAGATATTGGACAAATTGGCTAGACAAGAATATTATTGTTTCCTTGATGGGTACTCTGGCTATAACCAAATAGCCATAGCACCGGAGGACCAGGAGAATACTACTTTCACATGTCCTTATGGGACATATTCTTTTAGGCGGATGCCATTTGGTTTATGCAATGCACCCGCCACATTCCAGAGATGCATGATAGCGATCTTTCACGACATAGTGGAAGATTTTGTCGAGGTATTTATGGATGATTTTTCTATTTTCGGTAATTCGTTTGCTACTTGTTTGCAGAATCTTGACAGGGTGCTAGATCGCTGTGAAGAATCAAACCTTGTACTCAATTAGGAGAAATGTCATTTCTTAGGCAAGGAGGGTATCGTCCTTGGCCATAACGTGTCTTGCAAGGGGTTGGAGGTCGATCGTGCTAAGATCGAAGTTATTGAAAAGCTACCACCACCTGTGTCAGTGAAGGGTGTTTGCAGTTTTCTCGGGCATGCAGGGTTCTACAGACGATTCAATAAGAACTTCTCTCAAATTTCTAGACCAATATGCAGGTTGCTAGAAAAAAAGGTGAAGTACGAGTTTGATGAAGATTGTGTCAAAGCATTCGAGGAGTTGAAGCAGAAATTGATAGAAGCACCTATCCTTATTTCTCCGGATTGGGAACAACCATTTGAACTGATGTGTGATGCAAGCAATGTGGCTGTGGGAGCTGTATTGGGGCAGCGGAGGAATAGAATTTTTCATTCTATTCATTATGCAAGCAAAACACTGGACGCTGCCCAAGTTAATTATACAGTCACAGAAAAGGAGATGCTAGCATTGGTATTTGTGTGTTCTAGAGTAGTGGTGTATACCGATCATGCAGCGATTCAGTATCTGTTTAACAAGAAGGATGTAAAGCCTAGGCTGATCGAATTGATCTTGTTGTTTCAAGAGTTTAACCTAGAGATTAAGGACAGAAAGGGGAGCGAGAATTAAGTGGCAGATCACCTATCGCGATTGGAAAGCCGGCCGCATGTGAAGGAAGGTGATAACATCAAAGAGGAGTTCCCGGATAAGCAGCTCTTAGCAATAAGGGAAGCTGAGATCCCTTGGTATGCAGACATAGTGAATTTGCTAGTCAGTGGAGTCTATCCACCGGAGGCTACGACTCAGCAGAGAAACAAATTGAGGCATGATTGCCGGTATTTTATTTGGGATGAGCCGTACTTGTTTAAGCACGGACCGGATCAGGTTATGGGAAGATGCATACCGGAGAGCCAGATTGCAGAAGTTTTGAGGAGTTGTCACTCTTCATTGTATGGAGGGCACCACGGAGGCGAGCAGACAGCGCACAAGGTGCTACAGTCAAGTTTCTTTTGGCCCACACTGTTTAGGGACTCTATGACATACGTCGAAATGTGTGATAGATGTCAAAGGACAGGCACAATTGGTAGGAGGCAAGAGATGCCACTGCAACGTATATTAGAAGTGGAGATCTTTGATGTATGGGGTATTGATTTCATGGGCCCGTTCCCACCGTTATTTGGTAATCGCTACATCTTCGTGGCCGTTGATTATGTATCAAAGTGGGTTGAAGCAACAACTTGCCCCAGGAAAGACAACAAGGTGGTAATGAAATTTATGAAAAAACACATTTTCACCAGGTTCGGGACACCCCGAGCAATTATCAGTGATGGAGGGGCTCATTTTGTAAATGCAAGTTTCAAAAACTTGCTAGCTAAGTATGTGGTGCACCACAAGGTGGCAACAACATATCATCCCCAAACTAGTGGGCAAGTGGAGGTGTCGAATAGAGAAGTGAAGCAGATTCTCCAAAACACAATGAATGCACAACGTAGTGATTGGTCAAGCAAACTCGACGATGCATTGTGGGCTTATAGAACTGCTTACAAGACACCAATTGGGACTTCTCCGTAGAGATTGGTCTATGGAAAGGTGTGTCATCTGCCGGTGGAGCTAGAACACCGAGCTTTCTGGGCCGTGAGGAAATTAAACATGGATCTAGAGCTAGCTGGTAATAAGAGGCTGATGCAACTCAGCGAACTTGATGAGTTTCATTGGCATGCTTATGAAAGTGCCAAGTGCTACAAAGAGAAAACAAAGAGGTGGCACGATAAGCATATGGTGCATCGGATATTAAAGCCGGGGCAGAACGTGTTGCTTTTCAATTCAAGATTGAGGCCGTTTCCAGGAAAATTGCGGTCCAAATGGTCAGGGCCGTTTGAGGTAGTGAGAATGACCCCGCACGGGGCAGCGGAGTTGTGGCAAGAAAATCGAAGTGCCACGTTCTTGGTTAATGGGCAGCATTGTAAACATTACTTGGGTGAGGACATTATTCGAGAGAAGTCATCCATAACTCTAGAGGATGATTGAGCGTAAATGACGTCGAGCTGCGACGGTAAACCAGGTGCTGCACGGGAGGCAACCCGTGAAATTGTTGTAATATATGAGTAGAATTAGTTGACAAAAAAGAAAAAAAAGAAAAAAAAGAAAAAAGCGAAAAAGAAAAAAATAAATAAAAAAAATTATTGTTGCGTTAAAACCTATGAATTTTAACCAATTTCTTGTTGTGAAATAATTTTCAGGTGGAACGGAGGGAAAAAATGCAAAAAAGGCGCAAAGGAAAAAAAATCAAGGTGAGAAAAATAAAAAGTGGCATGACAGTGAGCCTACGCGTTGGCTCCGTGTCATGGAGGAGGGCCTCTGCGTTACCCTCCGTGACATGTTGAAGGTATTCCAGATTTTTTAGAAATTTCCAGAATACCTACGCGATGGCTCCGTGTCACGGAGGAGGTGCTCCGCAATACCCTCTATGACACGTTGAGTTGTAATTCGCGTCGGGTCACCTCGGGTCACCGGGTAACTCGCGCGAAAAACCTCCTTTTTAACCCCAAAGTCCTTCATTTTTTCCTATTCTTTCAATTCCTCCGCGACCAAAACCCCGAACCCTCTTCCCCCAACGTGACACAGACCTAGGCACAAGATTTCTTCAAGTTTTCTTCAATTTCATCGGATTAAAGGTATGTTCTTGAACTTTACCTCATTTTTGCTTGAAATTTCGATTTTTGAGCATGGGTAGTGATTGAAACTTGCCGTAAGTGAAAATTGAGCTAGAATTCATTTAAGTTATGATTGATTGATGTTCATAATATCGTTGTGAGTATACGAACTTGATGAATTCATGTTTTAATGAATTTTTGCAAAATTGTAGCTAAGGTTGGAATTTGAATAGGAAGAAAACTAAACTTGTTTGAAATGTGAAAAAAAAATTGGGTTATGCATGTTGGGTGATGTGAATTATGGCGTGATTAATGTTGAATATGCTAAGTAGACAAGGGAAATTTCAGAAAAATGAAATTGGTGAATTGCATAGGTTGTTGAGAATAAACATTTGGCTAAGTGTTATGATGATATAATGGAATCGATGGCGATATTGTTATTCGTTGTACGAAGTCTGAGTAGTACATAGTAATTATTCCATCGAATTATATGAAGGCATTAAGAATGTTGACTGTAAAGATTGTAAAATCATGAATGTCTTGCCGAATTGTTTTAATTGCGGCTAAAGACTATGTATGGGGTGATGCAATTAAACCCAAACTTAGTCATAGTTAGTTATGACATGAATAACATCGGGATTGTATGGTATATGTGCAGGAACAATGTCGGGCAGACAAGACAAGGGAAAGGACGCATCCACATCAGGCGCCGACAGAAAAAGAATAAGATTGGGAACAACAATTCCAGCAGCACCAGCGGTTCTGAGAGGCCAACAATGACAATATGGAACCTGATGGGTGACTGATGAAGGGAAGAAATGGTACGCAAAACACAAAGAAACCAAATACTTTCTGGAAGAGCATATAGCAAGAGAGTCGCTGGCACAAAAATTTCTGAGGATTATACACTAGATTGACACTGTCGGGCTGAACTTCATCTTCAAAGAGCCCAAGGAGTGCAATCTCCGTCTGATTCAGGAGTTCTATGCCAATTGGAACCCGACCCTTTGCAGTCACACCGTCAAGATAAGAGGGCAGGTTGTCACGTTTGAGCCCCATCACTTGAATGCTATATTGGGGGTGCGGGACACAGACGCCCATGTACTCCAGCAGCTGAACATAACTCTACCATATGCGGACATCAAACACACTCTATGTGGAGCCTGTTCAACAACATGGTGGAGCAGGCACAAAGAGAGGGGCTACTATCAGACACTGCCTTACTCTAAGATGAACAGGGAAGCCAGGATCTGGATAAAAATTGTGTGTTCCTGCCTAATCCCAGGGGTGCACATGACAGATGTCACCCGGGATCGAGTGTGTTTGGTGTATGCCCTGATGAAAGGGCTTGAGATAAATGTTGGGGCGGTGATCATCTCCGCCATGAAGAGAGCCCGCTTGCATTAAGGGCACAGGTACGGGTTCGGTGGTTTGCTTACCACGTTCCTGAGGGGCCATGATATCGAGAAGGAGGCCCTAGATTACATCCCACAGATTGACAGGCGTGCCTTGGGTATTACCGAAACCAAGGCACCTGACACTACTCATGGGCCTATTCTCACACTAGCCGAGCGACATGCTCGGGATGATCAGTATATGGCTCGCATGTACGGGATGCAGATGCTACAGTTGAGCATTGGCGGAAGGCCAGCAATAGAAGATGAGCTGTGGCATCTCGACTTAGATTACCCCTTTGGCGAGAATGCCCGGCTCTATGTCGAGTGAGGCCAGCTTTTATGGAGCCTGTAGATGATGATGTCCCCACTGATGAGGAGACCCGCCGTGAGGACTCAGATGTTGAGTTAGATGAGGACAGCGGGGGCGATTCGGATATGGGAGACGAGGCAACAACACCTAATGAAGAAGTGGAATACTTCGATTGATCAGGGAGTTTCACCACCCACCTTTGTGATATGTTGAATTTTGTGAACACTAGGGACAGTGTTCGGTTTAAGTGTGGGGTGGGAGTAGTTAGGTGCTAGCTGTTTCGTTGTTGTTTTTGTTTATATGGATGTGTTGTGTTGTTGTGCCTGTGAAAAATGTGACCCTATGACTCTTTGTGATGTGTTCTGTAATTAAGTGGTGTTGTAATGAATGCTACGCTGTTGTGTGTTGTGTGAGCTGTTATTGAATGGTTGTTGTGTAAATATTTTTATTTTCTATCGAAATTATTGAAATTTTTAAAATTTTTCGTTAAATTTCTTTTATTTTGGGTTTCTCGACATTTATTTTCGGTGCTTTTACCGAGAATAGTCCCATTAAACTTAAGTCGTAATTAGTGACCGTTCCCTATGATGGATAGATGACGACCGTCTTAAGGGAAATGTAGTCGATAGGAGTAGTTTCTCTTTATTTTCTTTCTTTTGTTTGTTTCCACAACGTGTTGCTACTTCATGGTTCAGAATTCTCGTTACGTGTTGTACATGATATTATGTTGCAAAGGTGATTCATATGAAAGCATGCAAATGCATAAACACGTTGAGATACCTAGGCCATATAGTTCGATTCGGTGTAATCGAGGCTTAATATTGAATTCTTGTAATTAGCTGATTGAAGAGTCTGTGAATATGTCTTGAGTTGAGCATGTGCAATGAGTGTGAGGTGAGTTTTCGATTATTCCATGCTATTGTGAAGTGTCTAGAACTTGCCTGGTGTGTGTACGAAACGAAATGAAGGATGTGTATTGTAGGTAAGGATGTAGGCATTTCCTTGATTAAACCGAAAGTTTTTCCATTATCATACCTACCTTGAATGTACATCCTAGTTAGCCCCATTGAGACGTTAGCCTATTTTTTTCTTTCTTTGAAGAGGTACAAACCGAGCTTAATCCCTTCTTTTCATTAGCCGTGAATTTGATCCAAAACTTGTAAGCGCTCAAGAAAAACAATTTTCCCACAGTGTAAAGGAGTGGAATCGTGAAAAGAAAGGAAAAGCGGAAGTGGTGAAAGTTAAAGAGAAGGTCAAAGGTGCACTTGCTGAAATTAAATAAAATAAAGATGTATAACTAATCTTGGTTATTAGGTCGAGTGTTCTTAAAGAAATGGGAACAAAAACAAATAAAAATTTCAAGAATGAGAGGATGAAGGAAGAAACAATGCCCATAATGATGGTGGGATGTATTGAAAAGCGCTTAAGGAAGCTAGTTGCTATTATTGGTCAGCCCAGTATTTACTAGTTCCTTAGCTTACATTACAACCCGTTAAGTCCTACGTGATCTTACATCAAGCGTCCTTATATTAGTGGAGTAATACACTAGGGGCAAGCCTACGGTTCATGGCATGATGCATGTGAATTCTTTGGGAGAGAGAGCGAAATCGTGTTCATATACCCCTACATGTAATGCTTTGGAAATCGTATGATTGCAAATGGGGAGATTCTCTTGTGTTGTGAGGGCACATGCTTGATGAGGATTAAATTTCGTGTCGGATGTCTTGATCAGTTGATTTGCATGATTTTGCCGAGATCGAGAGTCGATTCTTGAGTCTAGGAGGTCTTAATGTGGGGTATGTCATTATATTGATAAGACCATGCATGTTTTCTTGATGATTTGCTAGATTAAATAATTGGTATAGCTGTAGCTTGAATTGTCGAGCCAAAGTAGTTATGCATGGGTGTCAATTACATGAGATGTGAGAGTATTGTTCGAGGACGAACAAGGTTTTAAGTGTGGGGTAAGTGATCTTGGGCAGAATTATATGCCCAAGTGATACTCAAATGCTTCATTTCGTCTTTGTTATCTATCGTTATTTGTGCATTCTCATGTGATTTGTAGTTAAAATGTGAATTTATACTAACCAACATGATTAGTGTTTTTTTGCAGGTAAAATGGAATTTTGGGAAGCTAAGATACATGTTGGTAAAAATCGGGAATGGACTTGGAAGCAAGGAGTGGAAAAGGTCAAGGAAGAGCAGCAAAAATAAGGGCTCCGTGATGGAGCCGTGTCACACTGCCATCGCGGAGGCATTCTGCCTCGGGTGATTTAATTTTGGCCATTTCTAGTGAAGCCTCGTGTTACCTCCATGACACGGAGGCAATGCCACGCGATGCAAGCTGTGGCACGTTGAGTACAACTACCTGGGACATCAATTTCCAGTGTAGGTGCGCGATAGCACCGTGGCATGTTGGACAGGCTCCGCGATGCAAGCCGTGGCACGCCAAGGTGAAAATTCTGAGGAGCCAAATTCCAGAGAGGGTCCGCAATACCCCCGTGGCACGGAGGGAGTGCTCCGTGATACACTCCATGCCACGTTGCTTGTTATTCTGTGAAAAATTCCCACTAGTATAAATAGCACACTTAGGTTTTATTTTAAAGAATTCTGACTTGGTTGAGCAAGAAAGTGGGTTACAGGTAGTTGAGGGGACGAAAATTCTAGGGTTCTTCTCTATCTCTTTCTCTTTTATCTCAATTGTTTGTATGATTTATACTCATTTGATGATGTTTAATCCACAAATGAGTGGCTAAATTCACTTCTTGCTGAGGTTAAGGACAATTGTAGTGGAATGTAATTGTTGATCATTTTAGTTTTCATCTTTTCTTCAATGGTTGTTCTATCAACTCTTGTTCTTACTGCATTAATGTTTGGCCAATGTTAATGTATATCCAAAAAATCCAATTTTGATTTTGAAAAGGAAAGAAATTGGAAAAATGTGAATTGGTAGGATATGATCTCTTCTTAGTTTGGGAAGATTGAGAATTGATTTACATTCAGAATAGAAATATATCTGAAAGCTTATTAGTCAATTAAGGAATCGGTTTTGTATGGCTAGAACATGAAATTCTTTTATCACAGAAATGTAGATTGAAGGTTCATGATTCTTAAGTTGGATAGGAGACGAAAGTTCCAATCCATAGGCAATAATTCTTGACTAGCAACCGAAGGAAAGATTAACTGAATTGTATCGATAAATTAATTACCTGCATGTTCATTTTAACCTCAGCTTGCTCATTACAATAGTTCAGACTCACTTTATAATTTTGCCGTAGATTCTTATTAATTAGTAACTCAAACTCTAAAAGTCTTATTCATTTGGTTGTCTGCATTTTTAGGATATAGTTCATTAACACTTAAGTTAATTATTACCTTGGTTCAATCCCTGTGGGATTGATACTTGGCTTACTTAAGCCATTTTACTACTTGTTTGACCACGTGCACTTGCATGTAGTCACCAAAGCAGCCAAACATGATGCAAGCGATGTGGCTGTGGGAGCTGTATTGGGGCAGCGGAGGAATAAAATTTTTCATTCTATTCATTATGCAAGCAAAACACTGGATGCTGCCCAAGTTAATTATACAGTCACAGAAAAGGAGATGCTAGCATTGGTGTTTGCGTTTGATAAATTCAGGTCCTACTTGGTGGGTTCTAAAGTAGTGGTGTATACCGATCATGCAGCGATTCAGTATCTGTTTAAGAAGAAGGATGCAAAGCCCAGGTTTATCAGATGGATCTTGTTGTTGCAAGAGTTTTACCTAGAGATTAAGGACAGAAAGGGGAGCGAGAATCAAGTGGAATATCACCTATCGCGATTGGAAAGCCGGTCGCATGTGAAGGAAGGTGGCAACATCAAAGAGGAGTTACCGGATGAGCAGCTCTTTGCAATAAGGGAAGCTGAGATCCCTTGGTATGCAGACATAGTGAATTTGCTAGTGAGTGGAGTCTATCCACCAGAGGCTACGGCTCAGCAGAGAAAAAAGTTGAGGCATGATTGCCAGTATTTTATTTGGGATGAGTCGTACTTGTTTAAACAGGAGCCGGATCAGGTGATGAGAAGATGCATCCCAGAGAGTCAGATTGCAGAAGTTTTGAGGAGTTGTCCTCTTCATTGTATGGAGGGCACCACGGAGGCGAGCGGACAGCGCACAAGGTGCTACAGTCAGGTTTCTTTTGGTCTACACTGTTCAGAGACTCTATGGCATACGTCAAAATGTGTGAGATATGTCAAAGGACAGGCATAATTGGTAGGAGGCAAGAGATCCCACTGCAGCATATACTAGAAGTGGAGATCTTTGATGTATGGGGCATAGATTTCATGGGCCCGTTCCTACCGTCATTTGGTAATAGTTACATCTTGGTGGCCGTTGATTATGTATGAAAGTGGGTTGAAGCAACCGCTTGCCCCAGGAATGGCAACAAGGTGGTAACGAAATTTGTGAAAAAGTACATTTTCACCAGGTTCAGGACACCCCGAGCAATTATCAGTGATGGAGGGGCTCATTTTGTCAATGCAAGTTTCAAGAACTTGCTAGCTAAGTATGGGGTGCACCACAAGGTAGCAACATCATATCATCCCCAAACTAGTGGGCAAGCGGAGGTGTCGAACAGAGAAGTGAAGCAGATTCTCCAGAAAATAGTGAATGCACAATGAAGTGATTGGTCAAGCAAACTCGACGATGCATTGTAGGCTTATAGAACTGCTTACAAGACACCAATATGGACTTCTCCGTACAGATTATTCTATGGAAAGGCATGTCATCTGCCTATAGAGCTAGAACACTGAGCTTTCTAGGCCGTGAGGAAATTGAACATGGATTTAGAGCTAGCAGGTAAGAAGAGGCTGATGCAACTTAGCGAACTTGATGAGTTTCGTTGGCATGCTTATGAAAGTGCCAAGTGCTACAAAGAGAAAACAAAGAGGTGGCACAATAAGCATATGGTGCATCGAATATTCGAGCCGGGGCAGAAAGTGTTTCTTTTCAATTCAAGATTGAGGCTGTTTACAGGGAAATTGTGGTCCAAATGGTCAGGGCCGTTTGAGGTAGTGAGAATGACCCCGCACGGGGCAGTGGAGTTGTGGCAAGAAGATCGAAGTGCCATTTTCTTGGTTAATGGGCAACGTTGTAAGCATTACTGGGGTGAGGATGTTATTCGAGAGAAGACGTCCATCACTCTAGAGGATGATTGAGCATAAATGACGTCGAGCCGCGAAATTATTATAATAGATGAGTAGAATTAGTTGAGGAAAAAAAAACAAAAAAAAGAAAAAGAGAAAAAGAAAAAATAAAATAAAAAAAAAATTGTTTGTGTGGAAACCTAGGAATTCTAACCAATTTCTTGTTGTGAAATGATTTTCAGGTGGAACGGAGGGCAAAAATGCAAAGAAGCGCAAAGGAAAAAAATCGAGGTGAGAAAAATAAAAAGTGGCATGACAGTGAGCCTACGCGATGGCTCCATGTCACAGAGGAGGTGCTCCGTGTTACCCTTCGTGACACGTTGAAGCCTATTCCGGAATTTTTAAAAATTCCAGAACACTGGCGCGATGGCTCCGTGTCATGGAGGGTAACGCGGATCACGGAGGGGGTGCTCCGCGTTACCCTCCGTGACACGTTGAGTGTTATTTCACGTCGGGTCACACCGGGTCGCCGGGTAACCTGCGCGAAAAACACCTTTAAAACCCCGATTCCCTTCAATTGTTTTCCTATTTTCCATACCCTCCGCGACCAACACCCCAAATTCCCTCCTCCCCCAACGTGACACGGACCTAGGCATCAATTTGCTTCAAGTTTTCTTCAATTTCATCGGAGAAAAGGTATGTTCTTGAACTTAACCTCATTTTTTCTTGAATTTTCGATTCTTGAGCATGGGTAGTGATTGAAACTTGCCTTAATTGAAAATTAAGCTTCAATTCGTTTAAGTTATGGTTGCTTGATGTTCATAGTATCGTTGTGAGTATATGAACTCGATGAATGCATGTTTTAGAAAATTTTTGCGAAATTGGTAGCTAGGGTTGGAATTTGAATAGGAAGAAAACTAAATTTGTTTTAAATGTGAAAAAAAATTGGGTTGTGCATGTTGGGTGATGTGAATTATGTTGTGATTAAAAGTTGAATATGCTAAGTAGACAAGGGAATTTCGGAAAAATGAAATTGGTGAATTGCATAGGTTGTTGAGAACAAAAAGTTAGCTAAGTGCTATGTTGATATAATGGAATCGATGGCGATATTGTTAATTGTTGTACAAAGTCTGAGAAGTACATAGTAATTATTCCATCGAATTAGATGAAGGCACTAAGCATGTTGAATGTAAAACTTTGTAATTCATGAATGTCTTGCCAAATTGTTTTAATTGCGGCTAGAAGACTAAGTGTGGGGTGGCCTAATTCAACCCAACCTTAGTTGAAGCTAATTTTGACTTGAATAACATTGAGATTGTCTATTCGATGGTACAGGAACAATGTCAGGCAGGCAAGACAAGGGAAAGGGCGCATCCACATCGGGCGTCGGCAGAAAAAAAATAAGATTGGGAACAGCAGTTCCAGTAGCACCAGCGGTTCCGAGAGGCTAACGCTGACAGTATGGAACCCGATGGGTGACTGACGAAGGGAAGAAATGGTATGCAAAACACAAAGAAACCAAATACTTCCCAGAGGAGCAAATTGCAAGGGAGCCGCTGGCACAGGAATTCTCGAGGATCGTACACCGGATTCACTCCGCCGGGCTGAACTTCATCTTCGAAGAGCCCAAGGAGTGCAATCTCCATCTGATTCAGGAGTTCTATGCCAACTGGAACCCAACCCTTCGCAGTCACACCGTCAAGATAGGAGGGCAGGTTGTCACGTTTGAGCCCCATCACTTGAATGCTATATTGGGGGCTCAAGACACAGACGCCCGTGTACTCTGGCAGCTGAACATAACTCCACCTTATGCGAACATCAAACGCACTCTATGTGGAGCCCGTTCGACAGCACCGTGGTGCAGGCACAAGGAGATGGGCTACCATCAGACACTGCCCTACTCTCAGATGAACAGGGAAGCCAGGATCTGGATAAAAATTGTGTGTTCCTGCCTGATCCCGGGGGTGCACATGACAGATGTCACCCGAGATCGAGTGTGCTTGGTGTATGCCCTGATGAAAGGGCTTGAGATAAATGTTGGGGCGGTAATCATTTCCGCCATGAAGAGAGCCCGCTTACATCAAGGGCACAGGTACGGGTTCGGTGGCTTGCTTACCACGTTCCTGAGGGGACATGATATCGAGGAGGAGGCCCTGGATTACATTCTAGAAATTGACAGGTGTGCCTTGGATGTCACAAAAAACCAAGGCACCTGACATTACTCATGGGCTTGTTCTCACACTAGCCGAGCAATATGCTCGGGATGATCAGTATATGGCCCGCATGTACTGGATACAGATGCTGCAGTTGCGCATTGGTGGGAGGCCAGCAACAGAAGATGAGCTTTGGTAGCTTGACTTGGATTACCCCTTCGGCGAAAATGCTCGGGCTCTATGCAGAGTGGAGCCAACATTTATGGAGCCGGTAGATGATGATGTCCCCATCGATGAGGAGACACGCCGTGAGGACTCGATGTTGAGTCTGATGAAGAAGGCGGGGGCGATGCTGATATGGGAGACGAGGCAATGACACCTGATGAAGAAGTTGAATACTTCGATTGATCAGGGAGTTTCACAACCCACCTTTGTGATATGTTGAATTTTGTGAACACTGGGGACAGTGTTCGATAAGTGTGGGGTTGGACTAGTTAGGTGCTAGCTGTTTCGTTGTTGTTTTTGTTTATGTGTATGTGTTGTGTTGTTGTGCCTATGAAAAATGTGACCCTGTGACTTTGTGTTATGTGTTATGTAATTAAGTGGTGCTGTAATGAATGTTAAGCTGTTGTGTATTGTGTGAGCTGTTGTTGAATGGTTGTTGTGTAAATATTTTTGTTTTCTATCAAAATTTTCAAAATTTTAAAAATTTTTCGTTAAATTTCTTTTATTTTGGGTTTCTCGGCCTTTGTTTTCGGTGCTTTTACCGAGAATAGTCCCATTGAACCGAAGTCGTAATTAGTGATCGTTCCCTATGATGGATGGATGACGACCGTCTTAAGGGAAATGTATTCGATAGGAGTAGTTTCTCTTTATTTTCTTTCTTTTGTTTGTTTCCCAAACCTATTGCTACTTCATGGTTCGGAATTCTCGTTATGTGTTGTACATGATATGAAGTTGCAAAGGTTATTCATATGAAAGCATGCAAATGCATAAACACGTTGAGATACCTAGGCCACAAAGTTCAATTCAATGTGATCGAGGCTTAATATTGAATTCTTGTAATTAGCTGATTGAAGAGTCTGTGAATATGTCTTGAGTTGAGCACGTGAAATGAGTGTGAGGTGAGTCTTCAATTATTCCATGCTATTGTGAAGTGTCTAGAACTTGCCTGGTGTGTGTACGAAATGAAATGAAGGATATGTATTGTAGGAAAGAATGTAGGCATTTCTTTGATTAAACCGAAAGTTTTTCCATTATCATACCTACCTTGAATGTACATCCTAGCTAGCCCCATTGAGCCTTTAGCCTATTTTTTTCTTTCTTTAAAGAGGTACAAACCGAGCTTAATCCCTTCTTTTCATTAGCCTTGAAATTGATCCAAAACTCTTAAGAGCTCAAGAAAAACAATTTTCCCACAGTCTAAAGGAGTGAGAATGGTGAAAAGGAAGGAAAAGCGAAAGTGGTGGAAGTTAAAGAAAAGGTCAAAGGTGCACTTGCTGAAATTAAATAAAATAAAGATGTATAAATAATCTTGGTTATTAAGTCGAGTGTGCTTAAAGAAATGGGAACAAAAACAAATAAAAATTTCAAGAATGAGAGGATGAAGGAAGAAATAATGCCCATAATGATGGTGGGATGGATTGAAAAGCACTTAAGGAAGCTAGTTGCTATTATTGGTTAGCCCAGTATTTACTAGTTCCTTAGTTTACATTACAACCCGTTAAGTCCTACGTGATCTTACATCACGCATCCTTATATTTGTGGAGTAGTACACTAGAGGCAAGCCTGTGGTTCATGACATGATGCATGTGAATTCTTTGGGAGAGAGAGTGAAAACGTGTTCATATACCCCTACATGTAATGCTTTGGAAATCGTATGATTGCAAATGGGGAGATTCTCTTGTGTTGTGAGGGCATATGCTTGACGAGAGATTAAATTTTGTGTCGGATGTCTTGATCAGTTGATTTGCATGAGTTTGCTGAGAATTTCGAGTCGGATGTCTTGATCAGTTGATTTGCATGAGTTTGCCGAGATCAAGAGTCGATTCTTGAGTCTAGGAGGTCTTAATGTGGGGTATGTCATTGTATTGATGAGACCATGCATGTTTTCTTGATGATTTGCTAGATTAAATAATCAGTATAGCCGTGGCTTGAATTGTCGAGCCAAAGTAGCTATGCGTGGGTGTCAATTGCATGAGATGTGAGAGTATTGTTCGAGGACGAACAAGGTTTTAAGTGTGGGGTAAGTGATCTTGGGCAGAATTATATGCCAAAGTGATACTCAAATGCTTCACTTCTTCTTTGTTATCTATCATTATTTGTGCATTCTCATGTGATTTGTAGTTAAAATGTGAATTTATAATAACCAACATGACTAGTGTTGTTTTGCAGGTAAAATGGAATTTTGGGAAGCTAAGATACATGTTGGTAAAAATCGGGAATGGACTTGGAAGCAAGGAGTGGAAAAGGTCAATGCCATCGCGGAGGCATTCTGCCTCGGGTGATTTAATTTTGTCCATTTCCAGTGAAGCCTCGCATTACTCCGTGACACGGAGGCAATGCCACGCGATGCAAGCCGTGGCACGTTGAGTATAATTACCTGGGCATCAATTTCCAGTATAGGTGCACGATAGCACCGTGGCACGTTGGCCAGGCTCCGTAATGCAGGTCGTGGCACGCCAAGGTGAAAATTCTGAGGAGCCTAATTCAAGAGAGGGTCCGCGATACCCCCGTGGCACGGAGGGAGTGCTCCGCGATATACTCCGTGCCACGTTGCTTGTTATCCCAGGAAAAATTCTTAATAGTATAAATAACACACTTAGGTTTATTTTTAAACATTCTGACTTGGTTGAGCAAGAACATGGGTTACAGGCAGTTGAGGGGACGAAAATTCTAGGGTTCTTCTCCATCTCTTTCTCTTTTATCTCAATTTTTTGTATGATTTATACTCATCTGATGATGTTTAATCCACAAATGAGTGGCTAAATTCACTTCTTGCTGAGGTTAAGAACAATTGTAGTGGAATGTAATTGTTGATCATTTTAGTTTTCATCTTTTCTTCAATGGTTGTTCTATCAATTCTTGTTCTTACTGCATTAATGTTTGGCCAATGTTAATGTATATCTAAAAAATCCAATTTTGATTTTTAGAAGGAAAGAAATTGGAAAGTTGTGAATTGGTAGGATATGATCTCTTCTTAGTTTGGGAAAATTGAGAATTGATTTACATTCAGAATATAAATATATCTGAAAGTCTTATTAGTCTATTAAGGAATCGATTTTGTATGGCTAGAACATGAAATTCTTTTATCACAGAAATGTAGATTGAACGTTCATGATTCTTAAGTTGGATAGGAGACGAAAGTTCCAATCCATAGGCAATAATTCTTGACTAGCAACTGAAGGAAAGATTAACTGAATTGTATCGATAAATTAATTCCCTGCATGTTCGTTTTAACCTCAGCTTGCTCATTACTATAGTTCAGACTCACTTTATAATTTTGCCTTAGATTCTTATTAATTAGTAACTCAAACTCTAAAAGTCTTATTTATTTGGTTGTCTGCATTCTTAAAGGTATAGTCATTGAATCTTAAGTTAATTATTACCTTGGTTCAGTCCCTGTGGGATCGATACTTGGCTTACTTAAGCCATTTTACTACTTGTTCGACCACGTGCACTTGGGTGTAGTTACCACCAAACCACCGAACATAGTCACCGAGTCTTTTGTGACACCTTATATGGCCAGTTGCTTTGGAATCAGTCCCGAAGTCTTGTCTGAACCCTTTTTTGTATCTACCCAGTAGGTGATTCAGTTATAGCTACGCGGGTATATAGAGGTTTTCGGGTCTCATTCCTTTAGAAAGTCATCTCAACATATTTGATAGAGTTAGCCATGATCGATTTTGATGTTATCCTCGACATGGATTGGCTCTTTGCATGTTATTTCTTAGTTAATTTTAGAACATGGAAAGTAGAGTTCAGATTTTCGAGTGAGCCAGTCTTAGAATGGAAGGGTAGTTCAGTTGTACCTGTAGGTCATTTCATTTCCTACCTTAAGGACAAAAAGTTGATTTCTAAGGGTTGTGTGTACCATCTAGTTAGGGTTAAGGATGTTGAATTTGAGAGCCCGATTATTCAGTCAGTTCCAGTTGTACGTGAGTAGCCAGAGGTCTTTCCAGATGTTTTACTGGGAATCCCTCTAGAGTGGGAGATCGATTTTGGTATTGACCTTCTTCCCAACATGTAGTTGAAAGAACATTTGAAGGACCTGTTAGATAAGGGTTTCATTAGGCAAAGCAAGTCGCCATGGGGTGCACCAGTTCTCTTTGTCCAAAAGAAATATGGTTCTCTTCACATGTGTGTTGATTATCAGCAGTTGAACAAGGTCACCATCAAGAATAGGTATCCTCTACCCAGTATTGATGATTTATTTGATCAGCTTCACGGTGTCAAGTGTTTCTCAAAGATAGATCTCAGGTCGGGGTACCATCAACTTAGACTTCGGGAGTGTGACATCCCAAAGACAGCCTTCAGGACGTGGTGTGGCCATTATGAGTTTGTAGTGATGTCTTTTGGACTAACGAATTCTCCAAATGCTTTTATGGAGTTGATGAATAGGGTGTTCAAACTGTACCTGGATATGTTCGTGATTGTGTTTATTGATGACATCCTGATATACCCTCGGAGCTAGGAGGAGCATGTCACTCATTTGAAAATAGTGTTTTAGACTCTCAAGGATCGCCAATTATATGCCAAATTCAGCAAGTATGAGTTTTAGTTGAACTCCATAGCATTTTTGGGCCATGTGGTATCAAGCGAAGGCATAACGGTGGATTCTCAAAAAATAGAGGAGGTGCAGAATCGGCGTAGACCGGTGAATCCTTAAGATATTCGGAGCTTCTTGGGTTTAGTTGGCTATTATAAGAGATTTGTTAAAGGTTTCTCATTGATTGCAGCACCTTTGACCAAATTGACCCAGAAGAAGGTGAAATTCCAAATGGTCGGAGGCTTGTGAGAAGAGCTTCCAAGAGTTGAAGACTCGACTTACCTCAACATCGATGTTAATTCTATTGGAGGGTACTGATGGGTCATGGTGTATTGTGATGCTTCAAGGATCGTACTTGGGTTTGTATTTATTCAACACGGGAAGGTTATAACATATGCCTCCAGACAACTAAAAGTCCACAAGAGGAATTACCCGACCCATGATCTTGAGTTGGCTGCGGTGGTATTCGCCTTGAAGATATAGCAACATTACTTGTACAGGGTCCACATGGATGTGTTTACGTACCATTAGAGCTTACAATATGTGTTAACGCAAAATGATCTCCATCTTTGGCAAAGGAGGTGGTTGGAGCTACTCAAGGACTATTATAAGAGTGTCCTTTATCATCTGGGAAAGGCTAATGTAGTGGCAGATGCACTTAGTAGACTCTCTATGGAGAGTGTGTCTCATGTAGATGAGGGGAAAAAGGAGCTCGTGAAGGATGTGCACCGACTTGCAAGGTTGGGAGTTAGGTTGGTTGACTCGACTGATGGCAGTGTTGTTGTTCAAAACGGATCAGAATCGTCCTTGGTAACTGATGTGAAAGCTAGACACGATGAGGACCCAATTTTGGTAAAGTTAAAGGAAGTCATTCAGAATCACAAAGTAGAGGTCTTCTGCGAAGAAGGAGATGGTGTGCTTCGGTACCAGGGTTGCCTATGTGTTCCAGATGTTGATGAATTGAGGAGCCGGATGTTGCACAAGGCTCATGGATCTAGGTCTTCTTCCATCCAAGTGCCACTAAGATGTACCATGACTTACGGGATGTCTATAATGGCATGAAGAAGGATATCGCTGAATTCATAACAAACTATCCGAACTGTTAGCAAGTAAAGGTTGAGCATCAGAGGCTGGGAGGTGTGCTTCAGGATATCAGTATTCCTACTTAAAAGTGGGAAAAATCAATATGGACTTCATCAAAGGATTACCTCGAACTCACCGGTAATATGACTCCATTTGGGTGGTGGTGGATAGGTTGACCAAGGCTGCTCATTTTCTACCAGTCAAAAGCACGGATTTGGTGGAGGATTATGCCAAACTACATATCCAGGAGCTAGTCCGATTACATGGAGTACCCTTATCCATCATTTCAGACAAAGGTACTCTATTTACCTCTCAGTTTTGGAAGTCATTTCGAAAGGGACTTGGTACTCAGGTTAAGCTCAATACAACGTTTCACCCGCAAATGGATGGTCAAATGGAGTGGACAATCTAGAATCTCAAGGACATGTTGAGAGCATGCGTGATTGACTTCAAAGGTAGCTGGGATGAGCATTTGCCTCTTATCGAGTTTGCATACAATAACAACTATCATTCCAGTATCCAGATGGCACCGTTCAAGACTCTTTTTGGCATAGGTGTAGGTCGCTTATTGGATGGTTTAAGGTTGGCGAAGCGACGATGATAGGACCAAATTTAGTTCACGAGGCTATGGAGGAGGTTCAATTGATAAGGGATAGGTTGAAAACTGCCCAGAGTCGCCAAAAGTCCTATGCTGATGTGAGGAGAAGGGAATTGGAATTTGAAGTCGATGATTGGGTATTTCTTAATGTGTCTCCCATGAAGGGAGTGATGATGTTTGGAATGAAGGGGAAACTCGATCCCCACTATGTCGTCCCGTACCAAATCATGAGACGTGTTGGCAAGGTGGCCTATGAGTTGGAGTTTCCCTCAAAATTAGCTTTTATGCATCCTGTATTCCATGTGTCGCTCTTGAAGAAGTGTCTGGGTGATCCAGCTCTAGTTGTCCCGATGGACAGTGTTGGTGTGAAAGACAACCTCAGTTTTGAGAAGGTTCCGGTTGAAATACTAGATCTTCAAGTTCGAAGGCTAAGGAACAATGAAGTAGCTTCAGTTAAAGTATTAAGGAGAAATCAGTTTATTGAGAGAGCTATATGGGAAGCTGAAGCGGATATGATGGCTAGTATCCACATTTATTCTCTACCAGCTCAAGTCCATTTTGAGGTATCAGCTTTCACCTAATACTCTATTTAGTTTCCTGTTCAGTTCATGTGTCCAAGTTTCTTTTATGTATGTGAATGTATGTATGATTCGTGAATTCATTTCAGCTATGTGTTCGAATCGAGATAGTCATTATGTTAGTTTTCAGCTTAAATGATCAGTATATGAATATGATAATTGCATTTCTCTACTTTCTGTATGCTTTCCAACATTCGAGGACAAATGTTCCCAAGGGAGAGATATTATTATACTCCGGAAGCCAAAATATCATACCCGGAGTTGAAACGGAGAAAAACCTAAAATTTGGCATCCAGTACAGAACGAGTCGTGAGGAGACCCGTGAGAACAGCCCATGAGTCATGATATGACTCGTGGGGAGGCCCAGATGATGAGTTTGCTATTTGGGAAACAGGATCTCCACGGGCATGACCATGATTCGTGGTCAGGCTCCATGAGTCATTAGGTCAGTCGTGGGGTAGGTGAGTAACAAAAGAGAAGAAGGGAGGCAGTGCACTCGACGGGAGGACCACACGAGTCGTGGTAAGTCCCCATGATTCGTGGGGTGAGTCGTGACCAAGCGGGGAATAAAATTTATTGAGGCTGAGGTAGTGTACTTGACGGATGTCCACTAGTCGTGGCCCAGGGTAACGAGTCGTTAGGTCCCTCGTTGGGACCATCTGGCAGTTATTTTGTACGAATTTAGTAAGGGCTTTTTTGTAATTCCTAAGGCCTAAACTACGTCGTTTTGAGTTATGAATGATGACTTTTAAAGGGGTTAAGCTCATTTAGGCCATTTACATTCATGCATGCAAAGTAGAAGGTGAGAGAGGGTGATCAAGGCTAGTGTTCCTCAATTCCTCTTCAATTTCTTCTTGGGCTATCAAAGAAGTGTAAGAATCAACTACCAACATGTATGTAGGGTTATGAATGGGTGAATTCTTCCACACCCATGCCCAATCTCTTTCTAAAACATGAATGTTCTATGTCTAATCTATTGGGTTTTAACCCAAATGCATGAATTTCCTAATTTTTTTACATAGGTATGATTTAAATATGTTTCTTCCAGTGAATTATGAAGCATGGGCAAGTTTTATGATATTTTCAATTAAAAAATCATGTTTCTAGCTTTATGAATTAAAAAGCCCTTTGATGAAAAGTTCATGAAAGATGAGATTTGTGATAAATGTATGATGATGATGAGATATTATGATGAAAAGCATGTTTTCTAGCTACCCATGTTTATAATCATGTTTTCGATATGAATTAAGTATTTTCAAGTATGATAAAGGTTTGGGAAATGCCCACATGTTCCAAGTATGATTGATGATTTCTCGAATTGAGCTTACCACATGGTTTGGAGCGAAGACTCCCAATTGTCTTTCAACTTGTGGTATAGTTTGAGTTAAAGCTTCTCATATGCATGAATTCATAATTGAGATGTATTTAATGATTGAGCTTCATCAATAGACGATGTTGAACTTCGTTGAATAACGATGTAGAGCATATGCATATTTTTGGGAGTAGTATCTAGCACCGAGCAGGATAAGAGTCGATCACCCTATGCCTCAGAACTATGTACAAACGTAGGTTTATGCTTATATATGTTACTTGGGGACCTCCCTTGTGCTCTATCCTTGGCCCTATTGGCCAGGATTTGGACGGCTCTACCCACTTGAATATTATGCTATCGTCTCTAACCCTGGCTAGGCTTTGGACGGCTCTACCCACTTGAATATCATGCTATCGTCTCTAACCCTGGCTAGGCTTTGGACGACTCTACCCACTTGAATGTAATAGTTTAGACCACGTAAGCTCTATCATGGTGTGTCGGTTAATACACGAGTCTCCCATTGTTCCTCATGATTTCAATTATGCATGTTTATCATTCATGAGATTTCTATATCTATATATGATCTAAAGAAGGTTTGACTCAATCTTCAGTTTTACTTATAAATATCAGATTTCGGCTTTGAGTCAATCGATTGAGTTATGAAGTATGTTACGTTACGGTGAGATGATGATTTCAGAAAGAATGCATGCAAGCCCTACTCTAAAATTGTTAATGTTTATGTTACATTACGCATTGTCTTAAAAATGATTTTATTTAATTAAGTGATTTTGCTTACCTTGCATACTCAGTACATTCCATGTACTGACAACATACTCTATGTTGTATCATTTCATGATATAGGATCTGGTTCTCAGGGTCAACCCCAATCGTAGTCAGTCTTCTGAGATAGCAGCGCATGTTGCTGGTGAGTCCTCATCTCCCAAGGACTAGACTACTCAGATTTCTTTATGTATTTTTAGTTTTAGCTTGTTGAGTTAGTTGGGGTCTTGTCCCATCAACTTATCATATTTAGACGCTTTCCAGACATATGGTTGTATTCAAATTTAGATTGTGTATTCTAATGTTTCGTTTGATTTAGACTTCCTCTATGATTATCGTATTGAATCTTCTATTTTATTGATTGAGTTAGATGAATGCTTATGCCATGGGTTGACTTAGGGTCTCTCAAGGCTCCTTGTCTCATGTTGTGATCCGAGCCTCCGTTCAGGTCCTGAAACTGTCATTACTTCTCCAGAATCCTTCGCGTTCATGACCTCGGCTTCTATCTCTGTACCCGTTCCGGTTGTAGTTATCTTTGTATTGGTTCCAACCTTGGTTTCCAGAACCTTGGTGCTAATTGTTTTGTCTAGACAGTTGGGCGTTGGATCGGAAACCCTCCACCTGGCTGTCTAAGAAATTTGCCTCCTCCTCAAAATCAGAGTGGTCCGCCCTCGTCTCCATTCCTTGTGTCCCCACTGCGTTCACCCTTTTGGCTCCAACTCCCATAATATGCTGAGTAAGCAAATCCAACGATGTGCGTATATGAGCCAACTCTTGGTTGAGTTCTTCTTTTTTCCTACGTTGGTCTATAGTCAAACCAAAAACATATGTATCGGCCACTGCATCTGCCTCCTGAGTATGCCATGCCCTGTTTGTTTTTGTCACCATATCAAGAATAATAGCAGCTTGCTCCTGATCTTGGGCAGAATTTCGTGCCCAAGTGATACTCAAATACTTCATTTCTACTTGTTTATCTATTGTTATGTGTACATTCTCATGTGATTCTTAGGTAAATGTGAATTTATACTAACCAACATGATTAGTGTTATTTTGCAGTTAGAAGGAATTTTTGGAAGCTAATCTACAAGTTGGTGAAGTGCGGGAATGGATTCGGAAGCAAGAAGTGGAAGTTGACAAGGGAAGTTGGCAAAAATAGGGACTCCGTGATGGCTTCGTGTCACGCCACCATCGCGGAGGCATTCTGCCTGGGAGGAATAAATTGTGTCAAATTCCAGCGGAGGTGCGCGTTACCTCCGTGGCACGGAGGCAGTGCTCCGTGATGCACTCCGTGTTATACCCCGTAGGATTCCCGGCACCTAGATGACCTATTCGCACATTGGTTAAGCATATTTGAAGGCCACACGTGCTAAAGAAAGGCCCGGGAAAAAGATCGAATGAGAAACCTGTCGAACCATCGCGGAAGGAGCCGAGGCAAAACCCCTCCGCGATGGAAACATGTCACGGAGGTAAAGCCTCCGCGTTGGCTCCGTGACACATTGGCCTTGTCCAGGCCCAAGTATATAAAGCCCCACTTCGGTTTTAATTCATTTAAACTTATAAAAATTTCTAGAAAACAGAGAGGAATAACCAGAGGAGGGAAAAGAACGAAGAGGGTAATATAATTTCATCCGATTACGCTGCCAAACGCAGTCAAAACCCAAATTAACCTCAGATACCGAGGTATTTAGCAGTAGAGAGCATTCCTACGGAGTTAGTTTCGTGAAATACGGCCGACGAATCATCGAGCTACCGGACTAAGGTAAGTGGAATTGCTCCAAACTAGTGTCTATGTGTTCCTAGCTGTGAAGTGAATATTTCTCCCTTCTGGACTTCTAAAACATAGCGAGTTTTTGACCGTCTTTCGATAGGCCTAAATTTAGGCTATAATTATATCGAAAGTGATGTCGTTCTTCAGAATAAAGTTGTATTTAGTATTGATTGATATATATATGAATGCAGTTGGGAGGAATAGCTGAAATATTGACCAAGCTACACCAGTTAGTCGAGGAATCAGAAGCGAAGGTATGTAAAGCTAGTTTCCTCGGCAAGTTAGTAATCTCGGTATAGTAAAGTAATTTAAAGGCCAGTAGAATGTTCAGAAGTCATGTGTTATGTTTATTATGAATGTTGGTACGATATTAGAAGCATCATGTTATATTTAGCGTGAAACTTGCTAGCACGATATATATTCTAATACAAGTGTTAGGAACTGCACATCATGCTCAATATGTGATGTAGTACAGAATGTTGGGACATCATCGTATTCAGTTGAAATCTAGTAAAGCAATGTAATATCTGTAAGGCATCTCAGAAGTAGAGTGACAGGTTAAAATGAAGTTTAGGAAGCATGTTTGAAATAGTAAATCATGTTACTATAGAAACTTAGTATACAACATGGTTTTCAGCAGAAAAACTATATCTTGTTCAACATTAGACTCAGTACAGTATGGAAGAAGATTATATTTATATATATACACTATTATCAGTCTCAACATGTATTAAATACATACATATCACTATCGCTAGTTCAGCATATAGTATGTACAGATACATTATTATTGTTAACTTCAGTATGTGATATGCAGATAGTATTACTAGTTGAGATCGTTGTATTGTTTGGGGTTGGATTACCTAGCATCCATGATGACCCTAGGGTTAATAGCTGTATCGACTCGTCCGCCAGAGGACGAGGATACGTCGCTCTACGGAGTGGCATGCCGTCCCATAGGGGACGAAGATGGGATGCCAGTTTTCCCCATATTGTGCCTTGGTCGGCCCTTATACACCCCTGTCGAGCGGATACACCCGGGTGTTGATTCAGGAGTCCTCCAGACTCAGGTACAGTTATAGTCAGGGGCTCAGCGAGCCCAAGTGCATACCCAGGGGACCGGCAGGATGCTTATAGTTATTATAGGAGATGGGACGACCGGGGTAGGGGTATAGATTTCGTGTTGTTTGTACCTCCTGGCTTATGGTGGCCGGGTAAGGATTGTGTGTGCTATGTTATACTATGTTATATTATATTATGCCATGTTACACTAGATACGAGTAGATTGACAGTAGAACGATACGTCTCCAGGTATGAATCCTACTCCTTCCAGTATAGTTAAGAGCAGGCATAGCTTTATATTTTCAGTCAGTTAGTCTATTCTTTCTTATTTCAGTTTCATCAGTTGTGTTGTTGTTTTCAGATATTTCCTTCAGTTATCGTTTTACATACTTAGTACCAGTGGTACTGACGCCCGGTGGGGCGCTGCATTACTTGCCTGCAGGTACTCATAGACGAGGGGCCAATACCTCGTGATTCCAGTCAGCTCACAGGGTCATCAGCTCCAGTCATCCGGAGCTAGATAGCTAGAGATTCATCACTTTTCTTTTGTTGTACAGCATGGGTAGGCCGGGGCCCTGTCCCAGCCATATTATCAGTATTCTTAGAGGCTTGTAGTCTGTATATATTTCCCTGTGGTCAGATGAGCCGGTCGTGTGAGGCCGTGCAGTTGTATAGTTGTTAGTACTTCTGTTTCTTTTATGTTGGCCGTGTGGGGCCATAACTTGACAGTAGTGGTGACCTTGCCGGTCACGTAGCCTTCCAATATTTCATTGTTGAGTTACAGATAACTAGACAACATGGAGGCCTTGTCAGCCCGCATAGGCTCCCCTATATTGATATGTTCTGGTTAGCTGTCAGTACAGGTACAGGTGGCTGTAGGCCTAGTCGGCCGGAGGCTGTATTTACAGCCGTTATATAGCCCGTTGTTTCTCTGAATCTGAGTTAGAGCCAGCCAGGCACCAGATGTGCTCAGGTTCAGTAGTCTAGCAGTTCAGGTTCTAGTAAGGGCACCAGGTGCCAGTCATACCCCCCAAGGCGGGGTGTGACACTCCGTGTCACGTTGAGTGTGTTTATCTGGAACCTCAAGTTCCAGTGAAGGTGCGCGATAGCACCGTGGCACGGGGGCAGTGCTCCGCGATACACTCCGTGCCACGTTGCTTGTTATTCCGGGAAAAATTCCCACTAGTATAAATAGCACACTTAGGTTTTATTTTAAACATTCTGACATTTTTGGAGCAAGAACGTGGTTAGCAGGCAGTTGAGACGACGAAATTCTAGGGTTAATTCTCTTCCTTTTTCTCTTTAATATCAATTGCTTGTATGAATTCTACTTGTTTGAAGATGTTTAATCCACAAATGAGTGGCTAATTCACCTCTTGCTTAGGTTAAGGATAATTGTAGAGGAATGTAATTATTAATCATTTCAGTTTTCATCTTCTCTATAATGGTTGTTCTATCAATTCTTTGTTTTACTGCATTAATGTTTGGCCAATGTTAATGTAAATCTTAGAAATCCAATTTTGATTCTGAAAAGGAAAGAAATTGGACAGATGTGAATTGGTAGGATATGATCTTTTCTTAGTTGAGAAAATTGAGAAAAGATTTACGTTCAGAATAGAAATATATGTGATAGTCGTATTAGTCATTTATGGAATCTATTATGTATGGCTAGAGCATGGGGTTCTTATATCACAGAAATGTAGAATAAAGGTATCATGATTCTTTAATTGGATAGGATTCGAAAGATCCAATCCATAGGCGATTAATTCCTAACTAGCAACCGAAGAGAAGATTGGCTGATTTGAATTAAGAAATTACATCCCTGCATGCTTGCCTTAACCTCATCTTGTTCATTTCTATTGTTCAGACTTTAAATTACAATCTTTACTTAGGTTCTTATTAACTATTAATATCGACTCATAAAACATTATTTGTTTGGTTGTCTACATTCATAGCGATATCGTTCACTAACACTTAGGTTAATTACTACCGTAGTTCAGTCCCTGTGGGATCGATACTGGCTTGAAATAAAGCCACTTTACTACTTGTACGACCACGTGCACTTGCGTGTAGTTTGGCTCGAACAAGTTTTTGGCGCCGTTGTCGGGGACTGGCAATTGATAAATTTATTTTCTTAGTGTTAGTTTACAAGTTCAATATAAGTGTTGACAACTTGGTCTTAGCCTTTCTCTTGCAGGTACTGAATTTTTCTTAACGCTGGCAAGAGAGAAGGAGTTGGTGGATTCATTTATAGAGATAGAGAGACAATTTCATCGCCAAAGAAGGGAAGCTCTAGAGAAGAAGCTGCAGTTGCTAAGATAGGAAATTATTGAGCAACAACAGAATCCACCGATAGTGAGGGCAGTTTTAGTGCCGGAAGAGATGGCAACAAGACTGGTCTGCAAAGTGGCAATCACACATGCAAATAATGTAACATCCAGTATTTGCAGACCAGATCCAGGAGGGAGGTTCGAGCTTAAGAAGAATATGGTGCAGTTGTTGCACACCAATGGGCAGTTTACAGGTCTCCCTCATGAAGATCCACAACAACATCTCCAAAACGTTTTGGAGATAAGTGACACCTACATCCCCGCTGGAGTATCATCTGACTATGTGAGGCTTACATTATTCTCGTTTTCACTGTTGGGGGAAGAAAAGAGGTGGTTGAAAGCTGAACCACCTAACTCTATCACTACCTGGGATGATCTAGCAAAGAAGTTTTTGATACGATTCTTTCCATCTGGGAAGACAACTAGACTTAGAAGTCAGATTCTAAGTTTCAAATAGAGAGAGGGAGAGAATTTGTATTAGGCTTGGGAGAGATTCAAGTCAATGTTAAGGGAGTGTCTCATCATCACCAGTCTAATGATGTGTTGGTGCATACATTCATTGAGGGTTTGGAACCACATACTAAGATTCTGTTAGATTCAGCAGTCGGTGGGCAGGCATTGGAGAAGACTTATGAGGAGCTCTACACTTTGTTAAACCGTATTTCACAGGGAAATCTAGAATGGAATGCGGATTCAACACGAGGAGGAACAAGGAAAGCTGCAGGAGTCTTTGAGGTGGATGGTTTTACAACTATTGCTGCACAGATAGTTGCGTTGCAAAATCAACTCAACACCCACTTCAATAGTATGAGCTTGAGCCAGGCACAAGCCCCAGTCAATGCAGTTCATCAGGTATGGTGTGAAGTATGTGGGAGTAGTGAACACTAAGCTGAGTGTTGTGGTGCCAATCCAGACTCGGTAAATTTTGTTGGGAACGTCCGGAGGAACAATAATCAACAGTATGGTAATAGTTACAACCCTAATTGGAGGAATCATCCGAATTTTTCTTGGTGGAGTAATAGTCATCAAGGACAGAGTTCGAATCAGGGCTTGCAGAGAAATCAAGGGGGGCATCAAAAATTTTAGTCTCAATATAGAGGAAACAATGCACCTCCTCCACCACCCAGCAGCATTGAGGATATGTTCAAAACCATAATAGCTAACCAAGCACAGATGCAGGCTGATTATGTGAAATTAGCGGCTGACATGAAAAATCAGCAGTTAGCTACTAAGGCATTGGAGTATCAGTTTGGACAGTTAGTTATAGCTCAAAACACCAAACCCAGGGGAGGACTACCAAGTGATACCGACCTAAATCCCAAGCAGGTCAATGCAGTTACAACAAGGAGTGGACTTCAACTTAAGGAGGTGGAACCAGAAAGGCCACCTTAGCAATCTGGAGCAGCGGAAAAAGATGGGGAACATGATGATGTGAGGGGGAAGGAAAAGGCAGCTGAGATAGAAAGACCACCGCCCTCGTTTCCTCAGAGAATAACAAAGCACAAGGAGGAAGCTTGCTTTGAAAAATTCATGGAAGTATTGAAACAGGTACATATTAATTTACTTTTAGTTGATGTTTTGTAGGGAGTGCCGAAATATGCCAAGTACATCAAGGATATTGTAGCAAACAAAAGCAGATTGACAGAGTATGCTACGGTGGCACTTACTGAGGAGTGCACCTCCCGAATACAGAACAGATTGCCGACAAAGCTCAAGGATTCTGGGAGCTTTACTATTCAGATTACAATTGGGAAATCTATTCGAGCTCGCGGGTTATGTGATTTGGGAGCAAGCATAAACTTGATGCCGACATCGGTGTTCAAGAAGTTGGGGCTGGGCAGCCCTAGACCAACTACTGTGATCTTGCAGCTAGCAAACCGTTCATTGGCCAGACCAGATGGTGTTGTGGAGGATGTGCTAGTGCAAGTGGGTTCCCTCATTTTCTCGGTGGATTTTATTATCTTGGATTTCGAGCCGGATGCGGAAGTCCCATTTATTTTGGGACGTCCTTTCTTGGCAACCTAGCGAGCATTGATTGATGTGCCTGCTGGGTAGCTAACCATGCGAGCACATGACAAAGTAGAGGTTTTTGATGTGTACAAGGACATGAAGCTACCGGCCATTTATGAGGAGCTATCAGCAATCAATGTGCTAAATCAGGACTCAAATCTTCATATTGTTGACTCACAGGACCCATTGGAGAGAGCCTTGATGGGCTCCGATCATTTTGTAGAAAGTGCTACATATGAGATAGTGCAGATGCTGAATGAGCCAAAATGGTTTCCCAGGAAGCAAGACTTTGAGCCGTTGATGAGGTCCTTGGAACCATTGCCAAAGCCATCAATTGAGGAGGCACCGAAATTGGAGTTGAAGACATTGCCTCCACATCTGAAGTATGTATTTCTGGGGGAAGATGACACCTTGCCAGTCATCATTTCCGCAGAACTGACAGAGGCATAAGTAAAAGATGCATTAGTGGTCCTCAAGAGGCGGAAGAAGGCAATGGGTTGGCAGATGTCGGACATCAGAGGAATTAATCCAGCTTTTTACACACACAAGATTTTTATGGAAGAAGGATCCAAGCCAACTGTGCAACATCAGCGGAGGTTGAATCTAGTGATGAAGGATGTAGTCAGGAAGGAAGTGATCAAGTGGCTTGATGCAGGTGTGGTATATCCTATTTCAGACTGTGAATGTGTTATCCTAGTTTAGTGTATTCCATAGAAAGGAGGGATGACCGTGGTCACCAACGAAAAGAATGAGCTGATTCCCACACGCACAGTCACAGGTTGGCGAATTTTCATGAATTACAGGAAGCTCAATGAGGCCACGAGGAAAGATCATTATCCTTTTCCATTTATTGATCAGATTTTGGACAGGTTGGCAGGTCAAGAGTATTATTGTTTTCTTGATGGATATTTCGGCTATAATCAAATAGCCATAGCACCGGAGGATCAGGAGAAGACCACTTTTACTTGTTCTTATGGGACATATGCTTTCAGGCGGATGCCATTTGGTCTGTGCAATGCACCAGCCACATTCCAAAGATGCATGATGGCAATCTTTCACGATATGGTGGAAGATTTTGTTGAGGTATTTATGGATGACTTTTCTGTTTGCGGTAATTCATTTGCTACATGTTTGCAGAATCTTGACAGTGTGCTAGCTCGATGTGAAGACTCAAACCTTGTGCTCAACTGGGAGAAATTTAATTTTTTAGTCAAGGAGGGTATTGTCCTTGTCCATAAGGTGTTATGCAAAGGTTTGGAAGTAGATCTTGCAAAGATTGAAGTGATCGAAAAGCTACCACCACCAGTGTCAGTGAAGGGAGTTCGCAGTTTTCTCAGACATGCGGGGTTCTACAGATGGTTCATCAAGAACTTCTCAAAAATTTCTAGACCGATATGCCAGTTGCTAGAAAAAGAGGTGAAGTTCGAGTTTGACAAGGATTGTGTAAAAGCATTCGAGGAGCTAAAACGGAAGCTGGTAGAAGCGCCTATTCTCATTTCTCCAAATGGGGAACAACCTTTTGAATTGATGTGTGATGCAAGTGACGTGGCTGTAGGAGCTGTATTGGGGCAGCGGAGGAATAAAATTTTTCATTCCGTTTATTATGCAAGCAAAACACTTGACGTTGCCCAAGTCAATTATACAGTCACGGAAAAGGAGATGCTAGCATTGGTGTTCGCATTTGATAAATTCAGGTAATACCTGGTGGGTTCGAAAGTAGTGGTATATACTGATCATGCAGTAATTCGGTATTTATTTGGCAAGAAGGATGCAAAGGCCAGACTAATCAGATGGTGTTGTTGCTACAAGAGTTTGACCTAGAGATTTGGGACAGAAAGGGGAGCGAGAATCAAGTGGCAGATCACCTATCGCGATTGGAAAGCCGGTTGCATGAAAAGGAAGGTGATAACATCAAAGAAGAGTTCCCAGATGAGCAACTCTTAGCAATAGGGGAAGCTGAAATCCCTTGGTATGCAGATATTGTGAACTTGATGGTAAGTGGAGTCTACCCATCGGAGGCTACGACTCAGCAAAGAAAGAAGTTGAGACATGATTGCAGATATTACATATGGGATGAGCCATATCTGTTCAAGCAAGGAATGAATCAAGTGATGAGGCGATGCATCCCAAAGATCCAGATTACAGAAGTATT
The DNA here is from genome assembly GCA_035772735.1 of Datura wrightii. Classification (NCBI taxonomy): domain Eukaryota; kingdom Viridiplantae; phylum Streptophyta; class Magnoliopsida; order Solanales; family Solanaceae; genus Datura; species Datura wrightii. The sequence continues at coordinate 58,509,137 of JASDFA010000002.1, read as the reverse complement.
GAGGAGTTGTCACTCATCGTTGTATGGAGGGCACCACGGAGGAGAGCGGACAACTCACAAGGTGCTACAGTCAGGTTTCTTTTGGCTTACACTGTTCAGAGATTCTATAGCATATGTAAAAATGTGTGATAGATGTCAAAGAACAGACACAATTAGAAGAAGATAGGAGATGCCACTGCAGCAAATATTAGAAGTTGAGGTTTTTGATGTATGGGGAATAGACTTCATGGGCCCGTTTCCAGCGTCATTTGGTAATTGTTACATGTTGGTAGCGGTTGACTATGTTTCTAAGTGGGTCGAGGAAACAGCTTGTCCTAGGAATGACAACAAGTTGGTGACGAAATTTGTCAAAAAGCAAATTTTCACCAGGTTCAGGACACCCCGAGCTATTATCAATGACATAGGGGCTCATTTTGTGAATGCAAGTTTCAGGAACTTGCTAGCTAAGTATGGGGTACGGCACAAGGTTGCGACAGCGTATCATCCCCAAACTAGTGGGCAAGTAGAGGTGTCAAACAGAGAGATAAAGCAGATTCTACAGAAGACAGTGAATGCACAACGAATTGATTGGGCAAGCAAACTTGACAATGCATTGTGGGCTTACAGAACTGCATACAAGACACCCATTGGGACTTCTCCATATAGATTAGTTTATGGAAAGGCATGTCATCTACCTGTGGAGTTGGAACACCGAGCTTTTTGGGCTGTGAGAAAGCTAAACATGGATCCAGAGCTAGCAGGGAAGAAGAGGTTGATGCAACTCAGCGAACTAGATGAGTTCCGATGGCACGCCTATGAAAGTGCCAAATGCTATAAGGAGAAAACTAAAAGGTGGAACGACAGGCATATGGTGCATCGGATCTTTGAGCAGGGGCAGAAAGTGTTGTTTAATTCAAGGTTAAAGCTTTTTCCAGCAAAGTTGTGGTCCAAGTGGTCAGGGCCATTTAAAGTGGTGAGAATGACTCCACACGAGGTGGTGGAATTGTGGCAAGAAGATAGAAGTGCCACATTTTTGGTGAACGGGCAAAGATGTAAGCATTATTGGGGTGGAGACGTTATTCGAGAGAAGATGTCTATCACTCTAGAGGATGATTAAGGATGAATAGCGTCGAGCCGCGACGGTAAACCAGGCACTGCACGGGAGGCAACCCATGAATGTGTTGTAATAGAAGAGTAGGATTATTTGAAAAAAAAAGAAAAATAAATAAATAAAATAGTTGAGTGGCAACCTATGATTGCTAACGAATTTCTTGTGGTTGAATAATTTTCAGGTGGAACGGAGGGCAAAAATACAAAAAAAGCGCAAAGGAAAAAAAATCAAGGTAAGAAAATAAATTTGGGAAATTCCAGTGAGCCTACGCGATGGCTCCGTGTCACGGAGGAGGACCTCCGCGTTACCCTCCTTGACACGTTGAGGTGTATTTCGCGTCGGGTCACCGGGTAAACCCGCACGAAAAACCTCATTTTAAACCCAAATTCCTTCATTTTTTCCCCATTCTTTCATTTCCTCCATGACCCACACCCCAAAACCTCTTCTCCCCCAACGTGACACGGACCTAGTGATCAAATTTCTTCGAGTTTTCTTCAATTTCATCAAAGTAAAGGTATGTTCTTGAATTTCTTCTTATTATTGCTCAATTTTTTGATTATTGAACATGTTGTTGTGATGAAACCTTGCCTTAAGTGAGTAACAAGCTTGTAATCAATTGAGTTATGATTGAATGATGTTCATAGTATCGTTGTGAGTAGATTAACTCAATGGTTGCATGATTGTTGAAATTCTTAAGACATTGATAACTAGGGTTGAGGATTGAATAGAAAGAAGACAAAATGCATTAAAATGTGGATAATTTGGGTTGTGCATGTTGTTTGAAGTGAAACATATTGTGTTCGAAGTTGATTATGCTATGGTAGAAGATGGATTTTCGGGAGAATGTAAATGGAGAATTAACATAGGTTGTTGAGCTAAAATTGCAACGTGCTCATGATGATATAAGTGAATCAATGGAGGAACTTTTATAATTCATTGTATGAAGTATGAGTAGTACAAAGTAATTGCTCCATCGACTTGTATGAATGCACTGAGCATGTTGGAAATTAAGAATTGTAAAAACATGATTGTCTTGTCGAATTGTGTTGACTGCGGCTAAAGACTAAGTGTGTGGTGATCAAATTACGCCCAAACTTAGTCGTAGCCAACTATGGCTTGAATAACATTGGAACTGTATTTTTGAATGTACAGGAACAATGTCAGGAAGACAGGACAAAGGCAAGGGCGCATCCACATATAGCGCCGGCAGAAAGAGAGTGAGATTAGGGGCAGCAGTACCAGCAACACCAGCGGTTCCTCGAGGGCAACGCCGACAGTATGGAACCAAATGAGTGATGGATGAGGGGAAGAAATGGTATGCCAAGCACAAGGAAACCAAGTACTTCCCGAATGAGCAGATAGCACGGGAACCACTGGCATAAGAATTCTCGCGGATTCTACATAGGATTGACACTGCTGGGCTAAACTTCATTTTTGAAGAACCCAGATAGTGCAATCTCCATCTTATCCGGGAATTCTATGCTAACTGGAACCCGACCTTGAGCAGCCACACCATCAAAATCAGAGGGAAGGTTGTCACCTTTGAACCCCACCATTTGAATGCAATCCTGGGGGCGCGGGACACAGACGCTCATGTCCTTCGTCAGCTGAACATCACTCCACCTTACGCGGATATCAGACGCACCTTATGTGGATCTTGATCGACAGCCAGGTGCGGTAGGCACAAGGAATGGGGCTACCATCAGACATTTCCTTATCCTCAAATGAACAGGGAGGCTCAAATTTGGTTGAAAATTTTTTGTTCATGCCTGATCCTGGGGGTGCACATGACTGATGACACCTGGGATAGAGTTTGTCTGGTGTATGCGCTAATGAAGGGGCTAGAAATCAATGTTGGGGCGGTGATCATCTCCGCCATGAAGAGAGCCCGACTGCGTCAGGGGCATAGATATGGGTTTGGTGGTCTGCTTACCACTTTCTTAGGGGGCCACGGTATTGAGGAGGAGGCCCTAGACTACATCCCTCAGATTGACAGGCGTGCCTTGGATGTCACCAAAACCAAGGCACCTGACACTACTTATGGGCATGTGCTTACACTAGTCGAGCGACATACTCGGGATGATCAATACATAGCCCACATGTATGGGATGCAGATGTTGCAGCTGTGTATCGGTGGAAGGCCCGCAACGAAGGATGAGCTGTGGCAGCTCGAGTTGGATTATCAATTCAACGAGAATGCCCGAGCTCTATGCCGAGTGGGGCCCGCATTTGTGGAGCCCGTGGATGATGATGTCCCTACTGATAAGGAGACACGCCGGGAGGACTCAAATGTTGCATCGGACGAGGACAGCAAGGGAAATTCTGATCTTGGAGATGAAGCGCTGGCACCTGATGAGGAAATTGAATATTTTAATTGAACAGGGAGTTTCACCACCCAAACTTTGTGTTAATTTGCAATTATGTGAACACTGGGGACAGTGTTCTGATTAAGTGTGGGGTGGGAGTAGTTAGGTGCTAGCTATTTTGTTTATGTTTGTTGTGATTGTGCTAATTGTGACCCTGTGACTCTGTGTTTCAATGTTCTGTAACTAATGTTGGTGTTGTAAATCTTTAGCTGCTTTTGTGTGTGACGTGTAAATATTTTTCAATTATATTTTTATCTTTTTTTATAGAAATTCTTTGTTGAACTTTTTTTTAATGTTGGGTTTCTCGGTTTTTGTTTTCGGTGCTTTTCCCGAGAATAGTCCCATCGAACCGACGTCGTAGATAGCGACTATTCCCTATGATGGATGGATGACGACCGTCTTAAGGGAAATGTAGTCGATAGGAGTAGTTTGTTTCTTTTTTTCTTCTTTCTTTTGTTTGTTTTCCAAATATGTCGCTAATTAATGGTTCGGAATTCTTGTTACGTGTTACACATGATTGTAAGATGCAAGTGTGATTCGTATGAGAGCATGCAAATGTGTTAAACATGTTGAGATACTTAGGCCATAGAATTCGATTCGATGTGATCGAGGCTTAATAGTGAATTCTTGTAATTAACTGATTGAAGAGTCTGTGAATATGCCTTAAGTTGAGCATGTGCAGCGAGTGTGAGGTGAGGTTTCAACTACTCCATGTATTGTGAAGTGTCTAGAACTTGCCTGGTGTGTATACTAAATGAAATGAAGGATGTGGATTGTAGGAAAGGATGTAGGCATTTCTTTGAATGAATTGAAAGTTTCTCCCTTATCATACCTACCTTGAATGTTACATCCTAGTTAGCCCTATTGAGCCTTTACCTATTCTTTGAGAGATACAAACCGGGATTAATCTTTTTTCTTAATTAGCTGTGAATTTGATCCAAAACTCTTAAGTGCTTAAGAAAAACAATTTCCCAAAGTGGAAAGGAGTGATAAGTGTGAAACGGAAGGAAAGCGGAAGCTGTGAAAGCTAAAGAAAAGGTCAAAGGTGCACTTGTTGAAACTGAGTAATTAATAGTAGAGAGTAAGAAAATCAATGAATGATAAAAAAAATAAAGATGCATAAATACTCTTTGCTAGTAAGTCGAGTGTGCTTAAAGAAATGGGAACAAAAGCAAAGAAAAAATTCAAGAAAGAGAGGACGGAGGAAGAAGCAATGTCCGTAATGAAGGTGGGATGTATTGAAAAGCGATTAGGGAAGCTAGTTGCTATTATTGGTTAGCCCAGTATTTACTAGTTCCTTAGCTTACATTACAACCCATTAAGTCCTACGTGATCTTACATCAAGCATCCTTATATTAGTGGAGTAAAACACTAGAGGCAAGCTTATGGTTCACGACATGATGCATGTGAATTCTTTGGGAGAGCGAGCGAAATTGTATTCATACACCCCTACGTGTAGTGCTTTGGAAATCTTATGAGTGCAAATCGGGTAATTCTCTTGTGTTGCGAGGGCACATGTTTGACGAGAGATAAAATTTCGTGTCGGATGTCTTGATCAGTTGATTTGCATGAGTTTGCCAAGATCGAGAATCGATTCTTGAGGTTAGGAGGTCTTAAGGTGATGTACTTCATTTTATTGATGAAACCATGCATGTTTTCTTTATGATTTGCTATCTTAAATAATCCGTATAGCCGTAGCTTGAATGGTCGAGCCAAATTAGCTATGCGTGGGTTTCAATTGCATGAAATGTGAGAGTATTGTTCGAGGACGAACAAGGTTTTAAGTGTGGGGTAAGTGATCTTGGGCAAATTTCGTGCCCAAGTGATACTCAAATACTTCATTTCTACTTGTTTATCTATTGTTATGTGTATATTCTCATGTGATTCTTAGGTAAATGTGAATTTATACTAACCAACATGATTAGTGTTGTTTTGCAGTTAGAAGGAATTTTTGGAAGCTAATCTATAAGTTGGTGAAGTGTGGGAATGGATTTGGAAGCAAGAAGTGGAAGTTGACAAGGGAAGTTGGCAAAAATAGTTGCTCCGCGATGGCTTCGTGTCACGCTACCATCGTGGAGGCATTCTGCCTGGGAGGAATAAATTGTGTCAAATTATAGTGGAGGTGCGCGTTACCTCCGTGGCACGGAGGTAGTGCTCCGTGATGCACTCCGTGTCACATTGAGTGTGTTTATCTGGAACCTCAAGTTCCAGTGAAGGTGCGCGTTAATACCGTGGCACGGGGGTAGTGCTCCGCGATACACTCCGTGCCACGTTGCTTGTTATTCCGGGAAAAATTCCCACTAGTATAAATTGCACACTTAGGTTTTATTTTAAACATTCTGACATTTTTGGAGCAAGAACTTGGTTAGCAGGCAGTTAAGAGGATGAAATTCTAGGGTTAATTCTCTTCCTTTTTCTCTTCAATTTCAATTGCTTGTATGAATTCTACTTGTTTGAAGATGTTTAATCTACAAATGAGTGGCTAATTCACCTCTTGCTGAGGTTAATTATAATTGTAGAGGAATGTAATTATTAATCATTTCAGTTTTCATCTTCTCTATAATGGTTGTTCTATCAATTCTTGTTTTTACTGCATTAATGTTTGGCCAAATGTTAATGTAAATCTTAGAAATCCAATTTTGATTCTGAAAAGGAAAGAAACTGGACAGATGTGAATTGGTAGGATATGATCTTTTCTTAGTTGAGAAAATTGAGAAAAGATTTACGTTCAGAATAGAAATATATATGAAAGTCGTATTAGTCATTTATGGAATCTGTTATGTATGGCTAGAGCATGGGGTTCTTATATCACAAAAATGTAGAATAAAGGTCTCATGATTCTTTAATTGGATAGGAGTCGAAAGATCCAATCCATAGGCGATTAATTCCTGACTAGCAACCGAAGAGAAGTTTGGCTGATTTGAATTAAGAAATTACATCCCTGCATGCTTGCCTTAACCTCAGCTTGTTCATTGCTATTGTTCAGACTTTAAATTACAATCTTTACTTAGGTTCTTATTAACTATTCATATCGACTCATAAAACATTATTTGTTTGGTTGTCTACATTCATAGAGATATCGTTCACTAACACTTAGGTTAATTACTACCGTAGTTTAGTCCTTGTGGGATCGATACTTGGCTTGAAATAAAGCCACTTTACAACTTGTACGACCACGTGCACTTGCATATAGTTTGGCTCGAACAGCTCCTATGTGTGACTCATCAATGCTCCTCCCGTGACTATTTCTGCTACAGCTTTTGTGTTGTTGTTCAAAGACCTGTAGAAAATTTCCAACAAACTATCATCTGGAATTTTATGGTTTGAGCACTTTGTCAACTTCTTCTTGAACCTCAGCCTGGTTTTATGAAGTGCCTCAGTTTTAAGTTTTTAGAAATTGTAAATCTCATCCTTGAGATGCAACATTCTAGATGGGGAAGGAATCTCTCTAAGAAGGCTTGCTTGAGTTCCCTCCAGTTGGTTGTGGAGTCATTGGCCAACTCCGATAACCATAAAATGGCTTCCCCTGACAAAGAAAAGGGGAAAAGTCTTGAGTCTGATGGCATCTTGGCTATCTCTAGGCAACCTATACGCCTTGCATATTCCAACAAAGTTCATCAGGTGTAGGTTGGCGTCATCCACTGTGTGACCACTAAACACCCCTTTCATGTTTAATAGTTGAATCATGGTGCTTATGATGTCAAATTTGGCCCCAGCGGGCAGTGGTGGTGGTATAATTGCTCAAGTTAACCCAAAATCATCAATGTTTGGGTCCTCATCATCGAAGAACTGAGGGGAAAATCTATGACCTCTATTGCCCTGCCCATGTCAACTAGTGTTAACAACATCATCTTTGGCATCCTCCGCATCCTGAAGTGTAGCTTGCCGAGCTAGCTCGGCTTGCCTAGCTTCTTCAGCTATATAGGCTTCTCTTTGTTCCTGATTTTCCATTCTGCGCAGTGTTTGTTCAATTTTGGGGTTCAATGGAATTAGGAAATTTCCACTACTCCAAGTGCTTGGCATTCACCGAGAAACAACTTGTGGGTATCACAAACAACAAAAATGAAAATGTAATCCAGGAAATAACTACCAAAAGTCAAATACAAGCAATTAGTCCAGTCTTAGCCGTATTCCCGAAAAACGACACCACTTTTTGATAATGCTCAAACTCACACCTCCTTTTGAAGTATGAAGTAGACGTTGTCAATAAAGAACCCAACAAAGAGATTGGGGTCGATCCCACAGGGAATATGGAAGATCTAGAATAATGCTGGTGAATGAACTTGTTCGTTAGTTACACCAATTTGGGGGATTTTTAAGAAAACAAATTTTAAAATAACAATTGAAATTATGGCGTAAATCAATATTTAAGAATAACTAGGGTTTGTGTTTCCTATGGTCTGCTTCGAATATACATACGTAAGCAATACCAATGCTTACTTGTAGAACTGATAACTAGGGTTCATCCAAATGACTGGTTCGTCCCTATTGGATAACTATACTCAATCACCAGATCAGGTCTCATGAGCGGTTTCAAACTATCTGTTATCAATATGTTCAAAATTTAACTATGCGACTACAGCTCAAGTTAATACAATGATCGTCAAGATCAAGGCTTTGTTGTAATTCTCTTTTCCTAATCTCTACCTTTCTAAGCTCAAGCAAGTAAAGAATTCGGGTAAGTCCTGACGTTGTACACCATTAAGAAATGTTTAAGCATGAAGACAATACAATACAAGCATTTTGCATTGATTTTGAATCACTTTTGTGTATCCCTAGCTCGTTAATCCACCATGGTTCCCACAACCCTAGCTAAGGAGATTTTAGCCTCTTGTAGTTGCAAGGTTATGATATGCATTCATCATTAAACACATAATTCAATACTTAAAATTGTAGATGAGAGAAAATCTTCTTTGATTATATCAGTAAAACCTCGAGAACAATCGATAAAAATCAAGAAAGAATCCAAGAAAAGTTTGATCACAAAGTCAATCAACTCAATTCTATATTTTCCCCTCAAATCTCTATTGTTTTCATGCCTATCTCACTTCTCTCCAATGTTCCCTATCGATCTCTCTTGAAAATATAAAATAAAAGGTATTTATACATACATAAGAATCCTTTTCCTAAGCTAACAGGGTGATTTTCCATAATTGGTGTTGCCTGAGCCACGACTTATCATACAACCCATAACAGGATTGTACCGGTCGTACCTGCTATTCGTAAGTCCTTGGCTTGCTGAAATATGTCTTAGTTTTGGGCCTTGGTAGGTCTTGTACATTCTTCCTACGAGTCATGAGTTTGTGGTATGGCTTTGAGAACTCTGACTTTTTCTGAAGTTATTCACGAGTGTTGTGGTATGACTCGTACCTTCCAACCATGACTCGTACTATCTGAAGTTCTACTTAGCATTGAAAATCCTCTGAAGATCACCACTGGTCTTGATACGATTCGTACTTTGTTGTCACAATTCATAGTTCCATCTGTATCAGGAGTCTGTCTTTGTGCAATTCTTCTGAATATTTCCACGACTCAATGTATGGCTCATACCAGTGTTGTACGGCTCGTACTGAGAGTCGTAGGTTGCATTCTCCCCAATTTATCCATCTAAACCTTTTCACGGTTATTAGTACGGATCGCACCATCAACATCAACTCGTACTGAGACTGTGACTTTAGCTCATTTTCTGCACTTTCAGGATTCATTTGCACATTCTTGCTCCAATACTTATTTGTCCTGTAATCAAATAAAAAGTGTCTTATATCCATATAAACATACCTAAATTCATGCTATTTTCTTAGTTTTGAGTGTTGAAAGTATTGTAAACTCACAGCACATCATTTACTCATGTAACAACTCAATTCGGTGATGATAAAAGTAAAATCACTCACACTCACAAAGAATGCTAAGTGTTGCAAACATCATTGCCATAGGATTTCCTTTATCATAAGTCACCAATGTTCAAGAAAACCTAGGTTATGGATCTCAATGGGCTTTGCAGGCTTGTAACATAGGGTTCGAACTGGTGGGTATTCATTTCCGTACAAGTGACCAAGCCTTCCCCAAGCACCACATATCTTTATTTCTTTTCTTCCTCTTCTTTTTGCTTGCTTCTCAGTCAACCCTTTTTCTTGGTGGCCTAAGATTTTTCTTTCTTCCTTCCTTTATACATCCTTCTCATTGTATATTTTTTAAATTTTTTTATATCACTTTGGTAATTCCAAGGAACGAACCCTTTTTATCTACCACCATACACTCCTTTTTCTTTCCTAAAGCATGTATAATCCCCAACGTAGACATTAAGCCTCACATATATTGAAGTGCTTAAAGGGAGAGATTGGTTAAAAGAGGGTTCAAGAAAGGCTAAAGGCTTGTAATGCGGTGGCAAAAGAAGGGATTATGAGGTGTAAAATAGAAAATATGAGATTACACAACTCAAGGGTAGACTATTTAAGCTTCAAAAGAGGTTTTCTCTCAAGTCAATGCTTAAGAATATGTGATTACACAACTCAAGGGTAGACTATTTAGGATTCAAAAGAGGTTTTCTCTCAAGTCAATTCTTAAGAACATGTCCACAACTTTCACGATTCCTATAATTTTGGTGACAAAACAACGAAGCAAGTTCTAGATGAGGAAAGCAATGCAGGAGAGTAATCTAGTCCTTTCTACTCATGGCACACAAACTACTGAACAACTATATTTTTATCTCTCTGTTGAGTACATGACTACAACACAAAGATTTAGACACCAGTATTCAAAAAGTTAGAAAATGAAGCACGCTTTCACAACAACAATCATTTGACTATATTTGACAACACTTTTCATAACACATTTTCTATATTCTTGAGGGGGTTTTCATAAAGCCGTAATCGCAACATCTCACATTTTTCTTATCAAAAGTACCAACCAAGTCAAGAACACTTTATCAATAGGCTATGGTTTCTTAAAATATATCCTTGGAAAAGAATCTAGGAAAATAAAAAATGGGGGGTGTGGGTCTAACAAAAATAAGAAGCTAAGCATACTACAAACTAAAAAGATATATACTTATAAACCAAAAAACTAATTTTATTCATAAAAATATGTACAATAAAAATAAGTACCCCTACCCCTAAATAAAACTAATGCATTGTCCTCAATACTTTAATCAAAAATAGAACAAAGAGGTCAAAGTCTCCCTATGGTTACTTTAAGTTCCCTGTTGTGTGGACAGGTGGTGATGATGTCTGTAGAGGCATCAGTGTCCTCAATAGGTGCAGAAGGGTGGTTCAGATGGTCAACCTACGTCAGATGGCAATATGGATAGTAGAAGTGTGTAATGGTGTGGAGCTGGTACCATATGGGCAAACCCTCTGTCTCCACCATGCCTTATGGATCGAGCGCAGTACCACTAGTACCAGCCGTAGATGTCTTCTTTTGAGACCTCTCCGATAGTTTCTAAAACTATCACTCCAAATCTTGAAAGGACTCTGTGCTTGCCTGAGGGGGAGTTCTGCAAATATCTCCTCATCCGTCTCTATCTCCTCCTCCTAATCAGGAAACTCGCGTATACTCTCATGTGAGTCTTTGCCTACCAGTGGTGCATCTTGAGGAGGGGACGTGGGTGCAACAGTCTGTGTTGGAAGCTCCTCCATAAATGGTTCTATCAATAATAAGTCTAGCTCCCTGAAATTACTCATTCACATCCTTCTGGAGTGCTAAAAAGTTGGTCTTGAGAGATGTCATGTCACCCTCACCACCACCACAACATTAGCTACCATATCTGATAATCTTCTCAAAGTGTTTGAATGAGCCTACTATTATTTTTCAATACAACTGAGAGGCATGGATGTGGGAAAAAGCTATCTGGATCAAGTTCGGTATGGTTTTCTCCATTCTGGCCAGCTTGGCCTCTGTACTATCTATCAGCTATCCTAATCTAATGATACCTTCCTAATTAAGAACTGGGCTAGATCTTGCTGAAGCACTAGCATCTGATAGTAGTCTAAGAATGGTGTTAGAAGGTCCTGTAGTGATGGAGGGAGTGGATATGGTGGTCTCTGTAGAGGAAGTAGTAGTGGCCGCAAACTCTGTGTGCTCTGAAGCAACACCATCAATGTACTCTAGGTCTATCACTAGTGATGTGTCGATCGAGCCTATCCTCTATCTCTTTCGCCTCTCCGGCTGCTCCCCATCCTGGGTTCTTAATATGTCCACAATAATAAATGCTGAAAGGAAAGTGTCCACCCTCGGTATCGGAGGAACCCTGGCCCTTCGGCATAGCTTAGTGATAAGGAAGTAAAATAGAAAGGATGCCTTTTCTTGAGTCGCCCTCTTCCCGATTTATTGGTCGTCCCAAGGTTGATGGTGGAGTGTGTCATGATATATGAAATGTGGATCGCCTTCTCCATATTTATCTCTGTCTCATTTTGGAAGGTTGTAACTAGCAGTTGACTACTGCATGCCAAAGGCAAGCCTCGACAGTAAGATCCTTTTTGTAGATCTTGATGTCAGAATTAATCTAATCCGTAGTCTACAAACCTATGATAGATTCCACCCATGGTCTTTGATTATTTATGTTAGACAAGACCATCTACTCATAATCCTGGAATCCTTCATGCAACCACTCTTCATAATATTCATTTATCTCATTTAGCTTGCATGGTACGTCCACCCCTAACCCTGACTACCTCCAATAGTCCCTGCTTCGGCCCCTTCTTCTTCTTAGGTAATGCCACTGTATATGATCCGTAGAAATCACCGACTAATGCCTCATTATATTTAGGCAGGGGCTAGGTAAATGCTCTCCACCCATGAAAGAGGAGAATCTACCATACCACGAGGAACTTGTCATGCATCCCATTATTGAATATCCGCTTTTCCTCAACGAAGGTGCATTCTCAGTTGAGTAGGAATATCTCCAGTAATCTGACCACTGTGAATAGCCAGTATGGTATTATTTAAGCCAAGGCTCCTTATGTATGATTTCAGATTTCATATGTATATGATTATTCATCTTCATCAATAGACGATAATCAGCTTCATTAAAAAATTATGGAGAGCACATGTATGTTTTTGGGAGTAGTGTCTAGCACCGAGTAGGCTAAGGGTAAGTCAACTCTATGCCTCAGAACTACGCGCCAAAGTACATATGATGAGATTATTTGGGACCTCCTATGTGAGCCTTCCCCTGCCCCAAGAGGGCCTTGAACTTGATACCGATATCATGGTAGTGTCTTTAGCCCTAGCAAGGATCCATACGGCTCTTCCCACTTGAGTGTGATCGTCGGGACCATGTAAGCTCTATCGTGGTAATGTCGGTTATATGACAAGTCTCCCATTTTTCCTCATGATTTCAGTTATGCATGTTTATCATTCATGATATATATATATATATATATATATATATATATATATATATATATATATATGCTCTAAAAAAAGTTTGACCCAATGTAAAATTTTACTTATGATTATCAGATTTCAGCTTTGGTCCATTTGATTCAGTTATGTTCATATCATGATTTCAGAAAATAGCATGCAAGCCCTAATCTCAGATTCTTGTCTTGAACATGTTTTATATTATGCATGTTTTAAATGATTTTCTTATTTAAGCTGTTTTACTTACCTTGCATACTCGGTACATTTCACGTACTGACCGCATACTCTATGATGTATCGTTTTATGATACAGGCTCCGATCTTCAGACTCGGCCCCACCTTAGCTAGTTCCGGAGTTAGAATCAAGCTTTAGTGGTGATTCCTCATCTCCCAAGGACCATTTGCTATCAGATATCTTTGTACTTTCAGTTCTTATACTTGTTGGGTTAGTTGGGGGTGTTGTCCCATCAACCCATCAATTAGTTAGAGGCTTTCATACTACATGTAGTAATCAGCTCGTCATGTATTATGTGAATTCTGATTTTTATGTTATGTTATGTTTGGATTTCCGTTATATTCATTATGTTAAGTCTTCCTCTTTATTTTGAATGAGTCAGATGTATGTTCATGCTAGGAGTCTCCTGAGGTTCCTTGTCCCGTGTCTCGATTCGGGCCCATGTTCGGGTTGTGACATCCCTCTAGTTGGTAATGGAGTAATTGGGAAACTCCGATAACCATAATGTGGCCTCCCCAGACAGAGAGAAGGGGAAGAGTCTTAGCCTTATAGCATCTTAGCTGACTCTGGGAAACCTGTACACCCTGCAGGTTGGCATCGTCAACTGCATGACCACTAAACACCCCTTTCATGGTCAAAAACTGAATCATGGTGCTAGTGGTATCGAATTTGGCCCCGCAGACAATGGTGGTGGTATAATGGCTCCTGTTGACCCGACTTCATCAATATTCGGGTCATTTTCATTGAAGAACTGAGGGGCATATCTTTGGCCTCTGTTTCCCCTCCCATGTCGGCCAGCATTTATGACCTCATCTCGAGCATCCTCCACATCCTAAAGTGCAGCTTGCAAAGATAGCTCAACTTGCCTAGCTTCTTCAGCTATACAGATATCTCTTTGCTCCTAATTTTCCATCCTACGCAGTGTTCGTTCAAGTTCGATATCCAACGGAATCAGGGGGTTTTCACTCTGACGAGTACTTGGAATTTACCAAGAAACAACCTATGGATATCCAAAAAAAAGAAAACATAATTTAGGAAATAACAATCAAAAGTCAAATACAAGCAATTAATCTATTCTTAGTTGTATTCCCCGGCAACGGCTCCACTTTTTGGTAATGCTCAAACTCACACTTCCTGACAAAGTATGAAGCTGTCGTTGTAAACAAAGAACCCAACTAAGAAGTTGGGGTCGAACCCACAGGGAATAGGGTAAGATCTAGATTAATGCCGGTAACTGAACTTGTTGATGAATTATCTCAAAATTCGGGGATATAAAGAAAACAATATTAAAACAAAGAATAGTTGTGAGCAAATATTATAGATGTGATTTAAATTAAGATTCACAAACAACTAGCGTAAGTGTTCCCCATGGTTTCATAACTACTTCGGGTATACACACGTGATTAATCCCAATGCTTACTTGTAGAACTGATAACTAGGGTTCATCTAACCAACTGATTCGTCCCTATTGGGTGACTATACTCAACCACCGGGTCAAGTCTCATGAGATATTTCAAACTAAACGTTATCAATATGTTCCAAATTTAACTATCTTGTGACCACAGCTCAAGTTAATACAATGATCATAAAGATTAAGGCTTTGTTGTAATTCTCTTTTCCTAATCTCTACTTCTCTAGGTTAAAGCAAGTAAAGAATTTGGGCAAGTCTAACATTGTTCACCGTTAATAAATGTTTAAACATGAAGAGAATACAATACAAGATTTTTGCATTGGTTTTGAATCACTTTTGTGCAACCCTAATTCGTTAATCCACCATGGTTCCCACAACCCCTAGTTGTGGAGGTTTTATACCCTCATGGTTGTAAGATTATATTTTGGTGTCATAGACAAACACATAATTAAATACGTACAGCAACGACTGGAAGAAAATCAGATGTGATTATCAAAGATCAATCTCAAGAACAAAGTAGAAATTCAAGAACTTGGTCCCAAGCGTTGCTCATCAAAATTTGATACAAATTGACAAAAATAATTCTTCACACGTCTACTAACTCAATTATGTCCTTCTATAACTAATATAAAACGTAAAGACTATTTATACTAACATTAGAAACCTTTCCTAAGCTAACAGGGAGTTTTCTATATCTAGTGCCGACTATGTCACGACTGGACCTTTGACCCGTAGCGGGATTGTACGGGTCGTACCTAATTACCGTATATTCTTGGCTGCTGCAAATTTGGCTAAGTGTTGGCAGGCTGATATGACTCATACCTTTATCCTACGGGTTGTACAATGCGTCTGTGGTTTGTCCCTGAGAACTCTGACATCTTCTGGAATTCTTCACGAGTGTTGTGGTACGACTCGTACCTTCTTGCTATGACTCGTACTATCTATAGTGTCTAAAGTTCTAACAAGTACTGATGAATCTTCTAAAGTTAACCATGGCTCCTAGTACGGTTCATACATTAATGCCATAGTTCGTGTGTCCATCCATACCAAGAGTCTGCCTTCGTGCAATTTCTTCTGAATAATTCCCCACTCTAAGTATAGCTCGTACCATCTTGGTACGGCTCGTACTGAGAGTCATATGTTGCCTTCTTACCACTTCAGCCTTCTGACTTTAATCACGGTCTCAGTACAGCTCATACAATCAAGGTACAGCTCGTACGGAGATTGGTACTTTGGTTGATTTTCTGCATTTTAAGGCTTCTTTTGCACATCTTTTCTCCAAAACTTATTTTCCCTAAAATCAAAGTAAAAGAGCCTCATATCTATATAAACATACCTAAGTCCATGTTATTTTCTCAGTTTTAAGCATCGTAAGTTCTATAAACTCACAACATATCAAGCATCGAGCCACAAAATGACACTTAGGATGGGTCACTGGTAGAACCTACAGGTCATTGGTTGACACATCCCGTAGAGGTTCAGAATTTTAATAAAAATTTCCCAGAACCGACGAATGGGTGAAACAACCCTTTGGTCCCTGGAATGGTTAGTATTATGGGCTCATTGGATAAAGTCCAAAAATTTGTTTAGAGTAGATTCACATATGGAAATGAAGCAAGGAATGACTTGTTGGTAGGACAAATGGTCCGTTGGTTGTGTCGTGGGCTCCATCTAGCAGATTTTTAATATGATTTCCTAGGGGTGTTATCATAACTTTCTAAGCTTTTAACTCCTTAATGAGGTTTTTTTGGGGTTTCCTAAGGGGATAATTTGGGGATTATGGTTAGCCTAAACCTTCATCCTCTACAAACACTATAAGTTGGAAATCAACTCTCAAGGATTCCAAAGGAAAAGCTAGTGTTTCCCTTCTCAAATCTCTTGGATCTCCAGATCAAGTCAAGAAACTCTTCAAGATAGGCATGTAGGGTTATGAATGGGGGATTCCTTCTATCTTCAATCCCAATTCAACTCTATTTCATGAATTCAAGTCTTCAATTATGATTTTATTAAAACTCTAGGGTTAGCCCCAATTTGATGAAAACTCTATTATCTCTTTTGATTTTGATTCTCTCATGATCTAAACTATCTTTTATGAATATAATTGCATGATTTTATATATAAATACTCTCATGAATATCTATTTTTAAGTCATGATGATTTATCCAACTATGCATGAATTTCATGAATCTCAAACTTATGTATCATGGCTGATTTCTTTGCATTATTTTCATGGCTAGTTCACGTATGTTAAGTAATCCACATATTTCATGATTTAAACTAGCCCATGCAAAATCCACTATGTTGCATGATTATCATATGAGCACTATGGATGTTTTAGAGTAATATTTAACACTGAGCAATAAGGGTTCTAGACAACCCAAGTCCCATAACTACATGCCACCATAAGATAAGAGGTCCTCACCAGTTGAGAGTATCTCCCTTTTCCTTAGCCTAAGGAGTCCTCGCCAATTGAGAGCATTTTGCTTACACTACTAGCTCATGAGTGATTCACGCCTTCATGGTTCATACTCTTGGCAAGGTTTGGACACACCTCCCAGCTAGCGTTACAAGTTGGGCTCCATGTATGCTCACTTGGAGTATGTTGATTATAAGAATCTCCCACTGTTTCATGATTTTCTACATATGTTCATGTTTATGCTTCACGAGATTATGACTTATGATATGTTGTCTCAATAAACACTTTATGAAATGTTACCTATGATTTCAATCTTGTCCATCTTTGTGATTCAGTGTTGAAAACCCTGAGCAATTTTATTCAGTTTATGAGTAGAATCTCAAATTTTAGACCATCTCAATCTTATGATTTCAGTTCACTATTTTAGTATCATGTTTTACTTAACCTTCATACTTAATACATTCAAAGTCCTGACCACATACTTTTATGTTATATCGTCTCATGTTATAGGTTCAGGTGATCAGTCTCAGCCCCGTCATTAGATTCGATCTCGCCCCAGTTCTTCCCAGCTCAGCTTTGGGTGAGTCCTCATCATCTGAGGACATCAGTTTAGCCTTATGGTTTTCTTTTATGTCTTTCACTTTTAGACTTAGTAGAGATAGTTGGGGTCTTGTCCCTTCAACTCATCTCATAACTAGAGGTTTTTCAGATAGCTATGTTTAGATGTTTTGGTGGTGTTGACTTATAGTCCCGTTTATGTCTTATGACATCTAGACTTACACTTATGCCTTATATTATGTTGATTTCTACTTAGTTTATGCTCTAAATTATGTCATGCATGTGCCATGGGTTTGTTTGGAGTCATTCGTGATTCTAGGTCCCATGTTATGTTCGGGGTGTTTGCTCAGGTCGTGACAGTTGTAAATCCTAATGATCCAATTTGGTAAAATTGAGTTTGGGCTTATGAAAATTTGATTGAGTTTTGCTTTGTAGTGTGTGATTGGTGATGAAAGTCATCAAATCCTGCCCAATTATCTTTATGAGGCTTAAAGGAGCAAATTTAGGTTGGGTTGGCATCAATCAATAATAACTCAAAGCATAACCCTTGTTTAATGGATTCTCCTAGACGTCAGTAGGGCTCGCTCCTTAAGTTCCAAACAAATCATTTGGCCTATGTCTATCCTTTTCTTCCCCACTATAGCATACACGACTATAGCATGTCCAAAAGGAAGCTTGTTGTTGCTCTTAGTAAGGCAAATACTGCTACAGACCATATTCCACCATAACTTCTATCTTTTTCTTCCCCACTATAGCATACACGACTATAGCATGTCCAAAAGGAAGCTTGTTGTTGCTCTTAGTAAGGCAAATACTACTACAGACCATATTCCACCAAAACTTTGAATGAAGTCTCAACTCTCTCTTATAAATCATAGATGTCTTAAGAACGGCCCATGTGGGATTCCCCTGAGTAATGACTCCGGTGATCCACCCCCTCACTCAATTTCCCCGAGCCACCAACTCATGATACTCGGTAGTGTTCACTACCGAGTAGTCAGTTTTTTCATGAGTCCCTAGTCTCAGATGTGTCAGGTCGTCAATATCATCTAACGGTATTGCTTTTGCTCATCTTATGAACATTCTTGGTATATACCTCACTAACAATCTTACCCAAAAAACTATATTAGCATAAAATTTGGTTAGAGGAAAAAAGAGTGTAGCACATGTTATGGTAAAACAATGAGTGAACCAATTCATTGGCACTTGCATTCTCAGTAGTAGTATCTCTTCAAACTGTCAATGTTCTAGTTGTTTTGTTGTAATTACCTATAGGTCGAATAGCTGGTATGCGTCCTTTTATTTTATAAGGTCCTTCTCAGGACCAAACTTCCATTCATTCGGGTATTGAATGTTGAGGGTTACCTTCCATAAAACCAGGTCCCCTATTTTGAAGTGGCGGAGCCTAGTCCTGTGGTGATAATACCTCTCTATTCTCTACTTTTATTCCATTATTCAGACAAAGGCAGCTTCTCGATGCTCATCCAGTAAGTCTAACTATCTTCTTATCGCCTTGTTATTTCCTTGTTCACTTATCCTCGAGAAATGGAAGCTAGGTTCCCCTACTTTAACAAGTATCAGGGCTTTAGGTCCGTATACCAGCGGAGAATGGCATTTTTCTTGTATTGGATTTCACTGTCGTTTGGTACTCCTGTAGCACTCTCGGTAGCTCCTCAACCTAATACCCCTTTAAATTTTCTAACCTCTTCTTCAGGATAAGTAGTATTGTCTTATTGGTGAACTCGGCCTGCCTATTAGCATTCAGTTGATATGTGGAAGACACCGTAGCCTCAACAAATTGGGATCCATTTTCACATGAAATCTTTTTACAGATCACAAATCGGCAGATAACATGATCCCAGATGAGGTCGATCGCTTCTCATTCTCGGATCTGTTCGTAAGCTCATGTTTCACCCCACTTAGAGAAATTGTCAATCATAATAAGAACTTTACCTGACCGAGGAAGATGGTAATGGTCCTACAGTATCCATTCTCTATTTCATGAAGGATCAGGGGGCTGTCACCGCATATATACGCTCCCTTGGTTGGTAGAGGTCATGCGCAAACCGCTGACATCTGTTACATTTTTTGATGAATTCACTAGACTCTTGCTCTATGTGCGACCAATAGTACCCGTCCCGTATGTCCATGAGTACCAAGAACCCAACTCCAGAATAATTATCATATACCCCTTCACGTATTTCTCTCAACACATAGGCAACGTATCCCAACCTGAGGCATCTAGCTAGAGGCCTCAAAAACCTTCTATGCAAAATTTCATCAACCAGAAAAAAATCCATAGCCCTCATGCGGAGGGCCTGTGATATCTGACAAACTCATTTCTCCAATCCCATATTAAGTTGGTAGAGGTCACTTCCTCACACCCCGGGACTTCTAGTACTAAGTGTAAAAGTTGTACTACAACTCCCTTTGTCAGGTATTCTGCTAGGGTTGCAGATCCTAAGGTCGCCAGGATGTCTGCCTCGTCTTTTTGCCTCTAGGGATCTACTTCATTTTCCATTTTTGGAAATGGGATAAGGAGCTTCGAACCTCTCCTACATACTTTTACATTCACTCATTTTTTGTCTCATACATCCCGTTTATTTGGTTCACGATGAGCTCTGTGTCCAAATGATTCTGTTGTCTTCCACACCCATTTTGCATGCTAGACCTATTCCTGCAAGAAAGGCCTCATACTCAGCCTCGTTATTGATGAGTTGAACACGATTTATAGTCTGTCTTGGTTTTTCTTTCTCTCAGGGTCACCAAGACCACCGCTAAGCCAGTTTCTTTTTAGTTCGAAGTCCCGTGGCAAAAAGGTTCTATGTTCTGAATTGGTCACCGGAGGCCATAATGGCATTTCTTGGCCTAAGGGACCATCCCTGAACAGAAATTAGCGACAAAATCCACCAAGACTTGGGATGTGATGGCAATCTAGTGTTTGAACTTTATATCAAATTTGCTAAGTTCTACAGCCCATTTTGTCATGAAGGATGTCAAAGTAGGTGGCCTTTTCCACCCCTGTTGGTGTTAGTTGATAGTTTGATTTCTCTTTTCATGGTCTCACTGGCCATATTAAAGCCTGCGAGCTTTTCATCGTTGGGTCATGGGGGTTGTGGACTCCTTCTGCTTGAGGACTCGCTCATGCATTATGTTTGATGGAGTTGCATGGATCTACCAACGCACGCTTCACATTACAATTATTGATGCGTAATGAGATTACTTGAGCACTGTTAGTTGGACCTTCCAGTTGATCTAAGTCCCATTCAACGAAGATCATGTCTCCATCGACAGAATTGTAGTCCTCGCGAGGCCTGATAATGCTCAAAATACACTCTCATTTAGAGAGAATATAAGCGATTGTTGTATCAAAATAAATAACCCGACAAGTATCAGGGTCGAATCCCACAAGGACTAGAGAATGATTTGCACAAGAGTCATTTAGTGAATTGAATTGATTTGCATCCAAGAAATGAAAACATAAATATAAATTTTGGGAAAAGTGAAGGTTAAAATATTGTGGATTCTGAAATCAGCTAATCAAGAGAGCAAGATAACAAAAATTGAGAAACAATAATGATCAAAGGCTAGAGGTGTGGTGTAGATGGGATGCCAATCAAATCAGGATTTACTAGATAGTCAAATTATTACTAATATGTGCAAATAACCTTGGAAAACAATGGAGCCCAATATTCTTCAACCAATTGGGCTCCTTATCCTTGAGTTCTCTCGAATCTCAAGGTGAAATTCAACTATTCCAATATATTTCGGATTAGGGACAGAGCTTTTTCTAGACATCAACCTCTTAAGGGATTATGATCATGGGTTTTGGCTATTTCTAGCCCAACCTCACACAGTCAAATCCCAATGCACCATTAAATTCTCTCCCATTACTTAATTCTTCTTTTTCAAGCTAAAATCAAATAAGAAAAAAATACTCATCTCATGACCCGAACTGAGGCCCAGATCGCAACATGGGACAAGGAGCCCCAAGAGATCCCAAGTCGACCCATGGCATAAGCATACATCTAACTCAATAAATGAAACTGAATAACCAATAATATAATCATAGCGGAAGTATAACTTTGACATAACATCAGAATACACAATCTGAAGCTGAATACAACCATATGTTTGAAAAGCCTCAAAACATGACGAGTTGATGGGACAAGACCCCAACTAACTCAACAAATTTGAAACCAAAAGTACATAAGAAATCTGAATAGTCTAGTCCTCAGGAGATGAGGACTCACCAACAACGAAGGTGCTAATTCTGAGTTGAACTATGAGTGGGATGAACCTGAGAGCAACTGGGTCTTGTATCATGAAACAATACAGCATAGAGTATGCGATCAGTACGTGGAATGTACTGAGTATTCAAGGTAAGTAAAACCGCTTAAGTAAAATATGTTAAAGACATGTATAACGTAAAACATAACATTAAGAATCTAAGAGTAGGACTTACATGCATTCTTTCTGAAATCATGATCTCATCATAACCTAGCATATCATACCTTCATAACATTATAACTGAATCGATTTACTCAAAGCTGAATTCTGACATTTATAAGTAAAGCTGAACATTGAGTCAAATCTGCTTTAGAACATGCATACATATGTAAATCTCATGAGTAATGAATATGCATAACTAAAATCATGAGGAATAATGGGAGACTTATCTTTTAACTAACATACCACGATAGAGCTTATGTGGTCCCAACTATCACACTTAAGTGGGAAGAGCCTTCCAAAGCCTTTCCAGGGCTAGGAACGATACCATGATATTGATATCAAGCTCATGGGCCAATAAGGCTGGGGATATCTCACAAGGGAGGTCCTAAAGTCATAATATATAAACCTACGTTGGCGCGTAGCTTTGAGGCATAGGGTGATCGACCCTTAGCCTGCTCAGTGCTAGACACTATTCCCAAAAACATGCATATGCTCTTCATCGTTACTCAATGAAGCTCAACATCGTCTATTGAAGAAGATCAATCATCAAAAACATCTCATTTGTGAAATCATGCATATGAGAAGCTTTAGCTCAAAACATACCACAAGCTGAAAGAATATTGGGAGTTTTTGCTCCAAAACCATATGGTAAGCTTAATTCAGGAAATCATCAATCATACTTAAACATGTGGGCATTTCCCAAAGTTGTGTCATACTTGAAAATATTCAATTCATATTGAAAGTATGATTAATAAACATGGGTAGCTTGAAAACATGTTTTTCATCATAATATTTCATCATCATCACACATTCATCACAAATCTCATCTTTCATGAATTTTTCATCAATTGGCTTTTAATTCATAAAGCTAGAAACATGATTTTTAATTGTAAACATTATAAAACCCACCAATGCTTCATAATTCATTGGTATGACCATATTTAAATCATACCCATGTAAACAATTAGGAAATTCATGCATTGGGTTAAAACCCCCACAGATTTGTCATACAACATTCATGATTTAGAGAGGGATTGGGCATGGGTGTGGAATGATTAACCCATTCATAACCCTACATACCTGTTGGTTGTTGATTCCTACACTTCTTTAGATGCCCAATAGGAAATTGAAGAGAAATTGATGAACGCTAGGCTTGATCACCCTCTCTAGTCTTCTGCCTTGCATGCATTAATGAATAAGGCCTAAGATGAACGTAACCTCTTTAAAAGTCACTATTGATAACTCAAAACGACATAGTTTAGGCATTAGAAGTTAGGAATTATGAAATAGCCCTTACTAAATTCGCAAAAATAACTTCCAGATGGTCCTAACGAGGGACCTAATGACTCGTTCCCTCTAACCATGACTCATGGCTTGATAGTACACTGCTCAACAGGTCTCCTGGGCTCATAACGGAAGACATCACGACTCGTTAATAGGTGACCATGAGTCATGGTCACCACTCGTTGTGTACACTGCCTCAATACGAAGAATTCCTCAGCTAGCTGACCACGACCTTTCCCACAAATCGTGGGGACTGACCATGACTCATGGGGTCTTTTCATCGAGTACACTGCCTCTCTTCCTCTCTTTTCCTTAATTACCCACCTCACAACTGACCTAATGACTCATAGGGCCTGACCACGAGTCATGGTCATGCCCCTAGCCTCCCCATGAGTCACATCACGACTCGTGGGCTGCTCTCATGGGTCTCCTCATGACTCGTTTTGTGCATGATGCCAAATTTTAGGTTTTTCTCCATTTTAAGTCCAGGGTGTGATCTTTGGGCTTCCGGGATATAACAATATCTCCCCCTTGGGAACATTCATCCTTGAATGTTGGAAAACATATAGAAAGTAGAGAAATGCAATTATCATATTCATATACTGATCATTTAAGTTGAACACTGACGGAATGACTATCTCCGATTCAAACTACATAGTTGAACTGAATTCACGAATCATACATACATCCACATACCCAAAAGAAAATTGGACGCAGGAACTGAACATGAAAACTAGATAAAGTTTTAGGTCAAAACTAATACCTTAAGCTAGAACTGAGCCGATAGAGAATAAATGTGGGTATCTAGCCATCACATCCGCTTCGGCTTCCCTCGTAGCTCCTTCAACATGCTGATTCCTCCATGACACTTTAACTAAAGCTACTTCCTTGTTTCTTAGCCTTTGAACCTGACAATCCAGTATTTCTATCGGAACCTCCTCATAACTGAGGCTATCTTTCACACCAACACTGTCCATCGGGATAACTAGAGCTGGATCACCCAAACACTTCTTCAAGAGTGACACATGGAATACAGGATACACAGAAGCTAATTCTGAGGGCAACTCCAATTCATAAGCCACCTTGCCAACACGTCTCACTATCCGGTACGGGCCGACATAGCGGGGATTGAGTTTCCCCTTTTTTCTGAACCTCATCACTCCCTTCATGGGAGACACCTCCAGAAATACCCAATCATTGACCTCAAATTCTAATTCTCTCCTCCTCACATCAGCATAGGACTTTTGGTGACTCTGGGTAGTTTTCAACCTGTCCCTTATCAACTGAACCTTCTCCATAGCCTCGTGAACCGAATCTGGTCCTATCATCGCCGCTTTGCCAACCTCAAACCATCCAATGGGCGACCTACACCTCCGCCCATAGAGAGCCTCAAACGGTGCCATATGGATATTGGAATGATAGCTGTTATTGTATGCAAACTTGATAAGAGGCAATTGCTCATCCCAGCTACCTTTGAAGTCGATTATGCATGCTCTCAACATGTCCTCGAGGGTTTGAATTATCCACTCTTCTTGACCATCTGCTTGCGGGTGAAACGCTATGCTGAGCTTAACTTGAGTACCAAGCCCCTTTTGAAATGACCTCCAAAACTGAGAGGTAAATTGAGTACCTCTATCTCAAATGATGGATAAGGGCACTCCATGCAATCATACTAGCTCCCGGATATATAGTTTGGCATAATCCTCCGTCGAATCCATGGTTTTGACCGATAGAAAATGAGCGGCCTTGGTCAACCTGTCTACTATAACCCAAATGGAGTCATATTGCTAGCGGGTGCGAGGAAAACCTGTGATGAAGTCCATGTTAATTTCTTCCCACTTCCAAGTAGGAATACTAATATCCTGAAGCACGCCTCCCGGTCTTTGATGCTAAACCTTTACTTGCTGACAATTCGAACACTTTGCTATGAACTCTGCAATATCCTTCTTCATATCATTCCACCAATAAACTTCCCATAAGTCACGGTACATCTTGGTGGCACCCGGATGGATAGAGTACCTGGATCCATGAACCTCGTGCAACATTTGGCTCCTCAAATCATCAACATTTGGAACACATAAGTGATCCTAGTACCGAAGCACACTATCTCCCCCTTTGGAGAAGGCCTCTACCTTTTGATTCTGAATGGCTTCTTTTAACTTTACCAAAATCAGGTCCTCATCTTTCCTAGCTTTTACATCAGTCACCAAGGATGATTCTGACCCATTCTGAATGACAACACCGCCATCGGTCGAGTCAACCAGCATAAACCTTGCGAGTCAATGCATATACTTCACCAGCTCCTTCTTACCCTCATCCACACAAGACACACTTTCCATAGAGAGTGTACTAAGTGCATCCGCTACTAAGTTGGCCTTACTCGGATGGTAAAGGACACTCATATCATAATCCTTGAGTAGCTCCAACCACCTCCTTTGCTAAAGATTGAGATCCTTCTAAGTAAACATATATTGCAAACTCTTATGGTCCGTAAACACATCTACGTGGACCCCATACAAGTAATGTCTCTAGATCTTCAAGGCGAATACCACCACGGCCAATTCAAGATCATGGGTCAGGTAATTCTTCTCATGAACCTTCAACTATCTAGAGGTACATGCTATAACCTTCCTGTGCTGTATCAGCACACATCCAAGTTCAATCCTTGAAGCATCACAATACACCACAAACCCATCGGTACCCTTCGGGTAGAGTTAACACTGATGTTGAAGTAAGTTGAGTCTTCAACTCTTGGAAGCTCTTCTCACAAGCCTCCGATCATTGGAATTTCACCTTCTTTTGGGTCAATTTGGTCAAAGGTGCTGCAATCGATGAGAAGCCTTCAGAAAATCTCCGATAATAGCCAGCTAAACCCAAGAAACTCCAAATATCTAAAGGATTCACCGGTCTAGGCCAATCCTTTACCGCTTCTATTTTCTAGGAATCTACCGTTATGCCCTCATTTAATACCACATGGCCCAAAAATGATACGGAGTTCAACCAAAACTCGCACTTGCTAAATTTGGCATATAATTAGTGATCCTTGAGAGTCTGAAGCACCATTCTCAAATGAGCGGCATGTTCCTCCTCACTCTGAGAGTATATCAGGATGTTATCTATAAACACAATCACAAACATATCCAAGTATGGCTTGAACACTCTATTCATCAAGTCCATAAAAGTTGCAGGAGCATTTGTTAGTCCAAAATACATAACTACAAACACATAATGACCATACCGCGTCCTAAAGGCTGTCTTCGGGATGTCACACTCCCGAACTCCGAGCTGATGATACCCGAATCTGAGATCTATCTTTAAGAAACACTTGGCACCCTGAAGCTGGACAAATAAATCATCAATCCTAGGTAGAGGATACTTTTTCTTGACGGTGACTTTGTTCAATTGCCAATAATCAATACACATGTGAAGAGAACCATCTTTCTTTCAAACAACCAGAACTGGTGCACCCTATGGGGACTTGCTCGGTCTAATGAAACCCTTATCTAACAGGTCCTTCAACTGATCTTTCAACTCTATTAGCTCGGCTGGAGGCATTTTGTAAGGAGGAATAGATATAGGCTGCGTGTCTGGAAAAAGGTCAATACCAAAATCAATCTCCTGCTTGAGAGGGATTCTTGGTAAATCATCTGGAATGACCTCTAGATACTCACGTACTACTAGAAATGACTAGATAATCGGGGTCTCGGACACAATGTCCTTAACCCTAACTAGATGATACATACAACCTTTAGAAATCATCTTTCTGGCCTTAAGGTAGGAGATGAAATGACCTACAGGCACAGCTGAACTACCCTTCCATTCTAGGACTAGATCGCCCAGAAGTCTAAATTCTACTGCCTGGGTCCTACAATTAGCTGAATCATAACATTCAAATAGGCAATCCATGTCGAGGATAACATCAAAATTGGTCATGGCTAACTCTATCAAATCTGCTGAGGTGACTTTCTGAAGGACTGAGATCGGGCAACCTCTATATACCCGCCTAGCCATAACTGAGTCACCTACTAGAGTAGAGACTGAGAAGGGCTCTAACAAGACTTCGGGACTGACTCCGAAGCTACTGGCCAGATAAGGTGTCACAATCTATGCCTCACTCCTGGGCAATCTCTGAGCATGTATTCGGGCTTCCCACACCCAAAACAAGCACCTGTACCTGCTAGACACTGACCCGTGTGACCCCGGCCACACCTGTGGCAAGCTGGAATGCTAGAATCTGCGATTCTGCTGCTCTGACCCTCGAACCTGAAGCTCACTCTTGCTTATCATGCCTCGATCTGGATGGAACACTCCCATACATTAACCATAACATAAAAAAATTTGTGCACGTGAACTAAACATGGATACTGCATAGAGTATTAAGGCAAGAACTGATACCTCAAACTGAAACTGAGCCGGTAGGGAATAGGTGAGGGTATTTAGCCACCATATCTGCTTCGACTTCCCACATAGCTCCCTCAACATGATGATTTCTCCATAACACCTTTACTAAAGCTACTTCTTTGTTCCTTAGCCTCTGAACCTGAAGATCCAATATCTCAACCGGAATTTCCTCATAGTTGAGGCATCTCTCACACCAATACTTTCCACTGGAATAACTAAAGGTGGGTCACTCAAGCACTTTTTTAAGAGCGATACATGAAAGACGGGATGAACTGAAGCTAATTCTGAAGGTAACTCTAACTCATAAGCCACTTTACCCACACGCCTCACAATCCTGTATGGGACAATATAGCGGGAATGAGTTTCCCTTTCTTTCCAAATCTCATCTCTCCCTTCATGGGAGATACGTTCAAAAACACCCAATCATCAACTTCGGACTCAAGCTCTCTCTCCCTCATATGAGCTTCATCCATCTGCTGGGCATATAAGACTATCCGGGGGTAGTCCATATCCTGGTGAAGCATAACTTTCCTGCAATCCTTGTCTAGATACTCTGCCACCCCGTGCACCAACCTGTTCACTCGTGCCCTTTGGTCAACCACTAACTCTGGGGCATATTTTGACAAGCGAGTGAACTCAAGGGAATACTCCAACACTGTCATCTTTCCCTGCTTAAGATTCACGAACTCGGCTTCCTTCAACTCCCTCATCTCCCATGGGAAAAATCGATCATGGAAGGCCATGTGAAACTCATCCCAATTGATAGGGCCCGCTCCCGCTGCCCTGTTGTCTTTCCATTGCTTGTACCAAATATAAGCAACCCCCTTCAATTGATAGGAGGCCAAGTCAACACTCTCACCATTTTACACCCCCATGACCTGGGTGACCTTCAATATCCCCTCAATGAACTCGTGTGGATCCTCTCCACCTTCAACCCCGTGAACTCAAGAGGGTTCATCCTTAATAAATCCCTCACTCTAGCTGCTATCAAATTTGCATTCTGAGGGTAATGCACCACTGTCTGGTTATGAACCTGGGTAGCCATGGCCTGTGCCAGCATCTGAATAGCTACCATAAACTTAGCATGGGCAACTGGCTTTGGGGCATGCTCCTCGTGAACAGGTGGGGCTTGCTGATGCCCGTCACCATTGACACCCTGGTGGTCATTGCCACTTCAATTTCTTCTATGGTTCACTCTGCATGGAGGCATGATTCTGTAATGCGAATAGAAAAAATTAGGAGGATCGAAAGTCTTTTCATCGCACGACATAGATCATGAAAGAAGGAAATATTTCCTAAAAATCTAGTAGCCTCTTCGTCATAAGTGTGGCGCGCTTCACACCCATGAAAAAAACTCTACTTAACGCGGCTTATAGACACCCTAGGACACTTCAAACCTATGGCTCTGATACCAAGTTTGTCACGACCTAAGAGTAGTAATGAATTGTAAACACGGGACAAGGAGCCCCGAAAGACTACGAGTCGACCCATGGCATGAGCGTACATCTAATTCATTCAAGGAAAACAGAAAACTTAACATAAAATCACAGTGAAAACGAAATCATAGCATAAGATAGAAAAGCGACACAAAATCCATACATGACAGTTGAGTACTAAAAATAGTCTGAAAGCCTATAATCATAACAGAAGGGTTGATTAGACAACACCCCAACTAACCCTACAATACTGAAAACTGAAAAAACATCAAAGTCTAAACATATGGCCCTCAAAACATGAGGACTCACCAAAAAGGGACTGATAGCGAGCTCTGAGTGGACTACTGACGAGGATGAGCCTGAGAGTCGGGTCCTGTATCATGAGATGATACAACATAGAAAGTATGCGGGTCAGTAGTGAAATGTACCAAGTATGCAGAGTAAGTAAAATGAACATTTAAAATACATAAAGTTCATAGGAGTAGGACAACATGATCATAATGCTGAAATCATAAAATAACCATAAGTCTCAAGGTTTTCAAAACATTCATAACTTGTCGTAATCATAAACATGAGATAAAAGCATTTAGTAGACATTACTTGTGCCAAAGAACGTATTCATACATGCATAAACCATGAGGAACTATGGGAGATTCTTATAACCGATATACCCCATATGAGCACACATGGACCCCGACCTGTAAACCTAGTTGGAAGGTCGTTCGTACCTTGCCAAGGGTAGAACCATGAAAGGCGTGATATCACTCATGAAAGGCCCATTAGGGAAAAATGGGATAGTCTCAAGGGAGGTCCCAAACATGACCTACGGTGGCACGAAGTTTTGAGATTCGGTGCATAACCTGGGCCCCGAACCTACTCAGTGTTAAATACTACTCCCAAAACATGCAATGTGCTCATAAAGTAACATACATGACATACATGGGCTAGCTAAATCATGATAATCATAAATATGCTTGAAGGTCTATGAACTAGCCATGAAATCGGGCCCGTGAATCGGCCAAAGTCATATATCATGAATCATGCTTGACTATCACAACCTAGACGTACACTTGGATCGTAAACACAGGACAAGGAGCCCCGAGAGACCCCAAGTCAACCCATGGAATGAGAATACATATAATTCATTCACATGAGCGGAAGTCTTAACATAAGGAAACCAAATCATGACATAATAACGAAGAAAGATAGTACATGATCCATACATGATGGCTAAATACAATTTATAGTATGGAAAGCCATTAATCATGAAAGACGAGTTGATGGGACAATACCCCAACCAACCCTATAATACTAAAACTGAAAGAGAATAGTAGAGTCTGAACATCTGGCCTTCGAAACATGAGGACTCACCAAATAAGCTGATAGCGAACTCTGAGGAGCTACTGAGGAGGGTGAGCTTGAGAGTCGGGTCCGGTATCATGAGATGATACAGCATAGAAAGTATACGGTCAGTACGTGGAATGTACCGAGTATGCAA
Source organism: Datura wrightii (assembly GCA_035772735.1). NCBI lineage: Eukaryota > Viridiplantae > Streptophyta > Magnoliopsida > Solanales > Solanaceae > Datura > Datura wrightii. The sequence continues at coordinate 58,478,631 of JASDFA010000002.1, read as the reverse complement.
GGTAAGTAAAAACGGAAAGTTAAAATATATAAAACTCATAAATGATCATAAGAGTAGGACATCATGCTCATATCGTAAACATCGTAACATAAGGCTCAAGGTTTTCAAAACATCCATAATACAACCATAATCATAATCATAGGAGAAATGTTGTACTTAACATGACTTGAGCCAAAATACATAATCATAAACATTCATAAATCATGAGGAACAGTGGGAGATTCTCTTGACCGACATACCCCATATGAGCACACATGAAATCCGACCTATAAACCTAGTCGAGAGGCCATTCGTACCTTGCCAAGGGTAGAACCATGAAGGGCATGATATCACCATGAAAAGGTCCAATTGGGCCGGGGACAGTCACAAAGGAGGTCCCAACATACCTGCGGTGGCACGTAGTTTGTGAGATTTGGGGCTTAACCTGAGCCCCCGACCTACTCGGTGTTTGATACTACTCCCAAAACGTATATAGTGCTCATAGTATAACATGCATGAATTCATGGTCTAGTTAAATCATGATAGTCATGAACATACTTGTACATACATGAACTATCCATGAAATAAGACCCGTGAGTCGACAAAACATAATTCATAATCATAAAGTTCATACATACTCGTAGATCATGCATATAGCTTGAAATTCAAAAAATAATGATGGGTAATTCACTAAATTCATAATTTAAATCATAATTCAAGATGGGCTTGTAAATATCATTATTGGAAAAGTAGATCATAAATCAATTCATCATAAGTCATGCATAATTAGGCATAATTCCATAGAAATCAAAATTGATAACATTATAAATAATTTAAATCATAAAAGCTGATCAAAAACCCATAGAATATGATAAGATTCTAAAATCACAAAGCCCATTAATAAATCATTAGATTTTTATAAAATCCTACTTCAAAACCCAAATAAACTTTTGATAAAATTTTCATGAAATCGTAGAGAATGGGCATGGGTGTGGAAGAAAATACCCATTAATAGCCTTACATACCTGGAAAAAACTGATTCTTAATCTCCCTTGAATTCCCAAGAAGGAATTGGAAGAATTTGAAGAGAGAAGCCTTAAATCACACTTTGATCACCTCTTTATAATCTTACATGCATGAATGAAGACTTAGAATAAATTATTCCCCTAAAAACCCACCTTTCATAGGCTAAAACGACGTAGTTTAGGGTCTAGGACATTTAGAAATTATGAAAATGCCCTCACTAATTGGCAGAAAATAACTGTCAGGTGGTCCTAACGAACGACCTAAGGATTCATCACTGAAGAAGACGACTCGTCATGCTGCTAGTTAAGTACACTGCTTCAGTGAACGTCGTGGACTCGTCATAGGAGACCTCACGACTCATTGTGGGTGACCACAAGTCATGGTCTCCATTCGTGAAGTATACTACCCCAACTCCCCAATATTCTCCTTCTTCCTGGCAACGACCCTCCCCGCGACTCGTGGTGGCTGACCATGAATCGTGGTCTTAACAGTGAGACACTTTATCTTGAAACCTCAAGCCTCACGCCTGACCTCCCCAACGAGTCACATAACGACTCGTGGGTAGTCCTAACTGACCTCCCAATGATTCGTTCTGCATCTGGTGTCAGATTTTCCAATTTCCTGCTAATTTCTATTTTTAAGTCCCGGGTCTAATCTTTGGCAGTTTCGGGGTATTACATTGACATATGGAAATTTCCCGATATTTAAATATACTTGAAATACTCAATTTGATGGAAATTATGATCATAAAGAAACATGGGTAATTGAAAACATGCTTCTAAATCAAAAATTCACATCATACTTGTAAAACCATCATAATCATTAACTCCCATGGATTTCTCATAATTGGGTGCCTTAAGTTTAAAACATTAGTATACAAAATAATGATTTAAAAAAATATAAAATCAGCCCATTATTCGAAACCCATCAATTTAGACATACTAGTAACATACCCATATCGATTTCTTGAGGATTCATGTATTGGGTTAAAACGCCATATGAATTGAATTGTAGAATTCATAGATTAGGGAGGATTGGGAATGGGTGTGGATTAAACTAACCATTCAAACCCTACATACCTGATTGGAAGTTAAATCTCTACACTCCCTTGATTGCCCAAGAGGAAATTGAGGAAGCAAGCCTTGAAATCACCTTGATCACCCCTCTATCACCCTTCTACTCCTTTGCATGCATGAATGAACACTTAGGCTAGTCTTTCCCCTCTTAAACCCACATTTCTGAGGTTAAAACAACGTAGTTTAGAACTCTAGGACTTAGGAATTACGAAAAAGCCCTTATTTAAATTATAGAATTTTGCTGACTGCCAGTCCCTAAGAGGTACTGGACGACTCGTCACTAGGGCCCATGACTCATGGCCTTGAGTCGTGTGGTACACTACAAAAAATACCATGGGACCCCACGGAGGACACCACGAATCATGGTGAGTGACCATGACTTGTGGTCACCATCCATAGCCTACACTGCCCAACTATCCCTGCAACATTTCCAGTCCAGGCCACGGGTGACCTCATGAGTCGTGTGGCCTGACCACGACTCGTGGTCATGCCCGTCGTGTCCCCCAGACTAGTCCACCTCCCTCCCTGACCATGAGTCACTTCACGAATCGTGGTCCCTCCTCACGGGTCACCTAAAAACCCGTTCTGTGATATGGTGCTGAATTACAGTTTTTCCCCCTTTTCAACTCTTGGGTCTAATCTTTGAGCTCCCGAGGTATAACAATATATCCCCCTTGGGAACATTCATTTTCGAATGTTGGAAACACGCAGCAAAAGCATAAACAAGCAATCATTATATGCAAATACTGACAGTTTAAGTTGAAAACTGATGGAATGACTACCTCCGAAAAGAACTACATAGCTGAACTAAATTCACACATCACATACATTTACCATAACATAAAACAAACTTGCGCACGTGAACTGAACATGGAAACTGTTTAGAGTATTAAGGCAAGAACTGATACCTCAAACTAAAACTGAGCCAGTAGGGAATAGGTGAGGGTATTTAGCCATCATATCCACTTTGGTTTCCCACGTAGCTCCCTCAACATATTGATTTCTCCATAACACCTTTGTGAAAGATACTTCTTTGTTCCTTAGCCTCTGAACCTAACGATCCAATATCTCAATCGGAATTTGCTCATAGTTGAGGTTGTCTCTCACACCCACACTTTCCACCGGAACAACTAAATCTAGGTCACCTAAGCACTTTTTTCAAGAGCAATACATGAAAGACGAGATGAGCTGAAGCTAATTCTGAAGGTAACTCTAACTCATAAACCACTTTACCCACATGCCTCACAATCCGATATGGGCCAATATAGTGGGGATTGAGTTTCCCTTTCTTTCAAAATCTCATCACTCCTTTCATTGGAGATACCTTTAAAAGAACCTAATCATCGACTTTGAACACAAGCTCTCTCTCTCTCGTATGAGTTGCCTCCATCTACAGGGCATATAAGACTATCCGGGAGTAGTCCATGTCCTGGTGAAGGATAGCTGTCCTACAATCCTTGTCTAGATACTCTGCCACCCCATGCGCAAACCTGCTCACTCACGCCCTCTGGTCAACCACTAACTCTGGGGCGTATTTTGACAAGCGAGTGAACTCAAGGGAATACTCCAGCACTGTCATCTTTCCCTTCTTAAGATTCACGAACTCGGCTGCCTTCAACTCCCTCATCTCCCGCGGGAAAAATCGATCATGGAAGGCCATGTGTAACTCATCCCAACTGATAGGGCCCGCTACCGCTGCCTTGCTTTCTTTCCATTGCTTGTACCAAATATGAGCAACCCTCTTCAGCTGATAGGAGGCCAAGTCAACACTCTCACCATTTGCCACCCCATGACCTGGGTGACCTTCAAGATCCCTCAATGAACTTGTGTGGATCTTCGTCCACCTTCAACCCCGTGAACTCAGGAGGGTTCATCCTCAATAAATCCCTCACTCTAGCTGCCACTGCATTCCCATTCTGAGGGTAGTGCGCCATTGTCTGGTTATGTACCTGGGCAGCCATGGCCTATGCTAGCATTAGAATCACTACCCTAAAATCAACGTGGACAGCTGGCTTTGGGGCCTGCTCCTCCTGAATTGGTGGGGCTTGCTAATGCCCGTCACCATAGACAACCTCGTGGTCATTGCTACTTTCATTTCTTATATGGTTCACTCTACTTGGAGGCATAATTCTGCAACGCGAATAGCACAAACTAGAAGGATAGAAAGACTTTTCATCGCTCTGATACCAAGTTTGTCATGACCCGAACGGAGGCCCGGTTCGCAACACAGGACAAGGAGCGCCGAGAGATACCAACTCGACCCATGGCACAAGCATATGTCTAACTCAATCAATGAAACTGAATAACCAACAATATAATCATAGTGGAAGTCTAACTTTAACATAACATCAGTATACACAATCTGAAGCTGAATACATCCATATTTCTAAAAAGCCTCTAAACATGATAAGTTGATGGGATAAGACCCGACTAACTCAACAAATCTGAAATTGAAAGTACATAATAAATCTAAATAGTGTAGTCCTCGGGAGATGAGGACTCACCAACAAAAAAGATGCTAACTATGAAGTCGAACTATGAGCAGGGCTGAACTTGAGAGCAGGGTCCTGTATCATGAAACGATATAGCATAGAGTATGCGGTCAGTACGTGAAATGTACTGACTATGGAAGGTAAGTAAAACCGCTTAAGTAAAATCAGTTAAAGACATGCATAACGTAAAACATAACATTAAGAATCTGAAAGTAGGACTTGCATGCATTCTTTCTGAAATCATGATCTCATCATAACATAACATAACATAACTTCATAACGTCATAAATGAATTGATTGACTCAAAGGTGAATTCTGACATTTATAAGTAAAGTTGAACATTGAGTCAAACCTGATTTAGAACATGCATACATATGTAAATCTCATGAGTAATGAATATGCATAACTGAAATCGTGAGGAACAATAGGATACTCGTCTTTTAACCGACATACCACGATAGAGCTTATGTGATCCTAACTATCACACTCAAGTGGGAAGAACCATCCAAAGCCTTGCTAGGGCTAGGGAGGATACTATGATATCGATATCAAGCTCATGGGCCAATACGTCCATGGATAGCTCACATGGGAGGTCCCAAAGTCATAATGTACAAACCTACATTGGTGCGTAGTTCTGAGGCATAGGGTGATTAGCCCTTAGCCTGCTCGGTACTAGACACTACTCCCAAAAACATGCATATGCTCTACATCGTAACTCAATGAAGCTCAACATCGTCTATTGACGAAGCTCAATCATCAAATACATCTCATTTTCGAAATCATGCATATGAGAAGCTTTAGCTCAAAACATACCACAAGCTGAAAGAATATTGAGAGTCTTCCCTCCAAAACCATGTGGTAAGCTTAATTCGGGAAATCATTATTTATACTTAAACATGTGGGCATTGCCCAAAGCTTTGTCATACTTGAAAATACTCAATTAATATTGAAAACATAATTATAAACATTGGTATCTTGAAAACATGTTTTTCATCATAATATTTTATCATCATCACACATTCATCACAAATCTCATCTTTCTTGAACTTTTCATCAATTGTATTTTAATTCATAAAGCTAGAAACATGATTTTTAATTCAAAACATTATAAAACTCTCCCATGCTTCATTATTAATTAGTAAAACCATATTTGAATCATACCCGTGTAAATAATTAGGAACTTCATGCATTGGGTTAAAACCCTATAGATTTGTCATAGAACATTCATGATTCAGAGAGGGATTGGGTGTGGGTGTGAAATGATTCACCCATTCATAATCCTACATACCTGTTGGTAGCTGATTCTTACACTTCTTTAGATGTCCAATAGGAAATTAAAGAGAAATTGACGAATGCTAGGCTTGATCACACTATCTAGTCTTCCACCTTGCATGCATTAATGAATAAGGCTTAAAATGAACTTAACCCCTTTAAAAGTCACTATTCATAACTCAAAACAATGTAGTTTAGGCATTAGAAGATTAGAAATTATGAAATTGCCCTTACTAAATTCATAGAAAATAAATGCTAGATGGTCCCAATGAGGGACCTAACGACTCGTTCCCTCTGACCACGACTCGTGGCTTTATCTGTGAAGTACACTGCTCAACAGGTCTCCTGGGTTCATAACGGAAGACATCAAGACTCATTACTTGGTGACCACAACTCATGGTCACCACTCGTGGTGTACACTGCCTCAATACCAAGAATTCCTCAGCTAGCTGACCACGACCCTTCCCATAAATCATGGGGCCTGACCACGACTCGTGGGGTCTTTTCGTCGAGTACACTGCCTCTCTTCTTCTCTTTTCCTTACTCACCCACCCCACGACTGACCTAACGACTCGTGGGGCCTGACCACGAGTCGTGGTCACTTCCGTGGGGATCCTGATTCTCAGACTCCCAAACTCCTCATCTGGCCTCCTCACGAGTCACATCACGACTCATGGGCTGCTGTCACGAGTCTCCTCATGACTCGTTCTGCGCCTGATGCCAAATTTTAAGTTTTTCTCCATTTTAACTCCTAAGTCTAATATTTGGGCTTATGGGGTATAACAACTCATATTTGCAACTATGAGCAATAAATTATAATTTGAGGAGAGTTCAATAGATTTACAGTAATTAAGTAATAACAAGACAAATCTTGCAATACTCAATCAAATTAAACACCCATCATCACACACATCTAGCTATAGATTTAGCTACTCATAATTGAGAAACACAAGAGCATATTCAATATTAAATTCAATAATTTCCTCATTAGGAGTAATCAAAATCAAACTCACAATATTTATACAATAATAATTAAGAATAATATGAAGCAAAAAGCAATACTCTAATATTTCTTTCTCTCCAATGGAGTTCTTCTCTCTCAAAAAGTAAGGGAATATTCAATGAAATGTTCAGGGTATTTCTTCTAGAATATGTATAAAAATAAGGCAAACATTCTCCTCCTTTAGAATTTGATAATTTTGCCCTGTTCAGGCGTGTCCTCACTTGCGATAGAATCAGCAGTTCACCGATTTCAATCCGCGAGCTGTCGGTCATTTTCTTCTGCTATCCAGTGAAGTTTCAGGGCCTCCTTCGGCAATTCTGTAGTTGTGATCCACGAGCTGTCAATCAATTTCATGATTGATTTAGCACCTGTTTGCGATAGAACCGACAGATCGCCAGTTGTTGTCCACGAGCCGACGATTGCAGTTTCATATCAAGCCAGTGCTTGAACGGAGTTTCGTCGGTGTCCTTTGGTGGAGCGCCGGTTTTCACTTGAATTACAACCTTTTTACTCCAATTCATGCTCCTTTTATTCAAATCAGATACCTGCACATAAAAAGGCAAAAAGGGCATAAAATCCAACTAAAACAGAGTTGAAAACTAAGCTAAAGCTCATGCTTAAGAGCCTAATGAGTTGGTAAATTACCAAGTCATCAAACCCCCAAACTTAAACCATTTCTTTTCCTCAAGTAATGCAATTCTTATAAGTTGAGCAAAAGGAATGATCCACAAGAGTCTATGCATCAATGACCACTTAGTATATGACAACCCAAATATGCTCACCAACTCACAGAAAAAGAGAAGCAATTTTGCCGCCAAAAAAATGCGGAAAAGTTTCAAGAGGCAACCACAAGTCAAAGACATGATTTACAACTTCTTTTATTTTGCAAAATAAGGATATAGCTTATCTAATCAAATATACATAGCATCTCAATTCATAATCAGTGCACATTCAGAGTTTGCCTTGGAGCTCATAGTGCTCATGCCTCAATCACATTTTTACCTTAATGCAAGTATGTCCTCAAAAGGGAGTGATGCCACTTGTTACAAGAGAGAATTCCTTTTCTTTATCATAATTCAATGCATACATAAGGGATTATAGAAAGAAAATTGATCACACTCACTCTCATAAAAGAAATCTCTATGCACACAATTTGATCCATAGGCTTGCCCTTCGTGTAATTCGCACTAATGTAGAGCAACTACACTCACAATCAATTAGGACTTGTGGGTCATGATGAAGGCTAGGGGTAATGGTAGGACAATTATTTAGTTCTAGTGACTATAACCTTCCTAATGCCTTTATGTGAACAACTTTATCTTCCCCACAACTCTTTAAATTACTCCACCTTATTCCTCCTTTTACAACCATTTTCATCACTTATTTCTCAAAGGTCTTTCTTGTAGCTCATTTGGATATCACAGTTTGCCTTATCTAAGCAAGAGGTAACAACATTTCACTAGCCATTTCTCTTTTGGTACCTTAAGGTTTTTCAACCTATCATTTCATTCCTTTTTTCACAATTTGGTTCTACCTCAAATTTAGACTCCTCACATTTCTCTTTTCTTGTAAACTCCTAAACTTAGGCTTTTTGCCTCTTTCTCACTGATTTCCTTATTTCTCCCTATGTATTAAGGCTTCAAGCCCCCATTATTTTCATTCACTCACTACTAGCAATTTGGGAGGATGGATGTCAAGAAGAGGGTTACAAAAAGGGGTATTGGCTTGTAATGTGGTTCCCAAGAATGAGAAATCCATAAGCTCAATATTGGCTAGCAAGGGGAGACATTTTCGAAGGTCATTTTAGGTAAAGTGACTAGTCAAATGAAAGCCTAAAATCATGTTCTAAGTAAAGCTACATTTACGATTTCGCCTTGATTCACACTAAGTTCAAGTTCTAGAAAAGAAGAGATGCATGAGATTCATTCAAAAATCCTTGCCACACTAGGCATCACACCCCAAGAGTTCATACAAGTCATCATTTTAACAAGATTTAGATTCAAGGCATGAGAACATGCAGATTCACAAGCCAAACAAAGAATATGTAATGCATGACAAGAAACTTCTACACCTTTATTTTCAAATGCCCATTTTCATGTTTTTTATGCCACACAAAAAAATTTCTAGTGGTACCTCTCGAAAACAATTCCACAAAAGACTCAAAGAAAGACATGGCATTTTTCCATAAGAGAGTTGCCTCACAATCTATCATTGGGAAATGTCAACCCGGTTCAACAATCAAAAAAGAAAGAAAAAGAAAATACTCCTTGGAAAAGAACCGTGGTATGAAGAAAACCCTTGAAGTTTGACTACCATCTACTATTTACAAAGGCGAATAAATCAAAATTGGGTCACAATTCAATATTTGGAAATTAAAGCAAGGACCCATTCAATAGAACTAACATCCAAAACAATTCATTTCATGTTAAGCCTGACAAAGGCTTTCAGACCATCAACCAACAAGCCTGATAAAGGCACAAATTCATTAATCACAAGCCCGACAAAGGCACAAATTCATCAAAACAAATTCATCACAAACCACCACACTCAACCTGCCCCCAATAAAAAAATTTACATTTTCTTAATGTATGCATGACAATTTAAAAGGGAAAAGGACTTCCTAGTGTAGTCACTCATCATCAACTTCATCATCATCATCATCTCCAACTTGGCCAACCTCATCCCCATCATCCTCCCCCATCACCTAAGCCCTCAAACAAATCATCAATAGGGCCTCGAGCAATGGAAGGGGCAGCCATAACTACATCAAGAGCGCTCATATCGGGTTCTTCAATAGGTGTCTGGCTCTTCCATTCCTGAACCTCATCTCAGAGAGAGGTGACGACTCCTTCCACCACATCCACACGAGCACACAGCTCACCCGAGCTGTCCTTGATTGACTTCAACTCCTTTTTAATTATTTTCATGATAAGTTCCAGAAGGCTCTTAGCTATCCATGGGAGGCGGCTCTCATGTGGGTTGGTCATTTCTACAAGCTTTTGAAGACCATTGGGATGTGAGGAAGTAGGAGGAGATGAGGAGCCTAGAATTAATGCACCTCTAGAAGCTTGCCCCGATGCCTCATCTAGGACCTCAAAGGTCTGCATCCGCTGCCTCTTGTTCTTGGGAGCATCAGCGTCCCTTTTGTTGGAAATAGAGATGAAACCGGAGACAGAGTTAGGGGTCTTATCCAGGAAAAAGGGTACTCCTGCTCTCAAGCATAACTGCGATATCAGCACCGCATATGGCATTGAATTATCGGCTTGTCAGGCCTTTCTCCGCATTTGATTGGCCATTATCTCCCCAAAGTTATTTCGGACCCCTGTCATGATGCAATAAATAAGAATGGAAGCTTCCAAATTTAGCCACTTCTCATTCTTGGATGGCATGATTCTACCGCAAACAAAGTCGAGCCACAACATGGCCTCGAAGCGTACGCCATGGCGAGATATCTTACCACCTATAGATGCACAAAGAGGTGTGCCTATGGTAATGACTGGAGCTATAACACTGAATTAAGCCTCTTTGTTGGTGAGGTGGATCAAGTATTCCATACCCTCATCAATTTCATCCTCCTAAAATAGCAACTTTATGGCTACTAGGGTTATATCGACCTCAACATCACTTACTAACACGGAGGGTAGGCATGGAAAGACCTCAAATTTTCCTCTGTTATTCATACTATCCTTCCTATCTTGATAAGAAGCATAGAACTCTGGGACCAGGCTCTTGTAAAATCCAGAAGAGGGCTGGCAAAGACATGCCACTGGCGGTCGATGAATTGGGCAGTGATATTGGGGAAGTCACCCCTCAGCCCCACTAAATCAAAGCATTTCTCCACAATGATAGAGCAGCCTTCAATAAAATCGTAGTGTCCCTTCATGTTAGGCACACAAAATATTATCGCCTCTCTGGTGTTGGCTGGGCTGAGGTGGCTTTGGCTTTTCCTTTGCCCTTTGTCTTTGAAGTGGCGATGGCCTTTCCTTTGCTTGGGTCTCTAGATGAAGACATTTTCTGCAATCATGACGTTAATTCCATACACAATGTTTATTTTTATATTTTTCTAATGATAAAATAAGCAACCAACAACTACTCTAAAGATTACATAAAAAACAAGTGGAGAAATCATTATGAAAATTTTGGCAGCACCGGTGGAACTCCAACGAACCGTAGGAAGTGATCAGCGGACCACCGATAAACTGTTGGCGCTAGGCAAAACACTGGGTAAGCATTTTTTCCACCTACGAACCGTTAGTCGTGATCCACAAAGCACCGATGCGATGCGAGTTCAAGGCAGTGGCCTGAAGATTATTTTTGCTCGAATTGGCATTTAATCTGTATTTCGCTAGACTTGACAGGCGAATAGCCGATGGTCGTTGTCTCCATTTCTTCAAAATGCACTCCAATATTACACTCTCAAAAATACTTACTCACATCATATATAAGCATTGTCTACTCAAGCAAAAAGGAACAAAATGATGATTTACCCTTAAGAACGGCGTCACCCGATCTATCATGGGGAAAATCGGGTCTTATATATCCCATGGGGTTACTCAAAATTCACCCTAAACTCAACAATACAATAGCAACAATCTCCTCACACCCATTTAATCATCATACCCCTAGTTCCCACTAATTTCACATTATATCAATCAACAACATTCATCATGTATATTTATAATAATGGGAATTTAGGGGAAAAGGGCAGTAAAAAGAAGGTAGATACATGCTATAACAACAATCATATGCACCAAGAATACAACTTGTAATAATATCAGTGTTAGGAGTACTTTACCAAAACATAAGAATGAGAGTGATGAGAAATGTGGAAGCTTGAACTTGCTCAACAATGGTGGAAATTGGAACTTGCTAGTAGGGAGTGAGATTGGTAGTGAGAGTTAGGTAAAGAAAATGGATTATAGAGGTTTTTATAGGTGAAGGGAGATGAATGGTGTTGAGGAAAAGGTGGGGGTTTAATGGTGATTTAAATGAAAAGGGAGTGGGAAAGGGGAGTGTTGGAATATGGAAAGGTAAATGGGAGGGTGGAGTACTTGGAAGATGAAAAGGTGTATGGGGAAGTGTTAAAAAGTGGGAAAAAGAGGATCTTGGGAGAATAAAAAGGGAATTGATAAGGTTTGGACGGCTTGAAAAGGAATTTGGGCCAGGTCAGTCAGTGGGTTGGTCAAGATTTTATGACAAAGCATGTACCTATACCGGCGGTCGCCGATTGGAAGCGGTGGTTCGCCGCCTTAACATTACTGACCTGAATATGTGCCCAGTTCTCTACTTCATATTCAGCACTTGACCGGCGGTTCGCGGATTGGATTCTTTGTTCCACCAGCAGACTGCCATTTGTACCCCCACTTCTCAGGTATTCTAACCTGAGCCAGTGGTTGGTCGGTGGTTCGTGAACTGTTCGACGTTCCGCCAGTGACTCTCTGGTCTGGCCATTTTGTTCCCTAGGTTCTGTCCCCATTAGTCAAGAATGTGGCGGTTCGCATATCTGGATCAACGGTTCACCAGTCTAGCGCAGTGCCTGCCCTATTATATGCTCCTCCTCCTTGATTTACACCTATTCAATCCTACAAAACAAAAGCAACAATGGCATTAAAATATTCGAAAGAAAACACTTGGGTTACCTTCCAAGAAGCACCTTAGTTAACGTCATGGCACAATGTATCTCTCATTCACATTTCATTTTCTAGAGGATTATCCTCCGACTCATCCTCCTCCAAATCAACTCCTCCATTTTCTCCCTCATCATTCAACACTCCAATCGCGTTGCATTCATCAGGAGGTTCCACAAATTGGTATACCTTGAAGGTGACCTATTCACCTCCCACACAAAACTTGAGCTCACCTAGCTCCACATCTACCAAAGCTCTACATATGGTGAGTAATGGTCTCCCTAAGATGATTGGGACTTCCACATCCATCTCACAATCTAGAACCATAAAGCTAACTGGTAGAATAACCTTATCCACCCTCACCAATACATCCTCCAAAACACCCACCGGTTTCATGATAGAGAGATCAACCATTAACAATCTCATTGAAGTAGGTTTGGTGTTGCCAAGCCCCAACTTTTTGAAAATTATGAGGGGCATCAATTTTATGCTTTCCCCAAGATCACAAAGGGCTTTCTTGAAACACACAACCCAATAGTGCAAGGGATGGTGAAGGCTCCCAGATCATCCCATTTTGAGGTAAGGTTACTCATCATCATAGCACTACAATGATGTGTTGTCTCTTCGGTGCCATATATACAACCTTCTTATTCTTTAGTATCTCTTACATGAACTTTGCATATCTGGGCATTTGAAGTAAAGCATCCACCAATGGTATGTTTATGGATAATTTGCTTCACATGTCAATAAACTTGCTGAATGATCATCCTTTTTCTTTCTGGCTAACCGCAGTGGATAAGGAGGTGGAACTCTTGAGTCTTGATCTTTCTCACTTGAGGCCTTCATGCCCGCATCTCCTTCCTCATCATTTGAAGGGATCTCATCAACATCTCCCTCGCCTTGTTCTTCAACATCATCACAACCATTTGGTGCTTGTGGTACCTCATCTGATTATTTCACTTTGCTTGCCTTGGGGTCCCCAACTTCCTTGGGCTTACTGCCCGCATCACCAAGCATCTTACCACTCTTAGTGACAATATCCATGCATTGGCTATCCTTTTTGGGTTATGGCATTGTATCTCTAAGGAGTGTTCCCTTCATCTGGGGGTTCATTTGTGAAGATAAGTGGTTCATTTGGGCCTCTAAATACTTGATAGAGGCCGAGTGCGAACTTACTATTTGGGCAAGGTTAGACACCTCCCTTTTAAGTTCTTTGACCCCGTTGTCCATTGATTCAACTTTCTTAAGAACCATTGCCAGTATTTCTTCAATTTTTGAGTTCCCTACATCACCCAGACCTAGTTACGATTGGGCATTCTCAGCTTTGGGAGGAAGAACATATGGATTTGTACTTCTATGATAGCGGTCGCCCTCATGATTTTGCTCTCTATTGCCCCATCTCTCATTTTGATCAGGCCACCCTTGCGTGTCACGATTCCTCCAACCTTGGTGCTCTTCCCCTGTGTGCCAAGGGCCTTGATTAGTCCCTTGGTACCCGGGTCGAGGACCCCTCCCCCCCCCCCCCCATTTGATTTTCCATGTATTGACACTCCTCCTCATACCTTGGTGGCAAAGATACTCCTTCAAAATGCATTAGATCTTGTACTCCCAGTAGTCACAACTTTAGGCTCGGCTCCTATTACAAGCTTAGTCATTAACTCAAACTAAGCCATCGTTTTAGCAAGATTGTCATCTCACTCTTCATCTCTTTTTCTCATTTCAATTGTTAACAAACTAGAACTAGAATCATGTAAAGATACATTTGACTCCTTTGTATGCCATGCCCTTCGTCTTCATCATCCTATCCAAGAGGGCTTTAGCTAGACCACACTTCTGGTCCAGGATTGATCCTCCAGCTAGATTATTGGCAACTAATTTATTCATGGAGTCTAGGGCTCGATAAAGGCTTTGAAGAAGCACTCCATTAGGAAGACCATGGTTAGGCAAAGAGACACTTTCGAACACTATCTTCTTGAATCTCAGTCATGCTTTATGTAAAGGATCAGTCGGCTCTTGCCTAATGTTTGTAATTGTAACACCCGCATAATTTGAGCGATAAAATCGTGCTTTTGAGGAAGGACTAAGAGTACATAATAGCATAAAAACGAAGTTTTATGAGTTATTTGAGTCACTCTATGATCATATTTAATATTGGACATCGATCAAGTTGTAGAACGAAATTTGACAAAAACTTATCGCATAATTTTCCTTTTTGAGATTTTCAAATATTTAGGTCAAATGTATTCAATATTTTCTCCCAATATAGAAAGAGTTAGGGGATTTACGGCCTATCAAATTAAATATCAATGAATCTAATTTCCAGCGCATCAAACCATTCGCCAATCGGACTTCGGAGTAGAGAGATATTCGCATTTTCGCGAGACCATGCAAGCAGGCACATCACAAGGATCTAAGGCGGTGGAGAACTATTTAAGTCCCTTTGGTCGGTTTTTCTTCATCAAGATCCATTTCCAGCAATTATCTTCGTGAGAAACCTCTCTCAAACTCATCCTTAAGTTTTATAAGTATTCTTAAGGTAGGAATCCACGGTTTAACATGATTTTGATGTCGGGAAGTCGGGAATCTCGTGTAGTTTGTATTTTGGTGTCTTATCCGGGATTTTGGTGGCTGTTTCATGGAGAATATGTTGGTAAGAATTCTTCCTTTGGTTTTCTGTAGTATTTACAGTTGGTTATAGGTGTTTTAACACCATTAGGTTGTTGTCTCGGAGTTTCTACCATCGAATCTGTATGAATCTTATCGGTTGTGCCTCATTTGTGTTGTCATCTTTGTTGAGTTTGTTGACTGTATTTTTGGAAGCATCATGGACTTCCTTTAGGAGTAGGTTCATGGTATTGAAGGTTCGAGTTTGGATGGGCTTGAAGCTAAGGTATGTTAGGCTTGTTCCTCCCAGTGTCGGATGAACTCCGTAGCCGTTGTCGTCGGTATTGATGTGTGTGTTGGCTGTTTTGTGATGCTTTTTGTTATAATGTTATTTGACTCTTGTGTTGCTGTTTATATGGTGATAAAGGCGTTTATAAGGTTCTGGTTTAGTTGGTGGATCACGCTTGAGTGTGGAGAATCGTAGTCACGGCAAATTATTAGGCTCGTGTCAAGAGGCCGTGTGTGAGGCGTGTGGTTCTTGTAGCAAGTTGTGGTTTGTTTGAGTGAATAAGATTAGGTTTTTATATTGAAAAGTGAATAAGGGTTTAGAATTATTAAGGTCGATGGTTTTGGTGATCTTTTATTATATTTGAGTCAGCGACCGTGTCGATGGCATATTGGCGGCCGTGGTGATGCTTGGGTTGGCTTGACCATGTCCCTTATGGTTAGTGATGATTGATCTTGGGAAAATTTATATGCCCAAGTGATACTCAAATGTGTCATTTTGCCTTTTTTATCTATCGATGTTTGTACATTCTCATGTGAATTGTAATAAAATGTGAATTTATACTAACCAACATGATTAGCGTTGTTTTGCAGGAAAAATATAAAGTTATGGAGCTAAGATGCATGTTGGGAGAGATAGGGATTGGACTCGGAAGCTAGCAAGGGAAAAAGCACAAGGAAAGAACGAATTAAAGGGGCTCCACGATGGAGCCGTGTCACGCTGCCATCGCGGATGCATTCTGCCTGGATGCTGAAATTATGCCAAATTCCAGTGAAGGTGCGTGTTGGGGCCATGGCACGTTGGCCTAGCCCCGTGTTGCACGTCGTGCCACGTTGGGCCTTAATACCTGGACGATCGGATTCCAGTGAGAGTCCGCGTTGGTGGCGTGTCACGGAGGCAGTGCTCCGCGATGCACTCCGTGACACGTTGCTTTTTATTCCGGGAAAAATTCCAACTAGTATAAATAGAACACTTAGGTTCATTTTTAAGAATGCTGACTTAGTTGAGCAAGAACGTGGGTTACAGGCAGTTGAGGGGACGAAAATCTCAGGGTTTTTCTCTATCTCTTTCTTCTTTATTTCAATTGCTTGTATGATTAACACTCATTTAACGATGTTTAATCCACAAATGAGTGGCTAAATTCCCTTCTTGTTGAGGTTAAGAACATTTGTATTGAAATGTAATTATTGATAAATTGGTTTTTCATCTTTTCTCCCATGGTTGTTCTATTGATTCTTGTTCTTACTACATTAATGTGTGGCCAACGTTAATGTATATCTAAAAAGTCCGGTTCACTCGAGAGAGCAAGAAATTGGAAAGTTGTGAATTGATAGGATATGATCTTTTCTTAGTTTGGGAAAATTGAGAATTGATTTACCTTCAGGATAGAGATATACCTGAAAGTCGTATTAGTCAATTAAGGAATCGGTTTTGTATGGCTAGAACATGAATTTCTTTTTATCACAGAGATGTAGGTGGAAGGTTCATGATTCTTAAGTTGGGTTAAATACTAGAGTTTTAATCCATAGGCAATAATTCTTAACTAGCAACCGGAGGAAAGATTAATCAAATTGTATCGATAATTTATTTCTCTACATGTTCATTTTAGCCTCAGCATGCTCATACTTATAGTTCAGACTCAAATTGTATATTTGTTTAAGACTTAGTACAAAATTAGGAAACAAAATATCAAAATTCTCTTCACACTGTTGTCTGCATTTTAGAGTTAAAGTTTATTGACAATTGATTAGATTGATACCTTAGTCCAGTCCCTGTGGGATCGATACTTGGCTTACTTGATCCACTTTACTACTTGTTCGACCACGTGCACTTGCGTGTAGTATACCGAAATTGCCGAACAAGTTTTTGGCGTCGTTGCCATGGACTGGCAATTGGTAAATTTTACTTAAGTGTTAGTTTAGTATTTCTTCTTAGTGTTGAAAACTTGGTCTTATCCTGTATTTTGCAGATACTAATTTCTGTTGAACACTGGCAAGAGACAAGGAGCTGGTTGACTCATATTTAGAGCCGGAAAGACAATTTCATCGTCAAAGGAGAGAAGCTCTAGAGAAAAAGCTGCAGTTGCTCAGACAAACAATCCTGGAGAAACAACAAAATCCACCAGTTGTAAGGGCAATGTTAGTGCCCAAGGAAATGGCAGCTAGGCCGGTTCGCGAGGTGGCAATCCCACATGCTAACAATGTCACATCTAGCATCCTCAAACCTGAACCAGGAAGGAGGTTCGAGCTTAAACAAAACATGGTGCAATTGCTGCAAACCAGCGGGCAATTCACAGGTCTCCCTCATGAGGATCCACAGCAACATCTCCAAAATTTTTTGGAGATAAGTGACACTTACATCCCCTCTGGAGTGTCATCAGATTATGTCAGGCTTATATTGTTCCCATTTTCACTTTTGGGAGAAGCTAAGAGGTGGTTGAAAGCTGAGCCACCTAATTCCATCACCACGTGGGATGATCTTGCAAAGAAATTCTTGATACGGTTCTTTCCATCTGGTAAAACAGCAAGACTTAGAAGTCAAATTCTAAGTTTCAAACAGAGAGAGGGAGAGAATTTGTATCAAGCCTGGGAGAGATTCAAATCTATGTTGCGGGACTATACTCATCATCACCAATCCAATGATGTGATGGTGCATACTTTCATAGAGGGTTTGGAACCCCACACAAAAATCTTGCTAGACACAGCAGCTGGGGGACAAGCATTAGAGAAGACTTATGAAGAGCTGTATACCTTGTTAAATCGTATTTCGTAGGGAAATCCGGAGTGGAATGCGGATTCGTCAAGAGGAAGAACAAGGAAAGCAGCAGGAGTTCTAGAAGTGGATGGTTTTACAGCTATTGCTGCACAGATAGTTGCGTTACAGAATCAACTCAACATCCACTTCAGTAACATGAGCATGAACCAGTCTCAAGCCCCAGTGAATGTAGTGCAGCAGATTTGGTGTGAAGTGTGCGGGAGTAGTGAACACTCAGCTGAGTGTTGTGGAGCAAATCCTGATTCAGTGAACTTTGTTGGTAATGTACAGAGAAACAACCACCTACAGTATGGAAACAACTACAATTCCAACGGGAGGAATCACCCGAATTTCTCTTGGGGTAGCAATAACCATCAAGGGTAAAGTTAGAGTCAGGGGGCGCAGAGAAATCAAGGAGGACAACAGAACTATCAGTCACAATACAGAAGCAATAATGCACCTCCTCCACCACCATCACCCAGCATCGAGGAGATGTTCAAGACAATGATAGCTAACCAAGCTCAATTGCTGGCTGATTATGTGAAATTGGCAGCCAAGGTAAAGAACAATCAGTTAGCTACCAAGGCGTTGGAGTACCAGTTTGGGCAATTTGCTGGAGCCCAAAACACCAGGCCTAGAGGAGGAATTCCGAGTGACACTGATCCCAACCCCAAGAAGGTGAATGCAGTGACCACAAGGAGTGGTTTACAGCTTAAAGAGGTGGAACCAGAAAGACCACCTCAACAGTCGGGAGCAGCAGAAACTGAGAGGGAGAAAAGTGATGAGAGGGGGAAGAAAAAGGATGCTGAACCAAAAAGACCACCACCCCCGTTCCCTCAACGATTAAAGAAACACGAGGAGGAGGCATGTTTCAAAAAGTTCATGGAGGTGCTTAAACAGGTACACATTAATTTACCTCTTGTTGATGTTTTGTAGGGAGTGCCGAAGTACGCAAAGTATATTAAGGACATTGTGGCGAACAAAAGCAGGTTGACTGAGTTTGCTACGGTGGCGCTTACGGAGTAGTGCACTTCACGGATACAAAATAGGTTGCCCACAAAGCTCAAAGACTCTGGGAGCTTTACAATACAAATTACAATTGGGCAGAGTATTCGAGCTCGCGGATTATGTGATTTGGGAGCGAGCATTAACTTGATGCCAACATCGGTATTCAAGAAGTTGGGACTAGGGAGTCCTAGACCAAAAACAGTGATATTGCAACTAGCAGATCGTTCCTTGGCAAGACCTGATGGCGTTGTGGAGGACGTGCTAGTGCAAATGGGTTCCCTCATCTTCCCGGTAGACTTCGTTGTGCTGGACTTCGAGCCAGACGCAGATGTCCCATTTATTTTGGGATGTCCTTTCTTGGCGACCGGGAAAGCGCTGATTGATGTAGCTGCAGGGCAACTAACCATGCAAGCACAAGACAAGGTGGAGGTGTTTGATGTGTACAAGGCCACCAAGCTCCCGGCTGTGTACGAGGAACTCTCAGTGATCAACGTGATTGATTGAGCTGATGTTGTCCAGAGTGTTGAGTCACAGGAGTTATTGGGGAAACCACCGGAGAGGTGTAAGCATGACAGGGGTGAGGACGGTGGTCGAGAGAAAACGTCTATCACCCTAGAGGGTGACTGAGCTTAATGACATCGAGCCGCGACGGTAAACCAGGAGCTGCACGGGAGGCAACCCGTGAAATTTGTGTAATACGTAAATAGATTTTGTAGAATAAAATAAAATAAAATAAAATAAAATATGAGAAAAATAAAAATAATAACAAAAATTTGTATTTTATGTGAAGCCTATAAATTCTAACCAATTTCTGGTGGTGAGATGAAT
Source organism: Datura wrightii (assembly GCA_035772735.1). Lineage (NCBI taxonomy): Eukaryota > Viridiplantae > Streptophyta > Magnoliopsida > Solanales > Solanaceae > Datura > Datura wrightii. The sequence goes on along the minus strand of JASDFA010000002.1, from coordinate 58,458,676 downwards.
TTCAGGTTGAACGGAGGGTAAAAATGCAAAGGATCGCGAAGGAAAAATTGAGGTATAAAAAATAATAAAAAGTGGCAGAACAGTGAGCCTGCGCGATGGCTCCGTGTCACGTAGGGAGTGCTCCGTGTTACCCTCCGTGACACGTTGAAGTGTAATCTGGAATTTTTGAAAAATTCCAGAGTACTGGCACTATGGCTCCATGTCACGGAGGGAGTGCTCCGTGTTACCCTCCGTGACACGTTGCAGTTAATTTCGCGTCGGGTCACACTGGGTCGCCGGGTGACCTGCGCGAAAAACCTTCTTTTTAACCCCTTTTTTGGCTCATTTTTCCCATTTTTTCACTCCCCTCCGCGACAAACAACCCAAAATCCACCCTCCCCCAACGTGACACGGACCAAGGATCGAATTTTCTTCAACTTTTCTTTGATATCATCAAATTTAAGGTTTGTTTGTTAACTTCATCTCATTTCTTGTCTTATTTTTCCGATTTTGAGCATAAGAAGTGAGGAAAACTTGCCCTAAGAGTATATTGAGCATGAATTCAATTAAATTATTGTTGATTGATGTTCTTAGTGTTGTTGTGATTGTATTAACTCGATAAATATATGTTTGTTTGAATGTGTGCGAAATTTGTAGCTAGGGTTGGAATTTGAATAGGAAGTTAAATTTGGTTGAAAATTTGAAAATGACTGGGTTGTTCATGTTGGGTAAGGTGAATTATGTGGTGCTCGTTATGAATATGTTGAGTAAACGATGGATTGTTGGGAGAATGAAATTGTGAATCACAAAGAACTTGGTGGGTTGCATAGGTTGTGTTAACAATTTTTTTCTGTTCTAAGTGCTATGGGATGAAATGGTATTGAGGGTCATATGTTGAATACCTGTACGAAGTCTGAGTAGTACGTAGGATATATTCCATCGAATTCTCTGAATGCACAAGGCATGTTGTTGTTTCTTGTTGTAAATTGGGAAGTGTGAATTGTCTTGTCGAAACGTTGTGATTGTGGCTAAAGACTAAGTGTGGGGTGGCCTAGATTAACCCAACCTTAGTCGAAACTAATTTTACTTTGAATAACATTGGGACTGTCTGTTTGATTTGACAGGAACGATGGCAAGCAGGCAAGACAAAGGGAAGGGCGCATCAACATCAGGCGCCGGAAGAAAAAGAATTAGACTGGGAACAGCAGTCCCAGCAGCACCAGCGGTTCCACGCGGCCAACGCCGTCAATATGGAACCCGATGGATGACATAGGAGGGGAAGAAATGGTACGCAAAGCATAAGGAAAGCAAATACTTCCCCGAGGAACACATTTCTAGGGAACCATTGGCTCAAGAATTCCCTAGGATTGTCCACAGGATTGAGGCAGCCAGGCTGAATTTTATCTTTGACGTGCCCAAGGAGTGCAATCTGCACCTAATTCAGGAATTCTACGCCAACTGGAACCCGACACTCAGAAGTCACACCATAAAGATAAGAGGGCAGATAGTCACTTTTGAGCCCCATCACCTTAATGCCATCTTGCGGGCGCGGGACACAGACGCCCATGTGCTTCGGCAGCTGAATATTACTCCACCATATGCAGACATCAGACGCACTTTGTGTGAAGCTCGGTCTACAGCCCGGTGGAGAAAGCATAAGGAGAGGGGCTACCATCAGGCATTGCCCTACTCACAGGTGAACAGGGAAGCCAGGATATGGCTTAAGATTGTTTGTTCCTGCCTAATCCCAGGGGTGCATATGACAGATGTCACCCGGGATCGAGTATACTTGGTCTATGCCTTGATGAAAGGGCTGGAGATCAATGTTGGGGTGGTGATTATCTCCGCCATGAAGAGAGCCCGTATACATTAAGGGCACAGGTACGGGTTTGGTGGATTACTAACCACATTCCTGAGGGGCCTAGATATTGAGGAAGAGGCCCTTGACTACATCCCGCAGATGGAGAGGCGGGCCTTAGATGTCACCAAAACTAAGGCACCCGACAACACTCACGAGTCAGTTCTTACACTAGCCGAGCGACATGCTAGGGATGATCAGTACATGGCTCGCATGTTCGGGATGCAGATGCTCCAGCTGTGGATAGGCGGGAGGTCGGCAACAGAAGATGAGATGTGGCAGCTCGAGCTAGACTACCCTTTTGGCGAAAATGCCAGGGCTCTATGCCGAGTTGGGCCAGCTTTTGTGGAGCCCACTGATGATGATGTCCCCACAGATGAGGAGACACGTCGTGACGACTCCGATGTTGAGTCAGATGATGACGACGGGGGCGATTCAGACATGGGAGACGAGGCAGCGGCACCTGACGAAGAAGTGGAATACTTCGACTGATCAGGGAGTTTCACCACCCACTTTCGTGCTATGCTGAATTTTGTGAACACTGGGGATAGTGTTCGATTTAAGTGTGGGGTGGGAGTAGTTAGGTGCTGGTTGTTGTTGTTATTAATGTCTCTGTTCTGTTGTTGTTCTTGGAAAAACTTGTGACCCTGTGATTTTTGTGTGTATGTCTGTATTGTAATTAATGTGAAGTTGTTGTGTGCTGTTGAATGTTGTTAGCTGGTAATGTAAATATATTTTATCAAAATTATCAATATTTTTAAAAATTTTCATGAAATTTTTATTTTTGGGTTTCTCGGCGTTTGTTTTCGGTTCTTTTACCGAGAATAGTCCCATTGAACTAAAGTCGTAATTAGTGACCGTTCCCTATGATGGATGGATGACGACCGTCTTAAGGGAAATGTCGTCGATAGGAGTAGCTTTTTTTAATTTTTTTCTTTTGTTTGTTTGTATCCCAAACGTGTTGTTACTTTATGGTTGCGACATTCTTGTGGTGCGTTGTACATGATATTTAAAATGCAAAGGTGATTCGTATGAAAGCATGCAGCTTTGTAAATATGTTGAGATATCTAGGCCATAGAGTTCGATTCGGTGTGATTGAGGCTTAATGTTTGAATTCTTGTAATTAGCTGATTGAAGAGTCTGTGAATATGTCTTGAGTTGAGCATGTGCAATGAGTGTGTGGTGAGGTTTCGATTCTTCCATGCTGTTGTGAAGTGTCTAGAACTTGCCTGGTGTGTATACGAAACGAAATGAAGGATGTGTATTGTAGGAAAGGATGTAGGCATTTCTTTGCTTTAACCGAAAGTTTTTTTTTCATACCCACCTTGAATGTACATCCTAGTTAGCCCATTAAGCCTTTAGCCTATTTCTTTCTTTTGTCAAAAAGTTTTAAACCGAGCTTAACCCCTTCTTTTCATTTTACGTGAATTTGATCCAAAACTCTTAAGCGCTGAAAAAATAATAATAATAATAATAATAATTTTCCCACAATGTCAAGGAGTGAGAATTGTGAAAAGAAAAGAAAAAGCAGAGTGATGAAAGGAAAGAAAAGGTCGAAGGTGCACTCACTATAAATTAAATATAATGAAGATATATAAATAATCTTTGTTATTAAGTCAAGTGTGCTTAAAGATATGGGGTCAAAAATAAAGACAACTTCAAGAATGAGAGGATGAAGGAAGAAACAATGCCCATAAGATTGATGGGATGTATTGAAAAGGCGCTTAAGGAGGCTAGTTGATATTATGGGTTAGCCCAGTATTTGCTAGTTCCGTAGCTTACATTACAACCCGTTAAGTCCTACGTGATCTTACATCATGTGTCCTTATATTAGTGGAGTAATACACTAAAGGCAAGCCTACGGTTCATGACATGATGCATGTGAATTCTTTTGGGAGAGAGAGCGAAATCTTGTTTATATGCCCCTGCATGTAATGTTTTGAGTTCATGTGATTAAAAAGGGGAAAATTCTCTTGTATGGTGAGGGCACATGCTCGACGAGAGATTGAATTTCGTGTCGGATATCTTGATCAGTTGATTTGCATGAGTTTGCCAACATCGAGAGTCATTTCTTGAGTCTAGGAGGTCTTAATGTGCTGGAGGTCATTGTATTGATAAGACTATGCATGTTTTCTTGATGATTTGCTATATTAAATAATCGGTATAACCGTAGCTTGAATTGTCGAGCCAAAGTAGCCAGGATGGGGTGTCAATTGCATGGGTGTAAGAGTATTTTTCGGGGATGAACAAGGATTTAAGTGTGGGGTAAGTGATCTTGGGCAAATTTATATGCCCAAGTGATACTCAAATGTGTCATTTTGCCTTGTTTATCTATCGATGTTTGTACATTCTCATGTGAATTGTAATAAAATGTGAATTTATACTAACCAACATAATTAGCGTTGTTTTGCAGGAAAAATATAAAGTTATGGAGCTAAGATTCATGTTGGGAGAGATCGGGATTGGACTCGGAAGCTAGCAAGGGAAGAAGCACAAGGAAAGCACGAATTAAAGGGGCTTCGCGATGGAGCCGTGTCACGCTGCCATCGCGGATGAATTCTGCCTGGATGCTGAAAGTATGCCAAATTCCAGTGAAGGTGCGCGTTGGGGCTGTGGCACGTTGGCCTAGCCCCGCGTTGCACGTCATGCCACGTTGGGCCTTAATACCTGGACAACCAGATTCCAGTGAGGGTCCGCGTTGGTGGCGTGTCACGGAGGCAGTGCTCCGCGATGCACTCCGTGACATGTTGCTTGTTATTTCGGGAAAAATTCCCACTAGTATAAATAGAACACTTAGGTTCATTTTTAAGAATGTTGACTTAGTTAAGTAAGAACGTGGGTTACAGGCAGTTGAGGGGACGAAAATCTCAGGGTTTTTCTCTATCTCTTTCTTCTTTATTTCAATTGCTTGTATGATTAACACTCATTTAACAATGTTTAATCCACAAATGAGTGGCTAAATTCCCTTCTTGCTGAGGTTAAGAACATTTGTATTGAAATGTAATTATTGATAAATTGGTTTTCATATTTTCTCCCATGGTTGTTCTATTGATTCTTGTTCTTACTGCATTAATGTGTGGCCAATGTTAATGTATATCTAAAAAGTCCGGTTTCACTCGAGAGAGCAAGAAATTGGAAAGTTGTGAATTGATAGGATATGATATTTTCTTAGTTTGGGAAAATTGAGAATTGATTTACCTTCAGGATAGAGATATACCTGAAAGTCGTATTAGTCAATTAAGGAATCGGTTTTGTATGGCTAGAACATGAATTTCTTTTTATCACAGAGATGTAGGTGGAAGGTTCATGATTCTTAAGTTGGGTTGAATACGAGAGTTTTAATCCATAGGTAATAATTCTTGACAAGCAACCGGAGGAAAGATTAATCAAATTGTATCGATAATTTATTTCTCTACATGTTCATTTTAGCCTCAGCATGCTCATACTTATAGTTCATACTCAAATTGTATATTTGTTTAAGACTTAGTATAAAATTAGGAAACAAAATATCAAAATTCTCTTCACACTGTTGTCTGCATTTTAGAGTTAAAGTTTGTTGACACTTGATTAGATTGATACCTTAGTCCAGTCCCTGTGGGATCGATACTTGGCTTACTTGAGCCACTTTACTACTTGTTCGACCACGTGCACTTGCGTGTAGTATACCGAAATCGCCGAACAATGATAAGAGTGGCTTGTGGACTATTTTATAGCTTAGGGATGGACTGGTTAGGATGGTAATCCTTAGCTTGGTTAGTGGCTCCTCGGTGACGGCTAGACGTGAAAGAATAGTCTTATGTTGTGGTAATCGGTTGGTGGGGTGCGAGAGCCAATTCTAGGTTGTTTGAGCATGTGTTATTATTGTTGTTGATTGTGAATGTTGTGATTGTATGTGAGTTGTGTTGAGGCCTTGTGGCTTGTGGATACCTGATGCGCGAGAGTTGTTTCGGCCAAGGATCGAGCTTGAGGTGCCTTGTGGCTTATGGATACCCGACACATGAGAGTGTTTCCGACCCAGGGGTTGAGCCCAAGGAATGAAATGACCTACGGGGTTGAAAATGATTTCCTCCATAATGTTGATGTTACACCCCGTAAGATTCCCGGCACCTAGATGGCCTATTCGCGCATTGGTTAAGCATATTTGAAAACCATACGTGCTAGAGAAAGGCTCGGGAAAGGATCGGACGAGTAGCCTGTCAAACCATCGCAGAAGGAGCGGGGGCAGAGCCCCTCTGCGATGGCAGCGTGTCACGGAGGCGGGGCCACCGCGTTGGCTCCGTGACACGTTGGGCCTGTCCAGGCCCAAGTATATAAAGCCCCGCTTCGGTTTTAAATCAAATTATTCATTATAATTTCCAGAAAACTCGTGGAAAATAGAGAGAGAGACAAAGAGGGTTATATATTATTATCTGATTACGCTGCTAAACGTAGTCCAAACTTAAATTAACTCCAGATACCGAGGTATTTAGCAGCAGGGAGCATTCCTACGGATTTTGTTTCGCGAAACACGGCCGACGAATCGTTGAGCTACCGGACTAAGGTAAGTAGAATTGCTCCAAACTAGTGTCTATGTGTTCCTAGCTATGAAGTGAATACTTCTCGCTTCTGGACTTCTGGAAAATAGCGAGTTTTCGACCGTCTTTCAATAAGCCTAAGTTTAGGCTATAATTATATCAAAAGTGATGTCGTCCTTTTGTTCAACATTAGACTCAGTACAGTATGGCAGAAGATTATATATATATATACCATTATCAGTATCAGCATATATTAAATACATACATATCACTATCACTAGTCAGCATATAGTATGTACAGATACATTATCATCACTAGCTTCAGCATACGGTATACGCAGTTAGTATTACTAGTTGAGACCACTGTATTGTCTTGGGATGGATTACCTAGCATTCATGACCGCCCCAGGGTTAATAGCTGTATCGACTCGTCCGCTAGAGGACGAGGATACGTTGCTCTACGGAGTGGCATACCGTCCCACAGGGAACGAAGATGGGATGCCAGTTTCCCCATATTGTGCCTTGGTCGGCCCTTATACACCCCCGTCGAGCGGCTACGCCCGGGGTGTTGATTCAGGAGTCCTTCGGACTCAGGTACAGTTATAGTCAGGGACTCAGCAAGCCCAAGTGCATACCCAGGGGATCGGCAGGATGCTTATAGTTATTATAGGAGATGGGATGACCGGGGTAGGGGTATAGATTGCGTGTTGATTGTACCTCCCGGCTTATGGGGGTCGGGTAAGGTTTGTGTGTGCCATGCTATGTTATACTATGTTATGCCATGTTACACTAGATACGAGTATATCGACAATAGAGCGATACATTTCCAGGTATGACTCCTACTCCTTCCAGCATAGTTGAGAGTAGGCATAGCTTTACATTTTTAGTCAGTTAGTCTATTCCTTCCTATTTCAGTTCCATCAGTTGTATTGTTGTTTTCAGATATTTCTTTCAGTTATTGTTTTACATACTCAGTACCAGTGGTACTGATGCCCAGTGGGGCGCTGCATTACTTGCCTGCAGGTACTCATAGACGAGGAGGCGATCCCTCGTAATCCTAGCCAGCGCAGAGTCATCAGCTCCTGTCATCCGGAGATTGATATTTCAGAGGTTTATATCATTTCTTTTTGTTGTACAGTACGGGTAGGTCAGGGCTCTGTCCCGACCATCTTATCAGTATTCTTAGAGGCTTGCAGTCTGTATATAATTCCCTGTGGTCAGTTGAGCCGGCCGTGTGGGGCCGTGCAGTTTGTTATAGCTATTTAGCATTTCAGTTTATGTTGGCCGTGCGAGGCCTTAGTTTGATAGTAGTGGTGACCTTGCCGGTCACGTAGTTATCCAGCATTTTATTGTTGAGTTACAGATAACTAGACAGCGTGGTGGCGTTGTCGGCCCGCATAGGTTTCCCCCTTTTAAGTATGTTTCTAGTTAGCTGAAGTTTCATACAGGTGGCTATAGGCCTAGTCTGCCGGAGGCTGTAGTTACAGTCGTTATATAACCCGTTGTTTCCCTGAATCTGAGTTAGAGCCAGCCAGGCACCAGATGTGCTTAGGCTCAGTAGTCTAGCAGTTCAGGCCCTAGTAGGGCACCAGGTGCCAGTCATACCCCCCAAGGCAGGGTGTGACAAACTTAGTATCAGAGCAGGTCGTGTCCCAGGGAGTCTGCAAGCCGTGCTAAGTAGAGTCTTGTCTATGGATGTGTTGTGCACCACATACTATAGGCAGGAGGCTGCGAGGCATAATAGGATGGTTACCCTTCTTTCATACTCAGTCGTGCCATAGCACAGTACAGTATAGGGTTGGTCCTTTTAAAACTTATCATATTCTTTGAATACAGATACAAGTCAGACCAGCGAAATCCTATCCCAGACAGAAGATCAGATATAGCAACAGGAGAGAATATCAGCTAGTTACAAGGTAACTACAGCAGCAGGAGAAGGTAACAAGGACCTCCCAATGTTATACCATTATCGGTATCATCCCCAGTATATGTCGATAACTTCAGAATAGGAAGTCATAAGCATAACGTATGAATGAGTCGATTTATTTGTTAGATATATAAGATCTGATTAAGATAATAAACAATATTAGATTATTAGATAAGTGTGAGAAAGAGAGGGAAATGTAGGATTCACACCTCCATCCTTTCAGGTATGGTACAGTTCCATGTTTTCATCTCGTTGCAGTAGGAAAAGGTCATTCCTACCCCTTAGTTTTGATCCCAGTGTAGCAAAGGGCATAAGGATTGAGACGATGCTGCCAAAGTAGGCAGTAAGTGAAAGGTGGATTGGTTGATTCCAGAAAGGGTTAGAAAGAGTAAGGAGCCCTTATGATTATATAAGTTGTGCAGACCCTCGCGGTAATAAGTCAGAAGAGCAAGTAAGACTACTAGCTTACTCGAAGTGGGTGTAGGAGGTCCGTCAATGATGGATTCCCAGTAAGAGTCAAGTTCAAGTCAGAAAAAGGTTGAGTCCGCCGTAGCATGCTAACGACAGAAGGATATGTCCGCAAGATAATAGTTATAATCTTAGCTGTGATATCAAAAGATAGGGAGATTATATGAATAAGATGGATCCAACTGCAGGTCAGGAGAAGTATAGGTTGGAACTTGACTGGCAACCTTATTGACAATGTAAGGCAGGTACCTTGAACCCCAGAGCTCAGTTTAAGGAAGATGAGGGTGAGAAGCATGAATACTAGATGTTGAGGGGAAATCAGAATCACCTCCAGATTGATAGAACATCGTGTATTAAGGACTAAATCTCAGACGAACAGCTAAGAGACAGTAAGATTGTAGTTTAGGATGTTGCGATATGTCCGCCTAAGGAGAAGGTAAGAGGGTACCGACCTAGAGACTCCGATCTAGTGTGGCCCAGATACAAGGTCCAACGGACAGTCGCGGGTCTTAATATAATGCCAAGTAAGGCCACAAGGTTCGGATGTGGACCCCACATTGTAAGAGTAGCGAAATTCCAAATAGCAGATCATAGCTAAAGTGCATGTGTGTGTTGCTTCCAGAATGGGATGAAAAAACAAATCTAATGAAATGATACGAGAGGATATGAGATATCACTAGACCGTAGAAGCGGTATATCATGTGCAGTATGAAATTCAGTAAAGCATGTCAGAGATTACGTATCATCACAGAATTCAGTATGTATTGTACTTAGTTGTTGATATATATATGTACAGATAATAGATATGATGTGAGTAGTTAGCGATAGGGGTTACAGTCACACAGATTTTGGTTAGCTGCTAGGAAATATATACAGATCGTACTGTAGGACCCCTCACCAAAAGAGGGGGGCATGTTAAGTGTGACTCACGCATGAAGCCATAGAAACTTTCTCGGTTCTTAGTTTATTGAGTTAACGGACTTATATGCTTGTTGCCAGACCTAGACTTAAGAAGCTCATAGGAGTTAGTAGCCTGAGTCACGTGGTTGATGATACGGGCACGGTTAGACGGTCTAAAGACCAGCTGGCGCCTGTATTAGCAGGGAAGCATCCCTAAAGATCAGTAACATTATTGCATGTGCCAGAACCAGAAATAGAGGCCGAGTAGGTATACTTCAGAGGTTAGCAATACCAGAATTTTTCCAGTATGTTAAGTGGTCGTATATCGTTTTCCTAGCCTTATAGGTGAGAGTCGGCCTTAGTCAACCTAGCAGCTATTATGTGGAACACCCCGCAAGTCAGCCAACCGTCTCAGTCAGACAAACCTATGGGTACCCCAAGAAAGAGTCCATATCAGTAGTCAGTGACGGACTAGTACTTCAGCTGGTTCTCGTAAGGTATTCAGATACAGAGCCCTAACAGAAGGCCAGTTTTTACAGAATGGCTCATAAGACCGAAAAATTTCCAAGAACAGTAATATAAATCCAAGGGGGGGTACGAATAAGGTGTAAGAAATTGGTAGTGCTCTGCTAGAACAATGTTTACTAAGACAAGGAGATCGGTAGGTTCCCTATGAAGATCCAGGGACGGATCGCCTGAGAGTAAGTTGGACTAAGTACAACACTACGATTGTTCAATTAGGAGGACAAAACAGTTAGTCATCCACAACGCCGCAGTTATGCATGAGCTATAGATGTAGCATCGCTTGACTACTGCAGCATTCAACCCAGCTATTTAGTTGTCCAAGGTCATTCAGCCAGACTATTAGAGATCATGATCATTGTCAGGATCCTCTGATCAGATACAGGCACATGGTGTGCAGATAGTCGTTCAGGTTATCTCAGCAACAAGTAGCCTTAGCATGCAGCCAAAAGGCCAGATAAGCTCTAGCTATACCGGTAGATTACCTGTCGGGTTCTCCGGCATAATAACCCAGTTTAGCCGTTTGTGTGGCAGAAACAGAGGACAACGGAGCTGTAATTTTAAACAGCGCAATGTCATCGTTAGTTGTGGAAGTAAAGGGACGACAGTATAAAGATCTCGACCTGGTTCGGTTTAAAGACAGAGTTCAGCAAGGAAAAGTGTCAGACTTCCAGGTAACCAGGGATGAAGTGTTGCGATGTAAAGGCCGCCTTGTGTTCTAGGTGTTGCAGGGCTTCGCCAGCAGATTGGGCGAGGTATATTATGCCCATTATTCTCTTCATCTAGGTTCAACAAAGATGTACCATGAAATCAAAGAAAACTAATGGTGGCCAGGTATGAAAAGAGAAATTGCTGAATTTGTAGCCCAGTGTCCTAACTGCCAACAGGTGAAAACAGAACATCAGAAACCAAGCGGTTTGACTCAGGACATAGCTATGCCTCTCTAGAAATGGGAAGCAGTAAATATGGATTTTGTAGTAGGATTACCCCGTACTAGACACAGACATGATTCTATATGGGTGATAGTTGACAGATTGACAAAATCAGCTCATTTCCTGCCAGTAAGAACTACTTTCTCGGCCGAAGATTATGCGGAGTTGTATATCCGAGAAATAGTTAGGTTGCATGGAGTACTGATCTTGGGCAGATTTATATGCCCAAGTGATACTCAAAAGTATCATTTTCTCCTTGTTTATCTAGCAATGTGTATACATTTTCATGTAATTGGTAATAAAATGTGAATTTATACTAACCAACATGATTAGCATTGTTTTGCAGGTAAAATGTGATTTCGAGAAGCTAAAATGCATGTTGGATGATATCGGAGTTGGACTTGGATGCGAGCAAGGGAAAAGGCATTGGACAACATGAATTAAAGGGGCTCCGCGATGGAGCCGTGTCACGCTGCCATCGCGGAGGCATTCTACCTGGATGAGAAAATTCACCCAATTTCCAGTGGAGGTCCGCGTTTGCTCCGTGGCACGGAGCCAGTGCTCCGCGATGCACGCCGTGCCACATTGAGCTTGAATTCCGGGACCCCCAGTTCTAGTGAGGGTCCGCGTTCATGGCGTGTCACGGAGGCAGTGCTCCGCGATGCACTCCGTGACACGTTGCTCATTATTTCGGGAAAAATTCCCAGCAGTATAAATAGAACACTTAAGTTCATTTTTCATAATTCAGACTTGGTGGAGCAAGGACGTGGGTTACAGGCAGTTGAGGGACGAAAAGTTCAGGGTTTTTTCTCTCTTTCTTTCTTCTTTAATTCAATTGCTTGTATGATTAACACTCGTTTTATGATGATTAATCAACTAATGAGTGGCTATTTCCTCTCCTTGCTGAGGTTATGAACAATTGTGATGAAATTTGATTATTGATTATCTGGTTTTTCATCTTTTCTTCCATGTTGTTCTATTAATTCTTGTTCTTACTGCATTGGTGTGTGGCCTACCTTAATGTACATCTAAAAAGTCCGGTTTCACTCGAGAGAGCACGAAATTGGAAAGTTGTGAATTAATAGGATATGTTCTTTACTTGATTTGGGAAAATTGGGTCTTGATTTGCTTTCAGGATAGAAATATACCTGAAAGTCGTATTAGTCAATTTAGGAACCGAAATCGTATGGCTAGGACATGAATTGCATTTGATCACAGAAATGTAGACGGATGGTTCATGATTCTTAAGTGAGATTAAATATGAGAGTTTTAATCTCTTGGCAATTGTTCTTGGCTAGCAACAGGAAGAAAAGATTAGCCAATTTATGATGATAATCAGTTTCATTACATGTTCGTTTAACCTCAACATGCTTTCATTCATAGTTCAGATTCAAAGTAGATAATTGTTCTTAGTTTTAGTATAAAAATTTATAAAACAAACTATTAACTTTTTGGTTACGTTGTTGTCGGCATATTTAGAAGTAAAATATAGTATACTTTAGCAAATTGTAACTAATCCAAGTCTCTGTGGGATTGATACTTGGCTTACTAAAGCTACTTACTACTTGTTCGACCACGTGCACTTGCGTGTCAGTTTTATAACCCAAAACCACCCGAACAAGTTTTTGGCGCCGTTGCCGGGGACTTGGCAATTGGTGAATTTTTTTTAAGTGTTAATTTACTGTATTTTTATTTTTCTTAAGTGTTGAAAACTTGGTCTTAGCCTGTATTTTGCAGACTTAATTGCTGTGAACACTGGCAAGAGACAAAGAGCTGGTGGAATCTTATTTAGAGCCTGAAAGAATATTTCACAGTAAGAGAAGAGAAGCTCTACAAAGAAAGCTGCAGTTGCTCAGACAGACGATCATGGAGCAACAACAGAATACACCGGTAGTAAGGGCAGTCTTAGTGCCCGAAGAAGTAGCAGCACGGCCGGTTCGCGAGGTGGCAATCCCACATGCCAATAATGTTACATCAAGTATCCGCAAACTAGAGCCTGGAGGGAGATTTGAACTTAAACAAAATATGGTGCAGTTGTTGCACACAAGCGGGCAATTTACTGGTCTCCCTCATGAAGATCCATAATAGCATCTCCAAAACTTTTTGGAGATAAGTGACACTTACATACCCGCTGGAGTGTCACCAGACTATGTTCGGCTTACATTATTTCCATTCTCATTACTAGGAGAAGCCAAGAGGTGGTTGAAAGCTGAGCCACCAAATTCTATTTCTACGTGGGATGATCTTGCACGGAAGTTCTTGATAAGGTTTTTTCCCTCTGGTAAAACAGCAAGACTTAGAAGTCAAATTCTAAGTTTCAAACAGAGGGAGGGACAAGATTTATATCAAGCCTGGGAGAGATTTAAATCCATGTTGCGGGACTGTCCTCATCATCATCAGTCCAATGATGTGTTGGTGCACACATTTATTGAGGGTTTGGAACCCCACACCAAAATATTGCTCGACTCAGCAGCTGGAGGGCAAGCGCTGGAAAAGAATTATGAGGAGTTGTATACCTTGTTGAACCAGATTTCACAGGGCAATCCAGAATGAAATGCTGATTCATCAAGAGGTGGGACAAAGAAAGCAGCAGGAGTGCTTGAAGTGGATAGGTTTACAGCTATCGCTGCACAGATAGCTGCCTTGCAAAATCAATTGAACAATCACTTCAGCAAAATGACATTGATCCAGCCTCCAGCCCCAGTTAATGCAGTCTAGCAGATGTGGTGTGAAGTGTGTGGAAGCAGTGAGCACTCAACTGTGTTGTGGAGCCAATCCTGACTCGGTAAACTTTGTGGGTAATGCACAAAGGAACCACCAGCAGTATGGTAGTAGCTACAACTCCAATTGGAGGAATCATCCTAATTTCTCATGGGGTAGCAACAACCATCAAGGCCAAAGTTCGGGTCAGGGTGTGCAAAGGAATCAAGGAGGGCAACAGAACTACCAAGCTCAATTCAGAAACAACAATGCACCTCCTCCACCACCATCACCCAGTATTGAGGAGATGTTCAAGATCATGATAGCTAACCAAGCTCAATTGCAGGCTGACTATGTGAAATTGGCAGCCGAAGTGAAAAACAATCAGTTAGCTACCAAGGCACTTGAATATCAATTTGGGCAATTTGCTAGTGCCCAAAATACAAGGCCTAGAGGAGGACTGCCAAGCGACACGGATCTCAATCCCAAGCAGGTAAATGCAGTGACCACAAGGAGTGGTTTGCAGCTGAAAGAGGTGGAACCAGAAAGACCACCTCAACATTCGGGAGCAGCAGAAGTTGAGAGGGAGCAAAGTTCTGAAAGGGGGAAAACCAAAGAAGCTAAATCAGAAAGACCTCCACCCCCGTTCCCTCAACGACTCAAGAAACACAAGGAGGAGGCGTGTTTCAAGAAATTCATAGAGGTGCTTAAACAGGTACATGTTAACTTACCTCTTGTTGATGTCTTGCAGGGAGTGCCTAAATATGCCAAGTACATAAAAGACATCGTGGCCAACAAAAGTCGGTTGACTGAGTATGCTACGGTGGCTCTAAAGGAGGAGTGCATTTCCCGAATCTAAAATAGACTGCCCACAAAGCTAAAAGACCCTGGGAGTTTTACTATCCAGCTTACTATTGGGCAGAGCATCCGAGCTCGTGGATTGTGTGACTTGGGAGCGAGCATAAATCTGATGCCGTCTTCGGTATTCAGAAAGTTGGGTCTAGGGAGTCCTAGACCCACAACGGTAATCTTGCAGTTGGCGGATCGATAGAATACTACCTTTACCTGTCCTTATGGGACATATGCTTTCAGGCGAATGCCGTTTGGGTTATGCAATGCACCCGCCACATTCCAGAGATGCATGATGGCTATTTTCCATGACATGGTGGAGGATTTTGTTGAGGTATTTATGGATGATTTTTCTATTTTCGGTAATTCGTTTGCTACTGGTTTGCAGAATCTTGACAGGGTGCTGGCTCGCTGTGAGGAATCCAACCTTGTATTAAACTGGGAGAAATGCCACTTCTTAGTGAAGAAGGGTATTGTCCTTGGCCACAAAGTATCTCGAAAGGGGTTGGAATTCGATCGTGCTAAGATCGAGGTTATTTAAAAGTTGCCACCACCTATGTCAGTGAAAGGTGTGCGCAGTTTTCTTCGGCATGCAGGATTCTACAGATGATTCATCAAAAACTTTTCCAAAATTTCTAGACCACTATGCAGATTGCTGGAAAAAGAGGTGAAGTTTGAGTTGAATGATGAGTGTGTTAAAGCATTCGAAGAGTTGAAGAAGAAATTGATAGAAGCACCTATCCTCACTTCTCCGGACTGGGAACAACCATTTGAGCTGATGTGTGATGCCAGTGATGTGGCTGTGGGAGCCGTATTGGGGAAAAGAAAAAATAGAATCTTTCATTCTATCCATTATGCAAGCAAAACGCTGAATACGGCCCAAATCAATTACACAGTCACAGAAAAGGAAATGCTAGCCTTGGTGTTTGCATTTGACAAATTCAGGTCCTATTTGGTGGGTTCGAAAGTGGTGGTGTACACAGACCATGCAGCGATTCGGTACCTATTCAACAAGAAGGATGCTAAGCCTAGGTTGATCAGATGGATTTTGTTGTTGCAGGAGTTCGACCTTGAGATCAAAGACAGAAAGGGGAGCGAGAATCAGGTAGCTGATCACCTATCACGATTGGAAAGTCGGTCACATGTGATGGAAAGTGATAACATAAATGAAGAGTTCCCAGATGAGCAACTCTTGGCAGTTGGGGAAGCTGAAGTTCCCTGGTATGCAGACATAGTCAACTTGCTAGTGAGCGGAGTATACCCACCTGAGGCAACAGACCAGCAAAGAAGGAAATTGAGGCATGATTGCCGGCACTTTGTTTGGGATGAACCATACTTATTCAAGCAAGGACCAAACCAGGTAATGAGAAGATGCATCTCGGAGAGTCAAATTGCAGAGGTATTGAGGGGCTGTCATTCTTCATTGTATGGGGGTCATCACGGAGGCGAGAGAACAGCAAACAAGGTTCTACAGTCAGGTTCTTTTGGCCGACACTGTTCAGAGACTCTATGGCGTATGTCAAATTGTGTGATAGATGTTAGCGTACAGGATCAATTGGCAGAAGACAAGAGATGCCGCTGCAGAATATACTGGAAGTTGAGCCCTTTGATGTATGGGGCATTGATTTCTTAGGTCCATTCCCACCGTCATTTGGTAATCGTTACATCTTGGTGGCTATAGATTATGTATCAAAATGGGTAGAAGCAATAGCTTGCCCCAGGAATGACAACAAGGTAGTAACGATGTTTGTGAAAAAACACATCCTCACCAGGTTCAGGACACCCCGAGCCATTATCAGCGATGGAGGGGCTCATTTTGTCAATGCAAGTTTCAAGAAATTACAAGCCAAGTATGGGGTGCGCCATAAAGTGGCGACAGCATAACACCCCCAAACTAGTGGGCAAGTAGAGGTGTCAAATAGATAAGTGAAGCAGATTCTCCAGAAAATGGTAAATACACAACAAAATGATTGGTCAAGCAAACTTGATGATGCGTTGTGGGCGTACAGAATTGCTTACAAGACACCGATTGGAACCTCACCATACCGACTGGTCTATGGCAAAGCATGTCATCTTCCGGTGGAATTAGAGCACCGAGCTTTCTGGGCTGTCAGGAAGCTAAATATGGACTTAGAGCTGGTGGGCAAAAAGAGACTAATGCAGCTCAGTGAACTTGACGAGTTCCGCTGGCATGCCTATGAGAGTTCCAAGTACTACAAGGAAAGAACTAAAAGATGGCATGATAAGCATGTGGTTCATCGCATTTTCGAGACGGGACAGAAAGTTTTGCTCTTCAATTCAAAGTTGAAGTTGTTTCCAGGAAAGCTGAGGTCTAAATGGTCGGGACCATTTGAAGTGGTAGAATGACCCCGCACGGGGCAGTAGAATTGTGGCAAGAAGATCGGAGTGCCACGTTCTTGGTAAATGGCCAGAGGTGTAAGCACTATTGGGGGGAGGACGGTGATCGAGAGAAATCGTCCATCACCCTAGCGGACAATTGAGCTTAAATGACGTCGAGCCGTGACGGTAAACCAGGCACTGCACGGGAGGCAACCCGTGAAATTTTTTCTTTTAGTTTGTAAAGTGTAAATAGATCTTTCATTTTTTTTTTCTTTTTCTTGATTTACTACAAAATTTTTCGTTTTAGTTAGTGTTTTTATTTTTAGTTAGGTGAAATCTATAATTCTAACCAATTTTGTATAGTGAGATGATTTTTAGGTCAAACGGAGGAAAATGTGCACGGAATCAAGAAGGAAAAGTCGAGGTATGAAAGATTAATAAAAAGTGGAAAACAGTGAGCTGGGGCGATAGCTCCGTGTCACGGAGGAGGACCTCCGCGTTACCCTCCGTGACACGTTGAGGTATAACCCGGAAATTTTAAAATTTACAGAACAGCCTCGCGATGGCTCCGTGTCACGAAGGCAGTGCACCGCGATGCACTACGTGACACGTTGCCGTGTATATCGCGACGGGTCACACCGGGTCGCCGGGTGACCCGCGCGATTTTCTTCCTTTTTAACCCGAAACCCTCCCTATTTCCCTCATTTTCTACTCCCTCCGCGACCAAACCCCCCAAAAACCATACCCCATCAACGTGCCACGGAGTAAGGCAATAAATTCACCGAATTTTCCTTGATTCTTCAACTTCAAGGTATGTTTTCCGATTCCCTCTCAAATTCTTGTCGATTTTCTACGAAATTAAGCATGGGAGGTGAGGTAAATCGCCTTATGTAGTAATTAAGCATGAATTCGAGTTATTTGTTATTGATGAATGTTCGGAATGTCGTTATGATTATTTGAACTTGTCGATTGCATAAATTATTCGAATTTGATTGATAAAATCAATTCTAGGGCTTGTTGTTGAATTTGAAGTTGGAAATGTGTTGAAATCGTGAATTTTATGCCGGGGTGTATGTGTTGAATGAGATGAGTCGATGTATAAATTGTTTGGATGTTAATAGACGACGGATTCTCGGGTTTGGGGGAAATGTTGAAATTTGTTAGAAATTGGTTGGTTGGATAGGTTCATGTATATAAGTTTTTGTTGTTTCTTTGTTTTTCTTGGCTAAGTGCGATGGTTAAAATGGAGCGATGGTAGTGATTGTGATTAGATGTACGAAGTCTAAGTAGTACGCAGAAGTTATACCGTCGAATTTTTCGAACACACTAAGCATGATTGTATAGTTGGTTGTTTTGTGTAAATAAAGATATTCTTGCCGTATTGTTGTAACCGTAGCTAAGGACTAAGTGTGGGGTAACCTAGTGTAACCCGACCTTAGCCGAAGTTAATATCCGTTAGCTTAACATTGATCTTGTTTACTTGGGTTGACAGGTGAAATGGCAAGCCGGCAAGATAAAGGAAAAGGCGCGTCAACTTCAGGCGCCGGAAGGAAACGGATCAGACTGGGCACAGCAGTCCCAGCTGCACCAGCAGTTCCACGCGGCCAACGCCGCCAGTACGGAACGAGATGGGTGACCGATGAGGGGAAAAAGTGGTACGCGAAGCATAAGGAAAATAAATATTTCCCCGAGGAACACATAGCACGGGAACCATTGGCACAGGAGTTCCATAGAATGGTTCACTGGATCGAGGCAGCTGGGCTCAAGTTCATCTTTGAGGAGCCCAAAGAATGCAATCTGCACTTGGTTCGGGAGTTCTATGCCAATTGGAACCCGACGATCAGGAGTCACACCATCAATATCAGAGGACAAATAGTCACTCTGGAGCCCCACCACCTCAATGTCATCATAGAAGCGCGGGACATAGACGCCCACGTCCTCCGACAGCTGAACATTACCCCATCGTATGCGGACATCAGACGCACAATGTGTGGGACCCGATCAACAGCTAGATGGAGCAGACACAAAGAGAAGGGCTACCATCAGACTCTGCCCTATTCATAGATGAACAGGGAAGCCCGAATCTGGCTGAAGATAGTCTGCTCATGCCTCATCCCGGGGGTAGATATGACTGATGTAACCCGGGGCTGTGTTTGCCTGGTGTACGCCCTGATGAAAGGGCTGGAGATCAATGTAGGGACGGTTATTATATCCGCCATGAAGAGAGCCCAGTTGCACCAGGGGCACAGGTATGGTTTTGGTGGACTACTGACCACCTTTCTCAGGGGCCTCGATGTTGAGGAGGAGGCCCTCGATTATATCCCGCAGTTGGAGCGGCGGGCCTTAGACGTTACTAAAACTAAGGCTCCCGACACCACCCACGAGCCAGTGCTTACACTTGGCGAGCGACACGCTCGTGATGACCAGTACATGGCACGGATGTATGGGATGCAGATGCTCCAGCTAAGGATAGGTGGGAGGCCGGCGACAGAGGAGGAGCTATGGCAGCTCGAGCTAGACTACCCTTTTGGCAAAAACGCCAGGGCTCTATGCCGAGTGGGGCCAGCATTTGTAGAGCCCATAGATGATGACGTCCCCACGGACGAGGAGACGCGTCGGGAGGACTCCGATGTGGAGTCTGATGATGACGACGGAGGCGACTCGGATATGGGAGATGAAGCAGCAGCACCCGATGAAGAAGTGGAATACTTTGACTGATCAGGGAGTTCCACCACCCGAATTTGTGCTATTTTGACTTTTTGTGAACACTGGGGACAGTGTTCGGACTAAGTGTGGGGTGGGAGTAGTTAGGTGCTGGGCTGGGCTGTTTTGTTGTATGCTCTCTTCTGTTAGCATGTATGTTGTGTGTCCCTGTGTTTGTGAATTTTCAAGTTATTGTTCCGTATTTGTAAATATTTGTGATGAAATTGATGTGTGTTGCTGAATGGTTGCTAGCTGATTCTGATTCTGTACATATTTTTGTTATTTTGTTATCGAAATGATCGATTTTTTTATTTTTTTTTAAATTTTTAAAATATTTTGTAAATAATTTTTCTATCGAAATGATCGATATTTTTGACATTTTTAATTTTGGGTTTCTCGGCGTTTGTTTTCGGTTCTTTTACCGAGAATGATCCCATTAAACCGACGTCTTAAGTAGTGACCGTTCCCTATGATGGATGGATGACGACCGTCTTAAGGGAAATGTAGTCGTTAGGAGTAGATTTTTTTCAATTATTTTTCAGTTTTTTCTTTGGTGGATTGCATCCCGGAACCTGTAGTTACTATATGGTTGCAAAATTTTGGTTGCGTGTTGTACATGATAATCAAAATGCAAAGGTGATTCGCATGAAAGCATGCAAAATTTGTAAATATGTTGAGATACCTAGGCTGTAGAGTTTGATTCATTGTGATTGAGGCTTAATGTTTGAATTCATGTAATTAGCTGATTGAAGAGTCTATGAATACATCTTGAATCGAGCATGTGCAAAGAGTGTGAAGTGAGGTGTTGACATTCCATGCTATTGTGAATTGTCTAGAACTTGCCTGGTGTGTGTACAAAACGAAATGAAGGAGGTGTATTGTAGGAAAGGATGTAGGCATTTCTTTGTTTTAACCGAGAGCTTCTATTTTTTTCTTGTCATATCCCCCTTTCTGTGATTGTATACCCTAGTCAGCCCTTTGAGCCTTTAGCCGATTGTTTTCTTTCTTTTGTCCAAAAAATGTAAACCGACCTTAGTTCCTTCTTTTCATTAGCCGTAAAGTCTATACAAAACTCTTAAGCGCTTAAGAAGAGAAAATCATTTTCCCAAAGTGTCAAAGAGTGAGAATGGTGAAACGAAAAAGAAAAGCAGAGTGAGGAAAGGAAAAGAAAAGGTTGAAGGTGCACTGGTTATAAATAAACGATAATGAAGGTGCATGAAAAATCTTTGTTGTTGTGTCAAGTGTGCTTAATGAAATGGGTCATACTAAAGAAAATCATCAAGAATGGGATGATGAAAAAAAAAAAAAGAGAAACAATGTCCATGAGTTGATGGGATGTGTTGAAAAGGCGCTTAAGGATGCTAGTGGCTATTATTGGCTAATCCAATATTTACTAGTTCCATAGCTTCCATTACAACCCATTAAAGTCCTATGTGATCTTACATCGCACTTCTTTATATTAGTGGAGTAATACACTAAGGGCAAGCTTATGGGTCATGACATGATGCATGTGAATTCTTTTGGGAGAGAGAGTGAAATTGTGTGTACATGCCCCTGTTTGAATGTTTGTGTGTCATATGAGCAAAAAGGGGAAGATTCTCTTGAGTTGTGAGGGCACATGCTTGATGAAAGATTCATTTTCATGTCGGATATCTTGATTAGCTGATTTGCATGAGTTTGCCGATATCGAGAGTCGATTCTTAAAGTCTAGGAGGTCTTAATGTATTGAAGGTCATTGCATTGATAAGACCATGCATGTTTTCTTGATGATTTGCTGTATTGAGTAATCGGTATGACCGTAGCTTAAATTGTCATACCATAGTAGCGAGGTTGGGATGTAAATTGCATGAATTGTATGTTTGTTGTTCGAGGACGAACAAGGATTTAAATGTGGGGTAAGTGATCTTGGGCAGATTTATATGCCCAAGTGATACTCAAAAGTATCATTTTCACCTTGTTTATCTAGCAATGTGTATACAGTTTCATCTAATTGGTAATAAAATGTGAATTTGTACTAACCAACATGATTAGCATTGTTTTGCAGGTAAAATGTGATTTCGAGAAGCTAAAATGCATGTTGGATGATATCGGAGTTGGACTTGGATGCGAGCAAGGGAAAAGGCATTGGACAGCATGAATTAAAGGGGCTCCGCGATGGAGCCGTGTCACGCTGCCATCGCGGAGGCATTCTGCCTGGATGGGAAAATTCACCCAATTTCCAGTGGAGGTCCGCGTTTGCTCCGTGGCACGGAGCTAGTGCTCCGCGATGCACGCCGTGCCATGTTGAGCTTGAATTCTGGGACCCCCAGTTCCAGTGAGGGTCCGCGTTCATGGCGTGTCACGGAGGCAGTGCTCCGCGATGCACTCCGTGACACGTTTCTCATTATTCCGGGAAAAATTCCCAGCAGTATAAATAGAACACTTAAGTTCATTTTTCATAATTCAAACTTGGTGGAGCAAGGACGTGGGTTACAGGCAGTTGAAGGACGAAAAGTTCAGGGTTTTTTCTGTCTTTCTTTCTTCTTTAATTCAATTGCTTGTATGATTAACACTCCTTTTATGATGATTAATCCACAAATGAGTGGCTAATTCCTGTCCTTGCTGAGTTTATGAACAATTGTGATGAAATTTGATTATTGATTATCTGGTTTTTCATCTTTTCTTCCATGTTGTTCTATTAATTCTTGTTCTTACTGCATTGGTGTGTGGCCTACATTAATGTACATCTAAAAAGTCCGGTTTCACTCGAGAGAGCACGAAATTGGAAAGTTGTGAATTAATAGGATAGGTTCTTTACTTGATTTGGGAAAATTGGGTCTTGATTTGCTTTCAGGATAGAAATATACCTGAAAGTCGTATTAGTCAATTTAGGAACCGGAATCGTATGGCTAGGACATGAATTGCATTTGATCACAGAAATGTAGACGGATGGTTCATGATTCTTAAGTGAGATTAAATACGAGAGTTTTAATCTCTTGGCAATTGTTCTTGGCTAGCAACAGAAAGAAAAGATTAACCAATTTATGATGATAATCAGTTTCATTACATGTTCGTTTAACCTCAGCATGCTTTCATTCATAGTTCAGATTCAAAGTAGATAATTGTTCTTAGTTTTAGTATAAAAATTTATAAAACAAACTATTAACTTTTTGGTTACGTTGTTGTCGGCATATTTAGAAGTAAAATATAGTATACTTGAGAAAATTGTAACTAATCCAAGTCTCTGTGGGATCGATACTTGGCTTACTAAAGCCACTTACTACTTGTTCGACCACGTGCACTTGCGTGTCGGTTTTATAACCCAAAACCACCCGAACAAGTTTTTGGCACCGTTGCCGGGGACTTGGCAATTGGTGAATTTGTTTTAAGTGTTAATTTACTGTATTTTTATTTTTCTTAAGTGTTGACAACTTGGTCTTAGCCTGTATTTTGCAGACTTAATTGCTGTGAACACTGGCAAGAGACAAAGAGCTGGTGGAATCTTATTTAGAGCATGAAAGAATATTTCACAATAAGAGAAGAGAAGCTCTACAAAGAAAGCTGCAGTTGCTCAGACAGACGATCATGGAGCAACAACAGAATCCACCGGTAGTAAGGGTAGTGTTAGTGCCCGAAGAAGCAGCAGCACGGCCGGTTCGCGAGGTGGCAATCCCACATGCCAATAATGTTACATCAAGTATCCGCAAACCAGAGCCTGGAGGGAGATTTGAACTTAAACAAAATATGGTGCAGTTGTTGCACACAAGCGGGCAATTTACTGGTCTCCCTCATGAAGATCCACAACAACATCTCCAAAACATTTTGGAGATAAGTGACACTTACATACCCGCTGGAGTGTCACCAGACTATGTTCGGCTTACATTATTTCCATTCTCATTACTAGGAGAAGCCAAGAGGTGGTTGAAAGCTGAGCCACCAAATTCTATTTCTACGTGGGATGATCTTGCACGGAAGTTGTTGATAAGGTTTTTTCCCTCTGGTAAAACAGCAAGACTTAGAAGTCAAATGCTAAGTTTCTAACAGAGGGAGGGAGAAAATTTATCTCAAGCCTGGGAGAGATTTAAATCCATGTTGCGGGACTGTCCTCATCATCATCAGTCCAATGATGTGTTGGTGCACACATTTATTGAGGGCTTGGAACCCCACACCAAAATATTGCTCGACTCAGCAGCTGGAGGGAAAGCGCTAGAAAAGACTTATGAGGAGTTGTATACCTTGTTGAACCGGATTTCACAGGGCAATCCAGAATGAAATGTTGATTCATCAAGAGGTGGGACAAGGAAAGCAGCAGGAGTGCTTGAAGTGGATGGGCTTACAGCTATCGCTGCACAGATAGCTGCCTTGCAAAATCAATTGAACAATCACTTCAGCAAAATGACATTGAACCAGCCTCCAGCCCCAGTTAATGCAGTGCAGCAGATGTGGTGTGAAGTGTGTGGAAGCAGTGAGCACTCAGCTGAGTGTTGTGGAGCCAATCCTGACTCGGTAAACTTTGTGGGTAATGCACAAAGGAACCACCAGCAGTATGGTAGTAGCTACAACTCCAATTGGAGGAATCATCCTAATTTCTCATGGGGTAGCAACAACCATCAAGGCCAAAGTTCGGGTAAGGGTGTGCAAAGGAATCAAGGAGGGCAACAGAACTACCAAGCTCAATTCAGAAACAACAATGCACCTCCTCCACCACCATCACCTAGCATTGAGGAGATGTTCAAGACCATGATAGCTAACCAAGCTCAATTGCAGGCTGACTATGTGAAATTGGCAGCCGAAGTGAAAAACAATCAGTTAGCTACCAAGGCACTTGAATATCAATTTGGGCAATTTGCTAGTGCTCAAAATACAAGGCCTAGAGGAGGACTGCCAAGCGACACGGATCCCAATCCCAAGCAGGTAAATGTAGTGACCACAAGGAGTGGTTTGCAGCTTAAAGAGGTGGAACCAGAAAGACCACCTAAACATTTGGGAGCAGCAGAAGTTGAGAGGGAGCAAAGTTCTGAAAGGGGGAAAACCAAAGAAGCTAAATCAGAAAGACCTCCACCCCCGTTCCCTCAACGACTCAAGAAACACAAGGAGGAGGCGTGTTTCAAGAAATTCATGGAGGTGCTTAAACAGGTACATGTTAACTTACCTGTTGTTGATGTCTTGCAGGGAGTGCCTAAATATGCCAAGTACATAAAGGACATCGTGGCCAACAAAAGTCGGTTGACTGAGTATGCTACGGTGGCTCTAACGGAGGAGTGCATTTCCCGAATCCAAAATAGACTTCCCACAAAGCTAAAAGACCCTGGGAGTTTTACTATCCAGCTTACTATTGGGCAGAGCATCCGAGCTCGTGGATTGTGTGACTTGGGAGCGAGCATAAATCTGATGCCGTCTTCGGTATTCAGAAAGTTGGGTCTAGGGAGTCCTAGACCCACAACGGTAATCTTGCAGTTGGTGGATCGATCCTTAGCCAGACCGGATGGCATTGTTGAGGACGTT
The DNA here is from genome assembly GCA_035772735.1 of Datura wrightii. NCBI lineage: Eukaryota > Viridiplantae > Streptophyta > Magnoliopsida > Solanales > Solanaceae > Datura > Datura wrightii. Next base: position 58,433,500 of record JASDFA010000002.1, on the reverse strand, counting down.
CTGGTGCAAGTTGGCTCCCTAATTTTCCCAGTAGATTTTGTCGTGCTGGATTTTGAACCAGACGCGGAAGTCCCATTTATTTTGGGACGTCCCTTCTTGGCAACCGGGAAAGCACTAATCGACGTAGCTGCGGGGCAACTCACAATGCAAGCACATGACAAAATAGAGGTATTTGATGTGTTAAAAGCCATGAAATTGCCAGCTATACATGAGGAGCTTTCAGCAATCAATGTGGTTGAACATGAAGAAAGTAGTCAGATTGTTGAATCTCAAGACCCATTAGAAAGAGCGTTGATGCACTCCGATCATTTTGGAGACAGAGAGGCGTGTGGAATGGTCCAAATGTTGAATGGAGCACAGAATCATCCTAGGGGACAGGAATTTCAATCATTAATGAGATCTCTAGAGCCTTTGCCGAAACCATCCGTTGAGGAGGCACCGAAGCTGGAGTTGAAAGAATTGCCTCCCCATTTAAAATATATCTTTTTGGGGGAGGGTGAGACGTTACCAGTTATCATCTCTGCAGACTTGACGGAGGCACAAGAGAAGGCAGCATTGGGTGTCCTCAAGAAGAGGAAGAAAGCAATGGGTTGGAAAATGTCAGACATTCAAGGTATCAATCCAGCTTTCTGCACACACAGGATATCATGGAGACAGGAGCCAAACCAACCGTTCAGCCGCAACGGAGACTTAATCCAGCAATGAAGGATGTGGTGAGGAAAGAAATAATCAAGTGGCTTGATGCAGGTGTGTTCTACCCAATTTCAGACAGTGAATGGGTCAGCCCCGTTCAGTGTGTTCCAAAGAAAGGGGGGATGACTGTAGTCACCAACGATAAAAATGAGTTGATCCCTACCCGAACCGTCACAGGCTGGCGGATTTGCATGGATTACAGGAAGCTGAATGAAGCCACGATGAAAGATCACTACCCCATCCCGTTTATTGATCAAATATTGGATAGGTTGGCGGGACAGGAATATTATTGCTTCCTTGATGGGTACTCTGGTTATAACCAAATAGCCATAGCTCCGGAGGATCAAGAGAAGACTACCTTTACATGTCCTTATGGAACATATGCTTTCAGGCGAATGCCGTTTGGGTTATGCAATGCACCCGCCATATTCCAGAGATGCATGATGGCTATTTTACATGACATGGTGGAGGATTTTGTTGAGGTATTTATGGATGATTTTTCTGTTTTCGGTAATTCATTTGCTACTTGTTTGCAGAATCTTGACAGGGTGCTGGCTCGCTGTGAGGAATCCAACCTTGTATTAAACTAGGAGAAATGCCACTTCTTAGTGAAGGAGGGTATTGTCCTTGGGCACAAAGTATCTCGAAAGGGGTTGGAATTCGATCGTGCTAAGATCGAGGTTATTGAAAAGTTGCCACCACCTATGTCAGTGAAAGGTGTGCGCAGTTTTCTTGGGCATGCAGGATTCTACAGACGATTCATCAAAAACTTTTCCAAAATTTCTAGACCACTATGCAGATTGCTGGAAAAAGAGGTGAAGTTTGAGTTGAATGATGAGTGTGTTAAAGCATTCGAAGAGTTGAAGAAGAAATTGATAGAAGCACCTATCCTCACTTCTCCGGACTGGGAACAACCATTTGAGCTGATGTGTGATGCCAGTGATGTGGCTGTGGGAGCCGTATTGGGGCAAAGAAAAAATAGAATCTTTCATTCTATCCATTATGCAAGCAAAACGCTGAATACGGCCCAAAGCAATTACACAGTCACAGAGAAGGAAATGCTAGCCTTGGTGTTTGCATTTGACAAATTCAGGTCCTATTTGGTGGGTTCGAAAGTGGTGGTGTACACAGACCATGCAGCGATTCGGTACCTATTCAACAAGAAGGATGCTAAGCCTAGGTTGATCAGATGGATCTTGTTGTTGCAGGAGTTTGACCTTGAGATCAAAGACAGAAAGGGGAGCGAGAATCAGGTAGCTGATCACCTATCACGATTGGAAAGTCGGTCACATGTGATGGAAAGTGATAACATAAATGAAGAGTTCCCAGATGAGCAACTCTTGGCAGTTGGGGAAGCTGAAGTTCCCTGGTATGCAGACATAGTTAACTTGCTAGTGAGCGGAGTCTACCCACCTGAGGCAACAGACCAGCAAAGAAGGAAATTGAGGCATGATTGCCGGCACTTTGTTTGGGATGAACCATACTTATTCAAACAAGGACCAGACCAGGTAATGAGAAGATGCATCTCGGAGAGTCAAATTGCAGAGGTATTGAGGGGCTGTCATTCTTCATTGTATGGGGGTCATCACGGAGGCGAGAGAACAGCAAACAAGGTTCTACAGTCAGGTTTCTTCTGGCCGACACTGTTTAGAGACTCTATGGCGTATGTCAAAATGTGTGATAGATGTCAGTGTATAGGATCAATTGGCAGAAGACAAGAGATGCTGCTACAGAATATACTGGAAGTTGAGCCCTTTGATGTATGGGGCATTGATTTCATAGGTCCATTCCCACCGTCATTTGGTAATCGTTACATCTTGGTGGCTGTAGATTATGTATCAAAATGGGTGGAAGCAATAGCTTGCCCCAGGAATGACAACAAGGTAGTAACGAAGTTTGTGAAAAAACACATCCTCACCAGGTTCGGGACACCCCGAGCCATTATCAGCGATGGAGGGGCTCATTTTGTCAATGCAAGTTTCAAGAAATTACAAGCCAAGTATGGGGTGCGCCATAAAGTGGCGACAGCATAACACCCCCAAACTAGTGGGCAAGTAGAGGTGTCAAATAGATAAGTGAAGCAGATTCTCCAGAAAATGGTAAATACACAACGAAATGATTGGTCAAGCAAACTTGATGATGCGTTGTGGGCGTACAGAACTGCTTATAAGACACCGATTGGAACCTCACCATACCGACTGGTCTATGGCAAAGCATGTCATCTTCCGGTGGAATTAGAGCACCGAGCTTTCTGGGCTGTCAGGAAGCTAAATATGGACTTAGAGCTGGCGGGCAAAAAGAGACTAATGCAGCTCAGTGAACTTGACGAGTTCCACTGGCATGCCTATGAGAGTGCCAAGTACTACAAGGAAAGAACTAAAAGATGGCATGATAAGCATGTAGTTCATCGCATTTTTGAGACGGGACAGAAAGTTTTGCTCCTCAATTCAAAGTTGAAGTTGTTTCCTGGAAAGCTGAGGTCTAAATGGTCGGGACCATTTGAAGTGGTAAGAATGACCCTGCACGGGGCTGTAGAATTGTGGCAAGAAGATCGGAGTGCCTCGTTCTTGGTAAATGGCCAGAGGTGTAAGCACTATTGGGGGGAGGACGGTGATTGAGAGAAATCGTCCATCACCCTAGCGGACAATTGAGCTTAAATGACGTCGAGCCGTGACAGTAAACCAGGCGCTGCACGGGAGGCAACCCGTGAAATTTTTTCTTTTAGTTTGTAAAGTGTAAATAGATCTTTAATTTTTTTTCTTTTTCTTGATTTACTACAAAATTTTTCGTTTTAGTTAGTGTTTTTATTTTTAGTTAGGTGAAACCTATAATTCTAACCAATTTTGTATAGTGAGATAATTTTCAGGTCAAACGGAGGAAAATGTGCACGGAATCAAGAAGGAAAAGCCGAGGTATGAAAAATTAATAAAAAGTGGAAAACAGTGAGCTGGGGCGATAGCTCCGTGTCACGGAGGAGGACCTCCGCGTTACCCTCCGTGACACGTTGAGGTATAACCCAGAAATTTTAAAATTTACAGAACAGCCTCCCGATGGCTCCGTGTCACGGAGGCAGTGCACCGCGATGCACTCCGTGACACGTTGCCGTGTATATCGCGACGGGTCACACCGGGTCGCCGGGTGACCCGCGCGATTTTCTTCCTTTTTAACCTGAAACCCTCCCTATTTCCCTCATTTTCTACTCCCTCCGCGACCAAACCCCCCAAAAACCATACCCCATCAACGTGCCACGGAGTAAGGCAATAAATTCACCGAGTTTTCCTTGATTCTTCAACTTCAAGGTATGTTTTCCGATTCCCTCTCAAATTCTTATCGATTTTCTTCGAAATTAAGCATGGGAGGTGAGCTAAATTGCCTTATGTAGTAATTAAGCATGAATTCAAGTTATTTGTTATTGATGAATGTTCGAAATGTCGTTATGATTATTTGAACTTGTCGATTGCATAACTTATTCGAATTTGATTGATAAAATCAATTCTAGGGTTTGTTGTTGAATTTGAAGCTGGAAATGTGTTGAAATCGTGAATTTTATGTTGGGGTGTATGTGTTGAATGAGATGAGTCGATGTACAAATTGTTTGGATGTTAATAGACGACGGATTCTCGGGTTTGGGGGAAATGTTGAAATTTGTTAGAAATTGGTTGGTTGGATAGGTTCATGTATATAAGTTTTTGTTGTTTCTTTTTTTTTCTTGGCTAAGTGCGATGGTTAAAATGGAGCGATGGTAGTGATTGTGATTAGATGTATGAAGTCTGAGTAGTACGCAGAAGTTATACCGTCGAATTTTTCGAACACACTAAGCATGATTGTATAGTTGGTTGTTTTGTGTAAATAAAGATATTCTTGCCGTATTGTTGTAACCGTAGCTAAGGACTAAGTGTGGGGTAACCTAGTGTAACCCGACCTTAGCCGAAGTTAATATCCGTTAGCTTAACATTGATCTTGTTTACTTGGGTTGACAGGTGAAATGGCAAGCCGGCAAGATAAAGGAAAAGGCGCGTCAACTTCAGGCGCCGGAAGGAAACGGATCAGACTGGGCACAGCAGTCCCAGCTGCACCAGCAGTTCCACGCGGCCAACGCCGCCAGTACGGAATGAGATGGGTGACCGATGAGGGGAAAAAGTGGTACGCGAAGCATAAGGAAAATAAATATTTCCCCGAGGAGCACATAGCACGGGAACCATTGGCACAGGAGTTCCCCAGAATGGTTCACCGGATCAAGGCAGCTGGGCTCAAGTTCATCTTTGAAGAGCCCAAAGAATGCAATCTGCACTTGGTTTGGGAGTTCTATGCCAATTGGAACCCGACGATCAGGAGTCACACCATCAAGATCAGAGGGCAAATAGTCACTCTGGAGCCCCACCACCTCAATGCCATCATAGGAGCGCGGGACATAGACGCCCACATCCTCCGACAGCTGAAAATTATCCCATCATATGAGGACATCAGACGCACACTGTGTGGGACCCGATCAACAGCTAGATCGAGCAGACACAAAGAGAGGGGCTACCATCAGACTCTGCCCTATTCACAGATGAACAGGGAAGCCCGAATCTGGCTGAAGATAGTCTGCTCATGCCTCATCTCGGGGGTACATATGACTGATGTAACCCGGGACCGTGTTTGCCTGGTGTACGCCCTGATGAAAGGGCTGGAGATCAATGTAGGGGCGGTTATTATATCCGCCATGAAGAGAGCCCTGTTGCACCAGGGGCACAGGTATGGTTTTGGTGGACTACTGACCACCTTTCACAGGGGCCTCGATGTTGAGGAGGAGGCCCTCGATTATATCCCGCAATTGGAGCGGAGGGCCTTAGACGTTACTAAAACTAAGGCTCCCGACACCACCCACGAGCCAGTGCTTACACTTAGCGAGCGACACGCTCGTGATGACCAGTACATGGCACGGATGTATGGGATACAGATGCTCCAGCTAAGGATAGGTGGGAGGCCGGCGACAGAGGAGGAGCTATGGCAGCTCGAGCTAGACTACCCTTTTGGCGAAAACGGCAGGGCTCTATGCCGAGTGGGGCCAGCATTTGTAGATCCCACAGATGATGATGTCCCCACGGATGAGGAGACGCGTCGGGAGGACTCCGATGTGGAGTCTGATGATGACGACGGAGGCGACTCGGATATGGGAGATGAAGCAGCAGCACCCGACGAAGAAGTGGAATACTTTGACTGATCAGGGAGTTCCACCACCCGAATTTGTGCTATTTTGACTTTTTGTGAACACTGGGAACAGTGTTCGGACTAAGTGTGGGGTGGGAGTAGTTAGGTGCTGGGCTGGGCTGTTTTGTTGTATGCTCTCTTCTGTTAGCATGTATGTTGTGTGTCCCTGTGTTTGTGAATTTTCAAGTTATTGTTCCGTATTTGTAAATATTTGTGATGAAATTGATGTGTGTTGCTGAATGGTTGATAGCTGATTCTGATTCTGTACATATTTTTGTTATTTTGTTATCGAAATGATCGATTTTTTTTATTTTTTTTAAATTTTTAAAATATTTTGTAAATAATTTTTCTATCGAAATGATCGATATTTTTGGCATTTTTAATTTTGGGTTTCTCGGCGTTAGTTTTCGGTTCTTTTACCGAGAATGGTCCCATTGAACCGACGTCTTAAGTAGTGACCGTTCCCTATGATGGATGGATGACGACCGTCTTAAGGGAAATGTAGTCATTAGGAGTAGATTTTTTCAATTATTTTTTCAGTTTTTTCTTTGGTGGATTGCATCCCGGAACCTGTAGTTATTATATGGTTGCAAAATTTTGGTTGCGTGTTGTACATGATAATCAAAATGCAAAGGTGATTCGCATGAAAGCATGCAAAATTTGTAAATATGTTGAGATACCTAGGCTGTAGAGTTTGATTCATTGTGATTGAGGCTTAATGTTTGAATTCATGTAATTAGCTGATTGAAGAGTCTGTGAATACATCTTGAATCGAGCATGTGCAAAGAGTGTGAAGTGAGGTGTTGACATTCCATGCTATTGTGAATTGTCTAGAACTTGCCTGGTGTGTGTACAAAACGAAATGAAGGAGGTGTATTGTAGGAAAGGATGTAGGCATTTCTTTGTTTTAACCGAGAGCTTCTATTTTTTTCTTGTCATATCCCCCTTTCTGTGATTGTATACCCTAGTCAGCCCTTTGAGCCTTTAGCCGATTGTTTTCTTTCTTTTGTCCAAAAAATGTAAACCGACCTTAGTTCCTTCTTTTCATTAGCCGTAAAGTCTATACAAAACTCTTAAGCGCTTAAGAAGAGAAAATCATTTTCCCAAAGTGTCAAAGAGTGAGAATGGTGAAAAGAAAAAGAAAAGCAGAGTGAGGAACGGAAAAGAAAAGGTTGAAGGTGCACTGGTTATAAATAAACGATAATGAAGGTGCATGAATAATCTTTGTTGTTGTGTCAAGTGTGCTTAATGAAATGGGCCATACTAAAGAAAATCATCAAGAATTGGATGATGAAAAAAAAAGAGAGAAACAATGTCCATGAGTTGATGGGATGTGTTGAAAAGGCGCTTAAGGATGCTAGTGGCTATTATTGGCTAATCCAATATTTACTAGTTCCATAGCTTCCATTACAACCCATTAAAGTCCTACGTGATCTTACATCGCACTTCTTTACATTAGTGGAGTAATACACTAAGGGCAAGCTTATGGGTCATGACATGATGCATGTGAATTCTTTTGGGAGAGAGAGTGAAATTGTGTGTACATGCCCCTGTTTGAATGTTTGTGTGTCATATGAGCAAAAAGGGGAAGATTCTCTTGAGTTGTGAGGGCACATGCTTGATGAAAGATTCATTTTCGTGTCGGATATCTTGATCAGCTGATTTACATGAGTTTGCCGATATCTAGAGTCGATTCTTAAAGTCTAGGAGGTCTTAATGTATTGAAGGTCATTGCATTGATAAGACCATGCATGTTTTCTTGATGATTTGCTGTATTGAGTAATCGGTATGACCGTAGCTTAGATTGTCATACCATAGTAGCGAGGTTGGGATGTAAATTGCATGAATTGTATGTTTGTTGTTCGAGGACGAACAAGGATTTAAATATGGGGTAAGTGATCTTGGGCAGATTTATATGCCCAAGTGATACTCAAAAGTATCATTTTCACCTTGTTTATCTAGCAATGTGTATACAGTTTCATGTAATTGGTAATAAAATGTCAATTTATACTAACCAACATGATTAGCATTGTTTTGCAGGTAAAATGTGATTTCGAGAAGCTAAAATGGATGTTGGATGATATCGGAGTTGGACTTGGATGCGAGCAAGGGAAAAGGCATTGGACAGCATGAATTAAAGGGGCTCCGCGATGGAGCCGTGTCACGCTGCCATCGCAGAGGCATTCTGCCTGGATGGGAAAATTCACCCAATTTCTAGTGGAGGTCCGCGTTTGCTCCGTGGCACGGAGCTAGTGCTCCGCGATGCACGTCGTGCCACGTTGAGCTTGAATTCTGGGACCCCCAGTTCCAGTGAGGGTCCGCGTTCATGGCGTGTCACGGAGGCAGTGCTCCACGATGCACTCCGTGACACGTTGCTCATTATTCCGGGAGAAATTCCCAGCAGTATAAATAGAACACTTAAGTTCATTTTTCATAATTCAAACTTGGTGGAGCAAGGACGTGGGTTACAGGCAGTTGAAGGATGAAACGTTCAGGGTTTTTTCTCTCTTTCTTTCTTCTTTAATTCAATTGCTTGTATGATTAACACTCGTTTTATGATGATTAATCCACAAATGAGTGGCTAATTCCTCTCCTTGCTGAGGTTATGAACAATTGTGATGAAATTTGATTATTGATTATCTGGTTTTTCATCTTTTCTTCCATGTTGTTCTATTAATTCTTGTTCTTACTGCATTGGTGTGTGGCCTACATTAATGTACATCTAAAAAGTCCGGTTTCACTCGAGAGAGCACGAAATTGGAAAGTTGTGAATTAATGGGATAGGTTCTTTACTTGATTTGGGAAAATTGGGTCTTGATTTGCTTTTAGGATAGAAATATACCTGAAAGTCGTATTAGTCAATTTAGGAACCGGAATCGTATGGCTAGGACATGAATTGCATTTGATCACAGAAATGTAGACGGATGGTTCATGATTCTTAAGTGAGATTAAATACGAGAGTTTTAATCTCTTGGCAATTGTTCTTGGCTAGCAACAGAAAGAAAAGATTAACCAATTTATGATGATAATCAGTTTCATTACATGTTCGTTTAACCTCAGCATGCTTTCATTTATAGTTCAGATTCAAAGTAGATAATTGTTCTTAGTTTTAGTATAAAAATTTATAAAACAAACTATTAACTTTTTGGTTACGTTGTTGTCGGCATATTTAGAAGTAAAATATAGTATACTTGAGCAAATTGTAACTAATCCAAGTCTCTGTGGGATCGATACTTGGCTTACTAAAGCCACTTACTACTTGTTCGACCACGTGCACTTGCGTGTAGGTTTTATAACCCAAAACATCGGGTGGTTTTGGGTTATAAAACCGACACGCAAGTGCACGTGGTCGAACAAGTAGTAAGTGGCTTTAGTAAGCCAAGTATCGATCCCATAGGGACTTGGATTAAGTGCAATTTGCTAAAGTATACTATATTTTACTTCTAAATATGCCGACAACAACGTAACCAAAAAGTTAATAGTTTGTTTTATAAATTTTTATACTAAAACTAAGAACAATTATCTACTTTGAATCTGAACTATAAATGAAAGCATGCTGAGGTTAAACGAACATGTAATGAAACTGATTATCATCATAAATTGGTTAATCTTTTCTTCCTGTTGCTAGCCAAGAACAATTGCCAAGAGATTAAAACTCTCGTATTTAATCTCACTTAAGAATCATGAACCATCCGTCTACATTTCTGTGATCAAATGCAATTCTTGTCATAGCCATACGATTCCGTTTCCTAAATTGACTAATACGACTTTCAGGTATATTTCTATCCTGAAAGCAAATCAAGACCCAATTTTCCCAAATCAAGTAAAGAACATATCCTATTAATTCACAACTTTCCAATTTTGTGCTCTCTCGAGTGAAACCGGACTTTTTAGATGTACATTAATGTAGGCCACGCACCAATGCAGTAAGAACAAGAATTAATAGAACAACATGGAAGAAAAGATGAAAAACCAGATAATCAATAATCAAATTTCATCACAATTTTTCATAACCTCAGCAAGGAGAGGAATTAGCCACTCATTTGTGGATTAATCATCATAAAATGTGTGTTAATCATACAAGCAATTGAATTAAAGAAGAAAGAAAGAGAGAAAAAACCCTGAACTTTTCGTCCCTCAACTGCCTGTAACCCACGTCCTTGCTCCACCAAGTCTGAATTATGAAAAATGAACTTAAGTGTTCTATTTATACTGTTGGGAATTTTTCCCGGAATAATGAGCAACGTGTCACAGAGTGCATCGCGGAGCACTGCCTCCGTGACACGCCATGAACGCGGACCCTCACTGGAACTGGGTGTCCGGGAATTCAAGCTCAACGTGGCACGGCGTGCATCACGGAGCACTGGCTTCGTGCCACGGAGCAAACGCGGACCTCCACTAGAAATTGGGTGAATTTTCCCATCCAGGCAGAATGCCTCCGCGATGGCAGCATGACACGGCTCCATCGCGGAGCCCCTTTAATTCATGTTGTCCAATGCCTTTTCCCTTGCTCGCATCCAAGTCCAACTCCGATATCATCCAACATTCATTTTAGCTTCTCGAAATCACATTTTACCTGCAAAACAATGCTAATCATGTTGGTTAGTATAAATTCACATTTTATTACCAATTACATGAAAATGTATACACATTGCTAGATAATCAAGGTGAAAATGATACTTTTGAGTATCACTTGGGCATATAAATCTGCCGAAGATCAAGTACCAGTATCCATTATTTCAGACAGAGGAGCACAGTTTACAGCTAGACTTTGGCAGTCGTTTCAGAGAGGTCTAGGAACGCAAATTAATTTGAGCACCACATTCCACCCTCAGGTAGATGGACAGGGTGAACGCGCAATTCAGATGCTCGAGGACATGCTACGAGCGTGTGTGTTAGATTTTGGAGGTAGCTGGGATGAGCATTTGCCATTAATTGAATTTGCTTATAATAGCAACTATCACCCAGCCATCCAGATGGCGCCTTTCGAGGCATTATATGGGCGAAAATGCAGATCGCCGATTGGCTGGTTTGAAATAGGAGAATCAGCGTTGGTTGGACCAGACATTGTTCAGCAGTTAGAGGAAAAGGTAAAGCTTATTCGAGAACGCTTACTGACTGCACAGAGCCGCCAGAAATCATATGCAGATGTGTGGCACAGAGACTTGGAATTTAATGTAAATGACTGGGTATTTTTGAAAGTATCCCCAATGAAAGGGGTGATGAGATTCGGCAAGAAAGGTAAGCTCAGTCCGAGATTTGTTGGGCCTTATCAAATTCGTCGAAGGATAAGCCGAGTAGCATATGAGTTGAACTTGCCACCAAAATTGGAATCCGTTCATCCGGTCTTGCATGTGTCTATGCTGAGGAAATGCATAGGAGACCCATCCAGAGCAGTCCCAGTCCAGGATATCCAGGTTACGGAGGAGCTGGCCTATGAAGAGGTTTCGGTAGCTATCCTAGACAGACAAATTCGTAGGTTGAGAACTAAGGATATTGCGTCTGTCAAGGTGTTGTGGCGTAATAGGAACCGAGAGGAGATGACGTGGGAGGTTGAGGAAGATATGAAGATTAGATATCCTCACTTATTCCATGCCTAGTCAGGCGACAGGTATGTCCGTATTATTACTTATGCAGTACTTTATGGTTGTATATGTGTAAATGAGAGAGATTGATGTTTAGCTATCAAGTGGATCTTAAAGTATTGTGTGTAGTACCCATATTGGACTTTTCTGCGTTTCAGGTTTTTGGGATAGTCCGTATTACGGGGGAGACTCTGCCGAAATTTTCTTAGAAACAAGTTGAAAGGTCCTCTATATAGAAGTTTACATTGGAGGACGAATGTTCTTAAGGGGGGGAAAATGTTACACCCCGTAAGATTCCCGGCACCTAGATGGCCTATTCGCGCGTTGGTTAAGCATATTTGAAAACCATACGTGCTAGAGAAAGGATCGGGAAAGGATCGGACGAGTAGCCTGTCGAACCATCGCGAAAGGAGCCGGGGTAGAGCCCCTCCGCGATGGCAGCGTGTCACGGAGGCGGGGCCACCGCGTTGGCTCTGTGACACATTGGGCCTGTCCAGGCCCAAGTATATAAAGCCCCGCTTCGGTTTTAAATCAAATTATTCATTATAATTTCTAGAAAACTCATGGAAAACAGAGAGAGAGACGAAGAGGGTTATATATTATTATCTGATTACGCTGCTAAACGTAGTCCAAACTTAAATTAACTCCAGATACCGAGGTATTTAGCAGCAGAGAGCATTCCTACGGATTTTGTTTCGCGAAACAAGGCCGATGAATCGTCGAGCTACCAGACTAAGGTAAGTAGAATTGCTCCAAACTAGTGTTATGTGTTCCTAGCTGTGAAGTGAATACTTCTCCCTTCTGGACTTTTGGAAAATAGCGAGTTTTTGACCGTCTTTCGATAAGCCTAAGTTTAGGCTATAATTATATTGAAAGTGATGTCGTCCTTTAGAATAAAGTTGTATTTAGTACTGATTGACGTATATATAAATGCAGTTGGGAGAAATAGCTGGAATACTGACCAAGCTACGCCGGTTAGTTGGGAAATCAGAAGCGAAGGTATGTAAAGCTAGTTTCCTTGGCAAGCTAGTAGTCTCGGTATAGTAAAATAGTTTAAAGGCTAGTAGAATGTTCAGAAGTCATGGGTTATGTTTATTATGAATATTGGTACGATATTGGAAGCATCATGTTATGTATAGCATGAAACTTGCTAGCACGATATAAATTCTAATACAAAGTGTTAGGAACTGTACAGCACGCTTGGTATGTGATTTAGTAAAGAATGTTAGGATATTATCGTATTCAGTTGAAACTTAGTAAAGCAATATAAGTATCTGTAAGGTATCTCAGAAGTAGAATGATAGATTAAAATGAAGTTTAGAAAGCATGTTGGAAATAATAAATCATGTTACTATAGAAACTCAGTTATACAGCATGATTTCCAGCAGAAAAAAACTATATCTTGTTCAACATTAGACTCAGTACAGTATGGCAGAAGATTATATATATATATACCATTATCAGTCTCAACATATATTAAATACATACATATCACTATCACTAGTCAGCATATAGTATGTACAGATACATTATCATCACTAGCTTCAGCATGCGGTATACGCAGTTAGTATTACTAGTTGAGACCACTGTATTGTCTTGGGATAGATTACCTAGCATTCATGACCGCCCCAGGGTTAATAGCTGTATCGACTCGTCCGCCAGAGGACGAGGATACGTTGCTCTACAGAGTGGCATACCGTCCTACAGGGGACGAAGATGGGATGCCAGTTGCCCCATATTGTGCCTTGGTCGGCCCTTATACACCCCCGTCGAGCGGCTACGCCCGGGGTGTTGATTCAGGAGTCCTTCGGACCCAGGTACAGTTATAGTCAGGGGCTCAGCGAGCCCAATTGCATACCCAAGGGATCGGCAGGATGCTTATAGTTATTATAGGAGATTGGACGACCGGGGTAGGGGTATAGATTGCATGTTGATTGTACCTTCCGGCTTATGGGGGCCGGCTAAGGTTTGTGTGTGCCATGATATGTTATACTATGTTATGCCATGTTACACTAGATACGAGTAGATCGACAATAGAGCGATACATTTCCAGGTATGACTCCTACTCCTTCCAGCATAGTTGAGAGTAGGCATAGCTTTACATTTTCAGTCAGTTAGTCTATTCCTTCCTATTTCAATTCCATCAGTTGTATTGTTGTTTTCAGATATTTCTTTCAGTTATTGGTTTACATACTCAGTACCAATGGTACTGACGCCCAGTGGGGCACTGCACTACTTGCCTACAGGTACTCATAGATGAGGAGGCGATCCCTCGTAATCCTAGCCAGCGCAGAGTCATCAACTCCTGTCATCCGGAGCTTGATATTTCAGAGGTTTATATCATTTCTTTTTGTTGTACAGTACGGGTAGGTCGGGGCCCTGTCCCGACCATCTTATCAGTATTCTTAGAGGCTTGCAGTCTGTATATAATTTCCTGTGGTCAGTTGAGCCGGTCGTGTGGGGCCGTGCAGTTTGTTATAGTTGTTTAGCATTTCAGTTTATGTTGGCCGTGCGAGGCCATAGTTTGATAGTAGTGGTGACCTTACCGGTCACGTAGTTATCCAGCATTTTATTGTTGAGTTACAGATAACTAGACAGCATGGTGGCCTTATCAGCCCGCATAGGTTTCCCCCTTGTAAGTATGTTTCTGGTTAGCTGAAGTTTCATACAGGTGGCTATAGGCCTAGTCGGCCGGAGGCTGTAGTTACAGCCGTTATATAGCTCGTTGTTTCCCTGAATCTGAGTTAGAGTCAGCCAGGCACCAGATGTGCTTAGGCTCAGTAGTCTAGCAGTTCAGGCCCTAGTAGGGCACCAGGTGCCAGTCATACCCCCCAAGGCGGGGTGTGACAGTTGAGTTGAGACATGATTCGAGAGTGGTCTGACATGTATGAGACTTCCTAGGATCGCGATTGGTCCTCCCAAATGGATTGAGAGCCGCTAACTATGCACAACTGAGAGAGGGTGCGATAGTGCTTGTTTGATGATGTTGATTGATTGGTGTTTACTTTTGATATGCTTGGCATTATATTGTGATTACTGCTCATGTTATATGTAATCTGATAGCAGTGGATGCTAGATATTGGCTAGTGTTAGCTAAGTTAGTTGAGAGGTCTAGAGGAGATGACAGGTGAGTTATGTCGGCTAGGTGGCGCTGTGGTTTTGTTTACTTTTGGACTTGTCGGGCTTATGGGGGCCAGGTAGGTTTTATGTGTTTACGTAAGTTGAGTTCTCCTCTTGCGATATCTGGTATATTTGTTGATCTCTAATCTGAGTCTTCCAGTTGTTTCTGCCTTTCATGCTCGGTACATTATTGTACTGATGCCCTAGTCGGGGCACTGCATTCATGCCTACAGGTGATGGTGGGCTGGTAGATCGAGTTCTTGGTTGCTGAGTGGAGTTCCAGCTGAGTTGGTGAGCTGCAGGTCTTTTGGAGTTTCTAGATGTTTGAGTTAAGGATAGTTCGAGGCCCTGTCCCAGCCATTTGATTACTAATGTATTCATAGAGGTCATAGACGTTGTTGTGGTTTTAATATGGTGTTATAGGCCAGGTGGTCCATGTCATGTAGTTGTTTTCCATTCCGTGGCCTTGACGGCATATTGTATTTATTTTTTGGTTGGTCAGGAGAGCCAGATTCTGCTCTAGTCTATCGTCTTATTCTGATTTTAGAGTTGTTGTGTTGTCAAACCTCATCAATTCTGGCCTTTTTTTATATTTGGGTATCCTGTATGCTCATATCATGGATGGAACCAGGTTCCAGTCACACCTCCCCGAGTTTAGGGTGTGACAGAATTGGTATTAGAGCAGTTCATCCTAGGGAGTCTATGAGTTGTGTCTAGTAGAGTCTCGTTTATGTGTGCTTATAAACATGAGGGTGCAGGACATTTAGGATTGTTACTCTTCTATCTAGATTGAAATTGTGTGAGAAGTCAGATGTTGTAGGTAGGAGTCGGGTCTAGACTCACGTTTGCTGACTTGTGCAGGGATGCTTGTAACTTGATGAAATATAGACCGCCAGTGGCTAGATATGGAGGCAGGTAAGATTCTTATTTTGATTATGGTCATAGTGGTGTCTCACCTTGGCATGGTGCAAAGTTTTTTTGTTTGGAGTTGTAAGTGGTAGACTTTCCGTGTGAGGCTATTTCCTGCGATGTCATGCTGTGTCAGTCCATGAGTTGGAGTTGTGCATGTCGTCCAACATTCGAGTACGAATGTTTCTATAGGGGGAAGGATGTAACACCCTGGATAATTTGAGCGATAAAATCGTGCTTTTGAGGTTGGAATAAGAGTACATAATAGGTTAATAAGGAAGTGTTATGAGTTATTTGAGTCACTCTATGATCATATTTAATATTGGAAGTCGATCAAGTTGTAGAACGAAATTTGGCAAAAGTCATTGCAAAACTTTCCTTCTTGAGATTTCCTAAAATTTAGGTCAAATGTCTTGAAGCTTTTCTCCCAATATATAAAGGTTTAGGAGGTGTACTACCTATCAAATCAAAGATCTATGAGTTTAGTTTCCAGCGCATCAAACCATTCGCCAATCAGACTTCAGAGTAGAGAAATATTTGCATTTTTGCAAGACTGCACAAGCAGGCACGTCATAAGGGTCTAAGGCGATGGAGAACTATTTAAGTCCCTTTGGTCGGTTTTTCTTCATCCAAATCCATTTCCAGAAATTATCTTCGTGATAAACCTCTCTCAATCTCATCCTTAAGTGTTCTAAGTTCTCTTAGGGTAGGAATCCATGGTTTAACGTGATTTTGATGTCAGGAAGTCGGGAATCACGTGTAGTTTGTGTTTTGGTGTCTTTTCTGGGATTTTGATGGTTGTTTCTTGGAGAAGCTGTTGGTAAGATTTCTTCCTTTGGTTTTATTTAGTAGTTAAGGTTGGTTATATGTGTGTTAACACCATTAGGTTGTTGTCTCGGAGTTTCTACTGTCAAATCCGTATGAATCTTATCGGTTATGCCTCGTTTGTGTTGTCATCTTTGTTGAGTTTGTTGACTGTATTTTTGGGAACATCTTGGACTTCCTTTAGGAGTAGGTTCATGGTATTGAAGTTTTGAGTTTGGATGGGCTTGAAGCTAAGGTATGTTAGGCTTGTTCCTCCCAGTGTCGGCATGAATTCCGTAGCCGTTGTCGTCGATATTGATGTGTGTGTTGGCTGTTTTGTGATGCTTTTTGTTATATTGTTATTTGAATCTTGTGTTGCTGTTTATATGGTGATAAAGGCGTGTATAAGGTTCTGGTTTGGTTGGTGGCTCACGCTTGAGTGTGGAGAATCGTAGTCACGGCAAATTATTAGGCTCGTGTCGAGAGGCCGTGTGTGAGGCGTGTGGTTCTTGTAGCAAGTTGTGGTTTGTTTGAGTGAATAAGATTAGGTGTTTATATTGAAAAGTGAATAAGGGTTTATAATGATTAAGTTCTATGGTTGCGGCGATCTTTTATTATATTTGAGTCAGCGACCGTGTCGATGGCACGTTGGCGGCTGTGGTGACGCTTGGGTTGGCTTGGACATGTCCCTTATGGCTAGTGATGAGAAGAGTGGCTTATGGGCCATTTTAAATCTGGGGGATAAACTGGTTATGATGATAACCCTTAGCTCTGTTAGTGGCTTATCTGTGGTCGGCTAGACATGAAAGAATAGTATTGTGTTGTGATAATCGGTTGGTAGGGTGCGAGAGCCGGTTTTGGTGTAACACCCCGGAAGTCCTAGAGATCAGACACCGAAGTTAGAAGAAGCTCAGCAGAAAAATCAACAGAAATTTACCTCAGAACGAGTCAGGGAACGACCCGTTAGGAGACCTAACAGGTCGTGGTTTGACCCGTGATGAACTGTAAGGAGGGGATGGCAAGCCCAGTGGCCACGGACGACCTGATGAGTCGTATTTCCTAGCAATGATTCGTTAGGTTGGTCGTTGGGTAATGAATCAAGTGAGAAGTCAGTGTAGTTGACGGAAGGATGAGACGAGTCGATAAGTGTGGGAACGACTTGTCATGTTCATCGTCAGATGGGAAGAGTTGAAGTTGTGAAGTAGTCTTCCAGTGCACTTGACGAATGGGTCTAACTAGTCATTGTGTTATACCGTAGGGACCCAACGATCAGACTTAGGAGTCAAACGAGGAAAAATCTAGGGAATGTTGCAGCAGTGCAGGACGAGTCGTCAGGTGGCTCGTGGGAAGGTTGGACTGAGCTGAGGAGTTGAGGTCCCCACGGGCATGGGAATGACTCGTGGTCAGCTACCACGAGTTGTCAGGTCCACCGTGGGGTAAGGTTGAGGATTTAAGTAAGGATGAGGCAGTGTACTTGACGAAAGGTGACGACGACTTGTGGTCACCTGTGATGAGTCGTTGAGTCACACGTTACGAGCCCAGTCGACCTGATATCCAGTGTACTTGAAGGGCGACCTGATGAGTCGTTGCCTGTCCTGACGAGTCGTCAGGTCACCCGTTAGGGTCACCAAGCAGTTATTTCCTGTGAATTAGTAAGGGCTTTCTCGTAATTTTCTATGCTCCTAAGACCAAAACTACGTCATTTTGAGGTCAGTAAAGAGGCTTTTAAGGGGAGATCATTCATGATAAACCTCATCTGGTACATGTAAGAGTAGAGAGGAAAGAGGAAAGGGATTCAAGTGTTCTTCTTCAAGTTTCCATCTAGGGCTTTTCAAGGGAGTTAAGAATCAAGAAGTTCCAGGTATGTGGGGTTTTGAATGGGTCGTTTAGTCCCTACACATGCCCAATTTCTTCCTAGTTCTATGTTTAAGTTATAAATTCTTCATGGGTCATAACCCAAATGCATGTTTCCAAAAAAAATCGATATGAGCTTGTTGTAGCTGTCTAAAATCATGGGTTTCGAATTATTGGGCTGTTTTTACTTATTTTATTTAATATTTGATGATTTAATCCCTAAAAACATATGTGCCCAAATCATGAGGATTTTTAGTGCAATTCATGGTTATGGTGATTTCTCAAGCATGACATGAACTTTTGAATTTTAAGCATGTTTTCAATTACTCATGTTATTGTGATCATGTTTCCTATAAATTTAAGCATCTCAAGTGTTATTGAAATTATGGGCAATTCCCACATGTCGCTTATGATTTATGAACTATGATTTTGGCCGATCCATGGGCCCAATTCCATGGCTACTCTTAGGAATTCTCAGGCATGTTATGATTATCACGATTTAACTAGTCATGTATGTCATGAATGAATTTCTATGAGCATGTTGTATGTTTTGGGAGTAATACTTAACACCGAGTAGGTGTGGGGCCTAGGTTACACCCCGAATCTCAGAACTACGTGCCGCTGTAGGTTATGTTTGGGACCTCCTCAGTAATTGTCTCTTTGCCCTATGGGGCCTTCACGAGCGATATCATGCCTTTCATGGTTCATACCCTTGGCAAGGTATGAACGGCCTCCCGTCTAGGCTTACAGGTCGGGCTCCATGTGTGCTCATATGGGGTATGTCGGTTATAGAAATCTCCCACTGTTTCTCATTGTTATTAATGCATGTTTGATTTATATAGAAATCTCCCACTGTTCCTCATTGTTATTAATGCATGTATGATTATATTCTTTTGGCTCAAGTTATGTTTTATGAAATGTTTTTCTCTCATGTTATGACTAAGACAGGTTTACGAATATTTTGGAAATCTTGAGCCTTACGATATACTTATGATTTCAGTCTTTATGATCATGATGTCCCCACTCCTATAACTTTTATCTTTTAAGTATTGTCTTGCATACCTCGCATACTCAGTACCTTCCAAGTACTAACCCGCATATTTTTTATGTTGTATCGTTTTATGATACAAGATCCGATTCGCAGGTTCAGCATCGCTCTTAGCTTGCTCTCAGTTCTCAGTGGTGAGTCCTCATGATTCGGGGGCTTCATGTTTGGATTTTTGTCTGTCTTTTAGTTTTCAGAATGTTGGAGTTAGTTGGGATCTTGTCCCTTCAACTTGTCCATTATGATTAGAGGCTTTCAGACCTAACTGTGGTATTCAACTATTTACGCTTGGATCATGTACTGTTGTTTATTATATCTCATGCAATGGTTTTATTTAGTTCATGACTATTAAGCTAATTCTTTCTCCTTATGTGAATGGTTTAGTTATACGTTCATTCCATTGGTTGACTTGGGGTCCCTCGGGCTCCTTGTCCTGTGTCTATGATTTCGGTGTACTCTCGGGTCGTGAAAAACTTGGTATCAGAGCCATAGGTTAAGATGTGTCCTAGGGAGTCTGAAAGCCACGTTAGGTAGAGTCTTTTTCAAGGGTGTGAAGCGCGCCA
This sequence comes from Datura wrightii, assembly GCA_035772735.1. NCBI lineage: Eukaryota > Viridiplantae > Streptophyta > Magnoliopsida > Solanales > Solanaceae > Datura > Datura wrightii. The sequence goes on along the minus strand of JASDFA010000002.1, from coordinate 58,413,734 downwards.
CACTTATGACGAAGAGGCTACTAAATAGTTTAGGAAATGTTCCCTTCTTTCGTGATTCACGTCGTGTGATGAAAAGTCTCTCCATCCTTCTAATTCGTGCTATTCGCGATTGCATAAAATTATGGCTCCCAAAAGAATAAACGGAAGGAGGAACAGAAATGATGAAGGCCATGGAGGTGGAAATGATCATGGGTGTCAGCAAGCCCCACCTATTCAGGAGCCCCAGGTACCAGAGCCTGCTACCTACGCTGAGTTTCAGGAGGCTATTCAGATGTTGGGCAAGGCCTTGACCGCTTAGGTCAACCAGCAGGCTGTTGCGCATGTCCCATAGAATGGCAATGCAACGGCGGCTCAGATTAGAGACTTTTTGAGGATGAACCCTCTCGAGTTCACAAGTTCAAAGGTGGACGAGGATCCACACGAGTTCATTGAAGGAATCTTGAAGGTCACTCAGGTTATGGGGGTGACAAACGAGGAGTGTGTTGATTTGGCCTCTTACCAGCTAAAGGAGGTAGCTTATATTTGGTACAAGCAATGGAAGGAAAGCAGGAGCGGGTCCTATCAGCTGGGATGAGTTTCACATGGCCTTTCTCGACAGATTCTTCCCTCGGGAGATGAGGGAATTGAAAGCAGCTGAGTTTGTTAACCTCAAACAGGGAAAGATGATAGTGTTAGAATATTCACTTGAGTTCACTCGCCTGTCAATGTATGCCCCAGAGTTAGTGATGGGCTAGAGGGTGCGGGTGAGCAGATTCGTGCAGGGAATAGCCGAGTATCTGGATAAGGACTGCATAACAACAATGCTTCATCAGGATATGCACTACCCACACATAGTCCTTTATGCCCAGCTCATATGAGCCAGAGAGAGGCCAAGAGGGCCAGAACTAATAGCTACAGGTTCTCCCAGCAGCGGCCACGAGGTGGGTCTCACCAGCAGTCTCAGCACAGGTCTATTACACCAGTACCATCTTCAGCCAGTACCCCATCCAGGCCTCGAGATGATCAGAGGAGCAGGGCTCAAGTTCATGGGGTCAGAGTGTTATACCTCGTAGAATTTCCGGCACCTAAATGACCTATTCGCACGATGGTTAAGCATATTTGAAGGCCATACGTGCTAGAGAAAGGCCCGGGAAAAGATCGGACGAGAAACTTGTCGAACCATCGCGGAAGGAGCCGAGGCAGAGCCCCTCCGCGATGGCAGCGTGTCACGGAGGTGAGGCCTCCGCGTTGGCTCCGTGACACATTGTCCTTGTCTACTCCCAAGTATATAAAGCCCCACTTCGGGTTAATTCATTAAAACACTTAGGAAATTTCCAAGAAACAGAGAGAGAAATCAGAAAAAGGAGAGGGAACGAAGGAGATAATATAATTTTCGTCCGATTACGCTGCTAAACGTTGTCCAAACTTAAATTAACTCCAGATACTGAGGTATTTAGCAGCAGAGAGCATTCCTATGGATTCAGTTTCGTGAAATACAGCTGACGAATCGTCGAGCCACCGAGCTAAGGTAAGTGGAATTGCTCTAAATTAGTGTCTATGTGTTCCTAGCTATGAAGTGAATATTTCTCCCTTCTGGACCTCTGAAAAATAGAGAGTTTTCAACCGTCTTTCGATAAGCCTAAGTTTAGGCTATAAACTATATCGAAAGTGACGTTGCTCTTTAAAATAAAGTTTTATGTAGTATTAATTGTCATATTTATGAATGCAGTTGGGAGAAAATAGCTGAAGTACCGGCCGAGTCTCATCCGACAGACGAATAATTCAAGGATAAGGTATGTAAAGCTAGTTTCCTCAGCAAGTTAGTAACCTTGGTACAGTACAGTAATTTAAAGGCCAGTAGAATGTTCAGAAGTCATGTGTTATGCTTATTATGAATGTTGGTACGGTATTAGAAGTATCGAGTTATAATTTGCGCAAAACTTGCTAGCCCGATATAGATCCTAATACAAGTGTTAGAATCTGCGCAGTATGCTCAGTATGTGATGTGACACAGAATGTTAGGATATCATTGTATTCAGTTGAAACTCAGTAAAGCAATGTAATATCTGTAAGACATCTCAGAAATAGAACGATAAGTTAAAGTGAAGCTAGAAAGCATATAAGAACTAGTAAATCATGTTACTATAGAAACTCAGTATACAGCATAGTTTCAGCAGAAGGACTATATCATGTTCAGCATCAGACCCAGTGTAGTCTGGCAGAAGACTATATTCATACATATATATATTTACCAGCCTCAGTATGTATTGAATACGTACGTACTACTATTACTAGTTCAGCATGTGATATATACAATATTTTACCACCATTAGCCTCAGCATGTGAGACATGCAGATAGTATTACTAGTTGAGACCGTTGTATTATTTGGGGTTGGACTACCTAGCATCCATGACCGCCCCAGGGTTGATAGTTGTATCGACTCGTCCGTCAGAGGACGAGGATATGTCGCTCTACGGAGTGGCATGCCGTCCCACAGGGGACGAAGATGGGATGCCAGTTTTCCCCATATTATGCCTTGGTCGGCTTTTACACACCCCTGTCGAGCGGATACGCCAGGGTGTTGATTCAGGAGTCCTCCGGACTCAGATGCAGTTATAGTCAGGGGCTCAGCGAGTCCAAGTGCATACCCAGGGGACCGGCAGGATGCTTACAGGGTTTATAGGAGATGGGATGACTGGGGTAGGGGTATAGATTCTGTGCTGGTTGTACCTCCCGACTTATGGGGGCCGGGTAAGGTTTGTGTGTGCTATGTTATGCTATGTTATGTTATGCCATGTTATGATAGATACGCGTAGATCAACAGTAGAACGATACATCTCCGGGTATGACTCATACTCCTTCCAGTATAATTGAGAGAAGGTATGACTTACATTATCAGACAGTTAATCTATTTCTCTCTACTTTAGTTTCATCAGTTATATTATTGTTTTCAGATATTTCTTTCAGTTATTGCTTTACATACTCAGTACCAGTGGTACTGACGCCTGGTGGGGCGCTGCATTACTTGCCTGCAGGTACTCATTGACGAGCAGGCGATACCGCGTGATTCCTGTCAGCGATCGAGTATTCAGCTCCTGTAATCCGTAGACTGAATTCCAGAGGTGTATTTCATTTTCTTTTGTTGTATAATACGGGTAGGTCGGGGCCCTGTCCCGATCATTTCTATTGCTATTCCTAGAGGCCTGCAGTCTGTATATGTTTCCCTGTGGTCAGATGAGCCGGTCATGTGAGGCCGTGCAGCGGTTAGCTGTTAGTAATTCTGTTTCTTTTATGTTGGCCATGTGGGGCCATAGTTCGACAGTAGTGATGACCTTGCCGGTCACGTAGATATCCAGTACTTCAGGGTTGAGTTATAGATAACTAGACAGCATGGTGGCCTTGTCGGCCCGCATAGGTTTCCCTATATTGACATGTTTCTGGTCAGCTATTAGTACAGGTACAGGAGGCTATAGGCCAATGGGCCGGGGGCTGTGTTTACAGCCGTTATATAGCCCTTTGTTTCCAGAAATGTGAGTTAGAGCTAGCCAGGCACCAGATGTGCCCAGGCTTAGCAGTCCAGCAGTTCAGGTCCTAGTAGGGCACCAGGTGCCAGTCATACCCCCCAAGGCGGGGTGTGACAAACTTGGTATCAGAGCAGGTCGTGTCCCAGGGAGTCTGCAAGCCGTGCTAAGTAGAGTCTTGTCTATGGATGTGTTGTGCACCACATACTATAGGTAAGAGGCTGCGAGGCGTGATAGGATGGTTACCCTTCCTTCTCAGTCAGTCGTGCTTTAGAGCGGTACAGTATAGGGTGGAGTCTCTAAAAACTTACCGTATTCTTTGATTACAGATACAAAGGCGGATCAGCATATACAGGCAGAAGATCAGACATAGCAACAGAAGAAGGCATCAACCAGTTACATGATAACCACAGCAGCAGGAGGAAGGTACCCGAGACATCCCAGCATGATACCTTTATCGGTACTATCCCCAGTATACGTTGATAACATCAAAATAGGAAGTCAGGAGTGTAATGTACATACGAGTTGATTTATTTATTAGCCATATAAGATCTGATTAAGATTACAGACAAGGTCAGACCACCAGGTAAGTATAAGAAAGAGAGAGAAATGCAGGAATCCCAAATACATCTTTTTGGATATGGTACAGTTAAATGCTTTTATTTGTTGTAATAAGAAAAGGGCTATTCCTACCTCTTGATTTTGATGCTAGTATAGTAAAGGGGCATAAGGCTTGAGATGGGGTTGCCAAATCCAGCGGTAAGTAAAGATGGGCTGATTGATCCTAGTAAGTATTAGAAAGTATAAAGAGCCCCTCTGATTCCGTAAGTTGTGCAGACCCTTATGATAATAAGCCAGTAGAGAAAGTAAGACCGATAGCTTACCCGAAGCAGGGGTAAAAGACCTGTTAGTGATGAATGCCGGGTAATAGTCAAGTTCGAGTCAGAAAAAGGCCAAGTCTGCCACGTATGTTAACATATAGCAAGACATACCTGTAAGATTGTAGTTATGATCCGGTTGTGATATCGAAAAGGTGAGGGGTCATGTGAATAAGGTAGGTCTGACTGCAAGTCAGGGGAAGTGTGAACTGATATTGGACCAGCAATCTTGTTAACAATGAAGAGCAGGTACCTTGAACCCCAGAGATTCAGCTTAAGTAAGATGAGGGAAAGAATCAGGAATGTCAGATCTTGTGGGGAAATTAGAATTACCCCCAGATTGATAGAATATCGTTTTAAGGATTAAGCCTCGGGCTGACAGTAAGATTGCGGTTTAGAATACCGCAGTATGTCCGCTATGGAGAAATTAAGAAGTTACCGATACAGCAATTCTAATCTAGTATAGCCTAGAGATAAGGCCCAGTAGACAGTCAGGGCAGGAGATATTATTAGGCCGTAGAAGCGGTGTATCATGTACGGTATGAGACTCAGCAGAGCATGTCAGAGATTATGTGTTACCGCAGAATTCAGTACATATTGTACGTAGCTAGCGATGTATATATGTACAGATAATAGGTATGCTGTGAGTAGCTGCCTAAGGGGGTATAATCACCGATACTGATTAGTAATAGAAAGCATGTACAAATTGCATTGCAGGATCCCCTTGCTAAAAAAAGAGAGAGAGAAAAAGAGAGAGAAGAAAGAAGAAAGAAAGAAAGGAGAGAAGAAAGGAGAAAGGAAAAAGAGAAGAGAAAGGACAGATTAAGTGTGAATTACGTATGAAGTCATAGGAACTATCTCAGTTCTCAGTTAATAAGTTAATGGACTTATATGTGGTTGCCAGATCTAGGCTCTGGGAGCTTACTAGAGTTAATGGCCTGAATCAGATGGCTAGATGATAAGAGCACAGTTAGATGGTCTAATGACTAGCTGGCGCCTGCATTAGCAGGGAGGCATCCCTGAAGATCGGTAACAGTAGTGCATGTGCTAGAACCAGGATTAGAGGCCGAATAGGCAAATTTTAGAAATTAGCAATACCGAAATTGTTCTAGTATGTTAAGTGGTCGTACGTCATTTTTCCAGTCTTGTAGGTGAGAGTCGGCCTTAACCAACCTAGCAGTTATTATGTGGAACACCCCATAAGGCAGCCGGCCGTCCCAGTCAGAATACCCGTGGGTACTCCAAGGAAGGGTCCACATCAGTAGTCAGCGACAGACTAGTACTTCAGCTGGTTCTCGTAAGATATTTAGATACAGAGCCCTAGCAAAAGGCCAGTATTTGCAGAATAGCTCATAAGACCGGGAATTCCCCAGAATAGCAGTATAAATCCAAGTGGATACACACAAGGTGTAAGAAATTGATAGTACCCTGCTAGCATAGTGTTTATTAAGACCAGGGGATCAGTAGACTCCCCGTGAAGATCCAGAGATTGATCGCCTGGGAGTAAGTTTGATTAAACCCAGCCTTACAATGGTTTAAGCAAAATAACAGAGCAATTAGATGCCCACAAGTCTGCGGTTATGCATGAACTATAAGCACTCAAGTAGAACGGTTAGAGCATTGTTAGACTACTGCCACATTCGGTCATTCAACCTGACTATTCAGTTACTTAAGGTTATGCAGCCAGATCATTAGAGGTCATGGTCAATATCAGGACCCCCTGATCAGATACGGGCACACGGTGTGCAGATAGCCGTTCAAGGTTACCTTAGCAACAAGTAGCCTTAGCATGCGGCCAGAAGGCCAGATAAGCTCTAGCTATACCGGTAGATTACTTGTCAGATTCTCTGGTATAATAAACTAGTATGACCATCAGTTATACGTCAATTTTTGTAAATATGAATTTTGGTTAAGTTTAGCAGCCTTTTTGGTCACATTGTGTCGGAGGCTGGTGTATAGATAGATACACAGAAAATCGAAGTAGTGAAGACATAGCCTAGACCTACCACTCCGATCGAAGTACGCAGTCCCTGCGGTTAGCCGGGTACTGTAGAGGGTTTGTGGAAGGATTTTCCACCTTAGTAGCACCTCTGACTAAATTGACACAGAAGGCAGTAAAGTTCCAGTGGACTGAGGTGTGTGAGCAGAACTTCCAAGAGTTAAAAGCCAGGTTAACATCAGCTCCAGTGTTAGTATCGCCAGGAGGTACAGAGGGTTGATACAGCATGGTAAAGTAATAGCTTATGCTTTCAGGCAGTTGAAGAAACGTGAAAAGAATTATCTTACCCATGACCTGGAGTTAGCTGCAGTAGTTTATGCCTTAAAGAGTGAAAATTTTGTATCACCCAGGAAGGGCTAATATGGTAGCAGATGCCCTTAGTCGTAAATCTATGGGGAGTTGGCATACTTGCAGCCTGGATAGCAACAATAGACCCGAGAATTACACTAGTTAGACGGTTTAGCCGTTCACATAGCAGAAATAAAGGATAACAGAGCGATAATACAGAATGTCGCAGTGTTGTCGTTAGTGGTGGAAGTAAAGGAACGACAGTATGGAGACCCTAGCCAGGTTCAACTTGAACACAAGGTTCAGTAAGGAGAGGTGACATATTTTCAGATAACCGGGGATGAAGTGTTGCGATATAAAGGCCGCATTTGTGTTCCAGATATTTTGGGGCATCGCCAGCAGCTTATGAGCGAGGCGCATTACGCCCTCTATTCTCTTCACCCAGGCGCGACGAAAATGTGCCATGATATCAAAGAAAACTAGTGGTGGCCAGGTATGAAAAGAGAAATTGCTGAATTTGTAGCCCAGTGTCCTAACTGCCAACAGGCGAAAGCAGAACATCAGAAACCAGGCGGGTTAACTCAGGACATAGTTGTGCCTCTCTGGAAATGGGAAGCGGTGAATATAGATTTTGTGGCAGGATTACCCCGTGCCAGACACAGACATGACTCTATATGGGTAATAGTTGACAGATTGACTAAATCCACTCATTCCTTGCCAGTTAGAACTACTTTCTCGACTGGAGATTATGCGGAGTGGTATATCCGAGTGATAGTCAGATTGCATGTAGTGCCAGTATCCGTTATTTCAGACAGAGGAGCGCAGTTCACGGCTAGGTTTTGGAAATTGTTCCAGAAGGGGCTGGGGACGTAAATTAATCTAAGCACAGCTTCCCACCCTCAGACAGATGAGCAGGCTGAGCGCACAATCCAGACGCTCGAAGACATGTTGCGAGCGTGTGTGCTAGATTTCGGTAGTAGCCAAAGTGAGCATTTACCGTTAATTGAATTTGCCTACAATAATAGCTATCATTCAGCCATCCAGATGGCGCCTTTTGAGACATTATACGAGCGAAAATGCAGATCGCCAAACGGTGTTTGAAATCGGAGAGTTAGTGTTGGTTGGCCCAGACATTGTTCAGCAGTCAGAGGAAAAGATAAAGCTTATCCGAGAATGTTTACTGACTGCTCAGAGCCGCTAGAAGTCTTATGCAGATATGCGGCGCAGAAATCTAGAATTTGCGGTAAATGACTGGGTATATCTGAAGGTGTCTCCGATGAAAGGGGTACTGAGATTTGGCAAGAAAGGCAAGCTTAGCCCGAGATTCATTGGGCCATATCAGATTCGGCGAAGAATAGGCCGAGTTGCATACGAGTTGAACTTGCCTCCGAAGTTAGCATCTGTTCACCCAGTATTCCATGTATCCATGTTAAGGAAGTTCGTAGGAGACCCTTCTACAGTAGTTCCAGTTCAGGATGTCCAGGTCACAGAGGAGTTAGCATATGAAGAGGTTCCCGTAGCTATTTTAGACAGACAGATTCGCAGGTTGAGGACTAAAGATGTTGCATCTGTCAAAGTATTGTGGCGTAACGAGAATCGTGAGGAAATGACGTGGGAAGCTGAAGAAGATATGAAAGCCAGATATCCTCACCTATTTCAGACCTAGTCAGGCGACAGGTATGTCCGTATTATTACTTATACAGTACCTTATAGTTGTATGTGTGTGAATGAGAAGGATTGATACCTAGTTATTTAGTGGATCTCAAAATATTGCGTGCAGTACCTGTATTGGACTTTTCTGCATTTCAGGTTTTTGCTATAGTCCATATTACAGGGGAAACTCTGCCGAAATGTTTCAAGAAAGTAAGTTAAGTAGTCCTCCAGATAGCAGTGTACATTCGAGGACGAATGTTCTTAAGGGGGGGAGAATGTTATACCCCGTAGAATTTCCGGCACCTAAATGACCTATTTGCATGATGGTTAAGCATATTTGAAGGCCATACGTGCTAGAGAAAGGCCCGGGAAAAGATCGGACGAGAAACTTGTCGAACCATCGCGGAAGGAGCCGAGGCAGAGCCCCTCCGCGATGGCAGCATGTCACGGAGGTGAGGCCTCCGCGTTGGCTCCGTGACACGTTGGCCTTGTCCAGGCCCAAGTATATAAAGCCCCACTTCGGGTTAATTCATTAAAACACTTAGGAAATTTCCAGGAAACGGAGAGAGAAATCAGAAAAAGGAGAGGGAACGAAGGAGATAATATAATTTTCGTCCGATTACGCTGCTAAACATTGTCCAAACTTAAATTAACTCCAGATACTGAGGTATTTAGCAGCAGAGAGCATTCCTACAGATTCAATTTCGTGAAATACGGCCGACAAATCATCAAGCCATCGAGCTAAGGTAAGTGGAATTGCTCTAATTAGTGTCTATATGTTCCTAGCTGTGAAGTGAATATTTCTCCCTTCTGGACCTCTGAAAAATAGCGAGTTTTCGACCGTCTTTCGATAAGCCTAAGTTTAGGCTATAAACTATATCGAAAGTGATGTTGCTCTTTAAAATAAAGCTGTATTTAGTATTAATTGTCATATTTATGAATGCAGTTGGGAGAAAATAGCTGAAGTACCGGCCGAGTCTCGTCCGACAGATGAATAATTCAAGGATAAGGTATGTAAAGCTAGTTTCCTCGGCAAGTTAGTAACCTTGGTACAGTACAGTAATTTAAAGGCCAGTAGAATGTTCAGAAGTCATGTGTTATGCTTATTATGAATGTTGGTACGGTATTAGAAGTATCGAGTTATAATTTGCGCAAAACTTGCTAGCCCGATATAGATCCTAATACAAGTGTTAGAATCTGCGCAGTATGCTCAGTATGTGATGTGACACAGAATGTTAGGATATCATTGTATTCAGTTGAAACCCAGTAAAGCAATGTAATATCTGTAAGACATCTCAGAAATAGAACGATAAGTTAAAGTGAAGCTAGAAAGCATATTAGAACTAGTAAATCATGTTACTATAGAAACTCAGTATACAGCATAGTTTCAGCAGAAGGACTATATCATGTTCAGCATCAGACCCAGTGTAGTCTGGCAGAAGACTATATTCATACATATATATATTTACCAGCCTCAGCATGTATTGAATACGTACGTACTACTATTACTAGTTCAGCATGTGATATATACAATATTTTACCACCATTAGCCTCAGCATGTGAGACATGCAGATAGTATTACTAGTTGAGACCGTTGTATTGTTTGGGGTTGGACTACCTAGCATCCATGACCGCCCCAGGGTTGATAGTTGTATTGACTCGTCTGCCAGAGGACGAGGATACGTCACTCTACGGAGTGGCATGCCGTCCCACAGGGGACGAAGATGGGATGCCAGTTTTCCCCATATTATGCCTTGGTCGGCTTTTACACACCCCTGTCGAGCGGATACGCCCGGGTGTTGATTCAGGAGTCCTCCGGACTCAGATGCAGTTATAGTCAGGGGCTCAGCGAGCCCAAGTGCATACCCAGGGGACCGGCAGGATACTTACAGGGTTTATAGGAGATGGGATGACTGGGGTAGGGGTATAGATTCTGTGCTGGTTGTACCTCCCGGCTTATGGGGGCCGGGTAAGGTTTGTGTGTGCTATGTTATGCTATGTTATGTTATGCCATGTTATGATAGATACGCGTAGATCAGCAGTAGAACGATACGTCTCCGGGTATGACTCCTACTCCTTCCAGTATAATTGAGAGAAGGTATGACTTACATTATCAGACAGTTAATCTATTTCTCTCTACTTTAGTTTCATCAGTTATATTATTGTTTTCAGATATTTCTTTCAGTTATTACTTTACATACTCAGAACCAGTGGTACTGACGCCTGGTGGGGCGCTGCATTACATGCCTGCAGGTACTCATAGACGAGCAGGCGATACCGCGTGATTCCTGTCAGCGATCGAGTATTCAGCTCCTGTAATCTGGAGACTGAATTCCAGAGGTGTATTTCATTTTCTTTTGTTGTATAATACGGGTAGGTCGGGGCCCTGTCCCGATCATTTCTATTGCTATTCCTAGAGGCTTGCAGTCTGTATATGTTTCCCTGTGGTCAGATGAGCCGGTCGTGTGAGGCCGTGCAGTGGTTAGCTGTTAGTACTTCTGTTTCTTTTATGTTGGCCGTGTGGGGCCATAGTTCGACAGTAGTGGTGACCTTGCCGGTCACGTAGCTATCCAGTACTTCAGGGTTGAGTTATAGATATCTAGACAGCATGGTGGCCTTGTCGGCCCGCATAGGTTTCCCTATATTGACATGTTTCTGGTCAGCTGTTACAGGAGGCTATAAGCCAATGGGCCGGGGGCTGTGTTTACAGCCGTTATATAGCCCTTTGTTTTCAGAAATGTGAGTTAGAGCCAGCCAGGCACCAGATGTGCCCAAGCTTAGCAGTCCAGCAGTTCAGGTCCTAGTAGGGCACCAGGTGCCAGTCATACCCCCCCAAGGCGGGGTGTGACTCAGAATAGCATTCGCGCGTAACGCACCTTCCCATCTTGTGCTAGTTGTGGCAAGAACCACCCAGGGTGGTGTTTGGATTGAGCACCGCTAATAGTGCGCAGCCGAGGGAGGGTCCGGCGGTGCTTGTTTGATGATGTTGCTTGATTGTTGTTTACTTTTGATATGCTTGGCATTATATTGTAATTGCTGCTCGTTTTATATGTTATCTTATAGCAGTGGATGCTAGATATTTGTTGGTGTTAGCTGAGGTCGTTGAGAGGTCTAGAGGCAATGATAGGTGAGCTGTGTCGGCTAGGTGTCGTTGTGTTGTTGTTTACTTTTGGACTTACCATGCTTATAGGGGTCAAGTAGGTTCTGTTTGTATATTTCTTGTACTTGCCAGGCTTATGGGGGCCAGGTAGGTTTTTATGTGTTTAGTTAAGTTGAATTCTCCTCTTGTGATATCTATATAATTGTTGATCTCTAATCTAAGTATTCCAGTTGTTTCTGCCTTTCATGCTTGGTACATTATTGTACGGACGCCCTAGTCGGGGCACTGCATTCATGTCGGCAGGTGATGGTGGGCTGGTAGATTGAGTTTTTGGTTGCTGAGTGGAGTTTCAGCTGAGTTGGTGCGCTCCAGGTCTTTCGAAGTCGCCAGATGTTTGAGTTAAGGGTAGTTCGAGGCCCTGTCCCAACCATTTGATTACTAATGTATTCATAGAGGCTCATAGACATTGCTGTGGTTTTAATATGGTGTTATAGGCTAGGTGGGCCATGTCGTATAGTTGTTTTCCATTTCGTGGCCTTGATGGCATATTGTATTTATTTTTTGGTTAGTCAGGGGAGCCAGCTTCCTCTATAACCTATCGTCTTATTCTGACTTTATAGTTGTTGTATTGTCGATCCCCATATCAATGGTGGCACCAGGTGCCAGTCACGTCTCCCCGGGTTTGGGGTGTGACATTAATATCATCCCTCAACTGCAACATCTTTGAGGGAGGAAAAAAGTGATCCAAAAATGCTTCTGTCAACTCTTTCCACGAGGTGATGCATCGGGGGAGGTAACTCCTCCAACCACATAGTTTCTTCTCCTATTAGGGAATATGAAAAGAGCCTCAACCTGATAGACTCTTGACTTATATTCGTTATGTTGAAACGTTGGCAAAACTCTATAAAGTTCCTCAACTGGCGGTTTGCATCCTCACTCGGTTTACCTTCGAAGAGCCCTTTCATTTGCAACAGGTGCAACATGGTACTAGTGACATGAAACACCGCATTCCCCACGGTAGCTGGTAGGCGAATGGCACCTGCGATCTCAGGCATGATGGGATTTTCCTCTTCATGTTCTATATTTCCTTCCGCTGAACTATCTCCTGCTTGTGAATGTTGGCTCATATGAATTCATCCTAGATGACCACCAACAACAACAATGTTAAACTCCTTAAGATGTAATATCAATTCAAATTAACAAACAACTCAACGATATCAAGAGCTAGTCCCCGACAACGACACTATTTTTCATAACGCTCAAACTACGCTCCTCAGTTAGAGAGAATGTAAGCGATCATTATATCAAAAGAAATAATCCGACGAGTGTCGGGGTCGAATCCCACAAGGACTAGAGAATGATTTATACAAGAGTCGTTTAGTGAATTGAATTGATTTGCATCCAAGCAATGAAAATGTAAATCTAAGTTTTGGGGGAAAGTGAAGATAAAAATATTGTGGATTCTAAAATCAACTAATCAAGAGAGCAAGATAACCAAAATTGAGAAACAATAATGAGCAAAGGCTAGAGGTGTAGTGTAGATGGGATGCCAATCAAATCGGGATTTACTAGATAGTCAAATTATTACTAATATGTGCAAATAACCTTGGATAAATATGGAGTCCGATGTTCTTCAACCAATTAGGCTCCTTATCCTTGAGTTGTCTAAAATCTCAAGGCACAATTCAACTATTCCAATATGGTTTGGATTACGACTGAGGTATTTCTAGCCATCAACCTCTTAAGGGATTATGATCATGGGTTTTGGCTATTTCTAGCCCAACCCAACATAGTCAAATCCCAATCTATCATTAAATTCTCCCCCATTACTTAATTCTTCTTTTTCAAGCTAAAAATAAGTAAGAAAATAATATCCATATTTGCAACTATGAGCAATCAACTATAATCTGAGGAGAATTCAATAGATTTACACTAATTAAGTAACAATAAGACAAATCTAGCAATACCCAATAAAATTAAACACCCATCATCACACACCTCTAGCTATAGATTTAGCTACTCATAATTGAGAAAGACAAGAGCATATTCAATAATAAACTCAATAACTTCATCATTAGGAGTAAGAAAAATCAAACTCACAATATTTCTACAATAATAGTTATACCTTGATGAAGAAGAAGATGAAGATAAAAAGCAATATTCTAATATTTCTTTCTCTCCAATGAAGTTCTTCTCTCTCAAAAAAGTAAAGGAATATTCAATGATATGTTCAGAGTACTTTCTTCTAGAATATAAATAAAAATAGGGCAATCATTCTCCTCTTTTTCAGGCTTTGACGATTTTGCCCTGTTCAGGCGTGTCCTCACTTGTGATAGAACCGGTGGTTCGCTGGTTGCCATCCGTGAGCCTCTAGTCATTTTCTTCTGTGATTTAGTGAAGTTCTAGGGCCTTTCAGTAGTGCCTTCGGCGGTTCATCGGTTGCCATCCGCGAACTGTTGATCAATTTCATCATTGGTCCAGCCACTTCCAGCACCTGTCGGCGATGGAACCAGCGGATCGCCGATTGCAGTTTCTCATCAAGCCAGTGGTTTCCTGCGATTGATCAGCATTTCGCTGGTGTCCTCTGGTGGAGCGCCGGTTTTCACCTTAATTACATCCTTTTTACTCCAATTCATGCTCCTCTTAGTCAAATCAGATACCTGCACATAAAAAGGCAAAAAGGGCATAAAATTCAACTAAAAGACTTGAAAACTAAGATAAAGCTCATTCTTAAGAGCCTAATAAATTAGTAAATTACCAACTCATCAAGGCCTCTTCTTGTGGCCAAAAAACGTTTTCTCCTCCCTAGAACTTTGGCGGGCACAACTCTCTGGTTTAGCCATAACCTGTCGCCTGCAAGGTAAAACAGAACCAAGCTAGAAAGAAAAAATAAAGTTAAACCCACATAGTTGCCAGAGCCCTACGGTTGGTGCCAAATTATTTATCCTAAAATCGATATAGTTGAATTTATAGGGGGTCAAGAACATGCGTTATAATTCAACCTTGTTTTAGATTCGATGCACTAGTAGTTTGATAGTAGAATATGATGAAAACAAGTAAAGCATAGTATACACTAGTAAGACAAAGGAGAAAAGAAGCTAATCTAGACGCTCCTAGTGCAAACACGAGCGAGCCCGAGAATGTCGCCCTTGACTCAAGACCAATTACTCGAAATAACATAAGCTAAATCTAGGAAAAATAAAAAAAATGCTTGGCGCTCAGGAAAATGGTGTATTGCCAATATACTTTCTTGAGAAAAAATAGAGTCTCAATTTCCTTACAAGAGAGGAGGGACGACTATTTATATGCTATAGAGTTTAGGCCTCAACCAATAGAGGAATGTCATGAGAGCCCTAAAGTACTATGCCCTATGTCCTTGCACATGGGTACAGTCTATTAGGAAGGTCTGGACCAATTTCCCTGCCTTATTAGATCTGTATGAACTCGTCCATGCACCTAAGTATTCTAATACTCGTGTCCCCTGTTTATCTTTTACGCCATGTCACAGTGACTCCCCTATCCTTATCCTTGATGAGACGGATGAGACGATCACTCCATCGTTGTTATCTCGGGGATAGCTGCTTCCTAGTCCCCAGCCCTCGTGGTCTTGGTAGTCCGTGGCTAGTTCAAGACCCGTTGATGATACCACGTATTTGTTATCTACTTCTTCCCCATACAAAAATTCCAAAATTTAGCATTGACAAGTTAAACTTTATGGCTTTGGTGTAAAGCCAAACTTCAGGCACAGATATGAAAAGTTTTGAAGTTTGCTTGTACAAAAATATATGCCACAAAGTTTATAGCTTCAAACGCGAAAATATGCAATTGTTATTACGTATGTGGGAAGTTATTTCTGAAGTGGCTAAATTTATCAGAATTTATAAACTACGTTTATGGCATAAATGGGGCACCAGTTATTTCTGAAGTGGCTAAATTTATCAGAATTTATAAACTACGTTTATGGCATAAAGGGGGCACCAGAATTTGCTATTTGTGCACTTCTTGTGCCATCCGTATATGGGCCTGACCTTTTAACTGGGCTTTGATTGCTTCTAACGATACCCAATTATTCCTTCTCAGTTCTCAACTTTCGTCTGGTTATTTCTTCCATCTGAAAAGGATAGAATTACAGTTTGTTGCTCGCTTCGCACCTCCCATATTCAAAAGCATTTCGAGGTTAGCTCTGCTTCTTTTCTTTAATATTTACCATAATTGAATTATAATTATGTATTCCTGAAATGGCTCATTTTTTAGTTTTTTCTTTTCCGGTGAAAAAATCTATTTGTTACTTGAAAGAGATGGATATGCAGTGTTTCATGGATGTTTCGTTTTAGTCCAAAGTTTGTTCACACGGTTAAATACATAAAGACTCCATTTGAAGTGTGCCCGTACCCTATTTCCTCTTTTTTTCCGAAAAGTTCACTTCTTTCGTAAATTTCCAATATTTCTGCTAGTTACGTATAGATGAAGTTGAATTTCTTTGTGCTATTTTCTTGAATACAGTATATATTTTAAGGGTTTCTATCTTTATTTGGATTATGAACAAATTTCACAAGTTGGGGCTATAGGGGAAAGAATAGTGAGGGAGTTGGTTTAACAAACTTTTGGCAGTTACTCAAGTACTCACCAGAGAACAGTTTAACTCAAGTACTCACCAGAGAATTTCTTGGATCACCATTAGATGTTATTAATATAGTGTATGTGGTAGATTAGTGATGAATGAAGTAGTAATTGGGAAGATTTAATCTTTCTTCCTTCCCTTTGTGTTTAAGCAGTTTTTGAGTAAGCTTTCTATGGTTTCTTCATTGAAATTAAGGGTAGAGATAAGAGATCCTTTTCCCGCTTAGATGTTAAAGAATCATTATGCTTTTTCTTCAGTACAAGAGATAGGCCCTAAAGCAAGAGTTGGTGTGTGCAAAACAACTTTCAATTGTTAAGAGTGGAGATCGAAAGGAGTTCTTTGCATAGATTGAGTTTTCAGGCTTCATTGGTACGAGTTGCTTTCACAGTTGCATCGAGTCAAAAGAATGTCATAGCATGATCTGCATTTCCGCCTCTTCCTGTCATGCCTTCGGCATTACCTTATCATGTCACCCTCCATCTTCTAAAGCCATGGCAACTGACCGACTCTAAGATTCCTTCTGCTAATTTTGTTGCTATCTTTTTCTGCTACATTTCAACTAATCTATACCTATCTTAAAGGGTTATGGATCTCTTGCCCATTGATTTCAGTGCTAGACACCGTCATAAAGTACTTGAAGTACTCATGCTTATTGAGAAGACTGTATTAGATTTTATTACATGTCTTATTGACCTACTTTTATTTTAAATTTAGAGACTCTTTGGCGTCTTTCATCTCCATTAAGCATTTTTTTTCAATCTAATGGCAGGACACAAAAACTCAGAAGTATTCGCTCCAGTACAGATGAAAACACAATTCTGAAGGGGTGGCACAGAAAATACCTGTACAAATTGTTGGCTAAAGACATATTTATAACCAGGATTTTATCTCACTCTCCCCAAATATCAGTCATCTGAAATAGGACATTTGTAGAGAGTACTGGCCCAATGAGCTCTATCTGGTCATCCTTGTCTTTCCTCGCACTTAAACCACCTCTGCACATATCAAGACAATGTCTTAGTTTACAGCTGGCTCGTAGTTGCTACCGACGATATGCTTACAATAGTCATGCTAACGTTGCCCTTTTAATCCATGTCCAGTCAGCATGCCCTCATCCATCCAGTAATTTGCAATCCTGCTGTAATGCTATTGCTTCATCAAGTGATGCAACAGTATCTGTGATTAATTTTGAAGATGTCATGGAAAAAGACTGGTCATTTCTTGAGTATTCAGATTCCAGTGAAGAGCATAAGCAAAAAATTGATGAGATCATATCAGCAGGAGAGATCACGGAGACTTCTAAGGTTCTGATTGCAATTAGTTCTGATGAATTTATTGACAGAGTAGTTGATTCATCGAATTGCAAGCAATTACTTGTTGTTCATGACTCCCTTTTCATGTTAGCATGCATCAAGGAAAAATATGACAAGGTTAAGTGTTGGCAAGGAGAATTGATATACGTACCAGAGAAGTGGACACCTTTTGATGTTGTTTTTCTCTACTTCCTTCCTGCATTGCCCTTTGAACTTGGTCAAATTCTGGAAGCACTAAGAAAACGTTGTTTGCCAGGTGAAATTCAGTCGGATTATGAAACTTATGTAGGTGCAGTACTTCATTTAATCTTATGTTTTCATCAAGACAAAATGGTGATTTTTGAGTAAATCTAAGAGGGATTGCTTAATGGTGTTTAAATGCTCTGATAGTTGTTTTTATATATATGTTCAGGTGCAAGAGTTGTGATTAGTCATCCACAAGGCAGGCAAGCGGCTGAAGAGCAACAGAAACAATATCCCGATGTGGTTGTCTCTAACTTGCCAGAGAAGATGCTGCTGCAAAATGTTGCCGCGGACCATTCAATTGAAGTAGTCAAATTTGTAGATGAACCTGGTTTCTATCTTGCTATTCTGAAATTCGAGGCAGAGAGCATGAACGAATAGGTTCTTCTGTTACAATTCAGATCATCCGAGGAAAAGAAGCGGATGAATAATGTGTTAAAGAGTTAGTAGTCGTGATAAGGTGTATTGGTAATACTTACATTGGTAGTTCTGGTATTAGTTATGCTGAGATTATTTCTTATGCAATGTTTGGTTTAGTGTGTTAAAATAACATTCGTTGAATAATCTATTTAAAAAATTATTTATTTATAAAAATACTCTCCACGTATAAGATAGAAAGGATGTGGAAAAGGTTTTGAGGGACAATCATGTCTTTAATCATGCTAATGCATGTATTAATAACCATTGAATTACTAATATCATGGTTTTTAATGTATTAGTTATACATAATTTAATACCAAATAGAGTGTATAATTGAAAAGTGTACCAAACAAGGTATTAGTAATACACAAAGCTAATGTTTAAATTATTTTTTCTAATGTACTCTACCAAATGACCTCTTGGGACTTAAAAAGTACAAATTTGAATTTGTTTAATCGGTCATTTCAGCACCTCAATGAAGCAAGTAATTATAGACAAATGACCAATAAGCGCTCCATAAGGTTCTTCCCGACTTTGGCAATC
The DNA here is from genome assembly GCA_035772735.1 of Datura wrightii. Taxonomy (NCBI): domain Eukaryota; kingdom Viridiplantae; phylum Streptophyta; class Magnoliopsida; order Solanales; family Solanaceae; genus Datura; species Datura wrightii. The sequence continues at coordinate 58,395,175 of JASDFA010000002.1, read as the reverse complement.
ATATTTGAATGCATATGCTGCTCCTTATTTATTGTTGCCGGCACATAGGGCTGTTAACGGGTCTTTGATTCGGTTATTGATCAAAATTAAAATCAAATCAAATTAATTAATTTTAAAATTATTAAAATCGAATCAAACTAACTAAAATATATATTTATCAGTTTGGTTGATATCGGTTTCGGTTCAGTTTGATTCGATTATTTGGCTATTCATCATATTCGAAAATATAAAAAACGAATAATAAGACTACACGATAATGAAAAAACTATGCATAGATGAAAGAATAGTCATAATTTACTTGTAAATTGCATGAAGAACCAACAAAACAACACCAACATTAGGCATAACACAATAGTTCTTGTGATTGGTTGTTTTAACTTTTTCATTACAGAAGACAACAACCCAAAATTTTATACATCTAACACAACTTTAAAGAATTAAATTAAGTAAATATTTTTTCAAAACAGTAACCTTGGATACAATACATTGATTAGTTTTGTTACTTAATTGCAAAACATAAACTCTGCTTTCTCAAATCAATTTTTCAACACAAAAATAAACGAAAAACATGGAGGCAAAACCAATCATCTTTCTCAATTGAACTTCTCGTCGGAGAAACACCGCCACATCATCGCAACTTCATGAATCAAAGATCAAATGACCTGCTGCGCTATTTTTTTAGGTTTTGCGGGAAGTGAAGTAGCTCAACAATGACCATAGTGCTGAAACCTTATTTATTATTTTGTTGGGTTTGGACCCCATATAGGCCTTCTTATTTCTCTTTAGGTTGTACACTTGTAGACTTTTAGTTATTAGATAAAATTTGATGAATATAATTAGTAATAAAAAATAATATATTATGTATACATAATTGTATATATATATATATATATATATATATATATATATTTTATCGGTTCGGTTCGATTATTTTGAAAAAAATAAAAAATAAATCAAATATTATCGGTTTTTAAAATATAAAATCAAACTAAATCAAATAAAATAAAAATCAATTTATTTAATCTGTTTGATTCAGTGTTTTTGGTTGATTTGATTTTTACCCAAACCGTGAACACCCTTATCAACATATGAGCAAGTTTGGACTCAAGGATGTGACCTATTGTTAATAAAGTAGATCCAAATCTTAGAGGCTAGTGATTGAATTCCATAAGAAATAAAAAAAATATTATTTGATTTCTTTTCAGATATCTAAAATTGTGTTTGACCAAGTTGCCAAACGCAACTTGTTTTGAAAAGCACTTTTGTTAAAACAACTTCTTAAAAAAACACTTCTAGTGAAAAATAATTTGCGTTTGGACGATTTATTTAGGATGTGTTATTTAATAAGCTAATTGTGTTTGATTAATCTTTTTTAAAAAGTAATTTTGATTGTTAAATTTTAAAAAAATGAACGAGTATCAGGCACAGTTTTCTATTAGGGTCATTTAAATGGAGAAATGATTATAAATATTTATTATGACAGCTTTCTAAAGTTCTGTGAAACAGAAATATGATGGAAGAAATAGGTTCTAAGACGCTGTAGAACAAAGAAAATTTGGTTATCTGATAGTTTCGCAATAGATAAGAAAAAGATAGCAACTATTTGATTCTAAAAATTGTCAAAGATCCAAAAAAGTAAATACAAGAACATTCTTCTTGAGAAAGAAGAGAAGCAGTAGAAAATTATAGCCAAGATCCACTTAGACAAATGGCTATAGACTTGAAATGAACTTCTTGAGAAACATATAAAGAAATTGATTCTCTAGAAGATGAAGATGATGTGTAAAACAAGCAAAGAAGCAACATTGAGCTAGTACCTCAGGCAAGATAAGGAATCATGATCAACGACTTGATTGAAGTCTAATACACCAGAAGAAGAGTAGGAAACATGTGAAGAAGAAGAAAAGATCACACGAGAAACAATTGAAGAGGCTAAATTGAGAAAATTATTAAAGCTGAGATCATAACTCTCTTGATTCCCAGTATTTGGCATGATCTAGTCACAATATTAGTGGATAAATTTCAGACAAGTGTCTAACCCAACCTTTTACCTTACCTGCTACACACTCATAATAGATCAAGAAGCCTAGAGGACATCTGGTAATGTTATCCTACTCTTAAGAATGATCCGTTGCAAAGAAGAAATTCAAAACACCTAGTTCTTATGTCTAGTCAGTATGCATCTCATTTCCTTATAGTTAAATTGCATAAGCTTGTCTACACTTCTAAACTATTAATCTATGTCTCTAAATTATATTTCAAGATCATCCTATCAAGATCACATCACTATCAAACTATAAATCAACCATTAAAATACTTATCACTTTATCCTAAAGAGTTAAAACCTTCAAAACTCTTCCTTATTATAATTAAGTAACAACGGAGAATATCCTACTTCAAATTCCTAAAATCCCTACTATATAAAAGCCCCAAAAATTAAAAGAGCATCAATCAGTGATTTAGGAAAAAAAATAAAAGAAGGTGAATCCTGAAAAAGATGACAAAAGATTATAAGGAAAAAATATTGATTAGAGTGAGGGAGTTAATAACGCTCAAATCACACTTATGTAAAAGTATAACACGGATGTTGTCAATAAAGAACCCAACTAGGTTGCGATCGATCATACAGGGAATATGGTCAAGATATAGAGTAACACTAGTATTTAAGGTTTGAAGTCTGTTATTTACTAAATGAGGGTTTTGTAAGGAAGTAAACACGTAATAGTATTAAGAATTGAATTGTTATCAAGATGAAGCAATTAACTAGGGAAGTGTTCCTCATGAATTCATAATTACTTCGGGTTTTATACTTGTGATCTATCCCAATACTTGACTTGTAGAACTGATAACATAAGTTCATCCAAACGACTAGTTTGTCCATATTGAATGACTATACTCAATTACTGGATTAAGTCTCTTGAATGATTTCGCTTTAACCATTATTAATTTGTTCCAAATTAACTATCATACGATCGCAGCTCAAGTCATACAATAAACCATAAAGTTCAAGTCTTTATTGTTCTACTTTTTTCCTTATATATACCACTCTAGATTCAAGCAAATAGAGAACTCGGGCAAGTCCTATGTTGCACTCCGTTAAGAAATATTTAAGATGAAAGAAGACAAACAAGTGTTAGTATTGATTTAGAATCACTTTGTGCAAACCCCTAATTTGTTAATTCACCATGGTTCTCACAATCATAGTTGTGGAGGTTTTAGCCTCTCATGATTGTAAGAAAATAATTAGCATTCATAGACGAAAACATAATTTAGAACTTACAATGATGATTGAAAGGTAAACCTGCTTAATGATTACACAAAAATAATGAAGAAGAATTCAAGAACAATGAATTATCAGATTTTGACCCCTGTTTCTTTCAAACCAAGTCAGCTATATACTCATGCAACTACAAATCATGACATACAGGGATCAAGATATGACATCTAACTATCAGCAGAGAGTTAAGTTATCACTAGTGCTATTCACGTAGACAACTTGCAGAATGCAATACAAACTATATACCCTCACAAAAAATGAAGTCCCCGAAACTCACAGATATATAGAAATATGAAACTTGGGACTAATTAAGTAAGACTCTCACTCTCTCAAGGAAGTTTCAAATTCTACACATTGGATACCATAGGCTTGCCCTTATTTCTCTATTGTGGCTTTTCAGACAGTTAGGTTAGGATCATTATAGGACCTTTCTCGGCTTATAATGTAGGCTTTGGGTTGGGCATGGTAGATATGGATATTAGTGACTGACCCTCCTTGGTACTACACAACATGACTTTATTTTACACTTTTTACTCCTTTCTTATCCTTTCAGCTTTTTCATCCCTTTTTTACTATTCAAATGCAATGTGTGAGTGTGGTGTATTTTTTTCTCATCTTTTTCAATTCTTTTTATTTTCTTTTAACAATTCAGCTCATTTTTTATTCACTTTTTCTTTTTACACCACACTTCACTTTTCTTTGACTTTTTCTTTCTTTTCCACCTCCTCACAGTCTATGCACTTCTACTATAGTCACCCTCAACTTAGGCATTTTGCCTGAGTTGAGGTTCACAATGTCCAAGGAGGGACCAGGGTCAAACAGGTTCATTATAAACATGGGAAAGGTGAATGGGTAATCAAAGAAAAATAGTCAACTTTTAGGCTCAAAGTCAGGATCAAGGTATTCATTTTATTTGGTTAGGTAATTTAAGCTAAAGTGGGATAAAATAAAAATAGTCTATGATCCTTTCCTAACCAACTATCCTATAACGTATGTAAAGACCAACTGGGCAAGTTCTAGATCCTTTACGCAGTATTGAACAAGGTAAGCATCCTCACTCACTCACGGTACAGGTTTGCATTTATTCTACCTATCCAGTTCATGCACAACTAAGCTACACTTACACATGCTAATATGCTAAATGTCATACAAAGATCCACAGCTAAACCTAAAAAATTTTAAACAGGGTCATTTTTTCAACATTTCAAAATATGTGCATTTATTGGCTGTAAAATACTATTAAACTACTTCTAGCTAAAAAAAACACATAAAACACAAAACACAAAATTCTAAATATGTCAGTTTTACCAGATAGCATATCTGAAGGAAAAGAAAAATGACAATAAAAATCCTCAGACAAAAGTCAAACCTAAAAACAAAAGTGCACACCCCTTTTTAGAAAACATGTTTTATCACCAAAGCATAAAATATAAGAACTGGGAAAGGGACATGCCTGTCAGCTACTCAGACTTTATTGACCATTCATGGGTTGCCTCCATGCAACACCTGATTTAATGTTGCAGCACGATGCAAGTTTCTTAACTACTTAGAATTTGTCAAGAAACTCAGACTCATTCTCGATTGTTGACATAACCCTAAACTCATTGGGCTGCTTCATTAACTGGAAAACATTAAAGGTGACTTCCTCTTTATTCAGTCTGAATTTCAGCTGGCCAGCCTCAACATCTACTAGAGCTCTCCTAGTGGCAAGGAATGGGGACCTCAAAATCAACCTCGCAATCTAAGATCACGAAGTCCACTGGGAAGATGAACAGATCCACCTTAACTAGCACATCTACAAGGATCCCCACTAGCTTTTGGACAATGCGATCAGCCATCAATAGCTGCATCATCATCGGTGTGGGGGCTCCTAAGCCCAACTCCCTGAACACAGCTAATGACATCAAGTTGATGCTCGCTCCTAAGTCACACAGTGCCTTCGTGAACTCAAAGTCACCAATCGTACAAGGAATAGTGAAGGCACCTGGATCCTCCTTTTTTTGAGCAAGAACTCGTGAGGCTATGCCACTACAATGATGCAAGTTACCCACCGGCTCATAGCTCACAAACCTCTTCCTAGTCACAAGGTCCTTCATAAACTTGGCATATCCGGGTATCTGCTACAATTCTCGACCAATGATATGTTCACAGATAACTATTTTAGCATTCAGAGGAATTTTTGAAACTTACCATCTTCCACCTTCTTCTTCATTCGTTGAGGGAATGGTGGCGGTGGTCGAGGGATGGCCCTATACACCTGTATGGACCCTTGTTCTTTCCCTTTATCAACTCCGAACTCCTTTGCACTAATTGGAGTCTCAATTGACTAAGCCTCACCTGCAAGATCCTAGTCATCAACCTCATCATCCTCATTATGTTCGATCTCCTTCTATCTTTCCATTTCAACTATAACTAGAAAGGGAGGATCAATAGTAGTTTTTCCACTCCTAGTCATTACATCCATAAAATGACTATCGTTCTTTGGGTTCTAGAGTGTGTTTTCAGGAAGTGTACCCTTCTGCCTTTGGTCCAGGGAAGATGACATCTACCCTAGTTGCTATCTCTATCTACTTGATTGCTGTAGCATGGGGTTCAACTTTATGGCCCATGCCAGATATATCACCCTGAATATCCTTCAGCTGATCATTTGTCGATTTATCCCTCTTCAGCAGCTCAGCCATCATGTTCTCTAATTTCGGGGATCCAGCCTCACCCTCATGAGCATTTGGAGGAACATACAAATCTGCACTGTCGTTGTAATAGCCATCATTCTTTCTCCATTCTCCTTCTCTCTCATGACCTATGCTCCTATCCTTACATCCATTCCTATTGTAGTTGTCTCGATACTGGCTCCAACCTTGATTTTTGAAACCTTGGCACCAAGTTTCATGTCTAGACCCTTGGGCGTTGGCTCAAAAACCTGCCACCTGGCTGTCCAAGAAGTTTGCCTCCTCCTCGAAATCTGACTGCTCAAATCCCAGTACCTGACCTTGAGCCCCAACTGCATTTACCTTTTTCGCACCTGTAATACCCAGGAAGTGCCTAAGATTACAATAGTGATTTAAAAATGAAAGTTGGCTAAATCTGGGAAAATCCCACATAATGGATGACCTAACGGATCGTTGGTCCAACCAACGACCCGTGGAAAGTAGTCGTGGGAAGGTTTTCCCTGGTAATAGTTGGAAGTAATGAGTGAAGTAACAACCCGTTGTTCATTACAACGAGTCGTTGTGTGAATTCGTAGTGGGAACTGGTCCTCAACGTAAGGGGGAGTAACAGGTCGTAGGATGACCCGTCATGAGGAGTAACAGATCATGGCCACCAATCGTGGGAAGGAATATTAATAATCTCCAGTCAATGTAACAGAAGGAAACCACGACTCATTGGAGGAAAGAACGTGTCATGGTGTGGCTCGTGGGAAGGATTGGTACAGGTCATGAATGGGGCACGGGTGAGACAACAGATCATCACTTGAAGGAACAACTCATTCTGTCGGCCTCAGTAAGGTCCATCTTGTTGCAATAGGAATGATTCTCATTCAAAACCGTGCATGAGACTTTTATCTCACACGGTTCCTAAGTGATAAAAGAAAGAAAACTCATGGGAAGTGAATCTGAGAGTGTGAAATGGGGCATTGGTCCAACGGATCGATACCATGAGTTATGGTATCATGTAACGACTCATGGCACCGTCCGTGGTCTCACCTAGTGCAGAAATTTCAGGGATTTCATTAAGGGAATTTTCTTCATTTCTAAGTCCTAGGTCCTAAACTATGTCATTTAAGGCTCGAAATTCAGTGTTTGTTGAGGGTAAAACCTATCCTAGGCTTATTCATATCCATGCACGCAAAGTTAGGGAATTAAGAAGGTGATCAAGCTTGTGCTCAAGGGTTTCTTCAATTTTTCCATTGGCTTTCAAGGAGTGGTGAAATTTGATCTCCCCAGGTATGTAGGGTTATGAGTGGGTGAATCTTTTCACACCCATGCCCAATCTCTTTCAAATCATGAAATTTCCTATCTAAATTCTATTGGGTTTTTACCCAATGCATGAAAACTTAATTTCTCTACATGGGCTTGATCTAATTGAGTTACTATTATTGAATTACGAATTATGAGCAAGTTTTATGTAGTTTTTCATTAAAAATCATGTCACAAGTTTTTAAAATTTAAAATGTCCATTTATGAAAAGTTCATGAAAGTTAAATATTATGAATGAATGTTAATGTATGATGAATTATTGATGATGAAAAGCATGTCTTTAAGTTACCCATGTTTATAATCATGTTTTCAAATGAATTGAGTATTTTCAAGCATGTTAAAGTATTAGGCAATGCCCATATGTTCAAGAATGAGTTATGATGTATGATATGGATCTCATAATTTATCGATTTATGATGTCGGCCGACTAAAGGGCCCCTTGATTCTTGGCTAATCATTTATTTTAATAGGGATCAGTTGTCACACCCCACCTTGGGAGGCATGACTGGCACCTGGTGCCCTACTAGGACCTGAACTCCTGAGCTGACTGAGCCTAAGTACCTCTGGTGTAGGGCTGACTCTAACTCTGGAATCAAGAAAACAACAGGCTATATAGAGGTTGTAAATACAACCCCCGGCCGACAAGGCCTATAGCCCCTATGAAAGTAAACAGCTAATAAAAGACAAAAAAAATCATAGGGAGTTCTATGCGGGCCGACAAGGCCGCCAATCAACAGCTAAATAGCGGCCCACACGGCCAATACACATCATCTAAACACATATGGGCCCCACACGGCCGATATAATCTAACCACAGGGAAGTAACATAATCTGCAAGCTTCTAGGAGTAATAAGATGGTCTGGACAGGGCCCCGACCTACCCATACTGTACAAACAAAAAGAATAAACCTCTATCACACCAGCCCCATAAGAAGGGAGCTGACAGTTCTGTACGGCTGACTGGAACTACAAGGGACCTGCTCCTCGTCTACCTGAACCTGCAGGCAAGTAATGCAGTGCCCCAGGAAGGGCATCAATACAATATGAACCGAATAAGGCAATAGATAAGCTAAATAGGACTAGAAGTAAATAAAAAGAAGAGCTGAAAGATTAACCTGTATGCCTGCTGACGTAATCTGCATCTAACTGATACTACATGTACATAAGCTAAGACTGCATAGTTACACATTTATACACTACAGCTAGAAGACAAGAATTCATACAAGAACCCCACCTGGCCCCTATAAGCCGGGAGGTACAATCATCACATCTCAATCTATATACCTCTACCCAGGTGTCTACAACTCTACTGGTACTGTAGCCAACCTACCGGTCCCCTGGGTCTACAATTGGGCCCCCTTGGCCCTGAAATGTAGCCGTGTCTAAGTCTGGAGGATTCCTGATCTCTACACCCTAGGCGTAAACGCTCGGCAGGGGTATGTATAAGGCTAACCGCGGCATATGAGGATATGGATCCCCAACTTCGTCACTTGCGGATGGCATGCCGCTCCATAGAGTGACGTATCCTCGCCCCTAGCGGGTGAGCGACACATCTATTAACCCTGGGGTAGTCATGGAAGGCTTCTAACTGAGGGCAACCCCAACCCAGGTGCTATACTGACACATCACTCTATTTGTATAAAGATAGCGTATATGGCCTTCTGGGCCTCATGCTAATGCTACTCGCTTCTAGGATAATCTGTATGGCTGTCTGCAGGCACGCCATGTGCCCGTATTTGATCAGAGGATCCTAATAGTGATCATGATCTATAATAGTCTTGGATGAATAGAGCAAGGTCTGAAGTGGCCCAACAATACTCTGAATGTCCTACTCGAACATCTATAACTCATGAATAACTGTGGGATTGCGGATAGCTAACTACTTTATTCTTCTAATCAAACAACTATAGGGCTGGGCTTGGTCGAACTTGCTTCTACGCGATCGGCACCCTGGTCCTTCATAGGGAGCTTACCGATCTCCTTAACCTGTGGCTAACACTGTACTAGTAGAGTACTACTGACTTCTCGAGCCTTGTATGAATCCACTCGGATCTATATTACTATTCTGGGCAATTCTCAATCTTATAGGCAATTCTATATAGACTGGCCCTCTCCTGGCACTCTGTATCTGAATACCTTACAAGAATCGGCTAGGGTGTTGACCCGGTCACTAACTACTGATGTGGACCCCTCCTTGGGGTACCCACGGGTTTATCTGACTCAGACGACTGGGTTTCTTGCTGGCGTCCTACATGATAACTGTTAGGTCGACTAAGACTGACAATCACTAATAAGGCTAAAGGGATGGCAAACGATCATTCAATACACTGGACAACCTTGGTGTCGCTAACTCTAGAATATACCTATTCAGTCTCTATTTCTAGTTCTGTAAAGTGCGATAACGTCAATGACCTCTAGGGATGCTTTCCTGCCAATATATGCGCCAGCTGGTCGTTAGACCGCCTAACTGCGCCCGTACTATTTAACCAACGGATTCAGGATAATAACTCTTACGAGCTTCTGAAGTATAGGCCTGGCAACAAACATATAAGTCTACCATTACAATAAACTGCGAATTAAAAGAGTTTCTACAACATTCATAACGCGAATCACATTTAACCTGCTTTCTTTTAGCGACGGGTCCTGCAGTACGATCTGTATATGTTTTCTAGCAGCTAACTAGAATTTATGTAACTGTAATCCCTATTACTAGCTACTCGAAACATATCTGATATTTATATATGTATATCAATAACAACTAATTACAACATATTGAATTATAATCTAATGGTAGAAACCGTCCGCAACATCTGAGATCGTTATTTCTATTTGAGAACTTAAGTCGTAACAATGTACGACAAGGATACTTGCCAAGAGTTAAGCCTTACGTACCTCGTTCGCCATTTTCTGACTAACTGATGAGTATCAGCTCGTATTCAACCGCCCTTCTCAACTTTAATCATATTAATAGAAGAATAGGGCCAACTTCGTTACTGAATTTGAAGAAAACAATAACTTATATCTATATATATACTGACTATACTTAAACTTATCAAAGGATGATCAAAAACTTGTAATTTCTCAGGAATCTAGAAGGGAGAAATACTTACTTTAAGTCTGTAATCGTATTGACACTAGTTTGAAGAGATTCCACCAAATTTGGCTCGGCGGGACGACGATTCGCCGGGCGAATTTTGCGAAAATAACTCCGCAGCAATGCTCTCTGCAGCCTTATACTTTAGTACCAGAAGTTAATTCAGATTTGGACGACGTTTAGCAGTGTAATCAGATTATTTTTACTTTTTTTTTCATACTCCCTCTATTATGGTCGTGATTATTTGGATAATGATATAATTTCTAAGTGTAAGGCCTTTATATACTTGAGGCAGCAGACAAGGCAACGTGGCACTCTGCCCATCATGCTGATTCTGCTCCGTGCCATATTGGTTAACGTGGAGGAGCAGCTCTGTGCCACTTTGCCCCTCTGGGTAGCTTGGTTCGGCCTTCTCCCACGAAATCCCAACTTTACACTCATTCAGCCTTTCCCCGGGCTCTTTCCTCATACGTATGGCACTGTAAAACACTTAACCAACATACGAATAGTCCGATTAAACATTAGAAACTTACGGGGTGTAACATCCTACCCCCCTTAAGAACATTCGTCCTCGAATGTTAACTTCTATTTGCAAGAACCTTATCCTTGCAATTACTTATTCTGAAAAAAATTTCGGCAGAGTCTCCCCTATAATATGGACTATCCAAAAACCCTGAAACCCAGAAAAGTCCATTATAGATACTCCACACAATACTATGGCATTCATTTCACAATAGACTGAAGTCAACTACTCCACATATACATGTATATAATACAACTTATGAAACAACAACAACAACATACCTTTAGAGCACAATCTGACTAAGTCTGAAATAACTGAGGATATCTGGTTTGCATATCATCTTCTGCCTCCCAGGTCATCTCCTCTTGGTTCTTATTTCTCCATAACACTTTAACAGAAGCAACATCTTTAGTTCTTAGTCTGCAGACCTGCCGATCTAGTATGGCTACTGGAGCTTCTTCATAAGCTAACTCCTCAGTGATTTGGACGTCTTTGACTGGGACAATCCGTGGCAGGGGGATCTCCTATGCACTTTCTCAGCATTGATACATGAAAAATTGGATGGACAGATTCTAATTCTGGAGGTAAATCCAAGTCATAGGCCACCTGGCCTATCCTTCGGCGAATCTGATACAGTCCAATAAACCTCGGGTTGAGCTTGCCCTTTTTTTACCAAATCTCATCACGCCCTTCATCGGTGAAACCTTCAGGAATACCCATTCACCCACATTAAACTCTAGGTTTCTCCGCCGCACATCAGCATAAGATTTCTAGCGGCTCTAAGCGGTCAGCAGACGTTCCCTGATAAGCTTTACCTTTTCCTTCTGCCCATTTTAACATGCCCAGGTTTTCTCTATCTGCCTGAAGTTATCATCCCAAAGGCTTCCACTTCCATTTATAGTGGGCCTCGAGAGTCTGAGTTGTATATTCTACTTAGCCACCAATTGAGGTATGAGGAACTATGCTTAAGTAAACATATGTCACCGTCTGTTCTAACATTCTTTCCTAAAATTTAGTCGTAGATTGCGCCCCTCTGTTGGAGTTTATCAAACACTGGGGCTCCACGCACTCTATCTGCTTCTAGGGTATTTAACCTGACATAAGTCTTAATGGCGACATAATTTCATCTGGCGAGGCACATTGACCTCATTGGTCTTATTATACTGACTCAAATAAGTTTAGGCTACACCTGGTGTGAGGTAACCCTGTGAGTGTATTCATATTAATTACTCTCCACTCCTTTGCAGACACGACCATCTCTTATATTGGATAACTCGGTTCCTGCTATTTCACCTTTTTTGGCCTGTCACTGGGCTCTTCTTCTATGATTTAATGATATCTCCTGTTCTCTCATACCATCTCATTGCATTTTCATTAAATTCTGGGAGCAACGAACACATGCACCTTAGCTATTGTCTGCTATTTGAAGTTCCGCCACCCTTGGAATGTGAGGTCAACATCTGGACCTTGTGACCTTGCTTGTTGTTATATTGAAGGCTCGTAACTGACCGCTGGGCCTTGTTTCTAGGCTGCACTAGATTAGAGTTTCCGTGTCCGCACTCTCTTACCTTCCCCTTAGGCGGGCGTACCGCCACATTCTAGGCTAAAACCTTACTGTCTCTTAACTGTTATCCCGAGGCTTAGTCTTCCATATGCGATGTTCTATCAACCTGGAGGTGATTCTAATTTCCCCCAAAGTCTGGTATTCGTGCTTTTCCCCTTACCTTCCTTAAAGAGCTCTGGGGTTCATGGTACCTGCCTTACACTGCCAATAAAGTTACCGGCCAAGTCTTGGTCTATACTTCTTCTGGCTTGCAGTCAGACCCATTTTATTCATATGACCCCCCTGTCCTTCGATATCACAAACTAAGATCATAACCATTATCTTGCAGGCATATCCTGCCATCATTAGCATGCTACCACGGATTCAGCCTTTTTCTGACTTGAACTTGACTATTACTGGGAGTTTATCACTGATGGATTTCTTACACCCACTTCAAGTAAGCTGGTAGTCTTACCCACTCTTCCTACTTATTACCGTGAAGGTCTGGACAACTTACATAAACATTGGGGCTCCCTACTCTTTTCGAACACTTTCTGGAGTCAACAAATCCAACCTTCACTTACTATTTACTCTAGGCAACATCGCCTCAATTTTTACGCCCTTTGCTATACTGGAAACAAAACTATGAGGTAGGAATAGCCTTTCTTATAGAAATGAAATGGGAATATGGAACTGTACAACATTCAAAAGGATGGAGGTGGGAATCCTGCATTTCCCTCTCTTTCTCACATCCATCATGTAATCTAATATTAACTGTCGTCTTGACTAGATCTTGTATATCTAATAGATAAGTCGACTCATATAGACGCTATACTCCTGACTTCCTACTCTGAGGTTATAAAAATGAACTGGGGACGGTGCTGTTAGATGTATCATAGTGTGAGGTTCCTGGTACCTCGAGAGAGTATTGGGGAGATCAAGGACATCTGCTCCCATCCTTAGGCTGACTATCTCCCAACTGTAGTGTCTTAACGATACCTCCTCCTGTCGCTGTAGTTATCTTGCAACTGGCTGGTGTCTGTCCTATATTAAGCATTACCCTAGATAGACATAACAAGGAAAACTTAGGGACTTAACCCTATACAACTTTGCTCTATAGCACGATCTGAAAAGAAGAAAGAGTAACCATCCTATCATGCCTTGCAGCCTCCTGCCTATAGTATGTGGTGCACAACACATCCATAGACAAGACTCTACTTAGCACGGCTTGCAGACTCCCTGGGATATGACCTACTCTGATACCAAGTTTGTCACACCCCACCTTGGGAGGCATGACTAGCACTTGGTGCCCTACTAGGACCTGAACTACTGAGCTGACTGAGCCTAAGTACCTCTGGTGCAGGGCTGACTCTAACTCTGGAATCAAGAAAACAATAGGCTATATAGCGGCTGTAAATACAACCCCCGGCCAACAAGGCCTATAGCCCCTGTGAAAGTAAACAACTAATAAAAGACAAAAACATCATAGGGAGTTCTATGCAGGCCGACAAGGCCGCCAATCAACAGCTAAACTGGGGCCCACACGGCCAACACACATCATCTAAACACATATAGGCCCCACACAGCCGATATAATCTAACCACAGGGAAGTACACAATCTGCAAGCCTCTAGGAGTAATAAGATGGTCGGGAAAGGGCCCCGACCTACCCATACTATACAAACAAAAGGAATAAACCTCTATCACACCAGCCCCAGAAGAAGGGAGCTGACGGTTCCGTATGGCTGACTGGAACTATGAGGGACCTGCTCCTCGTCTATCTGTACCTGCAGGCAAGTAATGCAGCGCTTCGGGAAGGGTGTCAATACAATATGTACCGAGTATGTAAGGCAATAGATAAGCTGAATAGGACTAGAAGTAAATAAAAATAAGAGCCGAAAGATTAACCTGCACGCCTGCTGATTCGTAATCTGCATCTAACTGACACTACATGTGCATAAGCTAAGACTGCATACTTACACATTTATAAACTACAACTAGAAGACAAAAATTAATACAAGAACCCCACCTGGCCCCCATAAGCCGGGAGGTACAATCCGCACATCTCAATCTATATACCCCTACTTAGGTGTCTATACTCTACTGGTACTGTATCCAACCTACCGGTCCCCCGGGTCTACAACTAGGCCTACTTGGCCCCTGAACTGTAGTTGCATCTGAGTTTGGAGGACTCCTGATCTCTACACCCCAGGCATAAACGCTTGGCGGGGGTGTGTATAAGACCAACTATGGCATATGAGGATCTGGATCCCAATCTTCGTCCCTTGCGGACGGCATGCCGCTCCGTAGAGCGACGTATCCTCGCCCCTGGTGGGCCAGCGACACATCTATTAACCCCGGGGCGGTCATGGAAGGTTTTTAACTGAGGGCAACCCCAACCCAGGTGCTATACTGACACATCAATCTATCTGTATAAAGAGAGCATATCTGGCCTTCTGGGCCTCATGCTAATGCTACTCGCTTCTAGGATAATCTGTATGGCTGTCTGCAGGCATGCCATGTGCCCGTATTTGATCAGAGGATCCTAATAGTGATCATGATCTATAATAGTCTGGGATGAATAGAGCAAGGTCTGAAGTGGCCCAAAAATACTCTGAACGTCCTACTCGGACATCTATAACTCATGAATAACTGTGGGGTGGCGGATAGCTAACTACTTTATTCTTATAATTAAACAACTATAGGGCAGGGCTTGGTCGAACTTGCTTCTATGCGGTCGGCACCCTGGTCCTACATAGGGAGCTTACCAATCTCCTTAACTTGTGGATAACACTGTACTAGCAGAGAAGTACTGACTTCTCGAGCCTTGTCTGAATCCACTCGGATCTATATTATTGTTCTACGCAATTCTCAATCTTATAGGCAATTCTATATAGATTAGCCCTCTCCTGGCACTCTATACCTGAATACCTTACAAGAACCGGCTAGGGTGCTGACCCGGTCACTAACTACTGATGTGGACCCCTCCTTGGGGTACCCACAGGTTTATCTGACTCGGACTACTGGGCTGGCTTGCTGGTATCATACATGATAACTGTTAGGTCGACTAAGACTGAAAATCACTGATAAGGCTAAAGGGATGGAAAACGATCACTCAATACATTGGACAACCCTGGTGTCGCTAACTCTAGAATATACCTATTCTATCTCTATTTCTGGTTTTGGAACGTGCAATAACGTCAATGACCTCTAGGGATGCTTTTCTGCCTATACAGGAGTCAACTGGTCATTAGACCGCCTAACTGCGCCCATACTGTTTAACCAACTGATTCAGGACAATAACTCTTACGAGCTTCTAAAGTATATGCCCGGCAACAAACATATAAGTCTAGCGTTACAATAAACTACGAATTAAAAGAGTTTCTATAGCGTTCATAACGCGAATCACATTTAACCTGCTTCCTTTTAGCGAGGGGTCCTACAGTACGATCTGTATATGTTTTCTAGCAGCTAACCAGAATTTATGTAACTGTAATCCCTATTACTTGCTACTCGCAACATATTTGATATTTGTATATGTATATCAATAACAACTAATTACAACATATCGAATTACAATCTAATGGTAGAAACCGTCCACAGCATCTGAGATCGTTATTTCTATTTGAGAACTTAAGTTGTAACACTGTACGATAAGGATACTTGCCAAGAGTTGATCCTTACGTACCTCGTTCGCCATTTTCTAACTAACTGATGAGTATCAACTCGTATTCAACCGCCCTTCTCAACTGTAATCATATTAATAGAAGAATAGGGCCAACTTCGTTACTGAATTCGAAGAAAACAATAACATATATATATATATATATAGATATATTGACTATACTTCAACTTATCGAAGGACGATCGAAAACTCATAATTTCTTGAGAATCTAGAGGGGAGAAATACTTACTTTAAGTCTGTAATCGTATTGAAACTAGTTTGAAGAGATTCCACCAACTCTGGCTCGGTGGGACGATGATTCGCCAGGCGAATTTTTCGAAAATAACTCCGCAGCAATGCTCTCTTCAACCTTATACTTCAGTACCCGAAGTTAATTAGGATTTCAACGGAGTTTAGCAGCATAATCAGATGATTTTTACTTGGTTTCTTCGTACTCCCTCTGTTCTGGCCGTGATTATTTGGATAATGATCTAATTTCTAAGTGTGAGGCATTTATATACTTGAGGTAGCAGACAAGGCAGCATGGCATTCTGCCCATTGTGCTGATTCTGCTCCGTGCCACGTTGGCTAACGCGGAGGAGCAGCTCTGTGCCACATTGCCCCTCTGGGCAGCTTGGTTCGGCCTCTTCCCGCGAAATCCCAACTTTGCACTCATTTGGCCTTTCCCAGGGCCCTTTCCTCATACGTATGGCACTCTAAACCACTTAACCAACATACGAATAGGCTGATTAAACGTTAGAAACTTACGAGGTGTAACATCAGTGATGATAATGTTTATTTGGCGATGAATCTCAATGAATGATGTTATTGATTTACATACGAGCCTAATGTGCATGTTTATGGGAGCTGTGTCTAGCACCGAGCAGCCCGACGTTCAAAGGACTACACTTGATGTGCTGTGGATTTACAACACTTTCAACGCTCAAAACTGAAGAAAATAGCACGGACATAGGTGTGTTTATATGGATATGAGGTATTTTTCTTGTGTTTTCAGGTAAACTTAGGTGCTGGAACAAGATTGTGCAAAACAAGTTTAAACTAGCAAAAAATGAGCCAAATTGACAGTCTTAGTACGAGTTGTACATTGATGGTACGAATCGTACCAAGACTTGTGAAAATGTTCAGAAGGATGAGCTGAGAAAGATGTAACCCACGACTCACAGTACGGGTCGTATAATCATTGTACGAGTCGTAGCTTCAAGTCGTGGAAATATTTATAAAAATTGCACAAAAGCTGACTCTGAGTACGGATGACTATAGTACAAGTCACAATGGCAAGGTACAAGTCGTACCAAGGCACTCGTGAAAAACTTCAGAAAAATTTAGAGTCTTCAAATTTAAATCACGGAAGCTCAGTAAAACTTGTAGGAAGATGGTATGAGTCGTACCAAAGCCAACACTTAGCCGGATTTCAGCAAGCTAAAGACCTACAGATGGCAGGTGCGACCCGTATAAGCCTGTCATGGGTCGTAGGTCTGATCGTGGCACGAGCAGCAGCAGATATGGAAGTTTACCCTGTTAGCTTAGGAAAAGGATTTTTATCTCTCTATAAATACATTTTATGATTTATTTTCATTAAGAAGAAGTAAAAGAGAGAGAAGAGAGAGGCGAAGAGAGAAGATAGAATTGAGTTGGTTAACTTGTGATCAACCTTTTCTTGATTTTCTTCTTGATTTTGTGAATTGTTCTTAATAAATTCCAAATTTAATCAACGAAAATTTTCTCTCATCTACGACTGCAAGTATTGATTTATGTATTTAATTATGCAATCAAGTCACAATCTTGCAACTATGAGAGGTTAAAACCTCCATAGCTAGGGTTGTGGGAACTATGGTGGATTAACAAGCTAGGGTTACATAAAAGTGATTCAAAACCAATGTAAAACACTTGTATTGTATTCTCTTCATGCTTAAATGTTTCTTAATGGTGTACAACATTAGGACTTACCCGAATTCTTTAGTTTCTTAGGTCTAAGAGGTAGAGAATTACAACAAAGCCTTGATCTTGATGATCATTGTATTAACTTGAGCTATGGTCGCAGGATAGTTAAATATGGGACATATTGATAACGGTTAACTTGTAATCGCTCATGAGACCTGATCGGGTGATTGAGTATAGTCATTCTATAGGAACTGGTCGGTCGTTTGAATGAACCCTAGTTATCAGTTCTATAAGTAAGCATTGGTGATGATCACGTATGAATGCCCAAGACAGTTATGAACCCATGGGGAACACAAAACCCTAGTTATCTTTAAATCTTGATTTCACCCATAATCTTAACTATGATTTTAATTGTTGTTTTCTTTTAAAAAACCCCCAATTTGGAGTAACTACCTAACAAGTTCATTTACCGGCTTTACTCTAGCTCTTTTGTATTCCCTGTGGGTTCGACCCCAACCTCTTTATTTTATTCTTTATTGACAATGTCCACTTCATACTTCGGTAGGAGGTATGATTTGAGCGTTATCAAAAAGTGGCATCGTTGTTGGGGAATACGACTAAGACTAGATTATTAGCTTATATTTGACCTTTTGGTAGTCATTTCCTTGATTACGTGTTTCTTTTTGTTTTTCTTGACACCCACAGGTTGTTCTCCGGTGAATGCTAAGCACTCAAAGTAGAGAAGATCCCCTTATTCCATTGAATCAAGAAATCGAACAAGCACTCGCAGAATGGAGAACCAAGATCAAAGAGAAGCCCGCATAGCTGAAGAAGCTAGGCAAGCCAAGCTAGCTCGGCAAGCTGCACTTCAGGATACGAATGATGTTAGAGAAGAAGTAGTGAATGCTGGTCAGCACGAAAGGGGAAACAGAGGTTACAGACTTTGCCCTCAGTTCTTCGATGATGAGGACCCAGACATTGATGAAGTTGGGTCTACTAGAGCAATTGTGCCACCACCACTGCCCGCTGAGGCCAAATTTGATATCACGAGTGCCATGATTCAATTGCTAAACATGAAAAGGGTGTTCAGTGGTCATGCAACGGATGACGCCAACCTGCACATGATGAACTTCATAGGAATATGCAAGGCGTAAAAGTTTCCTGGAGTAAGCCAGGATGCCATACGACTCGGACTCTTCCCCTTCTCTCTATTAGGGGAAGCACATTATGGTTATCGGAGTTGCCCAACAACTCCATAACCAACTAGACGGAGCTCAAACAAGCCTTCTTGTAGAGATTCTTTCCCCCCTCCAGAATGTTGCAGCTAAAAGATGAGATCTACAACTTCCGACAAATTAAGACAGAGACACTTCATGAAACCTAGTTGAGGTTCAAAAAGAAGTTGACAAAGTGCCCGAACCACAAGATCCCAGATGACAGTTTGTTGGAAATCTTTTACAGGTATTTGAATAATAGCACCAACGTTGTGGCAGACACGGTGGCAGGAGGAGCATTGATGAGTCACACCTGGGAGCAAGCTGCCACTATCCTTGATACGGTGACTAAGACGAACAGGGCCTGACATACAAGGGAAGCTGACGATTGGTAGGTACATATGTTGCTGGTTTGAATGCAGACCAAACAAAGGAAAGAAGAAGAATGCGACCAAGAGTTGGCTCATATGCGCATATCATTGGACTTGCTGACAAAGCATATTATGGGAGCTGACGCCAAAAAGATAAAAGCAGTGTGAACTCAAGGAATGGAACAGGGAGATGATCATTTTGATTTAGAGGAAGAGGCAAACAAGTGGCGGGTTTTCAAGCCAACACCCAAGCTTCTGGACAAGACAATTGGCGCCAAGGTTCTCGAAATCAAGGTCGAAACTAATATAGAGACAACTACAACAGAAACGTGTTCAGAAACAGGGGCCGAGGCTATGACCATGAAGGAGAATGGAGAAGAAACGATGGATACCACAATGATCGAGCTGGAGTTTATGTGCCTTCCAATGCACGAGAGGGGGAGGATGGGCAATCAAAGTTGGAGAGCATGATGGCTGAGATGTTGAAGAAGGTGAGGTCCACTGATGAGCAACTAAAGGAGATTTGAAGCGACTTATCAAGAATGGGTTCAGAAAGTGGAATCTCATGCTACAACCATCAAGCAGACCTAACATCAACTTGGGAAACTATTTGCATCAATGAACCCTAGACAAAAGGGTACACTACCTAGAAACACCATCCAAAACCCAAAGAACGATGGCCATTGCATGGCGGTGATGACTAGGAGTGGTAAGACCAAAATTTACCCCCCGTTTCTAGTTGTAGTTGAACGGATGAAAGAAAGCATAATGGATGAGAATGAGAAGAGTGTTGAGACAAAGGGCGTTGAGAATGTTGAGGCCCCGAGAGGTGAAGAAAAACCTGACAGTGACCAAGAGGCATCACAAATCTACAAAGCTATCCCCCGCCCACCACCACCGTTCCCTCAAAGGATGAAGAAAAAGGCGGAAAATGGTAAGTTCTAGAAATTGCTTTCAATGCTTAAACAGTTGTCTGTGAACACACCATTGGTTGAGGCATTGGAACAATTGCCGGTATATGCAAAGTTTATGAAGAACTTGGTGACTAAGAAGAGACCTGTGAACTATGAGCCAGTTGACAATGTACATCACTGTAGTGTCATAGCTACAAGGGTCCTAGCTCATAAAAAGTAAGACCCAAGTGCTTTCACTACACTTTTCACCATTCGGAATGTCGAGTGTGCAAGGGCACTTTGTGATCTGGGAGCTAGCATCAACTTGATGCCCTTGGAAGTGTTCAAGAAATTGGGCTTGGGAGCCCCCACACCAACCACTATGCGACTACTTATGGCTGACAAAACTGTTAAAAAGCCGGTTGGGATCCTATTCGATGTGCTTGTCAAGGTGGATAAATTCATATTCCCAGCGGACTTTGTGATTCTGCACTGCAAAGTGCATTATGTGGTCCCCATCATTTTGGGGCGACCATTCCTTGCAACCAGGAGGGCCCTAGTAGATGGAGGTGGGACAATTGAAACTCAGACTGAACAAAGAAGAGGTCACCTTTAACATCTGTCGGTCAATGTAGAAACCAAAGGAATTCAGCGTAGTCTCAGCACTAGAGGATGGATATGAGTCACTTGACGAATTCTGAGTAGTCAAGAGACTTACCTCATGTCATGACGTTAAATCAGGCACTTCTTGGGAGGCAACCCAAGTGGTGGCTTGGTGAAGTCTGAGTAACCGGGCCACCTGCATCGTGCCGCGATGTTAAATCAAGCTCTTCTTCGGAGGCAATCCAAGTTATTGAACTAATGTGTGCATAGTGTGCAGGAAAAACACAAATAGGAGGCTGAAAAACTACTGAAACAGCAGCTGCTACGACTCTCAGTATGACTCGTAATGGTATCCTACGACCCGTAGCATAAGTCGTGGTGAGGTTCAGACAAGTTATTCAAAGCATTGACCTACGAATCATCATACAATCCGTACCCACATTGTACGAGTCATAGAGTGCACTCGTAGGTCCCCAGGTAAGTTTCTTAATTTTCTGAAGCATGGGTTTAAGGGACGAGTCGTGGGGTCTTCCTAGGACTCATGGTACGAGTCGTGATGGATCAAAAACTTCAAAATTACCTGACTCGACCTAGATTTTTAAATCTTCCCTCTTACCTATTTGAACTTCATATCAAAACTGACCCTTCTCCCATGCAAACAAAACAAACCTACAAACCCTATCTCCCAAACTCTCTAACCCGTAACTCAAAATCTAAAGAAGAATCGAGTAATTTCTTGCTCAACCGAAGTTTCTCTCAACCCACATTTATGATTTTTCAGTCGAAGGAAGAAGCAAAAAGTAAGTAGTGCATTCAATATTGAAAATTTTTAGCTTACTTGAAGCTTCCATTGTCAGAACCCTTGGGAATATTGAATTTGTTCAAAAAATTTCAATAATACAATGATTAGGGATGAAAATAAACCATGAATGACTGGAGAACACCATATTTTTTTCATTGTTGGGTTGAGCTTGTAAATTTAAATTTCTTTTTAAATTTTTGGGTTATGGGATATGATTAAAAAGGGGAGGGATGAGTAGCATTTAATTGATGAATGACATGCCTAGACTTGGGGGAAATCTGAGTACCCAAATTGTGAAAAAGAGAACCCCTACAAACTAAACAAAAATTGACTAAGGCCTGAACTTGGTACGAAGCACAGTATGGGTCGTAGTTTGTCACTATGATTCATACTGAGCATTCGTACCAAAGAAATGAACAAAGTGCATAGAAAACTCCTTCCTATGACTTGTGGAATCAACCTAAGGTCGTACCACGAGTCGTGGAAAATTATAGAAGATACCATAACTGAATCTTCATCAGACGACTCAGGGTATGAGTCATACCTTCATGGTACAAATCATACCAGTGAGCCATAACATACATCAAGGATTGTTGGGTCTTCATACGAGTCGTACTATTTTTGTACGACTCGTACTATTTTTGTATGACTCGTACTGTCGACCCGTGATCAGAATATGAAACTTTCTTTTCTAATTCTTCTTTCTCAAATATATAATTCTAACTCTTTTTTCTACAGGTACAATGACGTAGAAGCAAAAGGCATCCAAAGCAACAACCCATAGAATATTAATTGATGAAACATCTGAGTCTGAGGCACCACTAGGGCGAAAGGAAGAGCACAAGCCGAAGTAGCCACTGCCACATCCTCCCAAGCTCCCCAGTCTGAGGAGGGAGCTAGAGGAAATAATCAAGAGTTGGGAACGACTCAAATGCGGAAGAAGGGTCCGAGGAAGCAAGTGGTAGTTATGAATCAGAGGAGGAGGCCCCAGATGCTGCACAAGAACAAACCCCAGTCAGAGAGAAACGCACAGTCTGGTGGGGAGTGCCAGGAGCTAGAGAAATATATGAGCAGGGCATCTCTCTCACCGCCAAAAACAAGCCAAGGCGGAGCATTCAGGAAGAACCACAGATCCTCACTAACTCTGAATGGAGTGGAGGAGATGAAGCGGATCTTCAGCTTCTATGGTTTTGAGTGGATGGAAAAGACTCCAGCCCAATATACAGCAGAAATAGTCCGGGAGTTCTACTCCAACTACTTGGATACCACGGAGCAAAAGGCGAAGGAGGGGTAGAAAATAAAAGATCAGCCCCGACTTGAGAGTGTGTTGGTCCGAGGAAGAGAGGTCGGCATATCCGAGTGCACCATCTCCCAGGTTTTGTATGGGCCACAGTTCATACCTCCATGAGCTATGCCAGAGAATGAGTACAGAGTGGAGGCGCTTAAGCAACTTCAACAGTTAGGTTTTGAGGAACGCCAAAGGCAGTTACAATAGTTGGTAGGTGTTTTAGCTGAGGACAAGGAGGGAGTTGAGTGGGTTGCTGGAGGAAAGCAGGTTACAAAGAGTTCATTGAATTTTATTGCCAAGGCCTGCTTGACACTAGTACGCCACTGACTATCACCCACCGTCAATGACACTACCCTCAGTGCTGACAGGGCAGCTTTGGTGGCATGCCTCATGTGCCGCTATCCAATCAACATCTTGAGGATCATTGCAGATGAGATACGAGACCGAGCAATGGGAGTAAGAACTACCATCCCATTCCCGAGTCTTGTATTCAGGCTATGTACAGAGGCAGGGGTGCCAATAAGACGAGGTGAGGAGTGCCTGATTGGAGGCCAGAGGATAGCAGACATAGGGCTTATCCGGGATGAGATGAACTCAGTAAGTTGTACAAGACTTCCCACAGCTATTCCACAGAGTCAGCTAGTAGGGGGCGCATAGGTGAATGCCCCTATTACCCAGGAGCAGAGCAAGACACCGACTAGAGATGCCGACCATTCAGAGGCAGCTCCTAGCACATCTTCCACACCACCACCTAGCTTACATACTCAGACTTTGGTAGGGCATGTTTTGGTGCCACAGGACTTCCTTCAGAGACTGGCTAAACGATTGACCATGGTAGAGCGATAGATTCAGGCCATGATGGAAAATGTAAAGCCATGGGTCAAGGCGGAGATAGATGCAGTAGCTTAGGCTCTACATGCTCACCTAGATGGATTTGAGAGTCGTTTCAATGCATGGATGGCGGAGCAAACAGACACCAGCAGTCTCCATGAGGAGTTGGGGCCTCTTCGAAGTCAAGTAGTCAAGTTGTCATCAAGACAATCGACAATTATAGCAGCCCCCACTCTTCCAAACTTAGATGTAGAATTTGACGAGGAGATTGATTTGGCGGCTTACTAGGAGGCGATGGTAGCTGCTGGAGACAAGGGAAAAAAAAGAGCTGCTGAGGATGATAAAGAGGAAAGTCGAAGGAAGAAGAGGAAGAAAGAGAGGATAGAAAGCGAGCAGGCCAGAGCGGAGAGCCTACAGACTCATGACACACATATGTTAGAGATGTAGGAGCGAGCTAGAGGAGTGGGCAGCTTCGCCATACCTCAGCCTGATTCTGCCCCGATTCACACTGAGGCTTTCGAAGCGGCTAACACCACTAAGGGGCTAACCACTCCCCCTATTGATACTTCAAGGAGTGCGCCGGCCACTGCTAGCGCCACAATTATAGTGGAGGTACCTCCTAACAAGGTGAAGTCTGAGTAGTCCCAGGTATGTTCCCTTTCCTATGTTCTTCTATCACATGCTTCGGGGACAAAGCTAAATTTTCAAAAAGGGGATGGGGTGTGCTTGTTATTTTTGGGATTTTTGATACGTTAGAGGGTTTCTCTTGCCATGTTTCTTTTCCCTCGGACATGCTATCTAGTAGAACCAGCATGTTTAGGATTTTTATTTTTAGTTTGTAATTTTTATTTAATTAAAAAATAACTTAGGAGTACTCAGCCAATAAAAATGCACAAGTTTTGATTTTTGAAAAAAAAATTTGACCCTGTTTAAAAAATTTTAATGCATTAGCTATGTATTCATGACTGCATGCATGATTTTTGTGGATCTTTTGATGTCATTTAGTTTATTAGAATGAGTCTTGTTAAGCCATGTGTAAACCAGATAGGTAAAGCAAATATAGTTCATGTGCCATGAGAGAGTGAGGTAAAGTACCTAGTTCAGTATTGTATAGAAGATCTAGAACTTGCCTGGTTGGTTAGGATATGATCATAGGACATTTTCTTTAGCTTCACTTTTAGCCTATATAACCCTACCAAAATCATATGAATCCTTTGATGCCAATTTTGAGCCTTAATTGACCCATTTTTTTCTTTGATTAACCAATGAACTGTACCCATTTCTTTATAATGAACCTATTTTGGCCCTGATCCTTCCTTGGATAATTGAACCTCAACATAGGCAGAATGCCTAAGTTGAGGGTGGCTAGAGTAGGGGTGCATAAACGGTGGGAACGAGAAAAAGGGAAAGAAAAGAGAAAAAGGTGAAAAATGAGGTGTGGTGTGGTGAAAAGAAAAGAGATGAAAAATATTGAGAATCTTGAAAAAGAAATTTCAAAAGAAAATAAAAATGTTGAAAAAGTTAAAAATACACCCCACCCATGCAAATATGTAAAAAAGAGGTGAAAAGGGAAGAAAAGAAATGAAAAGAATAAAGGGTGACACAGGTGAAAGGTGAAGCCAATGTATATAGTGCCAAGGAAGGGATAGTCACTTAAAAGTCTCTCATCTTTATCATGTCCAGCCTTAAGCCTACATTATAAGCCATATCAAGTCATATAGTGATCCTAATTGGACCATCAAACAAACCAAAGCACAGAAAATAAGGGCAAGCCTATGGTATCTGATACATGTTACTTGGAACTTCTTTGTGAGGGTGAGTGTTTCACTTGTCTAGTCCCATACATATTTGATACTATATCTATGAGTGGGGACTTCATTTGTTGTGAGGGTACATGGATTATGTTTGTTTTTGCCATTGATCTGTGTGAAAAGCATTGGTGATGACTTGATTGCTTGTTGATAGCTAGATGACATATCTTGATCCCTATTTAGCATGTTTTGTGGTTGCTTGTAGTAAATTAGATAATGCTAGTCCATGGAGAAGGGGTCAGATGTTTTTGTATGTATAGTGTAAATTTGGTTTACATATTGGCTGTAGTATCTTGGGGTTTATTTTCTAGTTGAGCGTCGTGTTTTAGTTTTTCTTTTCTTTTCCTGAGGACATACAAAAGTTTTAAGTTGAGGGTGTTGATGTGCTGAGGATTTACAACACTTTCGATGCTCAAAACTGAAGAAAACAGCATGGACTTAGGTGTGTTAATATGGATATGAGGTATTTTTCTTGTGTTTTCAGGTAAACTTAGGTGTTGGAACAAGAATGTGTAAAAGAAGCTTAAAAGAGCAGAAAATGAGCCAAACTGACAGTCTTAGTATGAGTCATACACCGATTGTGCGAATCGTACCAAGACTCGTGAAAATGTTCAAAAGGATGAGCTGAGAAAGATGTAACCCACGACTCACAGTACCGGTCATATGATCGTTGTACGATTCGTAACTTCAAGTCGTGGAAAGATTCAGAAATATTGCACGAAAGTTGACTCTAGGTACGAATGACTACAGTACAAGTCATAATGGCAAGGTATGAGTCGTACCAAGGCACTCGTGACAAACTTCATAAAAATTCAGTCTTCAGATTTAAATCACGGGAACTCAGTACAACTAGTAGGAAGATGATACGAGTCGTACCAAAGCCCAACACTTAGCCTATTTCAGCAAGCTAAAGACCTATGGATGGCAGGTACGACCCGTACATGCCTGTCACGGGTTGTAGGTATGATCGTGGCACGAGCGGCAGCAGATATGGAAGTTTACCCTGTTAGCTTAGGAAAAGGATTTTTATGTATGTATAAATATATTTTATGTTTTGTTTTCATTAAGAAGAAGAAAAAGAGAGAGAAGAGAGAGGCAACGAGAGAAGATATAATTGAGTTGGTTAACTTGTGATCAACCTTTTCTTGATTTTCTTCTTGATTTTGTGAATTGTTCTTAATAAATTCCAGATTTAATCAACGAAGTGTTTTATCTCATCTTAATTATAAGTATTGATTTATGTATTTACTTATTCAATCAAATCACAATCTTTCAACTATGAGAGACTAAAACCTTCATAGCTAAGGTTGTGGTTACCATGGTGGATTAACAAGCTAAGGTTACGTAAAAGTGATTCAAAATTAATGCAAAACACTTGTATTGTATTCTTTTCATGTCTAAACGTTTCTTAATGGTGTACAACATTAGGAAACTCCTGAATTCTTTATTTGCTTAGGTATAAGAGGTATATATTAGGAAAAGAGAATTACAACAAAGCCTTGATCTTGATGATCATTGTATTAACTTGAGCTGTGGTTGCAAGATAGTTAAATTTGGGACATATTGATAACAGTTAAATTGTAATCGCTCATAATACCTAGTTGGGTGATTGAGTATAGTCATTCAAAAGGGACTGGTCGGTCATTTGAATAAACCCTGGTTATCACTTCTATAAGTAAGCATGATGATCACGTATGTATACCCAAAACAGTTATGAACCCATGGGGAACACAAAACCCTAGTTATCTTTAAATCTTGATTTCACCCATAATCTTAACTATGATTTTAATTATTGTTTTCTTTTATAAAAACCCCCAATTCGGAGTAACTACCTAATAAGTTCACTTACCGGCTTTAGTCTAGCTCTTCCCTATTCCTGTGGGTTCGACCCCAACCTCTTTCTTGGATTCTTTATTGACAACGTCCACTTCATACTTTGGTAGGAGATATGGTTTGAGCGTTATCAATGTCGGTGTCTCATAACTACGTGCCACCGTAGGTTTATATTGATACATTACAATGTTAATGATCTCCTCTTTTGTGATATCACATAATGCACATTCCTCTCCTGGAAAGCTAGGAGCGACTCTGCCCACTTGACTGAGACAGTTGGGGCATCATGTAAGGATCTACCATGATGGTGTCGGTTATGACGAGTCCTCCCATTGTTCCACATGTTTTATGCATTATTACATTTATGTTACTTTGGCTCAAGTGATGTTTTAATAATGTTTCTCTTATGACTATGATATTGAATGGATTAAGAATGATTTGAAAATCGGGAGCCTTATGTTATATTATGATATTTATGTCACAAGAATGTTGTCCCAATCTTAAGATCTCCTAGAAGAGGACCCACATGAGTTCATTGATGAGATTGTGAAGATCACCCAGCTCATGGGGATGAATGGGGTTGAATATGCAGAGTTGGCCTCATATCAATTGAAAGGGTTCGCACATATCTGGTTTCGGTAATGGAGAGATAGTAGGGCCGCTGGAGCAGGCCCTGTCACTTGGGAGGAGTTCCATGCGGCGTTTCTAGATCGGTTCTTCCCTTGGGAGATGAGGGAGTTGAAGGCAACAAAATTCATGAATCTTAAGTAGGGGAGGATGAAGGTACAGGAGTATACTCTCGAGTTCACTCATTTTTCATAGTATTCCCTAGAGTTAGTGGTTGATCAGAGTGCACGGGTGAGCCAATTTGTTCATGGCGTGGTGGGCTATTTGGATAAAGATTGCAGGACCGCTATGCTCTACCAGGACATGGATTTCCATCGGATAATTTTGTACGCCAAGAAGATGGAGGCTGCTCATATGAGGGAGAGAAAGGCCAAAAGGGCCTGGACAGATAGCCATGGGCTTACTCATTAGAGATCCGGTGGTTGGTACCACCCTCAATTTTAGTAGAGGTCACTAGCTCCAGCACCATCGTCAGCTACCAATCCATCCAGACCCAAGGGTGATTAGAGGAGCAGGGCTTCAAGATCGAGGGACCAGAGGGGCATGCAAGTAGATCACACCTCTCCAGCCAATGGAAAGTGCGGCAAGAGTCATGTCGGGGAGTGCTTGCTCAGCTCAAATATTTGTTATGGGTGTGGTAAATCTGTCCACATCGCTGCGTGTGTCCATTTGGTAGACAAGATGATGACAAAGGCTATGCACAAACCACTAGGTCAGTAGTAGCTCCAACACATTCAGCTCCGCAGGGGGCATCTACTAGTGGGGGTGGCGGACAACGCCAAAATAGATTCTATGTCGTCGCCTCGCGTTAGGAGTAGGAGACTTCACCAGATGTGGTTACTGGTATGTTACGAGTGTTTCACCTTGATGTTGATGCTTTGTTAGATCCAAGGGATACCTTGTCTTTTGTGACACCTTATATTGCTAGTAGCTTTGGAGTCAGTCCCGAAGCTCTATCAGAACCCTTCTTAGTCTCTACTCCCGTTGGTGATTCAGTTGTAGCAAGGCGGGTGTATAGAAGGTACCCGATCACTGTATTGCATAAAGTCACCTCCGCAGACCTTGTAGAGTTATCTATGACTGACTTTGACATTATTCTTGTCATGGATTGGTGTATGCGTGTTGGGCTTCTATTAGTTGTAGAACCCGTGCGGTGGAGTTCTGCTTTCCGGGTGAGTCATTCATAGAGTGGAAGAGTAGTTCGACCATGCCTGTAGATCATTTCATTTCCTATCTTAAGGCCAGGAAGATAATTTCTAAGAGTTGTGTGTACAGTCTAGTTAGGTCTAAGGATGTTGAGTCCTATACCCTGACTATCCAGTCAGTTCCGGTAGTGTGTGTGTACCTAGAAGTATTTCCTGATGATTTACCGGGAATCCCTCCTGAGCGGGAGATTGATTTTGGTATTGACCTTTTTCTCGACATGCATCCTGTATCTATTCCTCTCTACAGAATGGCTCCAACTGATCTAAAGGAGTTGAAAGAACAATTGAAGGACCTGTTAGATAAGGGTTTCATCAGACTAAGAAGTCTCCATGGGGTGCACCAGTCTTATTTTTCCGAAAGAAGGATGGTTCCCTTCGGATGTGCATTGATTATCGACAATCAAACAAAGTCACCATCAAGAATAGGTATCCTCTACTCAGGATTGATGATTTATTTGATCAGCTTTAGGGTTCCAAGTGTTTTCCAAATATAGATCTCAGATCTGGGTACCGTCAGCTTAGAGTTCAAGAGAGTGACATCCCGAAAATAGCCTTCAGGACGCGGTATGGTCATTATGAGTTTGTAGTTATGTCTTTTGGACTAACGATGCTCCTGCAGCTTTTATGGACTTGATGAAGAAGGTGTTCAAGCCATACCTAGACATGTTCGTGATTGTATTTATCGATGACATCTTGATATACTCTCGGAGCGAGGAGGAGCATGTCGCGCATTTGAGGGTGGTGTTACAGACTCTCAAGGACCGCCGATTATATGCCAAATTTAGCAAGTATGAGTTTTTATTGAACTCTGTGGCATTTTGGGCCATGTGGTATCAAGCGAAGGCATAAAGGTGGATTCTCAGAAAATACAAGCGATGAAGAATTGGCCTAGACCGGTGAATCCTTCAGATATTCAGAGCTTCTTGGATTTAGCTGGATACTATCAGAGATTTGTGGAAGGTTTCTCATTGATGCAGCACCTTTGACCATATTGACCCAGAAGAAGGTCAAATTCCAATGGTCGGAGGCTTGTGAGAAGACTTTCATGAGTTGAAGACTCGACTTATCTCAACACTAGTTTAACTCTGTCGAAGGGTACTGATGGGTTCGTGGTATGTTGTGATGCTTGAAGGATCAGACTTGGGTGTGTATTGATGTAGCATGGAAAGGTTATAGCATATGCCTCTAGACAACTGAAAGTTCATGAGAAGACTTACCCGACCCATTATCTAGAATTAGTCGCGATGGTATTCTCCGTGAAGATTTGGAGACATTGTTTATACAGGGTTCATGTGTATGTGTTTACGGACCATAAGAGTTTACAATATGTGTTTACCCAGAAGGATCTCAATCTTCGGCAAAGTAGGTGGTCGGAGCTACTCAAGGAATACGATATGAGTGTGCTTTACCATCCGGATAAGGCTAATGTAGTGGCGGACACACTTAGTAGACTCTCTATGGAGTGTGTGTCCCATGTGGATGAGGGAAAGAAGAGCTGGTAAATGATGTGCATCGACTCGCAAGGTTAGGAGTTAGGTTGGTCGACTCAACCGATGGTCGTATTATTGTTCAGAACGAATCAGAATCGTCATTGGTGACTGATGTAAAAGCTAGACAAGATGAGGACCTATTTTGGTAAAGTTAAAGTAAGCGTTTCAAAATCAAAAGGTAGAGGTCTTCTCCAAAGAGGAATATGGTGTGCTTCGATACCAGGGTCTCTTATGTGTTTCGGATGTGGATGATTCGAGGAGTCGGATGTTGCACGAGGCTCATGGATCCAGGTATTCTATCCATCCAGGTGCCACCAAGATGTACCATGACTTATAGGAAGTCTATTGGTGGAATGGCATGAAGAAGGATATCGCGAAATTTGTTGCTAAGTGTCTGAACTGTCAGCAAGTGAAGGTCGAGCACTAGAGACCTGGAGATGTGCTTTAGTATATTAGTATTCCTACTTAGAAGTGGGAAGAAATTAATATGGACTTCATCACACGTTTACCTCATACTCGTCGACAATATGACTCCATTTGGATTTTAGTAGACAAGTTGACCAAGGCCGCCCATTTTCTACCAGTCGAAACCACGGATTCGGCGGAGGATTATGCCAAACTATATATCCTAGAGCTAGTTCGATAGCATGGAGTTCCCTTATCCATCATATCAGATAGAGGTACTCAATTTACCTCTCAGTTTTGGAGGTCATTTCAAAAAGGACTTGCTACTCAGGTTAAGCTCAGCACAGCATTTCACCCGCAACCGGATGGTCAAGCGGAGCGGACAATTCACACTCTCGAGGATATGTTGAGAGCGTGTTACTTCAAAGGCAGTTGGGATAATCATTTGCCTCTCATCGAGTTCGCATACAATAACAGCTATTATTCCAGTATTCAGATGGCACAGCTTGAGGATCTCTATGGGTGGAGATGTAGGTCTCCCATTGGTTGGTCCGAAGTTGGTGAAACGACAATGATAGGACAAGATTCAGTTCATGAGGCTATGGAGAAGGTTTAGTTGATAAGGGACAGGTTGAAAACTGCTCAGAGTCGAGAAAAGTCCAATGCCGATGTGAGAAGAAGAGAATTAAAATTTGAAGTTGATGATTGGGTATTTCCGAAGGTGTCTCCCATGAAGGGAGTTATGAGGTTCTGAAAGAAGGTGAAACTTAGTCCCCGTTATGTCGGCCCATACAGGATAGTGAAACGAGTTGGAAAGGTGGCCTATGAATTGGAGTTTCCCTCAGAATTAGCTTCTATCCATCATGTTTTCCATGTGTCGCTATTGAAGAAGTGTTTGGGTGATCCAGCTCTAGTTGTCCCAGTGGACAGTGTTAGTGTGAAAGACAGCCTTAGTTATGAGGAGGTTCCGGTGGAAATACTGGATTGTCAGGTTCAAAGGCTAAGGAACAAGGAAGTAGCTTCAGTTAAAGTGTTATGGAGGAATCAACATGTTGAGAGAGCTACGTGGGAAGTTGAAGCAGATATGATGGCTAAATACCACATTTTTTCTCTACCGGCTCAGTTTCAGCTTGAGGTATCAGTTTTTTCACAAAAAGTATGCTAAGTTTTCCTGTTCAGTTCATGTGTCCAAGTTTCTTTTAAATATATGGATGTGTATACTAATCATCAATTTAGTTCAGCTATGTAGTTTGAATCGGAGATAGTCATTCCGTCAGTTTTCAGTTTAAATGATCAATATTCGAGTGTAATGATTGCATTTATCTGTTTTCTGTATGTTTCCCACATTCGAGGATGAATTATCCCAAGGGGGAGATATTGTAATACCCTGAATGTGCCTAAGATTAGACCCGAGATTTAAAAATGGAAGTTGGTTGAATCTGGGAAAGATCCCACAGAACGGATGACCTAACGGATCATTGGTCCAACCAACGACCCGTGGAAAGTAGTCATAGGAAGGTTTTTCTTGGTAACAGTTGGAAGTAACGACCCGTTGTTCTTTACAACGAGATGTTGTATGGAGTCATGGTGGGAAATGTTCCTCATCCTAAGGGGGAGTAACGGGTCGTGGGAAGACCCATCGTGAGGAGTAACGTATTGTGGTCACTAGTCATGGGAAGGAATATTAATAATCTCCAGTCAATGTAACGGAAGGAAACCACGACTCGTTGGAGGAAAGAACGTGTTCTGGTGTGGCTCATGGGAAGGATTGGTACAGGTCATGAAGGGGAATCAACGGGTGAGACAACAGATCATCACTTAAAGGAACGACTCATCCTGTCGAGTCATGGGAAGTGAGTCCGAGAGTGTGAAATAGGACATTGGATCCAACGGATCGATACCACGAGTCATGGTATCATGTAACGACTCGTGGGACCGTCTGTGGTTTCACCCAGTGAAAAAATTTTAGGAATTTCATTAAGGGCATTTTCGTCATTCCAAAGTCCTAGGGTCCTAAACTACATCATTTAAGGCTCGAAATTTAGTGTTTATTGAGGGTAAAACCTATCCTAGGCTTATCCATATCCATGCATGCAAAGTTAGGGAATTAAGGAGGTGATCAAGCTTGTTCTTCAAGGTTTTCTTTAATTTTTCCATTAGGCTTTCAAGGAGTGGTGAAATTTGATCTTAGATATGTAGGGTTATGAGTGGGTGAATCCTTTCACACCCATGCCCCAATATCTTTCAAATCATGAAATTTCCTATCTAAATTCTATGGGGTTTTTACCTAATGCATGAAAACTTGATTTCTCTACATGGGCATGATCTAATTGAGTTACTATTATTGAATTACGAATTATGGGCAAGTTTTATTATAATACCCTGAAAGTTCCTAGGAGTAGACCCGGGAAGCTAAAATGCAAAGCTGCAGAAATTTAGGGAAAAAGTTGCAAGACGAGAGGAACAACGACTCGTGGTATGCAACCACGAGCCGTTGTAAGCAGTCATGGTAAGAGGCTAGGCCTGGTGACAGTTGTTCGCGCTCTGCTGCTCGGTATATATTATACACCGACACGCAAGTGTACATGGTCAAACAAGTAATAAAGTGGCTAAGTAGCCAAGTATCGATCCAAGGAGGCTGCTCTAGATATGCAAAACTGGCTAGTTTACTATATCTCTATTCTATTTCTAACTATGTTAACAACAATCCAACCAAGATTTGAGTAAGTTTTGTTTCTAAACTAATTATCTACTAAAATTAATAACTACTATTTACGTTGAGTTTAGACAATGGATATGCACATGCCAAGGTTAAGAACGAGTAATGAACTTGATAATCATGATAATTTGGTCATCTTCTTCTTCATATTGCTAGCCAAGAACGTTTGCCTAGAAATTAAAACTTCCGTATTTAATTTCACTTTAGATTCATAAACCATTCGTCTACATTTCTGTGATCAAATGCAATTTATGACCTAACACTACAATTCCGGTTCCTAAATTGACTAATACGGCTTTCAGGTATATTTCTATCAAGAAAGCACATCAAAACCCAATTTTCCCAAATCAAGTTAAGAACAATACCCTATTAATTCACAACTTTCCAATTTCATGCTCTCTCGAGTGAAATTGGACTTTTTAGATATACATTAATGGTGGCCAATCAAGAATGTATGAAGCACAAGAATTAATAGAACAACATGCAAGAATAAGAAGAAACCATATCAATTATTACCAACATTCATTTCACAAGTTCAAAACCTCAGCAAGAGAGGAATTAGCCACTCATTCTTGGATTAATCATCCTAGAATGAGTGTGAATCATGCATACAATTGAAGGAAAGAAGAAGGGAAGAGAAGAAAACTCTTATCTTTTCTATTCTTCAACTGCCACAAAACCACGTTCCTGCTCCCACTTCTGAACTCAGGCTCAAAAAAACTAAAACTAAAAAAGAACTCCCTTTAAAAATAACCTAAGTGTGCTATTTATACTAGTGGAAAATTTTTCCCGGAATAACAAGCAACGTGTCACGGAGGCCAACGCGGAGCACTGCCTCCGTGACACGGCGTGGACGCGGACCCTCTCTGGAAATTGCATGGTCCGGATAATTAGCCTCAACGTGGCACGGAGGCCATCGCGGAGGCCTGTCTCCGTGCCACGGAGCTGACGCGCAGGCACACTGGAAATTGCCACTTTTATTTCTGCCCAGGCAGTGTGCTACCGCGATGGCAGCGTGGCACGGCACCATCGCGGAGCCACTGCAAAATATGCCATCCGAGGTCTTTTCCACGCTCGCATCCAAGTCCAACTCCGACATAGTTCCAACACGCATTTTAGCTCTTAAAAATCACATTATCCTGCAAAACAAATGCTAATCATGTTGGTTAGTATAAATTCGCAGTTTATTACCAAATACATGATATTATATACACATTGCACAACAAACAAGGTAAAAATGATACGTTTGAGTATCACTTGGGCATATAAATCTGCCCAAGATCACTTACCCCACACTTAAATCCTTGTTCGTCCTCGAACAACACATACACAAATCATGCACATCACATCTCAACCTTTGTCACTATGGTGCAACCATTTACGTTACGGTCATACCGATTATTCGATTTTTGCAAATCATCAAGAAAACATGCTTGGTCGTACAAGACAATGACCTTAATACATCGAGGCTTCCTAGATTTTTAAGAATTGATTCTTGATATCGGCAAACTCATGCAAATCAACTAATCAAGAAATCCGACACGAAAATCAATCTTTCATCAAGCATGTACCCTCACAACTCGAGAGAAACTTCCCCTTTTATGCTCGTGCAGCACACAAACATGCAAGTAGGGGCATATAGAACTTAATTTCACTCTCTCTCCCAAAAGAATTCACATGCATCATGTCATGACCCATAGGCTTGCCCTTAGTGTATTACTCCACTAATATAAAGAAATGCAGTGTAGGATCAAATAGGACTTTTAATGGGTTGTAACTGGGCTATGGATCTAGTATATATATATTGGATTAGCCAATAATAGTTGCTAGCATCCTTAAGCGCCTTTTTAACTCATTCTCATCGACTCATGGACATTGTTCCTCTCTTTTCTCTTTTTCTCCCATTCATGCTGGTTTACTTTCATACAGCCCATTTCATCAGGCACACTTGACCCCAAACGGAAGGTTTTCATGTACCCTCAATTTCATTTAATTACAACTAGTGCCTCTTCAACACCATCTTTTCTTTCCTCACTTTGCTTTTCTTTTCTTTTCACTCTTTTCACTCTTTAACACTTTGAGAAACAATTTTTTTGTTCTTTGTAAGCGCTTAAGAGCTTCTTATAGACTTTAAGGCTAATGAAAAGAAGGAATAAAGCTTAGTTCATACAATTCTGGACAAAAGAAAGAAATCGGCTAAAGGCTCAACGGGCTGACTAGGGTATACAACATATAAAAAGGTAGAACTTGACAAGAAAAAAATGGAAACTAACGGTTAAAACAAAGAAATGCCTACATCCTTTCCGACACTACACCTCCTTCATTTCGCTTTGTATACACGCCAGGCAAGTTCTAGACAATTCACAATGACATGGAATAGAAAAACCTCACTCACACTTCATGCACATGCTCGAATCAAGATGCATTCACAGACTCTTTAATTAGTCAAGTACATGAATTCAAGATTAAGCCTCAATCATAATGAACCAAATTCTATAGCCTAGGTAACTCAACATATTTACACAATTACATGCTTTCAAACGAATCACTTTCGCATGTCGAACATCAATTACACACACAACAAAATTTTAGCAACCATAAGCAACTACAGTTTATTGATGCAATCCACCAAAGAAACTAAAAACAAATCATCTACTCCTATCGACTACATTTCCCTTAAGACGGTCGTCATCCATCCATCATAGGGAATGTTCACTAACTATGACATCGGTTCAATGGGACTATTCTCGGTAAAAGAACCAAAAACAAACTCCGAGAAACCCAAAAATAAAACTTCAAAATTTTTGCAACACATCGATCATTTCGATGAAAAAAAATATTTACAAAATATGTTGATAAGTGCAACATCCTTTCGCAAAAATTTTGAAAAATATCGATCATATCGATAGAGAAAAAAATATTTACAAAATTTACAAAATATTTACAAAGGCAACCATAACTTTTTAAAGACACACATCATTAGCCACAAACAAATATATACACATCATTCACAAATCAGTTCACAACAATAGGGAAAGCACAGACATACACAAACGTCAAGGAAGAATATACAGCAGATTTAGAGCCTATGACCCAGCACCTAACTACTCCCCACCCCACACTTAAATCGAACACTGTCCTCAGTGTTCACAAAAATACAAAGCACAAAATTTTGGGTGGTGAAACTCCCTGCTCAGTCGAAATATTCGACTTCCTCATCCGGTGCTGCGGCCTCGTCGCCCATATCTGAATCAGCTCCCTCGCCGTCATCGGACTCCACATCAGAGTCCTCACGACGTGTCTCCTCATCAGTAGGGACGTCGTCGTCAGTCAGCTCCACAAAGGCTGGCCCCACCTTGCATAAAGCTCTGGCGTTCTCGCCAAAAGGGTAGTCCAGCTCCAGCTGCCATAATTCATCCTCGGTGGCTGGTCTCCCACCTATCCGTAGCTGCAGCATCTGCATACCAAACATACGGGCCATATACTGGTTGTCACGAGCATGTCGCTTGCCCAGAGTCAGCACAGGTCCGTGTGTAGTGTCGGGGGCCTTGGTCTTTATCACATCAAGGGCCCGCCGCTCCAACTGCGGAATGTATTCCAAGGCTTCTTCCTCAACGTCGAGGCCTCAAAGGAAGGTGGTGATGAGTCCGCCAAACCTGTATCTGTGGCCCTGGTGTAGTCTGGCTCTCTTCATGGCGGATATTATAACCGCCCCCACATTAATCTCAAGCCCTTTCATAAGGGCATACACCAGGCAGACACGGTCCCGGGTCACGTCTGTCATATGTACTCCCGGGATCAAACACGAACATACAATTTTTAGCCAGATTCTGGCCTCCCTGTTCATCTGCGAATAAGGCAGAGTCTGGTGGTAACCCCTCTCTTTGTGTCTACTCCATCGGGCTGTGGATCGAGCCCCACACAACGTACGTCTGATGTCGGCGTATGGTGGGGTGATGTTGAGCTGGCGGAGAATGTGGGCATCTGTGTCCCGCGCTCCAACGATGGCATTCAGCTGCTGGGGTTCCAGAGTGACAATCTGCCCTCTGATTTTAATAGTGTGGCTTCTGATGGCCGGGTTCCAGTTGGCATAAAATTCCCAGACCAAGTGAAGGTTGCACTCCTTGGGCTCCTGAAAAATAAAGCTGAGCCCAGCTGCTTCAATCTTCTGTACGATGCGAGGGAACTCCTGTGCAAGTGGTTCCCTTGCAATATGTTTCTCCGGGAAGTACTTGTTCTCCTTATGCTTTGCGTACCACTTCTTCCCTTCATCGGTAACCCATCGTGTTCTGTATCGACGGTTTTGACCGCGTGGAACAGCAGGTGCAGCTGGGACAGCAGTGCCCAGTCTCATTCTCTTTCTGCCGGTGCCTGAGGTTGAAGCACCCTTGCCTTTATCTTGTCGGCTGGCCATTGTACCTGTCCATTTACACAGACAAGCACAACGTTAAGCTAAAAACTTGTTAGTTTTGGCTAAGGTCGGGTTAAACAAAATTTACCCCACACTTAGTCTTTAACAATATTTACAACATGTTAGCAAGGATAGATCTATTTACACCCCAAACACAGTCACTATAAACATATTGCTTAGTGCGTTCACAAAAATTCGACAGCATAACGACTAGAGAACTACTCAGACTTCATACAGCTAACCCAATCCTACCATCGACAGCTATTCACCCATAGCACTTAGCAACAATAACAACAACCAAATAGAAACAACAATACAAACATTTTATATACACTAATCTAAGCAATTCAACCAATTCACATATTACGCAATGTCCCACTAAAAATCGAGAATTAGTCGTCTTTCACCAATTATACAATATTTACCACGACTTATCTCAAATAATAAACACACCCCGACATCAATTTCGTCAAACTATCAAGTTACCCAAGTTAAAATTCAACAACCCCAAGCCCTAGAACTCAATTCGACAATCAACAATGAATTATTCAATCAATCGATAAGTTCACCCGTCAACTACAACAATCCGAACACAATCAATCGCAAAATAATTCACGTCATGTTTAATTTCTACCTAGGGTGATATATCTCACCTCACATGCTCAAAATCGACAAAAATCGCCAAAAATTTGACATAGACGATGAAAACATACCTTGGAATTGAAGAATCGATAAAGACTTGACGATTACCTTGCCTCTTAACGTGGCACGGAGCTTGGGGGTAGGGGAATGGGTGTTTGGTCGCGGAGGGAAGAGGGAATGGGGAAAATAGGGGCGAAATCGGGGGTTTTTATTAAGAAAACACGTGGGTCACCCGGAAACCCGGTGTGACCCGGCACTGGGATAAGGGCAACGTGTCATGGAGGGTAACGCGGAGGCCCTCCTCCGTGACACGGAGCCAACGCGTTGGCTTACTGGAATTTTAAAAAATTCCAGATTTGCCTTCAACGTGTCACGGAGGCCAACGCGGAGCATTGCCTCCGTGACACGGCGCCAACGCGCCAGTGCTCTGTTTCACTATCAAATTTTATTTTTCATACCTCGCCTCATTTTCTCGATTCCACGTATTTTTCCTCCGGTATACTTGAAAATCACCTCACTAAACAAAAATTGGTTAAATGACTAGATTCCCTACTAAAAGAATAAAAATTACTAATTAAAATGCACATCTAAACCTAGTCAAGAAAAAGAAAAGAAAATAAAATAAAAGAAAAACTTTACACTAAGGAAAAAGAAAGAAAAATATTTTTCACGGGTTGCCTCCCGTGCAGCGCCTGGTTTAACGTCGCGGCTCGACAGCCTTTACGCTCAATTTTTTACTAGGGAGATGGAAGATTTGACCCGATCATGGTCATCTCCCCAGTAGTTCTCAACCTTGTCTGGTGGCCTACCTAGTAACTCTCGGGAATCACTCAATCCATTTGCATTCCCATGATCAATCACGTTGATCACCGAGAGTTCCTTATAGACAGTCGGGAGCTTAGGTGCCTTGTACACGTCGAACACCTCAACCTTGTCGTGTGCTCGCATCGTGAGTTGACCCGCAGCTACATCGATCAATGCCTTTCCCGTTGCCAAAAATGGTCGTCCCAAAATAAATGGGACTTCTGCATCTGGCTCAAAATCCAGAACAATGAAATCTACCAGAAAAATGAGGGAGCCTACCTGCACTAGCACATCCTCCACAATGCCATCCGGCTTAGCTAAAGACCTGTCTGCTAGCTGCAAGATCACTGTTGTAGGTCTAGGACTCCCTAGCCCTAACTTTCTGAATACCGAAGATGGCATCAGATTTATACTTGCCCCCAAGTCGCATAACCCACGAGCTCGGATACTTTGCCCAATCGTCAGCTGGATAGTAAAACTTCCAGGATCCTTCAGTTTAGTGGGCAACCTGTTCTGAATACGGGATGTGCATTCCTCCGTTAAAGCCACCGTGGCATACTCGGTCAAGCGACTTTTGTTGGCCACGATGTCTTTGATATACTTTGCATATTTTGGCACACCCTGCAAGACATCAACAAGAGGTAAGTTAACATGTACCTATTTAAGTACCTCCATGAATTTCTGGAAACACGCCTCCTCCTTGTGTTTCTTAAGTCGTTGAGGGAAGGGGGGTGGAGGCCTTGTTGGTTCAGCTTCTTTGGTCTTCCCCGTAAATGAGGTTTGTTCTCCCTCAACATCTGCTGCTCCTGACTTCTGAGGCGGTCTTTCTGGTTCCACCTCCTTTAATTGTAAACCGCTCCTCGTGGTCACTGCATTTACCTGCTTAGGATTGGGATCCGTGTCGCTAGGTAGTCCTCCCCTTGGTCTAGTATTTTGGGCACTGGCAAATTGCCCAAACTGATATTCAAGAGCCTTGGTTGCCAATTGATTGTTCTTTACTTCGGCCGCCAGTTTGACATAGTCAGCCTGCAATTGTGCCT
Source organism: Datura wrightii (assembly GCA_035772735.1). Taxonomy (NCBI): domain Eukaryota; kingdom Viridiplantae; phylum Streptophyta; class Magnoliopsida; order Solanales; family Solanaceae; genus Datura; species Datura wrightii. The sequence goes on along the minus strand of JASDFA010000002.1, from coordinate 58,354,208 downwards.
GGTTGGCAATCATTGTCTTGAACATTTCCTCAATAGTCGGTGATGGTGGTGGAGGAGGGGCATTGTGATTTCTAAACTGATTCTGATAGCCTTGTTGCCCTCCTTGGTTTCTGTGCATACCCTGCCCTGAACCCTGGCCTTGTTGATTGTTGCTACCCCACGAAAAATTTGGATGATTCCTCCAATTCGAGTTGTAGCCACCCCCAAACTGCTGTTGATTCCTCTGTGCATTGCCCACAAAGTTGACAGAATCAGGATTTGCACCACAGCATTCAGCTGAATGCTCACTACTACCACACACTTCATACCACATCTGTTGGACTGCATTAACTGAGGCTGACGGCTGGTTCAAATTCATATTGCTGAAGTGAGTGTTTAACTAATTTTGCAAAGCAGCTATCTGTGCAGCGATAGCTGTGAATCCATCCACTTCAAGCACTCCCGCTGCTTTCCTTGCTCCACCTCTTGAAGAATCTGCATTCCATTCCGGATTGCCTTGTGAAATTCGGTTGAGCAAAGTGTACAGCTCCTCATAAGTCTTCTCCAGCGCTTGCCCTCCAACTGCTGAGTCTAACAAAACTTTAGTGTGGGGTTCCAAACCCTCAATAAAAGTGTGGACCAACACCTCATTTGACTGATAATGATGAGGACAGTCCCGCAACATGGACTTGAATCTTTCCCAGGCTTGATAAAGATTTTCTCCTTCCCTCTGTTTAAAACTTAGAATCTGACTTCTAAGTTTAGCTGTTTTACCTGAAGGGAAAACTCTAATCAAGAACTTCTTTGCAAGATCATCCCACGTTGATATAGAGTTGGGTGGTTCAGCTTTTAACCACCTCTTGGCTTCACCAAGTAAGGAAAATGGAAATAAGGTGAGCCGAACATAATAAGGTGACACTCCAGCGGGGATGTAAGTGTCACTTATCTCCAACACGTTCTGGAGATGTTGTTGCGGATCTTCGTGAGGGAGACCGGTAAACTGCCCGCTAGTGTGCAAAAGTTGCACCATATTTTGCTTTAACTCAAATCTCCCCCCAGGCTCTGGTTTGCGGATGCTGGAATGTACATTATTAGCGTGTGGGATTGCCACCTCGCGAACCGGCCTGGCTGCTACTTCCTCGGGCACTAACACTGCCCGCACAACTGGTGGATTGGGTTGCTCCATCATAGACTGTTTGAGCAACTACAACTTCTTCCGAAGAGCTTCTCTACGTTGACTATGCAATTCACGTTCTGGCTCTAAGTAAGATTCCACCAGCTCCTTGTCCCTTGCCAGTGTTCACAGAAATAAAAATCTGCAAAATACAGGCTAAGACCAAGTTGTTAACACTTAAGAAAAAAAATACAAATACAGTAAATTTACACTAAACAAAATTTTACAAATCGCCTAGCCTCCCCGGCAACGGTGCCAAAAACCTGTTCGCGCTCTGCTGCTCGGTATATATTATACACCGACACGCAAGTGTACGTGGTCAAACAAGTAATAAAGTGGCTAAGTAGCCAAGTATCGATCCAAGGAGGCTGCTCTAGTTATGCAAAACTGCCTAGTTTACTATATCTCTATTCTATTTCTAACTATGTTAACAACAATCCAACCAAGATTTGAGTAAGTTTTGTTTCTAAACTAATTATCTACTAAAATTAATAACTACTATTTACGTTGAGTTTAGACAATGGATATGCACATGCCAAGGTTAAGAATGAGTAATGAACTTGATAATCATGATAATTTGGTCATGTTCTTCTTCATATTGCTAGCCAAGAACGTTTGCCTAGAAATTAAAACTTCCGTATTTAATTTCACTTTAGATTCATAAACCATTAGTCTACATTTCTGTGATCAAATGCAATTTATGACCTAACACTACAATTCCGGTTCCTAAATTGACTAATACGGCTTTCAAGTATATTTCTATCAAGAAAGCACATCAAAACCCAATTTTCCCAAATCAAGTTAAGAACAATACCCTATTAATTCACAACTTTCCAATTTCATGCTCTCTCGAGTGAAATTGGACTTTTTAGATATACATTAATGGTGGCAAATCAAGAATGTAAGAAGCACAAGAATTAATAGAACAACATGCAAGAAGAAGAAGAAACCATATCAATTATTACCAACATTCATTTCACAAGTTCAAAACCTCAGCAAGAGAGGAATTAGCCACTCATTCTTGGATTAATCATCCTAGAATGAGTGTGAATCATGCATACAATTGAAGGAAAGAAGAAGGGAAGAGAAGAAAACTCTTATCTTTTCTATTCTTCAACTGCCACAAAACCACGTTCCTGCTCCCACTTCTGAACTCAGGCTCAAAAAAACTAAAACTAAAAAAGAACTCCCTTTAAAAATAACCTAAGTGTGCTATTTATACTAGTGGGAAATTTTTCCCGGAATAACAAGCAACGTGTCACGGAGGCCAACGCGGAGCACTGCCTCCGTGACACGGCGTGGACACAGACCCTCTCTGGAAATTACATGGTCCGGATAATTAGCCTCAACGTGGCACGGAGGCCATCGCGGAGGCCTGTCTCCGTGCCACAGAGCTGACGCGCAGGCACACTGGAAATTGCCACTTTTATTTCTGCCCAGGCAGTGTGCTACCGCGATGGCAGCGTGGCACGGCACCATCGCGGAGCCACTGCAAAATATGCCATCCGAGGTCTTTTCCACGCTCGCATCCAAGTCCAACTCCGACATAGTTCCAACACGCATTTTAGCTCTTAAAAATCACATTATCCTGCAAAACAAATGCTAATCATGTTGGTTAGTATAAATTCGCATTTTATTACCAAATACATGATATTATATACACATTGCACAACAAACAAGGTAAAAATGATACGTTTGAGTATCACTTGGGCATATAAATCTGCCCAAGATCAACAGTGTAGACAACGGGTGTCACAGCGACCAGTTGTTCAGAAGGATGACCCATTGTCTGGAGTCGTGGTAAGGCAGTGGACCTTCACGGTGGAGACGAAGAATGGAAACCACGGCCCGTTGTAGCTTACGATGAGTCGTGGTGAGGCTTGTTGAATAGGAGTTTAGATTTTTAGAAGAGGGAAACAACAACTAGTTCAACGACCCGTTGGACCCTAGGACGACTTGTCCTGTACGTCCGTGGTTTGAATCCAAGATATGGTTGGGTCAGTACTTAGCATGGGCAGATACAAAGGGTCGTGGTATCTTCCAACGGCCCATTGGTTCACCAGTTGTTTGATCTAGTGACCAGTTTTTAGCAAATTCAGTAAGGGCATTTCATCCTTCCCTAGTCCTAAGGCCCTATACTATGTCGTTTAAAGCTTGTTTGGAGGATTTTAGTAGGGGGAAAATCTATTCTAAGTGTATTCCTTCCATGCATGCAAGTTTATGAACTTTAGGAGGTGATCAAGAGCTTTTCTAAGGGGTTTTCTTCCAATTTCTCCTTGGGCAATTAGTGAGGTGGTAGAATCATCCCTTCCAGGTATGTAGGGTTTTAAATGGGTGTCTTCCTTCCCCACCCATGCCCAATCTCTATCAAAATATGATGAAATGTCTATGATCAAGTATGGGGTTTTCACCCAATTGTATGATTATTCAATCCCTATGCATAGGTATGATTAAATTATATTAATATTGATGAATTGTATAGCTTGGGTAGATTCTAAATTGTTTTCAATACAAAAAAAATGTTTTCTTAAAATCTTGAATCTAAAATGCTCATGGATGAGAAGTTCATAAAAGTAGTGCATGATGATGAATGCATGATGATGTTGAGATTTGATGATGAAAAGCATGTTTCTAAAGTTACCCATTATTATGAGGTTGTTTTCAAAATGAATTGAGTAGATCCAAGTATGGTAAAGCTTTGAAAAATGTCACATGTTGACTTAAAGTGATGATTTTCCTGAAATAAGCTTACCACATTGTTTGAATTGAAGTTTCCCAATTTGTTTCATAAATTCTAGCTTGTGGTATGTTGAGTCAAGTATTTCTATGTGTAGCTTACAACATGATTTGGAGTAGATGCTCCCACCTATGACTGAGCTTGTGGTATGTTTCAAAATAAAGCCTCCATGTGCATGAATTCATAATTGAGATATATGTCATTATGAGCTTGTCGAGAGACAATGTTGAGCTTCATTTTCATATGATGTCGAGTCCATGCATGATTTCATTATGAGCTTTGTCAATAGGCAATGTTGAGCTTCGTTTCATACGATGTTTGTCTATGCATGATTTCATCTTGATCTTCGTCAATAGACGATGTTGATCTTCGTCAATAGACAACATTGAGCTTCGTTATATACGACGTAGAGTATTGCATGTTTTGGGGAGAAGAGTCTAGTGTTCGGCTGTTTGAAATAACTACATGCAAGTGCACGGGGTCGAACAAGTAGTAAAGTGGCTCAAGTAAGCCAAGTATTGATCCCACAGGGACTGGACTAAGGTATCAATATAATCAAGTGTCAATAAACTTTAACTCTAAACTGCAGACAACAGTGTGAAGAAGATTTTGATATTTTGTTTCCTAATTTTTTTACTAAGTCTAAAACGAATATACAAATTGAGTCCGAACTATAAGTATGAGCATGCTGAGGCTAAAGTGAACATGTAGAGAAATAAATTATCGATACAATTTGATTAATCTTTCCTCCGGTTGCTAGTCAAGAATTATTGCCTATGGATTAAAACTCTCGTATTTAACCCAACTTAAGAATCATGCACCTTCCACCTACATCTCTGTGATAAAAAGAAATTCATGTTCTAGCCATACAAAACCGATTCTTTAATTGACTAATACGACTTTCAGGTATATCTCTATCCTGAAGGTAAATCAATTCTCAATCTTCCCAAACTAAGAAAAGATCATATCCTATCAATTCACAACTTTCCAATTTCTTGCTCTCTCGAGTGAAACCGGACTTTTTAGATATACATTAACATTGGCCACACATTAATGCAGTAAGAACAAGAATCAATAGAACAACCATGGAAGAAAAGATGAAAACCAATTGATCAATAATTACATTTCAATACAAATGTTCTTAACCTCAACAAGAAGTGAATTTAGCCACTCATTTGTGGATTAAACATCATCAAATGAGTGTAAATCATACAAACAATTGAAAAATAGGAGAAAGAGATAGAGAAGAACCCTAAGATTTTCGTCCCCTCAACTGCTTGTAACCAACGTTCTTGCTCCACCAAGTCAGAATTATTAAAAATAAACCTGAGTGTGTTATTTATACTAGTGGGAATTTTTCCCGGAATAACAAGCATCGTGTCACGGAGTGCATCGCGGAGCACTGCCTCCGTGACACGCCACCAATGCGGACCCTTAGTGGAATCCGGTCGTCCAGGTATTTAAGCCCAACGTGGCACGGCGTGCAACGCAGAGCTAGGCCAACGTGCCACGGCCCCAACGCGCACCTTCACTGGAATTTGGCTCATCTTCAGCATCCGGGCAGAATGCATCCGCGATGGCAGCTTGACACGGCTCCATCACGGAGTCCTTTTAATTCATGCTTTCCTTGGCCTTTTCCTTGCTCGCTTCTGAGTCCAATCCTGATTTCTCCCAACATGCATCTTAGCTTCATAAAATTATATTTTTCCTACAAAACAACGCTAATCATGTTGGTTGGTATAAATTCACATTTGACTACAATTCACATGAGAATGTACAAACATCGATAGATAAACAAGACAAAATAACGCATTTGAGTATCACTTGGGCATATAAATCTGCCCAAGATCATCTAGCACCGAGGGGGTTAAGGCTCGATCACCCTATACCCCAGAACTACACGCTAACGTAGGTTGAGAGTATTATATTATTGGGACATCCCTTGTGAGCTATCCCCAGCCCGATTGGCCCTTCAGCTTGATATCGATATCATGGTATCGTCCATCGCCCTGGCAAGGTTATGGAAGGCTCTACCCACTTAAGTGTGATAGTTGGGACTATGTAATCTCTATCGTGGTATGTTGGTTAAATGATGAGTCTCCCACTGTCTATATCATCCAGAATTTCATATTCATTACTCATGATGATTACCTTATGCATGCATGTTTTAAAAGTAAGGTTTGACTCATTGTTCAGCTTTTGATATAAATGTTATGTTCATCTTTGAGTCGTTCGAGTCAGTCATGATGTTGTAAAGCTAAGCATGATCATGTCATAATAAGATCATGATTTCAGAATGAATGCTTATAGCCCTTCTACTTATACTTTAAAGCTTATGATATGTATGAAATGTTTTAAATGATTTATTTTACTTAAGCGGCTTTACTTACCTTGCATCCTCGGTACATTCCACGTACTGACCGCATACTTTCTATGTTGCATCGTTTCATGATGCAGGATCCGGTTCTCAGGTTCAGTCCTATTCGTAGTCGCTTATCAGAGTTAGCACCTGCGTGATTGGTGAGTCCTCATCTTTCGAGGACTATACTTTTAGCTTCATGTCGTATTTCAGTTTCAGGTTGTGTGGAGTTAGTTGGGGTCTTGTCCCATCAACTCATCTAGACTAGAGGCTTTTAGACTTATATATGTTTAGCTTCGGATATTACTCAATTATGTCGTTGTATGAGACTTCTGCTAAGTTTATAAATATGCTTTCTTCATTTTTATTGAATGAGTTAGTCGAATGCTTATTCCATGGGTCAACTTGGGGTCTCTCGAGGTCCCTTGTCCCATGTCTATGATCCGGGTCCACGCTCGGGTCATGACAAACTTGGTATCAGAGCCATCGGTTTGAAGTGTCCTAGGGAGTCTGAAAACTGCGTTGAGTAAAGTATTTTTCATGGGCGTGAAGCGCGCCACACTTATGACGAAGAGGCTACTAGACATTTTAGGAAATGTTCCCCGTTTTCATGATCTACGTCATGTGATGAAAAGCCTTTCTATTCTTCTAATTCATTCTATTCATGATTGCAGAATCATGGAACCTCGAAGGATGAATGGGATTAGGAATGGAGGTGGTGAAGGCCACGAGGATGGAAACCGTTATGGGCATCAGCCAGCCCTACCAGTTCAGGAACCTCAGGCACCGGAACTAGCCGCTCATACTGAGTTCCAAGCTATCATCAGATGTTGGCATAGGCCTTGACCACTTAGGTCAATGCTGTTGCGCATGTTCCTCAAAATGGCAATACGGCGGCGGCGAGTAGGATCCGAGACTTTTTGAGAATGAATCCACTGGAGTTCTTGGGGTACAAGGTAGATGAGGACCCACATGACTTCATTGATGAGATTGTCAAGATCACCCAGGTTATGGGGGTGCATAGTGTTGAGCGCGCAAAGTTGTCCTCCTACCAGTTGAAGGGGGTTGTGCATATTTGGTTCCGCCAGTGGAAGGACAGCAGGGTCGCAGGAGCAGGTCCGATCACATGGGAGGAGTTTCAAGTTGCATTTCTAGATCGGTTCTTCCCTAGAGAGATGGGGGAGTTGAAAGCAATTGAGTTTGTGAACTTAAAGCAAGGAAGGATGATAGTTTAGGAGCACGCCCTTGAGTTTACCTGCCTGACTAAGTATGCCCCGGAGTTAGTGGCCGACCAGCGGGCACGGGTGAGCAGGTTTGTGCATGGTATAACAGGTTACTTGGACAAGGAATGCCGGATAGCTATGCTCCAACAGGACATGGACTTCCCTCGCATAGTGTTGTACGCCCAGCATATGGAGGCGGCACATTCAAGGGAGAGGGAGGCCAAGAGGGCCAGGATGGAGGACCACAGATTCTCTCAGCATAGGTCCGGTGGTGGGCATCGACAGCAGACCCATCAGAGATCATCATCCCCAGCATCTTCCGCACTGAGTGTGCCATCTAGGACTCAACATAATCAGAGGGGGAGGGCGTTAGGCTCGAGGGGTCATAGCAGCGGACTCGCAGATTCTAGCACTCCAGCTTATTGCAGGTGCAGTTGAGGACACACAAGCCAGTGCTTGGCAGGGTTAGGAGCTTGTTTTGGATGTGGGAAGCCTGGACATATGCTCAGAGATTGTCCCTCTATGCGACAGGATCAGGTTGGGGGCTGAGGCCCATCTTCTAGTTCAGCAGCCCCTCCCCCACGCACAGCACATCAGGGGGAATCTACTAGCACAACTAGCGAGTAGCACCAGAATAGATTCTATGCCTTAGCCACTCGTCAGGAGTAGGAGGCCTCACCAGATATAGTCACTGGTATGTTGAGAATTCTTAATGTTGGCTTTTTTTAGATCTCTGTCATTTTATAGATGTAATCCACTATGTCCTCTAGTATGAGGGTGCTGGCGCTAGCGGCAACGCCTCAGGAACCCCCGGCTGTTCTTGTTGTTCAACAGTAGTGCCTTCTTCCAAGAAGAATTGTTTGAGAACTTCTTGATCAGAGAGAGATAATGAGGGGGGTGACCTCGTGGGGACATGATTGAGGTCCCTTCTGGGTTCCGATGGACCGGCGACTGGGGGTTGCTCTACGACCAGGGGCGATTGATTATCCTGACCTGGGATTGGAGCCGACGAGGAAAGTGAATTCCATAGATCCGTTTGGGAAATGGAATGAGTATGTCTCACTTGTTGCACTTCCTCCCCAAGCTCAGGTGTGGGAGCCGCGTCCGAAAGTCCTCTGAAAAATGAGGACGATGGGTAGAGGCTATTCTTGATAGATGAGGACGGTGTGTGCCCTCAGAGGCAGGATGCGATGTGTATGCTTTGCTAGATTCGGGGGTTACCGTATCTTTTGTGACACCATATATAGCTAGTATCTTCGGAGTCAGTCCCGATGTCTTATCAGAGCCCTTCTCTATTTCTACTCCAGTAGGTGACTTAGTTATAGCTAGATGGGTGTATAGAGATTGTCCGGTCTCAGTTCTTCGTAAGGTCACCTCAGCAGATTTGATAGAGTTAGCCATGACCAATTTCGATGTTATTCTCGGCATGGATTGGCTATTTTCATGTTATGCTTCAGTTAATTGTATAACTCGGTCCATAGAGTTCAGATTTCCGGGTGAGCCAGTCTTAGAATGGAAGGGTAGTTCAGATGTGCCTGTAGGTCGATTTATTTCCTACCTTAAGGACAAGAAGATGAATTCTAAGGGTTACATGTACCATCTAGTTAGGGTTAAGGATGTAGAGTCTGAGACCCCGACCATTCAGTCAGTTCCAGTGGTATGTGAGTTCCCGGAGGTCTTTCTTGATGATTTTCTAGGTGTACCTCCCGAGCGGGAGATTAATTTCGGTATAGATCTTCTTCCTGAAATGCAACCTATATCTATTCCTCCCTATAGAATGGCTCTAGTCGAGCTAAAAGAGTTGAAAGATCAATTGAAAGACTTGTTAGATAAGGGCTTTATCAGGACGAGTAAATCTCCTTGGGGTGCACCAGTATTATTTGTTCAAAAGAAGGACGGTTCCCATCGCATGTGTATTGGTTATCAACAGTTGAATAGGGTTACCATCAATAAAAGGTACCCCTTTCCCAGTATTGATGATTTGTTTGACCATCTTCAGGGTGCCAGGTGTTTCTCCAAGATTTATCTCAGGTCCGGATATCACCAGCTTAGGGTTCGAGAGAGTGACATCCCGAAAACCGCCTTCAGGACTTGGTATGGTCACTACGAATTTGTTGTTATGTATTTTGGACTAACCAATTCTCCTGCATCTTTTATGGATCTAATGAACAGGGTGTTCAAGGCATATCTAGACATGTTCGTGATTGTATTTATCGATGATATCCTCATATACTCTCGGAGCGAGGAGGAGCATGCCGCTCACTTGAGAGTAGTGCTTCAAATCCTCAAGGACCAACAGTTATATGCAAATTTTAGCAAATGCGAGTTTTGGTTGGACTCGGTGGCATTTCTAGGCCATGTGGTGTCAAGCGAGGGTATAAGAGTAGATTCTCAAAAGATCGAGGCGGTAAAGAATTGGCCCAGACTAGTGAACCCATCAGATATCAGGAACTTTTTGGGCTTAGCGGGTTATTATCAGAGATTTGTTGAGGGATTTTCATCAATTACAGCCCCATTGACCAGATTGACTCAAAAAAAGGTAAAGTTACAACGGTCGGAGGCTTGTGAGAAAAGCTTCTAGGAATTGAAGGCCTGACTCAGTTAGCACCAGTATTGACCCTACCTAAGGGTACGGATGGCTTTGTAGTGTATTGTGATGCTTCGCGAGTTGGACTCGGGTGTGTGTTGATGCAATATGGGAAAGTGATAGTATATGCCTCAAGACAATTGAAAGCGAGTTGGACTTGAGTTGGCTGCGGTGGTGTTTGCATTGAAGATATGGCCGCATTACTTTTATGGGGTCCACGTGGATGTATTCACGGATCACAAGATCTTGAAATATGTGTTCACGCAGAAAGATCTAAATCTTCGGTAAAGGAGGTGGTTGGAGTTATTAAAGGACTACGACATGAGTGTCCTTTACCACCCAGGCAAGGCTAATGTGGTTGAGTATGCGCTTAGCAGGCTCTCTACAGAGAGTGTGATGTTCGCTCTCCGGCGCAGGTGCAAGAGTACACGTTCGTACAAGTAATAAAGTGGCCCTTTTTAAGAGCCAGATGTCGAACCCACAAGGACTGGACCAATTCAGAGAATATTCAAGTTCAAATGTAAGATTAACTTTCACAAGTGTTGATTATAGAAGTTCAAATGTAAGATTAAGCATCACAAGTGTTGATTATAGAAGTTTTCGAGAAATTATAATTAAGTCTAGGGGTGATCACAAAATACTTGAGAAACAATATAAGAAGCAACAAGAGTTAAGGCCTAATAATCATACAATGCTATAATTCTCAATGGTTCGAGTATGAAAACTTCAGTTGTTGTCTCACATAATTAAAATGCTATGTTCATGGTCTTCCGAGCCTCTAAACACGACAAACTAGTCTCACACCTACATCGTTGAGAGGGGATGTGACGTTCTAATTTGTGAGCAATTTAATTACATGGATGTGGTTTATGAAGTTTGCACCCTTGATTATGGACTTTCGTACATCTAATCAATTAACCAAACTTAGCTTCACAACTACTTCTACGAGTGGTGATGTGATAATTCTAAGTTGGTGTCTAGCTCATCCTGTTTTAGTAACCAAGCAAGGGAAATTAGGTATAATTTCTATCCTAATTGTGAATCCTATCATAAAGGTAAGAACTTTCTCCCTACATTCTCATGTTCTAGCCTAGGGTTACTCTTTCAAGCTTTTACCCAAGCTTAACACATTTGTTTTCATGGTGGTCAAGCATAAAAACAACAACAATAAAGAACAAAAGACAAAACAACAACTAAAAACTCAAACCAAGAAGAATTCATGCATTTACAATTATCTTATGTAGCCTCAACCCTAGAGGAAGGGTTTTAGCTACTCATGTTTGTACAAATACTCAAAAACATGTTTAAAGTAGAGTACTTACAAGAATAATTAAAAGAGAATGAAAAAGTGAACCCTAGGTAGAGTTCTTCCTTTCTCCCTTCACTCCTTTACGGTTTCCCAAAAATATTTTGTGATAAATGATTCTAGGAGCTAAGTATCCTATTTATACTAAGTGGGAAAATACAATTTTTGGCCGTTCATGAAACTGCTCCGTGGCATGCTGCCCATCACGGCAGTTTTGCTCCGTGACACGGAGCAGTCGTGCAGGTGCACTGGGTGGGTGATCTTGGCAAGGCATGGGCGAGAGCATAGGGCGTGGCATGGAGGACATCGCACCTCTCGCACGCCGTGGCATGGACTGGATGCACTGCACCACTGAAATCTCAACAATTGACATCCCCTCGTGTGTGTATGGCATGGGGCGTGACACGCCTTTTGGTGCGGAGCTTGCATGCTGTGGCACGGCACTGTCGGCAGGCACTCTGCTTGGCAATCCTCACGCACACTCCTACCTGTGTGACAGTCGCAGCAGTCTCTTGTCATGGCACGCTGCAGGGTGTGATCGAGGAACTTCTACATTTTCTTCATGCTATCTTCCATGCACTTAATCCCGAAATTCCTTTAACTTCGTGCATCGTCATATCAAGCTCATCCTTAGCATTTTTCACCTACAAAGCAAAGAGCTAATCACCTTGGTTAGTTTATGCACGAATGTATACAAAATCACATGAGAATATACTACTTAAATTGACAAACTTGACTAAATGAAGTTATAAAATAGCACTTGGGCATGTAATTATGCCCAAGATCACTACCCCACACTTAAAGACTTGTTCTTCCTCATACAATTCTTTTACATCTCATGCACATGAAGAATCAAACATAGCTAATTGAAGCAATACAATTCAAGCTAAGGCTACAACGATTGTTTTAGATAGCAAGTTGAAACTAGAGCATGCAAGATTTAACCCTTAGAATCGAATATAACTATGTAAGACTTCCTAGCGTCAAGAATTGACTCTCAACCTCAAAAAACTCATGCAAATTAACCGATCAAGATATCCGACACAAATTTTATCCTTCATTAAACATGTGCCCTCACAACAAGAGAGTTACCCATTTCTCACTCACGCTTCTTCAAATTTAGAATATGTATGGGTCTATGCATAAGGGATAAGCTCACTCTCACAAAGAATTTGCATGCCACGCGTAATTGACCCATAAGCTTGCCTTTAGTGTTTTACTCCACAAATTTAAGAATGTTTGAAAGTAAGATCAAGTAGGACTTAATGGGCTGTAATGTAAGCTAAGGGTGGATAGGTACTATTATGACTAGTAATAGTGACTATCTTCCCTAAGCGCTTTTAATACATCACACTTTCTTTAGGAATTTCCATCCGCTTACTTCACCTTTATACTTTTCAACTCCCATTTTCCTCTTTTGTTTCCCATCTCATTAGGCACACTTAAGATGTTAGTATGGGGTACTTGAGCAATTTCCTTCGATTTCTTTTTCGCTCTTTTCTTCTTTTACTCCCTACTAACTTTTATTCATTTTTAAACAAGTGCACCTCTAGTCTTCTCTTCAACTCCCACAACTACTATTTTCCTTCTTATTTCACTTCTCACTCCTTAACTTCTTTTGCAATTTCACATAAGCACTTAGGAGTTTTGGATAAATTAAATGCTAATGAAACAAAAGGATTAAGCTCATTTTGTGGCTAGCAAAGAATAGGCTAAAGGCTCAATGAGGCTAACTAGGATCAGACATTCAATGTAGGTAAAGCGAGGGATAAAAACTAGGCTCATTCAAAGAAATGCCTAAATCATCTCCTACAATCTATATCCTTCATTTCACTTTGTATACACACCAGGAAAGTTCTAGACACTACACAATAGCATGGAATATTCAAAAACCTTACACACAGAGCATTTGCTCAATTCAAGACAAATTTAGCAGACTCTTAACTCAGCTAATCACGAGAATTCAAAACTTAGCTTTAAACACATCGACTCACATTTAAGAGCTTAGGTGTCTCAAACAGAGTTATACAACTACTCACATGCTTCAAAATTTACAACACTTGCATCTCACAATCATACATAACACATAACAAGAACATCAAGCCATCAATCAACTACGGGTAAAACCTATTGATTAATTTTCCCTCAAGATGGTCATCATCCATCCATCGTCGGGAACAGTCCCTAACTATGACTATAATAGCTATGTACAGACAAAGAAAAATTTTATTCATCGGTTTAAAGTGCCACCCATCGGAAAAGAATCAAAAAGAAAAACCAACAGGTGGGAGAATCATGCTCAACTCAACTTTTTCATCCAAACTACTATATCAAGCACTAAATTCACCCAAAATCATTAAGCACAAAATCTTTGAGAAATTTTCCTCACCCCACACTTAAAATATGTTATGTCCACAAAGCATCAAATTAAAATACAAATAGGGTGAGAGATACTCCCTAAGGCCTCTAGGCCTAGCTAACAACATGTTTTCCTTCATTTTTGTACAAATGGGTTATCAACACCACACTTTTCCTCGGTCACGCTCATTAGCTTCCTCATCCACGGGTACTCAGACTTCCCCTCATCTGTGCTTAATTCACCACCAAAAATAGCAACAAGATGAAAATAAACAAAATCAACACAAAGAAAAAATAAAATTATACCTGTGGTACCCTTGGCTTGCCTCCCAATCAGCACCTGAGTTTACGTCGCGGCACGATGTGGACTATTCTTTTCAAGACATGCTCATACTCGTGTTCCCTTTCGAGAACCATCTTCTTCTCTTTTTGTTTGTCGAGGAAACAGCCGCCACTCTGTCCCTCTGTGCTTAATTCTCCACAAAAAACAACAACAAGATGAAAATAAACAAAATCAACACAAATGAAAGAAATTAAAATTGTACCCGTGGTACCCTTGGGTTGCCTCCCAAGCAGTGTCTAATTTTACGTCGCGGCACGACGTTGACTATCCTTCTCAGGACATCCTCAAACCAGCATTCCCTTTCGAGAACCATCTTCTTCTCTTTTTGTTTTTCGAGGGAACAGCCTCTACTCTGTCCCTCTTTTCTTCCAACTCCTTCTCTAACTGAAGCCCTTCATCAGATTTGGGCTGAAAAGCGATCATCTCATGTTGCCCTAGACCTATGGAATCTGCCACCCCACACTTAGCCTCTAATAACACACTGAACTTACAAAGGTCTTTGTAGTGTGTGGGTGGTTTGATCTCTTGGTAGACCCAGAAGAGTTCTTCTTCATCATCGACCCTCATTTTCAGGGTCCCTACTCTTACTTTAATAATTGCTCCTCTAGTGGCCAAGAATGGTTGTCCCAAGATCAGGGGTACCTTTTCATCAACTTAAAAATCAAGTATGATGAAGTCAGCGGGTATAATGAACTTACCCACTTTGATGAGAAGGTCCTCGATTATTCCCTTTGGTGCCACTTGAGACTTGTTTGCCAACTGCAGTATCATTCGTGTTGGTCTCGGTTGACCCAACCCCAAGGTGTTAAACAAAGATAGGGGCATTAAATTAACTGCTGCCCCTAAATCACATAGAACTCTTATCACCTCAGCTTTACCAAATTTTTATGGGGAGGGTAAAACTCCCTAGGTCTTTGAGCTTTTTTGATATCTTGCTCATTACCCTGTGGCTGCACTCCTCAGTCAATGCCACTGTCTGAACATCCACCAATCTGACTTTGTTGGCCACCACATCTTTCAAGTACTTAGCATACTTGGGCATTCCCTGCAAAACATCAAGCAAAGGCAAATTTATGTGAAGTTCTTTGAATATATCAAAGAACTTTTTAAAGCACTCCTCCTCCTTACTCTTTTTGAGTCTTTGTGGGAATGGTGGTGGTGGTCTCTGTGATGCCTGCAATGATGATTGTGCATTTTCTTGCACAACACTCTAATTATCACCCTTGTCAGTCGGTGGTCCCTTTCTAACCAGCTCCGGCTGCACCTCATTTTTCTTTTCCTTCGACAGTGCATCAGCCAATTGCTTATCACTCTTCAAACTGATGGCGTTGACCTATCGGGGATTTGTATCTGTGTCACTAGGTAACCCTCCCTGAGGTATGGTGTGTTGAGCAGCTGCTATTTGACCCATCTGCTTCTCTAGATTGAGGGTGGCCAACTGCTGATTTTTCAAATCTGATTCCATACTCGCCTGATTCTCTGCTAATTGGGTATGTGTTTCCATAATCTTCTGCAACATCTCCTCAATGTTTCTATTCAACTGGCCACCATTCTGCCTGTTCTGCTGCTGATACTACTGTTGCTGAGGTTGCTGGTAGCTTTGACTTTGATTTCTACCCCAAGAAAAATTTGGGTGGTTCTGCCAATTCTTGTTGTAATTGTTCCCAAAATTCTAATTGTTTCTTTACACATTCCCAACATAATTGACTGATTCAGGATTGGCCCCGCAAAATTCTACATTATGCCCATTATTACCGCAGATTTCACACCAACTAGGAGCCTGTTGAACTGCATTCATTTGTCCCTGTTGTGGGTTCATACTCAGTTTGTTGAACTAAGTCATCATCTGATGCTGAAATGATGCTAGTTCTGCCGCCAAGGCATTGACACCATCCACCTCTATCAGCCCTGTTGTTCTCTTTCCTGCCCCGCTCGATGACTCGCTGTGCCACTCTGTATTTCCCTGAGCAATCCTATTCAACAAAGTGTACAGCTCATCATAGGTCTTCTCCAATGCTTGCCCACCCAAATCAGAGTCTAGTAAAATTTTGTGTGTGGGTCTAGACTCTCCACAAAGGTATGCGCTAGCACTTCATTGGACTACTGGTGATGGGGGTAGTCTCTCAATAGTGACTTGAATCTCTCCCAAGACAAATACAAGTTCTCCTCCGGCCTCTGCTTGAAGCTTAATATTTCACTCCTAAGTTTGGCAGTCTTGCCTGAAGGAAAGAATCTAATGAGGAACTTCTTCGCTAAGTCATCCCAAGAAGTAATGGAATTAGGTGGCTCAGCCTTCAACCACCTCTTTGCCTCTCCCAATAATGAAAATGGAAAGAGTGTGAGTCGGACATAATCAGTTGAGCACCAAACACTTGTTCGCACTCCAGCGCCCGCGCAAGCGTATGAGGTCGTACAAGTAATAAAGTGGCCCTTTTTAAGAGCCGGATGTCGAACCCACAGGGATTGGACCAATTCAGTGAATATTCAAGTTCAAATTAAGATTAACCTTCACAAGTGTTGATTTTAAAAGTTTTAGGAAATTATAATTAAGTCTAGGGGTGATCACAAAATACTTGAGAAATAATATAAGAAGCAACTAGAGTTAAGGCCTAATAATCATGCAATGCTACAATTCTCAATGTTCGAGTATGAAAACTTCAGTTGTTGTCTCACACAATTAAGATGCTATGCTCATGGTCTTTCGAGCCTCTAAACATGACAAACTAGTCTCACACCTACATCGTTGAGAGGGGATGTGACGTTCTAATTCGTGAGCAATTTAATTAGATGGATGTGGTTTACGGAGTTTGCACCCTTGATTATGTACTTTCGTACATCTAATCATTTAACCGAACTTAGCTTCACATCTACTTCTACGAGTGGTGATGTGATAATTCTAAGTTGGTGTCTAGCTCATCCCGTTTTAGTAACCAAGCAAGGCAAATTAGGTATAATTTCTATCCTAATTGCAAATCCTATCATAAAGGTAAGAACTTGCTCCCTACATTATCATGTTCTAGCCTAGGGTTACTCTTTCAAGATTTTACCCAAGCTTAACACATTTGTTTTCATGGTGATCAAGCATAAAAACAACAATAATAAAGAATGAAAGACAAAACAACAACTAAAAACTCAAACCAAGACGAACTCATGCATTTACAATCATCTTATGTAGACTCAACCCTAGAGGAAGGGTTTTAGCTACTCATGTTTGTACAAATACTCAAAAACATGTTTAAAGTAGAATACTTACAAGAATAATTAAAAGAGAATGAAAAATAGTGAACCCTAGGTAGAGTTCTTTCGTTCTCCCTTCACTCCTTTACAGTTTCCCAAAAATATTTCATGATAAATGATTCTAGGAGCTAAGTATCCTATTTATACTAAGTGGGAAAATACAATTTTTGGCCGTGCATGAAACTGCTCCGTGGCACGCTGCCAATCACGGTAGCTTTGCTCTGTGACATGGAGCAGTAGCGCAAGTGCACTGGACTGGTGACCTTGGCAAGGCATGGGCGAGAGCATAGGGTGTGGCACAGAGGCCATCACGCATCTCGCACACCGTGGCACGAACTGGACGCGCTGCACCACTGAAATCTCGATAATTGACATCCCCTCGTGCGCGCATGGAATGGAGCGTGACATGCCTGTTGGAGCGGAGCTCGTACGTCGTGGCACGGCACTGTCGCACAGGCACTCTTCCTGGCACTCCTCGTACGCACTCCTGCCTGCGTGACATGTCGCCCCTCGCGGCAGTCTCTTGCCGTGGCATGCTGTAAGGTGTGATCGAGGCACTTCTACATTTTCGTCATGCTATCTTCCGTGCACTTAATCCAAAAATTCCTTTAACTTCATGGATCGTCATATTAAGCTCATCCTTAGCATTTTTCACCTACAAAGCAAAGAGCTAATCACCTTGGTTAGTTTATGCACGAATGCATACAAAATCATATAAGAATATACTACTTAAATTGACAAACTTGACTAAATGAAGTTATAAAATAGCACTTGGGCATGTAATTATGCCCAAGATTATGTGACTCACGTGGATGAGGGAAAGAAGGAGTTGGTTAAAGATGTCCATCTACTAGCAAGGTTGGGAGTTAGATTAGTCGACTCGACTGATGGTGTTGTTGTTGTGAAAAATGGGTCAGAATCATCCTTGGAGGTTGATGTTAAATCTAGGAAAGATAAGGACCCAATTTTGAGGAAGCTGAAGGAAGCGGTGCGGAGTCAAA
This sequence comes from Datura wrightii, assembly GCA_035772735.1. Taxonomy (NCBI): domain Eukaryota; kingdom Viridiplantae; phylum Streptophyta; class Magnoliopsida; order Solanales; family Solanaceae; genus Datura; species Datura wrightii. The sequence continues at coordinate 58,335,904 of JASDFA010000002.1, read as the reverse complement.
AGGTGGACATTTTCTCCCAAGGGGGAGACGGTGTGCTACGTACCAAGGTCGTATATGTGTCCCAGATGTTGATGATTTGAGAGTTCAAGTATTGCATGAGGCACATGGTACCAGATATTCTGTCCATCCAGGATCCACGAAGATATATCGGGACTTGCGAGAAATCTATTGGTGGGATGGTATGAAGAAGGATATTGCAGAGTTCGTAGCCAAATGTCCTAATTGTCAGCAAGTGACTGTTGAACATTAAAGGCCGAGAGGCATACTTCAGGATATCCACATTCCCACTTGGTAGTGAGAAGAGATAAATATGGATTTCATTACTGGGCTACCTCGTACTCGCTAACAATATGATTCCATTTGGGTGGTGGTCAACAAGTTAACCAAGGATACATACTTCCTACCGGTCAAGAACATAGATTCAAAGGATGATTATGCCTAATTATATATTCAGGAGTTGGTTCGACTTCATGGAGTGCCCTTGTCCATTATTTCAAACCGAGGTACTCAGTTTACCTCCCAATTCTAGCGTTCTTTTCAGAAAGGGATTGGGACTCAAGTTAAGCCCAGTACATTCTTTCATCCGCAAATAGATGGTCAGGCAGAATGAATAATCCAGACCCTTGAGGATATGTTGAGGGCATGTGTGATGGACTTTAAGGGTAGTTGGGATGATCATTTTCCCTTGATCGAGTTTGCATAAAATAACAGCTATCACTCTAGCATCCAAATGGCACCGTTACAGGCTCTTTATGGGCAGAGGTGTAGATCGCCCATCGGATGGTTTGAAGTTGGGGAAGCCACTGTGCTAGGGTGTGATTCGGTTCATGAGGCCATGGCAAAGGTTTAGTTGATAAGAGAAAGGATGAAGACCGCTCAGAGTCGATAGAAATCATATACTGAGGTGAGGAGGAGGGACCTAGAGTTTGAGGTGGATGATTGGGTATTTCTAAAAGTATCTCCCATGAAGGGAGAGATGCGGTTCGATAAGGGAAACTCAGTCCCCGCTATGTTGGTCCCTAATGGGTTGTGAGGAGAGTTGGTAAGGTGGCGTATAAGTTGGACTTGCCATCGGAGTTATCTTCAGTTCATCCCGTGTTTCATGTGTCACTTTTGAAGAAGTGTTTGGGTGATCCAACTTTAGTAGTTTCGGTGGACAACATTGGTGTAAAAGACAGCCTCAGAAATTCCCATTGAAATCTTGGATTGTCAGGTTCGGAAGCTAAGAAACAAGGAAGTAGCTTCAGTTAAGGTATTATGGAGAAATCAGCTTGTTGAAGGAGCTACGTGGGAAGCCGAAGCGGATATGGTGGCTAGATACACACATTTGTTCCCTACCGGCTCAGTTTCAGCTTGAGGTACCAGTTTTGCACTCAGACTCTATTTAGTTTTCATGTTTGAATTATGTGCACAAGTTTCGTTTATGTATGTGGATGTGTGTATGATTGGTGAATTCAGTTCATCTGTGTGTTTTGATTCGGAGGTAGTCATTCCATCAGTTTTCAGTTAAAATGATCGGTTTTGTATATGATAAATTGTATGTTTCTATTTTCTGCTTGTTTCTAACAATCGAGGATGAATGTTCCCAATGGGGAGATATTGTAATACCCCAGAAGTGCCTAGGAGTATACCCCGGAAGATAAAATGCAAAACTGCATAAATTTGGGGAAAAGGTTGCAGGACAAGAGGAATAACGACTCGTGGTATGTAACCATGAGCCATTGTAAGCAGTTGTGGTAAGAGGCTAAGCTTGGTGACAGTGTAGACAACGGGCGTCACAATGACCGGTTGTTAGGAAGGACGGCCCGTTGTTTGGAGTGGTGGTAAGGCAGTGGACCTTCACGGTGGAGACAATGGATGGAAACCACGGACTATTGTAGCTTACAACGAGTCGTGGTGAGGCTCATTGAGTAGGAGTTTAGATTTTTAGAAGAGGGAAACAACGACTGGTTCAACGACCCATTGGACCCTAAGACGACTCATCTTGTACGTCCTTGGTTTGAATCCTAGATATGGTTGGGGCAATGCTTAGCACGGGCAGATACCACGGGTCTTGGTATCTTCCAACGGCCCGTTGGTTCACCTACTGTTTGGTCCAGTGACCAGTTTTTAGAGAATTTAGTAAGGGCATTTCTGTCATTTCCTAGCCCTAAGGCCCTATATTACGTCATCTAAGGCTCGTTTTGGAGGATTTTTGTAGGGGAAAATCTATTTTAAGTGTATTCCTTCCATGCATGCAATTTTATGAATTTTAGGAGGTGATCAAGAGCTTTTCTAAGGGGTTTTCTTCCAATTACTCCTTGGGCAATCAGTGAGGTGGTAGAATCATCCCTTCCAGGTATGTAGAATTTTAGATGGGTGTCTTCCTTCCCCACCCATGCCCAATCTCTATCAAAATATGATGAAATTTCTATGATCAAGTATGGGGTTTTCACCCAATTGTATGACTTTTCAATCTCTATGCATGGGTATGGTTAAATTATATTAATATTGATGAATTGTATAGCTTGGGCAGATTCTAAATTGTTTTCAATACAAAAACTTATTTTCCAAAAAATCTTGAATCTAAAATGCCCATGGATGAGAAGTTCATAAAAGTAGTGAATAATGATGAATGCATGATGATGTTGAGATTTGATGATGAAAAGCATATTTCTAAAGTTAACCATGATTATGAAGTTGTTTTCAAAATGAATTGAGTAGATCCAAGTATGATAAAGCTTTGGGAAATGCCACATGTTGACTTAAAGTGATGATTTTTCCGAAATAAGCTTACCACATTGCTTGAAGTAAAGTTTCGCAATTTTTTTCATAAATTCTAGCTTGTGGTATGTTGAGTTAAATAGTTCTACATGTATCTTACCACATGATTTGTAGTGGGTACTCCCACCTATGATCGAGCTTGTGGTCTGTTTTGAAACAAAGCCTCCATGTGCATGAATTCATAATTGAGATGTATGTCATTATGAGCTTGTTGAGAGACAATGTTGTGCTTCATTTTCATATGATGTCAAGTCCATGCATGATTTCATTATGAGCTTTGTCAATAGACAATGTTGAGCTTCGTTTTATATGATGTTGGGCTATGCATGATTTCATCTTAAGCTTCGTCAGTAGACGATGTTGAGCTACTTTATATACAACGTAGAGCATTGCACATTTTTGGGAGAAGAGTCTAGCACCGAGCGGGTTAAGGTTCGATGACCCTATGCCCCAGAACTATGCGCCAACATAGGTTGATACTCTTATATTATTGGGACCTCCATTGTGAGCTATCCCCGGCCCGATTGGCCCTTCAACTTGATGTCAATATCATGGTATCATCCATCGCCCTGGCAAGGTTATGGACGGCTCTACCCACTTGAGTGTGATAGTTGGGACCATGTAAGCTCTATCTTGGTATGTCGGTTAAGTGACGAGTCTCCCACTGTCTATATCATCCAGAATTGCATATTCATTACTCATGATGATTACCTTATGAATGCATGTACTAAAAGTAAGGTTTGACTTATTGTTCAGCTTTTGATACAAATGTTATGTTTATCTTTAAGTCATTCGAGTCAGTCATGATGTTTTAAAGATAGGCATGGTCATGTCATGATAAGATTACGGTTTCAGAATGAATACTTGTAGTCCTTCTACTTATACTTGAAATCTTATGATATGTATGAAATGTTTTAAATGATTTATTTTACTTAAGCAGTTTTACTTACCTTGCATATTCGGTACATTCCACATGTTGACCGCATACTTTTTATGTTGCAACGTTTCATGATGCAGGATCCGGTTTTCAAGTTCAGCCTCGTTCGTAGTCGCTTATCAGAGTTAGCACCTGCGTGATTGGTGAGTCCTCATCTTTTGAGTACTAGACTTTTAGCTTCATATCATATTTCAGTTTCAGGTTTTGTGGTGTTAGTTGTGGTCTTGTCCCATCAACTCATCTAGACTAGAGGCTTTCAAATTTATGTATGTATAACTTCGAATATTACTCGATTGTGCCATTGTATGAGACATCCGTTGAGTTTATAAATATGCTTTCTTCATGTTTATTAAATGAATTAGTTGAATGCTTATGCCATGGGTCGACTTGGGGTCTCTTCGCGTCCCTTGTCCCTTGTCTACGATTCGGGTCCACGCTCGGGTTGTGACATTTATGTTGTTTTTCATTAAAAATCATGTCTCAAGTTTTTAAAATTTAAAATGCCCATTTATGAAAAGTTCATGAAAGTCAAGGATTATAATGAACGTTCATGTATGATGAATTATTGATGATGAAAAACATGTTTTCAAGTTACCCATGTCTATAATCATGTTTTCAAAGGAATTGAGTATTTTCAAGCATGTTAAAGTGTTAGGAAATGCCCACATGTTTAAGAATGATTTATGATGTATGATATGGATCTCATGATTTATCGACGTATGATGTTGGCTGACTAAAGGGCTCTTGGTTCTTGGCTAATCATGTATTTTAATGGGGATCAATGATGATAACGTTTATTTTTCCATGAATCTCAATAAATGATGTTATTGATTTACATACGAGCCTAATGTGCATGTTTTTGGGAGAAATGTCTAGAACCGAGCAGCCCGACGTTCAAAGGACTACGCTGGTGTCTCATAACTACGTGTCACCGTAGGTTTATATTGATACATTACAATGTTAATGATCCCCTCTTTCGTGATATCACATAATGCACGTCCCTCGCTTGGCAAGCTAGGGGCGACCCTGCCCACTTGAGTGAGATAGTTGGGGCATCATGTAAGGCTTTACCATGATGGTGTCAGTTATGACGAGTCCTCACATTGTTCCACATGTTTTATGCATTATTATATTTATGTTACTTTGGCTTAAGTGATGTTTTAATAACGTTTCTCTTATGACTATGATATTAAATGGATTACGAATTATTTGAAAACCTTGAGCCTTATGTTATATTATGATATTGATGTCACGAGCATGTTGTCCCACACTAAAGATCTCCTATGAGCTTTTATGTATTTTGAAATGTATATTTTACTTGCCTTGCATACTTGGTACATTCCACGTACTAACTGCATACTCTATGCTGTATCGTTTTTGTGATATAGGCTACAATCCTCATATCCAGCACCATCAGTAGTCTATTTCAGAGTTTAGCATTCAGCTCTTTGGTGAGTCCTCATTCTCCGAGGACTAGTTGATATCAGCTATCTTTGCATGTTCAATTTCTAGACTTGCCGGGTTAGTTGATGATGTTATCCCATCAACCCATCGAATATGTTAGAGGCTTTCAGTCTGTATGTAGTACTAAACTATTATGTATGTAGTACGTTCTGGTTATCATGTTATGTTATGTTTATGCTTCCACCATATCATTATGCTTAGTATTCTTCTTTATTGATATTGAGTTAGATGTATATTCATTCCATGAGTCGACTTGGAGTCTCTCGGGGATGCTTGTCTCGTGTTATGATCCGGGTCTACATTCGGGTCGTGACAAACTTAGTATCAGAGCCATAGGTTTGAAGTGTCCTAGGGTTTCTGAAAGCCGTGTTGCGTAGAGTCTTTTTCATGGGTGTGAAGCGTGCCACACTTATGATGAAGAGGCTACGACATGTTTACGAAATGTTCCCTTCTTTCATGATCTATATCGTGCGATGAACTATCTCCCTATCCTTATAATTCGTGCTATTCACGATTACAGAATCATGGCTCCCCGAAGTGTAAATGGTAGAAGGAATGGGAATGGTGATGACTATGAGGATGGCAATGGAAACGGGCACCAAAAGGCCCCACCAATCCAGGAGCACCATGCACTGGAGCCGATTGCCCATGCTGAGTTTTGGGCAGCTATTCAGATGCTCACGCAGGCCTTGACCACTTAGGTCAATCAACAGGTGGTTGCGCATGTCCCACAAAATGGCAATGCAGCGGCTGCTCGAGTCAGGGATTTCTTGAGAATGAACCCACCAGAGTTCCTACTCTCAAGTGAGCGGCATGCTCCTCCTCGCTCTGAGAGTATATAAGGATGTCATCAATGAACACAATCATGAACATGTCCAGATATTGCTTGAACACCCTTTTCATCAAGCCCATGAAAGCTCCAGGAGCATTCATTAGTCCAAAAGACATAACTACAAACTCATAATGGCCATACCGCGTCCTGAAGGTTGTCTTCGGGATATCACTCTCCCGAACTCTGAGCTGATAATACCCTGACCTGAGATCTATCTTTGAGAAACACTTGGTACCCTGAAGCTGTTCAAACAAATCATCGATCCTAGGTAAAGGATACCTGTTCTTGACGGTGACTTTTTTCAATTGCCGATAGTCAATAAACATGCGAAGAGAACCATCTTCTTTCGGACAAATAGAACTGGTGCACCTCATGGAGACTTGCTCGGTCTAATGAAACCCTTATCTAACAAGTCCTTCAACTTCTCTTTTAACTCTTTTAGCTCAACTGGATCCATCTTGTAGGGAGGAATAGATATAGGATGCGTGTGGGGAAGAAGGTCAATACCAAAATCAATCTCCCGCTCATGAGGAATACCTGGCAAATCGTCAGGAAAGACCTCTGGATACTCACGTACTACTGGAACTGACTGGATAGTCGGGGTCTCGAACTCTACATCCTTAACCCTAACTAGATGGTACATGCAACCCTTAGAAATCATCTTCCTGGCCTTAAGGTTGGAAATGAAATGACCTATAGGCACAACTGAACTACCCTTCCATTCTAAGACTGGTGTCGCGCCCCATTTTTCCTCGCGGAAAAGCGGGATACAACATGTGACGTCTCTTAAGGGTTTTATTTGTTTTGAAGAGTCTCCACCAAACGATTAAGGTGTGTTAGGGCACCGTTCTAAACTAAGTTTATTTCCTAGGTTACCAGAGAAGGGTAAGGGCTTTAATTACCTCGAAAGGAAGGTGTTAGGCACCTTTCGAGGTCCACAAATGTGGTTCCCAGCCAGATTCATTAAATGGGGAAATTAGCTAAATGACCAATTAAAGTTGATGAATTATTAAGCCTAAATAGAATACTAACACAAATACTAAATTAGCAATTTATAAAGCTAAAATTAAGAGTGGGATCAGGTTTTGACAAGGCTGAAAATGGGCCCAAGGAGATATTACTCCCATCTATTCTATTTTTTCTAAATCAAGATAGTATGAAAAGAATAATATATATATATATATATATATATATAACTTGAATAAAAATGCATTTTTAAGAAAATCATGTATATATATATATATATGTATGTATATATATATATATATATATGTGTGTGTGTGTGTGTGTGTGTGTATTTTTTAACAATTTTTTTTAATGAAAGTATGTCAATATTTCAACATAATAAGAGAAATTTTAAAGTCTTTGAAAGCTTCTTAAAAATGACATGAAATTAGAAAAGATGGGAGTAACAAGTTGCTTTGTATTTACAAAGCAGATATGTGCTTCATACAAGAAGTCAGCTATAGCCTGTCTGTTTCATCATCTCCCATCTACCCGCCTAATTAATTTCATTATTGTTAAGCCTAAGCAATCTAAGTGGAGAATACTAACGCCCTAACAAATGCCTACCCGTCCCAACCTTAAGGTCCAAGAGGCAATTGGACTACTATTTAGATTTGGGGTCTAGAGTACTTAAGGTTGTTAAAAGCGATTAATCGTCAAATAATTAGCAAATAATAAAAAGAAGAACAAAAGGGTTTCACATAAGCCTCCACTAAAAATAAGTAATTTAAACGTGCTTCCGATTTAAACCCTATAGTCATGATTTCTATTCCTATAGACATGTTTTCTAAGAATGCACAAGCAAGATAGTTGTATTGCATATCCTAAACACGATCTCTAAATGTTACCATATATTCACATGAAATAAAATTCTGTAGGTATGATTCTATCAAAATAATTGCCTTTGTTATTCCTATAAACAGGGCTTCTAAATTTTAAATCCAAAATATTACGAGTTAAAATGCCTAAGTTCCAATAAACATGATTTCTAATATATATTATTCCTATGGGCATGATTTCTAGGGTTACCGTATGTTTGAATCGATCAAATTCTTATACGCATGATCTCTATCAAAATAATTATATTATTGCGTTAAAACATATGGGCATGATCCCTACAGAAATATCTACGTCCGCGTCGATCCTATAGACATGATTTCTAATAAAATAAACAACTTGTATTGTTTTTGAGGGCAAGGTTACACACTTTAAATTGAATTATTTAAGACCTATAGGCATGATTTCTATGTGTTTGTTAATCCTATAGGCATGCTTTCTATAATGCAATTGACGGTTAAGAAAGCAATAAATAAATATAACACCCTCACCCCCCATAGGCCCCTTTCCGCTATTGTGAGAGTTTTATTACAATTATTACAAGCTGATAAAAATAAGTAAATAAATAAATACAACATGCGAAAGGAAAACAATATTAAACTAATTTATAGTCTTCTCTTTATCCCCCACGACTCTTCGATGGGTCTCGGAATAAAATGATACCTGTTTAAAGACTAAAACAGACGATATGTATGCAGGGATATGAAAGAGTAGTGTGCAAACAAACAGCGGTGTTGCAACATGAATAAATTCGAAGATTGATATTTCCCTAACATCTAATAGATGATAAACCAAACCAAACTACATGTTTAAACATAGTTTATGAATAGTTCAAATGATAAACGAATTTGCATAGTTAAAGTGACTAACCAATTGAGAAGCTCATCAATTAATAGGAAAACAATGAGCCAATAGCGTCACCCAAACCTCAACACATCAAGATCACAAGAATCTCATGGATTCCGAGCAATGCTTGTGTTGAGGCGGGTTAGAAGAAATGTAGAATTATCAAGGAAAGAAGAGAGCAGAGGTATATTTAGGAACAAAGTAATTTCAAACTCTTAGGTTGTTCAAAGAATAGCAATGTTAGAATGAAAAAAAATGATAAATGTTTTAATATCATGATAAAGAATAAGACCATGTCCAAAAGAAAAAAGAGTTGTATTTCTTAGAAAATAAGTTACCGTCTTTTTCCTAGAGAATTAGTCCTGTTTATATATCCCAAAAAATATCACCAAAAGAGGACTAAAGGGAGAGAAATATGCCAAAGGATCAATCAAGAGAACGATATTCCTTAATTAGTATAGCTGAATTCAAAATTATCCAAACATATACTAGATTTGTTCAATTAAAAAAAAGAAAAGAATTGGGGGGAATATTTGGAAGATCAACCAAGGATAATCTTTCATTTACTAGCAGATATGAAATTAATTAAGTCAAACCAATCACAGCTTACTATAAACAAACTGAATCAATTAAGGAGAATAAACGAGTTAAGTATAGTAAGTATTACCATAGATAGACAAGTACTATGATTTACTAAGAATTAGTCTATAATTATTCATACAAAAAGGGAGGTCATAGTAATTTAAGGAAAACAAGATAGAGAGAACTAATTAGCAGTGTGAACGGATTAGAGCTAAACACATCAAATACCAAACTGCCTATATTCATCAAGCCATTTCCATAGAGGAATGATTTTACATTACTATATTTACCAAAACAGTTAAGTATCCAAATGGTAATACAAACTTACATAAAATTAACTACACTATGTAAGCACTTATCAGTATGTACTGTTGACATTTTCACCTACAGGAAATAAATTATGGTTCAACTGAGGTGCTTGTGCATTTAACTTCGACGAAATGATAAAAACAAGCTATTAGTGAATATCACAGCAGGTAAGATAAACATAATAAAATTGTCAAAAACTTCTTAAATCAAGATACACACAATTAATCCATCATTAGCGACACACAACAATCATCATATGTAATTTAGACAAGTCCGTCAGCGAAAGAAATATTTTGAGCATATTAAATCGGAAACAAGTCAAGAAGGCGGAGTACAATATTGACCCAATCCTACTAATAATTTGCCAGAGAAGGGAAAGAAATGTAGGGAGGCAGTGTAGTGCCGTGGTTTTTTCGGGGATCTGGTCGGCGGTTGTTGGTGGGGTTTGGTGGTCCGGCGGACTGTTGGCAGTGGTGTTGTTCGACCGGAGATGTCCGGCGATGGGGAGAGAAGGTCGAGAGGAGGGAGGAATGGCGGCGGCTGTTGTGTGTGGAGAAGAGGGAGAATGAAAGAGAAGGGGGTCCGGCAGCTGTTTTCCGGCGGGTTTTGGTGATGGAAGTCCGGCGAGGTAAGAGAAGAGAGGGAAATGGAAGAGAAGGGGAGAAGATGAGGCGACGCCGGTGTTAATGGAGGTTGGCGGCCGAGGGAAGAAGAAGAGAGGGAGGGTCGGCGAAGAGAGGGAGAGGGGGAGGTAAGCGGCAGCTAGGTTTGAGGGAGAATGGAAGATGAAAGTGATTTAGCGTTTGGTAGGGTATGAAAATAAATAAGGAAATAAAGTAGGTTTTAATCAGGACCGTCCGATTAAAATGGATGAAAGGCTGGGATTAAAAGTTAGGTTTGGGTCGGGTTTCGGATTTAAATGGGTCGCCCGAATTAAGGTAAATGGGTTAATTAAATTGAAATTGAATTGGCTAGCATTGAATTTAAATAAGAGCCAAAATTGACTAAAAGTGGCTAGAATTGACATAAATTGAATAGAAAGTGGCTAAATTCTAAACAAATTGAATGAAATTGAATAGAAAGTGGCTAGAATTTAAATAAATTGGATAAAATTAGAATTAGCTGCTATTAAATTAATAAATATACTACACTTGTAGATAATTTAATAAATAAATAATAAAATAGTTTAAATTATAGAAAAATCATATAAACATTATTATTAATATAAACAAATCACAAAATTGAGTAGACTTATGAAAATATTATATAATTAAATTATTATTTTTATAAATAATTTTATGACTACAAAATAAAATTACGTTATCGAATATTATAAAAACTAGATTATTAACATAAATAAATTATAAATTCGAGTAATATTGTTACGCACATAAATTTATAAAATTTAGTAAAATTAGGTAAATGGTTTATTAAGTAAAGAATATATTTCAAAATGAAGACGCATATTAATACTAAATATATTATATAAGGCATAAATATTTAATATCAAAACTTTAAATTAATATGAGTCATGTATATGTAACTTGAACTAATTTTCACAATATTATGATAATAAATTATTTTATAAATACAAAAGTAAGTCAAATATTTGTGTAAAATAAATAAATGCTTAAATACATATATAAGCAGCATATTAAGGCGTAGGTAGGTCGAAATTGGGTGTCAACAGCTGGCTCACTCAAAAATCTGAACTCTACTGTGCAGGTTCTACAATTTACTGAAGCATAGCATGCAAATAGTCAATCTATGCCGAGAATAACATCGAAATTGGTCATGGCTAACTCTATCAAATCTGCTGAGGTGACCTTATAAAGGACTGAGACTGAGCAACCTCTATACACTCGTCTAGCTATAACTGAGTCACCTACTAGGGTGGAAACTGGGAAGGATTCTGACAAGACTTCAGGACTGAATCCGAAGCTACTGGTCACATAAGGTGTCATAAAAGACAAGGTAGCTCCCGGATCTAGCAAAGCATAAACATCAATATGGAAAACTCGCAACATACTAGTGACCACATTTGGGGAGACCTCCTACTCTTGAAAGCATGCTAAAGCATAGAATTTATTCTGGCGCTGACCGCCAGCTGTGCTAGTAGATGACCCCTGATGTGCAGTGCGTGCGGGAGGGGCTGCTGAACTAGATGCTGGGCCTCGTCCCCCAACCTGATCTTGTCTCACAGCTGGAAAATCTCTAAGCATGTGTCCAGGCTGACCATACCCAAAACAAGCACCTGAACCTACCAAACACTGGTCTGTGTGTCCCCGACCACACCTGCGACAAGATGGGATCCTGGAATCTGAGAGTCTACTGCTATGACTCCTCAATCCTGATGCTGGCCCTCTCTGATCATGTCTGGGCCTGTATGGCACACTCGATGTTGAAGATGCTGGGGTTGATGATTTCTGGTGGATCTGCTGTCGATGCCCACCACCGGACCTCTGTTGAGAGAATCTACGGTCCTCATTTCGGGTCCTCTTGGCTTCCCTCTACCTCGAATGCGCCGCCTCCATCTGCTGGGAGTATAACACTATTCGTGGGAAATCCATGTCATGATGGAGCATAGAGGTCCTACAATGCTTATCCAAATAGCCTGCTACTCCATGGACGAATCTACTCATCTGCATCCTCTGATCGGCTATCAACTCTGGGCATATTTCGATAGGCGAGTGAACTCAAGGGCTCACTCTTGTACAGTCATTATTCCTTGCTTCAAATTCACGAACTCAGTTGTCTTCAGCTCCCTAATCTCCTGAGGGAAGAACCGGTCTAGAAATGCAACATGGAACTCTTCCCAGGTCACCGAACCTACTCCAGCGACCCTACTATCCTTCCATTGGTGAAACCAGATATGCGCCACCCCTTTTAACTGATAAGAGGCCAACTCAGCGCACTCAGCCCTATTCACCCCCATGACTAGGGTGATCTTGACAATCTCATCTACGAACTCATGTGGGTCCTCATCTACCTTGGACCCAAAGAACTCCGGTGGGTTCATCCTCAAGAAATCTCTGACTCAAGATGTCGTTGCTTTGCCATTTTGCGAAACATGCGCAACGTCCTGCTTATTGACCTGAGCGGTAAAGGCCTGCCAAAGCATCTGAATAGCAGCCCGGAACTCAGCATGGGTTGCTGGCTCCGGTGTCCGGGGCTCCTAAACTAGTGGGGCTAGCTGATGCCTATGACCATTGCCATCCTCGTGTCCTTCACCATCTCCATTCCTCCTTCCGTTCGTTCTTCGAGGAGCCATGACTCTAAAATCATGAATAGCACGAACTGGAAGAATAAAAAGACTTTTCATCGCACGACGTAGATCATGAAATAAGGGGACATTTCCTAAACGTCTCGTAGACTCTTCATCATAGGTGTGGCTCGCTTCACACCCATGAAAAAGACTCTACTCAATGCGGCTTTCAGACACCCTAGGATACTTCAAACCTATGGCTCTGATACTAAGTTTTTCACGACCCGAACGGAGGCCCGGATCGCGACACGGGACAAGGAGCCCCGAGAGACCCCAAGTCAATCCATGGCATAAGCATACATCTAACTCAATCAAGAACTGAATAACCATCAATATAATCATAGAGGAAGTCTAACTTGAATATAACATCAGAATATAAAATCTGAAGCTGAATACATACATATGTCTGAGTAGCCTCTAATCATGACGAGTTGATGGGAAAAAACCCCAACTAATTCAACAAGCTTAAATTGAAATACATAAAGAAAAGATGGATTGTATAGTCCTCGTAGGATGAGGACTCACCAATAAAGCAACGCTAGCTCCGATAAGCTGACTAAGAGCGGGGCTGAAGATGAGAGTCGGGTCTTGTATCATAAAATGATACAGCATAGAAGTATGCAGTCAGTTCGTGGAATGTACTAAGTATGCAAGGTAAGTAAAACCACTAATGCAAGTAAAATCATTTAAAGACAATGCATAAAATAAAAACATAACATCAAAAAACTAAGAGTAGGACTGGTATGCATTCTTTCTGAAATCATAATCTCTTCATAACATGATATAACATGCTTCGTAACATCATAACTGAATTGATTGACTCAAAGCCGAATTCTGACATTTATAACTAAAAGCTGAATATTGAGTCAAACCTACTTTTGAACATGCATTTACATAAATCTCATAAGTAATGAATATGCATATATGAAATTATGAGAAACAATGGGAGACTCGTCATGTAACCGACATTACCATAATAGAGCTTATGTGGTCCCGACTATCATACTCAAGTGGGCAGAGTCGTCTAAGACCTTGCCAAGGCTAAGGATGGTACCATGATATCGATATCAAGCTGAGGATCCATTCGGGAAAGGGAAGCTCAGAAGGGGGGACCCAAATCATATAATAGTATCCACCTACATTGGTGCATAGTTCTGAGGCATAGGGTGATCGATCCATAGCCTACTCGATGCTAGACAATACTCCTGAAACATGCATATGCTCTACATCGTCTATTGATGAAGCTCAATAATCTAATACATCTCAGATACGAAGTCATGCATATGAGAAGCTTTAGTTCAAAACATACCACAAGCTGAAAACATACATGGGAGCTTTTGCTCCAAAACCATGTCGTAAGTTATGCATAGGAAGATTTAACTCAAAACCTACCCCAAGATAGAATATAAATTTGGGAGTATTCTATGAGGATTTTCCATGTCATCATGCCATGTAGAGCCATTTGGCATATATGTTTGCCATGTGGAGGCTTACATAAGCAAAAATCCTACAGTTGGTGGAGTATTCTAGAAGACTATAGAGATTTCCCATGGAAGAACTTGGAGTCTTATGGAATTTCTAGGAAAGTCCTTGGAAAACTCTAGACATGTAGAGAATTCTAGAAAGGGACTTATTTATAAATAGTAGGGACTTGTGCAATAATTATTATTTGCATATAGTCCCTAAGTGAGTAGTATAAATAGGAGGCCATTCATTTGTACAATCGCCAAGAAAAATAAATCAAGTTCTCTACATTACTAAAAGCTTCACTTACCAAATTTCTCTTATCTTCCTTATCCAACATTCTCTTAGCGATTTAGAGTTGAAAGGGCTTACTTGAACTGGCAAGATTGTGAAAGATTCATGAGCAAGTTGTCAAGTGTCGCACGGTGTGCTTAGTCGAAGTAAGTCCGTGACAACATGGTATCAGAGACAAGGTTAATACTGATGGAATGGAAAATGAGGGAGATATCAACGCTGCTAGTACCACCAATGTCCGACAGGATGCTAGAAAAAGGCACCGAGAGGGGAGAAATATTCATAAGAGGAATGAGGAACTGTTGTCCGACCATACATCAAGCGAAATGCTGACATCCCACTCACATTCGACCACTGAGGCGAGTGATGACGAACATGATGGGTTCCCACAGACGTCATGCCTGGATTAGAGTGGATCGCAAGGGTTGACACGGCAAGGTAGGTTGTGGAGATATTCGGTAAACGTTTGAATGAGGTTGATGACAAGTTCAAGACTCTTGAAGAATTCACCCTTGAGGAGAATGATGACATTCGAAAGGAGTTGGAGGGGCGCAAGCATGCGGAATTGGAGATGAGAGAAACTATCACTTCCTTGGAGTGCAGGCTCATGGAAGCGTTAAGCACGATTGAGACCATGAAGGCCAAGGTAGAGACACTCGAGGGAGAGATTGAAGCTGGAGGGTCTGTGGCATCCGGCAAAGAGAAGGAGGCCAAGGTTGAGGCCCCTAAACCACTAACGTTCAAAGGTGCTCGTAATGCACAAGAGGTGGAGAATTTCCTTTGGAATTTGGAAAATTATTTCAAATGCAACAGGGTGAAGAGCAACGAGAGCAAGATTAACACTACTGTATTGTACCTTTCGGAGATGGCCATTCTATGGTGGAAATGGAAAGAGTCCGAGATGGAATAGGGGCTTTGCGCAATTGACACATGGGAGAAGTTCCAAGCTGAGTTCAAAAGGGCTTTCTTCCCCAATAACATCATCTATGAGGCGAAATGCAAGTTTCGGGAGTTGAAGTAGACGGGAAGTATACGTGAAGAAGTTCACCACTCTTACGCTTCAAATTCCCAACCTCACATATGAAGATATGTTATTCCATTCGTGGACGGGCTACAAAATTGGGCCAATACAGAGCTGGAACGCCGACAGGTTAGTACTATTGATAAAGCCATCGTACAGGTCGAAGCTTTGACTGACTTTAGGCATGACAAAGGAAAAGGCGAGGAGACAAGAAGTAGTCATGCCAAAGGTGGGGGAAATCGTGGAAAAAGCAAGGAGCAGCAGCTGCATTACAAGTATCATGACACCTACAAGTCCGATCGCAGAAAGCTTGGACGCCAAGGCTATGCTGAGAGGAAGGCGCAAGCCACAAAAAGAGACAGTTGCTACATATGTGGACCACATGGCTTCAAGAATTGTCCCGATTTAAAGAGTCTTAGTGCCATGGTACGTGAACGGAAAGAGCATCCCCAAGGACAGAGTTCGAGCGCAGCACAATTGGGTATGATAGGATTATGTGGTTCTGTTAAGAAACAACCTATCCAACCGGACGAAAATAACAATCAGTACGTAGACCTCACCATTAACAAGCCTACTTGTGCACTAGTGGACATAAGAGCAACCCACAATTTTGTGACTGAGGTCGCAGCAAAAAGACTAGAGTTGAAGCTCTCTCCAACTAACTCTCGTGTCAAGACCGTAAATGCTGAAGCTCAAAATGCTCATGGTATAGCCAATGGCATTGGTGTCAAATTGGGCAATTAGGAAGGTACGACAAACTCTACAGCCACAACGATGGATATCTTTGATATTGTTCTAGGGAAAGAGTTCTTTAGACGATGTCATACCTTGATCGATCAATACCTCCAATGTCTCATGGTCATAGAGCGAGAAGGAGCTTGCATTGTTCCCTCAATAACAATACCACAAGGACATAGCCAAACACAACTATCGGCTATGCAGCTTATAAAGGGGTTCAAGAAGGGGGAGCCCACGTTCATGGCAACCATTGCAAGTTTGGAGGAACACAAGGGTTCCCAAGAGATGCTACCTCCTTGCATACAAAAGCTACTCGAAGAGAACAAAGATATTATGCCCGACGAGCTGTCGAGGCACTTGTCTCCTAGGCGTGAGGTGGATCATAAGATCGAGTTGGAGCCTGGAACCAAACCACCCGCATACTCCCCATATCGCATGGCTCTGCCCGAGTTGGAAGAGCTAAGGAAGAAATTGAAGGAGTTAATCGAAGTCGGTCATATCTGCCAGTCCAAAGCACCCTATGGAGCTCCAATCTTGTTTCAAAAGAATAAAGGTGGATCATTACGCTTATGTATAGACTACCGAGCACTCAACAAAGTGGCAATAAAGAAAAATATCCTATCCCGCTTATTGCTGACTTGTTCGATAGACTTGGACAATCCAAGTACTTCACTAAGGTGGACCTTCGAAATGGTTACTACCAAGTGCGTAAAGCAGAAGGGGATGAACCAAAGACAACGTGCGTGATGAGATATGGAGCCTATGAGTGGTTGGTGATCCTTTCGGCTTGGCCAATGCACCCGCTACATTTTGTACTCTGATGAATAAGATTTTTCATCCCTATCTTGATTAGTTCATGGTATTCTACTTGGATGATATAGTCATCTACAGCAACACCTTGTAGGAGCATATAGAGCACTTAAGGAAGGTTTTCCAGGTCTTGCGGGAGAATGAGCTTTACATCAAACGGGAGCAGTGCGAGTTCGCCCAGCCTAAAGTACATTTCTTGGGACATGTATTATCCAAGGCCGATTGCGCATGGACGAGGCCAAAGTGCGAGCTATCCAAGAGTGGGAGGTGCCCACAAGGGTGACCGAGCTTAGATCATTCCTTGTACTCGCTAACTATTATCGCAGGTTCATTAGAGGCTATTCAACCAAGGAAGCACCTTTGACCGAGTTGCCAAAGAAGAACAACTCGTGGGTTTGGACAGAACATTGTCAAAAGGCGTTTGAAGGCCTTAAGGCAGCTGTGATAGAGGAGCCAGTCTTGTCATTACCCGACTTTACCAAGACATTTGAGGTGCATACATATGCATTTGATTTTGCCACTGGGGATGTCTTAATGCAAGATAATCATCCCATATAATTTGAGAGCCGCAAGTTGAATGAGACAGAATGACGTTACACAATGCCAGAGAAAGAGATGACTACTATTGTTCATTGCCTTCATACATGGAGACATTACCTACTCGGGTCAAAGTTCGTGGTCAAAACTGAAAATATGGCCACTAGCTATTTTCAAACACAGAAGAAACATACACCAAAGTATGCTAGGTGGCAAGATTTCTTGGCCGAGTTTGATTACGAGTTAGAGTACAAGCCAGGCAAGGGTAACGTCGTAGTGATGTCTTGAGCCGAAAGGCTAAACTAGCTGCCCTCACTTCAGAAAGTTGTGATATTCATGAAGCCATAAAAGAGGGCATGCAACACGACCCAAAAGCAAAGAAGCTTATGGAGTTAGCCACCCAAGGAGAGACAAGACGTTTTTGGGTGGAAGATGGACTATTGCTCACCACAGGATGGAGGGTCTACGTGCCCAAGTTTGGAAACATCAGGAGGCAGATTATGAATGAAAACCATGACACTTTATGGGTTGTACATCGGTCCAGCGTAGCACAAGGGCCTTGATCGATTCAATCTACTATTGGTCGCGCATGCGTGATGATATTGAATGCTATGTGCAGACTTTTCTAGTGTGCGAACAGGATAAACTGGAGCAACAGCAACCCAGAGGACTTTTGGCACCACTACCAGTTGCAGAGTGTCCACGGGAGAGCGTAACTATGGACTTCATCACTTGCTTACCAAAGTCTGAAGGATATGGGATGATTATGGTCGTGGTGGATAGGTTTTCGAAGTATGCTAGCTTCATGCCAGCCACAGCAGGTTGCACCGCTAAAGAGGCTGCCAAACTATTCTTCAAGAATGTGGTGAAGTATTAGGGCCTGCCAAGGCACATCATTAGCGATCGAGACCCACATTTTACCAGAAAGTTTTGGAGAGAGTTGTTCAATATGCTTGGCACGGAGCTACATTTCTCAACTAGTTTTCACCCACAAACTAATGGATAGATGGAACAGGTCAATGCCTTGTTAGAGTACTACTTGAGGCACTTTGTGAGTTCACATTAG
This sequence comes from Datura wrightii, assembly GCA_035772735.1. Taxonomy (NCBI): domain Eukaryota; kingdom Viridiplantae; phylum Streptophyta; class Magnoliopsida; order Solanales; family Solanaceae; genus Datura; species Datura wrightii. Next base: position 58,317,134 of record JASDFA010000002.1, on the reverse strand, counting down.
AAAGATTGGGCAAGGCTCCTAGACATAGCCCAATTCTCCTATAACTTACAACGGAGTGAGTCTACCAGACAAACACCATTCGAGTTAGCCACTGGCCAATAGCCACAAACTCCACATTCACTATTAGCCGCGTTCGAGGGCAAAAGTTTGGGGGCTTACCATATGGCTAAGGGGTTCAATGAGAAGCTTGACACTGCTAAGTCCTACTTGGACAAGGCAGCAAAGAAGATGAAGAAGTTTTCTGACCGCAAGCATCGTCCCACAGATTATGAAGTTGGGAACATGGTTTTGGTTAAGTTTAACCCAAGGTAGTTTAAGAAACTACGAGGCATGCACCAGAATTTGGTATGGAAGTATGAAGGGTCATTTAGGATTGTTTCCAAGGTGGGCAAGATCTCATATAGGTTGGAGTTACCAGGTCATCTCAAGGTTCGTCTTGTCTTCCATGCCAGCATGCTCAAGCCATACCATGAAGACCAGGATGACCCTACTCGAGGTCGGTCAAGTAGGGCACCGATTACCATCACCGCCTCAAATGATCGGGAGATTGAGGCTATCATTGATTATCAATCCAGGCGAAAACAAGGGAAAAAGGCTACTTCCATGTTCCTCATCCACTGGAAACTGAAATCACTGGAGGAAGCCACGTGGGAACAATATGAAGACTTATGGCAATTCAAGGACAAGATTCGAGAGTTTATGCAGCAGCACTGCGCCGCGGTCGTCACAACATCCGGTAGGGGAGAGTGTGAGGACTTTCCATGTCATCATGCCATGTAGGAGCCATTTGGCATATATCTTTGCCATGTGGAGGATTACATAAGCAAAAAACCTATACCAAGTGTAGTAATCTAGAAAACTATAGAGATTTCCCATGGAAGACCTTGGAGTCTTATGGAATTTCTAGGAAAGTCCTTGGAAAACTCTAGACATGTAGAGAATTCTAGAAAGGAACTTATTTGTAAATATGTAGGGACTTGTACAATAATTATTATTTGCATATTAGTCCCTAAGTGAGTAGTATAAATAGGAGGCCATTCATTTGTATAATCATCAAGTAAAATTAATCAAGTTCTCTACATTACTAAAAGCTTCTCTTACCAAATTTCTCTTATCTTCCTTATCCAACATTCTCTTAGCGATCTAGAGTTGAAAGGGCTTACTTGAACTTGGAAGATCGTGAAAGATTCATGAGAAAGTTGTCAAGTGCCGCACGGTGTGCTTAGTCGAAGTCTAAGTCTGTGACACTTCCCTCCAAAACAATGTGGTAATCTTAGTTCGGGAAAATCATCATTTAAACTTAAATGTAGGCATTTCCCAAAGCTTTATCATACTTAGAAATACTCAATTCCCATCGAAAACATAATTATAAACATGGGTAGCTTCAAATAATGGTTTTCATCTTAATGTCTCATCATTATCACATATACATCACAAATCTCACTTTTCATGATCATCTCATCAATGGGCTTCAACATCTAAAAGGCTAGAAACATAATTTTAATCGAAATCATTATAAAATTAGCCCATGCTTCACAATTCGATATTAAAATCATAATAAATTCATACCCATGTATAGAGATAGATAATTAATGCATTTGGGTAAAAACCCCATAGATCAATCTTAGAATTCATACTTTACAGAGAGGGATTGGCCATGGGTGTAGAAGAAACCACCCATTCATAACCCTAGATACCTGATGGAGACTGAATCTTACTCTCCCTTGAATGCCCAAAAAGGAATTGAAAGAAATTGAAGGAGAAACCTTGAATCTCCCTTTTGATCACCTCCCTATCACTCTTATATTGTCTTGCATGCATGAATGAAGACTTTAGGATAGTTTCCCCCTCTAAAACCCACCTTTCATAGGCTAAAACAACGTGGTTTAGAGTTTAGAAACTTAGCAATTACAAAAAGACCCTTACTAATTTCGCAGAAAATAACTTCCAGGTGGTCCTAATGGACGACCTGATGGCTTGTTGCTAGAGGGAGCGACTCATTATATCGATCGCCAAGTGCACTACCTTATTTGTTCTCCTAGGCTAGTAACGGGTCACTTCACGGCTCGTTATGGGTGACCACGGCTCGTTATGGGTGACCATGAGTCATGGTCTTGCCCATGGGGTCTGAACTCTTCTAGGACTTCTTTTCAAAACTTAGGCCTTCTCCACGAGTCACCTGATGACTCGTGGGCTGTCCTCACGAGTCGTGAGATGACTCGTCCTAAGACTGCAATAACAATTTCCACTTTTTTCCCATTTCAACTCCCGGGTCCGATCTTTGAGCTCCTGGGATATAACAGTTTACAGCACTTTCAAAACTTAAAACTGAGAAAATAGCATAGACTTAGGTGTATTTATATGGATATGAGGTGTTTTTACTTTATTTTCAGGGAAAATTGGTGTTGGAGTGAAAAGGTGCAAAAGTTGTAGAAAAGCGCAGAAAAGAGGCCAAGTACTGATCTCAGTACATGTCGCACCAAAATTATACAAGCCAAAGGCAAAGTACGACTCGCAGTATGAGTCGTATCATCCTGGTACGAGCTGTAACTTGAGTTGTAGAATACTTCAAAGAAATTTGCACAGTTGAAGCCTCCTAATACAGGTAGCACCTATGGATCATAGCATCTATCTACGACCCATACCAGGAGCTATGGAGACTTTAGGAATTTTTGGAACTTGGCCGATCTCATGTTATGATAAGTTGTTACAAGTCATAGGATCAAGGTACGTGGCATACCAAGACACTCGTAGAAATCTTCAGAAGATGCCAAGATTGTCAGAGCCAAACCACGACCTGATTGTATGACTTTTGGGATCATGTTACGGGTAGTACCAGATTCCAACACTTAGTAAATTCTGTAGAAGCCAAAGGACGTACAAGACAAGGCACGACCCATATAATTCTATTATGGGTCGTATGAGGATTCGTAAGAAGTGTCGGTGCAAAATTTGGATATTTCCCTGTTAACTTAGGAAAAGGATTTTATTATCTATATAAATACATTTTAGGTTTCTTTTAGTTGAGATTTGGTCAGAAGACGTTAGAAGTAGTTAGAGGTTGATTATTATCAAGTTTGTATTTAGTATTTGACAATATTGGATAACATTTCTTGAAATCATAACTTGGATTTTCTCAATTGTTCTTGAATTTGATCAACATCTTTTCTTGCAATACTCAAAGAAGGTTTTCTTTCAATCATCATTGTAATAGTTAATTATGTGTTTGTCTATGAATGCTAATCATAATCTTACAATCATGAGACGCTAAAACCTCCACAACTAGGGTTGTGGGAACCATGGTATATTAATGAACTAGGGTTATACAAAGTGATTCAAAACCAATGCTAAACTCTTGTATTGTATTCTCTTTATCTTTAATGTTTCTTAAAGAAGCGCAACGTTAGGACTTGCCTGAATTCTTTACTTTCTTGAACCTAGAGAAGTAGAGATTAGGAAAAGAGAATTACAACAAAGCCTTGATTTTTATGATCATTATATAACTTGAGCTGCGGTCACAGGATAGTTGATTTGGAACAAGATGATAACAGTTAAATTGAAATCGCTCATGAGACCTAACCCGGTGATTGAGTATAGTCATCCAATAGGGATTAACTAGTCGTTTGGATGAACCCTAGTTACCAGTTCTACAAGTAAGCATTGGGATAGATCACGAGTGTAAACTCGAAGCAGTTACAAACTCATGGGGAACACTTACCCTAGCTAATTGCATATCTTGATAAACAATAACTGATTTTCACTCTTGTTTTACAATTATTTTTCTATAGACCCCCCAATTTGGAGATAACATACCTAAAAGCTTAAATACCGGTATCAGTATAGTTCTTATCGTAATCCCTGTGGATTCAACCCCAACCTCTGTTGGGTTCTTTATTGACAATGTTTGCTTCATACTTTTTAAGGAGTGTGAGTTTGAGCTTTATCAATCACTTCATGATATAGGTTTGAGTGATCAATCTCAGCACCATCACTATATTTGATCTTGCTCTAGGTTTAGCTCAACTTTTGGTGAGTCCTCATTATCCGAGGACGTTAGTTTTGATTGATGTCCCTTTTAGTCATTTGAGTTTTCAGACTTAGTAGAGCTACTTGGGGCTTGTAACTTCAACTCTTCTTATGTTTAGAGGCTTTTCAGACTATGATGTATAGACATTCAGCAGCTTGACTTGTTGTCTCCGTTTACGTTTTATGGCATCTCAAACTTCCTCTTATGCATTATCTTATGATGGTTTCAGCTTAGTTATATGCTTATGCTTATGTTATACATGTACCATGGGTTAGCTTGGAGCCATTCGTGGTTCTGGGTCTTGTGTTACGTTTGAGATCTATGCTCGGGTCATGACAAACTTGGTACCAGAGCATCAAGTTTAGGAGTGTCCTAGGGTTTTTGAAAGTCATGTTAAGTAGAGTCTTTTTAATGGCTGTGAAGCGCGTCACACTTTTGAGGAAGAGACTATGAGATATTTTAGGAAACTTCCCTTCTTTTATGTTATATTTTGTGTGGTGAAGTACAACTCTCCTTATTATTCTAACTCATACTATACGCATTTGAAGAAAATTCCTCCTCATAGAGCCAATGGAAGAAGAAATAAAAATGGAAATGGTAATGGGAACCAGCCAGCCCCACTAGCTCCAGTAGACCCTTTGGATAAGCAGGTGACTCATGCAGAGTCTAGGGCTTCTTTTCGATGTTGCCCAAGCCATGACGACTTAGATCAACCAGTAGGCGATTGCACCTGTGAAACCAAATAGGAGTGTTGTAGTGGCTAGGGTACGAGACTTCACTAGGATGAACTAGTCTGAATTTCATAGTTTAAAAGTGGATGAGGATCCACAGAGTTCATTAGTGAGATCCAAAAGATTACTCAGATTATGGGCATTATAGGAGAGGAGAGTGTAGACTTAGCCTCCTATCAGTTGAAGGGTGTAGCTCATATATGGTATAGGTAGTGGAAGAAAGGTTGTAGGGCAGGCACAACTCCTCTTGTTTAGGATGAGTTCGGTATAGCTTTCTTGGACAAATTCTTTCCCTGGGAGATGATGGAAGAAAAGGTTGTAGAGTTCATCAACCTGAAGTAGAATAATATGGCGATTTAGGAGTATGCCTTGAAGTTCACCCAACTGTCCAAGTACGCTCTAGAGATGGTTACCGAGTTGAGAGCTCACATTAGCAAGTTTGGATTAGGAGTTTCAAACTTAGTGGTTAAGGAATGTAGGACCATTATGCTTATTAGTGACATGGATATCTCTTGACTCATGATTCATGCCTAGCAGATTGAGGAGGAGAAGTTGAAGGAGAAGGAGAGGAAGACCAAGAGGGCTCGGATAGGAACTTTGAGTACTCTCAATAGAGGACAGGAGGTAGGCATCGCTCACAGTCCCATTAGAGGTCGTCGGGCCCATCTCCATCATCAGCTAGCGTTTCATCCAGGACTAGGGATGTTCAGAGGGTTAGAGCACCAGGCTCTAAGACTTAGGGGAGCATGTCCTGAGGATGTACATTCTCGGTTCATGCCCCACCTTGGGAGGAATGATTGGCACCTAGTGCCACACTGAGTCTGAACTAGCCTGACTGGACTGGTGCACTACTAGTGCACATTGACACTCAATTCAAGAAACCAACAAGCTATAGCTTGGCTGTAAATAAAGCCTCTGGATGACAAGGCCACCTGCAAAAGAAGAAAGCTAACCACAAAAACACAATAACAGGGATCCTATGTGGGCCGACAAGACCACCATACTGTCTAGTTACAACTAAAATGTAAATCAAGCACTAAGCTACGCTATGGCCGATAAGGCCACCATACTATCTAGTTATAACTGAAATGTAAATCAAGCACTAAGCTACGCTATGGCCGACAAGGCCACCATACTGTCTAGTTATAAGTGAAATGTAAATCAAGCACTAAGCTATGTTGTGGCTGATAAGGCCACTAACTAACAGCTAAAAAAACCCCACGCGACCATCAGCGACTAACCACAGGAATGTACAATAGTCTGCATCCCTCTAAGAATGATATAATGGTCGGTACAAGGCTCCGATCTACCTAAAATTGTACATCAAAGGTAAACCTCGTCTAACTTTCAACTCGGAGGGAAGGAGCTTGACAAACTGCTGACCTCAACAGAAGGCTAGGAATGTCTCGAACAGCATCTATCTACACCTGTAGGCAAGTAATGCAGCACCGGGATGGGTGTCATTACAATATGTACCAAATATGTAAGGCAGAAAGGTAATAACTTGACCGAAAGCTAGTAAATCTATAGTAATTAAAAGAGAGAGTAAGGGTTTATCATGCAATACCTATACCATCTGAATTATCTAAACAACAAGTTTATATGTGCAAACAAGAACCTAACTGGGCCTCCATAAGCCTGTAAGGTACAAACAGCACAGAAAAACCTACCTGGGCCCCCATAAGCCCCGGCAAGTACAAACAAGATCCCCTCCACTTACCTGACCACTAAGGATTTTTGTTTAAACTGTAACTCGAGGTGGCCCTCATGGACTTAATCTGATGGAACTTATTATGGCCCTCACAGCCTCAGTAAATGGAACTCAATACAGCCCTTACAGCCTTAATAAATGGAACTTAATTCGGCCCTCACAACCTCAGTAAATGAAACTTAATTCGGCCCTTACAACCTCAGTAAATGGAACTCAATACGGCCCTTACAGCCTCAGTAAATGGAACTTAATTCGGCCCTTAAAGCCTCAGTAAATGGAACTCAATACAGCCCTTACAGCCTCAGTAAATGGAATTCAATACAGCCCCTTACAGCCTCAGTAAATGGAACTCAATACGACCCTTACAGCCTCAGTAAATGAAACTCAATACGGCCCTTACAGCCTCAGTAAATGGAACTTAATATGGACCTTACAGCCTTAGTAAATGGAACTCAATACGACTCTTATAGCCTCAATAAATGGAATTCAATACGGCCCTTACATCCTCAGTAGATGTAATTCAATGTTGCCCTTACAGCCTCAGTAAATGGGACTCAATATGGCCTAACAACTAACTACTCAATATTCGGGTAAGACCATTCTAGCTAGGCTAATTTTGGATAGGAATTACTATTTCATCATTATAGACTCAGTTCATTTTATAATAGCTGACTCAATAGGTTCACTTTGAAGTACTATAGACATACAGGTCATACTAACTTTACGACAAGTGTAACTTGTCGAAAGGATAGCCTTACATACCTCGATCTTCGATTTCTGATCAACTGATGAGTTTGTATTCGTATTCAATAGCTTTTCTCAATTGAAACCGTATTACTAAGAGAATAAGACTAATTTCAGTACTAAAATTGGCGGAAATGATAACTTCATATATAAATATTAACTATATTTCAACTTAACGAAACACGATCGAAAATGCATAATTTATTGAAAGTCCAGAAGGGAGAAATGCTTACTTAAAGCCTTTAACCGTATAGAAATTAGTTTGGAGCAATTCTGACAACTTTAGCTCGGTGGGGTTACGATTTTTCGGCCAAATTTCGTGAAAATAACTTCGTAGTAACGCCCCCTGCAGCCTTAAACTTCAATACCCAAAGTTAATTTGAATTTGGACGGCGTTTCATAGAGTAAACGGGCGAAAATTACTTAATTTCTTCGTGCTCTCTTCTCTCGGGTCGTAGCTCCTTTTTTGGAAATGAAGTGAATTTAAAACAAAGAGCTATATATAGGTGAGGCTAGTGGATAGGGGGCATCTCGCACTTCTCAAGGCGCCACAACATGCCCCGCGTCGTGCCCATTAACGCGCCAAGGGGGCTGGCGCACCGCGCTACCCAAGGGGCCAGTGTGTCGGCATGTCTCGCTGGCCCTTGCAGCCTGGCCTTGCTCAACCCGACTTCCGAGGTTATCTACATGCGTCGTACCCTCTTTATTTAACACAAGTCCATGCATATGTTTATAAGTCACTAACTTTTATGGGGTGTAACATCCTCCCCCCTTTAGGAACATTCGTCCTCGAATGACTACTTTAACTCATAGGAGTTTAACTCTTTCAACTATTATTCTGGAAGAATTTCACAAGAGTCTCCCCTGTAATATAGACTACTGAAAAATCCTGAAACGCAGAAAAGTCCAATACAGGTATATCACATGACACTATAGCAACTCTCGCACAACAGAATGGCAATCAACTAAACAGTATCAATAACATGCATCATAAACAGTAGCTGAATCAACGTCCCTAACTTAACTGCATAATTGGAACTAATCCTAGAACAGCTGAGGATATCTGGATCTAATGTCGTCCTCAGCTTCCCAGGTCATTTCTTCTTTATTTCTATTTCTCCATAATACTTTAACGGAGGCAACATCTTTAGTTCTCAATCTGCGAACTTTCCGATCTAATATGGCTATAGGAACCTCCTCGTAAGCTAATTCCTCAGTAACCTGGACATCCTCAACTGGCACAACATGGGATGGATCCCCTATACCTTTTCATAACATCGATACATGAAAGATCGGGTGAACAGACTCTAACTCTGAAGGCAAATAATATTCGTATGCCACCTGGCCTATTCTGCGGAGGACTTGATATGGTCCGATAAACCTTGGGCTAAGCTTTCCCTTCCTTCCAAACCTCATTACGCCTTTCATGGGAGAGTCTTTTAGAAACACCCAGTCATCTACATTGAATTTCAGGTTCCTAAGCCGCACATCGGCATAAGATTTCTGACGAATCTGAGTTGTTAACAAACGTTCTCTGATAAGATTTACTTTCTCCTCTGATTGGTGGATCATGTCTGGTCCAATTAACTCTGATTCTCCTACCTCGAACCAACCAACTGGGAACCTGCACTTTCTCCTATATAAAGCCTCGTACGATGCCATCTGAATTGTCGAATGATAACTATTAATATAAGCAAACTCAATAAGAGGTAAATGTTCATCCCAACTGCCCCCAAAGTCTAGTACGCACGCCCGTAGCATATCCTCGAGTGTCTGAATTGTACGTTCTACCTGCCCGTCTGTTGGAGGATAGAACATTGTACTCAAATTCACCTGTGTTCCCAAACCTTTCTGAAACGACTGCCAGAATCTAGTTGCAAATTTTGCTCCTCTATCAGAAATAATAGATACTGGGACACCATGTAATCTGACTACTTCTCTAATGTACAACCCGGCGTAGTCCTTGGCTGAGAAAGTGGTCCTGACTGGCAGAAAATGAGGCGACTTTGTTAACCTATCAAAAATCACGCAGATGGAATCAAATTTACGCTTGGTACGGGGTAGTCCTGTCATGAAATCCATATTAACTGACTCCCATTTCCACATAGGTATAGTTATTTCCTGAGTTAGGCCGTCGGGTTTCTGATGCTCAACTTTTACCTGTTGACAATTAGGACACTGGGCTACAAATTCAACTACACCTTTCTTCATTCCAGGACACCAATATATTTCTTTTATGTTATGATACATCTTCGTTGAACTTGGGTGAAGAGAACAGCGAGAATAGTGCACCTCTGTCATAATCTACTGGTGGAGTACTGCTACATTCGGGACGCAGAGGCGACCTCTGTACCTCAAAACTCCATCCCTGGCTACTTTAAAAAATGATATTTCACCCTAGTGAACTCTATCTCTGAGCTATGCTAAATAAGAATCTTCCTATTTCCGCTCATTTATCTCTACTACCAGGGATGACACTGCTGTATTCTAAATTACGGCTCCATTATCCCCTGTATTAACCACTCGAACTGCTAAACTGGCTAGCGGTGCCATTCTCGAGCTATTCCCATTGTTCTGGCCTCAGGTATGCCAAACGCCCATAGATCGACGGCTAAGAGCATCCGCCACAATATTAGCTTTCCCTGGGTGATATAAGATGTTCACATCATAATCTTTAAATAATTTTAACCAACGGCGTTGTTGCAAATTCATTTCTTTCTGTGTGAAAATGTACTGAAGACTTTCATGGTCGGTAAAAATATCCACATGCAACCCATACAAGTAATGCCTCCATATTTTTAAGGCGTGAACCACTGCAGCTAACTCTAGATCATGAGTGGGATAGTTCTTTTCATGTTTTCTTAACTGCCTCAAAGCATAAGCAATTACCTCACTATGTTGCATCAGAACACATCCTACCCCAACACTTGAAGAATCACGATACATTACATAACCCTCTGAACCTTCGGCCAAAGCTAACACTGGTGCTGAGGTCAATTTGTTTTTTAATTCCTGGAGACTCTGCTCGCAGGCTTCAGTCCACTGAAACTTGGATTCTTTTTAAGTCAATTTAATCAACGGTGCTGATAGAGTGGAAAACCCTTCCACGAACCTTCTGTAATATCCGGCTAACCCCAAGAAACTGCAAACCTCTGTTGGAGTCATAGGCCTAGGCCATGTTTTCACTGCCTCAATTTTCTGCAAATCGACCTAAATACCAGCCTCTGATACAATGTGGCCCAAGAAAGCTACAGAATTCAACCAATTCTCATATTTAGAAAACTTTGCATATAACTGGCGTTCTCTGAGGATCTGAAGTACTGTCCGTAAATAATCTCCATGTTTCGCTTTTGAGTGGGAGTAGACTAGAATATCATCAATAAACACTATTAGAAATAGATCCAAATACGACCTGAAGATACTATTCATTAGGTCCATGAACATTGATGGCTCATTAGTCAACCCGAAGGACATAACGAGAAACTCAAAGTGACCATACCTGGTCCTGAAAGCTGTCTTTGGGATGTCTTTTTCCCAAACACGAACCCGGTGGTACCTGGATCTCAAATCAATTTTAGAAAAGTACTTATCCCTTGCAGCTGATCAAACAAATCATCTATTCTTGAAAGAGGATATTTATTCTTAACAGTAACCTTATTCAGTTGCCAGTGATCTATGCACATGTGTAGGGAGCCATCCTTCTTCCTCACAAACAGGACTGGTGCACCCCATGGTGACGTACTGGGTCTGATAAAGCCTTTATCCAACAAATCTTTCAACTTTTCTTTTAATTCTTTTAATTCAGCAGGGGCCATTCGATACGGGGGAATAGATATAGGATGAGTACCTGGTAGCAAATCTATGGAGAAGTCTATTTCCTGCTCTGGGGGAATACCGGGAAGTTCATCTGGAAACACATCCAGGAACTCATTAACAATTGGGATAGACTGGAGAGTCAGGGATTCTGCTTGCACATCCCGAACCCTGATAATATGGTAAATACAACCCTATGCTATTAACTTTTTCGCCCAAAGATAGGATATAAACTTACCTTTCAGCGTAGTTGTATTACCTCTCCATTCTCGCACAACTTCCCCCAAGAAATAAAATTGGACAATTCTGGTCCAATACTCTACAGTAGCATAACATGGTACCAACCAGTCCATACCCATAATCACATCAAAATCAATCATTTCTAATTCTACCAAATCTGCTGAGGTCTGACAACCAGCAATCTGTACTGTACAACCCCGGTAAATTCTTCTAGCAATAATAGAGTCACCAACAGAGGTAGATACTGAAAAGGGTCGCTGAAGCAATTCTGGTGCTATATCAAACTTTTGGGCTGTTAATGGAGTAACATATGACAAAGTGGAGCCTGGATCTATCAAAGCATAAACTGAGTGAGAACAGACATCTAATATACCTGTCACAACATATGGCGATGACTCTGATTCTTGTCGCCCTGGAAATGCATATGTGCGATCCTGACTGCTGCCTGAACCAAATGCTCCTAATCTACCTCGGCCTTTTCTGAATGGAGCTGAGGGCCTACACCCTATAGAAGGTGCTGGGGCATACGAACCTACTGAAGATCTACTATGCTAGTCCTGACTGCCCTGGCGTATATTCGGGCGGTCTCTCATCATATGTCCCTCCTGCCCATAGGTATAACAAGCGGTGGAACCATATCTGCACATCCCCAGATGTCAGCTATGACAAGTACTGCATCGGGGTATCGCTAACTCTATCTGATCTGTCCCCCTCTACTGTTGCGAGCCTGGCGCTCGTGAACTTTCACCGCGGCCTAACTGCCTCCGACGATCTGATCTACTGTCCTGCTGCTACTGAAATGGAGGCCTAGGTGGTCTACCTAAAAAATGGGCCTGGGCCCGCCCTGAAAATCTGTCTAAAAATCTACGGGTCTAGCCCTCCGACGCTGCTCCTGACCTGACCTTTCCATAGCATACTAACGCTATCTGAGCTCCTCTATATTCTGAGGAAAGGCCTGGATATGGGAAATGTCCATTTCCTCCCGCAGTGTGGCTGTAATGCAAGATTCTATATATTTTGGTGCGAGCCCCATGATAAAACGGTGCACCCTGTCTGGCATGGTATCAACAAACGAGGGTGCATACCTGGCTAAGGAGTCAAATCTCAAAGCATACTCCCTGACACTCATTTTTCCCTACTCAAGATGCAAAAACTGCTCTACTCTGGCCTGCCGGACCTCTCGAGGCAAATAATTATCTATGAAAGCCTCAGAAAAGACGGCCATGTAGATGGACGGCATCTCCACCTCGGGATCTCTCCCAACTCTCATACCACAAAACCGTTATGTCTCGCAATCTAAATATTTCTAGCTCAACTGATTCTGTGGACGAGGCATGCATGACCCTGAATATTCTCTACAACTAATCTATAAAATTCTAGGGGTCCTCTCTGTGATCTGTCCCTGTAAACTGCGGGGGACTCAAGGCCAAGAACTTACGAACTCTCAAACTACCGGGCCCCTCAGCAGGCTTAATGGCAACCGGTACCACTGGCTAAGGCTAACACTGGGCAGCCATCATCTATACGAACACATAAAATTCACCCTTGAGCACTTGATTTGACGGCATAGGAATAGCTGGGGGTGGTACTGGTATATCAGCCATCCTAGAGGGCTCTGAATGTTGTGGTGGATGATGGTGAGATCGAGGTGGTGTCTCCCTGTCGACCTCAGATCGAGCTGACTCTGCCTGGGGCCCCCTACTCGTTCCCTCTCCTGTTGCTGCATCCCGACCTCGATCAGTCGTGGTCTGTCGTGTATCTGACATTTCTCTGTAAATAAATAGGATAACATAAGCTCAAGAAGTCACCCTATACAGCATAAATCTATAGCACGACTGGAGGAGAAAAAGAGTAACTACACTATTATGCCTTGCAGCCTTCTACCTATGAAATGTGGTGCACAACACACCCATAGACAAGACTCTACTTGGCATGGCTTGTAGACTCCCTGGGATACGACCTGCTCTGATACCAAGTTTGTCATGCTCCACCTTGGGAGGCAGAATTGGCACCTAGTGCCACACTGGGTCTGAACTAGCCTAACTGGACTGGTGCACCACTAGTGCACATTGACACTCAATTCAAGAAACTAACAAGCTATATCTTGGTTGTAAATACAGCCCCTGGCCGACAAGGCCACTTGAAAAAGAAGATGTCTAACCATAACAACATAATAATAGGGATCCTATGTGGGCCGAAAAAACCACCATCCAGTCTAGTTACAACTGAACGTAAATCAAGCACTAAGCTACGCTAATGGCCCAAAAGGCCTCTAACTAACAGCTAAACAAGGCCCCACACGGCCATCGGCAACTAACCACAGGGAATGTACAATAGTCTGCAAGCTTCTAGGAGTGATATAATGATCGGGACAGGGCCCCAACCTACCCAAAACTATACATCAAAGGTAAACCCCATCTAACTTTCACCTCCGGAGGGAAGGAGCTGAACAAACTGTTGACCTCAGCTGAAGGCTAGGAACGTCCCGAACCGCGTCAATCTACAACCGCAGGAAAGTAATGCAGCGCCAAGGTGGGCATCAGTACAATATGTACCGAATATGTAAGGTAGAATGGTAATAACTTGACTGAAAGTTACTAAATCTGCAGTAATTAAAAGAGAGGGTAAGGGTTTATCCTGCAATACCTATACCATTTGAATTATCTAAACAACAAGTCTATATGTGCAAACAAGAACCTAACCGGGCCCCATAAGCCTGAAAGGTACAAACAGCACAAAAAAACCTACCTGGGCCCCCATAAGCCCCAGCAAGTACAAACAAGATCCACTCTACTTACCTGACCACTAAGGATTTTTGTGTAAACTATAACTCGAGGTGGCCCTCGTGGCCTTAATCTGATGGAACTTATTATGGCCCTCACGGCCTCAGTAAATGGAACTCAATACGGCCCTTACAACCTCAGTAAATGGAACTTAATTCGGCCCTTACAGGCTCAGTAAATGGAACTCAATACGGCCCTTACAGCCTCAGTAAATGGAATTCAATACAGCCCTTACAGCCTCAGTAAATGAAAATCAATACTTCCCTTACAGCCTCAGCAAATGGAACTCAATACGGCCCTTACAACCTCAGTAAATGAAACTCAATACGGCTCTTACAGCCTTAGTAAATGGAATTCAATATGGCCCTTACAGCCTCAGTAGATGGAATTCAATACAACCCTTATAGCCTTAGTAAATGGGACTCGATATGGCCTAACAACTAACTACTCAATATTCGGGTAAGACCATTCTAGCTAGGATAATTTTGGACAGGAATTACTATTTCATCTTTATAGACTCAGTTCAATTTACAATAGTTGACCCAATAGGTTTATTCTGAAGTACTATAGACATACAGGTCGTACTAACTTTATGACGAGCGTAACTTGCCAAGAGGATAGCCTTACATACCTTAATCTCGATTTCTGATCAACTAATGAGTTTGGACTCGTATTCAATAGCTTTTCTCAATTGAAACCATATGACTGAGAGAATAAGATCAATTCAATACTAAAATCAGCGGAAACGATAACTTTATATATAAATATTAACTATATTTCAACTTAACGGAACACTATCGAAAATGCGTAATTTCTCAAAAGTCCAGAATGGATAAATGCTTACTTGAAGCTGGTGATCGTATAGAAATTAGTTTGGAGCAATTTCGACAACTTTAGCTCGGCGGGGTTATGATTTGCCAAGCGAATTTCATGAAAATAACTCCGTAGTAATGCCCCCTGCAGCCTTAAACTTCAATAATTGAAGTTAGTTTCAATTTGGATGGCGTTTCGTAGCGTAAACAAGCAAAAATTACTTAATTTTTGTGCTCTCTTCTCTCAAGCCGTAGCTCCTTTTTTAAATGAAGTGAATTTAAAACAAAAAGCTATATATAGGTGAGGCCTGTGGGAAGGGGGCACCCTGTGCCTTTCAAGGCACCACAGCATGCCCCATGTTGCGCCCCTCAATACGCCAAGGGGGCTAGCGCGCCGCGCTGCCCAAGGCGCTAGTGTGTCGGCGCGTTGCGCTAGCCCTTGCGGCCTGGCCTCGCTTGACCCGACTTTTGAGGTTCTCTACATGCGTGGTACCCTCTTTATTTAACACAACTCCATGCGTACGTTTATAAGTCACTAACTTTTACAGCGTGTAACACCCGGCTTGTAAGAAGTGCGGTAGGAACCACCTAGGAGAGTGGTTAGTCGGTTCAGATGCTTGCTTCGGGTGTGGGAAACCCAGTCATAGACTCAGGGATTGTCCTTCATCTAAATAGGGTGATGGTAGAGTCCATGGCCTAGCCTTCTCTTCTGCAGCTCACCCATCCTAGCAAGGCGTATCATCTATTGCAGGTGGTAAATAATGTTAGAACCATTTCTATGCACTTTCATCATGTTAGGAGCAAGAGCTCTTACCAAATATGGTTACAGGTATGTTATGAATTTACCACCTTGATGTTTATGCATTGCTATAACCAGGGGCCACATTATACTTTGTGACTCCTTATGTTGATATTAGTTTCGGTATAGTCCCGAGATCCTCTCAGAATCCTTCTCAGTCTCTACTCCTTTGGTGAGTCAATTTTAGCATAAAGGGTATGTAAAAGTTGCTCAGTTACAATTCTTTA
Organism: Datura wrightii; assembly: GCA_035772735.1. Classification (NCBI taxonomy): domain Eukaryota; kingdom Viridiplantae; phylum Streptophyta; class Magnoliopsida; order Solanales; family Solanaceae; genus Datura; species Datura wrightii. The sequence goes on along the minus strand of JASDFA010000002.1, from coordinate 58,301,247 downwards.
GCAAGTCACCTTAGATGATCTAGTAGAGTTAGACATAACCGACTTTTATGTTATCCTTGGCATGTATTGGTTGTATTCTTGTTATGCTTCAGTCAATTGTAGACCCTAAATAGTAGAGTTTCGATTTTTGGGTGAACCAGTCCTAGAATAGAAGGGTAGTTCAGCAGTACCTATAGGTTTCTTGTCTCCTATATTAAGGCCAGGAAAAATGATTTCCAAGGTTTGTGTTTATCATTTAGTTCGAGTTAAGGATTCTAAGTTTGAGACCCTGACTCTTCAGTCAGTCCTTGTTGTTTGTAAGTATCTAGAGGTGTTCCCAGATGATCTACCAGGTGTCCCTCTCGAGCGGGAAATTAACTTCAGGATAGACCTTCTCCCTGATGTGCAGCCCATATCCATTCCTCCATACAAAATGGCTTCAACTGAGCTTAAGGAGTTGAAGGATTAGTTGAAGGATCTCTTAGATTAGGGTTTCATTAGGCCTAGCAAGTTCCCGTGGGTACTCCAATCCTTTTCGTGCGAAAGAAATATGATTCTCTTAGGATGTGTATCGACTACCGACAGTTGAACAAGGTCACAATCAAGAATAAATATCCCACCTAGTATTGATGACTTATTCAATCAGCTTCAGGGCGCTAGTTGTTTTTCAAAAATATACCTTAAATCCGGTTATCACCAGCTCAGGGTTAGAGAGTGTGATATCGAAGACAGCCTTCAAGACTCGATATGGTCACTATGAAGTCGTGGTTATGTCTCTTGGACTGACAAAGGCTCCTGAAGATTTTATGAATTTTGATGAATAGCGTGTTCAAGCAGTATTCAGATATGTTCATCACTGTCTTCATAGATGATATCCTTATATACTCTCGTAGTGATGAGGAGCATATTGCTCATTTGAGGAATACATTTCAAACTCTTAAGGACCATCAACTATTTGCAAAGTTTAGCAAGTGTGAGTTTTGGCTTAATTCAGTTGCATTTCTTAAGCATGTGGTGTCTAGTGAGGGTGTGTAGGTAGACTCTAAAAAGATTACGGTGATGAATAACTAGCGTAGACCTATCGATCCTACAAAGATTAGAAGTTTTTTTGGTTTTAGCCGGTTACTATAGGAGGATTGTAGAGGGATTTTCATCCATTTCCTCATTTGACTGGTTGACTTAGAAACAGCTCAAATTTTAGTGGCTTGATGCTTGTGAGAAGAGCTTTCAGGAGTTAAAGGATTTTATTGATTTCTGCTCCAATTTTAACCCTACCAGAGGGCACGGATGGCTTTGTAGTGTATTGTGATGCCTCTAGAGTTGGCCACGGGTGTGTATTGATGCAACATGGTAAGGTCATCACTTATTCTTTAAGAAAGCTTAAGACTCACAAGAAGAATTACCCAACGCATAACCTTGAGTTAGCAGCAGTGGTGTTTGCCTTGAAGATTTGGGGGCACTATTTGTATAGGGTGCATGTGGATGTGTTCATGGACCATAAGAGACTTTAGTATGTGTTTAGTCAGAAGGACCTGAATTTGCATAAATGAAGATGGCTGGAACTTCTCAAGGACTACGACATGAGTGGTTTTTATTATCTAGGGAAGGCCAATGTAGTGGCTAATGCTATTAGTTGGTTATCTATGGGGAACGTGGCACAAGTTAAAGATGGAAGAAAGGAGTTAGTTAGAGATGTCCATAAGCTTGCTCACCTAGGGTTCGCCTTACGAATTCAGTGGATGGTGGTGTCATTGATCAGAATGGTTCAGAATCTTCATTGGTGAAAGAAGTTAAGGTGAAACAGGATGAGGATCCTATCCTAGTTAAGTTAAAGGAAGTAGTTCGAAATCAGAAAGTGGAGGTTTTCTCCCAAGGGGGAGATAGTGTACTTTGATATCAGGATCGACTATGTGTTCCATATGTGGATGACTTGAGAGAGAGGATGTTGAGAAAGGATCACAACTCTTGATATTTTATCCACCCAACTGCTACCAAGATGTACTGTGATCTATGAAAAGTCTATTAGTGGAATGGCATGAAGAAGAATATTGCAGAATTTGTGGCTAAGTATCCGGATTGCCAACAAGTTATGGTTGAGCACCACATACCTAGAGGTATAATGTAGTATATCAGTATTCCTACTTGGAATTGGGAGGATATAAATATGGACATCATTATAGGTTTTCCTCATACACGCCGACAACACGATTCGATATGGGTGATTGTAGATAGGATGACTAAGTAAGCACATTTCCTACCAGTTAAGACCACATATTCAGCTGAGGATTATGCTAGACTTTATGTTTGGGAGTAAGTTGGGTTGAATGGAGTCCCATTTTCCATTGTGTAAGATAGGGGTACTCAATTCACCTCACAGTTTTGAAAGTTGTTTCAAAAGGTCCTTGGTACTCAGGTTAAGCTTAGCATAATTTTTCACCCACAGACAGATGATTAGGCAGCGTGGACCTTTCAGACTTTAGAGGACATGATGAGAGCTTGCATGATCAACTTTAAAGGTAATTGGAATGATGACTTGTCTCTCATTGAGTTTTATTATAATAATAGTTACCACTCCAGCATTCAAATAGCTCCATTTGAGGCTCTTTGTCCCTTTAGCTCATCTTATGTTTAGAGGCTTTTAGAATATGATTATTCATCAACTTGACTTATTGTCTCCGTTTACATTTTATGGGATCTCAGAATTTCACTTAAGCATTATCTTATGATCATTTATGCTTAGTTTTATTGCTTATGCTTATTTTATGCATGTATCATGGGTTAGTTTGGAGCCATTCACGTTCCTGGGTCCCGTGTTACATTTGGGGTCTATGTTCGGGTTGTGACATCCCTGAAGCTAATCAAACAAATAATTAATCCTGGGCAAGAGGTATTTATTCTTAATAGTAACCTTATTTAAGTGGCGATAATTGATACACATTCGCAAGGTCCCATCTTTCTTTCAGACAAACAAGATCTATGCACCCTAAGGTGAAGTGCTTGGTCGAATAAATCCCTAATCAAGAAGGTCTTTTAGCTGCACCTTCAACTCCTTCAGTTCTGTTGGGGCCATCCTTTATAGGGGAGTAGAGATAGGTTTTATCCCGGAAATAATGTCAAACTGAAGTCGATCTCCCTATCGGGAGGGATCCCCGATAGTTCATCTGGAAACACCTCAAAAAACTTGGTAATGACTGGTACTGACTAGAAACTCGATGTCTATGCCTTGGCGTCTCTCACCCTGACTAGGTGGTGTAGACACCCCTTAGAAATCAACTTCATCACCTTAAGGTAGGAAATAAACCTATCCTTCAGCACCACAACATTGCCCTTCTACTCAAGCCTTGGCTTATTAGGGAACTGAAATGTAACCACCTTGGTGCGAAAATTTAGGGTAGCATAATAGGAGGATGAGCAATCCATACCTATAATGACGTCAAAATCTACCATCCTCAGCTCAACAAGATCGACTCTAGTAACTCAGCAGCGCACTGTGATAACATAATTTCTATATACTCATTCCGCCAATAATTAGGGTAGGCACTAGGAAAGGTTCACGAAGTCGTCGAGTTCGAAGCCAATCCTATGAGAAACATATGGGGTCACATATAATAAAGTGGAACCAGGATCCATAAGAGCATACACATCAATAGAAAAGACTGCGAGTATACCTGTAGCAACATTTGGAGGCGCCTCTAGATCCTGGTGGCCTGCTAGAGCATACAAGTGGTTATGCCCACTGCTTTTGGTCTCACCATGCCCCTTGATGTTGTCCAACCGCATGTGGTCGTCAAGTAATATAGGACAATGAAGTCCCAATTATCGATCCCTCAAAGACTTGTCAGATTAATCGTTTAAGGTTAACACTTTATTTCACTACTCTAATAAACACAGATAAAAATGGGGAATGGTTTGAATGTTATACTACTAAATTTGAAATGTAAATTAACTAATGAACTAAAATCATTTCAAAAGTGTTTGTACTTCAAATGATGATAATAATCAAGGGTAATGGCACTTTCGCTTCAGGTTGAGTTTTCAAGACTCGAATACACTAGATTAATTCATCCTAAAGTTGCTAGTTGCAAGTTACTATCTCATTTCCTACCATTCTCCCCAACATCCAAGAACTATCTTGTGAACCCTAATGCCTATATCCCTATGGTCGCAAGAGAATCATGAGGCACAGGTTGTGGCTACTTGTATTCAACTAAACAAGGTTGAAGTGTATATTCCTATCCTCATCAACAACTTCTATCTTGAGCTCAGTCAAACAAGAGTCTTTGAATACCTATTCTATCCTTACTTTTAACCCTGTTAGTTCTCTCTCCTGAGTTCAACCAAAAGCCAACAGATTTATTCGTAAGGTGAATAATCTCACAAATAAGTAATTAACATAAGTAAGAAAAACAACCTTTAAGAAGAATAAATAGTAGCATAAACAAACTATCAAACGTCAACTATAAGCTATGGCCAAAATCCTATAATAGGATTTTAGCCACTCATGTTCAAGTGGAAAACCAAAGACATTTCATCATTCGAAATATAAATGAGAAAGAAAAGAAGAAAAACCTAAGTAATGAACTTCTTGTCCCTCCACCAAAAGTTGTGTACACTGATTAATATAATAAAAAATATGATGTAAGATAACTAAAAATGACCTAGATGTTATATTTATAAGCAAGGCCTCAAATAACGCTTTTACCCTCAATTAATTAGCTTCAAAATCAGCAAAATATGTCCTGCCTGGCGCGGTGCGCCATCCAATGCACTAGGTTTGGCTTTGAATTCTTTTGAAGTTTTTCTCCAGGCGCCCCACACCAGCCAAGGCACCAAGTTGTTAGTCAAATTTTTGAGCCTCTAGACCCTTCTAGCGTGCCACGCACTCAAAGCACCAGAGTGTTGGAAAAATTTTCTAAGTCTACAATACTCCTAGCGAGCCATGCCACTCATCTTGCCAAGGTGTTGAACAAATTTTCTTCTGAAATTAAGGACATGGCGTGCCAACGCCACCCATAGCACCAACTTTGGTGCAGATTTCTCTAAAATTTTGGAGGTTGGCGTCCATGCCAGCCATCTCACCAGGCCAATTTTCGCGAACTTTTCTTTCTTTGCACCATGGGTCATTTTTGAGTCCTTTTTTCTTGGTTTCCTGCTTAAAACATCTAAAAATACTGTTAGCTCACAAGACACACATAAATATGAATTCATGCGTTTGACAAGAATTATGATCTCAAAACAAGGTAAAATATGGGTTAAAATATAGCAAATGGGCATAAGAATATGCCCAACATCACCACCTCACAATTAAGCCATTGTTCGTCCTTGAAAAATCCTTAATTATGTGCATGAACATATTTTCTCACCACTTGTTACACCTATCAATCCTCACTCAAGCAGCTAGCACAGAGTATATGCATTAGTGGTTCATCAACTCATATCAAGCACACACAGAAGTTTTCACATTCAAGACTACATAACCTCTATAACCGACTCATCTTTTCAAAACAACGCTAACATGATTAAGTATGAAAAATGCAACACTTAGTAAACTGACTTTCACAATACTCACTTATTTAGTGATGATCCTTCCCTCATGTTATCGATCAAAGTTTGGAACATAATAAGCAAGACACACTCACTCTCAAAAATGATGTATCATACACATGCAACATACCATAAGTTTTTCCCTCATGTACATTTAGACTACTTGGTTGCTTCAACAACAGTAAGATCATAAGGACTTTTCCTGGTTGTAATGTCGGCTAAGGGACAGGTAGGAATGATTTTCTTTAGCAGTGACTACCCGTCCTAAGCACTTTAAGACATTTTTTCATCTTTCTTGTCCACTTCTTTTCTTAACTGCTCACCCTTTCCTTCACTAATCCTTTTTCTTTTCTTTTCCCATGCCCCTATTTATACTACTTGACTGCTAGTTTCTACTTATAAACTCAACAAACATAATCAACCATTAAAATCTTTCATGCATGCTCTAGCAGCAAGTAGACAACATATTTTATGGGAACCCCTCTTCTATTTTCTCTTCTTGTCATCCACATATTTTTTTATTTCTTTCCTTTCTTTCCCTTGACTCTTTCTACATCAGTGGGCCTCCATTCTTAAATCTCAAAGTGCTTCAGACTATCTTTGGATCAAAAATTTTGAAGGTAACACAACAAAAAGAGATAGGCTTTTTTGTGGCTAATAAGAAAATTAAGGCTTATGGCTCAAAGGGGTTAACTAGGGATAATGCTAAGGAGGATATAACAAAATGGACAAAATGGGTTTTTGAAAGAAACGCCTTAATCACATCTTATTTTATTGGCAACTAGCTATCCTATGCACATTTAGGCAAGTTCTAGATGTTACATTATGTACAACACACAACAAATCAATCTCACCTCTCATGGAATCATCATCTTATTCAGTTTCCTATGGCTACAAATCAAGCTCATTGAATGACTTTTTCATTATTAAGCCCTAAAAAATTTTTTAGTCAAGTTATAGAACCTATGTGTCTCTTATGGAATTTTACTTCTTATGCATTCAAGATGACCTCTTTGTTGTCTCTATCTTAGCTTCTAATTGGAATATCAAAGAGCACACAAGTGTGGTTTGTCAACTCCATCCTAGAAAATCAAAAAAATTGTGACTAATATTTCCTTAAGATGGTCATCAACCATCCATCACTAGAAAAAGCCTTTTCTTCTCCTAAAAAAAATTAAACTGCTTCCTGAAAAATAAAAAAATTTACCCGGTTCAAAGGTCTCTCCTTCGCAAAAGAATCGAGGCCATAAGAAAAATCGAATGGTAGGTGAGATATGCCATTTTAAAAAAATTTCAAAGAAAAACTTGATGACATACTCACCCTTAACCTCAAAATTTCGGAATATATCCCTGATGTCGCCCAAATTACACCTTGCAATTGAGATATAAAGCTGTCGATTGTCAAATATAGAACTCAAAAAAGGTTGAGGTCGATCGCACAGAGAATATGGTAAGAACTTAAGTTAATGTGAATAGCTGCTACTATTGAGTTACTTATTTCCTACAGGGGGAAAAAATAGAATAATAAACAAAAGTAAAACTGTTGAATTCTTAGATCAAAATCAGTTTGTATTCAATTAACGAGTTGACTAGGATTGTGTTCCCCAAGATTTCATAACCACAAGGCTTATACACTAGTGATCTATTCTAGAGTTTAACATGCAATATTGGTAAGTTAGGTTCACCTAAATGGTTGGTCCCCTATCTAGATGATTATCACCACGCTACTTGATCCGTATACTGGTGTACTTTAATTAACCCTTACCCTTAATATCGGATTAGCTATCCCCGAACAAGTTCAAGCTATTAGATGAGGGTTGACAGCCTCAAATCTCCGTTTTTAATCCCTTTTCCCACTCATTACCTCCTTGGTCCGGTAAGTAAGAATAAGGCAAGTCCTAACGTTTGCAACCGTCAAGAATCAATCAAAACAAAGGGAAAAATAATACATGCACTAAACCCCGTTCAAGAATCACTAAGTAATTTACCTATGTGCGTTAATTCATCTTGGTTCTCACAACCCTAGTTATGGGTTTAGCTACTCATGCTTATATGATCATAATCACAAAATATTGAATAAATCATAATTGCAACTGACAAATTATTGTAGAAGAAAAACCAAGTAGATTGAATAAAACTCCAAAGTTGATGAATAAATTCCAATATTGTTTTTGATCCTCAAATTCAAGAACAAAATTGTAAACCTTGTTTCTTGACTCAATAATAATCGTACAACACCAAAATCCTACTTGAAAATTAATAATAATCGGCTTCTTTATAAAAATAAACATAAACTGTGTATTTATAGTTCCAAGAAAACCTTTTCCTAACTAAAATTGGAAACCAGGTCGGCAGTGGCAACGGGCTTAATGACGATTCGTTGGGCCCTCTGATGAGTCGTGCCTTACTTAAAATAGTCGTCCTCAGCATCGTACCCAGTTGTGGCAATAGGTCACCAAATGACTCATCGTACCTGGGCACGAGTCGTTAGGTCCCTCGTGGTCTAACTTCTCCAAAATTTCAGTGCACCTTACGGTTGGTTCGAGTGATATGCCAATGAGTCGTTTAGTCAACTAACGACTCGTTAAGTCTGTCGTCAACTCCACTGGCTACTTTGGCAATATTTTCTCTCCCTGTCTTCATGACTGACTTCACGACTCGTTACCAGGTGTAACGAGTCGTTTGCTCAACCCGTCAAGTACACTATCTCAGCATCTTCAAAATTCATCTTTTGCCTAGGCTTCAACAACGAGTCATGCTTCCTGCCAATGACTCGTAAAGTGCCTACAGTCACCCTTTCAGTTATTTTCAGCATAAATTTGCCCAGTTCACTTCCGAACCTATTTTCCTGCAACATTAAGCACAAAACACATTATACCTATATAAACATACCCAAAATGTGCATAATTTCTTGGTTTTAAGCGTCAAAAGTGTCATAAAATCATGGAACATCAATCCCCTTATCCCACACTTAACGTCATGCTCTTTCCTCAAAGTATCTATAAAATAAAAATCATACAAGGGTGAGATATACTCCCTGAGCCCTCTAGAGCTTAGCTAGTAGCATGTCTCTTTGATCCATGGGTCACACGAACCCACACTTAACCTCAAGATGTGCTCCTTAGCTTTAATTTTGGGTACTCAGACTTCCCCTTCTCTGCAGACGAAACAAAAAACAAAAGTGACACTATATATAAAATAGGAAAAACTACACTATTACAAATTGGGTTGCCTCCCAACAAGCGTCTGACTTAACATCGCGGCATGATACCATCAAGTTTCACAACTTTTCCTTCTATTTTAAGCTTATAAATTTCACCCCCAATTTCTTTTCAAATTTCCTATGATACTCAAGGGGTGGTGGTGTAAACATGAAGGGACCAAGTAATAGATTTTGCATCTTGTACTTCATGGTGAGGGATGTCATTATGTCTCTTTGGCATGATAAATTTTAGAATATATGGGCATTGTTCCTCATCTACACATATTTCCATAGGCTTGAAAGGCTCTATTTCTGGGTTGCCAACCAAACACAATATCAAAAATTGTTTAGAATGAGGATCAATATGCCCTAACTCTAAGACTGAATTATGCTTAACATCCTAACTTTTATCTACCTCCTCAACATCGACATAACCAACAAAGAATAGTCTAATGATTGAGATTCTTCTTCTTGTTCCATGTATTGGCTAGTATCCACCATACTTTATAGTTTGGCCTCAGATGCCTCAACTTTTTCGTTCAAAAGACCCTGAAGGTCATGGATACTTGAGCCAAATTGGTCTATCTCTTGTCTGAGCTCTATTCTCCCTTCCACTTGAGGTTCCTCTTGAGTATTGGCTAAGACCGTGACTTGCAAATCATTACAAGTTGCAGCCTCAACCATCATCTCTGTGAGCTTGGCACTCATCCTTTTGAAGACTTTTCCTTGTTCAGTAAACTACTCCCTCATTACTTCCATATGCTCCAGGATCAATTTTTTCATATCGATTATTTGAGCATGATGTTCCTCCTCTTCATCATTCCTGTAAGCCTCAAAAACAACAGAAGGATCATAATAGGGCTTGTGGAAAGAGAATAAAAATTTGGAAAACTACTCCAATGGCCATCCAGAACACCACATACACCACACATATGATAGTGTTGCCACAAGTGGAGTCCTCCACAATTCAGACACGGATCACCAAAATATGATTACCCATAATTCAACCCATTTATATACAAGATGTCATGTTAAGAAGAGTGGTAAAATACTAAAAAAAACTATACAATATACTTTAAAAAATTAAATACTTGAATAGTGTAATAAAAAACCTAACAAAAACAATTAATCAATATTCAAGTCCCTAACTCAACCTTGGGACTGAGTACCCCTAGGAAGAACTAGGGTTATACCTTGCGATCTTACTGTACTACCGTCGGCTATCTAGCTAGCACTAGGCTAGTCCTTCTAAAATGTTCCTTATTATCCACACTCGAAACACCTAATCATCCCTGCTCGTCACTCCCTCAGATGCCTTTACCCACTCCAGCTGTATGGAAAAAATCATGGGACACTCTGAGTCACACTGACCTGCGACTGGGACCCTAAAGCTCTATGGCCATGTCCCTGATTGTTTTGGCCTCGTTGATCAACCTTAGAGCTCTATGAAAAATGTACTAAATGTGTATGGGGTAGGCTTTCACGATTGCTGCTGAAATAGGGGTCTACTGCTGCCCTTTCTATGACTATTATCCTGGATTGCTAATCTGGCCCTCTATTCCTGGCATTGCTTCCTATCTACTCGGGCAACCTATTTTCTTTACTTGGTCTCCTGGGCATAGACCATTGGTATGGCTATATCCATGTCTTTTTGAAGTAGGGCGGCAACACATTCACCCGTCATGTGCCTCCCAAGGCCATGCACAAATTTGTGCATCCTAGCCCAAATAGTGGTGACCACCTGTTACACCCCGTAAGTTTCTAACATTTAGTCGGCCTATTTGTATGTTGGTTGAGAGTTTTAGAATGCCATACACACAAGGAAAGGGCCCGGGGAAAGGCCGAACGAGTGCAAAGTCGGGATTTCACTGGAGGAGGCCGAACCAAGTTTCCAGAGGGGAAAAGTGGCACGGAGCAGCCCCCTCCGCGTTACCCAGAGTGGCACGGAGCAGAATCAACGCGATGGGCAGAGTGCCACGTTGCCTTGTCTGTTGCCTCAAGTATATAAAGGTCTCACACTTAGAAGTTAGATCATTATCCAAATAATCACGGCCAGAACAGAGGGAAACCGAGTAAAACATTTAATAATCATCTGATTACGCCGCTAAACGCCATCCAAATCCAAATTAACTTCGGGTATTAAAGTATAAAGCTGCAGGGAGCATCGCTGCGGAGTTATTTTTGTAAAATACGCCCGGCAAATCGTCGTCCCGGTGAGCTTAAGTTGATGGAATTGTTCCAAACTAGTGTCAATACGATCACGTGCCTAAAGTAAGTATTTCTCCCTTCTAGATTCCCGAGAAATTACGAGTTTTTGATCGTCTTTCGATAAGTTGAAGTATAGTCAGTATATATATATATGTATAAGTTATTGTTTTCTTCGAATATAGTAATAAAGTAGCTCTATTCTTCTATTAATATGATTACAGTTGAGAAGGACTGTTGAATACGAGTTGATACTCATCAGTTAGTCAGAAAACGGCGAACGAGGTATGTAAGGCTTAACTCTCGGCAAGTATTCTTGTCGTACAGTGTTACGACTTATGTTCTCGAATAGAAATAACAATCTCAGATGCTGCAGCTAGTTGCTACCATTAGATTGTAATTCGAGATGTTGTAATTAGTTGTTATTGATATACATATATAAATATCATATATGTTGCGATTAGCTTCTAATAGGGATTATAGTTACATATATTTTGGTTAGCTGCTAGAAAACATATACAGATCGTACTGCAGGACCCCTCGCTAAAAGGGAGCAGGTTAAATGTGATTCGTATTATGAACTCTATAGAAACTTTTTTAGTTCTCAGTTTATTGTGATGGTAGAGTTCTATGTTTGTTGCCAGGCCTAGACTTCAGAAGCTCGTAAGAGTTATTGGCCTGAATCAGTTGGTTAAACAGTATGGGCACAGTTAAGCGGTCTGACGACTAGTTGGCGCCTGTATTGGCAGGAAAGCATCCCTAGAGGTCTTTGACGTTATCACACATTCCAGAACCATAAATAGAGACAGAATAGGTATATTCTAGAGTTAGCGACACCAGGGTTCTCCAGTGTATTGAGTGATCGCCCGCAATCCCTTTAGCCTTATCAGCGATTGTCAGTCTTAGTCGACTTAACAGTTATCATGTAGGACGCCCAGCAAGCCAGCCCATTCATCCGAGTCAGATAAACCCGTGGGTACCCCAAGGAGGGGTCCGCATCAGTAGTCAGTGATGGGCCAGCACCCTAGCCGGTTCTTGTAAGGTATTCAGGTACAGAGTGCCAGGAGAGGGCCAGTCTATATAGAATTGCCTATAAGATTGAGAATTGCCCAGAACAGTAATATAGATCCGAGTGGATTCAGACAAGGCTTAAGGAGTCAGTAGTACTCAGCTAGTATAGTGTTAACCACAAGTTAAGGAGATCGGTAAGCTCCCTATGAAGGATCGGGGTGTCGATCGCATAGAAGCATGTTCGACCAAGCCCAGCCCTATAGTTGTTTAATTAGAAGAATAAAGTAGTTAGCTATCCATAACCCCAAAGTTATTCATAAGTTATAGATGTCCGAGTAGGGCATTCAGAGTATTGTTAGGCCACTTCAGACCTCGCTCTATTCATCCCAGACTATTAGAGATCATGATCACTATCAGGATCCTCTGATCAAATACGGGCGCATGGCGTGCCTGCAGACAGCCATACAGATTATCCCTGAAGCGAGTAGCATTAGCATGAGTCCCAAAAGTCCAGATACGCTCTCTTTATATATATAGATTGATGTGTTAGTATAGCACCTGGGTTGGGGTTGCCCTCAGTTTGAAGCCTTCCATTACCGCCCTAGGGTTAATAGTTATGTCGCTCGCCCGCCAGGGGCGAGGATACGTTGCTCTACGGAGCGGCATGCCATCCGCAAGGGACAAAGATGGGGATGCAGATCCTCATATGTCGTGGTTAGCCTTATACACACCCCCGCCGAGCATTTACGCTCGGGGTGTAGATATCAAGAGTCCTCCAGACTCAGACACAGCTACAGTTTAGGGGCCAAGTGGGCCCAGTTGTAGACCTAGGGGACCGGTAGGTTGGATACAGTACTAGAAGAGTTATAGACACCTGAGTAGGGGTATATAGATTAAGATGTGCTCGCCAGGACTTATGGGGGCCTGAACGAGTTATTCCGTGCTAATTGTACCTCCCGGCTTATGGGGGCCAGGTGGGGTTCTTGTATGAATTCTTGTCTGCTAGCTGTAGTGTTTATAAATGTGTGAGTATGCAGTCTTAGCTTAGGTACATGTAGTGTTAGTTAGATGCAGATTACGAATCAGCAGGCGTACAGGTTAATCTTTCGGCTCTTCTTTTTATTTACTTCTAGTCTTATTTAGCTTATCTATTGCCTTACATATTCAGTAAATATTGTACTGACAACCTTCCCGAGGCGCTACATTACTTGCCTATAGATACAGATAGACGAGGAGCAGGTCCCTCGTAGTTCCAGTCAGCCGTACAGAACCGTCAGCTCCCTTCTTCCATGGCTTGTGTGATAGAGGTTTATCCCTTTTGTTTGTACATATGGGTAGGTCGGGCCCTGTCCCGACCATCTTATTACTCCTAGAGGCTTTCAGATTGTGCTACTTCCCTGTTGTTAGATAATATCGATCGTGTGGGGCCCATATATGTTTTAGATGATGTGTGTTGGCCGTGTAGGGCCCTGTTTATCTGTTGATTGGCGGCCTTGTCGGCCCGTATGGAACTCCCTATGATTGTTTGTCTCTGGTTAGTTGTTTACTTTCACAGGGGCTATAGGCCTTGTTAGTCGGGGGTTGTATTTACAGCCGCTATATAGCCCATTGTTTTCTTGATTCCAGAGTTAGAGTCAGCCCCGCACCAGAGGTGCTTAGGCTCAGTCAGCTCAGAAGTTCAGGTCCTAGTAGTGCACCAGGTGCCAGTCATGCCTTCCAAGGCGGGGTGTGACAACCACCTCTGGAGAAAATCTGGCCAATAGAATGAACTTCAGGTTGTACGCTCTCATGCACATGCCACCCTGCCTGAGGTCCATTGACTCTTGGACTTTATCCTCCTTTAGATATAAATGTAGGAAGTGGTCCATGAACACTTCCATGAAGTCATCCCACACTTTGGGAGCTACGTCGTCCTCTTGGGACATCTCCCACTGCTCATACTATGTACCAGCTGTGCCCTTCAACTGATAGGAAGCGATCTCAACAACCTCAGTCTCGCTGACATGTATGATCTGAAGGATCTTTTGAATCTCGTCTATAAACTATAATGCCTCGAGCCTACACTATGGGCGGGGCCGGCACTTAGACTACCTAGTGATCTAAGCAAACCCTTAAACTGACTTACTACTAGTAGTATCATGACCTGAGCTGAGACCTCAGATCATGACACGGGACCTAGAACCATGAATGGCTCCAAGCAAACCCATGGAACATACGTAGCATGAGCAAGAGAATAACTAAAGTAGAAATGAATCATAAGCATGGTTAAGAGGAAATCTAAATGATATAAAGCATGAACAACAATGGCAAGTCACAAAGCCGAACCATCTAGTATATAATTGTTTGAAAGCCTCTATACATAAGATGAACTGATGGGACAACACCACCAACTTAGCTTGCTAAGACTAAAACTACAAGCCATAGACATAAAGCATAAACTAATAAGTGTCCTTGGAAAATAAGGACTCACCAAGACTAGGACAAAGCTAGACTGATCGGGAGTGAGCTAGTGAAGGAAATGAGATGGATAACCCAAACCTATATCAGGAGATAATATAGCATAGAGTATGTTGTCAGTACTTTGAATGTACTGAGTAAGTAGGGAAATTAAAACATGCTAGTAAATGATAGTATGAAATCATGAGTATAAATCTGTCATGACTGGAACATAGGCCCGGATCAAGACATGGGACAAGGAGCCCCAAGAGACTCCAAGTCGATCAATGACATGAACATACATCTAACCCAATCAATAAAGTGGAAGACTTAACATAATGAACAAGATGGAAGTCTAATCATAACATAACATCGAAATCGGAATTCACAAAATACATGACGAGCTGATTACTAAATATAGTCTGAAAGCCTCTACATAACTGATGGGTTGATGGGACACACCCCCAACTAACCCTACAAGTCTGAAAACTAAAAATACCAAGATAACTAATGATGAATGGTCCTTGGAAGATGAGGACTCACCAAAGAAGCTGGATGCTAACTCCGAAAACTGGCCAGTGATGGGGCTAAGTCTAGAGATCGGAGCCTATATCATAAAACGATACAGGATAGAGTATGTGGTCAGTACGTGGAATGTACCGAGTATGGAAGGTAAATAAAACCACTTAAATAAATAAAATCATTTAAAACATACATAATATAAAATAACATCAAGATAAGAATCTTGGAGTAGGGCTTGCATGCTATTTTCTAAAATCATGATCTGAACATAACTGAACATCATAACTGAATCAAATAACCCAAAGCTGAAATCTGATAATCATAAGTAAAACTATACATTGGTTCGAACCTGCTTTAGAACATATATATATATATATATATATATATATATATATATCATGAATGATAACATGCATAACTAAAATCATGAGGAACAATGGGAGACTCGTCATATAACCGACATTACCACAATAGAGCTTACGTGGTCCCGACTATCACACTCAAGTGGGCAGAGCCGTCCAAAGCCTTTCTAAAGCTAAGGACGCTACCATGATATTGATATCAAGTTGATGGCCCCTTGGGGCAGGGAAAAGCTCACGTAGGAGGTCACATAATAATATGATCATACCTATGTTAGCGTGTAGTTCTGAGGCATCGGGTTGACTGACTCTTAGCCTACTCGGTGCTAGACATTACTTCCAAAAATGTGCATATGCTCTCCATCGTTTTTCAACAAAGCAGACCATCATCTATTGACAAAGCTGAATAATCATGTACAAATATAAATCTGAATCATACATGAGGATCCTTGGCTCAAATCATACCAAAAACTGAACATAATTGGAAGTCTTGACTCCAAAATCATGTGGTAAGCTAATTAACTTGAAATCATAAATCATACTTGAACATATGGGCTTTCTCAATACTTAAACATGCTTGAAAATACTTTATTCACTTGAAAATATGCTTTTCATCATGAATATCTCATCATACCTGAACATACATCATTAATTTCAACTTTTATGAACTTCTCATGGATGGGCATTATAATTTATAAAGCTTGAAAACATAATTATAATTGAAAACAATGTAAAACTTTTCCATGAATCATAAATCAATAATATAAACATGCTTAGATCATACCCATGGTAGAAACTTAGGAGATTCATGCATTGGGTTAAAACTCCATAGGATCAACATATAGATTTTCATGAATTAGAGAGGGATTGGGCATGGGTGTGAAAAAATTCACCCATTAATAACCCTACATACCTGAGAGAATCTGATTCTATAATTTTCTCTGATTGCCCAAGAATTGATGATAACATGAAGGAAATTGAGCGTGATTACCTCTCTAGACCTTTACTCTTGCATGCATGAATAAGAATAGCCTAGAATGAACTTACCCCTCTTAATACTCACTATTCATAGCTTGAAACGACATAGTTTAGACCTTCGGATCATAGGAATTATGAATAAGCCCTTACTAAATTCATAGAAAATAACTGAATACCAGTCCACACGAGGGACTCGATGAGGCGTTACCAGGGGAAACGAGTTGTCGCCTGCTTTCGTGAAATCCACTGCCACTTTTCCTCAAAGGGTCCCCACGAGGGACCTAATGACTTGTTACTGGTGACCACGACTCGTGGTCACCACTCGTTACCTCCACTGCCAAAACATTAAGTCATTCACCAAAAGCTGACCACGATTCACCTAACGAACCGTGGTACTTGACCACAACTCATGGTGTCAAATCGTAGGGTACACTGCGACTTCAACCTTCTCCTTCTGATTTTCCTTGACCACGAGTGACCTAACGAGTCGTGGTCAACCTGATAGGTCACATGACGACCCGTTCTATGACCTGGTACAGAAAATCCTATTTTCTCCATTTCCACTCTCGGGTCTGATCTTAGGGCTTCTGGGGTATAACAATATCTCCCCGTTGGGAACATTCATCCTCGAATATTGAAAGTAACACAGAAAAGTAGAGAAATGCAATCATCATATTCAAATACTAATCAGATAAGCCAAAAACTGATGGAATGACTGACTCCGATTTAAACTACATGACTGAACTGAATTCATGAATCATACATACATCCATATACGTGAAAGAAACTGGAGCACATGAGATGAACACGAAATTGAATAGAGCTGTAGGGCAAAAATTGATACCTCAAGTTGGAATTGAGCCGGTAGGGAATAAATGTGGGTACCTAGCCATCATATCTACTTCGGCCTCCCACATAGCTCCCTCAACATGCTGATAACTATAACTGAAGCTACTTCTTTGTTTATTATCCTTCGAACCTAACGATCCAGTATTTCCACCAGAACCTCCTCATAACTGAGGTTGTCTTTCACACCAACACTGTCCCTCGGAACAACTAGAGTTGGATCCCCCAAGCACTTCTTTAAGAGCGATACATGAAAAACAGAATGAACAGAAGCTAATTCTGAGGGCAACTCCAATTCATATGGCACCTTGCCAACTCGCTTCACAATTCGGTAGGGGCTAACATAACGAGGGCTGAGTTTTCTTTCTTTCTGAATCTCATCACTCCCTTCATGGAAGATACCTTCAGAAACACCCAATTATCCACTTTGAACTCAAGTTCTCTCCTTCTCACATCCGCATAAGAATTTTGGCGACTCTGAGTTGTTTTCGACCGGTCCCATATGAGTTGAACCATCTTTATGGCCTCATGGACTAAATCGGGTCCTATCATCGTAGCTTCACCGACTTCAAACCAACCAATAGGTGATCTACACCTCCACCCATAGAGAGCCTCAAACTAAGTCATCTGAATGCTGGAATGGTAACTGTTATTCTACGCAAACTCAACAATAGGCAAATGGTCATCCCAACTACCCTTGAAGTCAATCACATACGCTCTCAACATGTCATCGAGAGTCTAAATTATCCGCTCTGCTTGACCATCCGTCTGCTGGTGAAATGTTGTACTGAGCTTAACCTGAGTACCAAGTCCTTTTTGAAATGATCTCCAAAAATGAGAGGTAAACTGGGTACCTCTGTCTGATATGATGGACAAGGGAACTCCATGCAACTAAACTAGCTCTCGAATGTATAGTTTGACATAATCCTCCATTGAATTAGTGGTTTTGACCGATAGAAAATGAGCGGTTTTCGTCAACCTATCCACAACCACCTAAATAGAGTCATACTATCGACGAGTGCAAGGCAACCCTATTATGAAGTCCATATTAAATTCCTCCCACTTCCAAGTAGGGATACTGATATCCTGAAGCACACCTCCCAGTCTCTGGTGCTCAACCTTCACTTGCTGATAGTTTGGACACTTAGCTACAAATTCTACGATGTCCTTCTTCATGCCATTCCACCAATAGATTTCCCGTAGGTAACGATACATCTTAGTGGCACCTGGATGTATCGAATATCTGGAACCGTGAGCCTCATGTAACATCTGACTTATCAAATCATCAATGTTCGGGACACACAAGCGATCCTAATATTGAAGCACACCATCTCCCCCTTTAGAGAAGACCTCTACTTTTTGATTCTAAACGGCTTCCTTTAACTTTACCAAAATAGGGTCTTCATCTTGCCTAGCTTTTACATCAGTCACCAAGCACGATTCTGATCCGTTCTAAACAACACCGCCATCAATCGAGTCAACCAAACAGACTCCCAACCTTGCAAGTCGATCCACATCCTTCACCAGCTCCTTTCTCCCCTCATCCACATGGGACACACTCTCCATAGAGAGTCTACTAAACGCGTCTGCTACTACATTAGCCTTGCCCAGATGATAAAGGAAACTCATGTCATAATCCTTGAGTAACTCCAACCACCTTCTTTGCTGCAGATTTAGGTCCTTCTAGGTAAACACATATTGTAAACTTTTGTGGTCCGTAAACACATCCACATGGACCCCATACAAATAGTTCCTCCAAATCTTCAATGCAAATACCACCACTGCCAATTCAAGATCTTGGGTCGGGTAATTCTTCTCATGAACTTTCAATTGTCTAGAAGCATATGTTATCACTTTACATGCTACATCAATACACAACCAAGGCCAATTCTAGAAGCATCATAATACACCACAAACCCATCGGTACCCTCGGGTAGGGTTAACACCGATGCTGAGGTAAGTCGATTCTTCAACTCCTGAAAGCTTCTCTCATTAGCCTCCAACCATTGGAACTTCACTTTCTTTTGGGTCAATTTGGTCAATGGCGCCGCAATGGATGAAAACCCTTCAACAAATCTCCAAAAGTACCCAGCTAAACCCAAGAAACTCCTGATGTATGAAGGATTCACCGATCTAGGACAATTCTTTACCGCTTCTATCTTCTGAGAGTCCAACTTTATGCCCTCACTCGACACCACATGACCCAAAAATGCCACTGAGTTTAACCAAAACTCACATTTACTGAATTTAGCATATTGTTAGTGATCCTTGAAAGTCTATAATACCACCCTCAAATGAGCGGCATGTTCCTCCTTGCTCCGAGAGTATTTCAGGATGTCATCAATAAATACGATCACGAACATATCCAAGTATGGCTTGAACACCCTGTTCATCAAGTCCATAAAAGCTACAGGACCATTCGTTAGTACAAAATACATAACTACAAACTCATAATGATCATATCGCATCTTGAAGGCTGTTTTCGAGATATCACTCTCTCAAACCCTGAGCTGATGGTATTCGAATTTGAAATCTATCTTCGAAAAGAATTTAGCACCCTGAAGCTAGTCGAACAAATCATCAATCCTGGGAAGAGGATACCTGTTCTTGATGGTGACCTTATTCATTTGCCGATAATCAATACACCCGAAGAGAACCGTCTTTCTTTCGGACAAAGAGAACTGGCGCACCCCATAGAGATTTGCTCGGTCTGATGAATCCCTTATCTAAAAGGTTTTTCAAGTGCTCCTTTAACTCCTTTAACTCGGATGGAGCCATTCTGTACGGAGGAATAGATATAGTTTGCGTATCATGAAGAAGGTCAATACCAAAATCAATCTCCCGCTTGGGAGGGATTCCCGATAGATCACCTGGGAAGACTTCTGTATATTCACATACTACTGGAACTAACTGGATAGTCAAGGTCTTGGACGTGGTATCCTTACCCTAACTAAATGATACACGAAACCCTTGGAGATCATCTTTCTGGCCTTAAGATAGGAAATGAAACAACCTACAAGCACAGCTGAACTACCTTCCATTCTATGACTGGCTCACCCAGAAAACTGAACTCTACTGCCGGGGTTCTACAATTAACTGAGGGATAACATGCAAATACCCAATCCATGCCGAGGATAACATCGAAATTTGTCATGGCTAACTCTACTAGATCTGCTAAGGTGACTTTCTGCAGGACTGTGACCGGGCAACTTCTATACACCCATCTAGCTACAACTGAATCACCCACTAGAGTAGAGACTAAGAAGGGTTCTGACTAGATTTCGGGACTGACTCCAAAACTACTAGTCATGTAAGGTGTCACAAAAGACAAGGTAGCCCATGGATCTAATAAAGCATAAACATTAAGATGAAAAACTCGCAACATACCAGTGACTACATCTGGGGAGACTCCCTACTTCTGGTGGGATGCTAAGGCATAGAATCTATTTTGGCGTTGATCGCCGCCTGTGCTAGTAGATGTGCGTTACTGAGATGGGCAGGTGGTGGAGCTGCTGAACTGGATGCTGGGTCTCGGCCCCTATCATGGCCCTGTCTAGCTGTTGGGCAATCTCTAAGAATATGTTCGGGCTTCCCGCACTCGAAGCAAGCACCCATACCCGCCAAATAATGGCCTGTGTGCCTTCGACCACACCTGTCGCAAGCTGGGATACTGGAATCTACGGGCCTACTACTCTAACCCCTAGAACCTGATGCTCGTCCTCTCTGATCGTGCCAAGGTCTGAATGGCACACTCATCACTGAAGGTGTTAGAGCTGAAGATCTCTGGTGGGACTGTTGTCGGTGCCCAGAACCTAGCCTCTGCTAAGAGAACCTATAGCTGTCGGTCCTGG
Organism: Datura wrightii; assembly: GCA_035772735.1. Classification (NCBI taxonomy): domain Eukaryota; kingdom Viridiplantae; phylum Streptophyta; class Magnoliopsida; order Solanales; family Solanaceae; genus Datura; species Datura wrightii. The sequence continues at coordinate 58,280,314 of JASDFA010000002.1, read as the reverse complement.
CCCTCTTAGCCTCTCTCTCCCTCAGATGCGCCGCCTCCATCTACTGGGCGAACAAAACTATTCGAGGGAATCCATATCCTGATGGAGCATGGCGGTTCTGCAATCCTTGTCTAGATAGTCCACCACCCCATGAAGAAACTTGCTCACTCGCGCCCTCTGATCAACCACTAACTCTGGGGCGTACTTTGACAGACGAGTGAACTCAAGAGCATATTCTTGCACTGTCATCTTCCCTTATTTTAGATTCATAAACTCGGCCTCCTTCAGCTCCGTCATCTCACGAGGGAAGAACCGATCTAGAAAAGCGATGCGAAACTCCTCCCAACTGATAGGGCCAGCTCCGAATTCCTACTATACTTCCACTGTTTAAACAAAATGTGTGCGACCCCCTTCAACTGATATGAGGCCAAATCAGCACACTCCTCTCCTTTTACCCCCATGACCTGGGTGATCTTCAAAATCTTGTCAATAAACTCATGTGGATCCTCATCCACTTTTGACCCAAGAAACTTTGGCGGATGCATCCTTAGAAAATCTCTGACTCATGCTGCTGCCGCATTCTCGTTCTACGGAACCTGCGCTACTGCCTGCTAGTTGACCTGGGCGGTCAAGGCCTGCACTAGCATCTGAATAGCGGCCTTGAATTTGGCGTGGGCAACCAGCTCCGGTGCATGATGCTCACGGGCTGGTGAGGCTTGTTGGTGCCCATCCCTATTGCCATCCTCGTGGACATTTCCATTTCCATTCCTTCTGTCGTTAACTTTGCAGGGAGGCATGATTCTACAATCGTGAATAGTATGAGTTAGAAGGATAGAGAGATATTTCATCGCATAACATAGATCATGAAAGAAGAGAATATTTCCTAAATGTCTCGTAGCCTCTTTGTTATAAGTGTGGCGTGCTTCACACCCATGAAAAAGACTCTACTTAACACGGGTTTTAGACACCCTAGGACACTTCAAAACCTATTGCTCTGATACCAAGTTTGTCACGACCCAAACATAGGCTCGGATCGATACACGGGACAAGGAGCCCTGAGAGACTCTAAGTTGACCCATGGCATGAACATACATCTAACTCAATTAATAAAGCAGAAGACTTAACATAATGAACATGATGGAAGTCTAATCATAACATAACATCGAAATCAGAATTCACATAATACATGACGAGCTGATTACTACATATAGTCTAAAAGCCTCTATATAACTGATGGGTTGATGGGACAACACCCCCAACTAACCCGACAAGTCTGAAAACTGAAAATACCAAGATAACTGATGATGAATGGTCCTCGGGAGATGAGGACTCACCATAGAAGCTGGATGCTAACTCTGAAAACTGGCTAGTGATAGGGCTAAGTCTGGAGATCGGAGCCTGTATGATAAAATGATACAACATAGAGTATGCGGTCAGTATATGGAATGTACCGAGTATGCAAGGTAAGTAAAACCGCTTAAATAAGTAAAATCATTTAAAACATGCATAATATAAAACAATATCAAAAAGATAAGAATCCAAGAGTAGGGCTTGCATACAATTTTCTAAAATCATGATCTGAACATCATAACTGAATCGAATAACCCAAAGCTGAAATTTGATAATCATAATTAAAACTGTACATTGGGTCGAACCTACTTTAGAACATATATATATATATATGTAATATATATATATATCATGAATGATAACATGCATAACTAAAATCATGAGGAACAATGGGAGACTCATCATATAACCGACATTACCACGATAGAGCTTACGTGGTCCCGACTATCACACTCAAGTTGGCAGAGCCGTTCAAAGCCTTTCCAAGGCTAAGGATGCTACCATGATATTAATATCAAGCTGATGGCCCCTTGGGGCAGGGGAAAGCTTATGTAGGAGGTCCCAAAATAATCTGATCATACCTATGTTGGCGCGTAGTTCTGAGGCATCGGGTTGACTGACCCTTAGCCTACTCAGTGCTAGACACTACTTTCAAAAACATGCATATGTTTTCCATCATTTTTCAACGAAGCTGACCATCATCTATTGACGAAGCTGAATAATCATGTACATATATAAATCTGAATCATACATGAGGAGACTTGGCTCAAACCATACCACAAGATGAACATAATTGGGGGTATTAACTCCAAAACCATGTGGTAAGCTAATTAACTTGAAATCATAAATCATACTTGAAAATATGGGCTTGTCCAATGCTTAAACATGCTTGGAAATATTTGATTCACTTGAAAACGTGATCATAGACATGGGTAACTTGAAAACATGCTTTTCATCATAAATATCTCATCATACTTGAACATACATCATAAATCTCAACTTTCATGTATTTCTCATGGATGGGCATTATAATTTATAAAGCTTGAAAACATAATTATAATTGAAAATAATGTAAAACTTTCTCATGAATAATAATTAAATAATAGAAACATGCTTAGATCATACTCATGGTTGAAACTTAGGAGATTCATGCATTGGGTTAAAACCCCATAGGATCAACATATAGATTTTCATGAATTAGAGAGGGATTGGGCATGGGTGTGAACAAATTCACCCATTCATAACCCTACATACCTGAGAGAATCTGATTCTATAATTTTCTTTGATCGCCCAAGGAAGAATGGATGAAAACTTGAAGGAAATTGAGCTTGATTACCTCTCTAGACCTTTACTGTTGCATGCATGAATAAGAATAGCCTAGAATGAACGTAACCCTCTGAATACTCACTATTCATAGCTTAAAATGATGTAGTTTAGGCCTTAAGATCATAGGAATTACGGATAATCCCTTACTAAATTTGCAAAAAATAACTAACTGTCAGTCCACACGAGGGACTCGGTGAGTCGTCGCCTGCTGTCGTGAAGTCCACTGCCACTTTTCCTCAAAGGGTCCCCATAAGGGACCTAACCACTCGTTACTATCGTGGTCACCACTCGTTACCTCCACTACTAAAATCTTAAGTCATTCACCAAAAATTAACCATGACTCACCTAACGAATCGTGGTGCCTGACCACGACTCATTGTGTCAAACCGTAGGGTACACTACCACTTCAACCTTCTCCTTCTAATTTCCCTTGACCGCGGGTGACCTGACGACTCGTGGGATTACCACAACTCATGGTCACATCCGTGGTCACCCCAACTCAAAATTTTGCAAATAAGTCAACACCCCTCAGCACTAGTCACTTAACAACTCGTGGTCAACTTGACGGGTCACATGACGACCCGTTCTGTGACCTAGTGTAGAAAATCTTATTTTCTCCATTTCAACTCACGGGTCTGATCTTATGGCTTCCGGGGTATAACAACATCAAGATAGATCATGAGAGTAAAGGCGACATGCTAAAAGCCATATATCTGAAGTATAAATAATCATAAGTTATTCATCATAATCTGAACATAATGACCGAAGGTTTAGAAATAGATATCATATAGCATGTCATACTTGAAAATATAAGTGAAAACTCATAAACTGATCAATGGGTCAAATATACTATAAAACATAATATCATAAGACATGAACATGAGTATCTTAAAACATGAGAAACAATGGGAGGCTTCGTCATAACCAACGCCATCATTATAGAGCTTACATGACGCCCCAACTATCTTGCTCAAGTAGGCAGAGCCGTCCCAAGCTTGCCAAGGCTTGAAAGATTAAGGCATGATATCACTCGTGAATCCCTGTAGGGTTTGCACATAAATATATACCTACAGCGCCACGTAGTTCTAAGACTTGAGATTTTCCTAGACCCCTAGCCTACTCGGTGCTAGACACTACTCCCAACAACTTGCACATGGCTCATAATCAATATCGTGATAACATAACATACTTGAACTTACATGGGCTGGTCAAACACGAAATTATAATCATACTTGATATGCATGAAATAACCATGAAAAGGATGCCATAAAGTTGGTCATAATACTTGAACTTGAATTTCATGAAAATCATACAAACTTGAATAAATCTTCATTACTTGAAATCATAAAATTCATAAACATTCATGCATGCTTTGATAATTCATCAAACTTGAAATCATGGACTCATAAGCTTCAAATTCATAAATGATGCATAACAGGGCATAATCTTCATAAACTTGAAATCATGTATTAGGAAGTAAATTGAGGATTAAATCTGCTCCAATAGCCATAAAACATCAATTGAAACTTGAGAGGATTAAGCCCATAGAGATAACATGGAGATTTCATGAAAATTGGGTAAAACCCTAGAAATTTAATTGAGCAAGCTTAGAGACTTGAAATCATGAAATTGGGATGAAATAGGGCATGAAGGTGGAAGAATTCCCCCCATTCACAACTCTACATACCTGGGTAATTGATTCCTAAACTTGTCTTGAAAACCCAAGAAGATTGGAAGAGAATTTGATGAAGAACCCTAGCCTTGATCTTGCAAAAGGATTTCAAATCTACTGTATTTATGAGAGAATAGGGACTTGGGCTAGGTTAAACCCCTTAAAACACTCTTTAAGAAATCGAAAACGACGTCAGTTAAGGGTTATAAGCTTAGGAATTTACAAAATTACCCCTGAGAAAATGTAATTAAAAAGGTGACCCACCAATCACCATGATGCGTACCACGAGTAGTACCACCCTACCGTGAATCATGGTATCCACTCATTACAAGCCAGTCTTTTTTCCCCAGTTCTATGAACCTTCAAACAATGGATCTCACTGCGACTCGTCACTGGGTACCATGAGTCGTCTTGTGCTCGTGGTCAATAAACAGTTCTTGCCCCGCCTTTGATCCTCCGTCCTACGACTCCAAACAATGGCCGGTCACACCTTACAATGAATCATACTATGACTCGTCATATCAAGGTTGACCCTGCAAATGCTAACCACGACTTATGACCACAAGTCATACCCACTCACCATGACTGGTGGTGTGGACTCGTGTTTTGGGAAGTTGAATTTCAGAAACTTACCATGACTCTCCCTATGACCCATGACATCAAACCATGACTCGTATAACGAGTCGTCCTGAGGAAATTTATAGATTTTTTTATTGATGCTGCTACAAGTCTAGGGCTTGATCATAGGGACTTTTGGGGTGTTAAATTATTTCCTCCATGGGAACATTCATCTTCGAATGTAGCCTAATGAAGCTGAATAGATAGGAAAGAACCTACAATCTCATAATTGAAAGCTATAGGATGAAAAATTGATGGAGTGACTGACTCTGGACTGAGGTATATAACTGAACTGAATTCATGAAAAGTACATGCATGCCATAATATGAAAAGAACTGAGAGACATGAACTTGACATGAAACTGCATTGAGTACTAAGGAGGAAACTGATACCTCATGCTAGAACTGAGCCGGAAGGAAAAAGATGTTGGTATTTAGCCATTATATCTGCTTCGGCTTTCCATATAGCTCCCTCAACAAGCTAAATTCTCCACAAAACCTTCACTGAACTTCCTCGTTCCTCAAATTTCGAACCTGATAATCAAGGATCTCAACTGGAACCTCCTCATAGGTGAGGTTATCTTTTACACTAATGCTCTCTACTGGAGAAACTAAAGTTGGTCACCAACGCATTTCTTAAAAAGAGATATACGGAAGACTGGATGCACCAAAACCAGCTTTGCTGATAGCTCCAACTCATATGCCACCTTGCCAACTTGCCTCAGAATTCTATAAAGGTAAACATATTGGGGACTAAGCTTCCCATTCTTACCGAATTTCATGAATCCTTTCATGGGAGACACCTTCAGAAACACCCAATCATCGACCTCAAATTCAAGCTCTCTTGTCCTAACATCCGCAAAAGATTTCTGATGACTTTGAGCTATTTTCAACCTCTTCTTAATGATTTGAACTTTTTCAATAGCCTCATGAATTAATTCTGGTCCTATCAATTGTAGCCTCACTTACCTTAAACCATCCAATAGGTGACCTACACCGCCGCCCGTAAAGAGCCTTATACTGATCCATCTATATGCTAGAGTGATAATTGTTATCGTAGGCAAACTCAATGAGAGTCAAGTGACCATCCCAACTACCCTTAAAATCAATCGCACATGCTCTCAACATGTCCTCAAGAGTCTAGATAGTTTGCTTAGCCTGACCATCTGTTTGTGAGTGAAAAGTTGTGTTGAGCTTTACCGGAGTACTAGGACCCCCCCTAAAACGATCTTCAAAATAAGAGGTGAACTGAGTACCCCTATCCGAGATGATGGAAAAACATACTCCATGCAACCAAACCAACTCCTGAATGTATAATCTAGCATAATCCTCAGCTTTATCGGTAGTATTGACCGATAGGAAATATGCTGATTTGGTCAATCTGTCCACAATCACCCATATAGAGTCATACTATCGGCATGGACGATGCAACACTGTAATACAGTCCATATTGATCTCTTCCCACTTTCAAGTGGGGATGCTAACATCCCGCAACATACCTCCAGGTCTCTGATGCTCACCTTCACCCGTTGGCAATTCGGACACTTAGCCACAAATTTCACTATGTATTTTTTCATACCATTCCATCAATAGACTTCCCATAAATCTTTATACTGCTCGTTCAACTCCTTTAGCTTAGATGGATCCATTCTATAAATAGGAAGAGATATGGGCTTTGTATTAGGGAGAAGATCAATACCAAAGTCAATCTCCCGCTCGGGAGGGACTCTTGGTAGATCATCTGGAAACACCTCCAGAGACACACATACAACAGGAACTAACTGAATAGCCGGGGTCTCGGACGTAGAATCCTTGACCCAAGCTAGATGGTGCACACAATCTTGGAGATCATCTTCCTGGAATAGAGGTAAGAAATAAAGCGCCTACAGGTACAGCTAAATTACCCTTCCATTCAAGGACTGTTCACCCGAAAACCAAAACTCTACCATACGGGTTCTACAATTTACTGAAGCATAACAAGCATATAACCAATCCATACCAAAGAAAAATAAAAGTCGGTCAAATCTAACTCCACTAAGTCGGTAGAGGTGACTTTCTGAATAATCATGATAGGGAAATTTTTATATATCGATCCAGCTAAAACTAACTCACTGATAGGGACAGAGACTGAGAAAGGTTCTGACAGGATTTCAAGACTGACATCGAAATTAACAACAATACAATGAGTCACAAAGGATAATGTAGCCCCGGGATCTAACAATGATAAATATTAAGATGGAATACTCGTAATATACCAGTGACCACATCGGCTAAGACCTCCTACTCACATCGAGATGATAGTGCATAGAACCTATTCTGGCACTGCCCGCCACCCGCACTAGAAGAGGCGCCCTGTTGAAATGAAGGAGATGCTAAAGTGGTAACTGGGGCGCGGCCTCTACTGTTGCCCTACCTAGCAAACGACATGTCACAACCCAAACATAGACTCGAATTGTCACACGGGGTAAGGAACCCCGAGAGGCCCCAAGTCGACCCATGGCATAAGAATACATCTAAATTCATTCACTTTTAAAGAGGAAGGTTGAACATAAGGCATAGCGGAAATGTAAACATAGCATAACATATCATAACGTAAGAAATCTCTAGACATACACGCAAGTTGAGTTCTACATACTGTCTGAAAGCCTCTACTGCATAAGATGGGTTGATGGAACAACACCTCCAACTAACCCGGCCAAGTACTGAAACATAAAATAACATAAGGTCTAGTCAAACAGCCCTCATAACATGAGGACTCACCAACAAGATGAAGGTGAACTCTGGGATGGTCTAAAGATGATGATGAGCCTGAGAGTCGGGTCCTATATCATGAAACGATACAGAATAGAAAGTATGCGGTCAATATGTGGAATTACCGAGTATATAAGGTAAGTAAAATGGACATTCAAAATATGTAAAACTCATAAAATATCATAGGAGAAGGACATCATGCACATATCATAAATGTCGTAACATAACAAAATATAAGGCTCAAGGTTTTCGAAGCATTCATAATACATTCTTAATCATAAGCATGAGAGTAAAGTATATTGAACATAACTTGAGCCAACATGCATAATCATAAACACACATAAATCATGAGGAATAGTGGGAGATTCTTTTAACCGACATACCACATATGAGCACACATAAAGCCTGACTTGTAACCCTAGTCAAGAGGGTGTCCGTACCTTGACAAGGGTAGGACCATGAAATGTGATATCACCATGAAAAAGGCCAATTGAGCCGGGGATAGTCACAAAGGAGGTCCCAACATACCTACGGTGGCACGTAGTTTATGAGATCCGGGATAGAACCTAGGCCCTGAACCTACTTGGTATTCGATACTACTCCCAAAACATATATAGTGCTCATAGTATAACTTGCATGAATTCATGGGATAGTTAAATCATGATAATCGTAAACATTCTTGTACATACGTGAACTAGCCATGACATAAGGCCCGTGAGTCCGCCAAAAACAAAATTCGTGAATCATAGGTTCCATGCATACTTGTAGATCATACATATAACTTGTAAATCATCAAATCATGATGTGTAATTGAATAAATCCATATTTAAAATCATAAATCATGTTGGGCTTGTAAATATCAACAATTGAGACGTAGATCATAAATATATTTATCATAGGTCATGCATAATTAGGCTTAATTTAGTAGAAATTGAAATCCATAATTTTATAAGTGCAATAATTGTAAAACCTGATCAAAATCCTTAAAATATGATGTAAATCATAAATCATAATAGCCCATTAGTAAAATATTGGATTTTCACAAAATTGAATTCAAAACCCCACAAGATTTTGATAGATTTTCATAAATTCATAGAGAATGGGCATGGGTGTGGACGAAAACACTCATTCGTAACCCTACATACCTGATGGAGGTTGAATCTTACTTTCCTTTGAATTCCCAAAAGAAGGTTGAAAGATATTGAAGATTTCTAGCTTGATTACCCTCTCAAATCTCTTCTACTTTGCATGCATGGATGAAAATGAGTAATTTGAACTTAACCCTGTAAAAGACCATTATTCATACCCCAAAATGTCGTAGTATAGTCTTTAGGAACTTAAAAATTACGAAAAGGCCCTTACTAAATTCGCAGAAAATAACTGTCAGGTGGCCGTAATGGGTGACCTGACAACTTGTTACTAGAGGGCATGACTCGTTACTTCGCTCGTCAAGTACACTGCCTCATCCATTCTCCTGGCTTGCTAATGACTCACCCCACAAATCGTGGGGACTGACCACGACTCGGGGGGACCTTCCATCAGGTACACTACCTATTTTTCCTTTCCCCACTTATCTTCCCTCCCCATGGATGACCCAACGATTTGTGGGTCCTGACCACGAGTCGTGATCTCGCCTGTGGTGTCTCAACCCTTCCAGGACTCTTCTCAAAAAAACAAGCATTCCCTACGAGTCACCTGAAGACTCGTGGGTTGTCCTCACGAGTCGTCTCACGACTCGTCCTGAGTCTGCAGCAACAATCTTCACATTTTCCCCCTTCCAACTCCCGAGTCTGATCTTTGGGTTTCAGGGGTATAACATGACAATCCCTACACATGTTTCTGGGCTTCCCACACTCCAAGTGAACATCTGAGCCAACCAAGCACTCTCTGGGTGATTTCTTACCACATTTCCTATAAACTAGGAAAGTGCACTTTACCGTCGTGCTCCTCTGACCCCTAAAACTTGATGTCTGCTCCTCTAATCACCTCAAGGTCTGGAAAGAACGTTATATGATGATAGAGATGGGGTTGATGACCTCCAGTGGGACTGAGGGCGATGTCCACCACCGAATCTCTACTGGAAATGCCCATAGCTCCCTCTCCTGGCCCTCTGGCCTCTCTCTCCTTCTCCTTCATCTGCTCTGCCTTTATTTGTTGGGCATATATGATTGGTCAGGAGATATCTATGTCATTAATCAGCATGGTGGTCCTGCACTCCTTCACCAATGAATCTGCCACCCCATCACGAACCTACTCATACGAGCCCTTGAATTGGCGACCATCTCTAGTGCATACTTGGACAACCAGGTAAAATCCAAGGCATACTCATAGAGAGTCATGTTGTTCTGCTTCAGGTTGACGAACTCGACTGCCTTCGCCTCCCTCAACTCTCTAGGAAAGAATCTATACAAGAAAGCGGTAACAAACTCATCCCAACCAATGGGAACTACACCAACTCCCCTACGCTTCTTCCACTGTCAGAACCATATACGAGCCCCCTTCAGCTGATTGGCGGCTAAGTCTACACTCTTCTATCCAATCACTCCCATAATCTGGGTGAACTTCTAAACCTTCTCTATGAACTCATGTAGGTACTCATTCACTTTTGACCCAAGAAACTCAAGTGGGTTCATCTTGAGGAAGTATCGCACTCTCTTCGTCGCCGCATTCCCATTCTAGTGGACATGGGCTACTGCCTGCTAGTTGACCTGGGCTGTCTTAGCCTGAGCCAACATCTGAAAAGCGGCCCCGAACTCAGTATGAGTAAGCTGCTCGGCTACGGATCTATTGGAGCTGATGGGGATGGCTAATGCCCATCTCCATTTCCATTGCCATAGCTATTTCCATTGTCATTTCTTCTTCCATTGACTCGGTGGAGAGGCATATCTTTACAAACGCATATAACATGAGTTAGAGGAATATGAGAGTTCATGGCATGATATTGTCACGCCCCAAAACTAGGTAGGGCGCAACTGCACTCGATCTATGATTGATCGAGAAGCCGGATATATAGCGTCTGAAAATATAACACTAAGGCCAACCAAGCCACCTATCAAAACCAACCAAGATAAATATTGGACCGATAAGGTCTCGATAATGATGAATAAGCAATCTGAAAAGCTGACAAGGATGCAATAAAGCTAAACATAGAAATGGTAAACCAACACGACTACCCAATCAAAACTACTATACAAACAAGTCCACATCAGTCTCTACAGAATAAACAAACTAAAATGCACGGGACAGGGCCCCGACATACCAATGTTGTACACAAAACTCAAAATAGTTAAAACTAGGACATGACTCCTGGAAGAGAGGAGCATACCACTATTCTATGAAATCTGGTTCCTATTGCATCTGATGATCTGAGCCTCAGCCTGTACCTATAACATGATTGCAGGAGGGGTCCCCAGATAAAGGGACGTCAGCACGAATAAAATGTACTGGTATGTAAGGATAAAAATTGTAAACATATAAGATAATAATGATAGCTGAGCCAGAAATAAGGAATAGCAATAACCTGGTATCCTAAAAACCAAAACTCGATAATAACCCAATATTGAAGAACAAATCCAACCATCTAATGCACAATAAAAACTACAACTGAAATGCTAGCTGCCAGCTGACCATAAAATTCGTCCAGCCAGTGTACCACACTAGGGTAAAAAATAAAAATGCCTCCAGCCAGTGTACCACACCGGGGTAAAATCCATCCAGTCGGTGTGCCACACCGGGGTAAAATAAAAATACCTCCAGCCGGTGTATCACACTGGGGTAAAATCAATAAATCTTAATCATAAACGGAGCTGATATGGCCTGTATTGGGTCAATTTAACACGTATAGCATAAAAAGAACAAATACTAAATCTCTGGTCTACATAGGCCTCCTTCGTAATGCATAATTTTAAGTGAGCACATATAACCGGTAAAGATAGAAAATAGAACTTAAATGCATGTATTCAAAACTTGTATAAATCATAAGGAACTGCAGATGACCTAAGAGTTTCAACAAGATTTATAGATCGTGTTCAAAGGGATATTAGAGCTCGGAGACTCACTAGCTTGTCATTCGGCTTAAGGGAAAGGGATTATGAAATCTTCCCTTGGCCTGGAATATTCATAACATACACATAAAATAAAGGATAACCATAACAAGGAAATCCTAATTCAATAAGCTCATTTACCCTTAATAGCTTGCGACGTCTTTATTTGCCTTAAAATTATTTACACGTCATCATCTTAGCTCTCACCAATTTCAGTTAGCAACCAGACCTTTAAACATATTTAACATACAGTAAGTACCAGCTAGCAATGCCCACGCTGAGGGGTCTCCAACTTGATGTACAACTACGACAACAATCAACACGATATCCCACTTTAAATGCTTCACATGGGATAGACATAATCTAAACATTTAACCTCACTCAAACATGAAACTTTAAATGCTTAAATGAATATTAAAATACTGCCTCAAGACTTGTAAAGAGGTTGCTGGCTCATTCAATACACAATGCACGAATCGTGCTTAAAAGAACGATGGACGGGCGTCTTACATACGTTTCTCCGATGAACTTTTCTTTAGCCGATTTCCTATTTCAATGATCATCCTTCAACCTCCTTAATATAGGTGTTTTATAGTACAAAAAAAATCTTAATCTTTAGCACAAAATGCAGTCCAAAATAGCTTACCAAAGGCAATCACAATAGCAACAACAATACATGGCAGCATCAACAATATTAAGCCATTTTCTCAACTAGTTTTCACTAAATTTTGAGGGAGAAACAATAGGAAATTTTACCTTATTTCTACTATAATTATACCCCTCACTATGAAGTATAATTCCAACAAAAGAAACAGCCAAAAAGCCTACGAAAAATGAGCAAAACTCAGCTCATAAATAGTCCATCGACAACTCATTCAGCTGGCAATTTCCAGCTTTTCGCGTTGCAATTTGAGAGGTTTAAAAGGGGAGAAATCATTATCTTTCCTCTTGGTTTCAATACCTACTCAAATATGGATATATAGGCAGTCCAAACAAATTTTTAAACGCAGAAAAACACCTTCAAAACCTTGCCAAAATGAGCTCCAAAACAGCCCCTAGCACACTTGGCAATGTATTCTCAACTTGTCTTGTGATTTGCTTGAACTTTGCTTGATGATTCCTCCTTAATTTTTTTTGTTCTAGCTGATGGAATTGAGAGAAAAATGGAATCCTTGGCAAGCTGGCTGATTTAGATTAATATGAAAATATTTTCTACAAGTGAAAAATCAGATTTTAAGTAAATAGGGCGGTGGAAGCGCTAGGGCGTCATGCCCGCATCACTGCTCGAGGTGCTTCGGTAAAATGCCCATAAATTCTTATTCTGAACTCCGATTAACAAGAGGTTTGATGTTATGAAAACTAGACTCAATGAGCTTCAATTTAATAGGTTGTGGGACTTCTTTATTCTTCATTTTATCCTTAGCCTCCTAAGTTACTTCCTCGATATTATTACTTCGCCACAATACTTTAACCAAAGCGACTGCTTTGGTCTGAAGTTTCCTGACTTGCCGGTCAAGAATCGCAATTGGGACCTCAATGTAGGTCATCTCCTTATAAATACAAACATCATGGACAGAATAACATGGGTTGGGTCTCCTATACACCTCCGCAACATCGATACATGAAATACTGAGTGGACTGCCACTAGCTCTGGTGGCAAATCCAACTCATAGGCTACTTTGCCTATCTTGCAGATAACTTTATAACGCCTAAAATATCTAGGGCTCAGCTTGACCTTTTGGCCAAATCGCATGATGCCTTTCATAGGTGATAATTTTAGGAAGACCCAATCATCAACAGCAAACATCAGTGCTCGACGGCGTACATCCACATAAGACTTCTTCCTGCTCTGGGCCATCTGAAGTCAATCACTAATAAGTTTCACCTTGTCAATAGCCTGCTGCACTAAGCTTGGCCCCAATAACTATGCCTCACTAAGTTCAAACCAGCCCACTAGTAACCTGCACTTTCACCCATATAAAGCTTTATATGGGGCCATCTGAATACTCGCCTGGTAGCTGTTATTATAGGCAAACTTAATTAAGGAAACATGATCATCCCAACTTCTGCCAATATCTAAAACATAGGCATGCAACATATCTTCAAACATCTGAATGGTGTGTTCTGCTTGTCCGTCTGTCTGAGGATGAAATATGGTACTGAGACTTACCTGAGTGCCCAGGCCTTTCTAGAAAGACTTCCAGAAGTTTGTTGTGAACTGAGCATCTCTGTTATAAATAATAGATAAGGGGACACCATGTAGCCGAACTATCTCCCGTATATACAGCCTGGCATAATCCTCTGCAGCATAAGTTGTCTTGACTGGCAAAAACTGAGTTGCTTTAGTCAATATATCCACTATTACCCAGATAGAATCATGCTTCTTGCTCATTCAAGGCAATCCTGTAATAAAATCCATATTAATCACCTCCCATTTCCAAGCTGGAATTTCTATATCCAACACTAAACCCCAGGCCTCTGGTGCTCGACCTTCACCTGCTGGCAATTGGGACCCTAAGTCACAAGACATGTGATGTCCTTTTTCATGTCATTCCACCAATATAGCTACCTCAGGTCATGATACATCTTCGTGGCACCTGGGTGTACTGAATATAGAGAGTAATGAGCTTCATTCATAATTTGTTCCGTTGCTCACCCACATTAGGTACACATAGATGGCCCTGGTATCTAAGAACTCCATCGGGTCCACAATCAAATAGGTTATGCTTCTGTTGCGATATACTATCTCTCAGTAAGACTAACTCTGCATCATTATATTGTCGTTACTTAACTTCCGCTACCAAGGACGATTCTGCTGTGTTTTGGACAATAACACCCCCATCTTCAGCATCCAGTAACCAAATCTGTAAGTCAGCCAACTTTTGTAGAGTCTTGTTCATTTCAATCCTGTCAACCTGAATATGACTCAAGCTACCCATAGACTTGTCACTTAGCGCATCAGCTACAACATTTGCCTTGCCCCGAAGATACAGGATGCTAACATCATAATCTTTCAGCAATTCTAACCACCTTCTCTGGCGTAAATTCAACTCCTTCTGCTGGAATAGGTACTGAAGGATCTTATGATCCATAAAAGTATCAACATGTACCCGATACAGGTAGTCACACCAGATATTCAGCATGAACACCACTGCTGCCAATTCTAGATCATGGATAGGGTAATTTTGTTCGTGCTTCCTCAGCTACCTTGAAGCATAGGTAATGACTTTGTCGTGTTGCATGAAAATACAGCCTAAGCCGTATCCTAGAGGCATGACAATAAACCACATAACCCTCTGTACCTTCTGGAAGAGTCAAGACAGGCGCTGAGGTCAACCTATCTTTTAACTCCTCAAAATTGCGCTCACATGCCTCTATCCACTGAAACTTAGTTGCTTTATGAGTCAACTTTTTAATGGCGCGGAGATAGTAGAAAAACCTTCTCCAAATCTGCAATAGTAACCTGCCAATCTGCCACGACCCAAACGTACACCCGGATCATAGACACGGGATAAGGAGCCCCGGGAGACCCCAAGTCGACCCATGGCATGAGCATACCTCTAATTCAATCACATGAGCAGAAGACTTAGCATAGAGAACGTAATCATAACATAACATAAGGGAAAACAGTACAATAATTATACAATACGGCGGATTACAACTTTTTTTTAGTCTGATAAGCCTCTAAACATGAAAGGCAAATTGATGGGACAACTCCCCAACTAATCCAACATCTAGAAACTGAAGGAATAACATAGAGTGTGAACATGTAGCCCTCGGAACATGAGGACTCACCAAGTGCGCTATGAGCAAGTCCAAATCTATCTACGGGTGAGGATGAGCCTGAGAACTGGGACCTGTATCATGAGATGATACAGCATAGAAAGTATGCGGTTAGTACGTGGAATGTACTGAGTATGCAAGGTAAGTAAACCGGACATTTAAAACATGTATGAAACTCATAAATGGTCATAAGAGTAGAACAACATGCTCGTATCATAAATCATTATAACATATTATATGGCTCAAGGTTTTCAAAACATTCGTAACATAAACATAGTCATAATCATAATAGAAGAACTTCGCTTAACATGATTTGAGCCAACATACATAATCATGACATGCGTAAATCATGAGAAACAGTGGGAGATTCTCTTAACCGACGTACCCCATATGAGCACACATGAAGCTCGACTTGTAACCCTAGTCGGGAGGGTAGTCGTATCTTGCCAAGGGTAGGAATCATGAAGGGAATGATCACACATGAAAAGGGCCATTTGGTCCAGGGACAAACATGAAAGGATCCCAACATACCTACGGTGGCACGTAGTTCATGAGATACGGGACTTAACCTGAGCCCCGAACCAACTCGGTGTTCGATACTACTCCCAAAACATATGTAGTACTCATAATAATACATACATGAGTTCATGGGCTAGTTAAATAATGATAATTGTATACATGCTTGAACATACGTGAACTAGCCATGACTTGAGGCCCGTGAGTCGGCCAAAAACATAATTCATGCTTAATAAAATACATACATACTTGTAGATCATGCATATAGTTTAAATTTCCATAAGATCGTAATAGATAATATAATATATTCATGATTTAATTCACAATACATGCTGGGCTTATCAAAAACATCAATGGATCAGTGTTACACCCCATAAGTTTCTAGCATTTAGACGGCCTATTCGCATGTTGGTTGAGAGTTTTAGAATGCCATACGTGCGAGAAAAGAGCCCGGGGAGAGGCCGAACGAATGCGAAGTTGGAATTTCGCAAGAGGAGGCCGAACCGCGCTGCCCAAAGGGGCAAAGTGTCACAGAGCTAGGACCTCCGCGTTAGCCAACGTGGCACAGAGCCAAAACGACGCATTGGCCAGCGTGCCACATTGCCATGTATTTTGCTGCAAGTATATATAGGCCTCACCCTTAGATTATTATCATTCTCCATATATAGCACGCGATAAGTAGAGATAGGGACGAAGAGAATATATACTTTTATTCCGATTACACTCCCAAACACCATCCAAATTCAAATTAACTTCCGGTATCAAAGTATAAGGCTATAGAGAGCATTTCTACGGAGTTAGTTTCGTGAAATTCGCCCGGCGAATCATCGTCCCGCCGAGCCAAAATGATTGGGATTGCTCCAAACTAGTGTTAATACACTCCTAGGCTTAAAGTAAGTACTTCTCTCTTCTAGACTCCCGAGAAATTATGAGTTTTCGACCGTTCTTCGATAAATTGAAGAATAGTCAGTAGATATATATCAAGTATCATTTTCTTCCAGTATAGTAATGAAGTTAGTTCTATTCTTTCGTGAATATGATTACAGTTGGGGAAAACAGTTGAATACTAGCCGAGCTACGCCAGTTAATCAGAAAGTTGGCAGTCGAGGTACGTAAAGCCAGTTTCTTTCGGCAAGTTAGTTGTCCCAGCATAGTAAAACAGTATATATTCTAGTAGGGTATTTCAGAAACAGTATAGCATACTCAATATGAAATTTAGTAAAGCATGTCAGAAATATTATATCTTGTTTAGCATGAAACTTAGTAGAACAGCATAAGCCCCAACAAATTATTTCAGAAATGTTATATCATGCTTCAGTATGAGATTCAGTACAATATGTCAGAGATTATATTATTATTATCAGATTCAGTATGTATTATATGCAGTCATTGCTATCAATTGAGACTTGATTGTATTGTTTTGGGCTGGATTACCTAGCTTCCGTGACCGCCCCAGGGTTAATAGCTGTATCAACTCGTCCGCCAGAGGGAGAGGATACGTCGCTCTACGGAGTGGCATGTCGTCCGCTAGGGACGAAGATGGGATGCCAGTTTCCCCATATTTTGTCGTGGTTGGCCTTTATACACCCCCGGCGAATGCTTGCGCCCCGGGTGTTGATTTTAGGAGCCCTCCGGACTCAGGTACAACTATAGTCAGGGGCCCAACGGGCCCAAGTTACATACCCAGGGGATCGGCAGGTTGCTTATAGTTACTAGGTGATGTGGTATGACCTGGGTAGGGGTAAATAGTAGGGGTAAATAGATTGTGATGATTGTACCTTCCGGCTTATGGGGGCCAGGTAAGGCTTATGTTGTGTTATGTTATGTCATGTTATTTTAGTTATGGTTAGATAGACAGTAGGATGCCATGTTACCAGGTACGACTCCTACTCTTTTCAGAATAGTTAAGGTTAGTCCTGAACTCGCTATTCCAGTCAGTTTCAGTCTGTCTTTCTTATTGCTCCAGTTACTATCAGTTTCATTATTTACTTTCAGTTATTTTTAGTTGTTTCTTTGCATACTCAGTACTAGTGGTACTGACGCCCGTTATGGGGCGCTGCATTACTTGCCTGCAGGTACTCACAGACGAGGAGCAGATCCCTCGTAGTTCTAGTAAGCGATACAAAGCCTTCAGCTCCTTTCCTCCGGAGCTTGAAAGATAGAGGTTTACTCTCCTTTTGATTGTGTAGTATGGGTAGGCCGGGGCCCTGTCCCCACCATCTTATTATTCTTAGAGGCTTGCAGATTGTATTATATTCCCTGTGGTTAGATGGATCGGCCGTGTGGGGCCATATATGTGTTTCAGATTGTATGTGATGGTTGTGTGGGGCCTTGTTCAGTTGTCAGTTGGTGACCTTGTCGGTCACAGATCAATTTAGCACTAGATTTTATTTTTCAGATATAACTAGACAGCATGGTGGCCTTGTCGGCCTGCATAGGATCCCTTGTAGTTGGTTGTTCTGGTTAGTTGTTTATATCCTTACAGGTGGCTATAGGCCTTGTCGGCCGGAGACTGTGTTTACAGCCATTATATAGCCCGTCGTTTTCTTGAATCCAGAGTTAGAGCCAGCCTGGCACCAGAAGTGCTTAGGCTCAGTTAGTCCAGTAGTCTCGTCCTAGTAGGGCACCAGGTTCCAGTCATGCCTCTCAAGGTGGGGCGTGACAAACTTGGTATCAGAGCAGGTCATATCCCAGGGAGTCTGCAAGCCATGCTAAGTAGAGTCTTGTCTATGGATGTGTTGTGCACCACATACTATAGACAGGAGGCTGCAAGGCATGATAGGATGGTTACTCTTTCTTCTTATCCAGTCGTGCTATAGAGCGGTACAGTATAGAGTTTAGTCCCTAAAGCTTACTATACTCTTTGGTTACAGATAAAATGTCAGATCAGCAACATCCTATTACAGGCAGACGATTGGATATAGCCGCAGGAGAGGGCACTAACAGGATGCCTAAGCCTCGATTAGAATCAGCCCGATCTTAGGGCGATACAAAGGCATCGTCTCGATCTTCCGAGCAGTCTCCATCACATCAGGAGCCGCTTGGGACGACACCACCTCCGACAGTTCCTATACATGTACCATTTGACTAGGAGGTTAGGAGTGCAGTAGTCATGTTAGCACGATAATGGCTGCTCAGCGTTAGTCGATGCCATCTACAACTGTAAAATCATCAGGAGGGCCCGGTAGTTCGAGGGTCTGAGAATTCCTGGCATTAAGTCCCCCCGCAGTTTACAGGAACGGATCAGACAGAGGATCCCCAAGATTTCCTAGACCAGATGCAGAGGATCTTTAGGGTAATGCATGATACACCCACAGAGTCGGTTGAATTGGCGGTATTCCAGCTACGGGACATTGTTGTACTGTGGTATGAGAGTTGGGAGATGTCCCGAGGGAGAGATGTTTCCCCTCCGACCTGGTCCAGCTTTTCAGAGGCTTTTCTGGATCATTATCTACCACGGGAGATTCGACTGGCCCGGGTTGATAAGTTTTTACACCTGGAGCAGGGGGCAATGAGTGTTCGAGAATACGCCCAGCGGTTTGATTCATTGGCCCGATATGCGCCATCCTTTGTGGATACCATGCCATCCAGAGTACACCATTTCATTATGGGGCTAAATCCAGAATATGTTGAGACTTGTATTACGGCTACTCTGCGAGAGGACATGGATATTGCCCGAGTATAGGCATTTGTTCAAAATATTGAGGGCATCAAACAGCGGCAACCGGAGATCAGGAGAACTAGCCAAGAACAGCGCCGCAAAGACAGGCCAGATGATCTTCAGGGGGAGGCCCGGGGAGGACCTAGGCCGCAATTATTAGATAGGCCACCTAAACCCCCGCCTCCATCACAGCAGCAGAGGGGCAGGTCCAGTCGCCGAGGGCAGTCAGAGCCCAGCGGTAGTTCGCGAGCTATAGATTCACCACAGCAGAGGAGGGCAGAGTAGAGTAGGTATACACTACTACTTTGCCCTATTTGTAGTTCGCCACTCTGGAGATTGCAGATATGGCTCCACAGGATGTTATATTTGTGGCCAGGAGGGTCATCTAATGAGAGATTGTCCAGCTAGGGGTCAGGGTGACCGGATCGACATGATAGGTCATCAGCAGGGTCACGAGCTCCAGCATCCCCGGCAAGGCACAGGCCCTCAGTTTTAGCAGGTAGAGGCCAAGGCAGATCAAGGGCCTCCAGTTCAGGTGCGAGCCCAGACCGTACCTATGCATTACCGGGGAGACAGGATTCAAAGTCGTCACCAGATTTTGTGACAGGTATACTGACTATTTGCTCTTACCCTGCTTATGTGTTGATAGATCCGGGATCCGCCTTGTCCTATGTTACACCATTAGTGGCTCGGAAGTTCAGTATTGTGTCGGAATTGCTTCGGCGACCTTTTTTAGTATCCACACCCGTTGGTGACAATATTATAGCCAGAAGGGTCTATCGGGGGTGTACAGTAGAGGTTGCTAGCCGTCAGACTACAACAGATTTGGTAGAGCTAGAGATGGTAGATTTTGATGCCATCATGGGTATGGATTGGTTAGCTCCATGCTATGTCAATGTTGAGTGCTGGACCAAACGGTCCGATTCCACTTTCCAAGGGTGGCAGTACGGGAGTGGAAAGGTAGTATAGTTATGCCAAAAGGTAGGTTTATTTCCTATCTTCGAGCGAGAAAGTTGATAGCAAAGGGGGGTATTTACACATTGTCAGAGTTCAGGATATTCGGGCAGAGCCTCCGACTCTTCAGTCTGTCCCAATGGTTAATGAGTTCCCCGATGTATTCCCAGATGATCTCCCTGGTATTCCCCCAGAAAGGGAAATTGATTTTGCAATTGATCTATTACCAGGCACTAAGCCTATATCAATTCCCCCTTATCGGATGGCTCCTGCGGAACTCGGAGAGTTAAAGGAACATTTGAAAGATTTGCTAGATAAGGGCTTTATCAGGCCAAGTACCTCACCATGGGGTGCGCCAGTTCTGTTCGTGAGAAAGAAGGACGGCTACCTCCGTATATGTGTAGATTATCGGCATCTGAATAAGTGTACTGTCAAGAATAAGTACCCGCTTCCCAGAATAGACGATTTATTTGACCAGTTGCAGGGAGCAAGATATTTTTCCAAGATTGACTTAAGGTCCGGATATCATCAGGTTCAGGTTCGTGAAAGGGATATTCCAAAGACTGCCTTCAGAACCAGATATGGGCACTTTGAATTCCTAGTCATGTACTTCGGACTGACAAATGCCCCAGCAGTGTTTATAGACCTGATGAATAGTATTTTCAGGCCATACGTGGACTTGTTCATGATAGTGTTTATCGATGATATTCTGGTGTATTCTCGCTCAGAGGCAGACCACCAGGATCATCTGTGGACAGTGCTCCAGATTCTCAGAGAACGCCAGCTATATGCCAAGTTTTCTAAATGTGAGTTTTGGATGAATTCAGTAGCCTTTTTGGGTCATATCGTGTCGGACGTTGGTATACAAGTAGATACATAGAAGATAGAAGCAGTAAAAAAAGGCCCAGACCTACCACTCCGACCGAGGTACGTAGTTTCCTGGGACTAGCCGGGTACTACAGAAGGTTTGTGGAAGGATTTTCTACTTTAGCAGCACCTCTGACCAAATTGACGCAAAAGGCAGCAAAATTCCAGTGGACTGAGGCTTGTGAGCAGACCCTCTTAGCCGTAAATCTATGGGTAGTTTGGCATACTTGCAGCCCGAGCAGCGGGAATTGGCCCTTGAATTGCATCAGCTAGCCAATTTAGCTGTTCGCATAGCAGAAACAGGGGACAACAGAGCGATAATCCAGAACACTGCAGTATCATCATTAGTCGTGGAAGTGAAGGAACGGCAGTATGAAGACCCTATCCTGGTTCAACTCAGAAACAAAGTTCAGCGAGGCGAGGTGACAGATTTTCAAGTAACCAAGGATGGAGTGTTGAGATATAAAGATCGCCTTTGTGTTCCAGACGTTGCAGGGCTTCGCCGGCAGATTATGGGTGAGGTAAACTATGCCCGTTATTCTCTCCATCCAGATTCGACGAAAATGTACCACGATGTAAAAGAAATCTACGGGTGGCCAGGAATGAAGAAGGGGATAGCAGAATTTGTAGCACGATGTCCCAATTGCCAACAGGTAAAAGCTGAACATCAGAAACCAGGCGGACTAACCCAGGATATAGGTGTGCCTCTATGGAAATAGGAGTAGTTAACATGGACTTTGTAGCAGGATTACCTCGCACCAGGCGTAGATATGATTCGATCTGGGTAATTGTTTACAGGGTGACAAAATCATCTCATTTTCTGCCAGTAAGGGCTACTTTTTCAACCGACGATTATGCCGAGCTATATATTAAAGAAATATTCAGGATGCATGGTGTTCCATTGTTAATTATTTCCGACAGAGGGGCGCAGTTTACAGCTAGGTTTTGGCAATCGTTTCAGAGAGGCTTGGGGACACAGGTTAACTTGAGCACAGCTTTTCATCCTCAGACAGATGGGCAGACAGAACATACCATTCAAACGCTCGAGGATATGTTGCGAGCATGTGTGTTAGATTTTGGAGGTAGCTAGGATGAAAACCTACCGCTTATTGATTTTGCCTATAATAACAGTTACTATTCAGCAATTCAGATAGCACCTTATGAAGCGTTGTATGGGCGAAAGTGTAGATCTCTAGCTGGTTGGTTTGAAGTAGGAGAATCAGCATTGATTGGGCCAAATATCATTCATCAGTCAGAGGAAAAAGTAAAGCTTATTAGGGAACATTTACTGACTGCTCAGAGCCGCTAGAAATCTTATGCTGACGTGCGGCGCAGAAACTTGGAATTTAATATGGGTGACTGCGTATTCCTGAAGGTTTCGCCCATGAAGGGTGTGATGATATTTGGCTAGAAAGGCAAGCTCAGCTCGAGGTTTGTTAGGCCTTATCAGATTCGCCGAAGAATAGGCCAGGTGGCATATGAATTAGATCTATCTCCAGAATTAGAATCTGTTCACCCAATTTTTCATGTATCAATGCTGAGGAAGTGCATAGGAGATCCCTCCCGAATTGTCCCAGTCCAAGATGTTCAGGTTACAAAAGAGTTAGCCTATGAAGAAGTTCCAATAGCCATACTAGACCGACATATCCGTAGATTAAGAACTAAAGATGTTTCTTCTATCAAGGTATTATGGCGGAATAAGAACCGAGAGGAGATGACCTGGGAAGCAGAAGATGATATGAAAGTTAGGTATCCTCAGTTATTCCAGACTTAGTTAGATTATGCAGCCAGAGGTATGTTGTTATTATTGTTTCATAAGTTAGTAGTATATACATATGTATGTGGAGTAGTTGACTCCAATTTATTGTGAAATGAATACTATATTATCGTGTGGAGTACCTGTATTGGACTTTTTTGAGTTTCAGGATTTTCGGATAGTCCATATAACAGGGGAGACTCTGTAAAAACTTTTCAAGAATAAATAGTGGAAAGTTAAGATTCTTGCAAGCAGAAGTTAACATTCGAAGATGAATGTTCTTAAGGGGGGGAGGATGTTACACCCCGTAAGTTTCTAGCATTTAGTCGACCTATTCGCATGTTGGTTGAGAGTTTTAGAATGCCATACATGCGAGAAAAGGGCCCGGGGAAAGGACGAACGAGTGCCAAGTTGGAATTTCGCAAGAGGAGGCCAAACAGCGCTGTCCAAAGGGGCAAAGTGGCATGGAGCTGGGACCTCCGCGTTAGCCAACGTGGTACGGAGCCAAAATAGCGCGTTGGCCAGCGTGCCATGTTGCCATGTATTTTGCTGCAAGTATATATAGGCCTCACTCTTAGATTATTATCATTCTCCATATATACCACGCGATCAGTAGATATAGGGATGAAGAGAATGTATAATTTTCTTCCGATTACGCTGCCAAACACTGTCCAAATTCAAATTAACTTCGGGTATCAAAGTATAAGGCTGCAGGGAGCATTTCGACGGAGTTAGTTTCGTGAAATTCGCCCGGCGAATCGTCATCCCACTGAGCCAAAGTGATTGGAATTGCTCTAAACTAGTGTCAATACACTACCAGGCTTAAAGTAAGTACTTCTCCCTTCTAGACTCCCGAGAAATTATGAGTTTTCGACCGTTCTTTGATAAATTGAAGAATAGTCAGTAGATATATATCAAGTATCGTTTTCTTCAAGTATAGTAATGAAGTTAGTTCTATTCTTTCATGAATATGATTACAGTTGGGGAGAACAGCTGAATATTAGCCGAGCTACGCCAGTTAATCAGAAAGCCGGCAGTCGAGGTATGTAAAGCCAGTTTCTTTCGGCAAGTTAGTTGTCCCGGTATAGTAAAACAGTATATATTCTAGTAGGGTATTTTAGAAACAGTATAGCATACTCAGTATGAAATTTAGTAAAGCACGTCGGAAATATTATATCGTGTTTAGCATGAAACTTAGTAAAACAGCATAAGCCCCAGTAGATTATTTCAAAAATGTTATATCATGCTTCAGTATGAGATTCAGTACAGTATGTCAGAGATTATATTATTATTATTAGATTCAGTATGTATTATATGCAGTCATTGCTATCAGTTGAGACTTGATTGTATTGTTTTGGACTGGATTACCTAACTTCCGTGACCGCCCCAGGGTTAACAGCTGTATTGACTCGTCCGCCAGAGGGAGAGGATACGTCGCTCTACGGAGTGGCATGTTGTCCGCTAGGGACGAAGATGGGATGCCAGTTTCCCCATATTTTGCCGTGGTTGGCCTTTATACACCCCCGTCGAGCGCTTGCGCCCGGGGTGTTGATTTTAGGAGTCCTCCGGACTCAGGTACAGCTATAGTCAGGGGCCCAACGGGCCCAAGTTACATACCCAGGGGATTGGCAAGTTGCTTATAGTTACTAGGTGATGTGGTATGACCTGGGTAGGGGTAAATAGATTGTGATGATTGTACCTTACGGCTTATGGGGGCCAGGTAAGGTTTATGTTGTGTTATGTTATGTCATGTTATTTTAGTAATGGTTAGATAGACAGTAGGACGCCACGTTACCAAGTACGACTCTTACTCTTTTCAGAATAGTTAAGGTTAGTCCTGAACCCGCTATTCCAGTCGATTTCAGTTTGTCTTTCTTATTGCTCCAGTTACTATCAGTTTTATTATTTACTTTCAGTTATTTTCAGTTGTTGCTTTGCATACTCAGTACCACTGGTACTGACGCCCGTTATGGGGCACTGCATTACTTTCCTGCAGGTACTCACAAATGAGGAGTAGATCCCTCATAGTTTAAGTCAGCGATATAGAGCCTTCAGCTCCTTTCATCCGGAGCTTGAAAGATAGAGGTTTACTCTCCTTTTAATTGTGTAGTATGGGTAGGCCGAGACCCTGTCCCGACCATCTTATTATTCTTAGAGGCTTGCAAATTATATTATATTCCCTGTGGTTAGATGTATCGGCCGTGTGGGGCCATATATGTGTTTCAGATTGTATGTGATGGTCGTGTGGGGCCTTGTTCAGTTGTTGGTTGGTGACCTTGTCAATCATAGATCAGTTTAGTGCCAGATTTGATTTTTTAGATATAACTAGACAGCATGGTGGCCTTGTCGGCCCGCATATGATCCCTTGTAGTTGGTTGTTCTGGTTAGTTGTTTATATCCTTACAGGTGGCTATAGGCTTTGTCGGCCGGAGGCTGTGTTTACAGCCGTTATATAGCCCGTCGTTTTCTTGAATCCAGAGTTAGAGCCAGCCTGGCACCAAAAGTGCTTAGGCTCAGTTAGTCCAGTAGTCCGAGTCCTAGTAGGGCACCAGGTGCCAGTCATGTCTCCCAAGGTGGGGCGTGACAATCAGTGGATTATAAATCGGTTTATCATGGGCATGCATAATCAAGCTTAATTGATTAGAAATTCAAAATCAGCCATATTAATATCAATTTAGAGCTCAAAAGATGATTAAAATTAGTAGATAATCATAGGGTTTCAAAATCACAAGACCCATAATTAAATTATTAAATTTTTATACAAACCGAATATAAAACCCCATGAGTTTTTAATTAAATCTTAAGTAATTAATAGATAAGGAGCATGGGTGTGGAAGAATCCACCCATTGAAGACCTTACATACCTGAGATTGTCAACTCCTAACTCGCCTTAAAAGCCCCAAGGATGAAATTGAAGGAATTGAGATGAAAAGCTTGAAGTCTCCCCTTAGATCACTTGTCAAAATCCTTGCATGCATGAACGGGAGTTTAGGAAGGTTTATTTTCTTAAAAACCCAGCTTTCCCAAGCCAAAATGACGTAGTTTAGGGCCTTATATCGTGAAAAAGTCAAAAATACCCTTAATGAACTTGTCCTGAAATCTGGTCGGATGGGACCAACGGACAGCACCAATGGGTCGTTGGAACCCACCATGATCCGTCGTGTCTCTCATGGAATGAACTGCTGATAGCCCATTCTCGGAACCAAACAACGGGTGGACAGGATGACCCATGCATCCAACCCACGACTCGTTACATCGTCCATGGTTAGTCAACTGAACCATGGCATCTCATCTTCTAACGGGTCACACCACGACCCGTCACCACAAACAACGGATCATTGTTTCCCCCCGTCAACCCTACTGAAAAACTTAATCCTCAAACCACGACCATAATCAACGACCCGTGGCTTTTTCTAACGGGTCATTGGGTCTCCCATTGTTTACATTGCCGCCCAGCCTGACCCTAACCACGACTGCAAAGGAAGGCCCGTTGTATCCCACAACGGGTTGTCATACCTCTCGTTGTCTCCACTACCACCAACATTTCCCCAACCAACGACAACATACAACAACTCGTGATTTGATACCACAAGTCATTCTATGGTCCGTGCTGTGATATTTTGCCAGTTTTCTCCATTTTTCAAATTCAACTCCCAGGTCTATTCTTAGGCCTTCCCGGGGTATTACACAATCCCAGAAAACTATGAACCTCTTTAGGATTCAAGGGTTTGGGCCAACTTTTTACTACCTCTATCTTCTGACTATCCTCTCTTATACCTTCAGTTGTAATTACATGACCAAGGAAAGCCACAGATGTTAACCAAAATTCACACTTAGAAAAACTTGTGCTCCTGGAGAGTCTATAATACATCTTTCAGGTGATCTGCATGCTCATCTTTTGATCGTGAATAAATCAGAATGTCCTCGATAAAGACAATCGCGAATACATCAAGGAAGGGCCTAAAAACCCTATTCATCAAATTCATAAAAGTTGGTGGGGCATTAGTAAGCCCAAATGACATCACTAAGAACTCATAATGGTCATATCTGGTTCTGAAGGAAGTCTTAGGGATATCAACTTCCCTAACCCGTCACTGATGGTACCTAGATCTCAAATCAATCTTTGAGAAGTATCTGGCACCCTGTAACTGATCAAATAGGTCATCAATCATGGGAAGTGGGTAATCTTTCTTAATCGTAACCTTATTTAGATGCCTATAGTCAATACACATTCTTAACGACCCATCTTTCTTGCGTACAAAGAGCACTAGTGCACCCCAAGGCGATACACTAGGTCGAATAAATCCCTTCTCAAGCAGATCTCTCAACTGCTCCTTCAATTTTCTTAACTCTGCTGGAACCATTCTATAAGGAGGGATCGACATAGGATGAGTACCTGAAAGTAGATCAATAGTAAAATCTATCTCCCTTTCAGGAGGAATTCCAGGCACATCCTTTGGAAAGACCTGGGGAACTCATTTACAATAGGAATTGACTGGAGAGTCGCAGACTCACATTCCAAGTTTCTTACTCGAACCAAGTGAGAAATACAGCCTTTGGATATCAACTTCTGAGCCTTAAGGTATGAAATAAACTTACCTTTAGGCGTAGTGGCATTACCTTGCCATTCTCGGACTGGCTCGCAGGGAAAATGGAATCTGACAACCTTGGCTCTGCAATCAACATTAGCATAACATGTCACCAACCAATCCATACCCATAATTATATCAAAATCAAACATTTCAAGCTCAACTAGATCAGCTGAGGTTGATCTATCACATACAAATACTACACAATTCCAGTAAACTCGTCCAACTAACATAGATTCGTCGTTTGGCGTAGAAACAACAAATGGTATAGATAATAACTCAGGGACTGTCTCAAACTGACTTGTGACCAATGGTGCAACAAAAGAGAGTGTAGAACCAGGATCAAGCAATACATATACTACACGAGAATAAATAATTAAAGTACCTGTAACAATATCATGTAAGGCCTCCAAGTCTTGTCGATCACCCAAATCATAAAATCGATTCTAGATTGCCCCAGAACTAGAAGCCTCTCTCCCTTTGCCTCTGTCACGGCCTGCTCCCAACTGAGGATCAGGTTTGGGAGGTCTAATAGAGGATGGTGAAGCAACCGCTGATCGCTTTAATTGCACCTAATCCACCTAGAACCTATCTGAACAATCCCTCATAAAGTGCACTGTCTTCCCACAACAATAGCATACATTCTACCCCTAACGGCACTGGCCTGAATGAGATCTCCCGCATTGTGGGCAAGGCGGCAATGGTGGTCTCCTCTGCCCCGCCCGCTCTTGTCATCGAGAGCTAGATAGAGATTGGCCTTAGTCTCTTCTCTGTCCCTAAAATTGAGGTGGGGCACTCCCTACAAGCCTAACTGACTGCCTGGATGACTGAGCCCCTAGTCACCCTACGTCCCTTTATAAAGACCCACGGTCCTAGATCTCTTCCTTTGCTCCTGCTGTCTCCGAGTATCCCGTAATTGATGAACCAAATCCTCTGCCCTCTAGGTGAAAGCCTGAATTCGTGCAATGTCCATGTGCTCCTGAGGAGATACCCCCAAACAATCTTGAGCTATATGAAAGCCAACCCCAACATGAACTGATGAACTATATCCTCCACCATTTGAATCATGTGCAGAGCATACCTGGAAAGAGAATTAAACCGAAGGCAATACGCATGCACACTCAAACTACCCTGCTCTAGATGCAAAAATTGCTCAGCTCGAGCCTGTCAAAGCTCCCGGGATAGATAGTGGTGCATAAAGGCCTCGGAGAACTCTCCCCACTCAACTGGCGGTGCATCGACTCCTCAAGATTGAGCCCAAGACTCATACCATAATATAGCTACATCACGTAGTCTGAAGGCCACCAACTCTACTTCCTCAGTCACTGTAGCTCGTATCACCTTCAACAACCTATATGTCTGATCAATGAAGTCTTAAGGATCCTCGCTCGAGTCTGATCTGGTGAATATAAGAGGGCTCAAACTCAAGAACTTGTGGGCCCTAAAACTCTTAGTTTCCGAGCCTTTATGGTCTCTCTATCGCCTCCAATCGCCGCTCCTGACCTGCGGCTATACGAGCCATTAGTTGAACAGCTCCCTCAAGACCCTATCCTTTCGGAACAACCAGAGGTACCACAGGCGCGGGAGGGTCTGCCACTCTACTACCCTAAGATACTATTGGTGCGGGAGGAGATGGAGGTCTATCTGCCACTACTCTAACCGATACTAGAGGAACTGTAATACCTGGGGCAGGAGACTCACTCTGAGCCTCTGACCTGTCACCCTAATCCACTGAAAGGCAACTAGTACCCTCTCCAATGGCTGTGCCAATCAACCTCGTAGTCATCTTCCTTGTCACGTGCATGCTCTGACAATAATACAATTTAGATATCGCAGTACTTATGACCTCGCCCTATAGCATGAACTATTAGTAAAAGAAGTGAAACAATTCCTAGATGTCCTGTAGCAACCTGATTATAAGTACAATGCACAACATACCCATAAGTAAGACACTACTAGACACGGCTTTGTGGACTCTCTAGGACACGACTTCTCTCTGATACCAAGTCTGTCACGCCCCAAAACTGGGGTAGGGCACAACTGGCACTCGATTCATGATTGATCGAGAAGTCAGCTATATAGCGTCTGAAAATATAACATAAGGCTAACCAAGCCACCTATCACAACCAACCAAGATAAATACTCGACCCATAAGGTCTCAATAATGATGAATAAGCAATCTGAAAAGCCGACAAGGCTGCAATAAAGCTAAACATAAAAATGAAAAACCAACACGACTACCCAACCAAAACTACTATACAAACTAGTCCACATCAGCCTCTACAGAGTAATCAAATTGAAATGCACGGGATAGGGCCCCGGCCTACCCATACTATACACAAAACTCAAAATAGTCAAAACTAGGACACAACTCCTGGAAGAGAGGAGCATACCACTATTCTGCTGAAATCTAGCTCCTATTGCGTCTGATGATCTGAGCCTCGACCTGTACCTGCAACAAGATTGCAGGAGGGGTCCCCAGATGAAGGGACGTCAGTACGAATAAAATGTACTAGTATGTAAGGCTAAAAATTATAAACATATAAGATAATAATTATAACTGAGCCAGAAATAAAGAATAGCAATAACCTGAAATCCTAAAAATCAAAGCCCGACAATAACTCAATATTGAAGAGTAAATACAACCATCTAATGCACAATAAAAACTACAACTGAAATGCTAGCGACCAGCTGTCATAAAATCCATATAAAATTGGTCCAGCCAGTGTACCACACGGGGTAAAAAATAAAAATACCTTCAATCGGTGCATCACACCGAGGTGAAATAAAAATACCTCCAGACAGTGTACAACACCAGGTAAAATCAATAAATATTAATCATAATCATAAATGAATCTGATATGGCTTGTACTGGGTCAATTTAACACGTATAATATAAAAATGACGAATACTAAATCTGTGGCCAGCATATACCTCCTTCGTAATGTATAACTGTAAGTGAGCACATATAAAATGTAAAGCTAGAAAATAGCACTTAAATGCATGTATTCAAAACTTGTATAAATCATAAGGAACTAGGGATGACCTAAAAGTCTCAACAAGATTTATAGATCGTGTTCAAAAGGACATTAGAGCTCGAAGACTCGCTAGATTGTCGTTCGGCTTAAGGAAAAGGGATTATGAAATCTTCCCTCGGCCTGGTATATTTCATAACATACATATAAGATAAAGGAAAACCATAACAAAGCAATCCTAATTCAATAAGTTCATTTGCCCTGATTAGCTTACGACATCTTTACTTGGCTTAAAATCATTTACACGTCATGATCTTAGCTATTTCACCAATTTCAGTTAGCAACCAGACCTTTTAACATATTTAACATCACACACATATATAACTACAGTAAGTACCAGCTAACAATGCCCACGCTGATGGATCTTCAACTCAATGTACAACTACGACAACAATAAACACCATCTCCCACTTTAAATGCTTCACTTGGGCAAGACATAATCTCAACATTTAACCTCACTCAAACATGAAACTTTAAATGCTTAAATGAATCTTAACATACTACTTCAAGACTTATAAAGAGGTTGCTGGCTCATTCAATTCACAATGCACAAATCGTGCTTAAAAGAACGATGGACGGATTTCTTACATACCTTTCTCCGATGAACTTTTCTCTAGCTGATTTTCTATTTCAATTATCAGCCTTCAACCTCCTTATTCTAGTA
The DNA here is from genome assembly GCA_035772735.1 of Datura wrightii. Taxonomy (NCBI): domain Eukaryota; kingdom Viridiplantae; phylum Streptophyta; class Magnoliopsida; order Solanales; family Solanaceae; genus Datura; species Datura wrightii. The sequence goes on along the minus strand of JASDFA010000002.1, from coordinate 58,248,751 downwards.
TTTTTATAATCCAAAAACAAGCTTAATCTTTAGCACAAAATGCAACCCAAAATAACTTACCAAAAGCAATTACAATAGCAACAACAACACACGGCAACATCAACAATATTTAGCCATTTTCTCAACTAGTTTTCACTAACTTTTAAGGGAGAAACAAGAGAAAATTTTACCTTAGTTCTACTATAATTCTTCCCCTTAATATGAAGTATAATTCCAGAAAATGAGCAAAACTCAGCTCACAAACAGTCCATCAGCAGCTCACTTAGCTGCCAATTTTCAGCTTTTCGCTTTGCAATTTGAGAGATTTAAAAGGGGCGAAATCCTTACCTTTCCTCTTGGTTTCAATACCTACTCAAAGATGGAAATATAGGCAGTCTAAACAGATGTTGAAATGCAGAAAAACACCTTTAAAACTTTGCTAAAATGAACTCCAAAACAGCCTCTAGCACACTTGGCAAAGTATTCTCAACTTTTCTTGTGATTTGCTTGAACTTTGCTTGATGTTTCCTCCTTGATTTTCTTTGTTCTAGCTGCTAGAATTGAGAGAGAAATAGAATCCTTAGTAAGATGGTCAACTTAGATTAAGATGAAAATATTTTATACAAGTGAAAAATAAGATTTTAGGTAAATAGGGCAGTGGAGGCGCTATGGCATCATGCTCGCATCACCGCTCGGGGTGCTTTGATAAAATGCCATAACTTCTTACTCCGAACTTGGATTGACAAGCGGTTTGATGTTCTGAAAAGTAGACTCAAAGATCTTTCATTTGATAGGTCAGGGGCTTCTAATTAATTTTATATTGAGAGATATGATCATCTAAAATTGACTCTTACTTATGAACTTTTCATACTCTTTGCTTTTCCGATCGTACATATTTCCCTTGTCATCTATGACCAATATATCTCTCGTACTTCCCTTAACATAATATACAAACATCAAATGATCACCAAAAATATTTCGGGGTGTAATAGATATATATCATGAAAAAAGAGAAATTTCCTAAAATGTCTTATAGCTCTTCCCCATAAGTGTGGTTCGCTTCACACCTATGAAAAAGACTCTCCATGGGTGTGAAGCGCGCCGAGGCTACCAGACGTTTTAGAAAATTTCTTTTCTTTCATAATCTATGTCGTGTGATGAAGTACATCTCTCTTTCTCTAAATTGTGTTGTATGTGTTTGCAGAAATATGCCTCCCGGCCGAGTCAATGGAAGGAGAAATAGCAACGGAAATAGCCATGGCAATGGCAATAAAGACAGGCATTAGACAGCCCCACCAGCTCCAATGGATCCCTTCGTGGAGCAAGTTACTCATGCTGAGTTCAGGGTCTCTTTTCAAATATTGGCTCAGGCTATGACAGCCAGGTCAACCAGCAGGCAGTGGCCCACGTTCACTTGAATGGGAATGTGGCGGTAGCGAGAGTGTGAAACTTTCTTAAGATGAACCCACATGAGATTATAGGGTTAAAGGTAGATGAGGACCCATACTAGTTCGTAGAGGAGGTTCAGAAGATCACCCAGATTATGGGGGTGACTGGAAAGGAGAATGTAGATTTTGCTTCCTATCAGCTGAAGCGGGTTGCTCATATATGGTTCCGACAGTGGAAGGAGAGCAGGGGAGTTGGTGCGGTTCCCATTGGTTGGGATGGGTTTGTTACCGCTTTCTTGGATAGATTTTGTCCTTGAGAGTTGAGGGAGGCGGAGGCAGCCGAGTTCGTCAACCTGAAGCAAAATAACATGACTCTCCAGGATATGCCTTGGAGTTTACCTGGTTGTCCAAGTATGCACCGGAGATGGTCGCCAATTCAAGGGCTCGTATGAGAAGGTTCGTGATGGGTGGCAGATTCATTGGTCAAGGAATGCAGGACCGCCATGCTGATTAATGACATAGATATCTCCTGACTGATCATATATGCCTAGCAAATAAAGGCAGAGCATATGAAGGAAAAGGAGAAAGAGGCCAAGAGGGCCAGGACGGGGAGCTATGGGCATTTCTAGTAGAAATCTAATAGTGGACATCACCTCAGTCTCACCATAGGTCGTCAGCCCCAGCCCCATCATCAGCTAGCATTTTGTACAGACCTCGAGGTGATCAGAGGAGCAGGGCGTCAGGTTCTAGAGGCCAGAGGAGCATGCAAGTGGAGCGCACTTTCCCATTTTGCAAAAAATATGATAACAACCACCCAGGAGAGTGCTTGGCTGGCTCAGATGTTTGCTTCGGGTGTGAGAAACCCGGACACATGCGCAAGGATTGTCCTTTGGCTAAGTAGGGCGACAATAGAGGCTGCGCCCCATCCACCACTTCAGCAGCCCCAGAAGCTCACCCATTTCAGCAGCCTTAATTCCCCCGTAACGACGGACGAATCGTTATATCATGCTTCACTATCCTCCTTTTAATAATATATAGATTCGTACAACTCATGCTTATAACATACTATGTGAAGTGTAGTAAGTTTGACATGTATGTGACTGAGCAGTGAGTAGTTTATATGGTAATTGACTTGCTTTTAAGCAATAGATAATTTCACTCGGATATATCAAAACAAAATTTAATTTTATTAAATTTTAGAGTCTGAAATATATTTAACCTTTTCTTTCTCCAAGGCAAATAAAATGAGAGAGTTGTCAAAAAAGTAGTAAAAGGACACACATAAATCATATTATATTTCATAATACTATAATATTTAGATAATTTAATTAATAATTTTTTGTCAAATTCATAGAAGAGCAAGGACTTATAATTTTGAATCATATAATTATATTTGTATCTGCAACTATAATTTATATACATCAATTAAATTCTTATACGACAATAACCATCAAAGATTTTCATCATAAATAACTATTACTTCCTTACATCAGACTTCCTAAGGAAGATATATATATATATATTGATTGAATTTTTATATAATTCTATAAAATGCTAAATATTATTTTATACACATTAATTGAATAGGCTCATTGTTCATCAATTTGAGCTTGCAAATTTCTTTTCAGATTTGTAACTCATTATATATATGTTAATATTATTTATATTATTTTATAATATTTTTATTATTAATAATATAAAAATACATGTGTAATACACTTTGTCCAAATGTTAATAAATAAATAAAAATATGAAAAAATTTATTTAGAAAATGAGGAAAAAATCTTGACCAAAAAACAAGTGACATTTCACTTGTCTAACGTCTAACCTTATATTATATTATATTAGATTTTTAATACTAAAGAGTATATTTGGCCTTTCACAAAAATAATTCTTTTCTTGTATTTTGTTTTGAGCCACAGAACCAATTCACCCTATTCCATTTTTTTTATTATTAATAATATAAAAATACATGTGTAAAACACTAGTCCAAACGTTCATAAATAAATAAAAATATGAAAAAATTTATTTAGAAAATGAGGAAAAAATCTTGACCAAAAAACAAGTGACAGTTCACTTGTCTAACGTCTAACCTTATATTATATTATATTATATTAGATTTTTAATACTAAAGAGTATATTTGGCCTTTCACAAAAATAATTCTTTTCTTGTATTTTGTTTTGAGCCACAGAACCAATTCACCCTATTCCATTTTGGTCAATTCTTCTCCATCTAGAATAGACATTTTGGGGACTGGAGCTGTCATTTTTAATCTTGAATTAAACCACTCTCAGAAGCAGGAGCTAGAATTCGAAATCGGGACAGAGATGAATGACGGAGATGAAGAAAAGGGTTTGCTATGGAATCTACCAATAGTTAAGTCGAAGCAATTGGGGAAGATTGGACCTGCTTTTGGACTCGGCGTTGGCTGTGGTTTCGGTCTCGGAATCGGCCTTATAGGAGGTTCAAATAATTCTTTCCCTCTCCTGACTTTCGCCTTTCCAACTTCTCCCGATATGAGTTGAATTGCTGATTTCTTTCCCTTCTTAAGGCACTGGTTTTGGTCCGGGGCTTCCTGGCTTGCAACTGGGTTTTGGGTTCGGTGCTGGCTGTGGAATTGGTCTTGGTTTTGGCTACGCTGTTGGAAGAGGTTTTGCTTATGATGACAACCGTAGATACTCTAATGTCGGCAAACTTTTCCATGGGCCTGCAAATTTTCCTAATCAGTAAGTTTTGCTGGCTCAATTCTTGTTATTCATGTGGGAGGATAATTTTCATGGGTGCTAACTAAAACAATGATTTATTACACAGAAGTGTATTTCAATTAAATTTTATAACTAGAATATACCTATAGTCATCGGAATTTCCTGTTTACTACCGAAATACAAACTCCCATGCAAATTAATATATATATATATATATATATATATATATATATATATGTATGTATGTATGTATGTATATATATATATATATATATATATATATATATGTATGTATGTATGTATTTCAATTAAATTTTATAACTAGAATATACCTATAGTCATCGGAATTTCCTGTTTACTACCGAAATACAAATTCCCATGCAAATTAATACACACACACACATATATATATGTATGTATTTCAATTAAATTTTATAACTAGAATATACCTATAGTCATCGGAATTTCCTGTTTACTACTGAAATACAAATTCCCATGCAAATTAATATATATATATATTTAAAAAATACCCAGATTTTCCAACTTTTACTTTGGATGTAATCTTTGGATTTTAGGGTAATTGGTGCTCCAATATCTTTAGTTTAGGCCGCCACGTAGTTATATAAATATACGGGAGAGTTGGTTTCGTTCAGAGCTAGTATTTAAAACTTAAGGTGAATTTGCGGACAGTGATAACATATTTCATCAACGGTGACACCTACTTTGATGCAAATAACTTGCATTCACTTCGAAATAAGTTGACTCGTTTGTTCATGACTAAAAATGAAAAGGAGCTTCATGTTTCAAATTCAATTATATGCTATTGCAAATAAAAGAAAAAGAATTTATATGCGTTTCTAATCAAGTTCCTTTTTTTTATTGGTAGGATTTCCCATTGACATTTGTGACTAATAATGGATAGAAAGGAAAAAAATGTATAAAAGAAAAGGGGAAAGGTAACAAGGAATATCAGAAAGAAAAAGTGAGAAACAGAAAAAAATTCCAAAATGAAACAATCTCACGCTATTGGCACTAAATGCTTCATTTCAGTTTCGATCCCAGGGAAAAATAATTGGGGCGTGACTTTTCATCCACTCTTTACACCAGAGCACCCAGGCAACATATTCTTTAATCTTTATGGGTGTTCATTGTCTTAAATGTCTCATTATGGCTACTTTTCTTTATCATGACTCCTGACCTGTACATATACCAAAAATCATAATTACACAGAGGACGACATAAACCTTAGCCTCAATTACATTATGAAGGTTGGATATATCCATCATTTTGAGCTTTTGTACATTGAATTTAAAGCTAAAATTAGAATGATGAGTACTCAATCTACTGCTTGGAAAGACATAGTATATGGATACTATATACATCTTTGAGATCACCAAAGAGGAATCAGGTCAAGTTATCATCAATGGTGAATTTGTTTCTTTTACTTCTGAATCTGAAGTTTGGGAACCCTTCAAATTCTAGTTGCATTGAAGCTCTAACTTTGGAAGAAAGGGTACTAGCTTCAACGAAGATATAAGAAGTTTTAGAGTCTTCTCCCAAGTTGGCAAGAATGTCAGCGGTCGAATTTCCGTTTCTTTAAATATGATTAAACACAAATTCACTAAGAGTAGTCTCTTAGAATCCTGTGTATGATCTCCCCAATCTGCCAAAGAGGTTTTGATTTTCCATTAAGCATGTTGAGAATTTAAAGGGAATCAGATTCCACCAACATCCTAAGCATGCCAACATTTTTGCAGATGTTAATCCCTGTCCAGATTGCTTTTGCTTCACTCACATTATTGTTACAATGTCCATAGTACTCGGTGAAAGCCTGAATCATGTTGCCATTTTGATCTCGAATGATTCATCCTTCTCCGGCGGAACATGGATTGCCTTTGCTGCAACCATCCACATTGAGTTTAAACCAATTAGGACTTGGTTTGTGCACAGTGTACTGCCTGAGAGTGAGTTATAGGTCTGAGCTGCTCCATCATGTTGCATTTTTTGATCCATGAATTGGGCATATGTAGTTCAGGGAACTATGCTTTAAGGGTCAGAGAGATGTGCTTGTTGATTTGTTGGATGATGAACCAAGTTGACATCTTGTCTTCATATCTGGCCTTGCCCCTATTTTTCCGATCTCCCAACAAATAACAATTGGTAAGCATTGTAAAATACAAGTATGAACTAAATCTTTACCTTTAGCAATCCACCATGTCTTGGTAGACATTCTGAGTTGTCCCTGTATCAAGTCAATACTGCAGGTATTACAAAAGAATTTCCAAAGCTGTGTAGCAATTTGCTTTCACTGAGAAGGTGTTGAGTGGTCTCAATTTTATGAATAGTACAACAGTTGCAAATGGATGGAAGGTAACTTCCAAACCTTTTCATGGCATCATCAATAGGGATGTTATTCTGTATAGCTCTTACTAAGGAGGAGATCCTAAAAGGCACTTTTATGTGCCAATTCTTTGAACTAGCAAGAGTAGTACTTTTATTCTTTCTAACTAAATGCCAAGCCGATCTATTATTGAATTTACCTGTAAGATCAGGTGTCCAGATAGGAAGATCCTATTTATCAGGGTTAAACTCAATAGATATAATAGAATTAATAATATTCTGAGGCAAAATTCCTGAGAAAAATATTCCAGGTATTACTATTGTAGAAATCCTTAACCATAGTCTTCTTGGGGGTTCTTTGGTTATGAACTATTCATGCAATAGGGCCAAGATCAATTCAGTTGTTCCATCAAAATGAAGCCTTTCCTTTGCATATTTTCCACAGAATGGCTGGTTCAACCACCTTTATGCTATTCATAAGCCTCTTCCAAATATGGGATTGGCCATATGTTCACTTCTTAGCAACATGATGATATATCTTGTAATATTTAGCTTCTAAGAAAGATCTCAATTAAGAGTTTTGAGTTCTGAATTTCCACCATAATTTTGCAGAAAAAGAATTGCAGATATCCTTCAAAGATCTAAATCCTGCACCTCCTTCGCTCACTGGAAAACAGAAGTCATTCCAAGAACACTGACATTTCTTTTTTCTATCACCATCCATTCCCCATAAGGAATTGGCAATAATCTTCTCAATTTGTTCTAAAGCTGTCTTAGGAGGATGAACAGTAGAAAAGAAGTGTAGAGGTAAAGCTTGAAGAACTGACTTAATGAGAACAACTTTTCCGCCATCATCCTTGCGGTCTTCTAGCTACTATAGCCACCATTGTGTTGAAATAGACTATCTTTTTTCTCCCAACATAAATGAGGCATCCTAGGTAGATCATAGGAAATTGGCAAGGATTAAAGCCAGTAATCCCCTTTATAAAACTGATTCCGGGATCATCCTTTTTAAAAGTGACATCGAAACATGACTTGTTCCTATTGATTAATTATCCGGAGACAGCCTCATATTCTCCCAAATTGGTCATAAGGAGACCAAGAGAGTGGGGATCACATTAAGAGAATAGGATAATATCATCTGCATAACATAAGTGAGAAATGTTAGGAACATTTTTATCCATAGAGAATGGAATAAAATTAGATTGATTTAATTTTTCCATCATTATAGTAAATAATTCTACTCCAATAACAAACAGAGAGGGGGAGAGAGTGTCTCCCTGTTTGATGCCTCTTGTGGAATTGAAAAAACCATGTCTGACACCATTGATACTGACAAAATACCATACATTTGTAATGAGCCTCCAAACAAATACCATACATTTGTAATGAACCTCCAAACTCTATGAATCCATCTCTCAGCAAAACCAAACTGTCTAAGAACATTACAAAGGTATTCCTAAGAAATCCTGGCATATGCTTTAGTCATGTTTAGTTTTAACACTACATTACCAGCAGTAGATGTTCGGTTGATGTTATGGACAATTTTGGGTTAGCATAATATTATCAGTGATTGATATTCCTTTGATAAAACCTGTCTGGTTGGGAGAGATCAGTTTGTGCATCAAGCAGCTAAGCCTGTGATTGCTCAATTTGGATATGATTTTTATTGAGAAATTACTGAGACTAATTGGTCTTAGTTCAGTAAATGACTGGGGGCTGTCTACTTTGAGAATTAAGATAAGACAGGTGTGAGTGAGATCCTTAGGAATCTGATTATCTGCTAAAAAATCAAGAATCATTAGAAGTAGATTATTTTTAATGATATCCCAACAACTGTGATAAAATTTCCCAGAGATTCCATCAAGACAAAGAGCACTATGGCAACTCATGGAGAAAACATCATCTTTAATTTCATCCATAGATGGATTGGCCACAAGATGTTCATTATTAGCATCATTGATCACTTTAGGAATGCGGTTAAGGCTGGAAAAGTCATTACAAGAGCTCTCTTTAGAGAATTGTTTTTAAAAAAAGATACTGCCTCATTAGCAATGTCATCATCCCTTTCAATCCAGCTTCCATCATCTGTTCTCGTCTTTTTAAGAGTCTCTTTTTCCTGCTGTTAATAATAGAGTGAAAAAACTTTGGAGTTGACTTCACCCTCTACAAATCCTTGAGTGCCTGATTTTTGCCTCGAATAGGCTTCTTCCTTCTTGTAAGCCTTAATAAGGATAGCATTGACATGAGTAAGATAAGTTCTATTGGTCTCCGAATTGTCATTGAGAATATTTTTTTCCATCTTAGCCACCTGTTTTTCCATCTCAGTAACCTGATAAAAAATATTACCCACAAAATTATTGGACCATTCTGAAAGTTTCAAGTAGGTATTTTTCAACTTAAGATGAGATCTCCACATAGGAGATCCTTGCACTTAAATATTCCATGCCTGGCTCACAATCCCTTTAAATCCTCCTCATCCGTCCATAGATCAAGAAAGCTGACGTGTTTGACCTGGTTATTCTAAGTAGAACTAGCCATAGAAAGGAGGGTGAGTGATTTGTACCTGTTCTTATTAAATGGTTAACAAATGTAAAATCAAACAGGTCCAGCCATTCATGATTAACTAGGACTCTATCAAGTCTTTGCTAGACTCTCTTATCAGGTGCCCATCCCTTGCACCAGGTAAACATGGATCCTGAATAACCAGGGTCAACCAAATCACACTCCATGATACATAGTAAAAAAGGCAAGCTCTTGGACATTCTGCGGGTTGTACCACCTTGCTTCTGGGCTAGACCAGTGATGCAGTTAAAATCACCCGCAATAAACCAAGGTAAACTATAATTCACAGAAATGTCTCTCAAACTCTTCCACAGGGTTTCTCTGAGAACAACATCACATTTTGCATAGACAGATGTGACGAGTACATTATTACCCATCCAGTTGATCAAACAAGTGAACTGTTGGTCAGCATCTTCCACCACTCTACAATCTAGAAAATCACTCCAGAATAGCCATATTTGACTATTACAGTTTGCAAAAGCATTACTGAATCCCAATAGCCTCTTGTATTTGTTGATTTGATCAGCCTTGTGGAATGGTTCACTGATAGCTATGAAAGGAGGTTTTTGAAGTCTGGTAATTTGGTTAAGTCTCTCAAAAGCACCATTAGCGCTGATGCTTCTGATTTCCAAAATAAGGACTTAAGCATTATAAAATAATTGGAGAGGTTCATTTCCTGTGTATTATACACAGGCTGTTGATTGGTGACCGTGCCACCTCTTCCTCTTGTGCTTTGTCTTCCACCTCTGTTGTTGCTTCCGCTTCTGCCTCTACCTCTACCTCTGGGAGATAGGTGAGTTTTATCAATAGTTTTGTCAAATTTTGTGGTCATATTCACATCCACCAAGGCTTGGGAGCAAAATGATTCCGCTAAGAGATCGGCTTGTTCATCACTGGGTGACTTTTCATCTTTATGGTTGCCTATTAGGCCTTCATCATAGAAACTTTCACTGTCAACACTGGCATATTCATCACTGATTTCAGAGCTCATTTCTTCTTCATAGTCATTATCCTCTGAACTGTTATCTTCATCATTTTCCTCATCCTCCCAAGATGATTCAGATTGGATACCCTGCTTGCTAAAATAAATACCATCACTTCCTTGGTCTTCTTCAAGATGTGTGCCGCTAATGAGTATGAGGTAGTTCTTTTGGGCTTTACCAGTGTCAATTGGATGGTCGGGATTTTTTTCTTGGACTTTCTTTCTTCCTGTTTGATAATCTCTTCCCTGTTGTAATTTTGTTGGCGGATATTTTGACTATCCACTGCCATAATATTGGTAGTATTCCATTGATTGGACTGAGTTTTGTCCTGGATGTTACTGTTGAGATTGGGATCCTTCTTGATACCACTTGTTTGTCCATTTTCAGCTTTTGTAGTTTGCTTCACATTGTTTCCTTGTTCAATTTCAGAATTGACCCTTGTATTTCTGTTTCTGTTTCTCTTCCTTCTTTTCTTGTTTGCATTCTTCTCCATGTTACATTGCTCATTTTGAATCATGTAATATTTATGAGCTGCTTCGTGAATTTTTTCATTGCCTTTCCCCAAAACCTCAAGGATTTTCTTTGATTTTGAGTTGTCCACTGGTTCCTTTATAATGATGCCTTTCCTACTTTGTTCCTTCCACATTGTGACTTCATCTTTTCCAGGTTCCTGGATTTTCTGCACCACCTCAGCTTGCTGTCACCTCCATGTTCTCCCTATCATTTCTGTCATTAATAGTGGAAATGTTTTTGTTGAATATTTCCTTGAGCTATCTTGATCTTTGCACTTTTTTTCATGGAAACTGCTTGAAAATCCTCCTCCTCCTTCTTGTCAACCTTTTTTTTGTTTTGTTCCTCTCTTTCGAGTTTGATTCTATCATCCCTTGCTTTATTTCTACATTGGCTTTCATTGTGACCCTGCATCTAGCAATATTAGCAGTAGCTTGGGACCTTGTCATATTCAATATCAAGCCATTTGCCATCATCAGTACCATCCATCCTTTTGTACCCCAACCAGATTTGATCTAGTCTAGGTTTCAACGTATCGATCTCCACTTTGACTTTAGCGACATTACCTCGCGATTTGTAGTACGTGGCTTGGTTAGGGGCCACTGCGTTACCAATATTTCTACCAGACTAGACAATTTGCCACTTGAATAAATGCCATGGGAGCCGATGAATTAGAATCCAAACAGGAACAATGGAGGTTTCTTCTTCCGGTTTAAAGTCCGGTGTCCATTTAAGAATTTTCATAGGTGAATCCCCAATATCAATATACTCTTTAGTAAAAAGATGATTATAATCCACATCATTAAAAAATCCAAGTAGACATGCTTTGGATCAAAATAGGCTATTTTAACAGAACCTGTGAGTTGAAATTTACTAGTGAAGTCTTTCGAATTTCTTCCATGGTTGGTTTTCCTTGATAAAATTTCCCAATTATAGCTCATCTGCATTCCCTTGTGAGATTAACAAAATAATCTTCCGCTTTGAAAAAACCGCCGCTTTGCCCAGATGAGTTCCATGTTATATTTCTACAATTGGTTCACCATTGTTAATGTGCGGGAGTTTATCTTGGACCATAGCTGCGAAGTAGGCTTCAATATCTGTTGCTCAGTTTGTTTTGTTGCTTGAATGGTCATTGCCTCTTTGCCCTCCCATCAATTGATTTCTCATTATTTGTGGTTATCTGTTCAGCACTAGTGCCCTGATGAGCTATTGTTGGTTGGGTTTGGGTGGGAGGGGGTTTCATGAGCATGATTGGAGTGGGATTTAGGTTGTGATTCCCATCGCTATTATTTTGGTGTTTGTCAAAATTAGAAGAGAGTTTTGGTGGAGGGGGATGTTGTTATGTATTCTGGGGTTCGAATTGGGGTAACTGGTGCTGGGTAGGTGTCGATTAGGTTGGTTATCAGTTGGTTGCTGCAATTTTCAGGCGAGAATGGGCACAGGACTGTTCACGATGGGGGTGGTTTCAGGTGGAGTAGTGGCTATAATAGCCGTTGTCGGGCAGCGTTATCAAAGGCGCGCTTAATCCCTGAAGCGAGGCTCAAAACGTGTTGAGCGCTTCGCCTCACTTAATGTGCTTCAGTGTCATCATCAAGGTTCTAAAGCATACTTTCCTTGCCAATGAGTCTCTTCTAAAGTAGCGACATTAAGCAATTAATATTTCACTTTTACATAGTTTTTTTCTCAGTTTCTTTGTTCATATATTTGTCATTCATACTTATAAGTATTAGACTTGGACTAAACATATATATATATTTGTATTTTTCTCTCTTTGCGCCTTTTTTCATTAAAGCCCACACTTTATTTGCGCTTTGCGCTTAAAGCCCCAAAGGACCTTAGAGCTTTTTTGCGCTTTTTGCTTTTGATAACATTGTTGTCGGCCTGTTTGGGTCGGATGTGGGGTGGTTTGGGGTTTGATTATTTTGATTTGTTGAGCTCTCGGTGGACATACCAGGTGGTTCTGGTGGTTGGAGAAATTTTAGGTCTTCAGAAATCATCACAATCTTAGAGAGAAGGCAGAGAATTTACAGAGAGAAACTAAACAATTTTGAATGGCCCCTGGCTTGCTTCACTTCCTTGACAGTATATTTTCCTCTCAAAATAGGACTCCTCGCGGTTATAAGCTCCATTAAATATGACACATGCCAATGTGTCTGGAGTTCTTTAATGTTTGACAAACAAGACATAAAGCTACTTGCTTTTTGTCACACCCCGAGCCTATACCTTGGATCTAACACGGTACTTGAAGCCATAAGTGACCCCAAGTCAACCCCTGGTCTATCATTCACTAGTATTCTGAGTACACATGCACAGCGGAAATTTTAAATAATAACATCAAAGCATTTTTAAGAAAATTTAAAGACTGAAAATAGAGAGTTAAAATATCTGAAAACAAATCTGAAACCAAGTCTGGTCTAAAAGCCATCTAACTGAGGAGTTGCTAGGACAAGCCCCCAGCAACTCTAAGTCTAACTAAAATAATATCTCAACTGAAAGAAAGTAAAGCAAGACCCTCAAATGATGAGGACTCACACTTCGGCTGCAGTGGAGGGGGATCTGAACCGCAACGGCTAACGACGTTGAGTCTGAGAACCTGCAGCTGTATAAAAGTATGCGTCAGTACTTTGAATGTACTGAGTAAGTGAGAGAAACATGAATAATATGATAGAACTAGTAACTGAACTAATACGACATGAAATGACCAACTGAAATACTGAAAACTGATACAACTGGTATAAAACTGATATGGTCAAAAGTGACCCTGGCTGATGGTCATAAACATGTCCTAAGTATGAAATACTGAATCTGAGATACTGCATTAAACTGATTTGAACTGAGAAATCTGATAGTAAACTAAATTGACTTGTGGGAGAGGCTATAACCGACATATAACCACGTGAGCTAGACATGGAGTCTGATGTATACATCCCATTGGTAGGACCCAATATACCTTTTTAGGGTATAAAGGCTGTGAGAATCACTGTCAGAGGGGGGCTGTTAGGCCAAGTAAATAAAACCTACGGTGGCAACATAGTTCTGGAACCCGGGTGCGCTGGAACCTCGGCCCTTTCGGTGCTAAGTCCTACTACCACTGGATATTCCTATTACTACTACTGACAAGCGGATAGCTCGGTACTGGGGTCCAAGACTATAACTGACCCAGGGATACTGTCTGAGAGTTTCCTCAGCGTCTTATAGGACCGGATTTGGAAACTGAGTTCTAAGACTGGTCAGAGATGCTTATTTGGAAACGCCATGACCATCTAAAGAACAGACTGATAACTGAACTGGGGTCCTGGGCTGGCCAGAGCTATATAATTGGGATGTCATGACCGCCTACTGGACTAAATAAAATAAATTCTGAGTCTGATTCTGTTAACTGGGAGGCACCACTGACACCTCGGGAACAGACTGGAGTCAAACTGATTAGTTGACATTTCTGGACAACACTGAGTCTAAAAATCTGACTGAGACTGGACATGTAACTATTTGACTAAAATTTCCACATACACTAATAATATGGGGATTCCAAATCTGTTAGAATCAAGCTACAGGGAAACTAGTCCAACGCGCAAGAATCCTAAATTTTACTAAACTGAAACTTAAGGCTAGATTATTCCACAAGATACAATTCTTATAAATGTCTAGAAATAGGGAATAATAAGCAGTTACAAATTATGAGAAATATACTACTCAAAATTTTAAAGATATAAGTATGAAAATCTTCTACACTTCGAATCCACAGGGCTAAACTGATAGAGGAAAAAAAAATAGTGAAGATTTTTGGGACTTTCTCAAGGGAAGAACTATTCCCTTGTTGAATTCCCACATACCTGAAGACAACTCTGGCGAAAAAAAATTCTTGAGAAAACTGAGAAGAAAAATCGACCCTAGCTTCTGCTCTGTGCTTCCAGAGAAGTTGTACGCTCTGTTCTTGAGGGAGTTGAGAGGAATGAAGGGAAAGAGTCGTTCTAATTCCTTTAATTCTCTCCTATACGAACCCAAAACAACATGGTTTCAAGTTAAAAAGGCTGGGAAAATACAAAAATACCCCTGGCAGAAAGAATTGAAAACTGTCCATCCCTGAACAACGGATCTCAGGACAGGTCGTTGGTTCAAACAACGGCCGGTTGAATTTGGCCGTGGTTTCCGGGTTCAGAAACTAGGTTTTACTGGAACAATCTACTGTTGGGTACAACGGTCCATTTGAACAAGGAACGGACCGTTGAAATCTCTCGTTGGAACAGGTGAGAAAACAGGGCACGGGGACAATGAGTGATAACGACTCATTGATAGAACCAACGGGCCGTTGTATCCACTCGTGGTTCACACTACTGGGTTCTAGAACTGAACGATGGTTGGTAGCAACAACTCGTTTGTAGAAACAACGGGTCGTTGTTACTTCTCGTTGTCTCAGGGAAAGGTCCAATAGACCTCTGAACTCGGGATTCAACGGATGACAGGACGACCCGTTGTTAGGATCAACGGTTCGTCCTATGACTCGTTTCCCCCTGGAAGAATTCTGCTGCAACCCACGACCCATTACAACCGTCCGTTGGTTCCACCAACAATTCGTTGTGGGGGTCGTCTAAGACAGAAAATTTTTTGTTTTTTCTTATGGTTTTTCATGCAACGTTTGAATTTGTTCTAGGAAAGTTTCGGGGTGTTACAATATCTCCCCCTTGGGATCATTCGTCCTCGAATGAAGACCAAAACTAGGGAAAGAGCTGAGATTTCTAAATTGAGGCTATGATTGATTTCTGAAGGAGTAACCGACTCCGAACTATCTTAATCGTACTAACAGAGCTGATGCAACTAGGATGCACATAGGAAATCGAAATAGAGCTGATGAGTACGGAACTGAGTAGAGTACTGAGAAGGGATTTAGTACTTGATTCTGGAACTGAACTGAAAGAGAACAAGTGTGGGTATTTGGCCATCATATCTGCTCCGGCCTCCCACGTAGCTCCTTCAACCTGCTGATTTCTCCATAGGACCTTGAATGAAGCTATTTCCCTATTCCTCAACTTACGAACCTGACGGTCAAGGATCTGGATTGGTACCTCCTCCTATGTGAGACTATTCTTTATTCCCACGCTGTCCAATGACACAACTGAGGTTGGATCCCCAATACACTTCTTCAAAAGTGACACATGGAAAACTGGGTGTACAACTGCTAGTTCTGAAGGTAAATCTAGCTCATAGGCCACATTGCCGATACGCCTCAAAATTCTATAAGGTCCCACATACCTCGTACTGAGTTTCCCCTTCTTTCCAAACCTCATCACCCCTTTCATGGGCGAAATTTTCAGGTATGCCCAGTCATCAACTGCAAACTCCAATTCTCTTCTCCGCACATTGGCATAAGATTTCTGATGGCTCTGAGCTGTTTTCAACCTTTCTCGGATGAGCTGAACTTTCTACATTGCCTCGTGACCGAGTCTGGCCCTATCAAGGTAGCTTCACCAACTTCAAACCACCCTATAGGAGATCTACACCTTCTACCATACAATGCTTCAGATGGGGCCATCTGGATGCTGGAATGGTAGCTGTTGTTGTACGCAAACTTGATAAGAGGCAAATGGTCATCCCAATTACCCTTAAAATCAACCGCACAGGCTCTTAGCATATCTTCCAGGGTCTGAATGGTCTGTTCAGCTTGCCCATCGGTCTGTGGATGAAAAGCAGTGCTGAGTTTGACTCGAGTGTCTTGTCCCTTCTGAAAGGAACATCCAAAAGTGTGAGGTGAACTGTGTTCCCTTGTCTGAAATGATTGCCAAGGGCACCCCATGGAGTCTGACCAACTCTCGGATGTAAAGTTTGGCATAGTCCTCAGCTGAGTCTGTGGTTTTGACTAGGAGGAAATGAGCTGACTTAGTCATCCAATCTACTACCACCCAGATTGAGTCATGCTGCCGCCTAGTCCGGGGTAGACCTGTAATGAAGTCCATATTTACTTCTTTCCACTTCCATGTGGGTATACTGATATCTTGAGTCATGCCTCCGGGTCTTTGGTGTTCTACCTTGACTTGCTGGCAGTTCGGGCACTATGCTACAAATTCGACGATATCCCTTTTCATGTTGTTCCACCAGTAAATATCCCGCAAGTCGCGGTACATTTTAGTAGCACCATGGTGAATAGAGTATCTCGAGCTGTGTGCCTCAGCCAATATTTGCTGTCTCAACTTACCAACATCCGGTACACACAACCTGCCCTGGTAACAGAGCACCCCATCTCCCCCTTAGGAGAAAGCTTTTATCTCTTTTCTGAGGACTGCTTCCTTAAGCTTAAGTAAAATGGGATCCTCATCCTTTCTGGATTTGACTTCAACTACCAAGGATGAATCTGACCCGCTTTGCATTACCACGCCACCTTCAGCTAAATCCACCAACTGCACCCCTAACTGGGCTAGCATGTGAACTTCTTTCGCTAGCTCCCTCTTATCTTCCTCAATGTGAGCCACACGTCCCATAGACCGTCTGCTTAGGCCGTCAGCCACCACATTGGCCTTACCCAGGTGATACAGCACACTCATGTCATAATCCTTTAGCAGCTCCAACCACCGTCTCTGACGCAGGTTTAGGTCCTTTTGGCTGAACACATACTGAAGGCTATTGTGATCTATGAACACATCCATGTGAGCCCCGTACAAGTAGTGTCTCCATATCTGTAATGCGAATACCACCGCTGCCAACTCCAAGTCATGAGTTGGATAATTCTTCTCATGAACTTTGAGCTGTCTGGAGACAGGCTATCACTTTGCCCTGCTGCATCAGAATGCAACCGAGTCCAACTCTAGAGGCGTCACAATGAACAACCAACTCATCTGATCCTTCCGACAAGGTTAACACTGGAGCGGTAGTGAGTCGAGTCTTCAACTCCTGGAAACTCTTCTCACACTTGTCCGACCACTGGAATTTCACCTTCTTCTGGGTTAACTTGGTCAGAGGAGATGCTATGGAGGAGAAACATTCCACAAACCGTCGGTAATAACCCGCTAAGCCCAGAAAACTCCTGATTTCAGTAGGAGAGGTAGGTCTGGGCCAATCCTTCATTGTTGTTATCTTTTGAGGATCTACTTGTATCCCTTCACCGAAGACCACATGACCTAAGAAAGTCACGGATTTTAACCAAATTCGCACTTGCTGAACTTGGCGAATAATTGGCGGTCTCTGAGTGTCTGCAGTGCTAATCTTAGGTGATTGGCATGCTCTTCCTCATTTCTTGGAGTATACTAGAATGTCGTCGATAAATACAATGACGAACATATCCAGATATTTCTTGAAGACTCAGTTCATTAAATCCATGAAAGCTGCTGGGGCGTTCGTTAACCCAAAGGACATCACCACAAACTTGTAGTGACCATACCGAGTTCTGAATGTTGTTTTCGGTATGTCACACTCCCTAACCCTTAGCTGATGGTACTCTAACCTGAGATCGATCTTGGAGAAACAACTGGTTCCCTGAAGTTGGTCAAACAGATCGTCAATTTTGGGCAGAGGGTACTTGTTCTAAACTGTGACCTTATTCAGCTGACGGTAATCTATGCATATTCCGAGGGTACCGTCTTTCTTACGCACGAATAGCATTGGAGCACCCCAAGGAGAGATGCTGGGTCTGATAAAACCGTTATCAAGAAGATCCTTTAACTGCTCCTACAGCTCTTTAAGCTCGGCTGGAGCAATTCTGTAAGGAGGGATGGAGATGGGCTGAGTGTCTAGCGGAGATCTATTCCGAGTCTATTTCCCGTTCAGGGGGAACTCCGGGAAGATCTTCAGGAAATACATCTGGGAACTCGCTGATAACTGAAACTGATTGAATGGTTGGGGTCTCAGAGTTGGAATTCTTGACCCGAACCAGATGATATAGACATTCTTTGGAAATGAGTTTCTGGGCCTTAAGGTAGGAAATAAACCTACCCTTAGGCGCTGAATTGCTGCCCGACCATTCTAACATTGGTTCATTCGGAAACTGAAACTTGACAATTCTAGTTCTGCAGTCAACTGAGGCATAACAGGAGTGTAACCAATCTATGCCGAGAATAAGATCGAAGTCGATCATGTCTAGCTCTACGAGATCAGCTAGAATGACTTTATTCAGGACAGAGACTTGGCAGTTTCTATACACCCGGTTGGCTCTAGACATGGTCACGAATGACTGATGTTGAACTGGACTGCTATGTATGGAGTCACGAATGAAAGAGTGGCTCTTGGATCTATGAGGGCACACACGTCTAGATGGAAGAGAGGTAACATACCAGTAATTACGTCAGGTGAGCTTTCCTGATCCCGACGAGAAGATAGAGCATAGAAAGGATTCTGGCGCTGACCGCCATCTGTACCTGATGTGTTGCTGGTCGGCCTGCTGGAGCTGATGAGGTTGTGACCTCCCTTGCCCTGTTGATGGGCATTCCCTGAGTCGGTGTCCAAGCTGTCCACATCCGAAACAGCCCTCTCGTCCCTGAAGACATTCCCCTGGGTGATTCCTACCACACTTGGGGCAAGCTGGATACCTGTTCCCTGTACTGTGAGCCTGAGACTGAGTGCCAGGTGACCCACCCCTCCGATCCTGGCGGGACCGGAAGGTTGCGACGCTAGTTGAACTAGGTGCTAGGACTCTCTGTTGTTATTTTTGTTGCTGTTGCTGCTGTGGGCGGCTACTACCGCTAGATCTCTGATGGCCAAAATCTGAATGACCAGTCCTTGCCCCCTTGTTCTTTCGCTCCGTATCCTTCAGCTTCTCGGCCTCAATTTGCTGGGCATAAACAATCAAGCTAGAAAGATCCATGTCCTTAATCAGCATCGCGGTCCTGCATTCCTTGAGGACCAGATTTGGAAACTGAGTTCTAAGACTGGTCAGAGCTACTTATCTGAAAACGTCGTAACCATCTAAAGAACAGACTGATAACTGAACTGGGGTCCTGGGCTGGCTAGAGCTATATAATTGGAATGTCATGAGCGCCTAATGGACTAAATAAAATAAATTTTGAGTCTGATTCTGTTAACTGGGAGGCACCATTGACACCTCGGAAACAGACTGGAGTCAAACTGATCAGCTGACATTTCTGGACAACACTGAGTCTAAAAATCTAACTGAGACTGGACATGTAACTATTTGACTAAAATTTCCACATACACTGATAATATGGGGATTTCAAATCTGTTAGAATCAAGCTACAGGGAAACTAGTCCAACGCGCAAGAATCCTAAATTTTACTGAACTGAAACTTAGGGCTAAATTATTCCACAAGATACAATTCTTATAAATGTCTAGAAATAGGGAATAATAAGCAGTTAAAAATTATGAGAAATATACTACTCAAAATTTTAAAGATATAAGTATGAAAATCTTCTACACTTCGAATCCACAGGGCTAAATTGATAGAGGAAAAAAAAATAGCGAAGATTTTTGGGACTTTCACAAGGGAAGAACTATTCCCTTGTTGAATTCCCACATACCTGAAGACAACCCTGGTGAAAAAAAATTCCTGAGAAGACTGAGAAGAAAAATCAACCCTAGCTTCTGCTCTGTGCTTCTAGAGAAGTTGTATGCTCTGTTCTCGAGGGAGTTGAGAGGAATGAAGGGAAAGGGTCGTTCTAATCCCTTTAGTTCTCTCCTATACGAACCCAAAACGACATGGTTTCAAGTTAAAAAGGCTAGGAAAATACAAAAATACCCTTGGTAGAAAGAATTGAAAACTGTCCGACCCTGAACAACGGATCTCAGGACGGGTCGTTGGTTCAAACAACGGCCGGTTGAATCTGGCCGTGGTTTTCGGGTTCAGAAATAGGTTTTACTAGAACAACCTAGGTTGGGTACAACGGTTCGTTTGAACAAGGAACGGACTGTTGAAATCTCCTGTTGGAACAGGTGAGAAAACAGGGCACGGGGACAACGAATGATAATGACGACTCATTGGTAGAACCAACGGGCCGTTGAATCCACTCGTGGTTCACACTGCTGGGTTCTGGAACTGAACGACGGTTGGTAGCAACGGCTCGTTCGTAGAAACAACGGACCGTTGTTACTTCTCGTTGTCTCAGGGAAAGGTCCGGTAGACCTCTGAACTCGGGATTCAACGGAAGACAGGACGGCTCGTTGTTAGGATCAACGGTCGTCCTATGACTCGTTGTTTCCCCCTGGAAGAATTCTACTGCAACCCACGACCCGTTACAACCGTTCGTTGGTTCCACCAATGGTCCGTTGTGGGGGTCGTCTGAGACAGAAAAAATTTTGTTTTTTCCTGTGGTTTTTCATTCAACGTCTGAATTTGGTCTAGGAAAGTTTCGGGGTGTTACACTTTTCTTCAATAATGCTCACCAGAATCAGATTCCTATGGAAAATAACCTTTTTTGATTCTTCATCTCTTGTGATCTTCTTTTCCTTGCCACATAATCAAACATATTACTCTTTAAAATACTTAGTTCTACCATTAAACTCTTCATTTGGTCATCCTCCCATTGCATACATGCATTGTGGCCTTTTAAGCTGTTTTATCTAAGGAATATAGTCTAGTTTTAACTTTTAGAAAACAGTAATTTAGAAAATCGGTGCAGCTCTATCAACTTTCAGCAAACATAATAGTACTTCACCAGAAATAATTGGGTTGGGTTTTAAATATTGAGTAAAATAATTTGGTTGGGCTTTCAAAATGGGTTAAAAATTATCTTTTTATTATTTATTTTTTTAAAAAGAACTGTTTATTTGTTAATTTGCATGGATATTGGTATTCCGTTAGCCGGATGACAATTCTGGTGACTAGTACTTCTAATTATACATAGGAATAGTATAAGTATGTTCTAGTTACAAAATTTTTGTTTAAGCACTCCTATGTAATATATCATTAGTTTTGGTATCATCCACGAAATTTATATTCACGACGGATGAAGTTTCATTTTTTTACCTTTAGTTCCTTCTGAAGTTTCAGGTTCGTTTAATTATTAACGGTGTTTAAAGAATTAGAAAGAGTAATTCTCCTGATGGAATTAGTCAAGTTGCACGCAACTTGGTTATAAAGAAAATGTAATCCACCTTATTCCTATTGTAGTATCCGTACAACAATATATTGCAGTCATATCTAGCGTAACAGGGTAGAGTTCGCCATCGACTAACTAATGTAAACCATAATCCTCTGTGAGGTAGGTTTCTTTAAGTGATATGTTAATACCGTTAAGTAACCTTGATAAAATAAATAATAATCCTTTTATACTAGATGAAGGATTACTAGAAGAAGATCACAGTAATCACATGTTTCTTCTAGTAGGCTTTGAAGACAAACCAGTAAAGTGAGATACTTGGATAGCTAAACAATACTATACTGTTTCTAGAAATTGAAGGATGGCTAAACAATACTATACTGTTTCTAGAAAGTTGAATGGCAATTCACGTTTTGGCAGGGTACTAATGAATTGTTGTTGTTATGTCATATCATAATTGCAAATTATTGCCTTAAAAGGCATCAAAATGATTTGCTATAGCTTTTCTAGTTTTGGTGCCAAACTAGTAATGACTGCTCCTATGATGATGTGCATCTGTAAGTGAAGTTCTTTGTAATTTTATTTGCTAAATAGCATCAGTTTATGGCAGTTTCGCCATATTCATATATATGTGTTTTACACAGATGCGGACACACACACAAACTATTTACTTCCTGTCTTAATTTATTTTCAGTGATGGCTAATTGATAGGGAACTAATACTTCTTGCTGTATAAAAGTTACTCCGGGAACTTCATCTTTGTCATTTTAGTTGACCCATGTGCTTTCTAAATCATATCTGTTATTTGATAATGTCTTCTTTTAGTTGATATTCCCAATTCAAAACGAAAAGTATAAAATTTTCATTCCGGTTGCAGATTTTGAACACTTGAGTGGGCTGACCTTAACACAGTCCTCAACTCTAGTTGAAATTCTCTTATTACTCTTCCTTTCTACCTCAATGAGACTTTTAACCAGCATTCGTGTTTGTGTGTAGCCCATACCCTATTAGGCCTTTCAGTGTAAGGCATGACCTATCTTCCTAAATTCTGTTCTTGCATATTGCTCAGCAATGTTACTTTTGACATAATGTTGGCCTTGTCTTATCTGTTTTTGAGTTCCTCTGATGTTATATGGATGGGCTGTAACAAGTAAATCACTGGGAATATTTCTTTTTAATTCGTCATAGGTCGCATAATTCCAAACTAAAGAAGGGCTGAAAGGAGGGAAAGAAACTGATGTCCCGAGAAGGAACAGGAAATGACCCTATAGAAATATTTTAAATTTAAAACGAATCAGTCTTTTATTACCATTGAGAAGACAAATAGTCTCTCTTCTCGTATTTAATCAACTAGTGGAACTACCCTTTATGGGTGTCTCTCTTTGGAACAAGGGGTGGCTTTTATCGAGGGTGGTTTACTAATTACCAATATACCTTTCTTGGGTTATAAGCTTAAAGGTTTAATTCCTAATGCCATGTTCCTCATATTGTCAGGGATGAGGTAGGCGAACTCCTTGATGAGCTTATTGTGAACACTAAAAAGCTAATCAAAGCAACTACACAAGAGTTAGACAAGTGGCGAAGGTCCTAATTGTGTCATTCCCTTGTGTACACAGATGATTTCTTGTAATATTGTTCCTGCTATATTATTCTGTAAGCTCAACTCCTTGGGAAATGGAATAAAACTTAGCTTTAGCTTCGCGTTAGGTTCTCCTGGTGTGGTGAAAAACAAAGGTTTCGAAAGTCTCCACTTAATATTGGAGCTATAGTTTTTCCACCCAAAAGCTTCTTGTGTTATTCCTTTATTTCTGATCCGGCTTTTGCAGCTTTCCTTCAAACACACTTGATTTGGACGATGAGGTAACAATTCTAAATATGCAAAATTTGTCTAATTTAAAAATTTTCTTTATTTATTTAGATTAGACAAGAGAGTACACGCTTCGATGTAGAAAGTATTCTTGGAAAAAAAAGAAGATACGGGAGAACTAGGCAACAGCCGAAAAATTAAAAAGTAACTGTTAACCATTTTTCGCCACAAAGTTTTCAATAATATACACTATTCAAAACGTCAACGAAAAAAAAAAGGTATTTATTTTCAACGGGTATAGTTGGAATCTGTTGAAAAGATATATAGACAAGACAATATATAAAATTTGAGGGATATCGATGGTGATTTTCAACCAGTTGAGTCAAACTTTGAAGTTAAAAGTAGAATTACAAAATTCCAGTCATGTATCTCACACACAAGTATATATGGACATATAGGGGATACACATCTAATCTTCTTCCATGTCTATCTTTTACTTCAAACCACCTTACATCTCCATTAGATCATTCTAAAATTGAGATTCAAACTTCTAATGATGTATCAAATTTATTTAAACAACACTGGCTCAAAACACATTCCAACTTCAAAAACATGAATTTTACATTCAAGCTTAAGCGAGCTTCAATGATTTCCGATAGAATATTAGCTCAGTTTCATCACTTTTCAAACAACCGAACAATGTTCTATGCACGAAATTATTATGTTCTAACACACTCATCTTCATTACTTTTCAAACAACCAAACAATGTACGTGCGCAAAATTATTAAGTTCTAACTTTATCAAGTAATACATGAAAAGAATTTCACCACATACGATTTGAGGTCTTTGAAACGTGACTGGCAGGACTGTAAACCCAAAAGGAATGAATTTCGCCCTAGTTGATGAGTTTTGCAAAAGAAAAGGAGAAAAAAAGGACTGAGATTTCAATATTTCAGTTTTTATGGATGAGATTCTTGTCTCAGACAATGATTTTGCAAAGAGGATTCCATACTTCAAAGACCTCTTAAAGTCTTCGAAGCAGAGCAGGAGGCTTAGTTAGCCATCTGTAATAAAAACAAATCTAGGACCAAATTTGGTTGCATTTTCCAATGGGAAACTTACATAATTGCCTCCTCAGAACAAATTATTTACAGTTTGCTATCTTCTTACTTTGATACCCTTAATTAAATACAAAAAATACCCCATCTCGCAATTTTTCGTGATACCATCATAGTATATTCATATACCACCATGGTATCACTGAGGATGAGGAGTCCCGCAGATGTCAGACGTAGAGTGCACAAGGCTCGTTAATCCTTCGTGATACCGTCATAGTATATTCATATACTGTCATGGTATTACTGAGGAATGAACAGTCTTTCAGGAATACACTCTTTAATCATGCATATTTCATGATACTATTACAGTATATTTATATACTTTCATGATATCTTATGCGCGGAAAGCCTTTAAATTCATAATGAGGCACGAATTGTAATTACTTTGATCCGATTGAGTATTACGGATAATTAGTATAAGATGATCCATTTTAATATAATAGTTTAGTTTTTGATCTATTTTTTGTACTTTCCCCATTTATAAATGACACTAATACTGATTACAAAAATTTCTCTGGGCTTGCCTTCGCCACTCACTAGCTCCGGTTGGAGCAAGTCATGGCGCGTCAGAGATGCTGGGAAATGCACTCAACCTCAGTAACTCCTTTAAATTTGTTCCAATTGATTCAATCCTACCACGTTCAGCACTGTTTCCCTCAAAACGAAGACTAAACTGAACATGTACTCGCTATTCTCACTGTAATTAAACTCAAGTTATAAACTCGACCATCACACAGGTCAATGTTTAAAAGCAGAAAAAGTTTCAATTTCAAACTTTAAACCTCTTGCAAATACTCTGCTTACTCTTTGGAAATCAATAAAACGTTCTAGTCAAACTTTTGGAGAAAGAGACCACCACTAGTTCTCACCCGTAAAAAGAGCAATTATTATGACCAAAGAACATCATTTTTACGCATCACAAATTCACAATAATTACACACTTCTCAACTAGTAATCCCCTGTCTATTGTTGAATGGATCGATCTTTTAACAAAATAAAATAAAATAAATAAAAAATAACACAATATATACTTCTTAAGTGTATTCATTGTCTAAAAGGTGAAAATATATATGATACAACAACATAACTAGCGCTCTAAGTCTCAACCGTGTTGGAAGATGCAAAGTTCCTCTCGTTCACTTGCAAGTTAATTCAATTACACACAGCAATACAGAAAGTACATGAAGTATTTCTCAAAATCGATTTATGTCAAACACTGTAAGGATTTGAGCAGTGAGAGTGATTCAAGGTATTTCTTCCAGCAACACTTATCTTATTGTTTTAACTACCAACAGTATATCATTGAAGTATTATGTTAAAGGATCGCATTTAAAAAGTTTAGTAGGATACAGGGAACTACAAGAAAGTATAGAATTAGCAACACCCCTTTAGCAACAACAATAATATTGTTGTTTAAATATTAATATATGGCAACAACTTTAGTTAGTTGTTGCTATATCATAAATCTTTTAGCCACAATCTTTTTTTTCTGTTGGCAAATACTTATTGTTGTTGTTATATTCTATAATTAATATATTAAATTTATAATATAAATAAATTGCGATAACATTTTAGTAACAACCGTAGTATTGTTGGCTTAATTCAACAAATGGTAATAACTTAATTTAATTGTTGCTGCATAGAAGAGCTTTTAACCACAGTTTTTTCTTGTAACCAAAAAATATAAATTTCGTTGCCATATTTTATGCTAATATAATAGATTTAAAATATAAATACAATCGGCTACAATAAAATTTCATTGTTGGTAATACATTGCTTTTTACTCAACAACTTTCATGGGTTATGCGCCATACGTGGGTTATGACCTAAAATATCCATTATTTTTTGGGTTTTCGCCAAAATCAAAGACGAAAAGCTTATTTTTCCTAAAATTTCTTGTGCTCTTTTTTAGTTCTCAATTTTACTTAGATTTTCTCTTTTCTTTTATCGGTGGATTGAATCTATCTCTGCCCTTTTTTTTGTTGCTATTGATCAAAAAAAGCCGTAAGTAATCTCTCTTTCATACTGGCAGATCCTTTCTTACCTGTAAGTAATCTCTCTTCCATAATAGCAAACTCTTTCTTCAGTTTAAAATATTCTCCTATTTGATTTGATTCGGGTTTTCTGCAGTTTATAATTTAGTTTTTTTTTTAATTTTACTATTACAATTTAGGGTGAAATCTTTTTCACTCCCAACTTTATTTTAAAAATCAAACTCCCCCTCAACTTTGATCAATAGACATTCTTCACCATTTATCCTAATTGACTTTTTAAAATATCTATTTTAATCTTGTTATTTTCAATCCTCCATTTATGTAATATCTTTTTATATTATACATAATATTTATAGTTTTTTATTTAAATTCACTAACATATAGATAGAACAATATTTATATAAATTTGGCACAAAATCTAGTGCTATTTAGTATTTTTTATTGTTATTATTATTAAAATATCATATACATTAAATGTGTATAATATGAGTTCGACACCGAAATGGGTAAAATTCTTTTATAAAATTTTAAAACGGACAATTCGTTTTGTGTTTCACCAAAACGGAACCTCATTGCTGAGTCAACGAGATTTTATTAATGTTATTAAAAAAAATTTATTGAATCTCGTTGGCTATCCAGTGAGATTCTAATGATTTTTTTTTTACGGTTTATATGTTAAAAAAATTTTAAATAAATAATTGTGAAGAACCCGTTGGCCGTCGAATGAGTTTCCATTAACCTTTTCTTTTCTTTTAAACTTTTTACATTAGATTTATATAGTTTTGATTTGAATTAATGGTGTGAAGTGTGAAATGCTATTTTTTTTCTAATTTCCCTTCTCTAATTTTATGTTGATAAAAATTCCAGGGAAAAAATATTATGTCTAGATGTTTTTTTCCTTTTCCTTTTTATTGTTGTAATTGTAATGTGTACTGTCAAAATAAAGTTGATACTATTTCTTTGGTTTTCTGTCGTTACAATCTTTTATTTTATTTTTTATTAATTTTTTCCTTGATTAATGAAAAAATAAAACAAAACATTGTAACGATAGAAAATCAAAGAAATAGTATCAACTTTATTTTGGCAGCACACATTATAATTACAACAATAAAAAAGAAAAGGAAAAAAAATATCAAGACATAATATCCTGGAATATTTATCAACATAAACTTGTTGGGAAATCGGAATAACAACAATAAACACACACACACAAATTAACTGCGAGAAAATAGAGAAAAACGGAACACAAACGACACACAAGAATTTACGTGGTTCGGTATCACGACCTAGTCCACAACTGCAACTAGGAGAAATTTTATTACTCTCTCTCTTGTGGTGTTTAGATTACAAGTACAAGCTATCTATTTATAGAAATAGATTAGGGTTATTAGGGTTTCTAACGGGCCTAATTAATCAGGCCTCCACAAGCCCAACAATCTCCCACTTGGAGGCATGATAATCTTCAACTGCCATCCACTGTGAGCACTTGTACGTCTAGTAATCTCCTCCTCATCTTCCTGGTTGCAGCGGCCTTTTCATCAGTTAACCTGAAGGCCCGTTGAAGCTTCCCCAAGCTACAACATCAGTCACGGCTAAAACTGCCCCTGACTCGTCCTCTGTCCCTACCGACTCCCACTTGCACGAACTGCCGAATCCTGGGATACTCTGAGAACAAACAACACTCTCCATAGTTAGCAGGTAATCATCCGGAGAGACTTTGACAGCTGGAACACTGGTTCTCTTAACCCACTGTCTGGTAACTCTGGCTGAAGTTTTAACTGGCTGACTGCCGATGCTCCCACTGCCACGAGAACCCCTGACTGGTTTACCTGAACCTTTCCAAGCACGTTCAACCTGAATCTGACCTGTGGCTCTGAGTTTATCTCCTGCAAAATGAACCTTCTTATGCCCACGAGACTCTGTGAACCGGATTTTGTTTCTCTTCTGATCTGGGACAGTCACTCCCTCAGATGGTAAATAGACCATATACAGCGAACTCCGTTTCTTTCCTCGAGCTATGACCAAGTTCCCCTTCATCACCTTCCACTGCCCGTTTCCGAACTTAACATCGTGTCCCTCATCATCCAACTGCCCAACAGAAATCAACCGTTTCTTCAAGCTTGGAATCACTCGGACATCCTTTAAAGTCCACGAACCGACTGAAGTTTTCAGAATCATGTCACCCATGCCCGTTACATCAAGAACTTTATTGTTTGCTAGTCTTACCTTTCCAAAATCCCCTTCTTTCAGATTCTGTAATGCTTCACTGCTGTGGGTAGCATGAAATGAAGCACCAGAATCCATGACCCAGGAATCCACACTGCTCTCCACGCTACAAATCAAGAGATCATTATGAGCATAGTTTCCTGCAATGTTAACTTGTTTATTATTCGGGCATTGATTCCTGAAATGCCCCACCTCCTTGCACGTCCAACACGTTACATCTGAGCGATCCTGAGTCTTCGACTGACTCCTTCTTCTGTTCCTGCTCCCACTACCTCTGCTATTTCTCCTTCCTCTGCTGACATTTAGCAATTCACTCGATGATTCCCCAAAACTCCTTCTTCTGACATCCTCGCCTAGAATGAGATCACGAATCTTCTCAAAAGTGAATCCATTGGGTCCCGCTGAACTGGTAACTGCTGTAACCGTTCCGGACCAACTGTCAGGTAATGACGATAGCAGTAGTAAGGCTTGAACTTCATCATCGAACTTAATGCCCACTGACGTAAGTCTGGCTAAGATTGAATTCATTGTATTTATGTGCTCGGTAACTAAACTGCCTTCCTTCATTTTTGTGTTCACCAATTCTCTAATCAGAAAGACCTTGTTTGCTGCAGATGGCTTCTCGTACATGTTAGACAGCGCTTCCATGACACCTTTCGTTGTCTTCTCCTTCAGAATGTTAAACGCAACATTCTTGGTCAACGAGAGTCGGATAACCGCCATGGCTTTCCGATCCAAACCTGCCCACTCTGCATCAGACATCTTTTCTGGCTTGTTACCCAATACCATGTCTAACTCCTTCTAAACCAGCAAATCCTCAATTTGCATTTTCCACCAACTGAAATCTGCACCATCAAACTTTTCAATTCGATACTTCCCATCTTCTGCCATCTCAAACGACTAGATGAGGTACCCGGTACAACTGATCTCAGATCTTGGTAACTTCGTCAAAAAATTCAATGACAAAACCAATACGCACCAACAAAGCAACTCGGACCAACAACAACAAAAGACCAATTGAAAAACTTTCTGCCGGTGAACAGTACCTGCCGGCGACTGCGAGTTTCTCTTTCTCCGGTGATGCGCGCTCGAGGCTGTTCAGATCTGCTGCTCGTGACGGCGACGGTACGACTGAACGGCTGAACGGAGACCTGCACGACTGGTTTCTATTTTTTTTTCTTGCTCGATCTGAAAAAAACTGGTTTTTTTTTTCTTTCGGTCGGACTGGTTCGCAACTGGCAGCAGCGTCGGCTGCTTGATCTGGGTTGCGCTGCTGCTGCTCTCTCCCTTTCTCCAAAAAAAATTTTTTTTTTTTTTGGGTCTTCTCGCTAATTTTTTTTTTCGTGTGTATAACCTCGCTCTGATATCAATTGTTGGGAAATCGGAATAACAACAATAAACACACACACACACAAATTAACTGCGAGAAAATAGAGAAAAACGGAACACAAACGACACACAAGAATTTACGTGGTTCGGTCTCACGACCTAGTCCACAACTGCAACTAGGAGGAATTTTATTACTCTCTCTTGTGGTGTTTAGATTACAAGTACAAGTTATCTATTTATAGAAATAGATTAGGGTTATTAGGGTTTCTAACGGGCCTAATTAATCAGGCCTCCACAAGCCCAACAAAACTTAGAGCTGGGAAATTAGAAAAAAAGAATAGCATTTCACACTTCAAACCATTAATTCAAATAAAAACTATATAAATCTGATGTAAAAAGAAAAAAAGATTAATAAAACCTCGTTTGACAGCTAACGAGATTCTTCACAGTTATTATTATTTTAACATGTAAAAAGTAAAAAAAAATTAATGAAATCTCGTTGGACAGCCAACGAGGTTCAATAATTTCTTTTAAATAACATTAATAGAATCTCGTTGGCTCAACAACGAGGTATCTGTTTTGGTGAAACACAAAATCAATTGTCCGTTTTGAAATTTTATAAAAGAATTTTGCCCGTTTCGGTGCCAAACTCTGCATACATGTGTGTATTTATGTTTCTCCTTTTTCTTATTCTATATTGTCTATATAAATAAATAAAATTTGATTGTTATTAATAAAATATTTCGTAAATTATAATTTACATTATAAATAAATAATTTTTATTATTTTATTAATTTTTGTATATCATGCATTGATATGTATTTATAAAGTTATTATTACCTTTTATCTGTACTTGTATAAATAAATATTAGAGTTTTAATTATTTTTTAATAAAATTTTGGAAAAAGGGTCAAAAATACCTCTCTACTTTCATTTATTAGCTAATTTTGCTCCTAGTTATATTATAGAATCAAATATACCCTTACCGTTACCAAAGTTTGCAAAAATATCCTTCATGAATGAAAACTCCCAAATTAAATTAAAATACCCAATTTTTTAAGTATAATTTTTCTCTCATTTAATCCGATCCAAAACTCACAGAACTCTGATCCCCTTACCCAAACACACGGACCTTTCTCTATTGTCTTTCCACCACACTTCAAGAACTTACTTCTCTTTCCATCACACTTCAAGAGGATGAACCCAAAATTAGCTGGAAAAAAGAAAAGAAGAAAGAAGAGTTAATTGAGCATTATATCCAAAAAAAAAAAAAAAAGAAAAAAGAAAAGCAAACTATGCAAAAGGATTTCAATAATTAAACTTAGAAAGTAGATAGATGAAGTCATCATAAGTACAATAAGAATATTTTCCATAAAAGGAAAGCATTACGTTAAACTGAGGAGCATTGATTTCATTTTTCGCCGGAGAGCGAACGGATTAACAACGAAGTCCGATTGGAGAGAAATTTATAGAAAGAAGTGTTACTATTTGAAATGGGTCCATTGTCCTAACCCGTTTTCTACAACTCATCGGAAGAAAAAAAATATAAAGAAATATTTCAATTTACAAATAACCTTACATAGGAAGAAGTATTTAACGTTCAGGACAAAGAAGGGTCTGTGTGTTTTGTAAAGGAGATTAGAGTTGGGTGAATTTTGGGTTTGGTGAAATGAGAAACGGGTTATATTTAGAAAATTTGATATTTTAATTTAATTTAGGAGTTTTCAGGGAGGCATTTTTGCATACTTTGGTAATGGTAGGGGCATATTTGGTCCTATAGTATAACTAGTGAAAAACTTAGCTAATAAATGAAAGTAAAGGAATATTTTTGATCCTTTTCCCTAAAATTTTTATTCTGCTAATTTACTTCATTATACAACGCAATTAACTTATGTATTCAATTAGTATTTTTTATTTTATTTTGTCTCAAAAGTTAATACTTATTTTTTTTATTTAAAAAATTATGATTTTAAAGAAGTAAAAAGAAAAAAACAAAGTTGATAATATAAGGGTAAAATAGACATTTTAAAAAATCAATTAAAATAAAAGGAGGAGAATATCTATTATTCAAAGTTGAGGGCTGAAAACGATTTTCGCCCTTAAATTTTATCTACTTGTTTTGTTGTTTTTGCGTCTCTTTAATTTGCCAACATTTTTAAGTTGTGAAAAGCAGCAAGAAATCTCCATCGAAATCCTTCTGATGATTTGAAATATAATAAGTTGAAATTATCATTTAATTTGTGACTAAGATTATGATGTCTCTAATTTTTAAAACTCAATGCTAAATCTAGATAATGCTATAACGAACGAATTGAGAAGTTATTCCGTTATCTTTTTAATAACTGTAATTGATACTTTTTCCTTTGTATTTCTAAAAGTGTGTGCAGCTACAGAAAGAAAAAGGAAATAAGAGAAAAAAGAAAAGTAATAAGACTAAAATTTAAGTTATATATATACTAGATGGATATGGGCCGTGCTACATTTATAATCCTAAGTTGGAATTGTTTCTACTTGGATAGTTATTAGGTGATGAAAAATAGTACTATAATTGCAGAAAATAATATAATAAAATGCATGCACTAAAATCTTGCGTTTTACAGTTTTCTATTACAAAAACTTAATCTTGTTATTAGTTGATAGTTGTAATAAAATGCATGCACTAAAATCTTGCGTTTTACAGTTTTCTATTACACAAACTTAATCTTATTATTAGTTGATAGTTGTGTTGGTCTAAAGTTGGATTGAAAAAGAAAAAAACACAAAGGAGATGTACTCAGTAATGTTGTCTCCATAATGATATTATTGTTAAGCGGTTGATTTGGCATATTTTAGCAATTTCCATAGAATGTATGTCACTACAGCAATAACATACTTCGCGTGATTCCAACGAAAATCAGAATCTATGTAGTGTTTAATCAAAGTTCAAGTCAACAATTTCATGAGATATATAGGTTTAAGCATGACCAAACAGAATTACAACTGTATTAGAGTATAACAACTTTGCTGGCCAAAAGGTCGATTTCAAACTTTTTCACCGGTTCAATACAAGATAAAACAACCATCCAGCTGTTCCAGCACCAATTAGCAGAACTCTGGCTGGACTAAGACAATCCTTTCTCTAGCCTCTTGTAAATCGAATGAAGTTGAAATCTATAACAGACAAAACCTGTATATAACTGAAAAATAGTAGGTTGTGATATCACAAAAAGCTTTGAAGTACAAATTCTACCAGCAGATAATGCTTCCTCATACCAATATCACGTAATTGTCATCCAAACAATCGATATATTAAAATTGTCATCCAAACAATATGACTACATTGCAACTTACTTTATGTTATTTGAATTTTATAGTTTAATTATTTTGCATACCTTCAAAAAATTATTTGAAAAGAGCTTGGACCATCTTGAACCTGCAAAACACAATACCTTCGTGAGGAAACTAAAATATATAGTCCACTCTCTAACAGTTAATTTTTTGATAGACAAAGAAGTGTATAAATTATCAGTCAGTATAATATCTTCTTCAAAGTCTAAATTACATGATAAATCTAAGCATGTCATTTCATTTTACAAAATTTTTGGTAGAGAAATCTCACAACATCCAGTCAATATAACTAAAACAAATACCAGTAACTCATCCAAATAAAATGCAACTCTTTGGTGATCCTCTGTGACTGAGATCTTATGTCAGGTTACCAATTTCCAAAAACATAAATTTGAACTATTGGAGACTTCGCTTATATGTAAAAGTATCAAAATCTTGAAATAGCAAAGGCATTTAAAATTTAACTGAGGGCTTCAAATACTTCTAATTGGATCACGAACCCAACAATCAAGAATACCTTTAAAATAGAACTTTCTATGTCGTGTCCACACAAATTACATAAACTAAGTAGAAGAAAGATTTACAAATCTCAAGCAAATCTATTTGAATGAATTCAAACTATTAATCTTGAGCAACCATTTCATAGTGGAATTTGTTTATTCTATTTCATACAATTCTTTTTTTAACATATACTTTCTTCATTGGAACGGAGTTCAATAAAGTAAAAAAGACTTTTGAATTTTATAATCTTAAATTAAAAATATATAGAATGTACCAAAATGTCCTCTAATTTTGTGGTCTTAAACTTTTCATGTGAAAATTTAAAATTAAGCGTTGCAAAGAAAAAAGAAATATTCTTTTTTAAACGGACTAAAAAGAAAGTAAGACAAACAAATTAAAATGGAGGAAATATTAAATGAGAATCTTAGAGTCAAAATATGTCAAACAATATGTACTCGAAACACAAGATTCATCAACTCCTATCCTTTTCCTTTTTCACTCAACTTAAAATATCTTCCAACTTTAAGGAAATTACTATAGAAGGCAATAGTATATGGCAAAGTAGACAGATGACAATTACGATGATGGTCCATGTTAATTCTCGCAACAGATTGAACTATGATGCAAATGTTACTATTCTCTCACCTCTTTCTCGAGCATCTGCAAAAACATTATATTCAACCAGAACCTACATGATGCATAAAGTTATTCAGAGATGAACCTTTGAAGTTTGAATCAAGGGAAATAACTCTTGGAAGGCTTCCATAACAATTCATCTTTTAGGATCAACTTTCCTTTGAGCAAGTTCCTTGTCCTCGGAGGTGGTAGGATTTCATGACCATGTGAGAACAGAGGAGCTATTACATAATATGTATTAGCAGGAATAGTTAAAAAATGAAGTCAATTCCTTTCATTTAAATGAAAGAAGATCATGTTTTTTTCACTTATAATATTAAGTAGAAGCATTAAAGAAGTTTATACATTAGTTGTCAAGGATATAAATATTCAAGCACGACTTAAATTTACATGCACAAGTGAATAGAGTTTCCAGAGAATATGAGCAGTGTGGCTAATTCTCTGTTTTCTTGCACAGTGGCTGGTGCAAATTATTTAAGATAAACTTCATATCTCTATAATATGCTAAATTTATACTCATATAGTTGCAATAAATTCATCTCATAAGAGAAAATTACATGAGAACAAGAAAAATGAAGAGCTACCAAAGCAATTCAAGAACCTGACTTTGATAATTCAGATGCAACTAAAGAGCCGTCGCCTGTCAATTCAATAAACATTCTCGAGGACCTCTTCCCTGCAAAAATCAATTCAATAAACATTCTCGAGGACCTCTTCCCTGCAAATTGCTGGAACATGGCAGATCTGGATTATATTTTTTAACATTCTTGGTGTACAGGGGTTACGCCACAAAACTTCAACGATTTACTTTTTGCTTAGGAAATTTGAAAGAGTAACTTAATATATGGAAGTCAAAGAGAAGAGGTTGAAGAAGCAATCGAAATTAATCACTTTATGGATTATTTGGAAAGTATGCGGGAGAGGAAGACAAGATGTTTTGAAGGAAAGAAAAAGCTGATTTCTTATGTAAAATTTTACTAATAGGTGTTTACAGAGTCTGTTATGTTGGCATGGGAAAATCTTGTATTCAGCACTACCTGAGTTTCTGGACTTTTTTGAGTCTGCTTTTATATCATATTTGTACAAGTGCATGTGCAGTACACTTTTGGTTCTGCCATTATTAATAAAATTATGGCATCTTATAAAAATTATTGGAATTACTTTTATGCTGCAAAAAGACACACCCAATTAAAATTAAAGAAATATAATTCAAAAGATCCCAGTGGAAAAAAACTAAAAATAACAATTAGAACTCATAGTCTATCACAATGACAAAATACCACTCTGCTTTATCACCTCCTCCATAGGACCTCCACCTAACACATTTAAGAGGCATTTATAACACTTAGGCATCTCATATCGCCAATTGCAAAAGAAAGAGTAGAGATGTTTCCTCGAAACTTCAAAAAGAAAAATAGAAAAGCAAATCTGAAACTTTTAACTTAGTACCACTGTGATCTTGTTCAAAAGGGCAATCCTTTTTTTTAGGTATTCTAGACGGCACACTTTAGAGCCTAATAACGAAACCAGTATAAATTAGTGCGAATCTATAGTTGCTTTATGTGCCTCCTAATCAACCGCTTGAAGAACTCTCTCAAGTACCTCAAGCAGATTATGACAGAGTTTTACTATGGGAAGATTGTATCGGGCAACATCTCATCTCATAGATGTTCCCCTTCTTTGCTTCCAGATAAATTCAATAATTAACCCAATCAACTTTATAAGGACTTAGGGAAGAAGTTAATTAAAAGAATAATTCACTTTCACACTCCCCAAAAAAGCTTCAAACTTTTAGACTAGTGATATAGATAAATGCTATCACTAATAAAAATAAGCAATTTTGGTATTGTAAGCTCTCTATTTCAGTTAACAAATCATAAGAGGTTTTAACAACATAAGAAAAAGAAAAAAAAATGTACCAGTTATGTTGAAGAAATTTTAGATGCGATTTAAGTTTTTTAATGAATAAAGGTAGATTATCATAGCACATCACTCTAAGAAGTAACAAGAATCAACCCAATGCTACCGCAAAGATCAAGGAAAAAAAGGAAAAGTAACATCTCTATTAAGAGCCTGTTTGGTTAAGCTTATAAGCAGTTTTTAGCTTTTTGGAGTGTTTGGCTAAATAAAAAAGTGCTTAAAAAAAGTTAAAAGTTGCTTTTAATAAGCTGAAAAACAAAAGTTGGTGAAACTCAACTTTTTATTTTTTGGCTTATAAGACATTATGTTTGACCAACAAATTTACTTTTTTATCCTCATACTATTTTCCTAATTTCAAAATTACCCTCAAGGAAATAAAAAATTACATGTCATTATGTTTGACCAACAAATTTACTTTTTTATCCTCCATACTATCTTTCTAATTCCAAAATTACTAAAAAACCTAATTTTTCTCTTCTTCTCTTTGGAGTGACCGCATCTTGCACTTCTCCACGGTGTGCCGAAAATGTCTCTTCTTCTCCGCTTCTTCTCTTCTTCTCGAACTTTATTTATAACTCACTCGTTCATAGTTTAAAAATGAAAACATACAATTAATTTGTTAATTTTTTTAAACAAAGCAAAGACACTCAAATCTTTGACAAAATTTTATTTTTTTGTGCATATTAAAAAAAAAATTAAAAATTTTAAAAAAATTAATCGAGGTAGTATTAATTCATTTAAATTATTATATTTGATTTTACAAATAAAAAATAGAACTATACTCCTAATAAAAGTAAAAATGGAGATTTGCCGAATCTTTTAAATTATATATTTTAAAAATTAAAAATAACTTAAATAATTAGTTTATATTAAAAATAAATAAAAATATGATTTAATTGTAATTTTAATTATTTTAGACATAAAAATATCATAGTAATTTGTTTTTTATAGTGTTAACAGCTTTAAGGGCATTTCAGTCATTTGACCCAAAATAAGTGCTTAACAGCACTTTTGTACCAAACACATCAATAACTTTTTTTCAACTTCAACGTTTTATCCAAACACATAACTGTTTATTTATAAAATAAGTTTCAGCACTTAAAAAGTGTTTTAAGCACTTACATTTAAAAGTCATTTTTTTTCAGCTAAACCAAACGGGCTCTAAGGGAAAGCAAAAACAACTATTATTTTCCCGGTAGAGCTACATTGAACATCTCAGTTAAGGGCAAGTAAAAAAGTTTTTTACTGTTCCTGCAGAGATGCATATAATAATAGATTGTTCATGACTATCGAGTAATCCCATCATAATGCATCTAAAGCACTATAGACATAAAAGACAAAGTACAACAAAACCCGTAAGCAAGTCATTAACTCATGCACAACATAGATATGCTTTGTTCTAATCCTTTGCACCAACCAACCCCAAGCCTTCCCCCAGCTATTAAAACAACTGTTATCAAATTTTGATGTCAAATCATAGACATTTACGATCAATCTAATTCAGACTCACCAATTCAGACTTGTCGGGAGACTCCAAATTGAACATCCAGAATATAAGATGAGATTCTGTCAAAACATTTGCACAGCTTCCACTGAAGAAGGTCTGAAACTAAAGAATAGATATTCATTGTAAGCCTCTAATTAAATGTTCATTAGACAAATACAAAACCAAAAACTTAATAAAGGTAATATATGACCAGATCCCAAAGTCTAGTTGCACTCCACTTGTAAGATCTCACAGCCACCTCTAGCTGCAAAATGCTACTTCGAAATAAATCTGAATGTACAACTATCTACTACCATTTTCTTCTAAGGAACACATGTCATATGTCAGTAGGGAAAATCGGGAATTCCGCTCACTTGATGTGCTTGATTCGCTTTCGTATAAGGTATCGCTAACAAAAATAGCAATAAGTGGCAATAACTCACAGTTTAGCTCCCTTACACAGATATATGAATCAGTACCAAAGTCCCTATCAGGAGTCAAGACTTTCCTAGCTATAGACTTAGATATCATGATGATCTTAACATGACATTTAAGGATTAATATAATGATAAACTATCCAAACAGGTCTATCTTTCCATCTGAACAGCACAATAGGCGATAATTGATGGTTCAATGTTGATTGACCAAAGCACATGAAGGCACTCAACCACAACTGGAATACCAGGTGTTTGAGATTGTCTAACATTTTTCAGGTCTACTACTCACAAATAATCTACTTCCTTTATCTAGAGTAATTTATTATCTATGAATTATACTCCTAAAATCCACTCCTTCCCCCGGAAAGGAACCCCAGCTGTTATCGACAGAAGTAAAAATTGAGAAAGTATTTACAGCCAAAACTATAAAATAAATAGTTTAAAGAAGGACCATACAAAGAAAGTAATTGAATCGAGGATAAGATTAAGATTATAGTTTTACTGATGATACTTAACATGAAACATAGATTCTTAATAAGAATTTAATGAAAAAATACAATAGAAAATAAAGAATAAATGCCACAAAGAACCAAAATGATCTTCAATTCCATATCAAGTTTCCTGTTTAGAATTTTTTAAAAAGAATATTTCATACACATTTGTGGAAAAATCGAGAAAATTTTTTCTTTTGCTTCTTTTCCTGTTTTTAGAGATTCAAACGAAAGAAATTAAAGATTTCACATTGACGATCTACTTTCACCAGCGAAATATCCCCATGCAAAAGGAAGGAGAAAAAGGCACACATAACATAATGTTTAGCTTAGCTGCATAACAATCATTTTACCAACAAACGCAGAAGAAATGTGTCTTTACTTTCAACTACCTCCTCCCACAACAACAAACTTCTATCAGCACAAATGCACACAACTACATATCCATATTCTTGTGGAGCCCAAACAACTTTTACAACGCTGAATTCATGCACCTAAATTAAGATGTCAAAAGTGGAAATGTAAATGCATAGATTTTAGTTCAAGATTTTAAGGTTAATTTATAATCATAAACAATATTTTTTTCATACATTTCGTTTTGACCTCAGTGTCACTTATGTACTCAAGTGATGATTTTTATGAGAAAGACTTACTTTATGCTAAATGATACTTCTCTCTAAAGCTTTGAACAAGCGAAAGAATTTCTTATAAGCTTGCTGCTCACCACTTTGTTAGTGCTGGAGTTGGAGAATACAAAAAAGACTAAGCCAGTCACAGTTTCTCTTCCTTCCAAAGATAGTTTATATAATTCATTAATTTTTCAAATTCATACTCAATCTTTAGATTACATCAAAGCAAAAGAGTGTCTCAATAAAAATGCCCAACTGAAAACACAAAAGAAGGAATCAACTTTGAGTGATATTGATTAGTAGTATCTCTGCTTCTAAATAGTTGCCCTCAAAAGCAAACCTTTTACCACAGACCATCAACAACCACACTTACCGGCTTTCTGGACCGTAGTTCGATAATACTACTTGTCCATCTTTTTCTGCCGCTGCAAACTTATTAATATATAATAATTATGGTACTTATTGCCTATACAAGAAGCACTGGAGGACGTTAATCATCTCTTATTACATTATAACTTCACTTCAGATATGTTGTATTTAGTATTCAGTCTTCAATATTTAGTTGGTGAGGTGATCCCTTATAGAGTAGAAGATATGCTGCCATGTTGGACGATTACCAAATTAGAGATAAGAAATTTTATTCAATTATGAAATAAACAAGATCTACAAGATTTAAATAAAAATTAACCAGAAAGTTGAAAAATTATGAAGAAAATTAATAAAAATTGAGAGAGTTTTAAAGAAATGCAGGAAGATCTTACCAATGAAGATGTAAGGATCTTTTTGATTTGCAGGCTTTGGGAGCAGATGAAAATCCTATAATTTTTTTTAACCACCAAACAAACAATATGTAAGATTTAAACAAAGACTAACAAAAAATTTCAAAACTTCTGAAAAAATTTAATAAAATATGGGAGAAGATTAAGAAAATGCAAAACTTACTTGAGAAGTTGAAAGGACCAGTTGATTTGCAGTCTTGTGGAGTAGAAAACCATAAAAATGACATGATAATAATTAATGGAAAGTTGGAACTCAACTGAAGGTGCTTAGCCTATTCCCCCATCTCATAGTGATTGAATCGATTGTATTAGACGAATCAACCACTGTTACCTAACAGACATATTTTTAAACTGTAGCTTCAACGATAAGCCCACAAGGAAACGATATTAATATATTATTGTCGGCAACTCACAAGCAAAGCAAGTGAATCAACCTTGAGAGACAGAACACCAACAACAAAGGTTAATCAACAATGAAATTGGACAGTATGAAGAGATCTCGAAAACGCAAGCAAAGAGAAGAATACAGAGAGAAAGCAAAAACGAACAAGATTTGAAGAAAAATTCAAAGAGAAGCAAACCTGAAATTGTAACACACAATGGAGAAGAGGAAGAGAGCTGAAAATGTAGTCTTTGAAAGCCTGAAGGAAAAAAAAAATTTGCCTAAAAGATTAATGACCAAAAAATGAAACAAAATGGTGGAAAATTCAAGATTTTTGAAGAGTAAGTTAGGCAGAATATAATAATATTAGGGCAAATATTGAGATAAAGATTGACTTGAAATTGCAACATCCAGATAAAAAATGAAGTAAAAGTGCAGTCCTTGAGAGTTGAGATGAAGGGAATCGGAGATGAGAATTGAGAAAGAAGGTCGAGATCCTTCTAGAGTTTGCTTTAGCCACAATAACACAATTACTGTATTACCCTTAAACGAAGTCAGATTTTCAAAAATGCCCTTAGTCATCATGCTGCTGGCTTTTCTATATTATAGAAATATATATATATATATATATATTGTATTAGTATACATGATTTTTATATCAGTAGGTTATTTTTGAATTTAAGTAATATATACTAATAGTGTAAATAATTTTTATATTATCAACTTTTTCTTTTTGCAAATAAATTTACATTTTATTCACCAAATAGACTTTATAAGGCAAGAATGAAACAAAAATAT
Source organism: Datura wrightii (assembly GCA_035772735.1). Lineage (NCBI taxonomy): Eukaryota > Viridiplantae > Streptophyta > Magnoliopsida > Solanales > Solanaceae > Datura > Datura wrightii. The sequence goes on along the minus strand of JASDFA010000002.1, from coordinate 58,207,442 downwards.
AATGTCAAGATTTAAGTGACCCTGATTGATACTCACACTATTTTCCTCTGTGGGCGAACCAACGCATCTCGATTAATTCATCCTATGACAATATTTCTACTATTAATTAAATACTCTAAAAGAAAATGCGGAAGTCTTATAAAACGCAAAAAGAAATATCTACAACCTCGATCTATTACAATCCCAGAAACTAAAAGTCATTGTACCGAGGACATCTACTTAATCATTACCTACGAGTGGTAAAACAAATTAAACAAAAGTTCATGTCTGAGTTAAGGACATCTTCTAGGAGGATTGACAACAATTTAAAAGTGGAAGCAGCTCAACCTCGAATAACTCGCTACTGCTTCTACAAATGGGGTCGAGTAAAACTTCCTGTGTCGCAGTCTATACTTAGAAAATAAGTGCAGGAGTAGCATTATTACGACACAATGTACTGGTAGGCATCATCAGCCGATCTTAATTAATAACGCATATACAAGTAACTAGATGAGTGTCGCCCGTGTTCAGCACAGGCCCAACGTATTAGTTTATCAAACATATTAATATATTTAAGCTAATAAAATAGTGAAGAAATTATATAATTCCAAACATAAAGAAATACAAGAACTTAGAGAAGAAACGGAGGAATGCCAATGTACCATTTCAGAAAGTAATGATCAAAGTGAACAAGAATACAAATTATAAAATTCCTAAAGTATTTGACATCAAAAGTAATTAAGCAACATAAGATTTGACGGGAGACAATTTTTAGTTCACCTTGGAGAGATTTACAAGACATTTATACATCACTTAATTTTCATAATTCAACTTTACAAAGATTATATTTTCTTAAAAAATATGCATCGATAAAGAGACAACAGTCAAAGCCTTACATTCTACCACGTTCAATTTAGCTTGAACAACACAACACAAACTGCAGCAAACTATGATCCAACAATGAAGACAAACTCTTCATAATGGCATGAGCTGCTATATTACATTCTCTATAACAATATTTTGCTATAGCAGCAAAAAGATATTTGTACAAACATCGTTATTATAAATTTGGTATTTGAATCAAGTTTGAGTACTCTATTTTTTCCATTCACTTTAGCATAGAATCTGTGCAAGACAAATAACATTAAGCAAAACCATCTGTACAAGGCAAATGATATTAAGTGACACCATATGGACAAAATAGGTCAAGACATGTAAGTGTTAATATTGCGAGCACCATATAATGCAGTTCTTAAACATTTGAAACCTAAAAAATGCCAAAACATGCACCAAATTCTAGGAAGCTTGAATACAAAATAAAAAATGTACACATATGTAAATATATTATATATATTTTTCATATATAGTGTACTTTACTTTGATGTCCATTCTTTCTACAAAAAAAATAAGCTTCATTTTCTTAATGCAAACACTATAGATACTTCCTTTCATTTTGTTTAATTGGCTTATTAACTGGGGCTTGTACCAAATTCAACAACATAGATCGATTGCAGCTTCTTGAGTTCTTTTTTCCGTAAAGCTTTTCCTATATCTTTTGTTTACGAAGCTACTCAGTGGTAATTGAGATGTTAACTTTATAATTATATAGAAGGCATATCTAAAAAACTTAACAGTATATCAAATTTGTGTACATATAGAAATAACTCTTTTCCTTAAATATAAGAGAGATAGACATCCAAGTGCAGTAAAAACAAAAAGTTACAGAGCAAGCAAACCCTTGCAAAATGAAAACCACAGTTCCCAGTCAAACCTTGAACGCAATTGCATCTCCTTATGATGTAAAAACATATGGCAGTAATCAATACATAATACATCAACACTAATTCAGCACAACACTTAAACTGAGATGTATTTGTAGAAAAAAATACAGTATGCCACAAACAACGGACAGTTAGTCATGAAGAATAATTATTAGGTAATTACTATTCGTAGCTAATCTTCAGTTGCTATTTCACTTATATCAATTGTATTTATTCGTCTCATGTGGTTGTATCATTATATACAATTTAATGGATATGCTAAAGTTGCGGGATCAGATCTTTTTTAAAACAGAAAACACTGTAGTTCAGTGTGTATAGTGCTGAAAAAATCTCACCTTTCAAAAATAGAACACAACTTTTTTATAATTGCATAGATAATAATTATTTCCTCCAAAGGATAAAGTCTGAGCTATCCAAATTGCATTCGCCTCAACTTTAACTCTACTTTTATCTCTACAACAGCCAAAGCACAAAGAACTAAAAGCGTGCACAGAGTAAAATAAAAATATTAGCATGGAAAAATATGAATATTTTCTCTGCATAGTACAAGTGGTATAGACCTCCAGCTGAGTTTCATAAGCCTACCAATTCTTTCAACTCCTTCCCCATCAGATCCTCATCAAACTTACTTAACAATCTATTCATTCTCAGACATATTAAGACTCAGAGCCAAGTAAATATTTAAAATAGTAATTAAAAAATAACTCTTGGTGAACACGCATTGACACATATTGCAACGTACAGATTAGCATAAGGCGTCATTAAATAGTAAGTATGAAGAGATTATCTAGAGACGTCCAAAAGAAAGAAAATCAATTTTTGTTTGACACCAAGATGTCGGGAAATAATCACTTCACAAAATAATAACCAAATATCTTCTCCTCTAAGTGTTGCAGTATATAGCGTAACATGGCATAAGGGAGAAAAATTTAACAACGAAGCTCAACCTACAGAAGTATAGAGGATAAAATTATCTCATGTTTATTCTTGTTAATTTCGTGTTATTTCTATAATTGTACAATTTTCAAACTATTTTAAGGTCTTATTTTATCATATGTAGCAGCATTGCTGATCTCTACATGACTCATGAAGTGCCTTTAAACTTCTAACATAATAATGAAAAACTATCGTCAATAACATATTCCTGTACACTTTAAATACCATTGTATCTAACAACTTTTAAAATAAATATTTGTTTTAATCTAGCCTAATGCTTCAGTGAAATAAGGAGATCTTGAAAGAAGGCTGACCAAAAATAGTTGGTGAGATGCGTTGCTAAAGTCTTGTGTTCATTTCAGTGACCTGGAGTATTCATTTACGGAGTCTCCCTCTATAAAAGTGAACTATGGAGGAGGATGAATTTGATGTAAAAGCAGAGTGATATCTGGAGCAGGTATCAGTTTCAGACCTGCCACAAAATTTTTCAAAGAATCCACGGATTATTGTACTTGAGACAACTTTATTTCTTGTCCCAGAAAATGTCCACATTCACTGAAAATTTTGTTTTTGTTTTTATCTTCGAAGGTTTAAAATTTGTATTCAGCTTGCATAAGGTTGTAGTTAATGAATGCATAAGAAAAAACTGAAAATCTGAAAATAATTTGCTGGAGTTTTTTTTAAAAATAGCACAGTAAATTTGAAATCAAAAAGTGAAGAAAAACTTTACAGCAAAAGAGTAACAAAATCGAGAACTACTTAAAAACCTTATCACTATTGGGGTATCTTATGGAACAATCAAAAACTATTTAGTGGTGAGTAATGTTATTCACATAAGAGGAAAGACATAACAGATAAACAGAGTGTGGATAGTAGCAAAAGAGATAAGAAGAAACCTAGAGGTTTTAACACAAGTAGAAATAAGGAGGGAAAAACAACACAAGACAACAGATACAAAAAGAAAAAGAACACCAAAGTGGCATGAAGGACATAGATTGTACCTGGGTCAGTCAAATCTGAAGCATTGATCGGCAAATCATTTGACAACCATTTGCGAGGGAGAGGACCGAGAGGAAGCTAATATACAAAATATCTGATATGCCATTAGTGTCTGTAAAATTATGATATTGTCTTTGGTAGTTCCTTGCTTCAAGACATGATAAAGCAAGAACTCAGAGAAAGAACAAAGGAATGTCAATGGACCTCTCCATAGAGTAAAAGATTAAAATGAACAAGAATTCAAGTAATTTGTGGAATTACACTGTGTATGTTGTTGTTTCAAGAATTTAGCTTTACAAAGATGATATCCTCAAGGAAATGTGCGCTGATAAAGGGAAAGCATGCAAAGTCCAATTTATCGTGTGAAAAGTACTTATTCTATTTCATACATTTCAGTAAATAATAAATACATAAAAAATAGAAAATCAAAATTGAGGAACTTCCTGAAATCTAATTTTTGGTTATACAACAGAAATTTGATAGTTTCTGATAGCAGAAATGAAGAATTGTATGGAGGAGCATTTATATCATTAATAGTTAGTTTCTGACTTTGCACATTGTCTATCCAGTGAACTGAAGTGGTTTTTCCTATCACATTATTATACATAGATGTATTTTCTACAAGGAGGATCCCACGATATAATACAGAGAAATATTTCATATGAGATAAAAAGAAAGATTGTGAGATTCAGTTCTAACAATTTTGATTTACCACTCTCAATACCTTCAATCATAAAAAAGAGGAACCGCCATAATTCACAGAGACAATATAACATGAATTGAGCGCCATAAAGCTCAAATAACCAGCAAGTGGTTGAGACATTGGAGATTTACTTCAGTAGCTGGTAGCAGTAATGAAGAGTCATAAACAATTATCAAGAAATCTACTGCTACTTCGGATGAAAGATATCAAAAAGATTTCAAGCGCTTACAGCTTTTAGTAAATGTTGTTGAGCCAATTTTTGCACCTTATCATCCTTTGACAATCCCTTTTCAACTTTGGCTGCTCATTTGCATGCTGTCCCATCGTGATGCAATACATAACTCCATTATGGGAGCTTCAAAATCCAAAACCTTGCTTGATTTCTCAATTCAAATGTGTTGGAGCTACAGTATCTAGCTTAGTATCCAACTTTTGCTATCCCAGAAACCACATAACGGGAAAGTGTTTTGAAATACCTTGAAAAACCAAGTGCACACGAATCATCAACTAAAGAAGTCTAAAATTGAGAGGAGTGCTGAAATAGAATTTAGAGAGTTACAAATTAAAAGATACATATGTATGTTTCACCAAGGAGAAAATTTAATAGATAGACCTTCATGTTAATTGCAAACTTGCAGACTACTTCAAAATGGAAAAATTTTTTAGTAGAAAGTGTGTTAGGACCTAAATTGGTTTGTTTAGTAATTCAGGTAAACTAAAGTGTCATTGTTTTATGTCTTATCGTGAATGTTGTATTAGCTATTTCAGATATATCTTTTCCACATCTCTAAATGAAGAGAGTAGTCCCAATGTGAACACCAGGTAAATAATTGGTGAAAGCTTAGAACTTCATTTTTCATAGTTCAAGTAAATCTCACTACAATAAAGTAAAACTAAAAAAATAACTTAAACAACCATGTAAGAGACAGATTAAAGCTAAGATTCATTTTACTGAGTACAAGCTTCCAATAGCAAGCCGTATAAATGAAGCAGTACTTTAGAATGCTATGTCGACAAAAGGTGTTGCTAGGTTCCAAATATGACACACACAGAGTTAAAAAATTTGATGGGAGACCTTCAACTAAGGTGCACAAAAAGAATGGATAAAAATATTGAACTAAAATGTTATACAATGGATAGGGAAAGGTGACCAGTGACCATATTTCTGAGATCTATGGTCTTTTTGACCTACACATTTCATATCCTTTCTGTATATAGAATTATAAAGATGACTACTTATTTATTCCTTTTCTATTCATGGTCTATTTTGAAACTTGTGTTCAAGATGAGTAGACTAATCTCTCATGCCATAATTTCATCTTCATTGGCACCAACTCTTCTTTACTGATGTACTTTAACTAAGAAGCAAAATTTTATTCAATAATTAACTTATTTGGTAAAATAATACTCCAATGACAATGAAATATTCATTTGAATAACTGTTCAAGTAATTTAAAAAATTATATAACAAATTTAAAAACAAAACTAAAATGACAGCAGATGTAATTTTCTACCCTTTAGTATTACATTTTTAACTTCATGCATTCCCTTTATATATTATCAATCTTTAGTTTAATTTTCAACCCTTCAGATCACAAATAGAGACAGATGAAGCGACTCACTTTACAAATGACCACGAGAAATAATTAAATATACACAACTCATTATGATATTTTTTGGCTTTCAAAATCATTTTTACCTGCTTACTTTTTCTATATTTGTACTATATAGAAGCATGAAGCCATCTACTTATTCCAACATAATTAGCTCATTTGAGGTGCTCCATTAGTTTTCTGCAAATTCCGTAAAGCATTGTTACCGATATTCCACAAGAAAATATTTAGAGAGGGAAGGAATCGGTAAAAAGATATAAACACCAATTTTATCCTGACTACTTGTATAAGAAACTAATTGACAACCCAAGTCAAACATAGCATAATAAGAGCACACACAACAGTCAACCTGTGACGATACAACAAAAGCTATCTCCACCAGAATTTAATCAACAATTGACAGATAAAACAAATCTCCAAAAATTAACTTCAGAAATAACTCAAACTACACTAATGCTCGAGAACTTAAATTACAAGAGTCTTAAGTATGTTTAATCCTACATCTTTGTCACTTGAAGAACTTAAGGGTTAAAAATGAATAAAAAGAACCTCATGAAGGGTGACAAGAAAAATGCCTAGACCATTCCAATCCTCATTTGATTCATCACCATTCAGCTCTGCGTAATCTCAAAAATAGCAAATCGAGTTGAAAAAGGAAGTTTATAAAATAAAATAAAAAAGCTTCAACAAATCAATAGAAATAGGTCTTCTCCCTTTAGGAAGAGATTTTAATGAATGTAGGCTTAATGGTTCATGGAAGCGGCAGATGCAAGATAAAAAATGTTTGTTGATAAGCTTCTGAGACTGGAACCCTGAGGAGGAAAAAGAAGAGTTTGATTTTTGGTATCAAATTGATGGAGAAGATATTAGTGAGGTCTACCTAGAGAGTGAAGAAAGAGAACAGTTAAGTCAGAAAGAAAAAAATAGAAAAAAGAAAAAACAGAGCAAGATTGTCGTGCTGAGATTCAGTAGATGGACGTCCAACATAAATCTATCGACAATAACGGTAGAGACCCCAGCTTCATACGAATTTTTTGTTTTTAGCCCCATTGTTGTTTGGTAGAGAGTGCTTGAGTCTTGCCTCACTATTATAGTTTCCTAAAACCTATGGACTTTGTGTGTGTACATATATATGCGATTTGGTTCTTGAATTGACTGGAACAAATGAAAACAATATACTCAATAATCTGTTTGTTCATCATTATCCACCCCGATATAACAACTATATCACAAATAACAAACATTCCGAAACTTTATCCCCTTCTCTGTGTTGAGGAATTGGAAGAAGATTAAAGCAAAATTTGAGGGAAAAAATTTAACTAAAATTGAAAGATTCAACTGATAAAAATGAAGAGGACTCAAAGATTATACATGAAAGGGCGAAGTAAATAGATCTGAAAGCAGTCGGAGAGTCTCTTGTTGCATCTGTCGCTGGAACAAGTTTAGAGAATCGGCTTTTGTTAGCGCAATCAGAAAGCTGAAGAGACTGCACTTGTTAAGAAGAGGAGCCCTCGACATATTAGTCACCGATCCCAAAAGTTCAATTTTAATATCTGTCGAAATGGTATAATCACTAGAGACCTATCAATTACCTATCTCATATAAAAAGAATCTCTATATCATAAACATTAATACAGAGGAGTGAGACAGAGACAACTTGGAGCTAGAGTACACAATAAATGAATCCAGACTACAATATTTGTTAACTCATTTTCACAACCCGAACATAGGTCCGGATCGAGACACGGGATAAGGAGCCCCAAGAGACTCCAAGTCTACCCATGGCACGAATATACATCTAACTCAATCAAACAAAGCGGAAGACTTAGCAATGCGGAAGTCTAAGCATAACATATAATCCAAAATATACAACACGAGTCTGAAGCTGAATACAATCTATTGTCTGAAAAGTGTCTAAGTCTGATGAGTTGATGGGACAAGACCCCAACTAACTCTCTAAGTCTGAAACTAAAAATACGCCAACATAACTGAATAAAAGAGAGGCCCTCGACAGATGAGGACTCACCAACAGAGACTAATGCTAACTCCGAAAGCTGGCTAGTGGCGGGGCTAAGTTTGAAGATCGGAGCCTGTATCATAAAATGATACAGCATAGAGTATGCGGTCAGTACGTGGAATTTGTACCGAGTATGCAAGGTAAGTAAAACCGCTTAAATAAGTAAAATCATTTAAAACATGCATAATATAAAACTTGATAAAAACAAGAGTTGCATGCTATTTTCTGAAATCATGATATGAACATAACATAACAACATAACTGAATCGATTGACCTGAAGCTAAAATCTGATAATCATATGTAAAACTGAACATTGGGTCAAACCTGTTTTAGGACATATATATATCATGAATAATAAACATGCATAACTGAAATCATGAGGAACAATGGGAGACTCGTCTTATAACCGACATTACCACGATAGAACTTACGTGGTCGCAACTATCACACTCAAGTGGGTAGAGCCATCCAAAACCTTGCCAGGGCTAAGGACGAAATATTGACATCAAGCTCGAGGCCGATTCGGGGCAAGGGATAGCTCACAAGGGAGGTCCCAAAGTATATATGATATATATAAACCTACATTGGCGCGTAGTTTTGAGGCATAGAGTCGTCCAACCCTTAGCCTACTCTGTGCTTGGCACTACTCCCAAAAATATGCATATGTTCTCCATCGTTTTTCAACAAAGCTTACCATCGTCTATTGACGAAGCTTAATAATCAAATACATATCAAATCTGAAATCATATATAAGGAGCTTTTGCTCAAACCATATCACAAGTTGAACATAAATGGGAGTCTCAACTCCAAAACCATGTGGTAAGCTTAATTCGGGAAATCATAAATCATACTTGAACACATGGGCATTTCCCAATACTTTAACATGCTTGAAAATACTTAATTCACTTGAAAACATGATTATAAACATGGGTAACTTGAAAACATGCTTTTCATCAATAATATCTCATCATACTTGAACATTCATCATAAATCTAAACTTTCATGAACTTCTCATAAACGGTCATTTTAGTTTATAAGGCTTGTAACATGATTATAATTGAAACAATATAAAACTTGTCCATGAATCATAATTCAATAGTAGAAACATATTTAGATCATACCCATGTAGAAAATTAGGAATTTCATGCATTGGGTTAAAACCCCATAGGATCAACATATGAATTTTCATAATTTAGAGAGGGATTGGGCATGGGTGTAAATGAATTCACCCATTCATAACTCTACATATCTGATAGGATCTGATTCTATCATTTTTCTGATTGCCCAAGGAAGAATTGAAGAAAACTTGAAGATAGCCTAAACTTGATCACCTTCTAAACCCTTCAATTTGCACGCATGGATGTGAATGAGCCTAGAATAGATTTACCCTTCATAAAACACTTCACTTCGAGCCTAAAACAACGTAGTTTAGGACCCTAGGCTTAGGAATGACAAAAATACCTTTAATGAAAATCCTAGAAAAACTTAACTACCAGTGACAATGGGCGTCAGTACGATCCATTATGAGCTCAAATGGTTCGTTGTTACCTTTCGTTGATACTCCATGAATTTAGGTCTCTAATCCCTCACCACGACTAGACAGGACGGGTCGTTGCCAGCTCAAACGACTCATTGCTACCAGTCGTCGTCACAACTTATCAACTTTACAAAGAGAAAGCAAGTCATAAACAAATACATCAACATTTCAAGGATTTCAGTTTCACACGATTCTCATATCTTCGAACCAATCCACACTCTCTAGACCTCCTCTAGTATCATACCACCAGTAATGTGCTAGACACACGCCTTCGTCATATCACCGCAGACACTCAAACGGAATATCACTGTACACACATGACAGAGGGTCTTATTTCCGCCCTTCCAAACATGACTTGCAGGGGACTCTAGAAATCCATATATTGTACCAGCGCGGTATCCGCTCCCACTTATCTGCTTGTTCGGATACTCCCCTCGTACATGAGCCAATAATACAATAATCTTTCACCTACATGCTCACCTCGGGCACGAGCCTCTCATTCAGGATAAAATATGTTATCCACTCTTATCTTCTTGTTTCATATACTTTCAATCGGTCCATTCACATGATCATTCAGGACATCAATCTACCCTAACCCTCTTGATTTAGCTCATCACTAATTCACCATTCATGGGGTAATTAAGGGAAAAACATATTGAACATCGCAAAGTATCATACATTCATACAAACAGTTCCAAACAATCAACGCCTCAAGTTTTGATCTATCAATACAACAATTACATCACAACCCTGCATCATTAGTGCCCGAAGATCAACTAAGCATGTTGCAAATTGAATATATATACAAGTCATTATCTAAAGTTTAACTCCTTATAAACCCATAACCTACCTCGCTTGCCGGAAGAGAGAATTCAGCTACTCTGCAGGAGCTTTGCCTTTTTCTAATACCTCCGAACGTTCAAAATATAAATACAAGTAAAGAAACCACATTCAATAATATAACACTCATTCGGGCCTAGAATTTCAATTCTACCCCATTCTTCCTGAAATTATGGTCAAAACAATATCTCAAGAGTCAATTCATCACGTTCTATCTCCTGTATAGGCAATTTCTACCTATTCCATGAATTTCCTACTCTTTAAACCCTTTATTAGGCAGTAAACAACGGTAGAAGTCTCAATTTTGTCAACACCGGGTCTCAAACTATCTCGAAATCAACATACTTACTTTCACATTCCCCCAAGAAGTGATCATTCCCCACTTTTTGAGTTTAGGAATCAATACCTAGTCATTCCCATAACCTTGACCCAAGTTTTCACAGCCCTAGGATTCTTGGCTAGGATTCCATTATAAGAGACTACCCTTTTTATTCTAGAGTGTTAGGAAATTGACTGGGAAGAAAATTAACTAAGAATCTTACCTTGGGAAGGAGATACTGGTTTGCCTTTTGAAAATTGCCCTTCTCCTCTCAGAATTTGTGCTTTAGCGTAATGGAGTGAAAAATTCTGAAATTCTAACTTAAACCCTCATTCTGCCTCTTGTTGTTTGTTGCAGCAGTTAGATTTCTATTGCAGCGGATTCGCTGTGGGGGTCAGGGTCTCACCACGTGGGACCCGATGTTTAACTCTCCCTCTTACTATGGCGGACCTCCGACCGTCATGATGGTCTTGCTACAACAGGACTTTTACCGCTACAGTGGTTCTCGTTAATCGTTAGCTCGGAATTCCCTGCACATTTTCCATCTCTCAACATAAGTCTTGAATCCAACTTTCCCAACACTTTTCACCGTGCACCTAGGTGAAAATAGGTTGTTCTGGCCTTAATTCCCTCATAACGACGGACGGATCGTTATATTTAATGATGAGCTTTACAACCTTAATCTTCTTAGCAACAATTCTCAATATCTAATCATCTACATCTACTAATTAAGGATAGAAATTTATACTAGCTAACATTCTGCTAGGTCTACTAGTCATACTTCTTTGTTAATGGACCTCTTGAATGATCCAACTTCACCACTATCTCTTTACCTTTTTTCTTCTATTGATATTTGATATTTCTTTCTTGTCAAAGATAATACGCTGTTCTTGCTCTTGTCATTTAATTTTGTTTGATTTAAAACAGATTGGAGTTAATAAATTCATATCTAGTTTCATCACTTTATGATTGAATAAACTTTTTAAATGTTGTAATGAATTTGTTGATGTAGCTTTGGTGTTTCATGAGAAGTTTTCTCATTTATATGTTTCAAGTTGCTTATTTTAACTCCTTATTTCATGAGAATTTTATCAATTACTTGTTGCTTCTTTTCTGGTGTTGGATCTGTTCTACTCTCACCCTACATAAGTTCCAAAACTAACTTTTAGTTGCCTAATATTGTCTTCCAATATCCATAGTTTAATTTACTTTACTGATTACCTTGTTTTCTTGTTGTTTTTTTTAAAAAAATTCTTTATTTTTTCAGTGAAATAGATAATTAATAATTCAATAAAAGCTAATCATACAGTTTAAGTTTAACATTTTATATTTTATTGTAAATAAGTATATGATGGATAAAAATTGAATACTTATTAAGAATAGGGCTTTATCAGAATACTTGAATGGTGTGAATCAATTTTTGAACTTTGCTTTTTACAATCTTGGGGTTGGTGTAAGAATTCAGTGTCCGTGCATTAGATGTAATAATGTGTTGAAGAAAATTCAGGATGAAGAGAATATAGATTTACTTATGTGGGGAATAGATCCAACCTATAACAAGTGGATGTTACTGATGTAGGGTGTATTTATAAACTTATTAATCATATTTTACCCATACTTAGATATGTTTTGAGAATAAACTTTGTGTTTTTTTTTTAATTTTATTTGATATTTGTGAAAAAAGCTAGCACATGATTAGATGTTTGTAGAAATTAAAATGACAGATTTGGACTTATTTGAGGCTTAAAAGAGCAAGAGTTGCCAAGACAACTCAAAAGGAGCAAGTGCCAAAGCATAATAGAAGATGGCATCGCGCAGGCAAACATGTGTCGTGCAGCCAGAACCTTACTCCCGCTAGCACGACATGGCGTCATTCTGGCACTGGGAGAGGCGTGGAAAATGGCTAGGTTGGCCGACTCAAAATATGCAAAAGTCCAATCCCAATTCAAGTAGGAATAAAAACTACAAAATCGAATCCCAATCCAATCATGAACAAAGAAGACTCAATCTACTGCTATATATACCCCTTCTTAGGATGTTTTCAACACACAACTTAGAGAAGTCTTTCGCGACATACAATAATTTACATTAGATTGAGTATTATTATTGTAAGTGTGAAAGATATTATTTGAGAATTCATCAAGTTCTTGTGATTCTAATTAGCTTTAGAGATTTGTCAGACAAATTTATATTACTGTAAGTATTTAATTATGATTTCATATAAAATTTATGTTATTGTTTCTTCAAACATGAGTGGCTAAATCTCTTGAGCTAGGGTTGTGGGAACAATGATGGATTAACGAAAGTAGGTAAAATAAAATAGTGATTCTTGAATAGTGAATTGAGTGGATTATTATCTCTTTGTTTTAATGAGTTTTAGTGATTGCAAATGTTGAAACGTGTCTGCATTATCAAGTTTCTTGACCAAAGAGGTTGAAGTTAGGAAAAGAGAATAACAATGGGAATTTGAGGCTACCAACCCTCATCTAATTAACTTGAGCTCTAATTGAGGATAGTTAATCCAAGACTTATGGCAAGGGCAAAATATACACACCTAAAGTCTGAGAGAATTTAGGTGAAATTCATCTATGTAGGTCGAGAGACGTTAGATGAACTTAATCTTCAGTCTTACACAAAAATCACTTGGATAGATCACTAATAAAATAAGCTTACTATGTCATGAAATCATGGGGAATAAAATTCTAGTTTTGTCTCATTAATTTAATAACAACTCAATCATTGTTTAGGATTACTTTTTTTTTTAATTTGCAACCACCCTTCCGAAATATTAACTACCGTTTGATTTACTCATTATTATTGTATTATTTCTTTTCCTATTCCCTGTGGGAACTTGATGTCAAATTTGGTCCTCAAATTTCCTTTCTTTGACAGATCTTTTGGAAGCAACATGCCTTCACCTGGGACAACATGTTCAGTATTTGGTTGAATCACATTATTGATTCCAACCTAGTTGGATTACTATATTTGACAGTGACCGCTTTATACTTCATTACAAGGTGTAATTTGGGCGTGATCAAATTTTTACGCCGTTGCCGGGGAATATGGTGTTGAAATAGTTAGTTGATATTTAAATTAGACTTGTAGTTTTATTTCATGATTTACGTTCTTGTTTTTATTTTCTTTTTGACTTGTCACAGGTTAGCATGGCGAATCCTGTGGCACGGCTTAATCTCCCTCTAGATGAGATGGCTAAAGCACATCGAGCGGAAGCTATATGTGTCATGATCCAAGATGGGACCCCGGATCGAGACATGGGATCTAGAACCACGAATAGCTCTAAGTCAACCCATGACATGAACATGATAACTAAAGAACAAACATCAAGAGGAATCTGATAATTGAAGCATGAATAAGAGGAAGTCTGAATAACATAACGATTATAAAACAGAGTCAACACTTGACAAAGCTGAATATCTACACAATGTCTAATAAGCCTCTAAACTGTCTGATGAGTTGATGGGACAACATCCCCAACTAGCTCGCTAAAATATGGAACTGAATATAACATAATCGAATGATAAACTGAATGTCCTCAGAAGATGAGGACTCACTAATAATGGGAACTGAACTAAACTGCGGGGAGTTGGTGTAATACCCCGGAAGTGCCTAAGAATACACCCGGGAAGCTGAAACGCAGAACTGCTGAAAGTTGGGGAAAAGTTGCAGGACGGGAGGTACAACGACTCGTGGTATGTAACCATGAGCCGTTGTTGGCAGTCGTGGGTTCAGGTGTTCAGGTGGCAGTGGAGGTAGCGATTGATGTAACGACTCATTGTACCAAACAACGAGTCATTGTTAGTGGTCGTGGTAGGAGATGGGCTTAGTAGTTGGGGAGTTTAACGGATCATGCAACGACCCATTGTGAAGAGTCGTGGTAAGGGAGCCCATATATCCAGTGGAAAATGACGAATAGGAACCACGACCTGTTGTATCTTACAACGAGTTATGGTGAGGCTCGTTGAATAGAAGTGCAGAGTTTCAGAAGAAGGAAACAACGACTGAAGGAATAACCCATTGAAACTTAGGATAACCCTTCCTATATGTCTGTGGTTTGATTTCGAGATATGGATTAGGGCAGTGCTTAGCACGGGCTGATACCACGGGTCGTGGTATCTTCCAACAGCCCGTTGGTTCGTCCGTTGTTTAGTCCAATGGGCAATTTTCTGCGTAATCAGTAAGGGTATTTCTATTATTTCTTCATCCTAAGGCCCTATACTATGTCATTTCAAGCTCGTTTTAGTGGGGTTTTTAGCAAGGGAAAACCTATTCTAAGTGTGTTCCTTCCATGCATACAAGTTTATGAGATTTAGGAGGTTATCAAGAGCTTCTCTAAGGGATTCTTCTTCCCATTTCTCCTGGGGAAATAAGTGAGGTGGTAGATTCATCCTTCCCAGGTATGTAGGGTTTAGAATGGGTGATTTCTCCCACACCCATGCCCAAATTTCGAATTTAATCATGAATCCTCCTATTCAATTCCATGAGGTTTTACCCAAATGCATGAAAATGTGATTTCTCTTTATGGATTTGATTTAATTGAGTTTTAATTGTTGAATTATGAATGATGGGCAGGTTTTATATTATTTTCTTTCAAATCATGTTTCAAGTTTTTTAAATCTAAAGTGCCTATTGATGAAGGTTCATGAAAGTTATGATTTATGATGAATATTCAATATTTTGAGCTTATTAATGATGGAAAAGCATGATTTCAAGTTCCCATGTGTCTGAGTATATTTTAAAAAGAATTGAGTATGTTAAAGTATTGGGAAATGCCCACGTGTTGAAGAATGATTTACGGTTTATGAAACGAATTACATGATTTATCGATTAATGATGTCGACCAATAAAAAGGGCCTTGATTCTTGGCTAAGCATGTTTTAAATGGGATCAATGATGATAAATGTTATCTTTTAGCCAATGAATCTTAATGCATGATGTTATTGATTTACATATGAGCCTATATGCATGTTTTTAGGAGACGTGTCTAGCACAGAGCAGCTCGGCGTTCAAAGGACTACGCCGGTGTATCATAACCACGTGCCACCGTGGGTTCCTAATGATATATTGTATTGATAATGATCCCCTCAAATGTGATATCACACCTAATGCACCACCCTCGCCTGGCAAGCCAGGGTGGGCTCTACCCACCTGAGTGAGATAGTTGGGGCATCATGAAAGACTCTATCATGATGGTGTCAGTTATGACGAGTCCTCCCATTGCTCCACATGTCTTATGCATTGTTATATTTATGTTGTTGGCTCAAGTTATGTTTTGATAAAGTTTGCTCACGATTATGATAATGAATGATTTATTAATTATTTGAAAGTCTTGAGCCTATGTTTACTTACGAAGTTTATGATACAAACATGATGTCCTCCTCCTATGTTTATTTATGAGGTTATTTTACTTTTAATGTCCGTTTTACTTACCTTGCATACTTAGTACATTCCACATACTGACTGCATACTTTCTATGTTGTATTATTTTATGATACAAGGTCCGGATCTCAAGCTTATCCTCATCCTTAGCCCATCTCAACTCACGCTCTCAGATTATTGGTGAGTCCTCATGTTCTGAGGACCGTTTGACAAACTTTTATGTTATCTTGTGTTTCCGTACTATTCGGGTTAGTTGGGGATGTTGTCCCATCAACCCATCATATGTAGTAGAGGCTTTTAGACAATATATAGTTCTCAGCTTATGTGTACATCTAGTATTTCCTGATGTTATGCTATGGTTATGTTTCGGTTACATTTTATTTTTAGTATTCCGCTTATTTAAATAAGAATTGCTATATGCATGTGCCATAGGTCGACTTGGGTTCTCTCTGGGTCCCTTATCCCGTGTCTACGATCCAGGTATATGTTCGGATCGCGATAAACTTGGTATCAGAGCCATAGGTTTGAAGTGTCCTAGGGTGTCTGAAAGCCGCGTTATGTAGATTCTTTTTATGGGTGTGAAGCGCGCCACACTTATGACGAAGAGGCTACTAGACATTTAGGAAATGTTCCCTTCTTCAGGTTCTATGTCGTGCGATGAAAAGTCTCTCCATCCTTCTAATTCGTGCGATTCACAATTGCAGAATTATGGCTCCTAGAAGAATGAACGGAAGGAGGAATGGAAATAATGAAGGCCACGGGGGTGGCAATGACCTTGGGCATCAGCAAGCCCTACCTGTTCAGGAGCCCCAGGCACCAGAGCCAGCTGCCCACGCTGATTTTCGGGTGGCTATTCATATGTTGGCATAGGCCTTGACCGCTTAGGTCAACCAACAAGCCGTTGTGCAGGTGCCACAGAATGGCAATGCAGCGGCGGTGCGGATTAGAGAGTTTTTGAGGATGAACCCTCCCGAGTTCATGGGATCAAAGGTGGACGAGGATCCACACGAGTTCATTTAAGGGATCTTGAAAGTCACTCAGGTTATGGGGGTGACAAATGGGGAGTGTGTGGATTTTGCCTCTTATCAGCTAAAATAGGTCGCTCATATTTGGTACAAGCAATTGAAGGACAGCAGGACAGCGGGAGCGGGCCCTATCAGTTGGGATGAGTTCCACATGGCTTTTCTCGACAGGTTCTTCCCTCGGGAGATGAGATTGTTGAAAGCAGTGGAGTTTGTGAACCTCAAGCAGGGAAAGATGACAATACCAGAGTATTCTCTTGAGTTCACTCGTTTGTCAAAGTATGCCCTGGAGTTAGTGATGGATAAGAGGGCGCGGGTGAGCCGATTCGTTCAGAGTATGGCTGGTTATTTAGACAAGGATTGTATGACTGCCATGCTTCACCGAGATATGGACTTTCCTCGCGTAGTGTTGTATGCCCAGCAGATGGAGGCGACTCATGCGAGGGAGAGGGAGGCAAAGAGGGCTCGGATGGATAGCCGTAGGTTTTCACATTAGAGGTTCGGCGGTGACTACCGTCCAGAGTTTCAGTACTGATCACTAGCCCCAACACCATCATCAGCTAGTGTTCCATCCAGACCCAGGAGTGATCAGAGGGGTAGGGCTTCAGGGTCGAGGGATTAGAGGGGCACCTAGTTAGTATACCTCTCCGGCCTGTGGGAAGTGCTGCAAGAGTCATGCCGAGGAGTGCCTGCTTGGTTCAGATGTTTTCTATGGGTGTGATAGATCTGGGCACATGTGCTGAGCATGCCCATATGCTAGACAGGGTGATGATAGGGGTCGTGCATAGACCACCAGGTCAGCAGCAGCTCCAGCTTGTTCCGCTCTATAGGGAGCATCGACTAGTGGAGGTGGTGAACAATGCTAGAACCAATTCTATGTCCTTGCCTCATGCCAGGAGCAGGAGACTTTACCAGATGTGGTGACCGGTATGTTGCGTGTGTTTCATATTGATGTTTATGGCTTGCTAGATCCGGGAGCTACCTTGTCGTTTATGACTCCTTACATTACTAGCAGCCTTGGAGTTAGTCCTGAGACATTGTCAGAACTGATTTCAGTTTTGACCCCTGTTGGTGATTCGGTCATAGATAGACGAGTATATAGAGAATGCCCGGTCACTGTGTTGCTTAAGGTTACCTCCGCAGACCTTGTAGTGTTAGCCATGGCTGACTTTAATGTTATTCTTGGCATGGACTGGTTGTTTGCATGTTATGCTTCGATTAATTATAGGACCCATACGGTGGAATTTCATTTTCCAGGTGAGTCAGTTTTGGAGTGGAAGGGTAGTTCGGCGGTACTAGCAGTTCGATTTATTCCCTATCCAGGAAGATGATTTCTAAGGGCTGTATGTATCATCTAGTTAGGGTTAAGGATGTTGAGTTCGAGACCCCGATTATCCAATCAGTTCGGTGGTGTGTGAGTATTCGGATGTTTTTCCTGATGAATTGCAAGGTGTTCCTCCTGAGAGGGAAATCGACTTCGGCATTGATCTCTCACCCGATACGCAGCCTATCTTTATTCCTCCCTACAGGATGGATCTAGCCAAACTAAAGGAATCGAAGGATCAGTTACAGGATCTGTTGGATAGGGGCTTCATTAGACCGAGCCAGTCTCCATGGGGTGCACCAGTTCTATATATCGAAAGAAGGATGGTTCCCTTCGCATGTGTATTGACTATCGGCAGTTGAATAAGGTTACCACCAAGAACAGGTACCCCTTACCCAGGATCGATGATTTGTTTGACCAGCTTCACGGTGCCAAGTGTTTCTCCAAGATTGATCTCAGGTTCGGGTATCACCAGCTTAGGGTTGGAGAGAGTGACATCTCGAAGACTGCTTTCAGGACTTGGTATGGTCACTACGAATTTGTTGTTATGTCTTTTGGACTAACTAATTCCCCTACAACTTTTATGGAACTGATGAACAGGGTGTTCAAGAAATATCTGGATATGTTAGTGATCGTGTTTATCGATGACATTCTTATATACTCCTGGAGCGAGAAGGAGCATGCCACTCATTTGAGAATAGTGCTGCAAACCCTCAAGGATCGTCAGCTATATGAAAAGTTCAGTAAGTTTGAATTTTGGTTGGACTCAGTGGCATTTCTGGGTCATGTGGTATCAAACGAAGGCATAAGGGTATATTCCCAGAAGATCGAGGCGGTGAAGAATTGGCCCAGACCGGTGAATCCTTTAGAAATTCGGAGTTTCTTGGGCTTAGCAGGCTACTACCGAAGATTTGTTGAGGGCTTTTCATCAATTATAGCCCCATTAACCAGGTTGACTCAGAAAAAGGTGAAGTTCTAATGGTTGGATGCTTGTGAGAAAATCTTCCAAGAGTTGAAGACCCGACTCACTTCAGCACCAGTGTTAACTCTACCCGAGGGTATTGATGGATTTGTTGTATATTGTGATACTTCGAGGAGTTGGAATGGGATGTGTGTTGATGCAGCATGGGAAAGTTATAGCATATGCCTCTAGACAACTGAAAATCCATGAGAAAAACTACCTAATCCATGATCTTGAGTTAGCCGCGGTGGTGTTTTCGTTGAAGATATGGCGGCACTACTTGTATGGGGTCCACGTGGATGTATTTACGGATCACAAGAGCTTGCAATATGTGTTCGCATAGAAAGATCTAAATCTTCAATAAAGGAGGTGGTTGGAGATACTTAAGGACTATGACATGAGTGTCCTTTACCACCCGGGAAAGGCTAATGTGGTTCGGATGCACTTATAGGCTCTCTATGGAGAGTGTGTCCCACGTGGATGAGGAAAAGAAGGAGTTGGTGAAGGATGTCCACCAACTTGCAAGATTGGGAGTTAGATTGATCAACTCAACTGATGGCAGCGTTATTGTGCGGAATGGGTCAGAATCGTCCTTAGTGGTCGATGTCAAATCTAAGCAAGATGAGGATCCGACTTTGAGGAAGCTGAAGGAAGCAGTGCAGAGTCAAAAGGTGGAGTTTTTCTCCCAAGGGGGAGATGGTTCTATAATATCAGGGTCGGCTATGTGTCCCGGACGTTGATAGTTTGAGAGTTCGGATATTGCACGAGGCACATGGTACCAGATATTCCATCCATTTGGGATCTATTAAGATGTATCGGGATTTGCGGGAAATCTATTGGTGGGGTGGTATGAAAAAGGATATTGCAGAGTTTGTAGCCAAATGTCCAAACTATCAGCAAGTGAAGGTCGATCATCAAAGGCCGGGAGGTTTACTTCAAGATATTCGCATTCCCACTTGAAAGTGGGAGGAGATAAATATGGATTTTGTTACAGGACTAACTCGCACTCGCCGACACTATGACTCCATTTGGGTGGTGGTAGACAGGTTAACTAAAGCTGCACACTTCCTACCAATCAAGACCATAGATTCAGCGGATGGTTATGCCAAGTTGTATATTGGGGAGTTTGTTCGATTCATGGAGTGCCCTTGTCTATTATTTTAGACCGAGGTACTCAGTTTACCTCCCAATTTTGGCAGTCTTTCCAAAAGGGGCTTGGGACTCGGGTTAAGCTCAGCACCACATTCCATGCGCAAACTGATGGCCAGGAGGAACGGACAATCCAGACTCTTGAGGACATGTTGAGGGCATGTGTCATGGATTTTAAAGGTAGTTGGGATGATCATTTGCCCTTAATCGAGTTTTCTTATAATAACAGCTATCACTCCAGTATCCAAATGGCACCGTTTGAGGCTCTTTACGAGCGAAGGTGTAGATCTCCCATCAGATGGTTTGAGGTTGGTGAGGCAGCTATGATAGGGACAGATTTAGTTCACGAGGCGACGATAAAGGTTCAGTTGATAAGGGACCGGTTGATAACCGCTCAGAGTCGTCAGTAATCATATGCCGATGTGAGGAGAAGAAATTTGGAGTTTGAGGTGGACGACTGGGTATTTTTAAAGGTATCTCTTGTGAAGGGAGTCATGCGGTTCAGAAAGAAACGGAAACTCAGTCCCCGCTATGTTGGTCCCTACCGGGTTGTGAGAAGAGTTGGTAAGGTGGCATATGAGTTGGACTTGCGATCAAAGTTATCTTCAATTCATCCCGTGTTTCATGTATCGCTCTTGAAAAAGTCTTGGGTGATCCAGCTCTAATAGTCCCAATAGACAGCGTTGGTGTAAAGGATAGCCTCAGCTATGAAGAAATTCTAGTGAAAATCTTAGATTGTCAAGTCCGTAAGCTAAGGAACAAAGAAGTAGCTTCAGTTAAAGTACTGTGGAGAAATCAACATGTTGAGGGAGCTACGTGGGAAGACGAAGTGATATGATGTCTATATACCCACATTTGTTCTCTACCGGCTTAGTTTCGACGTGAGGTACCCATTTTGCTATGACTCTATCTAGATTTCATGTTCGGTTCATGTGTACAAGTTTCTTTTATGTGTATGAGTATGTATGTGAAGTATGAGGTTAGTTAAGCTATGTGGTCTTATTCAGAGGTAGTTATTCCATGAAAAATTCGGTTAAAATGATCACTATATGTCTATGATAAATTGTATGTTTCTATTTGCTGCTTGTTTCCTACATTCGAGGATGAATGTTCCAAGGGGGGAGATATTGTAATACCCCGGAAGTGCCTAAGAGTATACCCGGGAAGCTGAAATGCAAAACTGCTGAATGTTGGGGAAACGTTGCAGAAAGGGAGGTACAATGACTCATGGTATATAACCACGAGCCATTATTGGTAGTCGTGGGTTCAGGTGGCAGTGGGGGCAATGATTGATGTACGACTCGTTGTATGAAACAATGAGTCGTTGTTAGTGGTCGTGGTAGGAGATGGGCTTAGCAGTTGGGGAGTTCAATGGGTCATGCAATGACCCGTTGTGACTTACAATGACCCGTTGTTAGAGTCGTGGTAAGGGAGCCCAGATCTCCAGTAGGAAATGATGGATGGGAACCATGACCCGTTGTGTCTTACAACGAGTCATGGTGAGGCTCGTTGAATAAAAGTGCAGAGTTTCAGAAGAAGGAAACAACAACTGAAGGAACGACCCGTCCTGTATGTCCGTGGTTTGATTCCGAGATATGGATTGGGGCAGTGCTTAGCAGGGGCTGATACCACGGGTTGTGGTATCTTCCGAAGGCCCATTGGTTCGTCCATTTTTTGGTCCAGTGGGAAATTTTCTGCGTAATCAGCAAGGATATTTCTGTTATTTCTTCATCCTAAGGCCCTATACTACGTCGTTTTAAGCTCGTTTTAGTGGGTTTTTAGCAGGGGAAAACCTATTCTAAGTGTGTTCCTTCCATGCATGCAAGTTTATGAGATTTAGGAGGTGATCAAGAGCTTCTCTAAGGGATTCTTATTCCCATTTCTCCTTGGGCAATTAGTGAGGTGGTAGATTCATCCTTCCTAGGTATGTAGGGTTTAGAATGAGTGATTTCTCCCACACCCATGCCCAAATTTCGAATTTAATCATGAATCCTCCTATTCAATTCCATGAGGTTTTACCCAAATGCATGAAAATGTGATTTCTCTTTATGGGTTTGATTTAATTGAGTTTTAATTGTTGAATTATGAATGATAGGCAGATTTTTTATTATTTCTTTCAAATCATGTTTCAAGCTTTTTAAATCTAAAGTGCCCATTGATGAAGGTTCATGAAAGTTATGATTTATGATGAATATTCAATATTTTGAGCTTATTGATGATGGGAAAGCATGATTTCAAGTTTCCAGGTTTATGAGTATATTTTTGAAAGAATTGAGTATGTTAAAGTATTGGGCAATGCCCACATGTTGAAGAATGATTTACGGTTTATAAAATGAATTACATGATTTATCGATTTATGATGTCGGCCGATAAAAAGAGCCTTGATTCTAGGCTAAGCATGTTTTAAATGGGATCAATGATGATAAATGTTATCTTTTAGCCAATGAATCTTAATGCATGATGTTATTGATTTATGTATGAGCCTATTGCATGTTTTTGGAGCCGTGTCTAGCACAGAGCAGCCCAGCTTTCAAAGGACTACGCCGGTGTCTCATAACCACGTAACACCGTGGGTTCCTAATAATATATTGTATTGATAATGATCCCCTTAAATGTGATATCACGCCTAATGCACGACCCTCGCCTGGCAAGCCAGGGTGGGCTCTGCCCCCCTGAGTGAGATAGTTGGGGCATCATAAAAGGGTCTATCATGATGGTGTCGCTTATGACGAGTCCTCCCATTGTTGCGCATGTCTTATGCATTGTTATATTTATGTTATTGGCTCAAGTTATGTTTTGATAAAGTTTGTTTACGATTATGATAATGAATAATTTATGAATGATTTGAAAGTCTTGAGCCTATGTTTTCTTACGAAGTTTATGATACAAGCATGATGTCCTCCTTCTATGTTTATTTATGAGTTTATTTTACTTTTATTGACCGTTTGACTTACCTTGCATACTCGGTACATTCTACGTACTGACCGCATACTTTTTATGTTGTATCGTTTTATGATACAGGGTCCGGATCTTAGGCTTATCTTCATCCTTAGGCCATCTCAGCTCATGCTCTCTGATTATTGGTGAATCCTCATGTTCCGAGGACCGTTTGACAGACTTTTATGTTATCTTGTGTTTCTGTACTATTCGAGTTAGTTGGGGATGTTTTCCCATCAACCCATTGTATGTAGTAGAGTCTTTCAGACAATATATAGTACTCAACTTATGTGTACGTCTAGTATTTCTTGATGTTATGCTATGGTTACGTTTCTGTTACATTTTATGTTTAGTATTCCACTTATTTAAATAAGAATAGCTATATGCATGTGCCATGGTTCGACGTGGGTTCTCTCGGGTCCCTTGTCCCGTGTCTACGATTCGAGTATACGTTCGGGTCGTGACAGTTGGACTAACGGCGGAACTGAGTCTGATATTCCGGACTTGTATCATGATATGATATAGCATAGAGTATGCGATCAGTACTTGGAATGTATTATGTATGCAAGGTAAGTAAAACATGCTGGGTAATTGTTAACTAAAATCATATATATAAACATAAATCATAAGATTATGAGAGTAAGGACTGCATGCTGAAATATAAATCTGAAACATGCATAGTCATAAGCTGAATAAAATGATTCAAAACTAAAAATAAAAATCATATGACTTGTCATAGCTGAAATCATAAGTAAAAGCCATAAACTGATCATTAGGTTAAACCTTCTGTAAAACATAATATCACAAGTCATAGACATGAATAACTGAAATCATGAGGAATAATGGGAGACTCGTCATAACCAACACCACCACAATAGAGCTTACATGACGCCCCAACTATCACACTCAAATGGGCAAAGCTGTCCAAAACCTTGCCAAGGCTAAGGATGCTCCCATGATATCGATATCAAACTGAAGGCCCCTTGCGGGCGGGGAAAGCTCTCAAGGGAGATCCCAACGTAAATATATAAACCTACATTGGTGCGTAGTTCTGTGACCGGGGAATGTTGGAACCCAAGCCTACTCGGTAATAGACACTACTCTCAAAAATATGTATATTGCTCCATAATTTTTCAACGCAGCTGAAATTATAATTACATCCATAGTCTAAAATCCGAACATGGGGAGTCTTGACTTCAAAACATATCATAAGCTATAGTAGGAGTCTTGACTCCAAAACATATGATAAGCTAATCTTATTAGTCTTGGCTAAATCATGAAAACATGCTTAACATGTGTGGGATTGCTCAAATCTTAAAATCATGCATAGATTCATACATGGGTAATTTGTAAACAATCATTCATATTATATATCTCATCATACTTAAAATTATGAATCATAAACTTGACTTTTCATGAAACTTGCATAATTGGGCATAATTTTCTAAAATTTGAAATCATGATATATAATAAAAATAGGTATAAAATCTACCCATACATCTTAAAACATGCTTTGAAATATGAGGGGAATTGACCCATAGACATATCATAGAGAATTTCATAATATTGGGTTAAAACCCTATAAGATCATAAACTTGAATTAGAACTTGAATTCATGAACTTGAGGAGAAATTTTGGCACGAGAGTGAAAGGAAACTCTCACTCATAGCCCTACATACCTAGGTAAACTGAATCTCGACTTGACTTTGAAAGCCCAAAAGAATTGGGGAAGAATTGAGGGATTCAAGCTTGATCTTCAAAAGGAATTCCTAAACTTTGCATGCATGGGAGTTGAATGAATTAGAATAGGTTAAAATCCCTTTAAACACCCCTTTAAAGTCTTGAAACGATATAATTTAGATTTAGGAGCTTAGGATTTATGAAAATACCCTTAATGATTCGTCTGAAAAAAGATCACTGCCAGTCCCAACGAAGGACTAGACGACTCGTTAGGGAGGTAATGAGTTGTCCATTGACCCGTTGCCACTGGAAACTACCCCTCATTCTTGGATTCTTTCCACCTAAAATCCAACCAAACATGTCATCACTGATAGCAAGACTCATTCCCACAATCCGACATGACAACTCCTTCATCATTGGGCACTTAACAGGCGTCCTAATGACTCGTGGGGTGACACAATGACTCACCACCCCATTCGTTGTCACCCTCGAGGATCACCAAACCTTCAACTCAGGAACACATATAATGAACCACATAACGACCCATTGGGTCTCTTGAGGGGTCATTGGATGACTTGTCCTGTGACCTGGTGCCAATTTTCCTGATTTCTTTGTTTCAATTCTCGGGTCTGTTCTTAGGAACTTTTTGGGTATTACAATAATTCCCCCTTAGGAAAATCATCCTCGAATGTGGGTTAAGCATACTGAAAAGCTGGGGAAAGAACTGCGATCTCACATACTGAACATTTGAAGCTGATATCTGATGGAGTGACCGACTTTGGACTGATACTTGATACACATGATTGAACTGAATTCATGAGCCATACATACATGCTAAAACATGAAAGGAACTGAGAGACATGAACCTGACATGAAACTGAATAGAGTACTGAGGAAATTGATACCTCATGCTAAAATTGAGCTGGAAGGGAAAAGATGCGGGTATTTAGCCATCATATCTTCTTCCACTTCCCACATAGCTCCCTCAACAAGCTGATTCCTCCATAAAACCTTCACTGAAGCTACTTCTTTGTTTCTCAACTTATGAACCTGATGATCAAGGATCTCAACCGGAACCCCCTCATAGGTAAGCTATCCTTCACACCTATGCTCTCCATCGGAACAACTAAGGCCGGTCACAAATGCACTTCTTTAATAGAGATAAATGGAAAACTGGATGTACTGAGGCTAACTCAGTTGGTAGCTCCAACTCATATGCCACTTTGCCAACTCGCCTCAGAATCTTATAAGGGCCAATAATCGGGGACTAAGTTTTTCTTTCTTTTTGAACCTCATAACTCCCTTCATGAGAGACACCTTCATAAATACCCAATCATCAACTTCAAACTCAAGCTCTCTCCGTCTAACATCAACATAAAATTTCTGATGACTTAGAGCTGTCTTCAACTTTCTCCTAATAAGCTGAACTTTCTCAATGGACTCATGAACTGAATCTATCCCTATCAACGTATCCTCGCCTACTTCAAACCATCCAATAGGTGATCTACACCTTTGCCCATAAAGAGCCTCAAACGGAGCCATCTGAATGTTGTAGTGGCGACTGTTATTGTAAGCAAACTCGATGAGAGGCAAGTGGTCATCCCAACTACCATTGAAATCAATCACGCACGCTCTCAACATATCCTCAAGAGTTTGAATGGTCCGCTCGGCCTGACCATTTGTTTGTGGGTCAAAAGTCGTGCTAAGCTTGACCTGAGTATCAAGTTCCTTCTGGAATGATCTCCAAAATTGTAAGGTAAATTGAGCACCTCTATCTGAGATGATGGAAAAGGGAATTCGATGTAACTGAACTAACTCCCGAATGTACAATAGTTCTCAGCTGAATCGATAGTCTTGATAGGTAGAAAATAGGATGCCTTGGTCAACCTGTCCACAACCACCCAAATTGAGTCATACTATCGGCGAGTACGAGGCAAGCCTGTGATGAAGTCCATAGAGATCTCTTCCCATTTACAAGTAGAGATACGAATGTCTTGTAGCATACCTCCAGGTCTCTGATGCTCCACTTTTATTTGTTGACAATTCAGACACTTAGCCACAAACTCCGCTATGTCCTTCTTCATGTCCTTCCACTGATAGACCTCCCATTGGTCACAATACATCTTGGTGGCTCCTGGATAGATAGAACACCGAGAGACATGCTCTTTGCCCAATATCCACTCTCTCAAGTCATCAACACCCGAAACACATAAATGACCTTGATAACGAAGTACACCGTCTCCCCCTTGGAAGAAGACCTCCACCTTTTGATTTTGGACAACTTCTTTTAGCTTTACCAAGATAGGATCCTCATCTTTCCTAGCCTTGGCCTCAGCCACCAATGAAGATTCTGAACCATTCTTAACAATGACACCATTGTCTGCTGAGTCAACAAGGTGAACCCCTAAACGAGCAAGCCTATGGAATCCTTTACTAACTCCTTCCTCCCATACTCCACATGGTACACACTCTCCATGGACAGCCTGCTAAGGGCATGCGCAACTACATTGGCCTTGCCCGGATGATAAAAGAAACTCATATCATAGTCCTTGAGAAGCTCTAGCCATCTCCTTTGTCGCAAATTTAGGTCCTTTTGAGTGAACACATACTGAAGGTAACCCATACAAGTAGTGTCTCAAAATCTTCAATGCAAATACCACCACTACCAACTCTAGGTCATGCATGGGTAATTCTTCTCGTGAGTCTTAAGCTGTCTAGAGGCATATGAAATGACTTTACCATGATGCATCAACACACAACCAAGACCAACTCTAGGGGCATCACAATACACAACAAATCCATCAGTGCCCTCGGTAGAGTCAATACTGGGGCTGAGGTGAGTCGAGTCTTTAACTCTTGAAAACTCTTCTCACAAGCATCTGACCACTGAAATTTGACTTTCTTCTGGGTCAACTTAGTCAACGGTGCTGTAATGGATGAAAATCCTTCAACAACCTCCTATAGTAGCTAGCTAAACCCAAAAAGCTCCTGATATCCAAAGGACTAGCTGGTCTAAGCCAATTCTTCACCGGCTCTATCTTTTGAGAGTCCACCTGCACACCCTCGCTAGATACCACATGGACCAAAAATGCTACAAAGTTCAACCCAAACTCACACTTGCTGAATTTGGAAAATAGCCGGCGATCCTTGAGAGTTTGTAGTATAACCCTCAAATGATCGGCATGATCCTCCTCGCTCCGAGAGTATATGAGAATATCATCTATGAAGAAAATCATGAACATGTCTAAATACGTCTTGAACACCCTGTTTATCAGATCTATAAAATCTGCATGAGCTTTTGTTAGTCCAAAAGACATAACTATGAATTCATAGTGACCATACCGAGTCTTGAAGGCTGTCTTCGGGATGTCACTCTCTCTAACTCTGAGCTGATGATATGTAGATCTGAGGTCTATCTTTGAGAAGCACTTAGCACCTTGAAGTTGATCAAACAAGTCATCAATTCTGGGGAGGGGATACTTGTTCTTGATTATGGCCTTGTTCAATTGCTGATAATCAGTGCAATTTCTAAGGGAACCATCCTTCTTCTGAACAAAGAGAACCGGTGCACCGCATGGGGATTTACTAGGCGCGATGAAACCCTTATCTAGGAGATCTTTCAACTCCTTTAGCTCTACTGGATCCATTCTATAAGGAGAAATGGATATAGCTTGCATATCAGGGAGAAGGTCGATACCAAAATCAATCTTCCATTCGGGCAGGACTCCTGGTAGATCATCGGGAAACACCCCTGGATACTCACATACTATAGGGACTGACTGAAGATTCAGGGTCTCAGACGTAGCATCCTTAACCCAGACTAGATGGTACACATAGCCTTTAGAAATCATCTTCCCAACCTTAAGGTTGGAAACAAAACAATCTATAGGCACAACTAAGCTACCTTTCCATTCTAGGACTGGCTCACCTGAAAATTGGAACTCTATCGCATGGGTCTACAATTTACCAAGGCATAACATGCATGAAACCAATCCATACCAAAGATAACATCAAAATCGTTCATGTATAACTCTACTAAGTCAGCTGAGGTGACTTTTTGAAGGATTGTGATAGGGCAATTTTTGTATTCTCATCGAGCTATAACTGAGTCACCGACTGGTGTAGAGACTGAGAAGGGTTCAAATAGGGTTTTGGGACTGACTCAAAACTAATATCAATATAAGGAGTCATAAAATATAAGGTATCCCTTGGATCTAACAATGCATATACATCAAGATGGAATACTCGTAACATACTAGTGACCACATCTAGAGGGACCTCCTGCTCCTAACGAGATGAGAAGGCATAAAATTTGTTCCGATGCTGATCACCACCTACACTAGTGGATGCATCATGCTGAGTTGAGCGTGCTGGTGGAGTTGCTGCCTCCTACCACACCTGTCGCAAACTAGAATGCCAGGCTCTCTTAACCTCTGGAGCCTGATGCCCCACCCCTCTGATCCTGCCTTGGTTTAGATGGAACATTGGCTGATGATGGCGCTGGGACTGATGACCTCTGGTGGGATTGCTGATGGTGTCCTCCACCAGACCTCTATTGAAACTGTCCGTAACTCCCTGTCCTGGACCTTTTGGCCTCTCTCTCCTTCTTCTTCATTTGATCCACCTCTATCTACTGGGCGTATATGACCAATCATGAGAAGTCTAGATCAATCTTCAGCATAGCGGTCCTGCACTCCTTAACCAACGAGTCTAATACCCATTCACAAACCTGCTCATACAAGCCCTCTGATCCGAAACCATCTCCGGTGCATACTTGGACAGCTGAGTGAACTCCAAGTCATAATCTTGGACAATCCAGTGGTATTGCTTCAAGTTGAAGAATTTCGCGTCCTTCGCCTCCCTCAAATCTCTAGGGAAGAACCTATCCAAGAAGGCAGTCACAAACTTATCCCAACTCATGGGAACTGCTACCATTGCCCTACCATCCTTCTACTGGCGGTACCATATATAAGCAACCCCCTTCAGCTGATAGGAGGCTAAATCCGTATTCTCCTCTCTAGTCACCCCCATAATCTGGGTGATCTTCTGTACCTCCTTAATAAACTCATGTAGATCCTCATCCATTTTCGACCCTAGAAACTTAGATATATTCATCTTGAGAAAGTCTCAAACTCTAGTTGGTGTTGCGTTCCCATTTTGAGGAACATGGGCCACTACTGATTGAACTGACCGGTAATCGCCTGTGCTAACATTTGAGATACCACTCTATTGAGTAACCTGATCGGACATAGGGTCTGCTGGTGTTGGTGGGGCATGCTGATGCCCATCTCCATTGCCATTGTCATGGCCATTTCCATTTCCATTTCCATTCTTTCTTCTATTCACTCGGCGTGGAGGCATGCTTGTGCAAATGCATATAGCACAAGTTAGAAGGAAAATATAGATACTTTATCTCATGACATAGATCATGAAAGAAGAGAAATTTCCTAAAACGTCTTGTAGCCTCTCCCCCATAAGTGTGGAGCACTTCACACCCATGGAAAAGACTCTACTCAATGCGGCTTTCAGACACCCTAGGACACTCTAAACCTTTTTCTATGATACAAAGTTTTTCACGACCCAAGCTGGGATCCCGGGTCGAGACACGAGATCTAGAACCATGAATGGCTCTAAGTCGACCCATGGCATGAAAATGATAATTAAAGAACATATATCAAGCGCAATCAGATAACTGAAACATGAATAAGTGGAAGTCTGAATAACATAATGATTATAAAATAGAGTCAACACTTGATAAAGCTGAATATCTATATAATGTCTGATAAGCATCTAAACTGTCTGATGAACTGATGGGACAACATCCCCAACTAGCTCGCTAAAATATGAAACTGAATATGATATAATCGAATGATAAGCTAAATATCCTCGTAAGATGAGGACTCGCCAATAATGGGAACTAAACTAAACTGTGGGGAGCTGGACTAATGGAGAAACTGAGTCTGATCGTCCGGACCTATATCATGATACAGTACAACATAGAGTATGCGGTCAGTACTTGGAATGTATTGAGTATGCAAGGTAAGTAAAACATGTTGAGCAATTGCTTAACTAAAATTATGCATATGAACATAAATCATAAGATCATTGGAGTAAGGACTGCATGCTGAAATTTGAATCTGAAACATGCATAGTTATAAGCTGAATATAATATCTTAATAGAATGACCAGAGCTAAAAATAGAAATCATATGACTTGTCATAGCTGAAATCATAAGTAAAAGCTCATAAACTGATTATTGGGTTATACCTGCTGTTAAACCTAACAGAATAAGTCATAAACATGAATAACTGAAATTATGAGGAATAATGGGAGACTCTTCATAACGGACACCATGATGATAGAGCTTACGAGATGCACTAACTATCACACTCAAGTGGGCAGAGCCATCCAAAATCTTGTCAGGGCTAAGGATGCTACCATGATATCAATATCAAGCTGAAGGCACCTCGCGGGTAGGGAAAACTCTCAAGGGAGATCCCAATGTAAGTATATAAACCTATGTTGGCACATAGTTCTAAGATCGAGGAACCTTGGAACCCCAAGCCTACTCGGTGCTAGATAGTGCTCCCAAAAACATGCATAGTGTTACTATCCTTTCTCAAGGAAGCTAAAACCATAATTACATGCATAGTCTAAAATATAACATGGGGAGTCTTGACTCCAAAACATATCATAAGCTATAGTGGGAGTATTGACTCCAAAACATATGATAAGCTGATCTTATTAGCCTTGGCTAAATCATGAAACCTTACTTAACATGTGTGGGCTTTCCCAAATCTTAAAATCATGCAGACTTGAAATTGTTATACCCCGGGACCTCAAGGATCAAACCCGGGAGTCAAAACGGAGAAAAATTGGAAATTCGCACCAGGTCACAAAACGACCCGTAAGGTGGGTCGTGAGGAGTGACCACGAGTTGTGAAGTGACTCGTGGTCAAGAAGGGCACAACTAAGTTTTGGGGTGAGACCACGGGCATGACTATGAGTTGTGGTCAGGCCACACGACTCGTTAGGTCTCCCTTGGCCTAGGTGGACCAGTTGGAAAAATGGGAAAGGATAGTGAAGACCATGGATGGTAACCACAAGTTGTGGTCAGACCTCACGACTCGTGAGGTCACCCGTGGCTTGAATTGCAAGGTTGATCAAGGTTTTGGGCAGTGGGGATCATGGGTGGTGACCACGAGTAGTGGTCAGCCACCACGATTCGTGGGGTCCCCTAGGGAGTTGGGCAGTGAGCATGACGATTTCAGGCCCCGAGTTGTGCCCCCTGGCAATGACTCCTGAGGTCCCACGTGGGGACTGACAACCAAGAATTTTCAGCATTTTTAGTAAGGGTGTTTTCGTAATTCCTAAATTCCTAAATTTCTAAGGCCTAAACTATGCCGTTTTAAGGTCTAAATAGGATCGTTTAAGGGGGATTAGTCCATGTTAAGTCTCATTCATGCATGCAAGAGTATAGAGAGGAGTCTAGGAGGCGATTCAAGGTGTTCTTCCCCAATTTTTCTAAATTCCATCTTGGGCTTTCAAAGGAGTCTAAGAATCAAGTGTTTTCAGGTATGTAAGGTTATCAATGGGTGGTTCCTTCCACACCCATGCCCCTACTCTATGATTTTACTTATAATTTATCAAAAACTCATGGGGTTTTGAAATTGATTTGTACAAAATTTAATGATTTAATTATGGGTCTTGTGATTTTGAAATCTTATCATAATCTACTAATTTTGATCATCTCTTGAGATTTAAATTGATTATAATATTGTTAATTTTTTTGAATTTCTAAACAATTAAGCTTGATTACGCATGCCCCATGATGAATCAATTTATGATCCATTGATCCGTTGGTGTTTTGATAAGCCCAACATGAATTATGAATTTATTTATGAATTTATTATGTTATCTACTACGAACTTATGAATTTCAAGCTACATGCATGATGTACAAGTATGTATGAATTTTATCAATCACGAATTATATATTTTGGCCAACCCACGGGCCTCAAGTCATGGCTAGTTCATGTATGTTCAAGCATGTTTACGATTATCATGATTTAACTAGCCCATGAACTCATGTATGTATTATTATGAGCACTATATATGTTTTTGGAGTAGTATCGAACACCGAGTAGGTTCGGGGCTCACGATTAAGCCCTGGATCTCATGAACTACGTGCCACCGTAGGTATGTTGGGATCCTTTCATGTTTGTCCCTGGGCCAAATGGCCCTTTTCATGTGTGATCACGCCCTTCATGGTTCCTACCCTTGGCAAGGTACGAACACCCTCCCGACTAGGGTTACAAGTCGGGCTGCATGTGTGCTCATATGGGGTATGTCGGTTAAGAGAATCTTCCACTGTTCCTCATGATTTATGCATGTTATGATTATGTATGTTGGCTCAAGTCATGTTAAGTAAATTGTTTCTATTATGATTATGATTATGTTATGTTACGAATGCTTTGAAAACCTTGAGCCATATGATATGTTATTATGATTTACGATGCGAGCATGCTGTTCTACTCTTATGATCTTTTGTGAACTTTATATATGTTTTAAATGTCCGTTTTACTTACCTTGCATACTCAGTACATTCCACCTACTGATCGCATACATTCTATGCTGTATCGTTTCATGATGCAGGTCCTAGTTCTCAGGCTCAACCTTACCTATAGCTAGTTTTAACCTCGCTCTCAGCGCACTTGGTGAGTCCTCATGTTCCGAGGGCTACATGTTTACACTCTATGTTTATTTCTTCAGTTTCTTGACGTTGGATTAGTTGGGGAGTTGACCTATCAATCCGCCTTTCATGTTTAGAGGCTTATCAGACTATAAGATGTATTCCTCCGTATTGTATAAGTCTAGTACTATTTTCCTTTATGCTATGTTATGATTATGTTCTTTATGTTAAGTCTTCTTCTTTTGTGATTGAATTAGATGTATGCTCATGCCATGGGTCGACTTGGGGCCTCTCGGGGCTTCTTCTCCTGTGTCTACGATCCGGGTGTACATTTGGGCATGACAAACTTGGTATCAGAGCCATAGGTGTATGTGTCTTAGGGAGTCTGAAAACCGCGTTAAGTAGAGTCTTTTTCATGGGTGTGAAGCACGCCACACTTATGACAAAGAGGCTACTAGATATTTAGGAAATGTTCACTTCTTTCATGATCTATGTCGTGCGATGTACGTCCTTTACTCCTCTAATTCATGCTATTCGCGTTCGCAGAATCATGCCTCCACGTCGAGTAAATGCCAGGAGAAATGAAAATGGTAATGATCATGAGGGTGCCCATGATAGTGAGGCATCAGCCAGCTCCACCAGTCCATGAGGAGCACGTACCAGAGCCACCCAGCCATGCTGAGTTTAGGGCGGCGATTCAGATGCTAGCACAGTCCATGACTGCCTAGGTCCAGAATCAAACAGTGACGCATTTCCCTCAGAATGGGAATGCAGCGGCAGCTCGAGTGAGAGACCTTGAAAGGATGAGCCCTCCGGAGTTCACGGGGTCAAGGGTGGACGAGGATCCACATGATTTCATTGAGGAGATTCTAAAAATCACCCATGTCATGGGGGTGAACAATGGGGAATGCATTGACTTGACCTCCTATCAGCTAAAGGGGGTAGCACATATATGGTTTAAGCAACGAAGAGATGCCAGGGCGGCGCGTGCAGGCCCGATAGGTTGGGATGAGTTTCACACTGCATTCATGGATCGGTTCTTCCCTCCGGAGATGAGGGAGCTCAAGGCAGCCGAGTTTGTTAATATGAAGCACGGTAGCATGTATGTCTAAGAGTATGCATTGGAGTTCACCCATTATCTAATTATGCTCCGGAGTTGGTGGTGGATTGGCGGGCTCGGGCGAGCCGCTTTGTGCATGGAGTAGCAGATTACTTGGATAAAGATTGCCGGATCGCCATGCTTCACCAGGACATTGATTTTTCCCATATTGTATTGCATGCGCAGCAGGTGGAGTTGGTCTATAGGAAGAAGAGAGAGGCCAAGAGGGCTAGGACCGACAACTACGGGGTTTCTTACGCCAGGTCAGGGTGGACCACATCAGCAGACTCACCACAAGTCCATTGCTCCAACTCCATCATTGGCCAGCATGCCATCTAGGTTCAGGGGAGACCAAAAAAGTAGGGCTACAGGCTCGAGGGATCATGGTAGTGTGCAGGTGGAGAGAACTTTCCCAACTTGTGTGAGATATGGTAAAAATCATCCCGAGAGGTGCCTGGTCGATGCAGATGCTTGTTTCGTGTATGGAAAACCTAGACACAGGATTAGAGATTGCCTTGCAGCCAGTTCTACCACTCCAACAGCACGACCCCTACAATAGGGTGCTTCCACTAGTTCAGCAGGCGGTCAGTGCCAAAACAGGTTTTATTCCCTAGTGCCTTGCCAAGAGTAGGAGGCTTCGTTAGATGTGGTCACGGGTACGTTGAAAGTCTTCCATATTGATGGTTATGCTTTGTTAGATCCAGGAGTTACATTGTCTTTTGTGACGCCTTACATTGCTAGTAGTTTTGGAGTTAGTCTTGAAATTTTGTCAGAATCATTCTCCGTATCTACTCCAGTCGGTGAATCAGTGGTGCTAGGCGGGTGTATAGGGGTTGCCCCATTATGGTGTTGCATAAGGTTACCTCCGTGGACTTAGTAGAATTATCAATGACTGATTTTGATATTATTCGGGCCATGGATTGATTGTTTTCATGTTATGCTTCGGTTAACTGTAGAACCCGAGTGATGGAGTTGCGTTTTCTGGGTGAACCAGCTTTAGAATGGAGGGGTAGTTCAGCGGTACCTGTAGGTCACTTCATCTCTTACCTTAGGCCCCGAAAATGATCTCTAAGAGTTGCATGTACCACCTAGTTAGGGTTAAGGATGTAGTGTCCGAGACCCCGACTATATAGTCAGTTCCAGTGGTGTGTGAGTATCCAGAGGTTTTCCACGATGATTTGTCAGGTGTTCCTCCGGAGAGGGAAATTGATTTCGGTATTAATCTATTGCTCAATACGCAGCCTATCTCTATTCCTCCTTACAGGATGGCTCCCACCGAGCTAAAAGAGTTAAAGGAATAGTTGAAGGACTTGTTGGATAAGGGTTTCATTAGACCGAGCAAGTCTCCATGGGGTGCACCGGTTCTCTTTGTTCGAAAGAAGGATGGGTCCCTTTGAATGTGTATTGATTATCGATAGTTGAATAAGGTCACTGTCAAGAACAGGTACCCCTTGCCCAAGATTGATGATTTATTTGACCAGCTCCAGGGTGCTAGGAGTTTCTCAAAGATAGATCTCAGCTCTGGATACCATCAACTCAGAGTTCGGGAGTGTGATATCCCGAAGACAGCCTTCAAAACTCGGTATGGACATCATGAGTTTGTAGTTATGTCATTTGGATTAACCAATGTTCCTGCAGCTTTTATGGACCTAATGAACAGGGTGTTCAAGTAGTATCTAGACATGTTCGTAATTGTGTTCATCGATAATATCCTTATATACTCTCGGAGCGAGGAGGAGCATGCTACTCACTTACGTATAGTGCTTCAAGTCCTCAAGGATCGTCAGTTATATGCAAAGTTCAGCAAATGTGGGTTTTGGTTGGACTCGATGGAATTTCTAGGCCATGTGGTCTCAGGTGAGTTCATCAAGGTAGATTCCCAGAAAATCGAAGTGGTGAAGAATTGGCCCAGATCGGTGAATCCTTTAGAAATTCAGAGTTTCTTGGGCCTAGTAGGTTACTACTGGAGATTTTTTGAGGGTTTCTCATCTATTGCGGCACCTTTGGCCAAGTTGAGTCAGAAGAAGGTAAAGTTCCAATGGTCGAAGGCTTGTGAGGAAAGCTTCCAGGAATTGAAGACCCGACTTACTTCAGCACCAGTGTTGACTTTACCCAAGGGTACAGATGGCTTTGTTGTATATTGTGATGCTTTGAGAGTCGGACTGGGATGTGTGTTGATGCAGCACGGTAAAGTAATAGCATATGCCTCTCGACAGCTGAAAATTCATGAAAGAATTACTCGACCCATGATATCGAGTTGGCCGGGATGGTGTTTGCATTAAAGATATGTCGGCATTACTTGTATGGGTTCCACATGGTTATATTCATGGATCATAAGAGCTTGCAATATGTGTTCACGCAGAAGGATCTCAATCTTCGGCAAAGGAGGTGGTTAGAGTTATTAAAGGACTACGATATGAGTGTTTTTTACCACTCGGTCAAGGCTAATGTGGTGGCGGATGCACTTAGTAGGCTCTCTATGGATAGTGTGTCCCATGTGGAAGAGGGAAAGAAGGAGTTGGTGAAGGATTTCCACCGGCTCGCAAGATTAGGAATTAGATTGGTCGACTCAACTGATCGCGGTGTCGTTGTGCAAAGGGGGTCAGAATCGTCCTAGGTGGTTGATGTCAAATCTAAGAAAGATGAAGATCCGGTTTTGAGGAAGCTGAAGGAAGCAGTGCGGAGTAAAAAGGTGGAGGTTTTCTCCCAAGGGGGAGATGGCGTGCTACAATAATAGGGTCGACTATGTGTTTCGGACAACGATAATTTGAGGGTTCAGATATTGCATGAAGCACATGGTACCAGATATTCTATCCATCCGGGATCCACCAAGATGTACCAGGACTTGCGGGAAATCTTTTGGTGGGATGATATGAAGAAGGATATCACAGAGTTCATAGCCAAATTTCCTAACTGTTAGCAAGTGAAGGTCGAGCATCAAAGACTGGAGGCGTACTTCAGGATATTAGCATCCCCACTTGGAAGTGGGAAGAGATTAATATGGATTTCATTACAGGCCTACCTCATACTCGACGGCACTATGATTCCATTTGGGTGGTGGTAGACAGGTTAACTAAGGCTGCCCATTTTCTACTAGCCAAGACCATGGATTCAGTAGATGACTATGCCAAACTGTATATGCGGGAGTTGGTTCGACTTCATGGAGTGTCCTTGTCTATTATATCAGACTGAGGTACTTAGTTTACCTCCCAGTTCTGACAGTCTTTTTAGAAGGGACTTGGGACTCAAGTCAAGCTCAGCGTGGCCTTTCATCTGTAGATGGATGGACAAGCCGAATGAACAATCCAGACTCTTGAGGATATGTTGAGGGCATGTGTTATGGATTTTAAAGGTAGTTGGGATGATTATTTGCCCTTAATAGAGTTTGCTTATAATAACAATTGTCACTCTAGTATCCAAATGGAACCGTTCGAGGCCCTCAGTGGATGAAGGTATAGATCTCCCATAGAATGGTTTGAGGTTGTTGAGGCAGCTATGATAGGGCCAGATTCGGTTCACGAGGCGATGGTGAAGGTTGAGTTGATAAGGGACTGACTGAAAATCGCTTAGAGTCATCAGAAATCATATGCTGGCATGAGGAGAAGATATTTGGAGTTTGATGTGGACGACTGGGTATTTCTAAAGGTATCTCCCATGAAGGGAGTCATACGGTTTGGAAAGAAAGGAAACTCAGTCCCCGATATGTTGGTCCTTATTGGGTTTTGAGAAGAGTTGGTAAGGTAGCGTATGACTTGGGCTTGCAATCAAGTTATCTTCTTTGCATCCTATGTTTCATGTGTCGCTCTTGAAAAAGTGATTGGGTGATCCAGCTTTAGTAGTCCTGATGGACACGTTGGTGCAAAGGATAGCCTCAGCTATTAAGCAATTCTGGTGGAAATCTTGGATCGTCAAGTTTGGAGGCTGAGGAACAAAGAAGTAGCTTCAGTTAAAGTATTATGGAGAAATCAGCATGTTGAAGGAGCTACATGGGAATCCGAAGCGGATATGATGGCTAGATATCCATACCTGTTCTCTACTAGCTCTGTTTCCTCTTGAAGTATTAGTTTTTGCCCTATACCTCTAATTGGATTTCATGTTGAGTTCATGCGTATGAGTTTGTTTTATGATATGGTATATGTATATGGTGTTTGAATTCAATTCAGTTATATAGTTCTTTTGGGAGGTAGTCAATCCGTCAGTTTTCAACTTAAATGATCAGTAATTGTATATGGTGATTGATTGTTTATGAGTTTTCTGCATGTTTCTAACATTCGAGGATGAATGTTTCAAAGGGGGAGATATTGTTATACCCCGAGAACCCAAGGATCAGAACCTAGAGTCAAAATGGAGAAAAACTGAAAATTTGCATCAGGTCACAGAACGACCCATGAGGTGGGTCGTGAGGAGTGACCACGAGTTGTAAAGTGACTCGTGGTCAAGCAGGGCACGACTAAGTTTTGGGGTGAGACCACGGTCATGACCATGAGTTGTGGTCAGGCCACACGACTCGTTAGGTCACCCATGGCCTAGGTGGACCAGTTGGAAAAATGGGAAAGGGCAGTGAAGACCGTGGATGGTGACCACAAGTTGTGGTCAGACCTCACGACTCGTGAGATCACCTGTGGTTTGGATTGCACGGTTGATCAAGGTTTTGGGCAGTGGGGATCATGGGTGGTGACCACGAGTAGTGGTTAGCCACCATGATTCATGGGGTCCCCTAGGGAGTTAGGCAGTGAGCATGACGGTTTCAGGCCACGAGTTGTGCCCCCTGGCAATGATTCTTGAGGTCCCTCATGGGGACTGACAACCAAGAATTTTCTGCATTTTTAGTAAGGGATAAATTCCTAAGGCCTAAACTATGTCGTTTTAAGGTTTGAATAGGGTCTTTTAAGGGGGATTAGTCCATGTTAAGCCTCATTCATGCATGCAAGAGTATAGAGAGGAGTCTAGGAGGTGATTCAAGGTGTTCTTCCCCAATTTCTCTAAATTCCATCTTGGGTTTTAAAGGGAGATTAATAATCAAGTGTTTCCAGTTATGTAAGGTCATCAATGGGTGGTTCCTTCCACACCCATGCTCCTACTCTATGATTTTACTTATAAATTATCAAAAACTCATGGGGTGGTTTTGAAATTGATTTGTATAAAATTTAATGATTTAATTATGGGTCTTGTGATTTTGAAATCTTATCATAATCTACTGATTTTGATCATCTCTTAGGATTTAAATTGATTCTAATATTGTTAATTTTTTTGAATTTCTAAATAATTAAGCTTGATTATGCATTCCCCATGATGAATCGATTTATGATCCATTGATCCATTAGTGTTTTGATAAGCCCAGAATGAATTATGAATTTATTTATGAATTTATTATGTTATCTACTACGAACTTATGAATTTCAAGCTACATGCATGATCTACAAGTATGTATGAATTTTATCAATCATGAATTATGTTTTTTGGCTGACCCACAGGCCTTAAGTCATGGCTAGTTCACATATGTTCAAGCATGTTTACAAATCATGATTTAACTAGCCCATGAACTCGTGTATTTATTATTATGAGCACTATATATGTTTTGGGAATAGTATCGAACACCGAGTAGGTTCGGGGCTCACGATTTAGCCCGGATCTCATGAACTATGTTCCACCGTAGGTATGTTGGGTCCCTTTCATGTTTGTCCCTGACCAAAATGGCCCTTTTCATGTGTTATCACGCCCTTCATGGTTCCTACCATTGGCAAGGTACGGGCATCCTCCCGACTAGGGTTACAAATCGAGCTTCATGTGTGCATGTGTGCTCATATGGGGTATGTCGGTTAAGAGAATCTCCCACTATTCCTCATGATTTATGCATGTTATGATTATGTATGTTGGCTCAAATCATGTTAAGTAAATCGCTTCTATTATGATTATGATTATGTTATGTTACGAATGCTTTGAAAACCTTGAGCCATATGATATGTTATTATGATTTACGATACGAGCATGTTGTCCTACTCTTATGATCTTTTGTGAACTTCATATATGTTTTAAATGTCCGTTTTACTTACCTTGCATACTCAGTACATTCCACGTACTGGCTGCATACATTCTATGATGTATCATTTCATGATACAGGTCCCAGTTCTTAGGCTCAACCTCACCCGTAGCTAGTTTCAGCCTCGCTCTCAGTGCACTTGGTGAGTTCTCATGTTCTGAGGGCTACATGTTCACACTCTATATTATTTATTATGTTTTTTGGATGTTGGATTAGTTGGGGAGTTGACCTATCATTCTGCCTTTCATGTTGAGAGGCTTGTCAGACTACAAGATGTATTCCGCTGTATTGTATAAGTCTAGTACTGTTTTCCTTTATGCTATTTATGATTATGTTTTTTATGTTAAGTCTTCCACTCATGTGATTGAATTACATGTATGCTCATGCCATGGGTCGACTTGGGGCCTCTCGGGGCTCCTTGTCCTGTGTCTACAATTCGGGTGTACGTTTGAGTCATGCCATATATAGACCTCATAAGTCAAACTAATAGATTCATACATGGGTAATTTGTAAACATTTATTCATGCTAGATATCTCATCATACTTGAAATCATGAACCATAAACTTGACTTTTCATGAAACTTGCATAATTGGGCATAATTTTCTAAAACTTGAAATCATGAATATATAATCAAAATAGGTATAAAATATGCCCATACATCTTAAAATAGGATTTGAAGCATGAGGGGAATTGACCCATAGACATCTCATAGAGAATTTCATAAAAATTGGGTTAAAACCCTATAAGATCATAAACTCGAATTAGAACTTGAATTCATGAACTTGAGGAGAAACTTGGGCATGAGAGTGAAAGGAAACTCTCATTCATATCCCTACATACCTTGGTAAACTGAATCTCAACTTGACTTTGAAAGCCCAAGAGAAGTGGGGAAGAATTGAGGGATTCAAGCTTGATCTTCAAAAGGAATTTCTAAACTTTGCATGCATGGCAGTTGAATGAATTGGAATAGGTTAAACTCCCTTAAAACACTCCTTTCAAGGCTTAAAATGACGCATTTTAAGGCTTAGGAGCTTAGAATTTATGAAAAATACCCTTAATGATTCGTCTGAAAAAAGATCACTGCCAGTCGCAACGAAGGAATGAATGACTCGTTAGGGGAGGTAATGGGTCATCCCTTGACCCGTTTCCACTGACAACTACCCCTCATTCTTGGATCCTTTCCACCTAACAGCCAAACAAATGAGTCGTCACTAACACCATGACATGTTCCCATGATCCATTATCAATACTACCCACATGACACCTCCTTCATCATTGGGCACTTAACGAGCGTCCTAACGACTCGTGGGTGACACAAAGACTTCTCATGCAATCTGTTGTCATCCCCGATGATCACCAAACCTTCAACTCAGGCAGACATATAACAGAGAATACAATGACACGTTGGGTCTCTTGATGGGTCACTAGATGACTCTTCCTGTGACATGGTGCTTCTTTTTCTGATTTCTTTGTTTCAACCCTTGGGTCTGATCTTAGGGACTTTTGGGGTATTACAATACGATAGGCAGAGGAAGCTCAACTATATGATGTAGCTAGGAGAGTTGATGCCGCCCAATGTGCTGCCGCCTTGGTAGAGAGGAACAAATAAAACCCCAATCGTCATCATGGACTTAATGCTATACAGAATGTGCTCTTCGATGGAGAGTACGAGCAAGAAGAAGTTGGTTACACTGGAGCCATTGTTCCACCCCTTTTGCCAGCTAATTCCAAATTCGATGTCACAAGCACAATGATGCAATTTCTGAGCGTAAAGGGTTTTTTAATGATTTATCTGGTGAAGATCTGAACTAGCACTTGATAAGTTTCACTCGGATTTGCAATGCCTACAAACTTCCAGGGGTTTCCCAAGAGGCTATCAGACTTAGGTTATTCCCTTTCTCACTAGCAGGGGAAGCTACTCCGTGATTGTATGAGCTTCCAAATAAGTCTATTACTACCTGGGTAGAGCTGACTGTAGCTTTCTTGGAAAGGTTTTCCCCACCCTCATGGATGATTCAATTGAGGGATGAAATTAATAATTTTATATAATTACCTGGGGAAGCCTTACATGAGGCATGGCTAAGATTTAAAAAGAAGCTCAAGCAATTCCCTAATCACAAGCTTCCAGAGGAAGTTCTTTTGAAAGAATTCCACAGGTCACTGAGTGCCACAAATAAAGCTATAACAGATGGGATAATAGAGGGGTCCATGATGGCCCACACTTTTGCAGAAGCTAGTGAAATACTGGATAAGATAATGAAAACTGACAGGGCATAGCACACTAGAGGATCTGAGACAACTACAATAAATTATTCTAGAGGCATGACAACAGAGCAACAAAAAAAGAAAGAAGAATGGGACCAAGATATGGCCCATCTCAAGACCCAGTTAGAATTGATCACCAAGCATTTAACAATAATGAACACACAAAAGGTGCATGTGGTGAATTCTCAAGAAAAAGGGCCCAGGTACGAAGATCATTACCCTAATGTGGAAGAGGAGGCTAATTTGTCAATAATCAGGTGGAATTTTTGGGCCAACACCGAAGGGTCTAACCAAGACTCTTGGCATCAAGGCCAAAGAAATTAAGGTCAGAATTACAATAGGAACAACAATTATGATAGGTCTAGGATCAGAGATAGGGACCAAGGTGCAGGGCGAAATAGAGATGCCCCCAAAAATTAAAAGGATGGAGTCTATGTACCTCCAAGAGCTAGAGCCTGTAGGAAATAGCTCTGGTACAACAAGGTTGGAGGACATGATTAGCCGAATAATGAAAAAGGTCGATGCGACTGAAGTGGAAGTCAAAGAGATAAGGGTGATCTATCAAGCTTG
The DNA here is from genome assembly GCA_035772735.1 of Datura wrightii. Lineage (NCBI taxonomy): Eukaryota > Viridiplantae > Streptophyta > Magnoliopsida > Solanales > Solanaceae > Datura > Datura wrightii. The sequence continues at coordinate 58,163,581 of JASDFA010000002.1, read as the reverse complement.
AGTTAGCTGGTGTAACACCCTGTATAATTTAAGAAATAAATTCATACTTTCAAGGTAGGACTAAGAGTACTTAATAGGTTAATAAGAAAGTGTTATGAGGTATTTGAGTCACTCTATGATCGTATTTAATATTGGACGTTGATCAAGTTGTAAAATAAAATTTGGCAAAAGTTATCACAAATTTTCTTCTTAAGATTCTTTGAAATATGGGTAAAATATGAGGAGTTTTCATCCAAATCTATAAGGATCTAGGGGTCTTATGGCCTATAAAATTAAAGGTCTATGAGTTATTCTTTCAACGCATTAAACCGTTTGCATATCCAATTTCAGAATAGAGCAGTATTTGTGTTTTTGAGAGACCACGCAAGCAAGCATATCACAACGATTTAAGGCGATAGAGGACTATTTCAGTCCCTTTGGTCGGCTGTTGGTCATTCAGATCCATTTTCCTGAAACTCTCTTCATAAGAAACCTATCTCCAACTCTTCTTTAATTGTTCTTAAGGTAGGACACCATGGTTCAACATGTTTCATGATGTCGGGAAGCCAGAAGCTTTGTGGAGCTTGTGTTATAGTGCCTTTCTCAGGTATTGTGGTGTCTATTTCGTGAAGCTGCTGTTTGGTAAGCCTTCTCTTGTAGTTTCATTGGTTTTTAGGTTGATTAATAGGTTGTTGACGTCAGTAGGATGTTATCTTATATTTTCTACCACTGATTTCATCGAAAGTTAGACGAATAAGTGTCGTCTTATGTTGTTTCTTTGTTGAACTTGTTGGAAGCGTGTTTGGGGTGTGAGTTGCTGTTATTAGGTATTTGTTTGGTGCTTTTAGAAGTAAGAATTCAAATATCTTGCTTCATGGGAGTCTAAGGTATGTTAAGGCTTTTGTTTTCTCCATTTCTGCATGATTTCTATAAAACTATCGCTACTGATATACTCGTGCTCATTGGCTGTTTTTGGAGCCTTAAATTGTGTTATTATTAAGCACTTTGAGGTTCTATTCATATGGTATTATGTTCATAGATATGTGTTGGGTCAATTGTTAGTTTGGATTGACTATTGAAGGGCATAATTATGACTAGTCAATAGATTCGTGACAACGATTGTATGTGAGAGCCGTCACATAGTTGTCATGGTATTTGGACTTAGATTATTGGCTGCTTGTGTGGTTATGGTGATTGGATATGCTTATTGATGGCTTTTTGGTGGGTAGGATCAATGGTGGTGACATTCTATGGTTCTAATTTGAGTCGGTGGCCATGTTGGCCTTGTTCATAGAACTTTGGTGGTCGTAGTAAAGGTTGGGATGTTGTACCTTTCTTAAATGTGTGGCTTGGGTGTGAACATCGGTTGTGTATGTACTTTCCTTGAGTGTATACTTTGATTGTTGCATTGTGGCTTATGGATACCTAGTGCACAAGAGTTGTTCCGGCAAGTGGTCGAACCCGAGGTGCCTTGTGGCTTGTGGCTTGTGGATACCCGATGCACGAAAGTTGTTCTAGCTCGGGGTTGAGCCCAAGGGTTGATATGGTCTATGGAGTTGATAGTTCCTCCATTGTAACTAGACAAGACGTGATTTGAGAGTTGGTCCAGTATGTCTTAGCCTCCCTGAGATCGTGATAGTTCTCCTAGTTGGATTAAGTTCCATCGACTATGCTTAGCTGAGAGTTGTTCTGACAGTGCTTGATTGATATTGTTGTTGATATGTGTGCTTATGTTTGGTGGATGCCTGTAAGGCCATAAGTGTTTCCGGCAAGGTTGTGATTGTGATTTGATTTACACATCATTTTATTTCCTTCTATAAATATTTATCTAATAAGTTGTGGATGCTATTCATGACTTGATGATAGCTGAGGTTGTTGAGAGGCCTAGAGTTGGCTTAGGTACACATTTGATTAGGCTTCGGATGGTACAGGCAGTTACAGGTGAGTTTTGGCAGTGAGGTGCCGATTGAGTGTCTATTTATTCACTTATCTTGTTATGTTAGACTTGCCAGGCTTATGGGGGCCAGGTAGGTTCTATTTGCTTACTCAATTCATGATTTTTCTCCTATTCTTATCTAATATGTCTGTTGATTTGTACTTTGAATCTGTTATTTTATCCGCCTTACATACTCGATATATTTCAATACTAATGCCTTAGTTGGGGTGCTGCATTCATGCCTGCAAGAGCTGATCGGTAGGTAGATCAAGTTTCTTGGTCGCTGAGTAGAGTTCAAATTGAATCGGTAAAGCTCCAAGTCTTCTAGAGTTTCTAGATGTTTGTATTATGGGTAGTTCAGGGCCTTTTCCTGGACAGTTAATTTCTGTTATACTCATAGAGGCTCATAAAATTTTACTGTGGATGTAGTATTATTTTTGTAAGCTAGGTGTATTTTGCACGTGATCAGTTTCATGCTGAGTCAGATTCATCTTTAGATAATTAAATAAATTCTAGTGTAGACTCAAATATTGGAAATGATGATGCTTTCACTTTTGAAATGGTACATGTTATGTATGGGGGTATTTTCACTAAAAATTATGAGTTTGATGATACCACTATCTAGATATGGAGATCCTAATACAGAAGCTAAGAGTTTTTTTAAGTTATTAAAGGATGCAGAACAAAAGCTCTATCCATTTTGGGAAAAGTTCTCAAAATTCTTTTTAAAACACGTTTTTTTCCAAATGGAGTGTATGCATGATTGGAGTAATAGTTCATTTGTCTATTTATAGAAATTATTAAGTGATTCTTTTCTCAAAGAAAATATGCTCCCTAATTCTATTTGTAAAGTTCAAAAGATCATTAAATATTTGGGTCTAGATTATATGAACATCGATATAGGTGTTAACAATTGTGTCTTATATAGAATGAAATATGCCGATATTGTTAAGCAATGTCCTAAATGTGGGAAGAAAAGATGGATAGTAAGAAAAAGAAAAGATACTGATGATGAGGTTGCTTCGACAAAGTCAAATAATAGAAATAAAAGAATTCCTCAAATGATTCTGAGATATTTTCCAATGATAGCAAGATTACAATGATTATTTATGACAAAATAAATAACGGGATATATGAAGAGGCATAATACTAAGGGAATTGATGATGGAGTATTGGGGCATCTGCCTGACTCATTGGCATGGTAAACTTTTGATAAAGAGCATCCTACTTTCGCTTCAGATCCAGGCAATGTATGAGTAGGACTTGCTTCAGATAATTTTAATCCTTTTGGTTCGATGAGTAATGCCTATAGCATGTGGACAGTAGTGTTGATTCCATATAATCTCCCTCCTTGGATATTCATGAAACTATCTAATATTTTTCTATCTTTGCTTATTCCTGGCCCAAAAGGCCCTGGTATGGATATTGATGTGTGCCTCCAACCTTTAGTTGATGATTTAAAAACTTTATGGGAGGATGAAGTCGAGAATTATGATGCTTTTATTAAATAAAATTTTGAATTTTGTGCTTCTTTATTGTGGACAATTAATGATTTTTCAGCTTATGGTATATTGTTCGATTGGAGCACTAAAAGTAAATTTTCTTGCCCAATTTGTCATGTACATAATTTTTCCAAGTGTACTTGAAGCATGATTGAAAGCATTGTTATATGGGTCATCGTAGATTCTTGGAGAATAATTGTTCTTATCATCAAAATAAAAGTTCTTTTGATAACACAAAGGTAGAAAGATCTGCACTAGAATCTTAGAGTGGAGATGATGTGCTTTCACAACTAAATACATCCTCACAAGGGTTAGTCGGTGGCAATGCAATATAAAGAAATTGAGATATTAAAAGATGTGATAATTGGAAGAAGAAAAGCATACATTTTGGACTTATTAGAGGACCGTATTATTGCACCATAATTTAGATGTAATGCATATAAAAAAGAATATTAGTGAAAGTGTGATAGTATCTTTGTTAGATATTGAAGATGTAACACCTCGCATAATTTAAGCGATAAACTCATACTTTCGAGATATGAATAAGAGTGCTTAATACCATAATAAGGACATGTTATGAGGTATAAATCACACAATGATCATATGTTAAGATTTGAGGTCGAGCAAATTGTAAAAAAAATCTGCAAAAGTTATCACAAATTACTCTTAGAAATTCTTTGAAATATGGGTCATATGTCTAAGAGCTTTTCTCATAGCCAATAAATATTTAGAAGGCCTTCTATATATTAAATTAAAGGTCTATAAGTCTAGTTTCCAGCACATAAAATGGTTCAGTGATACAACTTCAGAATAGAGAGATATTCTCATTTTCACGAGACAATGCAAGCTGATACGTGGAGGTGGACCCCATGTTGGCAGGAATATATCTATATGACTTGGATGTAATTTTTTAATTCCAAATAGTTCCTAAAATACCAGATCGTCTTCTCCATGGTTCCTCAAGGGTTGCAAGGTTCAATATAGGTGATTCCACTATCCAAACTCTCCCAAAGTCAAGGTAAAAGTCGGGGTTTCATGGGGAACAACTAGCATGCATTTGTTTCAGCTTTGTTTGAGAGTTCTTTGAAGGGGTAGATTATTGTGGTGGCTTTTATGACTTGTTTTCTCTTGTAGATTTTAAGATAAGGGTTCCTAAGCCTCCCTCCATCATTAATTCGTAGGTTATACACTATATATCAAAACAACTATCGATGTTGGACAATCTTTCCATTTGTTGCATTGTGGACTATTTTAGGTGGCTGTGTGATAATGCTCAAATCAGACTCCTGTAAAAGTATGACGTGGACGTTGTCATTAAAGAACTCAACTAGGTTGAGGTCGATCCCATAGGGAATAAGGTCAAGATATAGAATAATGCTAGTATTTAAGCTTTTAACTCTATTATTTACTAAAAGAGGGGTTTTGTAAAGAAGTAAACACGTAACAGTATTAACAGTTGGATTGTTTTCAAGATTATACAATTAACTAGGGAAGTGTACCCATGGATTCATAACTACTTTGATTTTTACACCAGTGATCTATCCCAATACATAGCTTGTAGAACTGATAATCTGGATTCTTCCAAACGACTGGTTCTTTCCTATTGGATGACTATACTCAATTACCGGGTTAGGTTTCTTGAGTGATTTCACTTTAACCATTATAAATTTGTTCAAAATTAACTATCTTGTGATCTCAACTCAAGTCATACAATGAACCATAAAGTTCAAGGCTTTGTTGTTATTCTCTTTTCCTAATCTCTACTTCTCTAGATTCAAGCAAGTAGGGAATTCGGGCAAGTCCTAACGTTACGCTCCGTTAAGTAACATTTAAGATGAAGAGAATACAATACAAGCATTAGCATTGGTGTAAAATCACTTTGTGTAAACCCTAGTTTGTTAATTCAACATAGTTCCCACAACCCTAATTATGCAGGTTTTTAGCCTCTCATGATTGTAAGAGAATTATAAACATTCATAGAAAAACACATAATTTAGAACTTACAATAACGATTGAAAAGTAAACCCATTTGATTGTTGCAAAATATCAATAGTGAACAATTCAAGAACAATGGAAGAATCAAAGCAAGAAATCTCCAAATGTTGTTCTTAATATTCGCAAAAGTCAAATACTTCTCCCTAGAATCATATTCTGTTTCTCCTCAAACAAAAATAACCTAGAAATATATTTATACAAATAAATAAAACTTTTTCTAAATTAATAGGACTGCTAAACTGTTGTCGACTTCACTTGACGTGCACCATGATTGTATATGTCGCACCTTCTCTCATACATTGACTGGCTCTTCTGATTTTGACTAAGTGTTGGGAGCTGGTACGACTCGTACCATAAACCTACGAGTCGCACTCGTTGTTTGAACCTGAGAATTCTGGTATTCTTTGAATCTTTTCCCGAGTGGCTTGGTACAACTCGTACCTTCATCCTGCGACTCGTGACTTCTTGTCATACCTTGAGATCTACCATTCTTCAATTCTTCTGAAGTTTACCACGGTTCCTTAGTACGGGTGGTAGGTAGATAACATGATTCGTGGTTTCTACCTGTACTAAGAGATTGACTCAGTACGATTTCTTCTGAACTTTATCACGATTGCCTTGGTACAGCTCACACCAAGAGTCGTACTTTGATTCTTTGGTTTAACACATCTTCTGGACTTTTCCAAAATTCTCATATGGCTCATACTGAGGTCCGTACTTAACCTTTTTTCTACATTTTTTCACTGCTTTTGCACATTTCAACTCCAACACCTAATTTTCCTGAAAACAAAGTAAAAGTGCATCATATCCATATAAACATACCTAAGTCCATGCTTATTTTATCAGTTTTAAGCATCAAAAGTGCTGTAAACCTACAATACATCAACACCCTCAACTTAAAAAGACTTTTTCATGTCCTCAGGCAATCTAAATTAAACTATACAATGACGCTTAACTAGAAAATAAACTAGAAGATCTACAACCAACATAACCAAACTATGCGCAGAAACCACAATAAGCTTTTGACCCCCTTTTTCACTCAAACCAAGTTAGCTATGCACTCATGCAACTACAACTCATGATATACAGGGATCAAGATATGGCATCTAACTATCAGTAGAGAATCAAGCTATCACTAGTGCTACTCACATAGACAATTGGTAGAATATAATACAAACCAAGTATCCTCACAACAAATGAAGTCCCCAGAACTCACAGATATCTAGAAATATGAAACTCGGGACTAATCAAGTAAGACTCTCACTCTCAAAACGAAGTTCCAAATGCTGCACATCGGATACCATAGGCTTGCCCTTATTTTCTCTACTTCGGCTTTTCGGATAGTTATACTAGGATCACTATAGGACTTTATTCGGCTTGTAATGTAAGCTTCGGGCTAGGTATGGTAAATATGGAATTTAGTGACTGAACCCTTCTTTGCACTACATACTTGGCTTCACTTTCACTTTATACCCCTTTTTTCATTTTTTCCACTTTTCCTCCCTTTTTCTCTGCTTAAATGCAATGTGTGAGTGTGGTGTATTTTTCTCATCTTTTTCATTTCTTTTCATCTCTTCTTTTATTCATTTTTCTTTTCACACGACAACCCACTTTTTCTTTGATTTTTTTCTTTGTTTTCCACTTCCTCACAATCTATGCACCCCTACTATAGCCACCCTCAACTTAGGCATTTTTCCTGAGTTGAGGTTCACAATGTCCAAGGAGGGACTAGGTCCAAACAGGTTCATTATTAACAATGGGAAAGGTGAATGCGTAATCAAAGAGAAATGGTCAATTTTAGGCTCAAAGTCGGGATCAAGGGATGCACTTGTATTTGGTTGGGTAATTTAAGTTAAAGTGGCTAAAATAAAAAATGGGCTATGATCCTTTCCTAACCAACTATCTTATAATCTATTTAAAGACCAACCGGGCAAGTTCTAGATCCTTAACATAGTATTGAACTGAGTATCAATCCTCACTCACTCACGGTACAGGTTTGTATTAATTCTACCTATCCAGTTCATGCATAACTACGCTATAATTACACATGCTAATAGACTAAATGCCATAAAAAGATCCATAGAAATCATGCATTGTAGTCAACACACACAGCTAGACAACCAAAAATTTTCAAACATGGTCATTTTCTCAACATTTTAAAACATGTGCAGTCATTGGTTGTTAAGTACTCCTAACTACTTCAAGCTAAACAAACAAAAAACAAAATATGATGGTTCTACTATATAGCATGTCCGAGGGAAAAGAAACACGACAACAAAAATCCTCGGACGAAAGTCAAAACCCCAAAAAATCACAAGTATACCCCCCTTTTAAAAGCATGTTTTGTCCCCGAAGCATCAACAGTAAGAACAAGAAAAGGGACATACCTGTGGCGCTCTAAGTGCTCCTGTCATCTTGCAGAGGTGGGTGTGCATGCACACATCCCTTCGCTCCAACTGTGGCACTAGTGGTGGCCGATGCACTCAATGGGACATCACTTGGGGGAATGGTTACCCCCTCAATAGCAGCAGTCACCTCAATGACCTCAGTATCATCTCGGGCTGAATGTGGCTCACCCGAAGGGTGCTTGCCACCTGCAATCTCTTCAAGGGCAGTGGTGGAGCTCCCCGTTCCTCTGGCTCGCTCATGCAACTGTGACAAGTGCTTATCATGAGTCTGAATCCTCTCCACTACCACTTTCTTGCGCTCCTTTTTCTCCTTTCTTTTTCTCTTATTCTTTGAGGACTCGTCTTCAACCACCTTCAAGACCCTCTTCTTCCCTTTTAATCCTCTAGCTGGAGTGGGCACCCAATATGCCTCAATATCTAGCTCCTTATTGAGCTCAACATCTAAGTCTGGAAGAGTGGGGGATGCTAAGATCGTCGATTATCTAGAGGTCAACTCAAACACTTAACTCCGTAGAGCCGCCAACTCCTCTCTAAGGTTGCCCATGTCTGGCTGCTCAGCCAGGTGCTCATTTAGGTGGCGCTCAAAACTATCCAATCTGTCGTGCAATAATCTCACAGCCACATCAATCTCGTCCTTCACCCAAGGCTTGAAATTTTCCATCATTGAGTTTACCTTCTTCTTGGTCACTATCAACCTCTTGGCCACTTTCTCCTATGGGACCATCATGTAACCAGCTGGGGTCTGGCTCAATATGCCCATCAGAGATGCAGACAAAGTACTAGGAGCTGCATCTGTGTGGCCAGTCTTTGTAGTCAGCATCTCTCCATTCTCCATTGAAGCGGGGGCATCAATATGCTTACCCCTGGATGACTATGGTCATGGGACTGTAGTAGGTAGTATAACCTAGCTCACTGGGTTTATCTCATCACGTATAAAACCTATGTCTGCAGTTCTATGGCCTCCGATCTAGCAATCTATCTCCCGGATCACCCTAGCACCTACCTCCATGCACACCCTATACACGAGACTTAGGAATGGGATGGTAGTGCTCAACCCTATAGCTTGATCTCGAATCTCCTATGCTATTACCCTCGGAATGTTGATGGCATATCTCAACATGATACATGCCACCAAAGCTGCTCTATCTGCATTGAGGGTGTTTCCATTGACCGTTGGCACCAACTTGTGGTGAACCAGTGTCTAGCAAGCCTTCGCTATAAAGTTCAGCGAGGCTTTTTTGTGACCTACTGACCACTGGTCACCCACTCTACCTCCTCCTTATCCTCTGCTATGACCCCAGTTAGTCATTTTACTTGGCTTTATCTTTCCTCAAAACCAAGTTGCTTTACCTTTTTTAGAGCTTCTACATGGTAATCGAACTCAGTTGTGGCATCCAGAGCTCTGAACTATGGCTCATATAACATCCGAGCAATAGTCCGCTAGGAGATGTCAACCATGCGCCCTGGACCATGACACTATCTAACTTAGGCTGTTCCTTCAATTTCTGCCCAGCTTTCTCTTTCTACTCCATCATTGCCAAATAGTTGGCATAGAACTCCCGGACTATCTCAACATTGTACCTTTTGGGAGTTTTAGCCATCCACTTGAACCCATAGAAGCTAAAACTCCACCTCATCTCTTACCTCATTTAGTACACTGGTTAGGATCTACGGTTCCTCCTGAATACTCTACCTAGAATGCTACTTGGAGGTAAGAGCAAGACCCTACTTGTAGATCTCTTGAGCACGGGGTACATGCCACCTGATAGTCTGACTCTCTCGGGGCGGAGTCTATTCAGGTTCTTCCTCAGACCCGACCTCATCATTACCATCTCCGAACTGGGCCTCCTTAGACCCCTCCTCAGCATTTGAGCCACTATCAAACTCCCAAGTCTGATCACCTGCTTCCTCCATAGATTGGGAGCAACGGATGTCGCTTCGGGCTGAACCTTGGCATGTGCCCTAGTGGTCTATGGCTCGTCAGTGTTAGTTGTATCCACTTGGTATTCCTCCGTCGAACCACTAAGGGTCTTTCTTGCTTGGTTGGAGTCGGAGGGCTCTTCTCTCTTACCCTCCGAGCAGCAATTTCAGCCGTGGCCATCTTGTCTTGGGCCTTCTTCATTGATTTCCTTTTGAACGTAATTATACCTGTGGAGAAAAGGGTTAGTATGTACGCCCTGAGAAAAAAAAGCAAGAAAAATTGTCCTCTAAAATTTTCCACGAGTCTATATTACGGGTCATACCTTGGTGGTATGATTCATACTGAGACTCGTAACATTTAGTGATTCTGGTACGACTTCTTGGTATGACTCATACCTGGTTGGTACGGTTCGTACTAGGAGTCGTATGAGGATTTCCCTAGAATTCTAATGTTCTGTATTTTTGCACAACTTAAGTTATGGATCGTGATTAGATTCTACTAGTCGTACAAAGGGTCGTACTATTTTTTCGAACTTTGACCCTTTCAAAATCTTGGTACAATCACCAGGTACGACTCATAGTAAGATACCATGGGTCGTACAAGGATTTATACCATTTCTTTCATTTAAAATGGTCTTTGGACAGTCCCAACAAGCCCTCCTATGAGTTGTAGTTTGGAACTACGAGTGGTAAGAAAGCCCGTGAAGCCTGTCCTCACCTAGGCAGTGTCAGTTATTCAGGCACAATTAATTTGAAATGGGTACTTAGAATTCCCCATCTTGGATATGCAAACTTCGTTAATTTTGACCTACCCAGCTAACTCCCAACATGCTTCACACCTTGTAACTCATTTACTTTAATCAAGTTTTTAATGTTTGAGAATTTTGAATTTTTACCCATTCAATACATTAGCAAAACAAGCTACTGATCACCTTCCTCTTCCCCGTTTTTATGAGTTTTAAGGAATCACAACGTTCTTTAAGTTTACACATAGCAAGAATTTTTAAATTAAACACATTCACTTAATTTTTTCAAGTTCTTGCTCGACTTTAAGCTTGCTTCAATTTTGGGGTAAGAATTCATAGAGATCATGCAGATTCACTTGAACAGATTTGAGCTTGAGTTACGGGTGTGAAGGTCGTGGGAAATAATCATGGGTTGAAGTTGTGTTTGCATGGTAGTTTGAAGTCTGAAAGATATTGATTTAAATAGGTTAGGGTGGATTTTAAAAAATTCGGGTCGAGTTGGGTCAATTTCATTGCTTTAGCCCATCACGACTCGTACCATGAGTCGAAGGTTTGACCTATGACTCATCCCTTGGACTTGTAGAAGAAGACTTATAGGAACTTACCTGGGAACCTACGAGTACATGGTATGAATCATACCATGAGGATACGCATCGTACTATGTCTCATAAGCCATTAATTTCTACATTTCCACACTTAGCATGGTTCACTATTACAGTGGATACTACGACTCGTACAATGTAGGTAAGATTTGTAATAACCAACCATAACATGAATCATGTTTCTGCTTTTCACCACGGACGGTACTACGAGCCATACAATCTTCTTACGAGTCATACTGAGGCTTGTAATATAGGTCTGTTCTACAATTTTTCACCCACCAATTTTGTTTCACCTGCACACTGAGCACACATAAGTTAAGATACTTGGGTTGCCTCCCAAGAAGCGCTTGATTTAATGTTGTGGCACGACGCAGGTGGTTTGGTTACTCAGACTTCACCAAACCACCTCATAGGTTACCTCCCAAGAAGCACCTGATTTAACATCGCGGCACGATGCAAGTCTCTTAACTACTCAGAATTTGTCAATAAACTGAAAATCATCCTTGATTGCTGATACAACCCTAAACTCATTGGGCTGTTTCATTGACCGGCAGATATTAAATATGACCTCTTCCTTGTTTAGTTTGAATTTTAGTTGGCCAGCCTCAATATCTACCAGAGCTCTCCCAGTGGCAAGGAATGATCACCCCAAAATAATGGGGACCTCAAAATCAACCTCGAAATCCAAGATCACGAAGTCCGCTGGGAAGATAAACTAAGCCACCTTTACTAATACAGCAAAGAGAACTTCCACTAGCTTTTTGACTATGCAGTCTACCATCAATAGCCGCATTAACATTGATGTGGGGACTCCCAAGCCTAGCTGTCTAAATATAGCTAATGAAATCAAGTTGATGCTAGCTCCCAAGTCGCACAGTGCCTTTGCAAAATCAAAGTCACCAATCGTACACGGAATGGTGAAGTCACCTAGATCCTCTTTCTTTTGGGAAAGAACCCGTGAAGCTATGACACTGCAATGATGTAAATTACAAACTGGATCATAGCTCACGAAGCTCTTCCTAGTCACAAAGTCCTTCATAAATTTGGTATATCGGGGCATCTTCTCCAATGCCTCGACCATTGGTATCTTCACAGACAACTATTTTAATATAGAGAGAAATTTCTGAAACTTGCCATCTTCTTCCTTCTTCTTCATCCTCTGTGGGAATGGTGACTGTGGTCAAGGGATAGACCTATACACATATGTGGCCTTTTTTTACTTCCCTTTATCAACTCCAGACCCTTTTTCACCAACTGGAGTCTCAGTCATCTCAGCCTCACCTGCAAGCTCCGGGTTAGCAACCTCATCATCCTTATTAAGCTCGATCTCCTTCTATCTTTCCATTTCAATTACAATTGGTAGGAGAGGGGGGGGGGTCAAAAATAGTATTTCCACTCCTAGTCATCACCACCATACAATGACTATCATTCTTTGGATTTTGGATGGTGTTGCTAGGAAGTGTCCCCTTTTGCCTCTGGTTTAGGGATGCAGACATCTGACTAAGCTGCTGCTCAATCTACTTTATTGCTGTAGCATAGATTCGACCTTTTGGCCCATGTTAGATATGTCATCCCTAATATTCTTCAGTTTCTCGTCAGTTGATTTGGCCCTTTTTAGCAGCTCAGCCATCATACTCTCTAACTTCAAGGGTCTAGCATCACCCTCACGAGCCTTGGAAGGAACATAAACACCAGCACAGTCATTGCGGTAGCCATCATTCTTTCTCCATTCACCTTCCCTCTCACGACCTCTATTCTATCCCTCTATCCATTCCTATTGTAGCTGTCTCTATATTGTGTCCGACCTTTATTTCAAGAGCCTTGGCGCCAAGTGTCCTGTCCGGACCCTTGGGCATTGGTCCGAAAACCAGCCACTTGGTTGTCCAAGAAGTTTGCCTCCTCCTAAAAATTTGTTTGCTCAAACCCCTACTCCTGACCCTGAGCTCAAACTGCATTCACCTTCTGAACTCTAGAGCTCATAATGTGCTTCTTGAGCAGCTCCAAGGATGTCCTCATATGAGCTAGCTCTTGATCACGCTCCTCCTCCTTTCTACGCTGCTCTGCAGTCATTACCAATTGCATACATACCCGTAGCTATCTCTGCTTCCTTGGTGTGCTAGGCCCTGTTCATCTTGGTCACCCGGTCAAGTATAACATTTGCTTGCTCCCATGATTTACTCATCAATGCTCCTCCTATCACTGTATCTTCTATAGCCTTGGTGCTATTGTTCAAATACCTATAAAAAGTTTCTATCAAACTGTCATCGAGAATTTTATGGTTCGAGCACTTAGACAGCTTATTCTTGAATCTTAACAAAGTCTCATGCAGTGGCTTAGTCTTCAACCGTCAGAAATTATAGATCTCCTTTTTTAGCTGCAGCATCTTGGAGGGTGGGAAGAAACTTTCTAGGAAGGCTTGTTTAAGCTCCCTCCAATTGGTGATGGAGTCATTGGGTAACTCTAATAACCATAATGTGGCCTCTTTAGAGAGAGAGAGAGAGAGAGAGATAATGGGAAGAGTCTCAACCTTATAGTATCCTAGCTTACACTAGGTAACCTGTACGCCTTGCATATCCTGACAAAATTCATCAAGTGCAGTTTAGCATAGTCAGCTGCATGACCACTAAACACCACCTTCATATTAAGAAACTGGATCATGGTGCTAGTGATATCAAACTTGCCCTAGTAGGCAAAGGTGGAGATACAATAGCTCCCGTTGACCCAACCTCATCAACATCTGGATAATCATTATCATAGAACTGTGGAGCATATCTTTGGCCTCTACTAACCCTTCCATTGAAACCAATGATCTTGGGCAGAATTATATGCCCAAGTGATACTCAAATGCTTCATTTCGTCTTTGTTATCTATCGTTATTTGTGCATTCTCATGTGATTTGTAGTTAAAATGTGAATTTATACTAACCAACATGATTAGTGTTGTTTTTCAGGTAAAATGGAATTTTGGGAAGCTAAGATACATGTTGGTAAAAATCGGGAGTGGACTTGGAAGCAAGGAGTGGAAAAGGTCAAGGAAGAGCAGCAAAAATAAGGGCTTCGCGATGGAGTCGTGTCACACTGCCATCGCGGAGGCATTCTGCCTCGAGTGATTTAATTTTGGTCATTTCCAGTGAAGCCTCGTGTTACCTCCATGACACGGAGGCAATGCCATGCGATGCAAGCCGTGGCACGTTGAGTACAATTACCTGGGACATCAATTTCCAGTGTAGGTGCGCGATTGCACCGTGACACGTTGGCCAGGCTTCGCGATGCAGGCCGTGGCACGCCAAGGTGAAATGTCTGAGGAGTCAAATTCCAGAGAGGGTCCGCGATACCCCCGTGGCACGGAGGGAGTGCTCCACGATACACTCCATGCCACGTTGCTTGTTATTCCGAAAAAAATTCCCACTAGTATAAATAGCACACTTGGGTTTTATTTTAAACAATTTTGACTTGGTTGAGCAAGAACGTGGGTTACAGGCAGTTGAGGGGACGAAAATTCTAGGGTTCTTCTCTATCTCTTTCTCTTTTATCTCAATTGTTTGTATGATTTATACTCATTTGATGATGTTTAATCCACAAATGAGTGGCTAAATTCACTTCTTGCTGAGGTTAAGAACAATTGTAGTGGAATGTAATTGTTGATCATTTTAGTTTTCATCTTTTCTTCAATGGTTTTTCTATCAACTCTTGTTCTTACTGCATTAATGTTTGGCCAATGTTAATGTATATCTAAAAAATCCAATTTTGATTTTGAAAAGGAAAGAAATTGGAAAGATGTGAATTGGTAGGATATGATCTCTTCTTAGTTTGAGAAAATTGAGAATTGATTTACATTTAGAATAGAAATATATCTGAAAGTCTTAATAGTCAATTAAGGAATCAGTTTTTGTATGGCTAGAACATGAAATTCTTTTATCACAGAAATGTAGATTGAAGGTTCATGATTCTTAAGTTGGATAGGAGACGAAAGTTCCAATCCATAGGCAATAATTCTTGACTAGCAACCGAAGGAAAGATTAACTGAATTGTATCGATAAATTAATTCCCTGCATGTTTGTTTTAACCTCAGCTTGCTCATTACTATAGTTCAGACTCACTTTATAATTTTTCCTTAGATTCTTATTAATTAGTAACTCAAACTCTAAAAATCTTATTCATTTGGTTGTCTGCATTTTTAAAGATATAGTTCATTAACACTTAAGTTAATTATTACCTTGGTTCAGTCCCTGTGGGATCGATACTTGGCTTACTTAAGCCATTTTACTACTTGTTCGACCACGTGCACTTACGTGTAGTCACCACAGCAGCCGAACAAGTTTTTGGCGCCGTTGTCGGGGACTGGCAATTGGTAAAATTGTTTTCTTAGTGTTAGTTTACAATTTCTATATAAGTGCTGAAAACTTGATCTTAACCTGTCTTTTGCAGACATTGGATTCTGTTGAACACTGGGAAGAGACAAGGAGTTGGTGGATTCACACATAGAGCCGGAAAGACAATTTCATCGTCAAAGAAGGGAAGCTCTAGAGAAAAAGCTACAGTTGCTCAGAAAAACAATCCTGAAGCAACAACAGAATCCACCACTTGTGAGGGCAGTATTAGTGCCCGAGGAAATGGCAGCTAGGCCGGTTCGCGAAGTGGAAATCCCACATGCCAACAATGTTACATCAAGTATTCGCAGACCAGAGCCAGGAGGGAGGTTTGAGCTTAAACAGAACATGGTGCAATTGCTGCACGCCAGCGGGCAATTCACAGGTCTCCCTAACGAAGATCCACAACAACATCTCCAAAACTTTTTAGAGATAGTGACACTTACATCCCTGCTGGAGTATCATCCGACTACGTAAGGCTTACATTATTCCAATTTTCATTATTGGGGGAAGCAAAGAGGTGGTTGATAGCTGAACGACCTAACTCTATCACCACGTGGGATGATCTTGCAAGAAAATTTTTGATACGGTTCTTTCCATCCGGGAAAACAGCAAGACTTAGAAGTCAGATTCTAAGTTTTAAACAAAGAGAGGGGGAGAATCTGTATCAAGCTTCGGAAAGGTTCAAATCATTGCTAAGGGATTGTCCTCACCATCACCAGTCCAATGATGTGCTGGTGCATACTTTCATAGAGGGTTTGGAACCCCACACAAAAATTTTGCTAGACTCAGCAGCTGGGGGACAAGCATTAGAAAAGACTTAGGAGGAGCTGTATACTTTGTTAAATCGTATTTCGCAGGGAAATCCAGAGTGGAATGCAGACTCTTCTAGAGGAGGAACAAGGAAAGCGGCAGGAGTCTTTGAAGTGGATGGTTTTACAGTGATCGCTACACAGATAGCTGCATTGCAAAATCAACTCAACACCCACTTCAGCAATATGAGCTTAAATCAACCTCAAGCCCCAGTTAATGTAGTGCAGCAGATTTTGTGTGAAGTATGCGGTAGTAATGAACACTCAGCTGAGTGTTGTGGTGCAAATCCAGATTCAGTGAACTTTGTTGGGAATGTACAGAGAAATAATCACCGGCAGTATTGAAACAACTACAACTCGAATTGGAAGAATCATCCGAATTTCTCTTGGGGTAGTAACAGCCATCAAGGGCAGAGTTCAAATCAGGGTGCACAGAGAAATCAAGGAGAGCAGCAGAACTATCAGACTCAATATCGAAGCAACAATGCACCTCCTCCTCCACCACCACTACCCAGTATTGAGGAAATGTTTAAAACAATGATAGCTAACCAAGCTCAATTGCAGGCTGATTATGTGAAGTTGGCGGCAGATGTAAAGAACAATCAGTTAGCTACAAAGGCGTTGGAGTACCAGTTTGGGCAACTAGCTCGAGCTCAAAACACCAGGCCAAGAGGAGGACTACCGAGTGAAACTGACCCGAATCCCAAGCAAGTAAATGCAGTGACCACAAGGAGTGGTTTACAACTCAAGGAGGTGGAACCAGAAAGACCACCTCAACAGTCAGGAGCAGTGGATAAAGATAGGGAACATGATGATAAGAGGGGGAAGGAGAAGGCAGCTGAAGCAGAAAGACCACCACCCCCGTTCCCTCAAAGATTAAAGAAACACAAGGAGGAAGCTTGTTTCAAAAAGTTCATGGAGGTGCTTAAACAGGTACACATTAATTTACCTTTGGTTGATGTTTTGCAGGGAGTGCCTAAATATGCAAAGTATATCAAGGACATCGTAGCTAATAAAAGCAGATTGACGGAGTATACTACGGTGGCGCTTACTGAGGAATGCACTTCCTGGATACAAAACAGGTTGCCAACAAAGCTCAAGGACCCTGGGAGCTTTACAATTCAAATCACAATTGGGCAATTCCGAGCTCGCGGATTATGCGATTTGGGAGCGAGCATTAACTTGATGCCGACATCGGTGTTCAAGAAGTTGGGGCTGGGCAGTCCTAGACCAACTACAGTAATCTTGCAGTTAGCGGATCGTTCCTTGGCCAGACCAGATGGCATTGTGGAGGACGTGCTGGTGCAAGTGGGCTCCCTTATCTTCCCGGTAGATTTTATTGTTCTAGATTTTGAGCCGGATGCGTAAGTCCCATTTATTTGGGACGTCCTTTCTTGGCAACCGGGAGAGCTTTGATTGATGTAGCTGCAGGGAAGCTAACCGTGCGAGCGCATGAAAAAGTGGAGGTATTTGATGTATACAAGGCCATGAAGCTTCCGACCATATATGAGGAGCTTTCAGCAATCAATGTGCTAGACCAAGCAGAAATTCTTCAGATTATTGATTTGCGAGATCCATTGGAAAGAGCGTTGATGAGCTCTGATCATTTCGGAGATAGAGATACTTATGAGATGGTGCAAATGATGAATGAACCAAAGTGGTATATCAGGAAGCATGACTTTCAACCTTTAATGAGGTCCCTGGAACCAGTGCCGAAACCATCTATTGAGGAAGCACCAAAACTGGAGTTGAAAACATTTCCTCCCCATTTAAAATATATCTTTTTAGGGGAAGATGACACTTTGCCAGTCATCATTTCTGCAGAATTGATGGACGCACAGGTAAAGGAAGCATTGGTGGTTCTCAAAAGAAGGAAGAAAGCGATGGGCTAGAAAATGTCAGATATTTGGTGTATCAATCCAGCTTTTTGCACACAGAATTTTCATGGAGACAGGAGAAAAGCCAATTGTACAGCCTCAGCGGAGGTTAAATCCGATGATGAAGGATGTGGTTAGGAAAGAAGTAATTAAGTGGCTTGATGCAGGTGTGGTCTATCCTATTTCAGAAAGTGAATGGGTCAGTCCCGTTCAGTGTGTTTCAAAGAAAGGAGGGATGACCGTGGTCACCAATGAGAATAATGAGCTGATCCCTACACGCACCGTCACAGGCTGGCGGATTTGCATGGACTATAGAAAGCTAAATGAAGCCATAGGGAAAGATCACTATCCTATCCCATTCATTGATCAGATATTGGACAGATTGGCTGGACAAGAATATTATTGTTTCCTTGATGGGTACTCTGGCTATAACCAAATAGCCATCGCACCGGAGGACCAGGAGAAGACTACTTTCACATGTCCTTATGGGACATTTGCTTTTAGGCAGATGCTATTTAGTTTATGCAATGCACCTGCCACTTTCCAGAGATGCATGATAGCGATCTTTCACTACATGGTGGAAGATTTCGTCGAGGTATTTATGGATGATTTTTCTATTTTCGATAATTCGTTTGCTACTTGTTTGCAGAATCTTGACAGGGTGCTAGCTCGCTGTGAAAAATCCAACCTTTTACTCAACTGGGGGAAATGTCATTTCTTAGTCAAGGAGGGTATCGTCCTTGGCCATAAAGTGTATTGCAAGGGGTTGGAGGTTGATCGTGCTAAGATCGAAGTTATTGAAAAGCTACCACCATCTATGTCAGTGAAGGGTGTTCGCAGTTTTCTCGGGCATGCGGGGTTCTACAGACGGCTCATTAAGAACTTCTCTCAAATTTCTAGACCAATATGCAGGTTGCTAGAAAAAGAGGTGAAGTTCGAGTTTGATGAAGATTGTGTCAAAGCATTCGAGGAGTTGAAGTAGAAATTGATAGAAGCACCTATCCTTATTTCTCCGGATTGGGAACAACCATTTGAACTGATGTGTGATGCAAGCGATGTGGCTGTGGGAGCTGTATTGGGGCAGCGGAGGAATAAAATATTTCATTCTATTCATTATGCAAGCAAAACACTGGACGCTTCCCAAGTTAATTAAACAATCACAGAAAAGGGGATGCTAGCATTGGTATTTGCGTTTGACAAATTCAGGTCCTATTTGGTGGGTTCTAGAGTAGTGGTGTATACCGATCATGTAGCGATTCGATATCTGTTTAACAAAAAGGATGCAAAGCCCTGGCTGATCATATGGATCTTGTTGTTGCAAGAGTTTGACCTAGAGATTTAGGACAGAAAGGGGAGCGAGAATCAAGTGGCAGATCACCTATCGCGATTGGAAAGCCGGTCGCATGTGAAGGAAGGTGACAACATCAAAGAGGAGTTCCCGGATGAGCAGCTCTTAGCAATAAGGGAAGCTGAGATCCCTTGGTATGCAGACATAGTGAATTTGCTAGTGAGTGGAGTCTATCCACCGGATGCTACGGCTCAGCAGAGAAAAACTTGAGGCATGATTGTCGATTTTTTATTTGGGATGAGCCATACTTGTTTAAGCAGAGACCGGATCAGGTTATGAGAAGATGCATCCCAGAGAGCCAGATTGCAGAAGTTTTGAGCTGTCACTCTTCATTGTATGGAGGGAACCACGGAGGCGAGCGGACAATGCACAAGGTGCTACAGTCAGGTTTCTGTTGGCCCACACTGTTTAGAGACTCTATGACATACGTCAAAATGTGTGATAGATGTCAAAGGACAGGCACAATTGGTAGGAGGCAAGAGATGCCGCTGCAGCATATATTAGAAGTGGAGATCTTTGATGTATGGGTATTGATTTCATAGGCCCGTTCCCACCATCATTTGGTAATCGCTACATCTTGGTGGCCGTTGATTATGTATCAAAGTGGGTTGAAGCAACAGCTTTCCCCAGGAATGACAACAAGGTGGTAATGAAATTTGTGAAAAAACACAGTTTCACCAGGTTCGGGACACCCCGAGCCATTATCAGTGATGGAGGGGCTCATTTTGTAAATGCAAGTTTCAAAAACTTGCTAGCTAAGTATGGGGTGCGCCACAAGGTGGCAACAACATATCATCACCAAACTAGTGGGCAAGTGGAGGTGTCGAATAGAGAAGTGAAGTAGATTCTCCAGAAAATAGTGAATGCACAACGTAGTGATTGGTCAAGCAAACTCGACGATGCGTTGTGGGCTTATAGAACTGCTTACAAGACACCAATTGGGACTTCTCCATATAGATTGGTCAATGGAAAGGCGTTTCATCTGCCGGTAGAACTAGAAAACCGAGCTTTCTGGGCCGTGAGGAGATTGAACATGGATCTAGAGCTAGCTGTTAAGAAGAGGCTGATGCAACTCAGCGAACTTGATGAGTTTCGTTGGCATGCTTATGAAAGTTCCAAGCGCTACAAAGAGAAAACAAAGAGGTGGCACGATAAGCATATGGTGCATCGGATATTCGAGCCGGGGCAGAAAGTGTTGCTTTTCAATTCAAGATTGAGGCTGTTTCTAGGAAAATTGCGGTCCAAATGGTCAGGGCCATTTGAGGTAGTGAGAATGACCCCGCACAGGGTAGTGGAGTTGTGGCAAGAAGATCGAAGTGCCACGTTCTTGGTTAATGGGCAGCGTTGTAAGCATTACTGGGGTGAGGACGTTATTCGAGAGAAGACGTCTATCACTCTAGAGGATGATTGAGCGTAAATGACGTCGAGCCGCGATGATAAACCAGGCGTTGCACGGGAGGCAACCCGTGAAATTGTTGTAATATATGAGTAGAATTAGTTGACAAAAAAAAGAAAAAAAAGAAAAAAGAGAAAAGAAAAAAATAAATAGAAAAGAAATTATTATTGCGTTAAAACCTATGAATTCTAACCAATTTCTTGTTGTGAAATGATTTTCAGGTGGAACGGAGGGCAAAAATGCAAAAAAAGCGCAAAGGAAAAAAAATCGAGGTGAGAAAAATAAAAAGTGGCATGACAGTGAGCCTACGCGTTGGAGGGCCTCCGCGTCACGGAGGAGGGCCTCCGCGTTACCATCCGTGACACGTTGAAGGTATTGTTAGGGCTGTTTCGATTGGTATTATATATTATAAACCGACATGCAAGTGCACGTGGTCAAACAAGTAATAAAGTGGCTAAGTAAGCCAAGTATCGATCCAAGGAGGCTCAGGATATGTAAAATTTGCCTAAGTATACTATATTCTTATCTTACTTCTAATTATGCTAACAACAACGT
This sequence comes from Datura wrightii, assembly GCA_035772735.1. Taxonomy (NCBI): domain Eukaryota; kingdom Viridiplantae; phylum Streptophyta; class Magnoliopsida; order Solanales; family Solanaceae; genus Datura; species Datura wrightii. The sequence goes on along the minus strand of JASDFA010000002.1, from coordinate 58,142,136 downwards.
AACCAACAATTAAATGAGTTTTTTGTTTATAAAATATATACTAAAACTATTAACAATTATTTACTGTGAATTTAAACTATGGATATGAGCATGCCAAGGTTAAGAACAAGTAATGAATTCGATTATAATAATAATTCGGTTAATCTCTTCTTCATGTTGCTAGCCAAGAACAGTAGCGTAGAAATTAAAACTCTCGTATTTAATTTCACTTAAGAATCATAAACCATTCGTCTACATTTCTGTGATCAAATGCAATTTACGACCTAGCAATACAATTCCGGTTCCTAAATTGACTAATACGGCTTCCAAGTATATTTCTATCAGGAAAGCACATCAAAACCCAATTTTCCCAAATCAAGTTAAGAACAATACCCTATTAATTCACAACTTTCCAATTTCTTGCTCTCTCGAGTGAAATTGGACTTTTTAGATGTACATTAATGTCGGCCAAGCACTAATGCAGTAAGAACAAGAATTAATAGAACAACATGAAAGAAGAAGAAGAAACCCATATCATTTACAATCAAAATTCACTACACATGTTCAAAACCTTAGCAAGGAAGAGAATTAGCCACTCATTTGTGGATTGATCATCCTAAAACAAGTGTAAATCATACATACAATTGATTGAAAGAAGAAAGGAAGAGAAGAAATCCCTTAGCTTTTTCGTCCCTCAACTGCTGCTAACCCACGTCCTAGCTCCACCAAGTCTGAACTAATTAAAATAAACCTAAGTGTGCTATTTATACTAAAGGGAAATTTTTCCCGGAATAACAAGAAACGTGTCACGGAGGTCAACGCGGAGCACTGCCTCCGTGACACGGCGTGGACGCGGACCTTCACTGGAAATCCAGGGTCCGGTAAATTAGCCTCAACGTGGCACGGAGGCCAACGCAGAGGCCTATCTCTGTGCCACGGAGCTGTCGCGAGGCCTCACTGGAATTTGCCATTTAATTTCCTCTCCAGGCAGTGTGACTCCGCGATGGTAGCGTGGCACGGCTCCATCGCGGAGCCCCTATAATTTGTGCATTCCAATGTCTTTTCCACGCTCGTATCCAAGTCCAACTCCGATATAGTTCCAACATGCATTTTAGCTCCTAAAAATCATATTTTCCTGCAAAACAAATGCTAATCATGTTGGTTAGTATAAATTCACATTTTATTACCAATTACATGAGAATATATACATATTGCACATAAACAAGGCGAAAATAATACGTTTGAGTATCACTTGGGCATATAAATCTGCCCAAGATCACTTACCCCACACTTAAATCCTTGTTCATCCTCGAACAACACATACACATCTCATGCAAATTACATCCCAACCTTCGTCACTATGGTGCGACCATTTACGCTACGGTCATACCGATTATTCAATTTTTGCAAATCATCACGAAAACATGCTTGGTCTTACAATACAATGACCTTTAATACATCAAGACTTCCTAGACTTTAAGAATTGATTCTTGATATCGGGAAACTCATGCAAATCAGCTAATCAAGAAATCCGACACGAAAATCAATCTTTCAAACATGTGCCCTCACAACTCAAGAGAATCTTCCCCTTTTTGTTCATGCAACACACAAACATGCAAGTAGGGGCATATAAAAATTAATTTCACTCTCTCTCCCAAAAGAATTCACATGCATCATGTCGTGACCCATAGGCTTGCCCTTAGTGTATTACTCCACTAATATAAAGAAATGCAATGTAGGATCAAGTAGGACTTTAATGGGTTGTAACGGGGCTATGGATCTAGTATATATATTGGATTAGCCAATAATAGTCGCTAGCATCCTTAAGCGCCTTTTCAACACATTCCCATCGACTCATGGACATTGTTCCTCTCTTTTCTCTTTTTCTCCCATTCATGCTGGTTTACTTTCGTACTGCCCATTTCATCAAACACACTTGACACAACAGCAAAGGGTTTTTATGCACCTTTATTATCATTTTAGTATACCAAGTGCCTCTTCAACCTCTTCTTTTCTTTCTTCACTCTGCTTTTCTTTTTCTTTTCACTCTTCTCACTCCTTGACACCTTGGGAACATTTTCTTTTCTTTGTAAGCGCTTAAGAGTTTTGTATAGACTTTTACAGCTAATGAAAAGAAGGAATAAAGCTTGGTTTATACAATTTTGGACAAAAGAAAGAAAGAAATCGGCTAAAGGCTCAACGGGCTGACTAGGGTATACAACATATAAAAAGGTAGAGTTTGACAAGAAAAAAAATGGAAACTATCGGTTAAAACAAAAAAAATGCCTACATCCTTTCCAACACTACACCTCCTTCATTTCGTTTTGTATACACACCAGGCAAGTTCTAGACACTTCACAATAGCATGGAATAACAATGCCTCACTTCACACTTCATGCACATGCTTGAATCAAGATGCATTCACAGACTCTCTAATTAGGCAATCACATGAATTCAAAATTAAGCCTCAATCATACTGAATCAAATTCTATAGCCTAGGTAACTCAACATATTTACCAAATTGCATGCTTTCAAAAGAATCATTTTCACATTTTGAACATCAGTTACAACACGCAACGAAATTTTGCAACCATAAAGCAACTACAGTTCATTGATGCAATCAACCAAAGAAAAATTAAAAACAAATTAAAATCCTACTCCTACCGACTACATTTCCCTTAAGACGGTCGTCATCCATCCATCATAGGGAACGGTCACTAACTATGACATCGGTTCAATGGGACTATTCTCGGTAAAAGAACCGAAAACAAACTCCGAGAAACCCCAACAAAATAAAAACCGAAATGTTTTTGCAACACATCGATCATTTCGATAGAAAGAAAATATTTACAAGTGCAAAATATTTTCGTGAAAATTTTTGAAAAATATCGATCATCTCGATAGAAAAAAAATATTTACAAAATATTTACACTGGCAACCATAACTTTTCATAACACACATCATTAACCACACAAATAAATATATACACATACAACACAAATCAGTTCACCACAGGGAAAACACAAACATACATACAAACCAAGGAAAAAGCATACAACAGATTAGAGCCTAAGTCCCAGCACCTAGCTACTCCCCACCCCACACTTAAATTGAACACTGTCCCCAGTGTTCACAAAAATTACAAAACAAAATTTCGGGTGGTGGAACTCCCTGATCAGTCGAAATATTCGACTTCTTCATCTGGTGCTGCTGCCTCGTCCCCCATGTCTGAGTCAGCTCCATCATCATCATCGGACTCCACATCGGAGTCCTCCCGACGTGTCTCCTCATCAGTAGGGACATCGTCATCAGTCGGCTCCACGAAGGCTAGTCCCACTTGGCATAAGGCTTTGGCATTGTCGCCAAATGGGTAATCCAGCTCCAGCTTCCATAATTGTTCCTCGGTGGTTGGTCTCCCACCAATCCGTAACTGAAGCATCTGCATGCCAAACATACGTGCCATATAATGATCGTCACGAGCATGTCGCTCGCCCAAAGTCAGCACTGGCCCGTGTGTGGTGTCGGGGGCCTTAGTTTTTGTCACATCGAGGGCCCTCCGCTCCAACTGCGAAATGTAATCCAAGGCTTCTTTCTCGCATCGAGGCCTCGGAGGAAGGTGGTGATGAGTCTGCCAAACCCGTATCTGTGGCCCTGGTGTAGTCTGGCTCTCTTCATGGCGGATATAATTACCGCCCCAACATTAATCTCAAGCCCTTTCATAAGGGCATACACCAAGCAGACACGGTCCCGGGTCACATCCGTCATATGAACTCCCGGGATCAAGCACGAACATACAAGTTTCAGCCATATTCTGGCCTCCCTGTTCATCTGCGAATAAGGCAGAGTCTGGTGGTAACCCCTCTCCTTATGTCAACTCCATCGGGCTGTGGATCGCGCCCCACACAATGTACATCTGATGTCGGTGTATGGTGGGGTGATGTTTAGCTGGCGGAGAACGTGGGCGTCTGTGTCCCGCGCTCCAACGATGGCATTAAATTGCTGGGGTTCCAAAGTGACAATCTGCCCTCTGATTTTTATTGTGTGGCTTCTGATGGCCGGGTTCCAATTTGCGTAGAACTCTTGGACCAAATGAAGGTTGCACTCCTTGGGCTCCTGAAAGATAAAGCTGAGCCCAGCTGCTTCAATCCTTTGCACAATACGGGGGAACTCCTGTGCTAGTGGTTCCCGTGCAATATGTTCCTCCGGGAAGTACTTGCTCTCCTTATGCTTAGCATACCATTTCTTTCCTTCCTCGGTTACCCACCTTGTTCCGTATTGGCGGCGTTGCCCGCGCGGAACAGCTGGTGCAGCTGGGACTGCGGTGCCCAATCTCATTCTTTTTCTGCCGGTGCCTGAGGTAGAAGCATCCTTGCCCTTATCCTATCTGCTAGCCATTGTACCTGTCAATATACACAAACAAGCACAAAGTTAAGCTATAAACATGTTAACTTCGGCTAAGGTCGGGTTACACAACGTTTACCCCACACTTAGGCCTTAGCTACTTTTACAAAACTACGGCAAGGATAACTCTACTTACACCAAAGACAACAACTATACAATTTATGCTTAGTGCGTTCACAAAAATTTCGACAGCATAACTCTTAGCGTACTACTCAGACTTCATACAGCTAATTCCAATCCTACTATCGCTAACAATTCAACCATCGCACTTAGCAACAAAAACAACAAATAAAAAAAACAAAGACAAACATTCTATATACAATCGAATCCAAATAATCAAACCAATTTACACAATTTTCGCATTTTTCCCAACAATTCAAGAATTCATCTTCCTATAACATTCACACAATATTTACCTAGACTTATCTCAATTTACAACCACACCCCGGCATCGAATTCATCAAATTATCAGGTTGCCCAAGTCAAATTCAATAACCCAAGCCCTAGAATGCAATTTTTCACTCAAATCCGAATTATTCACGTAATCGACAAGTTCAACCTCTAATTACAACAATCCAAACATATATCAATCACAAATAACTCAACATCATGTTAAATTGCTACTTGGGGTGATATATCTCACCTCACATGCCCAAATTCGACTAAAATCGCCAAAATTTGAGACAAATGAGGAAAACATACCTTTGAGTTGAAGAACCGAAGAAACTTGACGTATTCCTTGCCTAATAGCGTGGCACGTTGGTTGGGGAGGGGGGTTTGGGTGTTTTGGTCGCGGAGAGTAGAAGAAATGGGGAAAAATTGGGCAAAATCGGGGTTAATTTAAAGAAACACACGCGGGTCACCCGGCAACCCGGTGTGACCCGGCACCAAATATAAGGCAACGTGTCACGGAGGGTAACGCGGAGCCCCTCCTCCGTGACACGGAGCCAACGCGATGGCTCTTTGAAAATTTTAAAAATCCGGATTTTGCCTTCAACGTGTCACGGAGGGTAACGCGGAGCCCTTCCTCCGTGACACGGAGCCAACGCGCCAGTGTACTGCTTCTTCCATTAAATTATTTTTTCATACCTTGCCTTATTCTTCCCAATTCCATGCATATTTCTCTCCGTTAGACCTGAAAATCACCTCACTAAACAAAATTGGTTAGATTAATAGATTTCCCTAACTAAAATGAAAAATATTAACTAAAACAAGAATCTAAACCTAATCAAGAAAAGAAAAATAAAAATAAAAATTATTTACACTAAAAAAAGAAAGAAAGAAAATATTTCTCACGGGTTGCCTCCCGTGCAGCGCCTGGTTTACCGTCGCGGCTCGACGTACCAAGTTTCACCGCTTTTTCCTCCGCCTTGAGGATATGAATTTCACCCCTAATTTCTTCTCTAATTTCCTCTTATGCTCCTGGGGTGGTGGTGAAAAATTGTAAGGACCAAGCAGTAGATGTTTTCTTTTGAACTTATTGGCCCTTGAGTAAGTGAAGTCATTTCGTTGCTTCGAATTAGCAAATTTCAGAATATACGGGGCTTGGTCCTCCTCTAGACATTTCTCTATAATCTTGGAAGACTCTATTTCTATGTTGTCGACCAAACTTAATGTCGAAAAATGCTTCGAGTGTGGTCCAATCAACCTCAACTCTGAAATTGCATTGTGCTTGACTTCCTTACTTGTGTACACCTTTTCAACATCGACATCTATTTCTCCATTGAGGTCAAATGGGAGATATTCTTTCTCTTCTTCCATGAATGGATTTTCTATAGGTATGAGCCGATCACGGGGACACTCAAGAGATTCTAATTGTTGGGCTTCATCCAAAAATTCACCCTTGTATTCCTCTTGTAGTTCCTCTTGAATATCGGCTAAAACTGTCACCTGCAAATTATCACAAGCTTCAGCCTCAGCACACATCTCCGTGAGTTTGACACTCATCCTGCTTACAGCCTCTGCATTCTCCTTTTGCTGAATTATCAATTCTGCCACCGACTCCTTCATTGCTTCTGATTGCTCCAAGAGTTGTTTCATCATGTCCTCTATTTGAACTTGGCGTCCCAAGTCCTCATTTTCAACATGCCTATCTTCAGCAAAAACAACAGAATGATCATAGCGGGGGCTTGGGGGAGGGGAATATGCCTTTGGACAATCACCCCAATGGCCATATTGACACCCACATATAGTGCACGTGTTACAGTTTTGCCACAAGTGGGGTCCTCCGCAATTCATGCAAGATTCGCCGAAATATGCGTATCCGCCATTTATATTCCAAGATGTCATGTCAATGAGGGTATCCGAAAGAGAGAAAAATTAAAATGAACAAAGAATTAAAACAAATACTAAGACCAAGTTGTCAACACTTAAGAAGATAAAACAAAAATACAGTAAATTTACATTTAACACAATTTCACCAATTGCCTAGTCTCCCCGGCAACGGCGCCAAAAACTTGTTCGGGCTGTTTCGGTTGGTATTATATATTATAAACCGACACGCAAGTGCACGTGGTCAAACAAGTAATAAAGTGGCTAAGTAAGCCAAGTATCGATCCAAGGAGGCTCAGGATATGTAAAATTTGCCTAAGTATACTATATTCTTATCTTACTTCTAATTATGCTAACAACAACGTAACCAACAGTTAAATGAGTTTTTTGTTTATAAAATATATACTAAAACTATTAACAATTATTTACTATGAATTTAAACTATGGATATGAGCATGCCAAGGTTAAGAACAAGTGATGAATTCGATTATAATAATAATTCGGTTAATCTCTTCTTCATGTTGCTAGCCAAGAACAGTAGCGTAGAAATTAAAACTCTCGTATTTAATTTCACTTAAGAATCATAAACCATTCGTCTACATTTCTGTGATCAAATGCAATTTACGACCTAGCAATACAATTCCGGTTCCTAAATTGACTAATACGGCTTTCAAGTATATTTCTATCAGGAAAGCACATCAAAACCCAATTTTCCCAAATCAAGTTAAGAACAATACCCTATTAATTCACAACTTTCCAATTTCTTGCTCTCTCGAGTGAAATTGGACTTTTTAGATGTACATTAATGTCGGCCAAGCACTAATGCAGTAAGAACAAGAATTAATAGAACAACATGAAAGAAGAAGAAGAAACCCATATCATTTACAATCAAAATTCACTACACATGTTCAAAACCTTAGCAAGGAAGAGAATTAGCCACTCATTTGTGGATTGATCATCCTAAAACAAGTGTAAATCATACATACAATTGATTGAAAGAAGAAAGGAAGAGAAGAAATCCCTTAGCTTTTTCGTCCCTCAACTGCTGCTAACCCACGTCCTAGCTCCACCAAGTCTGAACTAATTAAAATAAACCTAAGTGTGCTATTTATACTAAAGGGAAATTTTTCCCGGAATAACAAGCAACGTGTCACGGAGGTCAACGCGGAGCACTGCCTCCATGACACGGCGTGGACGCGGACCTTCACTGGAAATCCAGGGTCCGGTAAATTAGCCTCAATGTGGCACGGAGGCCAACGCAGAGGCCTATCTCCGTGCCACGGAGCTGTCGCGAGGCCTCACTGGAATTTGCCATTTAATTTCCTCTCCAGGCAGTGTGACTCCGCTATGGTAGCGTGGCACGGCTCCATCACGGAGCCCCTATAATTTGTGCATTCCAATGTCTTTTCCACGCTCGTATCCAAGTCCAACTACGATATAGTTCCAACATGCATTTTAGCTCCTAAAAATCATATTTTCCTGCAAAACAAATGCTAATCATGTTGGTTAGTATAAATTCACATTTTATTACCAATTACATGAGAATATATACATATTGCACACAAACAAGGCGAAAATAATACGTTTGAGTATCACTTGGGCATATAAATCTGCCCAAGATCAGGTATTCCGGATTTTTTAAAAATTTTCAGAACACCTACGCTATGGCTCCGTGTGTCACGGAGGAGGTGCTCCGCGTTACCCTCCGTGACACGTTGAGGTGTAATTCACATCGGGTCACCGGGTCACCCACGCGAAAAACCTCCTTTTTAACCCCAAATTCCTTCATTTTTTCCTATTCTTTCAATTCCTCCACGACCAAAACCCCGAATACCCTCTTCCCCCAACGTGACACGGACCTAGGCACAAGATTTCTTTAAGTTTTCTTCAATTTCATTGATTAAAGGTATGTTCTTGAACTTTACCTCATTTTTGATTGAAATTTCGATTTTTGAGCATGGGTAGTGATTGAAACTTGCCGTAAGTGAAAATTGAGCTTGAATTCATTTAAGTTATGATTGATTGATGTTCAATATCGTTGTGAGTATATGAACTCGATGAATGCATGTTTTAATGATTTTTTGCGAAATTGGTAGCTAAGGTTGGAATTTGAATAGGAAGAAAACTAAACTTGTTTGAAATGTGAAAAAAAAATTGGGTTGTGCATGTTGGGTGATGTGAATTATGTCGTGATTAATTTTGAATATGCTAAGTAGACAAGGGGAATTTCGGAAAAATGAAATTGGTGAATTGCATAGGTTGTTGACAACAAAAATTTGGCTAAGTGCTATGATGATATAATGGAATCGATGGCGATATTGTTATTCGTTGTACGAAGTCTGAGTAGTACATAGTAATTATTCCATCGAATTATATGAAGGAACTAAGAATGTTGACTGTAAAGATTGTAAAATCATGAATGTCTTGCGAAATTATTTTAATTGCGGCTAAAGACTAAGTGTGGGGTGATTCAATTAAACCCAACCTTAGTCGTAGCTAGTTATGATTTGAACAACATTGGGATTGTATGGTTATATGTGCAGGAACAATGTCGGGAAGACAAGACAAGGGAAAGGGCGCATTCACATAAGGCGCCGATAGAAAAAGAATAAAGTTTGGAACAACAGTTCCAGTAGCACCAGCGGTTCCGAGAGGCCAACGGAGAAAATACGGAACCCGATGGGTGACTGATGAAGGGAAGAAATGGTACACAAAACACAAAGAAACCAAATACTTCCCAGAAGAGCATATAGCAAGGGAGCCGCTGGCACAGGAATTTCCGAGGATTGTACACCGGATTAACACTGCGGGGCTAAACTTCATCTTCGAAGAGCCCAAAGAGTGCAATCTCCATCTTATTTGAGAGTTCTATGCCAATTGGAACCCGACCCTCCGCAGTCACACCGTCAAGATAAGAGGGCAGGTTGTCACGTTTGATCCCCATCACTTGAATGCTATATTGGGGGCGCGGGCACAAACTCCCATGTACTCCGGCAGCTGAACATAACTCCACCATATGCGGACATTAGACGCACTCTATGTGGAGCCCGTTCAACAACACAGTGGAGCAAGCACAAAGAGAGGGGCTACCATCAGACACTGCCTTACTCTCAGATGAATAGGGAAGCCAGGATCTGGTTAAAAATTATGTGTTCCTGCCTGATCCCAGGGGTGCACATGACAGATGTCACCCGGGATCGAGTGTGTTTGGTGTATGCCCTGATAAAAGGGCTTGAGATAAATGTTGGGGCGGTGATCATCTCCGCCATGAAGAGAGCCCACTTGCATCAAGGGCACAGGTACGGGTTCGGTGGTTTGCTTACCACATTCCTGAGGGGCCATGATATCGAGGAGGAGGCCCTAGATTACATCCCACAGATTGACAGGCGTGCCTTGGATGTTACCAAAACCAAGGCACCTGACACTACTCATGGGCCTGTTCTCACACTAGCTGAGCAACATGCTCAGGATGATCAGTATATGACTCGTATGTACGGGATGCAGATGCTGCAGTTGTGCATTGGCGGGAGGCCAGCAACAGAAGATGAGCTATGGCAGCTTGACTTAGATTACCCCTTTGGCAAGAATGCCCGGGCTCTATGCCGAGTGGGGCCAGCTTTTGTGGAGCCTGTAGATGATGATGTCCCCACTGATGAGGAGACCCGCCGTGAGGACTCAGATGTTGAGTCAGATGAGGATAGCGGGGGCGATTCGGATATGGGAGATCAGGCAATGATACTTGATGAAGAAGTGGAATACTTCAATTGATCAGGGAGTTTCACTACCCACCTTTGTGATATGTTGAATTTTGTGAAACTGGGGACAATGTTCGGTTTAAGTATGGGGTGGGAGTAGGTAGGTGGTAGCTGTTTCGTTGTTGTTTTTGTTTATGTGGATGTGTTGTGTTGTTGTGCCTGTGAAAAATGTGACCTTGTGACTCTTTGTGATGTGTTCTGTAATTAAGTGGTGTTGTAATGAATGTTACGCTATTGTGTGTTGTCTGAGCTGTTGTTGAATGGTTGTTGTGTAAAGATTTTTGTTTTCTATCGAAATTATCGAAATTTTTAAAATTTTATGTTAAATTTCTTTTATTTTGGGTTTCTCGGCCTTTGTTTTCGGTGCTTTTACCGAGAATAGTCCCATTGAACCAAAGTCGTAATTAGTGACCGTTCCCTATGATGGATGGATGATGACCGTCTTAAGGGAAATGTAGTCGATAGGAGTAGTTTCTCTTTATTTTCTTTCTTTTATTTGTTTCCCAAACGTGTCGCTACTTCATGGTTTGGAATTCTCGTTACGTGTTGTACATGATATTATGTTGCGAAGGTGATTCATATGAAAGCATGCAAATGCATAAACACGTTGAGATACCTAGCCATAGAGTTCGATTCGGTGTGATCGAGGCTTAATATTGAATTCTTGTAATTAGCTGATTGAAGAGTCTGTGAATATGTCTTGAGTAGAGCATGTGCAATGAGTGTGAGGTGAGTTTTGGATTATTCCATGCTATTGTGAAGTGTCTAGAACTTTCCTGGTGTGTGTACGAAACGAAATGAAGGATATGTATTGTAGGAAAGGATGTAGGTATTTCTTTGATTAAACCGAAAGTTTTTCCATTATCATACCTACCTTGAATGTACATCCTAGTTAGCCCCATTGAGCCTTTAGCCTATTTTTTTCTTTCTTTGAAGAGGTACAAACCGAGCATAATCCCTTCTTTTCATTAGCCTTGAATTTGATCCAAAACTCTTAAGCGCTCAAGAAAAACAATTTTCCCACAGTGTAAAGGAGTGAGAATCGTGAAAAGAAAGGAAAAATGGAAGTGGTGAAAGTTAAAGAAAAGGTCAAATGTGCACTTTCTGAAATTAAATAAAATAAAGATGTATAACTAATCTTGGTTATTAAGTCGAGTGTCCTTAAAGAAATAGGAACAAAAACAAAGAAAAATTTCAAGAATGAGAGGATGAAGGAAGAAACAATGCCCATAATAATGGTGGGATGTATTGAAAAGCGCTTAAGGAAGCTAGTTGCTATTATTGGTCAGCCCAGTATTTACTAGTTCCTTAGCTTACATTACAACCCGTTAAGTCCTACGTGATCTTACATCAAGCGTCCTTATATTAGTGAAGTAATACACAAGAGGCAAGCCTATGGTTCATGACATGATGCATGTGAATTCTTTGTTAGAGAGAGCAAAATCGTGTTCATATACCCCTACAAGTAATGCTTTGGAAATCGCATGATTGCCAATGGAGAGATTCTCTTGTGTTTTGAGGGCACATGCTTGATGAGAGATTAAATTTTGTGTCGGATGTCTTGATCAGTTGATTTGCATGCGTTTGCTGAGATTGAGAGTCGATTCTTGAGTCTAGGAGGTCTTAATGTGGGGTATGTCATTGTATTGATAAGACCATGCATGTTTTCTTGATGATTTGCTAGATTAAATAATTGGTATAGCCGTAGCTTGAATTGTCGAGCCAAAGTAGTTATGCGTGGGTGTCAATTGCATGAGATGTGAGAGTATTGTTCGAGGATGAACAAGGTTTTAAGTGTGGGGTAAGTGATCTTGGGCAGAATTATATGCCCAAGTGATACTCAAATGCTTCATTTCGTCTTTGTTATCTATCGTTATTTGTGCATTCTCATGTGATTTGTATTTAAAATGTGAATTTATACTAAACAACATGATTAGTGTTGTTTTGCAGGTAAAATGGAATTTTGGGAAGCTAAGATACATGTTGATAAAAATCGGGAATGGACTTGGAAGCAAGGAGTGGAAAAGGTCAAGGAAGAGCAGCAAAAATAAGGGCTCCGCGATGGAGCCGTGTGACGCTGCCATCGCGGAGGCATTCTGCCTCGGGTGATTTAATTTTGGTCATTTCCAGTGAAGCCTCGCGTTACCTCCGTGACACGGAGGCAATGCCACGCGATGCAAGCTATGGCACGTTGAGTACAATTACCTGGGACATCAATTTCCAGTGTAGGTGCGCGATTGCACCGTGACACGTTGTCCAGGCTCAGCGATGCAGGCCATGGAACGCCAAGGTGAAATGTCTGAGGAGCCAAATTCCAGAGAGGGTCCGCGATACCCCTGAGGCACGGAGGGAGTGCTCCGCGATACACTCCGTGCCACGTTGCTTGTTATTCTGGGAAAAATTCCCACTAGTATAAATAGCACACTTAGGTTTTATTTTAAACAATTCTGACTTGGTTGAGCAAGAACGTGGGTTATAGGCAGTTGAGGGGACGAAAATTCTAGGGTTCTTCTCTATCTCTTTCTCTTTTATCTCAATTGTTTGTATGATTTATACTCATTTGATGATGTTTAATCCACAAATGAGTGGCTAAATTCACTTCTTGCTGAGGTTAAGAACAATTGTAGTGGAATGTAGTTGTTGATCATTTTAGTTTTCATCTTTTCTTCAATGGTTGTTCTATCAACTCTTGTTCTTACTGCATTAATGTTTGGCCAATGTTAATGTATATCTAAAAAATCCAGTTTTGATTTTGAAAAGGAAAGAAATTGGAAAGATGTGAATTGGTAGGATATGATCTCTTCTTAGTTTGGGAAAATTGAGAATTGATTTACATTCAGAATAGAAATATATCTGAAAGTCTTATTAGTCAATTAAGGAATCGGTTTTGTATGGCTAGAACATGAAATTCTTTTATCACAGAAATGTAGATTGAAGGTTCATGATTCTTAAGTTGGATAGGAGACGAAAGTTCCAATCCATAGGCAATAATTCTTGACTAGCAACCGAAGGAAAGATTAACTGAATTGTATCGATAAATTAATTCCCTGCATGTTCGTTTTAACCTCAGCTTGCTCATTACTATAGTTCAGACTCACTTTATAATTTTTCCTTAGATTCTTATTAATTAGTAACTCAAACTCTAAAAATCTTATTCATTTGGTTGTCTGCATTTTTAAAGATATAGTTCATTAACACTTAAGTTAATTATTACCTTGGTTCAGTCCCTGTGGGATCGATACTTGGCTTACTTAAGCCAATTTACTACTTGTTCGACCACGTGCACTTGCGAGTAGTCACCACAGCAGCTGAACAACCAACATTCACTACCTCATCACGAGCATCCTCAGCATCCTGAGGTGCAACTTGCTCAGTTATCTCAGCTTGGAGAGCTTCTTCTGCCAAATGGGCCTCTATCTGCTCAACATTTTCCATCCTATGCAGTGTTCGCTCTAATTCAAGATCCAATGGAATCAGAGGGTTTCTGCTTCGTTGAGTACTTGGCATCCACCAAGTGACAACCTGTGGGTGTCAAAAACAAAAGAAAACATAAATGAGGAAAATAACTACTAAAAGTCAAACACAAGCAATTACTCTAATCCTAAGTTGTATTCCCTAGAAATGGTGCCACTTTTGATAATGCTCAAATCACACTCCTGTATAAGTATGACACGGACATAGTCAATAAAGAAACCAAATAGGTTGGGGTCGATTCCATAGGGAATCAGGTCAAGATATAGAATAGTGCTAGTATTTAAGTTTTTAAGTTTGTTATTCCTAAATGGGGGGTTTCTAAAGAAGTAAACACATAATTGTATTAATAGTTGGATTGTTATCAAGATTATGCTATTAACTAGGAAGTGTCCCATGGATTCATAACTACTTTGAGTTTTACATCAGTGATATATCCCAATACCTAGCTTGAAGAACTGATAACTTGGGTTCATCCAAACGACTGGTTCATCCCTATTGGATGACTATACTCAATTACCGAGTTAGGTCTCTTGAGTGATTTCACTTTAACCGTTATCAATTTGTTCCAAATTAACTATCCTGCAACCGCAGCTCAAGTCATACAATGAACCATAAAGTTCAAGGCTTTGTTGTTATTCTCTTTTCGTAATCTCTACTTTTCTAAATTCAAGAAAGAAGGGATTTCGAGCAAGTACTAAAGTTGAGCTCCATTAAGAAATGTTTAAGATGAAGAGAATACAATACAAACATTAGCATTGGTGTAGAATCACTTTGTGCGAACCCTAGTTTGTTAATTCACCATGGTTCCCACAACCCTAGTTATGTAAGTTTTTAGCCTCTCATGATTGTAAGAGAATCATAAGTATTCATAGAAAAAACCCAATAATTTAGAACTTACAATAATGATTGAAAAGTAAATCCACTCGATTATTGCAAAATATCAATGGAGAACAATTCAAGAACAATGGAAGAATCAAAGTGAGAAACCTCCAAAAGTTGTTCTCAATATTCCCAAAAGTCAAATACTTCTCCCAAGAATTGTATTATGTTCCTCTTCTAACAAAAATAACTTAGAAAAGTATTTATATAAATAATTAGAAACTTTTTCTAAATTAATAGAAGAATTGCTAAACTACCGCCGACTTCACTTACGACCCATACTATGATTGTATGGGTCATACCTTCACGTGTACATTAGTTGGCTCTTCTGATTTTGGCTAAGTTTTTGAAGCTGGTACGACTCATACCATAACCTATGAGTCATACTATCTTTTCATGGTTTGAACCTGAGAGTTATGGCATCCTCTGAATCTTTTCACGAGTGGCTTGGTATGACTCGTATCTTCGTCCTATGACTCATGACTTCTTACCATACCTTGATATATGCCATTCTTCAATTCTTCTGAAGTTTACCATGGTTCCTAGGTATGGGTCATAGGTAGAACAATTCGTGGTTGCTACCCCAACCAGGAGACTGACTCAGTGTAATTTCCTTTGAACTTTATCACGACAGCCTTGGTATAGCTCGTACCAAGAGTCGTACTTTGACTCTTTGGTTCAGTACATTTTCTGGAGTTTTTCATGATTCTCAGTACGACTCGTACTAAGGTTTGTACTTAACCCTTTTTCTATGTTTTTTCACTACGCTTGCAGATTTCAACTCCAACACCTAATTTCCTTTAAAACAAAGTAAAAGTGCATCATATCCATATAAACATACCTAAGTTCGTGCGTACTTCCTCAGTTTTAAGCATTGAAAGTGCTGTAAACCCACAACACATAATGTGAAGCTGTATAAAGTGGTGATTATTGTGTTAAAATATATGATTGAATAATTGGTTTAGAATAGTCAAGCTAGAGGATCTCTTGGGAGGTATGTTAAGGCGAAACCTTTTTTGGCAAGTTTCCTCCGTCTTTTAGTTGATATGAGTTGTTCTTTATCTCCATAGTACTCAAATACATAATAGTTATTGATTGGCCCAGCTGCTGGAGTTATACATATGTGTGTTCATACGAGCTTCCCTTGTCAGGATTGGTCTTATGTAGCTGCTGCCACATGTTACAAGCAACATAAAAATTTTTTGATCTAAATTGTCATCGCTTAGTTGTCTATTGATAATGTTGTTGTTTTTCCAATACCTTAAGGGCTCTATGATTAGCTTTTTAGTCTTTCATATTGATATTGGAAGCATAATTATTAGTTTGACATTGAAACTAGGTGATTGTAATGCTTATAAACTTCATAGTTTGCCTACAACTCTTTGACATATCTTGATGCCTATAAGCTAAAGAATTAGAGTTTCACTTTTACCTTCGGGTAGATAGAGTTGTGCCTGCCTATTGTGGTATGGTGGTGAGCTAAAAGGTGCTCCACTTATTTATTAACGACCTTATAGTTCGATATGATGTACAAAATATCGTGCATGTCGCTTAGCCACCTTGCTTGCTGATAGATTAGAAGATTGTCTGATGTCTTCATTGCTTATGTTGATAGCTGTTAGTGTTGGGGCCTCTATATATAATCTATACATGTACATGTGCCCATTTAAAGGTTACTTGGAAAGGAAATTTTCAAGCGTACCTTGCATATGCGGCTATACTTTCCTTACAAGAGCTATAAAATGTCCAGAAGGACCATATTGAAGCCCCCGGAGTCACATTGAAGTCTACTTATTTATTGTAACACCTTAAAATTTCCATAGGCCATACCCGAGGCTTACAACAGGAAAGTAATACCAGAACCAAACAACGAACCTCAGTACAGTTCGTTGTGGGGTCCAACGGGTCTTTGGAGGTGCTCGTTGTTTCATGACTAGAGAGTCATCAGAAATTTTCCCAGAACCCATGAGGGGATTGTACGGACCGTGGCTTGATTGAACTGGTCATTGTTTGTGGTCGTTAAAGCAGATTAAGAGAATTTTGAAGGAAGAATGGGGAAAACCAATGGACGGACCAACGGTCCATTGTTTGTTACCATGGCCTATTGCATGGGTCGTTGGTTCTACTAGTTTGTTAAAAATCTCGAGCTATGTTTGGAACTGTTCTAGGTATATGGATAGACCCGAGATCGATTAATTTATGGAAACAAAGGTGTTAAGATCAATTCCTAAGTATAAGAAGTAAATTACATGCACATTAAGGTCATAAGGAACCTCTAGCACAAAGTTGAGTTGAGAGCCTCTTTACCAATTGAGTGTTCGTATAAGTTCTTACAAGGGTCAACTTCAAATGATCATAGCTCCCATTTTACAAAACGTTTTTGGGTGATTCAGCACTTCAAATTGAATCCCTTGGAGTCTTATTTCCAATGCATTCAACCTTGTATAGATCGAAGTTCAAAGTAAAAAGTTATGAGCAGCTTAGTGAAGCAGCAGCAGGCAAACAACGAACCTCAGAACGGGTCATCCTAGCAACCAATGACCCATCCTGTTAGTCGTTGGAACTGCTAGTTCCAGGTCTTTTTTTGGAAGTTTGGGCGTATTTTGGTAAACTCCTATGAATCTAACTCCTAAATGACGTCGTTTGGGCTTCTTTAAGTACAGATTAAAGGGATTAACCTAGCCTAAATCCTCACCCTCTCCAAAAGATCAATAGTTGGATTTTCTCTCAAGAATGGAGCTAGGGGTCTTCTTCAATCTCTTCAAATCTTCTTGGACTCTTCAAGGAAAGTCAAGGGATCGTCAAACCAGGTATGTAGGGTTATGAATGGGTGTAATATTCCACTCCCATGCCCAAATCCTTCTCTAATTTATGTGAATCCTAAGTTGATGAATTTATGGGGTTTTAACCTAACCTTTGAATTTTCTAAGTTTTAATCATGAGTAATCTCTATTCATGTTTCTAATGTTGAATTATGATTCATGGGCATGTTTTAAAATGTTTTCAATTACAATTTATGTTTTCAAGTTTTAAACATTATAATGCCCAATTATGAAAGTTCATGAAAGGTAGAGGTTATGATCTATATTTTCAAGCATGATGAGATGTGTATGATGAAAGTATGATTTCGAATTACCCATGTCAAAATTCATGTTTTGGCTATCAAAGTCTATTTCAAGTATGTTTAAGTTTCGGAAAGCCCATACAATCAAATATGTTCATGATTTCATGTTATTAGCTTACCACATGGATTTTGGAGTCTAGAATCCCACTCTTTTTTAGCTTGTGGTATGGTTTGAGCCAAGGCTCCTCCTATTATATTTTTAGATTTCGCATGTATTATTACAATTCAGCTTCATCACCAGATGATGGTTCCTCTTCATTGAAAAACGATGGAGAGCAAATGCATGTTTTTGGGAGTAATGTCTAGTACCGAGTAGGCTAAGGGTCAGTCAACCTTGTTCCTCAGAACTACACGCCAACGTAGGTTTACATATATACTTTGGGACCTCCCTTGTGAGATTCCCCTGGAGCTTGATATCGATATCATGGTAGTGTCCTTAGCCTTGTCAAGGCTTTGGATGACTCTGCTCACTTGAGTGTAATAGTCAAGACCACGTAAGCTCTATCGTGGTAATGTAGGTTATATGATGAGTCTCCTATTATTCCTCATGATTTCAGTTATGTATGTTCATCAATCATGATATTATGTTTTTAACAGGTTTGACCCAATGTTTAGTTTTTACTATGATTATTAGTTTTCAGCTTTGGGTCATTCGATTCAGTTATATTCAGATCATGATTTCAGAAAATAGCATGCAATCCTTACTCTTAGAATCTTATCTTGATTATGTTTTTATGATATGCATGATTTATGATTTTACTTAGTGGTTTTACTTACCTGTCATACTCGGTACATTCTACGTACTGACCGCATACTCTATGTTGTATCATTTCATGATACAGGCTTGGATATTCAAGCTCAGTTCCCCATTGGCCAGATCCTCCGGTTAGCCTTACTTATCCAGAGTTGGTGAGTCCTCATCCTCTGAGGACCCTTTATCATTTTGTATTCAGTATCTTCAGTTTTAGTCTTTAGTGAGTTAGTTGGGGTCTTGTCCCATCAACTCGTCAGTATGTACAAGCTTATCAGACATAATGTGTATTCAGCTTTGGATCAATGTTATGTAATCTGTTATTTAGATGTTATTAGATAGTTAGACTTTTTCTATATCAAATGTTAGTTTTCTGCATTATTTATGTTGAGCTTTAGTTAACATGTTCATGCCATGGGTCGACTTTGAGCCTCTCGGGGTTCTTTGTCCCGTGTCTCGCTCTGAGCCTATGTTCGATTTGTGACAAACTTGATATCAGAGCCTGAGGTTTTGAAGTGTCCTAGGGTGTCTGAAATCCTCGTTAAGTAGAGCCTTTTTCATGGGTGTGAAATGCACCACACTTATGACGAAGGGGCTATGAAATATTTTTGGAAATTTTCCTTCTTTCATGATCTATGTCATGCGTGAAATATCTTTCTATACTTCTAACTCGTGTATTCACATACTCCAAAGATAACGCCAATCAGTGGAATAAGAGGCGCTCTCGAATTATTTCTCCCTGTAGGAATTAAGAGAAGCTAAGGCAGATGAATTCGTGAACTTGAAATAAGGAAGCAAAAGAGTGGGGGGAGTATGATAGGAGAAGTATGGAGCCTTCCATGATAGTCTTAGAGGTGAATGGGAAGTCAAGAGATAGTTAATCTTCCTAGCCTTAATAAGGGGATCCAATCCTCAGAATGATGACCTTTAAGCTTATGGGGAGATTATAAGGTGAAGGACCAGGTCAAGCCTTGAGTTTCAAGTGTGAAGGTCCAGGATCAGTAACTATGGGAGATCGATCCATGCTTATTTAGGTGTCCTTCCGTACTTCAGTCTATGCGATACTCTACTCATGCCGTATGTGAACATGTTATGCCTATGTCTAGGTTCGAAGTACACCTTACATGTATTCGTATTAAGATTCATAGAATGAGAAGTAACTACTTCAGATGGTTATTCCGGTCTTCTTCCATGATTCCATAAATCTCAGCTTCATGTCATGACCCTCGTTATGTATGTAAACTCATGTCTCTCAGCATGCTCAGCACTATGGACTCAGTCCTTAAGATTTGCCTTATCGACTCATAAGATCGTGTTATATCAAGTATATGCCCAACTTAGATTTCTTAAACGATTCGCGCTCATAATTTCCTTACTCTAAGGCCTATGAATGTTTCTCCATAATTGAAATGATGGTTAAAATGTGTATGTTCAAGATAACTCCATATCGCTGCCATAAGTGTCAGGTATGTAGAAGTTGATGAAGCGCAGTATTAGCCAAGCCCAGAAGTGTAACAACCCATATGGTCATTTTGTTATTTTTGACCCGTTTCCCTAGTTTGAACCTTTCTGTATCATTATTTTGCTATTTATGACTTGTTGAGATGGATTTCACCATTCTCAAGATGATCCAATGAAGATTGGATAAGATTTTTGGCTTTTGGAAGGTTTGAAGTTTGACCAAAGTCAACATTTCAGGCTAACAAGCTCGAATTTGGATTTCGAAAGCTCTGTTAGTTCTGGATGGTGATTTATGACTTAGCTGGGTGGTTTGCATGGATTCCAAGGTATTCGGGAGTGATTTGAACCTTTGGTTGAATTTATGAGCTTCGAGGAGGCAAAGTTTGACCACAGTCAACTTTCGATCAAAAAGACCTCATATCAGTGATTTAATGATTCCAATAGGTCCAAAATGTGTTTTATGATTGAATTGCATGTTTGGTTTGTGATAGGAGGATTTCAGATGAGTTCGGAGTGGATTTAAATGAATTGTGTGTTTTATCATGATTTTAAGCATAAAATGTGACAACTCAGAGGTTCGTTTTTAGTTTTGGAGATTGAAAAATTATTTCGAGACTTTTAAAATTCTTAGTATGAATTATAGGAGTTATCTGAAAAGTTTGGTGCAATTTTGATAAGTCAAGATCAGGTTTCTATTGCAAAAGATGAAATAATTCTTAAACAAGAAAAAATGATGTTTGACTGGGAAAACGAGCACCAAATGGAGTTTTGATTGAACTAGTAGGTCCTTATCATTATTTAGGAATTACAGGAAAAAAAATCATCGAATTTTGAGTTCATATGATGAAGTTATAATTTTAGTGAAAAATTAGAGTTGCTAGTGTAGTACTGGTGTAACCCTATATAAATACCTGAACAGTGTATTCTTGCACAGACTATGTTTATTTGGTATTTTGGGAATATTTAGAGTTCTAGCGCTCGACATTGAGTGATTTTTGCGGAATTCTTTTCTATTTAACGAGGGGGTAAGTATCTAATCCTTATTTTGGTATTTCTCCATGATTCTTCAGTAGGTTTTCATTTTTATCCATGAATTTATTGGAGAAAATTGAGGATTTTGAGTCTAAAGTTAAGAAATCGTATTTTGATGAATTAAAAGTCGATTTGAGCTTCGTTTTGGATGAAATTTCATATTTGAGTTTCTTTATATTATGGGTAACATGATTTTCAAATAAAAATTCCAGCTTTTCCCTTGCGGTCTCAGGGTTGACTTTTTGGGCCCAGGATAGAAGTATATCAATATGGGTGCCCATGATTTGATCATTCAAAAGGGTTACGACAGGGAAAATTCGTAATTTGATGCTTGAGCTTCATTTTGAGGCAAGTAGAGATTTCTTGATTCTTTGAGGTTCGGAAAGAAGGGGAAGCTTAGTCCCCAGTATGTTAGGTCATATAGGGTTGTGAGATATGTTGGCATGGTGACCTATGAGTTGGAGATACCAGTGAGTTAGCTTTGGTGCATCTGGTGTTTCATGTGTCCTTGCTAAAGAAATGCATCGAAGATCCATCTTTAGTGGTTCTGGTAGAGGAAATTGGGGTGAAAGACAGCCTTACCTATGAGGAAGTACCAGTCGAGGTCCTTGATCATCAGGTTCGTAAGTTGAGAACTAAGGAAGTAGCCTAGGTGAAGGTTCTATGGAGAAATCATCTTATTGAGGGAGCTACGTGGAAGGATGAAGCAGATATAATGGCTAAGAACCCATATCTTTTCCCTTCCGGCTCAATTCCAACTTGAGGTATTAGTTTCCTCCTTAGTACTATATTTAGTTTCATGTCCAGTTCATGCCTCTCAGTTCCTTTCATGTTTTAGCATGTGTGTATGATTCATGAAATCAGTTCAGCCATGTGTATAAGTCCGGAGTCAGTCACTCCATCAACTTTCAGCTTTAGATGTTCGGTATGTGGGATTGCAGTTTCTTTTCCCATCCTTCTAGTATGTTTAATCCACATTCGAGGATGAATTTTCCCAAGAGGGAGATAATATAACACCTCAAAAGTTTCTTAGGCCAGACCCGAGGTTTACATCAGGAAAATAATACCAGAACCAGGAACCTTAGTATGATTCATCATAGGATCCAATGGGTCGTTAGAGGTGATCTTTGTTTGATGATGTAACACCCCAAAACTTCCTAGACCAGACTCAAGCTTCAAGAAAAATTCAGCAGAAAAACCAGAAAGAAATTATCTTAGAACGACTGAGACAATGAGTCGTGGTCAGCTCCAACGACTCATTGTGTAAGTCATGGTGAGCTGGTCTTGGTCACTTAGGAACTAACGAGACAAGGAATGAGCCATTGTGAGAAACAACAAGTCGTCCTGTCAGTCATGGCTTCCTCAGCTTAGAAACTCTTACCAGGACCCCATGACTCAACCAACGAGTCATTGTCAGAAACAATAACCTGTTGTGAGAGTTGTCAGGTGAGGTCCCTGAAATTCTCTTCTAGTGATAACGAGAGGAAACAACGACACTGTTTCCCACAATAAGTCGTTGTCTGCATCGTTGTGTCCACTTAGACTTTTTTGGAATTTTTTTCCCATTGAACCTAACGACTGGACACGACGACCCGTCGGTTCAAGCAATGAATCGTTATGTCACCCATTGCATAGCCTGCCAGTTTCCTTGTCCAGTGGCCACGGGAGGAACCAACGACCCATTGGTAGGTCCAATGAGTCGTGATATTCCCCGTTATCAAAACCAGTGAATCCAGGACCCATACAGTAGAACCAACGATTGGTCCAAATGAGTCATGGTCTCAACCAACGAGTCATTGAGTGACCCATTGGGTCCCCGACGGTCAGTTTCCAGATTTTTACTCCAGGGTTATTTTTGTAGTTTTCCACCTATTTAGTCCCTAAACTACGTCGTTTTAAGTATAGTTTCAGAGATATTAGAGGGATTGGACGGTTTTCTCCCTCATTCTCTACTTAACTCTCAGAATATTGATCGAAGAAATGTAGGTCATTTCTCCCAAGTAAGAACTAGGGCTCAGAGTCAGTTGTAGAACTTCAAGTTTTCTTCTTCAGGTAATTCTTGTTCAGGTATGTGGGAACTCAACAAGGGAATAGTTCTTCCCTTGTGTCCCCAAATTCCTCCCTATTTCTCTCTATCAATTGTAGTCCTGAAACTACTGAATGTCTAGAAATTTCTAGTCATACTTCGTCTAAACCATGTGGAATATATTATAACATGTTAATTATAGATATGTTCCACTAGTTCGTGACTGAAATAAATGTTAAATCTTGTGAAGTGAAATTTAGCCCTATTTCTTGAATTAGAAAGTTTTGAAATTTGCATTAGTGCTTGAATATCAAAATTTTTCTTGTATTTTCTAGTCTTGTGGACTCCCATCTTGTTAGGAATACTGAAACGAAATCAGACTATTGTTAGTTTAGTTTTAGTAAGAGTGCTAGAATTCTCATTGTCAGTAAGAAAATGTCAGCTAATCAGTTTGACTACAGAAATTCCTGAGGTGTTAGTAGTACCTCCCAGTTATCAGAATCAGATTAAGAATTCAATTTTTTTGGTCCATTAGGCAGTCATGAAATTTTAGATAAACAGCTCTAACTAGACTTAGGACACCAATTTTAGATTTTAGTTTGCTTTTTTGACGGTTACAATGCTTCTAGATAAGCAGCTCTGACTAGTCTTAGAACCCAGTTTCAGAATCTAGTCCAATAAAACCCTCAAGGTGTTTTCATATATATATCCCTG
This sequence comes from Datura wrightii, assembly GCA_035772735.1. Lineage (NCBI taxonomy): Eukaryota > Viridiplantae > Streptophyta > Magnoliopsida > Solanales > Solanaceae > Datura > Datura wrightii. Next base: position 58,118,269 of record JASDFA010000002.1, on the reverse strand, counting down.
ACTTGTTTTGGACCCCAGTTTTGAGCTATCAGCTTAATATTCATTCTAGGACTATCCGATGGGAGTAGGACTTAGCACCGATGTCATGCTACACCTTGGGAGGCATGACCGGCACCTGGTGCCCTACTAGGATCTAAACTGAATTAACTAGGGCTGTGCACTCCTAGTGCAGGCTTACTCCCCAAATCAAGAAAAAAAAGGCTATATCTCAGCTGTAAATACAACCTATGGCCGACAAGGCCTTATAGCCACATGTAAAGGAAAACAACTAACCAGAAATAGGAAATAACAGGGAATCCTATGCAGGCCAACAAGACCACCATGACGTCTCATTATGACTGTAAGATACATCCAATGCTAAGCTAAACTATGGCCAACAAGGCCGCTAACTAACAACTAAGGCCCCACACGGCCAACATATAAACTAAAACACATATGGGCCCCACACGGCCATCAACAACTAACCAAAGGGAAATAAAACAATCTGCAAGCCTCTAGGAGTAATATGATGGTCGGGACAGGGCACCGACCTACCCATAAACTATATAATCAAAAAAAGTAAACATTCTATCTGTAAGCTCCGGAAGAAAGGAGCCAAGTCTTCTGCTAATCCTAGCTGGAAGCTAAGAGGGATCTGCTCCTCTTCTATCCATACTTGCATGCAAGTAATGCAACACCCTAGAAAGGGCGTCAGTACAATATTGTTGAATATGTAAGGCGATAACTATAATTAACTGAATAAAAGAGAATAACTTAAATGAAGGGATAGAGATTATACCTGAGTAATAGAACTTCTTACTATCTAATTTATTAGTTAATTAAAGCAATAGAACTTCTTACTATCTAATTTATTAGTTAATTAAAGCAAACAAAAACCTTACTTAGCCCTCATAAGCCGGAAGGTAAAACCAGCACAAAATAACCCACCTGGGGCCCCCAAAAGCCCTAGTAAGTACACTTCAGTCTATATACCCCTATCAAGGTCGCACTGGGTCAATTAATATCTATAGCCATCCTACCAGTCCCCTGGGTCTACAACTAAGCCCGCTCGGCCCCTGACTGTAGCTGTGTCTGAGTCTATTGGACTCTTGATATCTGCACCCCTGGCACCAGGCTCGACAGGGGTGTGTAGAGCCAACCATAGCATATAATAGCCCACCCATGGAATGGATTGTATGAGGACCTGGGACCCCATCTTCGTCCCTCGTAGATGGCATACCACTCCATAGAGCGACGTCATCTTGCCCCTGGCGGGCGTCGACACCGCTAATAACTGTGGGATCGGTCATGAAGGCTATACAGGCATAATCCATCCCAAACTAAACATGGAATACGACATTCATCTAATAACAACGACTAATCACAATAGACATGCTTATGGTATTCTTACTAGGATTCAAACTGAGTTATCATGCTAAAGAAACTAACTTGCCAAAGGAAACTGCCTTAACATACCTGGATTGATGATTTGTACTTAACTGGCGAGTATCAGGTTTGTGTTCAATAGCTTTTTTCAATTGAAATTGTACTACTTGGAAAATGAAACCACTTTCAGTGCTAAATTCGGCAAAACGATAACTTTATATATAAATATTAACTATATTTCAACTTAATGGAACACGGTTTAAAACTCGGAATTTCTCGAAATTCCAGAAGGGAGAAATGCTTACTTGAAGCCTGTGATCATATAGAAATTAGTTTGGAGTAATTCCAACAACTTTGGCTCGGCGGGGTTACAATTTGCCGGGCGAATTTTGTGAAAATAACTCCGTAGCAATGCTCCCTGTAGCCTTAAACTTCAATATACGAAGTTAATTTGAATTCAGGTAGCGTTTCATAGCGTAAATGGACGAATTTCACTTAATTTATTTGTTCCCTAACTCTCTGGCCGTGCTCTCTTTTTTTTGGAAATGAATTAAAACAAGGCAAGGCCTATATATATAGGAGGGCAAGGCACCAGGGAGGCGCCTCGCGCTAGCCATTGTGGTAGTCTTGGTGCCACGCCGGGCCTGGCATCGCGCCAAGGTGCCCTCACACTACGTTGGCTGGTGCCCGTTCGGCTGGTGCGTTGCTCTGGCCCTGTGCGGCCTGGCCTCGCTCGACCAGACTTCTGAGGATTCTTTACACGCGTTGTACTCTCTTTATCTATTTTAAATTCACGCATACTCTTACTAATCGTCAAACTTTTACAGGGTGTAACATCCTCCCCCCTTAGGAACATTCTTCCTCGAATGTCGACTTGATTTACAGGAGTTTAACTCCTTTTAGGACTATTATTTTGGAAAATTTTTGGCAGAGTCTCCCTTGTAATACGAACTATCCAAAAATCCTGAAATGCAGAAAAGTCCAACACAGACACTTCATATAACACTATAACAACTATTTGACAAAAAGGTTGGAGTCAACTGAGTAATATATATAGCACAAATCATAAAACAACAACTGAATCAATAACTTACCTTAACTGCATAGTCTGGACTAAGCCTGGAACAAATGAGGGTATCTGGATTTCATGTCGTCCTCAGCTTCCCAAGTCATCTCCTCTTTATTCCTGTTCCTCCACAATACCTTGACGGAAGTGACATCCTTAGTTCTCAACCTACGAACCTGTCGATCCAATATAGCTACTAGAATCTCTTCATAGGCTAAATTCTCAGTGACTTGCATCCTCTATTGGCACAACTCGGGACGGATCTCCTATGCACTTTTGTAGCATCGACACATGAAAGACTGAGTGGATGGATTCCAACTCTAAAGGAAAATCTAGCTCGTATGCCACCTGGCCTATTCTCTGGAGTATTCCATACGGCCCAATAAACCTTGGGCTAAGCTTAACCATTTTGCCGAACCTCATTACGCCCTTCATTGGCGAGACTTTCAGAAGCAGCCAGTTGTCTACATTGAACTCCAAGTTCCTACACCGTACATCAGTGTAAGATTTTTGGTTTCTTTGAGCTGTCAACAGGCGTTCTCTGATGAGCTTCACTTTCTCCTCTGACTGATGGATCATGTCTGGTCCAATTAACTCTGATTCTCCAACTTCAAACCAACCAAGTGGAGATTTGCACTTCTGCCCATATAAGGCTTTACAAGGTGCCTTCTAGATTGCCGAGTGATAACTGTTATTGTAGGCAAACTCAATAAGGGGAAAATGTTCATCCCAGTTGCCCCCGAAGTCTAGCACGCACGCCTGTAACATATCCTTGAGGGTCTGAATGGTACGTTCTGCCTGTCTATCTGTCTGAGGATGGAATGATGTACTCAAATTAACTTATGTTCCCAATCCTTTTTAAAAAGACTGCCAGACCCTAGATGTGAATTATGGTCCTCTGTTAGAAATAGTAGACATTGGGATGCCGTGTAATCTAATTATTTCCCTGATGTAAAGCTCAGCATAATCCTGAGCTGAGAAAGTGGTTTTGACTGGCAAAAAAATGAGCTGACTTCGTCAATCTGTCAACAATCACCTAGATGGAATCAAATATGCATTTGGTATGAGGTAACCCTGTCACAAAATCCATATTAACTGCCTCCCATTTCCACATGGGCACTGCTATCTCCTGTGTTAATCTTCTGGGTTTTTGATGTTCGACTTTCACCTACTGGCAATTAGGACATTAAGCTACAAATTCTGTTATCTCCTTTTTCATTCCCGGCCACCAGTAATTTTCTTTTATGTCATGATACATCTTTGTTAAACCTGAATGAAGAGTAACGGGAATAATGCACCTTGCCCATGATCTGTTGGCGAAGTCCTACCACATCTGGAACATAGAGCCGATCCCTATATCTCAAATCTCCATCTTCAGTTACCTTGAAATTTGCTACTTTCCCTCGCTGATCCTTATCTTTGAGCTGAACCAAGTTAGGGTCTTTATACTGTCATCCTTTCACTTCCACAACCAGTGATGATACTGCAGCATTCTAGATCATCGCTCCACCGTCACCCGAGTCTACTATTCGGACGACCAAACTGGCTAATTGGTGCAATTCTCGAGCTAACTCTCGCTGTCCGGGACTCAGATGTGCCAAACTCCCCATGGATTTATGACTGAGGGCATCTGCTACAACATTGGCTCTTCCTGGGTGATACAAAATGTTCACATCGTAGTCCTTCAACAACTCTAACCAGTGGCGCTGCCGCAGATTCAACTCTTTCTGTGTGAAAATGTACTGGAGGCTCTTATGATCAGTAAAAATATCTACGTGAACGCCATAAAGATAGTGCCTCCATATTTTCAAGGCATGAATTACCGCAGCCAACTCCAGATTATGGGTGAGGTAGTTCTTATCATGCTTCCTGATCTTGGGCAGAATTATATGCCCAAGTGATGCTCAAATGCTTTATTTCGTCTTGTTTATCTATCGTTATTTGTACATTCTCATGTGATTTGTAGTTAAAATGTGAATTTATACTAACCAACATGATTAATGTTGTTTTGCAGGAAAAATGTAATTTTAGGAAGCTAAATTGCATGTTGGTGAAAATCAGGAATGGACTCGAAAGCGAGCAGTGGAAAAGGCCAAGGAAAAGCAGCAAACAAAGGGGCTCCACGATGGAGCCGTGTCACGCTGCCATCGCAGAGGCAGTCTGCCTCGGATGAGTTTATTTGGACAATTTCCAGTAAGGGTTCGCGTTGGCGCTGTCACACCCCACCTTGGGGGGTATGACGGGCACCTGGTGCCTGCTAGACTCTGGGCTGCTAAACGGTCCAGCCTGAGCACATCTGGTGCTTGGCTGACTCTTGCTCTATTTCAAGAAACGAACCGGCTATATAGCGGCTGTAAATATAGCCCCCGACCGATTAGGCCTATAGCCACCTGTACTGTATCATCAGCTAACCAGAATCATCTCATGTAGGGAAACCTATGCGGGCCGACAAGGCCACCATGCTGTCTAGTTATCTGTAACTTAACAATAGAATACTGAATAACTACGTGACCGGCAAGGTCACCACTACAATCAAACTATGGCCCCACACGGCCAACATAATCAACCAAACACATATATACATGCATGACCCTACACGACCGGCTCTACTACCACAGGGAAACATCAGACTGCAAGCCTCTAGGAAGTAATAATAGAATGATCGGGACAGGGCCCCGACTTACCCAAACTGTAATCAAAAAGGAAATAGGAGCAACCTTCGACTATTTAGCTCCGGAGGATAGGAGCTGATAACTCTGCTGACCGGATCACGAGGGATCGACTCCTCGTCTATGTGTACCTGCAGGCAAGCAATGCAGCACCCCCACGGGCGTCAGTACCACAGGTACTGAGCATGTAAAGCAAACTGAAATATACAACTGAAATGGGTAACAACAATAACATGACATATAAGCAGAAGTAGCTGAATCTATCTAACTGAGGATAACTGGGGAGAGTTTACATATTCTGTAACTAAACTGGGCGTACCTGACGACGTGTCATCCTACTGTCTATTAGTATCTAATGGCACATATAGATATACATATATATACACACAATAACTGACCGACCCCCATAAGCCGGAAGGTGCCAACCAACACACAATCTATTTACCCCTACCCGAGTCTAAACCAACCAAAAATAAGTCACTCCACTCATCCGATAACTGTGAGCTCCTCCTACCGGCCCCCTTGGATACGTAGCTCAGGCCTTGGCCTCTGACAATAAACTGTGTCTGAGTCCGAAGACTCCTGCCTCTGGGCGCAAGTGCGCACTGGGTAATCTGCTGCTGTATCTGTAACTGAAACTGCCCCTGGGTGCAAGTATGCTACAGGGTAATTTTATAAAAAAAATCTGTAGCTGAAACTGCCCCCGGCCACAAGCGCACACAGAGTAATCTGCCCCTGTAAATAGGGTAATCTGGCTCTGCGCAGAGCAAACTGAACTGCCCCTGCAAGTAGGGTAATCTGGACCGTATTATTATGGTGGTCAGCCATCATCGCCTCTAGGCGGATGGCATCGCCCAGCTGGTGGCGGTATCTGAATCTGGTATCGACACAGCTATAACCCAGGGGCGGTGGGGATGCTAAAGGGTGCCCACATGCCACAACAAGTCTCAACATGCAAACACATACACAGCAAGCATGCTCAAATGAAATATACTAATCATATTCTCTTCTTTTTATTTCAAGGCCAGTCCGTATTAAACAACTGATAAAATATTCTGTTTTGCACTGTTTCTGATTGCTGGGCTAACTGCTACCTGGCCTTTATCTGATTATCTGATTATTGTTATCCGTAACCTGAAGCTATATCAGTTTCTAGAGCCATATCTGTTTGTGGAGCTACTTCTATATCTGGAGCTATTTCTATATCTGATTACTAATCTGATTACATTTGGATATAACTCAATAACATAGGACATGCCATCTATAACTGGATATAGCTCAATAACATAAGATGTGCCATCTATTACCGGATACAGTCTCAACAAATGTAATACATACTATATGTAATCTTGCTAATTCATTATACTGCTTTTACAACTTCCATTCTGGGTATTAAGTAGAAACATACTGAGCTACTAGTTGATACCACATTACGATCTTAAATCATCTGACGATCCGTTATTCTGATTATGACATGATATGTAATGCTATACTAGCATGCTTGCTGGAAATTATACTAAAATCATTCCTATGCGCTGGGTATCAGTTAATAGCCTTTATTCTATTTATTTTCTAGACTGTACTTCCTGGCTTGCCGAAAGAATAGCTTTACATACCTTAACCTCGGTTTATCTGACTAACGGACGAAGTTCAGTTAGTACTCCAGCTATCTCTCCCAACTGTATTTACATATATGTCAATTAGAACTAAATACACCAATATTCTGAAAGAAAACGTCACTTTCGATATATTTATAGCCTAAACTTTGGCTTGTCGAAAGATGATCAAAAACTTGCTATTTCTCGAAAGTCCAGAAGGGAGAAATACTCACTTTAGGGATAGGAGTATGTTGAAACTAGTTTGGAGCAATTCCACTTACCTTAGTTCGGTAGCACGACAATTTGCCGGCCGAATTTCGTGAAACTAAATCCGTAGGAATGCTCCTTACTGCTTAATACCTCGGTATCTGGAGTTAATTTGAGTTTGGACCACGTTTGACGGCGTAATCTGGCGAAAATTGTCAAGAACCCTTCGTCCCTCTTCCTCTATGATTTTCTCTCTGTTTTCGCTGGAAATTATAAAAATTATATCATTTAAAACCAAAGTGGAGGCTTTATATACTTGGGCTAGGACAGGGCCAACGTGTCACGGAGCCAACGCGGAGGCTCCAGCTCCGTGACACGTTGCCATCGCGGAGGGGCTCTGCCCCAGCTCCTCCCGCGAACGTTCGATAGGTTTCTCGTCCGGTCATTTCCCGGGCCTTTTTCTAGCATGTATGACTTTCAAATACCCTTAACTAACACGCCATTAGGCTATTTATTTATTTAAAATTTTTGGGGTGTAACATCCTCCCCCCCTTAAGAACATTCGTCCTCGAATGACATTCTGACTTATAGAAATCTTAACTGGCTGACTCATCCCTGGAAAAATTTCGGCAGAGTTTCCCCGGTATTATGAACTATCTCAAAATTACTGAAAAGTAGAAAAGTCCCATACAGGTATTCCATACAATACTATAGTATTTAAATGATAGATTAAAATGGACCTTCTCATTTATATGTATACTATGAGGCACTAGATAAGATAATAATACTAACATACCTGTCGCCTGACTAGGCTTGAAATAAATGAGGGTATCTGATTTTCATGTACTCCTCGGCTTCCCAGGTCATCTCTTCTCGGTTCCTGTTACGCCACAATACCTTGACAGATGCAATATCTTTAGTTCTCAATCTACGAATCTGTCTGTCTAGTATAGCTACTGGAACCTCTTCATATGCTAACTCTTCTGTGACCTGGACATCCTGAACTGGAACAACTGTGGAAGGGTCTCCTACGAACTTCCTTAACATAGATACATGGAATACTGGGTGAACAGATACTAACTCTGGAGGCAAGTTCGACTCGTATGCTACTCGGCCTATCCTTCGATGAATCTGATAAGGCCCAATGAACCTCGGGTTAAGCTTGCCTTTCTTGCCAAATCTCATCATCCCTTTCATCGGAGACACTTTCAAATATACCCAGTCATCCACTGCAAATTCTAAATTTCTGCGCCGCATATCTGCGTAAGACTTCTGGCGGCTCTGAGCAGTCAATAGGCGTTCTCTGATAAGCTTCACCGCCTCTTCTGACTGACGAATAATATCTGGCCCAACTAACGCTGATTCTCCCACTTCAAACCTGCCAACGGGCGATCTGCCCATACAATGCTTCAAAGGGCGCCATATGGATGGTTGAGTGATAGCTATTATTATAAGCAAATTCAATTAACGGCAAATGCTCGTCCCAGCTACCTCCAAAATCTAGTACACACGCTCGTAGCATATCTTCGAGCGTCTGGATAGTTCGTTCTTCTTGCCCGTCTGTCTGAGGATGAAAGGCTATACTTAGGTTAATCTGTGTCCCCAGGCCTCTCTGAAACAACTGCTAGAATCTCGCTGTAAATTCTGCTCCTCTATCTGAGATGATAGACACCGGAACACCGTGCAATCTGACTATCTCTCTGATATACAGTTCAGCATAATCCTCAGCAGAGAATGTGGTTGTACTGGCAGGAAATGGGCTGATTTTGTTAATCTGTCAACGATTACCCAAATAGAATCGTTTCTGTGTCTGGTACGGGGTAACCCTGTTACAAAATCCATATTTATCGCTTCCCATTTCCATAATGGTACGGCTATATCCTGCGTCAGACCGCCCGGTTTCTGGTGTTCTGCTTTCACCTGCTGGCAGTTAGGACATCTAGATACAAATTTAGCTATTTCAATTTTCATACCTGGCCACCAGTATATGTCTCTAATGTCGTGGTACATGTTCGTTGCTCCTGGATGGAGAGAATAGCGAGCATAATGTACCTCATGCATGATCTGCTGGCGAAGCCCTGAAACATTCGGAACACATAGACGGCCCTTACAACATAGCACTTCATCCTCAGTCACTTGGAAATCTAACTCCTTACCTTTCTGAACTCTATCTCTGAGCTGAACTAAGTCAGGGTCCTCGTACTGCCGTTCTTTTACTTCTGTAACTAATGATGACACAACAGAGTTCTGAATCACCGCTCTGTTATTTTCTGTTTCTACTACTCGAACAGCTAAACCAGCTAGCTGATGAATTTCCTTAGCTAACTCCCGCTTCTCGGGTCGCAAATACGCTAAACTCCCCATTGACTTACGGTTGAGGGAATCTGCTACTACATTAGCTCTCCCTGGGTGGTAGAGAATATTTACTTCATAATCTTTCAACAATTCTAATCAGCGACGCTGCCGCAGATTTAACTCCCTCTGTGTGAAATATACTAATCATATTCACTTTTTTTTATTTCAAGGCCAGTCCGTATTAAACAACTGATACAATATTCTGTTTTGCACTGTTTCTGATTGCTGGGCTAACTGCTACCTGGCCTTTATCTGTTTATCTGATTATTGTTATCCGTAACCTGAAGCTATATCAGTTTCTAGAGCCATATCTATTTCTGGAGCTACATCTATATCTGGAGCTATTTCTATATCTGATTACTGATCTGATTACATCTGGATATAACTCAATAACATAGGACATGCCATCTATAACTGGATATAACTCAATAACATAAGATGTGCCATCTATTACCGGATACAGTCTCAACAAATGTAATACATACTATCTGTAATCTTGCTAATTCATTATACTGCTTTTACAACTTCCATTCTGGGTATTAAGTAGAAAAATACTGAGCTACCAGCTGATACCACATTACTATCTAAAATCATCTGATGATCTGTTATTCTAATTATCACATGATATGTAATGCTATACTAGCATGCTTGCTGGAAATTGTACTAAAATCGTTCCTATGCGCTGGGTATCTGTTAATAGCCTTTATTCTATTTATTTTCTAGACTGTACTTCCTGGCTTGCCGAAAGAATAGCTTTACATACCTTAACCTCGGTTTATCTGACTAAGAGACGAATTTCGGTTAGTACTCCAGCTATCTCTCCAACTGCATTTTCATATATGTCAATTAGAACTAAATACACCAATATTCTGAAAGAAAACGTCACTTTCGATATATTTATAGCCTAACCTTTGGCTTGTCGAAAGACGATCAAAAACTTGCTATTTCTCGAAAGTCCAGAAGGGAGAAATACTCACTTTAGGGATAGGAGTATGTTGACACTAGTTTGGAGCAATTCCACTTACCTTAGTTCGGTAGCACGATGATTCGCCGGCCGAATTTCGTGACACTAAATCCGTAGGAATGCTCCTTACTGCTTAATACCTCGGTATCTAGAGTTAATTTGAGTTTGGACCGCGTTTGACAGTGTAATCAGGCGGAAATTGTCAAGAACCCTTCGTCCCTCTTCCTCTCTAATTTTCTCTCTGTTTTTGCTGGAAATTATAAAAATTATATCATTTAAAACCAAAGTGGAGGCTTTATATACTTGGGCCTGGACAGGGCCAACGTGTCACGGAGCCAACGCGGAGGCTCCACCTCCGTGACACGTTGCCATCGCGGAGGGGCTCTGCCCCAGCTCCTCCCGTGATGGTTCGATTGGTTTCTCATCCGGTCATTACCCGGGCCTTTTTCTATCATGTATAGCTTTCAAATACCCTTAACCAACACGCCATTAGGCAATTTATTTATTCAAAATTTTTGGGGTGTAACATCCTCCCCCCTTAAGAACATTCGTCCTCGAATGACATTCTAACTTATAGAAATCTTAACTGGCTGACTCATGCCTGGAAAAATTTCGGCAGAGTTTCCCCTGTATTATGGACTATCTCAAAATTACTGAAAAGCAGAAAAGTCCCATACAGGTATTCCATACAATACTATAGTATTTAAATGATAGATTAAAATGGACCTTCTCATTTATATGTATACTATGAGGCACTAGATAAGATAATAATACTAACATACCTGTCGCCTGACTAGGCTTGAAATAAATTAGGGTATCTGATTTTCATGTCCTCCTCGACTTCCCAGGTCATCTCTTCTCGGTTCTTGTTATGCCACAATACCTTGACAGATGCAATATCTTTAGTTCTCAATCTACGAATCTGTCTGTCTAGTATAGCTGCTGGAACCTCTTCATATGCTAACTCTTCTGTGACCTGGACATCTTGAATTGGAACAACTGTGGAAGGGTCTCCTACGAACTTCCTTAACATAGATACATGGAATACTGGGTGAACAGACGCTAACTCTGGAGGCAAGTTCAACTTGTATGCTACTCGGCCTATCCTTCGATGAATCTGATAAGGCCCAATGAACCTCGGGTTAAGCTTGCCTTTCTTGCCAAATCTCATCACCCCTTTCATCGGAGACACTTTCAAATATATCCATTCATCCACTGCAAATTCTAAATTTCTGCGCCGCATATCTGCATAAGACTTCTGGCGGCTCTGAGCAGTCAGTAGGCATTCTCTGATAAGCTTCACCGCCTCTTCTGACTAACGAATAATATCTGGCCCAACTAACGCTGATTCTCCCACTTCAATCTAGCCAACGAGCGATCTGCATTTTCGCCCATACAATGCTTCAAAGGGCGCCATCTGGATGGTTGAGTGATAGCTATTATTATAATCAAATTCAATTAACGGCAAATGCTCGTCCCAGCTACCTCCAAAATCTAGTACACACGCTCGTAGCATATCTTCGAGCGTCTGGATAGTTCGTTCTGCTTGTCCGTCTGTCTGAGGATGAAAGGCTGTACTTAGGTTAATCTGTGTCCCCAGGCCTCTCTGAAACGACTGCCAGAATTTCGCTGTAAATTGTGCTTCTCTATCTGAGATGATAGACACCGGAACACCGTGCAATCTGACTATCTCTCTGATATACAGCTCAGCATAATCCTCAGCAGAGAATGTGGTTCGTACTAGCAGGAAATGGGCTGATTTTGTTAATCTGTCAACGATTACCCAAATAGAATCGTTTCTGCGTCTGGTACGGGGTAACCCTGTTAAAAAATCCATATTTATCGCTTCCCATTTCCATAATGGTACGACTATATCCTGCGTCAGACCGCCCGGTTTCTGGTGTTCTGCTTTCACCTGCTGGCAGTTAGGACATCTAGATACAAATTCAGCTATTTCAATTTTCATACCTGGCCACCAGTAGATGTCTCTAATGTCGTGGTACATGTTCGTTGCTCCTGGATGGAGAGAATAACGAGCGTAATGTACCTCATGCATGATCTGCTGGCAAAGCCCTGAAACATTCGGAACACATAGACGGCCCTTACAATATAGCACTTCATCCTCAGTCACTTGGAAATCTGACTCCTTACCTTTCTGAACTCTATCTCTGAGCTGAATAAGTCAGGGTCCTCGTACTGCCGTTCTTTTACTTCTGTAACTAATGATGACACAACAGAGTTCTGAATCACCGCTCTGTTATTTTCTGTTTCTACTACTCGAACGGCTAAACCAGCTAGCTGATGAATTTCCTTTGCTAACTCCCGCTTCTCGGGTCGCAAATACGCTAAACTCCCCATTGACTTACGGTTGAGGGCATCTGCTACTACATTAGCTCTCCCTGGGTGGTAGAGAATATTTACGTCATAATCTTTCAGCAATTCTAATCAGCGACCCTGCCGCAGATTTAACTCCCTTTGTGTGAAATATACTAATCATATTCTCTTCTTTTTATTTCAAGGCCAGTCCGTATTAAAAACCTGATACAATATTCTATTTTGCACTGTTTCTGATTGCTGGGCTAACTGCTACCTGGCCTTTATCTGTTTATCTGATTATTGTTATCCGTAACCTGAAGCTATATCAGTTTCTAGAGCCATATCTGTTTCTGGAGCTACATCTATATCTAGAGCTATTTCTATATCTGATTACTGATCTGATTACATCTGGATATAACTCAATAACATAGGACATGCCATCTATAACTGGATATAACTCAATAACATAAGATGTGCCATCTATTACCGGATACAGTCTCAACAAATGTAATACATACTATCTGTAATCTTGCTAATTCATTATACTGCTTTTACAACTTCCATTCTGGGTATTAAGTAGAAAAATACTGAGCTACCAGCTGATACCACATTACTATCTAAAATCATCTGATGATCTGTTATTCTAATTATCACATGATATGTAATGCTATACTAGCATGCTTGCTGGAAATTGTACTAAAATCGTTCCTATGCACTGGGTATCTGTTAATAGCCTTTATTCTATTTATTTTCTAAACTGTACTTCCTGGCTTGCCGAAAGAATAGCTTTACATACCTTAACCTCGGTTTATCTGACTAACGGACGAAGCTCGGTCAGTACTCTAGCTATCTCTCCCAACTGCATTTACATATATGTTAATTAGAACTAAATACACCAATATTCTGAAAGAAAATGTCACTTTCGATATATTTATAGCCTAAACTTTGGCTTGTCGAAAGATGATCAAAAACTTGCTATTTCTCGAAAGTCCAGAAGGGAGAAATACTCACTTTAGGGATAGGAGTATGTTGAAACTAGTTTGGAGCAATTCCACTTACCTTAGTTCGGTAGCACGACGATTCGCCGGCCGAATTTCGCGAAACTAAATCCGTAGGAATGCTCCTTACTGCTTAATACCTCGATATCTGGAGTTAATTTGAGTTTGGACCACGTTTGACGACCTAATCAGGTGGAAATTGTCAAGAACCCTTCGTCCCTCTTCCTCTCTGATTTTCTCTCTGTTTTCGCTGGAAATTATAAAAATTATATCATTTAAAACCAAAGTGGAGGCTTTATATACTTGAGCCTGGACAGGGCCAACGTGTCACGGAGCCAACGCGGAGGCTCCACCTCCGTGACACGTTGCCATCGCGGAGGGTCTCTGCCCCAGCTCCTCCCGCGATGGTTCGACAGGTTTCTCGTACGGTCTTTTCCCGGGCCTTTTTCTAGCATGTATGGCTTTCAAATACCCTTAACCAACACGCCATTAGGATATTTATTTATTTAAACTTTTCGGGGTGTAACAGGCGCCGTGGCACGTTGGCCAAGCCTTGCGTTACATGCCGTGGCACGTTGCCCATATTTACCTGGAATATAAAATTCCAGTGAGGGTCCGCGTTTGCACCAGATCACGGAGGCAGTGCTCCGCGATGCACTCCGTGACACGTTGCTTGTTATTTCGGGAAAAATTCCCACTAGTATAAATATCACACTTAGGTTTATTTTTAATAATTCTGACTTAGTGGAGCAAGAACGTGGGTTACAGGCAGTTGAGGAGATGAAAATCTTAGGGTTCTTCTCTAACTCTTTCTTCTTTATTTCAATTGTTTGTATGCTTTATACTCTTTTGATGTTGTTTAATCCACAAATGAGTGGCTAAATTCACTTCTTGCTGAGGTTAAGAACATTTGTAGTGGAATGTAATTGTTGATCATTTTGGTTTTTCATCTTTTCTTCCATGGTTGTTCTATCAATTCTTGTTCTTACTGCATTAATGTCTGGCCAATGTTAATGTATATCTAAAAAATCCAATTTTATCTTGAAAGTTGTGAATTGGTAGGATATGATCTCTTCTTAGTTTTGGAAAATTGAGAATTGATTTATCTTCAGAATAGAAATATATCTGAAAGTCATATTAGTCAATTAAGGAATCGGTTTCGTATGGCTAGAACATGAATATCTTTTTATCACAGAAATGTAGGTGGAAGGTTCATGATTCTTAAGTTGGGTAGATTACGAAAGTTTCTCTCCATAGGCAATAATTCTTGACTAGCAACCGAAGGAAAGATTAACCTAATTGTATCAATAAATTACTTCCCTGCTTGTTCGTTTTAGCCTCTGCTTGCTCATTCCTATAGTTCAGACTCACTTTATAATTTTGTTTTAGATTAGTATAAATTAGGAAACAAATTCTCAAAAATCTTCTTTAAACTGTTGTCTGCATTTTAGAATTAGAGTTCATTAACACTTAATTCGATTATTACCTTGGTTCAGTCCCTGTGGGATCGATACTTGGCTTACTTTAGCCATTTTATTACTTGTTTGACCACATGCACTTGCGTGTAGTTGTGAACCACACCGAACAAGTTTTTGGTGCTGTTGCCGGGGACTGGAAATTGGTAAAATTGTTTTCATAAGTGTTAGTTTACAATTTCTATATTGTGCTGACAACTTGATCTTAGCCTGTCTTTTGCAGATATTGAATCTATTGAACACTGGCAAGAGACAAGGAGCTGGTGGACTCATACTTATAGTCAGAAAGACAATTTCATCATCAAAGGAGAGAAGCTCTAGAAAGAAAGCTGCAGTTGCTCAGACAAACAATCCTGGAGCAACAACAAAAACCACCACTTGTAAGGGCAGTGTTAGTGCCCGAGGAAATGGCAGCTAGGCCGGTTCGTGAAGTGGCAATCCTACATGCTAACAGTGTTACATCAAGCATTCGCAAACCCAAGCCAGGAGGGAGGTTTGAGCTGAAACAGAATATGGTGCAATTGCTGCACACCAGCGGGCAATTCACAGGTCTCCCTCACGAGGATCCACAACAACATCTCCAAAACTTTTTGGAGATAAGTGATACTTACATCCCCGCTGAAGTTTCATCTGATTATGTAAGGCTTACATTGTTCCCATTTTCACTATTGGGAGAAGCAAAGAGGTGGTTGAAAGCTGAGCCACCTAATTCCATCACCACTTGGGATGATCTTGCAAGGAAATTCTTGATACGGTTCTTTCCATCCGGGAAAACAACAAGACTTAGAAGTCAGATTCTAAGTTTTAAACAAAGAGAGGGGGAGAATCTGTATCAAGCTTGGGAAAGATTCAAATCCATGTTACGGGATTGTCCTCACCATCACCAGTCCAATGATGTGCTGGTGCATACTTTCATAGAGGGTTTGGAACCCCACACAAAATTTTTGCTAGATTCAGCACCTGGGGGACAAGCATTAGAAAAGACTTATAAGGAGCTGTATACTTTGTTAAATCGTATTTCGTAGGGAAATCCAGAGTGGAATGCGGACTCTTCTAGAGGAGGAACAAGGAAAGCGGCAGGAGTCTTGGAAGTGGATGGTTTTACAGCTATCGCTGCACAAATAGCTGCGTTGCAAAATAAACTCAACACCCACTTCAGCAATATGAGCTTAAATCAATCTCAAGCTCCAGTTAATGCAGTGCAGCAGATTTGGTGTGAAGTATGCGGTAGTAATGAACACTCAGCTGAGTGTTGTGGTGCAAATCCAGATTCAGTGAACTTTGTTGGTAATGTACAGAGAAACAATCACCAACAGTATGGCAACAACTACAACTCTAATTGGAGGAATCATTCAAATTTTTCCTGGGGTAGTAACAACCATCAAGGGCAGAGTTCGAATCAGGGTGCACAGAGAAATCAAGGAGGGCAGCAGTACTATCAGACACAATACCGAAGCAACAATGCACCTCCTCCACTGTTCGCTGTCTGCTCTGGGGTATTTCCTACGCACAAGTGCACGTGGTCAAACAAGTAGTAAAGTGGCTTAAGTAAGCCAAGTATCGATCCCACAGGGACTGGGATAAGGTAACAAACTACTTAAGTGTTACTATACTTACTCTAAAAATGAAAACAACAGTGCAAAGAAGAGTTTGATATTTTGATTTCTAATTGTATGCTAAGTCTAAAACAAATATTTAATGTGAGTCTGAACTATGAATGTGAGCATGCTGAGGCTAAATGAACATGTATAGAAACTAATTATCGGTGCAATTTTTGGTTAATCTTCCCTCCGGTTGCTAGTCAAGAATTATTGCCAATGGATTAAAACCCTCGTATTTAACCCAACTTAAGAATCATGAACCGTCCACCTACATTTCTGTGATTAAACGAAATTCATGTTCTAGCCATACAAAACTGATTCCTTAATTGACTAATACGACTTTCAGGTATATTTTTATCCTGAAGGTAAATCAATTCTCAATTTTCCCAAACTAAGAAAAGATCATATACTATTGATTCACAACTTTCCAATTTCTTGCTCTCTCGAGTGAAACCGGACTTTTTAGATATACATTAACGTTGGCCATACATCAATGCAGTAAGAACAAGAATCAATAGAACAACCATGGAAGAAAAGATGAAAAACCCAATTGATCAATAACTACATTTCAATACAATTGTTCTTAACCTCAGCAAGAAGAGGAATTAGCCACTCATTTGTGGATTAAACATCGTTAAATGAGTGTTAAACATACAAGCAATTGAATTAAAGAAGAAGGAGATAGAGAAAAACCCTGACAATTTCGTCCCCTCAACTGACTGTAACCCACGTTCTTGCTCCACCCAGTCAGAATAATTAAAAATGAACCTAAGTGTTCTATTTATACTAGTGGGAATTGTTTCCAAAATAACAAGCAACGTGTCACGGAGTGCATCGTGGAGCACTGCCTCCGTGCCACGCCACTGACGCGGACCCTTACTGGAAATTGAGTGTCCAGGTAATAAGGCCCAACGTGGCACGGTGTGCAACGCGGGGCTAGGCCAACGTGCCACGGCCCCAACGCGCACCCTCACTGGATTTTGGCCAAAAAATCCCTATCCAGGGAGAAGGCATCCGCGATGGCAGCGTGACACGGCTCCATCGCGGAGCCCCTTTAATTTGTGCCTTCAAATGCTTTTTCCCTTACTAACATCCGAGTCCAACCCCAATCTCTCCCAACACGCATTTTAGCTTCCCAAAATTATATTTCACCTACAAAACAACGCTAATCATGTTGGTTAGTATAAATTCACATTTTATTATCAATCACATGAGAATGTATAAACATTGATAGATAAACAAGGCTAAAATGACACCTTTGAGTATCACTTGGGCATATAAATTTGCCCAAGATCACTTACCCCACACTTAAATCCTTGTTCATCCCCGAACAACAATCTTACACCTCATGCACTTTACACCCCATCCTGGCTACTTTGGTTCGACAATTCAGGCTACGGTCATACCGATTATTTAATACAACAAATCATCAAGAAAACATGCATGGTCCTATCAATGGAATGACCTTCAACACATCAAGACCTCCTAGACTTAAGAATTGACTCTGAATATTGGCAAACTCCTGCAAATCAGCTGATCAAGATATCCGACACGAAATTTAATCTCTCATCAAGCATGTGCCCTCACAACACAAGAGAATTTTCCCCTTTTTAATCACATGAACTCAAACGATTACATGCAGGGGCATATAGAAACAATTTCGCTCTCTCTCCCAAAAGAATTCACATGCATCATGCCACGAACCATAGGCTTGCCTTTAGTGTATTACTCCACTAATATAAGGAAGTGTGATGTAAGATCACGTAGGACTTTAACGGTTTGTAATTTAAGCTACGGAACTAGTAAGTACTGGGCTAGCCAATAATGGCCACTAGCATCCTTAAGCGCTTTTTCAATACATCCCATCAAGCTCATGGGCATTGTTTCCTCCTTCATCCTCCCATTCTTGAAGTCTGTCTTTATTTCGACCCATCTCATTAAGCACACTTGAGTCAATCACGAAGAGTATTCATACACCTTCATTATATTTTATTTATAACAAGTGCACCTTCAACCTTTTCTTTCCTCTCATCACTCTGCTTTTCTTTTCTTTTCACCGTTCTCACTCTTTGACACTTTGGGAAAATTATTTCCTTTTCTTAAGCACTTAAGAGTTTTGGATCAAATGTACGGCTAATGAAAAGAAAGGGTTAACCTCGGTTTACACATTTTTGACAAAAGAAAAAAAAATAGGCTAAAGGCTCAACGGGCTAACTAGGGTGTACAATCAAGGTGGGTACAATAATGAAAAAGAGAAACTTTCAATTGAAAACAAAGAAATGCCTACATCCTTTCCTACAATACACGTTCTTCATTTCGTTTTGTACACACACAGGCAAGTTCTAGACATTTCATAATAGCATGGAATAAACAAAACCTCACCCCAAACTTATTGCACATGCTCAATTCAAGACATATTCACAGACTCTTCAATCAACTAATTACAAGAATTCAAAATTAAGCCTCAATCACACTGACTCGACTCTATGGCCTAGGTATCTCAACATATTTACAGAGTTGCATGCTTTCAAACGAATCACCTTGGTATTTCAAATAGCATGTACAACACGCAACCAGAATTCCGCAACCATAAAGTAACTACATGTTTTGGGATGCAACCCACAAAAGAAAACAACTGAAATATAAATGAAAAAAATCTACTCCTAACGACTACATTTCCCTTAAGACGGTCGTCATCCATCCATCATAGGGAACGGTCACTAACTAAGACTTCGGTTCAATGGGACCAATCTCGGTAAAAGAACTGAAAACAAACGTCGAGAAACCCAAGAATTGAATTTTTTTTAACAATATCAATCATTTCGATAAAACAAAATATGTACAAAATCATCTAGCAATATTCAGCGGCACACAACAACTTCACATTAATTCCAATACAGAATAGAAACATCACAATCACAGGGTCACAACATTTTTCCACAAGCACGACAACAGAACAGAAACATAAACAACAACACAACCAGCACCTAACTACTCCCACCCCACACTTATATCGAACACTGTCCCCAGTGTTCACAAAAATTAACATAGCACAAAAAAAAATGGGTGGCAGAACTCCCTGATCAATGAAAATACTCCACTTCTTCATCAGGTGCTGCTGCCTCGTCTCCCATGTCTGAATCTCCCCCATCGTCATCATCGGACTCCACATCGGAGTCCTCACGACGTGTCTCCTCATCTGTGGGGACATCATCATCCGTGGGCTCTACAAAAGCTGGCCCCACTCGTCATAGAGCCCTGGAATTTTTGCCAAAAGGGTAGTCTAGCTCGAGCTGCCACAGCTCCTCTTCTGTTGCCGGCTACCTGCCTATTCGCAGCTGGAGCATCTGCATCCCGTACATGCGAGCCATGTACTGATCATCCTGAGCATGTCACTCGGCTAGTGTAAGAACTGGCTCGTGGGTGGTGTCGGGTGCCTTAGTTTTAGTGACATCTAAGGCCCACCGCTCCATCTGCGGGATGTAGTCAAGGGCCTCTTCCTCAATATCCAGGCCCCTCAGGAACGTGGTGAGTAGTCCACCAAATCTGTATCTGTGCCCTTGATGCAAACGGGCTCTCTTCATGGCGGAGATAATCACCGCCCCCACATTGATCTCCAGCCCTTTCATCAGGGCGTACACCAAGCATACACGATCCCGGGTTACATCCGTCATATGCACCCCCGGGATTAGGCAGGAACAAACAATCTTTAGCCATATCCTGGCTTCCTTGTTCATCTGTGAGTAAGGCAAGGTCTGATGGTAGCCCCTCTCCTTATGTCTGCTCCACCGAGCTGTTGATCGGGTTCCACACAAAGTGCGTCTGATGTCCGCATATGGTGGAGTGATATTCAGCTATCGCAGCACATGGGCATCTGTGTCCCTCTCCCCTAGGATAGCATTAAGGTGGTGGGGCTCAAAAGTGACTATTTGCCCCCTTATTTTGATGGTGTGACTTCTGAGAGTAGGGTTCCAGTTGGCGTAGAATTCCTGAATCAAGTGCAAGTTGCATTCCTTGGGCTCTTCAAAGATAAAGTTTAGCCCAGCTGCCTCGATCCTATGGACAATCCTGGGGAACTCCTGTGCCAACGGTTCCCTTGCTATGTGTTCCTCGGGGAAGTAATTTCTCTCCTTGTGCTTTGCGTACCATTTCTTCCCCTCCTCTGTCACCCACCTGGTTCCGTATTGACGGCGTTAGCTGCGTGGAACCGCTGGTGCTGCTGGGACCGTTGTGCCCAATCTGATTCTTTTTCTTCCGGCGCCAGATGTTGATGCGCCTTTTCCCTTGTCTTGCCTGCTTGCCATTGTTCCTGTCAAACCAAACAGACAAGTTCAATGTTAAGCCAATTAAAATTAGCTTCGACTAAGGTTGGGTTAAGCTAGGCTACCCCACACTTAGTCCTTAGCCAAAATTACAACATTAAGGCAAGATTGTACTTATTTACACAAACAAACAACAAAACATAACAAATATGCTTAGTGCCTTGGGAGAATTCGGCAGTATATATTCCATGTACTACTTAGACTTCGTACAGCTAACCACAATCCTTACCTACCAACAACATTTTATCCCATAACACTTAGCAAGGAAAAACAAAAGAAAAATTTTAACTACATGATCCTATACAATTCACCCATTTCTTGCAATTTCCAATATTTTCTTAACCCAAGAATCCGTCGGTCTTTTAGCATAGTCACAGTTAGCACAATCGACTCATCTCACCCAACATGTACAACCCAGCATGAATTTTACTAGTTCAACTCAATTTTTTCCATTTCAAACTCAAAGTCAAGCCCTAGCTATGATTTTATCAAAAATTTGATTAAGCTATGTAATTATCGAGTTCAAGCAATCACACCGTTACTCCGAACATCAATCAACAATAATTCAATTGAATTTAAGCTTAATTTCTACTTAGGGAAAGTTTTTCTCATGTCACATGTTCAACATCGAAAAAATTCGACAAGAATTGAGATAGAGTTGAAGAACATACCTTGAATTCGAAGAAATGACGAAAACTTGATGAAATTATGGGCCTACTTCCGTGTCACATTGAAGGGGGGAGGGGTTTTTGGGATGTTGGTCGCGGAGGGTATGAAAAATGAGGGAAAATGAGGGGGAATCGGGGTTAAAAAGTGGGAATTTCGCGCGGGTCACCCGGTGACCCAGTGTGACCCGTCGCGATATACACCTCAACGTGTCACGGAGGGTAACGCGGAGCATGCCCTCCGTGACACGAAGCCATCGCGTAGGTGTTCTGGAATTTGTAAAAATTCCAGAATTACCTTCAACGTGTCACGGAGGGTAACGCGGAGGTCCTCCTCTGTGACACGGAGCCATCGCCCTGGCTCACTGTTTTTGCACTTTTTATTATTTTTCATACCTCAGATTTTCCTTTGTGATTCCTTGCATGTTTACCCTCCGTTCAACCTGAAATTCATCTTATGACAAGAAATTGGTTAGAATGATAGGATTCACTCAAAATAAAAATAAGAATAAAAATAAAAACTAACAATTTTGTTGTTAATCAAAAAAAGAAAAAGAAAAAGAAATCTATTCACGTTTTACAAAGAAAAATTTCACGGGTTCCCTCCCGTGCAGCGCCTGGTTTACCGTCGCGGCAAGACGTCATTCAGCTCAGTCATCTTTTAGGGTGACGGACATTTTCTCTCGACCACCGTCCTCACCCCAGTAGTGCTTACATCGCTCCGTTGGTTTTCCCATTAACTCTCGTGATTCAACTATCTGAGCATCATCAGCTCGATCAATCACGTTGAACACCGAGAGTTCCTCGTACACAGTCGGGAGCTTGGTGGCCTTGTATACATCAAACACTTCCACCTTGTCATGTGCTCGCATGGTTAGCTGCCCTGCAGCTACATCAATCAGCGCTTTCCCAGTCGCCAAGAAGGGACGTCCCAAAATAAATGGGATTTCCGTGTTTGGCTCAAAATCCAGCACGACAAAATCTACCGGGAAGATAAGGGAGCCCACTTGCACCAGCACATCCTTCACAATGCCATCAGGTCTAGCTATGGACCGATCCGCCAGTTGCAAGATCACTGTTGTTGGTCTAGGACTCCCTAGAACCAACTTCTTGAATACCGATGATGGCATCAAATTAATGCTCGCTCCCAAATCACATAATCTGCGAGCTCGGATACTCTGCCCAATTGTAATTTGTATAGTAAAGCTCCCAGGATCTTTGAGCTTTGTGGGCAATCGGTTTTGTATCCGGGAAGTGCACTCCTCCGTGAGAGCTACCGTAGCATACTCAGTCAACCGACTTTTGTTCGCCACGATGTCCTTAATGTACTTTGCATACTTCAGCACTCCCTGTAAAACATCAACAAGAGGTAAGTTAATATGTACCTGTTTCAGCACCTCCATGAATTTCTTGAAACACGCCTCCTCCTTGTGTTTCTTTAATCTTTGAGGGAACGGGGGTGGTGGTCTTTCTGATTTATCTTCCTTTTTCTTCCCCCTCTCTTCACTTTGCTCCCTCTCAACTTCTGCTGCTCCCGATTGTTGAGGTGGTCTTTCTGGTTCCACCTCTTTAAGCTGCAAACCACTCCTTGTGGTCACTGCATTCACCTTCTTGGGGTTGGGATCTGTGTCGCTCGGAAGTCCTCCTCTAGGCCTGGTGTTTTGGGCTCCAACAAATTGCCCAAATTGATATTCAAGTGCCTTAGTAGCTAACTGGTTGTTCTTCACCTCGGCTGCCAATTTCACATAGTCAGCCTGCAATTGAGCTTGGTTAGCTATCATTGTCTTGAACATTTCCTCAATGATGGGTGATGGTGGGGGAGGAGGTGCATTGTTGTTTCTATATTGTGCTTGATAGTTCTACTGCCCTCCTTGATTCCTCTGCGCCCCCTGACTCGAACTTTGCCCTTGATGGTTGTTGCTACCCCAAGAGAAATTCGGGTGATTCCTCCAGTTGGAATTGTAGCTGTTTCCATACTGTTGATGGTTGTTCCTCTGTACATTTCCCACAAAGTTCACCGAGTCAGGATTTGCTCCACAACACTCAGCTGAGTGCTCACTACTCCCGCACACTTCATACCAAAGTTGCTGCACTACATTCACTGGGACTTGAGTCTGGTTCCTTGTCATATTACTGAAGTGGGTGTTGAGTTGATTCTGTAAAGCAGCTATCTGTGTAGCAATAGCTGTAAAATCATCAACTTCTAGAACTCCTGCTTCTTTCCTTGTTCCTCCTCTTGACGAATCAGCATTCCACTCCGGATTTCCCTGCGAAATACGATTTAACAAGGTATACAACTCCTCATAAGTTTTCTCCAATGCTTGTCCCCCAGCTGCTGAGTCTAGCAAGATTTTTGTGTGGGGTTCCAAGCCCTCTATAAAAGTGTGCACCAGCACATCATTGGATTGATGATGATGTGGACAATCCCGCAACATGGACTTGAATCTCTCCCAAGCCTGATATAGATTCTCCCCCTCTATCTGTTTGAAACTTAGAATTTGACTTCTAAGTCTTGCTGTTTTACCGGATGGAAAAAATCGTATCAAGAATTTCCTTGCAAGATCGTCCCACGTAGTAACAGAATTAGGTGGCTCAGCTTTCAACCACCTCTTGGCTTCTCCCAATAGTGAAAATGGGAACAATGTAAGCCTGACATAATCTAATGACACTCCAGCGGGGATGTAAGTGTCACTTATCTCCAAAAAATTTTGGAGATGCTGCTGTGGATCCTCATGAGGGAGACCTGTGAACTGCCCGCTGGTGTGCAGCAACTGCACCATGTTTTGTTTGAGCTCGAACCTCCCTCCTGGCTCAGGTTTGCGGATGCTAGATGTGACATTGTTAGCATGTGGGATTGCCACCTCGCGAACCGGCCTAGCTGCCATTTCCTCGAGCACTAGCATTGCCCTTACTACTGGTGGATTCTGTAGTTGCTCCATGATTGTTTGTCTGAGTAACTGCAGCTTTTTCTCTAGAGCTTCTCTCCGCTGACGATAAAATTTTCTTTCGGGGCTCTAAATATGAGTCCACCAGCTCCTTGTCTCTTGCCAGTGTTCAACAGAGATTATATCTGCGTAATACAGGCTAAGACCAAGTTGTCAACAATTAAGAAAAAAATATAGTAAATTTACACTTAAGAAAAATTCACCAATTGCCAGTCCCCGGCAACGGCGCCAAAAACTTGTTCGCTGTCTGCTCTGGGGTATTTCCTACACGCAAGTGCACGTGGTCGAACAAGTAGTAAAGTGGCTTAAGTAAGCCAAGTATCGATCCCACAGGGACTGGGATAAGGTAACAAACTACTTAAGTTTTACTATACTTACTCTAAAAATGAAGACAACAGTGCAAAGAAGAGTTTGATATTTTGATTTCTAATTGTATGCTAAGTCTAAAACAAATATTTAATGTGAGTCTGAACTATGAATGTGAGCATGCTGAGGCTAAATGAACATGTATAGAAACTAATTATCGGTGCAATTTTTGGTTAATCTTCCCTCCGGTTGCTAGTCAAGAATTATTGCCAATGGATTAAAACCCTCGTATTTAACCCAACTTAAGAATCATGAATCGTCCACCTACATTTCTGTGATTAAACGAAATTCATGTTCTAGCCATACAAAACCAATTCCTTAATTGACTAATACGACTTTCAGGTATATTTCTATCCTGAAGGTAAATCAATTCTCAATTTTCCCAAACTAAGAAAAGATCATATCCTATTGATTCATAACTTTCCAATTTCTTGCTCTCTCGAGTGAAACCGGACTTTTTAGATATACATTAACATTGGCCATACATCAATGCAGTAAGAACAAGAATCAATAGAACAACCATGGAAGAAAAGATGAAAAACCCAATTGATCAATAACTACATTTCAATACAATTATTCTTAACCTCAGCAAGAAGAGGAATTAGCCACTCATTTGTGGATTAAACATCGTTAAATGAGTGTTAAACATACAAGCAATTGAATTAAAGAAGAAGGAGATAGAGAAAAACCCTGACAATTTCGTCCCCTCAACTGCCTGTAACCCACGTTCTTGCTCCACCCAGTCAGAATAATTAAAAATGAACCTAAATGTTCTATTTATACTAGTGGGAAATTTTCCCGGAATAACAAGCAACGTGTCACGGAGTGCATCGCGGAGCACTGCCTCCGTGACATGCCACTGACGCGGACCCTTACTGGAAATTGAGTGTCCAGGTAATAAGGCCCAACGTGGCATGACGTACAACGCGGGGCTAGGCCAACGTGCCACAGCCCCAACGCGCACCCTCACTGGATTTTGGCCAAAAAATCCCTATCCAGGCAGAAGGCATCCGCGATGGCAGCGTGACACGGATCAATCGCGGAGCCCCTTTAATTTGTGCCTTCAAATGCTTTTTCCCTTGCTAACATCCGAGTCCAACACCAATCTCTCCCAACACGCATTTTAGCTTCCCAAAATTATATTTCACCTACAAAACAACGCTAATCGTGTTGGTTAGTATAAATTAACATTTTATTATCAATCACATGAGAATGTACAAACATTGATAGATAAACAAGGCTAAAATGACACCTTTGAGTATCACTTGGGCATATAAATTTGCCCAAGATCATCCACCACCACCACCCAACATTGAGGAAATGTTTTAAAAAATGATAGCTAACCAAGCTCAATTGCAGGCTGACTATGTGAAGTTGGCGACAGATGTAAAGAACAATCAGTTAGCTACAAAGGCGTTGGAGTACCAGTTTGGGCAACTAGCTGGAGCTCAAAACACCAGGCCAAGAGGAGGACTACCGAGTGACATTGACCCAAATCCCAAGCAAGTAAATGCAGTGACCACAAGGAGTGGTTTACAACTCAAGGAGGTGGAACCAGAAAGACCACCTCAGCAGTCAGGAGCAGTGGAGAAAGAAAGGGAACACAATGATGAGAGGGGGAATAAGAAGGAAGCTGAACCAGAAAGACCACCACCCCCGTTCCCTCAAAGATTAAAGAAACACAAGGAGGAAGCGTGTTTCAAAAAGTTCATGGAGGTGCTTAAACAGGTACACATTAATTTACCTCTTGTTGATGTTTTGCATGGAGTGCCGAAGTATGCAAAACATATCAAGGACATCGTGGCGAACAAAAGCAGATTGACGGAGTATGCTACAGTGGCGCTTACGGAGGAGTGCACTTCCCATATACAGAACAGGTTGCCAACAAAGCTCAAAGACCCTGGGAGCTTTACAATTCAAATCACAATTGGGCAAAGTATCCGAGCTCGTGGACTATGCAATTTGGGAGCGAGAATTAACTTGATGCCGACATCGGTATTCAAGAAGTTGGGGCTGGGTAGTCTTAGACCAACTACAGTGATCTTGCAGTTAGCGGATCGTTCTTTGGCCAGACCAGATGGCATTGTGGAGGACATGTTGGTGCAAGTGGGCTCCCTTATCTTCCCGGTAGATTTTGTTATGCTGGATTTTGAGCCGGATGCGGAAGTCCCATTTATTTTGGGACGTCCTTTCTTCGCAACCGGGAAAACTTTGATTGATGTAGCTGTAGGGAAGCTAACCATGCGGGCGCATCATAAGGTGGAGGTATTTGATGTATTTAAGGCCATGAAGCTTCCGGCCATACATGAGGAGCTTTCAGCAATCAGTGTGCTTGATCAAGTAGAAATTCTTCAGATTGTTGAATCCCGAGATTCATTGGAAAGAGCATTACTGAGCTCCGATCATTTCGGAGATAGAGATACTTATGAGGTGGTGCAAATGCTGAATGAACCACAAATGTATCCAAGGAAGCAGGACTTTCATCCTTTAATGAGGTCCCTGGAACCATTGCCGAAACCATCTATTGAGGAAGCACCAAAGCTGGAATTGAATATATTGCCTCCCCATTTAAAATATGTCTTTTGGGGAAGAGGATACTTTGCCAGTCATCCTCTCCGCAGAATTGACAGAGGCACAGGAAAAGGAAGCATTGGTGGTCCTCAGAAGAAGGAAGAAAGCAACGGGTTGGCAAATATCAGATATTCAGGGTATCAACCCAGCTTTTTGCACACACAGAATTTTCATGGAGACAGGAGCAAAGCCAACTGTTCAGCCTCAATGAAGGTTGAATTCGGCAATAAAAGATGTGGTTAGGAAAGAAATAATTAAGTGGCTTGATGCAGGTGTGGTCTATCCTATTTAGGACAGCGAATGGGTCAGCCCCGTTCAGTGTGTCCCAAAAAAAGGAGGGATGACCGTGGTCACCAATGAGAAGAATGAGCTGATCCCTACTCGCACGTCACAGGCTGGTGGATTTACATAGACTACAGAAAGCTCAATGAAGCCACAAGGAAAGATCACTATCGTATCCCGTTCATTGATCAGATATTGGACAGATTGGCGGGACAAGAATATTATTGTTTCCTTGATGGGTACTCTGGATATAACCAAATCGCCATAGCCCCGGAGGATCAGGAGAAGACTACCTTCACATGTCCTTATGGGAATATGCTTTTAGGAGGATGCCATTTGGGTTATGCAATGCACCCGCCACATTCCAGAGATGCATGATAGCTATCTTTCACGACATGGTGGAGGATTTTGTCAAGGTATTTATGGATGATTTTTTTGTTTTCGGTAATTCGTTTGCTACTTGTTTGTAGAATCTTGACAGGGTGCTAGCTCGCTGTGAAGAATCCAACCTTGTACTCAACTGGGAGAAATGTCATTTCTTAGTCAAGGAGGGTATCGTCCTTGGCCATAAAGTGTCCTGCAAGGGGTTGGAGGTCGATGTGCTAAGATCGAAGTTATTGAGAAGCTACCACCACCTGTATTGGTGAAGGGTGTTCGCAGTTTTCTCGGGCATACAGGGTTCTACAGACGGTTCATCAAAAACTTCTCCAAAATTTCTAGACCATTATGAAGATTGCTAGAAAAAGAAGTGAAGTTCGAGTTGGATGATGAGTGTGTCAAAGCATTCGAGGAGTTGAAGAAGAAATTGATAGAAACACCTATCCTTATTTCTCTGGATTGGGAGAAACCATTTGAACTGATGTGTGATGCAAGCGATGTAGCTATGGGAGCTGTATTGGGGCAGCGGAGGAATAGAATCTTTCATTCTATTCATTATGCAAGCAAAACACTGAATGCTGCCCAAAGTAATTATACAGTCACAGAGAAGGAGATGCTAGCATTGGTGTTTGCGTTTGATAAATTCAGGTCCTATTTGGTGGGTTCGAGAGTAGTGGTGTATATCAATCATGCAGCGATTCGGTATCTATTTAACAAGAAGGATGCAAAGCCCAGGCTGATCAGATGGATCTTGTTATTGCAAGAGTTTGACCTAGAATCTAAAGATAGAAAGGGGAGCGAGAATCAAGTGGCAGATCACCTATCGCGATTGGAAAGCCGGTCGCATGTGAAGGAAGGTGACGACATCAAAGAGGAGTTCCCGAATGAGCAGCTCTTGGCAATAGGGGAAGCTGAGATCCCATGGTATGCAGACATAGTGAATTTGCTAGTGAGTGGAGTCTATCCACCGGAGGCTACGGCTCAACAGAGAAAAAAATTGAAGCATGATTGCAGGTATTTCATTTGGGATGAGTCGTACTTGTTTAAACAGGGACTGGATCAGGTTATGAGAAGATGCATCCCGGAGAGACAGATTGCAGAATTTTTGAGGAGTTGTCACTCTTCATTGTATGGAGGGCACCACGGAGGCGAGCGGACAACGCACAAAGTGCTACAGTCAGGTTTCTTTTGGCCTACACTGTTCAGAGACTCGATGGCATATGTCAAAATGTGTGATAGATGTCAAAGGACAGGCACAATTTGTAGGAGGCAAGAGATGCCACTGCAACATATACTAGAAGTGGAGATCTTTGATGTATGGGGTATTGATTTCATGGGCCCGTTCCCACTGTCATTTGGTAATCGTTACATCTTGGTGGCCGTTGATTATGTATCTAAGTGGGTTGAAGCACTAGCTTGCCCAAGGAATGACAACAAGGTGGTAACAAAATTTGTGAAAAAACACAGTTTCACCAGGTTCGGGACACCCCGAGCCACTATCAGTGATGGAGGGGCTCATTTTGTCAATGCAAGTTTCAAAAAGTTGCTGACTAAGTATGGGGTGCGCCAGAAGGTGGCAACAACATATCATCCCCAAACTAGTGGGCAAGTAGAGGTGTCGAACAGAGAAGTGAAGCAGATTCTCCAGAAAACAGTGAATGCACAACGTAGTGATTGGTCAAGCAAACTCGACGATGCGTTGTGGGCATATAGAACTGCTTACAAGACATCAATTGGGACTTTTCCATACCGATTGGTCTATGGAAAAGCATGTCATCTACTGGTGGAGCTAGAACACCGAGCTTTATGGGCCGTGAGGAAATTGAATATGGACCTAGAGCTAGCGGGCAAGAAGAGGCTGATGCAACTCAGCGAACTTGATGAGTTTCATTGGCATGCTTATGAAAGTGCCAAGGGATACAAAGGGAAAACAAAAAGGTGGCACGATAAGCACATGGTGCATCATATTTTCGAGCTGGGGTAGAAAGTGTTCCTTTACAATTCAAGATTGAAGCTGTTTCTAGGGAAATTGTGGTCCAAATGGTCAGGGCCGTTTGAGGTAGTGAGAATGACCCCGCAAGGGGCAGTGGAGTTGTGGCAAGAAGATCGAAGTGCCACATTCTTAGTTAATGGGCAGCGGTGTAAGCATTATTGGGGTGAGGACGTTATTCGAGAGTAAACGTCCGTCACTCTAGTGGATGATTGAGCTTTAATGACGTTGAGCCGTGACGGTAAACCAAGCGCTACACGGGAGGCAACCTGTGAAATTGTTGTAATAGATGAGTAGAAGTAGTTAAAAAGAAAAAGAAAAGAAAAAGAAAAGAAAAACAAAAAAAATTTGTGGTTGTGTGTTTGAAACCTATAAATTCTAACCAATTTCTTGTTGTGAGATGATTTTCAGGTGTAACGGAGGGCAAAAATGCAAAGGATTGCAAAGGAAAAAATCGAGGTGAGAAAAAATTAAAAAGTGGCAAAACAGTGAGACTGTGCGACGGCTCCGTGTCACAGAGGAGGGCCTCCGCGTTACCCTCCGTGACACGTTGAAGGTGTTCTGGAATTACAAATTCCAGAACCCCTGCGCGATGGCTCCGTGTCACGGAGGGGGTGCTCCGCGTTACTTTCTGTGACACGTTGAAGTGTTATTCGCGATGGGTCATACCGGGTCGCCGGGTGACCCGCGCGAAAAATCTTCTTTTTAACCCCGAAAACACCCAATTTTTCCCATTTCTCACTCCCCTCCGCGACAAACTCCCCAAAATCCCCCTTCCCCCAACGTGACATGGACGTAGGATCAAATTTTCTTCAACTTTTATTCAAGTTCATCAAATTAAAGGTACGTTCTTTAACTTAACCTCAATATTTGCCGAAATTTGCAATTTTTGAGCATGTGAGGTGACTAAACCTTGACCTAAGTGTAAATTGAGCATGAATTCATTTAAGTTATTGTTGATTGATGTTCTTAGTATCGTTATGATTATATGAACTCGATAAATACATGTTTGATTGAATTTGTGCGAAATTGGTAGCTAGGGTTGGAATTTGAATAGGAAGAAACTAAATTTGGTTGAAAATTTGAAAATGATTGGGTTGTGCATGTTGGCTAAGTGCTATGTGATGTAATGAAATCGATGGTGAAATTGTGATTAGTTGTACGAAGTATGAGTAGTACTTAGTCATTATTCCATCGACTTATCTGAATGCACGAGGCATGTTGATTGATAAAAATTGGAAAAGAATGCTTGTCTTGCCGAATTGTTTTCATTGTGGCTAAAAATTAAGTGTGGGGTGGCCTAACGCAACCCAACCTTAATCAAAGAAAATTTTTGACTTGAATAACATTGGGACTGTCTGTTTGATTTGACAGGAACGATGTCAAGCAGGCAAGACAAAGGAAAGGGCGCATCTACATCAAGCGTCAGGAGAAAAAGGATTAGACTGGGAACAGCAGTCCCAGTAGCACCAGCGGTTCCACGCGGCCAATGCCGTCAATACGGAACCTGATGGGTGACGGATGAAAGGAAGAAATGGTATACCAAACACAAGGAGACCAAATACTTCCCTGAGGAGCACATTGCAAGGGAGCCACTTGCACAGAAATTCCCCAGAATCATACATAGGATTGACGCTTCCGGGCTGAACTTCATCTTTGAAGATCCCAAGGAGTGCAATCTCCACTTGATTCGGGAGTTCTACGCAAACTGGAACCCGACACTCAGCAGTCGCACCGTCAAGATAAGGGGGCAGGTTGTCACCTTTGAGCCTCATCACCTGAATGCCATATTGGGGGTGCGGGAGACGCCCATGTACTCTGGCATCTGAACATAACTCCACCCTATGCGGACATCAGACACACTCTGTGTGGAGCCCGTTCAACAACACGGTGGAGCAGGCACAAGGATAGGGGCTATCATCAGACGCTGCCCTACTCTCAAATGAACAGGGAAGCCAGGATTTGGCTTAAGATCGTGTGTTCCTGCCTGATCCCGGGGGTGCACATGACAGATGTCACCCGGGATCGTGTGTGATTGGTTCATGCTCTAATGAAAGGGCTGGAGATTAATGTTAGGGCGGTGATCATCTCTGCCATGAAGAGAGCCCGTTTGCATCAAGGGCACAGGTACGGGTTTGGTGGTTTGCTGACCACATTTCTGAGGGGCCTTGAGGTCGAGGAGGAGGCCCTAGACTACATCCCACAGATGGATAGGCGTGCTTTGGACATCATCAAAACCAAGGCACCCGACACCACTCACGGGCCAGATCTCACACTAGCCGAGCGACATGCTCGGGATGATCAATATAAGGACCGCATGTATGGGATGTAGATGTTGCAGTTGCGCATAGGCATGAGGCCAGCAACAGAAGATGAGTTATGGCAGCTCGAGCTAGAATACCCCTTTGGCAAAAATGCCAGGGCTCTATGCCGAGTGGGGCCTGCTTTTGTGGAGCCTGTTGATGATGATGTCCCCATGGAAGAGGAGACACGCCGCGATGACTCAGATGTTGAATCAGATGAGGATAGAAGGGGTGATTCAGATATGGGGGACGAGGCAACGACACCTGATGAAGAAGTTGAATACTTCGATTGATCAGGGAGTTTCACCACCTACTTTTATGCTATGTGAATTTGATGAACACTGGGGATAGTGTTTGGTTTAAGTGTGGGGTGGGAGTAGTTAGGTTCCAGTTGTTTTGTTGTTGTTATGTTCATGTCTTGTTGTTGTGCCTGTGAAAAAATTGTGACCCTGTGATTTTGTGAGTATGTTTTGTATTGTAATTCGGTGTGTAATGAATGTTAAGCTGTTGTGTGCTGTGTTGAGCTGTTGTTAGCTGGTTGTGTAAATATTTTTGTGTTCTATCAAAATTATCGATATTTTTTTAAAATTTTTGTTGAATTTTTTATGATTGGGTTTCTCGGCCTTTGTTTTCGGGCTTTTACCGAGAATAGTCCCATTGAACCGAAGTCGTAAATAGTGACCGTTCCCTATGATGGATGGATGACGACCGTCTTAAGGGAAATGTAGTCGATAGGAGTAGTTTTTTTTCTTTCTTTTATGTTCTTTCTTTTGGTTGTTTTCCAAATGTGTCGCTACTTTATGGTTCGGAATTCTTGTTGCGTGTTGTACATGATATTGAGATGCAAAGATGATTCGTATGAAAGCATGCAAATGTGAAACATGTTGAGATACCTAGGCCATAGAGTTCGATTCGGTGTGATTGAGGCTTAATATTGAATTCTTGTAATTAGCTTATTCAAGAGTCTGTGAATAAGTCATGAGTTGAGCATGTGCAATGAGTGTGAGGTGAGGTTTCGATTCTTCCATGCTATTGTGAAGTGTCTAGAACTTGCCTGGTGTGTGTACGAAACATAATGAAGGATGTGTAGTGTAGGAAAGGATGTAGGCATTTCTTTGATTAAACCGAAAGTTTTTTTTTCTTATCATACCTACCTTGAATGTACATCCTAGTTAGCCCCATTGAGCCTTTAACCTATTTTTTTCTTTCACTGAAGAGGTCGAAACTGAGCTTAATCCCTTCTTTTCATTAGCCGTGAATTTGATCCAAAACTCTTAAGCACTCAAGAAAAATTAATTTTCCCACAGTGTCAAGGAGTGAAAATTGTGAAAAGAAAGGAAAAGCAGAAGTGGTGAAAGTAAAGATAAGGTCAAAGGTGCACTTGCCAAATTTAAATAAAATGAAGATGTATAACTAATCTTTGTTATTAAGTCAAGTGTGCATAAAGAAATGGGAACAAAAATAAAGAAAGACTTCAAGAAGGGGAGGATGAAGGAAGAAACAATGCCCATAATGATGGTGGGATGTATTGAAAAGCGCTTAAGGAGGCTAGTGCTATTATTGGTTAGCCCAATATTTACTAGTTCCTTAGCTTACATTACAACCCGTTAAGTCCTACGTGATCTTACATAACGCTTCCTTATATTAGTGGAGTAATACACTAGAGGAAAGCCTATGGTTCATGACATGATGCATGTGAATTCTTTGGGAGAGGGAGCGAAATTGTGTTCATATATCCCTACATGTAATGTTTTGGAAATCATATGATTGTAAAAGGGGTAATTCTCTTGTGTTGTGAGGGCACATGTTTGACGAGAGATTGAATTTCGTGTCGGATGTCTTGATCAGCTGATTTGCATGAGTTTGCCGAGATCGAGAGTCGATTCTTGAGTCTAGGAGGTCTTAATGTGGTGAATGTCAGTGTGTTTATGAGACTATGCATGTTTTCTTGATGATTTGCTATATTAAATAATCGGTGTAACCGTAGCTTGAATTGTCGAGCCAAAGTAGCTATACGTGGGTGTCAATTGCATGAGATATGAGATTATGTTCGAGGACGAACAAGATTTTTAAGTGTGGGGTAAGTGATCTTGGGCAGAATTATATTCCCAAGTGATGCTCAAATGCTTTATTTCGTCTTGTTTATCTATCGTTATTTGTACATTCTCATGTGATTTGTAGTTAAGATGTGAATTTATACTAACCAACATGATTAGTGTTGTTTTGTAGGAAAAATGTAATTTTAGGAAGCTAAGTTGCATGTCGATGAAAATCGGGAATGGACTCGGAAGAGAGCAGTAGAAAAGGCCAAGGAAAAGCAGCAAACAAAGGGGCTCCGCGATGGAGCCGTGTCATGCTGCCATCGCGGAGGCAGTCTGCCTCGGATGAGTTTATTTGGACTATTTTCAGTAAGGGTTCGCATTGGCGCCATGGCACGTTGTCCAAGCCCAGCGTTACATGCCGTGGCACATTGCCCATATTTACCTGGAGCATAAAATTCCAGTGAGGGTCCGCGTTTGCACCGTGTCACGGAGGTAGTGCTCCGCGATGCACTCCGTGACACGTTGCTTGTTATTTCAGGAAAAATTCCCACTAGTATAAATAGCACACTTAGGTTTATTTTTAATAATTCTGACTTCGTGGAGCAAGAACGTGGGTTACAGGCAGTTGAGGAGACGAAAATCTTAGGGTTCTTCTCTAACTCTTTCTTCTCTATTTCAATTGTTTGTATGGTTTATACTCATTTGATGTTGTTTAATCCACAAATGAGTGGCTAAATTCACTTCTTGCTGAGGTTAAGAACATTTGTAGTGGAATGTAATTGTTAATCATTTTGGTTTTTCATCTTTTCTTCCATGGTTGTTTTATCAATTCTTGTTCTTACTGCATTAATGTCTGGCCAATGTTAATGTATGTCTAAAAAATCCAATTTTATCTTGAAAGAAAAAGAAATTGGAAAGTTGTGAATTGGTAGGATATGATCTCTTCTTAGTTTGGGAAAATTGAGAATTGATTTACCTTCAGAATAGAAATATATCTGAAAGTCGTATTAGTCAATTAAGGAATCGGTTTCGTATGGCTAGAACATGAATTTCTTTTTATCAAAGAAATGTAGGTGGAAGGTTCATGATTCTTAAGTTGGGTAGAATATGAAAGTTTCTCTCCATAGGCAATAATTCTTGACTAGCAACCGAAGGAAAGATTAACCGAATTGTATCGATAAATTACTTCCCTGCTTGTTCGTTTTAGCCTCGGCTTGCTCATTACTATAGTTCAGAATCACTTTATAATTTTGTTTTAGATTAGATATAAATTAGGAAACAAATTCTCAAAATCTTCTTTAAACTGTTGTCTGCATTTTAGAGTTAGAGTTCATTAACACTTAATTCGATTATTACCTTGGTTCAGTCCCTGTGGGATCGATACTTGGCTTACTTTAAAAATTTTACTACTTGTTTGACCACGTGAACAAGTTTTTGGGGGAGTAGTTAGGTTCTAGTTGTTTTGTTGTTGTTATGTTCATGTCTTGTTGTTGTGCTTGTGAAAAAATTGTGACCCTGTGATTTTGTGAGTATGTTTTGTATTGTAATTCGGTGTGTAATGAATGTTAAGCTGTTGTGTGCTGTGTTGAGCTGTTGTTAGCTGGTTGTGTAAATATTTTTGTTTTCTATCGAAATTATCGATATTTTTTAAAAATTTTTGTTGAATTTTTTATGATTGGGTTTCTCGGCCTTTGTTTTTGGTGCTTTTACGGAGAATAGTCCCATTGAACCGAAGTCGTAAATTGACCGTTCCCTATGATGGATGGATGACGACCGTCTTAAGGGAAATGTAGTCGATAGGAGTAGTTTTTTTTTTCTTTCTTTTATTTTCTTTCTTTTGGTTGTTTTCCAAACGTGTCGCTACTTTATGGTTTGAAATTCTTGTTGCGTGTTGTACATGATATTGAGATGCAAAGATGATTCATATGAAAGCATGCAAATGTGAAACATGTTTTGATACCTAGGCCATAGAGTTCAATTCGGTGTGATTGAGGCTTAACATTGAATTCTTGTAATTAGCTGATTGAAGAGTCTGTGAATAAGTCTTGAGTTGAGCATGTGCAATGAGTGTGAGGTGACGTTTCGATTCTTCCATGCTATTGTGAAGTGTCTAGAACTTGCCTGCTGTGTGTACGAAACGAAATGAAGGATGTATAGTGTAGGAAAGGATGTAGGCATTTCTTTGATTAAACCGAAAGTTTTTTTCTTATCATACCTACCTTAAATGTACATCCTAGTTAGGAGTGCGGTAGTTATGTTAGCACAGATGATGGTTGCTCAGCGTCAGCCGATGCCGTCTACAGTTGCGGAGTCGTCAGGAGGGCCCGGTAGTTCGAGGGTCCGAGAGTTCTTGGCTCTGAATCCCCCACAGTTTATAGGTACGGACCGGACAGACGACCCTCAGGATTTTTTGGATCAAATGCAGAGAATTTTCAGGGTTATGCATGCCACGCCTACAGAATCAGTTGAGTTGGCAGCATTTCGATTACGGGACATCGTCGTACTGTGGTATGAAAGCTGGGAAAGGTCCCGAGGGAGAGATGTTTCCCCTCCAACCTGGTCCAGCTTCTTAGGAGCTTTTCTGGATCACTATTTGCCGCGGGAGATTCGACAGGCCCGGGTAGACCAGTTCTTACATCTAGAGAAGGGAGCCATGAGTGTTCGGGAATATTCCTTGCGGTTTGATTCTTTGGCCCGGTATGCACCGGCCTTTGTTGATACCATGGCATCCAGAGTACACCGCTTTATTATGGGGTTGAATCCAGAATATGTTGAGACTTGTATTACGGCCACACTGCGAGAGGACATGGATATTGCCTGAGTTCAGGCATTTGTCCAGAATATTGAGGGCATCAGGCAGCGGCATCGGGAGATCAGAAGGACCAATCAGGAACAGCGCCGCCGGGACAGGCCAGTTGAGTTACAAAGGGAGGCTCGGGGAGGACCTAGGCCACGATTGTTAGATAGGCTGCCCAGGCCCCCACCTCCACCACAGTTGCAGAGGGGTAGATTTAGCCGCAGGGGGTAGTCAGAGCCCGGCAGAGGCTCGCATATGGCAGATTCACCATTACAGAGGAGGGCGGAGCAGAGTAGGTATACCCTACCACTTTGCCCTATATGCAGTCGACGCCATCCTGGAGCATGCAGGTATGGCTCCACCAGATGTTATATTTGTGGCCAGGAAGGCCATTTGATGAAAGATTGCCCAGCCAGAGGTCAGGAGGATCGGGATAGACAGGATAGGGCATCCGCAGGGTCTCGAGCTACAGCATCCTCGGCAGGGCGCAGGCCCTTAGTTTCAGCAGGCAGGGGTTGGGGCAGATCAGAGGCCTCCAGTGCAGGTGCGGGCCCAAGCCGCACATATGCTTTACTAGGGAGGCAAGATTCAGAAGCGTCACCTGATGTTGTGACAGGTATGCTAACTATCTGCTCACACCCTGCTTATGTATTGATTTATCTAGGGTCTACTTTGTCCTACATTACTCCATTTGTGGCACGAAAGTTCAATATTACACCAGAATTATTGCAGCAGCCCTTTTTAGTATCCACGCCCGTCGGTGACTCTATCATAGCTAGCATAATTTACTGAGGGTGTACAGTAGAGGTTGCTGACCGTCAGACCACAGTAGATCTGGTCGAGTTAGAAATGATAGACTTCAATGCCATAATGGGTATGGATTGGTTAGTACCATGCTTTGCCAATGTTGAATGTTCGACCAAGACGGTCCGATTCCACTTCCCAGGAGAAGCAGTGCGGGAGTGGAAGGGCAGCACCGCTACGCCAAAAGGTAGGTTTATTTCCTACCTTCAGGCGAGGAAATTGACATCTAAGGGATGTATTTACCATCTGGTCAGAGTTCAGGATGTCCGAGCAGAATCTCCGGTGCTCCAGTTTGTTCCAGTGGTGAACGAGTTCCCTGATGTGTTTCCCGATGAGTTACCTGGTATTCCCCCAGAAAGGGAAATTGATTTTGCTATTGACTTGTTACCAGGAACCCAGCCAATATCAATTCCTCCCTACCGTATGGCTCCTGCAGAACTCAGGGAATTAAAGAAGCAGTTGAAAGACTTATTGGATAAAGGTTTTATCAGACCGAGTACTTCACCATGGGGTGCGTCAGTCCTGTTTGTAAGAAAGAAAGATGGCTCACTCCGTATGTGCATAGATTATCGGAAATTGAACAAAGTTACAGTGAAGAACAAGTATCCGCTTCCCAGAATTGATGACTTATTTGATCAGTTGCAGGGGGCCAGATACTTTTCTAAGATTGACTTGCGGTCCGGATACCACTAGGTTCGAGTACGTGAAAGAGATATTCCTAAGACAGCGTTCAGGACCCGATATGGACATTTTGAATTTCTAGTCATGTCCTTCGGGTTAACAAATGCCCCGACAATCTTCGTGGACCTGATGAACAGTATTTTCAGACCCTTCCTAGACTTGTTCGTAATAGTATTCATTGATGACATTCTGGTGTATTCTCGCTCTGAAGCAGATCACCGGACTCATTTGCGGACAGTGCTCCAGATCCTCAGGGACCGCCAGTTATATGCTAAATTTTCTAAGTGTGAATTATGGCTTAATTCAGTAGCCTTTTTAGGGCATATTGTGTCGGATGCTGGTATACAAGTTGACAAGCAGAAAATAGAAGCAGTTAAATCATGGCCTAGGCCTACCACTACGACTGAAGTTCGTAGCTTTCTGGGATTAGCAGGATATTACAGGAGGTTCATTGAAGGGTTCTCGACTATTGCGGCACCTCTGACTAAATTGACACAGAAAGCAGTAAAATTTCAGTGGACAGAGGCATGCGAGCATAGCTTCCAGGAACTGAAAGACAGATTAACCTCCGCCCCAGTATTAGCATTGCCGGAAGGTACAGAAGGTTATTTGGTGTATTGCGACGCATCAGGCATCGGGTTAGGTTGTGTGTTGATGCAACATGGTAAAGTGATTGCATATGCTTCCAGACAGCTGAGGAAACACGAAAAGAATTACCCTACCCACGACCTGGAATTAGCCGTAGTGATCCACGCCTTGAAGATGTGGAGGCATTACCTATATGGCGTCCATGTTGAGATTTTCACAGATCATAAGAGCCTACAGTACATCTTTACTCAGAGGGAGTTGAATCTGCGGCAACGTCGCTGGTTGGATCTGTTAAAAGATTATGATGTGAATATTCTATACCACCCAGGAAAAGCCAATGTTGTAGCAGATGCTCTCAGTTGTAAGTCCATAGGGAGTTTGGCATATTTGCAGGCCGAGCAGCGGGAATTGGCCAGGGAGATACATCAGCTAGCTAGCCTAGCCGTTCGTGTAGCAGAAACAGAAGACGGTAGTGCAGTGATACAGAACACCACCGTATCATCATTAGTTGTGGAAGTGAAAGAACGGCAGTATGAGGATCTTGACCTGATCCAGCTCAAAGACAGAATCCATCAGGGTAAAGCACCAGATTTTCAGGTAACTGAGGGAGAAGTGTTGTTATGTAAAGGTCGCCTATGTGTTCCGGATGCTTCAGGGCTCCGCCAGCAGATTATAAACGAGGTACATTATGCCCGTTATTCTCTTCACCCCGGTGCGACAAAAATGTACCATGATATCAAGGAAAACTACTGGTGGCCAGGTATGAAAAGAGAAATTGCTGAATTTGTAGCCAGTGTCAAAAACCAGGCGGTTTGACTCAGGATATAGCTGTACCTCTCTGGAAATAGGAAGTAGTGAATATGGATTTTGTAGTAGGATTACCCCGTACTAAACACAGACATGACTCTATATGGGTGATAGTTGACAGATTGACAAAATCAGCTTATTTCCTGTCGGTAAGAACTACCTTCTCGGCTGAAGATTATGCGGAGTTGTATATCCGAGAAATAGTCAGGTTACATGGAGTACCAGTATCCATTATCTCAGACAGAGGAGCACATTTTACGGTTAGATTTTGGCGGTCGTTTCAAAGAGGTCTGGGAACACAGATTAATTTAAGCACAGCATTCCATCCTCAGACAGATGAGAAGGCTGAACGCACAATTCAGACGCTCGAAGATATGTTGCGAGCATGTGTGCTAGATTTCGGTGGTAGCTGGGATGAGCATTTGCCGTTAATTGAATTTTCTTATAATAACAGCTACCATTCAGCCATCCAGATGGCGCCTTTTGAGGCATTATACGGGCGAAAATGCAGATCGCCGATTGGTTGGTTTGAAATAGGAGAATCAACGTTAGTTGGGCCAGACATTGTTCAACAGTCGGAGGAGAAGGTAAAGCTTATCCGAGAACGTTTACTGACTGCACAGAGCCGCCAGAAATCATATGCAGATGTGCGGCGCAGAGGCTTGGAGTTTGATGTGAATGACTGGGTATTCCTGAAAGTATCGCCGATGAAAGGGGTAATGAGATTCGGCAAGAAAGGTAAGCTCAGCCTGAGGTTTGTTGGGCCTTATCAGATTCGTCGAAGGATAGGCCGAGTAGCATATGAGTTGAACTTGCCTCCAGAACTAGAATCTGTTCATCCGGTCTTCCATGTATCTATGCTGAGGAAATGGATAGGAGACCCATCCAGAGCAGTTCCAGTCCAGGATATCCAGGTTACAGAAAAGCTAGCTTATGAAGAGGTTCCAATAGCTATCCTAGACAGACAGATTCGCAGATTGAGGACTAAAGATATTGCGTCTGTCAAGGTATTGTGGCGTAACGGGAACCGAGAGAAAATGACTTGGGAAGCGGAGGAAGATATGAAGACCAGATATCCTCACTTATTCCAGGCATAGTCAGGCGACAGGTATGTCCGTATTACTACTTATGCAATACCTTATAGTTGTATATGAATAAATGAGAAAGATTGATACTTAGCTATCCAGTGAATCTTAAAGTATTGTGTGCAGTACCTGTGTTGGACTTTTCTGCATTTCAGGTTTTTGCTATAGTCCATATTACAGGGGAAAACTCTGCCGAAATTTTCCAAGATAGTAAGTTGAGAAGTCCTCTAAATAGAAGTTTACATTCGAGGACGAATGTTCTTAAGGGAGGAGAATGTTATACCCCATAGGATTCCCGACACCTAGATGACCTATTCGCACGTTGGTTAAGCATATTTGAAGGCCATACGTGCTAAAGAAAGGCCCGGGAAAAGGATCGGACGAGAAACCTGTCGAACCATCGTGGAAGGAGCCAAGGCAGAGCCCCTCCGCGATGGCAACGTGTCATGGAGGTGGAGCCTCCGCGTTGGCTCCGTGACACGTTGGCCTTGTCCAGGCCCAAGTATATAAAGCCCCACTTCGGTTTTTTATCAATCATTCTTATAATTTCTAGTGAAAACAGAGAGGAAAGACTAGAGGAAAGAAAAGAACGAAGAGGGTAAATATATTTTCGTCTGATTACGCTGCTAAACATAGTCCAAACCCAAATTAACCTCAGATACCGAAGTATTTAGCAGAGAGCATTCCTACGGATTTAGTTTCGCGAAACACGGCCGACGAATTGTTGAGCTACCGGACTAAGGTAAGTGGAATTGCTCCAAACTAGTGTCTATGTGTTCCTAGCTGTGAAGTAAATACTTCTCCCTTCTGGACTTTTGGAAAATAACGAGTTTTTGACCGTCTTTCGATAAGCCTAAGTTTAGGCTATAATTATATCGAAAGTGATGTCGTCCTTCAGAATAAAGTTGTATTTAGTACTGATTGACCTATATATGAATGCAGTTGGGAGGAATAGCTGAAATACTGACCAAGCTACACCAGTTAGTTGGGAAATCAGAAGCGAAGGCATGTAAAGCTAGTTTCCTCGGCAAGTTAGTAATCTTGGTATAGTAAAGTAGTTTAAAGGCCAGTAGAACGTTCAGAAGTCGTGTGTTATGTTTATTACGAATGTTGGTACGATGATAGAAGCATCATGTTATGTATGGCGTGGAACTTGCTAGCACGATATAAATTCTGATACAAGTGTTAGAAACGGTACAACATGTCCAGTATGTGATTTAGCAAAGAATGTTAGGATATTATCGTATTTAGTTGAAACCCAGTAAAGCAATGTAATTACCTGTAAGGTATCTCAGAAGAAGAACGATAGGTTAAAAATAAAGTTTAGAAAGCATGTTAGAGATAGTAAATCATGTTACTATAGAAATTCAGTTATACAGCATGGTTTCCAGCAGAAAAACTATATCTTGTCAACACTAGACTCAATACAGTATGGCAGAAGATTATATTTATTCATATATATACTATTACCAGTCCCAGCACGTATTGAATACGTACATATCACTATCACTAGTTCAGCATACAGTATGTACATATACTTTATTATCATTAGCTTCAGTATGTGGATATGCAGATAGTATTACTAGTTGAGACCATTGTATTGTCTTGGGGTTGGATTACCTAGCATCCCAGGGTTAATAGCTGTATCGACTCGTCCGCCAGAGGACGAGGATACGTCGCTCTACGGAGTGGCATGCCGTCCCATAAGGGACGAAGATGGGATGCCAGTTTTCCCCATATTGTGCCTTGGTCAGCCCTTATACACCCCCGTCGAGCGGATACGCCCGGGTGTTGATTCAGGAGTCCTCCGGACTCAGGTACAGTTATAGTCAGGGGCTTAGTGAGCCCAAGTGCATACCCAGGTGACCGGCAGGATGCTTATAGTTATTATAGGAGATGGGACGACCGAGGTAGGGGTATAGATTTCGTGTTGTTTGTACCTCCCGGCTTATGGGGGCCGGGTAAGGTTTGTGTGTGCTATGTTTTGTTATGTTATGTTATGCTATGTTACACGAGATACGAGTAGATCGACAGTAGAACAATAAATCTCCAGGTATGACTCCTACTCCTTCCAGTATAGTTAAGAGTAGGCATAGTTTTACATTTTCAGTCAGTTAGTCTATTCCTTCCTATTTCAGTTCCATCAGTTGTGTTGTTGTTTTCAGATATTTCTTTCAGTTAATTGTTTTACATACTCTGTACCAGTGGTACTGACGCCCAACGGGGCGCTGCATTACTTGCCTGCAGGTACTCATAGACGAGGGGCCGATACCTCGTGATTCCAGTCAGCTCACAGGGTCATCAGCTCCAGTCATCCATAGCTAGATAGCTAGAGGTTTATCCCTTTTCTTTTATTGTACAACATGGGTTGGCCGGGGCCCTGTCCCGACCATCTTATCAGTATTCTTAGAGGCTTGCAGTCTGCGTATATATTTCCCTGTGGTTAGATGAGCCGATCGTGTGAGGCCGTGCAGTTGTATAGTTGTTAGTACTTCTGTTTCTTTTATGTTGGCCATGTGGGGCCATAGCTTGACAGTAGTGGTGACCTTGCCGGTCACGTAGCTTTCCAATATCTCATTGTTGAGTTACAGATAACTAGACAGCATGGTGGCCTTGTCGGCCCTCATAGGCTCCCCTATTTTG
Organism: Datura wrightii; assembly: GCA_035772735.1. Lineage (NCBI taxonomy): Eukaryota > Viridiplantae > Streptophyta > Magnoliopsida > Solanales > Solanaceae > Datura > Datura wrightii. The sequence goes on along the minus strand of JASDFA010000002.1, from coordinate 58,074,386 downwards.
ATATGTTTCTGGTTAGCTGTTAGTACAGGTACAGGTGGCTGTAGGCCTAGTCGGCCGGAGGCTGTATTTACAACCGTTATATAGCCCGTTGTTTCCCTGAATCCGAGTTAGAGCCAGCCAGGCACCAGATGTGCTCAGGCTTAGTAGTCTAGCAGTTTAGGTCCTAGTAGGGCACCAGGTGCCAGTCATACCCCCCAAGGTGTGGTGTGACAATGGGAAATTGACTTTGGTGTAGACCTCATCCTAAATACTCAACCCATCTCCATCCCTCCTTATAGAATGGCTCCGGCTTAACTTAAGGAGTTGAAGGAGCAGCTTAAAGATCTTCTTGATAAGGGTTTTATCAGACCCAACATCTCTCCCTGGGGTGCTCCAGTGCTATTTGTGCGAAAGAAAGATGGTACCCTCAGATTGTGCATTGATTTCCTTCAGTTGAACAAGGTCACAGTCAAGAACAGGTATCCCCTACCCAGAATTGATGACCTGTTCGACCAACTTTAGAGAGCCAGTTGTTTCTCCAAAATAGATATCAGGTCGAGGTACCACCAGCTAAGAGTCAGAGAGTGTGACATATCAAAAACAACTTTTTGGACTCGGTATGGTCACTACGAGTTTTTGGCTATGTCCTTCCGACTAACAAATATCCTTGCAGCCTTTATGGACCTGATGAACAGAGTCTTCAAGCAGTATCTGGATATGTTCATCATTGTATTTATTGATGACATTCTGGTATACTCCAGAAATGAGGAAGAGCATGCTAATCACTTGAGGATAGTGCTTCAGACACTCAGAGACCGCCAACTATTCGCCAAGTTCAACAAGTGCGAATTCTGGATGAAGTCCGTGACTTTCCTAGGTCATGTGGTCTCGAGTGAGGGTATTCAGGTTTATCCTCAAAAGATAGCAGCAGTGAAAGACTGGCCCTGACCTACCTCCCCAACCAAAATCATAAGTTTCTTGGGTCTAGCCGGTTAACACAGATGATTTGTGGAAGGCTTTTCCTCTAAAGCATCCCCTCTGACTAGGCTGACTTAGAAGAAGGTCAAGTTTCAGTTGTAAGATGCATGTGAGAAGAGTTTCCAGGAGTTAAAAACTCGACTTACTACTGCTTCAGTGTTGACCCTATCGGAAGGATCAGATGGGTTTGTAGGCTACTACAATGCTTCCAAAGCTGGACTTGGTTGCGTTCTAATGCAGAGGGGCAAGTTGATAGCGTATGCCTCTAGACAACTTAAAATTCATGAAAAGAATTATCCGACTCATGACTTGGAGTTGGCAACAGTGGTGTTTGTGTTGAAAATATGGAGACACTATCTGTATGGGGCTCAGGTGGATGTTTTCATTGATCATAAGAGCCTTCAGTATGTATTCAGTCAGAAGGACCTAAATCTTCATCAGAGAGGGTAGTTAGAGCTCTTGATGGATTATGACATGAGCGTGCTATATCACCCGGGCAAAGCCAATGTGGTGGATGATACCCTGAGAAGAGTATCTATGGGGAGCGTAACTCATGTTGAGGAGGGCAAGAAGGAGCTGGCAAAGGATATCCATAGATTGGCTCGGTTGGGAGTACAATTAGTTGATACAACTGAGGGTGGAGTAGTTGCGCAGAGTGGGTCAAATTCCTCATTGGTTATGGAAGTTAAGTCCAGACAGGATAAATATCCCGTCTTACTTAAGCTTAAGGAAGCAGTTTTCAGAAAAGAGGTTGAGGCTTTCTCCAAAGGGGGAGATGGTGTGCTTCGTTACCAGGGCAGATTGTGTGTACCGAACGTCGGTGATTTGAGACAACAGATACTGGCTGAAGCACACAGCTCAAGATACTTCATCCACCCCGGTGCTACTAAAATGTACCATGACTTGCGGGATATTTGTTGGTGGAACGGCATGAAGAAAGATATCGCTGAATTTGTAGCTGTGTTCGAATCGCCAGCAAGTCAAAGTAGAGCACCAGAGACTAGGAGGTATGAATAAGGATATCCGCATACCTACATGGAAGTGGGAAGATGTGAACATGGATTTGATTACGGGTCTATCTCAAACTCGTCGGTAACATCATTCTATCTGGACAGTAGTAGACCGAATGACTAAGTCAGCACATTTTCTCATAGTTAAAACTACAGATTTAGCTGAGGACTATGCGAGGCTTTATATCCAGGAGTTGGTCAGACTTCATGGGCTGCCATTATCCATTATTTCAAACAGAGGTACCCAGTTCAACTCGCATTTTTAGAAGTCTTTTCATAAGGGAGTTGGTACCCAACTCAAGCTCAGCATAGCTTTTCACCCATAGACAGATGGGCAAGCTGAGCGGACTATTCAGACCCTAGAAGATATGTCGAGAGCGTGTGTGATCAATTTCAAGGGCAGTTGGGATGACCACTTGCCTCTTATCGAGTTTGTGTACAACAATAGTGTTATACCCCGGGGACCCAAGGATCAGACCCGGGAGTCAAACGAGGAAAAATCTGAAAAATGTTGTAGCAGTGCAGGATGAGTCATTAGACGACTCGTGAGGAGACCCCACGAGTCGTTAGGTGGCTCATGGGAAGGTTTGACTGAGCTGAGAAGTTGAGGTCCCCACGGGCGTGGGAACGACTCGTGGTCAGCTACCATGAGTCGTCAGGTCCATCGTGGGGTAAGGTTGAGGATTTAGTAGGAGGTCTGGCAGTGTACCTAACAGATGGCACCCCATGAGTCGTGGTCAGTCCCAACGACTCGTGAGATGGGTCGTGAGAAGGCCAGGGAATTTTTACTAAGGATGAAGCAGTGTACTTGACGGAAGGTGACCATGACTCTTGGTCACTTGTGACGAGTCGTTGAGTCACCCGTTACGAGTCTAGTCGACCTCGTATCCAGTGTACTTGATGGGAGACTGGACGAGTCGTTGCCCATCCTGACGAGTCGTTAGGTCACCCATTAGGGTCACCTGGTTGTTATTTCCTGCGAATTTGTAAGGGCCTTCTCGTAATTTCCTACACTCCTAAGACCTAAACTACGTCGTTTTGAAGTCGAGACAGGGTCTTTTAAGGGGAAATCATTCATGATAAACCTCATTTGGTACATGCAAGAGTAGATAGGAAAGAGGAAAGGGATTCAAGTGTTCTTCTTCAAATTCTCCAAGTTTCCATCTAGGGCTTTTCAAGGGAGTTAAGAATCAAGAAGTTCCAGGTATGTGGGGTTTTGAATGGGAGGTTTAGTCCCTACCCATGCCCAATTTCTCGCTATTTCTATGTTTAAAGTTACCAATTCTTAATGGGTCGTAACCCAAATGCATATTCCCTTAAAAATCGATATGAATTCGTGTAGTATGTCTAAAATTTTGGGTTTCGAATTATTGGGCTGTTTTCACTTATTTTATTCAATATTTGATGATCTAATTCCTAAAAGCACATGTGCCCAAATCATGGGGTTCTTAGTGAAATTCATGGTTATGGTGATTTCTCGAGCATGACATGAACTTTTGAATTTTAAGCATGTTTTCAATTACTCATGTTATTATGATCATGTTTTCCTATAAATTTAAGCATTTCAAGTATGATGGAAGTTGTGGGCATTGCCCACATGTCGCTTATGATTTATGAATTATGAGTTTGGCCGATCTACGGGCCTAATTCCATGGCTAGAATTACAAATTCTCAAGCATGTTATGATTATCACGATTTAACTAGCCATGCATGTCATGTATGAATATCTATGAGCACGTTGCATGTTTTAGGAGTAGTACTTAACGCCGAGTAGGTTCGGGACCTAGGTTACGCCCCGAATCTCAAAATTATGTGCCATCGTAGGTTAGGTTTGGGACCTCCTCAGTAACTGTCCTCTATGCCCTACGCCCCCTTCATGAGTGATATCACACCTTTCATGGTTCATACCGTTAGCAAGGTATGAACGGCCTCCCAACTAGGCTTACAGGTCGGGCTCCATGTTTTCTCATATGGGGTATGTCTGTTATAGAAGTCTCTTACTGTTCCTCATTGTTTTAATGCATGTATAATTATGTTCTTTCGTCTCAAGTTATGTTTTTGTGAAATTTGTTTCTCTCATGTTATGACTATGACAGGTTTACGAATATTTTGGAAATCTTGAGCCTTACGATATACTTATGATTTCAGTCTTTATGATCATGATCTCCCCACTCCTATCAATTTTATGTTTTAAGTATTGTCTTGCATACCTCGCATACTCAGTACATTCCAAGTACTGACCTGCATATTTTCCATGCTGTATCATTTTATGATACAGGATCCAGTTCGCAGGTTCAACATCGCTCTTAGCTTGCTCTCAGTTCTCAATGGTGAGTCCTCCTGATTCGGGGGCTTCATGTTCGAATTTTGGTCTGTCTTTTAGTTTTTCGAATGTTGGGGTAGTTGGGGTATTGTCCTTTCAACCCGTCTATTATGATTAGAGGCTTTCAGACCTAATTGTAGTATTCAACTATTTACGCTTGGATCATGTATTGTTGTTTCTTATATTTCATGTCACGATTTTGTTTTGTTCATGACTATTAAGCTTATCCTTCCATATTCTGTGAATTGTTTAGTTATATGCTCATGCCATGGGTTGACTTGGGGTCCCTCGGGGCTCCTTGTCCCGTGTCTACGATTCGGGAGTACTCTCGGGTCGTGACAAATAGCTACCACTCCAGCATCCAGATGACCCCATTTGAGGCATTGTATGGTAGGAGGTGCAGATCTCCTATTGGATGGTTTGAGGTTGGTGAAGCTACTATAATTGGGCCAGACTGCGTTCATAAAGCCATGAAAAAGGTACAACTCATCAGGGAAAGACTGAAAACAACTCAGAGACATCAGAAATCTTATGCTGATGTAAGGAGAAGAGAATTAGAGTTTACTGTGGATGACTGGTCTATCTGAAAATTTCACCCGTGAAAGAGGTGATGAGGTTTAGGAAGAAGGGAAAGCTCTGTTTGAGATATGTGTTACCCTACAAAATTCTGAGGCGAATTGGCAAGGTAGCTTATGAGCTGGAATAACCTTTAGAATTGGTATCTATGCACCCAGTATTCCATGTATCACCATTGAAGAAGTGCATCGGCGATCCAACTTTAATTGTGCCACTGGACAGCGTGGGAGTGAAAGATAGTCTCTCATACGTGGAGGTCCCAGTCCAGATCCTTGACCATCAGGTTCGTAAGCTGAGGAACAAGGAGTAGCTTCAGTCAAGGTCTTTTGGAGAAATCAGCATGTACAAGAAGCTACATCGGAAGACAAAGAAGATATAATGGCTAGATACCCACACTTGTTCCCTTCCAGTTTAGTTCCGGCATCAGGTACTAAATTCCTCCCCATTGCCCTATTTAGTTTCGTACTCATCAGATTTATTTAGATTTTCTATGTGCATTCTAGTTGCATCAGCTATGTCAGTATGGTGAATTTAATTCAGACTCAGTTACTCCTTCAGAAACCAACTCATAGTCTCAGTCTAAGATCTTTTCCTAGTTTTCAGTAGTTTTAGTCTTCATTCGAGGACGAATCATCCCAAGGGGAAGATATTGTAACACCCCAAAACTTCCTAGACCATACTCAGGCTTCAAGAAAAATTCAGCAGAAAAACCAGAAAGAAATTATCTTAGAATGATTGAGACAATGAGTCATGGTTAGCTCCAACGACTCGTTGTGTCAGTCGTGGTGAGCTGGTCTTGGTCACTTGGGAACTAATGAGACAAGGGATGACCCATTTTGAGAAACAATGAGTCATCCTGTCAGTCATGGCTTCCTCAGCTCAGAAACTCTTACCAGGACCCCATGACTCAACCAACGAGTCATTTTTAGAAACAACGACCCGTTGTGAGAGTCGTTAGGTGAGGTCCCTGAAATTTCCTTCCAGTGATAATGAGAGGAAACAATGAATCATTGTTTCCCACAACGATTCATTGTCTGCACCATTGTGTCCACTTAGACTTTTTCAAAATTTTTTTTTCAAGTGAACCTAAAGACTGGACACGACGATCCATTGGTTCAACCAACGAGTCGTTATGTCACCCGTTGCTTAGCCTGCCAGTTTCCTTGTCCAGTGGCCATGGGAGGAACCAATGACCCATTGGTACGTCCAAGGATCCGTGGTACTTCCTGTTACTAGAACCATTCCATCCAGGACCCAGGGAATAGAACCGACGACTGGTCCCACGAGTCGTGGTCTCAACCAACGACTCGTTGAGTGACCCATTGGGTCCTCGCCGGTCAGTTTACAAATTTCTACTCTGGGGTTATTTTTGTAATTTCTCACCTATTTAGTCCCTAAACTAAATCGTTTTAAGTATAGTTTCAGAGATATTAGAGGGATTGAATGGTTTTCTCCCCCATTCTCCACTTAACTCTCAGAATATCGATCGAAGAAACGCAGGTCATTTCTCTCAAGCAAGAACTAGGGCTCAGAGTTAGTTGCAGAACATCAGGTTTTATTCTTCAGGGAATTCTTGTTCAGGTATGTGGGAATTCAATAAGGGAATAGTTCTTCTCATGTGTCCCCAAATTCCCCCCTACTTCTCTCTATTAGTTGTTGCCCTGAAACTACTAAATGTCTAGAAATTTCTAGTCACACTTTGTCTAAACCATGTGGAATATTATACCATGTTAAATATAGATATGTTCCACCAGTTCGTGAGTGGAATAAATGTTAAATCTTGTGAAGTGAAATTTAGCCCTATTTCTTGAATTAGAAAGTCTTGAAATTTGCATTAGTGCTTGAATATCAAAATTTTGCTTGTATTTTTCAGTGTTGTGGACACCCATGTTGTTAGGAACATTGAAACGAAATCAGACTATTGTCAGTTTAGTTTTAATAAGAATGCTAGAATTCTCAGTGTCGGTCAGAAAATGTCAGTTGATCAGTTTGACTACATAAATTCTCGAGGTGTCAGTAGTACCTCCCAGCTATCAAAATCAAATTGAGAATTCAGTTTTATTGGTCCATTTGGTGGTCATGACATTTTAGATAAACTGTTCTGACTAGCCTTATGTCACAACCCGAACGGAGGTCCGGATCGTAGACACGGGACAAGGGACCTCGAGAGACCCCAAATCGACCCATGGCATAAACATTCAACTGAATCATTCAATAAACATGAAGAAAACATAATTATAAACTCAGCATAAGTCTACTGTAATGGCACATTAGAATAATATCCGAAGCTATACATACATAAGTACGAAAGCCTCTAGTCTAGATGAGTTGATGGGACAAGACCCCATCTAACTCCACAAAACATGAAATTGAAATACGACATGAAACTGAAAGTCTAGTCCTCGAAAGATGAGGACTCACCACTCACGCTGGTGCTAACTGTGATAAGCGATTACGAATGGGGCTGAACCTGGGAAACATATCCTGCATCATGAAACGATGCAGCATGTGGTTAGTATGTGGAATGTACCGAGTATGCAAGGTAAGTGAAACCACTTAAGTAAAATAAATCATTTAAAACATTTCATAACATATCATAAGCATTTAAGTGTAAGTAGAAGGCTACATGAATTCATTCTGAAATCATACACTTATCATAACATGACCATGCATAGATTTAGAACATCATGACTGACTCGAATGACTCAAAGCTGAAACATACATTTATATCAAAAGATGAACAATGAGTCAAACCTTGCTTTTTTAACATGCATGCATAAGATAATTATCATGAGTGATGAATACGCAATCTGAATGATTTAAACAGTGGGAGACTCGTCACTTAACTGACATACTACAATCGTGGTCCCAACTATCACACTCAAGTGGGTAGAGCCGTCCATAACCTTGCCAAGGCAATGGACGATACCATGATATCGATATCAAGCTGAAGGGCCAATCGGGCTGGGGATATCTCACAAAGGAGGTCCCAATAATATAATAGTATCAACCTATGTTGGTGTGTAGTTCTAGGGTATAGAGTAATCGACCCTTAACCCGCTCGGTGATAGACTCTTCTCCCAAAACATGCAATGCTCTACATCGTATATAACAAAGCTCAACATAATCTATTGACGAAGCTCAACATGAAGTCATGCATAACTCAACATCGTATGAAACGAAGCTCAACATTGTCTATTGACAAAGCTCATAATGAAATCATGCATAGACTAGACATCATATGGATATGAAGCTCAACATTGTCTATTGACAAAGTTCAATAATGACCTACATTTCAATTATGAATTAATGGATATGAGAAGCTTTATTTCGAAACATAACACAAGCTCAATCATAGGTGGGAGCATCTACTCCAAATCATGTGGTGAGCTACGTGTAGAAACATTTACTCAACATACCACAAGCTAGAATTTATAATAAAAATTGAGAAATTTTACTTTAAACAATGTGGTAAGTTTATGTCGGGAAAATCATCACTTTAAATCAACATGTAGGAATCACCCAAAGCTTTATCATACTTGGATCTAATCAATTCATTTTGAAAGCAACAACATAGATCATGGGTAGTTTTATAAACATGCTTTTCATCATCAACCTCATCATCATCACACGTTTGTCATAAATCATTTCTTTTATGAATTCATCATCCATGGGCGTTTTAGATTCAAAATTTGGAAAATAATTTTTATAAGGAAAAAACAATTTAGAATCCGCCCAAGCTTCATAATTCATCAATATAGACACAATCTAATCATATCCTTGCATAAAGATTGAAGAATCATGCAATTGGGTAAAACCCTATACTTGATCATAGACAATTTATCACAATTTGATAGGAATTGGGCATGGGTGTGGAAGAAGACACCCGCTCATTCCTTATGTACCTGGGAGGGATGATTTTAACACTTCTCTAATTTCCCAAGAAGAGATTCCAATGGAAACCTTCAAAACTTTCTCTAAATCCTCCCTTCAACAAATTTCCATGCATGGAATGAGCTAGCTTAGAATAGGTTTTTCTCTCTTAAAACCCTGTAAAATGAGTCTTAAACGATGTAGTATAGGTCTTAGGAACTTAGGAATTACAAAAAGACCTTTACTGAATTCGCAGGAAAACACTGCCAGGTGGTCATAACAGACGACCTGACGGATCGTCACTGGCCCAAACGACATGCTATGTCGCTCGTCGGGTGCACTAGATAACAGGTCTGCTATGGCTTGTAACAGGGGACTTAATAACTCATTCCTCAAGACCACGACTCGTGGTCACCTTCCGTCATGTACACTGCCTTAATTTTGAACCTTCTTGCTCACGAATCACCTCACGAGTCGTTGGGACAGACCACGACTCGTGGGGTTCCTTTCGTCAGGTACACTAGTTCCTTCTCCATATATTTCCCACACCACCCCATGAGTGACATGACGACTCGTGGTGGATGACCACGAGTCGTTACCTCACTCGTGTGAATCTCAATCTTTTATTTCCCCTAGGCCTTCCCACGAGCCACCTGACGACTTGTGGGGTCTCCTGACGAGTCGTCCAAAATTCGTCCTATGCCTGCAACATCAATTTTCCCATTTCAGCTCCCGAGGTATAAAAATATCTCCCCCTTGGGGACATTCATCCTCGAATGTTAGAAACACACAGAAAACTCAGAAACAAGCAATCCTCATACGCAAACATTGATTATTAAAATCGAAAACTGACGGAATGACTACCTACAAAAAGAACTACTTAGCTGAACTAAATTTAGGCATCACATACATTTATCATAATATGATTCAAACTTGCGAAAATGAATTGAACATGGAAACTGATTAGATAATTATGGCAAAAACTGATACCTCAAACTGAAACTGAGCCGGTAGGGAATAGGTGGGGGTATTTAGCCATCATAGTCGCTTTGTCTTCCCACGTAGCTCCCTCAACATGATGGTTTCTCCACAATGCCTTCACCAAAGCTACTTCTTTGTTCCTCAACCTCCAAACCTGACGATCCAAGATTGCAATTGGAATTTCCTCATAATTGAGGCTATCTCCCACACCAACACTCTCCACTAGGGCAACTAAAGATGAATCAGCCAATCACTTTTTGAAGAGCGATACATGAAAGACAGGATGAACCAAAGATAACTCTAATGGAAAGTCCAACTCATACTCTACCTTACCAACTCTTCTCATAACCCGGTAGGGACCAATATAGTGGGGACTGAGTTTTCCTTTCTTTCCGAACCGCATGACTCCCTTCATGGGAGATACCTTTAGAAATACCTAATTGTCCACCTCAAACTCCAAATCCCTTCTTCTCACATCCACATATGACTTTTGATGACTATGAGCAGTTTTCAGCATGTCCCTTATCAATTGAACCTTTACCATGGCCTCATGAACCGAATCAGGCCCTATCATAGAGGCTTCCCAACCTCAATACATCCAATGGGTGATCTACACCTCCTCCCATAAAGAGCCTCAAACGGTTCCATTTGGATGCTAGAGTGATAGCTGTTGTTATAAGCAAACTCGATCAAGGGCAAGTGGTCATCCCAACTAACTTTGAAATCCATCACACATGCCCTCAACATATCCTCGAGGGTCTGAATTGTTCGTTTCGCTTGGCTGTCTATTTGCAGATGAAAGGCTGTACTGAGCTTAACTTGAGTCCCAAGTCCCTTTTGAAAAGAATGCTAGAATTGGGAGGTAAACTAAGTACCTTGATCTGAAATAATAGACAAGGAAACTCCATGAAGTCGAACCAACTCCCAAATATACAATTTGGCATAATCACCCACTAAATCTGTGGTTTTGACTTCTAGAAAGTATGCAGCCTTGGTTAATCTGTAGACCACTACCCAAATGGAATCATAGGGTCGGTGAGTATGAGGTAGGCCTGTAATGAAATCCATATTAATCTCTTCCCTGTTCCAAGTGGGAATGCTGATATCCTAAAGTATGGCTCCCGGCCTTTGATGCTCAACTTTCACTTGCTGACAGTTTGAGCACTTAGCTATGAATTCTGCAATATCCTTCTTCATGCCCTTCCACTAATATATTTCCCGTAAGTCATGATACATCTTGGTGGCACCCTGATGGATAGAATAGCTGGATCATGTGCCTCATGCAATATCTGGTTCCTCATATCATCAACATCTAGAACACATAGATGGCCCTAGTATCGCAACACCCCATCTCCCCCTTGGGAGAAGACCTCCACCTTCAGGATCGATGATTTGTTTGACCAGCTTCAGGGTGCCAAGTGTTTCTCCAAGATTGACCTCAGGTCCGGATATCACCAACTTAGGATTCGGGAGAGTGACATCCCGAATACTGCCTTCAAAACTCGGTATGGTCACTATGAATTTGTTGTTATGTCTTTTGGACTAACCAATACTCCTGCAGCTTTTATGGGTTTAACGAACAGGGTATTCAAGGAATATCTATACATGTTCGTGATTGTATTTATCGATGATATCCTTATATACTCTGGGATCGAGGAGGAGAATGCCTCTCACTTGAGAGTAGTACTTCAGACCCTCAATGATCAGCAGTTGTATGCAAAGTTTAGCAGATGCGAGTTTTGGTTGGACTCGGTGGAATTCCTAGGCCATGTCGTTTCAAGTGAGGGTATAAAAGTAGATTCTCAAAAGATTGAAGTGGTGAAGAATTGGTCCAGACCAGTAAATCCATCAGATATCAAGAGCTTTTTAGGCTTAGCGGGTTATTATCAGAGATTCATTGAGGGCTTTTCATCCATTGCTACCCCATTGACTAGGTTGACTCAGAAAAAGGTGAAGTTCCAATGGTTAGAGGCTTGTGAGAAAATCTTCTAGGAATTAAAGACCTGACTCACTTTAGAACCAATGTTGACTCTAATTGAGGGTACGGATGGCTTTGTAGTGTATTGCGATGCTTCGAGAGTCGGACTGGGATGCGTGTTGATGCAGCATGGGAAATTAATAGCATATGCCTCTCGACAGCTGAAGGTTCACGAAAAGGATTACCCGACCCATGATCTCAAGTTGGCTGCGGTAGTGTTTGCATTGAAGATATGGCGGCATTACTTGTATGGGATCCATGTGGATGTATTCAAGGATCACAAGATCTTGCAATATGTGTTCACGTAGAAGGATCTCAATATTAGGCAAAGGAGGTGGTTGGAGTTATTAAAGGACTACGATATGAGTGTTCTTTACCACCCGAGCAAGGCTAATGTGGTGGAAGATGCCCTTAGTAGGCTCTCTATGGAGGGTGTGTCCTATGTGGAGGAGGGAAAGAAGGAGTTGGTGAAGGATGTCCACTGGATTGCAAGATTGGGAGTTAGATTGATCGACTCGACCGATGGCGGTGTCATTGTGCAGAATGGGTTAGAATCGTCCTTGGTGGTTGATGTCAAATCTAAGAAAGATGAGGATCCAACTTTGAGGAAGCTGAAGGAGGTGGTGTGGGTTAAAAGGTGGAGGTTTTCTCCCAAGGGGGAGATGGTGTGCTACGATACCAGGGTCGTCTATGTGTCCCAGACGTTGAGGATTTGAGAGTTCGGATATTGCATGAGGCACATGGTACTAGATATTCTATCTATCCAGGATTCTCAAAGATGTATCAAGATTTGCGAGAAATCTATTGGTGGGATGGTATGAAGAAGGCTATTGAAGAATTCATAGCCAGATGTCCCAACTATCAACAAGTGAAGGTTGACATTCCTGCAACTACAGGCAACGAGTCGTCAAGAGACCCCACGAGTTATCAGGTGACTCGTGGGAAGGCCAGGGGAAATTTAGGATTTAGGTCCCCATGGGTGAAGCAACGACTCGTGGTCATCCACCACGAGTCATCATGTCACTTGTGGGGTGATGTTGGAATTTAATTGGAAGAAGTACCTGTGTACCTAATAGATGGGACCTCACGAGTCATGGTCAGTCCCAACTACTCGTGAGGTGAGTCATGATTTAGAAAAATGGTTTTACATGAATGTTTAGGCAGTGTACCTAACGGGAGGTGACCACGAGTCGTGTCCACTGGGGACGAGTCGTTGAGTCATCCGTTATGAGCCCCGGAAAACCAGCTATCCAGTTCACTTGGCAAGAGACCCAATGGCTCGTGGCCCTGGTAACGAGTCATCAAGTCATCCGTTAGGACCCCCTGACAGTTATTTTCAGCGGTTTTAGTAAGGGCTTTTCCGTAATCCTAAGTTTTAAGGGCCTATACTACGTCGTTTAGCGCTCGTTTTAGTGGGTTTTTAGCAGGGGAAAACCTATCTTAAGCTATCATTCTCATGCATGCACGTTTGAAGGTTTGAAGGGAGGATTCAAGGTGAAATCTCAAGGTTTCCAATTGGAATCATAGCTGGGCAATTAGAGGGTGATTAGAATTGATCATTCCCAGGTATGTAAGGCCATGAGTGGGTGTCTTCTTCCGCACCCTTGCCCAATCCCTATCAAAATATGATTAAATAGTCTATGATCAAGCATGGGGTTTTACCCAAATGCATGATTCTTCAATCTCTATACATGGGTATGATTAGATTGCACTTATATTGGTGATTTATGAAGCTTGGGCAGATTCTAACTTGTTTTCCCTTATAAAAGTTGTTTTCTAAAATTTGAATCTAAAACGCCCATGGGTGAATAGTTCATAAAGAGGTGATTTATGAGAAATGTGTGATGATGATGAAATCAATGATGAAAATCATGTTTCTAAAACTACCCATGATTATGTTGATGTTTTAAAAATGAATTGATTAGATCCATGTGTGATAATGCTTTGGGTGATGCCCACATGTTGATTTAAAGTGATGATTTTCCCGACATAAGCTTGCCACATTATTTAAAAGGAAATTTCTCAATTTTTATTATAAATTCTAGCTTGTGGTATGTTGAGTATGTATTTCTACATGTAGCTTACCATATGATTTGGAGTATATGCTCCCACCTATGATTGAGCTTATGGTATGTTTCAAAATAAAGTCTCATATATGCATGAATTCATGATTAATAAGTATGTCATTATTGAGCTTTTTCAAAGGACAATGTTAAGCTTCATTTTCACATTATGTTGGGTCTATGCATGAATTCACTACGAGCTTTGTCAACAGACAATGTTGAGCTTCGTTTCATACGATGTCGAGTTATGCATGATTTCATTTTGAGCTTTGTCAAAGGACATTGCTGAGCTTCATATTTATATGATGTCTAAACTATGCGTGATTTCATATTGAGCTTCGTCATTAGATGATGTTGATCTTCGTCAATAGATGATGTTGAACTTCATTATATACGATGTAGAGCATTACATGTTTTTGGGAGAAGATTCTAGCACCGAGCAAGTTAAGGATCGATTACCCTATGCCCTAGAACTACGCGCTAACGTAGGTTGAGACTCTTATATTATTGGGACCTCCCTTGTGAGCTATCCCCGGTACGATTGGCCTTTGAGCTTGATATCGATATCATGGTAACATTCATCGCCCTGGAAAGGTTATAGACGGCTTTACCCACTTGAGTGTGACAGTTGTGACCATATAAGCTCTATCATGGTATGTCGGTTAAGTGATGAGTCTCCCACTATCTATATAATTTAGATTTTCATATTCATTACTCATGATACTTATTTACGCATGCATGTTCAAGAAGTAAGGTTTGCCTCAATGTTCAGTTTGTTTATATAAATGTTATGTTTCATCTTTTAGTCATTCGAGTCAGTCATGATGTTCTAAATCTATGCTTGGTCATGTCATGATAAGAGTATGATTTCAGAATGAATGCATGTAGCCTTCTATTTATACTTAAAAGCTTATGATATGTATGAATTGCTTTAAATGATTTATATTACTTAAGTGGTTTTAATTACCTTTCATATGTTCGGGTCTGTTATATGGGTATATAACTACACGCAAGTGCACACGGTCGAACAAGTAGTAAGTGGCTTTAGTAAGCCAAGTATCGATCCCACAGAGACTTGGATGAAGTGCAATCTGCTCAAGTGTACTATATTTTACTTCTAAAAATGCAGACAACAGTGTAACCAAGAGTTTGATAGTTTGTTTTATAATTTTTATACTAAAGCTAAAATAATTATCTACTTTGAGTCTGAACTATGAATGAGAGCATGCTAAGGTTAAATGAACATGTAATGAAATTAATTATCATCATAATTTGGTTAATCTTTTCCTCCAGTTGCTAGCCAAGAACTATTGCCAAGAGATTAAAACTCTCGTATTTAACCTCACTTAAGAATCATGAACCATCCACCTACATTTCTGTGATTAAATGCAATTCATGTTCTAGCCATACAAATCCGGTTCCTAAATTGACTAATACGACTTTCAGGTATATTTCTATCCTGAAAGTAAATCAATTCCCAATTTTCCCAAATCAAGTAAAGATTATATCCTATTAATTCACAACTTTCCAATTTCTTGCTCTCTCGAGTGAAACCGGACTTTTTAGATGTACATTAATGTAGGCCACACATTAATGCAGTAAGAACAAAATTAATAGAACAACATGGAAGAAAAGATGAAAAACCAAATAATCAATGATCACATTTCATCACAATTGTTCATAACCTCAGTAAGAAGAGGAATTAGCCACTCATTTGTGGATTAAACATCTTTAAATGAGTGTTAATCATACAAGCAATTGAATTAAATAAGAAAGAAAGAGAGAAAAAACCCTAATATTTTCGTCCCTCAACTGCCTGTTACCCACGTTCTTGCTCCAGCAAGTCAGAATATTGAAAAATGAACCTAAGTGTTCTATTTATACTGCTGGAAATTTTTCCCGGAATAACGAGCAACATGTCACGGAGTGCATCGCGGAGCAATGCCTCCGTGACACGCTACAAACGCGGACCCTCACTGGAACTGGGGGTCCAGGAATTAAATCTCAACGTGGCACGGCGTGCAACGCGGAGCCAAGCCATCGTGCCACGGACCAGACGCGGACCCTCTCTGGAGTTTGGGCGAAATTTCCCTATCCAAGCAGAAGGCCTCCGCGATGGCAGCGTGACACGGCTCCATCGCGGAGCCCCTTTAATTCATGTTTTCCAATTCCTTGTTCCTTGCTCGCATCCAAGTCCAACCCCGATATTCTCCAACATGCATTTAAGCTTCCCAAAATTACATTTTACCTGCAAAACACTGCTAATCATGTTGGTTAGTATAAATTCACATTTTATTACCAATTACATGAGAATGTATACACATTGGTAGATAAACAAGGATAAAATGGTACTTTTGAGTATCACTTGGGCATATAAATTTGCCCAAGATCACTTACCCCACACTTAAATCCTTGTTCATCCTCGAACAACAATCCTACACTTCATGCAATTTACATCCCAACCTCGCTACTTTGGTTCGACACTTTAGGCTACGGTCATACCGATTATTCAATACAACAAATCATCAAGAAAACATGCATGGTCTTATCAATGCAATGACCTTCAATACATCAAGACCCCCTAGACTTTAAGAATCGACTCTCGATATTGGCAAACTCATGCAAATCAGCTGATCAAGATATCCGACACGAAAATTAATCTTTCATCAAGCATGTGCCCTAACAACACAAGAGAATCTTCCCCTTTTTGCTCATATGACTCACAAAATTTTAAGCAGGGGCATGTAAACACACTTTCGCTCTCTCTCCCAAAAGAATTCACATGCATCATGTCATGACCCATAAGCTTGCCCTTAGTGTATTACTCCACTAATATAAAGAAGTGCGATGTAAGATCACGTAGGACTTTAACGGGTTGTAATGGAAGCTACGGAACTAGTAAATATTGGGTTAGCCAATAATAGCCACTAGCATCCTTAAGCGCCTTGTCAACACATCCCATCAACTCATGGACATTGTTTCTTTTTTTTTTCATCATCCCATTCTTGATGTTTTTCTTTAGTATGGCCCATCGTATTAAGCACACTTGACACAACAACAAATATTATTCATGCACCTTCATTATAGTTTATTTATAGCAAGTGCACCTTCAACCTTTTCTTTTCTTCTCTCAATCTGCTTTTCTTTTTCTTTTCACCATTCTCACTCTTCGACACTTCGGGAAAATGATTTTCTCTTCTTAAGCGCTTAAGAGTTTTGTATAGACTTTACGGCTAATGAAAAGAAGGAATTAAGCTCGGTTTACACTTTATGACAAAAGAAAAAAATAATAGCCTAAAGGCTCAACGGGCTGACTAGGGTATACAATCAAATTGGGTACAACAAGGAAAAATAGAAACTCTCGGTTAAAACAAAGAAATGCCTACATCCTTTCCTACAATACACCTCCTTCATTTCGTTTTGTACACACACCAGGCATGTTCTAGACACTTCACAATAGCATGGAATAACAACACCTCACTTCACACTTTTTTTTTGCACATGCTCAATTCAAGATGTATTCATAGACTCTTCAATCAGCTAATTACAGGAATTCAAACATTAAGCCTCAATCACACTGAATCGAACTCTATGGCCTAGGTATCTCAACATATTTACAAAGTTGCATGCTTTCACACGAATCACCTTTGCATCTTAAATATCATGTACAACACGCAACCAGAATTTCGCAACCATACAGTAACTACAGGTTTTGGGATGCAACCCACCAAAGAAAAAAAAACTGAAAAATAATTGAAAAAATCTACTCCTAACGACTACATTTCCCTTAAGACGGTCATCATCCATCCATCATAGGGAATGGTCACTACTATGACTTCGGTTCAATGGGACCATTCTCGGTAAAAGAACCGAAAACAAACGCCGAGAAACCCAAGAGTAAAAAAAGTTGAAAATATCGATCATTTCGATAGAAAAAATATGTACAAAATATTTTAATTTTTTTTTAAAAAAAATATCGATCATTTCGATAGCAAAAATATGTACAGAATCAGCTAGCAACATTCAGCAACACACATCAATTTAACATAAATTTACAAATACAAAACAACAACTTAACAATTCACAACTCACAGGGAACACAAAATTTCACATGCACGACAACAAATGAGAGCATACATACAAAACAGCACATCCCAGCACCTAACTACTCCCACCCCACACTTAGCTCGAACACTCTCCCCAGTGTTCATAAAAATTAAAATAGCACAAAATCGGGTGGTGGAACTCCCTGATCAGTCAAAGTATTCCACTTCTTCGTCGGGTGCTGCTACTTCATCCCCATGTCTGAATCGCCCCCGTCGTCTTCATTGTACTCCACATCGGAGTCCTCCCGATGTGTCTCCTCGTCTGTGGGGACATCATCATCTGTGGGATCTACAAATGCTAGCCCCACTCGGCATAGAGCCCTGGCGTTTTTGCCGAAGGGGTAGTCTAGCTCGAGCTGCCATAGCTCCTCCTCTGTCGCCGGCCTCCGTCCTATCCTCAGCTGGAGCATCTACATCCCATATATTCGAGTCATATACTGATCATCACGAACATGTCGCTCGCCAAGTGTAAGCACTGGCCCGTGGGTGGTGTCGGGAGCCTTAGTTTTAGTAACATCTAAGGCCCGCCGCTCCATCTGCGGGATATAGTCAAGGGCCTCCTCCTCGACATCTAGGCCCCTGAGGAAGGTGGTGAGTAGTCCACCAAAGCCATACCTGTGCCCCTGATGCAACCGGGCTCTCTTCATGGCAGAGATAATTACCGCCCCCACGTTGATCTCCAGCCCCTTCATCAGTGCGTACACTAGGCATACACAATCCCGGGTTACATCTGTCATATGTACCCCCGGGATGAGGCAGGAACATACAATCTTCAGCCATATTCTGGCTTCCCTGTTCATCTGTGAATAGGGCAGAGTCTGGTGGTAGCCCCTCTCTTTGTGTCTGCTCCATCTAGCTGTCGATCGAGTCCCACACAATGTGTGTCTGATGTCCGCATACGGTGGGGTAATGTTCAGCTGTCGGAGTACGTGGGCGTCTGTGTCCCGCGCTCCTATGATGGCATTGAGGTGGTGAGGCTCCAAAGTGACTATTTGCCCTCTGATTTTGATGGTGTGGCTTCTGATAGTCGGGTTCCAATTGGCATAGAACTCCCGAACCAGGTGCAGGTTACATTCCTTGGGCTCTTCAAAGATGAAATTGAGCCCAGCTGCCTCGATCCGGTGGACCATCCTAGGGAACTCCTGTGCCAATGGTTCCCGTGCTATATGCTCCTCGGGGAAATATTTGTTTTCTTTGTGCTTTGCGTACCACTTTTTCCCCTCATCAGTCACCCATCTTGTTCCGTATTGGCGGCGTTGGCCGCGTGGAACTGCTGGTGCTGCTGGGACTGCTGTGCCCAGTCTAATTCGCTTCCTTCCGGCGCCCGAAGTTGATGCGCCTTTCCCTTTCTCTTGCCTGCTTGCCATTTTACCTGTCAACCCAAGTAGACAAGATCAATGTTAAGCTAACGGATATTAACTTCGGCTAAGGTCGAGTTAAGCTAGGTTACCCCACACTTAGTCCTTAGCTACAGTTACAACAATACGGCAAGATTATCTTTATTTACACACAATAACCAACTATACACTCATGCTTAGTGCATTCGAAAAATTCGACGGTATATCTTCTGCGTACTACTCAGACTTCGTACAGCTAATCACAATCACTACCATCGCTAACATTTTACCCATCGCACATAGCAAGGAAAAACAAAGAAATGAAAACAACAACAAAAATTTATCTACATGAACCTATACAACCAACCAAATTCTTACAAATTTCAACATTCCCTTAACCCGAGAATCCGTCGTTCTATTAACATCCTAACAATTAGTACATCGACTCATCTCATTCAACATATACATCCCGGCATGAAACTCACAAGTTCACTACATTTTCAACTTCAAATTCAAAATACAAGCCCTAGCATTGATATTATCAAGCAAATTCGATTAATTTATGCAATTGACAAGTTCAAGCAATCATAACGACATTCCGAACACTCATCAACAACAATTCAATTGAATTCATGATTGATTTCTACTTAGGGATATTTAGCTCACCTCACATACTCAATATCGAAGAAATTCAACGAGAATTTGAGAGGAAATCGAAAAACATACCTTGACTTTGAAGAATCGAAGAAAACTTGTTGAATTTCTTGGCCTACTCCGTGTCACGTTGATGGGGGATGGGTTTTGGGGGGTTTGGTCGCGGAGAGATTGAAAAATAAGGGAAAAGGGAGGGTTTTCGGGGTTAAAAAGTAGGGAAATCGCGCGGGTCACCCAGCGACCCGGTGTGACCCGTTGCGATATACATGGCAATGTGTCACGGAGTGCATCGCGGTGCACTGCCTCCGTGACATGGAGCCATCGCGAGCCTGTTCTGGAAATTTTTAAAAAATCCAGATTATACCTCAACGTGTCACGGAGGTAACGCGGAGGTCCACCTCCGTTATACGGAGCTAACGCCCTAGCTCACTGTTTGCCACTTTTTATTAATTTTCATACCTCGACTATTCCATTGCGATTCCGTGCATATTTTCCTCTGTTTGACCTGAAATTCATCTCAGTATACAAAATTTGTTAGAATTATAGGTTTCACTCTAAATACAAATAAAACAAAAACTAAAACGAAAACTTTTGCAGTAAATCAAGAAAAAGAAAAAGAAAAGAAAAATCTATTTACACTTTACAAAAAGAAAGAAAAATTTTTCACGGGTTGCCTCCCGTGCAGCGCCTGGTTTACCGTCGCGGCTCGACGTCGTTAAGCTCAGTTGTCCTCTAGGATGATGGACGATTTCTCTCGATCACCGTCCTCCCCCCAGTAGTGCTTACACCTATCTGGTGGTTTTCCCAACAACTCTCGTGAATCCTTAATCTGCTTATCATCGCCTTGATCAATCACATTGATCACCGAGAGTTCTTCGTGCACCATCGGGAGTTTGGGTGCCTGGTACACATCGAACACCTCCACCTTGTCATGTGCTCGAATTGTTAGCTGCCCCGCAGCTGCGTCAATTAGTGCTTTCCCGGTCGCCAAGAAAGGACGTCCCAAAATAAATGGGACTTCCGCGTCTGGTTCAAAATCCAGCACGACAAAATCTACCGGGAAAATTAGGGAGCCAACTTGCACCAGAACGTCCTCCACAATGCCATTAGGTATGGCTAAGGATCGATCCTCCAATTGCAAGATTACAGTTGTGGGTCTAGGACTCCCTAGACCCAACTTTCTGAATACCGATGACGGCATCAAATTTATGCTCGCTCCCAAATCACACAATCCACGAGCTCGGATGCTCTGCCCAATAGTAATATGGATAGTAAAGCTCCCAGGGTCTTTGAGCTTTGTGGGCAGTCTATTTTGAATTCGGGAAGTGCACTCCTCCATTAGAGCCACCGTAGCATACTCAGTCAACCGACTTTTGTTTGCCACGATGTCCATTATATACTTAGCATATTTTGGCACTCCCTGCAAAACATCAACAAGAGGTAAGTTAATATGTACCTGTTTCAGCACCTCCATGAATTTCTTGAAACATGCCTCCTCCTTGTGTTTCTTTAATCGTTGAGGGAATGGGGGTGGAGGTCTTTCTGATTCAGCTTCCTTAGTCTTCCCCCTCTCAGTACTTTGCTCCCTCTCAACTTCTGTTGCTCCCGACTGTTGAGGTGGTCTTTCTGGTTCCACCTCTTTCAGCTGCAAACCACTCCTTGTGGTCACTGCATTTACCCGCTTGGGATTGGGATCCGTGTCGCTCGGCAGTCCTCCTCTAGGCCTTGTGTTTTGGGCACTAGCGAATTGCCCAAATTGATATTCAAGTGCCTTGGTAGCTAACTGGTTGTTTTTCACTTCGACTGCCAATTTCACATAGTCAGCCTGTAATTGAGCTTGGTTAGCTATCATGGTCTTGAACATCTTCTCAATGTTGGGTGATGGTGGTGGAGGAGGTGCATTGTTGTTTCTTAATTGTGCTTGATAATTCTGCTGCCCTCCTTGGTTCCTTTGCACACCCTGACCCGAACTTCGCCCCTGATGGTTGTTGCTACCCCGTGAGAAATTAGGGTGATTCCTCCAATTGGAATTGTAGCTATTACCATACTGTTGGTGGTTCCTTTGCGCATTACCCACAAAGTTCACCGAGTCAGGATTGGCTCCACAACACTCAGTTGAGTGCTCACTACTTCCACACACTTCACACCACATTTGTTGTACTGCATTAACTGAGGCTTGAGGCTGGTTCATTGTCATGTTGCTGAAGTGGGTGTTAAGTTGATTTTGCAATGCAGCTATCTGTGCAGCGATAACTGTAAACCTATCCACTTCAAGCACTCCTGCTGCTTTCCTTGTCCCGCCTCTTGATGAATCAGCATTCCATTCTGGATTGCCCTGCGAAATACGGTTCAACAAGGTATACAACTCCTCATAAGTTTTCTCCAGCGCTTGTCCTCCAGATGTCGAGTCTAGCAATATTTTGGTGTGGGGTTCCAAACCCTCTATAAAAGTGTGCACCAGCACATTATTGGACTGATGATGATGAGGACAATCCCGCAACATGGACTTGAATCTCTCCCAGTCCTGATATAAATTGTCTCCCTCTCTCTGTTTGAAACTTAGAATTTGACTTCTAAGTCTTGCTGTTTTACCGGAGGGAAAAAACCGTATCAGAAATATCCTTGCAAGATCATCCCACGTAGAAATAGAATTCGGTGGCTCAGCTTTCAACCACCTCTTGGCTTCTCCCAATAGTGAGAATGGGAACAATGTAAGCCGTACATAATCTGATGACACTCCAGCGGGGATGTAAGTGTCACTTATCTCCAAAAATATTTGGAGATGCTGCTGTGGAATTACATGAGGGAGACTGGTAAACTGCCCGCTAGTGTGCAGCAATTGCACCATATTCTGTTTAAGTTCAAACCTCCCTCCTGGCTCAGGATTGCGGATGCTAGATGTGACATTATTAGCATGTGGGATTGCCACCTCGCGAACCGGCCGAGCTGCTACTTCTTCGAGCACTAACACTGCCCGTACTACTGGTGGATTCTGTTGTTGCTCCATGATCGTCTGTCTGAGCAACTATAGCTTTCTTTGTAGAGCTTCTCTCCGTTTACTGTGAAATATCCTTTCTGGCTCTATATACGATTCCACCAGCTCCTTGTCTCTTGCCAGTGTTCAACAGAAATTAAGTCTGCAAAATACAGGCTAAGACCAAGTTGTCAACACTAAGACAATAAAAATACAGTAAATTAACACTTAAAACAAATTCACCAATTGCCAAGTCCCCGGCAACGACGCCAAAAACTTGTTCGGGTCTGTTATATGGGTATATAACTACACGCAAGTGCACGTGGTCAAACAAGTAGTAAGTGGCTTTAGTAAGCCAAGTATCGATCCCACAGAGACTTGGATGAAGTGCAATCTGCTCAAGTGTACTATATTTTACTTCTAAAAATGCAGACAACAGTGTAACCAAGAGTTTGATAGTTTGTTTTATAATTTTTATACTAAAGCTAAAATAATTATCTACTTTGAGTCTGAACTATGAATGAGAGCATGCTAAGGTTAAATGAACATGTAATGAAATTAATTATCATCATAATTTGGTTAATCTTTTCCTCCAGTTGCTAGCCAAGAACTATTGCCAAGAGATTAAAACTCTCGTATTTAACCTCACTTAAGAATCATGAACCATCCACCTACATTTCTGTGATTAAATGCAATTCATGTTCTAGCCATACAAATCCGGTTCCTAAATTGATTAATACGACTTTCAGGTATATTTCTATCCTGAAAGTAAATCAATTCCCAATTTTCCAAAATCAAGTAAAAGATCATATCCTATTAATTCACAACTTTCCAATTTCTTGCTCTCTCGACTGAAACCGGACTTTTTAGATGTACATTAACGTAGGCCACACATTAATGCAGTAAGAACAAGAATTAATAGAACAACATGGAAGAAAAGATGAAAAACCAAATAATCAATGATCACATTTCATCACAATTGTTCATAACCTCAGCAAGAAGAGGAATTAGCCACTCATTTGTGGATTAAACATCTTTAAATGAGTGTTAATCATACAAGCAATTGAATTAAATAAGAAAGAAAGAGAGAAAAAACCCTGATATTTTCGTCCCTCAACTGCCTGTAACCCACGTTCTTGCTCCAGCAAGTCAGAACATTGAAAAATGAACCTAAGTGTTCTATTTATACTGCTGGAAATTTTTCCCGGAATAACGAGCAACATGTCACGGAGTGCATCGCGGAGCACTGCCTCCGTGACACGCTACGAACATGGAGCCTCACTGGAACTGGGGGTCCAGGAATTAAAGCTCAACGTGGCACGACGTGCAACGCAGAGCCAAGCCACCATGCCACGGACCAGACGCGGACCCTCTCTGGAGTTTGGGCGAAATTTCCCTATCCAAGCAGAAGGCCTCCACGATGGCAGCGTGACACAGTTCCATCGCGGAGCCCCTTTAATTCATGTTGTCCAATGCCTTGTTCCTTGCTCGCATCCAAGTCCAACCCCGATATCCTCCAACATGCATTTAAGCTTCCCAAAATTACATTTTACCTGCAAAACACTGCTAATCATGTTGGTTAGTATAAATTCACATTTTATTACCAATTACATGAGAATGTATACACATTGGTAGATAAACAAGGCTAAAATGGTACTTTTGAGTATCACTTGGGCATATAAATTTGCCCAAGATCATCATACTCGGTACATTCCACATACTGACTGCATACGTTCTATGCTGCATCGTCTCATGATGTAGGATTCGGTTCTCAGGTTCAGCCTCATTTGTAGTCGCTGTTCAGAGATAGAACCTGCTTTGTTGGTGAATCCTCATCTTTCGAGGACTAGCTTTTCAGTTATTTTAGATGTCTTTTCAGTTTCAGTACCATTGAGCTAGTTAGGGGTGTTATCCCATCAGCTAATCTAGATTAGAGGCTTATCAGACTTAGACATGTACTTAGCATCAGATATTTATGTTGTTATTATACTAATTTCGACTTCTGCTGAGTTTATAATTATGTTTATTCTTCATGTTATTGAATGCATTAGTGAATGCTTATGCCATGGGTTGACTTGGGGTCTCTCGGGGTCCCTTGTCCCATGTCTACGATTTGGGTCTACACTCGGGTCATGACACCACCGCAGCTGCAGGGGCATTGGTTAGTCCAAAAGACATAACAAAAAATTCATAGTAACCATAACGAGTCCTGAAAGTGGTTTTCGAGATGTCACTGTCCCGAACCCTGAGCTGGTGATACCCAGATCTGAGATCAATCTTAGAGAAACACTTGGCACCCTGAAGCTAGTCAAACAAATCATCGATCCTGGGTAAGGGGTACCTGTTCTTGACGGTAACCTTATTCAACTGGCGATAGTCAATACACATGCGAAGGGAACCGTCCTTCTTTCGAACAAATAATACCGTTGTGCCACATGGGGAATTAATCTGCCTGATAAAGCCCTTATCTAACAAGTCTTTCAACTGATACTTCAACTCTTTTAGCTTGGCTGGAGCCATTCTGTAGGGCGGAATAGATATAGGCTGCGTGTTGGGAAGAAGATATATACCGAAATCAATCTCCCGCTCGGGAGGGACACCTGACAAATCATCAGGAAAAACCTTTGGATACTCACGTACTAATGGTACAGATTGGATAGTCAGGGTCTCGGACTCCACGTTCTTAACCCTAAGTAGATGGTACAAGCAACCCTTAGAAATCATCTTTCTAGCCTTAAGGTAGGAAATAAATCGACCTAAAGGCATATTTGAACTACCCTTCCATTCTAAGACTGGCTCACCTAGAAATCTGAACTCTACTGACCGGGTTCTACAATTTACTGGAACATAACATGCAAATAGCCAATCCATGTCGAGAATAACATCAAAATCGGTAATGGCTAACTCTACCAAATCTGTTGAGATGACCTTAAAAAGGACTGAGACGAGCAATCTCTATACACCCGTCTAGCTATAACTGAGTC
Source organism: Datura wrightii (assembly GCA_035772735.1). Classification (NCBI taxonomy): domain Eukaryota; kingdom Viridiplantae; phylum Streptophyta; class Magnoliopsida; order Solanales; family Solanaceae; genus Datura; species Datura wrightii. The sequence continues at coordinate 58,048,570 of JASDFA010000002.1, read as the reverse complement.
ACCTACTGGGTTAGAAACTGAGAAGGGCTTAGACAAGACATCATGACTGACTCTGAAGCTACTTGCTATATATGGTGTCACAAAAGACAGGATAGCCCCCGGATCTAACAAAGCATACACATTAACATGAAAAACTCTCAACATATCGGTGACTACATCTGGCGAGGCCTTCTGCTCCTAGCGAGTGGCTAAGGCATAGAATCTGTTCTGGCACTGACCACTAGCTGTACTAGTGGATGCCCTATAATGTGCTGTGCATGGGGGAGGGGCTGCTGAACTAGAAGCTGGGCCTCGTCTCCCAACCTGGTCCTGTCTCGCAGTGGGACAATCTCTGAGCATATGTACAGGCTGCCCACATCCGAAACAAGCTCCTGACCCTTCCAAGCACTGGCCTGTGTGCCCTCGGCCACATTGCGGGAAGTTGGAATGCTAGAATCTACAGGTTTGCTTCTATGACCCCTCGAGCCTGATGCTTGCCCCCTCTGATCATGTCAGAGCCTAGATGGCACACTCATAGCGGATGATGGTAGGGTTGACGATCTCTAGTGGGTCTGCTTTCGATGCCCACCACCGGACCTCTGCTGAGAAAATTTGTGGTCCTCAGTCCTGGCCCTCTGGGCCTTCTTTTCCCTCGAGTGTGCCGCCTCCATCTGTTGGGCACACAACACTATGTAAGGAGAGTCCATGTCCTGGTGAAGCATAGCTGTCCTGCAGTCCTTGTCTAAATGCCCTGCTAATACCATGCATAAATCTGCTCACCCATGCCCGTTGGTCAGTCGCTATCTCTGGGGCATACATAGATAGGCAGGTGAACTCAAGGGTGTACTCTTGAATAGTCATCCTTCCTTTCTTTAGATTCACAAATTCAGTTTCTTTCAACTCCCTCATCTCTCAATGGAAGAACTGATCGACGAATGCAACCTAAAACTCCTCCCATGTGATTGGACCTACTCCAGCGACCCTGCTACCCTTCCACTGGTGGAACCAAATATACGCAACCCCTTTCAACTGGTAGGAGGCCAACTCTGCACACTCAACACTGCTCACCCCCATAACCTGGGTGATGTTGACAATCTCATCAATGAAGTCATGCAGGTCCTTATCTACCTTGGACCCCAAGAACTCTGGCGGGTTCATCGTCAAGAAGTCTTGGACTCTGGCCGCCGCCGCATTGCCATTTTGAGGAACATGTGCAATGGCCTACTGATTGACCTGACCGGTCAAGGCCTGCGTAAGCATCTGAATGGTAGCTCGAAACTCAGCATGAGCGGCTGGCTCTGGTGCCTGAGGTTTCTGAACTGGTGGGGTTGGCTGATGCTCATGACCATTTCCCTCATCATGGCCTTCACCACCTCCATTCCTCCTTCCATTCATCCTTCTAGGAGCCATGATTCTACAATCGCGAATAGCATGAATTAGGAGGATAGGAAGACTTTTCATCGCACAACATAGATCATGAAAGAAGGGAACATTTCCTAAAACATCTAGTAGCCTATTCGTCATAAGTGTGGCGTGCTTCACACCCATGAAAAGGACTCTACCTAATGCGTCTTTCAGACTCCCTAGGAAACTTCAAACCTATGGCTCTGATACCAAGTTTTTCACAACCCGAACGGAGGCTTGGATCGTAGACACGGGACAAGGGACCCCGAGAGACCCCAAGTCAATCCATGGCATAAGCATTCAACTAACTCATTCAACAAACATGAAGAAAACATAATTATAAACTCAGCAAAAGTCTCCTACAATGGCACATCAGATTAATATACGAAGCTATACATATATAAGTTCGAAAGCCTCTTGTCTAGATGAGTTGATTGGACAAGACCCCAACTAACTCCAGAAAACATGAAACTGAAATATGACATGTAACTGAAAGTCTAGTTCCCGAAAGATGAGGATTCACCACTCATGAAGGTGCTAACTCTGATAAGCTATTGCGAATGGGGCTGAACCTGGGAAATGGATCCTGCATCATGAAATGATGCAGCATAGAAAGTATACGGTCAGTACGTGGAATGTACCGAGTATGCAAGGCAAGTAAAACCGCTTAAGTAAAATTAATCTTTTAAAATGTTTCATAACATACATAAGCTTTTAAGTGTAAGTAGAAGGCTACATGCATTCATTCTGAAATCTTACTCTTACCATAACATGACCATGCATATCTCTAGAACATCATGACTGACTCAAATGACTCAAGCTAAAACATACATTTATGTCAAAAGTTGAAAAATGAGTCAAACATTTCTTTTTGAACATGCATGCATAAGATAAATATCATGAGTGATGAATATGCAATCTGAATGATTTAGACAACGGGAGACTCTCACTTAACCGACATACCACAATCGTGGTCCCAACTATCACACTCAAGTGGGTAGAGCCGTCCATAACGTTGCCAGGGCGATGACATGCAATGACCAACTAAAGGTATTGTACTGGATATCTGTAATAACTGAAATGGTCTAAAAGACCCTGTTTGATGGTCAAGGACATGCCCTAATTCTAAGATGCTGAACTGAACTGGTATCGTCCATCGCCTTGGCAAGGTATCCCAGCCACGAGTCCTGCTCCCTGGCAACGACTCATGAGGTCCCTCGGGGGGATTGGCAACCAGGAATTTCTGTGTTTTTAGTAAGGGTGTTTTCATAATTTCTAAATTCCTCAGGCCTAAACTACGTCATTTTAAGGTCCGAATAGGGTCTTTTAATGGGGATTAGTCTATGTTAAGCCTCATTCATGCAATGCAAGAGTATAGAGAGGAGTCTAGAAGATGATTCAAGGTGTTCTTCCCCACTTTCCTCCAAATTCCATCTTGGGCTTTCAAGGCAGATTAAGAATCAAGTGTTTACAGGTATGTAAGGTCATCAATGGGTGAATTCTTCCACACCCATGCTCCTACTCTATGATTTTACTTAAAATTTATCAAAAACTCATGTGGTTTTGTATTCGATTTATATAAACTCTAATGATTTAATTATGGGTTTTCTGATTTTGAAATCTTATCATAATCTACAATTTTTTATCATATTTTGAGATTTAAATTGAATCTAATATTGTTGGGTTGATTTATAAGAAATTAATCTTAATTATGTATGCCCCATGATGAATCGAATTATGAGCTATTTTCCCATTGATGTTCTTTAGGAGCCCAACATGAATTATATTTTGAATTATGAATTTATTTTATTACCCATTATGATTTTATGAACTTCAAGCTATGTACATGATCTACAAGTATGTACGAATCTTATTATTCATGAATTACATTTTTGGCCGACTCACGGGCCTCATGTCATGGCTAGTTCCCATATGTTCAAGCATGTTTACGACTATCATGGTTTAACTAGCCCATGAACTCATGTATGTATTATTATGAGCACTATATATGTTTTGGGAGTAGTATTGAACACCGAGTAGGTTCGGGGCTCAAGTTAAGCCCCGGATCTCATGAACTATGTGCCATCGTAGGTATGTTGGGACCCCTTTCATGTTAATCCCTGGCCTAAATGGCCCTTTTCATGGTGATATCACACTTTCATGGTTCTACCCTTGGCAAGGTACGAACACCCTCCTGACTAAGGTTACAAGTCGGGCTTCATGTGTGCTCATATGGGGTATGTCAGTTAAGAGAATCTCCCACTGTTCCTCATGATTTATGCATGTTATTATTATGTATGTTGGCTCAAGTCATGTTAATTAAATCACTTCTATTATGATTATTATTATGTTATGTTACGAATATTTTTAAAACCATGAGTCATATGATATGTTATTATGATTTACAATACGAGCATGACGTCCTACTCTTATGATCATTTATGAATGTCATGTATGTTTTTTAAATGTCTGTTTTACTTACCTTGCATACTCAGTACATTTCACGTACTGACCGCATACTTTCTGTGTTGTATCGTTACATGATGCAGGTCCCAGTTCTCAGGCTTATCTTCACCCATATATAGTTTCAGATTCGCTCTCAGTGCTCTTGGTGAGTCCTCATGTTTCGAGGGCTGTATGTTCATACTCTATGTTATTCCTTTTAGTTTCTTGATGTTGGATTAGTTGGGGAGTTGTCCCATCAATCCGCTTTTCATGTTTAGAGGCTTATCAGACTACACGTCATATTCCGCCGTATTGTGCAAGTCTTGCACTGGTTTTTGCCTTATGTTATGTTATGATTATGTTCTTTATGTTAAGTCTTCCGCTTAGGTGATTGAATTAGATGTATGGTCATGCCATGGGTCGACTTGGGGTCTCTCGGGACTCCTTATCCTGTGTCTACGATTCGGGTGTTTGTTTGAGTCGTGAAAATATATTTATATGTTACTCAGAATACCAGTGTATGATAGACCAGGGGCTGACTTGGGGTTACTTGTGACTCCAAGTACCATGTCCCGTCCAGGGTGCAGACTCGGGGCGTGACACATGACCAGAGAACCGTCAAAAATTTGACCAGAACCCAGGAGGGGATTGTATGGATTGTGGCTTGATTGAACTGGTCATTGTTTCTGGTCGTTAAAGCAGATTAAGAGAATTTTGAAGGAAGAATGGGGAAAACCAATGGATGGAGCAACAGTATGTTGTTTTTTACCACGACCCATTGGATGGGTCGTTGGCTCTGCTAGTTTGTTGAAAATCTCGGGCTAAATTTGGAACCATTCTAGGTATATGGATAGATCCGAGCCTGATTAATCTATGGAAACAAGGTGTTAAGATTAATTCCTAAGTATAAGAAGTGCATTACATGCAAATTAAGGTCATAAGGAACCTCTAGCACAAAGTTGAGTTGAGAGCCTTTTTACCGATTGAGTGTTCGTATAAGTTCTTACAAGGGTTAACTTCAAACAATCATAGCTCTCATTTTACAAAACATTTTTGGGTGATTCACCATCTCAAATTGAATCCCTTGGAGTCGTCTTTCCAACCATACAACCTTGCATCAATAGGAGTTCGAAGTAAAACGTTATGAGCAATTTAGTGAAGCAGCATCAGGCAAACAATGAACCTCAGAACGGGCTGTCCTAGCAACCAACGACCCGTCATGTTGGTCGTTAGAACTGCCAGTTCTAGGTCTCTTTTTGGCAGTTTGGGGGTATTTTAGTAAACTCCTATTCTTATAACTCCTAAATGACATCATTTTGGGATTCCTTAATGTCAGAATTAAAGGGATTAACTTAGCCTAAATCCTCACCCTCTCCAAAGGATCAATAGTTGGATTTTCTCTCAAGAAAGGAGCTAGGGTTCTTCTTCAACCTCTTCAAATCTTCATGGACTCTTCAAGGAAAGTCAAGGGATCATCAAATCAGGTATGTTGTATTATGAATGAGTGTAATCTTCCACTCCCATTCCCAAATCCTTCTCTAATTCATGTGAATACTAATTTGATGAATCTATGGGGTTTTAACCCAAGGTATAAACATTTTTATGGTTGAAAAACAAGAGAATGTAATTTATCCAGAAGTTGAATTTGAATTTAAGGAAATGAAGTATCCTATACTAGTTGTTTAACCATGAAAAGCTCACCCCTAGCTCTATCACTTGTGGTTGCAACAATTAGAATTCCCCTCAATTAGTCTTAAATTAGAATTAGGTAGTATTTTCCCTTTAATTTCCCCCCAATTTTACTTTTCAAGTGTTGAACAACGCTGCGCTCTAGTTTGAGTTAGTTTATAACTCTTGAATTATCAACTCAATTCTCTGTGGGATTTGACCCCAACATCTATCAGGAATATTTGTTTTAAGCAAAGATCATTTATACTCCTTCATAAAAGAAGAGTTTGACGTTATCAGGAGCTACAAGGCATAATAGGATGGTTACAATTCTTCTGCTCCAATTGTGTGATAGAGTCGAGTATTATAGGGTTGAGTCCCTAAGCTTATTATTAATGTCTGTCTACGGAGATGCCTGATACACAATAGATTGTAGTTGGCCGAGAGTTAGACACAACAAGAGGGGAAGGTACTTGTAGAGTGCCACGAGTTGAGATAGCTCATCTTGAGGCCGAAAGGGAGATATCTTCTTGATCCCCTAAGTGTTCTTCACTAAGTTAAGAGCCTCTAAGGGATACAGATTAGTTAGCACCATGTCCATCTCCTCCTATTCCTTTAGTTCAGGATGTCAAGAGTGCAGTTTACATATTGGCTCGGATTATGTATGCTCAGTGATATCCAGTGGCACCAGAGGTTGCCAAGCCTTCTGAAGGACACAGACGTTTGAGGGTTCACGAGTTTATTGCTTTGAATCCTCCACAGTTTATAGGGATAGATAGAAGAGAGGACTCTCAGCATTTTCTTGGCCAGCTTCACAGAATTTTCAGAGTTATGCATGCTTCGACTACTAAATCAGTTGAGTTAGCTGTGTTCCGACTGCGAGATTTAGCTGTTCTGTGGTATGAAAGCTGGGATACACCTATATCTACCCGGTCCAGTTTTGTAAGGCTTTTATAGATTACTATTTTGCACGAGAGATTTGAGAGGCCAGAGTAGATAACTTTTTACACCTTGAGTAGGGCAGGATGAGTATTCGAGAGTATGCACTGAGATTTTACTCCTTAGCTAGATATGCACCAACGTTTGTCGCTACAATGCCATCCAAGGTGCACCTGTTCATAGCAGGACTTGATCTAGAGTATATTGAGTCTTGCACTACAATTGCATTGTGAGAGGACATGGATGTATCACAGATATAGGCCTTTGCCCTGAATATAGAAAAGGTTAGACAACGACATTATATGGTCGAGAGGGTAGACAAGAGGAAGCACAGAAGGGCTAGACCAGTTGATTTATATGCAGAATCCTAGGGTGGACCCAGAACCTGATTCTCAGGTACGCCACCTGGGCCTTCACCGCAGGAGCAACATGGCTCCAGGTAAGATCATCCTAGAAAGTTAAGTTTAGGCAAGAGTTCCCGAGCATCAGGCTCGCAGTAGTAGAGAGACTCAGATCAGATGAGGCTAGGCCAGCCGCATTGTGCTACATGTGGCAGGAGGCATTTTGGGAGATCCAGATATAGTTCCATAACTTGCTATTCTTATGGATAGGAGGGTCACATGATGAGGGACTGCCCGACTAAAGATTAGGGTGATAGGGGTCAGCCTACTAGATTGTTAGTAGGGTCACATTCTCTAGCACCTTCTACAGGGCATAGGCCCCAGACTTAAGCAAGCAGAGGTAGAGGCAGGACGGAAGCATCTAGTTCTGGCAGGGGTTAGAACCGTACTTATACACTAGCAGAACGACAGTATTTTGAGTCTTCATCAGATGTTGTGGTAGCTATACTAAATGTTTATTCCTACTTGGTATATGCTTTGATAGATCTTGGCTCCACTTTGTTCTAAGTAACTCCGCTGGTAGCATGGAAATTTTGTATTGTCATGACTCGAACATAGGCCCCGATCTAGACACGGAACCAAGAACCGTAAATGGATCTAAGTAGACCCATGGCATGAACATGAAAACTAAAGCTCAACATAATAAATGCATATATCTAACATTTGAAATAGCGTAAGTTTGAAAATCCAATAACATCTGAACAATGGAATACATAACACCGATCTGAAGCTGAATACATACTATGTCTGATAAGCCTCTACAATTTGATGAGTTGATGGGACAAAATCCTAACTAACTCACTAATAACATGAAACTGAACATACTGATGATAAATGAGAAGGTCCTCGAAGGATGAGAACTCAAGCTGAGAAAATGCAAACTCTGAGGATCTGTAGTGGCGGGACTGAAGCTGAATGTCCAAGCCTGTATCATGAAACGATACAGTATAGAGTATGCGGTCATTACTTGGAATGTACCGAGTATGCAAGGTAAGTAAAACTGCTAAGTAAGTAAAACTAAAATCATGCATATCATAAAAACATTTCAACATAAGATTTTGAGAGTAAGGCTTGCATGCTATTATTTGAAAACATGATTTAAACATGACTGAATATTATAACTGATTCTAATGACCCAAAGCTGAAACTGATAATCATAAGTAAAATTGAACATTGGGTCAAACTTGTTGAAAACATAATAGCATGACTGATGAACATGCATAACTAAAATCATGAGGAACAATAGGAGACTTGTCATATAACTGACATTACCACGATAGAGCTTACGTGGTCCCGACTATTACACTCAAGTGGGCAGAGCCATCCAAAGCCTTTCTAGGGAGCTGGGGGCCAGGAAAGGCTCACAAGGGAGGTCCCAAATAATTTGAACATACCTAAGTTGGCACGCAATTTTCAGGCACAAGGTTAACTAAACCCTTAGCCTACTCGGTGCTAGACACTACTCCCGAAAACATGCATATTCTCTCCATCATTTTTCAATGAAGCTAAACCATCATCTTTAGACGAAGATAAATCATAACATTACATACATAATCTAAAAACATAACATGAGGAGCCTCGCCTCACCATACCACAAGCTGCAAAGTGGGAGTCTAGACTCCAAAACCATGTGGTAAGCTAATAACATGAAATTGAAGTAAATCATGAACATACTTGATCATATGGGCTTGCCCAAACTTAAACATGCTTTGAAATAGACTTGATAGTCAAAATCATAGATATAAACATGGGTAGTTCGAAATCATACTTGCATCATAGACATTTTATCATACATAAAAAGCATAAATAATAATCTCAACTCTTCATGAACTTTCATAATTGGGCATCATAATTGTAAAACTTTAAAATCATAAATTTGTAATTGAAATCACTATAAGACATGCCTGTGAATCTTAAAATAATATTAGAAACATGAATAGAATTTACCCATGATAGATACTTAGAGAATTTCACAAATTGGGGTAAACCCTATAGATTCATCAACATTGAATTTCATGAGTTTAAAAGAGGATTTGGACATGGGAGTGAAGGAATACTCCAAATCATAACCCTGCATACCTGGATACTTTGAATTCACACTCTCCCTTGAAATCCCAAAGGAATTGGAGAAGAAATTGGAGAGTTCTAAGCTTGATCTTCCTTAGGATTGCTTTAGTCTTGCATGCATGGAGAGGGAGTAGGTTAGAATAGATTAAACTCTCTTAAAACTCCCCTAATTGAGCTTAAAACAATGTAGTATAGGGCTTAGGAGCTTAGGAAATTATGAATTTACCATTACTAACTTCGCAGGAAAATACATACTACCCCAAAGTAATGACTCATCCAATCGATCGTCCTGAGATAATATTTTAGATTTTTTTGCTGATCACATTCCAAATCCCGATTCTAGCCTTAAACACTTTCAGGGTATTACAATATCTCCCCCTTGGGAATATTTTTCCTTGAATGATGGGTAAACATATCGAATAACTAGGGAAAAGATCTACCATCCCAACTTCTGGATATCTGAAGTAGAGAACTGACAGAGTAACCGACCTAGGACTAAAATACACAACCGAACTAAATTCATAAACCATATATACAATCTCTCAACATGTCCTCAAGATTTTGAATGGTCCGCTCCGCCTGACCATTTGTCTGCGGGTAAAAAGTTGTGCTAAGCTTGACCTGAGCATCGAGTCCCTTCTGAAATGATCTCCAAAACTAGGAGGTAAACTGAGTGCCTCTATCTGATATGATGGACAAGGACACTCCATGCAACTGAACTAACTCCCGAGTATAAAATTAGCATAAAATCCTCCATTGATTCGGTAGTTTTTACTGGTAGAAAATGAGTTGCTTTGGTCAACCTATCCACAATCACCCATATGGAGTCATACTATCGATGAGTACGAGGCAACCCTGTAATGAAGTCCATACTGATTTCCTCCCACTTCCAAGTAGGGATGCTAATGTCTTGAACTACATCTCTAGGTCTTTGATGCTCAACTTTCACCTATTAACAATCCAGACACTTTGCCACGAACTCTGCTATGTCCTTCTTCATGCCATTCCACCTGTAGACTTCGCATAGGTCATGATACATCTTGGTGGCACCTAGATGTATAGAATATCTGGAACCATGAGGCTATGTAACATCCGATCCTCAAATCATCAACACCCAAAACACACAAACGACCTTGATATCATAGTACACCATCTCCCCCTTGGGAGAAAACCTCCACCTTCTGATTTTGAACCACCTCCTTCAGCTTTACCAAAATGGGATCCTCATCTTTCCTAGCCTTGAATTCAGTCAACAAAGAGGATTTTGATCCATTCTGAACAATGACACCACCATATGTCGAGTCAACAAGGCGAGCTCCTAGTCTTGCAAGTCGATGCATCTCCTTCACTAACTCTTTCCTCCCCTCATCCACATGAGACACACTTTCCATTGGAAGTCTACTAACAGCACCTACCACCACATTAGCCTTTTTCGAATGATAAAGGACACTCATATCATAATCTTTAAGAAGCTCCAACCACCTTCTTTGATGTAGATTAGATCCTTCTGGGTAAACATATATTTTAGGATTTTGTGGTCCGTAAACACATCCATATGGACCCTGTACAGATAGTGTCTCCAAATATTCAAGGCAAATACTACCACTGCCAACTCAAGGTCGTGAGTCGGATAGTCTTCTCATGGGCCTTAAGCTGCCTAGAAGCATAGTCTATAACTTTACTGTACTGTATTAATACACAACCAAGGCAGATCCTTGAGGAGTCATAATATACCACAAACCCATTGGTACCCTTAGGTAGAGTCAGCATTGGTGCTGAGGTGAGTCGAGTCTTCAACTCTTAGAAGCTCTTCCTCGCAGGCCACTGAACATTGAAACTTTACTTTATTCTGGGTCAACTTAGTCAACAGTGCTGCAATGGATGAAAATCCTTCAACAAATTCCCGTAGTAACCGGCTAAACCCAAGAGATTCTTGATATCTGAAGGACTAACTAATCTAGGTCAGTTTTTCACAACTTCTATCTTTCGAGAGTCCACCTATACACCCTCATCTGACACCATATGACCCAAAAATGCTACTAAGTTTAATCAAAACTCACACTTACTAAATTTAACATACAACTGGAGATCCTTAAGAGTCTGCAGCAGCACCCTTAAATGAGCGGCATGCTCCTTCTCGCTCCAAGAGTATATGGGAATGTCATCTATGAACATAATCATGAACATGTCCAAATATGGCTTGAACACCCTGTTCATAAAATTCATAAAAGCTACAGGAGTATTCGTTAGTCCAAAAGACATAACTATAAACTCATAGTGACCATACCGAGTCCTAAAGGTTGTCTTGGGATATACACTCTCTCTAACCCTAAGCTGATGATATCCAGATTTGAGGTCTATCTTTGAAAAAAACTTGGAAGCCTAGATCTAGTCAAACAAGTCATCAATTCTGGGAAGGGAATACCTGTTCTTGACTGTGACCTTGTTCAATTGCCGATAGTCAATGCACATCCGGAGGGAACCATCCTTCTTCCGGACAAAGAGTACTGGTGCACCCCACGAGGACTTACTAGGTCTAATGAAACCTCAGTTTTTTTATGTCTATGGTTGGAACAAATTACTATAATTCATCCCTGTCTACGGATTAGTCGACATTTTTCACAAATTTTACGAACGGAACTTGTCTAAGAGATTCTTCAACTGGTCCTTAACTCCTTTAGCTCAGCTGGAGCCATTTTGTAAAGAGGAATAGATATAGGCTGCATATCCAGTAGAAGATTAATTCCAAAGTCGATCTCCTGCTCAGGAGGATTCTTGATAGATCATCTGCAACACTTCTGGATATGCACACACTACAAAAACTGACTTGATAATTGAGGTTTCAGTTGTAGCATCCTTAACCCAAACTAGATGGTACATGTAATCTTTAGAGATCATCTTTCTGTCCTTAAGGTAGGAAATAAAATGACCTACAAGCACAGCTGCACTACCCTTCCACTCTAGGACTGGCTCACCCGAAAATCGAAACTCTACCGTATGGGTTCTATAATTTTCTAAGGCATAACATGCATGTAACCAGTCCATGCCAAAGATAACATCAAAATCTATCATGGCTAGCTCTACTAAATATACTGAGGTGACCTTCTGAAGGACTGTGATAGGGAAATTTCTATATACCCGTCGAGCTATAACTGAATCACTGACTAGAGTAGAAACTGAGAAGGGTTCTGATAAGATTTTGGGACTGACTCCAAAACTACTAGCAACTTAGAGAATCACAAAAGATAAAGTATCCCCTGAATCTAACAATGCATATACATCAAGGTGGAATACTCATAACATACCAGTGACTACATTTGGAGAGACCTCCTACTCCTAATGAGATGTGAGGGCATAGAATCTATTCTGATGCTGACACCACTTGCACTAGTGGATGCACCCTGCTGAGCTGAGCGTGCTGGTGGGGCTGCTGAACTAGTGGCTAGGTCTCGACCTATACCATGGCCCTGTCTAGCTTCTAGACAATCTCTGAGCATATGTTTGAGCTTCCCACACTCAAAACAAGCACCTATACTTGCTAAACACTAACCAGTGAGCCTCCTACCACACCTGTCACATACTAGAATGTTGGGCTTTACGGGTCTACCCCCTGACCTCGAGAGCCTGATGCTCATCCCCTCTGATCGAGCCTTGATCTGGATGGCAGACTTGCTGCTGACGGCGCTGGGCTGATGGCCTCTAGTGGGACTGCTGATAATGCCCACCACCAGGCCTCTGCTAGGAGAACCCAAAACTGTCGGTTCTATCCCTTTTGGCCTCTCTCTCCCACTCACTCACTAGTACCACCTCTATCTACTGAGCGTACCAAACCAACCATGAGAATCAATATCCTGTTGAAGCATAGTAGTCTGGCAATCTTTGACCAAATAGTCTGCTATCCCTTGTACGAACTGTCTCACTCGATCCCTCTAATCTGCGACCATCTCAGGTGCATATTTGTAAAAGCGGGTGAACTCTAAAGCATGTTCCTGGACCATCATGTTGTTCTGCCTCAGGTCCACAAATTCAGCTGCCTTGATCTCCCTCATCTCTTAGGGTAATAACCGATCCATGAACATGGTAAAAACCTCATCCCACCAATGGGACTTGCTTCAACTACTCTACTATCCTTCCACTGTCTGTGCCAGATATGGGCAACCCCTTTAAGCTGATAAGAGGCTAGGTCTGCGCACTCCTGCCGTGTCACCCCCATAATCTAGGTGATCATTTATAGTTCATCGATAAACTCGTGTGGATCCTCGTCCACCTTAGATCCAAGGAACTCAGGAGGATTCATCCTGAAGAAGTCCTTGACTCTTGCCGCTGTTGCATTCCTATTCTAGGAAACAGGATCCACCGCCTGCTGGTTGACCTGGGCGGTCAATGCCTATGCCAACATCTAGATGGCTGCCCTAAACTCAACATGGGCAACCTGCTCGGGCACATGATACTCAGGGGCTGGTTGGGCCTGTTGGTGTCCACCTCCATTGCCATTCTTATGGCCATTTCCATTTCCGTTCCTTCTTCTGTTAACTCGGCGAGGAGGCATGATTCTACAAATGGGTGTATCATGAGTTATAAGGATAGAGAGACATTTTATCGCACGACATAGATCATGAAAGAAGGGAAATTTACTCAAATGCTTCACAGCCTCTTTGTCATAAGTGTGGCACGCTTTATACCTTTGAAAAATACTCTTCTTAACGCGACTTTAAGACACCCTAGGACACTTCAAAATCAAATGGTTCCGATACTAAGCTTGTCAGGACCAAAACATAAGCCCGTATCTAGACACGAAACCTAGAACCATATATGGATCCAAGTCGATCCATGGAATGAACATGACAACTAAAGCTCAACATAATAAATACGGAGATCTAACATTTGAAATAGCGGAAGTATGAAAATCCTATAACATCTAAACAATGGAATACGTAACACCGATTCGAAGCTGAACACATACTATGTATGATAAGCCTCTACAATCTGATGAGTTGATGGGAAAAGACCCCAACTAACTCACTAATAAACTGAAACTGAACATACTAATGATAAACTAATGAGAAGGTCCTTGAAGGATGAGGACTCACCAACGAGCTGAGAAAATGCTAACTCTGAGGATCTGGCCAGTGGAAGGATTGAAGTTGAATGCCTGAGCCTGTATCATGAAAGGATACAACATAGAGTATGCGGTCAGTACTTGGAATGTACCGAGTATGCAAGGTAAGTAAAACCGATAAGTATCTAAAACTGAGATCATACATATCATAAAACATTTCACCATCAGATATCGAGAGTAATGCTTGCATGCTATTATCTGAAAACATGATTTAAACATGACTGAATATTATAAACTTTTCTAATGACCCAAATCTGAAACTGATAATCATAAGTAAAAATGAACATTGGGTCAAACCTCCTGAAAATATAATATCATGACTGATGAACGTGCATAAACTGAAATCATGAGAAATAATGGGATACTCGTCATATAACCGACATTACCATGATAGAGCTTACATGGTCTCGACTTTACACTCAAGTGGGCAGAGTCATCCAAAGCCTTGCCAGGGCTAAGGGCGCTACCATGATATCAATATCAAGCTGAAGGCCCCTCAGGGGAAGGGAAGGCTCACAAGGGAGGTCCCAAATAATTTGAACATATATACGTTGGCACGTAGTTTTGAGGCACAGGGTTAACTAAATCCTTAGCCTGCTCGGTGCTAGACACTACTCCCAAAAACATGCATATGGTCTCCATCATTCCTCAATGAAGCTGAACCATCGTCTTCAGATGAAACTGAATCATAACATTGCATACATAATCTAAAAATATAACATGATGAGCCTTAGCCCAAACCATACCACAAACTGAAAAGTGGGAGTCTAGACTTCGAATCCATGTGGTAATGTAATAACATGAAATTAAAGTAAATCATAAACATACTTGATCATATAGGCTTGCCCAAACTTAAACATGCTTTGAAATAGACATGATAGTCAAAATCATGGACATAAACATGGGTAATTCAAAATCATACTTGCATCATAGACATTTCATCATACTTGAAAACATAGATCATAATCTCTACTCTTCATGAACTTTCATAATTGGGCATCATAATTGTAAAACTTTGAAAACATAAATTTGTAATTGAAATCACTATTAAACATGCCCATGAATCTTAAAACAACTTTATAAATGTGAATAAAATAGATACTTAGAGAATTTCACAAATTAGGTTAAACCCCATAGAATCATCAACCTTGAATTTCATGAATTTAGAAGAGCATTTGGGCATAGGAGTGAAGGAATAGTCTCATTCATAACCCTACATACCCAGGTACTTTGAATTCACACTCTCCCTTGAAAGCAAAAGGTATTGGAGAGTTCTACGCTTAATCTTCCTTAGGAATCCTTTAGTCTTGCATGCATGGGGAGAGAATAGGTCAGAATAGATTAAACCCTCTTAAAACTCCCCTACCCGATCTTAAAAAGACATAGTATATGGCTTAGAAGCTTAGGAAATTACGAATATACCCTTACTAACTTTGTAGGAAAATACATACTTCCTGGAGTAACGACTCACCCAACATGTCGTCTTGAGATAATATTTCGGATTTTTCTATTAATCACATTTCAAATCCCCGAATCTAGTCTTAGGCACTTCCGGTGCATTACATGTATAGTACCAAAATTTCTCCAGTGATCATTTTTTGTATGAACACTAATTGGTGAATCCATTATAGCCAAGAGAGTTTATCGAGGTTGTACGGTGGAAATTGTTAATTGATAGACCTCTCTAGACTTGATAGTTAGAGATGATTGATTTTGGTGTAATTATGGGCATGGATTAACTAGCACCTTGTTATGCCAATATCGAGTGCTGGACAAAGATTGTTAGATCCTATTTCCCAAGGAAGCAGTTTGGGAATAGAAGGGCACTGTAGTTGCGCCTAAAGGTAGGTTCATATCCTATCTCCGAGCAAGGAAGCTAATTGCAAAGGGTTGTTGATGATTTACTAATTTACCAACCCATTAGGCTCTTAAGCATGAGCTTTTACATGGTTTTCACATCAATTAGGAAAGTTTTATACCTTTTCTCTTTGATTCTGCAGGTCTTGGATTGAGACAAGAAAAGGGAAGGAATTAAATGAAGAAAGATTCTATTAGAAGCAAGAACCTGCGTGTCGCACATTAGCACCGAACAACTACAGGTGTCCGATAGAAAGAAATGGTTTTGAGCTGAAGTGCACCTGTGAAACGCAGGTTGGCACCTGCGAAGCATAGGTGCAACCGCAGATGTCACGACCCAAACGTATATCCGGATCGTAGACACGAGACAAGGAGCCCCGGGAGACCCCAAGTCGACCCATCGCATGAGCATACATCTAATTCAATCACATGAGCGGAAGAATTAGCATAGAGAACGTAATCATAACATAACATTAGAGAAAAAAGTGCAATACTATACAATATGGCGGAATACAACTTTTTAGTCTGATAAGCCTCTAAACATGAAAGGAGGAATGATGGGACAACTACCCAACTAATCCAACATCCAAAAATTGAAGGAATAACATAGAGTTTGAACATGTAGCCCTCAGAACACGAGGACTCACCAAATACGCAGAGAGCAAGTCCGAATCTATCTATGGGTGAGGATGCGCCTGAGAATTGGGACCTATATCATGAGACGATACATCATAGAAACTATGCAGTTAGTACGTGGAATATACTGAGTAGGCAAGGTAAGTAAAACGGACATTTAAAACATGTATAAAACTCATAAATGTTCATAAGAGTAGGACAACATGCTCATAACATAATTATCGTAATATAACGTAAGGCTCAAGTTTTTCAAAACATTCATAATACAAACGTAATCAAAATCATAAGGGAAAAACTCTTACTGAACATAACTTGAGCCCATATACATAGTCATAAACATGCATAAATCATGAGGAACAGTGGGAGATTCTCTTAACCAACATACCCCATATGAGCACACATGAAGCCTGACTTGTAACCCTAGACGAGAGGGTGTTCGTACCTTGCCAAGGGTAGGAACCATGAAGGGTGTGATCACACATGAAAAAGGGCCATTTGGGCCAGGGAGAAACATAAATGGGTCCTAACACACCTACGATGGTACGTAGTTCATGAGGTTCTAGGCTTAACCTGAGCCCCGAACCTACTCGGTGTTCGATACTACTCCCAAAACGTATATAGTGCTCATAATAATACATACATGAGTTCATGGGCTAGTTAAATAATCATAATCGTAAACATGCTTGAACATATGTGAACTAGCCACAACTTGAGGCCCGTGAGTCGGCCAAAAACATAATTCATGCTTAATAAAATACGTACATACTTGGAGATCATGCATATAGTTTAAGTTTCCATAAGATCATAATATATAACATAGTATATTCATGATTTAATTCATAATACATGACGGGCTTATCAAAACACAATGGATCAATGGATCATAAATCGATTTATCATGGATTATGCATAATCAAGCATAATTGATTTGAAATTTGAAATCAGCCATATTAAGATCAATTTAGAACTCAAAAGATGATCAAAATCAGTAGATAATGATAGGGTTTCAAAATCACAAGACCCATAATTAAATCATTAAATTTTTAAACAAACCGAATATAAAACCCCATGATTCTTTACATAAAATTTGAGTAATTAATAGAGAAGGAGCATGGATATGGAAGGATCCACCCATTGAAGATCTTACATACCTGGGATTATCAATCCTTAAACCTCCTTGAAAGCCAAAGAATGAAATTGAAGGAATTGAGGTGAAAAGCTTGAAATTCCCCTTGAATTACCTCTCAAAGTTCTTGCATGCATGAATGAGAGTTTAGAATAGGTCATTCTCTTAAAAACCAAGCTTTCCCAAGCCAAAACGACGTAGTTTAAGTCCTTATATCGTGAAAAAGTAAAAAATACCCTTAATGAACCTGCCCCGAAAACTGGCCGGATGGAACCCACTACTCGGTGCTTTGGGGTACGGGTAAAAACCGACACGCAAGTGCACGTGGTCAAACAAGTAATAAAGTGGCTAAGTAGCCAAGTATTGATCCAAGGAGGCTCAAGATATGTAAAATTGCCTAATTTACTATATTTCTATTTAACTTCTAATTATGCTAACAACAACGTACCCAAGAGTAATTGAATTTTTGTTTCTAAACTATATACTACAATTAATACAAACTATTTACTTTTGAATTCAGACAATGGATATGAACATGCCAAGGTTAAGAACAAGTAATGAACTTGATAATCATGATAATTTTGGTTAATTCTCTTCTTCATGTTGCTAGCCAAGAACATTTGCCTAGAAATTAAAACTCTCGTATTTAATTTCACTTTAGAATCATAAACCATCCGTCTACATTTCTGTGATCAAATGCAATTTATGACCTAGCACTACAATTCCGGTTCCTAAATTGACTAATACGTCTTCCAAGTATATTTCTATCAGGAAAGCACATCAAAACCTAATTTTTCCAAATCAAGTTAAGAACAATACCCTATTAATTCACAACTTTCCAATTTCTTGCTCTCTCGAGTGAAATTGGACTTTTTAGATATACATTAATGTTGGCCAATCACTAATGCAGTAAAGAACAAGAATTAATAGAACAACATTAAAGAAGAAGAATAAACCATATCAATGAAAATCAGAATTCATTACACATGTTCAAAACCTCAGCAAGAAAGAGAATTAGCCACTCATTCTTGGATTGATCATCCTAAAATGAGTGTAAATCATACGTACAATTGATAGAAAGAAGAAAGGAAGAGAAGAAATCCCTTAGCTTTTCCAATCTTCAACTGCTACTAACCCACGTTCCTGCTCTCCACTTCTGAACTCAGTCTAAAAACTGAAAAAACTACTTAAAATAAACCTAAGTGTGCTATTTATACTAGTGGGAAATTTTTCTCGGAATAACAAGCAACGTATCACGGAGGCCAACGCGGAGCAATGCCTCCGTGACACGGCGTGGACACGGACCCTCACTGGAATTTCCAGGGTCCAGTAATTTAACCTCAACGTGGCACGGAGGCCATCGCGGAGGCCTATCTCCGTGCCACGGAGCTGACGCGCATGCACACTAGAAATTGCAAATTTAATTCCTGCTCAGGCAGTGTGCTACCGCGATGGTAGCATGGCATGGAGCCATCGCGGAGCCCCTATAAATCCTGCATTCCCGGGTCTTTTCCACGCTCGCATCCAAGTCCAACTCCGACATAGTTCCAACATGCATTTTAGCTCCTAAAAATCACATTTTCCTGCAAAACAAATGCTAATCATGTTGGTTAGTATAAATTCGCATTTTATTACCAATTACATGATATTATATACACATTGCACAATAAACAAGGTAAAAATGATACGTTTGAGTATCACTTGGGCATATAAATCTGCCCAAGATCACTTACCCCACACTTAAATCCTTGTTCGTCCTCGAACAACACATACACAACTCATGCAAATTACATCCCAACTTTCGTCACTATGGTGCAACAATTTACGCTACGGTCATACCGATTATTCAGTTTTTGCAAATCATCAAGAAAACATGCTTGGTCGTACAAGACAATGACCTTAATACATCAAGGCTTCCTAGACTTTTAAGAATTGATTCTTGATATCGGCAAACTCATGCAAATCAACTAATCAAGAAATCCGACACGAAAATCAATCATTCATCAAGCATGTGCCCTCACAACTCGAGAGAAACTTCCCCTTTATGTTCATGCAACACACAAACATGCAAGTAGGGGCATATAAAAATTAATTTCACTCTCTCTCCCAAAAGAATTCACATGCATCATGTCATGACCCATAGGCTTGCCCTTAGTGTATTACTCCACTAATATAAAGAAATGCAATGTAGGATCAAATAGGACTTTTAATGGGTTGTAACGGGGCTATGGATCTAGTATGCATATATTGGATTAGCCAATAATAATCGCTAGCATCCTTAAGCGCCTTTTCAACTCATTCCCATCGACTCATGGACATTGTTCCTCTCTTTTCTCTTTTTCTCCCATTCATGCTGGTTTACTTTCATACAACCCATTTCATCAACCACACTTGACACAAAACAGAGGGTTTTCATGTACCCTCAATATCAATTAATTACAACAAGTGCCTCTTCAACGTCATCTTTTCTTTCCTCACTTTGCTTTTCTTTTTCTTTTCACTCTTTTCACTCTTTAACACTTTGGGAAACATTTCTGTTCTTTGTAAGCGCTTAAGAGCTTCTTAAAGACTTTAAGGCTAATGAAAAGAAGGAATAAAGCTTAGTTCATACAATTTTGGACAAAAGAAAGAAATCGGCTAAAGGCTCAACGGGCTGACTAGGGTATACAACATATAAAAAGGTAGAATTTGACAAGAAAAAAAAATGGAAACTATCGGTTAAAACAAAGAAATGCCTACATCCTTTCCAACACTACACCTACTTCATTTCGCTTCGTATACACACCAGGCAAGTTCTAGACAATTCACAATGACATGGAATAGCAAATCCTCACTTCACACTTCATGCACATGCTCGAATCAAGATGCATTCACAGACTCTTTAATTAGTCAATTACATGAATTCAAAATTAAGCCTCAACCATAATGAACCAAATTCTATAGCCTAGGTAACTCAACATATTTACAGAATTTCATGCTTTCAAACGAATCATTTTCACAATTTGAACATCAATTACAACACGCAACGAAATTTTAGCAACCATAAGCAACTACAGTTCATTGATGCAATCCACCAAAGAAAACTAAAACAACAATTAAAAATCCTACTCCTACCTACTACATTTCCCTTAAGACGGTCGTCATCCATCATAGGGAACGGTCACTAACTATGACATCGGTTCAATGGGACTATTCTCGGTAAAAGAACCAAAAACAAACTCCGAGAAACCCAAAAAAAATAAAAATCGAAAAATTTTTTTGCAACACATCAATCATTTCGATAGAAAGAAAATATTTACAAGTGCAATATATTTTCGCTAAAATTTTGAAAAATATCGATCATGTCGATAGAGAAAAAAAATTATTTACAAAATTTACAAAATATTTACCATTGCAACCATAACTTTCAAAAACACACATCATTAGCCACAAAACAAATATATACGTACATCACAAATCAGTTCACAACAGGGAAGGCACAACATACATAAACAGCAAGGAAAAATTATACAGTAATTTAGAGCCTTGACCTAGCACCTAACTACTCCCCACCCCACACTTAAATCGAACACTGTCCCAGTGTTTACAAAAATACAAAGCACAAAATTTGGGTGGTGGAACTCCCTGCTCAGTCGAAATATTCGACTTCCTCATCCGGTGCTGCAGCCTCGTCGTCCATATTTGAATCAGCTCCATCGTCGTCATCGGACTCCACATCAGAGTCCTCATGACGTGTGTCCTCATCAGTAGGGACATCATCGGCTGTCGGCTCCACAAAGGCTGGACCCACCTTACATAAGGCTCTAGCGTTCTCGTCAAAGGGGTAGTCCAGCTCCAGCTGCCATAACTCCTCCTCGGTGGCTGGTCTCCCACCTATCCGTAGCTGCAGCATCTGCATGCCGAACATACGGGCCATGTACTGATCGTCACGAGCATGTCGCTCGCCCAAAGTCAGCACGGGTCCGTGTGTAGTGTCGGGGGCCTTAGTCTTTGTCACATCCAGGGCCCTCTGCTCCAGCTGCGGAATGTATTCCAAGGCTTCTTCCTCAATGTCGAGGCCTCGGAGGAAGGTGGTGATGAGTCCGCCAAACCCGTATCTGTGACCCTGGTGCAGTCTGGCTCTCTTCATGGCGGATATTATGACCGCCCCAACATTAATTGCAAGCCCTTTCATAAGGGCATACACCAAGCAGACACGGTCCCGGGTCACGTCTGTCATATGAACTCCCGGGATCAAGCACGAACACACAACTTTTAGCCAAATTCTGGCCTCCCTGTTCATCTGCGAATAGGGCAGAGTCTGGTGGTAACCCCTTTCCTTGTGTCTACTCCATCGGGCTGTGGATCGAGCCCCACACAACGTACGTCTGATGTCGGCGTACGGTGGGGTGATGTTTAGCTGGCGGAGAACGTGGGCGTCTGTGTCCCGCGCTCCAACGATGGCATTCAGCTGCTGGGGTTCCAGAGTGACAATCTGCCCTCTGATTTTAATAGTGTGGCTTCTGATGGCCGGGTTCCAGTTGGCATAAAATTCCCGGACCAAATGAAGGCTGCACTCCTTGGGCTCCTGAAAAATAAAGCTGAGCCCAGCTGCCTCAATCCTCTGTACAATGCGAGGGAACTCCTGTGCAAGTGGTTCCCTAGCAATATGTTCCTCGGGGAAGTACTTGTTCTCCTTATGCTTTGCGTACCATTTCTTCCCTTCATCGGTGACCCATCGTGTTCCGTATCGGCGGTGTTGGCCGCGCGGAACAGTGGGTGCAGCTGGGACTGCAGTGCCCAGTCTCATCCGTTTCCTTCCGGTGCCTGAGGTAGAAGCACCCTTGCCTTTGTCTTGCCTGCTAGCCATTGTACCTGTCAATTTACACAAACAAGCACAACGTTAAGCTGAATAGTTGTTAGCTTCGGCTAAGGTTGGGTTATACAAAATTTACCCCACACTTAGTCCTTAACAATATTTACAAAATTTCAGCAAGGATAGCTCTATTTACAACCCCAAACACAAACAACTATACACTTATTGCTTAGTGCGTTCGTAACAAAATTTCGACAGCATAACGGTTAGCGTACTACTCAGACTTCATACAGCGAATTCCCAATCCTACTATTGCTAGCAATTCAACCATCGCACAAGCAACAAAACAACCGCAAACTAAAAACAACTAGAAAAATATTTTATATACAAGCTAATCTAACAATCTAACCAATTCACATATTATGCATTTTCCCACAAAAATTCGAGAATTAGTCGTCTTTTAACAGTTATACAAGATTTTCCACGACTTATCTCAAATAATAAACACACCCCGACATCAATTTCACCAAACTATCAAGTTGCCCAAGTCGAATTCAACAACCCAAGCCCTAAAATACAATTCGACAATCAATTTCGAATTATTTACATAATCGACAAGTTCAAACGCCAAATACAACAATCCGAACAAAAATCAATCACAAAATAATTCAATATCATGTTCAATTTCTACCTAGGGTGATATTTCTCACCTTATATGCCCAAATTTGACAAAAATTGCCAAAAAATTGAGTTAGACGATGAAAACATACCTTAGAATTGAAGAATCGAAGAAACTTGACATTTTTCTTTGCCTATCAACGTGGCACGTTGCTTGGGGAGGGGGAAATGGGTGTTTGGTCGCGGAGGGAAGAGGGAATGGGGGAATTTGGGGTGAAATCGGGGTTATTATTTAAAGGAAACACGCGGGTCACCCGGAAACCCGGTGTGACCCGGCACTGGATAAAGGGCAACGTGTCACGGAGGGTAACGCGGAGCCCCTCCTCCGTGACACGGAGCCAACGCGTTGGCTTACTGGAATTTTGAAAAATCCAGATTTGCCTTCAACATGTCACGGAGGCCAACGCGGAGCATTGCCTCCGTGACACGGCGCCAACGCGCCAGTGCTCTGTTTCACCAATAAATTTAATTTTCATACCTCGCCTCATTTTCTCGATTCCATGTATATTTCCTCCGTTATACCTGAAAATCACCTCACTAAACAAAAATTGGTTAAATTAATAGATTTCCCTAACTAAAAATAAAATAAAAGATACTAACTAAAATGCAAATCTAAACCTAGTCAAGAAAAAGAAAAGAAAAGTAAAAATTATTTACACTAAAAAGAAAGAAAGAAAATATTTTTCACGGGTTGCCTCCCGTGCAGCGTCTGGTTTACCGTCGCGGCTCGACGTCCTTTAAGCTCATTTATCTACTAGGGAGATGGACGATTTGTCCCGATCATGATCATCCCCCCAGTAGTGCTCTACCTTGTCCGGTGGCCTACCTAGTAACTCTCGGGAACCACTCAATCTGTTAGCCTTCCCATGATCAATTACGTTGATCACCGAGAGATCCTTATAAACAGTCGGGAGCTTAGGTACCTTGTACACGTCGAACACTTTGACCTTGTAATGTGCTCGCATCGTGAGTTGACCCGCAGCTACATCGATTAATGCTTTTCCGGTTGCCAAAACGGGTCGTCCCAAAATAAATGGGACTTCAGCATCTGGTTCAAAGTCAAGAACAATAAAATCGATCGGAAAAATGAGGGAGCCTACTTGCACCAACACATCCTCAACAATGCCATCCGGCTTAGCCAAAGACCTGTCTGCTAGCTGCAAGATTACCGTTGTAGGTCTAGGACTCCCTAGACCTAACTTTCTGAATACCGAAGAAGGCATCAGATTTATACTTGCCCCCAAGTCGCATAATCCACGCGCTCGGATACTTTGCCCAATAGTCAGCTGGATAGTGAAACTTCCAGGGTCTTTCAGTTTTGTGGGCAACTTATTCTGAATACGGGAAGTGCATTCCTCCGTTAAAGCTACCGTGGCATACTCAGTCAAACGACTTTTGTTAGCCACGATGTCTTTAATATACTTCGCATATTTTGGCACTCCCTGCAAGACACCAACAAGAGGTAAGTTAACATGTACCTATTTAAGTACCTCCATGAATTTCTGGAAACACGCCTCCTCCTTGTGTTTCTTAAGTCGTTGAGGGAACGGGGGTGGAGGCCTTTCTGGTTCAGCTTCTTTACTCTTCCCCTTATCAGAACTTTGCTCTCCCTCAACATCTGCTGCTCCTGACTTTTGAGGCGGTCTTTCCGGTTCCACCTCCTTTAATTGTAAACCACTCCTCATGGTCACTGCATTAACCTGCTTCGGATTTGGATCCGTGTCGCTAGGTAGTCCTCCTCTGGGTCTAGTATTTTGGGCACTAGCAAACTGCCCAAACTGATATTCAAGAGCCTTGGTCACCAATTGATTGTTCTTCACTTCGGCTGCCAATTTGACATAGTCAGCCTGCAATTGTGCCTGAGTAGCGATCATGGTTTTGAACATCTCCTCAATAATCGGTGATGGTGGTGGAGGAGGGGCATTGTGATTTCTAAATTGAGCTTGATAATTTTGTTGCCTCCTTGGTTTCTGTGCATACCCTGCCCTGAACTCTGACCTTGTTGATTGTTGCTACCCCACGAAAAATTCGGATGGTTCCTCCAATTTGAGTTGTAGCCACCACCAAACTGCTGTTGATTTCTCTGTGCATTGCCCACAAAGTTAACAGAATCAGGATTTGCACCACAACATTCAGCTGAATGCTCACTACTACCACACACTTCACACCACATCTATTGAACTGCATTGACTGAAGCTGAAGGCTGGTTCAAATTGATATTGCTGAAGTGAGTGTTTAACTGATTTTGCAAAGCAGCTATCTGTGCAGCGATAGCTGTGAATCCATCCACTTCAAGCACTCCCGCTGCTTTCCTTGCTCCACCTCTTGAAGAATCTGCATTCCATTCTGGATTGCCTTGTGAAATTCGGTTGAGCAAAGTGTACAGCTCCTCATAAGTCTTCTCCAGCGCTTGCCCTCCAGCTGCTGAATCTAACAGAATTTTAGTGTGGGGTTCCAAACCCTCATTAAACGTGTGTACCAACACCTCGTTGGACTGATGATGGTAAGGACAGTCCCGCAACATGGATTTGAATCTTTCCCAGGCTTGATATAGATTTTCCCCTTCCCTCTGTTTAAAACTTAGGATTTGACTCCTAAGCCTGGCTGTTTTACCAGAAGGGAAAAATCTAATAAGAAACTTCTGTGCAAGATCATCCCACGTTGATATAGAGTTGGGTGGTTCAGCTTTTAACCACCTCTTGGCTTCACCAAGTAAGGAAAATGGAAATAAAGTGAGCCGAACATAATCGGGTGACACTCCAGCGGGTATATAAGTGTCACTTATCTCCAAAAAGTTCTGGAGATGTTGTGGATCTTCGTGAGGGAGACCGGTAAATTGCTCGCTTGTGTGCAAAAGTTGCACCATATTCTGCTTTAATTCAAACCTCCCTCCAGGCTCTGGTTTGCGGATGCTAGAATGGACATTATTAGCGTGTGGGATTGCCACCTCGCGAACCGGCCTTGCTGCTGCTTCATCGGGCACTAAAACTGCCCTAACAACTGGTGGATTTGGTTGCTCCATCATAGTCTGTTGAAGCAACTGCAGCTTCTTCCGAAGAGCTTCTTTACGTTGGCTATGAAATTCACGCTCGGACTCTAAGTAAGATTCCACCAGATCTTTGTCCCTTGCCAGTGTTCACAGAAACAAAATCTGCAAAATACAGGCTAAGACCAAGTTGTTAACACTTAAGAAAATAAAAATACAAATACAGTAAATTTACACTAAACACAATTTTACAAATCGCCTAGCCTCCCCGGCAGCAGCGCCAAAAACTTGCTCGGTGCTTTGGGGTACGGGTAAAAACCGACACGCAAGTGCACGTGGTCAAACAAGTAATAAAGTGGCTAAGTAGCCAAGTATCGATCCAAGGAGGCTCAAGATATGTAAAATTGCCTAATTTACTATATTTCTATTTAACTTCTAATTATGCTAACAACAACGTACCCAAGAGTAATTGAATTTTTGTTTCTAAACTATATACTACAATTAATACAAACTATTTACTTTTGAATTCAGACAATGGATATGAACATGCCAAGGTTAAGAACAAGTAATGAACTTCATAATCATGATAATTTTGGTTAATTCTCTTCTTCATGTTGCTAGCCAAGAACATTTGCCTAGAAATTAAAACTCTCATATTTAATTTCACTTTAGAATCATAAACCATCCGTCTACATTTCTGTGATCAAATGCAATTTATGACCTAGCACTACAATTCCGGTTCCTAAATTGACTAATACGGCTTCCAAGTATATTTCTATCAGGAAAGCACATCAAAACCCAATTTTCCCAAATCAAGTTAAGAACAATACCCTATTAATTCACAACTTTCCAATTTCTTGCTCTCTCGAGTGAAATTGGACTTTTTAGATATACATTAATGTTGGCCAATCACTAATGCAGTAAAGAACAAGAATTAATAGAACAACATTAAAGAAGAAGAATAAACCATATCAATGAAAATCAGAATTCATTACACATGTTCAAAACCTCAGCAAGAAAGAGAATTAGCCACTCATTCTTGGATTGATCATCCTAAAATGAGTGTAAATCATACGTACAATTGATAGAAAGAAGAAAGGAAGAGAAGAAATCCCTTAGCTTTTCCAATCTTCAACTGCTACTAACCCACGTTCCTGCTCTCCACTTCTGAACTCAGTCTAAAAACTGAAAAAACTACTTAAAATAAACCTAAGTGTGCTATTTATACTAGTGGGAAATTTTTCCCGGAATAACAAGCAACGTATCACGGAGGCCAATGCGGAGCAATGCCTCCGTGACACGGCGTAGACGCGGACCCTCACTGGAATTTCCAGGGTCCAGTAATTTAACCTCAACGTGGCACGGAGGCCATCGCGGAGGCCTATCTCCGTGCCACGGAGCTGACGCGCATGCACACTGGAAATTGCAAATTTAATTCCTTCTCAGGCAGTGTGCTACCGCGATGGTGGCGTGGCACGGAGCCATCGCGGAGCCCCTATAAATCCTGCATTCCCGGGTCTTTTCCACGCTCACATCCAAGTCCAACTCCGACATAGTTCCAACATGCATTTTAGCTCCTAAAAATCACATTTTCCTGCAAAACAAATGCTAATCATGTTGGTTAGTATAAATTCGCATTTTATTACCAATTACATGATATTATATACACATTGCACAACAAACAAGGTAAGAATGATACGTTTGAGTATCACTTGGGCATATAAATCTGCCCAAGATCACCTACAAGTGGTACCAACGGGTCGTGGGAGCTACCTACGACCCGTCATGTCCCTCGTTGAATGGGATTTTGAGTGTCTTCTCTCAGAACTAACCAACGGACGGATAGGACGACTTATCCTCTGAAACCACGATCCATTACACCGTCCATTGTTTGCTCATCATAAAATTTGACCCCACTTACCATGAGCCTCACCACGGCTCATGGCTCCATCCAACGAGTCGTGGTCTCAACCTGTTACCTATACTGGAAATTCTTAACCTCCAACAACGAGCACAACCAACGACTCATGGTTTCTCCTAATGGGTCGTTGGGTCTCCCATTGAATGCCTCCTAAAGAAACTAACCCCTTCCCATGATGGCTAACAATGACTTGTTGTTTCCCTAAACGAGTCGTCATGTCTCCCGTGGTTCACACAACCATCCAGCCTGATCCTAGAACGCATACAATGACTTGTGGTTTGATACCACGAGTCATCCCATGGCCCGTCCTGTAGCTTTTCTTCAATTTCTGTAGTTTTCAACTTTCAATCTCCCGGGTCTATTCTTACACACTTTCGGGGTGCTACAATATCTCCCCCTTGGGAAAATTCTTCCTCGAATGTAGGAAACAAGCAGAACATAGAAACATGCAATTATCATAGCCATATACTGATCATTTTAACTTAAACTTTCACGGAATGAACTGATACCTCCGAACCAAACCACATAGTTGAACTGATATCATTCTTCACATAAACACTCATGCACATAAAAGAAACTTGCACACATGAACTGAACATGAAAACTAAATGGGGTCGTAGAGTAGAACTGATACCTCAAGTCGGAACTGAGCCGGTAGAGAACAAATGTGGGTATCTAGCCATCATATCTGCTTCGGCTTCCCATGTAGCTCCCTCAACATGCTGATTTCTCCATAAAACCTTAACTAAGGCTACTTCTTTGTTCCTCAACATCCGAAGCTGATGATCCAACATTTCAACGGGAATTTCTTCATAACTGAGGCTATCTTTCACTCCAATGCTGTCTACCGGGACTACCAAGACTGGATCACCCGAACACTTTTTCAAAATCAACACATGGAAGATGGGATGAACTGAAGATAACTCTGATGGCAAGTCCAACTCATACGCCACCCTTCCAACTCTTCTCACAACCTGGTAGGGACCAACATAGCGGGGACTGAGTTTCTCTTTCTTTCCGAACCGTATGACTCCCTTCAGGGGAGATACCTTTAGAAATACCCAGTCGTCCACATCAAACTCTAAATCTCTTCTCCTCACATAAGCATACGATTTCTGACGACTCTGAGCGGTTTTTAACCGGTCCCTTATCAACTGGACCTTCACCATCGCCTCGTGAACCGCATATGGCCCAATCATAGCTGCCTCACCAACCTCAAACCATCCGATGGGGAATCACTCCTCCGCCTATAGAGGGCCTCGAACGGTTCCATCTAGATACTAGAGTGATAACTTTTATTATAAGCAAACTCGATCAAGGGCAAATGATCATCCCAACTACCTTTAAAATCCATAACACATGCCCTCAACATATCCTCAAGAGTTTGGATTGTCCATTCCACCTGGCCATCCGTTTGCAGATGAAATGCTGTGTGAGCTTAATCTAGTCTCATGTCCCTTCTGAAAAGACCGCCAGAACTGGGAGGTAAACTAAGTACCTCGGTATGAAATAATAGACAAGGGAACTCTATGAAGTCGAACAAACTCTCGAATATACAACTTGGCATAATGATCCTCTTAATCCGTGGGAAGTGTGCAGCCTTTGTTAACCTGTCTACCATCACCCAAATGGAATCATAGTGTCGCCCAGTACGAGGTAGGCTTGTAATAAAATCGATATTAATCTCTTCCCACTTCCAAGAGGGAATGCTAATATCCTGAAGTACACCTCCCGGTCTTTGATGCTCGACTTTCACTTTCTAACAGTTTGGACATCTGGTTATGAACTCCGCAATATCCTTCTTCATACCATTCCACCAATAGATTTCTCGCAAGTCCCGATA
This sequence comes from Datura wrightii, assembly GCA_035772735.1. Classification (NCBI taxonomy): domain Eukaryota; kingdom Viridiplantae; phylum Streptophyta; class Magnoliopsida; order Solanales; family Solanaceae; genus Datura; species Datura wrightii. The sequence continues at coordinate 58,018,706 of JASDFA010000002.1, read as the reverse complement.
CATCTTTGTGGATCACAGATGGATGGAATATCTGGTACCATGTGCCTCATGCAGTATCCGAACCCTTAGGTTATCAACGTCCAGGACACATAGCCGACCTTGATATCTTAGAACACCATCTCCCCCTTGGGAGAAAACCTCTATCTTTTGACTCCGCACCGCTTCCTTCAGCTTCCTCAAAATCGGATCTTCATCTAGTTTAGATTTGACATCAACCACTAAGGACGATTCTTGCCCATTCTTCACAACAACGCCGCCACCGGTCAAGTCGATCAATCTAACCCCCAACCTTGCAAGTTGGTGGACATATCTCACAAACTCCTTCTTTCCTTCATCCGCGTGGGACACACTCTCCATAGAAAGCTTACTAAGTGCATCCACAACCACATTAGCCTTGCCCTGGTGGTAAAGAACGCTCATATCATAGTCCTTTAGCAACTCAAACAACCTCCTTTGCCGAAGATTGAGGTCTTTCTGCGTGAACACATATTGCAAGCTCTTGCGATCCGTGAACACATCCACGTGAACCCCATACAAGTAATGCCGCCATATCTTTAGTGCAAACACCACCGCAACAACCTCAAGATCATGGGTTGGATAATTCTATTCGTGAACCTTTAATTGCCGAGAGGCGTATGCTATCACCTTCCCCCGTTGCATCAACACACATCCCAGTACGACTCTCGAAGCATCACAATACACAAAAAAGCCATCAATACCCTCGGGTAAAGTCAATACTAGTGCTAAAGTGAGTCAGGTCTTCAATTCCTGGAAGCTTTTCTCACAATCCTCTAACCATTGGAACTTTATCTTCTTCTGAGTCAACTTGGTCAAAGGTGCCGCAATAGATGAGAAACCCTCAACAAACCTTCAGTAGTAGCGTGCTAGGACCAAGAAACTCTGAATTTTTGAAGGATTCACCATTCTAGGCCAATTCTTCACCGCTTCGATTTTATGAGAATCCACCCTTATTCCCTCACTGGACACCACATGGCCCAGAAATGCCACCGAGTCCAGCCAAAATTCACACTTGCTAAACTTTGCATACAACTGATGATCCTTGAGGTCTAAAGTACTATTCTCAAATGAGCGGCATGCTCCTCATCGCTCGGGGAGTATACAAGGATGTCATCAATGAACACAATCATGAACATGTCCAAATATGCCTTGAATACCCTGTTCATTAGATCCACAAAAGCTGCAGGAGCATTGGTTAGTCCAAATGACATAACTACAAACTCATAATGGCCATACCAGATATTGAAAGCTGTCTTTGGGATATCACTCTCCAGACTCTGAGTTGATAATATCCATACCTGAGATCTATCTTCGAGAAAAACCTAGCACCCTGGAGCTGGTCAAATAAGTCATCAATCCTGGGAAAGAGGGGTATCTGTTCTTGACCGTGACTTATTAAGTTGCCGATAATCAATACACATTCGAAGGGATCCATCCTTCTTCCGAACAAATAGAACCGGTGTGCCCATGGAGACTTTCTCGGTCTAATGAAACCCTTATCCAACAAGTCTTTCAATTGTTTCTTTAACTCTTTTAACTCAGCTGGGGCCATCCTGTAAGGAGGGATATATATAGGCTACGTATCGGGCAGTAGATCAATTCCAAAATCAATTTCCCTTTTCGAGGGACACCTGGTAAATCATTGGGAAACACCTCCGGATACTCGCACACCACTGGAACTGACTGAATGGTCGGAGGCTCGGACTATACATCCTTAACCTTAACTAGGTGGTACATTCAACCCTTAGAGATCATTTTCCTATCCTTCAAATATGAAATAAATCGACCGGTTGGTACAACTGAATTACCCTTTCATTAAAAAATTGACTCACCCGAAAATTGGAATTCCACTGCATGGGTCCTACAATTAATCAAAGTATAACATGAAAACAACCAATCCATACCCAAAATGATGTCAAAATCAGTTATGGCCAATTCGACTAAGTTCGCGGAGGTAACCCTATGCAACACCATAATGGGGCAACCTCTGTACACCCGCCTAGCTACCATTGATCCACCGATTGGAGTAGATACGGAGAATGGTTCTGATAGAATTTCAGGACTAACTCCAAAACTACTAGCAACGTAAGGGGTCACAAAAGACAAGGTAGCTCCTGGATCTAACAAAGCATAAGCATTAATATGGAAGACTTGCAACATACCTGTGACCACATCTGGCGAAGCCTCCTGCTCCTGGCGAGGCACTAGAGCATAAAACCTGTTCCGGCGCTGACCACCTGCCGAACAAGTGAGGCACCCTACTGAGGGGGTCATGTTGCTGGAGCGGTAGAACTGGCTGTAGGCAATCTCTGATCCAGTGCTCAGGTTTACCACACTCGAAATAAGCATTCGCACCGACCAAGCACCTCGCGGGATGATTTTTGCCACATCCCGCACACGCTGGGAAAGTGCGCTCCACCTGCATACTACCATGATACCTCGAGCCTGGCGCCCTACTCCTTTGGTCTCCCTTGAGCCTGGATGGCGTGCTAGCCAATGATGGAGCTGGAGCAGTGATCCTATGTTGAGACTACTGACGTGATCCACCCGCTGACCTGACTTGAGAAACCCATAGCTGTCGGTCCTGGCCCTCTTGGCCTCTCTATGCCACCTATAGAAGGACTCCATCTGCTGGGCATGCAATACAATATGGGGAAAGTCAATGTCCCGGTGTAGCATGGCAATCTGGCAATCCTTATCCAAGTAATCTGCTACTCCATGCACAAAGCAGCTCACCTGAGGCCGCTGATCCGCCACCAACTCCGGAGCATATCAAGATAGCCGAGTGAACTACAAAGCATACTCCTAGACTAACATGTTTCCCTGCTTCAAATTCACAAACTCAGCCGCCTTGAGCTCCCTTATCTCCCGAGGGAAGAACCGATCCATGAATGTTGTGGAACTCATCCCAACCTATCGGGCCTGCACCCGCTGTCCTAGCACCTTTCCATTGCTTGAACCATATATGTGCTACCCCTTTGAGCTGATAGGAGGTCAAATCAACACATTCCCCATTATTCACCCCCATAACCTGGGTGATCTTCAGAATTTCCTTAATAAAGTCATGTGGGTCCTCTTCTACCTTCGACCCTGTGAACTCTGGAGGGCTCATCCTCAGAAAGTCCCTCACCCTAGCAGCTGCCGCATTCCCATTTTGCGAATAATTGCCACAGTCTTATTCTTGACTTGAGTTGTCATGGCCTGTGCCAACATCTGGATCGCTGCCCTAAACTCAATGTGGACGGCTGGCTCTGGTACATGCTCCTCATGAACGGGTGGAGCTGGCTGATGCTCTCCATCATGGGCACCCTCATGATCATCAACAATACCGTTCCTCCTGGCATTTACTCAGCATGGAGGCATGATCCTACAAACGCGAATAGCACGAATTAGAGGAGTAAAGGACGTTTACCGCATGACCTAGATTATGAAATAAGGGAAAATTTCCTAATCGTCTAGTAGCCTCTTAGTCATAAGTGTGGAGTGCTTCACACCTATGAAAAAGACTCTACTTAATGCGGCTTTCAGACTCCCTAGGACATATAAATCTATGGCTCTAATACCAAGTTTTTCACGACCTAAACGTACACCCAGATCATAGACACAGAACAAGGAGCCCCTGGAGACCCCGAGTCAACCCATGGCGTGAACATACATCTAATTCAATCACATGAGTGGAATACTTAGCATAGAGAACGTAATCATAACATAACATGAGAGAAAATAGTGCAATACTTACACAATACGGGGGAATACAACTTTTAGTCTGATAAGCCTCTAAACATGAAAGGCAGATTGATGGGACAACTCCCCAACTAATCCAACATCCAAAAACTGAAGGAATAACATAGAGTGTGAACATGTAGCCCTCAGAACATGAGGACACACCAAATACGCAGAGAGCAAGTCAAAATCTTTCTACGGGTGAGGACGCGCTTGAGAACTGGGACCTATATCATGAGACGATACAACATAGAAAGTATGCGGTCAATATGTGGAATGTACTGAGTATGCAAGGTAAATAAAACGGACATTTAAAACATGTATAAGACTCATAAGTGTTCATAAGATTCGGACAACATGCTCATAACATAATTATCATAATATAACGTAAGGCTTAAGGTTTTCGAAACATTCATAATACAATCGTAATCAAAATCATAAGGAAAAAACTCTTACTGAACATAACTTGAGCCCATATACGTAGTCATAAACATGCATAAATCATGAGAAACAGTTGGAGATTCTCTTAACCGACATACCCCATATAAGCACACATGAAGCCCGACTTGTAACTCTAGTCGGGAGGGTGTTCATACCTTGACAAGGGTAGGAACCATGAAGGGCATGATCACACATGAAAAAGGTTCGTTTGGGCCAGGGACAAACATAAATGGGTCCCAACACACCTACGGTGACACGTAGTTCATGAGGTCTGGGGCTTAACCCGAGCCTCGAACCTACTCGGTGTTCGATACTACTCCCAAAATGTATATAGTGCTCATAATAATACATACATGAGTTCATGGGCTAGTTAAATCATGATAATCATAAACATTCTTGAATATACGTGAATTAGACACAACTTGAGGCCCGTGAGTCGGCCAAAAACATAATTAATGCTTAATAAAATATGTACATACTTGGAGATCATACATATAGTTTAAGTTTCCATAAGATCATAATAAATAACATAGTATATTCATGATTTAATTCATAATGCATGCTGGGCTTATCAGAACATCAATGAATCAATGGATCATAAATTGATTTATCATGGAACATGTATAATCAAGCTTAATTGATTAGAAATTCGAAATTAGACATATTAAGATCAATTTAGAACTCAAAAAGATGATCAAAATCAGTAGATAATGATAGGGTTTCAAAATCACAAGACCCATAATTAAATTATTAAATTTTGAAACAAACCGAATGTAAAACCCCATGAGTCTTTACATAAAATTTGAGTAATAAATAGAGAAGGAGCATGGGTATGGAAGGATCCCCTTATTGAAGACCTTACATACCTGGGATTATCAACCCTTAACCCTCTTTGAAAGCCCAAGAATGAAATTGAAGGAATTGAGGTAAAAAGCTTGAAATTTCCCTTGAATTACCTCTCAAAGTTCTTGCATGCATGAATGATAGTTTAGAATAGGTCATTCTCTTAAAAACCTAGATTTCCTAAGCCAAACGATGTAGTTTAGGGCCTTATATCATGAAAAAGTCAAAAAATACCCTTAATGACCCTGCCCTGAAAACTTGCCGGATGGAACCCATGAGTGGCACCAATGGGTCGTGGGAGCCACCAACGACCCGTCATGTCCCTTGTTGAATGGGCTTCTGAGTGTCTTCTCTCGGAACTAACCAACAGACGGACATGACAACTTATCCTTTGAAACCACAATCCGTTACACCATTCATTGTTTGCTCATCATAAAATCTGACCCCACTTACCACGATCCTTACCACGACTCATGGCTCCTTCCAACGAGTAGTGGTCTCAACCCATTACCTACACTGGAAATTCTTAACCTCCAGCAACGAACACAACTAACGACTCCTGGTTTCTCCTAATGAGTCATTGGGTTGCCCATTGCATGCCTCCTGAAGAACCTAACCCCTTCCCACGACGGCTAATGACGACTCATTGTTTCCGTCAATGAGTCGCCATGTCTCCCATGGTTCACACCGCCACCAAGCCTGATCCTAACCACGACCCTATACAATGACTCGTGGTTTGATACCACGAGTCATCCTATGCCCCGTCTTGCAACTTTTTCCCAATTTCTGCAGTTTTCAACTTTCAACCTCCCGGGTTGTCACGACCCGAGAGTACACCTGGATCGTAGACACAGGACAAGGGACCCCCAGAGACCCTAAGTCAACCCATGGCATAAGGATTCACTAACTCATTCAATAAACATGAAGGAAACATAAATGTGAACTCAACAGAAGTCTAACTTATCATAATAATAGAATGAACATCTAAAGCTGAATACATATCTAAGTCTGATAAGCCTCTAATCTGGAAGAGTGATGGGACAACACCCCCAACTAGCTCGGAAGTACTAAAGTTGAAAATACGCTCAAAATAACTGAAAGTCTAGTCCTCGGAGGATGAGGACTCACCATGCAAGCAAATGCTAACTCAGATAGGCAGCTACGAACGGGGCTGAACCTGAGAACCAGATCCTGCATCATGAAACAATGCAACATAGAAAGTATGTGGCCAATACATGGAATGTACCGAGTATGCAAGACAAGTAAAACCGCTTGAGCAATAATAGCCTTTTTAAAACAAGTCATACATATATGATAGCCTTTAAGGATAAGAAACGATCACAAACATTTATTATGAAATCATTCTTATTTAATACATGGTCATGCATGGCTTTAGAACATCATGACTAAATCGAATGATTCAAAGCTAAATCATAAAATTTATATCAAAACCTCAAAAATGAGTCAAACCTTGCTTTTCAAACATGCATGCATAAGATAATCATCATGAGTAATGGATATGCAAATTCAAATGATATAGACAGTGGGAGACTCGTCACTTAACCGACATACCACGATAGAGATTGTGTGATCACAACTATCACACTCAAGTGGGTAGAGCCATCCATAACCTTTCCAGGGTGATGGACGATACCATGATATCGATATCAAGCTCAAAGGGCCAATCGGGCCAGGGATAGCTCACAAGGGAGGTCCATATAATATGATGAAATCAACCTATGTTGGGGCATAGTTCTAGGGCATAGGGTAGTCGAACCTAAACCCTCTCGGTGCTAGACTCTTCTCCCAAAACATGCAATGTTCTACATCGTATAAATACGAAGCTCAACATCGTCTAGTGATGAAGCTCAACATTGTCTATTGAAAAAGCTCATTATGAAAACATGCATGCATTAGACATCATATAAATATGAAGCTCAACAATGTCATCTCGACAAAGCTTAGAACATAATCATGCTTAAACTAACCATCATGTGAAATGAAGCTTAATGGTGACATACATCTCAATTATGGATTCATGCATATGAGAAGCTTTACTAGGACACATACCACAATCTCAAGAATAGTGGGAGGCTTTTCTCCAAAACCATGTGGTAAGGCTACTTTAGAAATATCACTTCATTATCATCAACATAGGGACCTTGCCCAAAACCTTATCATGCTTGGACCCATTCAATTCCTTTGAAAACATTATAATTTGGGAGATTTCACTCCAAAACAAGTAATAAAAACAATTCAAGAGAAATCATCATCCATACTCAACATTGGGCACTACCCAAAGCTTCATATACTCGGGTCAATTCAAACTTCTTTGTAAATATTATCAAAATCATGGGTAAGTTTGGAAACATGCTTTTCATCATCTATTCCATCATCATCACATTCTATTAGGAACTCCCCACACATGGGCGTTTTAGATTCATTTTTTTAGAAAATAATTTTGTAAAAGAAATTGTGTTAGAATCGCCCAAGCTCGATAAATCATCAATAACAACTCAATTAATCATACCCATGAGTAGAAATGTAAGAATCACGCAATTGAATGAAAACCCATACTTGATCATCTCAAATAAATCACAAATTGATTGAGAATGGGCATGGGTGTGGAAGAAAGTACCCACTCATAGCCTTACATACATGCGAATGAAGAATCCTAACTCTTCCTAATTGCCCAGCTGAGATTTCCCTTGAAAACCTTGAATTTCTCCTCACTTTCTCCCCTTCAAGCTCTCACCCTTGCATGCATGAAGAAAATGGCCTAGATGGGTCTTACTCAGCTTAAAACCCTCTATTACGAGCTTAAAATGACGTAGTATAGGCCCTTAGAACTTAGGAATTACGGTATAGCCCTTACTGAAATCGCTGAAAATAACTGTCAGGGGGTCCTCACGGATGACCTGACGACTCGTTACTAGGGCTCACGATCCATTGGTTCACCTGTCAAGTACACTGCCTCATCATTCCTGAAAACTCTACTAGCTTGGTAACGGCCCAACTAACGGGTCGTTAGGACTGACAACGAGTCCTTGGGTGCCATCTATCAAGTACACTAGATAAGCTTCACTATCCTTCTCTACGACCACCCCACGATTGACATGACGACTCGTGGTGACTAACCACGAGTCGTTACATAACCAATGAGGACCTCGAGTCCTGCTTAATCTCAGGCCTTCCCCACGAGTCACTTGACGACTCGTTTGGCCTCTTCACGGGTCGTTTAGTGACCCCTTCTGCAACTGCTGCAACTTTTTTCCAACTTTCTCCTGATTCACTTCCGTGTCCAATTCTTGAATTCCCGAGGTATATCAAGATATCCCCCTTGGGAACATTCATCCTCGAATGTTATAAAAAAGCAGAAAACCCAGAAACAACAATCACTATATATATATATGCTAATCATTGATTTTCAAGTCGAAAACTAACGGAATGACTAATCCTGAAGAGAAACACATAGCTGGTAAGAGTTCAGACATCACATACACATATCATATCATAAAACAAACATATTCACATGAATAGAACAGGAAAAACTGAATATAGGTCTAGGGAAAAAATTTGATACCTCAAACCGAAGCTAAGCCAATAGGAAATAAATGGGGGTATTTAGCCATCATATCCGCTTTGGCCTCCCACGTGGCTCCCTCGACATGCTGATTCCTCCATAACATATTTACTGAGGCCACTTCCTTGTTCTTAGCCTTCCAACTTGTCGATCCAAGATTTCAACCAAAATTTCTTCATAACTGAGGCTGTCTTTCACACCAATACCTTCTATCGGAACCACCAAGGCTGGATCACCCAAGTACTTTTTCAAAAGTGATACATGGATCACAGGATGAACGGAAGCCAATTCTGAAGGCAAGTCCAACTCATACGCCACCTTACCAACTCTTTTCACAACCCGGTAGGGACCAACATAGCGGGGACTAAGTTTACCTTTCTTTCGGAAGAGTATGATTCCCTTCATGGGAGACACCTTTAGAAACACCCAATCGTCTACATCAATCTCCAAATCTCTTCTCCTCACATCAGCATACGATTTCTGATGACTCTGAGTGGTTTTCAATCGGTCCCTTATCAACTGAACCTTCACCATTGCCTCATGAGTTGAATCTGGTCCTACCACAAATACCTCACCAATCTCGAACCATCCAATGGAAGATCTGCACCTTCGCCTGTAGAGAGCCTCGAACAGTGCCATCTGGATACTAGAGGTGGTAATTGTTATTATAGACAAACTTGATCAAGGGAAAATGATCATCCCAACTACCTTTGAAATCCATAACACATGCCCTCAACATATCCTTAAGAGTCTGAATGGTTCGTTCCGCTTGGCAGTCCGTCTAAGGGTGAAAAGCTGTGCTTAGCTTAACTTGAGTCCCGAGGCCTTTTTGGAACGAACGCCAGAATTGAGAAGTAAACTAAGCATCTCGATCTGAAATAATAGACAAGGGAACTCCATGAAGCCGAACCAACTCCCAAATATACAACTTAGCATAATCGTCTGCTGAATCCGTGGTCTTGACCGGTAGGAAGTGTGCAACCTTGGTTAACATGTCCACCATAGCCCAAATGGAGTCGTATTGCTGGCGAGTACGAGGTGGACCTGTAATGAAGTCCATATTGATTTCTTCCCACTTCCAAGTGGGGATGGAAATATCCTGAAGTACATCTCCAGGTCTTTGATGCTCGGCTTTTACTTGATGACAGTTTGGACATTTTTCTCAAACTCCGCAATACCCTTTTCATACCATCCCACCAATAGATTTCTCGCAAATCCTGATACATTTTTGTGGATCCTGGATGAATAGAATATCTGGTACCATGTGCCTCATGCAATATCTGAATTGTCAAATTATCAACATCTAGAACACATAGTCGACCTTGGTATCGTAGCACACCATCTCCCCCTTGGGAGAAAACCTCCACTTTCTGACTCTGCACCACCTTCTTCATCTTCCTCAATAATGGATCCTCATCTTGCCTGGATTTAACATCGACTACCAAGGACGATTCCGACCCGTTATGCACAACAACACCACCATCGGTTGAATCGAGCAATCTAACTCCCAGCCTTGCAAGCTGATGAACATCTTTCACCAATTCCTTCATCCCCTCATCCACAAGGGACACACTCTCCATTGAGAGTCTACTAAGCACATCCGCAACCATATTAGATTTGCTCGGGTGGTAAAGGATACTCATATGATAATCCTTAAGTAACTCCAACCACCTCCTTTGCCGAGGATTTAGATCTTTTTGTGTGAATACATATTGCAAGCTCTTGTGGTCCGTAAATACATCCACATGGACATTATACAAGTAATGCCGCCATATCTTCAATGCGAACACCACCGCGGCTAATTCAAGATCGTGGGTCAGATAATTCTTTTCATGCAATTTCAGCTGTCGAGCGGCATAAGCTATCACCCTCCCACGCTGCATCAACACACACCCAAGTCCAACTCGGGAAGCATCACAATACACCACGAAGCCATCATTATCCTCGGGTAGGGTCAATATTGGTGCTGAGGTAAGTCAAGCTTTCAACTCTTGGAAGCTTTGCTCACCAGCCTCCGACCACTGAAACTTCACCTTCTTCTGAGTCAACTTAGTCAAAGGCACTGCAATGGTTGAGAAACCCTCCACAAACCTCCGATAATAGCCGGCTAAGACCAAGAATCTCCAAATATCCGAAGGATTCACTAGTCTAGGCAAATTCTTCATCGCCTCAATTTTCTGCGAGTCTACTTTTATTCCTTCGCTAGACTATCTTGATAAAGCTTAGAATAGAATCATGCTTAAACTCAACATCATATGAAATGAAGCTTAATGGCGACATACATCTCAATTATGAATTCATGCATATGAGAAGCTTTACTACGATACATACCACAAGCTCAAGAATAGTGGGAGGCTTTTCTCCAAAACCATGTGGTAAGGCTACTTTGGAAATATCACTTCATTATTATCAACATAGGGATCTTTCCCAAAACCTTATCATGCTAGGACCCATTTAATTCATTTGAAAACATTATAATTTGGGAGATTTCACTCCAAAACAAGTAATAAAAACAATTCAAGAGAAATCATCATCCATACTCAACATTAGGCACTACCCAAAGCTTTATTATACTCGGGTCAATTCAACCTTCTTTGAAAACATTATCTAAATCATAGGTAAGTTTGAAAACATGCTTTTCATCATCTATTACATCATCATCACATTCTATTAGGAACACCCCATACATTGGCATTTTAGATTCATTTTTTTAGAAAATAATTTTGTAAAAGAAATTATGTTAGAATCCGCCCAAGCTCGATAAATCATCAATAACAACTCAATTAATCATACCCATGAGTAGAAATGTAAGAATCATTCAATTGAATGAAAACCCATACTTGATCATCTCAAATAAATCACAAATTGATAGAGAATGGGCATGGGTGTGGAAGAAAGCACCCACACATAGCCATACATACCTGGGAATGAAGAATCCTAACTCTTCCTAATTGCCCAACTGATATTTCCCTTGAAAACCTTGAAGTTCTCCTCACTTTCTCCCCTTCAATCTCTCACCCTTGCATGCATGAAGAAAATGGACTAGATGGGTCTTTTTCAGCTTAAAACCCTCTATTACGAGCTTAAAACGACGTAGTGTAGGCCCTCAGAACTTAGGAATTATGGAAAAGTCCTTACTGAAATTGCTGAAAATAACTGTCAGGGGGTCCTAATAGATGACCTGACAACTCGTTACTAGGGCTCACGATTCATTGTTTCACCCGTCAGGTACACTACCTCATCATTCCTAAAAACTCCACTGGCTTGGTAATGGCCCACCTAACGGGTCGTTAGGACTGACGACGAGTCCTTGGGTGTTATCCGTCAAGTACACTGGATAAGCTTCACTGTCCTTCTCTATGTCCACCCCACGATTGACATGACGACTCGTGGTGAATGAGCACGAGTCGTTACATCGCCCCTGAGGACCTCAAGTCCTGCTTCATGTCAGGCCTTCCCCATGAGCCAATTAACGACTTGTTTGGTCTCCTCACGGGTCGTTAAGTGACCCCTTCTGCAACTGCTGCAACTTTTTTTTTTAGTTTTCTCCTGATTCACTTCCGCGTCCGATTCTCGAATTCCCAAGGTATAAAACGGGTCTATTCTTATGCACTTTTGGGGTGTTACAGCTGATGGATTCCATTCAAATATTCACAGACCTGCATGAGACTTATAACTCGCGGATGGGCTCCTATGAAAGTAGGTACCGCGCAAGTGGCTAGCTGATTGGGTAAAATTGTCCAACTCTAGCACAAATTCAATGTGGAAGCTTTCAAAGGAATTTGGGGAAAGATGAAAAAGAGAATATGCAGAATTACCCCAATCATACTCATACATGTAAGAACTTGTACATCTTAGAAAGAGAATTGTAGAGAGAAGTAGAGAGAGAAAGAGGAGAGTACATTGTTCTTCTTCTTCTTCTTTTCTATTTTGAGCTAAGAACCCACCATTTTTCTGATTTGAAAGCTTAAAATTCTATTCAATATGATGAATCTTAAGAAATCATTCGTGGGTATCTTCTCTTTAACTTCAACTGTGAGTAACTAATTTAATTTCTACGGGTGTGTGCATGCTTGGGGTTTAGAATGGATTGGGTGCTGTTGATTTAGTCTTAAATTCAATTATAATGCATGAATCTAGTGTTTCCTCCAATTTTGAATGCTATAATTAATGGTTGCAAACATTAATTTACTTGTCTTATCTTCCTTTTGCTTGAGAGGGAGGAGTATGATCTGGGTAAGGAAGCATTAGTAAGGATTTGGGTTATGGATATGTGGGGTTGATCTAGAGATAGTAAAAACCCATTTCCATAATCCATTAAAGGGCTGAGGCTAGAGATAGCTCAAATCTTCCTCAAGTTTTTGGTGGCTGATTGATAGTATTGACCTTGGGGTTTGAGAAAACCCAACGCAAATTCACTCAAGTTGTTAAGAAACATAATATGTAGCCTTTTCCATTTCTACTCATGTTGTAATTAATATTAGAGACTTGTCAATTTACCCCAATCCAATTGATGCCCCATCAAAAGGACATCTCTAGCTCATTCTCATTGCTTGCAGTAATCAACCTTGCCTTATTTTTGCTTTGAAATTAGAATTCTATAATTTAATCCTTTTCCCCCAATTTTCCCTTATTACAATATAAACAATGATGCATGCCAAATTAATTTATTTTATGAGTCATGGTTGATATAGTTCAATTCTCAGTGGGATTCAACCCAACATCCATTGGGAATTTATTTTTCACAACGACCGCTGGCACCTCTCTTTATCGGGAGAGTGGTATTGAGCGTTACCAAAAAATGGAATCGTTGCAGGAGAATTGGATATGATTTCCATTAGTTGTTAAGTAATTAAATCTTTTTGTTACATTATGAGTTACTTTGCCTTATTTTTTATTTGCTGGTTGTCTAGGTTTGTGAAAGATGAACCACGCTAGTAACGCAGGCAGCTTGCAAAGGCCCTTCTTGATAGAATGAAAAAAAATAAATAGAGCATGGCATACTAGGGACATCGAGGTGTTCGCTAGTGGTATCTCTTCTAGCCAGCTTGCAGCTAAGTTGAGAAAACGTGACGAAGAGAAGGATGAGACCCTAGTAAAAATGATGACCCAAGTGGAGTTGATAAAAAAGCACTTGGTGGGGTTAGGATCCAAGGGAGTTAATGTTGTGGGAACCCAAGACCCCAACCAATTCGAAGTAGATGCTTCACCGCCACGATATGATGAGGAGTGCTACTTTATGGTTGGTCAAATGATGGGTTCCTGTGTAATACTCTAAAAGTTCGTAAGACTAGACCCAATATTTGAAAGGTGATCAGCAGGAAAAGTTGGAGAATTGCTTCAGTACGACTCAACCTACGAGTTGTAGGTTAGTGGTACGGGTTTTAGGAAGACCCGTGATTTAGTTCAGAGATTTTCTTGAACCAGACCACGAGTCCCCACTATGAGTCGTAGTTTGTGGGTATGACTCATGGTACGAATCATAAAAAATACTTGGGATTTTTCAGATGCTGATTGTACGAGTGTTGGTATGATTCATGATAGTCTGTTACATGTCGTAGTATGATTCGTGAAAATATTTAGAGGATTGGAGGTTTAGACTTGGTCAGTACGGAAAGATACCACGAGTTGTAGGAGAATTATATGACTCGTGGTACGAGTCATGACAACTGACAAGATCAATTTTCCTGTAAATTTATTAAGAGTATTTTCGTAAATCCTATGCTCTTAAGCCCTAAACTACATCATTTTAAGCTCTGAAAGAGGTGTTTTAAAGGGGTTAAAATCTATTCTAAATCATTCCCCTCCCATGCATGCAAGATTAGGAATTCCCCATTGAAGATCAAGTCTAAAATTCTTCAATTTCTTCTCAAAACCTCTTGGGCTTTCAAAGTCAGGTGTAAATCCAACTCTCCTAGGTATGTAAGACTATGAATGAGGGTTCCTTTCACTCTCATGCTCAATTTTTCCTCAATTTCATGAATCAAGTCTCAATCCAAGTTATGATCTAAAAATGGTTTTAATCCAATCTTATAGAATTCTCTATCAATTGTTTATGGGTCAATCTACTTTATGTTTTAAAGTATATTTGATGATTCATGGGCAGATCTTAAACATGTTTTGATTACAAATTCATGATTTCAAATATTAAAGGATTATGCCCGATTATGCAAGTTCATGAAAAAGTCAAGTTTATGATTTATAATTTCAAGTATGATGAGATATCTAGCATGTATGAATGTTTACAAATTACCCATGTATGAATCTATGATTTTTACCTATGAAGTCTATTTATAGTATGCACGATTTTGAGATTTGGGCAAGCCCATATGAGATAAGTATGTTTATGATTTATCCAAGGCTAACAAGATCAAATGATATATATATTTATATATTGGAGTCAAGACTCCTCAAATTTATAGATTCAAGTTATGTTCTAGAATATGTCTATATGAGAATTATACATATTTGGGGAGTAGTGTCTAGCACTGAGTAGACTAAGGGTTCCAAGGTTCCCCGATCTCATAAACGATGCGCCAATGCAGGTATATTTTGGGACCTCTCAAGAAAGATTTTTCCCCACCCAAGGATACACCGTGACATCACACCTTACTTATCCTTTCCCCTGTCATGGCTTAGGATGGCCTTCCTCCACTTTGGCAATATGTGGGATCATCATGCGCTCATATATGGTGGTTGTCGGTTATGATGAGTCTCTCATTGTTCCTCATGATTTCAGGTATGCATGTTTATGAATTATGATATTATGTATTATATCAAGTTTGACCCTATTATCAATTTACAAGCTTTTACTTATTATTTTAGCTATGGAAAGCCATCTGATTTTAATTTCAGCTTTATGACTACATATGTTTTAGATATCAGCATGCAGTCCTTACTCTCAGGATTTTACGATATATGTTGATATGCATGATTTTAGATTATACTTATTCAGCATGTTTTACTTACCCTGCAGACTCAGTACATTCCAAGTACTAACCGCATATTCTATGCTGTATCATTTCATGATACAGGCTAAGACACTCATACTCAATTCCATTGTTAGCCAATCTCCATAGCTTAGCAGTTTTCTTGTTGGTGAGTTCTCATTCTTCGAGGACCTTCATATTGTTGAGTTATGTTACTTTTAGTCTCAGACTTTTATTGATCTAGTTGGGGATGTTATCCCATCAGCTCTTCAGTTATGTTAAAGGCTTATCAGACAATTTGTAGAATTTCAGCTTTGCCAGTGTTGATTATGTATTCATACTTCTGATTATTCATGTTTTCAATTATCACTTTTCTCTTGAAGTATGTTCTTTAGTTATCATGTTCATGCCATGGGTTGCCTTAAAGAGATTCCTGGTTCTAGGTTCTGTGACTCGATTCAGACCTTTGTTTGGGTCGTGAGAAACATGGTATCAAAGCAATGGTTTAGAGTGTCCTGGGTATTTGAAAGCAGCATTGAGTAGAGTTTTTTCCATAGGTCGCGCCACACTTATAGGGGAGAGGCTACAAGACATTTTAGGAAATTTCCCTTCTTTCATGATCTATGTTGTGTGATAAAGCATCTCTCTATCCTTCTAACTCATGCTATATGCATTTGCAGAATCATGCCTCCACACCGAGTAAATGGTAGAAGGAACGAAAAAGGAAATGGCCATAAAGATGGCAATGGAGATGGGCACCAGCAAGCCTCGCTAGCACCGGTAGGTCCATCTCCTGAGAAGGCCTCTCATGTCGAGTTTTGAGCGGCTTTTCAGATGTTGGAACAGGCTTTGACCACTCAGACATTTAAAATACATAAAAGTTCGTAAGAGTAGGACAACATGCTCATAACATGAATATCATAATGTAACATAAGGCTCAATATTTTCAAAACATTCATAAATCAGTTATAATCATAATAATTGGAGAAAATCTTTGTTACACATGACCTGAGACAAAATAATATGAACATAACCATGCATAACTCATAAGGAACAATGGGAGGACTCGTCATAACCGACACCATCATAGTAGAGTTACATGATGCCCCAACTATCTCAATCAAGTGGGCAGAGTTGTCCCAGGCTTGCCAAGCAAGGGGCATGCAGTATGTGATATTACGAAAGAGGAGATCCATTAACATTGTAATGTATCAATATGAACCTCAAGAGGAACGTAGTTATGAGACACCGGCGTAGTCCTTTGGACAACGGGCTACTCGGTGCTAGACACTACTCCCAAAACATGCACATTAGGCTCGTATGTAATTTCACATAAACATCATTCATGAAATTCATGGCCAAATAAAAATTAACATCATTGATCCCCGTTTAAATACATGCTTAGCCATGAATCAAGGGCCCATGAATCAGCCAACGTCATAAATCGATCGATTATGAAGTCCATGCCTACTTGTAAAACATGTATATACTTAGTAATCCTAAATTCATGATGAGCATAGAGTAAATCCATATCATAAATCATAAATCATGATGTGTTAAAGAACATCAAAATCAAGGTAAAATCATAACTCGATTTGTCATAGAACATACATGATTGGACATAATTTTTATAGAAATTTTAAACAATAGATTCATAATCGAATTAGTTGTAAAATATGCCAATGATTCATAAAATATGATGGGATACATGAGAGATATTAACCCATAGATAGGTCATGAGGATTTCCTAAGAATTTCAGATAAAACCCCATAAGAATTTCAAATAGAATTTCATGAATTAGGAGAGATTGGGCATGGTGTGAACGAATTCACCCACTCATACCCTACGTACTTGAGAGACTTGGATTCTATAACTCCTTTACTTTCCCAAGAGGAATTGAAGAACAATTGATGAAGAACCTTGGGGTTTTATGCTTGATCACCCTCTACACTCTTGAACTTTGCATGCATGAGTTTTGAATAGGCTAGAATGACTTACTTATCCTAATAATCCTTGAAAATAGCTTAAAACGACGTAGTATAGGACCCTAGGACTTAGGAATGACGATAATACCCTTAATAAATTCACAATTAAAAACTAACTGCCAATCCCAACAAGGGACTAGACGAGTCGTTACCCTAGACCATGATCATGGCATCAACCATCGAGTGCACTGACCAATAATTCATCTGGGGCTCACCACGGGGGACCCTATGAGTCGTTACTGGTGACCACGACTCGTGGTCACCACTCGTCATCCTCACTGCCCAAATTCTCAAACCATAAGCAACCGGTTGACCACGACCCATCCCATGAATTGTGGGATCTGACTATGACTCGTGGTCAAGCCCGTGGTGGCTTCCAATCACCATTTCCAAAAGTTAAGCCAGCTCCTCACCATGAGTAACCTAACGACTCGTGGTTATCCCCACGGGCCACAAAATAACTCATTCTGTGACCTGATGCAGATTTTTCAATTTTCTCTATTTCAACTCATGGGTATGATCTTAGGGCTTCCGGGGCATTACAATATCTCCCCCTTGGGAACATTCATCCTCAAACATTGAAAAGAATACCGAAAAAAAGAGAAATGCAATCATCATATTCAAATACTGATCATTAAAGTTGAAACTGATGGAATGACTACCTCCGAACTGAACTACATGGCTAAACTGAATTCACGAACCATACATACATACTTTGACAAAAAAGAAACTTGGGCACGTGAACTGAAAATTAAAACTAAATAGAGTACTAAGGCAAAAACTGATACCTCAAACTAAAACTGAGCTGTAAGGGAATAGGTGTGGGTATCTAGCAATCATATCAGCTTCAACTTCTCATGTAACCCCCTCAACATGCTGATTCCTCCAGAATACCTTGACTGAAGCTACCTCTTTGTTCCTGACGATCCAATATCT
The DNA here is from genome assembly GCA_035772735.1 of Datura wrightii. NCBI lineage: Eukaryota > Viridiplantae > Streptophyta > Magnoliopsida > Solanales > Solanaceae > Datura > Datura wrightii. The sequence continues at coordinate 58,000,247 of JASDFA010000002.1, read as the reverse complement.
CCACTGGAATCTCCTCATAGCTAACGCTGTCTCTCAATCCCACACCCTTTATCGGAACCACCAAAGATTGATCATGCAAACACTTCTTCAAGTGAGATACATGAAAAACAGGATGAACGGAAGCTAATTCTGTGGGAACCTCCAATTCTTATGCCAGCTTGCCAACCCATTCCACAATCCGGTAGGGGCTAACATAACGAGGGCTGAGTTTTCCTCTCTTTCCAAACCTCATCACTCCCTTCATGGGAGACACCTTCAGAAACACCCAATCATCCACTTCGAACTCTAGCTCTCTTCTTCTCACATCAGCAGAGGACTTTTGGGGACTTCAAGTTGTTTACAACCTATCCCATATGAGCTGAACCTTCTCCATAACCTCATGGATCGAATCTGGTCCTATCATCGCAGCTTCACTGACTTCAAACCAGCCAATAGGCGATCTACATCTCCGCCCATATAAAGCCTCAAACGGAGCCATCTGAATGCTAGAATGGTAGCTGTTATTGTATGCAAACTCGATAAGAGGCAAATGATCATCCCAACTACCCTTGAAGTCAACACACATGCTCTCAACATGTCCGCGAGAGTCTGAATTGTCCGCATCGCTTGATTATCCGTTTGCGGGTGAAATGTTGTGCTGAGCTTAACATGAACACCTAGTCCTTTTTGAAATGACCTTCCAAAACTGAGAGGTAAACTGAGTACCTCTATCAGATATGATGGACAAGGGCACTCCATGCAATTGAACCAACTCCCGAATGTATAGTTTAGCAAAATCCTCTGTGGACATTGATCAAGAGTTTTAGAGTGAAAGTGGTACGAGAAAAGGCCCGGGAAAAGGTCAAATGAGCGCGAAATCAAGCATGCAAGGGAGAGGGCCGGACTAGCTGCACAAAGGGGCAACGTGTTACGGACCCCTCCCTAGTGCGTTGGGATTTGTGGCACTGCCCAGGACTGGTGCATTGGGGTCCGTGCCATGGACCCCATGTCCACCGCCCCAATTATATATAAGTTCAATGTTTTTCATTTGTTCATTCCAAAATAAATCAAACCCGCGACCAGACAAGGGGAGCACGCCATTTTCAATTAAATTACCTCTGTTTACTCCATGAAACGCTGCCCGAATTCAATTTAACTTAAGGTATCAAAGTTTAAGGCTGCAGAGAGCATCACTATGGAGTTATTTTCACGAAATTTGCCATGCAAATCGTAACCCCACCGAGCTAAAGTTGTCAGAATTGCTCCAAACTAATTTCAATGCGATCACAGGTTTCAAGTAGGTATTTCTACCTTCTGAACTCCCGAGAAATTGTACATTTTTGACCGCTTTCTGTCAAGTTGAAGTATAGTTAATATTTATATATAAAGTTATCATTTTTTCCAAATTTAGTACTAAAATGAGCCTCTTTCTCCCAGTAATACGATTTCATTTGAAAAATGTTGTTGAATATGAATTGAAACTCGCCAGTTAATAAGGAATCGATGATCGAAGTATGTTAAGACAAATTTCCTTCGGCAAGTTACTTTCTTTAGTATTATAACTCAGTTAAAACCCCGTAAGAGAATAAGAAGTATACTGATCATGATTAGCTGTTATTAGTAGCTTAGACCAGCATTCTATGTTTAGTTTGGGAATAACTTGCCTTGTATAGCCCTTCATGACCAACCCCAGCGTTACTAGCTGTGTCGACGCCCGCCAGGGGCGAAATGACGTAGCTCCACGGAGCGGTATGCCGTCCGCGAGGGACGAAGATGGGGTCCTAGGTCCTCATACAGTCTATTCCATGGCTGGACTATTATATTCCGTATCGGCACCACACCCTCGTAGAGCCTGGTGCCCGGAGTGCAAATATCAAGAGTCCACTGGACTCAGACACAGCTATAGCCAGGGGCCTAGCGGGCGCAGTTGCAAACCCAGGGGACTGGTAGGATGGCTATAGATATTAGTTGACCCAGTGCGACCTTGCTAGGGGTATATAGATTGAGGTGTACTCACCAGGGCTTATGGGGGCTCCAGGAGGGTTATTCTTTGTTGGTTGTACCTTCCAGCTTATGCGGGCCAGGTAAGGTTCTTATTTGCATTAGTTACTGACAAATTAGATAATACGAAGTTCAGCTATCCAGGTACTATTTCTACCCTTTCTTTTCAGTTATTTTCAGTTTCATTTCTTTAATTCAGTCATTTACAATTATTGGCTTACATATTTGGTACATATTATACTGACGCCCTTCTTGGGGTGCTGCATTACTTGCCTGAAGGTGCGGATAGACGAGGAATAGGTCCCTTTGAGCTTTTAGTCAGGATTGTCAAAACAGTCAGCTCCTTTCCTCTGGAGCATGTAGATAGAAGGTTTAATCCTTTTGATTGTACAATTTATGGGTATGTCGGGGCCTTGTCCCGACAATCATATTACTACTATAGGCTTGCAGATTGTTTCAGATTCCTTGTGGTTAGCCGTTGGTGGCCGTATGGGGCCCATATGTGTTTTATCTTATGTGTGGGCCATGTGGGGTCATGTTTAGTTGTTAGTTAGCGGCCTTGTCAGCCATGGCTTAGTTTAGTACTGATTTTACTTTTTAGTCATAACTAGACATCATGGTGTTCTTGTCGGCCAGCATAGGATTCCCTATTACTACTTGTGTCTGGTTAGCTATTTTCTTTTACAAGTGGCTATAAGGCCTAGTTGGTCGGGGGCTGTGTTTACAGCCGAGAAATAGCTCATTGTTTTCTTGACCTGAGAGTTAGTATTAATCCTGCACTAGAGATGCATAAGCTCAGTCAGCTCAGTCAGATTCCAGTAGGGCACCAGGTGCCAGTCATGTTTCCCAAGGTGGGGCATGAAAAACTTGGTATCAGAGCAGGTCGTATCCCAGGGAGTCTACAAGCCGTACTAAGTAGAGTCTTGTCTATGGATGTGTTGTGCACTACATACTATAGACAGGGGGCTGCGAGGCATGTTAGGATGGTTACTCTTCTTTCTTTTCCAGTCGTGCTATAGAGTTGTGTCGTATAGAGATGAGTCCTTAAGATTACTATAATCTGCTTTTCTATAGAGAACTGTCGGACGCACGACGGACTGCCATTGGTAGGGAGTTAGACACCACAGTAGGGGAGGGCACTAGTAGGGTGCCTCAGTCAGAATCAGCCTGATCTGAGGGCAACAGAGAGATTTCATCTCAGTCTCTCCAACACTCTTCACCATGTTAAGAGCCGCCCGGAGCGGCAGATGTGTAGGCACCAGCTCCAGCAGTCTCCATATCAAACCATCAGATCAAGAGATTAGGAGTGACATTTTTATGATAGCTCAGATGATGGTTGCACAACATCAGCCAGTGGCATCGATGGTTGTAGAGTCTTCAAAAGGGCCTGGTAGTTCGAGGGTCCGAGAGTTTCTTGCATTGAGCCCCACGCAATTTATAGGGACGGATCGGATGAGGACCCTTAGGAATTTTTGGACCAGTTACCTTGGATTTTTAGGGTAATGCATGCCACACCTTCAGAGTCAGTTAAGTTGATAGTATTTTGGCTGCAGGACATTACAATATTATGGTATGAGAGTTGGGAAAGGTCCCGATGTAGAGATGTTCCCCCTCCGTCTTGTCCCAGTTTCTTAGAGGCTTTCTTGGATCATTATTTTCCACGGGAAATTCAACAGTCCAGGGTTGATCAGTTCTTGCATCTAGAGCAGGGATCAATGAGTTTCTGAGAATATGCTATGAGGTTTTACTCCTTGGCTCGATATGCGCCAGCTTTTGTAGATAGCATGCCAGCCATGGTGCACCGATTTATCATGGGATTGAATCTTGAATATGTGGAGACTTGTATTACGGCCACCTTGCGAGAGGACATGGATATTGCCCATGTTCGGGCATTTGCCCAGAGTATTGAGGGGATCAGGCAGCGGCAGCGAGAGATAGAGAGGGAAAACTAGGAGCAACACCACTAGACCAGACCCAGTGATATGCAGACAGAGTTCCAAGGCAGACTCAGGCCACGACAATCAGGCAGGCCACCTAGACCCCTACCTCCACAGCAGCAGCGGGGAATAGATCTAGTCGTCTGGGACAGTGAGGGCCCGACGAGAGCTCATGGTCAGTAGGTTTGCAATAGGAGAGAGGGTCAGAGAAGAGTAGATTTACTGTACCACCTTGCCCTATCTGCAGCCGACGCCATTCTGGGGCATGCAGGTATGGTTCTACGGCATGTTATGCGTAGGAACAGGAGGGCCATCCGATAAGGGATTGTCCAGCTAAGTGTCAGAATGATCGGGATCTCCAGGATAGATCTTTAGTAGGGTCATATGCCCCAGCACCTCCAGCAGGGTGTAGGCCCTCAGCTCTAGCCGATAGAGGCCGAGGCAGGTCAACGGCATTTGGTTTAGGTACCGGTCAAGATCGCACTTATGCTTTACAGGGGCGATAAGAGACATAGTCATTTCCGGATGTTATGAAAAGTAGGCTAGACATCTGCTCTCATTCTGTTATACCCCAGGAACCCAATGATCAGACCCGGGAGTCAAAATAGAGAAAAACTGGAAATTTGCACCAGGTCACAAAACGGTTAGTGAGGTAGCCCGTTAGGGGGGACCACGAGTCGTGAAGTGACTCATGGTCAGGCTGGGCTTGGCAGCGTTTTTGGGAAGGCCACGGGGGTGACCATGCATCGTAGTCAGGCTTGACGACTTATGAGGTCACCCGTGGAGAGAATGGAATGCATGGCTAGGGAGCTAAGGCAGTAGGGACCACGGATGGTGAACACAAGTCGTGGTCACCCACCATGATTTGTGGGGTCCCTAAGGTGAATTCTGGTAGGGTACTTGACGACTCAAGGGCACGAGTCGTGTTCCCTGGCAACGAGTCATCAGGTCACTCATTGGTATCCCTGACAGTTATTTTTATGCATTTTTAGTAAGGGTGTTTTCGTAATTCCTAAATTCCTAAGGCCTAAACTATGTTGTTTTAAGGTTCGAATAGGGTCTTTTAAGGGGGATTAGTCCATATTAAGCCTACTTCACGCATGCAAGAGTATAGAGAGAAGTCCAGGACGTGATTCAAGGTGCTGTGTTCTTCCCCAATTTCTCTAAATTCCATCTTGGGCTTTCAAGGGAGATTAAGAATCAAGTGTTTCTAGGTATGTAAGGTCATCAATGGGTGGTTCCTTCCACACCCATGCTCCTACTCTATGATTTTACTTATAATTTTTCAAAGACTCATGGGGTTTTGTAATTGATTTGTATAAAATTAAATGATTTAATTATGGGTCTTGTGATTTTGAAATCTTATCATAATCTACTGATTTTGATAATCTTTTGGGATTTAAATTGATTATAATATTGTTGATTTTGAATTTCTAAACAATTAAGCTTGAATATGCACACCCCATGATGCATCGACTTATAACCCATTGATCCATTGGTGTTTTGATAAGCCCAATATGAATTATGAATTTATTATGTTATCTACTATGAACTTATGAATTTCAAGCTACATGCATGATCTACAAGTATGTATGAATTTTATCAATCATGAATTATGTTTTTTGCCGACCCACGAGCCTCAAGTCATGGCTTGTTCATGTATGTTCAAGAATGTTTATGATTATCATGATTTAACTATCCCATGAGCTCATGTATGTATTATTATGAGCACTATATATGTTTTGGGAGTAGTATCGAACATCGAGTAGGTTCGAGGCTCATGATTAAGCCCCGGATCTCATGAACTACGTGCCACCGTAGGTATGTTGGGACCCTTTCATGTTTGTCCCTGGCCCAAATCACCCTTTTCATGTGTGATCACACCCTTCACGGTCCTACCCTTGGCAAGGTACCAACACCCTCCCGACCAGGGTTATAAGTTAGGCTTCATGTGTGCTCATATGGGGTATGTCGGTCAAGTGAATCTCCCACTGTTCCTCATGATTTATGCATGTTATGATTATGTATGTTGGATCAAGTCATGTTAAGTAAATCGCTTCTATTATGACTGTGATTATGTTATGTTAAGAATGTTTTGAAAACCTTGATCCGTATGATACATTATTATGATTTATGATACGAGCAGGACATCCTATATGATCATTTATGAATTTCATATATGTTTTAAATGTCCGTTTTACTTACCTTTCATACTAAGTACATTCCACATACTGACCGCATACTTTCTATGCTGTATCTTTTCATGATACAGGTCCCAGTTCTCAGGCTCATCCTCATCCATAGCTAGTTTCAGACTTGCTCTCAATGCACTTGGTGAGTCATCATATTTTGAGGGCTACATGTTCACATTCTATGCATTTCTTTCAGTTTCTGGATGTTGGATTAGTTGGGGAGGTGTCCCATCAATCCGCCTTTCATGTTTAGAGGCTTATTAGACTATAAGTTGTATTCAGTCGTCATATGTGGATCATGTATTGTTTTTCCCTTATGCTATGTAATGATTATGTTCTTTATATTAAGTCTTCCATTCATGTGATTGAATTAGATGTATGCTCATGCCATGGGTCGACTTGGGGTCTCTAGGGGCTTCTTGTCCGGTGTCTACGATCTGCGGGTACGTTTGGGTCGTGACAAACATGGTATCAGAGCCTTAGGTTTATGGGTCCTAGGGAGTCTGAAAGCCGCGTTAAGTAGAGTCTTTTTCATGGTTGTGAAGTGTGCCACACATATGAAGAAGAGGCTACTAGATGTTTAGAAAATGTTCCCTTATTTCATGATCTATGTCATGCGATGGATGTCCTTTACTCCTCTAATTCATACTATTCGCGTTTGAAAAATCATGCCTCCACGTCGAGTAAATGCCAGGAGAAATGGAATGGTAATGATCATGAGGGTGCCCATGATGGTGAGCATCCGCCAGCTCCACCCGTTCTTTTGGAGCACGTACCAAAGCCAACCGTCTATGCTGAGTTTAGGGTGGCAATTCAGATGTTGGCATAGGCCATAATTGCCCAGGTCCAGAATCAGATGGTGACACATTTCCCTCAGAATGGGAATGCAACGGCAGCTCGGGTGAGAGGCTTTTTATGGATGAGCCCTCCGAAGTTCACGGGGTCACGGGTGGACAAGGATCCACATGATTTCATTGAGGAGATTCTGAAAATCACCCAGGTCATGGGGGTGAACAATGGGGAATGCATTGACCTGACCTCCCATCAGCTAAAAGGGGTAGCACATATATGGTTTAAGCAATGGAGAGATTCTAGGGCGGCGGGTCTAGGCCTACAGGTTGGGATGAGTTTCACACGGCATTCATGGATCAGTTCTTCCCTCAGGAAATGAGGGAGCTTAAGGTGGTCGAGTTTGTTAATCTAAAGCAAGGTGGCATGTCTATCTAAGAGTATGCATTGGAGTTCACCTGGTTATCTAAATATTCTCTGGAGTTGGTGGCAAATCAGTGGATCGGGTGAGCCGCTTGTGCATGGTAGATTACTTGTACAAAGATTGACAGATCACCATGCTTCATCAGGACATTGATTTTCCCCGTATTGTATTGCATGCGAAGTAGATGGAGTCGGTCTACAGGAGATAGAGAGAGGCCAAGAGGGCCAGAACCGACAGCTATGAGGTTTCTCATGCCAGGTTAGGAGGTGGACCACATCAACAGACTCAGCACAGATCCATTGCTTCAGCTCTATCATAGGCCATCACGCTATCCTAGTTCAAGGGAGACTAGAGGAGCAGGGCTACAGGCTCAAGGGATCATGGTAGCATGCAGGTGGAGTGTACTTTCCCAGCTTGTGCGAGATGCGGTAAAAATCGTCCTAGGAGGTTCCTGGTCAGTGCAGATGCTTGTTTCGAGTATGGAAAACCCGTTCACAGGATCAGAGATTTCCCTGCAGCCAGTTCTACCACTCCAGCAGCATAACCCCCACACCAGGGTGCTTCCACTAGTTCAGCAGGCGGTCAACGCCAAAATAGGTTTTATGCCCTAGTGCCTCGCCAGGAGTAGGAGGCTTTGCCAGATGTGGTCATGGGTATGTTGCAAGTCTTCCATATAGATTCTTATGCTTTGTTAGATCCAGGAGCTACATTGGCTTTTGTGACGCCTTACATTGCTAAAAGTTTTGGAGTTAGTCCTAAAATTTTGTCAGAACCGTTCTCCGTATCTACCCAGTCGGTGAACCAGTGGAAGCTAGGCGGGCGTATATAGGTTTCCCGATTACAAAATGTTGCATAAGGTTACCTTCGCGGACCAAGTAGAGTTGGCCATGATGGACTTTGATATCATCTTGGGCGTGGATTGGTTGTTTGCATGTTATGCTTCGATTAACTGTAGAACCCGAGCAGTGAAGTTGCGTTTTCCGGGTGAACCAGCTTTAGAATGGAGGGGTAGTTCAGCGGTACTTGTAGGTCACTTTATCTCTTACCTGAAGTCCCGGAAAATGATCTCTAAGGGTTGCATGTACCACCTAGTTAGGCTTAAGAATGTAGAGCCTGAGACCCCGACTATACAGTCAGTTCCAGTGGTGTGTGAGTATCCAAAGGTTTTCCATGATGATTTGCTAGGTGTTCCTTTGGAGAGGGAAATTGATTTCAGCATTAATCTATTGCCCAATACACAACCTATATCTATTCCTCCTTACAGGATAGCTCCAGTCGAGCTAAAGTATCTAAAAGAACAGTTGAAGGAATTATTGGATAAGGTTTTCATTAGACCGAGCAAGTCTCCATGGGGTGCACCGATTCTCTTTGTTCGAAAGAAGGATGGGTCCCTTCGAATGTTTATTGACTAACGGCAGCTGAATAAGGTCACTATCAAGAATAGGTACCCTTTTCCCAAGATCGATGATTTATTTAACTAGCTCCAGGGTGCCAGGTGTTTCTCGAAGATAGATCTTAGGTCTAGATACCATCAACTCAGAGTTTGGGAGTGTGATATCCCCAAGAAAGCTTTCAGAACCCGGTATGGCCATTATGAGTTTGTGGTTATGTCACTTGGACTAACCAATGCTCCTGTAGCTTTTATGGACCTGATGAACAAGATGTTCAAGCAGTATCTGGACATGTTCATAATTGTGTTTATTGATGAAATCCTTATATACTCCTGGAGCGAGGAGGAGCATGTTACTCACTAGCGTATAGTGCTTTAGGTCCTCAAGAATCACCAGTTATATGCAAAGTTCAGCAAATGTGAGCTTTGGTTAGACTCGATGGAATTTCTAGGCCATGTGGTTTTAGGTGAGGGTATTAAGGTAGATTCCTAGAAAATCGAAGCGGTGAAGAATTGGCCCAGACCGCTGAATCCTTCAGAAATTCGGAGTTTATTCAGCCTGGCAGGTCACTACCGAAGATTTGTAGAGGGTTTCTCATCTGTTGCGGCACCTTTGACCAAGTTGACTCAGAAGAAGTTAATGTTTCAATGGTCGGAGGCTTGTGAGGAAAGCTTCCAGGAATTAAAGACCCGACTCACTTCAGCACTAGTGTTGACTTTACCCGAGGGTACATATGGCTTTGTTGTATATTGTGATGCTTCGACAGTCGGACTGGGATGTGTGTTGATGCATCATGGGAAAGTAATAGCATATTCCTCTCGACAGGTGAAGTTTAATGAAAAGAATTACACGACCCATGATCTCGAGTTGACCGTAGTGGTGTTTACATTAAAGATATGGAGGCATTACTTGTATGGGATCTGCGTTGATGTATTCATGGATCACAAGATCTTGCAATATGTGTTCACGCAGAAGGATCTCAATCTTCGGCAAAGGAGGTGATTGGAGTTATTAAAGGACTACGATATGTGTGTTCTTTACCACCCGGGCAAGGAAAATGTGGTGGTGGATGCACTTAGTAGTCTCTCTATGGATAGTGTATCCCATGTGGAGGAGGGAAAGAAAAAGTTGGTGAATGATGTCCACCAGCTCGCAAGATTGGGAGTTAGATTGGTCGACTCGATCGATGGCGGTGTCATTGTGCAGAATGGGTCAGAATCGTCCTTGGTGGTTGATGTCAAATCTAAGCAAGATAAAGATCTGATTTTGAGGAAGCTAAAGGAAGCAGTGCGGAGTCAAAAGGTGGAGGTTTTCTCCCAAGGGGGAAATAGTGTGCTACGATACCAGGGTCGACTATGTGTTTTGAACTATGATTATTTGATGGTTTGGATATTGCATGAAGCACATTGTACCAGATATTCTATTCACCTTGGATCCACAAAGATGTATCGAGACTTGCGGGAAATGTATTGGTGGGATGGTATGAAGAAGGATATCACAGAGTTCGTAGCCAAATGTCCTAACTGTCAGCAAGTGAAGGTCGAGCATCAAAGATCGGGAGGTGTACTTCAGGATATTAGCATCCCCACTTGGAACTAGTAAGAGATTAATATGGATTTCATTATAGGCCTACCTCGTACTCGACGACAGTATGATTCCATTTGGGTGGTGGTATACAGGTTAACTAAGGCTGCCCATTTTCTACCGATCAACACCACGGATTTAGCAGATGACTATGCCAAACTGTATATTCGGGAGTTGGTTCGACTTCTTAGACTGCCCTTGTCTATTATATCAGACCGAGGTACTCAGTTTACCTCCCAGTTCTGGCGGTCTTTTCATAGGAGACATGGGACTCAAGTCAAGCTCAGCACGGCCTTTCATCCGCAAACAGATGGCCAACCCGAGCGAACAATCCAGACTCTTGAGGATATATTGAGGGCATGTGTTATGGATTTTAAAGGTAGTTCGGATGATCATTTACCCTTAATCAAGTTTGGCTATAATAACAATTATCACTTTAGTATCTAAATGGCACCGCTCGAGGCCCTCTATGGGCGAAGGTGTAGATCTCCCATCAAATGGTTTAAGGTTGGTGAGGTAGCTATGATAGGGCCAGATTCGGTTCACGAGGTGATTGTGCAGGTTTAGTTGATAAGGGACAGATTGAAAACCACTCAGAGTCGTCAGAAATCATATGCCGATGTTAGGAGAAGAGATTTGGAGTTTGAGGTGGACGATTGGGTATTTCTAAAGGTAACTTCCATGAAGGGAGTCATGTGATTCGGAAAAAAGGGAAATTCACTCCCCGCTATGTTGATCCCTACCGGGTTGTGAGGAGAGTTGGTAAGGTGGTTTATGAGTTGGACTTGCCCTTGGAGTTATCTTCAGTTCATCTTGTGTTTCATGTGTCACTTTTGAAAAAGTGGTTGGGTGATCCAGCTTTAGTAGTCCCCGTGGATAGCATTGGTGTAAAAGACAGTCTCAGTTATGAAGAAGTACCCATGGAAATATTAGATCGTCAAATCCATAAGCTAAGGAACAAATAAGTAGCTTCAGTTAAAGAATTATGGAGAAATCAACATGTTGAAACAACTACGTGGGAAGACGAAGCGGATATGATGGCTAGATACCCAGACCTGTTCTCTACCGGCTCAGTTTCAATTTGAGGTATCAGTTTTGCCCTAATTCTCTAATCAGTTTTCATGTTCAGTTCATGCATACAAGTTTGTTTTATGATATGGTATAAGTTTGTGGTGTCTGAATTCGGTTAAGCTATGTAGTTCTTTTTGGAGGTAGTCATTCTGTCAGTTTTTAGCTTAAATGATTAGTAATTGAATATGATGATTTCTTGTTTCTGAGTTTTCTGCACGTTTCTAACATTCGAGGATGAATTTTCCCAAGGGGGAGATATTGTTATACCACGGGAACCCAATGACCAGACCCGAGAGTCAAAACGGAGAAAAACTAGAAATTAGCACGAAGTCACAAGATGGTTCGTGAGGTGGCTCGTTAGGGGGACCACGAGTCGTGAAGTGACTTGTGGTCAGGCTGGGCTTGGTAGAGTTTTTGGGAAGGGCACGGGGTTGACCATGAGTCGTGGTCAGGCCTCATGACTCGTGAGGTCACCCGTGGCGAGAATGGAATGCATGGCCAGGGAGCTAAGGCAGTAGGGACCACGGATGGTGACAACGAGTCCTAGTCACCCACCACGATTTGTGTGGTCCCTCGTGGGGTCCCTAAGGTGAATTCTGGCAGTGTACCTCATGACTCAAGGCCACGAGTCGTGGTCCCTGGCAACGAGTTGTCAGGTCACTCATTGGGACCCCTGACAGTTATTTTTCTACTTTTTTAGTAAGGGTGTTTTCATAATTCCTAAATTCCTAAGGCCTAAACTATGTCATTTTAAGGTCTGAATAGGGTCTTTTAAAGAGGATTAGTCCATGTTAAGCCTCATTCATTCATGCAAGAGTATAGAGAGGAGTCTAGGATGTGATTCAAGGTGTTCTTCCCCAATTTCTCTAAATTCCATCTTGGGCTTTCAAGGGAGATTAAGAATCAAGTGTTTTCAGGTAAGTGAGGTCATTAATAGGTGGTTCCTTCCACACCCATGCTCCTACTCTATGATTTTACTTATAATTTATCAAAGACTCATGGGGTTTTGTAATTGATTTGTATAAAATTAAATGATTTAACTATGGGTATTGTGATTTTGAAATCTTATCATAATCTACTGATTTTGAGCATCTTTTGGGATTTAAATTGATTATAATATTGTTGATCTTGAATTTCTAAAGAATTAAGCTTGAGTATGCACACCCCATGATGCATCGACTTATAATCCATTGATCCATCGGTGTTTTGATAATCCCAGCATGAATTATGAATTTATTATGTTATCTACTACGGACTTATAAATTTCAAGCTACATGCATGATCTACAAGTATGCATGAATTTTATCAATCATGAATTATGTTTTTGGCTGACCCACGGGCCTCAAGTCATGGCTAGTTCACGTATATTCAAGCATGTTTATGATTATCATGATTTAACTAGCCCTTGAGCTTATTTATGTATTATTATGAGCACTATATATGTTTTGGGAGTAATATCGAACACCGAGTAGGTTCGGGGCTCACGATTAAGCCCCGGATCTCATGAACTACGTGTCACCATAGGTATGTTGGGACCCTTTCATGTTTGTCCCTGGCCCAAATGGCCCTTTTCATGTGTGATCATGCCCTTCATGGTTCCTACCGTTAGCAAGGTACCAATACCCTCCCGACTAGGGTTATAAGTCGGGCTTCATGTGTGCTCATATAGGGTAAGTCGGTCAAGAGAATCTCCCACTATTCCTTATGATTTATGCATGTTTTGATTACGTATGTTGGCTCAAGTCATGTTAAGTAAATTGCTTCTATTATGACTATGATTATGTTATGTTAAGAATGTTTTGAAAACCTTGATTCATATGATACGTTATTATGATTTATGATACGAGCATGACGTCCTACTCTTATGATCATTTATGAATTTCATATATGTTTTAAATGTCCGTTTTACTTACCTTCCATACTAAGTACATTCCACGTACTGACTGCATACTTTCTATGTTGTATCATTTCATGATACAGGTCCCAGTTCTCAGGCTCATCCTCACCCGTAGCTACTTTCAGTCTTGCTCTCAGTGCACATGGTGAATCCTTATGTTTTGAGGCTATATATTCATATTTTATGCATTTCTTTTAGTTTCTGGATGTTGGATTAGTTGTGGAGTTGTCCCATGAATCCGCCTTTCATGTTTAGAGGCTTATCAGACTATAAGCCGTATTGTGTAAGTCTAGTATTGTTTTTCCTTTATGCTATGTCATGATTACGTTCTTTATGTTAAGTCTTCCTCTCATGTGATTGAATTAGATGTATGCTCATGTCATGGGTCGACTTGGGGTCTCTTGGGGCTCCTTGCCCCATGTCTATGATCCAGGGGTACGTTTGGGTCGTGACACATTCCGTGTATGTCTTGATAGATGCAGGCTCCACTTTATCTTATGTTACACCATTAGTGGCCCGGAAGTTCGGTATCATGCCATAATTGATTCAGCGACCTTTTTCAGTGTCCACACCAGTCAGTGAATCCATCATAGCTAAACGGGTCTACCGAGGGTGCACAGTAGAGATCGTTGGTCGCCAGACCTTAGAAGATTGTTTAGAATTAGAGATGATTGACTTTGATGCAATTATGGGTATTGATTGGCTAGCACCATGTTATGACAATGTAGAATGTTGGACCAAGACTGTCCGATTCCACTTTCCAGGGGAGGTAGTACGGGAGTGGAAAGGTAGTGCATCCACGCCAAAAGGTAAGTTTATTTCCTATCTTCGGGCAAGAAAATTGATAGCGAAGGGATTCATTTATCATATTGTCAGAGTTCAGGATGTTCAAGCAGAATCTCCGGCTCTCCAATTTGTTCCAGTAGTCAATGAATTTCCAGATGTATTCCCAGATGAACTACCTGGTATTCCCCCGGAATGGGAGTTCTATTTTGCAATTGACTTATTACCCGATATTCAGCCTATATCTATTCCTCCATATCGAATGGCTCCTGCTGAGCTCGGAGAATTGAAAGAGTAGTTGAAAGATTTGTTAGATAAGGGCTTTATCAGGCCAAGTACTTCACCGTGGGGTGCGCCAGTCCTATTTGTGAGAAAGAAGGATGGCTCCCTCCACATGTGCATAGACTATCGGCAGCTGAATAAAGTCACCATCAAAAATAAATACCCGCTTCCCAGAATAGATGACTTGTTTGACCAGTTACAAGGGGTGAAGTGCTTTTAAAAAATTACTTAATGTCAGATATCACCAGGTTTGAGTTCGGGAGAGAGATATCCCGAAGAATGCTTTCAGGACCAGGTACGGACACTTTGAATTCTTAGTCATGTCCTTTGGGTTGATGAATGCTCTAGCAGTGTTCATGGACTTGATGAAAAACATCTTCAGGCCGTATCTAGACCTGTTAGAGATAGTGTTTATTGATGATATTCTGGTGTATTCCCATTCAGAAGAAGAACATTGAGATCATTTATGAACAATGCTCCAGGTTCTCAGGAATTGTCAATTATATGCAAAATTTTCTAAGTGTGAGTTTTGGATAAATTCAGTGGCCTTTTTGGGTGATATTGTGTCAGAAGTTGGTATCCAGGTAGACTCGTAGAAGATCGAGGCTATAAAGACATGGCCTAGACCGACAACTCTGATGGAGGTACGCAGTTTCCTAGGGTTAGCCGGGTATTACAGGAGGTTCGTAGAAGGGTTTTCTACTCTGTCAGCACCCTTGACCAAATTAACTTAGAAGGTAACTAAATTGCACTGGACTGAAGCATGTGAATAGAGTTTCCAGGAGTTGAAAAATAGGTTGACATCAGCACAAGTATTGTCTTTACCAGAAGGAACAGAGGGCTATGTGGTGTATTGTGATGCTTCGAGCGTCGGGCTGGGATGTGTTCTGATGCAATATGGTAAGGTAATTGCTTACGCTTCAAGAAAGTTGAGAAAGCATGAAAAGAACTACCCCACCCACGATTTGGAATTGGCTGCAGTAGTTCATGCTAACCACAAAATCACAAAGAAAATAAATACCTTGAAAATATGGAGGCACTATATGTATGGTGTCCATGTAGATATTTTCACTGATAATAAGAGCCTCCAGTACATTTTCACACAGGAAGAGTTGAATGTGCGGCAGCGCCGCTGGTTAGAATTATTGAAGGACTATGATGTGAATATTTTATATCATCAAGAAAAGGCCAATGTTGTAGCAGATGCCCTCAGCCGCAAATCCATGGGAAGTTTGGCATACCTGAAGCCAGAACAGCGGGAACTAGCTCAAGAATTGCATAAGTTATCCAGTTTGGCCATTCGCATAATAGACTAGGGAGACAGTGGAGCAGTGGTCTAGAATATGGCAGTGTCATCACTGGTTGTAGGAGAGAAAGAACAACAGTAAGACCCTATGTCACGACCCGAGAGTAGACCCAGAATGTAGACACGGGAAAAGGAACCCCGAGAGGCTCCAAGTCGACCCATGGCATAAACATCACATGAAGCTAACATGAGAACATCATGAAAAAGCAGAAGAACTGATAGAAACTAATATACATCAAAATGACAACTTAATAACATTTAAATACAGCTGATCCTGTCTAACAAGTCTGAAAGCCTTATAATAAACTGATGGGTTACTAGGACAAGCCTCCAACTAACTCCACAAGCCTGAAAACTGAAAACAAGAAAAAATAAGAATATAAACCACGTCCTCGGAAGATGAGAACTCACAGCTAGAAGCTAGAAGAGAAAGAAGTGTATCTAGTCACGCGGCTAGACCTGGAGACCTAGATCTATATCATATAACGATATAGCACAAGAGGCGTGCGTTCAGTACTTGGAATGTACTGAGTATGTAGGAATGTAACAAATAACTCATAAGCGTCAATATACAAATAGGGAGTATTGTAAATCACCGGGTTAGTAACATAACCGAAAAGAGATACAAAATCTGTAGGATATCCACATATTCATATAAACATAATAACATTATAGGGACATGCATTATTACAAGTTGAACAGGAGACACAAAGGTATTGATCTTAATGACACAGGGATGCCAAGTCATGACCGATATCAAAAGGGTCCCCGACTATACAAGGGAAACATTCTCACTAGCGAAAATCCCTGACTGTTGAAGGGAGAGAAAACTCCGATGTAAGAAGTCACTGACTAGCTAGGGATGTTGGTCCCGACTGGCTAGGGAAATACTCTTGCTAACGAGAAATCCCAACTGACTAGGG
This sequence comes from Datura wrightii, assembly GCA_035772735.1. Classification (NCBI taxonomy): domain Eukaryota; kingdom Viridiplantae; phylum Streptophyta; class Magnoliopsida; order Solanales; family Solanaceae; genus Datura; species Datura wrightii. The sequence continues at coordinate 57,983,688 of JASDFA010000002.1, read as the reverse complement.
AAATACTCTTGCTCACGAGAAATCCCGACTAACTAGGGAAATAATCTTGCTAATTGGAAATCACGATTGACTAGGGAAATACTCTTTCTAGCGAGAAATCCTTACTGACTAGGGAAATACTCTTGCTAACGAGAAATCCAGACTGACTCAGGAAATACTCTTGCTAATGAGAAATCCCGACTAACTAGGGAAATACTCTTGCTAATGAGAAATCCCGACTTACTAGGGAAATACTATTGCTAATGAGAAATCCCAACTGACTAACATTAAACTAAATTGCAATAGCTAATCAGTGACAAGGATGATTTCTTATTTTTTATCATACAATATTTTCATTAATCGGGTGGGGTCTACTTTCTAATGATATCAAGACAAACGATTGCATTATCATTCTCATGTGTTATCAATATTATTCACCTCATCATGGAATCCAATTTATAGCTATCTCAAGTATCTCTTGAAAACGAGCATTCGACAGGGTTACGTTCTGCACATGCTGTCATGGTAATCGGATTTTCAGATTCATTTCATTCAACATGCAATATGAGATCATATATGGTTTACAGAATCCAACTCATACTCTATAAAAATGCATGACTCCATTTAGTTAAATCTACAAATATTCCACACACATGTCGTAATCACTCCTTTGTGAACTCCATAGCCAAGGCGTTTTAGATTCCAAGATTTTTATAAAAACAATTTTAATAAGGAAAACAATATAGAATCCGCCCAAACTTCGTAGTTCAACAATGGAGGTGAAATCTTCTTACACCAAATCAATTAAATCTAAATCGTGGTAAGGGCACCTAACTTATTTCAATTACTCAAGCCCACAACTCCTACTCAATCCCGAGTTATCATCATCATAATAATCAAGTCATTAGGGTTAATTTTGCAATATTTTCACACTTCCATCATATTCATGAGTTTCCACGATGATCATGAAACGAATGTACAATTTCCAATAAATACTAGAGTCAATTTAGGAAGAACATACTATATGCATACATACTCAGCTAATCTTCACAATTTCATCATATTCATGCATGATTAGGATAATCAATTGAACAATAAGTAGAACTCATTTATTACTCAAGCGAATTCATGAAGAACATGCTACCATCATGCAATCCCAACATATAATTCATATTCCAAGGCAACCCATTAATTAACATTCCAATTTATTCCATAATCGCAGTAAATATTAGCATTTAAGAATGAGGAATAAAGAAGAAATTACCCATTTCTCAAACCCCAAATCATGTCACTCAAAATAGATTTAAAATCGGATTCTTATTGAAAACATTTTAGGGCACAAGGAGGAAAAGATATCCTTGTTGAAGTCCCGCATGCCTGGTAGACGAAAATCTCGCTTGGTTATCTTCCTTGGGTCTTGAAGAACACCTTGGTGAAACCCCTAGGATATTTGAGAAGAGAGGAGGAAGAAATAGATTGAGAGAATGAGGGTTTAGGCTTAGGAAAACCCTTAAAAACGTCCCCAAACATACCCAAAATGACATCACTTTAAATCTGGGAGCGTGGGATTTTACCAACCTGCCCTGAGAAAATCTGAAAAATTTCCCGAACTGTTGCCACGACTCACCTGACGAGTCATTGTCCCACCCAACGACTCGTTAGGTCCATTCGTCAGGTCTACTGGAATTTCTCAACCTTCAGGTCACGACCAACATCAGACTCGTCACCACACCCAAAGATTCATCATGCCCTTTCGTTATGTTCATTGGAAATTTCCTTAAAACCAAAGCTTCTCCCTCCTAACGACTGACTTGATGAGTCGTTGCTAGGAAAAATGACTCGTCAGGTCGTCCGTCTCCATTGGCCTAGCTCACCTCCATTGGCTGCTCCCCCACGAGTCAAACCACTACTCATGGGGTCATCCTAACTAGTCGTTCCCTGACTCGTCTTGCAGCAAATTACTGCTGACTTTTTCTGTTGCACTTCTTCTAACTCCGGGGTCTGATCTCTAGGACTTCCAGGGTGTTACAATATCTCCCCCTTGGGAACATTCATCCTCAAATGTTGGATGAACATGTCGTAAAAAATAGAGACGGAGCCGATATCCAAATATCAATCAATCACAGCGAAACATCAACAGAGTATCTGACTTCTGACCAACCCCTCACATAAAACCTGGAAATTCACATCTAACATGCACACCATGACTCAAGGAAGACCGGATAACATTATACCTACATAGAACTAAATGAAACACCGAAAGAGAATTCTTTCCCCTTTTTTTCTAACATAGAACTGACACAGACAGACCTTCATTCTCAAATCTCTCTCCGATACTAAGTCCGGATTCATAAAATCCAATCTAACTACGAGCAAGGAATTTATGAGCACGAGTTATCCCGGCATCTAAAACTAAGTACATACGTGAGATAGCCTGGTTCTACTGAACTTACTAAGCAACTTCTATAGATTGAGTTCGAACTAACCACACTGGAAAATATAAATCAACACACATAACTGATTCATAACATGAAAACAAGCACAAAGGACTCATAGAGAAAGACTGGTATTACTGTCTGAAAAGGTTATCTCTAAACCTCGGGAATCTACACATGGGGAATAAACACACCTTAACTTCAACTGAAATACAAGGGAAATTATCTGAACCTTGGAGGGTTCGACATAATGCAACTGCTAGAGCTGGAACTTCTTATGAGTATTCTCAAGGTCTAACTTTTTCCACATATTCACTATCTCCCCCTTAGCTTAAAGTCATCGCCCTAAGGTTCCCGAATCTTACTTCAGGTAAGGATGAATTTCTAATTTTTAACTCCTTTTTCACTTCTAACCTTCACCACAAGCCTTATGCTAACAGCTACTCACATTACATATCAACAACTTCTTCCCACAATCAAAACTGAACTTCTTACTCGTTATAGAGATCGGCATCACATAAAGAATAATACAAGATTCATAACATACCTGTGGCCACTACTGGCACTTTGACCTTATCCTGATAGGCTGCTACTGCATAAGAATGGTGAAGTATTCTTCTGAAACGGATGGGATATAGGAGCTACTGAAGAGGTGGTCGAGGATCTGCTCTCACCCTGCTTAGTCGCCGTGCAATCTCGGTGCATATGGCCCGCCTCACCGCACCAAAAACATACATTTGTACCAGCCATGCAGAATCCCAAGTGGTGCTTTCCACAACTCGTACACAATGGGTACGTGATTTCCCTTACTCTGGGCTTATATGGAGTACTGGCCGTCGAAGGTGCTAGGACTACTAATCCTTGACGGTGGTGTGAGTGATATCCGGTATCTGAACTTTGATGGGAGGACTCTAAGTCCTTAGTCCTAGCCTTCTTGGCCTCTCTCTCTTTTTCTTTCATCTATTCTGCTTCCATTTGTTGAGCAAATATTACCAAGCGTGGGAAGTCTATGTCCCAGTGCAACATGGCAGTCCTACATTCTTTGACCAAGGAGTCTGACACTCTATTCACGAACCTGCTCACTTGGGCCCGCTGGTCAGCTACCATTTTTGGCACATACTTAGACAACCGAGTGAACTCCAACAAATACTCCTGGACAGTCATGCCATTTCATTTAAACTTAATGAACTCTGCTGCCTTTGCCTCCCTCAACTCCTGAGGGAAAAACCTGTCCAAGAATACGACCATAAATTCATCCCCAGCTATGGGACCTGCTTCGATTCCCCGATTGTCTCTCCATTGACAATACTAGATGTATGCAACTCCCTTTAACTGGTTGGAGGCAAAGACCGCGCTCTCTTGCCCCATCACTCCCATAATGTGAGTAATCTTCTGAATCTCCTCCAAGAACTCATTTGGGTCTTCATCCACCTTTGACCCCAAGAATTCGGGTGGACTCATCCGAAGGAAATCTCTTATCCTTGCCGCTGCTTCATTTCCATTTTGTGGTGCACAAGCTACCGCCTGCTGATTAATTTGGGCGGTCAGGGCCTGTTCCAACATGTGGATGACTGCTCAGAACTCGGCATGAGCAATACGATCCTCCATTTGATCTGTCTGGGATGGTGGTACCTGCCGGCAGCCGTTACCACGTCCTCTTCCATTCACTCAACAGGGTGGCAATATCTGTGAGCACATAAAGCATTAGTTAGGGGAGGAAATAGTTAGAGTTCATACTCTACGCACGATAAGAATCATGAAGAAAGGGGAACATTCCTAAAACGTCTCATAGCCTCTTCGTCAAAAGTGTGGCGCGCTTCACACCCATGAAGAAGACTCTATGTAACGTGGCTTTCAGACACCCTAGGACACTCTAAACCTTTGCTCTGATACCAAGTTTGTCATGACTCGAGAGTAGACCCGGATCATAGACACGGGACAAGGAACCCCGAGAGGCTCCAAGTCGATCCATGGCATAATCATCACTACAGCTAACATGAGAAACATCTAACATCATGAACAAGAGTAAGAACTGATAGAAAATGATATATATCAAAATGAAAACTTAATAACATTTAAATACAACACTGATCCTGTCTAACAAGTCTGAAAGCCTTCTGTAAACTGATGAGTTACTAGGACAAGCCCCCAACTAACTCCACAAGTCTGAAAACTATAAACAAGATAAATAAAAATATAAACCACGTCCTCAGAAGATGAGAACTCATAGCTAGCAGCTGGAAGAGAAAGAAGCATATCTAGTCACGCAGTTGGACCTGGAGACCTAGATCTATATCATAAAATGATATAGCACAAGAGGCGTGTGGTCAGTACTTGGAATGTACTGAGTATGCAGGAATGTAAGAAAAGAACTCATAAGCATCAATATACAAATAGGGAGTACTGTAAATCACCAGGTTAGTAACATAACCGAAAAGAGATACACAATCTGTACGATATCCACATATTCATATAAACATAATAACATTATAGGGACATGCATTATTACTAGTTCAATTGGAGCACAAAGGTATTGATCTTAATGACATAGGGATGCAAAGTCCTGACTGATATCAAAAGGGTCCCCGACTGTCCAAGGGAAATATTCTCACTAGAGAAAATCCCTGACTGTCGAAGGGAGAGAAAACTCCGATGTGAGAAGTCACTGACTAGCTAGGGATGTTGGTTCCAACTGGCTAGGGAAATACTCTTGCTAACAAGAAATCCCAACTGACTAGGAAAATACTCTTGCTAACGAGAAATCCTAACTAACTAGGGAAATACTCTTGCTAACGAGATATCCCAACTGACTAGGAAAATACTCTTGCTAGAGAGAAATCCCGATGACTAGGGAAATACTCTTGATAACAAGAAATCCCAACTGACTCGATAAATACTCTTGCTAACGAGAAATCTCTACAGACTAGGGAAATACTCTCGCTAACAAGAAATTCTGACTGACTAGGGAAATACTCTTGCTAACAAGAAATCCCGGATGACTAGGGAAATACTCTTGCTAACGAGAAATCCCGACTGACTAACATTAAACTAAATTGCAACAGCTAATCAGAGACAAGGATGATTTCTGATTTTTCATCATACAATATTTTCATCAATCGGGTGGGGGCTACTTTCTAATGATATCAAGGCCAACAGTTGCAATATCATTCTCATGCGTTATCAACATTATTCACCTCATCATGGAATCCAATTTATAGCTATCTCAAGCATCTCTTGCCAACGTGTATTCTACAGGGTTACATTATGCACATGTTGTCATGGTAATCGGATTTCCATATTCATTTCATTCAACATGCAATATGAGATCATATGTGGTTTATAGAATCCAACTCATACTCTATCAAAATGCATGACTCCGTTTATTTAAATCTACAAATATTCCACACACATGTCTTAATCACTCTTTTTTGAACTCCTTAGCCACAGGTATTTTAGATACCAAGATTTTTATAAAAACAATTTTAATAAGGAAAACAATATAGAATCCGCCCAAGCTTCGTAGTTCAAAAATGGAGGTGAAATCTTCTTACGCCAAATCAATTAAATCTAAATCGTGGTAAGGGCACCTAACTTATTTCAATTACTCAAGCCCACAACTCCTACTCAATCCCGTATGATCATCAACATAATAATCAAGTCATTAGGGTTAATTATGCAATATTTTCACACTTCCATCATGTTCATGAGTTTCTACGATAATCATGAATGGAATGTAAAATTTCCAATCAATACTAGAGTCAATTTCGAAAGAACATACTACATGCATACATACTCACCTAATCTTCACAATTTCATCATATTCATGCATGATTATGGAAATCAAGAGAACAATAAGTAGAACTCATTTATTACTCAAGCCAATTCATGAAGAACATTCTACCATCATGCAATCCCAACATATAATTCATATTCCAAGACAACCCATTAATTAAAATTTCAATTTATTCCATAATCGCAACGAGGAATAAAGAAGAAATTACCCATTTCTCAAACCACAAATCATGATACTCAAAATAGATTTAAAATCGAATTATTATTGAAAACATTTTAGGGCACAAGGAGGAAACGATATCCTTGTTGAAGTTCTGCATACCCGGTAGACGAAAATCCCGCTTGATTATCTTCCTTGGAGCTTGATGAACACCTTGGTGAAACCCCTAGGATATTTGAGAATAGAGGAGGAAGAAATAGATTTAGAGAATGAGGTTTTAGGCTTAGGAAAACCCTCAAAACATCCCCAATCATACCCAAAACGACATCACTTTAAATCTGGGAGCGTGGTATTTTACCAACCTGCCCCTGAGAAAATCTGTAAAATTTCCCAAACTGATGCCACGACTCACCTGACGAGTCATTGTCCCACCCAACGACTTGTTAGGTCCATTCGTCAGCTCTACTTGAATTGGTCAACCTTCAGGTCACAACCAACATCACGACTCATTACCACACCCAACGAGTCATCCTGCCTTTTTGTTAAGTTTACTGGAAATTTCCTTAAAACCAAAGCTTCTCCCTCCTAAAGACTGACTTGAAAAATTGTTGCCAGGAAAAACGACTTGTCAGGTCATCCGTCTCTACTAGTCAAACTACGACTCGTGGGGTCACCTAACGAGTCGTTCCCTAACTCGTCCTGCAGCAAATTTCTGCTGACTTTTTCTACTGCACTTCTTTTAACCTATGGTCTGATCTCTAGGACTTTCGCGGTGTTACACCCTAACCTTTTTCAGGTCAGAGATAATGCTCGGTAAGGGGAAGTAGCATATTTCAAGGTAACCAAAGATGGAGTTTTGACATATAGGGGTCGCCTCTGTGTTCCATATGTGGTAGGACTTTGCCATTCCTGTTACTCTCTTCATCGAGGTTCAACAAAGATGTATCATGACATAAAAGAGATTTACTGGTGGCGGGAATGAAAAAGGAGGTAACAAAATTTGTAGCACAATGTCCTAATTTCCAATAGGTGAAGGCTGAACATCAAAAACCCCGCGTATTGACACAGGAAATAGTAGTGCCTATATGGAAATGGGAGGCAATCAATATGGATTTTGTGACAGTATTACCTCATACTAGGCGCAAATTTGATTCTATCTGGGTGATTGTCGATAGGATGACGAAGTCAGCCCATTTTCTACCAGTCAGGGCGACCTTCTCAGCCAAGGACTATGCTGAACTATATATCAGGGAGATAGTTCGATTACACGGCGTTCCAGTATCAATTATTTCTAATAGAGGGGCGCAATTCATTAGCTAAATTTTGGCAGTCCTTCCAGAAGGGCCTGGGGACACATGTTAACTTGAGTACAGCCTTCCATCCTCAAAAGATGGGAAGGCAGAATGTACAATTCCGACACTCAAAGATATGCTACGAGCGCGCGTGCTAGACTTCGGGGGCAACTGGGATGAGCACTTACCACTTATTGAATTTGCTTACAATAACAGTTATCATTCAGTAATCCAGATGATGCCTTATGAGGCCTTATATGGGCGAAAATACAGGTCCCCAGTTGGTTGGTTTGAGGTAGGAAAATCAGGATTAATTGGACCAGACATAATCATCAGTTATAAGAAAAGGTGAAGCTTATCAGAGAACGCCTGCTGACAGCTCAGAGAAGCCAAGAATCTTATGCTTATATGCGATGTAGGAACCTGGAGTTTGATGTAGGTGACTGGTATTTCTGAAGGTTTCGCCGATGAAGGGCGTGATGAGATTTGGTCAAAAGGGCAAGCTCAGCCCGAGGATTATTGGACCATATCGAATCCTCCGGAGAATAGTCCAGTTGGCATACGAGCTAGATCTGCTTTCAGAATTAGAATCTGTTCAACTAGGTTTTCATGTGTTGATGTTATGAAACTGCATAGGTGATCCATCCCGAATTGTGCCACTTTAGGATGTCCAAGTTTCTAAGGAGTTAGCCTATGAAGAGGTTCCAGTAGCCATATTAGACCGGCAGGTTCGTAGGTTGAGAACTAAAGATGTCGCTTCTGTTAAGGTATTAGGGAAGAATAAGAATAGAGAAGAAATGACCTGGGAAGCTGAGGACGATATGAGATCCAGATATCCTCATTTGTTCCATACTTAGTCCATATTATGCAGTTGAGGTAAATTATTGATTCAATTGTTGTTTCATGATTCATCTTATATATATCACTTAGTTGACTGCAACGTTGTCACGAAATGATTGTTATAGTGTTATGTGGAATGCCTGTGCTGGACTCTTCTGCATTTTAGGGTTTTAGATACTCCATATTACAGCTGCCGAAATTTTCCCAGAATAGGTAGTGAAAAAGGTCAAACTCCTGTAAGCTGAAGTTGACATTCGAGGACGAATGTTCCTAAGGGGGGAGGATGTTACACCCTATAAGTTTCTAACGTTTAGCGGGCCTATTCGTACGTTCGTTAAGATTTTTAGAGTGTAAGACGTACGAGGGCCTAGGAAAAGGTCAAACGAGCGCGGAGTCAAGCATGCAAGGGAGAGGGCCGGACTAGCTTCCCAAAGGGGCAACGTGTCATGGACCCCGTGTCCACCGCCCAAATTATATATAAGTTTAATGTTTTTCATTTGTTCATTCCAGAATAAATCAGACCCACGACCAGAGAAGGGGAGCACGCCATTTTCAATTAAATTACCTCCATTTACACTACGAAACACTACTCGAATTCAAATTAACTTCGGGTATCGAAGATTAAGGCTGCAGGGAGCATTACTACATAGTTATTTTCATGAAATTCACCTAGCAAATCGTAACCCCGCTGAGTCAAAGTTTTTGAAATTGCTCCAAACTAATTTCAAATGATCACAAGCTTCAAGTAAGTATTTCTCCTTTTTGAACTCCTAAGAAATTGTACGTTTTCGACCGCATTCTGTCAAGTTGAATTATAGTTAATATTTAAATATAAAGTTATTGTTTTTGTTGAATTTAGTAATGAAACGAGACTCATTCTCCCAGTAATATAATTTCACTAGAAAAGAGTTGTTGAATACAAATTGAAACTCATCGGTTAATCAGGAATCGACGATTGAGGTATGTTAAGACGAATTTCCTTGGGCAAGTTAGTTTCTTTAGTATTATAACTCAGTTTAAATCCCAGAAAGAGAATCAGAAGTATACTGATCATGATTAGCTGTTATTATTAGATGAGACCAGCATTCTATGTCTAGTTTTGGATTGACTTGTCTTGTATAGCCCTTCATGACCAACCCCAGGGTTACTAGCTGTGTCGATGCCCGCCAGGGTTGAGATAGCGTCGCTCCATGGAGCGGTATTCCGTCCGCGAGGGATGAAGATGGGCTCCCAGGTCCTCATACAGTTCATTCTATGGCTGGACTATTATTTGTCGTATCGGCACCACACCCTTGTTGAGCCTGGTGCTTGGGGTGCAGATATTAGGAGTCCACTGGACTCAGAAACAGCTACAACCAGGGGCCGAGCGGGCTCATTTGTAGACCCAGGGGACTGGTAGGATGGCTATATCTATTAGTTTACCCAGTGTGACCTTGCTAGGGGTATATAGATTGAGGTGTACTCACCAGGGCTTATGGGGCCCCTGGGTGGGTTATTTTGTGCTGGTTGTACCTTTTGGCTTATGGGGGCCAGTTAAGGTTCTTGTTTGCATTAGTTACTGAAAAATTAGATAATAGAAAGTTTGGTTATCTAGGTATTGTTTCTACCCTTTCCTTTAAGTTATTTTTAGTTTCATTTCATTAATTAAGTCATTTACAATTATTGCCTTACATATTCGGTACATATTGTACTGACGCCCTTCTTGGGTGCTGCATTACTTGCCTGTAGGTGCGGAAAGACGAGGAATAGGTCCCTCTTAGCTTTCGGGAAGGATTGTCAGAACCGTCGGCTCCTTTCCCTCGGAGCTTGTATATAGAAGGTTTACTCCTTTTGATTGTACAATTTATGGGTAGGTCGGGGCCCTGTCCTGACCATCATATTACTCCTAGAGGCTTTTAGATTGTTTCAAATTCCCTGCGGTTAGCTGTTGATGGTTGTATGGGGCCCATATGTGTTTTATCTTGTGTGTCGGCCGTGTGGAGTCATGTTTAGCTGTTAGTTAGCGGACTTGTCGGCCGTGGATTAGTTTAGTACTGATTTTACTTTTCATTCATAACTAGACATCATGGTGGTCTTGTCGGCCTGCATAGGATTCCCTATTACTACTTGTGTTTGGTTAGCTGTTTTCTTTTACGGGTGGCTATAAGGCTTTGTCGGCCGGGGGCTGTGGTTATAGTGGAGATATAGCCCATTGTTTTCTTAACTTAAGATTTAGTATTAGTCCTACACCAGAGGTATGTAAGCTCAGTCAGCTCAGTCAGATTCCAGTAGGGCACCATGTGTCAGTCATGCCTCCCAAGGTGGGTGACATAGAAAATGAGCGACATTGGTCAATCTATCTACAACAACCCAATGGAGTCATATTGCCGGCGAGTGCGAGGCAAACCTTTTATGAAGTCCATATTGATTTCTTCCCACTTCCAAGAAGGAATGCTAATATCTTGGAGCACACCTCCGGGTCTTTGGTGCTCAACCTTCACCTATTGAAAGTTTGGACACTTAGCCACAAATTATGTTGTGTCATTCTTCATGCCATTCCACTAATGGACCTATGGTACATCTTGGTGGCACATGGATGTATAGAATACCTGGATCCATGTGCATCATGCAACATTTGATTTCTCAAATCATCAATGTCTAGAACACATAAACATCCCTGGTATCGAAGCACACCATCTCTCCCTTTGCAGAAGACCTCTACCTCCTGATTCTGAACGGCCTCCTTTAACTTTACCAAAATAGGGCCCTCATCTTGTCAAGCTCTTATATTAGTCACCAGGGATGATTCTGATCAGTTCTGACCCCTATCATACCGCCAACGGTCGAGTCAACCAAATGAACTCCCAACCTTACAAGTCGATGCACATCCTTCACCAACTTCTTCTTTCCCTCATCTACATGGGGCACACTTTCCAGGGAGAGTCTACTAAGTGCGTCTGCTACTACATTAGCCTTTTTTAGATGGTAAACGACACCTATGTCATAATCCTTAAGTAAGTTGAACCACCACCTTTGCCAAAGATTGAGATTCTTCTGCGTAAACACATATTGTAAACTCTTATGGTCCATAAACACATCCACGTGGACCCCTTACAAGAAGTGTCTCCATATTTTCAAGGCAAATACCACCGCAGCCAATTCGAGATCATGAGTTGAGTAGTTCTTTTCATGCACTTTTAGCTATCTAGAAGCATAAGTTATAATGTTTTCGTGCTGCATCAATACACACCCATGTCCGATCGTTGAAGAATCACAATACACCATGAACCCATCGATACCCTCGGGTAGGGTCAACAATGGTGCTGAGGTGAGGCGAGCTTTCAACTCTGGAAGCTCTTCTCACAAGCCTCTGACCATTGGAACTTTACATTCTTCTGGGTTAGTTTAGTCAACGGTGTGGTGATAGATTAATACCTCTTAACAAACCTCCAATAATAGCCAGCTAAGCCCAAGAAACTTCTAATATCTGATGGATTCACCGGTCTGGGACAATTCTTCACCTCCTCTATCTTCTGTGAGTCTACCTACACCCCCTCACTAGACACTACAGACCCAAAAATGCCACAGAATTTAACTGAAACTCACACTTACTGAATTTTGATTACAATTGACAATCCTTCAAAGTCTGCAACACCACCCTTAAATGAGCGGCATGCTCCATCTCGCTCCGAGAGTATATGAGAATGTCAACTATGAACACAATCACGAACATGTCCAAATATGGCTTGAACACCCTGTTCATCAAGTCCATAAAAGTTGCAGGAGCATTCATTAGTCAAAAAGACATAACTACAAACTCATAGTGACCATACTGAGTTCTGAAGGCTGTTTATGGAATGTCACTCTCCCAAACCCTGAGCTGATGGTATCCGAAACTAAGATCTTTCTTTGAAAAGCACTTGGCACCCTCAAGCTGGTCAAACTAATCATCTATCTTGGGTAGAGGATACCTATTATTGATGGTGACTTTGTTCAATTGGAAATAGTCAATGCACATCTAAAGGGAACCATCCTTCTTTTGGACAAAGAGAACTGGTGCACTCCATGGGGACTTGCTTGATCTAATCAAACCCTTATCCAAAAGATCCTTCAACTGTTCCTTCAACTGTTTTAGCTCTGCTGGAGCCATTATATTTGGAGGAATAGATATAGGCTGCATATCTAGAAGAAGGTCGATCCCAAAATCAATCTCCCGCTCGAGAGGAACTCCTAGCAAATCATCTGGAAAGACCTCTGGAAACTTACTTACTTCCGGGACTGACTGTATAATCGGGGTATCAGACTCAACATCCTTAACCCTAACTAGATGATATACACAATCCTTAGAAATCATATTCCTAGCCTTAAGATAAGAAATAAAGTGACCTATAGACACGACTAAACTACCCTTCCTCTCTAAAACTGACTCTCCTGGAAAGCGAATGGTGGAGAACTGAACCAAGAATTCTCTTTCTTCATCATCAATCGAATCACTGTTCAACTGCACAGGTTCTACAATTAATAGAAGCATAGCATACATACACCCAATCCATGCCAAGAATAATAGTAAAGTCAGTAATGGCTAATTCTACTAGGTCTACGGAGGTGAGTTTCTGTAATACTGTGACCGGGCAACTTCTATACACCCGCCTAGCTATAACTGAATCACCAACGGGAGTAGAGACTAAGAATGGTTCTGACAGAATTTTGGGACTGACTCCAAAGCTACTAGCAATATAAGTGTCACAAAAGACAAGGTCGCCCCTAGATCTAACAAACATAAGCATCAAGGTGAAACACTCGTAACATACCAGTAACCACATCCAGTGAAGTCTCCTATTCCCGACGTGAGGCAAGGGCATATAATATATTTTGGCGCTTCTCGCCACCCTCACTAGTGGATGCCCCCTGCGGAGATGAGCGTGTTGGAGCTGCTGCTGACCTGGTAGTTTGAGAACGACCTCTCCCTTTATAGACAATGGACACTCCTGATGCGTGTGGCCGGATCTACCGCACCCATAATAGATATCTGAGCCGAGCAAGCACTCCCCCGCACTTCCTGCAGGTCGAAAATGTGTGCTCTACCTGCATGCCCCTCTGGTCCCTTAAACCCGAGGCCCTGCTCCTATAATCACCCTTAGGTTTGGATGGAACACTAGATGCTGATGGTGCTGGAGCGAATGACCTTTGCTGAATCTGAGGGCGGTGACCACCGCCGGATTTCTACTGAGTGAACCCATAGTTGTCTGTCCGGGCCCTTTTGACTCTCTCTCTCTCAAATGCACCGTCTCCATCCGCTGGGAGAGAAACACTATCTGAAGAAAATCAATATCCCAATGAAGCATGTAAATCCTACAATCCTTGTCCAAATAGTCCGCCACTCCATGTATGAACCTACTCACCCGAGCCCTCTGGTCAGCCACTAACTCTGGGGCGAATCTAGACAAATGGGTGAACTCCAAAGAATACTCTTGAACCGTCATCTTCCCTTGCTTTAGATGCATGAACTCTGCTTCTTTAATCTCCCTCAATTCTCGAGGGAAGAACCGATCTAGAAAAGCGATGTGAAACTCCTCCCAACCAATACGACCTGCTCCCACGGCCCTACTATCCTTCCATTGCTTAAACCAGATCCGCTTGACCCCCTTCAGCTGATATGAGGCCAAATCAGCACACTCCTACCCAGTTACCTCCATTATTTGGGTGATCTTCAGAATCTCATCGATAAACTCATGGGGATCCTCATCCACCGTCGATCCAAGGAATTCAGGAGGGTTCATCATTAAGAAATATCTGACCCGTGTTGCCTCCACACTTCCATTTTGTAGGGCATGCTCCACTACTTGTTGGTAGACCTGAGCAGTCAAGGCCTGCGCTAGTATCTTAATGGCTACCCGAAATTCATCATGGGCAACCGGCTCCGGTGCATAGTGCTCTTGGACTGGTGGGGCTTTTTTCTGCCCGTCTCCGTTGCCATCCTTGTGGCCATTTCCATTTCCATTCCTTCTACCGTTAACTCTGTAGGGATCCATGATTGTAAAATTGTGAATAGCTCGAGTTAGAAGGATAGGGAGACATTTTATCGCACAACAAAGATTGTGAAAGAAGGGAACATTTTCTAAACGTCTCTTAGCCTCTTTATCATAAGTGTGGCGCGCTTCATACCCATGAAAAAGACTCTACTTAATGCAACTTTCAGACACTCTATGACGCTTCAAACCTATTGCTTTGATACCAAGTTTTTCATGACCCGAACGTAGGCCCGGATCGCAACACGGGACAAGGAGCTCCGAGAGACTTCGAGTCGACCCATGGCATGAACATACGTCTAACTCAATCAAATAAAGAGGAATACTCAACATGATAATATAGTGGAAGAATAATCATGACATGACATAGAAAACAAAATGCACTTGATTCATGACAGCTGAATACTACATATTGTCTGAAAGCCTTTAACATATCTGATGGGTTGATGGGAGAACAACCCCCAACTAACCCGACAAGTCTGCAGAATAGAACAAAAAGGATAAGTATTATCAATGGGCCCTCGGGAGATGAGGACTCACCACTGAACTGGATGCTAACTTTGAGAAACGAGTTAATGACGGCTAGATCGGAATATCGGAGCCTGTATCATAAAATGATATAGCATAAAGTATGTGGTTAGTACGTGGAATGTACTGAGTATGCAAGGTAAGTAAAACAAACATCTAAAATGCATAAAAGTTCATAAGAGTAGGACAATATGCTCATAAGATGAATATCATAATGTAACATAAGGCTCAATGTTTTCAAAACATTTATAAATCAGTTATCATCATAATAATAGGAGAAAGCTTCGTTACACATGACTTGAGACAAAATAATATGAACATAACCATGCATAACTCATAAGGAACAATGGTAGGACTCTTCATAACCGACACCATCATGGTAGAGTTACATGATGCCCCAACTATCTCATTCAAGTGGGTGAAGTCACCCCGGCTTGCCAGGCAAGGGGCATGCAGTATGTGATATCTTGAAAGAGGGGATCCATTAACATTTTAATGTATCAATACGAACCTATAGTGGTATAGAGTTATGAGATATCGGTGTAGTCCTTTGAACACCGGGCTACTCGGTGCTAGACATTGCTCCCAAAAACGTGCAAATTAGGCTTATATGCAAATTAAACATCATTCATGAGATTCATGGCCAAATCAACATTAAAATCGTGGATCCCCATTTAAATACATGCTTCTCGATGAATCAAGGGCCAAGAATTTGCCAATGTCATAAATCTATCAATCATGAATTCCATGCCAACTTGTAAAATATGTATATACATAGTAATCATAAATTCATGATGGAAATTTGAGTAAATCCATATCATAAATCATAAATCATGATGGGTTAAAGAACATCAAAATCAAGATAAAATCATAACTTGATTTATCATAGAACATGCATGATTGGGCATAATTTTTTATAGAAATTTAAAACAATAGATTCATAATAGAATTAGTTGTAAAATCTTCCCATGATTCGTAAAATATGATGTGATACATGAGAGATATTAACCCATAGATAGATCATGAGGATTTTATAAGAATTTGGGATAAAACCCCAAAATATTTTCAAATAGAATTTCATGAATTAGGAGAGATTGGGCATGGGTGTGAACGAATTCACCCACTCATAACCCTACATACTTGAGAGACTTGGATTCTATCACTCCCTTACTTGCCCAAGAGAAATTGAAGAACAGTTGATGAAGAACCTTGGGGTTTTATGCTTGATCACCCTCTACACTCTTTGAACTTTGCATGCATGAGTTTTGAATAGCTAGAATGACTTAACCTATCTTAATACAACCTGAAAATAGCTTAAAACGACGTAGTATTGGACCCTTGGGCTTAGTAATGATGATAATACCCTTAATAAATTCACAGTTAAAAACTAACTACCAGTCCCAACGAGGGACTTGATGAGTCATTTCCCAAGACCACGACTCGTGGCATCAGTCGTCAAGTGCACTGACCAATAATTCATCTGGGGCTAGCCATGGGGGACCCTACGAGTTGTTACTGGTGACCATGACTCGTGGTCACCACTCGTCATCCTTAATTACCAAATTCTCAAACCATAAGTAACTGGCTGACCATGACCTATCCGACGAATTGTGGGATCTAACCAATACTCATGGTCAAGCCTGTGGTGGCTTCCAATCACCATATCCAAAACTTATGCCAGCTCCTCACCACAAGTCACTTAACAACTCTTAGTCACCACCACAGTTCACAGAACGACTCATTCTATGACCTGGTGCAGATTTTACAATATTCTCCGTTTCAACTCCCTAGTCTGATCTTAGGGCTTCCAGGGCATTACAATATCTCCCCATTGGGAACAATCATCCTTGAACATTGAAAAGCATACCGAAAAACGGAGAAATGCAATCATCATATTCAAATACTGATCTTTAAAGTTGAAAACTGACGGAATGACTGCCTCCGAACTGAACACATGGCTGAACTGAATTCACGAACCATACATACATACTTTGACATAAAAGAAACTTGGGCACGTGAACTGAACAGGAAAACTAAATAGAGTACCAGGGCAAAAACTAATATCTCAAACTAAAACTAATCCGAAAGGGAATAGGTGTGGGTATCTAGCCGTCATATCAGCTTCGACATCCCATGTAGCTCTATCAATATGTTGATTCCTCCATAATACCTTGACTGAAGCTACCTCCTTGTTCCTTAGACTTCAAACCTGATGATCCAATATGTCCACTGGAATCTCCTCATAGCTAAGGCTGTCTGTCACCCCCACACCCTTAACTGGAACCACCAAAGCTGGATCGTCCAAACACTTCTTCAAGAGCGATACATGAAAAACAGGATGACCGGAAGCTAATTCTGAGGGCAACTCCAATTCATATGCCACCTTACCTACCCGTTTCACAATCCGATTAGGGGATAACATAACGAGGACTGAGTTTTCCTTTCTTTCCAAACCTCATCACTCCCTTCATGGGAGACACCTTCATAAACACCCAATCATCCACTACAAACTCTAGCTCTCCTTTTCTCACACCGGCATAGGACTTTTGGCAACTTGGAGCTATTTTCAACCTGTCCCGTATGAGCTGAACCTTCTCCATAACCTCATGGATCGAATCTGGTCCTATCATCGCAGCTTCACCAACTTCAAACCAGCCAATAGACGATCTACATCTCCACCCATAGAAAGCTACAAACGGAGCCATCTGAATGCTGGAATGGTAGTTGTTATTGTACGCGAACTCGATAAGAGGTAAATGATCATCCCAACTACCCTTGAAGTCAACACACATTCTCTCAACATGTCCTTGAGAGTCTGAATTGTCTGCTCCGCTTGACCATTCATTTGCAGGTGAAATATTGTGCTGAGCTTAACCTGAGCACCCAATCCTTTTTGAAATGACCTCTAAAACAGAGAGGTAAACTGAGTACCTCTGTCAGATATGATGGACAAGGGCACTCCATGTAATCGAACCAACTCCCAAATGTATATTTAGCATAATCCTCCACGGAATCAGTGGTTTTGACCGGTATAAAATGAGCGGCTTTGGTCAATCTATCTACAACAACCAAAATGGAGTCATATTGCCGGCGAGTCCGAGGCAAACCTATTATGAAGTACATATTGATTTCTTCCCACTTCCAAGTAGGAATGATAATATCTTAGAGCACACCTCCAGGTCTTTGGTGCTCAACCTTCACCTGCTGACAGTTTGGACACTTAGCCACAAATTTTGCTATGTCCTTCTTCATGTCATTCCACTAATAGACTTCCTATAGGTCACAGTACATCTTGGTGGCACCTGGATGTGTAGAATACCTGGATCCATGAGCCTCATGCAACATCCGATTTCTCAAATCATCCGGAACATATAAGTGACCCTAGTATCAAAGCACACCATCTTCCCCTTTGGGGAAGACCTATACCTTCTGATTCTGAATGACATCATATAACTTTACCAAAATAAGGTCCTCATCTTGTCTAGCTTTTATATCAGTCACCAAGGACGATTCTGATCTGTTCGGAACTATCACACCACCATCGATCGAGTCAACCAAATGAACTCCCAATCTTACTAGTCGACGTACGTCCTTCACCAGCTCCTTCTTTCCCTCATCTACATGAGACATACTTTCCATGGAGAGTCTACTAAGTGCGTCTGCTACTACATTAGCCTTTCCTGGATGGTAAAGGACACTTATGTCATATTCTTTAAGTAGCTCCAACCACCTCCTTTGCTGAAGATTGAGATCCTTCTAGGTAAACACGTATTGTAAACTCTTATGGTTCGTAAACACATCCACGTGGACCCATACAAGTAGTGTCTCCATATTTTCATGGCAAATACCATTGAGACCAATTTGAGATCATGAGTCGGGTAGTTCTTTTCATGCACTTTTAGCTGTCTAGAAGCGTAAGCTATAACTTTTCCATGCTGCATCAATATACACTCAAGTCCGATCCTTGAAGCGTCACAATACACCACAAACCAATTGGTACCCTCAGGTAGGGTCAACACTAGTGCTGAGGTGAGTCGAGCCTTCAACTCTTGGAAGCTCTTCTCAAAAGACTCCGACCATTGGAACTTTACCTTCTTCTGGGTCAATTTAGTCAATAGTGCCGCGATAGATGAAAATCCCTCAACAAACCTTCGATAGTATCAAGCTAAGCCCAAGAAACTTTTAATATATTAAGGATTCACCAGTCTAGGTCAGTTCTTCATCGCCTCTATCTTCTGTGAGTCTACCTGCACCCCCTCACTAGACACTACATGACCCAAGAACGCTGCAGAATTCAACCAAAACTCACACTTGCTGAATTTTGCATATAATAGACGATCCTTCAAAGTCTACAACCCGACCCTCAAATGAGTGGCATGCTCCATCTCGCTCTGAGAGTATATGAGAATGTCATTTATAAACACAATCATGAACATGTCCAAATATGGCCTAAACACCCTGTTAATCAAGTCCATAAAAGTTGTAGGAGCATTCCATAGTCCAAAAGACATAACTATAAACTCATAATGACTATACTGAGTTCTAAAGTCTATTTTCAGAATGTCACTCTCCCGAACCTTGAGCTGATGGTATTCGTACTTGAGATCTATCTTCGAAAAGCACATGGCGCCCTGAAGACGTTCAAACAAATCATTAATCCTGGGTAGAGGCTACCTATTCTTGATGGTAACTTTGTTCAATTGCCAATAGTCAATGCACATCGGAAGGGAACCATCCGTCTTTCAGACAAAGAGAACTGGTGCACCCCATGGGGACTTACTCGGTCTAATGAAACCCTTATCCAAAACATCCTACAACAGCTCCTTTAACATTTTAAGCTCGGCTTGAGCCATTCTATAGGGAGGAATAGATATAGGCTGCGTATGGAGAAGAAAGTCGATACCAAAATCAATCTCCCGCTTGGGAGGAACTCCTGGCAAATCATCTGGAAAGACCTCTCGGAACTCACTTACTACCGGGACTGACTGGATTATCAGGGTCTCAGACTCAACATCCTTAACCCTAACTAGATGGTATACACAACCCTTGGAAATCATCTTTCTGGTCTTATGATAAGAAATAAAATGACCTACAAGCACGACTGAACTACCCTTCCACTCTAAAACTGACTCACCTAAAAAGCTGAACTCCACCACACAGGTTCTAAAATTAATAGAAGCATAACATGCATACAACCAATCCATGCTAAGAATAATATCAAAGTCTATCATGGCAATCTTTACTAGCTTTACGAAGGTGACTTTCTGCAATACTGTGACCAAGAAACTTTTATACACCCACTTAGTTACAACTAAATCACCAATGGGAGTAGAGACTAAAAATGGTTCTGACAGAATTTCGAGACTGACTCAAAAGCTACTAGCAATATAAGGTTTCACAAAAGACAAGGTAGCCCCTAGATCTAAAAAAGCATAAACATCAAGGTGAAACACTCCTAACATACCAATATCCACATCTTGTGATGTCTCCTATTCCAAATGTGTGGAAAGGGCATAGAATCTGTTTTGGCGCTGCCCGCCACCCCTACTAGTAGATCTGCCCCCTGTGGAGATGAGCGTGCTGGAGATGCTGCTGACCTGGTAGTTTTAGCATGGACTCTATCATCACCCTGTCTAGCCAATGGACGCACCCGGTGCATGTGGCCAAATCTACCGCACCCACAACAGATATCTAAGCTGAGCATGCACTCCCCCTCACGGCTCCTGCCAAACTTCCCACTGGTCGAAAATGTGCGCTTTGCCTGCATACCCCTCTGGTCCCTAAAACCTAAGGCCCTACTCCTCTAATCACCCTTGGGTTTGGATGGAACACTAGATGATGATGGTGTTGGAGCTAATGACCTTTGCTGAATCTGAGGGCAGTGACCACCGCTGGATCTGTGTTGAGTGAACCCATAACTATCTATCCGGGCCCTCTTGGCCTCTCTCTCTCAGATGCTCCTCCTCCATCTACTGGGCGTGCAACACTATCCCGAGAAAATCAATATCCCAATGAAGCATGGAAATCCTACAATCCTTGTCTAAATAATCCACCGCTCCATGTATGAACCTGCTCACCCGAGCCCTCTGGTTAGCCACTAACTCTGGGGAGTATCTAGACAAATGGGTGAACTCCAAAGCATAATCCCAAACCATCATCTTCCCTTACTTCCAATTCACAAACTCTGCTGCTTTAATCTCCCTCAATTCCCGAGGGAAGAACCAATTCAAAAAAGCAATGTGAAACTCCTCCCAACTAATAGGACCTTCTCCCACAGCCCTGCTATCCTTCCATTTCTTAAACCAGATGTGTGAGACCCCCTTCAACTAATATAAGGCCAAATCAGCACACTCCTCCCCAGTAACCCCCATTATTATGGTGATCTTCAGAATCTCATTGATAAACTCATACGGATCCTCGTCCACCGTCGATCCAAGGAATTCAGGAGGGTTCATCCTTAAGAAATCTCTGACCCGTGCTGCTGCCGCATTTCCATTTTTCCACCACTGACTGTTGGTTAACCTGAGCGGTCAAGGCATGTGCTAGCATCTGAATGGCTGCTCGAAATTCAGCATAGGCAACTGGCTCTGGTGCATGGTGCTCCTGGATTGGTGGGGCTTGTTGGTGCCTGTCTCCATTGCCATCTTCGTGGACATTTCCATTTCCATTCCTTCTACCATTAACTCTGTGGGGAGCCATGATTCTGTAATCGCGAATATCACGAGTTAGAAGGATAGGGAGACATTTCATCGCACGACATAGATTATGAAAGAAGAGAACATTTCCTAAATGTCTCGTAGCCTTTTTGTCATAAGTGTGGCACGCTTCACACCCATGATAAAGACTCTACATAACGCAGCATTCAAACACCGTAGGACATTTCAAACCTATTGCTCTGATACTAAGTTTTTCACGACTCGAACGTAGGCTCGGATCACAACAAGGAACAAGGAACCCCGAGAGACTCCTACTCTAACCATGGAACGAACATACATCTAGCTTAATCAAATAAAGCGGAATACTCAACATAATAACATAGAAGAAGCATAATCATGACATAGTATAGAAAATGAAATGCACTTCATACATGACAACTCAATACTACATATAGTTTGAAAGCCTTTAACATATCTAATGGGTTGATGGGACAACACCCCCAACTAACCCGACAAGTCATGGAAAATAGAACATAAAGGATAACTATTATCAACGGGTCCTCGGGAGATGAGGACTCACCACTGAACTGGATGCTAACTCCCGGAAATGAGCTAATAATGGTGCTGTGTCTGATGGTCAGAGCCAGTATCATAAAATGATACAGCATAAAGTAAGAGGTCAGTACGTGAAATGTACTGAACATGCAAGGTAAGTATAATATACGTTCAAAATACATAAAAGTTCATAAGAGTAAGACAACATGCTCATAACATGAATACCATAATGTAACATAAGGCTCAAGATTTTCAAAACATTCATAAATCAGTCATAATCATAATAATAGGAGAAAAGCTTCGTTACACATGACGTGAGCCAAAATAATATGAACTTAACCATGCATAACTTATGAGGAACAATGAGAGGACTCGCCATAACCGACACCATCATGATAGAACCTTACATGATGCCCCAACTATCTCACTCAAGTGGGCAGAGTCGTCCCAGATTTTTTAGGAAACGGGCATGCAGTATGTGATATCATGAAAGAAGGGATATATTAACATTGTAATGTATCAATATGAACCTACGGTGGCACATAGTTATGAGACACTGGCGTAGTCCTTTGAACGCCGGGCTACTCGGTTCTAGACACTATCCCAAAAACATCCACATTAGGCTCGTATGTAAATCATAAACATCATTCATGAGATTCATGACCAAATAAACATTAACATCATTGATCCCCATTTAAATACATGCTTAGCTATGAATCAAGGGTCCATGAATCGGCCAACATCATAAATCGATCAATCATGAAGTCCATTCCTACTTGTAAAACATATATACAAATAAAAATCATAAATTCATGATGAGCATTTGAGTATGTCCATATCATAAATCATAAATTATGATGGGTTAAAGAACATGGAAATCAAGGTAAAATCATAACTCGATTAATCATTAAACATGCATGATTTGGCATAATTTAGGAATTCAAAACAATAGATTCATAATCGAATTAGATGTAAAATCTGCCAATGATTCATAAAATATGATGTATTACATGAGAGATATTAACCCATAGATAGATCATGAAGATTTCATAAGAATTTGGGATAAAATCCCATAAGATTTTCAAATAGAATTTCATGAATTAGGAGAGATTGGGCATGGGTGTGAACGAATTCACCCCCTCATAACCCTACATACTTGAGAGACTTGGATTCTATCACTCCCTTACTTGCCCAAGAGGAATTGAAGAACAATTGATGAAGAACCTTGGGGTTTTATGCTTGATCACCCTCTACACTCTTGAACTTTGCATGTATGAGTTTTGAATAGGCTAGAATGACTTAACCTATCTTAATACACCCTGAAAATAGCTTAAAACGACATAGTATAGGATCCTAGGACTTAGGAATAACAATAATACCCTTAATAAATTCACAGTTAAAAACTGACTGCTAGTCCCAACGATGTACTAGACGAGACGTTACCCAAGACCACAACTCGTGGAATTAGTCGTCGAGTGCACTGACCAATAATTCATTTGTGGCTTGCCACAGGGGACCTTACGAGTCGTTACTAGTGACCACAACTCGTGGTCACTATTCATCATTCTCATTGCCCAACTTCTCAAACCATAAGCAACCGGCCGACCACGACCCATCCCACGATTTGTGGGATCTGACCACGACTCGTGGTCAAGCCCGTGGTGTCTTCCAATCACCATTTCCAAAACATAAGCTAGCTCCTCACCACGAGTCACCTAACGACTCGTGATCATCCCCACGGGTCACAAAATGACTCATTATGTGACCTAGTGAAGATTTTTCAGTTTTCTCCGTTTTAACTCCTGAGTCTAATCTTAAGGCTTTCGAGGCATTACACATACGCACATTGAATCTTCTCTTTAAGCCATCTAGCATGGTGTGTAGGGCCTATGCAACTGTATTAATCTCATCCTTTACACAAGGCTTGACATTCTCCATCATAGACTGAACCTTTTTCTATACTACGGTCAGTCTATTGGCCAACTTCTGGAGAAATTCATAATGCATTAGTATGTACCCAGCTGGAGTCTAGCTCGGAAGGCCCATAGGTGGTGCGGAAGAGGTGCTAGGAGCTGCCTATGAATGAATAGCATATGTAGCAAGTATCTCGCCCTGCTCCTATGAGGTAGGGGAATTCACCTGTGCGCCCCCAACTATTTGTAATACTGAGACTGCAGTAGAAAGTCGTGCCCGAGTTACCGGGTTCATCTCATCCTAGATTAAGCCAATATCTGCAATCCACTGTCCTCCAATTAAGTACTTCTCACTATAACGCACCTTGATAACTGCCTCTATTGCACAGACTGAATACGAGACTTGAGAATGGGATAGTAGTGCTCAATCCCATAGCCCAATCTCGGATTTCCTCTACAATGACCCTCGGTATATTGATGGGGTATCTGGACATGATACATGCCACCAAAGCTTCTCTTTTTGTGCTGAGGGTATTGTCATTTCTATCGGGGCCAACTGGTGGTGCACTAATGTCCAATAGGCTTTTTCTATGAAGTTCATAGAATTCTTTGTGACCTACTTACTACTTGTGACCCATTTTGCTTCTTCTTTGTCCTCGGCAATAACCCCGGACAACCACTGAATTTGCCTCTCCCTCTCATCAAATTCCATTTTCTTGATCTATTTCATGGCCTCCACCTAATAGTCATACTCCGGTGTAGCGTGTGTTGGTATGAATTAGTGCCCATATAACACTCGAGCAATGGTGTGCTTGGATGCATCCACATTGCGACCTCGTACCATTACGCTCTCCATCTTGGGATGATCTCTCAATTTTTGACCCTCTTTCGCTTTTTTCTCTATGGTTTCCAAATAATTGGCATAGAACTCCTGGACGATCTGTGAAATGTATCAATCCGAGGCTCTAGCCATCTATTCGAACCCATAGAAGCTAAATATCCGCTTCATCTCCTCCACCTCATTCAGTATATTGGTGAGGATCCGCGACTCTTCTTGAATGCTCCTCCTAGGTTTGTTCTTTGCAATGAGAGCAATACCCTTTCATATATCTCCTAGGATCCTAGTACTCTCCACCGAATGGTGCGGTTCTCCCTAGGTGGAGTCTGCTCCTGCTCTACACTGGGTGCCTTATCCTTAGATCTGGACTCACTTTTTGCATCGCCGGATTGGGCCTCCTCGGACCCTTCTTCTTTGTTAGAGCCACTTCTGGACTCTTAGGCTCTTTTCTCATCTCCCTTCTTAGAATGGGGAGCAGCAAAAGATATGGCAGTGGCCGCCACGCCCTAGGCTTTGCTTTTTCCCTATTGGTTCGGGTCCGATCAATATCAGATCTGTCGACATAGTATTCCTCCACTGAACCACTAGGGGTGTTGCCCTCTTGTTCAGATTCTGAGGTTTCATCTATTAATGCCCTCTGAGCAGTTGCTTTGGATGATTTTCTCTTCTGTGTCATTGTACCTATGGAGAAAAAGGGTTAGAATTCAAGATCAGAGAAAAAGAAAGAAAAATATCCTCTGTAATTTATCACGAGTCTACAGTACGAGTCGTACCTTTGAGGTACGATTCGTACTGAGACTCATAATGTCTAAGATCAATGTTATGCCTCTAAGGTACGACTCGTACCATGAAAGTACGATTTCTACCATGAGTCGTTTGAGGATGCCCCTTGAAATCAAATGTTTTATGTTTTTCCACGACTCATAGTACAACCTATAAGTCGATTCCATGAGTCGTAGGAAGGATTGTACTATCATTTTTGGACTTAACCCTTTTCAAACTCTTTGTATGGTTGCTAGGTATGACTCATAGCAGGATACTATGAGTCGTACTAGGTTTCGTACCTCATGGTTTTTAAAAATTTTTGCTTGGGACAGTCCCAACGATCCATCCTATAAGTCGTAGTGTGAAACCATGAGTCGTAGGAAGGCTTGTGAAGCCTGTCCCTACCTTATCTTTGATTTAGTTTGCAGGTGAATTTAATTTTGTAATGGGTACTCAAAATTCACCTAATCCAAGCATGCATTTATCATATTTTAATAGTTACCCATTCCTCCCCTTTTCATTCACAACCAATAACTTGTTATACCCCATAGGATTCCCGGCACCTAGATGACCTATTCGCACGTTGGTTAAGCATATTTGAAGGCCATACATGCTAGAGAAAGGTCCGGGAAAAGATCGGACGAGAAACCTGTCGAACCATCGCGGAAGGAGACGAGGCAGAGCCCCTCCGCGATGGCAGCGTGTCACGGAGGTGAGGCCTCCGCGTTGGCTCCGTGACACGTTGGCCTTGTCCAGGCCCAAGTATATAAATCCCCACTTCGGTTTAATCTTATTAAAACCTCCTAAAATTTCCAGAAAACGCAGGAGAACAGGGAGAGAACGAAGAAGTAATATAATTTTCATCCGATTACGCTGCTAAACATTGTCCAAACTCAAATTAACCTCAGATACCGAGGTATTTAGCAGCAGAGAGCATTCCTACGGATTTAGTTTCGTGAAATACGGCCGACAAATCGTCGAGCTACCGAGCTAAGGTAAGTGGAATTGCTCTAAACTAGTGTCTATGTGTTCCTAGCTGTGAAGTGAATATTTCTCCCTTCTGGACCGCTGGAAAATAGCGAGTTTTCGACCGTCTTTCGATAAGCCTAAGTTTAGGCTATAAACTATATCGAAAGTGACGTTGCTCTTTAAAATAAAGTTGTATTTAGTATTGATTGACATGTTTATGAATGCAGTTGGGAGAAAATAGTTGAAGTACCGGCCGAGCGTCGTCCGACAGACGGATAGTTCGAGGATAAGGTATGTAAAGCTAGTTCCCTCGGCAAGTTAGTAATCTTGGTGCAGTACAGTAATTTAAAGGCCAGTAGAATATTCAGAAGCCATGTATGATGTTTACTACAAATGATGGTACGATACTAGAAACATCATGTTATGATCAGTGCGAGACTTGCTAGCACGATATAGATTCTAATATAAATGTTAAGAACTGCTCAACATGCTCAGTATGTGATGTGACACAGAATGTTAGGATATCATTGTATTCAGTTGAAATCCAGTAAAGCAATGTAATATCTGTAAGACATCTCAGAAATAGAATGATAAGTTAAAGTGAAGCTAGAAAGCATGTTAGGAATAGTAAATCATGTTACTATAGAAACTCAACATACAACATAGTTTTCAGCAGAAAGACCATATCTTGTTCAGCATTAGACCCAGTACAGTCTGGCAGAAGACTATATTTATACGTATATACTATTACCAGCCTCAGCATGTAGTGAGTACGCACATATTACTATCACTAGTTCAGCATACAGTATGTACAAACACTCTATTACCATTAGCTTCAGTATGTGGTATATGCAGATAGTATTACTAGCTGAGACCACTGTATTGTCTTGGGGTTGGATTACCTAGCATCCATGACCGCCCCAGGGTTAATAGCTGTATCGACTCGTCCGCCAGAGGACGAGGATACGTCGCTCTACGGAGTGGCATGTCGTCCCATAGGGGACGAAGATGGGATGCCAGTTTTCCCCATATTGTGCCTTGGTCGGCCGTTATACACCCCCGTCGAGCGGATACGCCCGGGTGTTGATTCAGGAGTCCTCCGGACTCAGATGCAGCTATAGTCAGGGGCTCAGCGAGCCCAAGTGCTTACCCAAGGGACCGGCGGGATGCTTATAGCTATTTTAGGAGATGGGATGACCAGGGTAGGGGTATAGATTCTGTGCTGATTGTACCTCCCGGCTTATAGGGGCCGGGGAAGGTTTGTGTGTGCTATGTGATGTTATGATTTGTTATTCCATGTACAGTAGATACGAGTAGATCGACAGTAGGACGATAAATCTCCAGGTATGACTCCTACTCCTTCCAGTATAATTAAAAGAAGGTATGATTTACATTATCAGACAGTTAATCCATTCCTTTCTACTTCAGTTTCATCAGTTGTATTGTTATTTTCAGATATTTCTTTTAGTTATGGCTTTACATACTCAGTACCAGTGGTACTGACGCTCGGTGGGGCGCTGTATTACTTGCCTGCAGGTACTCATAGACGAGCAGGCGATACCACGTGATTCCTGTCAGCGATCGAGCATTCAGCTCCTGTCATATGGAGACTGAATCCCAGAGGTGTATTCCGTTTTCTTTTGTTGTATAGTACGGGTAGGTCGGGGCCCTGTCCCGATCATTGCTATTGTTATTCTTAGAGGCTTGCAGTCTGTATATATTTCCCTGTGGTCAGATGAGCCGGTCGTGTGAGGCCGTGCAGTTGTATAGCTGTTAGAACTTGTGTTTCCTTTATGTTGGCCGTGTGGGGCCATAGTTCGACAGTAGTGGTGACCTTGCCGGTCACGTAGCTATCCAGTACTTCATGGTTAAGTTATAGATAACTAGACAGCATGGTTCCCTTGTCGGCCCGCATAGGTTTCCCTAAATTGACATGTTTCTGGTCAGCTGTTAGTACAGGTACAGGAGGCTATAGGCCAATGGGCCGGGGGCTGTGTTTACAGCCGTTATATAGCCCTTTGTTTCTAGAAATGTGAGTTAGAGCCAGCCAGGCACCAGATGTGCCTAGGCTTAGCAGTCCAGTAGTTCAGGTCCTAGTAGGGCACCAGGTGCCAGTCACACCCCCCAAGGCGGGGTATGACAAACTTGGTATCAGAGCAGGTCGTGTCCCAGGGAGTCTGCAAGCCGTGCTAAGTAGAGTCTTGTCTATGGATGTGTTGTGCACCACATATTATAGGCAGGAGGCTGCGAGGCATGATAGGATGGTTACCCTTCCTTCTCAGTCAGTCGTGCTTTAGAGCGGTACAGTATAGGGTTTAGTCCCTAAAAACTTACCGTATTCTTTGATTACAGATACAAAGGTAGATCAGCATTACCCTACTACAGGCAGAAGATCAGATATAACAACAGAAGAAGGCATTAGCCAGTTACAAGGTAACTATAGCAGCAGGAGGAGGTAACAGGGACCTCCCAATGTTATCTCTTTTATTGGTACCGTCCCTAGTATATGTCGCTAATGTCAGAATAGGAAGTCAGGAGTGTAATGTGCATATGAGTTGATTTATTTATTAGCTATATAAGATCTGATTAAGATTACAGACAAGGTCAGACCACCAGGTAAGTATAAGAAAGAGAGGGAAATGCAGGAATCCCAAATACATCTTTTGGATATGGTACCGTTAAATGCTTTTACTTGTTGCAATAAGAAAAGGGCTATTCCTACCTCTTGATTTTGATGCCAGTATAGTAAAGGGGCATAAGACTTGAGATGGGGCTGCCAAATCAAGCAGTAAGTAAAGATGGGCTGATTGATCCTAGTCAGTATTGGAAAGTATAATGAGCCCCTATGATTCCGTAAGTTGTGCAGACCCTTATGATAATAAGCCAGTAGAGGAAGTAAGACCGTTAGCTTACTCGAAGCAGGGGTAAAATACCTGTTAGTGATGAATGTCAGGTAATAGTCAAGTTCGAGTCAGAAAAATGCCAAGTCCGCCACATATGCTAACAGATAGCAAGACATACCTGTAAGATTGTGGTTATAATCCAGTTGTGATATCAAAAGGGTGAGGGATCATGTGAATCAGATAGGTCTGACTGCAAGTCAGGGGAAGTATGAACTGATGCAGGACCAACAATCTTGTTAACAATGAAGAGAAGGTACCTTGAACCCCAGAGTTCAGCTTAAGTAAGATGAGGGAAAGAAGCAGGAATGTCAGATCTTGTGGGGAAATTAGAATTTCCCCCGGATTGATAAAATATCATATTAAGGATTAAGCCTCGGGCTGACAGTAGGATTGCGGTTCAGAATACCGCAGTATGTCCGCTATGGAAAAGTTAAGAAGTTACCGATACAGCAATTCTAATCTAGTGTAGCCTAGAGATAAGGCCCAGCAGACAGTCATGGGCTCTGAATATATGCCTAGTAAGGCTACAAGATTCGAACGTTGAACCCACATCGCAAGAGTGGCGGAATTTCAAACAGCAGACAATAACTAAAGTGTTTATGTTTGTTACTTTCAGAATGGGGTGACAATGCAATGAAATGATAAGTCAGGGCAGGAGATATTATTAGGCCGTAGAAGCGATGTATCATGTACGGTATGAGACTCAGCAGAGCATGTCAGAGATTATGTATTACCGTAGAAGTCAGTACATATTGTACGTAGCTATTGATATATATATATATATATATATACAGATAATAGATATGTTGTGAGTGGCTGCCTATAAGGGCTACAATCACAGATGTTGATTAGTAATAGAAAGCATATACAAATTGCATTGCAGGACACCCCCCCTGCCAAAAAAAAAGAAAGAGGGAGAAGAAAGAAAGAAAAAGAGAAGGGAAAGGGCAGATTAAGTGTGAATTATGTATGAAGTCATAGAAACTATCTCAGTTCTCAGTTATTAAGTTAATAGACCTATGTGTTGTTGCCAGATCTAGGCTCTAGGAGCTTACCAGAGTTAATGGCCTAAAACAGATGGCTAGATGATAAGGGCGCAGTTAGACGGTCTACCGACCAGCTGGCGCCTGCATTAGCAGAGAAGCATCCCTGAAGATCGGTAACATTAGTGCGTGTTCTAGAACCAGGATTAGAGGCCGAATAGGCAAATTTCAGAGATTAGCAATACCAGAATTGTTCTAGTATGTTAAGTGGTCGTACATCATTTTCCCAGCCTTGTAGGTGAGAGTCGACCTTAGTCAACCTAGCAGTTATTATGTGAAACACCCCATAAGTCAGCCGGCCGCCCCAGTCAGAATACCCGTGGGTACCCCAAGGAAGGGTCCACATCAGTAGTCAGTGACAGACTAGTACTTCAGCTGGTTCTCGTAAGATATTTAGATACAGAGCCCTAGCAGAAGGCCAGTATTTACAAAATAGCTCATAAGACCGAGAATTCCCCAGAATAGCAGTATAAATCCAAGTGGATACACACAAGGCGTAAGAAATTGATAGTACCCTGCTAGCACAGTGTTTATTAAGACCAGGGAATCAATGGACTCCCCGTGAAGATCCAGAGATTGATCGCCTGGGAGTAAGTTTGATTAAGCCCAGCCTTGTAGTGGTTTAAGAAAAATAACAGAGAAATTAGATGCCCACAAGTCTGCGGTTATGCACGAACTATAAGCACTCAAGTAGAACGGTTAGAGCATTGTTAGACTACTGCCACATTCGGGTCATTCAACCCGACTATTCAGTTATTTAAGGTTATGCAGCCAGATCATTAGAGGTCATGGTCAATATCAGGACCCCCTGATCAGATACGGGCACATGGTGTGCAGATAGTCGTTCAAGGTTACCTTAGCAACAAGTAGCCTTAGCATGCGGCCAGAAGGCCAGATAAGCTCTAGCTATACCGGTAGATTACTTGTCAGATTCTCCGGTATAATAAACTAGTATAACCGTCAGTTATATGTCAATTTTTGTAAATGTGAATTTTGGTTGAGTTTAGTAGCCTTTTTGGTCACATTGTGTCAGAGGTTGGTGTACAGATAGATACACAGAAAATTGAAGTAGTGAAGACATAGCCTAGACCTACCACTCTGATCGAAATACACAATCCCTGCGGTTAGCCGGGTACTGCAGAGGGTTTGTGGAAGGATTTTCCACCTTAGCAGCACCTCTGACTAAATTGACACAGAAGGCAGCAAAGTTCCAGTAGACTGAGGCGTGTGAGCAGAACTTCCAAGAGTTAAAAGCCAGGTTAACATCAGCTCCAGTGTTAGTATCGCTAGGAGGTACAGAGGGTTGATGCAGCATGGTAAAGTAATAGCTTATGCTTTCAGGCAGTTGAAGAAACGTGAAAAGAATTATCTTACCCATGACCTGGAGTTAGCTGCAGTAGTTTATGCCTTAAAGAGTGAAAATTTTGTATCACCCAGGAAGGGCTAATATGGTAGCAGATGCCCTTAGCCGTAAATCTATGGGGAGTTGGCATACTTGCAGCCTGAACAGCGAGAATAGACCCGAGAATTACACTAGTTAGCCGGTTTAGTCGTTCACGTAGCAGAAATAAAGGATAACAGAGCGATAATACAGAATGTCATAGTGTTGTCGTTAGTGGTGGAAGTAAAGGAACGACAATATGGAGACCCTAGCCGGGTTCAACTTGAACACAAGGTTCAGTAAGGAGAGGTGACATATTTTCAGATAACCGGGGATGAAATGTTGCGATATAAAGGCCGCATTTGTGTTCCAGATATTTTGGGGCATCGCCAGTAGCTTATGAGCGAGGCGCATTACGCCCGCTATTCTCTCCACCCAGGCGCGACGAAAATGTGCCATGACATCAAAGAAAACTACTGGTGGCCAGGTATGAAAAGAGAAATTGCTGAATTTGTAGCCCAGTGTCCTAACTGCCAACAGGTGAAAGCAGAACATCAGAAACCAGGCGGGTTAACTTAGGACATAGCTGTGCCTCTCTGGAAATGAGAAGCAGTGAATATGGATTTTGTGGCAGGATTACCCCGTACCAGACGCGGAAATGATTCTATTTGGGTAATAGTTGACAGGCTGACAAAATCAGCTCATTTCTTGCCAGCGAAAGCTACCTTCTCGGCTGAGGAT
Source organism: Datura wrightii (assembly GCA_035772735.1). Lineage (NCBI taxonomy): Eukaryota > Viridiplantae > Streptophyta > Magnoliopsida > Solanales > Solanaceae > Datura > Datura wrightii. The sequence goes on along the minus strand of JASDFA010000002.1, from coordinate 57,950,890 downwards.
TATGCCGAATTATATATCAGAAAAATAGTTAGATTGCATGGAGTGCCAGTATCTATCATTTCTGATAGGGGAGCACAGTTTATAGCTAGATTTTGGCAGTCGTTCCAGAGGGGTCTGGAAACGCATATTAATTTAAGCACAACATTCTATCCTCAGACAGATGAGCAGGCTGAGCGCACAATTCAGACGCTCGAAGACATGTTGCGAGCGTGTGTGCTAGATTTCGGTAGTAGCCAAAGTGAGCATTTACCGTTAATTGAATTTGCCTACAATAATAGCTATCATTCAGCCATCCAGATGGCGCCTTTTGAGGCATTATACGAGCGAAAATGCAGATCGCCGAATGGTTGGTTTGAAATCGGAGAGTCAGTGTTGGTTGGCCCAGATATTGTTCAGCAGTCAAAGGAAAAGGTAAAGCTTATCCAAAGAATGCTTACTGACTGCACAGAGCCGCCAGAAATCATATGCAGATGTGCGGCGCAGAAAATTGGAGTTTGATGTGTATGACTGGGTATTTCTGAAGTATCCCTAATGAAAGAGGTAATGAGATCCAGCAAGAAAGATAAGCTCAGCCCGAGGTTTGTTGGGCCTTATCGGATTCGTCGAAGGACAGGCCGAGTAGCATATGAGTTGAATTTGCCTCCAGAATTAGAACCCGTTCATCCGGTCTTTCATGTATCTATGCTGAGGAAATGCATAGGAGACCCGTCCAGAGCAGTCCCAGTCCAGAATATCCAGGTTACGAAAAAGCTGGCCTATGAAGAGGTTCCAATAACTATATTAAACAGGCAGATTCGCAGATTGAGGACTAAAGATATTACGTCTATCAAGGTATTGAGGTGTAACAGGAACCGAGAGGAGATTTACTTGGGAAGCGGAGGAAGATATGAGGACCAGATATCCTCACCTATTCCAGGCCTAGTCAGGCGACAGGTATGTCCGTATTATTGCTTATGTAGTATCTTATGGTTGTATATGTATAAGTGAGGAAAACTGATACGTAGCCATCCAGTGAATCCTACAGTATTGCATACAGTACCTGTATTGGACTTTTCTGCATTTCAGGTTTTTAGTATAGTCCATATTACAGGGGAGACTCTGGCGAAATTTTTCTAAACAAATAAGTTAAGTAGTCCTCTAGATAGCAGTATACATTTGAGGACGAATGTTCTTAAGGGGGGGGAGAATGTTATACCCCGTAGGATTTCCGGCACCTAGATGACCTATTCGCATGTTGGTTAAGCATATTTGAAGGCCATACGTGCTAGAGAAAGGCCCGGGAAAAGATCAGATGAGAAACCTGTCGAACAATCGCGGAAGGAGCCGAGGAAGAGCCCCTCCGCGATGGCAGCATGTCACGGAGGTGAGGCCTCCGCGTTGGCTCCGTGACATGTTGGCCTTGTCCAGGCCCAAGTATATAAAGCCCCACTTCGGTTTAATCTTATTAAAACCTCTTAAAATTTCCAGAAAACGCAGGAGAACAGGGAGAGAACGAAGAAGTAATATAATTTTCATCCGATTACGCTGCTAAACGTTGTCCAAACTCAAATTAACCTCAGATACCGAGGTATTTAGCAGCAGAGAGCATTCCTACAAATTTAGTTTCGTGAAATACGGCCGACGAATCATCGAGCTACCGAGCTAAGGTAAGTGGAATTGCTCTAAACTAGTGTCTATGTGTTCCTAGCTGCGAAGTGAATATTTCTCCCTTCTGGACCGCTGGAAAATAGCGAGTTTTCGACCGTCTTTCGATAAGCCTAAGTTTAGGCTATAAACTATATCGAAAGTGACGTTGCTCTTTACAATAAAGTTGTATTTAGTATTGATTGACATGTTTATGAATGCAGTTGGGAGAAAATACTTGAAGTACCGGCCGAGCGTCTTCCGACAGAGGGATAGTTCGAGGATAAGCTATGTAAAGCTAGTTCCCTCGGCAAGTTAGTAATCTTGGTGCAGTACAGTAATTTAAAGGCCAGTAGAATATTCAGAAGCCATGTATGATGTTTACTACGAATGATGGTACGATACTAGAAACATCATGTTATGATCAACGCGAGACTTGCTAGCACGATATAGATTCTAATATAAGTGTTAAGAACTGCTCAGCATGCTCAGTATGTGATGTGACACAGAATGTTAGGATATCATTGTATTCAGTTGAAATCCAGTAAAGCAATGTAATATCTGTAAGACATCTCAGAAATAGAACGATAAGTTAAAGTGAAGCTAGAAAGCATGTTAGGAATAGTAAATCATGTTACTATAGAAACTCAGCATACAGCATAGTTTTCAGTAGAAAGACCATATCTTGTTCAGCATTAGACCCAGTACAGTCTGGCAGAGGACTATATTTATACGTATATACTATTACCAGCCTCAGTATGTAGTGAGTACGCACATATTACTATCACTAGTTCAGCATACAATATGTACAAACACTTTATTACCATTAGCTTCAGTATGTGGTATATGCAGATAGTATTACTAGCTGAGACCACTGTATTGTCTTGGGGTTGGATTACCTAGCATCCATGACCGCCCCAGGGTTAATAGCTGTATCGACTCGTCCGCCAGAGGACGAGGATACGTCGCTCTACGGAGTGGCATGCCGTCCCACAGGGGACGAAGATGGGATGCCAGTTTTCCCCATATTGTGCCTTGGTCGGCCCTTATACACCCCCGTCGAGTGGATACGCCCGGGTGTTGATTCAGGAGTCCTTCGGACTCAGATGCAGCTATAGTCAGGGGCTCAGCGAGCCCAAGTGCTTACCCAGGGGACCGGCGGGATGCTTATAGCTATTTTAGGAGATGGGATGACCGGGGTAGGGGTATAGATTCTTTGCTGGTTGTACCTCCCGACTTATGGGGGCCGGGGAAGGTTTGTGTGTGCTATGTGATGTTATGATATGTTATGCCATGTACAGTAGATACGAGTAGATCGACAGTAGGACGATAAATCTCCAAGTATGACTCCTACTCCTTCCAGTATAATTAAAAGAAGGTATGATTTACATTATCAGACAGTTAATCCATTCCTTTCTACTTCAGTTTCATCAGTTGTATTGTTATTTTCAGATATTTCATTCAGTTATGGCTTTACATTCTCAGTACCAGCGGTACTGACGCCCGGTGGGGCGCTGCATTACTTGCCTGCAGGTACTCATAGACGAGCAGGCGATACCACGTGATTCCTGTCAGCGACCGAGCATTCAGCTCCTGTCATCCGGAGACTGAATCGCAGAGGTGTATTCCGTTTTATTTTGTTGTACAGCACGGGTAGGTCGGGGCCCTGTCCCGATCATTGCTATTGTTATTCTTAGAGGCTTGCAGTCTGTATATATTTCCCTGTGGTCAGATGAGCTGGTCGTGTGAGGCCATGCAGTTGTATAGCTGTTAGAACTTGTGTTTCCTTTATGTTGACCGTGTGGGGCCATAGTTCGACAGTAGTGGTGACCTTGCCGGTCACGTAGCTATCCAGTACTTCATGGTTAAGTTATAGATAACTAGACAGCATGGTGGCCTTATCGGCCCGCATAGGTTTCCCTATATTGACATGTTTCTGGTCAGCTGTTAGTACAGGTACAGGAGGCTATAGGCCAATGGGCCGGGGGCTGTGTTTATAGCCGTTATATAGCCCTTTGTTTCCAGAAATGTGAGTTAGAGCCAGCCAGGCACCAGATGTGCCTAGGCTTAGCAGTCCAGTAGTTCAGGTCCTAGTAGGGCACCAGGTGCCAGTCACACCCCCCAAGGCGGGGTGTGACATAACTCAAGTTTAACAGTTCATTGTGTAATCATAACATGTTAAATCCCTACCCAGTCACATATTAACTTGTTCACATCATTGGTGATTGTCCTATTTAGTTTTTCAAGAATTTAGAGGACTCTCAGGGAATAAGCAAGTTTGCACAAGCACAATCTGCCCTTTTTTACCAAATTCAAAGAATAACACTTACTTGAATGATGTTCAACATTGCTTACTTCGACTCGAAATCAGGAACTAGGGTTGGAGTTCAAATTTCATGGTGTTATCTGAGCAAAAATCTTACTCATTTGATCAAGATTCTGAGTTACAAGTGTGAGAAAGTCATGAATTTTTTTGTGAATTTGATTTTGAGTGCGTGAGAGAAGGGTCCGACTTGTTTGAAGTTTAAATATGTTTTAGGGAAAATTTGAAAAATCTGGGCCGAGTCAGATAATTTTAAGATGTTTGACCCATCATGACTCATACCACGATCTATGGGAAGGACCTACAACTAGTCCCTAGGACTGGTAACATAGAGGTTGAGAAAACTTACCTGTGGACCTACGAGTACATCCTACGACTCATACTATGAGGGTATGAATCGTACTATGACTCATAGGTCTTTCTTCCTTTGAGGTCCATGCCTTAAATAGTTCATAACCATAGTGTGTACTGCAACCCGTAGAATGAAGCTACGAGTCGTAGGAACAACAACACCCTAAACTCATACACCGAAATTCATCTCTGCTTCTCACCACGACTTGTTCTATGGTCCGTACAATCCTCTTATTAGTCATATTGAGAACCGTAGCACCAGTTTGCTCAGCAATTCTTCTGCCGCCTGTTTTTTTTCCCTGTATACTGAACACACATTAATCAATAAACTTGGGTTGCCTCCCAAGAAGAACTTGATTTAAAATTGCGGCACGACGCAGGTGTTTCAGTTACTCAAAATTCATCAAACCACCACATGGGTTGCCTCCCGAGAAGTGCCTAATTTAACCTTGTAGCATGATGCAAGTCTCTTGACTACTCTAACTTCATCAAGGAACTCGGACTCATCATCGATTACTGAGACCACTTTGTACTCCTTTGGTTGCTTCAGTGACCGGTAGACATTGAAGGTAACCTCTTCTTTATTGAGTCTGAACTTTAACTGGCCAGCCTCCACATCTACTAAAGCCCTCCCAGTGGAAAGGAATGGTTACCCCAAAATGATGGGGACCTCAAAATCAACCTCGTAATTAAGGATCATGAAGTCCGTTGGGAATATGAATCTATCCACTTTAACAAGCACATCAAACAGGATCCACACAGGCTTCTTCACAGTTCAATCAGCCATCAACAATAACATAGTAGTCAGTGTGGGGGCTCCCAAGTCCAACTGCTTAAACATAGATTTTGGAGAAATAACTAGTTCTAGTAAAGGAGTTGGCCTGGTCAATAAGAGGGAGTCATACTTTGGGCTGCTTTTTTCAAAAGAAATTGCTAACGACATCAGATTGATGCTTGCTCCCAAGTCGCAAAGTGCCCTCGCGAACTCAGTATCACTAGTTGTACATGGAATAGTGAAGGCACCTGGATCCTCTTGTTTTTGGGCAAGGACCCATAAGGCTATAACGCTACAATGATGAACATTACACAAGGGCTCATAGCTAACAGACCTTTTCTTTGTAACAAGGTCCTTTATAAACTTGGCGTATCTTGGTATCTGTGGCAACACCTCGACCAATGGTATCTTTATAGATAATTATTTTAGCATTGACAGGAATTTCTTAAACTTACCCTTCTCCGCCTTCTTCTTCATTCTGTGAGGAAATGGTGGTGGTGGTCATGGAATAGCCTTGTAAATCTGTGTGGCTCATTGCTTCTCTCCTTGTTCAACCTCAGGCCCCTTTTCAACTGCTGGAGCCTCAGTCAACTCAGCATCCTCAACATGCTCATTCTCAGCAACCTTATTTTCATCATTGATTATGCTTTCTTTCTTCCTTTGAAGTTCAACTACAACCAGTAGAGGGGGAATCAACCCTGGTCTTCCCATTCCTAGTTATCACATCCATACAGTAACCGTGATTCTTCGCATTCTCGACTATGTTTCTAGGTAGTGTACCCTTTTTTCTAGGGTTCATGGATGCTGATAATTGCCCTAGCTGGTGTTCAATCTGCTTGATAACCGTAGCATGTGACTCAACTCTCTAACCCATGCTCGATAGATCACTATGGATGTCTTTCAGCTGATCATCTGTAGATTTAACTTTCTTTAGCATCTCATTCGTCATGCTCTCCAACTTTCACTGTCCAACCTCTCCCGCACCTGCATTCGGAGGCACGTACAATCTTGCTCGATCATTGCGGTAACCGCCATTCCTTCTCTATTCTCCCTCGCGCTCATGACCTAGTCCTCTATCTCTGTACCCATTCTGATTATAATTTTCTCTGTATTGGTTCAGACCTTGGTTTCTAGAACCTTGGTGCAAAGTGTCTTGTCCAGACCTTTGGGTGTTGGCTCAAAAACCTGCCACCTAGTTGTCCAAGAACCGATAGTAGCCTACTAAGCCCAAGAAATTCCTGATATCTAAAGGATTCACCAGTTTAGGCCAGTTCTTCACTGCTTCTATTTTTTGAAAGTCCACCTGTATGCCCTCACTTGACACCACATGGACCAAAAATGCCATGGAGTTTAACCATAACTCGCACTTGCTCATTTTGGCATATAATTGGTGATCCTTGAGAGTCTGTAGCATCACTCTTAAATGAGCGGCATGCTCCTCGTCGCTCTGAGAGAATATCAGGATGTCATCAATGAAAACGATCAAGAACATATTCAAACATGGATTGGACACCCTGTTCATCAAGTCCATAAAAGCTGCAGGAGCATTTGTTAGTCCAAAAGACATAACTACAAACTCATAATGACCATATCGCGTCCTGAAGGCTATCTTCGGGATGTCTCTCTCCTGAACTATGAGACGATGATACCCGGATCTGAGATCTATCTTTGTAAAACACTTGGCACCCTAAAGTTGGTTGAATAAATCATTAATCCTTAATAGAGGATACATGTTGTTGATGGTGACCTTGTTCAGTTACCGATAGTCAATGCACATCCAGAAGGAACCATCCTTCTTTCGAAAGAATAAAACTAGTGCACCCCATGGAGACTTGCTCGGTTTAATGAAACCCTTATCCAAAAGATCCTTCAACAGCTCCTTTAACTCTTTTAGCTCGGTTGGAGCCATTATGTATGGAGCAATATATATAGGTTGGGTGTCACGAAGAAGGTCAATACCAAAATCAATTTCCCTCTCGGGAGGAACACCTGGTAGATCATCAAGGAACACTTTTGTATACTCGCATACTACTAGAACTGACTGGATAGTCGGGGTCTCGGACTTCGCATCCTTAACCCTAACTTGATGGTACACACAACCTTTGGAAATCATCTTTCAGTCCTTAAGATAGGAAATAAAATGACCTACAGGCACAACTGAGCTACCCTTCCACTCTAATATTTCTCACCAAGAAATCTGAACTCTAATGCCTGGGTTCTACAATTAACTCAGGCATATAACATGCAAATAGCCAATCCATGCCAAGGATAACATCGACGTTGGTCAGGGCTAACTCTTCTAAATCTTCTAAGGTGACTTTCTAAAGGACTGTAACCGGGCAACTTTTATATACCAGTCTAGCTACAACTGAATCGCCCACTGGAGTAGAGACTGAGAAGGGTTCTAACAAGGTTTCAGGACTGACTCTGAAACTACTAGCCACATAAGGTGTCACAAAAAACAAGGTATCCCTTGGATCTAACAAAACATATATATCAAGATGAAAAACTCATAGCATACCAGTGAGTACATTCGGGGAGACCTCCTACTCCTGCCGGAAGGCTAGGGCATAGAATCTGTTTTGGCGTTGGCTGCCACTTGTGCTAGTAGATGCATCCTGTTATGCTGGTCATGCGGGTAGAGCTGCTGAACTAGAAGCTGGGCCTCTACCTCCATCATGGCCCTGTATCGCTGTTGGGAAATCTCTGAGTGTATGCCCTAGCTTTTCACACCCGAAGCGAGCACTTGTAACTGCCAAGCACTGACCTGTGTGCCCCCGACCATACCTGCGGCAAGCTGGGATGCTGGAATCTATGGGCATGCTACTCTGAGCCCTAGATCCTGATGCTTGCCCTCTCTGGTCGTGCCTAGGTCTAGATGGCACACTCAATGCTGACGAAGCTGGGGCTGAAGATCTCTAGTGGGTCTCCTGTCGGTGCCCACCATCTGACCTCGGTTAAGAGAATCTATAACTATCTGTGCTGACCCTCTTGGCCTCTCTCTCCCTCATATGCACCGCCTCCATCTTCTAGGCGTATAAGACTATCCGAGGGAAATCCATATCCTGGTGTAGCATCGCGGTCTTACAATTATTCTCTAAGTACCCCGTCACTCCATGAACAAATCTGCTCACTCGCGCCCTCTGATCCAATGCTAACTCTGGGCATACTTTGATAAGCGAGTGAACTCAATGGCATACTCCTGTACCATCATCTTTCCCTACTTAATATTCACGAACTTGGTTGCCTTCAACTCTCTCATCTCACGAGGGAAGAATCGATCTAGGAATGCAACATGGAACTCCTCCCAAGTGACAGGGCCTGCTCCGGCGGTCGTACTATCTTTCCACTGCTTGAATAATATGTGTGCAATCCCTTTCAACTGATATGAGGCCAACTCTGCACACTCAACTCCATTCACCCCCATGACCTGGATGATCTTCACAATCTCTTCAATGAACTCATATAGGTTCTCATCTACTTTTTACCCAAGGAACTCCGACGGGTTCATTCTTAAGAAATCTCTGACTCGAGATCCCGCAGCAATTTCATTTTACAGAATATGCACCACTCACTGCTAGTTGACCTGAGCGGTCAAGGTCTGTGCTAACATCTGAATAGCTTCCCGGAATTCGGCATAGGTAACTGACTGGTGCATGGTGCTCCTAGACTGGTGGGGCTTGTTGGTTCTTGTTTCTATTACCATCCTTATGGCTGTTTTCATTCCCATTCCTTATACTGTTCACTCTTCGGGGAGTCATGGTTCTGCAATCGTGAATAGCATGAGTTAGAAGGATAGGGAGGCATTTCATTGCACGACATAGATCATGAAAGAAGGGAACATTTCCTAAATGTCTCATAGCCTCTTTGTCATAAGTGTGGCACGCTTCACACCCATGAAGAAGAATCTACTCAACGCGGCTCTCAGACATCCTAGGACACTTCAAAACTATTGCTCTAATACCAATTTTGTCATGACCCAAACGTAGGCCCGGATAGAGACAAGGGACAAGGAACCCCGAGGGACTCCAAGTTGACCCATGGCATGAACATACATCTAACTAAAGCATAAATATGATAGACCAGCATGATAAACTTAGCAGAAGTATGAAATAAGCATAACATCAGAAATACACACGAATCTGAAGCTGATTACATTCTATGTATGAAAATCCTCTAATTCAGATGAGTTGATGGGACAAGACCCCCAACTAACTCTTTAAGTCTGAAACTGATTACATAAAGAAAACTAATAGAGCCTGGTCCTCGGGAGATAAGGACTCACCAAAAGCTATGGGATGCTAACTCTGAAAGGCTGGCTAAGGATGAGGTTGAGTCTGAGTACCGAGACCTGTATCATAAAATAATACAACATAGAGTATGTGGTCAGTACGTGGAATATACTGAGTATGCAAGTTAAGTAAAACCGCTTAAATAAGTAAAATCATTTAAAACTTGCATAAGATAAAACATGAACAAAATGAGAATTTGAGAGTAGGGATTGCATGCTATATTCTGAAAACATGATCTCAACATAACATAACATCATAACTGAATCGATTGACCTAAAGCCAAAATCTATTAATCATAATTAAAGATGAAAAATGGGTCAAACTTGCTTTAGGACATATATATATATATATATATATATATATATATATATATATATATATATATATATGCAACATGAATGATAAACATGCATAACTGAAATCACAAGGAACAATGGGAGACACGTAATATAATCAACATACCACGATAGAGCTTACGTGGTCCCAACTATCACACTCAAGTGGGTAGAGCCTTCCAAGGCCTCGCCAGGGATAAGGACGATACCATGATATCAATATCAAGCTCGTGGCCCAATTGGGCAGGGGATAGCTTACATAGGAGGTCCCAAATCATATTTGTATGAATCAACCTATGCTGGTGTGTAGTTCTAAGGCACAGGGTGATCGACCCTTAGCCTACTTGGTACTAGACATTACTTCCAAAAACATGCATATTCTCTCCATCGTTTTTCAGCGAAGCTGAACAATCATGAAACATATAAATCTGAGTCATACATGAGGAGCCTTGGCTCAAACCAAACCCTAAGTTGAGTAAAATTGGGAGTCTAGACTCCAAAACCATGTGGTAAGCTAATTTAACATGAATCATAATCATACTTGAACATATGGGCGTACCCAATACTTTAACATGCATGAAATTAACTTGATTCACTTTGAGAATATTAACATAAGATGGGTAGATTGAAAACAAGCTTTTCTCATCAAAATCCATCATATATGAACATACTTCAGAAACCTCCTCTTCTCATAAGCTTTCATGAATGGGCATCATAATTTGGAAAACTAACAAACATGATTAAACTTGCCAATGAATCGTAATTCATCAATTAAAACATATTGAGATCATACCCATGAAATTGACTTGGAGAATTCATGCATTGGGTTAAAACCCCATAGAATCAAGTCATAGATTTTTCATGAATTAGAGAGGAATTAGGCATGGTGTGAACGACTTCACCCATTCATAACCCTACATACCTGATTAAAGCTTATTCTTACACTTCCTTGATTGCCCAAGAGGAATTTTAGGAGAATTGGAAGGGCTTAAGCTTGATCTCCTCTCTAACTTCCTATCTTTGCATGCATTGGTTTAGAATAGGTTAGAATGGCTTATTCCACCTTAATACACTCTGAAAATGTCTTAAAATGACATAGTATAGGACATTAGAGCATAGGACTGACGAGAATACGCTTAATAACTTCGCAGAAAACAACTGCTCCTTAGTCCCCACAAGGGACCTAATGAGTCGTTGCCACCATCCACGAGTCGTCATACCGGTCGTTTGGTAGACTACTGAAATTTCACCTAAAACTCATAATGGGCCTTCATACGAGTCGTTATCGATGACCATGACTCATTGTCACCACTCATTATCTCCACTACCTCAACCTTATATCATTTATTACATATTGATCATGAGCGACCCAATAAATTGTGGTGTCTGACCAAGACTCGTGGGGTCTATTCGTCAGGTGCACTACCCCTCACCTTTCCCCCTTTTAATTTCCTTGGCCACAGATGACCTGGCAAATCGTAGAGCCTGACCATGACTCGTGGTCATGCCCGTGATGACCCCCTCAACAATTCTTTTAGTTTAAGCCCAGTTCCTCACCATGAGTCATCTCATGACTCATGGTCCTCCACAGGGTCACAGAATGACTTGTTCTTTGACCTGGTTCCATATTTCTAGTTTTTCTCTGTTTCAACTCCTAGGTCCGATCATTGGGCTTTCAGGGTATTACATTTAGCTGCTTCTTCAACTCCTTAAGCTCAGCTGGAGCCATTCTGCAAGGAGGGATGGAGATGGGCTGAATATCTGGAAGAAGGTCTATACCAAAGTCTATTTTATACTCAAGAGGGACTCTGGGAAGATCATCGGGAAACACGTCTAGGAACTCACTGACCACTGGGACCGACTGGATAGTTGGGGTCTCAGAGTTGGAATCTTTGACTCAAAATAGATGATAAATACACCCTTTAGAAATAAGATTTCTGGCCTTAATGTAGAAAATGAACCGACCCTTAGGCGCTGATCTACTGCCTGTCGACTCTAAAGCTTGCTCATTAAGGATCTGAAACCTGACGACCCTAGTTCTGCAGTCGACTGAGGCATAACCGAAGTGTAACCAATCCATGCCAAGAATGAGGTCAGAGTCAACCATGTCTAACTCTACCAGATCAGCTAGAATGACCTTATTCAAGATTGAGACTGGGCAGTTCCTATACAGCCGGCTGGCTCTAACTAACTCGCCAACTGGGTGAAGACCGAGAATGGTTCTGAGAGGACCTTTGGACTGATATAAAATTGGAATGCTACATAGGGAGTCACAAACGAAAGGGTGGATCCTAGATCTAGTAGGGCATACACGTCTAGATGAAAAAGGTGCAACATACCCGTGACCATGTTAGGTGAGCTCTTTTGATCCTGACGAGAGGACAAAGCATAAAAATGGTTTTGGCGCTAGCTGCCATCCGTACCTGAAGTGTTGGCCCACTAAGCCGGTCGTCCTGCTGGAGCTGTTGAAGCAGTGGATTGAGATCTCCCCCGTCCTACTGTCGGGCATTCTTTGAGGTGATGACCAAGCTATCCACACCCAAAACGACCCTTTTGGCCCTGAAGACACTCTCCTGGATGGCTCTTGCCACACTTAGGGAAAGCTGGGTAACTATAGCGGTTGTTGACACTATGACTCTGGGGTTTTGAGCCAGATGCTCCATCCCTCCAATCCTTGCGGGACCGAAAAGTAGGGGCACTGGCTGAAGTGGGTGCTGGAGCCCTCTGCTGCTATTTTGGGCGGCTACTACTACCAGATCTTTGGTGACCATTATTTGACTGGCCAGTTCATTCCATTTGTTCTCCCGCTCCAAATAATTTAATTTTTTTGCCTCAATTTGCTGAGCATGGACTATGAGGCTGGAGAGATCAATATCCTTAATAAGCATTGCAGTCCTGCACTCCTTGAGGAACAAGTTCAACACCCCATTGACAAATTTCAACATACGAGCCCTTGGCTTGACTACCATCTCTAAATCATATTTAGACAACCTTGTGAACTCTAGTGCATACTCTTCCACCGTCTGATTTCCCTATTTAAGATTTATGAATTTCTCCACTTTTGCCTCCCTAAACTCACTAGAGAAGAATCTGTCTAGGAAGGCTATAGTGAACTCCCCCCATTCCACCAGTCTTACTGTCACTGGTCTCCCCTTATTTCGTCGCTCGTACTAGATCTGGGCTACCCCGTTCAGCTGGTCGACAGCTAGGTTGGCACTCTTCGAGGAGCTGACCCCATAGTCCGGGTGATATTTCTAATCTCATCCACGAACTCATGTGGGTCCTCTGCCACCATAGATCCATGGAAAACTAGAGGGTTTGTCCGAGTGAAGTCCCGAACTCAAGCAGCTGCTGCGGACCCATTATTGTTGATCGGAACCACCTGCTGGTTCACCTGATTGGTGTTTGTCTACGCGAGCAGCTGGATAGCCGCTCTAAACTCGGTAGAGGACACTGAGACGTACTGAGGGGATGCTGGAGCTAGTGGGGTAGGTTGGTGAGCATTACCGGCCCTTCTTCCATCACCACGTCGTGGAGGCATGATTTTACTAAAATGAAATAGAGCACGAGTTAGGAGAACAATTCTGGAACTGAATTTCAATGCACGATAAAGAGTATAAACAAAAGGGAGTTTTCCTAATAACATCTCGTAGCCTCCTCGTCATAAGTGTGGTGCGCTCATACCAATGAAGAGGACTCTACTCGACACAACTTTCAGACATCCTAGGATACTCTAAACCTAATGCTCCGATATCAAGTTTATCACACACCAAGTCTATACTCTGGATGAGACACAGTACTTGGAGTCATAAGTAATCCCAAGTCAACCCATGGTCTATCATAACACTGACATTCTGAGTGAATACGTAGCAGAAGCTTTGAAATAATAAAATAGAACATTTTATGAAAAAGAACTAAATCATAAGTTTAATACAACCGGAAGTGAAACTAAAAATCTGAAAACTCTATCTATGTCTAAAAGCCATCTATCTAATGAGTTTTTGGGACAATCCCCCAGCTAAATCCAAGTCTAACTGAAAGAAATAATCCTCGTACCCAAAGATGAGGACTCACCGGCGATGCGACTAGGAACTCCTGAAGGCAATCTTCTAACGGGGCTGGGACTGAGAACCTACAACTATATCATAAAATGATACAACATAGAAGGTATGCATCAGTACTTTGAAGGTACTAAGTAAGTTGGAATAACCATACACAAGGAATAAAATAACAGAACTGGAAAGACATGTAATAACCAACTGAAAATACTGAAAATGAATAACTGTGATATACTAAGATTGTCAACATGACTTGTCTAATGGTCAAAGACATGCCCTAAATCTAAGATACTAATCCGAAATACTATACTAAACTGACTAATCTGAGACTGAACTGAGCTAAATAGTAGGAGAATTTATAACCGACATATAACCATGTGAACTCGACATGGAGTCTGATGTATACACCCCATTAGTAGGACCCAATATACCTTTAAAAGGTATAAAGGCATGAACTGAGTGATAACAGGTATGGGGCCATGAGGCCAATAAAATATAACCTACGGTTGCAACGTAGTTCTGGGAACCTGGGTGCATTGGAACCCCAATCAGCTCGGTGCTAAGTCTTACTCCCACTAGATAGTCGTAGACTGAATACTAAGCTGATAGCTCGAAACTAGGGCCTAAGACTAAGTCAGGAATACCAATCTGGAAGTACCTTGAGAGACTTATCGGACCGAATTCTGTACTGGCATTCTAAGACTGGTCAGAGCTGCTTATCTGGAAGCATCGTAACCGTCTAAAGAACAAACTATAATATGAAATTGGGGTCCTAAAGATGGTTAGAGCTACTTATCTAAAAGTTTCATGACCACCTAAAGGAACACTAAAATCTAATACTGAGTCTAATACGGATAACTGGGAGGTATCACGAACACCGCAATGATTAACTATGGTCAAATGGATCAGCTGCCATTTTTTCTAGACAACACTGAGGTTGCTAAAAATCTGAGTGAGACTAGAAGGACATGATTCTAACTGATATTTTAACATAAATGAAATACATATGCACCCCAAACTTATAGAACTACACTATAGGGAAAACTAGTTCAACCCACAAATTTCTAATTTCTACTGAGCTGTGACTAGGGATGAATTATGCTACTATCTACAATCTTTCACAATTTCTAGAAGTAGGGAATAAATAAGAAATCTAAAATATGAGAAATATTCCCTTTGAATCCACAAAGAAATCTATCTGAAAACTTTTCACATTTCAAAACTGCAGGGCTACAACTGGCAGAGAAGAAATTAGATAAGGTTTTTAGGGACACATGGGAAGAAATGATTCATTGTTGAATCCCACATACCTGATAAAGAAATCTGAAGAAATCCCTTGAGAATATGAATAGAAGTGGACTGCCCTAGTTCTCGCTCTGAGATCTCTTGAGAAAATTTTACGATTACTTTCTGAAGGTCTGAATGGGGAATGAGGGAGAAGAACCATTTAATCCCTGTAAATACTCTTAATTTAAACATAAATGACATAGTTTAGGAACTAAATAGGTGGAAAATTATAAAAATAACCATGGAAATATAATCTGAAAACTGGCCAACATGGTCCCACCGGGTCACTCGACGAGTTGTTGGTTATGACCATGACTTGTTGGGACCTCTTGTTGGTCCCATTGCCTGGGACTAGAAAACACTGAATTTGGAAATGGGGGTCACCACAACTTGTTGGATGAACCACCGAATCCTTGGTTCCTCCCATGGCCATTGTACAAGGAAACCTGGAGAGTCTGACGATGGGTGACAGAACAACTCGTTGGTTGGGACCATGAGTCATAGTCACCTCCTGTCTTGTCTATTCGAAACACTAAAGGAAATCTCGAGACTTGACACCATGATGGACACAATGATTCTTTGTGCAAACGAGTCATTGTTACTACCCGTTGTTACTCAAAGAGGTTTCTAGGAACCCCAACTAACGACTCACACCATGAGTCATTTCTGACAAAGACTCATACATTGAGTCGTGGGATCCTAGAAAGAGTTTTCTGAGATGGGGAACCAATGAGTGATAGGACGACTCATTGTTTCCCACAATGGGTCATTCCTTATCCCATGGGTTCTCGATTGATCATGCAGGGCTAACCACGACAGATACAATGAGTCGTTGGAGCTGACCATGACTTGTTGACTCAGTCATTCTGAGAAAAATTTTCTGGTTTCCTTGTGGATTTTCTTGTAAGTTCTGAGTCTGATCTAGGAAAGTTTTGGGGTTTTACACAAATATTTGTTTGCAAGCTAGGTTTCTAACATCTTTTTGTAAAACATCGTTGGCTGCTTTGCAGTCTACTCGTAGTAAAAATTCTTTATTTATTAAATCATCTTGAAATTTGGTGATACATAGCATTATAGCTGGAATTTCCTTTCCAATGGTGCTGTAACTTTTTGAGCATTATTCCAGATTCCTGAAATGATTCTTACTAATTGTTTGAGGTTTTCTAGGGAGATCCTCTATTTATGCATGCCTTCATATCCTATGTTGGAGGCGTCAGTTTCTACTATCAGGAATGCATCTGGATGTGGTACTCCTAGACATGGAAGTTTTTGAACTATTGATTTTATTTTTTGGGACTGTCTCTATTTTCTCTAATCCCCACGAGACTAGATCCTTCTTAAGACGCTGATAAAGAGGCTTACAAACCTTTCTAATATTTGGAATAAAATCTGCAACATAATTGAGACTTCCTAAAAATCTCTAGAGCTGTGTTTTATCAATTAATTCATCTGGAAATTTGGATGAGAACTCTATGGCTCTACAAATGGGTTTATAGGTTCCTTGATATAAGTCATGACCAAGGAATCTAATAGCGGTATGGAATAACATAATCTTTTTAGTTGTTACTTCTAATCCATTTTTCTTAACAACCTTTAAAAAGGTTTGGATATGTTTTAAGTGTTGGTCAATATCTTCTATGTATATTAAAACGTCATCTATATAAACTATAGAATTATGACTATATGGATTAAATATGTTGTTCACTATATTCTGAAATTTAGAAGGTGTATTTTTTAGTCCGAATGGCATTACATTCCATTCATATTGTCCAAACGGTACATTAAAAGCTTTTTTATATTTATCTTTTTCCGCTATTTGAATTTTCCAAAATCCTGATTTCATATCGAACTTACTATAAATGTTATCTTTATGAGTCCTTTTAAGAAGATTTTTTTTATTGGGTATTGGGTACCTAATCAATTTTTAAACTTTGTTAAGGGGCTTATAGTTAATGACTCGCCTTGGGGCCCCTCTTTCTTTTTCCGCACCATTGTTGACATAGAATGTCAAACAACTCCACGGTGACTTGGAAGGCCTAATAATATTTTTGTCAAGTAAATCATTGATTTTCTTTTTGCAATATTCCATTAACTCTTGATTCATCTGAATGGGTCTTGCCGTAGTAGGGATAATCTCTTCATTGAATCCCTCAATATTTTGTGTTTCAATAATAGGGAGCTTCCTATCCCAAAAGGCATTAGGAATTCTGAATAGACTTCTCATTCTATGACTTCTTGTAGGCTTTTAATTTTGGCTTCTACCTCCGAATGTTTTAAAGTGAATTGAATCCATTTAAATTTTATCTCATTCTTCAAATAGTTTATTTGTTGGGAAAAAAGATTTATTCTAAAAATATTTTTTTTGTTTTATAAATTCACTTTCTTCTTCTGACATATTATTTAGGTAGGGGAAAATGTTCTATTTTCCTAGAGCAGTGGTGTGGATTCCATCTAAATTAGCGACATATGGTTTTATTTGGTTATAAAAGGGGTGCCTAATATTATTTCTCCGTTTACATCTTTAGTTATTACAAAATCATTAATAAAGCAGATTTCATTATTGCAAATGTGTGCATTATGGAGTTTATAATTTATTTTTAGCCTTTCTCCTATCGTAGAGAATAACCGTGTTGTACTCTTTTCAAGGTACTTAGTAGGAATTATTCCTTCAATAATGTAGTTTTGGTCTGCACCTGTATCAAATAATGCAATTTTGTGAATAGTATAATTTTTTATTTATAACTAATGTGATAGGTATATGCTAGCTTTGGGCTTTAACTATTGCAGTAGTTTTTACTCCTTATTTGGTTTCTAAAGGGCTTACTAGAGACTCAATTTCTTCTTCGTCTTTCTCTAATTTTGATGTTTCTACTGGCTTGGATTGATATAATTCAGATCCTTCCACAGGTTTTAGTTCATTTAATAATTTATTAGCAAAGGGCTTTTGTTTCTAGCTTATTAAGTCTTTGCTTAACTTCTTGGACTTCATTTTTAATATGTAATAATACAGTTTGAAAATCTTGTACTGTTGTACTAGACGTTTCTTCTTTAAATTTATTTAGTACATTTTTCATATTAAAAGGCTCAATTGTTTCTTTGTCATATTGTTGGCTAAGAACTATATCTTTTAATTCTATTAAATATTTTCTTTTAAGATCTTTATCATCAATATGATCAATAATATCAAATAAGATCTCCTTATTATTATTGGTAATGAAATTTTTGAGTGGCTATCACAGGTACAAATTGCTCTCGTGCATCTGCAATGATCAGTTGAGTCACTACCGTCAGAACTATATGCAATATTAATCTGGTCTTCGTCATTGGAATTTTCTTAAGGGGAAGACTTATTCTCATTTTCTTCAAGAATAGAATATCATCTATATTTTATTTCTAGATCAACTTCTAACATATTGATCTTATCTTTCTGTAACACCCCAAAAATTTCCAAGATTAAAAATCAGGATTTGGAGTGTGTTCAGCAGAAAAATCTGCAGCAGTGCCTCAGAATGACTCATCCAACGAGTCGTTGGTTGACCTAATGACTCATTAGAGGCAGTCATTGGAACGGTTTCAGAAAAAAGTGCTAAGTGTTTGATGCCATGAGAGGAGCTATGAGTCGTTGTGTGAAAGAACGACCCGTTGGATGTAATCGTTGTAAGTATTCAATTGGGTTTCTCAGAGGGAACAAGTCAGGTGACGACAGACCATTTAAACTAACAATGACCCGCGGTGTTGATTGTTAGAAGGGACTCGAGGGTCGGTCTAGTGGGGACGACGGAAGGAACTGATGAGTCATTGGATCAAGTAACGGATCGTCATGTCGGTCGTTGGAGGGGTTGCAAGTTGAGGAACCAGTGGAGTCAACGGGAGGTGGTGACAAGTCATTGGATGAAGTAATGACTCATCTTGTATATCATTGGTTGAGGAAACAGAAGCTGTGAAGCAGATCCCAAAAGCAACAGATGGTCACCACGAGTCGTGGTGAGGACCAATGACTCGTGGTGAGGTTCATGGTCGCAGATCGGGCAGATTTTTATTTTTTCCCGAGGGGTATTTTGGTAAAGTCCTACGCTTCTAGTTTTGAAGTGGCATCGATTTAGGCATTTTAAGGGACGTTTTTAGGGATTTTCCTAGCCTAATCTCTCATTCCCTCAACTCTTCTTCCCTCCCCTCTCAAGATCAAGGATTCAACAAAGGTTTCCTCAAGGGTTTAGTTCGAGAGGAGATTCCTAAAATTACATATGTGGGTTTTCCAACAAGGACATCCATCCATCCTTGTTCCCCAAGTGTTTTATTTAAAAACCCGATTCCATTATTCTAGAAAAAGCATGATCTAGGGTTTCGATTGATGGATGATTTCTTCTATATCTTTATGAAATGTAAGACCCATTAGAATTAAAAGTTATTTATGCTTATGGGATTATTTTAATATATTGAATTATGTGCTTAATGGTGAAAATGCATGATTGTAGAATTTCCTTCATGAGATAGCCTAGACTTGATTGGAATTTTGTTATTGTTCAGTCGTTTGTATCAAGAACTTGTATCCATGTCTAAATTACATGAATATCAAAAGAATTCCCTTAAAAACTAGAATAATGATTTGATAGATATGTCGAGATGAGATGAGATTTTATGGGTTTGACCAATGAAAAGTACGTATGTGTTTTCATTATGTTTTCGATGTAAATGTTTTGGGGTATAAGGTGAACCTATGATAATGGCATAATTTTCTATCTTCTTTATGAATTGGAGTAAATTTCAAAATGGGTTACACGAAATGAATATATTCTTCTATCATGATCTTGTTGTACATGTTTAAGGTAATATCTAACCATGTGTGCTTTCCATAAATTTAGAATATACAAATCAATGTATATATGTTAAAGTGGGAATATGACCTATGGATCCTATATAACTCTATGTTATACGTCGTATGTTATTAACTCGGAACTTGTATGTTAGGGAGGTGTGTAAAGTATGATAAGAATCTACAGGTGTTCATAAATGTAAAATGTGCGGATTAAATGATGTCTTGGTACCATGACGATATGAATTACGATGATAAAGCATGAGAATGATATTTAAGACTTTTGGGCTTGTTGTTAGTAGAAAGTAGACGTAATCCTTTCTAAATGAATGTCGTATGATGAAATCAGTAAATGCTCATGTTTCTGATTAGCTATAGTAGCATAGGCCAGATGAATAACGTTAGATCAGTATTTCTCATGTTTTAGCCAGCCAGGGACTCTCTATTGCCGAGAATGTTTCCCTTGGTTAGTCAAGGACTCTCCATAGTCGATAATTTTTCCCTTAGTTAGTCAGGGACTCTCCATCGCCGAGAATGTTTCCCTTAGACCAGTCGGGACTCTCTATAGCTGAGAATGTTTCCCTTAGTTAGTTAGGGACTCTCTATAGCCGAGAATGTTTCCCTTATATCAGTCGGGACTCTCCATAGATGAGAATGTTTCCCTAGTTTAGTTGTGACTCTCCATAGGAGAGAATGACTCCCTCAGTTTATGTTATCAGTTTGGCTCAGTTCCATAGATCAGACTTCTGTTTAAAATAGATGAAGCATAATGAAATCTCAGTTATCAGCATACATCCAGTACAGTGTATAATATTAATTTCTGTTTCAACTTTCATTATATGTTCAGTGCCTTATCCTTATGCATGAGTTTTATGACGCTTCAAATTATGAGTTTCAAATAAAAGTTTCATGTTAATATGTGTATAAGACTCAGAGGAGGCTTGTGCTTTCTAAATCGGTTTATTTTCTTCTTGTATACTTGTATGTTTAGTTTGTTTACGTTTCCCCGCATGCTCAGTACATTACAAGTACTGACTGCATACTTTATATGCTATATTGTTTCATGATATAGATTCAGGTATCCAGACTCAGGCCCGCGGGTAGACACTCTCCTTATTCCATCTTAATGGATTTTAGTAAGTACTTATCTCTCGAGGACGAGGTGAATGTTTCTTATTTTAATTATATTTCCGTATTCAGACTTTGGGAGTTAGTTGGGGGCCTATCCCAGCAACTCTTCAGTTTAGTAGAGGCTTTCTGACATGTGTAGTTAGATTCAATCTATGTATTAATGTTTTTGTTTGATTATGTCTTTAAGTTTTAAATTTGACTCCTTACATTTAGCTTTTGCTCAGTTATGTTTCTATTAGCTATTTATATTGTTAAGTGTTGTGTTATGATTATGCCATGGGTCGACTTGGAGCCTTTCGGGATTCCTTGTCCCGTGTTACGGCTAGGGTGTAAACTGGGTTCGTGACAAAGATGGTATCAGAGCAAAGGTTTAGAGTGTCCTAGGGTGTCTGAAAGCCACGTTAAGTAGAGTATTCTTCATAGGTATGAAGCGCGCCACACTTATGACGAAGAGGCCACGAGTCGTTTTAGGAATGATCCCTTTTCTTCTTGATCCTTATTGTGTGTAGAGTATGAAACTCTAAACAACTCCTCCCCTGACTTGTGCTTTACACGCTCGCAGATAATGCCTCCCAAAATAGCGAATGGAAGAAGGAATGATAATGGTCGCCAGCAGGTACCACCATCCCCAACGAACCCGATGGATGACCATGTTACTCATGTCGAGTTCCGGGAAACCCTTAATATGTTGGTGTAGGCTATGAAAAATCCATAGGCGATGACTCGTGTTCCCCAGAATAGGAATGTAGCAGCAGCAAGAGTAAGAGATTTCCTCAGAATGAACCCACCCGAGTTCTTGGTGTCAAAGGTGGATGAGGACCCATATGAGTTCTTGGAAGAGATCAAGAAAATTACCCAAATCATAGGGGTGACGGGGACTGCGAGTGCAGACTTAGCCTCCTACCAACTGAAAGGAGTCATGTATATATGGTTTTGCTAGTGGAGAGACAATCAGGAAATTAGACCAGGCCCCGTAGGTTAGGATGATTTTATGACTGCGTTCCTAGACGGGTTTTCCCTTAGGGAGTTGAGAGAGGAAACGATGATAGAATTCATCAACTTAAGGCAAAAAGACATGACTGTCCAAAAGTACGCATTGAGTTTACCCGATTATCAAGGTATGCACTGGAGATGGTAGCCGACCAGAGGGCTCGAGTGAGCAGGTTCGTGAAAGGAGTGTCAGACTCCTTGGTTAAAGAGTGCAGTACCTCCATGTTACACGGAGATGTAGATTTTCCATGTTTAGTGATATTCGCAAAACAAATAGAAGCGGAACAGGTGGAGTAAAAAGAGAGAGAGAGAGGCCAAGAAACCCAAGATAGGAGATTCAAAGTTTTCCCCGTAGAGGACGACTGGTGGACACCGCTCACATTCCAAGCTGAAATCATTAGCCCCAGCACTATCGACAATCAGTGCTCCGTACAAACCTAGGATAAGTGAGATTACGTATCCGTTGTGTACCAGTTGTGGGAATCACCATCTAGTGGAATGCATGGACGGCTCGGATGTTTGTTTTTGGTGTGGCAAGTTGGGTCATAAGCACAGGGATTGCGCAACGGCTAAGTGAAGCGAGAGTAGATCCTCGGCCACCTCTTCAGTAGCTCCGGTAACCTGTCCATTTCAGCAGGGAGAATCATCTAGCCCAGGTGGCAAATAATGTCAAAATCGCTCCTATGCCATAGCGTCACACTAGGATAAGGGCAAGTCGCCAGTAGTGATCACAGGTATGTTGTAAATTTTGCATTACTCATTGCGTATTGCTAGCCCCTAAATCCCAGTATTTAATAAGAAGCTTTGTAATGGTCGTTGACAAGAGATTGTCGATGTGTGACATGAATAGTTGTGAGTATACAGCTTGCAGTGAAGGTTAGAGGTGAAAGAGAAGCTAGGACTTAGTGATTTAGCCTCGGCCTTGAGAAAGATTAAGGATCCTTAGAACGACAGATTTAAGCTAAGGGGGAGACGGTAAGTATGTGCGACAAGTCCAGTTTGAGACTGAAGGTTCAATCCATATCATCTCAGTCCCAATTAGAGGGAAAGAATCCTTCTCAGTGTTCCATCTAGTTCCAGGTTAGTTTCATGTCTTTCGGTCCCTCTTATGCCCTAGCATGCATGTATTATTTAGATATTCAGTTCCAATATGTAGAATCAGTCAGAGTCAAATACTCCATTATTTTCAGCTGTAATTGACCAATTTTGGGAATTCAGTCCATTCTTATCCTTTAAGTATGTTTAGCCAACATTCGAGGATGAATGTTCCCAAGGGGGAGATATTGTAACACTCCAAAAGTTCCCAAGATTAAAAATCAGGATTTGGAGTGTGTTCAGCAGAAAAATCTGCAACAGTGCCTCAGAACAACTTGTCCAACAAGTCGTTGGTCAATGTAACGACTCATTAGAGGCAGTCGTTGGAAGGGTTTCAAAAAATAGTGTTAAGTGTCTGATGCCACGATAGGAGGTACGAGTCATTTTGTGAAACAATGACCCGTTGTATGCAATCTTGGTAAGTATTCAGATTGGGCTTCTTGAAGGGAACGAGTCAGGTGATGACTTGTTGGTTTTTGTAATGGGTCTCTATGAAGATTGTTGGTTGGAGTTCAAGGCTTAGGGTAGGAAACGACATATGGTGACATCGGACCATTTAAGCTAACAATATCCCGTGGTGTTGGTCGTTGGAAAGGACTCGAGGGTTGGTCCTGTGGGGATGACAGAAGGAACTGATGAGTCGTTGGATCAAGTAACGACTCGTCATGTCAGTCGTTGCAATGGTTGCAGGTTGAGGAACCAGTGGAGTCAACGGGAGGTGGTTACGAGTCGTTGGATGAGGTAACAACTCATCCTATTTATCGTTGGTTGAGGAAGCAGAAGCGGTGAAGCAGATCTTAGAAGCAGTGGATGGTCACCATGAGTTGTGGCGAGGACCAACCACTCGTGGTGAGGGTCGTGGTCGAAGATTTGGCAGATTTTTAAGTTTTTCCCAAGGGTATTTTGGTAAAGTCCTATGCTTCCAATTTTGAAATGGCGTCCATTTAGGCATTTTAAGGGACGTTTTTAGGGGTTTTCCTAGCCTAATCTCTCATTCCCTCTACTCTTCTTCCCTCCCCTATCAAGATCAAGGATTCAACAAGTGTTTCCTCGAGGATTCAAGGCTTTAGTTCAAGAGGAGATTCCCTAAATCAGGTATGTGGGTTTTTCAGCAAGGATATCCTTCCATCCTTGTGCCCCAAATGTTTTATTTAAAAACCCGATTCCATTAATCTAGAAAAAGAATGACCTAGGGTTTCGATTTATGGATGATTTCTTCTATGTCTTATATGCAATATAAGACCCATTAGGATTAAAAGTTATTTATGTTTATGGGTGAAAATGCATGATTATAGAATACCCTTCATGAGATAGCCTAAACTTGATCGGAATTTTGTTATTGTTCACTCGATTGTATCAAGAACTTTTATCCATGTCTAAATTATGTGGATATCATAAGAATTCCCTTAAAAGATAGAATGTATATATGTCAAGATTAGATTAGAACTTAAGGGCTTGACCAATGAAAAATACGCATGTGTTTTCATTATGTTTCCAATGTAAATGTTTTGCGGTATAAGGTGAACTTATGATAACGACATAATTATCGTATCATCTTTATGAATTGCAGTAAATTTTGAAATGGGTTTTATGAAATGAATATATTCTTCTATCATGATCTTGTTGTACATGTTTAAGGTAAGATCTAACCATGTGGGCTTTTCGTAAATTTAGAATATATGAATCAATGTATATATGTTAAAGTGGGAATTTGACCTATGGATCCTACATGACTCTATGTTATATGTTGTATGTTAGGAACTCGAAACTTGTATGTTGTGAAGTTGTGTAAAGTATGATAAGAATCTACAGGTGTTCGTAAATGTGTAATGTGCGGATTAAATGATGACTTGGTACCATGACGATATGAATTATGATGAGAAAGCATGAGAATGACACTTCAAACTTTTAGGCTTGTTGTTAGTAGAGTGTAGCCTTAATCCTTTCTAAATGAGTTTCGTGTGATAAAATTAGTAAATGCTCATGTTTTTCATAGCTGTAGTAGCATAGGCCAGATTAATAACGTCAGATCAGTATTTCTCATGTTCTAGTTAGCCAGGGACTCTCCATAGCCAAGAATATTTCCCTTGGTCAGTCAGGGACTCTCCATAGCTAAGAATGTTTCCCTTAGTCAGTGAGGGACTCTCCATAGTCGGGACTCTCTATAGCTGAGAATGTTTTCCTTAGTTAGTCAGGGACTCTCCATAGCCGAGAATGTTTCCCTTAGATAAGTCGGGACTCTCCATTTCTAAGAATGTTTCCCTAGTTTAGTTGGGACTCTCCATAGTATAGAATGACTCCCTCAGTTTATGTTATCAGTTTGGCTCAGTTCCATATAGATCAGAATTTAGTTTAAAATAGATGAAGCATAGTGAAATCTCAGTTATCAGCATACATCCAATACAATGTATGATATTAGTTTCAGTTTAAGCTTTCATTATAGGTTCAGTGCCTTATCCTTATGCATGAGTTTTGTGATGCTCCAGAGTATGAATTTCAAACAAAAGTTTCATGTTGATATGTGTATATGACTCAGGGGAGGTTTGTGCTTTCTAAATCAGTTTATTTTCTTCTTGTATACCTATATGTTTAGTTTGTTTACATTTTCCCGCATGCTCAGTACATTCCAAGTACTAACCGCATACTTTATATGCTATATTGTTTCTTGAAATAGATTCAGGTATCCAAATTCAGCCCGCGGGTAAACATGTGGCTTCTTCCATCTCAGCAGATTGTGGTGAGTCCCCATCTCTCGAGGACAAGGTCGATGTATTTTATTTCAATTATATTTCAGTTTTAAGCATTAGGAGCCAGTTGGGGACCTATCCTAGAAACTCTTCAATTTAGTAGAGGCTTTAAGACATGCGTAGTCAGATTCAATCTATGCATTAAAGTTTTTGTTAGATTATATCTTTAAGTTTTAAATTTAACTCCTTACAATTAGCTTCTACTCATTATGTTTCTATTAGTTGTTTATATTGTTAAGTGTTATGCTACGATTATGTCATGGGTCGACTAGGAGCCTTTTGGGATTTCTTGTCCCGTATTATGGCGAGGGTGTAAACTCGGGTCGTGACACTTTCTTTTTATTAGGGACCCGACTATCCTAAGCCCCGTGGCCAAATTTTCCACAGTTCCAACACTTATCAATACTTCCTTTAAAGTCACCTTTGCTTGCTTCTAGTTTATGCCTTTTAAATATTTTTTTTGTAATAATGGGGTTTTTCAGATTTATTCTTATAGTGTTTGTATGTTCTTTTAATTTTCTTGGACAATTCTTTTAAAGCGGCAGACAAGTAGACCCATGACATGAACATAACTTCTAACTCAATCAATAAAAGTGGAAGATCAACATAATATTCATAGCAGAAGTCTAAACATAACATAAAATCTGAACATACAACAGGAGTCTGAAGCTGAATACAATCTATGTCTAAGAAGACTCTAATTCTGATGAGTTGATGGAACAAGACCCCAACTAACTCTCTATGTCTGAAATAGAAAATACGTAAACATAACTCAATAGAAAGAGGCCCTCGACAGATGAGGACTCACCAATAGAGGCTGGATGCTAACTTCGGAACTGGCTAGTGATGGGGCTGAGTCTAAAGATCGGATCCTATATCATGAAATGATGCAGCATAGAGTATGCATTTAGTACGTCGAATGTACCGAGTATGCAAGGTAAGTAAAACCGATAAAGTAAGTAAAATCATTAAAACAAGCATAATATGAAACATAATCAAGATAAGAATTTGAGAGTATGGCTTGCATGCTATTTTCTGAAATCATGAACTGAACATAACTGAACATCATGACTGAATCGAATGACGCAAAGCTGAAATATGATAATTATAAGTAAAACTGAACATTGAGTCAAACTTGCTTTAGAATATATATATCATGAATGATAAACATGCATAACTGAATTATGAGGAACAATGGGAGACTCGTCTTATAACCTACATCACTACGATAGAGCTTACGTGATCCCGACTATCACACTCTAATGGGAAAATCCGTCTAAAGCCTTGCTAGGTATAAAGAAAATACCATAATATTGATATCAAGTTGAAGGCCCCTTGGGGCAGGGGAAATCTCACAAAGGAGGTCCCAAATGATGTGATCATACCTATGTTGGCTCGTAGTTTTGAGGCATAGGGTTGACTGACCCTTAGCCTACTCGGTGCTAGACATTACTCCTAAAACATGCATATGCTCTCCATCATTTTGCAACGAAGTTGACTATCGCCTAGTGATGAAGCTGAATATTCATATACATATAAAATCTGGAAAAATACATGAGGAGCCTTGGCTCAAACCATACCACAAGCTGAACATAATTGGGAGTCTTGACTCCAAAATCATGTGGTAAGCTAATTCATAAAATCATAGATCATACTTGAACATATGGGCTTGCCCAATACTTAAACATGCTTGAAAATACTTAATTCACTTGAAAACATGGTTATAGACATCGGTAACTTGAAAACATGCTTTTCATCATAAATATCTCATCATACTTGAACATACATCATGGATCTCAATTTTCATGAATTTTCATGGATGGGCATCATAATTTATAAAACTTGAAAACATGATTCATAATTGAAAATATTGTAAAACTTTCCCATGAATCACAATTCAATAATAGCAACATGCTTAGATTATACCAATGGTAGAAACTTAGGAAATTCATCCATTGGTTTAAAACCCCATAGGATCAACATATAGATTTTTATGAATTAGAGAGGGATATGACATGGTTGTGAATACATTCACCCATTCATAACCCTATATACTTGAGAGAATCTGATTCTATGACTTCTTTAATTGCCCAAGGAAGAATTGAGAAGAACTTGGAAGAGATTAAGCTTGATCACCTCTCTAGACTCCTATGCTTGCATGCATGAATAGGAATGTCTTAGAATTAACTTACCCTTCTTAAAACTCAACGTAGTTTAGTCCTTAGGATCATACGAATTACGGTAAAACCCTTAATAAACTCGTAAGGAATAACTAACTGCCAGTCAAAACGAGGGATTGGATGAGTCGTTACCCATGACCGTGACTCGTGGTCTCCAATCATGACTTTCACTACCCAAAAACATTAAATCCTTAACCAATTGCTGACCACGACTCACCTAACGAATTGTGGCATTGACCACGACTCGTGGTGTCTAGTCGTGAGGTACTGTCGGGCCCTTCCTTCATCCTTCAACTACCCTTGACCATAGGTGAACTAAAGATTCATGGAGCTGAGCACGACTCGTGGTCACCCCAAATTGAAAATTTCCAAACAATTCAAAACTCCTCACCCCGAGTCACTTAACGACTCGTGGTCATCCTAACTGGTCACAGGATGACTCATTCTATGACCTGGTGCAAAAAATCCTATTTTCTATGTTTCGACTCCCGAGTCTAGTCGTAGGGTTTCTCCAGCATTACAATATCTCCCTCTTGGTAACATTCATCCTTGAAAGTTTGAAATCATACAGAAAAGTAGAGAAATAAATTATCCTGTTTAAATACTGATCATATAAGCTGAAAACTTATAGATGGACTACCTCCAAAGTGAACTGCATGGCTGAACTGAATTCATGAATCATACATATATACTTTGGCATGAAAAAAACTGGGGCACACGAATTGAACATGAAACTGAAGAGAATTTTAGGGAAAAAACTGATACCTTAAGCTAGAACTAAGCCGGAAGGGAATAAATGTGGGTGTCTAACCATCACATCTGCTTCGGCTTCCCACGTAGCTCCCTCAACATGCTGATTCCTCCATAAAACCTTTAGTGAAGCTACTTCCTAGTTCCTTAGCTTTCGAACTTGACGATCTAGTATTTCCACCGGAACCTCCTCATATCTAAGGCTGAAACTGTCCTTCAGACCTACACTCTCCACCGGAACAACTAGAGCTAGATCTCCCAAACACTTCTTTAAGAGCAATACATGGAAAACTTGATGGACTGAAACTAATTCTGAGGCCACCTCCAACTCGTATGCTACCTTGCCAACCAATTTCACAATTAAATACGAGCCAATATAATGGGGACTGAGTTTCCTTTTCTTTTCGAACCTCATCAGTCCGTTCACAGGACACACCTTTAGAAACACCCAATCACCAACTTCAAACTCAAGCTCTCTCCTCATCACATATAGAACTTTTGGAGACTTTGAGCTATTTTCAAACTATCCCGTATGAGCTGAACTTTCTCCATGGCCTCATGGACTGAATCTGGCCCGATTATCGCAGCTTCATTGTCTTTAAACCAACCAATAGGCGATCTACATCTCCGCCCATAGAGAGCCTCAAACGGAGCCATCTGAATGCTGGAACGGTAGATGTTGTTATAAACAAACTCAATGAGAGGCAAATGATCATCCCAACTACCCTTAAAGGCAATAACACATGCTCTCAACATGTCCTCGAGAGTTTGAATATTCCTCTCTGCTTGAACATCCATTTGTAGGTGAAATGCTGTACTGAGCTTGACTTGAGTACCAAGTACCTTTTGAAAAGATCTCCAAAACTGGGAGGTAAACTGAGTACCTCTGTCTGATATGATGGACAAAGGCACTCCATGCAACCAAACTAGCTCTCGAATATATAGTTTGGCATAATCCTCTGCTGAATTAGTGGTTTTGATCAGTAGAAAATGAGCTGCTTTGGTTAACCTGTCCACCACCACCCAAATGGAGTTGTATTGTTTACGAGTGCGTGGCAACCCTATGATGAAGTCCATATTGATCTCCTCCCACTTCCAAGTAGGAATATTGATATCTTGAAGCACACCTCCCTGTCTTTGATGCTCAACCTTCACTTGTTTACAATTGGGACACTTAGCCATAAATTCTGCTATGTCCTTCTTCATGCCATTCCACCAATAGAATTCCCGTAGGTCACGTTACATCTTGGTGGCACCTAGATGTATCGAATACCTTGAACCATGAGCCTCATGCAACATCCGATCTCTCAAATCACCAACATCTGAAATGGACAGATGACCCTGATATCGAAGCACACCATCTCCCCCTTTGGAGAAGACCTCTACCTTCTGATTCCGAATGACTTCCTTTAGTTTTACCAAATAAGGTCCTCATCCTGTCTAGCTTTTACATCAGTCAACAAGGACGATCTGATCTGTTCTAAACAATAACTCCACCATTAGTCAAGTCAACCAAACGAACTCCCAATCGTGCAAGCCGATGCACATCCTTCACTAGCTCCTTCCTACCCTCTTCTACATAGGACACACTCTCCATAGAGAGCCCACTAAGTGCGTGTGCTACTACATTAGCCTTACTCAGATGGTAAAGGACACTCATATCATAATCTTTGAGCAACTCCAACCACCTCCTTTGGCGTAGATTTAGGTCTTTCTGAGTAAACACATATTGTAGGATTTTGTGGTCCGTAAACACACTCACATGGACCCCATACAAATAGTGTCTCCAAATCTTCAGGGCAAACCACCGCCGCCAATTCAAGATCATGGGGTAGGGTAATTCTTCTCATAAACCTTCAGCTACCTAGAAGCGTATGCTATAACATTACCATGTTGCATCAACACATAATGAAGGCTGATTCTAGAAGCATCACAATACACCACAAACCCATCGGTACCCTCAGGTAGGGTTAACACCGGTGCTGAGATGAGTCGAGTCTTCAACTCTTGGATACTCTTCCTGCAAGCCTCTGACCATTGGCACTTCACTTTCTTTTGGGTCAATTTGGTCAATGGGCTGCAATAGATGAAAATACGTCAACAAATCTTCGATAATAGCCAGCTAAGCCCAAGAAACTCCTGATATCTAAAGGATTCACCGGTCTAGGCCAATACTTCACAGCTTCTATATTTTGAGCGTCCACCTTTATACCATCACTTGACACCACATGGCCCAAAAATTCCACTGAGTTCAACCAAAAATTGCACTTGCTGAATTTAGCATATAACTGGCGATCCTTAAGAGTGTGTAGCACCACCCTCAAATGAGCAGCATACTCCTCTTTGCTTCGAGTGTATATCAGGATGCCATTGATAAACACGATCCCGAACATATCCAAATATATCTTGAACACACTATTCATCAAATCCATAAAAGTAGTATAAGCATTCATTAGTCCAAAAGACATAAATACAAACTCGTAATGACCATACTGCATCCTGAAAGCTGTCTTCAGTATATAACTCTCCCGTACCCTAAGTTGATGGTATCCGGATCTGAGATCTATCTTCAACAGCACTTAGCACCCTGAAGCTGGTCAAACAAATCATCAATCCTAGGAAGAGGATACTTGATCTTGACGGTGACTTTGTTTAATTGCTAATAATCAATACACATACGAAGAGAACCATCTTTCTTTCGAAAAAAAAGAACTGGTATACCCCACGGGGACTTTCTAGGTCTGATGAAGCCCTTGTCTAGCAGGAATTTCAGCTGCTCCTTCAACTCCTTCAACTCGGTTGAGGCCATTATGTAAATAGGAATAGATATAGGCTGCGTATCAAAAAGAAGTTCAATACCAAAATCGATATCCTGGTTGAGAGGAGTTCTCGGTAGATCATTTGGGAACACTTCTGGATACTCACAAACTAGTAGAACTGACTGGATAGCCGGGGTCTCGAACGTAGCATGCTTAACCCTAACTAGATGGTATACAAAACCTTTAAAAATCATCTTTCTGGCCTTAAGATAGGAAATGAAACAACCTACAAGCATAGATGAACTACTCTTTCATTCTAAGACTGGCTCACCTGGAAATCGAAACTCTACCACACGTGTTCTACAATTAACTGAAGCATAGAATGCAAATAGCCAATACATGCTGAGGATAACATAAACATTGGTCATGGCTAACTCTACTAGATCTGCTAAGGTGAATTTCCGAAGGACTGTGACCGAGCAATCTCTATACACCCATCTAGCTACAACTAACACCCACTAGAGTAGAGATTGAGAAGGGTTCTGACAAGATTTAAGATTGACTCCGAAACTACTAGCCACATAGGGCGTCATAAAAGACAAAGTAGCCCCAAGATCTAACAATGCATATACATCAAGATAGAATACTCGTAAAATACCAGTGACTACATCTGGGGAAACCTCCTGCTCCTGGTGGGACGCTAAGGCATTGAATCTATTTTGGCACTGTCCACCACCTGTACTAGTTGAAGCATACTACTGGAAAGGACGTGCCACCAAAGCTGTTGACTAGTGGCTGGGGTACGGGCTCCCCCATCGCCTGATCTGGCTGAAGCGCAATCTTTGAGCCTGTGTTTGGGTTTGCCATGCCCAAAAGAAACATCTGAACCAACTAAACACCTCTTTGGGTGGGTTTTCCCTCAATTCGCACAGGCTGGAAAAGTGATATCTCTTGAAATGCTCCCTTGGCCCCTCGATCCTGACGCTCTACCCCTCTGATCACGTCCGGATCGGGAAGGGACACTAGCTGATGATGGTGTTGGGGCTAAAGATCTCTGGTGGGACTACTGAAGGTGCACACTAAGCCTCAGCTGGGAGAATCCGATGTTATCAGTCCTGTCCCTTTTAGCTTCTCTCTCTCGCTCACTCATCTGTACCACCTCCATCTGCTGGGCGTACAAGACTATCCGAGCAAAGTCAATATCCTGGAGAATCATCGCGGTCCGATCCCTGACCAAGGATTTTGCTATCCCGTGTACGAACCTGCTCACACGGGCCCTCTGATCTGCCACCAATTCAGGTGCATACCTCGACAGATGTGTGAACTCCAAGGTATACTCTTGAACCATCATCTTTCCTTGCTTAAGATTCACAAACTCGGTTACTTTCAGCTCCCTCATCTCTCGAGGGAAGAACCGATCAAGAAAAGCAGCATAAAACTCATCCCAACTGATAGCGCCTGCTCCAACCGCTCTACTATCCTTCCATTGTTTGAACCAAATGTGTGCGACCCCCTTCAACTAATATGAGGCCAAATTGGCACATTCCTCTCTAGTCACCCCCATAATCCGGGTGATCTTCAGAATCTTCTCAATGGCCTTATGTGGATCCTCGTCCACATTTGAGCCATGGAACATGGGAGTGTTCATCCTCAAAAAGTCTCTAACCCTCGCTGCCGTTGCATTCCTATTTTAAAGGAGATGCACCACTGCCTACTAATTGACCTGGGTGGTCAGGGCCTAGGATAATATCTGGATGGCTTCATTGAACTCTGCATGGGCAACCGACTCGGGTATGTGCTTCGTATGGACTGGTGGAGCCTGTTGGTGCTCATCCCCATTGCCATCCTCGTGGCTATTTCCATTTTCATTTCTTCTATTATTGACTTTACAGGGAGGCATGATTCTGCAATTGCAAATAGCACGAGTTAGAAGGATAGAGAGACATTTCATTGCATGACAGAGATCATAAAAGAAGGTAACATTTCCTAAACATCTAATAACTTCTTCATCATAAGTGTGGAGCACTTCACAACCATGAAAAAGGCTCTAGTTAATACGACTTCTAGACACCCAAGGACACTTCAAAACCTATGGCTCTGATATCAGGTTTTTCACGACGCAAACATGGGCCCAGATTGAGACATGGAACAAGGAACCCCGAGAGACTCCAAGTCGACCCATGGCATGAACATAACTTCTAACTCAATCAATAAAAGTAGAATATCAACAAAATATTCATAGTGGAAGTCTAAACATAACATAAGATCTGAATAAATAATACGAGTCTGAAGCTAAATACATTCTATGTCTGAAAAGCCTCTAATTCTGATGAGTTGATGGCACAAGACCCCAACTAACTCTCTAAGTCTAAAACTAAAAATACGTAAACATAACTTAATAGAAAGGGGCCCTCGACAAATGAGGACTCACCAATAGAGGCTGGATGTTAACTCTAGAACTGGCTAGTGACGGGGCTGAGTCTGAAGATCGGATCCTGTATCATGAAATGATACAGCACAGAATATGCTGTTAGTACGTGGAATGTATCGAGTATTAAAGGTAAGTAAAACTACTTAAGTAAGTAAAATCATTAAAACATGCATAATATGAAACATAATCAAGATAAGAATTGAGAGTAGGGCTTGCATGCTATTTTCTGAAATCATGAACGGAACATACCTAAACATCATAATTGAATCAAATGACCCAAAGCTGAAATATGATAATCTTAAGTAAAACAGAACGTTGGGCCAAACCTACTTTAGAATATGTATATATATACATATAATGAATGATAAACATGCATAACTGAAATCATGAGGAATAATTGGAGACTCGTCTTATAACCGACATCACCATGATAGAGCTTACGTGGTCCCGACTATCACACTGAAGTGGCAGAGCTATCTAATGCCTTTCCAGGGCTAAAGACGATACCATGAGATAGATATCAAGCTGAAGGCCCCTTGGGTAGGGGAAAGCTCACAAAGGAGGTCCCAAATAATCTGATCATACCTACATTTGCTCGTAGTTCTAAGGAATAGGGTTGACTGACCCTTAGCCTACTTAGTGCTAGACACTACTCCCAAAATATGCTTATGCTCTCAATCATTTTGTAATAAAGATAGCCATCGTCTAGTGATGAAGCTGAATAATCATATACATATAAAATCTGAAATCACACATGAGGAGCCTTGGATCAAAGCATACCACAAGATAAACATAAATGGGAGTCTTGACTCCAAAACCATGTGGTAAGCTAATTCACGAAATCATAGATTATACTTGCCAATACTTAAACATGCTTGAAAATACTTAATTCACTTGAAAATATGAATATAGACATGGGTAACTTGAAAACATGCTTTTCATCATATATATCTCATAAGACTTCAACATACATCATGGATCTCAATATTCATGAATTTTCATGGATGGGCATCTAATTTATAAAACTTGTAAACATGATTCATAATTGAAAACATGGTAAAAGTTTCCCATGAATCATAATTCAATAACAACAACATTCTTAGACTGACCCATGGTAGGAACTTAGGAAATTCATGCATTGGTTTAAAACCACATAGGATCAATATATAGATTTTCATGAATTACAGAGGAATTGAACATGGAGGTGAACAATTCCACCCATTCATAACCCTACATACCTGAGAGAATCCGATTCTATGACTTCTCTAATTGGCCAAGGAAGAATTGAGAAGAACTTGGAATAAATTAATCTTGATCACCTATCTAAACTCCTAAGCTTGCGTGCATGAATAGGAATGGCTCAGAATGAACTTACCCTTCTTAAAACTCACTATTCGTAGCTTAAAATGACGTATTTAGGCCTTAGGATCATAGGAATTACAGAAAAACCCTTAATAAACTCGCAGGGAAAAACTGATTGCCTGTCCCAAAGAGGGACTGGACGAATCATTACTTATGACCACGATTTGTGGTCTCCTATCGTGAATTTCACTGCCTAAAAACTTTATATACTTAACTAATTGCTGACCACGACTCACCTAATGATCATGGCATTGACCACGACTCGTGGTATCTAGTCGTGAGGTACACTACCGACGCTTCCTTCATCGTTCAACTACCCTTGACCATGAGTGACCTAACGGCTCGTGGGGCTGACCACGACTCGTGATCACACCTGTGGTCCAACATAAAAATTTCCAAACAAGTCAAAACTCCTAACCACGAGTCACTTAGCCACTCGTGGTCATCCTGACAGGTAGCAGGACGACTTGTTCTGTGACCTGGTGTAGAAAATCCTATTTTCTCCATTTCAACTCCTGATTCTGG
The DNA here is from genome assembly GCA_035772735.1 of Datura wrightii. Classification (NCBI taxonomy): domain Eukaryota; kingdom Viridiplantae; phylum Streptophyta; class Magnoliopsida; order Solanales; family Solanaceae; genus Datura; species Datura wrightii. Next base: position 57,915,063 of record JASDFA010000002.1, on the reverse strand, counting down.
TTATAGGGTTTTAGGGGCATTACGTATTCCATTCAGTAATTTCATTTCTAGAGTGTGAAGTATGAGATAGAAATTCATTTTTCTCATACTGCATATCCAGGAAATAGTGTTTATTATAATAATTCTTTTTGATGGAATATTTAGAGCTTAACTTATTAATGTCATTATCAGACTCTTCGGATATTGTTCATATGACCTTATCATCTTTTAATTTTAATTCATCCTTTAATTTTGATTCATTATTTAATTTTAATTTAGCTTTTAATTTTTTATTAATCTTTTCTATAAGATCACCTGTGATTTCAAAGTTTTCTTGAAATTTGGAAAATTCATATTTAGAAAATTCTAGTAATTTAAATATTGAATGGGTTTCTAATTTCTTATTATTATAGGAAGGGCTTGATTTATCATTAAAAATTAATTTATTATTAGTCTTAAGGATTTGGTTAGAGACTACATATAGGAGTTGATTAGTATAATTATTTTATTGAATTAATCTATTTATATCTTTATTCTTAGGATCACCCTGGGTATCTACTATTTCAATTTTAAAAGGTATAACTGTAACAATTCTACCATCTATTGGTAAACTAATTTCATCTAATGGAGAAATTAGAGATTCAACCAACTTAGTTTTGGTATGCCATTTATTAACAATCATGCTTAATTATTTCTTTTGATCATCCAATTTTCCCGTGTACTCAAACCATTTAAAGAACTCTATATTGCATCTCATTCTTTTCATATCGGCTCACTAATTTTTCCTAAAGGATAGCCTTTACTTTAATGAATATATTTCTACATACCATTGTCTTTTTATGCTATTTTTTGGATCTAACCAGAGTTTATCTAAATATTCAAAGTCAGGTTCAAACTTCTCATTTGATCTAATCATGCATAAAGAGTCTCTTACTCCTAGCATCTCACTAGTAGTGGAACTTGTTCTTTTTGTAATTCTAGGTTCATATTCAACCATAGGAATGATTTCTGAGAAATCTACTCCTTTTAATTTTTTCTCTATGTCTTCAAGAGTTACGTCTTTTTCTTCCTGAATTTTTGAAAATGAAGGTCTTGAAAAAGACATCCTTTCACTTGAAGAAGCATGACTAAAGGATTGGTATCTCAGAAATTTTAAATCTATAGATCCATCCAAAAATTGTATTACCTGCTCAATATTTGAATGTTCTTCCTCAATTTCTGGCTCCTTTATGGAGCCAACATGCCAATTATCCTTTACTAACACATCATCCCATTTTATCATTTTTGGGAAAAAATATTGTTGTGACTGTGATTGGCTTCCATAAGCATGGTAACCCCTTTGTTGCTTACTATCTTTGCCTTTGGAGCTAGGGTATTTTCATTAGCCTATAATATACTCTATATATTATGGATATTTCTCTTGTATTTGCATTGCTATTCATGTTTTTTGTTTTAAACATTCAATGGTAGGGTATCTATATCGTTTGGAACATTAATATCTATAAAAAAATTAGTATAACAATTAAAATACATCGGACCATTAGCTAGATTACTTTGTAATACTGCTAACCATGAATCATCAAAGTTTAGTAGCCTATTGTCTCTTAAAAAAAGACATATAGGAACATGTAAGTCTAATCTATAAAATGGTTTAACCGCAACTTGGACAAGTCCTATATGAAGAAACTTGTAATATTTTCTATATCTATTGATATCTTTAGCTGCTAATAATTTAATAGTCTCAATAGACTTATTAATAGCGACAACAGATTTAAAGGATTTAATATTATAATTCTTTATAAAATTAAAGTGTCTAGTTTTGTAAACCTTTTAAAAACGTTCTTGTGGAATATTCCAATTTTGTAAATCGCTTTCTATTTTAGCTATTTTAGTAGTGTAGCAGAAATATTCACGTTATCTATTATGTTTCGATTTTCAGAGGTATCCATTAAAACTGTGAAGATAGTTTTAACTGAGTGATTAATAGATGATTTAACTGTCTACTTTGTATAGATAAATTATGACTAACATAACATAATTTATTATACAATCTGACCTGATTTTCAAGAATTAATTTTCTAGTTATCTCTTTAGAATAATTGCCTAGAGTTTCTAAAGGTATTAATTTTTTATAATAGTTTAAGTCTTTTAATATTTTAGTTCTTTTTTTTATACTTACTTTTGTTTTTCAAATAGAACCATTTTCTACAATTGCAGCATTTTATTTGTTCTATGAATGGATATGTAAGCATAAAATTTTCTTTTTCTTTTTTTTATAATATGAAGTATTCAGGGAAATGGTAGTACTATCCTGGGGCCAATATCTACTTTAGATGGTACTCCTTAATAATTATTTACTTGTGTAGTATTTACTAGTTATCTTCTCTAATTTTCTTTTATATTATTCCTTTAGGTTCAGTGATGGGAACACTATTCGGGTCCGGCTCTTGTATTTCAACTTTCAAGCTAATCCAATGGAAAATACAAGCTTACCAATGTGTAGACCGTGATTAAACGGTTACCCAACCGAAGGAATAAAACTAAGAAACTAGTAGAAGAGTATCAGTAAAACTGCAACGCAGAAATAATCGTTTAGGAACAACATAATTTCGACTGGCTCTAGGATAATATAAAGATTTAGTTACTCAAAATCATACTCCGCCTGGCTAACATGGATCTGATACCATTTAATAGATCGTAGAAATAACTTGGAAAAGACTCGAAAATTAATTACAAAGGCAGGAGAAAAATTAATGAAAATATTATAAGAAGGTAATAAAGTAGAAGTGAAAAATACTTAAAAAGAGATGTTTATTGATAAGAAGGAAATACAGAGAACATAGAGGGAAATATAGAGAGGTTTGGGTAATATGGAAGTGAGTGTAGTGTTTTTCGAATGCTCCTATTGATACAAAGTGAAGGTCTTAAATAGACCTCATATCTGATGACTCAATTAATTTCTAACTGCTATCTATTATACATGTGTCCATATGTGGCAAATTTAATTATACACGAATCTAGTTAAACATCATCTTCGTCTCCTTGAAAATTGTTTTTCCTGAAAGTTATCATCTTTGTCCTGATGTGGCATGGGTAATTGATGAAGATTCGTCTTGATGTGGCTCTTCTACTTGAAATATCCTTCAATTATGGAAGAAATCTTCTTTTTTATACTCATGTTTCCCCCATGTGAGTCTGTAAATATTCCCTGTCCTTTTCTGGTTTGTCTGTATGTGGCATGGGAGTCTGCAGAGATTCTCTAATGTCCTTTTGTGGATGTCCTTTTGCTGATTGATTTTTGGGTGAATTCAGTGCTTTGGTATGGGGTAAAAACCGACACGCAAGTGCACGTGGTCAAACAAGTAATAAAGTGGCTAAGTAAGCCAAGTATCGATCCAAGGAGACTCTGGATAAGTAAAATTGCTTAAGTATACTATATTCTAGTTTACTTCTAATTATGCTGACAACAACGTAACCAAAAGTTAAATAATTTTTTGTTTATAAATTATATACTAAAACTATTAACAAATATCTACGTTGAATTGAAACTATGGATATGAGCATGCCAAGGTTAAGAACAAGTAATGAATTCGATCGTAATCATAATTCAGTTATTCTTCTCTTCATGTTGCTAGCCAAGAACATTAGCCTAGAGATTAAAACTCTCGTATTTAATCTCACTTTAGAATCATAAATCATTCGTCTATATTTCTGTGATCAAATGCAATTTATGACCTAGCAATACAATTCCGGTTCCCAAATTGACTAATACGGCTTTCAAGTATATTTCTATCAGGAAAGCACATCAAAACCCAATTTTCCCAAATCAAGTTAAGAACAATACCCTACTAATTCACAACTTTCCAATTTCTTGCTCTCTCGAGTGAAATTGGACTTTTTAGATGTACATTAATGTTGGCCACACAGTAATGCAGTAAGAACAAGAATTAATAGAACAACATGAAAGAAGAAGATGAAAAACCATATAATTCACAATCAAAATTCAATACACATGTTCAAAACCTTAGCAAGGAAGAGAATTAGCCACTCATTTGTGGATTGATCATCCTCAAATGAGTGTAAATCATACGTACAATTGATTGAAAGAAGAAAGAAAGAGAGAAAAACCCTTAGCTTTTTCATCCCTCAACTGCTGCTAACCCACGTCCTAGCTCCACCAAGTCTTAATTATGAAAAATAAACCTAAGTGTGCTATTTATATTAGTAGGAATCTTTCCCGGATTAACAAGCAACGTGTCACGGAGTGCATCGCGGAGCACGGACTCCGTGACACCTTACGGACGCGGAGGCTTTCTGGAAAATCACCCGAAATCGGCCCAGGCAGCACCTTGCCGCGTTGGCAATGTGTCACGCTGCCTGGGCAGCGCGTTACAGCCCCATGGTCGCAGAGTCCACCTGCCGTGGCACGTTGCCAACGCGCAGGTGGGCTGTTTTGAGTGGCCTGCCTGCCGTGGCACCTTGTCGATGCGTCGGTGGGCTGTTTTGTGCCTCTTCCTTGCCGACATTCGCGTGTTAATTCCGTTTCCAAGCTTCTACTTCACCAACTCATGGATTAGTTACTCAAACATCATCAAAACCTACAAAACAAAGGCTAATCATGTTGGTTAGCACATATCTCCACATTATATAAAATTACATGAAAATGTATACAATAACTTAGATAAACAAGACTAATTGAAGTAATAAAGAGTATCTCGGGCATATTTTTTTGCCCGTTATCACAACCCCACACTTAAAGCCTTGTTCGTCCTCGAACAACCTTTTACATATCATGCAAATGGAGACTCCTACATAACTAATTTAGCAGGAGAATTCAAGTTACGGCTATAATGATTACGTAGGATACAAGCTAAAAATAGAGCATGCCTGATTTGATCGTTGAAATGAAACACAACCATGTTAAGACTTCTTAACCTCAAGAATCGACTCTCAATTTTTAGCAAACTCATGCAAATCAACTGATCAAGAAATCCCACATGAATTATATCCTTCATTCAACATGTGCCCCTCACGGAAAGAGAGTTACCCAATTTCACACGCAAAAACAATTTTTATATCACAACATGTGTGGGTATATGAATAGAATTACGCTCACTCTCACAAAGAATTCACATGCATCATGTAATGACCCATAAGCTTGCCCTTAGTGTTTTATTCCACTAATATAAGGATGTGTGAATGTAAGATCAAGTAGGACTTTTTAGGTTGTAATGTAACTTAGGTGCGGGTAGGTACTATTATGATCAGTAATAGTGACTATCTTTCCTAAGCGCTTTTAATACATCACGCCTTGATTACAAACTTCCCTTCCCTCACTTCACCTTTTTTCTCCTTTTAGTTTTCTTTTTCCTCTTTTGTTCCCCCATTTCTTTCGACACTTTTAGCTTATTAGTAAGGAGTACTTAAGCAATATGTTTCATTCATTCCTTTTCTTACTCCCCACTAATAACCAACCATTTTCACACAAATGCACCTTTTTCCTTTTCTCAACTATTTACAACTTGCTATTTTTCCTTCTTTTCCATTCTTCTCACTCCTTTACCCTTTCGGATTTTTCCTTTAAGCGCTTCGGAGTTTTGGTTCAATTTCAAGGCTAATGAAAGAAAAAGGATTAAGCTTATGTTGCATCTGTCAAAGAATAGGCTCAAGGCTCAATGAGGTTAACTAGGATTAATTTTTCAAGGTAGGTATAATGAGGGATAAAAAGTTGGTTCATTCAAAGAAATGCCTAAATCATCTCCTACAATTCACATCCTTCATTTCGTTTTATATACACAACAGGCAAGTTCTAGACATTCCACAATAGCATAGAATACTCAAAAACCTTACACTCATGGCACATGCTCAAATCAAGACACAATCAGTAGACTCTTACTCAGCTAATCACAAGAATTCAGAATTAAGCTTCAAACATATTGAGTCAAATTCAAGAGCCTAAGTGTCTCAAACAAAGTTATACACTTGCATGCTTCACACTGAACATACTTGCATCTTACAAACATTTATAGCACATAACAAGAACATCCAGCACCAATTAGTTATGGTTTCAAAACCCAAAACCTATCGACTAATTTTCCTCAAGACGGTCGTCATCCATCCATCGTCGGAAACAGTCCCTAGCTATGACTAAAAAAACTTTATATACAGACCAAGGAAAGAAAGAAAAAAGAAAAGAAAAAAAAAATTTATTCTTCGGTTCAAATACCCCCCGTCGGAAAACAACCGAAAAGAAAAACCAACGGGTGATGAAGTCATGCTTAATTCACAAAAAATTTTCAAATTTTTCAAATTTTTCACAAGCATTACATTCACCAAAAATCGTTAAGCACAACAAATGTTTTTGAAATTTCTTGAAATTTCCCTCACCCCACACTTAAATCATGCTATGTCCTCATAGCATCAAATTAAAATTTACAAAGGGTGCGAAATACTCCCTGGGGCCTTTAGGCCTAGCTGACAACATGGTTTTCTTCAACTATGGACAAGTGGGTGTTCGACCCCACACTTTTTCTTTTCCATGCTTGTTAGCTTCCTCCTCCACGGGTACTCAGACTTCCCCTCCATCTGTGCTTAACTTTCCACCAAAACAACACAAGGTGAAAATAAACAAAAATTAACTCAATTGCAAGAAATTAAAATGGTACCTGTGGTACCCTTGGGTTGCCTCCCAAGCAGCGCCTAATTTTACGTCGCGGCACGACGTACCAAGTTTCACCACTTTTTCCTCCACCTTGAGGATATGAATCTCACCCCTAATTTCTTCTCTAATTTCCTCTTATGCTCCAGGGGTGGTGGTGAAAAATTGTAAGGACCAAACAGTAGATGTTGCCTTTTGCATTTATTGGTCCTTAAGTAAGCGAAGTCATTTTGTCTTTCTGAGTTAGCAAATTTCAAAATATATGGTGCTTGGTCCTCCTCTAGACATTTCTCTACAAACTTGGAAGACTCTATTTCTATGTTGTCAACCAAATTTAATGTTGAAAAATGCGTAGAGTGTGGTCCAATACACCTCAACTCTGAAACTGCATTTTTCTTGACCTCCTTACTTGTATATACCTTCTCGACATCGACATCTATCTCACCATTAAAGTCGACTGGGGGATACGCTAACGCTTCTTCCAATAATGGATTTTCCATAAGTGTGAGCCCATCACGGGGACACTCAAGAGATTCGAATTGTTGGGCTTCATCCAAAAATTCACCCTTGTCGTCCTCTTGTAGTTCCTCTTGAATATCGGCTAAAACTGTTGTCTGTGATTTATCACACGCTTCAGCTTCAGCGATCATCTCCGTGAATTTGATGGTCATCCTTTCTAGAGCCTCTGCATTCTCTTCTTGCTGATTTCTCAATACTGCCATCGCCTCCTTCATTGCTTCTGATTGCTCCAAGAGTTGTTTCAACATGTCTTCTATTCGAGCTTGGCGTCCCAAGTCCTCATTTTCAGCATGCCTATATTCAGAAAAAACAACAGAAGGATCATAGTAGGGGCTTGGGGGAGGGGAATATGCCTTTGGACAATCACCCCAATGGCCATATTGACACCCACATATATTGCACGTATTACAGTTTTGCCTCAAGTGGGGTCCTCCACAATTCATGCAAGATTCGCCGAAATATGCGTATCCACCATTTATATTCCAAGATGTCATGTCAATGAGGGTATCCAAAAGAGAGAAAAATTAAAATGAACAAAGAATTAAAACAAATACCAAAACCAAGTTGTCAACACTTAAGAAAATAAAACAAAAATACAGTAAATTTACACTTAACACAATTTCACAAATCGCCTAGCCTCCCCGGCAATGGCGCCAAAAACTTGCTCGGTGCTTTGGTATGGGGTAAAAACCGACACGCAAGTGCACGTGGTCAAACAAGTAATAAAGTGGCTAAGTAAGCCAAGTATCGATCCAAGGAGACTCTGGATAAGTAAAATTGCTTAAGTATACTATATTCTAGTTTACTTCTAATTATGCTGACAACAACGTAACCAAAAGTTAAATAATTTTTTGTTTATAAATTATATACTAAAACTATTAACAAATATCTATGTTGAATTGAAACTATGGATATGAGCATGCCAAGGTTAAGAACAAGTAATGAATTCGATCGTAATCATAATTCGGTTATTCTTCTCTTCATGTTGCTAGCCAGGAACATTAGCCTAGAGATTAAAACTCTCGTATTTAATCTCACTTTAGAATCATAAACCATTCGTCTATATTTCTGTGATCAAATGCAATTTATGACCTAGCAATACAATTCCGGTTCCCAAATTGACTAATACGGCTTTCAAGTATATTTCTATCAGGAAAGCACATCAAAACCCAATTTTCCCAAATCAAGTTAAGAACAATACCCTACTAATTCACAACTTTCCAATTTCTTGCTCTCTCGAGTGAAATTGGACTTTTTAGATGTACATTAATGTTGGCCACACAGTAATGCAGTAAGAACAAGAATTAATAAAACAACATGAAAGAAGAAGATGAAAAACCATATAATTCACAATCAAAATTCAATACACATGTTCAAAACCTTAGCAAGGAAGAGAATTAGCCACTCATTTGTGGATTGATCATCCTCAAATGAGTGTAAATCATACGTACAATTGATTGAAAGAAGAAAGAAAGAGAGAAAAACCCTTAGCTTTTTGACCCTCAACTGCTGCTAACCCACGTCCTAGCTCCACCAAGTCTTAATTATGAAAAATAAACCTAAGTGTGCTATTTATATTAGTAGGAATCTTTCCCGGATTAACAAGCAACGTGTCACGGAGTGCATCGCGGAGCACGGACTCCGTGACACCTTACGGACGCGGAGGCTTTCTGGAAAATCACCCGAAATCGGCCCAGGCAGCACCTTGCCGCGTTGGCAACGTGTCACGCTGCCTGGGCAGCGCGTTATAGCCCCATGGTCGCGGAGTCCACCTGCCGTGGCACGTTGCCAACGCGCAGGTGGGCTGTTTTGAGTGGCCTGCCTGCCGTGGCACCTTGTCGACGCGTCGGTGGGCTGTTTTGTTCCTCTTCCTTGCCGACATTCGCGTGTTAATTCCGTTTCCAAGCTTCTACTTCACCAACTCATGGATTAGTTACTCAAACATCATCAAAACCTACAAAACAAAGGCTAATCATGTTGGTTAGCACATATCTCCACATTATATAAAATTACATGAAAATGTATACAATAACTTAGATAAACAAGACTAATTGAAGTAATAAAGAGTATCTCGGGCATATAATTTTTGCCCGTTATCATATAACACGGACAGATACCACGGGTTGTGGTATCCTCCAACGCCCCATAGGGTCGTCCGTTTTTTGGTTTAGTGAGTAGTTTTTCTGTGATTTCAATAATGATATTTCCATCATTTATAAGTTCTAAGGGACCTATACTATGTCATTTAATTCTCATCTTAATAGGTTTTGAGAGGGTAAACCTATTCTAAGCCATTCTTTGCATGCATGCAAGTTTGAAGGGTTGAAGAGGTGATTCAAGGTAAAATTTCAAGGTTTCCATTGGAATCTCATCTTGGGAAATCAAAAAGTGTTAGAATCCACCTTTTCTAGGTATGTAAGGTTATGAGTTGGTGTCTTCTTCAACCCATGCCCAATTTCTATCTAATCATGAAAATTACCTATGATCAAATATGATGTTTTTACGCAGTTGCATAATTCTTCAATCTCTATACATGGGTATGATTAGATTATATTTATATTGATGAATTGTGAAGATTGGGAAGATTTTAAATTGTTTTCAATCCAAATTATGTTTTCTAAATTATGAAATTAAATGCCCATGAATGAGAAGTTCATGAAAGAAGAGAATGATGATGATGAGATTTGATGATGAAAAGCATGTTTCAAAAGCTACCCATGATTATGATATTGTTTTCCAATCAATTGAGTAGATCCATGTATGGTAAAGCTTTGGGCAATGCCCATATGCTGATATAAAATGATGATTTTTCCAAAATAAGTTTACCACATTGTTTGGAGCAGTCTTCCAAATTTCATAGTACTAGCTTGTGGTATATTTCAAATTAAAGCTTCTCATATGCATAAGTTCATAATGGAGATGTATGTCATTATTGACCTTTGTCAAAGGACAATGTTGAGCTTCATTTTTGTATGATGTCGAGTCTATGCATGATTTCATTATTAAGCTTTGTCAAAGGAAGATGTTGAGCATCGCTTCATACGATGTTGAGTTATGCATGATTGCGTCTTGAGCTTCTTCAATAGACGATGTTGAGCTTTGTTATAAATGATGTAGAGCATTGCATGTTTTTTAGAGAAGAGTCTAGCATCGAGCGAGCTAACAGTTGATCACTCTATGCCCCAGAACTACGCGCCAACATAGGATGATATTATTATATTATTGGGACCTTCCTTGTGAGCTATCCCTGTCCCTATTGCCCTTGAGCTTGATATCTATATCATGGTATCGTCCATAGCCATGGCAAGGTTATGGACGACTCTAGCCACTTGAGATGTGATAGTTGGGACCATGTAAGCTATATCGTAGTATGTCGGTTAAGTGACGAGTCTCCCTCTATCTATACTATTCAGATTTTCATATTCATTACTCATGGTGATTACTTTTCGCATGCATGTTCTAAAAGAAAGGTTTGACTCATTGTTCAGATTTTATCATAAATGTTATGTTTCATCTTTGAGTCAATCGAGTCACTCATGATGTCATAAAGCTATGCATGGTCATTTCATGATAAGATTTCAATTTCAGAATGAATGCATGTAGCCCTACTTCTCAGACTTAAAAGCTTATGATATGTTAAGAAATGCTTTAAATGATTTATTTTACTTAGGAGGTTTACTTACCTTGCATACTTGGTACATTCCACGTACTGACCACATACTTTCTATGTTGTATCATTTCATGATATAGGACCCGGCTTGCAGCTTCAGCCCCCCTCTTAGTAAGCTTTTTGGTGTTAGTACTTGCTCGGATTGGGGTCTGTTGGCGTCCCTTGTCTCGAGTCTATAATCCGGGCCTCCGTTCGGGTTATGACAAACTTGCTATTAGATCCATAGGTTTAAAGTGTCCTAGGGTGTCTGAAAGCGTGTTAAGTGGAATCTTTTCATGGGTGTGAAGCGCGCCACACTTAGGGCGAAGAGGTTACTAGGCATTTAGGAAATTTTCCCCTCTTTCATGATCTATGTCGTGTGATGAAAAGTCTTTCAGTCCTTCTAATTTGTGCTAATCGTGATTGCAAAACCATGGCTCCTGGAAGCAGAAGGGGGAATGGAGGTAGTGAGGGCCATGAGAATGAAAATCATTATGGCCATCAGCTAGCCCCACCAGTTCAGGAGCCTCAGGCACTGAAGCCAGCCGCTAATGCTGAGTTTCGGGCTGCTATTCAGATGCTTGCGCAAGCCTTGATCACTCGGGTCAATCAGTAGGCCGTTACGCATGTTCCATAAAATGGAAATGCAGTGGCAGCTCGAGTCAGAGACTTCTTGAGGATGAACCCCCCGGAGTTCTTGGGTCTAATATAGATGAGGACCCACATAATTTCATTGATGAGATTGTCAAGATCACCCAGGTTATGGGGGTGAGTAGTGTTGATTGCACAGAGTTGGCCTCCTACCAGTTGAAGGGGGCGGTGTATATCTGGTTTCGCCAATGGAAGGATAGCAGGGTCGCAGTAACAAGTCTGATCACGTGGGAGGAGTTTCAAGTTGCATTCGTAGATCGGTTCTTCCCCTGGGAGATGAGGGAGATGAAGGCAGCTGAGTTTGTAAACTTAAAGCAGGGGAGGATGACAGTGCAAGAGTATTCCCGTAAGTTCACTCACCTATCAAAATATGCCCCGGAGTTAGTGGCTAACTAGAGCGCGTGGGTGAGCAGGTTTGTTCATGGTATAGCAGGGTATTTGGAAAAGGAGTGTCGAATTGCTATTCTTCACTAGGATATGGACTTCCCTTGAATAGTCTTGTTTGCGTTGCAGATGAAGGTGGCATATTCGAGAGTGAGAGAGAGGCCAAGAGGGCCAGGACCGAGGACCAGAGATTCTCTCAGCAGAGGTCCGGTGTAGGCACTGACAGTAGACTCACCAGCGATCATCTACCCTAGCATGTTCGGCATTGAGTGTGCCATCCAGGCCTAGACATGATCAAAGAGGGAGAGCATCAGGCTCAAGGGGTCAGAGCAGCAGACCTGCAGATTCTAGCATCCCAGCTTGTCGCAGATATGGTCGACGACACACAGGCCAGTGCTTGGCAGGTTTAGGTGCTTGTTTTGGGTGTGGGCAGTCCGAACACATGCTTTGAGATTGTCCAACTATGAGGCTGGATCAGGTTGGGGGCCAAGGCCCAACTTCATGTTCAGCAGCCCCTCCCCCACGTTCAGCATATCAGGGGGTGCCTACTAGCACAACTGGTGGTCAGCGCCAGAACAGATTCTATGCTTTAGCTTCCCATCAGTAGCAGGAGGTCTCCCAGGATGTGGTTACTGGTATGTTACGAGTTTTCCATATTGATGTTTATTCTTTGTTAGATCCGGGGGATACCTTGTCTTTTGTGACACCATATGTGGCCAGTAGCTTCGAAGATTATCCCGATATTTTGTCAGAACCCTTGTCAGTTTCCACTCCAGTAGGTGACTCACTTATAGCTAGATGGGTATATAGATGGTTCCTAGTCACAATCCTTCATAAGGTCACCTTAGCAGACTTGATAGAGTTAGCCATGACTGATTTCGATGTTATTCTCAACATGGATTGGCTATTTGCATGCTAGGCTTTAGTTAATTGTAGAACTCGAGCAAAGAGTTCTGATTTTCGGGTGAGCCAGCCTTAGAATGGAAGGGTAGTTCAGTTGTGCCTGTAGGTCGATTCATTTCTTACCTTAAGGCCAAAAAGATGATTTCTAAGGGTTGCATGTACCATCTAGTTATGGTTAAGGAAGTCAAGTCCAAAACCCCGGCTATTCAGTCAGTTCCAGTAGTACGTGAGTATCTAGAGGTCTTTCTTGATGATTTTCCAGGTGTCCCTCCAGAGCGGGTGATTGATTTTGATATAAATCTTCTTCCCAACAAGTAGCCTATATCTATTCTGCCCTACAGAATGGCTCCAGCTGAGCTAAAAGAGTTAAAGAATCAGTTGAAGGACATGTTAGATAAGGGCTTTATTAGGCCGAGTAAGTCTCCATGGGGTGCACAAGTCCTATTTGTTCGGAAGAAAGATGGTTCACTTTAGATATGTATTTATTATAGGCAGTTGAACAAGGTCACCGTTAAGAACAGGTATCCGTTACCCAAGATCGATGATTTGTTTGTCCGGCATCAGGGTGCCAAGTGTTTCTCCAAGATTGATCTCAGGTCCGTATATCACCAACTTAAGGTTCGGGAGAGTGACATCTCGAAAACCACTTTCAAGACTCGATATGGTCACTACGAATTTATTGTTATGTCTTTTGGACTAACCAATTCCCCTGCAGCTTTTATGTATCTAACGAATAGGGTGTTCAAGGCATATTTGGACATGTTCATGATTGTGTTCATTGATGACATCCTCATATACTCTCGGAGCGAGGAGGAGCATGCCGCTCACTTAAGGGTAGTGCTTCATACCCTCAAGGACCGTCAGTTTTATGCAAAGTTCAGCAAGTGTGAATTTTGGTTGGACTCCGTGGCATTTTTGGGCCATGTGGTGTCGAGTGAGGGCATAAGGGTGGATTCTCGGAAAATCGAGGCGGTGAAGAATTGGCCCAGACCAGTGAGCCCATCAAATATCAGAAGCTTTTTGGGCTTAGCGGGTTACTATCGGAGATTCATTGAGGGTTTTTCATCTATTTTGGCACCTTTGACCAAGTTGAATCAGAAGAAGGCAAAGTTCCAATGGTCGGAGGCTTGTGAGAAAATCTTCTAAGAGTTGAAGACTCGACTCACTTCAGCACCAGTGTTGACCTTACCCGAGGGTACCGATGGTTTTGTGGTATATTGTGACACTTTGAGAATCGTACTTAGGTGTGTGTTTATGCAACAAGGGAAAGTGATAACATACGCCTTAAGATAGTTGAAAGTCCATGAGAACAATTATCTGACCCATTATCTTGAGTTGGACGCGGTGGTGTTTGCATTGAAGATATGGCGACATAACTTGTATGGGGTCCACGTGGATGTATTCATAGATAACAAGAGCTTGCAATATGTGTTCATGCAGAAAGATATCAATCTTCGGCAAAGGAGGTGGTTGGAGCTACTAAAGGACTATGACATGAGTGTCCTTTACCAGCAGGGTAAGGATAATGTGGTAGAGGACGCACTTATAAGGCTCTCTATGGAGAGTGTGTCCCACGTGGATGAAGGAAAGAAGGAGTTGGTTAAAGATGTTCATCGACTTGCGAGGATGGGAGTTAGATTGGTTGATCGACTGATGGCAGCGTTGTTTTGGAAAATGGATCAAAATCATCCTTGGTGATGGATGTGAAATTCAGACAAGATGAGGATCCGATTTTGGTAAAGCTGAAGGAAGCCGTTGGAAGTCAGAAGGTGGAGATCTTCTTCCAAGGGGGAGATGGGGTGCTGCGGTACCAGGGCCATCTATATGTTCCAGTTGTTGATAATCTGAGGGATCGGATATTGCATGAGGCACATAGATCAAGGTATTCTATCCATCTGGGTGCCACCAAGATGTATCATGATTTGCGGTAAATATATTGGTGGAACGACATGAAGAAGGATATTACAGAATTTGTAGCCAAGTGCCCGAATTGTCAGCAAGTGAAAGTCAAGCATCAAAGGACGGTAGGCGTACTTTAGGATATTAGCATTCCTACTTGGAAGTGGGAAGAGATTAATATGGATTTCATTACAGGCCTACCCCGTACTCTCCGACAATATAACTCCATTTGGGTGGTGGTCGACAGGTTAACCAAGGCTACACACTTCCTACCGGTCAAAAGCATAGATTTAGCGGATGCTTATGCCAAGCTGTATATTTGGGAGTTGGTACGATTACATGGAGTTCCCTTTTCAATTATCTTAGACCGAGGTACTCAGCTTACCTCCTAGTTCTGGCTGTCTTTTCAGAAGGGGCTTAGGACTCAGATTAAGCTCAATATAGCCTTTCATTTGCAAACAGATGGCTAGGAAGAATGAACAATCTAGACTCTAGAGGACATGTTGAGAGCTTGTGTGATGGGACTTTAAAGGTAGTAAGGACGAGCACTTTCCCTTGATCAAGTTTTCTTACAGTAACAGCTATCACTCTAGCATCCATTTGGCACCGCTCGAGGCTCTTTACAGGCGAAGGTGTAGATCATCCCTCGGATGGTTTGAGCTTGGTGAGCCAGCTATGATAGGACCTGATTCGGTTCATGAGGCTATGGTAAAAGTTCAGTTGAAAAAGGACAGGCTCAGAGTCATCAAAAGTCATACTCTTATATGAGGAGGAGAGAGTTGGAGTTCGAGGTGGATGATTGGGTATTTCTGAAGGTATCTCCCATGAAGGGAGTCATGCGGTTTGGAAAGAAAGCAAAACTCATTCCTTGCTATGTTGGTCCCTACCAGGTTATGAGAAGAGTTGGTAAGGTAGTGTATGAGTTGTACTTGCCATCAGAGTTATCTTCAGTTCATCTCGTCTTTCATGTATCGCTCTAGACAAAGTGCTTGGGTGATCCATCTTTAGTTGTCCTGGTGGAAAGCGTTGGTGTGGGAGATAGCCTCAGTTATGAGAAAACTCCAGTTGCAATCTTGGATCATCAGGTCCGGAGGCTGAGGAATAAAAAAGTAGCTTTGGTGAAGTGTTATGGAGAAATCAGCATGTTGAGGGAGATACGTGGGAGGCTGAAGTAGCTATGATGGCTAAATACCCTCACCAGTTCCCTATCGGCTCATTTTAGTTTGAGGTATTAGTTTTTGCCGTAATTCTATAATAAGTTTCCATGTTCAGTTCATGTGCACAAGATTGATTTAAGATATGATAGATATATGTGATGTCTAAATCCGGTTCAGCTATGTAGTTATTTCTGGAAGTAGTCATTCCGCTAGTTTTTAGTGTAAATGATTAGTATTTGATTATGATAAATGCATGTTTCTGTTGTCCGCATGTTTCCAACATTCGAGGACGAATGTTCCCAAGGGGGAGATATTGTAATACCCCAAAGGTGCCTAAGAATAAGACCTGGGAGTTAAATTTGAAATCTACAGAAACTAGGGAAAAATACCACAGGACGAGGGGAGTAACGACCCATGGTTGCAAACCACGAGCCATTGTAAGGAGCCGTGGGTTCAGGTGTTCGAGTGGCATTGGAAGTAACGATTGATGTAACGACTTGTTGTAACAAACAACAGGTCATTTTTTTTGTCATGGTAAGAGATGGGCTTAGCATTTGGGGAATATAACGGGTCATCCAACGACCCGTTGTGGCGTGCAATGATCCGTTGTCTTGGGTCATGGTAAGGGATCCTAAATCTCCAATGGATTTGACGGACGGATATCACGATCCGTTGGAGCCAACAATGAGTCGTGGTGAGACTCATCGTGGGGAAGTTCAGAAGATTCTGGAAGGCAATCAACGGCCAATTAGACGACCCATTAGACCTATGGACGAGTCGTCCTATCTATCCATGGTCTGATTCTGAGAGAAGACTTTTGCAGTGCATAACACGGACAGATACCAGGGGTCGTAGTATCCTCCAACGACCAGTAGGGTCGTCCGTTGTTTGGTTTAATGAGCAGTTTTTCTGTGATTTTAGTAAGGGTATTTCCGTCATTTCTAAGTTTTAAGGGGCCTATACTATGTCATTTAGGGCTCGTTTTGATAGGTTTTGAGAGGGGAAAAGCCTATTCTAAGCCATTCTTTGCATGCATGCAAGTTTGAAGGGTTGAAGAGGTGATTCAAGGAAAAATTTCAAGGTGTTCATTGGAATCTCATCTTGGCAATCAGAAAGTGTGAGAATCCACCTTTTCCAGGTATGTAAAATTTTAAGTGGGTGTCTTCTTCCACACCCATGCCCAATTTCTATCAAATCATAAAAATTACCTAGGATCAATTATGGGGTTTTTATGCAGTTGCATAATTCTTCAATCTCTATACATGGGTATGATTAGATTATATTCATATTGATGAATTGTGAAGCTTGGGCAGATTTGAAATTATTTTCAATCCAAACTATGCTTTCTAAATTATGAAATTAAATTCCCATGGATGAGAAGTTCATGAAAGAAGAGAATGATGATGAATGCATGATGATGATGAGATTTGATGATGAAAAGCATGTGTCTAAAGCTACCCATGATTATGATATTATTTTCAAATGAATTGAGTAGATCCAAGTATAGTAAAGCTTTGGGAAATACCCACATGTTGATTTAAAATGGTGATATTCCCGAAATAAGCTTACCACATTGTTTGGAGCGAAGTCTCCCAAATTTCATAGTATTAGCTTGTGGTATGTTTCAAATTAAAGCTTCTCATATGCATAAGTTTATAATGGAGATGTATGTCATTATTGAGCTTTGTCAAAGGACAATGTTGAGCTTCATTTTCATATGTTTTCGAGTCTATGCATGATTTCATTATTGAGTGTTGTCAAAGGACAATGTTGAGCTTCATGTCATACGATGTTGAGTTATGTATGATTGCATCTTGAGCTTCGTCAATAGATGATGTTGAGCTTCGTTATATATGATGTAGAGCATCTCATGCTTTTGGGAGAAGAGTCTAGTGTTCGCTCGTTTGTTGGGTATAAGACTACACGCAAGTGCACATGGTCGAACAAGTAGTAAAGTGGCTTAAGTAAGCCAAGTATCGATCCCACAGGGACTGGGATAAGGTAATGAACTACTCAAGTGTTACTATATTTTAATTTTAACAATGAAGACAACAGTGTAACCAAGAGTTTGATATTTTTGGGTTCTAATTTTTATGCTAAGTCTAAAACGATTATCTAATGTGAGTCTGAACAATGAATGTGAGCATGCTGAGGTTAAATGAACATGTAATGAAATTAATTATCGATATAATTTGGTTAACCTTTCCTCCGGTTGCTAGTCAAGAACTATTGCCAATGGATTAAAACTCTCGTATTTAACCCAACTTAAGAATCATGAACCGTCCACCTATATTTCTGTGATTAAACGAAATTCATGTTCTAGCCATACAAACCAGGTTCCTAAATTGACTAATACGACTTTCAGGTATATTTCTATCCTAAAGGTAAATCAATTCTCAATTTTCCCAAACAAAGAAAAGATCATATCCTATTAATTCACAACTTTCCAATTTCTTGCTCTCTCGAGTGAAACCGGACTTTTTAGATGTACATTAACGTATGCCACACATTAATGCAGTAACAACAAGAATCAATAGAACAACCATGGAAGAAAAGATGAAAAACCAACTTAATCAACAATCACATTTCAATACAATTGTTCTTAACCTCAGCAAGAAGAGGAATTAGTCACTCATTTGTGGATTAAACATCGTTAAATGAGTGTTAAACATACAAGCAATTGAATTCAAGGAGAAGGAAAGAGAGAAAAAACCTGATAATTTCGTCCCCAACTGCCTGTAACCCACGTTCTTGCTCCACCAAGTCAGAATATTGAAAAATGAACCTAAGTGTTGTATTTACACTAGTGGGAATTTTTCCCAGAATAACAAGCAACGTGTCACGGAGTGCATCGTGGAGCACTGCCTCTGTGACACGCCACCGACGCGGACCCTCACTGGAAATTGGGGGTCCAGGTAATCAGGCCCAACGTGTCACGGCGTGCAACGCGGAGCTAGGCCACCGTGCCATGGACCCAACGCGCACCCTTACTGGAATTAGGCCGAAAATTCCCTATCCAGGTAGAAGGCCTCCGCGATGGCAGCGTGACACGGCTCCATCGCGGAGCCTCTTTATTTTGTGCCTTCCAATGCCTTATCCTTTGCTCACATCCGAGTCCAACCCCGATCTCTTCCAACACGCATTTTAGCTTCCCAAAATTACATTTTACCTACAAAACAATGCTAATCATGTTGGTTAGTATAAATTCACATTTTATTACCAATCACATGAGAATGTATAAACATTGATAGATAAACAAGGCTAAAATGACACATTTAAGTATCACTTGGGCATATAAATTTGCCCAAGATCACTTACCCCACACTTAAATCCTTGTTCGTCCTCGAACAACAATCTTACACCTCATGCAATTTACACCCAAACCTTGCTACTTTGGTTTGACAATTTAGGCTACGGTCATACCTATTATTCAATACAGCAAATCATCAAGAAAACACGCATGGTCCAATCAATGCAATGACCTTCAATACATCAAGACCTCCTAGACTTAAGAATCGACTCTCGATATTGGCAAACTCATGCAAATCAGCTGATCAAGACATCCGACACGAAAATTAATCTCTACTCAAGCATGTGCCCTCACAACACAAGAGAATTTTCCCCTTTTTGATTATATGGACTCACAAAATTTCAAGCAGGGGCATATAAACACAATTTCGCTCTCTCTCCCAAAAGAATTCACATTCATCATGTCACGACCCATAAGCTTGCCTTTAGTGTATTACTCCACTAATATAAAGAAGTGTGATGTAAGATCACGTAGGACTTTAACGGGTTGTAATGTAAGCTACGTAACTAGTAAATATTGGGCTAGCCAATAATAGCCACTAGCATCCTTAAGCGCCTTTTCCATACATCCCATCAAACGCATGGGCAGTGTTTCTTTCTTCATCCTCCCATTTTTGAAGTTTTTCTTTAGTTTGGCCCATCTTATTAAGCACACTTGACACAACAACAAAGATTATTCGTACACCTTCATTATAGTTTATTTATAACAAGTGCACCTTCAACCTTTTCTTTCCCTTTATCACTCTGCTTTTTTTTCTTTTCACCATTCTCACTTTTTGACACATTGGGAAAATTATTTTCTCTTCTTAAGCGCTTAAGAGTTTTGGATCGACTTTACAGCTAATGAAAAGAAGGGATTAAGCTCGGTTTACACTTTTTGAAAAAATAAAAAATAATAGGCTAAAGGCTCAACGGGCTGACTAGGGTATACAATCAAGGTGGGTACGATAATGAAAAATAGAAACTTTCGGTTAAAGACAAAGAAATGCCTACATCCTTTCCTACAATACACCTCCTTCATTTCATTTTGTACACACACCAGGAAAGTTCTAGACACTTCACAATAGCATGGAATAACAAAACCTCACTTCGCACTTATTGCACATGCTCAATTCAAGACGTATTCACAGACTCTTCAATCAGCTAATTACACGAATTCAAACATTAAGCCTTAATCACACTGAATCGACTCTATGGCCTAGGTATCTCAACATATTTACAAAGTTGCATGCTTTTATATGAATCACCTTTGCATTTCAAATATCATGTACGACACGCTACCAGAATTCCGCAACCATAAAGTAACTACAGTTTTTGGGATGCAACCCACAAAAGAAAAACAACTGTAAAATAAATGAAAAAGAATCTACTCCTAACGACTACATTTCCCTTAAGACAGTCGTCATCCATCTATCATAGGGAGCGGTGACTAACTAGGACTTCGGTTCAATGGGACCATTCTCGGTAAAATAACCGAAAACAAACGCCGAGAAACCCAAGAATTGAAAAAAAAGATTTAAAAATATCGATAATTTTTATAAACAAAAAAATGTACAATATCAGCTTAGCAACATTCAGCAACACACAACAGTTTCACATATAATTACAATACAGGACAACAAGTTAACAATCACAAATCACAGGGTGACAAAAATTTCTCATAGGCACAGCAACAGATTAGAACATACATAACAGCACAACCAGCACCTAACTACTCCCACCCCACACTTATCTCGAACACTGTCCCCAGTGTTAACAAAAATTAAAATAGCACAAAAATTGGGTGGTGGAACTCCCTGATCAATCAAAATACTCCACTTCATCATCAGGTGCTACTGCTTCATATCCCATGTCTGAATCACCCCCATCATCATCATCGGAGTCCTCCCGACATGTCTTCTCGTCTGTGGCGACATCATCATCCGTGGGCTCCACAAAAGCTAGCCCCACTCGGCATAAAGGCCTAGCATTTTCGCCAAAAGGGTAGTCTAGCTCGAGCTGCCATAGCTCCTTCTCTATTGCCGGCCTCCCGCCTATCCTCAGCTGGAGCATCTGCATCCCGTACATGCGAGCCATGTACTGATCATCCCGAGCATGTCGCTCGGCAAGTGTAAGAACAGGCCCGTGGGTGGTGTCGGGTGCCTTAGTTTTAGTGACATCTAAGGCCCGCCGCTCCATCTGTGGGATGTAGTCAAGGGCCTCTTCCTCAACATCCAGGACCCTCAGGAATGTGGTGAGTAGTCCACCAAATCCGTATCTGTGCCCCTGATGCAACCGGGCTCTCTTCATGGCGGAGATAATCACCGCCCGCATGTTGATCTCCAGCCCTTTCATCAGGGCGTACTCCAGGCATACACGATCCCGGGTTACATCTGTCATATGTACCCCCGGGATTAGGCAAGAACAGACGATCTTAATCCATATCCTGACTTCCCTATTCATCTGTGAATAGGGCAAAGTCTGATGGTAGCCCCTCTCCTTGTGTCTGCTCCATCTAGCCGTCGATCTGGTTCCACACAAAGTGCGTCTGATGTCCGCATATGGTGGAGTGATATTCAACTGTCGAAGCACATGGGCGTCTGTGTTCCGCGCCCCCCAGGATAGCATTGAGGTGGTGGGGCTCAAAGGTGACTATTTGCCCTCTTATTTTGATGGTGTGACTTCTGAGAGTCGGGTTCCAATTGGCATAGAATTCCCGAATCAAGTGCAAGTTGCATTCCTTGGGCTCTTCAAAGATGAATTTGAGCCCAGCTGCCTCGATCCTGTGGACAATCTTAGGGAACTCTTGTGCCAACGGTTCCCGTGCTATGTGTTCCTCGGGGAAGTACTTGCTCTCCTTGTGCTTTGCATACCACTTCTTCCCCTCTTCTGTCACCCACCTGGTTCCGTTCGTTGGCCGCGTCGAACCGCTAGTGCTGCTGGGACTGCTGTGCCCAATTTGATTCTCTTTCTTCCGGCGCCAAATGTTGATGCGTCTTTCCCTTTTTCTTGCCTGCTTGCCATTGTTCCTGTCAAACCAAACAGACAAGTTCAATGTTAAGCCCATGAAAATTTGCTTCGACTAAGGTTGGGTTAAGCTAGGCTACCCCACACTTAGTTCTTAGCTAAAATTACAACATTACGACAAGATCATACCTATTTACACAAACAAACAACCAAATATACAAACATGCTTAGTGCATTCGAAGAATTCGATGGTATATATTCTATGTACTACTCAGACTTCGTACAGCTAATCACCATCATTACCATCGATAACATTTTATCCCATCGCACTTAGTAAGGAGAAACAAAGAAATGAAAACAACAAGAATTTATCTACATGAACCTATACAACTCACCCACTTCTTGCAAATTTCACTATTCCCCTAACCCGAGAATCCGTCGGTCTTTTAGCATAATAACAATTAGCAAATCGACTCATTTCACTCAACATGTACAACCCAGCATGAATTTCACGAGTTCACTACATTTTTCCACTTCAAATTCAAAAGCAAGCCCTAGCTATGATTGTATCAAAAAATTCGATTAAATTATGAAATTAACGATTTCAAGCAATCACAATGATACTCCGAACATCCATCAACAATAATTCAATTGAATTTATGCTTAATTTCTACTTAGGGCAAGTTTAGTTTATATCACATGTTCAATATCGAAGAAAATCGACAAGAAATGAGATGGAATTGAAGAACATACCTTGAATTCGAAGAATTGAAGAAAACTCAATGAAATCCTTGGCCTATTCCGTGTCACGTTGAAGGGGGAGGGGTTTTAGGGGGATTGGTCGTGGATATGTGAGAAATAAGGAAAATTGAGGGGGATTCGGGGTTTAAAAGTGGGAAATTCGCGTGGGTCACCCGGCGACCCGGTGTGACCCGTCGCGATATACACAACAACGTGTCACGGAGTTCATCGCGGAGCACTGCCTCCGTGACACGGAGCTGACGCGAGGGTGTTCTGGAATTCTTTTAAAATGCCAAATTTACACCTCAACGTGTCACGTAGGGTAACGCAGAGGCAGTCCTCCGTAACACGGAGCTATCTCCCTAGCTCACTATTTTGCCACTTTTTCTTGATTTTCATACCTCGAATTTTCGTTTGCGATTTCTTGCATATTTTCCCTCCGTTCGACCTGAAATTCATCTTACTACAACAAATTTGTTAGAATTATAGGTTTCACTCAAAATAAAAATAAAAAAAATAAAAACTAAAAATATTGTTGTTAATCAAGAAAATAAAAAAAGAAAAATCTATTCACAATTTACAAAGAAAACTTTCACGGGTTGCCTCCCGTGCAGCGCCTGGTTTACCATCGCGGCTCGACGTCATTCAGATCAGTTGTCCTCTAGGGTGATGGACGTTTTCTCTCGACCACCGTCCTCCCCCCAGTAGTGCTTACATCTTTCCTGTGGTTTACCCAATAACTCTCGTGAATCCTTTATCTGCGCATCATCAACTCGATCAATCACATTGATCACCGAGAGTTCCTCGTACACAGTCGGGAGCTTGGAGGCCTTGTACACATCGAACACTTCCACCTTGTCGTGTGCTCGCATGGTTAGCTGCCCCGCATCTACATCAATCAGCGCTTTCCCGGTCGCCAAGAAAGGACATCCCAAAATAAATGGGACTTCCGCGTCTGGTTCAAAATCCTGCACGACGAAATCTACTGGGAAGATCAAGGAGCCAACTTGCACCAGAACGTCCTCCACAATGCCATCGGGTCTGGCTAAGGACCGATCCGCCAATTGCAAGATCACTGTTGTGGGTCTAGGACTCCCTAGACCCAGCTTTTTGAATACCGATGACGCCATCAAATTAATGCTCGCTCCCAAATAACATAATCTACGAGCTCGTATACTCTTCCCAATAGTAATCTGTATAGTAAAGCTCCCAGGATCTTTGAGCTTTGTGGGCAGTCGGTTTTGTATCCAGGAAGTGCACTCCTCCGTGAGATCCACCGTAGCATACTCAGTCAACCGACTTTTGTTTTCCACGATGTCCTTTATGTACTTTGCATATTTCGGCACTCCCTGCAAAACATCAACAAGAGGTAAGTTAATATGTACCTGTTTCAGCACCTCCATGAATTTCTTGAAACACGCCTCCTCCTTGTGTTTGTTTAATCGTTGAGGGAACGGGGGTGGTGGTCTTTCTAATTCAGCTTCCTTTGTCTTCCCCCTCTCATCACTTTGCTCCCTCTCAACTTCTGTTGCTCCCGATTGTTGAGGTGGTCTTTCTGGTTCCACCTCTTTCAGCTGCAAACCACTCATTGTGGTCACCGCATTCACCTGCTTGGGGTTGGGATCTGTGTCACTCGGAAGTCCTCCTCTAGGCCTGGTGTTTTGGGCTCCAGCAAATTGCCCAAATTGATATTCAAGTGCCTTAGTAGCTAACTGGTTGTTTTTCACCTCGTCTGCCAATTTCACATAGTCAGCCTGCAATTGAGCTTGGTTAGCTATCATCGTCTTGAACATTTCCTCAATGCTGGGTGATGGTGGTGGAGGAGGTGCATTGTTGTTTCTAAATTGTGCTTGATAATTCTGCTGCCCTCCTTGGTTCCTTTGCACACCCTGACTCGAACTTTGCCCCTGATGGTTGTTGCTACCCCAGGAGAAATTAGGATGATTCCTCCAATTGGAATTGTAGTTGTTGCCATACTATTGGTGGTTGTTCCTTTGTACATTTCCCACAAAGTTCACCGAGTCAGGATTTGCTCCACAACACTCAACTGAGTGCTCACTGCTCCCGCACACTTCACACCAAATCTGCTGCACTGCATTCACTGGGGCTTGAGCTGGTTCATTGTCATGTTACTGAAGTGGGTGTTGAGTTGATTCTGTAAGGCAGCTATCTGTGCAGCAATAGCTGTAAAACCATCCACTTCTAGAACTCCTGCTGCTTTTCGTGTCCCTCCTCTTGATGAATCAGCATTCCACTCCGGATTGCCCTGCGAAATACGGTTCAACAAGGTATACAGCTCCTCATAAGTTTTCTCCAGCGCTTGTCCCCCAGCTGCTGAGTCTAGCAATATTTTTTTATGGGGTTCCAAACCCTCTATAAAAGTGTGCACCAGCACATCATTGGATTGATGATGATGAGAACAATCCCGCAACATGGACATGAATCTTTCCCAAGCCTGATATAGATTCTCTCCTTCTCTCTATTTGAAACTTAGAATTTGACTTCTAAGTCTTGCTGTTTTACCGGAGGGAAAAAATCGTATCAAGAATTTCCTTGCAAGATCATCCCACGTAGAAATATAATTAGGTGGCTCAACTTTCAACCACCTCTTGGCTTCTCCCAATAGTGAAAATGGGAACAATGTAAGCCTGACATAATCTGATGACACTCCAGTGGGGATGTAAGTGTCACTTATCTCCAAAAAATTTTGGAGATGCTGCTGTGGATCTTCATGAGGGAGACCTGTAAACTGCCCGCTAGTGTGCGGCAATTGCACCATGTTTGGTTTGAGCTCGAACCTCCCTCCTGGCTCAGGTTTGCGGATGCTAGATGTGACATTTTTAGCATGTGGGATTGCCACCTCACGAACCGGCCGAGCTGCTACTTCTTCGGGAACTAACATTGCCCGTACTACTGGTGGATTCTATTGTTGCTCCATGACTGTTTGTCTGAGCAACTGCAACTTTCTTTCTAGAGCTTCTCTCCGCTGACGATGAAATAATCTTTCTGGCTCTAAATATGAGTCCACCAGCTCCTTGTCTCTTGCCAGTGTTCAACAGAGATTAAATCTGCAAAATACAGGCTAAGACCAAGTTGTCAACACTAAGAAAATAAAAATATAGTAAATTAACACTTAAGAAGATTTCACCAATTGCTAGTCCTCGGCAACGGCACCAAAAACTTGTTCGCTCGTTTGTTGGGTATAAAACTACACGCAAGTGCATGTGGTCGAACAAGTAGTAAAGTGTCTTAAGTAAGCCAAGTATCGATCCCACAGGGACTGGGATAAGGTAACGAACTACTCAAGTGTTACTATATTTTAATTTTAACAATGAAGTCAACAGTGTAACCAAGAGTTTGATATTTTTGGGTTCTAATTTTTATGCTAAGTCTAAAACGATTATCTAATGTGAGTCTGAACTATGAATGTGAGCATGCAGAGGTTAAATGAACATGTAATGAAATTAATTATCGATATAATTTGGTTAACCTTTCCTCCGGTTGCTAGTCAAGAACTATTGCCAATGGATTAAAACTCTCGTATTTAACCCAACTTAAGAATCATGAACCGTCCACCTACATTTCTGTGATTAAACAAAATTCATGTTCTAGCCATACAAACCAGCTTCCTAAATTGACTAATACGACTTTCAGGTATATTTCTATCATGAAGGTAAATCAATTCTCAATTTTCCCAAACTAAGAAAAGATCATATCCTATTAATTCACAACTTTCCAATTTCTTGCTCTCTCGAGTGAAACCGGACTTTTTAGATGTACATTAATGTATGCCACACATTAATGCAGTAAGAATAAGAATCAATAGAACAACCATGGAAGAAAAGATGAAAAACCAACTTAATCAACAATCACATTTCAATACAATTGTTCTTAACCTCAGCAAGAAGAGGAATTAGCCACTCATTTGTGGATTAAACATCGTTAAATGAGTATTAAACATACAAGCAATTGAATTCAAGGAGAAGGAAAGAGAGAAAAACCCTGATAATTTTGTCCCCTCAACTACCTGTAACCCACGTTCTTGCTCCACCAAGTCAGAATATTGAAAAATGAACCTAAGTGTTCTATTTATACTAGTGGAAATTTTTCCCGGAATAACAAGCAACGTGTCACGGAGTGCATCGCGGAGAAATGCCTCCGTGACACGCCACCGACGCGAACCCTCACTGGAAATTGGGGGTCCAGGTAATCAGGCCCAACGTGGCACGGCGTGCAATGCGGAGCTAGGCCACCGTGCCACGGACCCAACGTGCACCCTTACTGGAATTAGGCCAAAAATTCCCTATCCAGGCAGAAGGCCTCCGCGATGGTAGCGTGACACGGCTCCATCGCGGAGCCTCTTTATTTTGTGCCTTCCAATGCCTTATCCTTTGCTCACATCCGAGTCCAACCCCGATCTCTTCCAACACCCATTTTAGCTTCCCAAAATTACATTTTACCTACAAAAACAATGCTAATCATGTTGGTTAGTATAAATTCACATTTTATTACCAATCACATGAGAATGTATAAACATTGATAGATAAACAAGGCTAAAAAGACACATTTAAGTATCACTTGGGCATAAAAATTTTCCCAAGATCATCTAGTACTGAGCGAGCTAAGGGTCGATCACCTTTTGCCCCAGAAGTACACACCAACATAGGATGATATTATTATATTATTGGGACCTCCCTTGTGAGCTATCCCCGGCCCTATTGGCCCTTGAGCTTGATATTGATATCATGGTATCGTCCATTGCCCTGGCAAGGCTATGGACGGCTCTACCCTCTTGAGTGTGATAGTTGGGACCATGTAAGGTCTATTGTGGTTTGTCGGTTAAGTGACAAGTCTCCCACTATCTATATTATTAAGATTTGCATATTCATTACTCATGGTGATTACTTTTCACATGCATGTTCTAAAAGCAAGGTTTGACTCATTCTTCAACTTTTATCATAAATGTTATGTTTCAACTTTGAATCATTCGAGTCAGTCATGATGTTGTAAAGCTATACATGGTCATGTGATGATAAGATTTCGATTTCAGAATAATGCATGTAGCCCTTCTTCTCAGACTTGAAAGATTATGATATGTTAAGAAATGCTTTAAATGATTTATTTTACTTAAGAAATTTTACATACCTCACATACTCGGTACATTCCATGTACTGACCGCATACATCCTATGTTGTATAGTTTCATGATACAGGACCTAGCTCACAGCTTCATCCCCGCTCTTAGTCAGCTTTCCGAAGTTAGTGCTTTCTCGAATTGGTGAGTCCTTATCCTCTGAGGACTAGACTTTAAGTTTCTTTCTGCATTTCAAGTTTTAGTATTGTTGAGTTAGTTGGGGTCTTGTCCCATCAACTCATCTAGATTAGAGGCTTTTCAGACTCTTGTATGTATTCAGCTTCGGCTGCTTATTCTGATGTTATATTGAATTAGACTTTCGCTGAGTTATATAGATGTTTTATTCAAGGTATCGAATGAGTTAAAATTATGCTTATGTCATGGGTCGACTTGGGGTCTTTCGGGGTCCCTTGTCCCGTGTCTACGATCCGGGACTCTGTTCGGGTCGTGACACCAAGTTTGACAAGGCTTGCTAGAGCTTTCTTTTTAATTCTTAATTGGACAATTGGGATTCCTACCATAATGAAGAACTTGATGTTCCCTTATCTTCCTAGGGTGTTGGTGCCCAGCCTTTGATTTTGATGGTCTAACTCGGATATTTAATTCTTTTAAATTCATGAATATCAAAGGACCAGCTAATAATGTATGAAATTATTTTTGCAAGAAAAAATTTACACAATTTAATATTTCTAGTAGGGTAGAAATATTTTGCTCTACTTAGAATTTTTCAAATTGTGTTTGAAAATGTTTTGACAATACCTATTTATTTCCTCCGAATTGGTTCCTCCATTCGTAAAACCATCTAGGGATGATTGCACTTTTCATATCTTTTGATACTTGACAAACCAAGAATGAGTGTTGGGCGTTAGATACATAAAGTTATACCAAGCTGTCTTATAGTCATGCCAGTTATATGTCTGGGGCCTATGGGCTCTAGATAGGGGAATGGGTGTATGTAGATGATCTACAAACCATTCAAACGGACTTAAAATTCTTTTAATTGTGAACTTCGAGTATTGAATACTATTGGGATTATCCGAACATTTTAATTTATGCTCAATTTTTACTGAATCGGTATCTGATAAAATAAACTCATTATACCTTTGGGTTTTAAGAGGATCATCTGTCTCCACATAATTCCAATTTGTATAGTAGGGTTTTAGTAACTTTGGTACTCCAAAAACTTCATATTTTTATTGAGGGCCATGATCTACAGTACCTGTAAAACTATTAGCTCAAACTGTTGTTTATTTGGAATATTTTTCTCCATTTTCTTTTCAGGAGTCGCTGGCAGAACCACCTGAGAGTATGTCTCTGGTGGCTTCATTTCATAGCTATCCTTCATTTGGATAGAAATAGTTTTGTTTCCTGATGAAGAGTCTCATTTAAAAACTGATTTTAATAGTTATAATTTGGTCTGACTGGTTATGGGTTCCTTTAATGGGGATGGTATAGTAGCTTTTGGCAGAGATGGGAATTATGCCAGAACTGAATATCTATTTTCTATTTTTGGTTTTTCCTCTTCTTTGAAGAGTCTTTTCATTATTTCATCTAGTTTTAAGGACTCAAATAGAGGTCTCAAGGGCCTTATACCTGGTGTTTCGGGTCTCATTTAGTTCCCTATAAAAATTCCCTAGTTAAAAAATATGGGAGAGAATTATTTTCTTCTTGTATAAATTCGATTTGAAAATCAAAGTTGGATAACAATGCCTGCCATCTAGAAAATATTTGTTTAGAAACCAGGTTTTTTACATCTTTTTGTAAAACATCTTTGGCTGCTTTGCAATCTACTCGTAGTAAAAATTCTTTATTTATTAAATCGTCTTGAAATTTTGTGATACAAAGAACTATAGCCAAAATTTCCTTTTTAACGGTGATGTAATTTTTTTGAGAATTATTCTAGATTTCAAAAGTGAATCTTAATAATTGTTAGAGGTTTTCTGGGGAGATTCTCTGTTTAAGGATGCTTCCATATCCTATGTCGGAGGTGTCAATTTCTACTATCATGAATGCATCTGGATGTAGTATTCCTAGACATGGAAGTTTTTGAACAATTGATTTTATTTTTTTGACTGTCTCTATTTGCTCTAATCCCCACAGGACTGGATCCTTCTTAAGATGTTGATAAAGAGGCTTACAAACATGTCTAATATTTGGAATAAATCTGCAACATAATTGAGACATTCTAAAAATCTCTGGAGCTGAGTTTTATTAATTAATTCATCTGACAGTTTGGATGAGAACTCTATTGCTCTACAAATGGGTTTATAGGTTACTTGATATAAGTCATGACCAAGGAATCTAATAGCGGTCCTGAATAACTTAATCTTTTTAGTGCTTAATACTAATCCATTTTGTTTAACAACCTTTAAAAAGGTTTGGATATGTTTGAAGTGTTGGTAAATATCTTCTGAGTATATTAAAATGTCATCTATATAAACTATAGAAGTATGACTATATGGATTAAATATGTTATTCATAATATTCAGAAATTCAAAAGGTGCATTTTTTAGTTCGAATGGCATTACATTCCATTTGTATTGTTCATAAGGTACAATAAAATTTGTTTTATATTTATCTTTTTCCGCTATTTGTATTTGCTAAGATCCTGATTTCATATCGAACTTAATATAAATGTTAACTTTGTAAGTCCTTTTAAGAAGATCTTTTTTATTGGGTATTGGATACCTAATCCATTTTTAAACTTTGTTAAGGGGCTTATAGTTAATGACTAGCCTTAGGAATCCTCTTTCTTTTTTCGCACTATTGTTGACATAGAATGCCGAACAACACCATGGTGACCTGGAAGGTCTAATAATATTTTTAACAAGTAAATCACTGATTTCCTTTTCAAAATATTCCATTAACTCTTGATTCATTTGAATGGCTGTTTCCCTAGTAGGGATAATATTTTCGTTGAATCCCTCAATATAGTGTAATTCAATAATAGGGTGTTTCCTATCCTAAAAGGCATTAGGAAATTCATAACAGACTTCTCGTTCTATGATTTCTTGTAGGCTTTTAATATTGGCTTCTACCTCTGAATGTTTTAAAGCAGATTCAATCCATTTAAATTTTATCTCATTTTTCAATTTGTTTATTTGTTGGGAAAGAAGATTTATTCTAAAGATAGTTTTTTCTTTCATAAATTTACTTTCTTCTTTTGACATATATGTAGGTAGGAGAAAATGATCTTTTTTCCTAGAGAAGTGGTATGGATGCCATCTAAATTAGCGACATATGGTTTTATTTGGGTTCTAAAAGGGGTGCCTAATATTATTTCTTCGTTTATATCTTTAGTTTGTACACAATCATTAATAAAGTAGATTTCATTATTGCATATGTGTGCCTTATGGAGTTTATAATTTATTTTGAGCCTCTCATGTCGCAGAGAATAACCATGTTGTACTCTTTTCAAGGTACTTAGTAGGGATTATTCCTTCAATAATGCAGTTTGGTCTGCACCTATATCTAATAATGCAATTTTGTGAATAGTATAATTTTTATTTGTAACTAATGTGATAGGTATATGCCAGCTCTGGGCTTTAACTATTGCAATAGTTTTTACTCCTGATTTGATTTCTAAAGGGTTTACTAGAGACTTAATTTCTACTTTGTCTTTCTATAATTTTGATGTTTCTCCTGGTTTGGATTGATATAATTAAGATCCTTGCATAGGTTTTAGCTCATTTAATAGTTTATTAGCAAGGGCTTCTGTTTCTAGCTTGTTAAGTCTTTGCTTAACTTATTTAACTTCATTTTTAATATGTAATAATTCAGTTTGAAGATCTTGTATTGTTTTATTAGACTTTTGTTCTTTAAATTTATTTAGTACATTTTTCATATTAAAAGGCTCAATTGTTTCTTTGTCATGTTGTTGGTTAAGAACTATATCTTTTAATTCTATTAAATATTTTCTTTTAAGATCTTTATCCTCAATATGATCAATCGTGTCCAAGAAGATCTCCTTATTATTATTGGAAATGACATTTATTGAGTGGCTATAACAGGTGCAGATTGCTCTCGTGCATCCACAATGATCATTTAAGCCACTACCATTAGAACTATATGTAATATTAAGCTGGTCTTTGTCACTGAAATTTTCTTTGAAGGGAAGAACTATTCTCCTTTTCTTCAAGAATAGACTATAATCTATATTTTATTTCTGGATAAAGTTCTAACATATTGATCTTATATTTCATTAACACCACTAAAGTTGCCAAGACTAAAATCAGGATTTGGAGTGTGTTCAGCAGAAAAATCTACAGCAGTGCCTCAGAACGACTCGTCCAACGAGTCATTGGTTGATCTAACGACTCGTTAGAGGCAGTCATTGGAAGGGTTTCAGAAAATAGTGCTAAGTGTTTGATGCCACGAGAGGAGGTACGAGTTGTTGTGTGAAACAACAACCCGTTGGATGCAATCGTGGTAAGTATTCCATTGGGCTTCTTGGAGGGAACGAGTCAGGTGACGACTTATGGGCTTCCATAATGGGTCATCATGAAGAGTCGTTGGTTGGAGTTCCGGGCTTAGGGTTGGTGACAATGGATGGTGACAACAGACCAATTAAGCTAACAATGACCTATGGGTTGGCATTGGAAGGAATTTGAGGGTTGGTCCAGTAGGGACGACCGAAGGAACTGATGAGTCGTTGGATCAAGTGATGACTCGTGATGTTGGTCGTTGGAGGGGTTGCAGGTTGAGGATCCAGTGAAGTCAACGGGGGGTGGTGATGAGTCATTTGATGAAGTAACAACTCATCTTATTGATCATTGGTTGAGGAAGCAGAAACTACGAAGCAGATCCTAGAAGCAATAGATGGTCACCACGTGTCGTGGTGAGGACCAGCAACTCATGGTGAGGGTCGTGGTTGCAGATTGGGCAGATTTTTATATTTTTCCTAAGGGTACTTTGGTTAAGTCCTGTGTTTCGAGTTTTGAAATGGCATCATTTTAGGCATTTTTAGAGATGCTTTTAGGGGTTTTCAAAGCCTAATATCTCATTCCCTCAACTCTTCTTCCCTCCCCTCTCAAGATCAAGGATTCAAAAAGGGTTTCCTCAAGGCTTCAAAGGTTGAGTTCAAGAGGAGATTCCTTAAATCAAGTATGTGGGTTATTAAACAAGGATATCCTTCCATCCTTGTGCCCCAAATGTTTTATTTAAAAACCCGATTCCATTATTTCTATAAAAAGCATGACCTAGGGTTTTGATTTATGGATGATTTCTTCTATGTATTATATGAAATCTAAGACCCATTAGGATAAAAAGTTATATATGTTTATGGGATTATTTTAATATCTTAAATTATGTTCTTAATGGTGAAAATGCATGATTGTAGAATTTCCTTCATGAGATAGCCTAAACTTGATTGGGATTTTGTTATTACTCACTCGATTGTACCAAGAACTTGTATCCATGTATAAATTACGTGAATATTGTAAGAATTCCCTTAAAACCTAGAATATATGATTTGATAGATTTGTCGAGATGAGATTAGAGCTTATGGGCTTGACCAATGAAAAGTACATATGTGTTTTCATTATGTTTTCGATGTAAATGTTTTGGGTTCCATGAAATGAATATATGCTTCTATCATGATCTTGTTGTACATGTTTAAGGTAAGAGCTAACCATGTGGGCTTTCTGTATAATTAGAATATATGAATCAATATATATATGTTAAAGTGGGAATTGGACCTATGGATCCTACATGACTCTATGTTATACGTTGTATGTTATGAACTCAGAACTTGTATGTTGTGGAGGTGTGTAAAGTATGATAAGAATCTACATGTGTTTATAAATGTAAAATGTGTGTATTAAATCATGACTTGGTACCTTGATGATATGAATTATGATGATAAAGCATGAGAATGATACTTTAGACTTTTAGGCTTGTTGTTAGTAGAAAGTAGCCTTAATCCTTTCTAAATGAGTGTCATATGATGAAATCAATAAATGCTCATGTTTCTGATTAGGTATAGTAGCATAGGCTAGATGAATAATGTTAGATGAGTATTTCTCATGTTCTAGTCAGCCAGGGACTCTCTATAGCCGAGAATGTTTCCCTTGGTCAGTCAGGGACTCTCCATAGTTGAGAATATTTCCCTTCATCAGTCATAGACTCTCCATAGCGAAGAATGTTTCCCTTAACTGAGAATGTTTCCCTTAGTTAGCCAGAGACTCTCCATAGCCGAGAATGTTTCCCTTAGATCAGTGGACTCTCCATAGGGAAGAATGTTTCCCTAGTTTAGTTGGGACTCTCCATAGCAGAGAATGACTCCATCAATTTATGTCATTAGTTTGGCTCAGTTCCGTATAGATTGAACTTCCGTTTAAAATAGATAAAGCTTAATGAAATCTCAGTTATCAGCATACATCCAGTATATTGTATGATATTAATTTCAGTTTCATCTT
Source organism: Datura wrightii (assembly GCA_035772735.1). Taxonomy (NCBI): domain Eukaryota; kingdom Viridiplantae; phylum Streptophyta; class Magnoliopsida; order Solanales; family Solanaceae; genus Datura; species Datura wrightii. Next base: position 57,880,719 of record JASDFA010000002.1, on the reverse strand, counting down.
TCATTATATGTTCAGTGCCTGATCCTTATGCATGAGTTTAATGATGCTTCAGAGTACGAGTTTCAAACAAAAGTTTCATGTTGATATGTGTATATAACTAAGAGGAGGCTTGTACTTTCTAAATGAGTTTATTTTCATCTTGTATACTTGTATGTTTATTTTTTTTATGTTTGACACACCCTGAGTTTACACCCTAGACTGGACACAGTACTTGAAGCCACAAGTGACCCCAAGTCAACCCCTAGTCTATCGTATACTAACATTCTGAGTAATATAGAAATACATACAGCAGAAATTTAAAATAAAAATAGAAATACTTGGAATTGGTAGGACAAATCTACATGTTTAGAAAATCCAATCTGAGTCTGAAAAACAAATCTAGGTCTGAAAGCCACTAAGACTGATGAGTTGCTAGGACAAAGCCCCAGCAAACTCCAAATCTAAATAAAGAGAATGAAAGCGTAGCTAAAGCAAATAAGCTCCATCCTTGAAGTACGAGGACTCACCAATTGGGGTAGCTAAGTTCTTTGGTGAACGGTAAGCTAACGGGGCTGAGACTGTGATCCTCCAGCTGTATCATAAAACGATACAACATAAAAGTATGTGTCAGTACTTTGAATGTACTGAGTAAGTGATAGGAACATAATACAATGGAATAAATAATAAAAGAAATGTTGAATTGAAAGACATGCAATGACCAACTAATGCTACTGATCTGAATAAGTGAAATACTGAGGTGGTCTAGAAGACCCTATCTGATTGTCAAAGCATGTTCTAAGTTTGTAATACTAATTTGAACCAAATTGAATTGAGACTAAATTGGACTGACTAGTGGGAGAGTCTACAACCGACATGTAACCATGTGAGCTAGACGTGGAGTCCGATCTATACACCCGACCGGTAGGACCCAATATTCCTTTCCAGGGTATAAAGGCATGAACTGGGTGATCATAAAAGTATAGGGCCAAGCAGGCCAATAAATACTGAATCCTACACTGGCAACATAGTTCTAGGAAACTGGGTGCACTAAAACCCCGATCCGCTCGATGCTAAGCCATCTCCCATTAGATAATCCTAAACTGAATACTAGGCTGATAGCTCAAAACTAGGTCCTAGGACTAGTTAGGGATACGTTTCTGAAAGTACCCCGAGAGTCTTAATAGACCAGATTCTAAAACTGGGTTCTAGACTGGTCAAAGCTGCCTATCTAGAAGCGTTGTAACCGTTTGAGAACAAACTAAAATCTGAACTGGGGTGCTAAGGCTAGTCAGAACTATATGTATAAAGTTTCATGACCACCTAGTGGACTAATAAATTGGATTCTGAATCTGATTTTGATAACTGGGAGGTGATACTAACACGTCAAGAAGTTATGTAGTCAAACTGATCAGCAGACATTTCTAACTGACACTGAGTATTTCACATTTTGACTAAAGCTAAACAATCATGTATATGACTGAGAATTTAGCATGTAAATTAGTAAGGGAATTTACCACACTGGTATAATCAAGAGAATTCCATGGTTTAACAATTCAACATGAATTTCTAGCTGTGCTACCCTCAAGAACTAGGGCTGAAGTCAATGCACAGGGATAAGCATCAATAGTACCATTAGCTGGTGGGAAAATACCCATAATTAATATACATGATGATTTCACATGGATTAAACAAGGCATTATCAAGGATTTCTCAACATTCAAAAATCTGCAGGGCCAGGATTCACTTTCGTGGAAATAATATCAAGTTACTCATGAACTGATGGAAATCATGTGTATAAATAATCATGGATATGATTCTATGCGAATTCAAAGAAAATTTACATATAATCTCTTCGCATTTGAAAGCTCATGGCTAAGATTCATGAAGAAATTTGGGAAGAGTTTTGGGGGACACAAGGAAAGAATTATTCCCTTGTTGAATTCCCACATACCTGATAAAGAATTTTCCTGAAGAAGGAAGCTTGTATTGTTGCAATGCAGGAAACCCTAGTCTTTCTTGAGGGCTTCTAAAGATGAAAGGTTACGGTATTTTTTTCTGAAGATAGGTGGGAATGAGGGAGAAAATCGTTTAACCCCACTATTAGGTCTGAAATTATGTCTAAAATGATGTAGTTTAAAGTTTAGAAGGGTGAAATTACTGAAAGACCCTAGGAAACTGTAGGGAAAACTTACTACTAGTCTCCATGGAGAACCCCACGACTCGTGCCCAGTGACCATGACTCGTGGTCACAGTCCTTGGGTCCACTGCCCAAAATTTGTCACCACGAGGGACACCACGACTCGTGGTGTTCCCTAAGACTCATGGTGACCCACTCGTCAACTACACTTCCATCACCTATACTCTCCCATCTATTATGAACCACGGGTCACCTAACGAATCATGGCTTGGACCACGACTCATGGTGACTAATCATGAAGTTCACTGTCCATATTCTCCTAGTCTTCACACAATCCTTGACCACTAGTCGTCTCATAACTCATGGGGTGGACCACGACTCATGGTCATACCAGTGGTCACCTCAACCACAAAACTTTCAAAATAGGCCCCCAGGTCTCACCATGAGTCACGTAACAACTCGTGATCACTCCACACGGGTCATAGAATAACTCATTTTGTGACCTGGTGCATATTTTCCCGTTTTCTCTAATTTAAGTCCCGGGTCTAGCCTTTGAGTTTTCAGGGAATTACAACGTTTCCCCACATTCTTAGTACATTCCCAGTATTGACCGCATACTTATATGCTATATCATTTCATGATATAGATTCAGGTATCCAGCCTCAGCCTCGCGTGTAGACACACTCCTTCTTCCATCTCAGCGGATTGTGGTAAGTCCTCACCTCTCGAGGAAGAGGTTGATGTTTCTTATTTCAATTATATTTCTATTTTCAGACTTTAGGAGTTAGTTGGGGACCTGTCCCAGCAACTCATCAGTTTAGTAGAGGCTTTAAGACATGTGTAGTCAGATTCAATCTATCTATTAATGTTTTTGTCAGACTATGTCTTTAAGTTTTAAATTTGACTCCCTACAGTTAGCTTCCGCTTAGTTATGTTTCTATTAGCAGTTTATATTGTTAAGTGTTATGTTATGATTATGCCACGGGTCAACTTGGAGCATTTCAGGGTTCCTTTTCCCGTGTTACGGCTAGGGTGCAAACTCGGGTCGTGACAAACATGGTATTAGAGCAAAGGTTTAGAATGTCCTAGGGTGTCAAAAAGCCATGTTAAGTAGAGTCTTCTTCATCTGTGTGAAGATTGCCACACTTATGATGAAGAGGTATGAAGAGGTATGAGACGTTTTAGGAAAGTTTCCTTTTCTTCATGATCCTTATCGTGCGTAGAGCATCTGTCACACCCCGCTTTGGGGGGCATGACCAGCACCTGGTGCCCTACTGGGACCTGAACTGCTAAACTGCTAAGCCTGGGCACATCTAGTGCCTGGCTGGCTCTAACTCATATTTCTGGAAACAAAGGGTTATATAATGGCTGTAAACACAGCCCCCGGCCCATTGGCCTATAGCCTCCTGTACCTGTATTAACAGCTAACCAGAAACATTTCAATTTAGGGGAACCTATGCGGGCCGACAAGGCCACCATGCTGTCTAGTTATCTGCAACTCAATCATGAAGTACTAAAAAGCTATGTGACCGGCAAGGTCACCACTACTGACAAACTATGGCCCCACACGACCATCATAAAAGAAAAGAAAAGTACTAATAGCTATACAACTGCACGACCTCACACGACCGACTCATCTGACCACAGGGAAATATATACAAACTGCAAGCCTCTAGGAATAGCGACAGAAATGATCGGGACAGGGCCCCGACCTACCCGTACTATACAACAAAAGGAACTGAACTACACCTCTAGAATTCAGTCTCCGGATGACAGGAGCTGAATACTTGATCGCTGACGGGAATCACGTAGTATCGCTTGCTCGTCTATGAGTACCTGCAGGCAAGTAATGCAGCGCCCCATCGGGCGTCAGTACCGCTGGTACTGAGTATGTAAAGCAATAACTGAAAGAAATATCTGAAAAATATAATACAATTGATGAAATTGAAGTAAGAAGAATTAGATTAACTGCCTGATACTGTAAGTCGTACCTTTTCTCATTTATACTGGAAGAAAATAGGAGTCATACCTGGAGACATATCCCTCTACTGCTGATCTACTCGTATCTAACGTAACATGACATAACATGAAATAGCATAACATGGCACACACAAACCTTACCCGGCCCCCATAAGCCGGGAGGTACAACCAGCACAGAATCTACACCCCTACCCCGGTCATCCCATCTCCTATAATAGCTGTAAGCATCATGCCGGTCCCCTGGGTATGCACTTGGGCTCGCTGAGCCCCTGACTATAACTGTACCTGAGTCTGAAGGACTCCTGAATCAACACCCCGGGCGTACCCGCTCGATGGGGGTGTATAAGGGCCGACCAAGGCACAATATGGGGAAATATGGCATCCCATCTTCGTCCCCTGTGGGACGGCATACCACTCCGTAGAGTGACGTATCCTCGCCCTCTGGCGGACGAGTCGATACAGCTATTAACCCTGGGAGGTCATGGATGCTAGGTAATCCAACCCCAAATAATACAACGGTCTCAACTAGTAATACGGTCTGCATATCTCACATGCTGAGGCTAACGGGGTAAGGTATCACATACATTACATGCTGAACTAATGATAGTAATTTGTACGTATTTAATACGTGCTGAGGCAGGTAAATATATAAACATAGTGTCCTGCCAGACTGTACTGGGGCACATGCTATACAAGATAGTGTTTCTGCTGGAAACTATGTTGTTTACTAAGTTTCTGTATTAACATGATTTCCTATTCCTAGCATGATTTCTAAACTTCACTTTAGCCTGCTATTCTGTTTCTGAGGTGCTTTACGGATACTGCATTGCTTTGCGGGGTTTCAACTGAATACAACAATATCTTAACATTTCGTATTACATCACATACTGAGCATGCTGAGCAGTTTCTAACACTTGTGTTAGAATCTATGTCATACTAGTAAGTTTCACGCAAGTTACAACTTGAGGCTTCTATATCGTATCAACATTTACAATAAACGCAATACTTAACTTCTGAACATTCTACTGGCCTGTAAATTACTATACTGTATCAATATTACTTAACTTGCAGAGGGAACTAGCTTTACATACCTTATCCTTGAACTATTCGTCCGTCGGACGAGGCTCAGCCGGTACTTCAACTATTTTCTCCCAACTGCATTCATAAGTATGTCAATTAATACTAAATACGACTTTATTGTAAAGAGCAACGTCACTTTCGATATAGTTTATAGCCTAAACATAGGCTTATAAAAAGACGGTCGAAAACTCGCTATTTTTCAGCGGTCCAGAAGGGAGAAATATTCACTTCTCAGCTGGGAACACATAGACATTAATTTAGAGCAATTCTACTTACCTTAGTTCGGTGGCTCGCCGATTTGTCGGCCGTATTTCATGAAACTAATTCCGCAGGAATGCTCTCTGCTGCTAAATACTTTGGTATCTGGGATTAATTTGAGTTTGGGTAACGTTTAGCAGTGTAATCGGACGAAAATTACTTAATTTCCTTCGTTCCCCCTTTCTCTCTGCGTGTAACCTCTGTTTTCTGAAATTTCCTTTAATTAAAATGAAATTAAACTGAAGTGGGGCTTATATACTTGAGCTTGAACCTGGGCAACGTGTCACGGAGCCATCGCGGAGGCCTCACCTCCGTGACCCGCTGCCATCGCGGAGGGGCTCTGCCTCGGCTCCTCCCGCGATGGTTCGACGGGTTTCTCGTCCGATCTTTTTCCCGGCCTTTCTCTAGCACGTATGGCCTTCAAATATGCTTAACCAACGTGCGAATAGGTCGTCTAGGTGCCGGGAATTCTACGGGGTATAACATTCTCCCCCCCCTTAAGAACATTCGTCCTCGAATGTACACTGTTATCTAGAGGACTACTTACTTTACTTTCTAGAAAAATTTCGGCAGAGTTTCCCCTGTAATATGGACTATAGCAAAAACCTGAAATGCAGAAAAGTCCAACACAGGCACTGCACATAATATTCTAGGATCCACTGGATAACTAAATATCAATCTTTCTCTATCATTTACAGACATACAACCATAAGGTACTGCATAAGTAATAATACGGACATACCTGTCGCCTGACTAGGCCTGAAATAGGTGAGGGTATCTGGCTTTCATATCTTCTTCAGCTTCCCACGTCATTTCCTCACGATTCCTGTTACGCCACAATACTTTGACAGATGCAACTTCTTTAGTCCTCAACCTGCGAATCTGTCTGTCTAAGATAGCTACGGGAACCTCTTCATATGCTAACTCTTCTGCGACCTGGACATCTTGAACTGGAACTACCGTAGAAGGGTCCCCTACGAACTTCCTTAACATAGAAACATGGAATACTGGGTGAACAGATGCTAACTCTGGAGGCAAGTTCAACTCATATGCAACTCGGCCTATTCTTCGCCGAATCTGATATGGCCCAATGAATCTTGGGCTAAGCTTGCCTTTCTTGCCAAACCTCATTACCCCTTTCATCGGGGACACTTTCAGATATACCCAGTCATTTACCGCAAATTCTAGATTTCTGTGCCGCTTATCTGCATAAGACTTCTGGCTGCTCTGAGCAGTTAGTAAACGTTCTCGGATAAGCTTTATCCTTTTCTCTGACTGCCGAACAATGTCTGGGCCAACCAATGTTGATTCTCCTATTTCAAACCAACCCACCGGCGATCTACATTTTCGCCCGTATAATGCCTTGAAAGGCGCCATCTGAATAGCTGAATGGTAGCTGTTATTATAAGCAAATTCAATTAACGAAAGATGTTCATCCCAGCTACCCCCAAAATCTAACACACACGCTCGTAGCATATCTTCGAGCGTATGAATTGTACGTTCAGCTTGCCCATCTATTTGAAGATGGAACGCTGTGCTCAAGTTAATCTGCGTCCCCAAACCTTTCTGAAACGACTGCCAGAATCTAGCTGTGAATTGTGCTCCTCTATCTGAAATGATGGATACCGGCACTCCATGCAATCTAACTATTTCTCTTATATATAATTCGGCATAATCCTCAGCTGAGAAGGTAGCCCTCACCGGCAGGAAATGAGCTGATTTTGTCAGCCTGTCAACTATTACCCAAATGGAATCATTTCTGCGTCTAGTACGGGGTAACCCTGTTACAAAATCCATGTTTATCGCTTCCCATTTCCACATAGGCACCGTTATCTCTTGCGTCAAACCACCCGGTTTCTGGTGCTCGGCTTTCACCTGCTGACAATTAGAACATCTAGATACAAATTCAGCTATCTCAGCTTTCATACCTGGCCACCAGTAGATGTCTCTGATGTCGTGGTACATTTTCGTCGCCCCTGGATGAAGGGAATAGCGAGCGTAGTGTACCTCATGCATGATCCGCCCACGAAGCCCCGAAGCATTCGGGACACAGAGGCGACCCTTACAGCGTAGCACATCATCCTCGGTTATCTGAAAATCTGGCTCCTTACCTTTCTGAATTCTATCGCTGAGCTGGACTAAATCGGGATCCTCGTACTGTCGTTCTTTTACCTCTGTAACTAATGATGACACAGCAGAATTCTGAATTACTGCTCTACTATTTTCTGTTTCCATTACCCGAACGGCTAGACCAGCTAACTGATGAATTTCTTTAGCTAACTTCTGTTTCTCAGGTCGCAAATACACCAAACTCCCCATTGTCTTTCATCTCAAGGAATCTGCTACAACATTAGCTTTTCCGGGGTGATATAGAATATTCACATCATAATCTTTTAACAGCTCCAACTAGCGGCGTTGTCGCAGATTCAACTCCCTCTGAGTGAAAATGTACTGTAAGCTCTTATGATCTGTGTAAATATCAACATGGATGCCGTACAGGTAATGCCTCCACATCTTTAAGGTGTGGATTACTGCGGCCAATTCCAGGTCGTGGGTGGGGTAATTCTTTTCGTGTTTCCTAAGCTGTCTAGAAGCATATGCAATTACTCTACCATGCTGCATCAACACACAACCTAACCCAACACCTGACGCGTCACAATAGACTGAATAACCTTTTGTGCCTTCCGGTAATGCCAACACTGGAGCAGAGGTTAATCTGTCTTTCAATTCCTGGAAGCTCTGCTCGCATGTCTCTGTCCATTGAAACTTTGCTGCTTTCTATGTCAATTTAGTTAGAGGTGCTGCAATGGTCGAGAACCCCTCAACGAACCTCCTGTAATATCCTGCCAACCCCAGAAAGCTACGAACTTCAGTCGGGGTGGTAGGCCTAGGGCATGACTTAACTGCTTCTATTTTCTGCTTGTCTACCTGTATACCAGCGTCTGAGACAATATGCCCTAAAAAGGCCACTGAGTTAAGCCAGAATTCACACTTAGAAAATTTAGCATACAACTGGCGGTCCCTGAGGATCTGGAGCACTGTCCGCAAATGAGTCCGGTGATCTGCTTCAGAGCGTGAATACACCAGAATATCATCAATGAATACTATCACGAACAAGTCCAGGAAAGGTCTGAAAATACTGTTCATCAGGTCCATAAAGACTGCTGGGGCATTCGTTAACCCGAAGGACATAACTAGAAATTCAAAATGTCCATATCGGGTCCTGAACGCTGTCTTAGGAATATCTCTCTCAGGTACTCGGACCTAGTGATATCCGGACCGCAAGTCAATCTTAGAAAAATATCTGACTCCCTGTAACTGATCAAATAAGTCATCAATTCTAGGGAGCGGGTACTTGTTCTTTACTGTAACTTTATTTAGCTGCCGATAATCTATGCACATTCAGAGCGAGCCATCTTTCTTCCTTACAAATAAAACTGGCGCACCCCAGGGTGATGTACTCGGCCTGATAAAACCTTTATCTAACAAATCTTTCAACTGCTCCTTTAATTCTCTGAGTTCTGTAGGAGCCATATGATAGGGAGGTATTGATATTGGCTGAGTGCCTGGTAACAAGTCAATAGCAAAGTCTATTTCCCTTTCTGGGGGAATACCAGGTAACTCATCAGGAAATACATCTGGGAATTCATTCACCACTGGGATAGACTGGAGTGTCGGAGATTCTGCTTGGACATCCTAAACTCTGACCAGATGGTAAATACACCCCTTAGATATTAACTTTCTCGCCTGAAGGTAGGAAATAAACCTACCTTTTGGCGTAGCGATGCTTCCCTTCCACTCCCGCACTGCTTCTCCTGGGAAGTGGAATCGGACCGTTTTGGTCCAACATTCAACGTTGGCAAAGCATGGTACTAACCAGTCCATACCCATTATGGCATCAAAGTCTATCATTTCTAACTCGATCAGATCTACTGTGGTCTGACGATCAGCAACCTCTACTGTACACCCGCGGTAGATTCGGCTAGCTGTGATAGAGTCACCAATGGGTGTGGATACTAAGAAGGGCTGCTGCAATGATTATGGTGTAATACTAAACTTTTGTGCCACAAATGGAGTAATATAGGACAAAGTAGACCCTGGATCAATTAACACATAAGCAGGGTGTGAGCAGATAGTTAGCATACCTGTCACAACATCAGGCGACGCTTCTGAATCTTGCCTCCCTGGTAAGGCATATGTGCGGCTTGGACCCGCACCTGTACTAGAGGCCCCTGATCTGCCCCGACCCCTGCCTGCTGAAACTGAGGGCCTGCGCCCTACCGAGGATGCTGTGGCTCGTGACCCTGCAGATACTCTATCCTGTCTATCTCGGCCCTCTCGGCCTCTGGGTGGGCAATCTCTCATCAAATGGCCTTCTTGGCCATAAATATAACATGCGGTGGAACCATACCTGCATGCCCCAGAATGGCGTCGACTGCATATAGGGCAAAGTGGTAGGGTATACCTACTCTGCTCCGCCCTCCTCTGTAATGGTGAGTCAGCCATCTGCGAGCCTCTACCAGTCTCTGACTGCCCCCTGCGGCTGAATCTACCCCCTGTGACTGTGGCGGAGGTGGGGGCCTGGGCGGCCTGTCTGACAATCGTGGCCTGGGTCCTCCCCGGGCCTCCCTCTGTAACTCAACTGGCCTGTCCCGGCGACGCTGTTCCTGATCGACCCTTCTGATCTCCCGACGTCGCTGTCTGATGCCCTCAATATTCTGGGCAAATGCCTGAATTCGAGCAATGTCCATGTACTCTCGCAGTGTGGCCGTAATACAAGTCTCAACATATTCTGGATTCAACCCCATAATAAAATGGTGCACTCTGGATGCCATGGTATCAACAAAGGCCGGTGCATATCGAGCCAAAGAATCAAACCGCAAGGAATATTCCCGGACACTCATGGCCCCCTGCTCTAGATGTAGGAACTGATCTACCCGAGCCTGTCAAATCTCCCACGGCAAATAGTGATCCAGAAAGGCTCCTTAAAAGCTGGACCAGGTGGGAGGGGAAACATCTCTCCCTCGGGACCTTTCCCAGCTTTCATACCATAACACCGCAATATCCCGTAATCGGAATGCTGCCAATTCAACTAATTCGATAGGCGTGGCATGCATAACCCTGAAGATTCTCTGCATTTGATCCAGAAAATCCTGAGGGTCCTCTTTCCGGTCCGTGCCTGTAAACTGTGGGGGATTCAGGGCTAAGAACTCTTGGACCCTCGAACTACCAGGCCCTCCTGATGATTCTGCAAGTGTAGACGGCATTGGCTGACGCTGAGCAGCCATCATCTGTGCTAACATAACTACAACACTCCTAACCTCCTGGTCGGAAGGTGTCGGTATAGGGACTGCTAAAGGTAATGTCGCCCCAAGTGGCTCCTGACGTGGTGGAGACTGCTGAGGAGGCTGGGACGATGCCTCTGTAGTGCCCTCTGATCGGGCTGTTTCTAAACGAGGGGGAGGCATCCTGCTGGTGCCTTCCCCTGCTGCAATATCTAAGCTCCGACCTGTGATAGGATGTTGCTGGTCTGACATTATCTGTAACCAAAGAATATAGTAAGCTTCTAGGGACTCAACCCTATGTTGCATCGCTCTATAGCACGACTAAATAAGAACAAAAGACAACCATCCTATCATGTTTTGCAGCCTCCTATCCATAGTATGTGGTGCACAACACATCCATGGACAGGACTCTGCTTAGCACGACTTGCAGACTCCCTGCGATACGACTTGCTCTGATACCAAGTTTGTCACACCCCGCCTTGGGGGGCATGACCGGCACCTGGTGCCCTACTGGGACCTGAACTGCTAAACTGCTAAGCCTGGGCACATCTAGTGCCTGGCTGGCTCTAACTCATATTTCTGGAAACAAAGGGCTATATAACGGCTGTAAACATAGCCCCCGTCCCATTGGCCTATAGCCTACTATACCTGTATTAACAGCTGACCAGAAACATTTCAATTTAGGGGAACCTATCCGGGCCGACAAGGTCACCATGCTGTCTAGTTATCTGCAACTCAATCATGAAGTACTAAAAAGCTACGTGACCGACAAGGTCACCACTACTGACAAACTATGGCCCCACACGGCCATCATAAAAGAAAAGAAAAGTACTAACAGCTATACAACTGCACGGCCTCACACGACCGGCTCATCTGACCACAGGAAATATATACAAACTGCAAGCCTCTAGGAATAGCGACAGAAATGATCGGGACAGCGCCCCGACCTACCCGTACTATACAACAAAAGGAACTGAACTACACCTCTAGAATTCAGTCTCCGGATGACAGGAGCTGAATACTCGACCGCTGACGGGAATCACGTAGTATCGCCTGCTCGTCTATGAGTACCTGCAGGCAAGTAATGCAACGCCCCACCGGGCGTCAGTATCGCTGGTACTGAGTATGTAAAGCAATAACTGAAAGAAATATCTGAAAAATATAATACAACTGATGAAACTGAAGTAAGAAGAATTAGATTAACTGCCTGATACTATAAGTCATACCTTTTCTCATTTATACTGGAAGAAAATATGAGTCATACCTGGAGACATATCCCTCTACTTCTGATCTACTCGTATCTAATGTAACATGACATAACATGAAATAACATAACATGGCACACACAAACCTTACCCGGCCCCCATAAGCCGGGAGGTACAACCAGCACAGAATCTATACCCCTACCCCGGTCATCCCATCTCCTATAATAGCTGTAAGCATCCTGCCGGTCCCCTGGGTATGCACTTGGGCTCGCTGAGCCCCTGACTATAACTGCACCTGAGTCCGAAGGACTCCTGAATCAACACCCCGGGCGTACCCGCTCAACGGGGGTGTATAAGGGCCGACCAAGGCACAATATGGGGAAATCTGGCATCCCATCTTCGTCCCCTGTGGGACGGCATACCACTCCATAGAGTGACGTATCCTCGCCCTCTGGCGGACGAGTCGATACAGCTATTAACCCTGGGCGGTCGTGGATGCTAGGTAATCCAACCCCAAACAATACAACGGTCTCAACTAGTAATACGGTCTGCATATCTCACATGCTGAGGCTAACGGGGTAAGGTATCACATACATTACATGCTGAACTAATGATAGTAATTTGTACGTATTTAATACGTGCTGAGGCAGGTAAATATATAAACATAGTCTCCTGCCAGACTGTACTGGGGCACATGCTATACAAGATAGTGTTTCTGCTGGAAACTATGTTGTTTACTAAGTTTCTGTATTAACATGATTTCCTATTCCTAGCATGCTTTCTAAACTTCACTTTAGCCTGCTATTCTGTTTCTGAGGTGCTTTACGGATACTGCATTTCTTTGCGGGGTTTCAACTGAATACAACAATATCTTAACATTTCGTATTACATCACATACTGAGCATGCTGAGCAGTTTCTAACACTTGTGTTAGAATCTATGTCATACTAGTAAGTTTCATGCAAGTTACAACTTGAGGCTTCTAATATCGTATCAACATTTACAATAAACACAATACTTAACTTCTGAACATTCTACTGGCCTGTAAATTACTATACTGTATCAATATTACTTAACTTGCCGAGGGAACTAGCTTTACATACCTTATCCTTGAACTATTCGTCCGTCGGACGAGGCTCGGCCGGTACTTCAACTATTTTCTCCCAACTGCATTCATAAATATGTCAATTAATACTAAATACGGCTTTATTGTAAAGAGCAACGTCACTTTCGATATAGTTTATAGCCTAAACTTAGGCTTATCGAAAGACGGTCGAAAACTCGCTATTTTTCAGCTGTCCAGAAGGGAGAAATATTCACTTCTCAGCTGGGAACACATAGACATTAATTTAGAGCAATTCTACTTACCTTAGTTCGGTGGTTCGCCGATTCGTCGGCCGTATTTCACGTAACTAATTCCGCAGGAATGCTCTCTTCTGCTAAATACTTCGGTATCTGGGATTAATTTGAGTTTGGGTAACGTTTAGTAGTGTAATCGGACGAAAATTATTTAATTTCCTTCGTTCCCCCTTTCTCTTTGCGTGTAACCTCTGTTTTCTGAAATTTCCTTTAATTAAAATGAAATTAAACCGAAGTGGGGCTTATATACTTGAGCCTGAACCTGTGCAACGGGTCACGGAGCCATCGCGGAGGCCTCACCTCCGTGACACGCTGCCATCGCGGAGGGGCTCTGCCTCGGCTCCTCCCACGATGGTTTGACGGGTTTCTCGTCCGATCTTTTTCCCGGCCTTTCCCTAGCACGTATGGCCTTCAAATATGCTTAACCAACATGCGAATAGGTCGTCTTGGTGCCGGGAATTCTACGGGGTATAACAGTATCAAACTCTAAACAGCTCCTCCCCTGACTCTTAATTTATGCTCTCACATATAATGCCTTCTAGAAGAGAGAATGGAAGAAGGAATGGTAATGGTCACTAGCAGGCACCACCAGCCAGGGCGAACCTGATGGATGACCATGTTATTCATGACGAGTTTCAGGGAATCCTTAATATGTTTGCGCAGATCAGGACTGCCTACATTAGTCAGTAGGAAATGGCTCGTGTTCCCCAAAATAGGAATGTAACGGCGGCAAGGGTAAGAGATTTCCTCAGAATGAACCCACCTGAGTTCTTGGGGTCAAAGGTTGATGAGGACCCGTATGAGTTCTTAGAAGAGATCAAGAAAATTAACCAAATCATTGGGGTTGCGGGGATTGAGAGTGCGAACTTAGCCTCCTACTAGCTGAAAGGAGTCACATATATATGGTTTTGCCAGTAGAGAGACAGTCAGAGAATCTGAGCAGGCCCTGTAGGTTGGGATGAATTTACGAATGCGTTCTTGGAAAGGTTTTTCCCTAGGGAGTTTAAAGAGGAAAAGGTGCAAGAATTCATCAACTTATGGCAAAATGACATGACTATCCAAGAGTACGCGTTGGAGCTTACTTGATTATCCAGGTATGCACCGGAGATGGTAGTTGACCAGAGGGCCCGAGTGAGGAGGTTTGTGAATAGAGTGTTAGACTCCTTGGTTAAAGAGTGCAGGACCTCCATGTTGCACAGAGATATAGATTTTCCACGTTTGGTGATATTCGCTCAACAAATAGAAGCAGAACAGGTGGAGGAAAAAGAGAGAGAGGCAAAGAGGGACAGGATAGGAGATTCAGAGTTTTCTCCACAGAGGATAAGTGGTGGACACCACTCATATTCCCAGTAGAAATAACCAATCCCAAAACTTTTGACAGTCAGTGCTCCGTAAAAACCTAGGGTAAGGGAGATTATGGATCCGTTGTGCACCAGTTGTGGGAAACACCATTTGGAAGAATGTACAGCTGGCTCGAATGTTTGTTTTTGGTGCAGCAAGTTGGTCCATAAGCTTCAGGATTGCACAACGGCTAACTGAGGAAAGAGTAGATCATTGGCCACCTCTTTAGTAGCTCCGGTAGACCATCCATTTCAGCAGGGAGCATCATCTAGCCCAGGTGGCGGACAATGTCAAAACCTCTCCTATGTCGTAGAAGCACACAAAGATAAGGGCAAGTCGCCAGTAGTGGTCACAGGGATGTTGTAAATTTTGCATTACGTTTTGCATGTTGCCAGCCCTAGAACCCCAATATTTAATAAAAAAGCTCTGTAATGGTTGTTGAGAAGAGATTGTCGATGTAGTATATGAATAGTTGTGAGTGTAAGGCTTGCAGTGAAGGTTAGAGGTGAAAGAGAAGTTAGGAGTTAGTGATTTAGCCCCGACCTTGAGAAAGATTTAGGAGTATTAGAATGACGAGTTTAAGTTAAGGAGGAGATAGTAAGTATGTGTGACAAGTTGGGTTTGAGAATGAAGATTAAGTCCATATCAGCTCAGTGCCGATTAGTGGGAAAGAATCCTTCTCAGTGTTACATCTAGTTCCATGTTAGTTTCATGTCTTTCAGTCCCTCTTATACCCTAGAATGCATGTATGATTTAGATGTTCTGTTCAGATATGTAGAATCAGCCTGGAATCAAATACTCCAATGTTTTCAACTGTAATTGACCAGTTTTGGGATTTTAGTTTCGTTCCTATCCTTTCAGTATGTTTAGCCAGCATTCAAGGATGAATGTTTCCAAGGGGGAGATATTGTACACCCCAAAAGTTCCCAAGATTAAAAATCAGGATTTGGAGTGTGTTCAGCAGAAAAATCTACAGCAGTACCTCAAAATGACTCATCCAATGAGTCGTTGGTCGATCTATTGACTCGTTAGAGGCAGTCGTTGGAAGGGTTTCAGAAAATAGTGCTAAGCGTTTGATTCCACGAGAGGAGGTACGAGTCATTGTGTGAAAGAACGACCCATTGGATGCAATCGTTGTAAGTATTCATATTGGGCTTCTCGAAGGGAACGAGTCAGGTGAAGACTCGTTGGTTGCCGTAATGGGCCGTCATGAAGAGTTGTTGGTTAGATTTTAGGGCTCAGGTTTGGTGATGATGGATGGTGACAACAGACCGTTTAAGCTCACAACGACCCATGGCGTTGGTCATTGGAAGGGACTCAAGGGTTGGTCTAGTGGGCACGACGGAAGGAACTGATGAGTCGTTGGATCAAGTAATGACTTGTCATGTCGGTTGTTGGAGGGGTTGTAGGTTGAGGAACTAATGGAGTCAACGGGAGGTGGTCATGAGTCATTGGATGAAGTAATGATTCATCCTATTGATTGTTGGTTGAGGAAGAAGATGTTGTGAAGCAGATCCTACAAGCAACGGATGGTCACCACAAGTCGTGGTAAGAACCAACAACTCGTGGTGAGGTTCGTGGTCATAGATTGGCATATTTTTATGTCTTTCCCAAGGGTATTTTTGTAAAGTCCCAGGCTTCCAGTTTTGAAATAGCACTGATTTAGGCATTTTAAAGGATGTTTTTAGGGATATTCCTAGCCTAATCTCTCATTCCCTCAACTCTTCTTCCCTCCCCTCTCAAGATCAAGGATTCAACAAGGGTTTCTCAAGGCTTCAAGGGTTTAGTTCAAGAGGAGATTCCTTAAATCAGGTGTGTGGGTTTTTCAACAAGGATATCCTTCCATCCTTGTGCCTGAAATGTTTTATCTAAAACCCCGATTCCATTATTCTAGAAAAAGCATAGCCTAGGGTTTCAATTTACAGATGATTTCTTCTATGTCTTTTATGAAATCTAAGACCCATTAGGATTAAAAGTTATTTATGCTTATGGGATTATTTTAATATCTTGAGTTAGGTTCTTAATGGTGAAAATGCATGATTGTAGAATTTCCTTCATGAGATAGCCTAAACTTAGTTGGAATTTTGTTATTGTTCACTCGATTGTATCAAGAACTTGTATCCATGTCTAAATTACATGAATATCGTAAGAATTCCCTTGAAAACTAGAGTATATGATTTGATAGATATGTCGAGATGAGATTAGAACTTAGCTTGACCTTTGAAAAGTACGTATCTGTTTTCCTTATATTTTCGATGTAAATGTTTTTGGGTATATGGTTAACCTATGATAACGACATAATTATCATATTTTTTAATAAATTGGAGTAAATTTTGAAATGGGTTCCATGAAATGAATATATGCTTCTATCATGATCTTGTTGTACATGTTTAAGGTAAGAGCTAACCATGTGGGCATTCCGTAAATTTAGAATATACGAATTAGTGTATATATGTAAAAGTGGGAATTGGACTTATGGATCCTACATGACTCTATGTTATACGTCGTATCTCGGAACTTGTATGTTGTTGAGGTGTGTAATGTATGATAAGAATCTACAGGTGTTTGTAAATGTAAAATGTGCGGATTAAATGATTACTTGGTACCATGATGATATGAATTATGATGATAAAGCATGAGAATGATACTTCAGACTTTTGGGTTTGTTCTTAGTAGAAAGTAGCCTTAATCATTTCTAAATGAGTGTCTTATGATGAAATCAGTAAATGCTCATGATTTTCATTAGATATAGTATCATAGGCTAGATGAATAACGTTATATCAGTATTTCTCATGTTCTAGTCAGCTAGGGACTCTCCATAACCGAGAATGTTTCCCTTAGTCAGTCGAGGACTATCCATAGACTAGAATGTTTCCCTTAGACCAGCCAGGACTCTATATAGCGAAGAATGATTCCCTTAGTTAGTCGGGGACTTTCCATAGCCGAGTATGTTTCCCTTAGATCAGTCGGGACTCTCCAAAGCTGAGAATGACTCCCTCAGTTTATGTTATCAGTTTGGCTCAGTTCCATATAGATTAGACTGCAGTTTAAAATAGATGAAGCATAATGAAATCTCAGTTATCATCATACATCTAGTACAGTGTATGATATTAATTTCAGTTTCAGCTTTCATTATATGTTTAGTGGCTGATCCTTGTGCATGAGTTTTATGATGCTTCAGAATATGAGTTTCAAACCAAAACTTCATGTTGATATGTGTATATGACTCAGAGGAGGCTTGTGCTTTCTAAATCAGTTTATTGGCTTGTGCTTTCTAAATCAGTTTATTTTCTTCTTGTATACCTATATGTTTAGTTTGTTTACGTTTCCCCCATGCTCAGTACATTCCAAGTAGTGACCACATACTTTATATGCTATATCGTTTCATGATATAGATTCAGGTATCCAGACTCAGCCCCGCGGATAGACATACTCCTTGTTCTGTCCCAATGGATTGTGGTAAGTCCTCATCTCTCGAGGACGAGGTCGATGTTTCTTATTTTAATTACATTTCAGTTTTCCGACTTTAGAAGTTAGCTAGGGACGTGTCCCAGCAATTTATCAGTGTAGTAGAGTCTTTCAAACATGTGTAGTCAGACTCAATCTATGTAGTAATGTTTTTGTTATATTATGTCTTTGATCTTGGGCAAATTTATATGCCCAAGTGATACTCAAAAGTGTCATTTCAGCCTTGTTTATCTATCAATGTGTATACATTCTCATGTAATTGGTAATAAAATGTGAATTTATACTAACCAACATGATTAGCATTGTTTTGCAGGTAAAATGTAATTTTGGGAAGCTTAAATGCATGTTGGAAGAGATCGGGGTTGAACTAGGAAGTGAGCATGGGACAAGGCAGTGGAAAGCACAAAATAAAGGGGCTCCGTGATGGAGCCGTGTCACGCTGCCATCGCGGAGGCCTTCTGCCTGGATGGGAACTTTCAGCCCAATTCCAGTGTGGGTTCACGATGGGTCCGTGGCACGGTGGCTTGGCTCCGCATTGCACGCCGTGCCACGTTGGGCTTTATTTCCTGGACCCCTAGTTCCAGTGAAGGTCCGCGTTCGTAGCGTGTCACGGAGGTAGTGCTCCGCGATGCACTCCGTGACACGTTGCTCGTTATTCCGGGAAAAATTCCCACTAGTATAAATAGAACACTTAGGTTCATTTTTCAATATTCTGACTTGGTGGAGCAAGAACGTGGGTTACAGGCAGTTGAGGGGACGAAAATATCAGGGTTTTTCTCTCTTTCCTTCTTTTTTAATTCAATTGCTTGTATGTTTAACACTCATTTAACGATGTTTAATCCACAAATGAGTGGCTAAATCCTCTTCTTGCTGAGGTTATGAACAGTTGTAGTGAAATGGATTGTTGATCATAGTGGTTTTTCATCTTTTCTTCCATGTTGTTCTATTAATTCTTGTTCTTACTGCATTAATGTGTGGCCTACGTTAATGTACATCTAAAAAGTCCAGTTTCACTCGAGAGAGCAAGAAATTGGAAAGTTGTGACTTAATAGGATATGATCTTTACTTGGTTTGGGAAAATTGGGAATTGATTTACTTTTAGGATAGAAATATACCTGAAAGTCGTATTAGTCAATTTAGGAACCGGGTTTGTATGGCTAGAACATGAATTGCATTTAATCACAGAAATGTAGGTGGATGGTTCATGATTCTTAAGTGAGGTTAAATACGAGAGTTTTAATCTCTTGGCAAATGTTCTTGGCTAGCAACTGGAGGAAAAGATTAACCAAATTATATCGATAATTAATTTCATTACATGTTCGTTTAACCTCAGCATGCTCTCATTCATAGTTCAGATTCAAATTAGATAGTTATTTTAGATTTAGTATAAAAACTATAAAACAAAATATCAAACTTTTGGTTACACTGTTGTCTGCATTTTTAGAATTAAAATATAGTACACTTGAGCAGATTGCACTTCATCCCAGTCCCTGTGGGATCGATACTTGGCTTACTTAAGCCACTTAACTACTTTTTCGACCACGTGCACTTGCGTGTAGTTATATACCCCATATAACAAACCGAAAAAGTTTTTGGCGCCGTTGTCGGGGACTGGCAATTGGTGAATTTGTTTTAAGTGTTAATTTACTATATTTTTGCTTTCTTAGTGTTGACAACTTGTTCTTAGCCTGTATTTTGCATATTTAATTTCTGTTGAACACTGGGAAGAGACAAGGAGCTGGTGGACTCGTATATAGAGCCAGAAAGAATATTTCACAGTAAACGGAGAGAAGCTCTACAAAAAAAGCTGCAGTTGCTCAGACAGACGATCATGGAGCAACAACAGAATCCACCGGTAGTACGGGCAGTGTTAGTGCCCGAAGAAGTAGCAGCTCGGCCGGTTCGCCAGGTGGCGATCCCACATGCTAATAATGTCACATCTAGCATCCGCAAACCTGAGCCAGGAGGGAGGTTTGAAATTATGCAGAATATGGTGCAATTGCTGCACACTAGCGAGCAGTTTACAAGTCTCCCTCATGAAGATCCACAGCAGCATCTCTAAAATGTTTTGGAGATAAGTGACACTTATATTCCCGCTGGAGTGTCATCAGATTATGTACGGCTTACATTGTTCCCATTCTCACTATTGGGAGAAGCCAAGAGGTGGTTGAAAGCGGAGCCACCAAATTCTATTTCTACGTGGGATGATCTTGCAAGGAAATTCTTGATACGGTTTTTTCCCTCCGGTAAAACAGCAAGACTCAAAAGTCAAATTCTAAGTTTCAAACAGAGAGAGGGAGAGAATTTATATCAGGCTTGGGAGAGATTCAAGTCCATGTTGCTGGATTGTCCTCATCATCATCAGTCCAATGATGTGCTGGTGCACACTTTTATAGAGGGTTTGGAACCCCACACAAAAATATTGCTAGACTCAGCAGCTGGAGGAAAAGCACTGGAGAAAACTTATGAGGAGCTGTATACCTTGTTGAACCGTATTTCGCAGGGCAATCCGGAATGGAATGCTGATTCCTCAAGAGGAGCGACAAGGAATGCAGAAGGAGTGCTAGAAGTGGATGGGTTTACAGCTATTGCTGCACAGATAGCTGCATTACAAAATCAACTTAACACCCACTTCAGCAACATGACAATGAACCAACCTCAAGCCCCAGTGAATGCAGTGCAGCAAATGTGGTGTGAAATGTGCGGAAGCAGTGAGCACTCAGCTGAGTGTTGTGGAGCCAATCCTGACTCGGTAAACTTTGTGGGAAATGTACAAAGGAACAACCACCAATAGTATGGTAATAGATACAATTCCAATTGGAGGAATCACCCAAATTTCTCCTGGGGTAGCAACAACCATCAATGGCAAAGTTCGGGTCAGGGTGTGCAAAGGAACCAAGGAGGGCAGCAGAATTATCAAGCACAATTTAGAAACAACAATGCACCTCCTCCACCACCATCACCCAGCATTGAGGAGATGTTCAAGACCATGATAGCTAACCAAGCTCAATTGTAGGCTGACTATGTGAAATTGGCAGCTGAAGTGAAAAACAACCAGTTAGCTACCAAGGCACTTGAATATCAATTTGGGCAATTTGCTGGAGCCCAAAACACAAGGCCTAGAGGAGGACTTCCGAGCGACACAGATTCCAATCCCAAGCAGGTGAATGCAGTGACCACAAGGAGTGGTTTGCAGCTGAAAGAGGTGGAACCAGAAAGACCACCTCAACAATCGGGAGCAGCAGAAGTTGAGAGGGAGCAAAGTACTGAAAGGGGGAAGACTAAGGAAGCTGAATCAGAAAGACCACCACCCCCGTTCCCTCAACGATTAAATAAACACAAGGAGGAGGCGTGTTTCAAGAAATTCATGGAGGTGCTGAAATAGGTACATATTAACTTACCTCTTGTTGATGTTTTGAAGGGAGTGCCAAAATATGCTAAGTATATAAAGGACATCGTGGCAAACAAAAGTCTGTTGACTGAGTATGCTACGGTGGCTCTAACAGAGGAGTGCACTTACCGGATTCAAAACAGACTGCCCACAAAGCTCAAAGACCCTGGGAGCTTTACTATACAAATTACTATTGGGCAGAGCATCCGAGCTCGTGGATTGTGTGATTTGGGAGTGAGCATAAATTTGATGCCGTCATCGGTATTCAAAAAGTTGGGTCTAGGGAGTCCTAGACCCACAACAGTAATCTTGCAATTGGCGAATCGATCCTTAGCCAGACCTGATGGCATTGTGGAGGACGTTCTAGTGCAAGTTGGCTCCCTAATTTTCCCGGTAGATTTTGTCGTGCTGGATTTTGAACCAGATGCGGAAGTCCCATTTATTTTGGGACGTCCTTTCTTGGCAACCGGGAAAGCACTAATTGACGTAGCTGCGGGGCAACTAACAATGCGAGCACACGACAAAATAGAGGTATTTGATGTGTTTAAATCCATGAAGCTGCCAGCTATACATGAGGAGCTTTCAGCAATCAGTGTGGTTGAACATGAAGAAATTCGTCAGATTGATGAATCTCAAGACCCAGTGGAAAGAGTGTTGACGCACTCCGATCATTTTGGAGATAAAGAGGCGTATGGAATGGTCCAAATGTTGAATGAAGCACAAAATCATCCTAGGAGACAGGATTTTCAATCATTGATGAGGTCTCTAGAACCTTTGCTGAAACCATCCGTTGAGGAGGCACCGAAGCTGGAGCTGAAAGAATTGCCTCCCCATTTAAAATATATCTTTTTGGGGGAGGATGAGACGTTACCAGTCATCATCTCTGCAGACTTGACAGAGGCACAGGAGAAGGAAGCATTGGGTTTCCTCAGAAAGAGGAAGAAAGCAATGGGTTGGCAAATGTCAGACATTCAGTGTATCAATCTAGCTTTTTGCACACACAGGATATTCATGGAGACAGGAGCCAAACCAACCATTCAGCCGCAACGGAGACTAAATCCAGCAATGAAGGATGTGGTGAGGAAAGAAATAATCAAGTGGCTTGATGCAGGTGTGGTCTACCCGATTTCAGACAGTGAATGGGTCAGCCCCATTCAGTGTGTTCCAAAGAAAGGGGGGATGACTGTGGTCACCAATGAGAAAAATGAGTTGATTCCTACCCGAACCTTCACAGGCTGGCGGATTTGCATGGATTACAGGAAGCTTA
Source organism: Datura wrightii (assembly GCA_035772735.1). Taxonomy (NCBI): domain Eukaryota; kingdom Viridiplantae; phylum Streptophyta; class Magnoliopsida; order Solanales; family Solanaceae; genus Datura; species Datura wrightii. Next base: position 57,857,970 of record JASDFA010000002.1, on the reverse strand, counting down.
ATGAAGCCACGAGGAAAGATCATTACCCCATCCCGTTTATTCATCAAATATTGGGTAGGTTGGCGGGACAGGAATATTATTGTTTCCTTGATGGAAATTCTGGTTATAACCAAATAGCCATAGCTCCGGAGGACCAGGAGAAGACTATTTTTACCTGTCCTTATGGGACATATGCTTTCAGGCGAATGCTGTTTGGGTTATGTAATGCACCCGCCACATTCCAGAGATGCATGATGGCTATTTTCCATGACATGGTGGAGGATTTTGTTGAGGTATTTATGGATGATTTTTCTGTTTTCGGTAATTCGTTTGCTACTTGTTTGCAGAATCTTGACAGGGTGCTGGTTCGCTGTGAGGAATCCAACCTTGTACTAAACTGGGAGAAATGCCACTTCTTAGTGAAGGAGGGTATTGTCCTTGGCCACAAAGTGTCTCGAAAGGGGTTGGAAGTCGATCGTGCTAAGATCGAGGTTATCAAAAAGTTGCCACCACCTGTGTCAGTGAAAGGTGTGTACAGTTTTCTTGGGCATGCAGGATTCTACAGACGATTCATCAAAAACTTTTCCAAAATTTCTAGACCACTATGCAGATTGCTAGAAAATGAGGTAAAGTTTGAGTTGAATGATGAGTGTATTAAAGCATTCGAAGAGTTGAAGTAGAAATTGATAGAAGCACCTATCCTTACTTCTCCGGACTGGGAACAACCATTTGAGCTGATGTGTGATGCCAGTGATATGGCTGTGGGAGCCGTATTGGGGCAAAGAAAAAATAGAATCTTTCATTCTATTCATTATGCAAGCAAAATGCTGAATACGGCCCAAAGCAATTACACAGTCATAGAGAAGGAAATGCTATCCTTGGTGTTTGCATTTGACAAATTTAGGTCCTATTTGGTGCGTTCGAAAGTTGTGGTGTACACCGACCATGCAGCGATTCGGTACCTATTCAACAAGAAGGATGCTAAGCCCAGGTTGATCAGATGGATCTTGTTGTTGCAGGAGTTTGACCTTGAGATCAAAGACAGAAAGGGGAGCGAGAATCAGGTAGCAGATCACCTATCACGATTGGAAAGCCGGTCGCATGTGATGGAAAGTGATAACATAAATGGAGAGTTCCCAGATGAGCAACTCTTGGCAGTTGGGGAAGCTGAAGTTCCCTGGTACGCAGACATAGTCAACATGCTAATGAGCAGAGTCTACCCACCTGAGGCAGCAGACCAGCAGAGAAGGAAATTGAGGCATGATTGTCGGCACTTTGTGTGGGATGAACCATACTTACTTAAACAAGGACCAGATCAGGTAATGAGAAGATGCATCCCAGAGAGTCAGATTGCAGAGGTGTTGAGGGGCTGTCATTCTTCATTGTATGGGGGTCATCATGGAGGCGAGCGAACAGCACACAAGGTTCTACAGTCAGGTTTCTTTTGGCCGACACTGTTCAGAGACTCTATGGCGTATGTCAAAATGTGTGATAGATGTCAGCGTACCGGAGCAATTGGCAAAAGACAAGAGATGCCGCTGCAGAATATACTGGAAGTTGAGCCCTTTGATGTATGGGGAATTGATTTTATGGGCTCATTCCCACCGTCATTTGGTAATCGTTACATCTTGGTGGTCGTAGATTATGTATCAAAATGGGTGGAAGCAATAGCTTGTCCCAGGAATGACAACAAGGTAGTAACGAAGGTTGTGAAAAAACACATCCTCACCAGGTTCGGGATCCCGAGCCATTATCAGCGATGGAGGGGCTCATTTTGTCAATGCAAGTTTCAAGAAATTACTAGCCAAGTATGGGGTGCGCCATAAAGTGGCGACAGCATACCACCCCCAAACTAGTGGGCAAGTACAGGTGTCAAATAGAGAAGTGCAGCAAATTCTCCAGAAAACGGTAAATACACAACAGAATGATTGGTCAAGCAAACTTGATGATGCATTGTGGACGTACAGAACTGCTTACAAGACACCGATTGGAACCTCACCATACCGACTGGTCTATGGTAAAGCGTGTCATCTTCCGGTGGAGTTAGAGCACCAAGCCTTTTGGGCTGTCAGGAAGCTAAATATGGACTTAGAGCTGGCGGGCAAGAAGAGACTAATGCAGCTCAGTGAACTTGAAGAGATCCGCTGGCATGCCTATGAGAGTGCCAAGTACTACAAGGAAAGAACTAAAAGATGGCATGACAAGCATGTGGTGCATCGCATTTTCGAGCCAGGACAGAAAGTCTTGCTCTTCAATTAAAGATTGAAGTTGTTTCCAGGAAAGCTGAGGTCTAAATGGTCGGGACCATTTCAAGTGGTAAGAATGACCCCGCACGGGGCAGTAGAGTTGTGGCAAGAAGATCGGAGTGCCACATTCTTAGTAAATGGCCAGAGGTGTAAGCACTACTGGGGGGAGGATGGTGATCGAGAGAAATTGTCCATCACCCTAGAGGACAACTGAGCTTAACGACGTCGAGCCGCGATGGTAAACCAGGCGCTGCACGGGAGGCAACCCGTGGAAATTTTTTTTTTTTTTGTAAAGTGTGAAGAGATTTTTCTTTTTCTTTTTCTTGATTTACTACAAAATTTTTCGTTTTAGTTTTAGTTTTTATTTTTATTTAGAGTGAAACCTATAATTCTAACCAATTTTGTATAGTGACATGAATTTTAGGTCAAATGGAGGAAAATATGCATGGAATCACAAAGGAAATTTCGAGGTATGAAAATTAACAAAAAGTGGCAAAACAGTGAGCTAGGGCGATAGCTCCGTGTCACGGAGGTGGACCTCCGCGTTACCCTCCGTGACACGTTGAGGTATAATCCGGATTTTTTTAAAATTTCCAGAACAGGCTCGCGACGGCTCCGTGTCACGAAGGCAGTGCACCGCGATGCACTCCGTGACACGGTTCCATGTATATCGTGATGGGTCACATCAGGTCGCTGGGTGACCCGTGCGATTTTACTACTTTTTAACCCCGAAAAGCCCTCCCTTTCCCTTATTTTTCAATCACTCCACGACCAAACTCCCCAAAACCCATTCCCCTTCAACGTGACACGGAGTAGGCTAAGAAAATCATCAAGTTTGCTTAAATTCTTCAACTTCAAGGTATGTTCTTCGCTTTCCATCTCATTTCTTGTCGATTTCTTCGAGATTGAGCATGTGAGGTGAGCTAAGTTTGCCCTAAGTATAAATTAATCATGAATTCAATTGAATTGTTGTTGATGAATGTTCAGTATATCGTTATGAGTGCTTGAACTCGTCAATTGCATAATTGAATTGAATTTTCTTGGTATCATCATTTCTAGGGCTTGTTTTTGAATCTGAAGTGAATAATGTAGGGAACATATGAAATTCATGTCGGGATGTACATGTTGAATGAGATGAGTCGATGTGCTAATTGTTAGAATGTTAATAGAACGACGGATTCTCGGGTTAAGGAAATAGTGAAATTTTGCAAGAAGTGGGTTGGTTGTATAGGTTCGTGAGATAAATTTTTGTTGTTGTTTTTATTTCTTTGTTTTTCCTTGCTAAGTGCGATGGATAAAATGTTAGCGATGGTAGTGATTGGGATTAGCTGTATGAAGTCTGAGTAGTACACAGAAGATATACCGTCGAATTCTTCGAACGCACTAAGCATGATTGTATATTTGGTTATTGTGTGTAAATAAGTATGATCTTGCCGGTATGTTATAACTGTAGCTAAGGACTAAGTGTGGGGTAACCTAGCTTAACCCGACCTTAGCCGAAGTTGATATCCATTATCTTAACATTGATCTTGTCTACTTGGGTTGACAGGTAAAATGGCAAGAAGGCAAGAAAAAGGGAAAGGCGCATCAACATCTGGCGCCGGAAGGAAGCAAATCAGACTGGGCACACCAGTCCCAGCAACACCAGCAGTTCCACGCGGCCAACGCCGCCAATACGGTACAAGATGGGTGACGGATGAGGGGAAGAAGTGGTACGCAAAGCACAAAGAAAACAAATACTTCCCCGAGGAGCATATAGCACGGGAACCATTGGCACAGGAGTTCCGTAGGATGGCCCACCGAATTGAGACAGCTGGGCTCAATTTCATCTTTGAAGAGCCTAAGGAATGTAACTTGCACCTAGTTCGGGAATTCTATGCCAACTGGAACCCGACTATCAGAAGTCACACCATCAAAATCAGAGGGCAAATAGTCAGTTTGGAGTCCCACCACCTCAATGCTATCATAGGGGCGCAGGACACAGACGCCCACGTGCTCCGACAGCTGAAAATAACCCCACCATATGCGGACATCAGACGCACCTTGTGTAGGACCCGATCGACAACTAGATGTAGCAGACACAAAGAGAGGGGATACCATCAGACTTTGCCCTATTCACAGATGAACAGGGAAGGCAGAATATGGCTAAAGATTGTCTGTTCCTGCCTAATCCCCGGGATACATATTCGGGTGGTTTTGGGTTATATAACCGACACGCAAGTGCACGTGGTCGAACAAGTAGTAAGTGGCTTTAGTAAGCCAAGTATCGATCCCACAGAGACTTGGATTAGTTACAATTTTCTCAAGTATACTATATTTTACTTCTAAATATGCCGACAACAACGTAACCAAAAAGTTAATAGTTTGTTTTATAAATTTTTATACTAAAACTAAGAACAATTATCTACTTTGAATCTGAACTATGAATGAAAGCATGCTGAGGTTAAACGAACATGTAATGAAACTGATTATCATCATAAATTGGTTAACCTTTTCTTCCTGTTGCTAGCCAAGAACAATTGCCAAGAGATTAAAACTCTCGTATTTAATCTCACTTAAGAATCATGAACCATCCGTCTACATTTCTGTGATCAAATGTAATTCATGTCCTAGCCATACGATTTCGGTTCCTAAATTGACTAATACGACTTTCAGGTATATTTCTATCCTGAAAGCAAATCAAGACCCAATTTTCCCAAATCAAGTAAAGAACATATCCTATTAATTCACAACTTTCCAATTTCGTGCTCTCTCGAGTGAAACCGGACTTTTTAGATGTACATTAATGTAAGCCACACACCAATGCAGTAAGAACAAGAATTAATAGAACAACATGGAAGAAAAGATGAAAACCATAGAATCAATAATCAAATTTCATCACAATTGTTCATAACCTCAGCAAGGAGAGGAATTAGCCACTCATTTGTGGATTAATCATCATAAAATGAGTGTTAATCATACAAGCAATTGAATTAAAGAAGAAATAAAAAGAGAAAAAACCCTGAACTTTTCATCCCTCAACTGCCTGTAACCCACGTCCTTGCTCCACCAAGTCAGCATTATGAAAAATAAACCTAAGTGTGCTATTTATAGTAGTAGGACTCTTTCCCGGAATAACAAGCAACGTGTCACGGAGTGCATCGCGGAGCACTGCCTCCGTGACGCGCTACAGACGCGGAGGCTCTCTGGAATCACCCGAACTTGGCCCTGGCAGCACCCTGCCGCGTTGGCAGCGTGTCACGCTGCTTGGGCAGCGCGTTGCCACCTCTTGGTCGCGCAGCCAACCTGCCGTGGCACGTTGCCAACGCGCAGGTGGGCTGTTGTGGTTGGCCTGCCTGCCGTGGCACGTTGCCAACACGCAGGTGGGCTGTTTTGTGCCTCCTCTTTGCCGACGTTCGCGTGTTAATTCCGTTTCCAAGCCTCTACTTCACCAACTCATGGATTAGTTACTCAAAAAGTCACCAAAACCTACAAAACAAAGGCTAATCATGTTGGTTAGCACATATCCTCACTTCATATAAAATTACATGAAAATGTATACAATAACTTAGATAAACAAGACTAGTTTAAGTCATAAAGCGTATCTCGGGCATGCTATTTTTGCCCGTGATCACAACCCCACACTTAAAGCCTTGTTCGTCCTCGAACAACATTTTACATATCATGCATATGGAGACTCCCACATAACTAATTTAGCAAGATAATTCAAGTTACGGCTATAATGATTATGTAAGATACAATCTAAAAATAGAGCATGCCTGATTTGATCGTTGAAATGAATTAGAACTATGTTAAGACTTCTTAACCTCAAGAATCGACTTTCAATCATAGAAAACTCATGTAAATCAACTGATTAAGAAATCCCACATGAATTATATCCTTCATTCAACATGTGCCCCTCACGGAAAGAGAGTAACCCAATTTCACACGCAAAAATAATTTTTATATCACAACATGTGTGGGTACATGCATAGAATTACACTCACTCTCACAAAGAATTCATATGCATCATGTAATGACCCATAAGCTTGCCCTTAGTGTTTTATTCCACTAATTTAAGGATGTATGAATGTAAGATCAAGTAGGACTTTTTAGGTTGTAATGTAACTCAGGTGCGGGTAAGTACTATTATTGCCAGTAATAGTGACTATATTTCCTAAGCGCTTATAATACATCACGCCTTCATTACGGACTTCCCTTCCCTCACTTCACCATTTTCTCTTTTCATCTTTCTTTTTCCTCTTTTGTTCCCCCCTTTCTTTAGGCACTTTTAGCTTATTAGTAAGGAGTTCTATAAGTAACTTTTCATTTATTTATTTTCTTACTCCCTACTAATACTCACCCGTATTCAAACAAGTGCACCCTCGCCCTTTCTCAACTTTTACAATTGCTACTTTTCCTTCTTTTTCATTCTTCTCACTCCTTTGCTCTTTCGGATTTTTCCTTTAAGCGCTTAGGAGTTTTGGTTCAATTTCAAGGCTAATGAAAGAAAAAGGATTAAGCTTATGTTGTAGCTGTCAAAGAATAGGCTCAAGGCTCAATGGGGTTAACTAGGATTAATTTTTCAAGGTAGGTATAATGAGGGATAAAAGTTTGGTTCATTCAAAGAAATGCCTAAATCATCTCCTAAAATTCACATCCTTCATTTCGTTTTATATACACACCAGGCAAGTTCTAGACATTCCACAATAGCATAGAATACTCAAAAACCTTACACTCATGGCACATGCTCAAATCAAGACACAATTAGTAGACTCTTAATCAGCTAATCACAAGAATTCAAAATTAAGCTTCCATCATATTGAGTCAAATTCTAGAGCCTAAGTGTCTCAAACAAAGTTATACACTTGCATGCTTCACACTGAACATACTTGCATCTTACAGCCATGTATAGCACATAAAAAGAACATCAAGCACCAATTAGTTATGGTTTCAAAAACCCAACACCTACCGACTAATTTTTCCTCAAGACGGTCGTCATCCATCCATCGTTGGAAACAGTCCCTTACTATGACTAAAACATTATATACAGACAAAGGAAAAAAAAAGAAAAAGAAAATTTTTATTCTTCGGTTCAAAGACCCCCCGTCGGAAAAGAACCGAAAAGAAAAACCAACAGGTGATGAATTCATGCTTAACTAACAAAAAATGTTTCAATTTTTTCAATTTTCTCACAAGCATTACATCCACCAAAAATCGTTAAGCACAAAAATTTGAAATTTCCCTCACCCCACACTTAAATCATGCTATGTCCTCATAGCATCAAATTAAAATTTAAAAAGGGTGAGAAATACTCCCTGAGGCCATTAGGCCTAGCTAACAACATGCCTTTCTTCAACTTTGCACAAGTGGGTGTTCTACCCCACACTTTTTTCTCTTCCATGCTTGTTAGCTTCCTCCTCCATGGGTACTCAGACTTCCCCTCCATCTGTGCTTAGCTTTCCACCAAAACAACACAAGATGAAAAATAAATAAAATCAACTTAAATGCAAGAAATTAAAATTGTACGCATGGTACCCTTGGGTTGCCTCCCAAGCAGCGCCTAATTTTACGTCGCGGCACGACGTATCCAGTTTCACCGCTTTTTCCTCCACCTTGAGGATATGAATCTCACCCCTAATTTCTTCTCTAATTTCCTCTTATGCTCCAGGGGTGGTGGTGAAAAATTGTAAGGACCAAGCAGTAGATGTTGCCTTTTGAACTTATTGGCCCTTAAGTAAGCGAAGTCATTTTGTCTCTCTGAGTTAGCAAATTTCAAAATATACGGGGCTTGGTCCTCCTCTAGACATTTCTCTATAAGCTTGGAAGACTCTATTTCTATGTTTTCAACCAAACTTAATGTCGAAAAATGCTTCGAGTGTGGTCCAATAAACCTCAACTCTGAAAATGCATTGTGCTTGACCTCCTTACTTGTATACTCCCTCTCAACATCGACATCTATCTCTCCATTAATGTCAGCTAGGGGATACTCTATCTCTTCTTCCATGAAAGCCCATCATGGGGACACTCAAGAGATTCTAATTGTTGGGCTTCATCCAAAAATTCACCCTTGTCTTCCTTTTGTAGTTCCTCTTGAATATCGGCTAAAACTGTTACCTGCAATTTATCACAAGCTTCAGCCTCAGCAATCATCTCCGTGAATTTGACGCTCATCCTTTCTAAAGCCTCTGCATTCTCTTATTGCTGAATTCTCAATACTGCCATCGCCTCCTTCATTGCTTCTGATTGCTCCAGGAGTTGTTTCAGCATGTCTTCTATTCGAGCTTGGCGTCCCAAGTCCTCATTTTCAGCATGCCTATATTCAGCAAAAACAACAGAAGGATCATAGTAGGGGCTTGGGGGAGGGGAATATGCATTCGGACAGCCATCCCAATGGCCATCTTGACCACCACATATATTGCACGTGTTACAGTGTTGCCACGAGTGGTGTCCTCCGCAATTCAGACAAGATTCGCTAAAATATGAGTATCCACTGTTTATACCATTTGTATTCCACGATGTCATGTCAATAAGGGTATCTGAAAAAAAAAATGAAAAAGAATTAAAACAAACACTAAGACCAAGTTGTCAACACTAAGAAAAAAAATATATTAAATTTACACTTAAAACAAATTCACCAATTGCCAAGTCCCCGGCAACGGCGCCAAAAACTTGTTTGGGTGGTTTTGGGTTATATAACCGACATGCAAGTGCACGTGGTCGAACAAGTAGTAAGTGGCTTTAGTAAGCCAAGTATCGATCCCACAGAGACTTGGATTAGTTACAATTTGCTCATGTATACTATATTTTACTTCTAAATATGCCGACAACAACGTAACCAAAAAGTTAATAGTTTGTTTTATAAATTTTTATACTAAAACTAAGAACAATTATCTACTTTGAATCTGAACTATGAATGAAAGCATGCTGAGGTTAAACGAACATGTAATGAAATTGATTATCATCATAAATTGGTTAATCTTTTCTTCCTGTTGCTAGCCAAGAACAATTGCCAAGAGATTAAAACTCTCGTATTTAATCTCACTTAAGAATCATGAACCATCCGTCTACATTTCTGTGATCAAATGCAATTCATGTCCTAGCCATACGATTTCGATTCCTAAATTGACTAATACGACTTTCAGGTATATTTCTATCCTGAAAGCAAATCAAGACCCAATTTTCCCAAATCAAGTAAAGAACATATCCTATTAATTCACAACTTTCCAATTTTGTGCTCTCTCGAGTGAAACCGGACTTTTTAGATGTTCATTAATGTAGGCCACACACCAATGCAGTAAGAACAAGAATTAATAGAACAACATGGAAGAAAAGATGAAAACCATAGAATCAATAATCAAATTTCATCACAATTGTTCATAACCTCAGCAAGGAGAGGAATTAGCCACTCATTTGTGGATTAATCATCATAAAATGAGTGTTAATCATACAAGCAATTGAATTAAAGAAGAAAGAAAGAGAGAAAAAACCCTGAACTTTTCGTCCCTCAACTGCCTGTAACCCACGTCCTTGCTCCACCAAGTCAGCATTATGAAAAATAAACCTAAGTGTGCTGTTTATAGTAGTAGGACTCTTTCCCGGAATAACAAGCAACGTGTCACGGAGTGCATCGTGGAGCACTACCTCCGTGACACGCTACGGACGCGGAGGCTCTCTGGAAATCACCCGAAGTTGGCCCTAGCAGCACCCTGCCGCGTTGGCAGCGTGTCACGCTGCTTGGGCAGCGCATTGCCACCTCTTGGTCGCGCAGCCAACCTGCCGTGGCACGTTGCCAACGCGCAGGTGGGCTGTTGTGGTCGGCCTGCCTGCCGTGGCACGTTGCCAACGCGCGGGTGGGCTGTTTTGTTCCAGCTCTTTGCTGACGTTTGTGTGTTAATTCCGTTTCCAAGCCTCTACTTCACCAACTCATGTATTAGTTACTCAAAAGTCACCAAAACCTACAAAACAAAGGCTAATCATGTTGGTAAGCACATATCCTCACTTCATATAAAATTACATGAAAATGTATACAATAACTTAGATAAACAAGACTAATTTAAGTCATCAAACGTATCTCGGGCATGCTATTTTTGCCCGTGATCAGTACATATGACAGATGTAACCCGGGATCATGTACGCCTGGTGTATGCCCTAATGAAAGGGCTGGAGATCAATGTGGGGGCGGTAATTATCTCCGCCATGAAGAGCGCCCGGTTGCATCAGGGGCACAGGTACGGCTTTGGTGGACTACTCACCACCTTCCTCAAGGGCCTAGATGTCGAGGAAGAGGACCTTGATTATATCCCGCAGATGGAGCGGCGGGCCTTAGATGTTACTAAAACTAAGGCTCCCGAGACCACCCACGGGCCAGTGCTTACACTTGGCGAGCGACACGCTCCTGATGATCAGTATATGGCTCGCATGTATGGGATGCAGATGCTCCAGCTGAGGATAGGCGGGAGGCCGGCGACAGAGGAGGAGCTATGGCAACTCGAGCTAGACTACCCCTTCGGCTAGAATGCCAGGGCTCTATGCTGAGTGGGGCCAGCATTTGTAGAGCCCACGGATGATAATGTCCCCACAGACGAGGAGACACGTCGGGAGGACTCTGATGTGGAGTCCAATGAAGACGACGGGGGTGATTCAGACTTGGGAGATGAAGCAGCCGCACCCGACGAAGAAGTGGAGTACTTTGATTGATCAGGGAGTTCCACCACCCGATTTTTGTGCTATTTTAATTTTTGTGAACACTGGGGACAGTGTTCGAGCTATGTGTGAGGTGGGAGTAGTTAGGTGCTGGGCTGTGCTGTTATGTATGTATGCTCTAATCTGTTGTCGTGCATGTGAAATTTTGTTGTTCCCTGTGATTTATGAATTGTTAAGTTGTTGTTCTGTATTGTAAATTTATGTGAAATTGACGTGTGTTGTTGAATGTTGCTAGCTGATTTTGTACATATTTTTGTTATCGAAATGATCGATATTTTTAAAATATTTTGTACATACATTTTCTATCGAAATGATCGCTATTTTCAATAAATTTTTTACTTCTTGGGTTTCTCGGCGTTTGTTTTCGGTTCTTTTACCGAGAATGGTCCCATTGAACCAAAGTCCTAGTTAGTGACCGTTCCCTATGATGGATGGATGACGACCGTCTTAAGGGAAATGTAGTCGTTAGGAGTAGTTTTTTTTAATTATTTTTCCATTTTTTTCTTTGGTGGGTTGCAACCCAAAACCTGTAGTTACTGTATGGTTGCGAAAAACTAGATGCGTGTTGTACATGATATTTAAAATGCAAAGGTGATTCGTGTGAAAGCATGCAACTTTGTAAATATGTTGAGATACCTAGGCCATAGAGTTTGATTCAGTGTGATTGAGGCTTAATGTTTGAATTCCTGTAATTAGCTGATTGAAGAGTCTGTGAATACATCTTGATTTGAGCATGTGCAAAAAGTGTGAAGTGAGGTGTTGTTATCCATGTTGTTGTGAAATGTCTAGAACTTGCCTGGTGTGGGTACAAAACAAAATGAAGGAGGTGTATTTTAGGAAAGGATGTAGGCATTTCTTTGTTTTAACCGAGAGTTTCTATTTTTCATTGTCGTACCCACCTTGATTGTCTACCCTAGTCAGCCCGTTGAGCCTTTAGCCTATTATTTTTTTCTTTTGTCCAAAAGGTGTAAACCAAGCTTAATCCCTTCTTTTCATTAGCCATAAAGTCTATACAAACTCTTAAGCGCTTAAGAAGAGAAGATAATTTTCCCAAAATGTGTCAAAAGAGTGAGAGTGGTGAAAAGAAAAGAAAAGCAGAGTGATAGAAGAAAAGAAAAGGTTGAAGGTGCACTTGTTATAAATAAACTATAATGAAGGTGCATGAATAATCTTTGTTGTTGTTTCAAGTGTGCTTAATAAGATGGGCCAAACTAAAGAAAAACATCAAGAATGGGAGGAGGAAAGAAGAAACAATGTCCATGAGTTGATGGGATGTGTTGAAAAGGCGCTTAAGGATGCTAGTGGCTATTATTGGCTAACCCAATATTTACTAGTTCCGTAGCTTCCATTACAACCAGTTAAAGTCCTACGTGATCTTACATCGCACTTCTTTATATTAGTGGAGTAGTACACTAAGGGCAAGCTTATGGGTCATGACATGATGCATGTGAATTCTTTTGGGAGAGAGCAAAATTGTGTTTACATGCCCCTGCTTGAATTTTTGTGAGTCATATGAGCAAAAAGGGGAAGATTCTTTTGTGTTGTGAGGGCACATGCTTGATGAGAGATTAATTTTCGTGTCGGATGTCTTGATCAGCTGATTTGCATGAGTTTGCCAATATCGAGAGTCGATTCTTAAGGCTAGGAGGTCTTGATGTATTGAAGGTCATTGCCTTGATAGGACCATGCATGTTTTCTTGATGATTTGTTGTATTGAATAATCGGTATGACCGTAACCTAAATTGTCGAACCAAAGTAGCGAGGTTGGGATGTAAATTGCATGAGGTGTAGGATTGTTGTTCGAGGACGAACAAGGATTTAAGTGTGGGGTAAGTGGTCTTGGGCAAATTTATATGCCCAAGTGATACTCAAAAGTGTCATTTTAGCCTTGTTTATCTATCAATGTGTATACATTCTCATGTAATTGGTAATAAAATGTGAATTTATACCAACCAACATGATTAGCATTGTTTCGCAGGTAAAATGTAATTTTGGGAAGCTTAAATGCATGTTGGAAGAGATCGGGGTTGAACTCGGAAGTGAGCACGGGACAAGGCAGTGGAAAGCACAAAATAAAGGGGCTCCGCGATGGAGCCGTGTCACGCTGCCATCGCGGAGGCCTTCTGCCTGGATGGGAATTTTCAGCCCAATTCCAGTGTGGGTTCGCGATGGGTCCGTGGCACGGTGGCTTGGCTCCGCGTTGCACGCCATGCCACGTTGGGCTTTATTTCCTGGACCCCCAGTTCCAGTGAAGGTCCGCGTCCGTAGCGTGTCACGGAGGCAGTGCTCCGTGATGCACTTCGTGACACGTTGCTCGTTATTTCGGGAAAAATTCCCACTAGTATAAATAGAACACTTAGGTTCATTTTTCAATATTCTGACTTGGTGGAGCAAGAACGTGGGTTACATGTAGTTGAGGGGACGAAAATATCAGGGTTTTTCTCTCTTTCCTTCTTCTTTAATTCAATTGCTTGTATGTTTAACACTCATTTAACGATGTTTAATCCACAAATGAGTGGCTAAATCCTCTTCTTGCTGAGGTTATGAACAGTTGTAGTGAAATGGATTGTTGATCATAGTGGTTTTTCATCTTTTCTTCCATGTTGTTCTATTAATTCTTGTTCTTACTGCATTAATGTGTGGCCTACGTTAATGTACATCCAAAAAGTACAATTTCACTCAAGAGAGCAAGAAATTGGAAAGTTGTGAATTAATAGGATATGATCTTTACTTGGTTTGGGAAAATTGGGAATTGATTTACTTTCAGGATAGAAATATACCTGGAAGTCGTATTAGTCAATTTAGTAGCCGGGTTTGTATGGCTAGAACATGAATTGCATTTAATCACAGAAATGTAGGTGGATGGTTCATGATTCTTAAGTGAGGTTAAATATGAGAGTTTTAATCTCTTGGCAAATGTTCTTGGCTAGCAACTGGAGGAAAAGATTAACCAAATCATATCGATAATTAATTTCATTACATGTTCGTTTAACCTCAGCATGCTCTCATTCATAGTTCAGATTCAAATTAGATAGTTATTTTAGATTTAGTATAAAAACTATAAAACAAAATATCAAACTTTTGGTTACACTATTGTCTGCATTTTTAGAATTAAAATATAGTATACTTGAGCAGATTGCACTTCATCCCAGTCCCTGTGGGATCGATACTTGGCTTACTTAAGCCACTTTACTACTTGTTCGATCATGTGCACTTGCGTGTAGTTATATACCCCATATAACAAACCGAACAGTCTTTAAGTTTTAAATTTGACTTCTTATAGTTAGCTTCCGCTCAGTTATGTTTCTATTAGCTCTTTATATTGTTAAGTGTTATGCTATGATTATTCCATTGGTCGACATGGAGCCTTTCGGGCTTCCTTGTCCCGTGTTACGGCTAGTGTGTAAACTCGGGTCCTGACACTTTCTTTTTATTAGGGACTCGACAATCCTTAGCCCTATAGCCAAATTTTTCATATTTCAAACACTTATCAGTACTTCCTTTACTACCTTTCTTGGCTTCTCGTTTATGCCTTTTAAATATTTTTTTTGTAATAATGGGGTTTTTCATATTTATTCTTATAGTGTTTGTATCTTCTTTTAATTTTCTTGGATGATTCTTTTAAAGGGGCAGACAACTTGATGTATCCGAAGTCTTGACAATAGCTTCGTATTTCTTTTTGGGATATTTTATTGTCCTTTTTAAGTTGATTTTTAAGTTTCATATCTGTACATAATTCAAGTCCTGTAACATTTATAAAACTTATAAGGTCACCATAGGTTAATTTGCTATAGAGAATTTTTCCATCAAATCTATCTTTTAATTTTATCCTAACCTTTTCAGCAAATAATGCTGGTAAACCACTTATGAATTTTTATTTCCGATAATCATGACTACAGTCTTATCTGACCATAACCTTGTTGAGTAAAACATCCTTATACCATCTACAATCATCTAACTTTGGGCAAGATAGGTTAGATAATATTTCTAAACTCCTATCTTAAAAAAGTTGAGGTTCCCCTATAAAATGTTTTGCTATACTATAAATTAAAGTAGCAGTGGCATCCTCTATGTATAGATTTTCAAACATTTGTCTTGTAGATTCATCCTAAATAACTTGAGTGATGGTTGTTGCACTTGTTACACTACATCTATTATCTTCAGTGAGATAATTATCCCACCAATATTTTAATGTCCATGTGAATCCAGATATAATTAATGAGGCAGCTTGTTTATCCGTGATGTTTTTTATTTTATAGGTTGTAATGGCCATTCCCATTTCATGTAACTTGTTATATATCTAATGTTCTACAAGTCCATCAATATTCTATCATGACCCGAACATGGGCCTATATCGAGACACGGGACTAGAAACCCTGAGAGACTCCAAGTTAACCCATGACACGAACATAACTTCTACTTCAATCAATAAAAGTGGAAGATCAACATAATATTCATAGCAGAAGTATAAACATAACATAAGATCAACATACAACACGAGTCTGAAGCTGCATACAATCTATGTCTGAAAAGCCTCTAATTCTAATGAGTTGATGGGACCAGACCCTAACAAATTCTCTAAGTCTGAAACAGAAAATACATAAACATAACTAAATAGAAAGGGGCCCTCGACAGATGAGGACTCACCAATAGAGGATGGATGCTAACTCCGAAACTGGCTAATGATGGGGCTGAGTCTGAAGATCGGATCCTGTATCATGAAACGATACAACATAGAATATATGGGCAGTACATCAAATATACCGAGTATGTAAGATAAGTAAAACCGCTTAAGTAAGTAAAATCATTAAAACATGTATAATATGAAACATAATCAAGATAAGAATCTGATAGTAGGGCTTAAATGTTATTTTCTGAAATTATGAATGAAACATAACTGAACATCATGACTGAATCGAATGACGCAAAGCTGAAATCTGATAATCATACCTATATTGGCTAGTAGTTCTAAGGCATAGGGTCGAATGACCCTTAGCCTAATCAGTGCTATACACTACTCCTAAAACATGCATATGCTCTCCATCATTTTGCAATTAAGATGGCCATCATCTAGTGATGAAGCTGAATAATCATATCCAAATAAAATCTAAAATCAGACATGAGGAGCCTTGGCTCAAACCATACCACAAGCTGAACATAATTGGGTGTCTTGACTCCAAAACCATGTGGTAAGCTAATTCATGAAATCATAGATCATACTTGAACATATGGGCTTGCCTGTAATGCCCCGAAAACTCAAAATCAAATTTCGAGACTTAAATCAGGAAACCTAGAAAAGCTGCAGAAAAGCTTCAGGATGACCAACGTAAAGAGTCTTTAAGTGATCTCATGACTCGTTAGATCAGTCGGGAGAAAAAAGAGTAAGTTTTTCTAATGAGAGGTAGTGCAACCCACGAGGGACTTTATGAGTCGTGGTCAGATTTTATGAGTCGTGGTCACTGACCACGACCCGTTGAGTCACTCGTGGTTAGGCTTGGGTTGAGAATTTCGTTGGTGGATCAATGTACTTGAAGGGTGGGGGCAATGATTCGTGGTCCCTAGTAATGAGTCGTTATGTCCCCCCTTACTAGCCCTAGTGAGTTTTAGCCAGTGCACCTAACGAGTGTCACAACGAGCTGTCGACAGTGGTAACGACTCATTAGGTGACTCGTTACCAACTTAGCACTTAATCTTCAGCAGTGAGGCAGTATGGTCCACGAATGGTGACCACCAGTCGTGGTTAGTGACCACGACTCGTTAGGTCCCTCGTGGTGACCTACTGGGATAATATCCATGTTTATTAATCGTATGATTTTCATCAATTTATAAGTAAATAGTTGATGTTATTTCAAAGATGATTCATAGCCCTAAATTTTCGAGTAAAGATTATTGCGTATTAAATTCCGTCTATTTTGCATAGTATGTTTTTGGGCTGAATATCCTAGGAATTCTTATTATATATATATATGTGAGAAATTATTCCCTTGATGAGAATGATTTTACCCTTGTTGGATGAAACCCCTTTAAATTCTTGAAATTTCATCATATTATGAAATTCCCGTGTTGTTGGAATAAGTTGAGTTCTCTATTAGCTGCTAGTAATTCAGGCCAGTTAGAACATAGAATCTCTTCAGAATCATTCAGAAAATTGTCAACTAATCAGTTTGACTTCAGTTTTTTTCTAATGTATTAGTGGTTCTTCTCAGTTATCAGAATTAAACTCAAATTATAGTTATTTGGTCCATTAGGCGATCATGACATTCTAGTTAAATAGCTTTGACCAGCCCCAGGACCCCAACTCTGTTACAGTTTGTTCTTAGACGGTTACGATGCTTTCAGATAAGCAGCTCTGACCAGTCTAGAACCCAGTTTCAGAATCTAGTTCGGTAAGACTCTTAGGGTACTTTCAGTTATATTTCCCTGACTAGTCTTGGCCCAGTTTCAAGTTATTAGATTAGCAGTTCAGTATAGGTTTCCAGTGGGAGTGGGACATAGCACCGAGCGGGCCGGGGTTCCAGTGCACCCAGGTTCCGAAAACTACGTTGCCAGCATAGGTTACAGTATTACTTGGCCTGATTGGCCCCAGAATTTTGTGATCACTTAGCACATGCCTTTATACCCTGGAAAGGTATATTGGGTCCTACCAGTAGGGTGTATACATCGGACTCCACGTCTAGATCACATGGTTAAATGTCGGTTATAGACTCTCCCACTAGTTAGTTCAGTTAAGTTTCAGTTGGACAGTTCAGCTCAGTTCAGATTAGTTCAGTGTGGTCTCTCAGACTCAGAACCATCAGATTTAGGGCATGTCTTTGACCACCAGACAGGGTCATTTTGACCATCTCAGTTACTTCAGATGATTTCAGTTCAGATAATTTGTTGGTCATTGCACGTCTTTCTAGTTCAGTCACTTACATCTATCAGTATATTCCTCTCACATATTCAGTACATTCAAAGTACTGACGCATAATTTTATACTGTATCATTTCATGATACAACTGCAGGTTCTCAGAATCAGCACCGCTAGCCGCCGCAGTCTGGATTCTCCACCTCAGCAGTGAAGTGTGAGTCCTCATCATCCGAGGGCATTATTTCTTTCTTCCAGTCATTTATTAGTTTTGGTTAGACTTTGAGTTAGCTGGGGGCTTGTCCCAGCAACTTCTCAGTTAGATGGCTTTCAGAAAAAAATGATTTTCTTTCACAATTATCAGTATTATTCAAATGTTTTGAACCTTATGTTTTCAGACTTGTCTTTCATAAATGTTTTATGATATTATCTAAAAGTTCCGTTGTGCATGTTTACTTGAATGATAGTGAATGATAGACCAGGGGTAGACTTGGGGTCACTTGTGGCATCAAGTACCGTGTTATGTCCAGGGTGTAGACTCGGGGCATGACAAACTTAGTATCAGAGCCCTAGGTTTAGATTATCCTCGGTATGTCTGAAAGTCGCATTGAGTAGAGTCCTTTTCATGGGTGTGAAGTGTGCCACACTTATGAAGAGGAGGCTACTAGATGTTATTAGGAGAACTCTCTTTTGTTCATACTCTTTGTCGTGCTTTAAAGTTCAATTCCTGAAATGCCCTTCTAATTCATGCTCTATTTTGTTTCAGTGAACCATCCCTCTAATACGTGGTAATGGAAGGAGGGTTGGTAATGTCAACAGACATGCCCTACCAGCCCCGACTGCTCCTTAAGATGATTCAGTGTCTACTACTGAATGTAGGGCGGTCATTCAACTGCTAGTCCAAATAGTAACTAACCAGGTGAACCACCAAATGGTGCTGATGAGCACCAATGAGTCTGCAGTAGCTGCGAGGGTGCGAAACTTCACCTGGATGAACCCTCCAGAATTTTATGGAACAAAGGTGGGAGAGGACCCACAAGGGTTTGTAGACGAGATTAGGAAAATTACTCGAATTATGGGTGTCAGTCCCTCTGAGAGTGCCGACTTGGCTGCCTACCAGCTGAAAGGGATAGCTCAAATCTGGCATGACCAATGGAAAGAAGGACGGCCAGCGGGAGCAAGACCAGTGGAGTGGGAAGAATTTCACACAGCTTTCTTGGACAGATTTTTCCCTTGAGATCTGAGGGAGGCAAAGATGGTGGAATTTATGAACTTGACACAGGGCAACAGAACTGTGGAGGAGTATGCTCTAGAGTTTACTAGGCTTTCTAAGTATGCTTCGTAAATGGTAGCCGAGCCAAGGGCTCGCATGCTAAAGTTTGTAAATAGAGTGTCAAATCAGTCCTCAAAGAGTGCAGGACTGCAATGCTGATTAAGGAAATGGACCTTTCTAGCTTGAGTGTTTATGCCCAGCACATTGAGGCTGAAAAGCTAAAGGATATGGAGCAAAAGAGCAAACGGACAAGGAATGGCCAGTCAGATTTCCGCCATCAGAGGTCCAGCAGTAGTAACCACCCACAACAGCAACAGTAGAGAGCCCTAACACCTAGTTCAACCAGCGCCCCAACCTTTCGATCCTGACAGGATCGGAGGGGCGGGTCATCTGGAACTCAATCTTAGGCTCACGGTGCAGGGAACCGGTATCCTGTTTTCCCCAAGTGCGGCATGAATCATCCTTGAGAGTGTCTATGGTGCAGGGAGGGTTGTTTCGATTGTGAACAACTCGAGCATCGAATTAAAGAATGTCCGTCAGCAGGACGGGGAAGATCACAATCCACCACATCATCAGCACCATCAGGCCGACCAGCTCAGCAGGCCAACACATAAAGTCGTTTCTTGCTCGATCTTCTCGTTAGGATCAGGAAAGCTCACCTGACGCAATTACTGGTATGTTACATCTCTTCTATCTAGATGTGTATGCCCTCTTAGATCCAGGAGACACTCTTTCATTCTTCACACCCTATATAGCAGTCCAGTTCAACATTAGTCTAGAGGTCCTCTGAGAACCTTTTTCAGTCTCCACCCCAGTTGGCGAGTCAGTTTAAGCCAGCCGAGTGTCTAGAAACTGCCCAGTCTCAGTCCTAAATAAAGTTATTCCAGCTGATCTTGTAGTGTTAGACATGGTAAACTTTGACCTTATTCTCAGCATGGATTGGTTACACTCCTGCTATGCCTCAGTCGATTGCAAAACTAGAGTTGTCAAGTTTCAGTTTCCCAATGAGCCAGTGTTAGAATGGACGGGCAGCAGTTCAGCGTCTAAGGGTAGGTTTATCTCCTATCTTAAGGCACAGAAACTCATGTACAAAGGATGTATATATCATCTACTTCAGGTCAAGGATTCCAACTCTAGGACCCCACCCATCCAGTTAGTTCCAGTAGTTAGTGAGTTCCCAGATGTTTTTCCTGAATATCTTCCCAGAGTTCCCCCTGAACGGGAAACAGACTTCGGAATATATCTCCTCTCAGATACTCAGCCTATCTCCATCCCTCCTTACAGAATGGCTCCATTTAAGCTTAAGGAGTGGAAGGAGCAGCTAAGAGACCTTGTTGACAAGGGTTTTATCAGACCCAACATATCTCCCTGGGGTGCTCCAGTGTTATTCGTGCGTAAGAAAGATGGTACCCTCAGAATGTGCATAGATTACTATCAGCTGAACAAGGTCACAGTTAAGAACAAGTACCCTCTACCTAGAATTGACGATCTTTTCGGCCAAGTTCAAGGAGCCAGTTATTTCTCTAAGATTGATCTTAGGTCAGGATACCATCAGTTAAGGGCTAGACAGTGTGACATACCTAAAACAACATTTAGAACTCGGTATGTTCACTATGAGTTTGTGGTGATGTCCTTTGGACTCACCGATGCTCCTATAGCCTTTGTGGACCTGATGAATAGAGTCTTCAAGCAGTATCTAGATATGTTCGTCATTGTATTTATAGACGACATTCTAGTATACTCCAAAAATGGAGTAGAGCATGCAGATCACCTGAGGATAGTTCTTCAAACATTCAGAGACCGCCAGCTATTTTCCAAATTTAGTAAGTGCAAATTTTGGTTGAAGTCTATGACTTTCTTCGGTCACGTAGTCTCAGGTGAAGGAATATAGGTAGATCCTCATAAAATAGCAGTACTGATGGCCCAAACCTACCTCTCCTACTAAAATTAGGAGTTTCTGGGCTTAGTGGGTTAGTATCAACAGTTTGTGGTAGGTTTCTCCTCCCTAGCATCTCCTCTGACTAAGTTAACACAGAAGAAGGTGAAATTTCAATGGTCGGACGAGTGTGAAAAGAGTTTCCAGGAGTTGAAGACTCGACTCGCTATTGCTCCAGTTTTGACCTTTCCAGAAGAAACAGATGGATTGGTTATTTATTGTGATGCTTCTAGGGTTAGACTCAGTTGCGTTATGATGTAGCAGGGCAAAGTGATAGTTTACGCCTCCAGACAGCTCAAGGTTCATGAGAAGAACTATCCAACTCATGACTTGTAGTTGGCAGCGGTGGTGTTTGCGATTAAAATATGGAGGCATTACTCATATGGAGCTCATGTAGATGTATTTATGGATCATAAGAGTCTTCAGTATGTGCTGAGTCAGAAGGATATAAATCTGCACCAGAGAAGGTGGTTGAAGTTGCTAACGGACTATGACATGAGTGTACTATATCACTCGTGCAAAGCCAATGTGGTGGCTGACTCCCTATGCAGACAGTCTATGGGGAATATGACTCACATTGAGGAAAACAAAAAGGAGTTAGCAAGGGATGTTCCAAGACTAGCCTGGTTAGGGGTGCAGTTGGTGGATTTAGCTGAAGGTGGTGTGGTAATGCAGAGCGGGTCAGATTCATCCTTAGTAGTTGAAGTTAAGTCCATATAAGATGAAGATCCAGTCCTACTTAAACTTAAAGAAGCATTTCTCAGAAAGGAGGTTGAGGTTTTCTCCAAAGGGGGAGATGGTGTACTCTGTTACTAGGGAAGATTGTGCGTACTGAATGTTGGTGAGTTGAGACAGCAGACACTGGCTGAGGCACATAGCTCGAGATGCACCATTCACTCCAGTGCTACTAAAATGTACCATGATTTGTGGGATATTTATTAGTGGAACAACTTGAAAAGAGATATTGCTGAATTCATAGCCGAGTGCCCAAACTGCCAGCAAGTCAAGGTAGAGCATCAAAGGCCAGGAGGCATGACACAAGATATGAGTATAGCTATGTGGAAGTGGGAAGAAGTGAATAGGAATTTCATCATAGGCCTACCGAGGACTCGCCAACAGTATGACTCAATATGGGTGGTAGTAGATCAGATGACTAAGTCAGCTCCTTTCCTCATTGTTAAAACCATAGACTCAGCTGAGGACTATGCCAAACTTTACATCTGAGAGTTAGTCAGACTCTATAGGGTGCCTTTGACTATCATTTTAGATAGGGGAACACAATACACCTCACACTTTTGGAAGTCCTTTCAGAAGGGACAAAGAACTCAGGTCAAACTCAGCACCGCTTTTCACCCACAGAAAGATGGGCAAGCGAAAAAACATTCATACCCTAGAAGATATGCTTAGAGCGTGCGTGATCGATTTTAAGGGTTCGGGATGACCACTTGCCACTTATCGAGTTTGTGTACAATAATAGCTACTATTCTAGTATCCAGATGGCACCATTTAATGCATTGTATGGTAGAAGATGTAGATCTCCTATAGGGCAGTTCGAGGTTGGAGAAGCTACCTTGATAGGGAAAGACTCGGTTCACGAGGCAATGCAGAAAGTTCAGCTCATCCAAAAAAGGTTGAAAACAGCTCAGAGCCGTCAGAAATCTTATGCCAATGTGTGAAGAAGAGAATTGGAGTTTGCAGTTGATGACTGGGTATACCTGAAAATTTCGCCCATGAAAGGGGTGATGAGGTTCGGCAAGAAAGGAAAGCTCAATCCGAGATATGTGGGACCTTATAGAATTTTGAGGCATATCGGCAATGTAGCTTATGAGCTAGAGTTACCTTCAGAACCAATAGGTGTGCACCCAGTTTTCCATGTGTCACTTTTTAAGAAGTGCATCGAAAATCCAACCTCAATTGTGCCATTGGATAGTGTAGGAATAATAGGTAGTCTCTCATATGAGGAAGTACCAGTCCAGATCCTTGACCGTCAGGTGCGTAAGCTGAGGAACAAGGAAAATAGCTTCAGTCAAAGTCTTATGGAGAAATCAACAGGTTGAGGGAGCTACGTGGGAGGCCGAAGTAGATATGATGGCCAAATACCCGCTCTTGTTCCCTATCGGCTCTAGCACAGCTTTACATATTATCTTTGACCCTAGAACTCAATGTAGTTTTCATGACTTAGTTCAGATGTTCAAGTCTATTTTATGTTTTTGAATGTATGTAATAAAGGTAAATTCAGTTTAGTTATGTATTTTGAAATGGAGGTAGTCATTCCGACAGTTTTGGAGTTAAATGAGCAGTACTTGAAAAGTTTGATTGCTATTTTTCGGCCTCCTGTGTGTTTTCTAACATTCGAGGACGAATGTTTACAAGGGGGGATATTGTAATGATCCGGAAACTCAAAATAAAATTTCAGGACTTAAATAAAAAAATATGGAAAAGCTGTAGAAAAGTTTCAGTACGACCCCCCTAACGAGTCGTTAAGTGACCTCACCACTCGTTGGGTCAGTCCCGAGAAGAAAGAGTAATTTTTTCTAATGAGAGGCAATGCACCCAATGAGGAACTTTACAAGTCGTGGTCACTGACCATGATCTGTTGAGCCATTCGTGGTCAAGCCTGGGTTGAGAATTTCATTGGTGGATCAGTATACTTGACGGGTGGAGGCAATGAGTCGTGGTCCCTACTAACAACTTGTTATGTCCCCTGTTACTATCCCTAATGAGTTTTAGACAGTGCACCTAACGAGTGTCACAACGAGTCGTTGATAGTGGTAATGACTCGTTAGGTGACTCGTTACCAGCTTAGCACTTAATCTTCAACAGTGAGGCATTGTGGTCCACAAATGGTGACCACGACTCATTAGGTCCCTCTTGGTGACCTACTGAGGAACCTATGCAGTGTACCTGAGGGGAGTGACCACGAGTCGTGGTCAGCCACCACGACCCGTTAGGTCACCCGTTAGGGTCACCTGGTAGTTTTTCCCAGCGAATTTCTAAGGGCTATTTAGTAATTTCCTATTCTCCTAAGGTCTAAACTACATCATTTTGAATGTAAATTCAGAGTTATTAGAGGCTTTGGTCGGTTCCTCCCCTCATTCTCACGTTTACACTCAGAAAACTATCGAAGACTTCCTCAAGAAAACTCTCAAGCAAGCTTAGGGTTGTCCTCCATTGCAGCAGTTCCAGTTCTCTTCTTCGGGATAATATTAGTTAGGTATGTGGGAATTCAACAAGGGAAATTGTCCTTCCCTTGTGTCCCCTAAAACCCTTCCATAATTCCCCTATTAGCTTAACCCTGAGTTCTTCGAAAATGAATAAATTTTCATGTTAGGTTTCATTAATTTCAATAGGGATAATATCCATGTTTATTACTCATATGATTTTCATCAATTTATAAGTAAATAGTTGATGTTATTACCAAGATTATTCATAGCCCTAAATTTTCGAGTAAAGATTATTGCATATTAAATTCTGTCCATTTTGCATAGTATGTCTTTGGGCTGAAAATCCTAGAAATCCTTATTATATATATGTGTGAGAAATTAATCCCTTGAAGAGAATGATTTTACCCTTATAGGATGAAACACCTTTAAATTCTTGAAATTTCATCATATTATGAAGTTCCTGTGTTGTTGGAATAAGTTCAGTTCTCTATTAGCTACTAGTATTTCGGGCTAGTTAGAACATAGAATCTCTTCAGAATCATTCAGAAAATTATCAACTGATCAGTTTGACTTCAGTCTTTTATCTGAGGTGTTAGTGGTGTCCCTTAGTTATTAGAATCAGACTTAGATTATAGTTATTTGGTCCATTAGGCGGTCATGACATTCTAGTTATATAGCTCTAACCAGTCCCAGGACCCCATATCAGTTACAGTTTGTTCTTAGATGATTATGACGCTTTCAGATAAGCAGCTCGACCAGTCTAGAACCCAGTTACAAAATCTAGTCTGGTAAGATTCTCAGGGTACTTCCAATTATATGTCCTTGACTCGTCTTGGGTCCCAGTTTCGAGCTATCAACTTAAAAGTTCAATATAGGTTTCAAGTGGGAGTAGGATATAGCACCGAGCGGACTGGGGTTCCAGCGCACCCAAGTTCCCAAAACTACGTTGCCAGCGTAGGTTACAGTATTACTTGGCCTGATTGGCCCCAGATTTTTGCGATCACCCAGTGCATGCCTTTATACCCTGGCAAGGTATATTGGGTCCTACCGGTAGGGTGTATACATCGGACTCCACATCTAGCACATGTGGTTAAATGTCGATTATAGACTCTCCCACTAGTCAGTTTAGTTAAGTCTCAGTTGGACAGTTCAGCTCAGTTCAGATCAGTTCAGTGTGGTCTCTCAGAGTCAGAACCTTCAGATTTAGGGCATGTCTTTGACCACCAGACAGGGTCATTTTGACCATCTTAATTACTTCAGATGATTTCAGTTTAGATAATTAGTTGGTCATTTTATGTCTTTCCAGTTCAGTCACTTACATCTATCAGTATATTGCTCTCACATATTCAGTACATTCAAAGTACTGACGTATACTTTTATGCTGTATCGTTTCATGATATAGTTGCAGGTTCGCAGACTCAGCACTACTAGCCACCGCAGTCCAGATTCTCCACCTCAGTAGTGAAGTGTGAGTCCGCATCATCCGAGGGTATTATTTCTTTCTTTTAGTAATTTATTATTTTCAGTTAGACTTCAAGTTAGCTGGGGGCTTGTCCCAATAACTCCTCAGTTAAATGGCTTTCAGACAGACATCATTTTCTTTCAGAATTATCAGTAGTATTCAAATGTTTTGAACCTTATGTTTTTAGACATGTCTTTCATAAATGTTTTATGATATTAACTCAAAGTTCCGATATGCATGTTTACTCAGAATTCTAGTGAATAATAGACCAGGGGTTGACTTGGGATAAGTTGTGGCTTCAAGTATCGTGTTACATCCAGGGTGTAGACTCGGGGCATGACATTGCCCAATACTTAAACATGATTGAAAATACTTAATTCACTTGAAAACATGATTATAGACATGGGTAACTTGAAAATATGTTTTTCATCATAAATATCTTGTCATACTTGAACATACATCATGGATCTCAATTTTCATGAATTTTCAAGGATAGGCATCATAATTTATAAAACGTGAAAACCTGATTCATAATTGAAAATATTGTAAAACTTGCCCATGAATCATAATTCAATAACAGCAACATGCTTAGATCATACCCATGGAAGAAACTTAGGAAATTCATGCATTGGTTTAAAATCCCATAGGATCAACATATAGATTTTCATGAATTAGAGAAAGACTGGGCATGATTGTGAACAAATTCACCCATTAGTAACCCTACATCACTAAGAGAATCTAATTTTACAACCTCTCTTATTGCCCAAGGAAGAATTGAGAAGAACTTGAAAGAAATTAAGCTTGATCACCTCTCTAGACTCCTAAGCTTGCATGCATGAATAGGAATGGCTTAGAATGAACTTACCCTTCTTAAAACTCACTATTCATAGCTTAAAAAGACATTACTTAGGCCTTAGGATCCTAGAAATTATGGAAAAACCCTTAATAAACTCACAGGGAAAAACTGACTGCCAGTCCTAGTGAGGGACAAGACGATTCGTTACCCATGACCATGGCTCATTGTATCTTATCGTGACTTTCATTGACCAAAAAAATTAAATCCTTAACCAACGAATGACCATGACTCACCTAACAAATCGTGGTGTGTCTAGTCATGAGGTACACTGCAAGACCTTTCTTTATCCATCAACTGCCCTTGACCGCGGGTGACCTAACGGCTCGTGGGGCTGACCATGACTTGTGGTCACACCCGTGCTCACCCCAACTTGATATTTCCAAACAATTAGAAACTCCACACCACGAGTCACTTAACAACTTGTGGTCATCCTGACGGGTCATAGGACGACTAGTTTTGTGACCTAGTGCAGAAAATTTATTTTCTTTGTTTCAACTCTCGAGTATGGTCTTAGGGCTTCCTGCACATTACAATCTCCCCCTTGGGAACATTTATCCTCAAATATTGGAAAACATACAGAAACTGACGGATGGACTACCTCCGAACTGAACTACATGGCTGAACTGAATTCGTGAATCATACATACTGAATTCGTGAATCATACATACATACTTTGACATGAAAGAAACTGGGGCACATGAACTGAACATGAAACTAAATAGATTTTTAGGTTAAAAATTGATACCTCAAGTTGGAACTGAGCTAGAAGGAAATAGATGTGGGTATCTAGCCGTTGTATCTGCTTAGTCTTCCCACGTAGCTCCCTCAACATGCTGATTTCTCCATAAAACCTTGACTGAAGCTACTTCCTTGTTCCTTATCTTCCGAACCTGATGATCCAGTATTTCCACTGGAACCTCCTTATAACTAAGGCTGAGAATGTCCTCACACCTACACTCTCCACCAGAACAAGTAGAGTTGGAGGCTTCCAAACACTTCTTTGAGAGCAATACATTGAAAACTGGATGGACTGAAGCTAATTCTGAGGGTAACTCCAATTCATATGCTACCTTGCCAACCCGTTTCATAATCCAGTATGAGCCAACATAATGGGGACTGAGTTTCCCTTTCTTTTCGAACATCATCACACCCTTCATGGTAGACACCTTTAGAAACACCCAATCGCCAACTTCAAACTCAAGCTCTCTCCTCTTAATATCCACATAGGACTTTTGGCAACTTTGAGCTATTTTCAAACCATCCCGCATAAGATAAACTTTCTCCATGGTCGCATAGACTAAATTTGGCCCGATCAATGCAGCATCACTGACTTTAAACCAACCAATAGGCGATCTACATCTCCGCCCATAGAGATCCTCAAACGAAGCCATCTGAATGTTGGAGTGGTAGTTGTTGTAATACACAAACTCAATGAGAGGCAAATGATCATCCCAACTACCCTTGAGGTCGATCACACATGCTCTCAACATGTCCTTGAGAGTTTGAATAGTCCACTCCGCTTGACCATTCATTTGCATGTGAAATGTGGTACTATGCTTGACCTGAGTACCAAGTACCTTTTTAAATGATCTCCAAAATTGGGAGGTAAACTGAGTACCTCTTTCTAATATGATGGACAAGGGAACTCCATGCAACCGAACTATCTCTCAGATGTATAGTTCGGCATAATCCTCTGCTGAATCAGTGGTTTTGACCGGTAGAACATGTGCTGCTTTGGTCAACCTGTCCACCACCACCCAAATGGAGTCGTATTGTCGACGAGTGTGTGGCAACCCAGTGATGAAGTCCATATTGATCTCCTCCCACTTTCAAGAAGGAATACTGATACCTTAAAGCACACCTCCCAATCATTGATACTCAACCTTCACCTGTTGATAATTGGGACACAGACACAAATTCTGCTATGTCCTTCTTCATGCCATTCCACCAATAGACTTCCCGTAGGTCATGGTACATCTTGGTGGCTCCTTGATGTATCAAATATCTTGAACCATGAGCCTTGTGCAACATCGGATCTCTCAAATCACCAACATCCAAAATGCATAAACGAACCTAATATCGAAGCACACAATCTCCCCCTTTTGGAGAAGACCTCTACCTTCTAATTCTGAACGACTTCCTTCAGTTTTACCAAAATAGGGTCGTCATCCTGTTTAGCTTTTACATCAGTCAGAAAGGACAATTCTTGTTACATCTCGTAAACATTTTGGTGATTATTTGATTTTTGTATGTTATGTTAAGGGAAGTATGGGTTGTATATTGATCGTATATGACAAGGGAAATGTGTACAAATGGAAAAGTAAAGAGTATGTGAAGTATATAAGTTAGGGTTATATTTAAACGACCATATCTCCCAATATATAATGAACTAAAAACCCTACAACTTATAAAATTCTAGTATTTAGAACATCAAACCGCTCGTCAATCAGAGTTCGGAGTAAGAAGTTATGGATATTTTACTGAAGCCCCATTAAGCAGTAATGTAAGCACCGCCTCCACCGCCCTACCCCTATTTATTTAAGTTATTTGCTGCTCAAATCATATCATTCCTATCCAAATTCGTGTTTCCTGCTTGGGGGAAACTTATCTATATATTTTACAGCCAAAAACCAAGATAAATAAAGGAAAATCATCAACCAAAAATTCAATCAAAGTGAAGAATATCATTGCAAAGTTGAATAGAGGCATCAGTGAGTGTTGTTGCTGCGTTTTGCAAGCATTTTTATGATGTTTTCTTTTCGTGCAGTACTACTCTGCATATATGCTCTCTTTTGTCAATGGTTGTATTCAAGGGAGGAGGTAAGGATTCTATCCTTTAAACTTACCAAAAATCTTAGCTAAAAGCTTGAAAATTGGAAGCTAGGCTAGGTTGTTTTTCCATGTGTGTTTAGCTGATGTTTCTGCCATTCTTTGGGTAGTGAAGCAGCTTTGTTTGCAACCATGTTAATCCTCCTAGATACTCCATATGAGTAGGAGTCGAAGAAAAGAATAGGGTAACCATTTCTAGCTATTAAACTTGCAAGAAATTCCTTAGGTAAAGCTAGAAGTTGAAGTTGGTTTTGTGGCTCATTTTTGGTGCGTTTCTGGGTGAAGTTTTTTCCCAGTTTTAGAGGTTGATACAGTTGTGTTTTGCTGAGAATATAATCCTTTTATTCTGTGGACTAATCACAAGAAAATCTAGGTAAATTCACCCTTTCATTTTTCCCCTTAAAGGCTATGGAAACAAGTAGAAACAAAGTAATGAAATGTTATGTTGTATTGTTGTTATGGCTTCTGTTGGGATGAAATTTTGTCTAGGAAATTGGCTCAAACCAGACTTATTACGTGGGTAAACTTCAACGAATTGAAGAATACTCAACATGGTTGTTGGAGGAAATAAGCGATTAAGGGAAGCTCATCGGAACAAGGTATGTAAGGCACTCTTTGTCTCTTGATTTCAAGCACGAACTGGTGCCGAGGATGAATCCGACATTCCCCTGTACTTAATTTATGAAGTAGAATATTATTGTTCTTCCCTGCTTTTATAATTACTCAGTATTACGTTATGTATTTTGTATAGAGTTGGAACACATGAGTGTAAAGTGAAGAAGAAAATTGCCTCCGATTATGGTCATAGTTGTAAATTAAGTATTAAGTCCCCTTAACATGGGCAGTATGACCTGGTACTTTACATTATGTTATGTCGTTGTGGTGTCAAAGGTGTTCACATCAGGGTTGCTAAGGAAATTGGTAAACATGGCAAGACGACGACGCGCCAACAAACCTAACATTTGAAATTTGTTTTAACTCAATAAAGGCTAACGAGGGTGACGAAATGGAATTTCCTTATAATAGTTACCTATGCTATTATATGTATGTTTTAAGGTGCCTAGTTCCATGAGAGGGTCCCCCGATCCTTCACCCTTAAGCTAAGCGACTAATTAACGCGTTTCTTCATTAACCAATATGATAATTTGGAAAATAGAACTCGAATGGATAAACTATTGATATTTCTATATAACCATCTTTATGGGCAGGTTATGCACACTATCTTGATGTTAGAAGGTTATATGAAAACCATAATATATATATACGCTTATGCTTACATTCAAGTTACATGCTAAGGCGGCAAGGATTGCCATTAGAAAGTCGCTATATGTTTATTAGAGCTCTTGAGTTATCTAGACCTCCTAATAATTGTTTAAGGCTTTAAGTAGACACGTTGCACGTTCTTTGAAAGTTGTATATGTGTAAGTAGGTTAACCCAAGTGTAAAAGTTTAGGCGCTAGTAGCAAAGGAAAGATAAGAGTAAATGTTAGACCTTTTACGGTAATATGTGAGTTATGTGCTCTCTGCCTGTAGTTGATATCCAGAAATCTTTGAACAACGTCAAACTATGAGAAAGACGAGGTTTAAGAGATAAGGTTGGCAATTAGGTAAAAAGATAAGTGCGTATAAGAATTGATGAAGTATTGAAGACGAGAGTAAATAATTAAGTAAGGAATGACGAATCCTGTTTGAAAAAGAAGTTAAGATTAATATGAAAAGTAGAGCTAAATGTTGTTAACTTAAATGATAAGGGTTACAATTGTGAATGAGTTACGCAAATGGCTAGCAAGATTTACCATGTTCTAAGGATGTTTAGCGAAAGAGTTATAAATAAAGTTGTTTTTGTTCAGTTTGTGTTAAGTTGATGAAAGGCCAGTAAAATATTAACTTCTTATGAAATTATTAGAATCGAATATTTTTGAGATAGTCACTCAAGTTAAAGAGAAATTCTTCATCATACTTTTTAAATAATTATTTTTTATTATTTGTTCTAAGAGTTGGATTAATTTTTTTTTCAAGTTTTAAAGGATTTTTTTTCTTGGAAGTTTGTAAATTGTTTATAACGCTGCTAAGCGTTCTAAGCTCATTGTATACTGCAAAGTTTCACATGAGTCTTTCCTATGTTGTCTTAAAGCACGACTATAAGTCTTTATTTATCTTAGTGCATCCCCTAGATAGTTTCTTAGTATTTTTATATTAAAGAGCTCCAAATTTTAGATATGCGAGTTATGTCTTCCTTTTCATAACTAACGTTCACATGTGATATGATGTGCAACGAATGAGGTATACTCACAATTTTTGGTATGAAAGATCAAACAAGTATAAGAAAAAATGAATGTTAAGATTGTTAATAGAAAATCTTATGTTAAGTTATTCCTCTCTGCTCCTCGTGTTAGCATTGCCAAGAGATGTTTAAAATCATGAACGTGTGTCTACACAATCTTTATGATATTCCAGTCCTAGGAACTTCCCTAGAATTCATTCACAACATATGTATGTATTTAAATGCTAAATGAAATACCTAAATGTGTATGGAATAATTGTAGTATTTGGGGATCGTGGTAAGATCCTACACATTTTATTGTTACTGAGTCGGCATATTTCATGGTTGTCAGTATCCAGATAGCCTGCATGAGCCTTATCAGCTCCATTGATGATTCCGATTGAGATTTATTTTTATTTTACCCAAGTATGGTACACCGGCTGGAGATATTTTTATTTTACCCCGGTGTGGTACACTGGCTGGAGATATTTCTATTTTACCCCAGTATGGTACATCGGTTGGAGATATTTTTATTTTACCCCAGTGTGGTACACCGGCTGGACGAATTTTATATATGGATTTATGGTTGGCTGGTCGCTGGCATTACAGTTATAGTTTTTTTCATGTGCATTTTTTAATTGCATTTTCATCTCATTATAGAGTTATTATCAGGTTTTGGTTTCCAGGATTCCAGGTTGTCACTATTCCTTATTCCTGGTTCAGTTACCTTGGGTTCACTTATGTTATAGTGAGTTGTTATCAATTACAGGTTATAGAGTTCTAGGTTATATCTATCCTTTATATGTTTATGTGCTAAGTCAGTTATTACAGGATTGTTATCTCATATTTACAGTTTCAGCCTTATATACTAGTAAATTTCATTTGTATTGACGTCCCATCGCTTAGGGACCTGCATTCGTGCCACTGGTGCAGGTAGAGGTCGGGATTGTCAATTGCAGTAGTAGTTCGTGAGATCAACATATGTGTTGGTATGCTCCTTTCTTCCTAGAGCTAGGGCCTAGTTATTTATTCTTGAGTTTTGAGATGCAGTTATGGGTAGGTCGGAGCCCTATTCCGACCATCGGTTAGTTTACTCTTCAGAGGCTTTGTGGACTTAGTGTGTACAGTGTTATTCAGTTTGCGACCTCGTTGGTTATTGTCGCTTGGTTTAGCAAACTCATTTTCTTGGTTGTAATTAAGTTGTTTACCATGTATTGTTGAGACCTTATGGGTCCAGTTTATACTCCATTTGATTTTGACAGGTGTCCTAGTGGCCAAAGTGTTACAGTTACAAATGTCATATAGTCGGCTTCTCGATCAATCATGAATCGAGTGCCAGTTGTTCCCTACCCCAGTTTTGGGGCATGACAATTTTGATTCGTTCTGAATAATAAATCCACCATCGGTCAAGTCACCCAAAAAAACTCCCAACCGTGCAAGCTGATGCACATCCTTCACCAGTTCCTTTCTACCCTCTTCTACATGGGACACACTCTCCATTGAGAGCCTACAGACTACATCTACTACAACATTAGTCTTACTTAGACGGTAAAGGACACTCATATCATAATCCTTGAGTAGCTCCAACCACCTTGTTTGGCATAGATTTAGGTCCTTCTGAGTAAACACATATTGTAGGCTTTTGTGGTCTGCAAACACATCCACATGGACCCCATACAAATAGTGTGTCCAAATCTTCAAAGAAAATACCGCCGCTGCCAATTAGAGATCATGGGTCGGGTAATTTTTCTCATGAACCCTCAGCTGCTTGGAAGCGTATACTATATCTTTACCATGCCATGTCAATACATAACCAACACCGATTCTAGAAGTATCGTAATACACCAAAAACCCGTCAGTACCCTCAGGTAGGGTTAAAACCTATGGTGAGGTGACTCGAGTCTTCAACTCTTGAAAACTCTTCTCGCAAGCTTCTGACCATTGGAACTTCACTTTCTTTTGGGTAAATTTGGTCAATGGCGTTGCAATAGATGAAAATCCCTCAATAAATATCCGTTAATAGCCAACTATGCCCAAGAAACTCCTCATATCTGAAGTATTCACTAGTCTAGTCCAATTCTTCACTGCTTCTATCTTTTTAGAGTCCACCTTTATACCCTCACTTGACACCACATGGCCCAAAAATGCCACTGAGTTCAACCAAAACTCACACTTGTTGAATTTAACATCGAATTGGCGATCCTTAAGAGTCTGTAGCACCACGCTCAAATGAGCGGCATGCTCCTCTTTGCTCCGAGAGTATATCAGGATGTCATCGATAAACACGACCATGAACATATCCAAATATGGCTTGAACACCCTATTCATCAAATCCATAAAAGATGCAGGAGCATTCATTAGACCAAAAGACATAATTACAAACTCATAATGACCATACCGCAACCTGAAAGCTGTCCTCGGGATATCAATCTCCCAAACCCTGAGCTGATGGTATCCGAATCTGACATCTATCTTCGAAAAGCACTTGGCACCTTGAAGCTGGTCAAACAAATCATCAATCTTGGGAAGAGGATACTTGATCTTGATGGTGACTTTGTTCAATTGCGATATTCAATACATATATGAAGAGAACCATCTTTATTTTAAACAACAAGAACTGTTTCACCCCACGAGGACTCTCTAGGTCTAATGAAGCCCTTGTCTAACAGGTCTTTCAACTACTCCTTCAACTCCTTCAACTCAGCTGGGGCCATTCTGTAAGAAGGAATAGATATAGGATGCATATCAAAAAGAAGCTCAATACCAAAATCGATATCCTGGTCTAGAGGAATTCCCGATGGATCATCTGGGAACACTTCTGGATACTCACAAACTACTGGAACTGACTGGATTGCTGGGGTCTCGGACGTAGAATCCTTAACCCTAACGAGATGGTATACACAACCTTTAGAAATCATCTTTATTTCCTTAATATACGAAATGAAATGACCTACTGGTACAACTGAACTACCCTTCCATCCTAAGACTGGCTCACCCGAAAATCGGAGATCTACCGCATAGGTTATACAATTAACTGAAGCATAGCATGCAAATAGCCAATACATGCAGAGGATAACATCAAAATCGGTCATGGATAACTCTACTAGATCTGCTGAGGTGACTTTCTGAAGGACTGTGACCGGGCAATCTCTATACACCGTTCTAGCTACAATTGAAACACCCACTGGAGTAGAGACTGAGAAGGGTTCTGACAAGATTTTAGGATTGACTCTGAAACTACTAGCCACATAGGGCATCATAAAATACAATGTATCCCCTGGATCTGATAGTGCATATAAGATGGAATACTCATAATATACTAGTGACTACATCCGGGGAAACCTCCTGCTCCTGGCGGGATGCTAAGGCATAGAATATACTTTGGCTCTATCCATCACCTGTACTAGTAGAAGCACCCTTCTAGAAGGGGACGTGCTGCTGGAGCTGCTGCACTAGCGGTTGGGGTATGGGCTCCACCCTCACATGATCTAGTTGAAGGAAAATCTCTAAGCCTGTTTTCTGGTTTTCCATACCCAAAACAAGCATCTAAACCAACTAAACACCTCCTTGGGTGGTTCTTCCTACACTTCACATAGGCTGGAAAAATGTGATCTCCTGAAATGCTCCCCTGGCCCCTCAAGCCTGATGCTCTGCCCCTCTGATCATGTCTAGGTAAGGACGGGACACTAGCTGATAATGGTGCTGGGGCTAAAGATCTCTGGTGAGATTGCTGACTGTGCCCACTAAGCCTTGACTGGGAGAATCCCGATGCTATTTGTCCTGGCCCTCTTAGACTCTCTCTCCCGCTCACTCATCAATACCACTTCCATCTACTGGGCGTACAAGACTTTTCAAGCAAAGTAATATTCTGGAGAAGCATCACGGTCCGGCAATCCCTGACCAAGGAGTTTGCTATCTCGTGTACGAACCTGCTCACACAGGCCCTCTAATCTGCCACCAACTCAGGTGCATACCTGGAAAGACGTCTGAACTCCAAGGCATACTCCTGAACCCTCATCTTTCCTTTCATTAGATTCACAAACATGGCTTCTTTTAGCTCCCTCATCTCCCGAGGGAAGAACCGATCAAGAAAAGTGGAATGAAACTCATCCCAACTGACAGGGCCTACTCCAACCGCTCTACTATTCTTCCACTGTTTGAACCAAATGTGTGCGACTCCCTTCAACTGATATGAGGCCAAATCGGCACATTCCTCTCTAGTCACCCCCATAATCTGGG
Organism: Datura wrightii; assembly: GCA_035772735.1. Classification (NCBI taxonomy): domain Eukaryota; kingdom Viridiplantae; phylum Streptophyta; class Magnoliopsida; order Solanales; family Solanaceae; genus Datura; species Datura wrightii. The sequence goes on along the minus strand of JASDFA010000002.1, from coordinate 57,822,191 downwards.
TGATCTTCAGAATCTCCTCAATGAATTCATGTGGATCCTCATCCACCTTCGAGCAAAGGAACTTGGGATGGTTCATCCTTAGAAAGTCTCTAACCCTCGTTGCTGCTGCATTCCTATTCTGAACAAAACTGAACATCATAACTGAATCGAATGACCCAAAGCTAAAATCTGATAATCATAAGTGAAATTTAATATTGGTTCAAACCTACTTTAGATCATATATATATTTATATAAATACATATATATATATATATATCATGATGATAAACCTGCATAACTGAACTCATTAGGAATAATGGGAGACTCGTCTTATAAGAAACATCACCACGATAAAGCTTATGTGTTCCTGACTATCACACTCAAGTAGGTAGAGCCATCTTAAGCCTTTCCAGGGCTAAAGACGATACCATGATATGGATATCAAGATGAAGGCCCCTTCGGGTAGGGGAAAGCTGACAAAGGAGGTCCCAAATAATCTGATCGTACTTACATTGGCTCGTAGTTCTAAGGCATAGGGTTGAATGACCCTTAGACTACTCGATGCTAGACACTACTCCCAAAATATTCATATTCTCTCCATCGTTTTCCAACGAAACTGACCATCATCTAGTGCTGAAGCTGAATAATCATATACATATAAAATCTAAAATCATACATGAGGAGCCTTCAAACCATACCACAAGCTGAACATAAATGGGAGTCTTGACTCCAAAACCATATGGTAAGATAATTCACGAAATCATAGATCATACTTGAACATATGGGCTTGCCCAATACTTAAACATGCTTGAAAATACTTAATTCAGTTGAAAACATGATTGTAGACATGGATAACTTGAAAATATGTTTTTCTTCATAAATATCTCATCATACTTGAACATACATCATGGATCTCAATTTTCATGAATTTTCATGGATGGGAATCTGATTTATAAAACTTGATAACATCATTCATAATTGAAAACATGGTAAAACTTTCCCATGAATCATAATTTAATAATAGCAACATTCTTAAATTGACCCATGGTAGAAACTTAGGAAATTCATGCATTGATTTAAAACCCCATAGAATCAACATATAGATTTTCATGAATTAGAGAGGGATTAGGCATGGATGTGAACATATTCACCCATTCATAACCTTACATACCTGAGAAAATCTGATTCTACAACTTCTCTAATTGCCTAAGGAGGAATTGAGAGGAACTTGAAAGAAATTAAGCTTGATCACCTCTCTAGACTCCTAAGCTTGCATGCATGAATAGGAATGACTTAGAATGAACTTACCCTTCTTAAAAATCACTATTTGTAACTTAAAATGACGTAGTTTAGGCCTTAGGATCATACAAATTATGGAAAAGCCCTTAATAAACTTGTAGCGACAAACTGACTGCCAGTCCCAACGAGGGAACGAGGGATTGGATGAGTCGTTACCCATGACCATGACTCATGGCCTCCTGTCGTGAATTTCACTGCCCAAAAACATTAAATCCTTAACAAACTACTGACCACGACTTACCTAACGAATCGTGGCATTGACCACGACTCGTGGTGTCTAGTTGATAGGTACACTGCGACCCTTCCATCATCCTTTAACTACCCTTGACCAAGAGTGACCTAAAAGCTCATGGGGCTGACCATGACTCATGGTCACACCTGTGGTCATCCCAACGTGAAAATTTCCAAACAAGTCAAAACTCCTCACCATGAGTCACTTAACGAATTGTGGTCATCCTGACAGGTCCCAGGACGACTCATTCTATGACCTTGTGCAGAAAATCCTGTTTTCTCTATTTCAACTCCCAGGTCTGGTTTTAGAGTTTTTTGGGCATTACATATTCCATTCAACAATTTCATTTCCAGAGTGTGAAGTATGAGATAGAAATTCATTTTCCTCATACTGCATATCCGGGAATGAGGGCTTATTATTATAATTCTTTTTGATGGAATATTTAGAGCTTAACTTATTAATGTCATTATCAGACTTTCCAGATATTATTCTTATGACCTTATAATCTTTTAATTTTAATTCACCCTTTAATTTTAATTTAGCTTTAGATTTTTCATTAATCTTTTATATAAGACCATAATTGATTTCAAACTTTTCTTGAAATTTGGGAAATTTATCTTTAAAAAATTCTAGTAATTTAAATATTGAATGGGTTTCTAATTTCTTATTATTATAGGAAGGGCTTGGTTTATCATTAAAAATTAATTTATTATCAGTCTTAAGGATTTGGTTAGAGACTACATATAACAGTTGATTAGTATAATTATTTTGTTGAATTAACCTATTTATAGCTTTATTCTTAGGATCACCCTGAGTATCTATTATATCAAATTTTAAAGGTGTAGCTGTAAAATTCTGCCATCTATTGGCAAACTAATTTCTTCTAATGGAGAGACTATAGATTCAACCACCTTAGTTTTGGTATGCCATTTATTAATGATCATGGTTAATGATTTCTATTGATCATCCAATTTTCCTATGTACTCAAACCATTTAAAGAACTCTATATTGAATCTCATTCTTTTCATATCGACACACCAATTTTTCCTAAAGGATAACCTTTCCTTTAATGAATATTTTTCTACATAGCATTGCCTTTTTACGCTATTTCTGGATCTAACCAGAGTTTATCTAAATATTCAAAGTCAGGTTTGAACTTCTCGTTTGATCTGATCAAGCATAAATAGTCTCTTACTCCTAGCATCTCACTAGCAGTGGGACTTGTTCTATTGGTAATTATAAGTTCATATTCAACTTTAGGAATTATTTCAAAGAAATCTACTCGTTTTAACTTTTTCGCTATGTCTTCAAGAGTTACCGCCTTTTCTTCTTGGGTTTTTGAAAATGAAGGTCTTGAAAAAGACATCCTTTTAATTGCAGAAGCAAGACTAAAGGATTGGGATCTTAGAAATTTTAAATCTATAGATCCATTCGAAAATTGTATTATCTGCTTAATATTTGAATGTTCTTCCTCAATTTCTGGCTCCATTATAGAGTCAAAATGTCAATTATCCTTTACTAACACATCATCCCATTTTATCATTTTTGGGACAAAAATATTATTGTGATTGTGATTGGCTTCCATAAGCATGATAACCGGTTTGTTGCTTACTATCTTTGCCTTTGTAGCTAGGGTAGTTTTCATTAGCGTATAATATACTCTATATATTATGGCTATTTCTCTTGTATTTGCTTTGCTATTAGTGTTTTTTGTTTTAACATTCAACGTTAGGGTATCCATAACGTTTTAATCATTAATATCTATAAAAAAATTAGGATTACAATTAAAATATACCGGGCCTTTAGCTACATTACTTTATAATACTGCTAACAATGAGCCATCGAAGCTTAGTAGCCTATTGTCTCTTAAAAGAAGACATATAGGCACATCTAAGCTTGATCGATACAATGGTTTAACCGCGACTTGGACAAGTCCTATGTGAAGAAACTTGTAATTTTTTCTACATCTATTGGTGTCTTCAACTGCTAATAATTTATTAGTCTCAATATACTTATTAATAGAGACAGTAGATTCAAAGGTTTTAAAATTATAATTCTTTATAAAATAAAGTGTCCAGTTTTATAAACCTTTTCAAAACGTTCTTTTGGAATATTCCAATTATGTAAATAGCTTTCTATTTTAGCTATTTTAGTAGCTATAGTGGAAATATTCACACTATCTATTATATTTCGATTTTTAGAGGTATCAATTAAAACTGTGAAGATAGTTTTAACTGAGTATTTAATATATCATTTAACTGTCTACTTTGTATAGATAAATTATGACTAACATAACATAATTTATTATATAATTTGACCTGATTGACTAAATTAATTTTCTAGTTAACTCTTTAGAATAATTCTCTAGGTTTTCTGAAGGTATTAGTTTTTTTATAATAGTTTAAGTCTTTTAATATTTTTGTTATTCTGTTTCTATACTTACTTTGGTATTTTAAACAAACCCATTTTCTACTATTGGAGTATTTTGTTTGTTCTATGAATGGATGTGTAAGCATAATTTTTTTTATAATACAAAGTATTCAGGGAAATGGTAGTGCTATCCTGGGGCCAATATCTACTTTAGATGGTACTTATTAATAATTATTTACTTGTGTAGTATTTACTAGTTATCTTCTCTAATTTTCTTTTATCTTATTCCTTTAGGTTCTGTGACGGGAACATCATCCAGGTCTGGCTCTAATATATCAGCTTTTGTGCTAATCCAATGAAAAATACATGCTTGCAAATATCTAGACCGTGATTAAACGGTTACCCAACTTAAGGAATAAAACTAAGAAACTAGTAAAGAATATCAGTATAACAGCAACACAGAAATAATCATTCAGGAGCAACATAATTTTAACTGACTCTGGGATAGTATAAAGATTTAGCAACTCAAACTCATACTCCTCCTAGCAAACATGGCTCTGATACCATTTAACGGATCGTAGAAACAACATGGAAAAGACTTGAAAATTAATTACAAAGGCAGGAGAAAAATTAATGAAAATACTACAAGGAGGTAATAAAGTAGAAGCGAAAAATAACTTACAAAGAGCTATTTATTGATAAGAAGGAAATACAAAGAACATAGAGGGAAGGATAAAGAGATTTGGACAGTAAGAAAGTGAGTGTAGTCTTTTTTGAGTGCCCCCATTGATACAAGGTGAAGGTCTTAAATAGACCTGAAATTTGATGACTCAATTAATTTATAACTGCTATCTATTATACGTGTGTCCATACGTGGAAAATTTTATTGTACACGAATCTAGTTAAACGTCGTCTTCATCTTTCTGAAAATTGTTTTTCCTAAAAGCTATAATCTTTGTCTTGATGTGGAAAGAGTAATTGATGAAGATTCATCTTCATGTGGCATGGGAGTTTGTAAAGATTACCTGTCCTTTTATGATTTGTCTGTATGTGGCACGGGAGTCTGCAGAGATTCCCTGTTGTCCTTTTGTGGCTGTCTTTTTATTGTTTGTCTTTTGCTGATTGATATTTGGGTGGATTCCTGCGGGGTCCACTCTTTTGGCTGTTTAATTTTGTATTAACCTTTTATTTTTTTGAAAGGGTAGTTCGGTTGTCTTCTTCAGTTGAGAATATAAACTTGAGCTATCCCTTGCAGATCCAACATGTCACCATTGCTCGGTTCACTTGTATTGGAGGATGCAGTAACTAATAATTTGTAATGTCCCAAAAACCCTAAGATCAGACCTGGGAGTTGAAACAGAGAAAATAGGAATTTCAGCACCAGGTCACAGAACGAGTCGTCCAGTGACCCATCAGAATGACCACGAGTCGTGATCAGCACCACGACTCATTGAATCAGTCATGGTAAAGGAAAAGTTAAAGGAAGATGAGAATGGACAGTGTTGGTGACAGGTCATCACCACAACTCATTGTGAGCACCATGAGTCATGTTGTCCCCCGTGATGTGCCCCAGGTAAATTGTGGCAGTGTACTCAATGACTGGTGGCCATGAGTCATGGCCTTGGACAACGACTTGTCCAGTCCCTCATTGGGACTAGCAGTCTATTTTTCCCTTCGAGTTTATTAAGGGATTTTTTGTAATTCCTATGTTCCTAAGGCCTTAACTACATCATTTTAAGGTCAAAATAGAGTGTATTAAGATGGGTTAAGTCATTCTAACATATTCTAGACACATGCATGCAAGTTTGAGGGTTTAGTGAGTGATAAGCATAGTTCATCAAGGTTCTTCCTCGATTCTTCTTCAATTTCCTTTGGGTGATTAAGAAAGTGAGTAGAATCAACTTACCCAGGTATGTGAGGCTATGAACGAGAGTTCCTCTGACTCTAATGCCCTAAACTCTTCTAAACTATCATGCATTCCAATTCGACAAGTCAAGTTTCTCGATTAATGAAGTTTATGTCAATTCTTATGAAATTCAACATGACCTATCGATAGATCAATCCCTCTCATATACTAAATCATATTTTTTGATCTATGGGAAGATTTTATAACTTTGTTAAAGATATATTGATAGATTTGAGTTTAAATCCAATTATGCCTAATTGTGCATGTTCTTATGAAAAGTTAAGTTACGGTTTCGCTATGATCTTGATCTAGATTAGCCCAACTATGATTTATGATTTATGGTATGATTTCTCTCAAATGCATATAATGTATTTATGAGACATCAAGTATATACATGTCTTACAAGTGTGCATGAATTTCATGATTTATGGATTTATGATTTTGGCCGACTCATGGGCCTTATTTCATGGCTAGTTCAAGCATTTCAAGCATGTTTATGATTATCATGATTTGTACTAGCCTATGAATCTCATATATATTATCCTATGAGAACTACATATGTTTTTGGAATAGTATTTAACACCGGGTAAACACGGGGTATAAGCATAACCCGAGTCTCAAAACTACGCGCCAACATAACCATGATGGGACTTCCTTTATGATTGTCCCTTTTGGCCCAAATGGGCCTTTCATTAGTGATATCATGCCTATTTTCATGGTTCTACCCTTGGAAAGGTATGAACACCCTCCCAACTAGGGGTTTATAGGTTGGGCTCCATGTGTGCTCATATGGGGTATGTTGGTTATAAGAATCTCCCACTATTCCTCATGATTTATGCATGGTTATGATTATGTACTTTGTCTCAATTCATGTTTAATAAAGCTTTTCTTTTGAGAACATGAATAAGATTTATTTATAAATATTATGAAAACCTTGAGCCCTTACGTTTACATTATGATATTTATGTTATGATCATGTTGTCCTACTCTTATGAACTCTTATGTATTTTAACTGTCCATTTTACTTACTCTGTATACTCGGTACATTCCAAGTACTGACCGCATACTCTATGTTGTATTGTCTTATGATACAAGCTCCGACATCGAAGCTCAGTCCGACTAGCCAGACTTTCGGAGTTAGCTATTATCAGTATCTGTTGGTAAGTCCTCATCTTACATGGGACTTATCTTATCAGTTGTATTATGTCTTTTAATTTGCAGACTATAGCGAGTTAGTTGGGGTCTTGTCCCTTCAACTCATTAGTTTAGAGGATTTTCAGACTTAGTGTGTATTCAGCATTGGATTCATGTACGTATTCAGATATTAAGTTTTATTTTGACTTTTGCTATGTTATTTATGATGATCTTCCGCTTATCTCTGATTGAGTTAGATATATGTTCATGCCATGGGTCGACTTGGAGCCTCTGGAGGTTTCTTGTCCTGTGACAAACATATAATCAGAGCATTAGGTTTTGAAGTTTCCTAGGGTGTCTGAAAGTCGCGTTAGGTAGAGTCTTTTTCATGGATGTGAAGCACGCCACACTTATGATGAAGAGCTACGAGATCTTTGGGAAAAATTAACTTCCTTCATGATCTATGTCGTGCGGTGATATGTCTCTCTATCCGTCTAACTCGTGCTATTCGTGTTTGTAGAATCATGCCTCTTCATAGAGTTAACGGAAGGAGAAATAGGAACGGAAATGGCCACGAGGATGGTAATGGAGACGGGCACCAACAAGCCCCACCATATCATGCGGAGCATATACACAAGCCAATTGCCCATGCAGAGTTCAGGGCAGATATCAAGATGTTAGCCCAGGCCCTCTCGAGTTCCTTGGATCAAAGGTGGATGAGGATCCACATGAGTTCATTGAGGATATTTTGAAGATCACCCAGATTATGGGGGTGACTGGGGAGGAGTGTGCTGATTTGGCCTCATATCAGTTCAATGGGGTCACGCACATTTGGTTCAAACATTGGAAGGATAGTAGGGCAGTTGGATCAAGCTCTGCTCGTTGGATGAGTTTTATGCCACTTTTCTTGATCAGTTCTTCCCTCGAGAGATGAGGGAGTTGAAAGCGACCGAGTTTGTGAATCTTAAGCAAGGAAAGATGATAGTTCAGGAGTATACCTTGAAGCTCACACATCTGTCCAGGTATGCACTTGAGTTGGTGGTGGATCAAAGGCCGTGTGAGCAGGTTCATACACGGGATAGCAGACTCCTCGGTCAGGGATTTCCAGACCGCTATGCTTCTCCAGGATATTGACTTTGCTCGGATATTCAGTTGCATTCTTGGGAAATGTAGTGTCAAGCGAAGGTATACGGGTGAAATCCCAGAAAATAGAGGCAGTGAAGAACTGGCCCTGACCGGTAAACCCAAAGAACTGGCCCTGACCGGTAAACCCTTTGGAGATCAGGAGGTTTTTGGGCTTAGCGGGTTACTATCGGAGGTCCATAGAAGGTTTATTCTCTAGTGCAGCCCCATTGACTAGATTAAATCATAAAAAGGTGAAGTTCCAATGGTTGGAGGCTTGTGAGAAGAGCTTCCAGGAATTTAAGGCCCGAGTCACTTCAGCACCGGTGTTGACTTTATCGAAGGACACTGATGGATTTGTTGTATATTGTGATGCTTTGAGATTCGGAATGGGATGTGTATTGATGCAATATAGGAAAGTCATAGCATATGCTTCCAGACTGCTAAAAATTCATGAGAAGAATTACCCGACCCATGACCTTGAGTTGGGTGCGGTGGTATTTTCTTTGAAGATATGGAGACACTACTTTTATGGGGTTCATGTAGATGTGTTCACTGACCACAAGAGCTTACAATATGTGTTCACACAGAAGGATCTCAATCTTCAGCAATGGAGGTGGTTGGAGCTATATAAGGACTATGACATAAGTGTCCTTTACCATCTGGGTAAGGCCAACTTGGTAGCGTATGCCCTTAGTAGATTCTCTATAGAGAGTGTGTCCCACGTGAGTGAAGGTAGGAAGGAACTTGTGAAGGAGGTACATCGACTTGCACAGTTGGGAGTTAGATTAGTTGGCTGAATCGATGGGGGTGTAGTTGTTTAGAATGGGTCAGAGTCTTCCTTGGTAACAGAGGTGAAAGCTAAGCAAGATGAAGGTCCAACATTGGTAAAGTTTAAGGAAGTTGTTCAAAATCAGAAGATAGAAGTCTTCTCCAAAAAGGGAGATGGTGTACTTTGGTACCAGGGTCGCTTATGTGTTCTGAACGTGGGTGATTTGAGGAGTCGGATGTTGCATGAGGCTCACAGATCCAGATATTCTATCCATCCAGGTGCCACCAAGATGTATCATGCCTTGCGAGAAATCTACTAGTGGAATGGCATGAAGAGGGATATTGAAGAATTCATAGCCAAGTGTCTGAATTGCCAAAAAAAGAAAGTTGAGCATCAGAGACCGGGAGGTGTACTTCAGGATATCAACATTCCCACTTGGAAATGGGAATAAATCAACGTGGTCTTCATAATAGGATTTCCCTGCACTCATAGACAATATGACGCTATTTGAGTTTTGGTGGATAGGTTGACCAAGGCTGCCCATATTCTACCGGTCAAAACCACCGATTCAGTTGGAAGATTATGCCAAATTATACATCCGAGAGCCAGTTAGGTTGCATGTAGTGCCCTTGTCCATCATATCGGATAGAGGTACTCAGTTCACCTCTCAGTTTTGGAGATCTTTTCAAAAGGGACATGGTACCCAGGTCAAGCATAGCACGACATTCCATCCGCAAACAGATGGCCAGGCAGAGCGGACTATCCAAACTCTTGAGGACATGTTGAGAGCTTGCGTTATTGATCTCAAGGGTAGTTGGGATGAGCATTTACCTCTTATTGAGTTTGCCTACAACAACAGCTATCACTCTAGCATCCAAATGGCACTATTTGAGGCTCTTTACGGGTGAAGGTGTAGACCGCCCATTGGTTGGTTTGAGGTCAGTGAGGCTTCGTTAGTGGATCCAGATTTAGTCCACGAGGCTATGGAGAAAGTTTAGTTGAGAAGAGAAAGGCTGAAAATGGCTCAAAGTCGCCAAAAGTCTTATGCGGATGTGAGGAGAAGAGAGCTTAAGTTCGAGATAGATGATTAGGTGTTTTTGAAGGTATCTCCCATGAAGGGAGTAATGAGATTCAGAAAGAAAGGAAAACTTAGCCCCTGCTATATTAGTCCGAACCGGATTGTGAGATGAGTGGGTAAAGTAGCCTATGAGTTAGAGTTACCTTTAGAGTTAGCTTCAGCTCATCCTGTATTTCACATATCGCTCTTGAAAAAGTTTTTGGGAGATCCAGCCTAAGGGTTCCGGTGGAAAGTGTTGGTGTGAAGGATAGCCTCAGTTTTGAGGAAATTCCCGTTCCAATCTTGGATCGTCAGGTTTGGAGGCTGAGGAACAAGGAAGTAGCTTCAGTAAAAGTGTTATGGAGAAATCAGCATGTTGAGGGAGCTACATGAGAAAACGAAGCGGATATGATAGCTAAATACAAGTTTGAGGTATCAGTATTTGCCCTAAACCTCTAATCAGTTTTTCCTATTCCGTTCATGCGTGCAAGTTTGTTTTATGAATGATATATGTGTGTGATGTCTGAATTCAGTCCAGCTATGTCGTTCTTTTTGGGGGTAGTCATTCCGTCAGTTTTCAACTTAAATGATCAGTATTTGCATATGGTGATTGGCTGTTCCTGAGTTTTCTGCATGTTTCTAACATTCGAGGATGAATGTTCCCAAGGGGGAGATATTGTTATACCTCCGGGACACAAGGATCAGACCCGAGAGTCAAATGGGGAAAAATCTGGAAAATGTTGTTGCAGTGCAAGACGAGTCGTTAGACGACTCGTGAGGAGACCCCATGAGTCGTCAGGTAGCTCGGGGGAAGTTTGGACTGAGCTGAGGATTTGAGGTCCACACGGCCGTGGGAACGACTCGTGGTCAACTACCACGAGTCGTCAGGTCCACCATGGGGTAAGGTTGAGGATTTAATTAAGGATGAGGCAGTGTAGTTGACGGAAGGTGACCACGACTCGTGGTCACTTATGATGAGTCGTTGAGTCACCCGTTACGAGCCTAGTCAATCTAATATCTAGTGTAATTGAGGGGTGACCCGACGAGTCGGTGCCCGTCCAGACAAGTCGTCAGGTCACCCGTTAGAGTCACCTTGCAATTATTTCTTGTGAATTAGTAAGGGCCTTTTCATTACTTCCTACACTCCTAAGGACCAAACTATGTCGTTTTCAGGTCGGGATAGGGTCATTTAAGGGGAAATCATTAATGATAAACCTCATTTGGTGCATGTAAGAGTAGAGTGGAAAGAGGAAAGGGATTCAAGGGTTCTTCTTCAAATTCTCCAAGTTTCCATCTAGGGCTTCTCAAGGGAGTTAAGAATCAAGAAGCTCCAGGTATGTGGGGTTTTGAATGGGTAGTTTAATCCCTACCCATGCCCAATTTCTCCCTAATCCTGTGTTTAAAATTACCAAATCTCTATGGGTCATAACCCAAATGTATGTTTCCTCAAAAATCGATATGAGCATGTTGTAGTATGTATAAAATCATGGGTTTCAAAGTATTGGTATGTTTTCACTTATTTTATTCAATATATGATGATTTAATCCCTAAAAGCATATGTGCCCAAATCATGGAGTTCTTAGTGAAATTAATGGTTGTGGTGATTTGTCAAGAATGATATGAACTTTTGAATTTTAAGCATGTTTTCAACTACTCATGTTATTATGATTATGTTTCCTATAAATTTAAGCATTTCAAGTATGATTCAAATTATGGGCAATGCCCACGTGTCGCTTATGATTTATGAACATTGATTTTGGCCGATCCACGGGCCCAATTCCATGGCTAGTATTACGAATTCTCAAACATGTTATTATTATCACGATTTGACTAGCCATGCATGTCATGTATGAATTTCTATGAGCACGTTGCATGTTTTGGGAGTAGTACTTAACACCAAGTAGGTTCGGGATGAAGGTTACGCCTCGAATCTCAAAACTACGCGCCACCGTAGGTTAAGTTTGGGACCTTCTCAGTGATTTTCCCTTTCTCCCTACAGGACCTTCACGAGTGATATCACGCCTTTCATGGTTCATGCCCTTGGCAAGGTATGAACAGCCTCTCGACTAGGCTTAGAGCTCAGGCTCCATGTGTGCTCATATGGGATATGTTAGTAATAGAAATCTCCCACTGTTGCTCATTGTTTTAATGCATGTATGATTATGTTCTTTTGTCTCAAGTTATGTTTTATGAAATATTTTTCTCTCATGTTATGACTATGGCAGGTTTACGAATATTTTGGAAATCTTGAGCCTTACGATATACTTATTCAGTCTGTATGATCATGATGTCCCCACTCCTATAACTTTTATGTTTTAAGTATTGTCTTCCATACCTCACATACTCAATACATTCCAAGTACTGATCCACATATTTTCCATGTTGTATCATTTTATGATACTGGATCTGGTTCGCGGGTTCAGCGTCGTTCTTAGCTTGCTCTCAATTCTGCTCTTAGTTCTCAGTGGTGAGTCCTCATGATTTGGGGGCTTCATGTTCAGATTTTTGTCTGTCTTTTAGTTTTCAGAATGTTGGGGTGAGTTGGGGTCTTGTCCCTTCAACCCGTCTATTATGATTAGAGGCTTTCATACCTATTTGTAGTATTCCGCTATTTACGCTTGGATCATGTACTATAGTTTCTTATATTTCATGTCATGATTTTATTTAGTTCATGACTATTAAGCTAATTCTTCCGCCTTATGTGAATGGTTTAGTTCTATGCTCATAGCATGGGTTCACTTGGGGTCCCTCGGGGCTCCTTGTCCCGTGTCTATGATTCAGGTGTACTCTCGGGTTGTGACATACAGGAGGTCTGTTTGTGGAATGGCATGAAGAAGGACACTGCAGAATTTGTACCTAAATGTTTGAATTGTCAGCAAGTGAAGGTGTAGCACCAGAGATCAGGGGGTATACTTCAAGACATTAGTATCCCTACTTGGAAGTTGGATGAGATCAACATGGATTTCATTACAGGGTTACCTTGCACTTGTCGACAGTATGACTCCATTTGGGTGGTTGTCGATAGGTTGACTAAAGAAGCTCATTTCCTACCGGTCAAAAGTACCGATTCAGTGGAGGATTTTGCCAAATTGTATATTCGGGAGTTAGTTCAGTTGCATGGAGTGCCCTTGTCCATCATATCAAATAGAGGTACCAAGTTTACCTCTCAGTTTTGGAGATCGTTTTAAAAGGGACTTGGTACTCAAACCAAGCTTAGCACAACATTTCGCACGCAAATAGATGGTCAAGCTGAACGGACTATTTAGACTCTCGAGCACACGTTAAGAGTATCTGTGATTGACTTCAAGGGTAGTTGGGATGATTATTTGCCTCTTATTGAGTTTGCATATAACAACAGTTACCATTACATCATTCAGATGGCTCCATTTGAGGCTCTCCATTGGAGGAGATGTAGATCGCCTATTGGTTGGTTTGAAATCAGTAAAGTTGTGATGATCGAAATAGATTCAGTCCATGAGGCAATGGAGAAAGTTCAGCTAATACGGGGCTGGTTGAAAATACCTCAGAGTCGCAAAAAGTCTTATGCGGATGTGAGGAGGAGAGAGCTTGAGTTCGAGGTTGATGATTGGGTGTTTCTAAAGGTGTCTCCCATGAAGGGAGGGATGAGGTTCAGAAAGAAAGGGAAACTCAGTTCCCGTTATGTTGGCCCATACCGGATTGTGAAACGGGTTGGTAAGGTAGCCTATGAGTTGGAGTTACCCTTAGAGTTAGCTTGAATTCATCCCATTTTCCATGTATCGCTCTTAAAGAAGTATTTGGGTGATCCAGCTCTAGTTGTTTCGGTAGAGAATGTGGGCGTGAAGAACAGTCTTAGTTATGTGGAGGTTCTGGAAGAAATAATGTATCATCAAGTTCGAAAGCTAAGACAGAAGAAAGTAGCTTCAGTCAAGGTGTTATGGAGGAATCAGCATTTTTAGAGAGCTATGTGGGAAGCCAATGCAGATATGATGGCTAGATACCCACATCTATTCCCTTCCGTCTCAATTTCAGCTAGAGGTATTAGTTTTTCCCCTATGACTGTACTCAGTTTCAAGTTCGGTTATTGTGTTCCAGTTTCTTTCATGTCAAAGCTTGTAGGTATGATGCATGAATTTTGTTTAGTCATATAGTTCAATTAAGAGGCAGTCGTTCTGTCAGTTTTCAGCATGTATGGTCAGTTTTTGAATATGATGTTTGCATTTCTCTACTTTTCTGTATGTTTTCAAATTTTCGAGGATGAATGTTCCCACGGGGGAGATAATATAATGCCTCGGAAACCGTAAGATCAGACCCGAGAGTTGAAATGGAGAAAATAGGGATTTCTGCACCAGGTCACAGAATGAGTCATCCAGTGACATGCCAGGATGACCACGAGTCATTAGGTGACTCGTGGTGAGGTGCTTGACTTAAGTTGTCTAGTTTTTTGGTCACCATGGGCATGATCACGAGTGTGGTCATCACCACGACTCGTTGGGTCAGTCGTGGTCAAGGATGAGTTGAAGGAAGATGAGAATGGGCAGTGTTGGTGACGGGTCATCACCACGACTTGTTGGCAGCACCACAATTCATGGTGTCCCTGTGTTGAGCCCCAGGTAAATTATGGTTATGTACTCAACGACTCGTGTCCACGAGTCGTGGCCTTGGACAACGACTTGTCCAGTCCCTCATTGGGACTGGCAGTCTGTTTTTCCCTGCCAGTTTAGTAAGGGATTTTCAATAATTTTTATGTTCCTAATGCCTAAACTACATCATTTTAAGGTCAGAATAGAGTGTATTATGACGGGTTAAGTCATTCTAACCTATTAAAAACTCATGCATACAAGTTTGAGGGATTGGAGAGTGATCAAGCATAGTTCATCAAGGTTCTTCCTCAATTCTTCTTCAATTTCCTTTGGGTGATCAAGGAAGTGAGTAGAATCAACTTACCCATGTATGTGAGACTATGAATGAGAGTTCCTTCCACTCTCATGCCCTAAACTCTTCTAAAATTTCATGATTCCAATTCTAAAAGTCATGTTTCATGATCAATGAAGTTTATGTCAATTCTTGTGAAATTCGGCATGATCTATCGATGGGTCAATCCCTCTCATGTATTAAATAATATCTTATGATCTATGGGCAGATTTTATAACTATTTTGAAAATAAATTGATAGATTTGAGTTTAAAACCAATTATGCCCAATTATGCATGTTCTTATGAAAAGTGAAGTTACGATTTCACTATGATCTTGATCTAGATTAGCCCAACTATGATTTATGCTTTACGCTATAATTTCTATCAAATACTTATCATGGATTTAGGAGATATCATGTATATATACATGTCTTACGAGTGTGCATGTATTTCATGATTTATGGATTTATGATATTTGCCGACTCACAGGCCTTATTTCATGGCTAGCTCACGTATTTCAAGCATGTTTATGATTATCATGATTTTTACTAGCCTCTGAATCTCATGTATATTATCCTATGAGTACTATATATTTTTGGGGTAGTATTTATCACCGAGTAGACCTAGGGTCAAAGCATACTCCGAGTCTCAGAACTACGCACCAACATAGCCATTATGGCACCTCCTTTGTGATTATTCCCTTTTTTCCAAATGGGCATTTCATGAGTGATATCATGCCTAATTTCATGGTTCTACCCTTGGCAAGGTATGAATACCCTCCCGACTGTGGGTTTATAGGTCGGGCTCTATGTGTTCTCATATGAGGTATGTCGGTTAGAAGAATCTCCCACAGTTCCTCGTGATTTATGCATGGTTATTATTATGTACTTTGGCTCAAGTCATGTTTAATAAATCGTTTCTCTTGAGAATATGAACACGATTGATTTATGAATGTTTTGAAAACCTTTAGCCCTTATGTTTACATTATGATATTTACGTTATGATCAAGTTTTCCTACTCTTATGAACTCTTATGTATTTTAATGGTCCATTTTGCTTACCTTGCATACTCGGTATATTCCAAGTACCGACTGCATACTCTATGTTGTATCGTCTTATGATACAGGCTCTGACATCCACGCTCAATCCCTCTAGCAAGACTTCAGAGTTAGCTATTCTCAGTATATGTTTGTGAGTCCTCATCTTATGAGGGCCCTACCTTATCAGTTGTATTAGATCTTTCAGTTTTTAGACTATAGCGAGTTAGTTGGGGTCTTTTCCCATCAACTCATCAGTTAGAGGCTTTTTGGAGTTAGTGTGTATTCAGCGTTAGATTCATATATGTATTCAAATATTAAGTTTTGTTTAGACTTTTGCTATGTTATTTATGATGATGTTCAACTTAACACTGATTAAGTTAGATGTATGTTCATGTCATGGGTCGACATGGAGACTCTGGGGGTTTCTTATAATGTGTCTCGATCCGAGCCTATGTTCAGGTCGTGATATAATTCTATTATCTGTTTTTGTTCGGTATCTTTTTCCAAGTTTGACTAGACTTGCTGGAGCCTTCTTTTTAATTCTTCCTTGGAAAATTAGGATTCCTATTGTAACGCATAACTTGAAGTTCCCTTATCTTCCTGGGGTGTCGGTGCCCAACCATTGATTTTGATGGTCTTACTCAGATATTTAATTCTTTCAAATTCATGAATATTAAAGGATCAACTGATAATGAATGAAATTCTTTTTGCAATAAAAAATTTACACAATTTAATATTTTCTGGTAGGGTAGAAATATTCTGCTCTACTTGGAATTTTTCAAATTGTGTCAAAAAATGTTTTGACAATATGTGTTTATTTCCTCCGAATTGGTTCCACCATTCATAAAACCATCTGGGGGTGACCATGCTTTTTATATCTTCTAAATACTTGACAAACCAAGAATGAGTGTTGGGCCTTATATAGATAAAGTTATACCAGGCTTCCTTATAATCATACCAGTTATACGTCTGGGGTCTATGTGCTTTGGAAAGGAGAATGGGCATATATAGATGATCTATAAACCATTCAAACGGACTTAAAATTCTTTTAATTGTGAACTTCAAGTATTGAATATTGTCGGGATTATGCGGTTATTTTAATATATGCTCAATTTTTACTGAATCAGTGTTGTTAAAATGAACTCATAATAACTTTTGGTTTTAAGGGTGTTACACCCCGTAAAGTTTTCACATGTGACGAATGTGTGCGTGCGTATGTGGAGTTTTTAGAGTACAACGTGCATGGAAAAAGGCTCGAGGGATGGACGAACTAGCACGAAATGGAGTTAGCAGGAGGTTGGGGCCGGAGGCCAGGCACACTAAGTGTTACATTGCGCCGGCCAGCCCGGCTCCTTGAGAGGCGTGTCGCACCCGACTCTCCATTCTAGGGGCGGTGCGCTGCACGCCCCCTATGCCCACTGTCTCATATATATAGGTGTTAAGGGTGAAGTGTAGTTCATTACTTATATTTCCAATTCGGCAAAACTGAGAGATGTACGAAGATTTCAATTGATTTTCTTCTGATTATGCTATCAAATGCCGTTCGAATTCAAATTAACCTCGAGTATCAAAGTTTAAGCCCACAGGGAGAATTGCTACAGAGTTGTTTTCGTGAAATTCGCCCGGCGAATCATAACCCTGCCGAGCCAAAGTTGTCTCAATTACTTCAAACTAATTTCTATACAATCACAGGCCTTAAGTAAGCATTTCTCCCTTCTGAACTCTTGGGAAATAATATATTTTCGTCCGTGTTTCATTAAGTTGATGTACAGTCAATATTGGTATTAAAAGTTATTGTTTTACACAGAATTTGATATTGAAATTCATCTCTTTCTCCCTGTATAATGGTTATAGCTGAAGGGAGCTGGCGAATACAAGTTGAAATTCGTCGGTTATTCAGGAAATGGAAATCGAGGTATGTAAGGCTTATCCCTTTTGTGTATAGCGATACAACGTATGCCTCTGAAGCAAAACCATGATTCTGTATAAAGTAATTTGCTTATTCCAGTAGATAACGAGTCTATTCATATATGTTTTATGGCTAGCTCCTATTAGTAGATTATGAATAGAATTGTTGTGGTCAGTTGTTTCTGTAGACTATGAATGTTTGTATGTTGTGGTTAGCTGCTAGAACACGTTCATAGATTATACCATAATATCCCTCGACGGGAAAGAACATGTTAAGTGTGATATGCACTGGGAGCGTCGTAGAAACTCTTCTATTCTCCAGTTCATTGTATTATTAGAATTGTATGTTTAATTACTAGGCCCAGATCTTAGAAGCTCGTGAATAGTTATCAGGTTAGAGTTAGTAAATTGAACAGTATAGGCGCAACTAGGCGATATAACTACCAGTTTGACGTTTGTGTAGCAGAAAAGCACGCCTAGAGACAATTGTGTATTCCTATGCCCCAGGACAAGAAATTTAGATAGGAAGGCCATGTTTTAGAGTCATCAACCTAAGGTTGTCTAGTAAACTTAGTGACAACCTGTCACCCTATGAGTTATTATCAGTGATTGTCAGTCTTAGGGAGCTTAGCAGTTATCATATCAGTCGCCCAGGAAGCTAGCTTAGTTGTCCAGGTTAAATAGACCCATGGGTACCCTAAGGAAGGGGATCGTATCAGTAGTTAGAGACCGGGCCAGCACCCCAACCGGTTCTTATCACCCACAGCTTTTCAAGAATGGTTAGGTTTATATAAAGTTGTCTATAAGGTGAAGAATCGCCCAGAAAAGTAATATAAGATCTGAGTAGACCAAGATAAGGTCTAATGGACACGTAGTACCACGTTAGTAAAATACTAACCACAGGCTAAGGATATCACTAAACTCCCTATGGAGGATTAGGGGTCGATCGCTCAAAAGCATGTTCGGCCTGAGTTGTTAGTCTCTCGCGACCTCGTAGTTATTATGAGTTATAGATGTCCGAGTAGGACATATAGAGAGTTGTGTTGGACCACTCCAGATATCGCCCTATTCAGTCTAGACTATTAGAGATCATGATCACTATCAGGATTCTCTAATAAGATATAGGTGCACTACGTGGCTGCTAGCAGCCTCACAGACTATCCTAGGGGGCGAGTAGCGGTGGCGTTAGACCCAGAAGGCTAGTTACGCCTTTTGAGTGGTTAGATTGAGATGTTAGTACAACACCCTTGTTGGGGTTGCCCTCACTTAGGAGCCTTCTATGACCACCCCAGGGTTACTAGCTGTGTCAACGCCCACGAGGGGCTAGATGACATCGTTCCAAGGAGTGGTATGCCATCTGTGAGGGACGAAGATGAGGTCGGAGGTCCTTATACAGTCCATTCCATAGCTGGACTACTTTTACACCACATTGGCATACCTCGTTGAGTTCGGTACCTGGGGTATAGACAACAGGAGTCCACCGAACTCAGACACAGCTACAGTTCTGCGACCATGCGGGCTCATTTATAGACCCAGGGGGCTGATAGGTTTGATACAGTACCAGTAGATTCATAGAAACCTGGATATTGGTATATAGATTGAGATGTGCTCACCACGACTTATTGGGGCCCAAACGATTTATTCTGTGTTGATTGTACCTTCCTGCTTATGGGGGCTAGGTGATGTTCTTGTTTGTATTCTTTTCTGCTAGTTATAGTTTATAAATGTGTAACTATACAGTCTTATCTTACGTACATGTAGTGTTGGTTAGATGCAGATTACGAATCAATAGGCATACAGGTTAATCTTTTTGCCCTTCTTTCTATTTACTACCAATCTTTATCAGCTTATCTATTTTCTATATATTCGGTACATATTTTACTGACGCCCTCCCCTGGGCGCTGCATTACTTGCCTGCAGGTTTAGATAGATAGAGTTTAAGATCCTTAGTAACAGCTGTTCAGAGTCAGCAGTTTGGCTAGCTTCTTTCATTCGGGGTTTCCGGGTTGAGCAAGTGCGGTCTTCTGTTTGTATAGCATCCGGGTAGGACGAGGCCCTGTCCCGACCATAATTTTTATACTTAGAGGCTTGAAGACTACAATTATCTGTTAGTTTGGTGTCGTTGGCCATGTGGAGCCCATATGTCTCTTTTTACGTGTTGGCCACATGGGGCCTAGTATAGCACCTGATTTTCATTTCGGTTATAACTAGGTATCATGGAGGCCTTGTCGGCCCGCATAGGATCCCCTGTTATGGTCTATTGCTGGTTAGCTATTTTCTTTTACAAGTGGCTATAAGGCCTTGTTGGCCAGAGGCTGTGTTTACAGCCGAGATATAGCCCGTTGTTTTCTTGAGTCGAGTTGTAGGCCTACACTAGATGTGCATAATCCTAGCTAGCGCAGTCAGATTCTAGTGTGTCACTAGGTGCCAGTCATTCCTCCCAAGGTGGGGTATGAAAAACTTTGTATTAGAGTAGTTCATATCCTAGGGAGTCTGCAAGTCGTGTCTAGTAGAATCTTGGTTATAAATGTGTTATGCACCACATTCTATAAGCAGGAGGCTAAGAGGCATTATAGTATGGTTATCCCTCCTTTTTCTCATTTCGTGCTATAGAGCAGAGTAGTATAGGGTTGAGTCCCTAAGCTTCCATTGTTATGTCTGTCTAAAATAATGTTCGATATCTGACAAACACCAGCCAGTTGCAAGATAAATACAGTAGTAGGAGGAGGTACCGGTGAAGTGCTACAAATGGGAGGCGGTTAGCCTAATGGCGGAAGTAGACGTCTTTTACATTTCCCCATCACCCTCTCGAGATACCAGGAACCTCATAATGTGATAGATATGCTAGTGCCATCCCCAGTTCTCCCTACAACCTCAGAATAGGGGGTTAGGAGTATAGTATATATGTACATATGAGATGGTTTACCTACAAGATATTTAGAATTAGCCAGGGGCAGCAGTTAATGTGAATTACCTGAGAGGTGTGAAAGAATGAGGAAATTGCATGATTCCTACCTCCAACTCTTCGAATACTGTAAGGTTCCATACCTCAGTCTTACCACAATAAGATAGGGTCATTTTCCACCTCCTAGCTTGTTCTTACTGTACAATAGACAGCGTAAGTATCAGTGCTATTGCGCTCAGAACGAATAGTAGAGGAGGACTAGAATTGTTGTCTCCGAGGAGGATTAGAGAGTGGTGAAACCCTTAGTATTTAAAAGTTATCTAGACCCTCATGGTAGTAAGTCAGGTGGGGGGGATAAGGTTTCCAATAGAACTCAAGTGCTTATGAGAAGGTTCATCAGTGATAAATCCCCAACAATAGTAAAGCTCAAGTCAGAAAAAGGATGGTTCTGCCGTAGCATGCTAATGACGATAGGGCATACCTGCAAGATAATAGTTAAGGCCCTAGTTTGTGATATCGAAGGACAGGAGATCATATGAACAAAATAGGCCTGAGTGTGAGTCATAAGGAATACAGGCCAGTAGACCTGGCTGGTAACATCCTTGATAGTATGAGGTAGGAGGCACGAACCTCAGAGCCTAGTCCAAGGGAACAAGAGAAAAGGGGTAAATATCTAATGGGGGAAACTAGAATCACCTCTAGGATGATAGAGCATAGGATCACCGCCGAATATTGTGAACTAAGCATCGGGATAATAATTAAGAGATAGTAAGGTTGCAGCCTAGAATGTTGCGATATCCCTGCCAGAAGAGAAGGTAAGGGGGGTGCCAACACAAAGACTCTAACCTAGTGAAACCTAGAAACAAGGCCCAAAAGAAAGTTATTGATCCTCAAAATAACAATAGGCAGGGTCACAAGGCCAAGAGGTCGACTCTACATTCCACGGGTAGCAAAACTCCAAATAGCAGAGCATAGCTAAGGCGCATGTGTCCGTTACTCCCAAAATTTAACGAAAATGCAACGAGATGGTATGGAAAGATAGAAGGTACCATTGAATCATAGACGCAAAGCTCCAGTGACAAGCTAAAAGAAAAGAAATAGCAAGAACTGAGCAGTCCAATATAGGAGATGGTCATGTATGCAAGGGAGTGGAATGTAATTAATATGAATACGGTCACAAGGCTATCTCATACCAGGTGTAGCTTTGCCTCATTTGAGACAATGTGGAAATACTAATGAGATCAGTTTGTGTCTTGCAAAATGGAATTATATTGCAAATAAAGCATGCGACAAGTTAAATATTTAAGAAGTAGTCTGGTTACGTGGAGCCTAGTGTATAGTAAACCCTGACAGAGAGGAAAAACACCAAGCCAGGTTCTAGGAAACCGTTAGAATAGATCGAAGCGCATGCTAAAATGAGTACGACTTCTTATCTCCAAGAAAATAACCCAGGAGAAATGGCATTTGAGATAAAATTGCCTGTAGAACTAGGATCTGCCCATTCGGCTGTCACATGTCGATGTTGCGAAAGGAAATAGATGGTCCGTCCCCACTTGTTCTACTTAAGGACGTTCAAGTTACGGGACATTCCAGTTGAGAACTAAGGATGTCACCTCTATTAAGTTATTATGGAGAACAAGAATGGAGAAGAAATGACTTGAGGAGCCGAGGATTACATGAAAACTAGATATCCTCATTTGTTCCAGGATTAGTCCAAACTATGCAATTAGAGTAAAGGTTTTCTTCAATTGTCATTTTATGATGTACGTTACGTATATTGTTCAGCTGATTATAATTCTATATTGAAAAAGTTGTTATGGTGTCATGTGAGATATCTGTATTGGACTTTTCTGCATTTCAAAATTTTCAGATAGTCCATGGTACAAGGGGGACTCTACCGAAAATTTTCCAAAATAATAGTTAAAATAATTAACTCTTGTGAGTTAAAGTTAACATTTGAGGATGAACGTTCCTAAGGTGGGAGGATGTTACACCCCGTAAAGTTTTAATGTGTGATGAATGCGTGCATGCGTATGCTGAGTTTTTAGAGTACGACGCGTATGGAAAAAGACTCGAGGGATGGACGGATGAGTACGGAATCGAGCGAGCAGGAGGTCAGGGCTGGAGGTTAGGCACACTGAGTGTCACACCGCGCGGGCTAGCTCGGCGCCTTGAGCCGCGCGTCGCGCCTGACTCTCGGCGCTACGGGCGGTGCACTGTCCCCCACTATGCCCACTGCCTCATATATATAGTTGTTAAGGGTGAAGTGTAGTTCATTTCTTGTATTTCCAATTCGGCCAAAGTGGGAGACGTACGAAGATTACAATTGATTTTCGTCCAATTATGCTATCAAATGCCGTTCGAATTCAAATTAACTTCGGGTATCAAAGTTTAAGCCAACAATGAGCATTACTATGGAGTTGTTTTCGTGAAATGCGCCAGGCGAATCATTACCCTATCGAACCAAAGTTGTCTGAATTACTTCAAACTGATTTCTATACAACCACATGCCTCAAGTAAGCATTTCTCCATTCTGAACTCTCGGGAAATAATACATTTTCGGCCATATTTTCTTAAGTTGAATTATAGCCAATATTATTATTAAAAGTTCTCATTTTACACCGAATTTGGTATTGAAATTCATCTCTTTATCCCTGTATAACGGTTACAACTGAAGAGAGCTAGCAAATACAAGTTGAAACTCATCGGTTATTCAGGAAACGACAATCGAGGTATGTAAGGCTTATCCCATCAGCAAGTTATTCCCGTCGTATAGCGATATGACGTATGCCTCTAAAGTAAAACCATGATTTTGTATAAAGTAATTAGTTGATTCTAGTAGATAATGAGTCTATTCATATATGTATTACGGCTAGATGCTATCAGTAGATTGTGCATAGGATTGTTGTGGTCAGCTCTTTCTGTAGACTATAAATGTATGTATGTTGTGGTTAGCTGCTAGAACACGTTCATAGATTATACCGCAGTATCCCTCATCGGGAAAGAACATTTTAAGTGTGATACGCGCAGGGAGTGTCATAGAAACTCCTCTATTCTCCAGCTCATTGTATTATTCAAACTGTATGTTTAATTACTAGGCCCAGACCTTAGAAGCTCGTGAATAGTTATCGGGTCGGAGTTAGTAAGTTGAACAGTATAGGCCTGTGTTTCCAGAAAAGCACGCCTAGAGGCCATTGGCGTATCGCTATGCCCATGGCCAGAAATTTATATTGGAAGGCCATGTTTTAGAGTCAACAACCTAAGGTTTTCTAGTGAACGGAGTGAAAGTATGTCACCCTATGAGTTATTACAGTGATTGTCAGTCTTAGTGGGCTTAGCAATTATAATATCAGTCACACAAGAATATAGCCCAGTCGTCCCAGTCAAATAGACCCATGGGTACCCTAAGGAAGGGGACCTTATAAGTAGTTAGAGGCCGGGCCAGCACCCCAGTCGGTTTTTATCACCCACAGGTTTCCAGGAATGGTTAGGTTTATATAAGTTTTCTATAAGGTAAAGAGTCGCCCAGAAAAGTAATATAAGATCCGAGTAGACCAAGATAAGGTCTAAGGGACTAGTAGTACCATGTTATTAAAGTACTACTCGCAGGCTAAGGATGTCTATAAAGCTTATGTACATGTAGTGCTGGTTAGATGCAGATTATTAATCAGTAGGCGTACAAGTTAATCTTTCTGCCCTTCTTTCTATTTACTTTCAGTCTTTATCAGCTTATCTATTGCCTTGCATATTTGGTACATATTGTAATGAAGCCCTCTCTTGGGCGCTGCATTACTTTCCTATAGGTTTATACAGAAAGAGTTCAGGATCCTCAATAACAGCTGTTTAGAGTCAGTAGTTTTGTCAGCTCCTTTCATTCCGAGTTGTTGGGTTGAGCAAGTGCTCCCTTCTATTTTTAAAGCATCGGGGTAGGCTGACACCCTGTCCTGACCACTATTTGTATTGTTAGAGGCTTGTAAACTATAGTTTTTAGTTAGTTGGGTGTCTTTGGTTGTGTGGAGCCCATATATGTCTCTTTTTACGTGTTGGCCGTGTGGGGCCTTTGTTTAGCACCTGATTTTCATTTCGGTTATAACTAGGTAACGTGGTGGCCTTGTGTACCCTCATAGGATCCCTTGCTATGGTCTGTTGCTGGTTAGCAATTTTCTTTTACAGGTGGCTATAAGGCCTTGTCGGCTAGAGGCTATGTTTACAGCCGAGATATAGCCCGTTGTTTTCTTGAGTCGAGTTGCAGGCCTGCACCAGATGTTCATAAGCCTAGCCAAATCAGTCAGATTCTAGTGTGGCACTAGGTGCTAGTCATGCCTCCCAAGGTGGGGCGTGACAAAGGGGATCATATGTCTCCACATAATTCCAATTTGTGTAGCAGGATTTTAGTAACTTTGCTACTCCAAAACCTTCATATTTTTTATCGAGGGCCATGAGCAACACTACCTGTAAAATAGTTAGCTCAAACTTTTGTTTATTTAGAATATTTTTCTCCATTTTCTTTTCAAGAGTTGCTGGCAGAACCGCCGGAGAGTATGTCTCTGGTGGCTTCATTTCATAGCTATCCTTCATTTGGAAAGGAATTGTTTTGTCTCCTGATGAAGAGTTTCCTTTAAAAACTAATTTTAATGGTTGTAATCTGGTCTGACTGGTTACGAATTCCTTTAATGGGGATGGAATAGTAACTTTTGACAGAGATGGGAATTCTGCCAAAATTTGAATATCTATTTTCTGGTTTTGGTTTTTCCTCTTCTTTGAAGGGTCTTTTCATTATTTCTTCTGGTTTGAAGTGCTAAAGTGGAGTCCTCAAGGGCCTTATACCTGGTGTTCTGGGTCTCATTTGGTTCCCTGTGGAAATTCCCTAGTCAAAATCTGCAGAAAATTATTTTCTCCTTGTATAAATTCAATTTGAAAATTAAAGCTGGATAACAAAGCCTGCCATTTAGCAAATATTTCTTTAGAAACCAGGTCTTCTACATCTTTTTGTAAAACATCTTAGGCTGCTTTGCAATTTACTCATAATAAAAATTCTTTATTTATTAAATCGTCTTTAAATTTGGTGGTACGTAACACTATAGCCAGAATATCCTTTTTAATGGTGCCATAATTTTAATAAGCATTAATTCAAATTCCTGAAGTGATTCTTATGAATTGTATGGGGTTTTCTAGGGAAATTCTCTATTTAATGACGCCTCCATATCCTATGTCGGAGGTGTTAGTTTCTACTATCATGAATCCATCTGGATTTGGTATTCCTAGACATGGATGTTTTTGAACTATTCAATTTAGTATTTGGACTGTGTCTGTTTGCTCTAATCCCCAGGGGATTAGATCCTTCTAAAGACGCTTATAAATAGGCTTACAAACCTGTCTAATATTTTGAATAAAATCTGTAACATAATTGAGACCTCCTAAAAATCTCTAGAGTTGAGTTTCATTAATTAATTCAACTGGAAATTTGGATAGGAACTCTGTGGCTCTACAAATTGGTTTATAGATTTCTTGATATAAGTCATGACCAAGGAATCTAATAGCGGTCTGGAATAACTTAATCTTTTTAGCGCTTACTACTAATCCATTTTGTTTAACAACCTTTAAAAAGATTTGGATATGTTTGAAGTGTTGATGAATATCTTCTGAGTATATTAAAATATCATCTATATAAACTATAGAAATATGACTATATGGATAAAATATATTGTTCATTAAATTATGAAATTCAGAAGGTGCATTTTTAGTCCGAATGGCAATACATTCCATTCATGTTTCCAAAAGGTATATTAAAATCTGTTTTATATTTATCTTTTTCCGCAATTTGTATTTTCCAAAATCCTTATTTCATATCGAACTTACTATAAATGTTAGCTTTATTTTTTAAGAAGATCTCTTTTATTGGCTATTGGGTACCTAATCCATTTTAAAACTTTGTTAAGGGGCTTATAGTTAATGAATAGCTTTGGGGTCCCTCTTTCTTTTTCCGCACTATTGTTGATATAGAAAGCCTAAAAACTCCACGGTGACTTGGAAGGTTTAATAATATTTTTATCAAGTAAATCGTTAATTTCCTTTTTCATTAACTCTTGATTTATTTGAATGGGTCTTTCCCTAGTAGGGATAATCTTTTCGTTGAATCCCTCAATATATGGTAATTCAATAATATGTCGTTTCCTATCCCAAAAGGCATTAGAAAATTTTGAACAGACTTCTCATTCTATGACTACTTGTAGTCTTTTAATTTTGGCTTCTACCTCTGGATGTTTTAAAGCAGATTCAATCCGTTTAAATTTTATCTTGTTCTTCAAATAGTTTATTTGTTGAGAAAGAAGATTTATTCTAAAGATAATTTTTTCTTTTATATATTCAATTTCTTCTTTTGACATGTTATTTAGGTAAAGGAAAATGATCTCTTTTCCTAGAGTAGTGATGTGGATGCCATCTAAATTAGCGACATATGGTTTTATTTGGGTTATAAAAGGGGTGCCTAATATTATTTCTTCATTTATGTCTTTAGTTATTACAAAATAATTAATAAAGTAGATTCCATTATTGCATATTTGTACCTTTTGGAGTTTATAATTTATTTTGATCCTTTCTCTTATTGCAGAGAATAACCCTATTTTACTCTTTTCAAGGTACTTAGTAGGGATTATTGCTTCAATAATGCAGTATTGTTCTACACCTATATCTAATAATGCAATTTTGTGTATAGTATATTTTTTATTTATAACTAATGTGATAGGTATATGCCAGCTCTGGGCTTTAACTATTGCAATAGTATTTACTCCTGACTTGGTTTCTAAAAGGCTTACTAGAGACTCCATTTCTTCTTTGTCTTTCAATTATTTTGATGTTTCTCCTGGTTCGGATTGATATAATTCAGATCCTTGCATAGGTTTTAGATCATTTAATAGTTTATTAGCAAGGGCTTCTATTTCTAGCTTGTTAAGTCTTTGCTTAACTTATTTAACTTCATTTTTAATATGTAATAATTCAATTTGAAGATCTTGTACTGTTGTACTATTGGTATGAAGGAAATATAGAAAATATAGAGGGAAAGATGGAGAGATTTGGGCAATATAGAAGCGAATGTAGTATTTTCCAAATGCCCCTATTGATACAAGGTGAAGGTTTTAAACCGACTTCAAATCTGATGACTCAATTAATTTCTAACAACTATCTATTATACATGTGTCTACACATGGAAAATTTATATGTACATGAATCTAGTTAAATGTCGTCTTCATCTTCTTGAAAATTGTTTCTCCTGAAAGTTATCATCTTTGTCCTGATGTGGCATGGGTAATTGATAATGATTCGTCTTCATGTGGCATGGGAGTCTGTAAATATTGTTTGTCCTTTTCTGGTTTGTCTGTATGTGGTATGGGAGTATTCATTGATTCCCTGTTATCCTTTTATGGATGTCCTTTTGCTGTTTGTCTTTTGCTGATTGATTTTTGGGTGGATTCCTGCGAGGTCCACTCTTTTGCTGTTTAATTTTGTAGTAACCTTTTAGTTTTTTGAAAGGGTAGTCCGGCTGTCTTCTTTAGTTAAGATAATAAGATTGAGCCATTCGTATTGTCCAAAAGGTACATTAAAAGTTGTTTTATATCTATCTTTTTCCGCTATTTGTATTTGCCAAAATCCTGATTTCATATCAAACTTACTATAAATGTTAGCAAAGAGCAACATAACTAATATAACGAAGTCTGATAATCTCATAACATCAGGATACATAACTCTAGACAGAAGCTGATTATATGCTATGTCTGAAAATCCTCAACTACTGATGAGTTGATGGGACAAGACCCCAACTAACTCACTAAAGTTTGAAACTAAAAGTATTGGCCGTCGAAAGATGAGGACTCACCAACTCTTGTTGATAAGTGCTAATTTTGTAGATTTGGCTAATGATGACATTGAGCCTGAATATCTGAGCCTGTATCACGAAACGATATGATATAGAGTATGCGGTTAGTATGTAGAATGTATGGAGTATGTAAAGTAAGTATAACCGCTAAGTAAAATCATAAATCATGCATATTATAAAACATAATCAAGAAAAGATTCTGAGAGTAGGGCTTGCATGTTATTTTTTGAAATCATGATCTGAACATAACTGAACATCATAACTGAATTGAATAACCCAAAGTTGAAAATTGATAATCACAAGTAAAACTTAACATGGGGTCAAACCTGCTGAAAACATAATATCATGACGGATGAACATGTATAACTGAAATCATGAGGAACAACGGGAGACTCGTCATATAACCAACATTACTATGATAGAGCTTACGTGGTACCGACTATCACACTAAAGTAGGTAGATACATCCAAAGCTTTTCCAAGGCGAAGGACGCCACCATGATATCGATATTAAGCTGAAGGCCTCTTGGGGGCAGGGGATACTCACAAGGGGAGGTCCAAAATAAATTGGATATACCTATGTTGGCGCATAGTTCTGAGGCATAGGGTTGATTGACCCTTAGCCTACTCGGTGCTAGACACTACTTCCAAAAACATGCATATGCTCTCCATCATTTTTCAATGAAGCTGAACCATCGTCTAAAGACGAAGCTAACTTATAACATACATGCATAAAGCGGAAATCATAACATGAGGAGCCTTGGGCTCAAACCATCCCACAAGCTGAAAATAGTGGGAGTCTAGACTACAAAATCCATGTGGTAAGCTAATATATGAAGCTTAGATAAATCATGAAACATACTTGATCATATGGGCTTGCCCAATACTTAAACATTCTTGACATAAACTTGATCATTTGAAAACATGAACATAGACATCGATAATTCGAAATCATATTTTCTTCATATACATCTCATCATGTTTGAATACATATATCATAAATCTCAACTTTCATGAACTTTCATGGATGGGCATCATAATTTATAAAACTTGAAAACATAATTTATAATTGAAAACATTGTAAAATATGTTTATTGATCATAATTTAACATTAGAAACATTCTTAGATCATACCCATGATTGATACTTAGGAAATTCACATGTTGGATTAAAACCCCATAGATTCATCAATTAGAATTTCATGAATTGAAGAGGGATTGGACATAGATGTGGACAATTACACCCATTCATAACCCTACATACCAGTAGAAATCTGATTTCACAACTTCCTTGATTGCCCAAAGGGAATTTGGGGAAGAACTTGAGGAATTTAGGCTTGATCACCCTTAGGAGCTTTTAGACTTGCATGCATGGAAGTGAATAAGCTTAGAATGAACTTAGCACTCTTAAAAAACTCTATTTTGAGTTTAAAATGACATAGTTTAGGCCTTAGGAAATAAGAAATTACGGAAAAGACCTTAATAAATTAACAGGGAAAAACATACTGCCAATCCCCACGAGGGACTGGATGGCTCGTGCCTAGTCACCATGACTCATGGTCTACTCTCATTGCCTGTACTAGAACTCTGCCTTCTAAGGGTCACCACGAGAGACACCACGACTCGTGGTGTACCCAATGACTCATGGTGACCAAGTCGTTACCCACACTGCCAAAACATTAAGTCTCCAGTCAACTTTTAACCATAGACCACTCGATGAATCGTTGTGCTGACCATGACTCGTGGTCACACATGTGGTCACCTCAAAACTCAAAAATCTAACCCAATCCAAGCTCCTCCCTCGAGTCACTCGACGACTCATGGTGCATACTATGGGTCACTGGACGACCCGTCCTATGATCTGGTGCAGAAAATCGTGTTTTCTCCATATCAACTCCCAGTTCTGATATTAGGGTTTTTGGGGTATTACAACATATGACCCTTTGGAAAATTCATCCTCAAATGTTGAAAATCATACTGAAAAGCAGAGAAATGCAATCATTATACTCAAATACTGAACATACAAGCTGAAAACTGACAAAGTGACTGACTCCAAACTGAACTACATGAGTGAACTGAATTCCTCAACAACAAAAACATTCATTGACTTGAAAGAAACTAGGGAACATGAGCTGAACATGATACTGAATAGAGTGCTAAGGAGGAAATTGATACCTTAAGCTAAAATTTAGCCGGAAGGGAATAGATGTGGGTATTTAGCCATCGTATCTACTTTAGCTTCCCATGTAGCTCCCTCAACATTCTAGTTCCTCCACAATGCCTTGACTGAGGCTAAATCTTTGTTTCATAGCTTTCAAACCTGATGATCAAGTATTTCTACTGGAACCTCCTCATAACTCATGCTATCTTTCACACCAACACTGTCCACCGAAACAACCAGAGCTGGATCACCCAGACACTTCTTCAAGATCGATATATGGAAAATTGGATGAACTGAAGCTAATTCTGAGGGAAAATCCAAATCATATGCTACCTTTCTGACCCGTTTCAAAATCCAGTACAGACTAACATAACGGGGACTGAGTTTCCCTTTCTTCCCAAATCTCATCACTCCCTTCATTGGAGATACCTCAGAAACACCCAATCATCAACTTCAAACTCATGTTCTCTTCTTATCACATCCGCATAGGACTTTTGGCAAATTTGAGCTATTTTCAACCTATCCCTTATAAGCTGAACTTTCTCCATAGCCTCAAGGATTGAATCTGATCCTTTCAATGCAGCTTCACCAACTTCAAATCAACCAGCAAAATTACATCCATAAAAGGACAGCCCGGAATCTCTGCAGACTCCCATGCCACATACAAACAAACCAGAAAAGGATAGGGAATTGTTGCACCCCATAGCACGCGCAAGCGCACGCGGTCGTACAAGTAATATAGTAACTCTTTAAGAGCCGAAAGTCGAACCTAAAGGGAGTGGACTATTTTAGAGAATATTCAAGTTCAAGTGTTAAGTTAACCTTCACAAGTGTTGATTTAAGAGATTTTGAATAATTATAATTAAATCTAGGGGTGATCACAAAATAAGCGGGAAACAATACAAGAATCAACTAGAGTTAAGGCCTGACAATCATGTAATGATATAATTCACATTGGTTCAAGTATTTAAAATTCAGTTGTTGTCTCATAGAGTTGAAATGCAGTGTTCATGGTCTTTAGAGCCTCTAAACATATCAAACTAGTCTCACACCTAAACCGTTTAGTAGGATGTGACATCCTAATTCGTGAGCAATTCAACACTATACATATGGTTTACGGGGTTTGTGCCCTTAATTATGGACTTTCGTACCTATAATCATTTAACCCAACTTAGCTTCACAACTACTTCTACGAGCGGTAGTGTGATAATCTAAGTCGTTATCTAGCTATCATCCCGTTTTATTAAACAAACAAGGCAAATTCAGTATAATTTCTATCCTCACCGCGAATCCTATCGTAAACACAAGAACTTGCTCCCTACATTCATTCTTTCTAACCTAGGGTTGCTCTTTCGAGATTTTTCCTAAGTTCAACAAGTTTGTTTTCATGGTGATCAAGCATAAAAGTAACAATCAATATGAATGTAAGACAAAACAACATCAAAACTTGAACCAAATATGAAAATCATGCTATTACATTAATTTCATGTGGCCTTAACCTTAAATGAAGGGTTTTAGCCACTCATGTTTGTACAATTACTCAAAAACATAAGTAAAGTAATATACTTACAAGAATGATTAAAAGCGAATGACAAATTTTGAACCCTAGATGAAGTTCTTCACTTCTCCCTTTGCTCCTCCTCTCGGCTTTCCCAAAATATTTACATGATAAAAGATTTTTTAGAGCTAAGTGTTTAATTTATACTAAGTGAGAAATCACATATTTTGGCCGGCCATGAACTCCCTTCTGTCATGTTGCCCATTGCGGCAGGTTGCTAGCGTGACACGGACTGGTCACCCACGCCCATTGGTACTTCGGCCTTGGCATGTTATGCGAGGCTTGTGCGCATCACCTAGAATGGCACGCTGTTTCTTGCATGCAGTGCGTGGCATGACACGGCCTCTAGTGCCGTAAGGCAGGTGTGCCATGGTGCCAACGTGCAGGCGCACCTCCTGGCAGTATCTCGCGTGCACTCCTGCCTGCATGACATGGTTCCTATCGTAGAAATCTCTTGTCATGGCATGCTGGAAGGTGTGATCAAGGAACTTCCATGTTTTCTTCATGCCATCTTCCTTGCACTTAATCCCATACTTTCTTTATCTTCATGCATCATCATATTAAGTTCATCCTTAACATTTTCCACCTACAAAACAAAGAGCTAATCACATTGGTTAGTTTATGCATGAAATTATACAAAATCACATGAGAATAAAATAAATTAAATTAACAAAAATGACTAAAATCAAGTTCTAAAATAGCACTTGGGCACATAAATATGCCCAAGATCAATACCCCACACTTAAAGGTTTGTTCATCCTCGAACAACTCTATTACATCTCATGCACATGAAGAACTCACTTATAGCTGATTGAAACAAGATGATTCAAGCTACGACTACACCGATTGTTTTAGATAGCAAGTTTAAAATAGAGCATGCCATATCTCACAATTAAAAAACCCATATAACTAAGTTAAAACTTTCTAGCCTCAAAGATCGACTCTTAAACTTAGTAAATTCATGAAAATCAACCAAGTAAGACATCCAACATGAATTTTATCCTTCATCAAACATGTTCCCTCACAACAAGAGTTGTTACCCAATGTTTTGCTCATATGTTTTATAATTATAACATGTATGGTTATATGAATAAGAAATAAGGTCACTCTCACAAAGAATTCACATGCAGCATATATTAACCCATAAGCTTTCCTTTAGTGTTTTACTCCACTAATTTAGGAATGTTGAAAGTAAGATCATGTAGGACTTAGTGTGTTGTAATGTAGGCTAAGGGACAGGTAGGTACTATCCTGGCCAGTAATAGTGACTATCTTCCATAAGCGCTTTTAATACACCGCACTTTCATAATGGTAATCTATCCTCTTACTTCACCTTTATTCTTTTCAACTTCTATTTTCCTCTTTTTTTCCCCATTTCATTAGGCACACTTAAGCTATTAGTAAGGAGCACTAAAGCAATTTTTTCGCTCTTTTCTTCTTTTACTACCCACCAACTCTTATTCATTTTTAAACAGGTGCACTTCTAGTCTTCTCTTCAACTCCCATAGCTACTATTTTCCTTCTTCTTCCTATTTATAACTCCTTAACTTCTTTTGCATTTTCACTTAAGTGCTTACGGGTTTTGGATCAAATTCAAGGCTATTGAAAGGAAAGGATTAATCTCATTTTGTGGCTAGAAAAAAATAGGCTAAAGGCTCAATGGGGCTAACTAGGATCATGTATTTAAGGTAGGTAAAGCGATGGACAAAAATTAGGCTCAGTCAAAGAATGGCCTAAATCATCTCCTACAATTCACATCCCTCATTTTGTTTTGTATACACGCCAGGCAAGTTCTAGACACTACATAAAAGCATGAAATATTCAAAGACCTTACACTCACAGCACATGCTCAATTCATGACAAATTCAGTAGACTTTTAGCTCAGCTAATCAAAAGAATTCATAATTAAGCTTTAAGCACATAGAGTCATATTCAAGAGCCTAGGTGCCTCAAACAGATTTATACCATTGCTAAACATGCTTCAAAATTTACACCACTTGCATCTCACAATCATGTAC
The DNA here is from genome assembly GCA_035772735.1 of Datura wrightii. NCBI lineage: Eukaryota > Viridiplantae > Streptophyta > Magnoliopsida > Solanales > Solanaceae > Datura > Datura wrightii. The sequence continues at coordinate 57,787,965 of JASDFA010000002.1, read as the reverse complement.
AATACATAACAAGAATATCAATCTATCAATTAGCTAAGGGTTCAAAAACCAAAACCTATTAACTAATTTTCCCTCAAGATGGTCATCATCCATCCATCGTCGGGAAAAGTCCCTAACTATGACTAACACCAATTATGTACAGAAAAAGAAAAATTTTATTCATCAGTTCAAAATGCCTCCCTTTATAAAAGAACCAAAAAGAAAAACCAAAGAGTGGGTGAATTATGCTCAACTCAAACTTTTTCATAAACCAATATTATACTAAGCACCAACTTCACCCAAATTCACTAAGCACAAAATTTTTGAAATTTCCCTCACCTCACACTTGAATCATGCTATGTCCCCAAAACATCAAACAAAAGTAATATAAGGGTGAGAAATACTCCATGAGGCATCTATGCCTAGCTAACAACATGTTCTTCTTCTTTTCTAAAAACATGGGTCATCGACCCCACACTCATCTTTTCGTGATGCTCTGTAGCTCTTACGTCCTCGGGTACTCAGACTTCTCCTGAATTTGTGCTTAGCAACCAAAACACAACATAAGTGAAAAATAACAAAATACAACACAACTGAAAAGAAAGTGTACCCGTGGTACTCTTGGGTTGCCTCCCAAGTAGCGCCTGATTTTACGTCCCGGCATGACATGGACTATCCTTTTCAGGATATCCTCAAACAAATGTTCCCTTTTGAGAACCATCTTCTCTTTTTCTTGTTTTTAGAAGGAACAACCTCCATTCTTCCCCTTTCTTCTTCCATATTCTTTTTCAATTTTAGCCCTCCATCAGACTCGAGCTCACATGTCATCATATCCTGCAACAGTGGACCCATGGACTCTACCACCCTACACTTAGCATCTAACAACACACTGATCTTACAAAGATATTTATAGTGTGGGTGGGTTGATCTCTTGGTAGACTCTAAAGAGCTCTTCTCCATCATTGACCCTCATTTTAAGGGTACTTGCTCTTGATTTATGATTTCTCTTCCAGTTGCCAAGAATGGCCTTCCCAAGATCAAGGGTACCTTATCATCAACTTTAAAGTCAAGAATGATGAAATCAGTGGGTATGATGAACTTACCCACTTTGACAAGAAGGTCCTCAATTATTCCCTCTAGTGCCACTGTGGACTTATCTGAAAGCTACAGCATTACTCGTGTGGGCCTCGACTTATCCAACCCTAGGGTGTTAAACAGAGATAGGGGCATTAGATTTACTGCTGCCCCTAAGTCATAAAGATCCCTTATAACTTCAGCTGAACCAATTTGTAAGGGGAGGGTGAAACTCCCTAGGTCCTTGAGCTTTTTTGGCATTTTTCTCATTACCCTATAGCTGCACTTCACAGTCAGTGCCACCGTTTGGACATCCACCAACCTAACTTTGTTGGCTACCATATATTTCAAGTACTTAGCGTATTTTGGCATTCCCTGCAAAACATAAAGTAAGGGCAAATTAATGTGAAGTTCTTTGAAAATACTAAAGAACTTTTTAAAGTATTCTTCCTCCTTACTCTTCTTGAGCCTTTTTGAGAATGGTGGTGGTGGTCTCTATGCTGGCTATAATGATGATTATGCATTGTGTTTTGTAGCACTCTGGTTATCTCCCTTGTCAGTGGATGGACCCTGTCTAACAAACTCTGGTTGCACCTCATTTCTCTTTTCCTTTGGTGGTGCATCAGCCAATTGCTTGCCACTCCTCAGACTGATGGCATTGACCTGTTAGGGGTTTGTATCTGTGCCATTAGGTAACCCTCCCTGAGGTCTGGTGTGCTGAGCAGCTACTAATTGACCTATGTACTTCTCCAAATTTGGGGTGGCCATCTATTGATTTTTCAAATCTGAAGCCATATGTGCCTTATTCTCTGCCAATTGGATCTGAGTAGCCATAATTTTCTACATCTCCTCAATGTTGCTACTGCTTAACTGGACACTATTCTACCTATTTTTCTACTGATACTACTGCTGCTAATGCTGCTGGTAGCTCTAACTCTGAATGCCACCCCAAAAAAAATTTAGGTGACTCTACCAATTTTTATTGTAGGTGTTCCCATAAGTTTGATTATTTCTCTAAATATTTCCTATAATGTTGACTGATTCAAGATTGTCCCCGCAAGATTCTTCATTGTTCCCATTATTACCACAGATTTTGCACCATCTTGGAGCCTACTAAATTGGATTCACCTGTCCCTGCGGTTGGTTCATACTCAGTTTGCTAAACTGAGTCATCATTTGGTGCTGCAATGATGCTAGCTGTGCTGCTAAGGCATTGATACTATCCACTTCTATCAGCCCTGCTGCTCTCTTTCGTGTCCCTTTTGATGATTCACTATGCCACTCCGGGTTTCCTTGAGCAATTCTGTTTAAAAGAGTGTACAACTCATCATATATCCTCTCCATTTCTTGTCCACCCGATGCAGAGTCTAATAAAATCTTCATATGTGGGTCTAGACTCTCTACAAAGGTGTGAGCTAACACCTCATTCAACTGCTGGTGATGGGGGCGGTCTTTCAGCAATGACTTGAATCTCTCCCAAGCCAAATATAGGTTCTCCTCCGGTCTCTGCTTGAAACTTAATATCTCCCTTCTGAGCTTGGCAGTCTTGCCTGAAGGGAAGAATCTGATGAGGAACTTCCTTGCTAGGTCATCCCAATAAGTAATGGAATTCAGTGGCTCAGCCTTCAACGACCTCTTTGCTCTCCCAACAGTGAAAATCGGAAGAGGATGAGTCAGAGATAATATGTTGACACTCATGTGGGGACAAAAGTGTCACTGATCTCCAAGTAATTTTGTAAGTGCTACTGTGGGTCCTCATGAGTCATTCCAGTGAACTGGCCTCTAGAATATAACATTTGCACCATGTTCTGCTTAAGCTCAAAGTTTCCTCCTGGCTCTGGTTTGCGGATATTGGAGGTCACATTTGTTGCTAGTGGGATTGTCACTTCGCGAACTGGTCGGGTTGCCATTGGTTCTGGGAAAAACTCTTCTTGCTCTGCTGGTGGTCATTATTGTAACTGCTCCTATAACCTTTTTAGCTTCCGCTCTAGAGCTTCTCTTCGGAGCAAATGTAATCGATGTTCAGGTTCTAACAAAGGTTCCATCAGCTCTCTATTCCTTGTCAGTTCTGCAAGGACAACCTATTGCCTGCTACAGAACAGACTAAGACCAAGTTTTTCAGCACTTAAGAAAATAAAAATCACACAAAAACTAAAAATTCACTACATGCTGCCAGTCCCTGGCAACGGTGCCAAAAAGTTGTTGTGCCCCAGCGCATGCGGTCGTACAAGTAATACAGTGACTCTTTAAGAGCCAGATGTCAAACCCACAGGGACTAGACTATTTCAGAAAATATTCAAGTTCAAGTGTTAAGTTAAATTTCACAAGTGTTGATACAAGAGATTTTAGATAATTATAGTTAAATCTAGGGGTGATCAAAAAATAAGCGGGAAATAATACAAGAAGCAACTAGAGTTAAGGCCTGACAATCATGCAATGCTAAAATTCACATTGGTTCAAGTACTTAAAAGTCGGTTATTGTCACAGAAAGTTTAAATGTAGTGTTCATGGTCTTTCGATCCTATAAACACAACAAACAAGTCTCAAACCTACATCGTTTAGCGGGGATGTGACCTCCTAATTTGTGAGTAGTTCAACACTACGGATGTGGGTTTATGGGGTTTATGCCCTTGATTATGGACTTTTTCACCTCTAATCATTTAACCTAGCTTCACAACTACTTCTACAAGTGGTGATGTGACAATCTAAGTCGGTGTCTAGCTATCATCCTTTTTTATTAACCAAGAAAGGAAAATTTGGTATAATTTCTATCCTAACCATGAATCATATCGTAAAGACAAGAACTTGCTCACTATATTTATTCGTTCTAAGCTAGGGTTTCTCTATCAAGCTTTTGACTAAGTTCAACACGTTTGTTTTCAGGTGAACAAGCATAAAAATAACAATCAATATGAATGTAAGACAAAACAACAAAACTCGAACCAAATATAAAACTCACGCCATTACATTCAAGTCATGTGGCCTCAACCCTAGAGGAAGGGCTTTAGACACCCATGTTTGTACAATTACTAATAAACAAAATTAAAGTAACGTACTTACAAGAATGATTAAAAGAGAAGAAAAATTTTGAACCCTAGGTGAAGTTCTTTGCTTTTCCCTTCACTCCTCTCGGCTTTCCCAAAATATTTTACATGATAAAATATTTTCATAGCTAAGTTTTTAATTTATACTAAGTGAAAAATCACATATTTTGGCCGGCCATGAACTCCCTCCGTGTCACACTACCCACCGCGGTAGGTTGCTGGCGTGACACGGACTGGTCGCGCACGCCCACTGGTACTTCGTCCTTAGCTTGTGTTGTGCGAGGCTTGTGCGTGTCGCCTGGCTTCACGCGCATGGTGCATGGTGTGACACGACCTCTAGCGTGCAGCAAGGCCAGGCATTGCACGACGCAAATGCGTAGGAGCACTGCCTGGTAGCATCTCGCGCGCACTCCTACCTGCATGACATAGTGCCCATCGCGGCAATCTCTTGTTGTGGCAAGCTGCAAGGTGTGATCAAGGCACTTCCATGTTTTCTTTATGCCATCTTCCTGGCAATTAATCCCGTACTTCCTTTATCTTCATGCATCATCATATTAAGCTCATCCTTAACATTTTTCACCTACAAAACAAAGAGCTATTCACATTGGTTAGTTTATGCATGAAATTATACAAAATCACATGAGAATATAACAAATTAAATTAACAAACATGACTAAAATCAAGTTATAGAATTGCACTTGGGCACATAAATATGCCCAAGATCAGGAATCTTTACAGAATCCCATGCCACATGAAGATTAATCTTCTTCAATTACCCATGCCATATCAGCACAAAGATGATAACTTTCAGGAAAAACAATTTTTGAGAAGATGAAGACGACATTTAACTAGATTCGTGTAAAACTAAATTTTCCACGTATGGACACATGTATAATATATAGCAATTATAAATTAACTGAGTCATCAGATTTGAGGTCTATTTAAGATGTTCACCTTGTATCAATAGGGGCATTCGGAAAGCACTACACTCACTTCTTTATTGCCCAAATCTCTCAATATTTCCCTCTATGCTCTCTGTAGTTCCTTCTTATCAATAAACAACTCTTTGTAAGTATTTCTGAAAATCACTTAGCACCCTAAAGCTGGTCAAATAAATCATCAATCCTGGGAAGAGAATACCTGTTCTTGATGGTAACTTTGTTTAATTGTCGATAATCAATACACATTTGAAGAGAACCATCCTTCTTGCGGATAAAGAAAACTAGTGCACCCCATGGGGATTTGCATAGTCTGATCAAACCATTGTCTAGAAGGTCCTTCAACCGCTCCTTAACTCCTTTAGCTCATCTGGAGCCATTCTGTAAGGAGGAATACATATAGGCGTCGTATTAGGAAGTAGGCCAATACCAAAATCGATCTCCCATTTGGGTCTGGGTACTCATACACAACAAGAACTGACTGGATAGTAGGAGTTTCGGATGTAGCATCCTTAACCTTAACTAGATCATACATGCAACTATTAGAAATCATCTTTCTGGCCTTAAGGTAAGAAATGAAGCAACCTACAGGCACAATTGAACTACCCTTCCACTCTAGGACTGGCTCACCTGGAAATTTGAACTCTACTACACAGGTTCTACAATTGACTGAGGCATAACATGAATATAACCAATCCATGTTGAGGATAACATCAAAATTGGTCATGACTAACTCTACTAAATCTACTGAGGTGACTTTCTGAAGTACTACGATAGGGCAATTTCTATATACCTATCTAGCTATAACTTAATCACCAACTGGAGTGGAGACTGAGAAGGGTTTTGATAAAATTCTGGGATTGTTTCTGAAACTACTAGCAACGTAGGGCGTCACAATAGATAAAGTACCCCATGGATCTAACAATGCATATACATTAAGGTGGAATACTCATAACATACCAGTGACTACATCCGAGGATGGCGCCTGCTCCTGACGAGATTCTAGGGCATAGAATCTGTTTTGACACTTATCACCACCCGCACTAGTAGATGCCCCCCGCTAGGCTGGGCGTGCTGGTGGAGCTGCTAAACTAGAGGCTGGGCCTCAGCCCCTATCATGACCCTGTCTAGATGCTTGGCAATCTTTAAGAATATGTATGGGCTTCTCGCACCCCAAAAACAACACCTGAACCTACTAAGCACTGACCCATGTGTCTCCGACCGCATATGCTACACTCTGGATGGCTGGTCTCTGCAATTCTGCTACTTTATCCTATAGAGCCTGATGCTCATTCCCTTTGATAGTGCCTAGATCTGGATTACACACTCATAGCTGAAGGCGCTGGGGCTAAAGAACTATGGTGGGACTACTGACGGTGCCCACTAGATCTCTGCTGGGAGAATCCGAAGCTATCAGTCTTGGCCCTCTTGGCCTCTTTCTCCCACTCACTCATCTTCACCACCTCCATCTTCTAGGCGTATAGGACTATCCGAGCAAAGTCAATGTCCTGAAGAAGCATCGCGGTTCAGCAATCCCTGACCAAATAGTTTTCTATGCCATGCATGAACCGACTAACTCGGGCTCTCTAATCTGACACCATATCAAGTGCATACTTGGACAAGTGAGTGAACTCCAGGGCATAATCTTGAACTGTCATTTTCCCTTGGTTTAGGTTCACAAACTCGGCTAATTTAATCTCCCTCATCTCAAACGGAAGAACCGATCTAGAAATATGGCATGAAACTCCTCCCAACTAATAGGGCCTGCTCCAATTGTCCTACTATCATCCATTGCTTAAACTAGATTTGTTCAACCCTTTCAACTGCTCCGAGGATAGATCGGCGCAGTCCTCTTCAGTCACCCCCATGATCTGGTGATCTTCAGAACCTTATCAATAAACTCATATGGATCCTCATCCACCTTTGACCCAAGAAATTTCAAAGGGATCATCCTCAGAAAATCTCTAACTCTTGTCGTCACCGCATTCCTGTTCTGATGGACATGTGCTACCGCTTGTTGATTGACTTGGGCAGTTAAGGCCTGAGCTAGCATCTGAATAGCTGCCTTGAACTCAGCTAGGCAACTTGCTCGGGTACATGCTCCTCATGGACTAGTGGGGCCTGCTGGTGCCCATCTCCATTGCCATTATCGTGGGCATCTCCATTCCCGTTTCTTCTTTCGTTAACTCGGCGAGGAGGCATGATTCTACAAACGCATATAGCACGAGTTAGAAGGATAAGGAGGCATTTCATCGCATGACTTAGATTATGAAAGAAGGAAACTTTTCCTAAATGTCTCGTAGCCTCTTCGTCGTAAGTGTGGAGCGCTTCACACCCATAAAAAAGATCCTACTTAACGTGGCTTTCAAATACCCTAGGACACTTCAAAACCTAATGCTCTGGTAGCAAGTTTTCCATGACCCGAACATAGGCCTGGATCGAGACACTAGACAAAAAATCCCAAAAGGCTCCAAGTCAACCCATGGAATGAACAGATCATCTAACTCAATCATAATAAAATGGAAGAGCAACATAATCGATATAGCGGTAGTTTGATAATCTCATAACATCGGGATACGTAGCTCAAAACTGAAGCTGGTTACATACTATGTTTGAAAATCCTTTACTACTGATGAGTTGATGGGACAAGACCCTAACTAACTCACTAAAGTCTGAAACTGAAAGTACAAGATACAACTGAAAAGAAGGACCCTCAAAAGATGAGGACTCATCAACTCTGGCTGATAAGTGCTAATGCTACAAAAATGGCTCATGATGACACTAAGCCTAAATATCCGAGCCTATATCATAAAACGATACAACATAGAGTATGAGGTCATTAATGTAATGTACTGAGTATGCAAGGTAAGTAAAACCACTAAGTAAGTAAAATCATAAATCCATATTATAAAACATAATCAATAAAATATTTTGAGAGTAGGGCTTGCATGCTATTTTCTGAAATCATTATCTGAACATAATTGAATCGAATGACCCAAAGCTGAAAACTGATAATCATAAGTAAAATTGAACATTTAGTCAAACCTGCTGAAAACATAATATTATGAATGATGAACATGCACAACTGAAATCATGAGAAACAATGAGAGACTCGTCATATAACTAACATTACCACGATAGAGCATATGTGGTCCCGATTATCACACTCAACTAGGTAGATCCATCCAAAGCTTTTCTAGGGATAAGGACGCTACCAAGATATCAATATCAAGTTTAAGGCCCCTTGGGGTAGGGGAAGCTCAAGAGGGAGGTCCCAAATAATATGAGCAAACCTACATTGACACGTAGTTCTGAGGCATAGGGTTGACTGACCCTTAGTAGCCTATTCGATGCTAGACACTACTCCCAAAAACATGCACATGCTCTCCATCGTTTTTAAACGAAGCTGAACCATCGTCTAAAGACGAAGCTGACTCATAACATACATGCATAGATTTGAAATCATAACATGAGGAGCCTTGGGCTCAAACCATACCACAAGCTAAAAATAGTGGGAGTCTAGACTCCAAATTCCATGTGGTAAGCTAATACATGAAGTTTGGATAAATCATGAAACATACATGATCATATGGGCTTGCCCAATACTTAGACATGCTTGACATAGACTTGATTATTCATAAACGTGAACATAGACATTGATAATTCAAAATCATACTTTCTTCATATGAATCTTATCATGCTTGAATACATATTTCATAGATCTCAACTTTCATGGACTTTCATGGATGGGAATCATAATTTATAAAACTTGAAAACATAATTTATAATTGAAAACATTATAAAATATGCCCATCAACCCTAATTCAACATGAGAAAAATGCTTAGATCATACCCATAATTGATACTTAGGAAATTCACATGTTAGGTTAAAACTCCATAGATTCATCAATTAGAATTTCATGAACTGAAGAGGGATTGGGAATGGGTGTGGACTATTACACCCATTCATAACCCTACATACCTGTAGAAATTTGATTTCACAAATTCCTTGATAGCCCAAAGGGAATTTGGGGAAGAACTTGAGGAATTTAGGCTTGATCACCCTTAGGAGCTTCTAGACATGCATTCATGGAAGTGAATAAGCCTAGAATGAACTTACCCCTCTTAAAATACTCTATTCCGAGCTTAATATGACGTAGTTTAAGCCTTAGTAACTTAGGAATTACGGAAAAGCCCTTAATAAATTTGCAGGAGAAAACATACTGCAGTCCCCACGAGGGTCTGGACAACTCGTGCACAATTACCATGACTCGTGGTCTGCTCTCATTGCCTGCACTAGAATTTTGCCTTCTAAGGATCACCACGAGGGAAACCATGACTCATGGTGTACCCAACGACTCGTGGTGACCATTTCGTTACCCACACTTCCCAAACATTAAGTCTCCAGTAAACTCTTGACCACGGATCACTCGACAAATCGTGGTGCTGACCATGACTCGTGGTCACACTTGTTGTCACCTCAAAACTCAAAATTCCAACCCAAACCAAGCTCCTCCCCATGGGTCACTCAATGTCTTGCGGTGCACCCCACGGATTACTAGACAACTCGTCCTGTGACATGGTGCAGAAAATCCTATTTTCTCTATTTCAATTTCCGGGTCTGATCTTAGGGTTTTTGAGTTATTACAGTGCCACACTTATGATCAAGAGGCTATGAAACATTTTAGAAAATTGTCCTTCTTTCATGATTCTACTTCGTGCTATGAGTTCAACTCTCCCTATTCCTCTAGTTCTTGCTTTATGTATTTGCAGAATCATGCCTTCTCGATGAGTTAATGGAAGAAGAAATGGAAACAGAAATGGCCATTGCAATGGGAATGGAGATGGGCATCAATAAACCCCACCAGCTCCAGCAGATTCCTTACCCGAACAGGTCACTCATGTAGAGTTTATAGCGGTATTTTAGATGTTGTGCAGGCTATGACCGTTCAGGTCAACCTGCAAGCTGCATGTTCCCCTAAGTGGGAATGTGGCAGCAGGGAGAGTATGAGATTTTCTTAGGATGAATCCACCTGAGTTTCTAGGGTCGAAAAATAGATGAACACCCACATGAGTTTATTGAGTAGGTGCAGAAGATCACCCAAATTATGGGGTGACTAGAAAGGAGAATGTAGACTTATCCTCCTATCAGCTGAAGGGGGTTGCTTACATCTGGTACCACTAGTGAAAGGATGGTAGAGAAGTGGGAGAAGTTCTCGTAAGTTGGAATGAGTTATTGACTGCCTTTTTGAATAGATTCTTCCCTAGAAAGTTGAGGGAGGTGAAGACAGCGGAATTCGTCAACTTGAAGTAACACCACAGGACTGTCCAAGAGTATGCCTTGGAGTTTACCCGACTATCAAAGTATGCACCGAAGATTGTTGCAAATCAAAGGGCTCGTACGAGCAGGTTTTGAAATGGAGTATCATACTCGCTGTTCAAGGAGTACTGGACTGCTATGCTGAATAATAATCTACATTTCTCATGATTGGTCATGTACGCCCAACATATAGAGGTAGATTAGCTGAAGGAGAAGGAGAGGGATGCCAAGAGGACTATGATAGGTAGCTTTGGGTTTTCCCAGCGGAGATTCGGTGGCAAACATCGCCATAGTTTCACCAGGGGTCATCGGCCCCAGCTTCGTTATCCAGCCAGTATTCCATCTAGACCTTAGGGTGATCAGAGGAGTAGGGCGTCATGTTCTATGGGGCAGAGGGACACGGTGATAGAGCATACCTTCCCAGTCTATAGGAAATGTGGTACGAACCACATAGGAGAGTGCCTAGTCAGATCAGATATTTACTTCGGGTGTGGGAAGCCAAGTTATATTCGTGATAAGTTGGAAATTTACCAACTCTTTAGGCTCCTAAGCATGGGTTTTTTCTTAGTTTTAAAATCATTTATGTGGATTTTATGCTCTTTCTCTTTTATTCTTTGTAGATATGTCGCTTGAGTAGAGAAAGCATGAAATCAAGAAAAATGCATGAGGTTCGAGGTGAAATTTGATGAGATAGCATATGAAGTAAAAGAGACAAAGATAAGGGAAGATTTGAGCTCAAAAAGGTGTAAGGACATGATTTGAATAGTCTAAATGCGGATCTGGAAGGACAAAATGCAAAATGCTGAAACCATTTTCCATACTGGCTACTCACCGGCGTTTAGCAGTTAGGCAGCAGCGAACTGCTGGTTCAACTGCTCGTGGTCACTGCCAGCTTACTATTTTACTACTGTGGACAACCAATGCTTCGCGGATTGACACCGGCTAAACATCGGTGCTTCACAAGTCAGGCCATACAATGAAGGGTAAAAAGGTATATAAAGGTCTCTAAAGCATCTAAAAGCCTCAAGGGCATTTGAAAAAAGTTGTTCACAACAAAGTACAAATATTTACATAACTCTCATTGTACACCGCTCATTCATTCATCTAGAATTCATCTTATCTACCGAATTTTTGGTAGAACTTGTTCAGCATAGAATTGTAGAGTTTGATAGTACTTTTATTCTTCTTTTTCTTTAACCCATTTTGGTGGAATTCCACCGTTGTTGTAAGAGTTTATGAAGCAAATTTGTGAAGCTAATATGATGAATATGAGAGGAATCCTCTTGGTATCTTCTCTCAATCTTTAAATATGCATAACTAATTTGCTACCTAAGGGTGTTTTCATTGTGGGTTTGTTCAATTGATTGGGTTTTGCTGACTTGCTCTTGGAGTATTATTTAAATCATAGATCTATTGTCTTCTCTTGAGTTTTAATTGTTGAAATTGATGGTTTGCAAACATGAATTGTGCTTAACTTTTCTTGCTTTTGCTTGAGAGAGAAAAGTGAAAATTAGGTGAGAAGACAATAGTGAGGAATTGGAGTGTTAGTGTGTGGGATTAATCTAGGGATAGTCAATACCCACATTTCCACTCCATTAAAGGTCAAGGCTAGAAATAGCTACTTCTTCCTCAAGATTTTCTGGTTGATAACTTGAATTGGCTTTGGGATTAGAGAAAACCAAAGGCATAAACATTCTTGTGGTTGAAAAATAAGAGAATGTGAATTATCCACTGCTATCTATGCAAATTTCGAGTCTATAGCATTGATGAAAATCCCGATTTAGTTGTAAATTCATCTATACCATACCCCTAGCTATCTCACTTGTGATTACAATAATTGGAATTCGGTCAACTTAGTTTTGAATTAGATCAGATAGTTCCTTCCCTTACTTTTCCCCTGATTTGCTTTTAAAATGTTGAACAACTTCGCGCGCTCTAGTTTGAATTAGTTTATAACTCTTGAATTATCGACCCAAATTCTCTATGGGATTTGACTCCGACATCCATAGGGAATATTTGTTTTGAGAAACGATCATTTACACTCCTTCATATAGTTTAGACATCATCAATGCACAGGGAGTGTCCTTTGGCTAGGCAGGGTGATAGAAAAGACCATTCCCAGACCACTAGTACAATAGCAGCTCCAGCAGGATGCTTGTACTAGTGTAGCTGGGGTCAATGCCAGAATAGATTGTATGTCCTCTCATCTCATCAGGAGCAGGAGGTCTCTCCATATGTGGTCAATGGTATGTTACGAGTATTGCATCTTGATGTCTATGCATTGTTAGACAGGAGCTACCTTATCGTTTGTGACTCTTTATGTTGCTATTAGTTTCGGAGTCCGTCCCAAAATCCTATCAGAACCCTTCTCAGTTGCTACTCCAATTGGTGACTCATTTATATCTCGATGAGTATATAGAAATTTCCCTGTCATAGTCCTTCTGAAAGTCACCTCAGCTGATCTAGTAGAGTGAGGCATGACCGATTTCTATGTCATATTCGTTATAGATTGGCTACATGCATGTTATGCCTTATTCAATTGTAGAACCCGTGTGACAGAGTTTCGATTTCTGGGTGAGCCAATCTTAGAGTGGAAAGGTAGTTCAGTTGTTCTTGTAGGTTGTTTTATTTCCTATCTCAAGGCCAAGAAGATGATTTCTTAAGGTTGTGTGTACCATATAGTTTGGATTAAGGATGCGATGTCTGAGACACCGAATCTTCAGGCAGTTCCTATAGTGTGTGATTATCCAGAGGTGTTTCCAGATGATCTAGTAGGAGTCCCTCCTGAGCGGGAGATTAATTTTGGTATCAACCTTCTCCCCGATACGCAGCCTATATCCATTCCTCCTTAAATAATGTCTCCAACTGAGCTAAAGGAGTTGAAGAAACAATTGATACATCTCTTAGATAAAGGGTTTATTAGTCGCAGTGAGTCCCCATAGGGTACACTAGTCCTCTTTGTTCGGAAGAAGGATGGATCTCTTCGTATGTGCATTGATTATTGGCAATTGAACAAGGTCACAATCAAGAATAAGTATCCCTTCCCCAGGAGTGATGACTTGTTTGATTAGCTTTAGGGTGCCAAGTGCTTCTCCAGGATAGACTTCAGGTCTGGTTATCACCAGCTCAAAAATAAGGAGAGTGACATTCCAAAGACATCCTTCAAGACTCGGTATGATCACTATAGTTTGTAGTTATGTCTTTTGGACTAACAAATGTCACTGCAAATTTCATGGACTTGATGAATAGGGTGTTTAAACAATATTTGGACATATTCGTGATTGTTTTTCATAGATGATATTCCCATATACTCTCAGAGCAAGGAGGAGAATGCCATTCACTTGAGGGTTGTATTACAGACTCTTAAGGACCGACAGTTGTTTGCTAAGTTTAGCAAATGTGAGTTTTGGATGGACTCCATGGCTTTCTTAGGTCACGTGGTGTCTAGTGAAGGTGTGCAGGTGGACTCACAAAAGATTGAGGCGGTGAAGAATTGGTCTAGACCAGTCACTCCTATAGATATTATGAGCTTTTTGGATTTGGATGGCTATTAATGGAGGTTTTTAGAGGGCTTTTATTCCATTGCAACACCATTAACCAAGTTGACGAAGAAGAAGGCCAAGTTTCAGTTGTCCGACGCTTGTGAGAAGAGTTTCCAAGAGTTGAAGACTCGACCCACTTCGGCCCCAATTTTGACCTTACCTAAGTATACCAATGGTTTTGTGGTGTATTTTGATGATTCAAGAATCATCCTTGGGTGTATATTGCTGTAGAGAGGAAAAGTGATTACATATGCTTTTAGGAAGCTTACGACCTATGAGAAGAATTACCAAACTCATGATCTCGAGTTGGCGGCTCAGGTTTTTGCCTTAAATCTTTGGAGGCATTATTTGTATTGGGTGCATGTGGATGTCTTCACAAATCAAAAGAGCCTCCAATATGTGTTCACTCAGAAGGACTTGAATTTGCAACAAAGGAGGTGGCTAGAGCTTCTCAAGGATTATGATATAAGCGTCCTTTACCATCTGGGCAAGGCCAAAGTTGTGGCGGATGCTCTTAATAGGTTATATATGGACAGTGTATCCCACCTTGAGGATGAGAGGAAGGAGTTGGTGAAGGATGTGCATCAACTTACACAATTAGGGGTTCGCCTTATTGACTCAGCAGATGGTGGAGTCATTGTTCAAAATGGGTCAGAATCTTCATTGGTCACTGAGGTTAAGGCTAGGCAAGATGAGGACCCTATCTTAGTGAAGTTAAATGAAGTGGTTTAGAATCAGAAGGTGGAGGTCTTTTCCCAAGGGGGAGATGGTGTACTTCGATATTAGGGTCGTTTATGTGTTTCGAGTGTCAATGATTTGAGAGAACATATGTTTCATAAGTCTCATTGTTCCCGATATTCTATCCATCCAGGTGCCACTAAGATGTACCGAGACCTACTATGGGTGGTCTATTGGTGGAATGGAATGAAGAAGGACATAGCGGAGTTGTGGCTAAGTGTTTGAATTGTTGACAAGTGAAAGTTGAACATCAACGACTAGGAGATATGTTACAAGACATTAGTATCCCTACTTAGATGTGGGAGGAGATCAATATGGACATCATCACAGGGTTGCCTCGTACTCCTCGACAGTATGACTTTATTTGCGTGGTTGTGGACAGGTTGACCAAAGCAACTCATTTCTTACTGGTCAAAACTACCAATTCAGTTGAAGATTATGCTAGATTAAACATTCCATAGTTAGTCCGGTTGCATGGGGTGCCAGTATCCATCATTTCATATAGGGGTACTCAGTCACCTCTCAATTTTAGAGGTCATTTCAAAAGGGCCTTGGTATATAGGTGAAGCTTAGCACATCTTTTCACCCACAGACAGATGGTCAAGTCGAGCGGATTATTTAGACTCTTGAGTACATATTGAGAGCATGTGTGATTGATTTCAAAGGTAGTTGGGATGATCACTTGCCTCTCATCGAGTTTGCCTATAATAACAGTTACCACTCCAGCATTCAAACGACTCCATTTGAGGCCCTCTATGGGTGGAGGTGTAGATTTCCTATTGGTTGGTTTGAGGTAGGTAAGGCTACCTTATTATGGCCAGATTTAGTTTTTGAGGCCACGGAGAAGGTTCAACTTATTAGCGATAGGCTGAAAATAACCCATAGTAAATAGAAATCCTATGCAGATATGAGAAGGAGAGAACTGAAGTTTGAGGTTGACGATTAGGTATTCCTGAAGGTGTCTCCCATGAAGGGAATTATGAGGTTTGGAAAGAAGAGGAAGCTTAATCCCCGTTATGTTGGGCCATACATGATTGTGATATGTGTTGGAAAGGTGGCCTATGAGTTGGAGGTACCAATGGAGCTAGCTTCTATGCATTCGGTGTTCCATGAGTCCCTATTTAAGAAATGCATCGGCGATCCATCTTTAGTGGTTCCGGTAGAGAACATTGGAGTGAGGGACAACCTTACCTACGAGGAGGTACTAATTGAGCTCCTTGGTTGTTAGGTTCTGAAGTTGAGGAACAAAGAGGTAGCTTTAGTAAAGGTTTTGTGGAGGCATCAGCTTGTCGAGGGACCTACTTGAAAATTTGAAGCAAATATGATGGATAAATACCCGCATTTATTCCTTTCTAGTGTCACGCCCCAAAACTGAGGTAGGGCGCAACTAGCACTCGATTCATTATTGATCGAGAAGCCAACTATATAGTGTCTGAAACTGTAACGTTAAGGTTGACCAATCTACCTATCACAACCAACTAAGATAAATATTTCACACATAAAGTCTCGATAATGACGAATAAGAAACCTAGAAAGCCGACAAGACTGCAATAAATCTAAATAGAGCAATGGAAAACCAACACGACTATACCACAAAAACTACTTATACAAACTAGTCCACATCAGCCTCTATAGAGTAAACAAACTGAAATGCACGGGATAGGGCCCCAACCAACCCATGTTGTACATAAAACTCAAAATAGTCAAAACTAGGACATGGCTCCTGGAAGAGAGGAGCATACCACTATTCCGTTGAAATCTAGCTCCTATTGCGTCTGATGATCTGAGACTCGACCTGTACCTACAACAAGATTGCAGGAGGGGTCCCCAGATGAAGGGACGTCAGTATGAATAAAATATACTGGTATGTAAGGCTAAAATCTGTAAACGTATGAGATAACAATGATAATTGAGCTAGAAATAAGAAATAGTAACAACCCGGAATCATGAAAATTGAAACCTCACAAAAAGTAAATATTGTAGTGTAAACACAACCTTCTAATTCACAATAAAAACTATAACTAAAATGTTGATGGCTAGCCGACCATAAAATGCATATAAAATTCATCCAGCCAGTATATCACACCAAGGTCAAATCCGTACAACCGGTGTACCACACTGGGCTAAAATAAAAATACCTCCGGCCAGTGTACCACGTTAGGGTAAAAACAATAAATCTTAATCATAATCAGAAACATAGCCAATATGGCTTACACTGGGTCTATTTAACACGTATAGTATAGAAATGATGAATACTAAATTTGTAGCCTGCATAGGCCTCCTGCATATGCATAACTGCAAGTGAGCACATATAACATTTAAAGCTAGAAAATAACACTTAAATGCATGTATTAAAAACTTTTATAAATTGTAAGAAACTGCGGATGTCCTAAGAGTTTCAACAAGATTTATAGATCGTGTTCAAAGGGACATTTGAGCTCAGAGACTTGCTAGCTTGTTGCTCGGCTTAAGGGAAAGGGATTATGAAATCTCCCCTTGTCCTAGCAAATTTAATAACATACACATAAGATAATGGACAACTATAACAAGGAAATCCTAATTCAATAACCTCGTTTACCCTTAATATCTTGCATCATCTTTTCTTGGCTTAAAATTGTTTACACGTCATCATCTTGGCTCTTTCAACAATTTCAGTAATCAACCAGAACTCTAAACACATTTAACATCACACACATACACATATAACATACATTAAGGATGAGCTAACAATGCCCACGCCGAGGGGTCTCCTACTTGATGTACAACTACGACAACAATCAACATGATATCCCACTTTGAATGCATTGGGCTAGACATATTCTCAACATTTAAACTCAATTAATCATGAAACTTTTAATTCTTAAATGATTCTTAACATACTGACTTAATACTTGTAAAGAGGTTGCTGGCTCATTCAGTTCATAACGCACAAATCATGCTTAAAAGAAGGACTGACGGGGCACCTTACATACCTTTCTTTGCAATGTACATTTCTAACTTAAATGATCATCCCTTAACCTTCCCAATATATTCAATTCATAGGAAAGTATTAAGCCTAATCTGTAACACAAATGCAGCCCAAAATAACTCAGCAAATGCAATCACAATAGCAACAACAACACACGACAACATCAACAATATTTAGTCATTTTCTTTACTAGTTTTCACTAACTTTTGAGGGAGAAGTGTAAGTATTCCACTCAATATGAAGTATAATTCTAAAAAAAGAAAAATCCAAAAATCCAAAGGAAAATGAGACAAAAATCAGCTCAAAAATAGTTCATTGGTAGCTCACTTCGCTGCCAATTTTCAGCTTTTTGATTTGCAATTTGAGAGGTTTAAAGGGTGCGAAATCCTTACCTTTCCTCTTGGTTTAAATCCCTATTCGAAGATGGATATACAGGAAGTTCAAAAATATTTTGAAATGCAGAAAACCACCTTCAAAACCTTTCCAAAATGAGCTCCAAAACAACCCCTAGGACACTTGGCAAAGAATTCTCAACCTGTCTTGTGATTTGCCTGAACTTTGCTTGATGTTTCCTCATTGATTTTATTTGTTCCAGCTTCTAGAATTGAGAGAGAAATTGAATCCTTAGTATTTTGGTCGACTTATATTAGGACGGAAATGCTTTCTGCAAGTGAAAAATCCAATTTTAAGTAAATAGGGCGGCGGAGGCTCTAGGGCGTCATGCCCACATCACCACTCGGGGTGCTTCACTAAAATGCCCATAATGTCTTACTTAAAACTACGATTAATGAGCGGTTTGATGTTCTGAGAACTAGATTCAATGAAATTTAGTTTGATAGGTTGTGGGGCTCCTAATTCATTAAATATTTGGAGGTATGGTCGTTAAAAGTTGACCCTTACTTATGAACTTTACATACTCTTTGTTTTTCCATTATTCAACATTTTTCTTGTCATCTACGACCAATATAAAACTCCTACTTCCCTTAACATAGCATACAAACATCAAATAATCACCAAAAATTTTCTGGAGTGTAACATTCTCTCCCCCCCCCCCCCCCCCACAGGAACATTAATCCCTAAATGGAAATTAATATTACTTAATATGCTTCAAAATAGATACTCAGTAACTTAGGTATCAAACACATACCTCAATATCATGTCGACATTATGAATAGGTGAGGATATTTCTTCTTAATTTCCTATCCTACCTCCCAAGTTACTTCCTCGATGTTATTAGTTCGCCACAATACTTTAACTGAGGCGACTTCTTTGGTCAGAAGTTTCCTGACTTACCAGTAAAGAATAGCACTGGAACCTCATTATAGGTCATCCCCTTAGAAATCCAGAGATCGTCGATAGGCATAACACGGGTTGGCTCTCCTATACACTTCTGAAACATCGATACATGAAATACTGGGCGAACTGCCGCTAGCTCTATAGGAAACTCGAATTTATAGACTACTTTGCCTATCCTACAGATAACACTGTAAGGCCCAACATATCTAGGTCTCAGCTTGATCTTTCGGGAAAATCGCATGACTGATAACATCAAAAATATACTCTTCGTTAAAAAAGAGTATACATGGTCATTATATCAAAACAAATATCCCGACAGATGTTGGGGTCGAATCCCATAGGGGTTAGTGAATGATATGCACGAGTGTTGTTTGGGAAATTTAATTTAGCTTGCACCACTTAAAATAAAAAGGAAATAAACATTTTAGGGGAGATTTAGATTAACAATAGAGTATAAATTCTAATTTGTCTAATTAAGATAGAAAAATGACAAGGTTGTTGACAATAATGTGAAAGACTAGTGGTGTGGTGTGTCACGCCCCACCTTGGGAGGGATGACCGGCACCTGATGCTCTACTATGATCTGAACTAGCTAGATTGAGCATATGCACTTCTAGTGCATGCCTAATCTTCAAATCAAGAAAACAATGGGCTATATCTCGGGTATAAACACAGCCCCCGGCCGACAAGGCCTTATAGCCACCTGTGAAAGAAAACAGTTAAAAAAAACAGGTAATAGCAGGGAATCCTATGCGGGCCGAAAAGACCACCATGATGTCGAGTTATAACTGTAAAGTAAATCCAGTACTAAACTAAGCTATGGCCGCTAACTAATAGCTAAACAAGGCCCCACATGGACAACACATAAAATAAAACATTTATGGGCCCCACACGTCCAACAACAACTAACCACATGGAGTTTAAACAATCTGCAAGCCTCTAAGAGTGATATAATGGTCGAGACAGGGCCCTGACCTACCCGTAAACTGTACAAACAAAAAGAGTAAACCTTCTAGCTATTACCTCCGGAGGAAAAGAGCTGACTGCTCTGCTAACTCTAGGTGAAAACTAACATGATCTTGGTCCACGTCTATCTGCATCTACAGGCAAGTAATGCAGTGCCCCAAGAAGGGCTTCAGTACAATATGTACCGAATATGTAAGGGAGTAAATGTAAATAACTACATGAACTAGAAGAAAACTGAAAGTAACTGAAAGAAAGGAATAGAGATACTACTTGAATAGCTGAACTTCCTACTGTCTAATCTGTTAGTAACTAATGCAAAACAAGAACCTTACCTGGCCCCCATAAGCCGAAAGGTACAACCAGCATAGAATATCCCACCTGGGGCCCCCATAAGCCCTGGCGGAGTACAATTCAATATATATACCCCTACAAGGTCACACTAAGTCAACTAATAACTATAACCGTCCTACCAATCCCCTGGGTCAGTAACTGAGCCCGCTCGGCCCTTGAAATGTAGTTGTGTCTGAGTCCAGTGGACTCCTGATATCTACACCCCGGGCACCAGGCTCGACGGAGGTGTGGTGCCGATATGGTCTAAAATATTCTATCCATGGAATGGAATATATGAGGACCTAGGACCCCAGCATCATCCCTCGTGGACAGCATACCGCTCCTTGGAGCAAAGTCATCTCGCCCCTGGCGGGCGTCGACACAAATAGTAACCCTGGGGTTGTTTATGGAAGACTATACTAGGAAAAGCCAATCCCAAATTAAATATAGAGTGCTGGTCTCAGCTAATAAAAATAGCTAATCACAATAGATATACTTCTGGCTCTCTTACCAGGATTCAAACTGAGTTACAATACTAAAGAAACCAACTTGCCGAACGGATTTGCCATAACAAACCTGGATTGCCGATTTCTGATTAACTGGTGAATTTCAATTTGTATTCAATAGTTCTTTCTAACTGTAATCGTATTACTTGGAGAATGGGACTAGTTTTAATACTAAATTCAGTAGAAACGATAACTTTTAATACTAATATTAACTATACTTCAACTTAACGAAATACAACTGAAAGCGTAGAATTCCTGAGAGTTCAGAAGGGAGAAATTCTTACTTGAAGCCAGTGATCATATAGAAATCATTTTGGAGAAATTCTGGCAACTTTTGCTCGGCAGGGTTATGATTTGATAAGCAAATTTTAAGAAAATAACTCCATAATAAAGCTCCTTGTGGGATTAAACTTCGATACCTGAAGTAAAATTTAATTTGTATGGCGTTTTATATCTCAAACGGACGAAAAAATAATTAATTTCCTCATCTCACACTCTATCTGGCCGAAGCTCTCTTTGGAAATAACGTAAACTTTTAAGGGAGGGACTTATATATATGCTATGGAGGTGGCAAGGGGGCGCCCCACGTTGCCCATCGTGCCTCAATACCCCTCGCATCGTGCCCCTCAACGCGCCTAGGGGGCTGGAACGCCTTGCTGCCCAGGGCGCCAGGGTGCTGGCGCGTCGCACTGGCCCTTACAGCCTGACCTTATTTGACCTGTCTTTCGAGGCTTCCTACACGCATCGTACACTATTTATTTATCATAAATCCATATGTACGCTTATGAGTTACGAACTTTACGGGGTCCCCTCCTTAGGAATATTCGTCCTCGAATGTCATTCTCAGGTCAACTCTCTTACCCAAGAATTAGAAAATTTTCGGCAGAGTTTCCCCTGTAATACGAACTATCCTAAAACTTGAAATGCAGAAAATTCCAATACAAATATCTCACATGACACTATAACAACTCTTCTCACAACAAGATTGTAGTCAACTAAGCAATATATGTAACATAAATTATAAAACAACAATTGAATCAACAATTTTACCTTAACTGCATAGTCTGGACTAATCCTTGAACAAATGAGGATATCTGAATCTCATATCCTCTTTGGCCTCCCAGGTCATCTCTTCTTTATTCTTGTTTCTCCATAGTATCTTAACGGAGGCAGCATATTTAGTTCTCAACCTGCGAACATGCCGATTCATTATGGCCACTAGAACCTCTCCGTAGGCTAACTCCTCAGTAACATGGACGTCCTCAACTGGCACAACATGGGACGAATCCCTTATACAGTTTCTTAACATCTATACATGAAAGGGTGGACATATTCTAACTCTGAAGGTATATCTAGCTCGTATGCCACCTGGCCTATTCTCCTGAGAATTCAATACGACCCAATAAACCTTGGGCTAAGCTTTCCCTTTTACCGAACCTCATCATGCCCTTCATCGATGAAAGTTTCAAAAATACACAGTCATTTACATTGAATTCCATGTTCCTACGTCGTATATCAGCGTAAGATTTCTAGCGGCTTTGAGCTATCAGCAAGCACTCTCTAATAAGTTTCACTGTCTCCTATGACTGATGGATTATATTTGGTCCAATTAACTCTAATTCTCCTACCTCGAACCAACCAACTGGGGACCTACACTTCTGCCTATATAACGCCTCGTACGGTGCCATCTGAATTGCTGAGTGGTATGTAAGAAAATTAAATAAGGGGTAAATGTTCATCCCAGCTACCCTCGAAGTCTAGCACACACGCTCGTAACATATCCTCGAGCATTTGGATTGTACGTTCTTCCTCTCCATCTGTCTGAGGATGAAATGCCGTACTCAGATTAAGTTATGTTCCCAAGCCTCTCGGAAAAGACTACCAGAACCTAGCAGTGAATTGTTCTCCTCTGTCAGAAATGATAAATATTGGGACACCATGCAATTGAACTACTTCCCTGATATACAATTGAGCATAGTCCTCGATTGAGAAGGTGGTCCTAACTGGCATAAATGAGCTAACTTCGTTAATCTGTCAATAATCACCTAGATGGAATCAAATCTGTGTTTAGTATGGGGTAATCCTGTCAAAAAATCCATATTAATTGCCTGCCATTTCCACATAGGCACTGTTATTTCCTTTGTATATCCGTCGGGTTTTTGATGTTATGCTTTACCTGCTGGCAATTAGGGCATTGTGCCACAAATTCTGTTACACCCTTTTTCATTCTCGGCCATCAGTAAACCTCTTTTATGTCATGATACATATTTGTTGAGCCTGGTGCAGAGAATAACGGGAGTAATATACCTCTGCCATGATTTGCTAGCGAAGTCCTGCCACATCTTAAACGCAGAGGTGACCCATACATGTCAAAACCCCATCCTCAGTTACCTTAAAAGATGATACTTCTCCTTGCTGTACCTTATCTATGAGCTGTACCAGGTTAGGATCTTCATACTGCCTTTCTTTTACTTCTACAACCAGGGATGATTCTGCAGTATTCTGAATCACTACCCCGTTTTCTCCCGAATCTACTATTCGGATGGTTAGGCCAGCTAACTAATGCAATTCTCGGGCCAACTCCCACTATTCGGGTTTCAAATATGCTAAAATCCCCATGGATCTATGACTGAGGGCATCTGCTACAATGGTGGTCTTTCTTTGATGATACAAAATGTGCACGTCATAGTCTTTCAACATTTTTATCCAGCAACACCGCCGTAGATTCAACTCTTTCTGTGTAAAGATGTATTGGAGGCTTTTATGGTTAGTGAACATGTCCACATGGATGCCATAAAGATAATGACTCCATATTTTTAGGGCATAAATTACTTCAGCCAACTCCAGATCGTGGGTGGGGTAGTTCATTTCATGTTTTCTCAGCTACCTCGAAGCATAAGCAATCACCTTACCATGCTACATCAGAACACATCCTAACCTAACACCTGACGCATCGCATTACACTATATAACCCTCTGAACCTTCTGCCAGAGCTAGTATTGGTGCTGATGTCAATCTATTTTTCAGTTCTTGGAAACTCTATTCATACACTTTAGTCCAATAAAATTTAACTGCCTTCTAAGTCAACTTAGTCAAAGGTGACTAATAAGGTAGAAAACCCTTCTAAAAAACATTTATAATACCCGGCTAACCCCAAGAAACTACGCACCTCAGTGGGAGTTGTGGGTCTAGGCCAAGTCTTTATCGCCTCGATCTTTTGTGGATCCACCTGAATACCAACATCTAACACAATATGGCACAAAAAAGCTATAGAATTCAGCCAGAACTTGCACTTAGAAAATTTTGCATACAACTGGCGATCATTGAGAATCTGGAGCACTCTACGTTGATGATCTCTATGTTCTTCTTCTGAATGAGAATACACCAGAATATCATCAATGAATACTATCACAAACAAATCCAGATACGGCCTGAAGACATTGTTCATCAGATCCATGTACACTACAGGAGTATTCATCAATCCGTATATGAAATTCAAAATGGCCATACCTAGTCTTGAAGGCCGTGTTCGGGATATCTCTCTCCGAATCCGAACCTGGTGATACCTAGACCTTAAATCGATTTTTAAGAAATACTTCATCCCCTGTAACTGATCAAAAAAGTCATCTATTCTAGGAAGTGGGTATTTGTTCTTGATGGTGACTGTATTTAGCTGCCGGTAGTCTATACACATGCGGAGGGAGCCATCCTTCTTTCTTACAAATAGAACTGAGGCACCCGATAGTGAAGTACTCGGCCTGATGAAGCCCTTATCTAAAAAATGTTTCAACTGTTCCTTCAATTCTCTGAGCTTAGAGGGAGCCATTCGGTATAGAGGGGATGGATATACATTGTGTACCTGGTAATAGGTTGATGAAAAAATCGATTTCCTGTTCTGGGGGAATACCGGGAAGTTCATCAGGGAATACATCTAGAAATGCATTGACTACTGGAATGGACTGAAGAGTTGGGGATTCTGCTTGGACATCCTAAACCCTAACAATATGATAGATGTAACGCTTTGCTATCAACTTCCTCTCCTGAATATAGGATATAAACGTACCTCTTGGCGTGGCTGCATTGCCTTTCCACTTCCGTACTACCTCTCTTGAAAAGTGAAATAGAAAGGACTCGGTCAAATATTCTACATTGGCGTAACATGGTGCTAGCCAATCCATACCCATAATTGCATCAAAGTCGATCATTTCTAATTCCCCCAAATCTTCTAAAGTTTGGTGACCAACAACCTCTACTGTGCAACCCTAATAGATCCTTTTAGCTATAATAGAATCATCGATGCGTGTAGACACTGAAAAAGGTCATTGAAGCAATTCTATCATGATGCCAAATTTTCGGGATACTAGTGGCATAACTTAAGTAAAAAATGAACCTGGGTCTATCAAAACATAAACAATATGAGAGCAGATGTCCAGCATACCTTTCACCACATCCAATGATGACTCTGATTCTTGTCGCCCCAATAAAGCATAACTATGATCCGGAACGGTGCCAGAGCTAGATGTCGCTGACTTGCCTCGACCTCTACCGGCTGGAGCTGAGGGCCTACACCTTGCTGGAGATGCTAGGGAATGTGACCCTACTAAAGATCTGTCCTATTAGTCCCGATTACTTTGACCCCTGGTTGGACAGTCTCTCATCAAGTGACCCTCTTTTCCACATGTGTAACATGTCGTAGAACCATACCTGCATGCCCAAAATGACGTGGACTATAGATAGGGCAAAGTGGCATTGTGAATCTACTTTTCTCTGACCCTCTCTACTGCTGCAAACTCAATGGCCGTGAACTCTCTTCGGGTCCTGACTGCTCCCGAAGACCTGGTCTACCACCCTGTAGCTGCTGTGAAGGTGGGGTTCTGGGTGGTCTGCCTGATAGTCATGGCCTGGGTCCGCCCTGGAACTATGCCTGCATATCAGTAAATCTAGCCCTGGGGCACTGCTCCTGATTTTCCCTCTCTATCTCCCGCTTCCGCTGCCTGATTCCCTCAATATTCTGGGCAAATGCCTGAACACGGGCAATGTCCATGTCCTCTCGCAGAGTAGCTGTAATACAAGTCTCTACATACTTTGGACGAAGCCCCATAATAAATCGGTGCACTCTAGCTGGCATGGTATCTACAAAAGGTGGTGCATATTGGGCTAAAGAGTCAAACCTCATAGCATATTCCCAGACACTCATCGAACCCAGCTCCAGATGCAGAAACTGATCTACCTAGGCCTGCCGGATTTCTCGTGGCAGATAATTGTCTAGGAAGACCTCTGAAAAGCTGGACCAAGTCAGAGGAGGAGCATCTCTACCTTGGGACCTCTCCCAGCTCTCGTACCATAATACTACTATGTCCCTGTTATACCCCGGCAACCCAAGGTCTGACCTAGGAGTCAAAACGGTGAAAAACTGAAATTTTACACTAGATCACAGAATGATCCGTGAGGTGGCTGGTGGGGAGTGACCATGAGTTGTGAAGTGACTTGTGGTCAAAAAGGGACGTAGACTTGTCTGGGGGTCACCACAGGCATGAACACGAGTCGTAGTTAGGCCACACAACTCGTGAGGTCACCCGTGGCCTAGACTGGATGCTTGGCAAGGATAGCTGGGCAGTGTGGACGACTGATGGTGACCACGAGTCATGGTCACTCACCATGATTCATGGTGTCCTCCATGGGGTTCCATGGTGAATTTATGGCAGTGTACCTCATGACTCCAAGCCACGAGTCATTAGCCCTGGTCACGAGTCGTCCAATCCATTCTGGAGACTGGCAGTCAGCAAATATTCTGCGATTTTAGTAAGCGCTTTTTTGTAATTCCTAGGTCGTAGGTCCCTAAACTACGTCATTTTAGCTTATGAAAGGTGTGTTTTGATCTTGGGCGGATTTATATGCCCAAGTGATACTCAAAAGTATCATTTTATCCTTGTTTTTCTAGCAATATGTATACATTTTCATGTAATTGGTAATAAAATGTGAATTTATACTAACCAACATGATTAGCATTGTTTTACAGGTAAAATGTGATTTCGGGAAGCTAAAATGCATGTTGGATGATATCGGAGTTGGACTTGGATGCGAGCAAGGAAAAGGCATTGGACAGCATGAATCAAAGGGGCTCCGCGATGGAGCCGTGTCACGCTGCCATCGCGGAGGCATTCTGCCTGGAGGGTGAAAATTCACCAAATTTCCAGTGAAGGTCCGTGTTTGCTCCGTGGCACGGAGCCAGTGCTCTACGATGCACGTCGTGCCACGTTGAGCTTGAATTCCCGGACCCCCAGTTCCAGTGAGGGTCCGCGTTCATGGCGTGTCACGGAGGCAGTGCTCCGCGATGCACTCCGTGACATGTTGCTCATAATTCCGGGAAAAATTCCCACTAGTATAAATAGAAAACTTAAGTTCATTTTTCACAAGACAGACTTGGTGGAGCAAGGACGTGGGTTACAGGCAGTTGAGGGACGAAAAGTTCAGGGTTTTTTCTCTCTTTCTTTCTCCTCTAATTCAAATGCTTGTATGATTAACACTCGTTTTATAATGATTAATCCACAAATGAGTGGCTAATTCCCTTCCTTGCTGAGGTTATGAACACTTGTGATGAATTTTGATTATTGATTATATGGTTTTTCATCTTTTTCTTCCATGTTTTTCTATTAATTCTTGTTCCTACTGCATTGGTGTATTGCCTACATTAATGTACATCTAAAAAGTCCGATTTCACTCGAGAGAGCACGAAATTGGAAAGTTGTGAATTAATAGGATATTGTTCTCTACTTGATTTGGGAAAATTGAGTTTTGATGTGCCTTCAGGATAGAAATATACCTGAAAGTCGTATTAGTCAATTTAGGAACCAGAATTGTATGGTTAGAACATGAATTGCATTTGATCACATAAATGTAGACGGATGGTTCATGATTCTTAAGTGAGATTAAATACGAGAGTTTTAATCTCTTGGCAAATGTTATTGGCTAGCAACAGGAAGAAAAGATTAACCAATTTAGGATGATAATAAGTTCATTACATGTTCGTTTGACCTCAGCATGCTTTTGTCCATAGTCCTAATTCAAAGTAGATAATTTTTCTTAGTTTTAGTATAAAATTTATAAAACAAAATATCCACTTTTTGGTTACGTTGTTGTCAGCATATTCAGAAGTAAAATAGAGTAAACTTGAGCAAATTGCACTTAACCCAAGTCTTTGTGGGATCGATACTTGGCTTACAAAAGCCTCTTACTACTTGTTCGACCACGTGCACTTGCGTGTCGTTTTATATACCCACAAATCACGCGAACAAGTTTTTGGCGCCGTTGCCGGGGACTTGGCAATTGGTGAATTTGTTTTAAGTGTTAATTTACTGTATTCTTATTTTCTTAAGTGTTGACAACTTGGTCTTAGCCTGTATTTTGTAGACTTAATTGCTGTGAACACTGGCAAGAGACAAAGAGCTGGTGGAATTTTGTATAGAGCCAGAACGTATATTTTACAGTAAGAGAAGAGAAGCTCTACAAAGAAAGCTGTAGTTGCTCAGACAGACTATTATGGAGCAACAACAAAATCCACCGGTTGTGAGGGCAGTGTTAGTGCCCGAAGAAGCAGCAGGAAGGCCGGTTCGCGAGGTGGCAATCCCACATGCCAATAATGTTACATCAAGTATCCGCAAACCAGAGCCTGGAGGGAGATTTGAACTCAAGCAAAATATGGTGCAATTGTTGCACACAAGCGGGCAATTTACCGGTCTCCCTCATGAAGACCCACAACAGCATCTCCAAAACTTTTTGCAGATAAGTGACACTTACATACCCGCTGGAGTGTCACCTGATTATGTCCGGCTTACCTTATTTCCATTCTCCTTACTTCGAGAAGCCAAGAGGTGGTTGAAAGCTGAGCCACCAAATTCTATTTCAACGTGGGATGATCTTGCACAGATGTTCTTGATAAGGTCTTTTCCCTCTAGTAAAACAGCAAGACTTAGAAGTCAAATTCTAAGTTTCAAACAGAGGGAGGGAGAAAATTTAGATCAAGCCTGGGAGAGATTTAAATCCATGTTGCGGGACTGTCCTCATCATCATCAGTCCAATGAGGTGTTGGTGCACACATTTATTGAGGATTTGGAACCCCACACCAAAATATTGCTAGATTCAGCAGCTGGAGGGCAAGCGCTGGAAAAGACTTATGAGGAGCTGTATACCTTGATAAATCGGATTTCACAGGGCAATCCAGAATGGAGGCTGATTCATCACGAGTTGGGACAAGGAAAGCAGCAGGAGTGCTTGAAGTGGATGGGTTTACAGCTATCGCTTCACAGATAGCTGCCTTGCAAAATCAATTGAACAACCACTTCAGCAACATGACTTTGAACTAGCCTTCAGCTCCTGTTAATGCAGTCCATCAGATGTGGTATGAAGTGTGTGGAAGCAGTGAGCACTCAGCTCAGTGTTGTGGAGCCAATCCTGACTCGGTAAACTTTGTGGGTAATGCACAAAGAAATCACCAGCAGTATGGTAGTAGCAACAATTCAAATTGGAGGAATCATCCTAACTTCTCATGGGGTAGCAACAACCATCAAGGCCAAAGTTCGGGTCAGGGTGTGCAAAGGAACCAAGGAGGGCAACAGAACTACCAATCTCAATTCAGAAATAACAATGCACCTCCTCCGCCACCATCACCCAGCATTGAGGAGATGTTCAAGACCATGATAGCTAACCAAGCTCAATTGCAGGCTGACTATGTGAAATTGGCAGCCGAAGTGAAAAACAATCAGTTAGCTACGAAGGCTCTTGAGTATCAATTTGGGCAATTTGCTAGTGCCTAAAATACAAGGCCTAGAGGAGGACTGCCAAGCGACACAGATCCGAATCCCAAGCAGGTAAATGCAGTGACCACAAGGAGTGGTTTGCAGCTGAAGGAGGTGGAACCCAAAAGACCACCTCAACACTCGGGAGCAGCAGAAGTTGAGGGGGAGCAAAGTTCGGAAAGGGGGAAGACCAAAGAAGCTGAATCAGAAAGACCTCCACCCCTATTCCCTCAACGACTCAAGAAACACAAAGAGGAGGCGTGTTTCAAGAAATTCATGGAGGTGCTTAAATAGGTACATGTTAATTTACCTCTTGTTGATGTCTTGCAGGGAGTGCCTAAATATGCCAAGTACATAAAGGACATCGTGGCCAACAAAAGTCGGTTGACTGAGTATGCTACGGTGGCTTTAACGGAGGAGTGCACTTCCCGGATCCAAAATAGACTTCCCACAAAGCTAAAAGACCCTGGAAGTTTTACTATCCAACTTACTATTGGGTAGAGCATCCGAGCTCGTGGATTGTGTGACTTGGGGGCGAGTATAAATCTGATGCCGTCTTCAGTATTCAGGAAGTTGGGTTTAGGGAGTCCTAGACCCACAACCGTAATCTTGCAGTTGGCGGATCGATCCCTAGCTAGGCCGGATGGCATTGTTGAGGATGATCTAGTGCAAGTTGGCTCCCTAATTTTCCCGGTAGATTTTGTCGTGCTGGATTTTGAACCAGACCCGGAAGTCCCATTTATTTTGGGACGACCCTTCTTGGCAACCGGGAAAGCATTAATCAACGTAGCTGCGGGGCAACTCACAATGCGAGCACATGACAAGGTAGAGGTGTTCGATGTGTATAAAGCACCCAAGCTCCCGATGGTGCATGAAGAACTCTCGGTGATCAATGTGATTGATCATGGTAATGCTAAGCAGATGAAGGATTCCTGAGAGTTAATGGGAAGACCACCGGATAGGTGTAAGCACTACCGGGGGGAGGACGGTGATCGAGAGAAATCGTCCATCACCCTAGCGAACAATTGAGCTTAAATGACGTCGAGCCGCGATGGTAAACCAGGCGCTGCACGGGAGGCAACCCGTGAAAATTTTTTTCCTTCATTTTGTAAAGTGTAAATAGATTTTTCTTTTTCTTTTTCGTAATTTACTACAAAATTTTTCATTTTAGTTATTGTTTTAAATTTTAGTTAGGTGAAACCTATAATTCTAACCAATTTTGTTTAGTGAGATGATTTTCAGGTCAAACGGAAGAAAATGTGCACAGAATCATTAAGGAAAAGTCGAGGTATGAAAAAATTAATAAAATGTAGAAAACAGTGAGCTGGGGCGATAGCTCCGTGTCACGGAGGAGGACCTCCGCGTTACCCTCCGTGACACGTTGAGGTATAATCCGGAAATGCTAAAAATTTCCAGAATGCTATTGCGATGGCTCCGTGTCACGGAGGCAGTGCACCGCGATGCACTCCGTGACACATTGCCTTGTATATCGCGACGGGTCACACCGGGTTGCCGGGTGATCCTCGTGTTTTCCTACCCTTTTAAACCCCGAAACCTCCCCTTTTCCCCTCATTTTCAATTTCCTCCGCGACCAAACATCCCAAAACCCCTCTCCCATCAACGTGCCATGGCTTAAGGCAACAAATTTCCGTGTTTTCTTCGATTATTCAACTCCAAGGTATGTTTTCCGATTCCTTCTCAAGTTTTTTGTCAATTTTCTTTGATTTTAAGCATGGGAGGTGAGCTAAATTTCCTTAAGTCGAAATTAAGCATGAATTCGAGTTATTTGTTGATTGATAAATGTTCGGAATGTCGTTATGATTGTTTGAACTTGTCGATTGCATAAATTATTCGAATTTGATTGATAATCTCAATTCTAGGGCTTGTTGTTGAATTTGAAGTTGGAATTGTGTTGAAATTGTGAATTTTATGCCGGGTTGTACGTGTTGAATGAGATGAGTCATTGTACAAATTGTTAGGAATGTTAATAGACAACGAATTCTCGGGTTTGGGGGGAAATGTTGAAATTTGTTCGAATTTGGTTAGTCGGATAGGTTCATGAATATAAATTTTTGTTGTTATATTTGTTTCTTTATTTTTCTTTGCTAAGTGCGATAGTTAAAATGTTAGCGATGGTAGTGATTGAGAGTAGCTGTACGAAGTCTGAGTAGTACACAGAAGTTATACCGTCGAATTTTCTTTTGAACGCACTAAGCATGATTGAATAGCTGGTTGTTTTGTGTAAATAAAGTTATTCTTGCCGTATTGTTGTAACTGTAGCTAAGGACTAAGTGTGGGGTAAATTAGCGTAACTCGACCTTAGCCGAAGTTAATATTTATTTAGCTTAACGTTGAGCTTGTTGACTTGGGTTGACAGGTAAAATGGCAAGCCGGCAAGATAAAGGGAAAGGTGCATCAACTTCAGGCACCGGAAGAAAGCGACTCAGACATGGCACAGCAGTCCCAACAGCACCAGCAGTTCCACGCGGCCAGCGCCGCCAATATGGAACAAGATGGGTGACGGACGAGGGGAAAAAGTGGTACGCCAAGCACAAAGAGAACAAATATTTCCCCGAGGAGCATATAGCACGGGAGCCATTGGCACAGGAGTTCCCAAGGATGGTTCACCGGATCGAGGCAGCTGGGCTCAATTTCATATTTGAGGAGCCCAAAGAATGCAATCTGCACCTGGTTCGGGAGTTCTATGCCAATTGGAACCCGTCAATCCGAAGCCACACCATCAAAATCAGAGGGCAGATAGTCACTCTGGAGCCCCACCAACTCAATGCCATCATAGGAGCGCGGGACACAGACGCCCACATCCTCCGACAGCTGAACATTACCCCACCGTATGCTGACATCAGACGCACACTGTGTGGGGCCTGATCTACAGCTAGATGGAGCAGGCACAAGGAAAGGGGCTACCATCAGACTCTGCCATATTCTCAGATGAATAGGGAAGCCTGAATTTGGCTGAAGATAGTGTGCTCTTGCCTCATCTCGGGGGGTACATATGACTGATGTAACCTGGGATCGTGTTTGCCTGGTGTATGCCTTGATGAAAGGGCTGGAGATAAATGTCGGGGCGGTTATTATATCCGCCATGAAGAGAGCCCGGTTGCACCAGGGGCACAGGTATGGTTTCGGTGGACTACTCACCACCTTTCTTAGGGGCCTCGATGTTGAGGAGGAGGCCCTCGATTATATCCCGCAGTTGGAGCGGCGGGCCTTAGATGTTACCAAAACTAAGGCTCCCGATACCACCCACGGGCCAGTGCTGACACTTGGCGAGCAACACGCTCGTGATGACCAGTACATGGCGCGGATGTATGGGATGTAGATGCTCCAGCTCAGGATAGGTGGGAGGCCAGCGACAGAGGAGGAGTTATGGCAGCTCGAGCTAGATTACCCATTTGGCGAAAACGCCAGGGCTCTATGCCGAGTAGGGTCAACCTTTGTAGAGCCCACGGATGATGATGTCCCCACGAACGAGGAGACGTGTCGGGAGGACTCCGATGTGGAGTCCGATGATGACGACGGAGGCGACTCGGACATGGGAGATGAAGCAGCAGCACCCGATGAAGAAGTGGAATACTTTGATTGATCAGGGAGTTCCACCACCCGATTTTGTGCTATTTAATTTTTGTGAACACTGGGGACAGTGTTCGGATTAAGTGTAGGGTGGGAGTAGTTAGGTGCTGGGCTGGGCTGTTTTGTTTGTCTGTTCTCCTCTGTTATTTTGTATGTTGTGTTTCCCTGTGGTTGTGAATTTTCAAATTGTTCTGTATTTGTAAATATTTGTGAAATTGATGTGTGTTGTTGAATGTTGCCAGCTGATTCTGTAAATATTTTTTCTGTTTATCGAAATGGTCGTTATTTTTAAAAAAAAAATTTCTTTAAAATATTGTGTAAATAAATTTTTTTATTTTCCTATCGAAATGATCGATATTTTGCAAATTTTTCAACTTTTTAATTTTGGGTTTCTCGGCGTTTGTTTTCGGTTCTTTTACCGAGAATGGTCCCATTGAACCGACGTCTTAAGTAGTGACTGTTCCCTATGATGGATGGATGACGACCGTCTTAAGGGAAATGTAGTCGTTAGGAGTAGATATTTTTTTTTCAATTATTTTTAGTTTTTTTGGTGGATTGCATCCTGGAACCTGTAGTTACTATATGGTTGCGAGAGTTTGGTTGCGTGTTGTACATGATATTCAAAATGCAAAGGTGATTCTTATGAAAGCATGCAAATTTTGTAAATATGTTGAGATACCTAGACTGTAGAGTTCGATTCAGTGTGATTGAGGCTTAATGTTTGAATTCCTGTAATTAGCTGATTGAAGAGTCTGTGAATACATCTTGAATCGAGCATGTGCATAAAGTGTGAAGTGAGGTGTTGATATTCCATGCTATTGTGTAGTGTCTAGAACTTGCCTGGTGTGTGTACAAAACGAAATGAAGGAGGTGTATTGTAGGAAAGGATGTAGGCATTTCTTTGTTTTAACCGAGAGTTTCTATTTTTTTTCTTGTCATACTCCCCCTTTCTGTGATTGTATACCCTAGTCAGCCCTTTGAGCCTTTAGCCTATTATTTCTTTCTTTTGTCCAAAAAGTGTAAACCGAGCTTAATTCCTTCTTTTCATTAGCCGTAAAGTCTATACAAAACTCTTAAGTGCTTAAGAAGAGAAAATAATTCTCCCAAAGTGTCAAAGAGTGAGAATGGTGAAAAGAAAAAGAAAAGCAGAGTGAGCGAAGAAAAGAAAAGGGTGAAGGTGCACTGGTTTTAAATAAACGATAATGAAGGTGCATGAATAATCTTTGTTATTGTGTCAAGTTTGCTTAATGAAAAGGGCCATACTAAGGAAAATCATCAAGAATGGGATGATGAAAAAAAAGAAGAGAAACAGTGTCCATGAGTGATGGGATGTGTTGAAAAGGCGCTTAAGGATGCTAGTGGCTATTATTGGCTAATCCAATATTTACTAGTTCCATAGCTTCCATTACAACCCATTAAAGTCCTACGTGATCTTACATTGCATTTCTTTATATTAGTGGAGTAATACACTAAGGGCAAGCTTATGGGTCACGACATGATGCATGTGAATTCTTTTGGGAGAGAGAGTGAAATTTTTTTACATGCCCCTACTTGAATGTTTGTGTGTCACATGAGCAAAAAGGGGAAGATTCTCTTGAGTTGTGAAGGCACATGCTTGATGAAAGATTGATTTTCGTGTCAGATATCTTGATTAGCTGATTTGCATGAGTTTGCCGATATCGAGAGTCGATTCTTAAAGTCTAGGAAGTCTTAATGTATTGAAGGTCATTTCATTGATAAGATCATACATATTTTCTTGATGATTTGCAATATTGAATGATCGGTATGACCGTATCTTAAATTGTCGTACCATAGTAGCGAGGTTGGGATGTAAATTGCATGAATTGTATGTTTGTTGTTCGAGGACGAACAAGGATTTAAGTGTGGGGTAAGTGATCTTGGGCAGATTTATATGCCCAAGTGATACTCAAAAGTATCATTTTACCCTTGTTTATCTAGCAATGTGTATACATTTTCATGTAATTGGTAATAAAATGTGAATTTATACTAACCAACATGATTAGCACTGTTTTGTAGGTAAAATGTGATTTCGGGAAGCTAAAATGCATGTTGGATGATATCGGAGTTGGACTTGGATGCGAGCAAGGAAAAGGCATTGGACAGCATGAATCAAAGGGGCTCCGCGATGGAGCCGTGTCACGCTGCCATCGCGGAGGCATTCTGCCTGGAGGGTGAAAATTCACCAAATTTCCATTTTAAGGTCCGCGTTTGCTCCGTGGCACAGAGCCAGTGCTCCGCGATGCACGCCGTGCCACGTTGAGCTTGAATTCCCGGACCTCCAGTTCCAATGAGGGTCCGCGTTCATGGCGTGTCACGGAGGCAGTGCTCTGCGATGCACTCCGTGACACGTTGCTCATAATTCCGGGAAAAATTCCCACTAGTATAAATAGAACACTTAAGTTCATTTTTCACAAGACAGACTTGGTGGAGCAAAGACGTGGGTTACAGGCAGTTGAGGGATGAAAAGTTCAGGGTTTTTTCTCTCTTTCTTTCTTCTCTAATTCAATTGCTTGTATGATTAACACTCGTTTTATGATGATTAATCCACAAATGAGTGGCTAATTCCCTTCCTTGCTGAGGTTATGAACACTTGTGATGAATTTTGATTATTGATTATATGGTTTTTCATATTTTTCTTCCATGTTGTTCTATTAATTCTTGTGTCTACTGCATTGGTGTGTGGCCTACATTAATGTACATCTAAAAAGTCCGATTTCACTCGAGAGAGCACGAAATTGGAAAGTTGTGAATTAATAGGATATTGTTCTTTACTTGATTTGGGAAAATTGAGTTTTGATGTGCATTCAGGATGGAAATATACCTGAAAGTCGTATTAGTCAATTTAGGAACCGGAATTGTATGGCTAGAACATGAATTGCATTTGATCAATGAAATGTAGACGGATGGTTCATGATTCTTAAGTGATATTAAATATGAGAGTTTTAATCTCTTGGCAAATGTTATTGGCTAGCAACAGGAAGAAAAGATTAACCAATTTAGGATGATAATAAGTTCATTACATGTTCGTTTGACCTCAGCATGCTTTTGTCCATAGTCCAAATTCAAACTAGATAATTGTTCTTAGTTTTAGTATAAAATTTATAAAACAAAATATCCACTTTTTGGTTACGTTGTTGTCAGCATATTCAGAAGTAAAATATAGTAAACTTGAGCAAATTGCACTTAACCCAAGTCTCTATGGGATCGATACTTGGCTTACTAAAGCCACTTACTACTTGTTCGACCACGTGCACTTGCGTGTCATTTTATATACCCACAAATCACGCGAACATGTTTTTAAGGGGATGAGTTAATCTAAGTATTCATTCATGCATGCAAGAGTATAGAAATGTCATCAAAGGGTGATTCAAGGCTTCCCTTTTAAAATCCTTCCAGTTCCTTCTTGGGCATTCATGAGAGGTTAAGAATCAGTTGCTTTCAGGTATGTAAGGCTATTAATGGGTGCTTTCTTTTACACTCATGCCCATTCTCTATGATTTCATGAAAATTCTGTCGAAATTTTATGGGGTTTTGAAGTTGATTTATATAAAAATCTAATGATTGTTAATGGGTTTTGTGATTTTCAAACCTTATCATATTTTATGGGGTTTTGATCAGATTTTGTAATTTGATTTATTTATAATATTATCGATTATTAAATTCTCTTGAAATTAAGCCTAATTATGCATGACCCATGATGAGTCGATTTATGATCTACTTTTCCATCAATTATATTTACGAGCCTATCTTGAAATATGATTTAAAATTTTGACTTAATCAATTACCCATCATGATTTTATGAATTTCAAGCTATATGTATGATCTACAAGTATGTATGAACTTTATGATTCATTATTATGTTTTGGCCGACTCACAGGCCTTGTTTCATGGATATTCATGTATGTAAAAGTATGTCCATGATTAGCATGATTTAACTAGACCATGAATTCATGCATGTTATTCTATGAGCACTATATATGTGTTTTGGGAGTAGTATCGAACACCGAGTAGGTTCGGGGCCCAGGTTATGCCCCGGATCTCATAAATTACGTGCCACCATAGGTATGTTGGGACCTCCTTTGTGACTGTCCTCGGCCTAAATGGCCCTTTTCATGGTGATATCATGCCCTTCATGGTTCTACCCTTGGTAAGGTACGAACGGCCTCCCGACTAGGTTTACAAGTCAGAGTTCATGTGTGCTCATATAGGGTATGTCGGTTAAGAGAATATCCCACTATTCCTCATGATTTATGAATGTTTATGATTATGTATTTTGGATCAATTCATGTTAAGTAAAGCTTTTCTCCTATGATTATGATTACACTTGTATTACAAATGTTTTCAAAATCTTGAGCCTTATGTTATGTTACGATGTTTACGATATAAACATGACGTCCTACTCTTATGATCATTTACGAGTTTTATAAGTTTTAAATGTCCATTTTACTTGCCTTGCATACTCGGTACATTCCACGTATTGAATGCATACTTTCAATGCTGTATTGTTTTATGATATAGGACCCAGCTCTCAGACTCACCCTCCTCAGTAGCTCTTCAGAATTTGTTATCTGCTTATTGAATGAGTCCTCATGTTTCGAGGGCCATATTTCAAGAATCTATTGTTCTCTTTCAATTTTAGTATTGTAGGGTTAGTTGGGGTATTGTCCCATCAACCCATCTTTCATGAGTAGAGGCTTTTTAGACTATAAGTTGTATCCTGTCGTCATGTATGGATCATGTATTGTCTTTTCGCCATTATTATGACATGATTTTGTTTCCTTATGTTAAATCTTCCTCTTATGTGAATGAATTAGATGTATTCTCATGCCATGTTTCGACTTGGGGTCTCTCGGGGATCCTAGACCCGTGTTATGATCCGAGTCCACGTTCGGGTCATGAAAAACATGGTATCAAAGCCATAGGTTTTAAATATCCTAGGGTGTTTGAAAGTCGCGTTAAATAGAGTCTTTTTTATTGGTGTGAAGTGCTCCACACATATGACTAAGAGATAACTAGACGTTAGCAAATGTTCCATTCTTTGTGATCTATGTCGTGTAAAGAAAGTCCATTACCCTTCTAATTCGTGCTATTCACGTTTGCAGAATCATGCCTCCACACTGAGTGAACGTCCGAAAAAATGGCAATGGCAACGGTCATGAGGGTGCTAATGGTGATGGGCATCAGCCAGCCCCACCTGTTCATGAGGAGAACGCATCAGAGCCAGCTGCCCACACTGAGTTTAGGGCAGCGATTCAGATGCTGGTGTAGGCCATGGATGCGCAGATTCATAATAAGACAATGGCACATTATCCTCAAAATGGGAATGCGGCAGTGGCTAGGGTAAGGGATTTCTTGAGGTGGAGCCCTCCTGAGTTCACGGGGTCGAAGGTGGGCGAGGATCCACACGATTTCATTGAGGAGATTTTGAAGATCACCCAGGTTATGGGGGTGAACAATGGGTAATTTGTTGACTTGACCTCCTATCAGCTAAAAGGGGTGGCTCACATATGGTTCAAGCAGTGGAGAGATTTGAGGGCAGTGGGTGCGGGCCCAGTAGGTTGGGAAGAGTTCCACGCATCATTCTTGGATCGGTTCTTCCCTCGGAAGATGAGGGAGCTCAAGGTGGCCGAGTTTGTTAATTTGAAACAGGGTGACATGTTCATTCAGGAGTATGCATTGGAGTTCACCCAATTATCTAGGTATGCTCCAGAGTTGGTGGCAGACTAGAGGGCTCGAGTGAGTCATTTTTTGCATGGGTTGGCAGATTATTTGGATAAGGATTGCAGGATCACCGTGTTGCATTGGGATATCGACTTTCCCCGCATTGTAATGCATGCACAACAAATGGAGTTGGTCTACCGGAGGCAGAGGGAGGCTAAGAGGGTCAGGACCGATAACTATGGGACTTCTTAGGTCAGGTTAGTGAGGCGAACAACACCAGCAGTCCCAACACAGGTCTATTGCTCCAACTCCATCATCGGCCAGTGCGCCATCTAGATTTAGAGGGGATTGGAGGAGTAGAGTTTCAGAGTCCAGAGGCCAAGGTAGCATGTAAGTGGAGCGCTTTTTCCCAGTTTGTGGGGGTGCGGAAAGAATCACCCTGGTAGGTTCCTAGTTTGCTTGGATGCTTGTTTCAGGTGCTGCAAGCCCGAACACAGACTCAGAGATGTTCCTTCAGCCAGATCAGGGTCGGTGGAGCTCGTATGCCAACAGCCAATTCAACCGCTCCAACAGCATGTCCCCCTCAACATGGTGCCTCGACTAGCGCAGCAGGCGGTTAGCGCCAAAACAGTTTTTATGCTTTGGTATACCTCCAGGAGCAGGAGGCTTCAAAAGATATGGTCACTGGTATGTTGCAAGTCTTCCATATTGATTCTTATGCCTTGTTAGATCCAGGAGCTACTTTGTCATTTGTGACCCCTTATATTGGTAGTAGTTTTGGAGGTAGCCCTGAAATTCTGTTAGAACCATTATCAGTCTCTACTCTAGTTCATGATTTGGTTGTATCTAGGTGGGTGTATAGAGGTTTCCCTATTGTAGTATTGCATAAGGTCACCTCCGCAGACTTAGAAGAGTTAGCTATGACAAATTTTGATATTATTCTTGGCATGGATGGGTTGTATGCGTGTTATGCTTCTGTAAATTTTAGACCCTGCGCAGTGGAATTTTGTTTTTAGGGTGAATTAGTTTTGAAGTGGAGGGGTAGTTCGGGTGTTCCAGCATGTACATTTATTTCATATCTTAAGGCCTAGAAGTTGATTCCGAAGGGTTGCATGTACCATCTAGTCATGGTTAAGGATGTTAAGTCCGAGACCCTCACTATCCAGTTAGTCCTGATGGTGTGAGAGTATCCAAAGGTCATCCCAGATGATTTGCCAAGCGTTCCTCTAGAGCGGGAGATTGATTTTGGTACCTTCTGCCCGATACGTAGCCTATATCTATTCCTCCATACAGGATGGCTCCATTTGAGCTAAAGGAGTTGAAGGACCTATTAGATAAGGGCTTTATTAGACCGAGGAAGTCTCCATGGGGTGCACCAATGTTATTTGTCTGGAAGAAGGATGGTTCTCTACAAATGTGCATTAACTATCGACAAATGAACAAGGTCATCACTAAGAACAGGTATACTTTTCCCAGGATCAATGATTTGTTTGACCAGCTGCAGGGTGCCAAGAGTTTCTCAAAGATAGATCTCAGGTCCGAGTATCACCAGCTCTGAGTTCGGGAGAGTGATTTCCCGAAGATAGCCTTTAGGATGCGGTATGGCCATTATGAGTTTGTAGTTATGTCTTTTATACTAACCAATGCTCCTACAACTTTTATGGACCTGATGAACAGGGTGTTCAAACCGTATCTGGACATGTTCTTGATTATGTCCATTGATGACTTCCTCATATACTTTCGGAGCGAGAAGGAGCATGCCACTCATTTGAGAGTAGTGCTCCAAACACTCAAGGATCGACAGTTGTATGCAAAGTTCATCAAGTGCGAGTTTTGATTGAACTCAGTAGCATTTTTGGTCCATGTAGTATCAGGCAAGGGCATAAAGGTAGATTCTCATAAAATCGAGGCGGTGTGGAATTGGCATAGATCGGTAAATCCATCGGATATTCGAAGTTTCTTAGGCCTAGTTGGCTACTACCAGAGATTTGTTGAGGGTTTTTCATTAATTGCAGCACCTTTGACCAAGTTGACTCAGAATAAGGTAAAGTTCCAATGGCCGGAGGCTTGTGAGAAAAGCTTCCAAGAGTTGAAGACCCGACTCACTACCGTACCGGTGTTGACACTACCTTATGGTACAAATGGTTTTGTTGTGTATTGCGATGCTTCAAGAATCAGGCTGGGGTGTGTATTAATGCAGCGGGGAAAGGTAATAGCATATGCCTCTAGGAAATTAAAGATCCATGAGAAGAATTACCCAACCCATGATGTAGAGTTGGCGGCGGTGGTAATCGCGTTGAAAATATGGAGACATTACTTGTATGGGGTCCACGTAGATGTATTTATGGACAACAAGAGCTTACAATATGTGTTCACGCAGAAGGACCTTAATATACGACAAAGGAGGTGGTTAGAGATACTCAAAGAGTACGACATGAGTGTCTTATACCACCCGGGTAAAGTCAACGTGGTAGCGGATGCACTTAGTAGAGTCTCTATGGAGAGTGTGTCGCATGTGGAAGAAGGGAAGAAGGAGTTAATGAAAGATATCCATCGACTTGCAAGGTTGGGAGTTAGATTGATCGACTCGACCGATGGCGGCATTGTTGTGCAAAATAGATTAGAATCATCCTTTGTGACAGATGTGAAAGCTAGACAAGATGAGGATCTAATGTTGGTAAAGATGAAGGAAACCGTTCGGAGTCAAAAGGTGGAGGTCTTCTCCGAAGGAGGAGATGGAGTGCTGGGGTACCAGGCCGTCTATGCATTCTAGATGTTGATAATTTGAGGGGACGAATATTGCAGGAGGCACATGCATCCAGGTATTCTATCCATCCAGGTGCCACCAAGATGTATCATCATTTGCAGGAAATATATTGGTGGAGCGGCATGAAGAAGGATATTGCGAAATTCGTAGCCATGTGCCTGAACTCTCAACAAGTAAAAGTTGAGCATCAAATGCCAAGCGGCGTACTTCAAGATATTAGAACTCCCACCTGGATGTGGGAAGAGAATAATATGGATTTCATTACAGGCTTACCTCGTACTCATCGACACTATGATTCTATTTGGGTGGTGGTGAACAGGTTGACCAAGGATGAACACATTCTACTAGTCAAAACTACCGATTTAGCAAAGAACTATGCCAAGTTATACATCCGGGAGTTGGTGCAATTTCATGGAGTGACATTGTCTATTATATCGGATAGAGGCACTCAGTTTACCTCTCAGTTTTGGAGTTCCTTCCTAAAGGGACTTGGTACTTAGGTCAAGCTTAGCACAGCGTTCTATCCGCAAATAGATGGTAAGGCAGAGTAGACTATTTAGACTCTGGAAGATATGTTGAGAGCCTGCGTCATTCATTTCAAGGGTAGTTGGGATGAGCACTTGGCTCTGATTGAGTTTTCTTACAACAACAACTATCACACTAGCATCCAGATGGCACCGTTTGAGGCACTTTATGCGTGGAGGTGTAGATTGCCCATTGGATGGTTTGATATTGGTGAGGAAGCTATGGTAGGGATTGATTCAGTTCACGAGGCTATGGTGAAGGTTCAGTTGATAAGGGATAGGTTGAGTACCGCTCAGAGTCGTCAAAAGTCATATGCTGATGTAAGGAGGAGAGAGTTGGAGTTCGAGGTGGACGATTAGGTATTTCTGAAGGTGTCTCCCATGAAGGGAGTCATGCAGTTCGGAAAGACATGAAAACTCAGCTCCTACTATGTTGGTCCCTACCGGGTTATAAGAAGAGTTCATAAGGTAGCATATGAGTTGGACTTGCCATCAGAGTTATTTTTAGTTTATCGTGTCTTTCATGTATCACTCTTGAAAAAGTGCTTGGGTGATCCATCTTTAGTTGTCCCAGTGGAAAGTGTTTGTGTGAGAGGTAGCCTCAGTTATGAGGAAATTCCAGTTGCAATCTTGGATCGTCAAGTTCAGAAGCTGAGGAACAAAGAAGTAGTTTCCATAAAGTTGTTATGGAGAAATCAGTATGTTATGAGAGCTACGTGGGAGAAGCCGAAGCAGATATGATGGCTAAATACCCTCACCTGTTCCCCACCAACTCAGTTTCAATTTGAGGTATCAGTTTTTGCCATAATTCTCTAATCAGTTTCCATGTTCAGTTCTCGTGCGCAAGTTTGATTTATATTAGATGTATGTGATGTCTAAATTCGGTTCAGTTATGTAGTTCTTTTCGGAGGTAGTCATTCCGTTAGTTTTCAATTTAAATGATAAGTATTTGCATATGATGATTGCATGTTTCTAAGTTTTCTTTTTGTTTCTAACATTCCAGGACAAATGTTTCGAAGGGGGAGATATTGTTATACCCTAGGAACCTAAGGATCAGATCCGGGAGTCAAAACGGTGAAAAACTAAAATTTCGCACCAGATCATAGAACGATCCATGAGGTGGCTCGTTGGGAGTGACCATGAGTGCTAAAGTGTCTTGTGGTCAAGAAGGGAGGTGGATTGGTCTGGGGGTCACCATGTGCATGACCACGAGTCGTGGTCAGGCCATACGACTCGTGAGGCCACCCCTGGCCTGGATGTGATGCTTGGCAAGGATAGTTGGGCAGTGTTGACCACAGATGGTGACCATGAGTCGTGGTGACTCACCACGATTCATGGTGTCCTTCGTGGGGTCCCATGGTGAATTTTTGGTAGTGTATCTCACGACTCCAGTCCATGAGTCCTTAGCCCTAATCATGATTCGTCCAGTCCTTCGTGGAGACTGACCGTCAGCAAAATTCTGCGGTTTTAGTAAGGGCTTTTCCATAATTCCTAAGTCCTAGGGCCTTAAACTACATCATTTTAGCTTATGAAAGGTGGGTTTTTAGGGAGATAAACTAATCTAAGTCTTCATTCATACATGCAAGAGTATAAAAAGGTGATCAAAGGGTGATTCAAGGCTTCCCTCTTCAAATCCTTCCAATTCCTTCTTGGGCATTCAAGAGAGGTTAAAAATCAGTTGTCTTCGGGTATGTAAGGCTATCAATGGGTGTTTCCTTTCACACCCATGCCCATTCTCTATGATTTCATGAAA
The DNA here is from genome assembly GCA_035772735.1 of Datura wrightii. Taxonomy (NCBI): domain Eukaryota; kingdom Viridiplantae; phylum Streptophyta; class Magnoliopsida; order Solanales; family Solanaceae; genus Datura; species Datura wrightii. The sequence goes on along the minus strand of JASDFA010000002.1, from coordinate 57,744,152 downwards.
ATTCCATAAAAAATAAATGCGGGTTTTAAGTAGATTTATATAAAAATCTAATAATTGTTAATGGGTGTTGTGATTTTTGAACCTTATCGTATGCATGGGGGTTTTGATCAGATTTTGAAATTTAATTTATTTATTATATTATCAATTATTGAATTCTCTTGAAATTAAGCCCAATTATGCATGACCCAGGATGAGTCAATTTATGATCAACTTTTCCATCAATGATATTTACGAGTCCAGCTTGAAATACGATTTAAAATGTTTATTTAATCAATTTCCTATCACGATTTTATGAATTTCAAGTTATATGTATGATCTACGAGTATGTATGAACTTTATGATTCATGAATTATGTTTTGGCCGACTTATGGGCCTTGTTTCATGGCTAGTTCACGTATATACAAGTATTTTTATGATTAGCATGATTTAACTAGCCCATGAATTCATGCATGTTGTACTATGAGAACTATATATATGTTTTGGAGTAGTATCGAACACCGAGTAGGTTGGGGGCCCAGGTTATGCCCCGAATCTCATAAACTACGTGCCACCGTAGGTATGTTGGGACCTCCTTAATGACTTTCCCCAACCAAAATGGACCTTTTCATGGTGATATCACTTCCTTCATGGTTCTACCCTTAACAAGGTACGAACAGCCTCCCGACTAGGTGTACAAGTCCAACTTCATGTGTGCTCATATGGGGTATGTCGGTTAAGAGAATCTCCTACTGTTCCTCATGATTTATGAATGTTTATGATTATGTATTTTGGCTCAAGTCATTTTAAGTAAATATATTCTCCAATGATTATGATTACGTTTGTATTATGAATATTTTTAAAATCTTGAACCTTATGTTATGTTACAATGTTTATGATATGAGCATGATGTATTATTCTTATGATCATTTATCAGTTTTATAAGTTTTAAATGTCTGTTTTACTTACCTTGCATACTCGGTACGTTCCACGTACTGACCGCATACTTTCTATGCTGTATCGTTTCATGATACTGGAGCCGGCTCTCAGTCTCACCCTCCTTAGTAGCTCTTCAAAGTTCGTTATCAGCTTATTTTGTGAGTCCTCATGTTCCAAGGGCCTTATGACTAGACTCTATTGTTCTCTTTCAGTTTCAGTATTGTAGGGTTAGCTAGGGTATTGTCCCATCAACGTGTCTTTCATGAGTAGAGGCTTTTCGGACTATCAGTTGTATCCTGCAGTCATGTATGGATCATGTATTGTTTTTTCTCCATTATTATGCCACAATTTCATTTCCTTATGTTAAATCTTCCGCTTATGTGAATGAATTAGATGTATGTTATGCCATGGGTTGACTTGGGTCTCTCGGGGCTCCTAGACCTGTGTTACGATCGGGTCCACGTTCGGGTTGTGACAGTCCCGCAGTCGGAATACGGCTAACCCAACCGACTCCACAGGCGTGGCATACATTACCCTAAAGATCAACAACAATTGGTCCAAAAAGTCCTGTGGGTCCTCATCCCGGTCCGCCCCTGTGAACTGCGGGGGACTTAGTGCAAGAAACCTCGAACCCTCAAACTACCTGGTCCTGCTGAAGATTCGGCAACCACGGCTGTCACTGGCTGACGCTGCGCAGCTATCATCTGGAGCTAACATAATAATAGCAATACTGACCTCCTAGTCTAATGGTATCAGTATAGAAGCTGCTGGAGGTGGTACCGACACATCTGTCAGTCTGAGCGGCTCCTGACGGGGCGGAGACTGCTGGGGAGACCGAGATAAAGTCTCCCTATCGCCCTCAGATCGGACTGAAAGTGATTGAGGCATCCTGCTAGTTCCCTTTCCTGCTGCGACGTCCAACTTTCTACCAGTCATGGTCTGTCGTATGTCTGACATTTCTCTGTAGACAAATAGAACATGATTAGCTTAGGGACTCAACCCTATACTATACAGCTCTCTAGCACAACTGGAAGAGAAAGAAAAGTAACCACCTTATCATGCCTCGCAGCCTCTTGCCTATAGAATGTGGTGCACAACACATCCATAAACAGGACTCTACTTAGCACAACTTGAAGACTCCTTGGGATACGACCTACTCTGATACCAAGTTTGTCATGCCCCACCTTGGGAGGCATGATTGGAACCTAGTTCCCTACTAGGATCTGAACTGCCATACTGAGCTTATGCACCTCAGGTGCATGCCTAATCTTCAAATCAAGAAAACAACGGGTTATATCTCGGCGGTAAACACAACCACCGGTCGACAAGGCCTTATAACCACCTATGAAAGTAAACAGCTGACCAGAAATAGGTAATAGCAGGGAGTCTTATGCAGGCCGACAAAGACACCATGATGTCTAGTTATAACTATAAAGTAAATCCAGCACTAAACTAAGCTATGGCCGACAAGGCCTCTAACTAACAGCTAAATAAGGCCCCACATGGCAAATTCGTAAAATAAAACATTTATGGGCTCGACACGGCCAACAACAACTAACCACAGGGAATCTAAAACAATCTACAAGCCTCTATGAGTGATACAATGGTCGAGACAGGGCCCCGACCTACCCGTAAACTATACAAACAAAAAGAGTAAACCTTCGAGCTATTAGCTCCGGAGGAAAGGAGCTGACTGCTGTGCTTAAAATGGCTGAAAGCTAAGAATATCCTATTCCATGTGTATCGGCACCTGCAGCCAAGTAATACAACGCCCCAAGAAGGGCGTCAGTGCAATATGTACTGAATATGTAAGGTAGTAACTGTAAATAACTGAATAAGCTAAAAGAAATCTGAAAGTAACTGAAAGAAAGGAATACAGATACTACATGAATAACTGAACTTCCTATTGTCTAATCTATCAGTAACTAATGCAAACAAGAACCTTACCTGGACCCCATAAGCCGGAAGGTACAACCAGCACAAAATAACCTACCCGAGGCCCCCATAAGTCCTGGCGAGTACAATTCAATCTATATACCCCTACAAGGTAATACTGAGTCAACTAATAACTATAGCCATCCTACCAGTCCCCTGGGTCTGTAACTGAGCCCGCTCGATCCCTGAACTGTAGTTGTGTCTGCGTCCAGTGGACTCTAGATATCTACATCCCGGGCAGCAGGCTCGACGGGGGTGTGGTACCGATACGACATATAATATTCTAGCCATGGAATGGACTGTAAAAGGACCTGGGACTCCATCTTCATCCCTCGTGGACGGCATACCGCTCCTTGGAGCGACATTATCTTGCCCCTGGCGGACGTCGACATAACTAGTAACCCTGGGGTTGTTTATGGAAGGCTATATAGGGCAAAGAAAATCCCAAACTAAACATAGAGTACTGGTCTCAGCTAATAACAACAACTGATCAAAATAGATATACTTCTGGCTCTCTTACAAAGATTCAAACTGAGTTACAATACCATAGAAACTAACTTGCAGAACAGATTTGCCTTAACAAACCTGGATTGCCCATTTCTGATTAACTAGTGAGTTTCAATTCATATTCAATAGCTCTTTCCAACTATAATCATATTACTGGGAGAATGGGACTACTTTTAGTACTAAATTCGACAGAAGCGATCACTTTCAATACTAATGTAACTATACTTCAACTTAACCAAATATGGCCGAAAGCGTATAATTCCCGAGAGTTCAGAAGGGAGAAATGCTTACTTGAAGCCGATGATCGTATAGAAATTGGTTTGGAGCAATTCTGACAACTTTTGCTCGGCGGGGTTACGATTTGCCAGGCGAATTTTAAGAAAATAACTCCGTAGTAAAGCTCCTTGAATGATTAAAATTCGATACCCGAAGTTAATTTGAATTTGGACGGCATTTGATAGCGTAAACGGATGAAAAATAATTAATTTCCTCGTCTCACACTCTCTCTGGCCGAAGCACTAAAGCTCATTCTTAAGAGCCTAATTAGTTGGTAAATTACCAACTCATCATTGACGCCTTTCATAGGTGACACTTTCAGGAAGACCTATTCATCAACAACAAACTCCACCGCTCAATGAAGTACATCTGCATAATACTTTTTCCTTCTCTAGGCTACTGAAGTCGATTTCTAATAAGTTTCACCTTGTCAATATCCTGCTGCACTAAGTCTGGCACTAATAACTCTGGCTCACAAAGTTCAAACTAGCCTATTGGTGACTTGCACTTTTGCCATGTAAAACTTCATATGGGGAAATCTGAATGTTCGCCTGATAGTTGTTATTATAGACAAACTCAATCAAGGAAACATGTTCATCCCAGCTTCCACCAAAATCTAAAACACGTGCATGCATCTGAATGGTGTGTTCAGCTTGTCCGTCTGTCTTGGGATGAAATGTGGTACTGAGGCTTACCTGAGTGCCCAATCATTTCTAGAAAGACCTTTAGAAGTTTGCTGTGAATTGAACACCTCAGTCAGAAATAATGGATAAGGGGACAACATGTAAGTGAACTATCTCCTGTATATATAGCATGGCATTATCCTCTGCGACATAAGTCTTCTTGACTGGCAAAAAGTGAGCTGATTTGGTAAATTTATCTACTATTACCCAGATAGAATCATGTTTTCTTGCTCATTCGAGGCAATCCTGTAATAAAATCCATATTAATCACCTCCCATTTCCAGGATGGAATTTCTATATCTTGCACTAGACCTCCAGACCTCTGGTGCTCGACCTTCACCTATTGGCAACTGGGACACTGAGTCACAAGACCTGTGGTGTCCTTTTTCATGCCATTCCACAATATAGCTTCCTCAGGTCATGATACACCTTCATGGTACCTGGATGTACTGAATATCGAGAGTAATGAGCTTCATTCATCATATGTTTCCGTAACTCACCCACATTAAGTACACATAGATGACCCTGGTATCTAAGAACTCCATTGGGTCCACAATCAAATTGGTTCCACTTGTCTCTTAATAAGAATAACTCTACATCATCATATTGTCGTTGCTTAACTTCCACTACCAAGGATGACTCTGCTGTGTTTTGGACAATAACAACCCCATCTTCGACACCCAATAACCAAATCTATAAGTCAGCCAACTGTTATAGAGTCTTTGTCATTTCAATCCTTTCAACCTAAATATGACTCAAGCTACCTATAGACTTGCGACGTAGTGCTTCAGCTACCACAATTTCCTTGCCCAGATGGTACAAGATGCTAACATCATAATCTTTAAGCAATTCTAACAACCTTCTATGGCATAAATTCAACTCTCTCTACTGGAATAGGTACTGAAGGCTCTTATGATTCGTAAAAATATCAACATGTACCCCATATATGTAGTGATGCTAGATCTTCATCGTGAACACCACCATTGCCAATTTTAGATTATGGGTAGGGTAATTCTGCTCGTGCTTCCTTAACTGCCTTGAAGCATAGGTAATGACTTTGCTGGGTTTCACCAGAACACAACCTAAGCCAATCTATAGGCATCACAATAAACCACATAACCCTGTACCTTCTAGAAGAGTCAAGACAGGTGTTGAAGTCAACCTATCTATCAACTCCTGAAACCTGTGCTCACATGCCTCTGACCACTAAAACATAGTTTCTTTATGATTCAACTTTGTCAATGGCATAGAGATAGTAGAAAAACATTCTACAAATCTGCGATAGTAACCTGCCAAACCCAGAAAACTACGAATCTCTGTAGGATTCAAGGGTCTGGGCCAACTCTTTACTGCCTCTATTTTTTGACTATCCACTCTTATACCTTCAACTTTAATTACATGACCTAGGAAAGACACTGATGTCAGCCAAAATTCACACTCAAAAAATTTAGCATAAAACTTGTGCTCCTAGACAGGTGATCTGCATGCTCAGCCTCTGATCGTGAAGAAATCAAGATGTCATCAATAACGACAATAACAAATACATCAAGGAAGGGCCTAAACACCCTATTCATCAAATCCATAAAAGCTTCTAGGGTATTATTAAGCCTAAATGACACCACTAAGAACTCATAATGGCCATATCTGGTTCTGAAGGCAATCTTAAGTATATCAACTTCCCTCACCAATAACTGATGGTACTCGGATCTCAAATCAATATTTGAGAAGCATCTGACATCCTTTAACTGATCAAGAAAGTCATCAATCTTGGGAAATGGGTACTTGTTCTTAATTGTAACCTTATTCAGCTGTCTGTAGTCAATATACATTCTTAACAACCCATCTTTCTTTCGCAAAGAGCACTATTGCACCCAAGGGCGATACACTAGGTCGATTGAATCCCTTCTCGAGTAGATCTCCCAACTACTCCTTCGATTCCCTTAACTCTGCTGAAGAATTTCTGTAAGGAGGGATATGAGTATTGGGAAATAGATCAACTGCAAAATCTATCTCCCTTAAAGCAGGAATTCCAGGAAAATCCTCTAGTAAGACCTTAGGGAACTCATTTACAACAAAAATTGACTGGAGAGTCATAGGCTCACATTCCAAATTTATTACCCAAACCAAGTGAGAAATACAGCCTTTGAATATCAACTTCTAAGCCTTAACGTATGAAGTAAACTTACCTTAAGGCGTAGCGGTATTACCTTGCCATTCCCAGATTGGCTCGCCGGGAAAATAGAATCTAACAACCTTGGCTCTACAATCAACATTAGCATAAAATGCCTCCTACCAATTCATACCCATAATGACATCAAAATCAACAATCTCTAGCTCAACTAGATCAACTAAGTTTTATCTATCACATGCTAATACCACACAGTTCCTGTAAACTCATCTATCTAACACAGATTTGCCAATTGGCATAGAAAGAGCAAATGGGATAGATAATAACTCAAGGATTGTCTCAAAAAAAGTCACAACCAACGGTGTTACATAAAAGAGTGTAGAACTAGGATCAATCAAGACATATACTGCACGAGAGTAAATAATCAAAGTACCTGTAACAACATTAGGTGAGGCCTCTTGTACTGCCAAATGCCCAAAGCATAAAATCAATTCTAGGTTTCCCCAGAACCAGAAGCCTCTCTCTCTTTGCCACTGCCATGGCCTGCTGCCAACTAAGGATCAGATTTGGGTGGTCAATTGGAGAATGAAGAAACAACCGTTGATCACTCTAATCGCACCTGATCTGCCTTGAACCTATCTGAATAATCCCTCCTAAAGTGCCTTGACTTCCCACAATGATAGCACACATTCTTCCGCTGGCGTCACTGACCTAAATAAGATCTCCCAAACTGAAGACAAGGCGGCAATGGAGGTCTCCTCTGCCCCGTCCGTTCCTGTCGATGACAACTAGATGGAGTTGGGCCTTGGTCTCTTCTCTATCCCTGAAATTGAGGTGGGGCACTCCTTACATGCCTAGCTGACTACCTGGATGACTAAGGCCCTGGGTCACCCTACGACCCTCTATAAGGACCCACGGTCCTAGCTCTCTTCCTTTGCTCATGCTGTCTCTAAGTATCTCATAATTGATGATCCAAATCCTCCACCCTCTGCGAAAGCCTGAATTCGTGCAATGTCCATGTGCTCCTTAGTAGATACCCCCAAACAATCTCGAGCTATGTGAAGCACAAACCCCAACACAAACCGATGAAATCTATTCTCCATCATTTGAACCATATGCGGAGCATACTTTGGAAGAGAATTAAATCAAAGCTAATATTCACACACACTCATACTACCCTACTCTAGATTCATAAACTTCTTAGCTCGAGCCTATCGAAGCTCCCGGGCTAGATAGTGGTGCATAAAGGCCTCGGAGAACTCTTCCCACTTAGCTGGCGGTGCATTGGCTCCTTTGGCTTGAGCCCAAGCCTCATACCACAATATAGCCACATCACATAGACTGAAGGCTACCAACTCTACTTCTTCATTCACTATAGTTCACATCACCTTCAACACCATATATGTCTGATCAATAAAGTCTTGAGGATCCTCGCTCGGGTCTAATCCGGTGAATATGTCTGGCCTCTATGTCTCTTTATCACCTTGAATCACCGCTCCTGACCTGCGGTGACACGATCCATCAACTGAAAAGCTCCCTTAAGACCCTGTCCTTTTGGAACAACTGGAGGTACCACAGGCGCGGGAGGGTCTGCCACTTTACTACCCTCAGGTAATGCTGGTGCGGGAGGAGTTGTAGGTCTATCTACCATTGCTTTAACCGATGCTGGAGGAACTATAATACCTGGGGAAAGAGACTCACTCTGAGCCTTTGACCTGTCTCGATGTTACACTAGAGGGTGACTAGTACCCTCTCCTACAGCTGTGCCAATCAACCTCGTAGTCATCTTCCATGTCACAGGAATACTCTAAAACAATAACATGATTTAGAAATCGCAATACTTATGATTTCTCTCTATAGCATGAACTATTAGTAAAAAAAGTAAAACAATTCCTAGAAGTCTTGTAGCCTCCTGATTATAAGTATGGTGCACAACATACCCCTAAGCTACATTCTACTAGACACGACTTTGCTCTGATACCAAGTATTTCATGCCCCAAAACTGAGGTAGGGCACAACTAGCACTCGATTCGTAATTGATTGAGAAGCGGGCTACATAGTGTCTAAAAATGTAACACTAAGGCCGACCAAGCCACCTGTCATAAGCAATTAAGATAAATAATTGACCCCTAAGGTCTCGATAATGACGAATAACCAACCTAAAAAGCCGACAAGGCTTCAATAAAGCTAACCTCAGCAATGGAAAACCAACATGACTATACAACCGAAACTACTATACAAACTAGTGCATATCAACCTCTCTAGAGTAAACAAACTGAAAAGCACAGGACAGGGCCCCTGCCTACCATGCTATACACAAAACTCAAAATAGTCAAAAAAAGGACATGGCTCCTGGAAGAGAGGAGCATTCCACTATTCTGCTTAAATTTGGCTTCTATTACATCTAATGATCTGAGCCTCAGCCTGTACCTGCAGCACAATTTCAGGAGGGATCCTCAGATGAAGGGACGTCAATACAAATAAAATTTACTGGTATGTAAGGCTAAAAACTGTAAAAATATAAGATAACAATGATAACTAAGCCAAAAATAAGGAATAGTAACAATCTGAAATCCTAAAAATTGACACATGATGATAACTCAATATTGAAGTGTAAATATAACCATTTAATGCACAATAAAAACTATAAGTAAAATGTCGGTGGCTAGTTGATCATAAAATCCATATAAAATTCATCAAGCCAGTGTACCAAACTAGGGTAAAAATAAAAATGCCTCCAGCCGATGTACCACACTAGGGAAAAGTTCGTCCAGTCGGTGTACCACACTGGTTGTCATGACCCGAACATAGGCCCAGATCGAGACACGAGACAAGAAGCCTCGAGAGACTTCAAGTCCACTCATGGAATGAAAAAACATCTAACCCAATCAATTAATATGGAAGATTCAACGTAATTAATATAGCGGAAGTCTAAACATAACATAACATCAAAACTGGAATTCATATCATACAAGTAACACCTCGAGACTTTCCTAGACCAAATTCAGACATTGCATAAAAACCCATAGGAAAACCAAAAAATTTTCTGTCTCAGACGACCCCCACAATGGACCATTGGTGGAACCAACGGAATGTTATAACTGGTCATAGGTTACAACAGGATTCCTCTAGGGGAAAATGAGTCATAGGATGACCCATTGAAATTAACCACGGGTCATCCTATCGTCCATTGAATCCCGAGTTCAAAGGTCTACTGGACCCTTCCCTAAGACCATGAAAGGGAACAATAACCCGTGGTAGCCTCCAACGAGCCGTTGTTACCACCTGTCATCTGCTTGCAGGCCCCAGCAGTGTAGACCACGAGTCTATACAATGACTAGTTGGTCCTACCAATGAGTCATTGTGTTGACCGTTGTTTCAAGGCCCTGTTTTCCCAGCAGTATCAACCACCCGTTGTTCCTTCCAACGGATCATTGTACCCTACCATGGAACGTTCTAGTGAACCTATTTTTGAATCCAGAAACCACGGACAGATTCAACGGGCTGTCGTTTCTACCAACGACCCATTCTAAGGCCCGTTGGTTCTTGTCGGCTAGATTTCAATTTTAGTTCCCAAGGTTACTTTTGTAATTTCCCACATTTTTAATCCCTAAACCATATTGTTTTAGGTTCGTATAGGGTGATATTAGAGGGTTAGAATGACATTTTTATTCATTCCTCTCAATTTCCCTCAATGACAGTGCGTAGAAACTCTAACAGAAAGCATAGCGTAGGAGCAAGTGTTTGATTTTCTTCTCAGTTTTTCCCAGGTATTTTCACCAGGGTTTCTTCTATAGGTATGTGGGAGTTTAGCAAGGAGATTTTTCTCCCCTTGAGTCCCCTAAAATTCTCTGTCTGTTCACTATTAGTTCTAGCCCTGAGTTTACGAAATTTGAAGATATTGTCATGGTTCTTTGATTAATGCATGTGGAATCCTATCCTATGTTAATTATAGTTATTTTCCACTAGTTTGTAAATAAAATGATGTTTGTCCCATAAATTTAGTAAATTTAGCCCTAGCTTTTGAAAAGTCAGAAATTAGAATCCTGTTTAAGCTTTTAATTCTTGATAATTGTTTGCATCTGTAAGAGTTAGGAGCTTCTATAATGATTGCATGTGTGAAAAACTTAGTTACATGTATGTTATTCAGATTCAATCGAAAATTCTATATACTTTGTATTTTCTCAGAATTTTCAATTCAGTTTCAGTCAAAGTACTAGAATATCCAGTGTTAGTCAGAAATGTTAGCTGATTAGTTTGACTATAGTCTTTTTTTGAGGTGTCAGTGGTGCCTCTCAGTTATCAGACCCAGACTTAGATTACAGTTATTTGGTCCATTAGGTGATCATGACATTCCAGTCATATAGCTCTGACCAGCCCCAGGACCCCAGTTCAGTTATCAGTTTGTTCTTTAGATGGTTGTGACGCTTCCAAATAAGCCGCTCTGCCTAGTATTAGAACTCAGTTTCCAAATCCAGTCCTATAAGATGCTCAGGGAACTCTTAGACAATATCCCTGAGTCAGTTATAGTCTTGGGCCCCAGTATCGAGCTATCCGCTTGTCAGTAGTAGTCGTGATAGGACTATCCAATGGGAGTAGGACTTAGCACTGAAAGGGCCGGGGTTCCAATGCAACCAGGTTCTAGAACTACGTTGCCACCGTAGGTTATATTTACTTGGCCTCATAGCCCCCCTCTGACAGTGATTCTCACAGTTCATGATTTTATACCCTAGTAAGGTATATTGGGTCCTACCGATGGGGTGTATACATCGGAATCCACGTCTAGCTTATATGGTTATATGTCGGTTACAGACTCTCCCACTAGTCAGTCCGGCCCAATTTCAGAATAAGAATCTCAATTTAGTTTCAAATCTATTAGTTTAACTCAATTCAATACAGTATCTCAGACTAAGAACTTTCAGATTTAGGGCATGTCTTTGACCACCGGATAGGGTCATTTTTACCATCTCAGTTACTTCATATTATTTCAATTCAGATACTTAGTTGATCATTGCATGTCTTTCCAATTCAGTCACTTACATCCATCAGTATATTTCTCTCACATATTTAGTACATTCGAAGAACTGATGCATACTTTTATGCTGTATCGTTTCATGATACAGCTGCAGGTTTCTCAGACTCAGTACCACTAGCCATCGCAGTTCAGATTCTCCACCTAAGTAGTTCGAGTGTGAGTGCTTCTCATCTGAGGGAATTATTTCTTTATTTCAATCATTTATTAGTTTTAGTTAGACTTAGATTTAAATGGGGGCTTGTCCCAGCAACTCCTCAGTTAGATGGCTTTCAGAAAGACATGATTTTCAGATTTATCAGCATTATTCAAATGTTTTGAACTTTATGTTCTCAGACTTGTCTTTCATAAATGCTTTATGATATTTTTTCAACGTTCCGCTGTGCATGTTTACTCAAAATACCAGTGTATGATAGATAGAGGGTTGACTTTGGGTTACTTGTGACTCCTAGTACCGTGTTCCGTCTAGGGTGTAGACTCGAGGCACGACAATACATGACAAGCTGATTACTATGCAAAATCTTAAAGCCTCTAATATATTTGATGGGTTGATCGGACAACACCCCCAACTAACCTCAGAAGTCTGAAACTGAAGATACACATAACAACCACAGATACTGAATTTCCTCGGAGGATGAGGACTCACCGATGCTAGCTAGACAGGTCTGAATGGGAAAGAAGTGATTAAGAATGCTGCTGAGAAAGATCTCTCGGACCTGTATCATAAATATGATGCACCATAGAGCATGCGGTGAATGTACCGAGTATGCAAGATAAGTAAAATGGATAGTTAAAATACATAAAAGTTCATAAGAGTAGGATGACATGATCATAACATAAATATCATCATGCAAACATAAGGCTCAAGGTCTTCAAAACATTCGTAAATCATTCATAATAATAATCATAAGAGAAAAGATTTATTAAACATGACTTGAACCAATGTATATAATCATAACTATACATAAATCATGAGGAATAGTGGGAGATTCTTATAACCGACATATCCCATATGAGCACACATGGAGCCCAACCCGTAAACCCCTAGTAGGAAGGGTGTTTGTACCTTGCCAAGGGTAGGACTATGAAATAGGTGTGATATCACTCATGAAAGGACCATTTGGGCAAAAGGGACAGTCACAAAGGAGGTCCCATCATGGCTACATTGGTGCGTAGTTCTGAGACTCGGGGTATGCTTGGACCCCGGGTCTACTCGGTGTTGAATACTACTCCAAAAACATATATAGAGCTCATAGGATAATATACATGAGATTTATAGGCTAGTTAAAATCATGATAATCATAATCATGCTTGAAATACGTGAACTAGCCATGAAAATAAGGCCCGTGAGTCAGCCATAATAATAAATCTATAAATCATGAAGTTCATGCATACTTGTAAAACATGTATATGCTTGATATCTCATAAATCCATGATAAGTATTTGAGAGAAGTCATATCATAAAGCATAAAGCATAAATCATAGTTGGGAAATACTAGATCAAGATCATAGCGCAATCATAACTTAACTCTTCATAAGAACATGCATAATTGGGCATAGTTTGTAGAAATTTAAATCCATAAGTTTGTAATTTGAAATAGTCATAAAATCTGCCCATGATTCACAAAATATCCATTGATAAATGATGGAAATTAATCCATAGATAGATCATAAGGATTTTATAAGAATGGGGATAAAACCCCATAGAATTATCACTAGAATTTCATGAATTAGAGAGGAGTTGGGAATCAGTGTGAATGATTTCACCCATTCATAACTCTACATACATGAGAGAATATGATTCTATAACTCCTCTGATTGCCCAAGGAAGAATTGAGAAGAGCCTAGAAGAAATTGAGCTTGATCACCTCTCTAGACTTCTACACTTGCATGCATGAATGGGAATAACTTAGAGAAAACTTAACCCACTTAAAACTCACTATTCATAGCATAAAACGATGTAGTTTACGCCTTAGGATCATAGGAAATCTGGAAAAACCCTTACTAAATTTTCAAAGAAAAACTGACTGCCAATCCCAATGAGGGACTGGACAAGTCGCTGTCACAAGTCACGACTCGTGGGTTGCATCTGATTCATCCACTGGAAAATTCACCTAGATTGTCACCACGAGGAACACGATGATTCGTTGCTGGTGACCAATACTAGTGGTCACCTCCCATCGTCCTCACTGCCGAAAACCAACTGGGGGTCACCATGGGTGACACCACGACTCGTGGTGCCTGCAAACGAGTCATGGTGAGGGTGTTGATGTGCTGTGGATTCTATAGTTGAGCGTCGTGTTTAGTTTTTCTTTTTCTTTGCCTAAGGACATGCAAGAGTATTAAGTTGAGTGTGTTGATGTGTTGTGGATTTACAACACCATTGACGCTCAAAACTAAGAAAATAACATGGACATAGGTGTATTTATGTAGATCTGAGGCACTTTTCCTTTAATTTCAAGATAAATGGGTGTTGGAAAAATAAATTGTAAAAGGCAGCTAAAAGTGTGCAAAAAGGCAAAAAGTGCAGTCCGCAGTACGATCCATAGGATGGACTTACAAGTTGTACTGAGGGTCGTGATATGAAGCTGAAAGTTTAACCTGGAAGACTGATCCCATGAGACTTGTCACGGACCGTACCATGATGGTATAAGTCATGGTAAGCCAGTGATGATGAAATCCAGAAGAATTGCATAGGAGGCTGATTCTCAGTACGAGAGGATCCTATAACCCGTGAGATGAAGGTACAAGTTGTATCATATCGGTCGTGGTGAAGTTCAGACAAAATTCAAAGTATCAAAATCAAGCCGCGGGTGCAAGGTACGAGTCGTAGGATGTAGATACGAATCGTAACTTGGACCAACACATAGCAAAAATTCAGCCAACAATTCAAGAAATGAGTCGATGCCACGGTCCGTGTGAAGCCCCTATTAGTCGTAGGAGGACCCAGGATGAGCTCGGTGATAGATATGGAAAGCATTCATGTTAGTTTACGAAAAGGATTCTTGTCTCTCTATAAATATGTTTTATGTTTTATTTTTCATAGAGCACGATGAATATACCTAATTTTAGTAGGAAAACATTGTAGTAAGCAATTTAACATCATTGAGAGAGAGAATTGAGTTGTTTCAACCATGTGATAAACCTTTTCTTGAACTCATATTTTTCTTGCTACTTGATATTCAAGATTTGGTGGATTAATTTAAGGAATCGTTTTTCTCAATCATCTTTGTAAGTATTGTTTTATGTCTTCAATCATGAACACAATTCACAACCTTGCAACTATGAGAGGCTAAAACCTCCATATCAAGGGTTGTGGAAACCATGGTGGATTAACAAGCTAGGGTTGCACAAAGTGATTCTAAAACCAATACTAATTACTTATATTGTAGTCTCTTCATCATTAATGATTCTTAGAGGTGCGCAACATTAGGAAGTGCCTGAATTCTTTACTTTCTTTGGTCGAAGAGGTAGAGATTAGGAAAAAAAATTACAACAGAGCCTTGATCTTGATGATCATTGTATTAACTTGAGCGATAGTCGCAGGATAGTTATATCTGGAACTTAGTGATATTAGTTAGTATGCAAAACTCATGAGACTTGGTCGAATAATTGAGGATAGTCATTCAATAGGGATTGGTTGATCATTTGAATGAACCTAAGTTATCAGTTCTATAAGTAAGTATTGGTAAAGATCACGAGTGTATACCCTAAGCTGTTATGAATCCATGGGAACACAAACCTTAGTTATCCTTTAATTATTAATTGTCAAATATAATCTTGACTGTTGGGTTCATCTACCGGTTGTAATCTAGATCTTCCATATTCCCTGTGGAATCAACCCCAACCTCTAAGTTGGGTTCTTTATTGAGAACATCCGCTTCATACTTCAGTTGGAAGTGTGGTTTGAGCGTTATCAAAAAGTGTCGTCGTTGCCGGGGAATACAACTAAGACTAGGTTATTTGCTTGTATTTGACTTTTTGGTAGTTATTTCTTTAATTAAGTTTTTTTTTGATAACTACTAGTTGTCCTCTGGTTGATGCCAAGCACTCGGAGTAGAGGAGACCCTGTTGTTCGAAGAAATCCTGAAATAGAAGGAGCACTGCATAGAATGGAGAACCCTGAGTAAAGAGAAGCCCACTTGGCTGAACAAGCTAGGCAAGCCAAGCTATCTCGGTTAGCTGCACTTTAGCAAGCTGATGATGCCAGAGATGAGGTGGTAAACGCTGGTCGACATGGGAGGGGCAACCGAGCTCAGAGATTTTCCCCTCAGTTCTTCGATGATGAGGACCCAGACATTGATGAAGTTGGGTCAACTGGAGCAATTGTACCACCACCACTTCCCGCTGGGGACAACTTTTATAGTACGAGCACCATGATTCAATTATTAAAAATGAAGGGGGTGTTTAGAGGCCATGCAGTGAATGACACCAGCCTGCACTTGATGAGCTTCGTAGGAATATGCAAGGCATACAGGTTGCCCGAAGTAAGCCAGGATGACATACGACTCTGACTCTTCCCTTTCTCTGTATCAGGGGAAGCTACTTTGTGGTAATTGGAGTTGCCCAATGACTCTGACGTGCCCTAATTTGCGCGTCCGCAAGTGTATGGGTCGTACAAGTAATATAGTGGCTCTTTTTAAGAACCGGAATGTCGAACCCACAGGGACTGGACCCATTCCTCTAACTATCAAATTCAAGTGTGATCTTAACTTTCGCAAGTGTTGGTTATAGAAGTTTTTTAGGGAGATTTAATTAAGTCTAGTTTTGGTCAACGAAACATCCTGAATTTACTCTAGGAGCAACATAGAGTTAAAACCAGATAATCATGTGATGCTACGATTTGCAATGGGTTAAGCATGAAACTGTCGATTGTTGTTTCACAAAATTAGAATTGCATTCTCATGGTCTTTCGAGCCTCTAAACACGGCAAACTAGCCTCACTTCATCATTGTGAGCGAGGATGCTAATTTCTAGTTCACGGGCAATTAATTATGTTGTGGTTTACGGGGAAACGATTAGGGACTTTCATGCGTCTAACCATTTAACTCAACTTATCCTCACAACTACTTCTGCGAGTGGTGATGCGATAATCCTAAGTTGGTCTTTAATAACTACCGTTTTATCAACCAAGCAAGGTGTTAGGTATATTTCTATCTTAATACGAAATTATATCGTGAGATACAAACATGCTCCTCACATTCTCATGTCCTGACATAGGTAATGCTTTCTCCAGCCAATGCCCAAGCTAACATATATGCTTTCATGGTGATCAATTATAAAAACAATCAACAATCCAGAATGCAAGATGAAAACAACAATCAACAATTTAACTCCAAAACAATTTCATAAAATCATAGTCATAATTCATGGCTTCAACCCTAGAGGAAGGGTTCTTGCCATTCATGTTCATAAAACTACAACTAACTACTACTAAACTAACATACTTACATGAATTTTGTAGATGAGAAGGGAATTTTCCAAACCCTAGATGAGTTCTCCCACTTCTCCCTTCACTCCTAGGTAGTTTTCTAGAATAAAATCGTGACAAAATGGTTTTAGGAGCTAAGGGACCTATTTATAATAAATGAGAAACGTGCACAATTTAGCCTGTCGTGGAACGGCTCCGTGTCACGGATTGTATCGCGGAGCACTACCTCCGTGATACGGAGGTAACGCGGAGGCTCTCTGTAAATTGCCTCCGGAAGCCGAAACTGCTGAGTGCCACCGCGTTGGCAGCGTGTCACGCTACTTGGGCAGCGCGTTGGCCTTGCTCTGTCGCGCAGCTGGCATAGCGTGGCACGTTGCTGGCGCGCTGGTGCTGCCTGCCTGCTGCATCTGCTCTCGACTCCATTCCGCTACTTCACCAACTTATAAATTAGTTCCTCAAAATCATTGAAACCTACAAAACAAGGACTAATCATGTTGGTTAGCACATATATTCACATTTATATAAAATCACATGAAAATGTATACAATTACATTGTTAAACAAGACTAAATTAAGTGCTCAAGCGACACTCGGGTATGCTATTTTGCCCGAGATCGCAACCCCACACCTAAGTCTTGTTCGTCCTCACAACCTTTTACATCTCATGCATATGGAGACTCACCCATAACTCATTTAGCAAGATTATTCAAGCTACGACTATAATGTTTACGTAAGATAACAAGCTAAAAATAGAGCATGCACGACTTGATCATCAAAATGAAGTACAACTATGTTAAGACTTCTTAACCTCATGAATCGACTCTCAATCTTGGCAAACTCATGCAAATCAACTGATTAAGAAATCCCACATGAATTATATCCTTCATTCAACATGTTCCCTCATGGAAAGAGAGTTACCCAATTTCACACGCAAAAACAATTTTTATATCACAACATGTGTGGGTACATGAATAGAATTACGCTCACTCTCACAAAGAAATCACATGCATCATGTAATGACCCATACGCTTGCCCTTATTGTTTTATTACACTAATTTAAGGATGTATGAATGTAAGATCAAGTAGGACTTTTTAGGTTGTAATGTAACTCAGTGCGGCTAGGTACTATTATGGCCAGCAATAGTGACTATCTTTCCTAAGCGCTTTTAATACAACACGCCTTCATTACGAACTTCCCTTCCTCACTTCACCTTTTTCTCCTTTCAGCTTTCTTTTTCCTCTTATGTTCCCCCTTTCTTTAGGCACTTTTAGCTTATTATTAAGGAGCTCTATAAATAATTTTTTCATTAATTTGTTTTCTTACTCCTTAAAAATAATCAACCATTTTCACACAAGTGCACCTCTGTCCTTTTCTCCACTTCTACAACTTGCTACTTTTCCTTTCTTTTCCTTCTTCTCACTCCTTTACTCTTTTATATTTTTCCCTTAAGCACTTAGGAGTTTTGGATCAAGTTCAAGGCTAATGAAAGAAAAAGGATTAAGCTTATGTTGCAACTGTCAAAGAATAGGCTCAAGGCTCAATGGGGCTAACTAGGATTAATTTTTCAAGGTAGGTAAAATGAGGGATAAAAATTTGGTTCATTCAAAGAAATGCCTAAATCATCTCCTACAATTCACATCCTTCATTTCATTTTATAAACACACCGGGCAAGTTCTAGACAATCCACAATAGCACAGAATACTCAAAAACCTTACACTCATGGCACATGCTCAATTCAAGACACATTCAGCAGACTCTTAACTCAGCCAATCACAAGAATTCAGAATTAAGCTTCAATCATATTGAGTCAAATTCACGAGCCTAAGTGTCTCAAACAAAGTTATACACTTGCATGCTTCACATTGAACATACTTGCCTCTTACAAACATTTATAGCACATAACAAGAATACCAAGCCCTAATTAGCTACGGGTTCAAATCCTAAAAACTTATTGACTAACTTCCTCAAGACGGTCGTCATCCATCCATCGTCGGAAACAGTCCCTAACTATGACTAAAAACATTATATACAGACAAAGAAAATAAAAAGAAAATTTTTTATTCTTCGGTTCAAAGACCCCCCGTCGGAAAAGAACGGAAAAGAAAAACCAACGGGTGGTGAAGTCATGCTTAACTCACAAAAAATTTTCAAATTTCTCCCAAATTTCACACAAGCATTAAATTCACCAAAAACTTGTTAAGCACAAAAAATTTTGAAATTTTTCTCACCCCACACTTAAATCATGCTATGTCCTCATAGCATCAAATTAACATTTAAAGGATGAGAAATACTCCCTGAGCCTCTATGCCAAACTAAAAGCATGCTTTCCTTTCAAGTTTTCAGAGGTGGGTGTTCGACCCCACACTTCTTCTATTCCATTCTTTTTAGCTGCCTCCTTCTCGGTACTCAGACATCCCTTCCATTTGTGCTTAACTTTCCACCAAAACACAAGCATAATGAAAACAACAAAATCAACACAAAATGAAAATTAAAAATTGTACCCGAGTTACCTTGGGTTGCCTCCCAAGCAGCGCCTTATTTTACGTCGTGGCCCGACGTGGACTATCCTTTTCAAGACAACCTCCACTCTATTCCTCTCTTTCTCAAACTTCTTCACAATTTGAAGCCTTTTATCAAACTCGGGCTGAACACTTGTCATTGCCTTTGGCCCTGCACCTGTGGAATCCTCCACCCCACACTCATCCTCCGCCAACACACTAACCTGACAAAGGTTTCTGTATTGTGCAGATGGGTTCATTTCTTGGTAAACGTGGAAGATTGCTTCTTCATCCTCAACCATCATTTTCAGGGTCCCTACTTTCAAGTCAATCACCTCTCCTCCGGTGGCCAAGAATGGCCGTCCCAAGATCAGGGGTACCTGGTCATCAACCTGAAAATCTAAGACAATAAAATTAGCAGGTATAATGAACTTACCTACTTTGATGAGAAGGTCCTCTATTATTCCATCAGGTGTCACTCGCGACTTGTCAGCCAGCTGCAGCATCAACCTTGTAGGCCTCAGTTTTCCCAACCCCAGGGTGTTGAATAAGGATAGGGGCATTAGATTAACTACTGCCCCCAAGTCACACAAAGCTCGTAGCACCTCAGCTTTACCAATTTGTATGGGGAGGGTAAAACTCCTTGGGTCTTTGAGCTTCTTTGGCATTTTGCTCAATACCTTGTGACTGCAATCCTCAGTCAGTGCTACAATCTGGACTTCCACCAATCTAACTTTGTTCTCCATGACGTCCTTCAAGTATTTAGCATACTTGGGCATTCCCTGTAAGACATCAATAAGAGGCAAATTTATGTGAAGTTCTTTGAAACTTTCAAAGAACTTTTTGAAGCATTCCTCCTCCTTGCTCTTTCTGACTTTCTGAGGGACTGGTGGTGGTGGTCTTTGTGCTGGCTGCAATGCAGGTTGTGCATTTTGTTGCCCAACACTCTGATTCACTCCAGTGTCGGTGGATAGTCCTGGTCTAACCAACTCCGCCTGCACCTCCTTTCTCAACTCTTTAGGCACTACATCAGCTAATTGCTTTCCGCTTCTAAGACTGATGGCATTGATTTGCCGGGGTTTAGCATCTGCATCGCTTGGTAATCCCCCCTGCGACCTCATGTTCTGAGTAGCTGCTATCTGACCCACTTGTTTTTCAAGATTGCGGGTGGCTACTTGCTGATTCATTAAGTCTGTTGCCATCCTCACCTAATTTTCTGCTAACTGATTTTGGGTCTCCATAATTTTCTACAGTGTTTTCTCAATGCTGCTACTCAATTGCCCATCATTCTGCCTATTCTGCTGATACTGCTGTTATTGAGGTTGCATATAATTCTGCTTTTGGTTTCCACCCCAAGAAAAATTCGAGCGGCCCTGCCAATTTCTGTTGGAGTTGTTCCCAAAATTTTGATTCCTATGCACATTACCAACAAAATTGACTGATGTCGGATTGGCTCCACAAGATTCTGCATTGTGCCCATTATTACCATAAATGTCACACCAACTCGGAGCTTGCTGAACTGTATTAACCTGGCCCTGGTATTGGTTCATACTTAGTTTATTGAACTGAGTCATCATTTGATGTTGGAACGAAGCTAACTGTGCTTCCAAGGCATTCAAACCATCTACTTCTATCAACCCCGATCTCTTTCCTGCCCCTCTCGATGACTCGTTGTACCACTCTGGATTTCCTTGTGCAATTCTATTCAACAAAGTGTACAACTCATCATATGTCTTCTCCAAGGCTTGCCCACCCGATGCAGAGTCTAGTAATATTTTCGTGTGTGGGCCTAGACTTTCTACAAAGGTATGGGCTAACACTTCATTTGATTGCTAGTGATGGGGGCAGTCTCTCAAAAATGACTTGAATCTTTCCCAAGCCATATACAAGTTCTCATCAGGCCTCTGCTTGAAGCTGAGTATTTCACTTCGCAACTTTGCAGTTTTTCCTGAAGGAAAGAATCTGATAAGGAACTTCTTAGCCAAATCATTCCATGAAGTTATGGAGTTCGGTGGCTCAGCCTTCAGCCACTTTTTCGCCTCTCCAACAGTGAAAATGGGAAAAGGGTCAATCAGACATAATCTGTGGACACGCCGGTGGGGACAAACGTGTCACTAATCTCCAAAAATCTCTGTAGGTGCTGCTGCGGGTCCTTATGTGCCATCCCATTGAATTGACCACTAGAATATAACAGCTGCACGATGTTCTATTTAAGCTCAAAGTACCCTCCAGGCTCCAGTTTATGGATGCTAGAGGTCACATTCGTCGCCAGTTTGATTGCCACATCGCGAACTGGTCTTGCTGCCATTGCTTCTGATGACAATTGTGCTTGTCCCGCGGGTGGTTGTCGTTGTACATTTTCTTGAAGTCTCTTCAGCTTTTGCTCTAGAGCTACTCTCCTTTGCAAATGGATTTGACGTTCAGGTTCCAACAACGATTCCACAAGCTCTCTATTTCTAGCCACCTCGGAAGGACAATCTGCCACTTGCAAATAAACAGACGAAGACCAAGTTTCTCAACACTTAAGGAAATTTCAAAAATCACACAAAAACAGATAAATTAAAAAAACATCGCCTAGTCCCCGGCCACGGCGCCAAAAACTTGACGTGCCCTTATTTGTGCATCTGCAAGTGTACGGGTCGTACAAGTAATATAGTGGCTCTTTTTAAGAATCGGAATGTCGAACCCACAAGGACTGGACCCATTCCTCTAACTATCCAATTCAAGTGTGATCTTAACTTTCTCAAGTGTTGGTTATAGAAGTTTTCGAGGGAGATTTAATTAAGTCTAGTTTTGGTCAACGAAATATCCTGAATTTACTCTAGGAGCAACATAGAGTTAAAACTAGATAATCATGCAATGCTACAATTTGCAATGGGTTAATAATGAAACTATCGATTGTTGTTTCACATATTTAGAATTGCATGTTCATGGTCTGTCAAGCCTCTAAACATGGCAAACTAGCCTCACTGCATCATTGTGAGCGAGGATGCTAATTTCTTTTTCGCGGGTAGTTAATTATGTTGTGGTTTACGGGGAAATGATTAGGGACTTTCATGCGTCTAACCATTTAACTCAACTTAGCCTGACAACTACTTCTTCGAGTGGTGATGCGATAATCCTAAGTTGGTCTTTAATAACCCCCGTTTTATCAACCAAGCAAGGTGTTATGTATATTTCTATCCTAATACGAAATTATATCATGAGATACAAACATGCTCCTCACATTCTCATGTCCTAACCTAGGTAATTCTTTCTCAAGACAATTCCCAAGCTAACATATATGTTTTCATGGTGATCAATCATAAAACAACCAACAATCCAGAATGCAAGACGAAAACAACAATCAATAACTTAATTCCAAAACAATTTCATAAAATCATAGTCATAATTCATGGCTTCAACCCTAGAGGAAGGGTTCTTGCCATTCATTTTTGTAAAACTACAACTAACTACTACTAAACTAACATACTTACATGAATTTGGTAGATGAGAAGGGAATTTGCCAAACCCTAGATGAGTTCTCCTACTTCTCCCTTCACTCCTAGGTAGTTTTCCAGAATAAAATCGTGACAATATGGTTTTAGGAGCTAAGGGACCTATTTATAATAAATGAGAAACGTGCACAATTTATCCTGTCATGGAATGGCTCCGTGTCACGGAGTGTATCGCGGAGCACTGCCTCCGTGACACGGAGGTAACGCGGAGGCTCTCTGGAAATTGCCTCCGGAAGCCGAAACCGCCGAGTGCCACCGCGTTGGCACCGTGTCACGCTGCTTGGGCAGCGTGTTGGCCTTGCTCTGTCGCGCAGCTGGCACAGCGTGGCACGTTGCTGGCGCGCTGGTGCTGCCTGATTTTGGGCAAATTTATATGCCCAAGTGATACTCGAATGTGACATTTTAGCCTTGTTTATCTATTGATGTTTATACATTCTCATGTGATTGATAATAAAATATGAATTTATACTAACCAACATGATTAGCGTTGTTTTGCAGGTGAAATACAATTTTGGGAAGCTAAAATGTGTGTTGGGAGAGATCGGGGTTGGACTCAGATGCGAGCAAGGGAAAAAGCACTTGAAGGCACAAATTAAAGGGGCTCCGCGATGGAGCCGTGTCACGCTGCCATCGCGGATGCCTTCTGCCTGGATATGGAATTTTTGCCTAATTCCAGTGAAGGTGCGCGTTGAGGTCGTTGCACGTTGGCCTAGCCCCGCGTTGCACGCCGTTCCATGCTGGGACTTAATACCTGGACAACCAAATTCCAGTAAGGGTCTGCGTCAATGGCGTGTCACGGAGGCAGTGCTCCGCGATGCACTCCGTGACACATTGCTTGTTATTCCGGGAAAAATTCCCACCAGTATAAATAGAACACTTAGGTTCATTTTTAATAATTCTAGCTTGGTGGAGCAAGAACGTGGGTTACAGGAAGTTGAGGGGACGAAAATCTCAGGGTTTTTCTCTATCTCCTTCTTCTTTAATTCAATTGCTTGTATGTTTAACACTCATTTAACGATGTTTAATCCACAAATTAGTGGCTAAATCCTCTTCTTGCTGAGGTTAAGAACAATTGTATTGAAATGTGATTATTGATCAATTTGGGTTTTCATCTTTTCTTCCATGGTTGTTCTATTGATTCTTGTTCTTACTGCATTAATGTGTGGCCAACGTTAATGTACATCTAAAAAGTACGGTTTCACTCGAGAGAGTAAAAAATTGGAAAGTTGTGAATTAATAGGATATGATCTTTTCTTAGTTTGGGAAAGTTGAGAATTGATTTACCTTCAGGATAGAAATATACATGAAAGTCGTATTAGTCAATTAAGGAATCGATTTTGTATGGCTAGAACATGAATTTCGTTTTACCACAGAAATGTAGGTGGATGGTTCATGATTCTTAAGTTGGGTTAAATACGAGAGTTTTAATCCATTGGAAATAATTCTTGACTAGCAACCGGAGGAATGATTAACCAAAGTGTATTGTTAATTTGTTTCTATACATGTTCGTTTTAACCTCAGCATGCTCAAATTCATAGTTCAGACTCAAATTATATAATTGTTTTAGACTTAGTATAAAATTAGAAACCAAAATATTAAACTTTTCTTTACACTGTTGTCTGAATTTTTAGAGTAAAGTATAGTGACACTTGAGTAGATTGTTAACCTCGCCCAGTCCCTGTGGGATCGATACTTGGCTTACGTAAGCCACTTTACTACTTGTTCGACCACATGCACTTGCGTGTAGCTATATATCCAAAAGTACCCGAGCAAGTTTTTTGCACCGTTGCCGGGGACTGGCAATTGGTAAAATTGTTTTTTTAGTGTTAGTTTACAAATTCTATATAAGTGCTGACAACTTGGTCTTAGTGTTTGTTTTAATTCTTTTTTTATTTTTCTTTGGATACCCTTCTTAACATGACATCATGGAATACAAATGGTTTAAGTGGTGGATACTCATATTTTGGCAAATCTTGTCTTAATTGCGGAGGACACCACTCGTGGCAACACTGTAACACGTGCAATATATGTAGTGGTCAAGATGCCCATTGGGATGGCTTTCCGAATGCATATTCCCCTCCCCCAAGCCCCTACTATGATCCTTCTATTGTTTTTGACGAATATAGGCATGCTGAAAATGAGGACTTGGGACGCCAAGCTCAAATAGAAAACATTCTGAAACAACTCCTGGAGCAATCAGAAGCAATGAAGGAGGCGATGGCAGTATTGAGAATTCAGCAACAAGAGAATGCAGAGGCTCTAGAAAGGATGAGTGTTAAAGTCACGGAGATGATTGCTGAGGCTGAAGCTTGTGATAAATTGCAGGTAACAGTTTTAGCCGATATTCAAGAGAAAAACAAGAGGAAGACAAGGGTGAATTTTTGGATGAAGCCCAACAATTAGAATCTCTTGAGTGTCCCTGTGATGGGCTCACACTTATTGAAAATCCATTCATGGAAGAAGAGATAGAGTATCCCCCAGTTGACATTAATGGAGAGATAGATGTCGATGCTGAGAAGGTGTATACAAGTAAGGAGGTCAAGCACAATGCAGTTTCAGAGTTGAGATTTATTGGACCACACTCGAAGCATTTTTCGACATTAAGTTTGGTTGACAACATAGAAATAGAGTCTTCCAAGCTTATAGAGAAATGTCTAGAGGAGGACCAAGCCCCGTATATTTTGAAATTTTCTATCTCGGAGAGACAAAATGACTTCGCTTACTTAAGGGCCAATAAGTTCAAAAGGCAACATCTACTGCTTGGTCCTTACAATTTTTCACCACCACCCCTAGAGCATAACAGGAAATTAGAGAAGCAATTAGGGGTGAGATTCATATCCTCAAGGTGGAGGAAAAAGTGGTGAAACTTGATACGTCGAGCCGCGATGGTAAACCAGATGCTGCACGGGAGGCAACCCATGAAATTTTTCTTTGTTAAATGTGAATTGATTTCATAGAAAAAAAAGAAAAAAAAAGAAAAAATAATTTAACAACAAAATTTTTAGTTTTTATTTTTATTTTTATTTTGAGTGAAACCTATAATTCTAACCAATTTCTTGTCGTAAGATGAATTGCAGGTTAAATGGAGGATAAATATGCAAAGGATCGCAAAGGAAAATCCAAGGTATGAAAAATAATAAAAAGTGGCAAAAACAGTGAGCCAGGGCGATGGCTCCGTGTCACGGAGGAGGGCCTCCGCGTTACCCGACGTGACACGTTGAAGGTAATTCAGGAATTTTTACAAATTCCAGAACACCTGCGCGATGGCTCCATGTCACGGAGGGCATGCTCCGCGTTACCCTCCATGACACGTTGAGGTGTATATCGCGACGGGTCACACCGGGTCGCCGGGTGACCCACGCGAAATTTCCACTTTTTAACCCTGATTTCCCCTCATTTTTCCTCATTTTTCATATCCCTCATGACCAGCATCCCAAAAACCCCTTCCCCCTCAACGTGACACGGACCTAGGCACATAATTTCATCAAGTTTTCGTCATTTCATCGAATTCAAGGTATGTTCTTCAACTCTATCTTAATTCTTGTCGAATTTTTTGCGATGTTGAACATGTGATATGAGCAAAACTTGCCCTAAGTAGAAATTAAGCTTAAATTCAATTGAATTATTATTGATTGACGTTCGGAGTATCATTGTGATTGCTTCAACTCGATAATTACATAACTTAATCGAATTTTTGATAAAATCATAGCTAGGGCTTGACTTTGAGTTTGAAATGGAAAAATTGAGTTGAACTATTGAAATTCTTGCTAGGTTGTGTATGTTGGGTGAGATGAGTCGGTTGTGCTAACTGTTAATATGCTTAAAGACCGACGGATTTCCGGTTAAGGAAATTGTGGAAATTGCAAGAAATGGGTGAATTGTATGGTATCATGTAGTTAAATTTTTCTTTTTTTCTCCTTGCTAAGTGCTATGGGATAAAATGTTATCGATGGTAATGATTGTGGTTAGCTGTACAAAGTCTGAGTAGTACATAGAATATATACCGTCGAATTCTATGAATGCACTAAGCATATTTGTTATGTTTTGTTGTTTGTTTGTGGAAATAAGTACAATCTTGCCGTAATGTTGTGATTTTGGCTAAAGACTAAGTGTGGGGTAGCCTAGCTTAACCCAACCTTAGTCGAAGCTAATTTTAATTGGAATGACATTGCGATTGTCTGTTTGGTTTGACAGGAACAATGGCAAGCAGGCAAGACAAGGGAAAAGGCGCATCAACATCTGGCGCCGGAAGAAAAAGAATCAGACTGGGCACAGCTGTCCCAGCAGCACCAGCGGTTCCACGCGGCCAACGTCGTCAATACGGAACCAGATGGGTGACAGAGGAGGGGAAGAAATGGTACGCGAAGCACAAGGAAAGCAAATACTTCCCCGAGGAACACATAGCAAGGGAACCATTGGCGGAGGAGTTACCTAGGATTGTCCAAAGGATCGAGGCAGCCGGGCTGAATTTCATCTTTGAAGAGCCCAAGGAATGCAACTTGCACTTGACTCCGGAATTCTACGCCAACTGGAACCCGACTCTCAGAAGTCACACCATCAAAAAAAGGGGGCAAATAGTCACTTTTGAGCCCCACCACCTTAATGCTATCCTAGGGGCGCGGGACACAGACGCCCATGTGCTTCGACAGCTGAATATCACTCCACCATATGCAGACATCAGACGCACTTTGTGTGGAACCCGATCGACAGCTCGGTGGAGCAGGCATAAGGAGAGGGGCTACCATCAGACCTTGCCCTACTCACAGATGAACAGGGAAGCCAGGATATGGCTTAAGATTATGTGTTCCTGCCTAATCCCGGGGGTGCATATGACGGATGTAACCCGAGATCGTGTATGCTTGTATACGCCCTGATGAAAGGGCTAGAGATCAATGTGGGGGCGGTGATTATCTCTGCCATGAAGAGAGCCCGGTTGTATCAAGGGCACAGGTACGGGTTTGGTGGATTAATCACCACATTCCTGAGGGGCCTGGATATTGAGGAAGAGGCCCTTGACTACATCCCGCAGATGGAGCGGCGGGCCTTAGATGTCACCAAAACTAAGGCACCCGAGACCACCCACAGGCCAGTTCTTACACTAGCCGAGCGACATGCTCGGGATGATCAGTACATGGCTCGCATGTACGGGATGCAGATGCTCCAGCTACGAATAGGCGGGAGGCCGGCAACAGAAGAGGAGCTGTGGCAACTCGAGCTAGATTACCCTTTTGGCAAAAATGCCACGGCTCTATGCCGAGTGGGGCCAGCTTTTGTGGAGCCCACGGATGATGATGTCCCCACAGATGAGGAGACATGTCGTGAGGACTCCGATGTGGAGTTCGATGATGACGATGGGGGCGATTCAGACATGGGAGACGAGGCAGCAGCACTTGATGAAGAAGTGGAGTATTTTGATTGATCAGGGAGTTTCACCACCTACTCTTGTGCTATGCTAATTTTTGTGAACACTGGGGACAATGTTCGATTTAAGTGTGGGGTGGGAGTAGTTAGGTGCTGGTTGCTGTTGTTTTTGATGTATGTTTTTGTTCTGTTGTTGTGCCTGTGGAAAAATTGTGACCCTGTGATTGTGATGTTTATGTTGTGTATTGTAATTAATGTGAAGTTGTTATGTGCTGCTGAATGTGCTAGCTGGTTTTGTACATATTTTTGTTTTATCGAAATGATCGATATTTTTAATTTTTTTTTCAATTTATGGGTTTTCTCGGCGTTTGTTTTCGGTTCTTTTACCGAGAATGGTCCCATTGAACCGAAGTCTTAGTTAGGGACTGTTCCCTATGATGGATGGATGACGACCGTCTTAAGGGAAATGTAGTCGTTAGGAGTAGATTTTTTTTCATTTATTTTGCAGTTTTTTTCTTTTTTTGTGGGTTGCATCCCAAAACCTGTAGTTACTTTATGGTTGCGGAATTCTAGTCGCGTGTTGTACATGAGATGTGAAATGCAAAGGTGATTCTTATGAAAGCATGCAACTTTGTAAATATGTTGAGATACCTAGGCCATAGAGTCGATTCAGTGTGATTGAGGCTTAATGTTTGAATTCTTGTAATTAACTGATTGAAGAGTCTGTGAATGCGTCTTGAATTGAGCATGTGCAATGAGTGTATGGTGAGGTTTTGTTTATTCCATGCTATTATGGAATGTCTAGAACTTGCCTGGTGTGTGCACGAAATGAAATGAAGGACGTGTATTGTAGGAAAGGATGTAGGCATTTCTTTGTTTTAACCGAAAGTTTCTCTTTTTCATTATCGTACCCCCCTTAAATGTACACCCTAGTTAGCCTGTTGAGCCTTTAGCCTATTATTTTTCTTTTGTCAAAAATGTGTAAACCGAGCTTAACCCTTTCTTTTCATTATCCGTGAATTTGATCCAAAACTCTTAAGCTCTCAAGAAAAGAAAATAATTTTCCCACATTGTCAAGGAGTGAGAGTGGTGAAAAGAAAAGAAAAGCAGAGTGATGAAAGGAAAGAAAAGGTTGAAGGTGCACTCGTTATAAATTAAATATAATGAAGATGTATGAATAATCTTTGTTATTGAGTCAAGTGTGCTTAAAGATATGGGTCAAAATAAAGATAGACTTCAAGAATAGGAGGATGAAGGAAGAAACAATGCCCATGAGTTTGATGGGATGTATTGAAAAAGCGCTTAAGGATTCTAGTGGCTATTATTGGCTAGCCCAATATTTACTAGCTCCGTAGCTTACATTACAACCTGTTATGTCCTACATGATCTTACATAACGCTTCCTTATATTAATGGAGTAATACACTAAGGGCAAGCCTATGGTTCATGACATGATGCATGTGAATTCTTTTGGGAGAGAGAGTGAAATTGTGTTTATATGCCCCTGCATGTAATCTTTTGAGTTCATGTGATTACAAAAAGGGAAAATTCTCTTGTGTTGTGAGGGCACATGCTTGATGAGAGATTAAATTTTGTGTCGAATATCTTGATCAGCTGATTTTCATGAGTTTGCTAATATCAAGAGTCGATTCTTGAGTCTAGGAGGTCTTAATGTGTTGAAGGTCATTGTATTGATAGGACCATGCGTGTTTTCTTGATGATTTGCTGTATTAAATAATCTGTATGACCGTAGCCTGAATTGTCGAACCAAAGTAGCCAGGATGGGGTGTAAAGTACATGAGGTGTAAGATTGTTTTTCGGGGACGAACAAGGATTTAAGTGTGGGGTAAGTGATCTTGGGCAAATTTATATGCCCAAGTGATACTCAAATGTGTCATTTTAGCCTTGTTTATCTATTGATGTTTATACAGTCTCATGTGAATGATAATAAAATGTGAATTTATACTAACCAACATGATTAGGGTTGTTTTGCAGGTGAAATACAATTTTGGGAAGCTAAAATATGTGTTGGGAGAGATCGGGGTTGGACTCGGATGCGAGCAAGGGAAAAAGCACTTGAAGGCACAAATTAAAGGGGCTCCGCGATGGAGCCGTGTCACGCTGCCATCGCGGATGCCTTCTGCCTAGATATGGAATTTGCCTAATTCCAGTGAAGGTGCGCGTTGGGGCCGTGGCACGTTGGCCTAGATTAATACCTGGACAACCAAATTCCAGTAAGGGGCCGCGTCAATGGTGTGTCACGGAGGCAGTGCTCCGCGATGCACTCCGTGACACATTGCTTGTTATTCCGGGAAAATTTCCCACGAGTATAAATAGAACACTTAGGTTCATTTTTAATAATTCTGACTTGGTGGAGCAAGAACGTGGGTTACAGGCAATTGAGGGGACGAAAATCTCAGGGTTTTTCTCTATCTCCTTCTTCTTTAATTCAATTGCCTGTATGTTTAACACTCATTTAATGAAGTTTAATCCACAAATGAGTGGCTAAATCCTCTTCTTGCTGAGGTTAAGAACAATTGTATTGAAATGTAATTATTGATCAATTTGGGTTTTCATCTTTTCTTCCATGGTTGTTCTATTGATTCTTGTTCTTACTGCATTAATGTGTGGCCAACGTTAATGTACATCTAAAATGTCCGATTTCACTCGAAAGAGCAAGAAATTGGAAAGTTGTGAATTAATAGGATATAATCTTTTCTTAGTTTGGGAAAGTTGAGAATTGATTTACCTTCAGGATAGAAATATACCTGAAAGTCGTATTAGTCAATTAAGGAATCGATTTTGTATGGCTAGAACATGAATTTCGTTTTATCACAGAAATGTAGGTGGATGGTTCATGATTCTTAAGTTGGGTTAAATACGAGAGTTTTAATCCATTGGAAATAATTCTTGACTAGCAACCGGAGGAAAGATTAACCAAAGTGTATCGTTAATTTATTTCTATACATGTTCGTTTTAACCTCAGCATGCTCAAATTCATAGTTCAGACTCAAATTATATAATTGTTTTAGACTTAGTATAAAATTAGAAACCAAAATATTAAACTTTTCTTTACACTATTGTCTACATTTTTAGAGTAAAGTATAGTGACACTCGAGTAGATTGTTACCCTCGCCCAGTCCCTGTGGGATCGATACTTGGCTTACTTAAGCCACTTTACTACTTGTTCGACCACGTGCACTTGCGTGTAGTTTTATACCCAAAAGTACCCGAGCACTGCCTCCCTGCCGCATCTGCTTCCGACTCCATTCCGCTACTTCACCAACTTATAAATTAGTTCCTAAAAATCATTGAAACCTACAAAAAAAAGACTAATCATGTTGGTTATCACATATATTCACATTTATATAAAATCACATGAAAATGTATACAATTACTTAGCTAAACAATACTAAATTAAGTTCTCAAGCGTCACTCGGGCATGCTATTTTGCCCAAGAACAGACTCCATAAGCAATTGGAGGGAGCTTAGACAAGCCTTCTTGGAGAGATTTTTTCCCCCATCAAGGATGTTACAAATAAAAGATGAGATCTATAATTTTCAGCAAATTAATACGGAGGCACTTCATGAAACCTAGTTGAGGTTCAAAAAGAAGTTGACTAAGTGCCCGAACCATAAAATCCCAAGTGACAGTTTGTTGGAATTTTTTTACAGGTCTCTTAATAATAGCACCGACGCTGTAGCAGACACGGTGACTGGAGGAGCATTGATAAGTCACACCTGGGAGGAACAAGCCACTATCCTTGACAGGGTGACTAAGACAAACAGGGCCTGACATACGAGGGAGATTGATGCAGTGGTAGGTACATATGCTATTGGTTTGACTGCAGACCAACGAAGGAAGGAGGAAGAACGCGATCAGGAATTGGCTCGCATGCGCACATCATTGGATTTGCTTACAAAGCATATCATGGGAGCAGGAGCCAAAAAGGTAAATGCAGTGGGAACTCAAGGAAGGGAGCAAGGAGCAGATTACTCTGATTCTGAGGAAGAGGCAAACTTCCTAGATGGCCAAGTGGCGGGTTTTCGGGCCAACGCCCAAGCGTCTAGACAAGACAATTGGTGCCAAGGTTCTGGAAATCAAGGTCAGAACCAATATAGAGACAACTACAATAGTAATGGGTTCAGAGATAGGAGATGTGGTTGTGAGCGAGAGGGAGAATGGAGAAGAAATGACGGATATCGTAATGACTGGGCTGGAGTCTATGTGCCTCCCAACGCACGAGAAGGGGAGGCCGGACAATCAAAGTTGGAGAGAATGATGGCCGAAATGCTGAAAAAGGTGAGGTCCACAGATGATCAGTTAAAAGAAATTCGAAGTGACTTATATAGCATGGGTCAGAAAGTGGAATCTCATTCCACCGCCATTAAGTAGATAGAACACCAACTTGGGAAGCTGTCAACATCAATGAACCCTAGGAAAAAGGGTACACTTCCTAGAAACACTATCTAGAATCCAAAGAATGATGCTCATTGCATGGTAGTGATGACTAGGAGTGGTAAAACCACAGTTGACCCCCCTTTCCCTGTTGAAGTTTGAAGGAGGAAAGAGAGCGTGATTGAGGAAGAAGAGATTGGTGCTGAGACACAACATGATGAGTTGCAAAGGCCTCTAAGGGTGAGAAGAAATACGACATTTATCAAGGGGAAACTCTAGTGAAAAAGGCTATCCCAAGACCACCACCACCATTCCCACAAAGGATGAAGAAAAAGGCGGACAACGATAAGTATGAAAAATTCATTCAATGCTTAAACAACTTTTTGTGAATATACCATTGGTTGAAGCACTAGAGCAGATGCCAGGATATGCAAAATTCATGAAGGACCTGGTGACGAAGAAAAGATCTATAAGATATGAGCTGGTTGACAATGTCCATCACTACAGTGCCATAGCAACAAAGGTCTTAGCTTAGAAAAAGGAGGACTCGGGTGCCTTCACGATACCTTGCACCATTGGTAATGTCGAGTTCACAAGGGCACTCTGTGATCTGGGAGCTAACATTAATCTAATACCCTTGGCGGTTTTCAAGAATCTAGCATTGGGAGCCCCCACACAGACCAACATGCAGCTATTGATAGCCGACAGAATAGTAAAGAGACTAGTGGGCATTCTAGTTTATGTGTTTGTAAAGGTTGATAAGTTCATATTACCAACAGACTTCATGATCTTTGATTGCGAGGTCGATTATAAGGTCTCCATAATTCTGGGGTGACCATTCCTCGCTATTGGGAGAGCTCTAGTATACGTGGAAGTTGTCCTGTTAAATATCAGGCTAAACAAAGAAGAGGTCACTTTCAACATTTGTCGAACCATGAAGCAACCAAAGGAATTTAGTGTCATCTCAGCACTTGAGGATAAGTATGAGTCACTTGACAAATTCTGAGTAGTCAACAGACTTGTTGTGACATTAAATCAAGCACTTCTATGGAGGCAACCCAAGTGGTGGTTTGGTGAAATCTGAGTAACCAGACCACCTGCGTCATGCCACAGCGTTAAATCAAGCACTTCTTGGGAGGCAAACCAAGTTAGTGAACTAATGTGTGCTCAATGTGCAGTGAAACAAACTCAGGTGGCTGAAAAATTTGCTTCTACAAGATCCCAGTATGACTCGTGGTGAGGTCCTATGAGCCTTGGCAGCAATGGTGGTGAAGAGCATAGAAAATTCGAAGAAAGTCCGACCTGTGATTCATCCTACGATTCGTACCTCAATGGTACAAGTCTCAGGATGCACTCGTAGGTGACCAGGTAAGTTTTCATTTGTTATAGTCACTACGAGTCCGAGGGACGAGCCGTAGCTAAATCCTACGACTCGTGGTATGAGTCGTGATCGGTCAAAATTACCCGATTCGACCCAGATTTTTAAATCTTCCCTAACCTACTTAAACTTCAAAATCCACCCTTTTCCCATGCGAACACCTCACAAACCCACAACCCACGACTTGAGCAACCTCTTCCCAAAACCCGTAACTTCTCATCATCAAGAAAGTGAGCAAAATTCTTACTTCAACTAAGTGTGTAAAGCCCTATAAGTTGATTTCCAGTCTATGAATCGACAATCAAGTAAGTTATTTACATTGCAAGCTCTAAATGTTTGAAACTAAACTTAAGGGAATCAAAACCCACAAAAATCACTAGGTATGCTTGAAAATAACTAGGTATGTTCGAAAAGACAAACTCGACTGGAAACCCACTTGAAATTTATTTTAACTTTTGCCCTGGAAAACCTAAAGGGAGTTATGGGTAGAGGTTGAAAAAAAGGGAGGATTGAGCACTGTAAAGATAAGTTAGAAATAAGCCTAGACCTGGGGGGAAATCTGAGTACCCCAAAAGAATTAAAAAGAATCTCTGCAAAACTGGGAAAAGAAAATTTGAAACTGTATTAGACACAGTACAGACCATAGGTTGTCACTACGAGTCGTACTGCGCACTCGTGTCGCGAACCTAAACACAGTTGCATGAAAATGTCCTTCCTACTACTCGTGGAGTCAACCTACGGGTCGTACCATGAGTCATATAAAAATTCAGAACAACACAAATGTAGGGCCTCATCAGACGACTAGTAGTATGGCTCGTATCTTAGTGGTACGAGTCGTACCTGCGAGTCGTAGTGAAAAACAATGGAACGTCTGGGACTTTTCATGGGTCGTACCTTCATGGCACGACTCGTAGTGAGGACCCGTGATGAGATTCTAAACTTCTCTTATATGATTTTTCTTTTCCGAAAACGGAATGCTAACAAACGTACATAATATCACAAAACAAACTTGCACTCATGAATGGAACATGAAAAACTAAATAGAGGTTTAGGGAAAAAATTGATACCTCGAACTGAAACTGAGCTGGTAGGGAACAAATGAGGGTGTTTAGCCATCATATCCGCTTTGGCTTCCCACGTAGCTCTCTCAACATGATGTTTTCTCCATAACACCTTTACTGAAGCTACTTCCTTGTTCCTCAACCTCCAAACCTGACGATCCAAGATTGTAACGGGAAATTCCTCAAAACTGAGGCTATCCTTCACACCAATACTTTCCACCGGAACCACTAAGGCTGGATCTCCCAAGCACTTTTCAAGAGAGATACGTGAAATACGAGATGAACTGAAGCTAACTCTGAAGGTAACTCTAACTCATAGGCTACTTTACCCACTCGTCTCACAATCTGGTATGGACCAATATAAAAGGGGTTGAGTTTTCCTTTCTTTCCGAATCTCATTAGTCCCTTCATGGGAGATACCTTCAAAAACACACAATCATCGATCTCGAACCCAAGCTCTCTTCTCCTTATATCCTCATAAGATTTTTGGCGACTTTGAGCCATTTTCAGCCTTTCTCTTATCAACAGAACTTTCTCCATAGCCTCATGGACTGAATTTGGACCCACTAACAAAGCTTCACATACCTAAAACCAACCAATGGGCGATCCACACCTTCGACCGTAAAGAGCCTCAAATAGTTCCATTTGGATGCTAGAGTGATAGTTGTTGTTGTAGGCAAACTCTATAAGAGCTAAATGCACATCGCAACTACTCTTGAAATCAATAATGCAAGCTCTAAACATGTCCTCAAGAGTTTGGATAGTCCGCTCTGCCTGACCATCTATTTGTGGATGAAATGTCGTACTAAGCTTGACCTGGGTACCAAGTCCCTTTTGAAAATATCTCCAAAATTGAGAGGTGAACTGAGTACCTCTATCCGATATGATGGACAAGGGCACTCCATACAACCTAACCAGCTCTCAGATGTATAATTTGGCATAATCTTCCACTGAATCGGTGGTTTTGACTGGTAGAAATGCAGCCTTGGTCAACCTGTCCACCACAACCCAAATGGAATCATACTGTCTACGAGTGAGGGGGAATCCTTCCATGAATTCCATGTTGATTTCTTCCCACTTCCAAGTCGGAATTCTGATATCCTGAAGTACACCTCCCGGTCTCTGATGCTCAACTTTCACTTGTTCACAAATGGGGCACTTGGCTACGAATTCTATAGTATCCCTCTTCATGCCATTCCACCAGTAGATTTCCCACAGGGCATGGTACATCTTGGTGGCACCTGGATGGATAGAATATCTGGATACGTGAGCCTCATGCAACATCTGGCTCCTCAAACCACCCACGTTCGAAACACATAAGCGACCCTGGTACTCAAGTACACCATCTCCCCCTTTGGAGAAGACTTCTACCTTCTGATTTTGAATAGCTTCCATCTACTTTACCAATTTTGGATCTTCATCTTGCTAAGCCTTCACCTCCATTACCAAGGACGACTCTGACTCATTCTGAACTACACCCCCATCGATCGAGCTAACTAATCTAACTCCCAACCATGCAAGTTGATGTACCTCCTTCACCAGCTCCTTCTTGCCTTCACTCATGTGTGACACACTCTTGCATAGAGAATCTACTAAGGGAATCTGCTACCACATTGGCCTTACCCGGGTTGTAAAGGACACTCATGTCATAGTCCTTAAGTAGCTCCAACCACCTCCGTTGCTGAAGATTGAGATCCTTCTGCGTTAACACATATTGTGAGCTCTTGTTGTCAGTGAATACATCTACATAAACCCCATACAAGTTGTGTTGCCATATCTTCAAAGTAAATACCACCGCGGCCAACTCAAGATCATGGGTCGGGCAATTCTTCTCGTGAATTTGTAGTTGTCTGGAAGCATATGTGACTTCCCCTTGCTACATCAATATGCATCCCAATCCAACTCTCGAAGCATCACAATATACAACAAAGCCATCGGTGCCCTCCAGTAAAGCCAGCACCGGTGCTGAAGTCAGTCGGGCCTTCAATTCCTTAAAGCTCTCCTCACAAGCCTCCGAACATTGGAACTTCACCTTTTTCAAAGTTAATCTAGTCAATGGGGCTGCAATGGATGAGAAACCTTCTGCAAACCTCCGATAGTAACCTGCTAAGCCTAAAAAGCTCCTGATCTCCAAAGGGCTTACCGGTCTGGGTGAGTTCTTCAGTGCCTCTATTTTTTAGAAGTCCACCCTTATACCTTCGCTTGACACTACATGTCCCAAAAAAGCAAATAAATTCAACCAGAACTCACATTTACTGAAATTGACGTATAGCTGGTTATCCTTAAGGGTTTGGAGTGTTACCCTCAGGTGTGCGACATGCTCTTCCTTGCTCCTGGAGTATATCAATATGTCGTCAATGAACACGATCATGAACATATCCAGATATTCCTTTAATACCCTGTTCATCAGGTCCATAAAATTGCAGGGGCATTGGTTAGTCCAAAAGACATAACAACAAATTCATAATGGCCATACTGAGTCCTTAAAGTAGTCTTCGGGATGTCGCTCTCCCAAACCCTGAGCTGGTGATACCCAGACCTATGTTCTATATTGGAGAAATATTTGGCACCCTGAAGCTGATCAAATAGGTCATCAATCCTAGGTAAAGGGTATCTATTCTTGACGGTGACCTTGTTCAACTGCCTATAGTCAATACACATCCGAAGAGAACCATCTTTCTTCCGAACGAACAACACTGGGAAAACCTGTAGCTATCAGTTCTGGACCTCTTGGCCTCTCTCTACCTCATATGAGCTACCTCCATCTGCTGGGCATAAAGGACTATCCGCGGGTAGTCCATATCCTGATGAAGCATGGCTATTCTGCAGTCCTTGTCCAAATACTCAGCTACCCCCTGCACAAATCTGCTCACCCATTCCCTCTGGTCCATCACTAAATTCAGGGCATACTTTGACAAGTGAGTGAACTCAAGTAAACATTCTAGCAGTGTCATCTTTCCCTGTTTGAGGTTAACAAACTCCACTGCTTTCAATTCTCTCATCTCGCGAGGGAAGAATGTGTCGAGAAAGCCCATGCGGAACTTGTCCTAGCTGATAGGACCTGCTCTCGCTGCCCTGCTGTCCTTCCATTGCTTGTACCAACTATAAGTGACCTCCTTTAGCTGAAAAGAGGCCAAATCCACACACTCCTCATTTGCCACCCCCATAACCTAGGTGACCTTAAAGATCCCTTCAATGAACTCGTGTTGATCCTCATCCACCGTTGATCCCGTTAACTCAGGAGGGTTCATCCTTAAAAAGTCTCTAATTCGAGTCGCCGCTGCTTTACCATTCTGTGGTACATATTCAACAGCTTGCTGATTTACCTGAGCGGTCAATGCCTGCACTAAAATATGAATAGCTGCACGAAACTCAGCATAGTAAGCTGGCTCTGGTGCCTGGGGCTCCTTGAAAGGTGGGGTTTGCTGACGCCCATAATCATTGCCACCTCCATGGCCTTCATCATTTCTGTTCCTCCTTCCGTTTACTCTTCTGGGAGCCATAATTTTCTGCAATCACGAATAGCATGAATTAGAAGGATGGAGAGACTTCTCGACGCACGACATGGATCATGAAAGAAGGGAACATTTCCTAAAATGTTTAGTAGCCTCTTTGTCATAAGTGTGGCGGGCTTCACACCCACAAAAAAGACTCTACCTAACACGTCTTTCAGACTCCCTAGGACACATCTAAACCTATTTCTCTTATACCAAGTTTGTCACGACCTTAGAGTACACCCGAGTAATAGACACAGGACAAAGAGCCTCGAGGGACCCCACGTGAACCCATGTCATAACATATAACTAAACCAATCACATAAGGCGGAAGAATTAGCATAATAGTCATGAACTAAATAAAACTGGGACATGAGATAAGAGAAGCAATAGTACATTATCCAAGCGTAAATAGATGAATACCACAGTTAGGTCTGAAAGCCTCTAATCATAATAGACGGGTTGAAGGGAATAGACCCCAACTAACCCCAAAATTATGAAAAGTAAAAGATAGAAAAAAATCCGAACATGAAGCCCCTGAACAATGAGGACTCACCATTGATAACTGAGAGAAAAATTGAGAGCAAGCTAAGAGCGATGTTGAACCTGCGAACTGGATCCTGTATCATAAAATGATACAACATAGAAAATATGAGGGTCAGTACTTGGAATGTACTGAGTATGCGAGGTATGCGAGAAAATACTTAAAATATAAAAGTTATAGGAGTGGGGACATCTTGATCATAAAAAAAATTGAAATCATAAGTATATCATAAGGCTCAAGATTTCCAAAATATTCGTAAACCTGTCGCAGTCATAACATGAGAGAAAAGCATTTCATAAAACATAACTTGAACCAAAGAACATAATCATACATGACTTAAAACAATGAGGAACAGTGGGATATTTCTATAACTGAGATACCCCATATGAGCACACATGGAGCTCGACCTATATGCCTAGTCGGAAGGCCGTTCATACCTTGCCAAGGGTATGAACCATGAAAGGCGTGATATCACTTGTGAAGGCCCTGTAGGGAATAGGGGACAGTCACTGTGGCAGTCCCAAACATAACCTGCAGTGGCACGTAGTTCTGAGATTTGGGGCATAACCTGGGCCCTGAACCTACTCGGTGTTAGGTACTACTCCCAAAACATGCAATGTGCTCATAGAAATTCATACATGACATGCATGGCTAGTTAAATCATGATAATCATAACATGCTTTAGAATTCATAATACTAGACATGGAATTGGGCCCGTAGATCGACCAAAATCATAGTTCATAAATCATAAGTGACATGTTGCATTGCCCATAATTTCAATCATAGTTGAAATGCTTAATTTATAGGAAACATGATCATAATAATATGAATAATTGAAAACATGCTTAAAATTCAAAAGTTCATGTCAGACTTGAGAAATCACCATAACCATGAATTTCACTAAAAACCCCATGATTTGGGAACATATGCTTTTAGTGAAAATAGCCCAATAATTTGAAACCCATGATTTTAGACATACTACAATAAGCTCATGTCGATTTTTGAAGAAAAATGCATTTGGGTTATGACCCATTAAGAATTTGGCAACTTAACATAGAATTAGGGAGAAATTGTGCATGGGTAGGGACTAAACCACCCATTCAAAACCCCACATATCGGGAACTTCTTGATTCTTAACTCCCTTGAAAATACCTAATGGAAACTTTAAGAACTTGAAGAAGAACACTTGAATCCCTTCTCTCTTTCCTCTCTACTCTTACATGTATCAAAATTAGGTTTATCATGAATTATTTCCCCTTAAAAGACCCTATCCCGACCTCAAAATGACCTAGTTTAGGTCTTAGGAGAGTAGGAAATTACAAGAAGGCCCTTATTAATTCGCAGCAAATAACTGTTGGGAGACCCCAACGGGTGACCTAACGTCTCGTTACCAGGGACAACGAGTCGTTGGGTTGTTTCGTCATGTCTAATGGAATATTTCACATGGGCTCCTAACA
The DNA here is from genome assembly GCA_035772735.1 of Datura wrightii. Lineage (NCBI taxonomy): Eukaryota > Viridiplantae > Streptophyta > Magnoliopsida > Solanales > Solanaceae > Datura > Datura wrightii. The sequence goes on along the minus strand of JASDFA010000002.1, from coordinate 57,703,557 downwards.
GAGGACATGATGACTTGTCCCCTGAGGCAATGACTCGTTACCAGCTTTCGTCAAGTACCCTACCTCATCCTTAATTAAATCCCTCTGGCTCACTCATGACCCATCTCATGAGTCGTTGGGATAGGCCACGACTTGTGGGGTGCCATCTATTAGGTACACTGCTAGACCTCCTATTAAATCCTCAACCTTACCCCATGGTGGACATGACGACTCATGGTAGATGACCACGAGTCGTTCCCACCACCGTGGGGACCTCAACTCCTCAGCTTAGTCCAACCTTCCCACGAGCCACCTGACAACTCGTGGCGTCTCCTCACGAGTTGTGTAACAACTCATCCTGCACTACTGCAACATTGTCTAGATTTTTCCCCATTTGAGTCCTGGGTCTGATCCTTGGGTTCCTGGGGTATAACACATACATATAAGATAAAGGACAATTAAAACAAGTCAATCCTAATTCAATAAGCTCATCTACCCTTAATAGCTTGCAATGTCTTTACCTGGCTTGAAATTACTTACACGTCATCATCTTGGCTCTTTCACTAATTTCAGTTATAAACCAGGCCTTTAAACACGTTTAACATCACACACACATATATATATCATATAATAAGGACCAGCTAACAATGCCCACACTGAGGGGTCTACAACTCAATGTACAACTATGACAACAATCAACACGATATCCCAGTATAAATGCCGCACTTGGGATAGATATAATCTCATCATTTAATCTCAATCAAACATGAAACTTTAAATTCTTAAATGAAGCTTAACATACTACCTCAATACTTGTAAAGAGGTTGCTAGCTCATTCAATTCACAATGCACAAATGTTTCTTAAAGGAACGACGGACGGGGCGCCTTACATATCTTTCTTTCCGATTAAATTCTCTTACTCAAATGATTAGCCCATAACCTTCCCAATCTCTTGATTTCATAGAAAAGTATTAAGACTAATCTGTAACACAAATTCAGTTCAAAATAACTCACCAAAGGCAGTCACAATAACAACAACAACACACGACAACATCAACAACATTTAGTCATTTTCTCTACTAGTTTTCACTATGTTTTTAGGGAGAAACAAGAGGAAATTACTTTACTTCTGCTGTAATTCTTCCCCTAAATATGAAGTCTATTTAAATCAAAATAAACAGCCAAAAATCCTTAAAAAAAGAGCAAAACTCAGCTCAAAAGCAGTCCATAAGCAACTCACTTAGCTGCCGATTTCTAGCTTTTTGCTTTGCAATTTGAGAGGTTTTAAGGGAACAAATCCTTACCTTTCCTCTTGGTTTAAATCCTTATTCAAAGATGGAAATATAGGATGTCCAAACGAATTTTGAAACACAGAAAACCATCTTCGAAACATTTCCAAAACGAGCTCCAAAACAACTACTAGCGCACTTGGCAAAGAATTCTCAACTTATCTTGTGCTTAAATGTTGCTTGATGTTTCCTCCTTGATTTTCTTTGTTATAGCTGCTGGAACTAAGAGATAAATGGAATACTTATCAAGTTGGCTAATTTATATTAGGATGGAAATTCTTTCTACAAGTGAGAAATCTAATTTTAAGTAAATAGGGTGGTGGAGGAGCTAGGGAGTCAAGCCTGCGTCACCGCTCTAGGTGCTTCGGTAAAATGCCCAAAAATTCTTACTCTGACCACTGATTGATGATTGGTTTGATGTTTTGAAAATTAGACTCAAAGACCTTTAATTTAATAGGTTGTGCGGCTCCTTATTCATTATATATTGAGAGATATGGTCATTTAATTTTAACCCTTACTTATGAACTTTACGTACTCTTTGCTTTTCCGTTCCTACACATTTTTCTTGTCATCTACAACCAATATACAACTCATACATCCCTTAACACAGCATACAAACATCAAATAATCACCGAAAATTTTCTGAGGTGTAATCATCCTGTTTCGTTAGCTTAAGTATCAGTTTCCTCCCTAATTCCACCTAGTTTCATGTCAAGTTCATGTCTCTAAGTTACTTTCATGTCATTGAATGTATTTATGTTTCATGAATTCAATTTAGTCATGTATTTCAATCTAGAACCAGTCACTTTGTCAGTTTTTAACTTTAGTTGTTCAATTTTTTGGATTGTAGTTCTTTCCCTGGACCACTAGTACGCTTATTCTACATTCGAGGAAGAATGTTCCCAAGGGGGAGACATTATTATACCTCGAATGTTCCTAAGACTTGATTCAGGATTTGGAAATATGTTCAACAGAAAAGTCTACAGATTTCTCACAGTACGTCTTAACCTATGAGTTGTATGATGGTAGTACGGGTCGTAGGAAGACCCGTGGCTTAGTTCTGAGGCTTTTTCTCACACCACGAGTCCACACCACATGTTGTGGCTTGGTTGTACTACTTGTGATCAAGGATCCGTAGTACGCTATGGAGTTATTAGGTGTTGGTCTTACGAGTGATGGTACGACTGGTAGTAGGGAGTCACAGGTCGTGGGAGGCATCCGTGGAAATATTCAGAGGGTTGAAGAAAATGGACCTGGCTTATACGGGAGGACACCACGAGTCGTAGGAGGATTGTATGGCTTTTGATACGAGTTGTACTAAATGGCATTGACCATTCTCCTGCGAAATCATTAAAGGCATTTTCCTAATTACTAAGCTCCTAAGTCCTAAACTATTTCATTTTAAGCTTGGGAAAGGGTGTTTTAGAGGTATAATCAACCCTATCCTATTCATTCTCTTCTTGATACTCTAATTAAAAGATCAAGTTCCTCAAATTCGCTTAGGTTTTCTACGGTTCTTGCTCAAGCTTCTCCTAAATTCGATTGGTGGGTTTCAAGACTAGTTGTTGATTGCCAATTTCAGGTATATGGGCTTATGAATGATGGGTTCTTCCACCCACATGGTCTTTCTTCAAGTAAATTCATGATCATTCGAATTCCCCAAATCACTAATTTTGAAATTTAAGGTTTTATATTGGGTTATGAAATTTCTCCATGATACTCTTCTGGGTATAGTTGAACTTATACGAATTTATGATTTCCGTAATTGGGGTTTTATGATTAAATTTTGATTCCTTGTGTCATAAGCATGATTATGGACTCCTAGGGATAAATCTCTTTTCTTATGAAATTTTATGATTCTATTGTGATCTCAATTTTTGGAAGCTCTAGTTTATGATTTATGATTTATAACACATGATTTCTCTCAAGAACTGTTCATGGATATATGTGTTTCAAGTATGAGGATTTTCTCAAGTATGTATGAATTTCATGATTATCATGTTTATGATTATGGCCAACTCATGGTCCTTTATTTCATGGCTAGTTCACATATTACAAGCATGTTCATGATTATTACGATTTAAACTAGCACATGAATTTCATTTATGATTTCACGATGTTTATTACGAGACATGTGCATGTTTTAAGAGTAGTGTCTAGAACTGAGTAGGCCTGGTGTTTAGGTAAACTATGAGGTTTAAGAACTACGTGCCACCGTAGGTATATATATTTTTTGATTTAACCCTATGGGGTCTCTACTAGTGATATCACGCCACGTATCGTTCCTTGTCTCGACAAGCTTGGAACGGCTCTACCCACTTGAGCAAGATAGTTGGGGCATCATGTAAGATCTATCATGACGGTGTCGGTTATAACGAGTCCTCCCATTATTTATTATGTTTTATGCATGATCATGTTTACGATACTTGGCTCGTGTTATGATTTACAAGGTTTCTCTTATGATTACGATTTTGGCTAGTGTATGAACAGTTTTGAAAACCTTGAGCCCTCATGCTTATTAGATGATTATTATACCATGCTTCAAGAATGTTCTACTCTTATGACTTTTGTGTATTTTATGGTCTTGATTTTACTTACCTTGCATACATAGTATATTCCAAGTACAACCACATACTCTATTTGTATCATTTCATGATGGCACGACCCAAACATAGGCACGGATCGAGACACGAGACAAGGAGCCCTGATAGGCTCCAAGTCGACCCATGACATGAACATACATCTAACTTATTTAATTAAAGTGGAAAGATTAACATGATAATGTTAGAGGAAGTCTGAAATAAAAATAACATCAGAAATACACACAGATTTGAAGCTGATCACACACTTTTATCTTAAAAGCCTCTAAGTCTGATGAGTTGATGGGACAAGACCCCAACTAACTTGCTAAAACTAAAAACTGAAAATACATAAGGAAAACTGATAGAATCATGGTCCTCGAGAGATGAGAACTCACCAACAAATGTGGGATGCTAACATTGAAAGACTAGCTAAGGACGGGTTGAGTCTGAGTGCCAGGGTCTGTATCATAAAATGATACAACATAGAGTATGCAGTCAGTACGTGGAATGTACTGAGTATGCAAGGTAAGTAAAACTTCTTAAATAATTAAAATCATTTGAAACATGCATAATATAAAACATGATGAAGATAAGAATTTGAAAGTAGGGCTTGCATGCTCTTTTCTAAGATCATGATCTTAACATAACATAACAATATAACTGAATTGATTGACCCAAAGCTGAAATGTGATAATCATAAGTAAAACTGATCATCGGGTCGATCTTGCTTTAGAACATATATATATATATATATACATACATATACATATACATATATATATACATACATATACATATATATATATACATACATACATATACATATATATATGTATACATACATACATATATACATATATATATATATATATATATATATATATATCATGAGTAATAAACATGCATAACTGAAATCATGAGGGACAATGGGAGACTTGTCATATAACTGACATACCACAATAGAGCTTACGTGGCCTGAACTATCACACTCAAGTGGGTAGACTGTACAAAGCCTTGCTAGGGCTAAGGACGATACCATGAATCGATATCAAGCTCGTGGCCCAATTGAAACAAGGGATATCTCACTTAGGAGGTCCCAATATAATATGATCATACCTACATTAGCGCGCAGTTCTGAGGCATAGGGTGGACTGACCCATAGCCTACTTAGTGCTAGACACTACTCCCAAAAACATGCATATGGTCTCCATCGTTTTTCAGCGTAGCTGACCATCGTCTATTGACGAACCTACATAATCATAAATACATAAATCTGAATTATACATGAGGAGCCTTGGCTCAAACCATACCTAAAAGCTGAACATAAATAGGAGTCTTCGCTCCAAATCCATGTGGTAAGCCAAATTCGTAAAATCATAATCATACTTGAACATATGGGAATTTCCCGATCTTTTAACATGCTTGAAAATACATAATTCACTTGAAAAAATGAGCATATACATGAGTAACGTGAAAACATGCTTTTCATCATAAATATCTCATCATAATAGAACATTCATCATAATTCTCAACTTTCATGAACTTTTCATAATTGGGAATTTTAGATTTATAAAGCTTGAAACACGATTTTAATTGAAAACAACGTAAAACTTGCCCATGAATCATAATTCAATAATAGAAGCATCTTAAATCATACCCATGTAGTAAATTAGGAATTTTATGCATTCGGTTAAAACCCCATAGAATCAATATAAGAATTTCATGATTTAGAGAGAGATTGGGCATGGGTGTTAATAAATTCACCCATTCATAACCCTACATACCTGAAAGGGTTTGATTCTACCACCTCTCTGATTACCCAAGGAAGGTTTGAAGAAGAACCTTGAAGGATTATCCTTGATCACCTCTCTAGACTCTTACTCTTGCATGCATGAATAGGAATGACTTACAATAGATTTTCCACTCTTAAAACCCACTATTCATAGCTTAAAACGACGTATTTTAGGCCTTAGGATCATAGGAATTACAGAAAAGCCCTAATTTGCAGGACATAACTGACTGCCAGTCCCAATAAGAGACTGGACGAGTCATCGTCCAAGGGAACTAGTCGTGGCATCAGTAGTCGAGTCCACTGCCTAAGAGTTCATCTGGGGCTCATCAGGGGGGACATCACTAGTGGTTACTGGTGACCACGACTTGTGGTCACCACTCGTCACCTTCTCTGCCTAAGATCTCAAATTCAAACCAACCTGCTGACCACGATCCATCCCATCAATCGTGGTGACTGACTACGACTCGTGGGGATCTTTCGTAGGGTACACTGTCAGGTCTCCTTCTATTTCCTTTCACCCTTGCCCACAATTGACTCAATGAGTCATGGGGACTGACCACGACTCGTGGTCAGGTCCGTGGGGACTTCCAAAACCCAAACTTCAACTCACTCCCTAAACCTCAGCACGAGTCTCCTCATGACTGGTGGTGTACCCCATGGGTCACAGAACTACTCGTTTTGTGACATGGTTTTAGATTTTTAGTTTTCTCTATTTCAACTCCTGGGTCTGATCTTTGGGTTTCCGGAGTATAACCAAATGTCCCCCTTGGGAATATTTTTCCTCTAATGTTGAAAATCATACATAAAAGTAAAGAAATGTAATCATCATATTAAAATACCGATCATTTAAGCTAAAAACTGATGGAATGAATACCCCCGAACTGAACTACATGGTTGAACTGATTTCACAAACCATACATACATACTTTGAGATAAAAGAAACTTGGGCACATGAACTGAACATGAAAACTAAATAGAGTACTAGCGCAAAAAGTGATACAACAAGCTGGAACTGAGCCAGTAGAGAATAAATATGGGTATCTTGCCATCATGTCTTCTTCGTCTTCCCACATAGCTCCCTCAACATGTTGATTCCTCCATAAAACTTTAACTGAAGCTAATTCCTTATTCCTTAGCCTTCGAACATGACGATCCAGTATATCCACTGGAACCTCTTCAAAATTAAGGTTGTCTTTTACACCGACACTATCCATCGGGACAACTAACGCTGGATTACCCAAACACTTCTTTAAGAGTGATACATGAGAAATAGGATGAACAGAAGCTAATTTTGAGGGCAAATCCAATTCATATGCCACCTTACCAACCTGTTTCATAATTCGGTAGGGGCCAACATAACGAGGGCTGAGTTTTCCTTTCCTTGCAAACCTCATCACTCCCTTCACGGGAGACACCTTCCGAAACACCCAATCACCCACTTCGAACTCTAGTTCTCTCCTTCTCACATCCACATAGGACTTTTGACAACTTTGAGTTGTTTTCAACCTATCCCGTATGAGCTGAACTTTCTCCATATCCTCATGGACTTAATCTGGTCGTATTATCGCAGCATCACCAACTTTTAACCATCCAATAGGCGATCTGCATCTCTGCCCATAGAGAGTCTCAAACGGGCCATCTGAATGATGGAATGATAGCTGTTATTGTATGCAAACTCGATAAGAGGCAAATGATCATCTCAAATACCCTTGAAGTCAATCACATAGGCTATTAATATGTCCTTGAGAGTCTGAATTGTCTGCTCAGATTGACCATCCGTTTGCGAGTGAAATGTTGTGCTAAGGTTAACCTGAGTACCAAGTCCTTTTTGGAATGACCTCCAAAACTAAGAGGTAAATTGGGTACCTATGTCTGATATGATGGACAAGGGCACTCCATGCAATCGAACAAGCTCTTGGATGTATAGTTTGGCATAATCCTCTGTCGAATCCATGGTTTTGACTGGTAGAAAATGAGTACCTTTGGTTAACCTGTCTACAACAACCCAAATGGATTCATATTGCCGACGAGTGCGAGGCAAACCTGTTATGAAGTCCTTATTGATGTCTTCCACTTCCAAGTAGGAATGTTAATATCTTGGAGCACACCTCAGGGTCTTTGATGCTAAACCTTCACCTGCTAACAGTTTCGACACTTAGCCACAAATTTTGCTATGTCCTTCTTCATGCCATTCCACTAATGGACTTCCCATAAGTTATGGTACATCTTGGTGGCACCTATATGAATTGAATACATGGATCCATGAACCTCAAGAAACATCCACTTTCTCAAATCATCAATTTCTGTTACACATAAAAGACCCTGGTATCAAAGCACACTATCTCCCCCTTTGGAGAAGACCTCTACCTTCTGAACGACTTCCTTTAACTTCACCAAAATGGGATCCTTGTCTTGTCTAGCTTTTACATCAGTCACTAAGGACGATTCTGATCCGTCCTTAACAACACCCCCACCATCGGTCGACTCAACCAACCAAACTCCCAGCCTTGCAAGTTGATGCACATCCTTCACCAGTTCCTTTCTCCCCCCATACACATGGGACACACTCTCTATGGAGATTCTACTAAGTGTGTCTGCTACTACATTAGCCTTCTCGGATGGTAAAGGACACTCATGTTGTAATCTTTTAAGAAGTTCCAACCACCTCCTTTTCCGTAGATTTAGATCCTTCTATGTAAACACAAAATGTAGACTCTTATGGTCCGTCAACACATCAACATAGACCCCGTACAAATAATGTCTCCATATCTTCATGGAGAATACAACTGCCACCAATTCAAGATCATAGGTTGGGTAATTCTTCTCATGAACTTTCAACTGTCTAGAAGCATATTCTATAACCTTGTCGTGCTGCATCAAAAAACAACCAAGTCCAATTCTCGAAGCATCACGATACACCACGAACCCATCAGTACCCTCTAATAGGGTTAACACCGGTACTGAGGTTAGTTGAGTCTTTAACTCCTGAAAGTTTCTCTCACAAGCCTCCGACCATTAGAATTTCTCTTTCTTTTGGGTCAATTTAGTCAATGGCGCTGCAATGGATGAAAAAGACTCAACTAACCTTCTATAGTATCCAGCTAAGCCAAAAAAACTCTAGATATCTTAAGGATTAACCGATCTAGGCAATTTCTTCACCGCTTCTATTTTTAAAGAGTCCACCTATATGTCCTCACTGGATACCACATGGCCCAAAAACGCCACTGAGTTCAACCAAAACTCGCACTTGCTGAATTTAGCATATAGCTGGCGATCTTTGAGAGTCTCTAGCACCATCCCTAAATGAGCAATATGATCCTCCTCGCTCCGAGAGTATATCAGGATGCCATCAATGAACACGTTCATGAACATATATAAGTATGGCTTTAACGCCCCATTCATCAAGTTCATAATAGCTTCAGGAGCATTCATTAGTCCAAAAGACATAATTACAAACTCAAAATTACCATACAACGATCTGAAGGCTGTCTTCGAGATGCCGCTCTCCCAAACTCTAAGCTGATGGTACCCGGATCTGAGATCTATCTTTGAAAAATACTTGGCACCTTGAAGCTGGTCAAACAAATCGTCAATCCTAGGTAGAGGATACCTGTTGTTGATGGTGACCTTGTTTAATTGTCAGTAATCGAAGCACATACGAAGAGAACCAACTTTCTTTCAGACAAAGTGAACTAAAGCACCCCATGGGGACTTGCACGGTCTAATGAAACCCTTATCCAAAAGATCCTTCAACTGTTCCTTCAACTCTTTTAGCTCGGTTGGAGCCATTCATTAGGGAGGAATAGATATACGCTTCAATTTGGGCAGAAGGTCAATACCAATGTCAACCGCCCACTCTGGAGGGATTCTCAGTAAATCATTGATCTTGGGCAAATTTATATGCCCAAGTGATACTCAAAAGTACCATTTTCTCCTTGTTTATCTATCAATATGTATACATTCTCATGTAATTAGTAATAAAATGTGAATTTATACTAACCAACATGATTAGCATTGTTTTGCAGGTAAAATGTAATTTTGGGAAGCTTAAATGCATGTTGGAGGATATCGGGGTTGGACTTGGATGCGAGCAAGGAACAAGGCATTGGACAGCATGAATTAAAGGGGCTCCGCGATGGAGCCGTGTCACGCTGCCATAGCGGAGGCCTTCTGCCTGGATAGGGAAATTTAGCCCAAATTCCAGAGAGGGTCCGCGTCTGGTCCATGGCATGGTGGCTTGGCTCCGCGTTGCACGCCGTGCCACGTTGAGCTTTAGCTCCTGGACCCCCAGTTCCAGTGAGGGTCCGCATTCGTAGCGTGTCATGGAGGCAGTGCTCCGCGATGCACTCCGTGACACGTTGCTTGTTATTCCGGGAAAAATTCCCACCAGTATAAATAGAACACTTAGGTTCATTTTTCAATATTCTGACTTGGTGGAGCAAGAATGTGGGTTACAGGTAGTTAAGGGACGAAAATATCATGGTTTTTGCTCTCTTTCTTTCTTCTTTAATTCAATTGCTTGTATGATTAAAACTCATTTAAAGATGTTTAATCCACAAATTAGTGGCTAATTCCTCTTCTTGCTGAGGTTATGAACAATTGTGATGAAATGTGATCATTGATTATTTGGTTTTTCATCTTTTCTTCCATGTTGTTCTATTAATTCTTGTTCTTACTGCATTAATGTGTGGCCTACGTTAATGTATATCCAAAAAGTCCGGTTTCACTCGAGAGAGCAAGAAATTGGAAAGTTGTGAATTAATAGGATATGATCTTTACTTGATTTGGGAAAATTGGGAATTGATTTACTTTCAGGATAGAAATATACCTGAAAGTCGTATTAGTCAATTTAGGAACCGGGTTTGTATGGCTAGAACATGAATTGCATTTAATCACAGAAATGTAGGTGGATGGTTCATGATTCTTAAGTGAGGTTAAATACGAGAGTTTTAATCTCTTGACAAATGTTCTAGGCTAGCAACCGGGGGAAAAGATTAACCAAATTATAATGATAATTAATTTCATTACATGTTCGTTTAACCTCAGCATGCTCTCATTCATAGTTCAGACTCAAAGTAGATAATTGTTTTAGCTTTAGTATAAAAATTATAAAACAAACTATAAAAACTCTTGGTTACACTGTTGTCTGCAGTTTTAGAAGTAAAATATAGTACACTTGAGCAGATTGCACTTCATCCAAGTCTCTGTGGGATCGATACTTGGCTTACAAAAGCCACTTACTTCTTGTTCGACCACGTGCACTTGCGTGTAGTTATATACCCATATAACAAACACCGAACAAGTTTTTGGCGCCGTTGCCGGGGACTTGGCAATTGGTGAATTTGGTGTAAGTGTTAATTTACTGTATTTTTATTTTCTTAGTGTTGACAACTTGGTCTTAGCCTGTATTTTGCAGACTTAATTTCTGTCGAAAACTGGCAAGAGACAAGGAGCTAGTGGAATCGTATATAGAGCCAGAAAGGATATTTCACAGTAAACGGAGAGAAGCTCTACAAAGAAAGCTGCAGTTGCTCAGACAGACGATCATGGAGCAACAACAGAATCCATCGGTAGTACGGGCAGTGTTAGTGCCCAAAGAAGTAGCAGCTCGGCCGGTTCGTGAGGTGGCAATCCCACATGCTAATAATGTCAGATCTAGCATCTGCAAACCTGAGCCAGGAGGGAGGTTTGAACTTAAACAGAATATGTGCAATTGCTCCACACTAGTGGGCAGTTTACCGGTCTCCCTCATGAAGATCCACAGCAGCATCTCCAAAAATTTTTAGAGATAAGTGACACTTACATCCTCGCTGGAGTGTCATCAGATTATGTCCGGCTTACATTGTTCCCATTCTCACTATTGGGAGAAGCCAAGAGGTGGTTGAAAGCTGAGCCACCGAATTCTATTTCTACGTGGGATGATCTTGCAAGGAAATTCTTGATACGGTTTTTTCCCTCCGGTAAAACAGCAAGACTTAGAAGTTAGATTCTATGTTTCAAACAGAGAGAGGGAGAGAATTTATATCAGGCCTGGGAGAGATTCAAGTCCATGTTGCGGGATTGTCCTCATCATCATCAGTCCAATGATGTGCTGGTGCACACTTTTATAGAGGGTTTAGAACCCCACACCAAAATATTGCTAGACTCAGCAGCTGGAGGGCAAGCACTGGAGAAAACTTATGAGGAGCTGTATACATTGTTGAACCGTATTTCACAGGGCAATCCGGAATGGAATACTGATTCATCAAGAGGCGGGACAAGGAAAGCAGCAGGAGTGCTAGAAGTGGATGGGTTTACAGCTATCGCTGCACAAATAGCTGCATTGCAAAATCAACTTAACACCTACTTCAGCAACATGACAATGAACCAGCCTCAAGCCCCAGTTAATGCAGTACAGCAAGTGTGGTGTGAAGTGTGTGGAAGCAGTGAGCACTCAGCTGAGTCTTGTAGAGCCAATCCTGACTCGGTAAACTTTGTGGGTAATGCGCAAAGGAACCACCAACAGTATGGTAGTAGCTACAATTCCAATTGGAGGAATCACCCTAATTTCTCATGGGGTAGCAACAACCATCAGGGGCAAAGTTCGGGTCAGGGTGTGCAAAGGAACCAAGGAGGGCAGCAGAATTATCAAGCATAATTCAGAAAAAACAATGCACCTCCTCCACCACCATCACCCAGCATTGAGGAGATGTTCAAGACCATGATAGCTAACCAAGCTCAATTGCAGGCTGACTATGTGAAATTGGCAGCCAAAGTGAAAAACAACCAGTTAGCTACAAAGGCACTTGAATATCAAATTGGGCAATTCGCTAGTGCCCAAAACACAAGGCGTAGAGGAGGACTGCCGAGCGACACAGATCCCAATCCCAAGCAGGTAAATGTAGTGACCACAAGGAGTGGTTTGCAGCTGAAAGAGGTGGAACCAGAAAGACCACCTCAACCGTCGGGAGCAACAGAAGTTGAGAGGGAGCAAAGTACTAAGAGGGGGAAGACTAAGGAAGATGAATCAGAAAGACCTCCACCCCTGTTCCCTCAACGATTAAAGAAACACAAGGAGGAGGCGTGTTCAAGAAATTCATGGAGGTGTTGAAACAGGTACATATTAACTTACCTTTTGTTGATGTTTTGCTGGGAGTGCCAAAATATGCTAAGTATATAAAGGACATCGTGGCAAACAAAAGTCGGTTGACTGAGTATGCTATGGTGGCTCTAACGGAGGAGTGTACTTCCCGGATTCAAAATAGACTGCCCACAAAGCTCAAAGACCCTGGGAGCTTTACTATCCAGATTACTATTGGGCAGAGCATCCGAGCGCGTGGATTGTGTGATTTGGGAGCGAGCATAAATTTGATGCCTTCATCAGTATTTAGAAAGTTGGGTCTAGGGAGTCCTAGACCCACAATAGTAATCTTGCAATTGGCGGATTGATCCTTGGCCAGACCTGATGGCATTGTGGAGGACGTTCTGGTGCAAGTTGGCTCCCTACTTTTCCTGGTAGATTTTGTCGTGCTGGATTTTGAACCAGATGCGGAAGTCCCATTTATTTTCGGACGTCCTTTCTTAGCAACCGGGAAAGCACTAAATTGACGTAGCTGCGGGGCAGCTAACAATGTGAGCACATGACAAGGTGGAGGTGTTCGATGTGTACAAGGCACCGAAGCTCCTGATGGTGCACGAAGAACTCTCGGTGATCAATGTGATTGATCAAGGTGATGATGAGCAAATTAAGGATTCACGGGAGTTAATGGGAAAACCACCGGATCGGTGTAAGCACTACTGGGGGGAGGACGGTAATCGAGAGAAATCGTCCATCACCCTAGAGGACAACTGAGCTTAATGACGTCGAGCCGCGACGGTAAACCAGGCGCTGCACGGGAGGCAACCCGTGAAAAATTTTTCTTTCTTTTTGTAAAGTGTAAATAGATTTTTCTTTTTCTTTTTCTTGATTTACTACCAAATTTTTCGTTTTAGTTTTTGTTTTATTTGTATTTAGAGTGAAACCTATAATTCTAACCAATTTTGTATAGTGAGATGAATTTCAGGTCAAATGGAGGAAAATATGCACGGAATTGCGAAGGAAAAGTCGAGGTATGAAAATTAACAAAAAGTGGCAAAACAGTGAGCTGGGGCGATAGCTCCGTATCACGGAGGTGGACCTCCGCGTTACCTCCGTGACACGTTGAGGTATAATCTGGCTTTTTTAAAAATTTCCAGAACAGGCTCGCAATGGCTCCGTGTCAAGGAGGCAGTGCACCGCGATGAACTCCGTGACACATTGCAGTGTATATCGCGACGAGTCACACCGGGTCGCTGGGTGACCCGCGCGATTTCCCTACTTTTTAACCCGAAAAACCCCTTCTTTTCCTTATTTTTCAATTACTCCGTGACCAAAACCCCCCAAAACCCATCCCTTTTCAACGTGACACGACATAGGATAAGAAAATCATCAAGTTTGCATAATTTCTTCAACTTCAAGGTATTTTCTTCGATTCCACCTCAATTTCTTGTCGATTTTCTTCGATATTGAGCATGTGAGGTGAGCTAAATTGCCCTATGAATTCAATTTAAATTGTTGTTGATGAATGTTCGGAATGTCGTTATGATTGTTTGAACTTGTCAATTGCATAAATTAATCGAATTTGCTTGATAATATCATTTCTAGGGCTTGTTTTTGAATTTGAAGTTGAAAATGTAGTGAACTTGTGAATTTCATGTCGGGATGTACATGTTGAATGAGATGAGTCGATGTACTAATTGTTAGGATGTTAATAGAACGACGGATTTTCGGGTTAAGGGAATGTTGAAATTTGTAAGAATTTGGTTGGTTGTATAGGTTTGTGTAGATAAATTTTTGTTGGTTGTTTTGATTTCTTTGTTGTTCCTTGCTAAGTGCGATGGGTAAAATGTTAGCGATGGTAGTGATTGTGATTAGCTGTACGAAGTCTGAGTAGTACGCAGAAGATATACCATCGAATTTTTCGAACGCACTAAGCATGATTGTATAGTTGGTTAGTGTGTGTAAATAAAGATAATCTTGCCGTATTATTGTAACTGTAACTAAGGACTAAGTGTGGGGTAACCTAGCTTAACCCGACCTTAGCTGAAGTTAATATCCGTTAGCTTAACATTGATCTTGTCTACTTGGGTTGACAGGTAAAATGGCAAGCAGGCAAGAGAAAGGGAAAGGCGCATCAACTTCGGGCGCCGGAAGGAAGCGAATCAGACTGGGCACAGCAGTCCCAGCAGCACCAGCAGTTCCACGCGGCCAACGCCGCCAATACGGAACAAGATGGGTGACTGATGAGGGGAAAAACTGGTACGCAAAGCACAAAGAAAACAAAAATTTCCCCGAGGAGCATATAGCACGGGAACCATTGGCACAGGAGTTCCCTAGGATGGTCCACCGAATCGAGGCAGCTGGGCTCAATTTCATCTTTGAAGAGCCCAAGGAATGTAATTTGCACCTGGTTTGGGACTTCTATGCCAACTGGAACCCGACTATCAGAAGTCACACCATCAAAATCAGAGGGCAAATAGTCACTTTGGAGCCCCACCACCTCAATGCCATCATAGGAGCGCGGGACACAGACGCCCACGTGCTCCGACAGCTGATCATTACCCCACCGTATGAAGACATCAGACGCACATTGTGTGGGACTCGATCGACAGCTAGATGGAGCAGACACAAAGAGAGGGGCTACCACCAGACTTTGCCCTATTCACAGATGAACAGGGAAGCCAGAATATGGCTGAAGATTGTATGTTCCTGCCTCATCCCGAGGGTACATATGACAGATGTAACCCGGGATCGTGTATGCCTGGTGTACGCCCTGATGAAAGGGCTGGAGATCAACGTGGGGGCGGTAATTATCTCCGCCATGAAGAGAGCCCAGTTGCACCAGGCACACAGGTATGGCTTTGGTGGACTACTCACCACCTTCCTTAGGGGCCTAGATGTCGAGGAGGAGGCCCTTGACTATATCCTGTAGATGGAGCGGCGGGCCTTAGATGTTACTAAAACTAAGGCTCTCGACACCACCCACGGGCTAGTGCTTACACTTGGTGAGCGACATGCTCGTGATGATCAGTATATGGCTCGAATGTATGGGATGCAGATGCTCCAGCTGAGGATAGGCGGGAGGCCGGCGACAGAGGAGGACCTATGGCAGCTCGAGCTAGACTACCCCTTCGGCGAAAATGCCAGGGCTCTATGCCAAGTGGGGCCAACATTTGTAGAGCCCACAGATGATGATGTCCACACAGATGAGGAGACACATCGGGAGGACTCCGATGTGGAGTCCGATGAAGACAACGGGGGCGATTAAGACATGGGGGATGAAGCAGCAGCACCCGACGAAGAAGTGGAATACTTTGACTGATCAGGGAGTTCCACCCCCAGATTTTGTGCTATTTTATTTTTTGTAAACACTGGGGACAGTGTTCGAGCTAAGTGTGGGGTGGGAGTAGTTAGGTGCTGGGCTGTGCTGTTTTGTATGTATGCTCTCATTTGTTGTCATGCATGTGAAATTTCGTGTTCCCTGTGAGTTGTGAATTGTTAAGTTGTTGTTCTGTATTTGTAAATTTATGTGAAATTGATGTGTGTTGCTGAATGCTGCTAGCTGATTCTGTATATATTTTTGTTATCGAAATGATCGATATTTTTAAAATTTAAAATCTTTTGTACATATTTTTTCTATCGAAATGATCGATATTTTCGACATTTTCTTTACTCTTGGGTTTCTCAGCGTTTGTTTTTGGTTCTTTTACCGAGAATGGTCCCATTGAACCGAAGTCATAGTAGTGACCGTTCCCTATGATGGATGGATGACGACCGTCTTAAGGGAAATGTAGTCATTAGGAGTAGTTTTTTTTTAATTATTTTTTAGTTTTTTTCTTTGGTGGGTTGCATCCCAAAACCTATAGTTGCTGTATGGTTGCGAAATTCTGGTTGCGTGTTGTACATGATATTTAAAATGCAAAGGTGATTCGTATGAAAGCATGCAACTTTGTAAATATGTTGAGATACCTAGGCCATAGAGTCCAATTCAGTGTGATTGAGGCTTAATGTTTGAATTCCTGTAATTAGCTGATTGAAGAGTCTGTGAATACATCCTGAATTGAGCATGTGCAAAAAGTGTGAAGTGAGGTGTTGTTATTCCATGCTATTGTGAAGTGTCTAGAACTTGCCTGGTGTGTTTACTAAATGAAATGAAGGAGGTGTATTGTAGGAAAGGATGTAGGCATTTCTTTGTTTTAATCGAGAGTTTGTATTTTTCCTTGTTGTACCCACCTTGATTGTATACCCTAGTCAGCTCGTTGAGCCTTTAGCCTATTATTTTTTTTCTTTTGTCATAAAGTGTAAACCGAGCTTAATCCCTTCTTTTCATTAGCTGTAAAATCTATACAAAACACTTAAGCGCTTAAGAAGAGAAAATCATTTTCCCGAAGTGTCAAAGAGTGAGAATGGTGAAAAGAAAAAGAAAAGCAGATTGAGAGAAGAAAAGAAAAGGTTGAAGGTGCACTTGCTATAAATAAACTATAAGGAAGGTGCATGAATAATCTTTGTTGTTGTGTCAAGTGTTCTTAATACGATGGGCCATACTAAAGAAAAACATCAAGAATGGGATGATGAATAAGAAAAAAAGAAACAATGTCCATGAGTTGATGGGATGAGTTGAGAAGGCGCTTAAGGATACTAGTGGCTATTATTGGCTAACCCAATATTTACTAGTTCCGTAGCTTCCATTACAACCCGTTAAATTCCTACGTGATCTTACATCACACTTCTTTATATTAGTGGAGTAATACACTAAGGGCAAGCTTATGGGTCATGACATGATGCATGTGAATTCTTTTGGGAGAGAGAGCGAAATTGTGTTTACTTTCCCCTGCTTAAATTTTTGAGAGTCATATGAGCAAAAAAGGGAAGATTCTCTTGAGTTGTGAGGGCACATGCTTGATGATAGATTAATTTTCATGTCGGATATCTTGATCAGCTGATTTGCATGAGTTTGCCAATATCGAGAGTCGATTCTTAAAGTCTAGGAGGTCTTGATGTATTGAAGGTCATTGCATTGATAAGACCATGCATTTTTTCTTGATGATTTGCTGTATTGAATAATCGGTATGACCGTAGCCTAAATTGTCGAACCAAAGTAGCGAGGTTGGGATGTAAATTGCATGAAGTGTAGGATTATTGTTCTAGGACGAACAAGGATTTAAGTGTGGGGTAAGTGATCTTGGGCAAATTTATATGCCCAAGTGATACTCAAAAGTACCGTTTTCACCTTGTTTATCTATCAATGTGTATACATTCTCATGTAATTGGTAATAAAATGTGAATTTATACTAACCAACATGATTAGCATTGTTTTGCAGGTAAAATGTAATTTTGGGAAGCTTAAATGCATGTTGGAGTATATCGGGGTTGGACTTGGATGCGAGCAAGGAACAAGGCATTGGACAGCATGAATTAAATGGGCTCCGCGATGGAGCCATGTCACGTTGCCATCACGGAGGCCTTCTGCCTGGATAGGGAAATTTAGCCCAAATTCCAGAGAGGGTCTGCGTCTGGTCCGTGGCACGGTGGCTTGGCTCCGCGTTGCACGCCGTGCCACGTTGAGCTTTAGTTCCTAGACCCCCAGTTCCAGTGAGGGTCCGCGTTCGTAGCGTGTCACAGAGCCTGTGCTCCACGATGCACTCCGTGACACGTTGCTTGTTATTTCGGGAAAAATTCCCACCAGTATAAATAGAACACTTAGGTTCATTTTTCAATATTCTGACTTGGTGGACCAAGAACGTGGGTTACAGGCAGTTGAGGGACGAAAATATCAGGGTTTTTTCTCTCTTTCTTTCTTCTTTAATTCAATTGCTTGTATGATTAACACTCATTTAAAGATGTTTAATCCACAAATTAGTGGCTAATTCCTCTTCTTGCTGAGGTTATGAACAATTGTGATGAAATGTGATCATTGATTATTTGGTTTTTCATCTTTTCTTCCATGTTGTTCTATTAATTCTTGTTCTTACTGCATTAATGTGTGGCCTACGTTAATGTATATCTAAAAAGTCCGGTTTCACTCGAGAGAGCAAGAAATTGGAAAGTTATGAATTAATAGGATATGATCTTTACTTGATTTGGGAAAATTGGGAATTGATTTACTTTCAGGATAGAAATATACCTGAAAGTCGTATTAGTCAATTTAGGAACCGGGTTTGTATGGCTAGAACATGAATTGCATTTAATCACAGAAATGTAGGTGGATAGTTCATGATTCTTAAGTGATGTTAAATACGAGAGTTTTAATCTCTTGGCAAATGTTCTTGGCTAGCAACCGGAGGAAAAGATTAACCAAATTATAATGATAATTAATTTCATTACATGTTCGTTTAACCTCAGCATGCTCTCATTCATAGTTCAGACTCAAAGTAGATAATTGTTTTAGCTTTAGTATAAAAATTATAAAACAAACTATCAAACTCTTGGTTACACTGTTGTCTGCAGTTTTAGAAGTAAAATATAGTACACTTGAGCAGATTGCACTTCATCCAAGTCTCTGTGGGATCGATACTTGGCTTACAAAAGCCACTTACTACTTGTTCGACAACGTGCACTTGCGTGTAGTTATATACCCATATAACAAACACCGAACAATCATCTGGGAACACTTCAAGATACTCACATACTACTGGAACTAAATGGATAGTCGGGGTCCTGGATTTCGCATCCTTAACCTTAACTAGATAGTACACACAACCTTTAGAAATTATCTTTCTGGCCTTAAGGTAGGAAATTACACCACGTACAGACACAGATGAACTCCCCTTCCACTCTAAGGCTGACTCACGCAGAAATCTGAACTCTACTGCCCGGGTTCTACCATTAACTAAGGCATAACATGCAAATAGCCAATCCATGCGGAGGATAATATAAATATCGATCATTGCTAATTTTACTAAATCTACTGAGGTGACTTTCTGAAGGATTGTGACTGAGCAACTTCTATACACCTATATAGCTACAACTGAATCACCCACTGGAGTAGACACTGAGAAGGGTTCTGACAAGATTTCAAGATTTCACATGTAGACCCCAAATCTAACAAAGCATATACATCAAGATACAAAACTTGTAACATACCAGTTACTACATCCGGGGAGACCTCTTGCTCCTAGCAGGATGCTAACGCATAGAATCTATTTTGGCGCTGACCGCCACCTATGGTATTAGATGCCCCATGTTGTACTGAGCGTGTGGGTGGAGCTATTGATCTACAAGCTAGGCCTCAACCACCATCATGGTCCTGTCTCATTGTTGGGAAATCTCTGAGCATATGTATGGGCTTCCCACACCCCAAGAAAGCACCTGTACCTGCCAAGCATTGACCTGTGTGCCCCTGGCCACACCTGCCGCAAATTGGGATACTAGAATCTACGGGTCTACTGCTCTAACCCCTAGAGCCTGATTCTCGCCCCCTCTGATCATGCCTAGGTCTGGATCACAGACTCAACCCTGAAGATGCTAAGGATGAAGATTTGTAGTAGGTTTGTTGTCTGTGCCCACCACCTGACATCGGCTGAGAGAATCTGTAGTTATCAGTCCTGGCCCTCTTGGCCTCTCTCTCCCTCATATGTGCCACCTCCATCTACTGGACGAATAAGACTATCCGAGGGAAATCTATATCCTGATGGAGCATAGCGATCCTGCAATACTTTTCCAAATAGCCTATCACCCCATGAACAAACCTACTGACTCGAGCTCTCTGATCGACCACTAACTCTAGGGTGTACTTCGATAGGCGAGTGAGTCAAGTGCATACTCTTGCACCGTAATCTTCCCCTGCTTAAGATTTACGAACTCATCTTCCTTCAACTCCCTCATCTCACGAGGGAAGAACTAATCTAGAAAGGCCACAAGGAACTCCTCCAAACTGATAGGGCCTGCTCCGGCTACCCTATTATCCTTCCACTGTCTAAACCATATGTTTGCAACACCCTTCAACTGATATGAGGCCAACTCAGCACACTCAACTCCATTCACCACCATGACCTGGGTGATTTTCAGAATCTCATCGATAAACTCATGGGCATCCTTGTCCAATTTGGAACCAAGAAAATCTGGCGGGTTCATCCTTAAGAAATCTCTTACTCGATCGACTGCCGCATTCCCATTTTGCGGAACATGCGCCACTTCCTGTTAGTTGACCTGAGCAGTCAAGGCCTACGCTAGCATCTGAATGGTTGTCCGAAATTCAACATGGGGAACAGGCTACGATGCATGGTGCTCCTGGACTGGTGGGGCTTGTTGGTGCCCTTCTTCGTTGCCATCCTCATGGCCATTTCCATTAACATTCCACCTATCGTTAACTCTGCGGAGAGCCATGATTCTGCAATCGTGAATAGCATGAGTTAGAAGGATAGGAGACATTCCATCACACGACATAGATCATGGAAGAAGGGAACATTTCCTAAACGTCTCATAGCCTCTTCATCATAAGTGTGGCGCGCTTCAAACCCATGAAAAAGAATCTACTCAATGCAACTTTCAGAAACCCAAGGACACTCCAAACTTATTGCTCTGATACCAAGTTTTACATGATCCGAACATAGGCCCAGATTGAGACACGAGACAAGGAGCCTCGAGAGACTCCAAGTTGACCCATGGCATGAACATACATCTAATGCATTCAATTAAAGCAGAAGGACTAACATGATAATCTTAGCGAAAGTCTGAAATAAGTGTAACATCATAAATACACACGGATCTGAAGCTAATTACACAGTTTTGTCTGAAAAGCCTGTAAGTCTGATGAGTTGATGGGACAAGAACCAAACTAATTTGCTAAAGCTGAAAAACTGAAAATACATAAGGAAAGCTCATAGAAACATGGCCCTCGGGAGATGAGGACTCACCAATAGATGTGGGATACTAACTTTGAAAGGCTGGCTAAGGACAGGGCTGAGTCTGAGTGCCGGGGCCTATATAAAAAAATGATACAACATAAAATATGTGGTCAGTATGTGGAATGATCTGAGTATGCAAGGTAAGTAAAATTGCTTAAATAAGTAAAATCATTAAACATACATAATATAAAATATGATGAAGATAAGAATCTGATAGTAGGCATGCTCTTTTCTGAAATCATGATCTCAACATAACATAACATCATAACTGAATCAATTGACCCAAAGCTGAAATATGATCATCATAAGTAAAACTGAACTTTGGGTTGAACCTACTTTAGAACACACACATATATATATCATCTGTAATAAACATGCATCACTGAAATCAAAAGGAACAAAGTGAGACTCATCATATAACAGACATTACCACGATAGAGCTTACGTGGTCCCAACTATCTGTTACACCCCGTAAATTCCCAGCATATAGATGGCCTATTCGCGTGTTGGTTAAGAGTATTTGAAAGCCATGCATGCTAGAAAAAGGCCCCGGGAGAGATCGGACAAGCGCCAAGTCGGCGCGTCGCAAGGCAAAATGCGACTTATAAATCGCATTCCAGGAATGCGACTTATAAATTGCATTCCCTGAATGCGACTTATAAGTCCCAATTATATAAAGTCTCCAACTTCGGTTTAGTTAATTAACTTCATATAATTTCCAGAAAAGTCGCGAGAAACAGAGGAGAGCATGAGGTATTGATAATTTCCTTTCGATTACGCCGTCAAACGCGGTCCAAACTCGAATTAACCTCAGGTACCGAGTATTTAGCAGCAGGGAGCATTCCTACGGATTTTGTTTCGCGAAATACAGCCGACGAATCGTCGAGCTACCGAGCTAAGGTAAGTAGAATTGCTCCAAACTAGAGTCTGTGTGCTCCTAGCTGTGAAGTGAATACTTCTCCCTTCTGGACTTCTGAAAAATAGCGAGTTTTCGACCGTCTTTCGATAAGCCTAAGTTTAGGCTACAATTATATCGAAAGTGACGTCGTTATTTAGAATAAAGCTATATTTAGTATTAATTAGCGTATACATGAATGCAGTTGGGAGAAATAGATGGAGTATTGACTGAGCCTCGTCCGACAGACGGATAACTCCAGGTTAAGGTCTGTAAAGCTAGCTCCTTCGGTAAGTTAGTAGCTTTAGCCTTGTATAGTACAATAAACTCCATAGTAGAATTCCTGGAGTTAAATGTTAAGTATTGTGCAAAGTTCAGTAAACCTAGTTTGCGTTGTTATATCGTATTCAGTCTGAAAGTTAGAAAAGTATGCGCCCGAGGGCAAGTTAGTATTTCAGATTCAGTATAGCCTATTACGTGATTAGCAAGCATGTAGTAGAGTAAAAGAAATAGATTTTCATAATAAAATTCAATAAAGAAAGATCAGATAGACAGACAGTTATGGCTACAGATTAGCCATTCAGACAGACAGTATCTTGGCTACAGATTAGCCGTACAGTTAAACAGAGGTTACAGAATCAGTATAATTAGTAAGAACAAGCTCAGTGTAGAAACAGATCAGAATACGAAGTAGATTTCAAATAGTCTTTTCAGTTATACATGCTTGCTATTTATATGTGCTATTTGTTTGTTGAGACTTGCTATGGCATGTGGGTGTCCCGTTGCATCCCCACCGCCCCTGGGTTATAGTTGTGTCGATACCAGATTCAGATACCGCCACCAGTTGGGCGATGTCGTCCGCCTAGAGTACGATGATGGCCGACCACCATGATAATATGGTCCAGATTACCCTACTTGCAGGGGCAGTTCAGTTTATTCTATGTAGAGCCAGATTACCCTGTTTATAGGGGCAGATTACTCTGCGTGCGCTTGTGGCCGGGGGCAGTTTCAGATACAGATTTTTATAAAATTACCCTGTTGCGTGCTTGCACCCAGGGGCAATTTTAATTACACACCCCGTGTGCACTTGCGCCCAGAGGCAGGAGTCTTTAGACTCAGACACAGTTTATTATCAGAGGCCAAGGCCTGAGCTACATACCCAAGGGGACCGGTAGGAGGAGCTCACGATTATCAGATGAGTGGAGTGACTTATTTTTGGTTGGTTTAGACCCGGGTAGGGGTAAATAGATTGTGTGTTGGTTGGCACCTTCCGGCTTATGGGGGTCGGTTAGGTTATTTGTGTATTTATATGTATATCTATATGTGCTATTAGATACTGATAAACAGTAGGACGACACGTCTTCAAGTACGCTTAGTTTAGTTACAGAATAAATAAACTCTCCCTAGTTATTCTCAGCTAGATAGACTTAACTACTTCCTGCTTATATGTCATACTACTGTTGTTATTCATTTCAGATGTGTATTTTAGTTGCTTTACATGCTCAGTACCTGTGGTACTGACGCCCGTGGGGCACTGCATTACTTGCCTGCAAGTACTTATAAACGAGGAGCTGATCCCTCGTGATCCTAGCCAGCGCAGAGTTATCAACTCCTGTCATCCGTAGTTTGATATTCAGAGGTGTATTTCATTTTCTTTTGTTGTACAGTACGGGTAGGTCGGGGCCCTGTCCTGATCATTTCTATTGTCATTCCTAGAGGCTTGCAGTCCGTATATATTTCCCTGTGGTCAGTTGAGCCGGTCGTGTGAGGCCATGCAGTTGTATAGCTGTTAGTACTTGTGTTTCTTTTATGTTGGCCTTGTGGGGCCATAGCTTGAGAGTAGTGGTGACCTTGCCGGTCATGTAGCTTTCCAATATTTCATTGTTGAGTTACAGATAATTAGACAGCATGGTGGCCTTGTCGGCCCGCATAGGCTCCCCTATATTGATATGTTTCTGGTTAGCTATTAGTACAGGTTCAGGTGGCTGTGGGCCTAATCGGCTGGAGGCTGTATTTACAGCCGTTATATAGCCCGTTGTTTTCCTGAATTTGAGTTAGAGCCAGCCAGGCACCAGATGTGCTCAGGCTTAGTAGTCTAGCAGTTCAGGTCCTAGTAGGGCACCAGGTGCCAGTCATACCCCCCAAGGCGGGGCGTAACAAACTTGGTATCAGAGCTGGTCGTGTCCTAGGGAGTCTGCAAGCCGTGCTAAGTAGAGTCTTGTCTATGGATGTGTTGTGCACCACATACTATAGACAGGAGGCTGCGAGGCATGATAGGATGGTTACTCTTCCTTCTCAACCAGTCGTGCTTTAGAGTGGTATAGTATAGGGTTGAGTCCGTAAAAACTTACTGTATTCTTTAATTACAGAAACTGAGGCAGATCAGCATTACCCTATCACAGGAAGAAGATCAGATATAGCAACAGAAGAGGGCATCAGCCAGTTACAAGATACTTACAGTAGCAGGAAGAGGTACCAGAGACCTCCCAGCGTGATACCTTTATCGGTACTATTCCCAGTATACGTTGATAACGTCAGAATAGGAAGTCAGAAGTATAATGTACATACGAGTTGATTTATTTATTAGCTATATAAGATCTGATTAAGATTACAGACAAGGTCAGACTATCAGATAAGTATGAGAAAGAGAGGGAAATGCAGGAATCCCAAACACATCTTTTCAGATGTGGTACAGTTATATATTTCTATCTGTTGTAACAAGAAAAGGGCTATTCCTACCTCTTGACCTTAATTCCAGTACAGTAAAGGGGCATAAGAATTGAGGTGAGGCTGCCCAAAACAAGCAGTAAGTGAAGATAGATTAATTAATTCCAGTATGTGTTAGTGAGCGTAAAGAGAAAGTAAGACTGTTAGCTTACCCAAAGTAGGGGTAAAAGACCTGCTAGTGATGAATGCCTAGTAATAGTCAAGTTCGAGTCAGAAAAAGGCCAAGTCCGCCATATATACTAACAGATAGTAAGACATACCTGTAAGATTATAGTTATGATCCAGTTGTGACATCGAAAGATAGAGAGGTCATGTGAATCAGATGGGCCTGACTATAAGCCAGAAGAAGTATAGGCTGAGGCTTGATCAGTT
Organism: Datura wrightii; assembly: GCA_035772735.1. NCBI lineage: Eukaryota > Viridiplantae > Streptophyta > Magnoliopsida > Solanales > Solanaceae > Datura > Datura wrightii. Next base: position 57,678,018 of record JASDFA010000002.1, on the reverse strand, counting down.
ATCTCATTAACAACGAAAGGCAGGTACCTTGAACCGCAGAGCTTAGCTCAAGTGAGATGAGGGGAGAAAGCAGCAATACTAAATTTTGTGGGGAAAATAGAATCACCCCCAAATTGGTAGAATATCATATTACAGACTAAGCCTCGGACTGACAGTTAGAAGACATCAAGATTGTGGTCCAGAATGCTGCAGTATGTTCGCTTATGGGGAAGTTAAGAAATTACCAATACAGCGAATTTAATCTAGTGTGGCCTAGAGATAAGGCCCAGCAGACAGTCATGGGCTCTCAATATATGCCAAGTAAGGCCACAAGATTCGAACGTTGACCCCATATCGCAAGAGTGGCGGAATTTCAAACAACAGACAATAACTAAAGTGTTTATGTTTGTTACTTTTAGAATGCGGTGATAATACAATGAAATGTTAAGAGAAGGCAGGAGGTATTATTAGACCATAGAAGCAGTATATTATGTACAATATGAAATTTAGCAAAGTGTGTCAGAGATTACGTATCACTACAGAATTCAGTATGTATTGTACGTATTTATTAATATATATCTGTGCAGATAATAAATATGCTGTGAGCAGCTGCTAATAGGGGTTACAATCACACAGATGCATATTAGTGCTGGGAAGTATATACAAATTGCATTGCAGGACCCCTTGCCAAAAATAAAAGAGAAAAGAGAGAGAAGAAAAAGAGAAAAGCGAAAAGAAGGGGCAAGTTAAGTGAGATTTACGTATGAATCCATAGAAACTATCTCAGCTCTTAGTTATTAAGTTAATAGACTTATATGTTGTTTCCAGATCTAGGTTTTAGAAGCTTATAAGAGTTAGTAACCTGAATTAGGTAATTAGATGATAGGGGCACAGTTAGACGGTCTACCGACCAGCTGGCGCCTGTATTAGCAGGGAAGCATCTCTAAAGATCAATAACACTAGCGCATGTGCCAGAACCAGAATTAGAGACTGAATAGGTATACTTCATAGATTAGCAATACTAGAATTATTCCAGTATGTTAAGTGGCCATACATCATTTTCCCAGCCTTGTAGGTGAGAGTCGACCTTAGTCAACCTAGCAGTTATTACAAGGAATACCCTGCAAGTCAGACAAGCCCGTGGGCACCCCAAGAAAGGGGTCCACATCAATAGTCAGTGACAGACTAGTACTTCAGCTGGTTCTCGTAAGATATTCAGATACAGAGCCCTAGCAGAAGGCCAGTATTTATAGAATAGCTCATAAGACCGAGAATTCCCCAGAATAGTAGTATAAATCCAAGTGGATACACACAAGGCGTAAGAAATTGATAGTACCCTGCTAGCACAGTGTTTATTAAGACCAGGAGATCAGTAGACTCCGCGTGAAGATCCAGAGATTGATCGCCTAGGAGTAAGATTGATTAAGCCCAGCCTTACAGTGGTTCAAGCGAAATAACAAAGCAATTAGATGCCCACAAGTCTGCAGTTATGCATGAACTATAAGTACTCAAGTAGAACAGTTAGAGCATTGTTAGACTACTGCCACATTCGGGTCATTCAACCCGACTATTTAGTTATTTAAGGTTATGCATCCAGATCATTAGAGGTCATGATCAATATCAGGATCCTCTGATCAGATAAAGGCACAAGGTGCGCAGACGGTCGTTCAGGTTATCCTCGCAACAAGTAGCCTTAGCATGTGGCCGGAAGGCCAGATAAGCTCTAGCTACGCTTGTAAACTACCCGTCGATCTCTTCGGCAAGACAAGCCAGTATGACCGTCAATTATATGTCGAGCTCTCTAAGTATGAAAATGTTATATCAGTCAAGAAGAGGTAACAGAGCAGCAAACGCTCTTAGCTATAGATCTATTAGGAGTGTGGCGTATGTGCAACCCGAGCAACGGGAGTTGGTCAGGGAGATACATCAATTGGTCAATTTAGCCGTTCGTGTGATAGAAATGATGGACAACAGAGCGGTAATCCAGAACACCGCCGTGTCTTCCTTAGTTGTGGAGGTAAGAGAACGGCAATATGCAGATCCTGACCTAGTCTAGCTTAAGGACAGAATCCTGCAAGGGAAGCGCCAGATTCACAAATAACAGAGGATGGAGTGCTACGTTGTAAAGACCGTCTATGTGTTCCAGATGTTTTAGGCCTCCTCCATCAGATCATGAACGAGGTGCACTGCGCCAGCAACTATTTTCTCCACCCTGGTGCGACAAAAAATGTACCATGATATCAAAGAAAACTACTGGTGGCTAGATAAAAAAGAAAGAAGAGAAATTGTTGAATTTGTAGCCCGGTGTCCTAACTGCCAGCAGGTGAAAGCAGAACATCAGAAACTAGGCGGTTTGACTTAGGACATAGTTGTGCCTCTCTGGAAGTGGGAAGTAGTAAATATGGATTTTGTGGTAGGATTACCCCGTACTAAACATGGACATGACTCTATGTGGGTGATAGTTGATAGATTGACCGAATCAGCTCATTTCCTGCCAGTGGAAACTACTTTCTCGGCTAGATTATGTGGAGTTGTATATCCGAGAAATAGTCAGGTTGCACGGAGTACCAATATCCATTATTTCAGACAGAGGAGCACAGTTTACGGCTAGATTCTGGCAGTCGTTTCAGAAAGGTCTGGGAACGCAGATTAATTTGAGAACAGCATTCCACCCTCAGACAGATGGACAGGCAGAACGCACAATTCAGACGCTCGAAGATATGTTGCAAGCGTATGTGTTGGATTTCGATGGTAGCTGGGTTGAGCATTTTCCCCTAATCGAGTTTGCTTATAATAATAGTTATCACTCAGCTATCCAGATGGCGCCTTTCGAGGCATTGTACGGGCGAAAATGCAGATCGCCGATTGGCTAGTTTGAAATAGGAGAATCAGCCTTGGTTGGGCCAGACATTGTTCAGCAGTCGGAGGAAAAGGTAAAGCTTATCCGAGAACGCCTACTGACTGCACAGAGCCGCCAGAAATAGTACGCTGATGTGCGGTGCAGAAACCTGGAATTCAATGTGAATGACTGGGTATTTTTGAAAGTATCCCCAATGAAAAGGGTAATGAGATTCGGCAAGAAAGGTAAGCTCAGTTCTAGATTTGTTGGGCCTTATCAGATTCGTCGAAGAATAGGCCAAGTGGCAGATGAGTTAAACTTGCCTCCAGAGTTAGAATCCATTCATCCGGTCATGTATCCATGTTGAGGTAATGCATAGGAGACTCGTCCAGAGCAGTCCCAGTCTAGGATATCCGGGTTATAGAAGATCTGTCCTACGAAGATGTTCCAATAGCTATCCTAGACAGACAGATTCGCAGATTGAGAACTAAAGATATTGCGTCTGTCAAAGTATTGTGGAGTAACAGGAACCAAGAAGAGATGACATGGGAAGCGGAGGAAGATATGAAAGCTAGATATCCTCACTTATTCCAGGCCTTGCTAGGCAACAGGTATGTCAGTATTGTTACCTATGCAGTACCTTACAGTTGTTTATATATAAGTGAGAGAGATTGATGTTTAGCTATCAAATAAATCTTGTAGTATCGTGTGGAGTACCTCTATTGGACTTTTCTGTGTTTCAGGATTTTGGGATAGTCCAGATTACAGGGGAAACTCTGCCGAAATTTTTCTAAGAACAAGTTAAGCTAGTTGAGTAGTCCTCTATATAGCAGTTTATATTCGAGGACGAATGTTCTTAAGGGGGGGAGAATGTTACACCCCATAAATTCCCGGCATATAGATGGCCTATTCGCGTGTTGGTTAAGAGTATTTGAAAGTCATGCATGCTAGAAAAAGGCCCCGGGAGAGATCGGACAAGCACCAAGTCGACGTGTCGCAAGGCAAAATGCGACTTATAAATCGCATTCCAGGAATGCGACTTATAAATCACATTCCCTGAATGCGACTTATAAGTCCCAATTATATAAAGTCTCCAACTTCGGTTTATTTCATTAACTTCATATAATTTCCAGAAAAGTCATGAGAAATAGAGGAGAGCGTGAGGTATTTATAATTTCCTTTTGATTACGCTGTCAAACGCGGTCCAAACTCGAATTAACCTCAGGTACCGAGGTATTTAGCAGCAGGGAGCATTCCTACGGATTTTGTTTCGCGAAATACGGCTGACGAATCATCGGGCTACCGAGCTAAGGTAAGTAGAATTGCTCCAAACTAGTGTCTATGTGCTCCTAGCTGTGCAGTAAATACTTCTCCCTTCTGAACTTCTGAAAAATAGCGAGTTTTCGACCGTCTTTCAATAAGCCTAAGTTTAGGCTACAATTAAATCGAAAGTGACGTCGTTCTTTAGAATAAAGCTATATTTAGTATTAATTAGCGTATACATGAATGCAGTTGGGAGAAATAGCTGGAGTATTGACCGAGCCTCGTCTGACAGACGGATAACTCGAGGTTAAGGTATGTAAAGCTAGCTCCTTCAGCAAGTTAGTAGCTTTAGCCTTGTATAGTACAATAAACTCCGTAGTAGAATTCCCGGAGTTGAATGTTAAGTATTGTGCAAAGTTCAGTAAACCTAGTTTGCGTTGTTATATCGTATTCAGTCTGAAAGTTAGAAAAGTATGCTCCTGAGGGCAAGTTAGTATTTCAGATTCAGTATATCCTATTACGTGATTAGCAAGCATGTAGTAGAATAAAAGAAACAGATTTTCATAATAAAAGTCAATAAAGAAAGATCAGATAGACAGACGGTTATGGCTACAGATTAGCCATTCAGACAGATAGTATCTTGGCTACAGATTAGCCGTACAGTTAAACAGAGGTTACAGAATCAGTATAATTAGTAAGAACTAGCTCAGTGTAGAAACATATCAGAATACGAAGTAGATTTCAAATAGTCTTCTCAGTTATACATGCTTGCTATTTATATGTGCTATTTGTTTGTTGAGACTTGCTATGGCATGTGGGTGTCCCGTTGCATCCCCACCGCCCCTGGGTTATAGTTGTGTCGATACCAGATTCAGATACCGCCACCAGTTGGGCGATGTCGTCCGCTTAGAGTACGATTATGGCCGACCACCATGATAATATGGTCCAGATTACCCTACTTGCAGGGGCAGTTCAGTTTATTCTATGTAGAGCCAGATTACCCTGTTTATAGGGGCAGATTACTCTGCGTGCGCTTGTGGCCGGGGGCAGTTTCAGATACAGATTTTTATAAAATTACCCTGTTGCGTGCTTGCACCCAGGGGCAGTTTTAATTACACACCCCGTGTGCACTTGCGCCCAGAGGCAGGAGTCTTCGGACTCAGACACAGTTTATTATCAGAGGCCAAGGCCTGAGCTACATACCCAAGGGGACCGGTAGGAGGAGCTCACGGTTATCAGATGAGTGGAGTGACTTATTTTTGGTTGGTTTAGACCCGGGTAGGGGTAAATAGATTGTGTGTTGGTTGGCAACTTTCGGCTAATGGGGGTCGGTCAGATTATGTGTGTATTTATATGTATATCTATATGTGCTATTAGATACTGATAAACAGTAGGACGACACGTCTTCAGGTTTGCTCAGTGTAGTTACAGAATAAATAAACTCTCCCCAGTTATCCTCAGCTAGATAGACTCAACTACTTCCTGCTTATATGTCATGCTACTATTGTTATTCATTTCAGATGTGTATTTCAGTTGCTTTACATGCTCAGTACCTATGGTACTGACGCCCGTGGGGCACTGCATTACTTGCCTGCAGGTACTTACAGACGAGGAGCCGATCCCTCGTGATCCTAGCCGGCGCAGAGTTATCAACTCCTGTCATCCGGAGTTTGATATTCAGAGGTGTATTTCATTTTCTTTTGTTGTACAATACGGGTAGGTTGGGGCCCTGTCCCGATCATTTCTATTGTCATTCCTAGAGGCTTACAGTCCGTATATATTTCCCTGTGGTCAGTTGAGCCGGTCGTGTGAGGCCGTGCAGTTGTATAGCTGTTAGTACTTTTGTTTCTTTTATGTTGGCCGTGTGGGGCCATAGCTTGATAGTAGTGGTGACCTTGCCGGTCATGTAGCTTTCCAATATTTCATTGTTGAGTTACAGATAACTAGACAGCATGGTTGCCTTGTCGGCCCGCATAGGCTCCCCTATATTGATATGTTTCTGGTTAGTTGTTAGTACAGGTTCAGGTGGCTGTAGGCCTAATCGGCCGGAGGCTGTATTCACAGCGGTTATATAGCCCGTTGTTTCCCTGAATCTGAGTTAGAGCCAGCCAGGCACCAGATGTGCTCAGGCTCAGTAGTCTAGCAGTTCAGGTCCTAGTAGGGAATTAGGTGCCAGTCATACCCCCCAAGGCGGGGCGTGACACTATCATAGTCAAGTGGGTAGAGCTATCCAAAGCCTTGTCAAGGCTAAGGACGATACCATGATATCGATATCAAGCTTGTGGGACAATCAGGGCAGGGGATAACTCACATAGGAGGTCCCAATATAATTTGATCATCTACATTGGCGCTTAATTTTGAGGCATTCGGTTGACTGACTCATAGCCTACTCGGTGCTAGACACTACTACCAGAACATGCATATCCTCTCTATCATTTTTCACCGAAGTTGACCATCGTCTACTAAAGAAGCTACATGATCATGAATACATAAATCTGAATCATACATAAGGAGCCTTGTCACAACCATAACACAAGCTGAACATAAATGGGAGTCTTCGCTCCAAATCCATTTTGTAAGCAAAATTCAGAAAAACATAATCATACTTGAACATATGGGCATTGCCCGATATTTTAACATGCTTGAAAATACACAATTCACATAAAAACAGATCATATACATGGCAAATTGAAAAAACGATTTTCATCGTAAATATCTCATCATACTAGAACATTCATTATAAATCTCAACTTTCATGAACTTTTCATAATTGGACATTTTAATTTATAAAACTTGAAAAACGATTTTAATTGGAAACAACGTAAAACCTTCCCATGAATTATAATTCAATAATAGAAGCATTTTTATATCATACCTATGTAGTAAATTAGAAATTTCATGCATTGGGTTAAAAACCGATAGAATCAACATAATAATTTCATGATTTAGAGAGAGATTGGGCATGGGTGTGAACGAATTCACCCATTCATAACCCTATATACCTGAAAGGGTTTGATTCTACCACCTCGCTGATTGCTTAAAACAATGTAGTTTAGGCCTAAGGATCATAGGAATTACAGAAAAGCCCTAACTAAATGTGCAGGACATAACTGATTGCCAGTCCCAACAAGGGACTGGACGAGTCGTCGTCCAAGGGAACGAGTCGTGGCGTCCGTAGTCTAGTGCACTTCCTAAGAGTTCATTTGGGGCTCATCACGGGGGACCTCACTGTTACACCCCATAAATTCCCGGCATATAGATGGCCTATTCGCGTGTTGGTTAAGAGTATTTGAAAGCTATACATGCTAGAAAAAGGCCTGGGGAAAGATCAGACAAGCGCCAAGTCGGTGCGTCGCAAGGAAAAATACGACTTATAAATCGCATTCCATGAATGCAATTTATAGTGTCTATTATATATAAGCCCCACTTTGGTTTTTTTATTCAAATTCCTTATAATTTCCAGTAGAAAACAGAGAGTAATCAGAGAGAAGGGGAAAACGAAGATCTCCTACTAAATTTCGTCGGATTACGCCGCCAAACGCGGTCCAAACTCGAATTAACCTCAGGTACCGAGGTATTTAGCAGCAGGGAGCATTCCTACGATTTTTGTTTCGCGAAATACGACCGGCAAATCATCGTCTTACCGGGATAAGGTAAGTGGAATTGCTCCAAACTAGTGTCTATGTGCTCCTAGTTGTGAAGTGAATACTTCTCCCTTCTGGACTTCTGAAAAATAGCAAGTTTTCGACCGTCTTTCGATAAGCCTAAGTTTAGGCTATAATTTTATTGAAAGTGACGTTGTTCTTCAGAATAAAGTTATATTTAGTATTAATTGACGTATATATGACTGCAGTTGGGAGAAATAGCCGGAGTACTGACCGAGCCTCGTCCGACAATAGAATAACGTGAGGTTAAGGTATGTAAAGCTAGTTCCTTCGGCAAGTTAGTAGCATTAGCCTTGTACAGTACAATAAACTTCGTAGTAGAATTCCCAGAGTTGAATGTTAAGTATTGTACAAAGTTCAGTAAACCTAGTTTGCGTTGTTATATCGTATTCAGTCTGAAAGTTAGAAAAGTATGCGCCCGAGGGCAAGTTAGTATTTCAGATTCAGTATAGCCTAATATGTGATTAGCAAGCATGTAGTAGAATAAAAGAAACAGATTTTCATAATAAAAGTCAATAAAGAAAGATCAGATAGACAGACAGTTATGGCTACAGATTAGCCATTCAGACAGACAGTATCTTGGCTACAGATTAGCCGTACAGTTAAACAGAGGTTACATAATCAGTATAATTAGTAAGAATTAGCTCAGTGTAGAAACAGATCAGAATAAGAAGTAGATTTCAGATAGTCTTTTCAGTTATACATTCTTGCTATTTATATGTGCTATTTGTTTGTTGAGACTTGCTATGGCATGTGGGTGTCTCGTTACATCCCCACCGCCCCTGGGTTATAGCTGTGTCGATACCAGATTCAGATACCGCCACCAGCTGGGCGATGCCGTCCGCCTATAGGACGATGATGGCCGACCACCATGATAATATGGTCCAGATTATCCTTCTTGCAGGGGCAGTTCAGTTTACTCTGCGCAGAGCCAAATTACCCTGTTTACGGGGGAAGATTACTTTGCGTGCGCTTGTGGCCGGGGGCAGTTTCAGATACAAATTTTTATAAAATTACCCTGTTGAGTGCTTGCACCCAGGGGCAGTTTTAATTACATACCCCGTGTGCACTTGCGCCCAGAGGCAGGAGTCTTCAGACTCAGACACAGTTTATTGTCAGAGGCCAAGGCCTGAGCTACGTACCCAAAGGGACCGGTAAGAGGAGCTCACGATTATCAGATGAGTGGAGTGACTTATTTTTAGTTGGTTTAGACCCGGGTAGGGTTAAATAGATTGTTCTGTTGGTTGGCACCTTCCGGCTTATGTGGGTCGGTCAGGTTATGTGTGTATTTATATGTATATCTATATGTGCTATTAGATACTGATAAACAGTAGGACGACACGTCTTCAGGTATGCTCAGTTTAGTTACGGAATAAATAAACCCTCCCCAGTTATCCTCAGCTACTTCCTACTTATATGTCATGTTACTGTTGTTATTCATTTCAGTTGTGCATTTCAGTTGCTTTACATGCTCAGTACCTGCGGTACTAACACCCGTGGGGCGCTGCATTACTTGCCTGAAGGTACTTACAAACGAGGAGCCGATCCCTCGTGATCCTAGCCAGCGCAGAGTTATCAACTCCTGTCATCCAGAGTTTGATATTCAGAGGTGTATTTCATTTTCTTTTGTTGTACAGTACGGGTAGTTCGGGGCCCTGTCCCGATCATTTCTATTGTCATTCGTAGAGGCTTGCAGTCTGTATATATTTCCCTTTGGTCAGTTGAGCCGGTCGTGTGAGGCCGTGCAGTTGTATAGCTGTTAGTACTTTTGTTTCCTTTATGTTGGTCGTGTGGGGCCATAGCTTGACAGTAGTGGTGACCTTGCCGGTCACGTAGCTTTCCAATATTTCATTGTTGAGTTAAAGATAACTAGACAGCATGGTGGCCTTGTCGGCCCGCATAGGCTCCCCTATATTGATATGTTTCTGGTTAGCTGTTAGTACAGGTTTAGGTGGCTGTAGGCCTAATCGGCCAGAGGCTGTATTTACAGCAATTATATAGCCCGTTGTTTCCCTGAATTTGAGTTAGAGCCAGCCAGGCACCAGATGTGCTCAGGCTCAGTAGTCTAGCAATTCAGGTCCCACTAGGGCACCAGGTGCCAATCATACCCCCCATGGTGGGGCGTGACAAACTTGGTATCAGAGCAGGTCGTGTCCTAGGGAGTCTGCAAGCCGTGCTAAGTAGAGTCTTGTCTATGGATGTTTTGTGCACCACATACTATAGGCAGGAGGCTGCGAGGCATAATAGGATGGTTACCCTTCTTTCATACTCAGTCGTGCCATAACACAGTACAATATAGGATTGGTTCTTTTAATACTTACCGTATTCTTTGATTACAGATACAAAGGCAGATCAGCAATACCCTTTCACAGGCAGAAGATTAGATATAGCAACAGAAGAGGGCATCAGCCAGGTACAAGGTAGCAGCAGGAGGAGGTACCAGAGACCTCCCAGCGTGATACCTTTATCGATACCATTCTCAGTATACGTTGATAATGTCAGAATAGGAAGTCAGAAGTATAATGTATATACGAGTTGACTTACTTATTAGATATATAAGATCTGATTAAGATTACAGACAATATCAGACTATCAGATGAGTATGAGAAAGAGAGGGAAATGCAGGATTCCCATATCCATCTTTTCAGATGTGGTATAGTTATATGTTTCTATTTGTTGCAATAAGAAAAGGGCTATTCCTATCTCTTGACTTTGATTCTAGTACAGTAAAGGGCATAAGACTTGAGGTGAGGTTGCCAAATCAAGCAGTAAGTAAAGATGCGCTGATTGATCCTAGTAAGTATTAGAAAGCATAAAGAACCCCTTATGATTATGTAAGTTGTGCAGACCCTCACGGTAATAAGTCAGAAGAGCAAGTAAGACTACTAGCTTACTCGAAGTGGGTGTAGGAGATCCGTCAATGATGGATTCCCAGTGAGAGTCAAGTTCAATACAGGAAAAGGTTGAATCTGCCGTAGCATGCTAACGACGGCAGGGTATGTCTGCAAGATAATAGTTATAATCTTAGCTGTGATATTAAAATACAGGGAGATTATATGAATAAGACAGTTCCGACTACAAGTCAGAAGAAGTATAGGTTGGAACTTGACTGGCAACCTTATTGACAATGTAAGGCAGGTACCTTGAACCCCAGAGCTCAGTTTAAGGAAGATGAGGGTGAAGAGCATGAACACTAGATTTTGAGGGGAAACCGGAATCACCTCCAGATTGATAGAACATTGTGTGTTAAGGACTAAACCTTAGACGAACAGCTAAGAGACTGTAAGATTGTAGTTTAGAATGTTGCAGTACGTCCGCCTAAGGAGAAGGTAAGAGGGTACCGACCCAGAGACTCCAATCTAGGGTGGCCCCGAGACAAGGGCCAACAGACAGTCACGGGCCTTAGTATAATGCCAAGTAAGGCCACAAGGTTCGGATGTTGACCCCACATTGTAAGAGTGGCGAAATTTCAAATAGCAGATCATAGCTAAAGTGCATGTGTGTGTTGCTTCCAGAATGGGATGAAAAAAAAATCCAATGAAATGATATGAGAGGATATGAGATATCATTAGACCGTAGAGCGGTATATCATGTGCAGTATGAAATTCAGTAAAGCATGTCAGAGATTACGTATCACCACAAAATTCAGTATGTATTGTACATAGTTGTTGATATATATATATGTCAGATAACATATATGATATGAGTAGTTGGCTATAGGGGTTACAGTCACACAGATTTTGGTTAGCTGCTAGGAAATATATATACGGATCATACTGCATGACCCCTCACCAAAAGAGGGGGGGCATGTTAAGTGTGATTCACATATGAAGCCATAGAAACTTTCTCGGTTCTCAGTTTATTGAGTTGACGGACTTATATGCTTGTTGCCAGATTTAGACTTAAGAAGCTCACAGAAGTTAGTAGCCTGAGTCACGTGGTTGATGATACGGGCACAGTTAGACGGTCTAACGACCAGCTGGCGCCTGTATTAGCAGGGAAGCATCCCTAAGGATCAGTAATATTATCGCATGTGCCAGGACCAGAAATAGGGGCCGAATAGGTATACTTCAGAGGTTAGCGATACAAGAATTTTTCCAGTATGTTAAGTGGTCATACATCGTTTTCCCAGCCTTGTAGGTGAGAGCCAGCCTTAGTCAACCTAGCAGCTATTGTGTGGAACACCCCGCAAGTCAGCCAACCATCTCAGTCAGACAAACCTGTGGGTACCCCAAGAAAGGGTCCATATCAGTAGTCAGTGATGGACTAGTAATTCAGCTGGTTCTCATAAGGTATTCAGATACAGAGCCCTAACAGAAGGCCAGTATTTACAGAATAGCTCATAAGACCGAGAATTCCCCAGAATAGTAGTATAAATCCAAGTGGATACACACAAGGCGTAAGAAATTGATAGTACCCTGCTAGCACAGTGTTTAATAAGACCAGGAGATCAGTAGACTCCCCGTGAAGATCCAGAGATTGATCGCCTGGGAGTAAGTTTGATTAAGCCCAGCCTTACAGTGGTTCAAGCAAAATAACAAAGCAATTAGATGCCCACAAGTCTGCAGTTATGCATGAACTATAAGTACTCAAGTAGAACAGTTAGAGCATTGTTAGACTACTGCCACATTCGGGTCATTCAACCCGACTATTCAGTTATTTAAGGTTATGCAGCCAGATCATTATAGGTCATGATCAATATCAGGATCCTGTGATCAGATAAAGGCACAACGTGCGCAGACGGTCGTTCAGGTTATCCCCGCAACAAGTAGCCTTAGCATGTGGCCTAAAGGCCAGATAAGCTCTAGCTACGCTTGTAAACCACCTCTCGATCTCTTCGGCAAGACAAGCCAGTATGACCGTCAATTATATGCCGAGCTCTCTAAGTATGAAAATGTTATATCAGTCAAGAAGAGGTAACGGAGCAGCAAACGCTCTTAGCTATAGATCTATTAGGAGTGTGGCGTATGTGCAACCCGAGCAACGGGAATTGGTCAGGGAGATACATCAATTGGTCAATTTAGTCGTTCGTGTGATAGAAATGAAGGACAACAGAGCAGTAATCCAGAACACCGCAGTGTCATCCTTAGTTGTGGAGGTAAGAGAACGGCAATATGCAGATCCTGACCTGGTCTAGCTTAAGGACAGAATCTTGCAAGGGAAGCGCTAGATTCATAAATAACAGAGGATGGAGTGCTGCGTTGTAAAGACCGTCTATGTGTTCCAGATGTTTCAGGCCTCCGCCATCAGATCATGAACGAGGTGCACTGCGCCAGCAACTATTTTCTCCACCCTGGCGCGACAAAAATTGTACCATGATATCAAAGAAAACTACTGGTGGCTAGATAAAAAAAAGAAGAAATTGCTGAATATGTAGCCCAATGTCCTAACTGCCAGCAGGTGAAAGCAGAACATCAGAAACCAGGCGGTTTGACTCAGGACATAGTTGTGCCTCTCTGGAAGTGGGAAGCAGTAAATATGAATTTTGTGGCAGGATTACCCCGTACTAAACATGGACATGACTCTATATGGGTGATAGTTGACAGATTGACCGAATCAGCTCATTTCCTGCCAGTGGAAACTACATTCTCGGCCAGATTATGCAGAGTTGTATGTTCGAGAAATAGTCAGGTTGCACGGAGTACCAGTATCCTTTATTTCAGACAAAGGAGCACAGTTTACGACCAGATTCTGGCAGTCATTTCAGAAAGGTCTGGGAACTGATCTTGGGCAGATTTATATGCCCAAGTGATACTCAAAAGTACCATTTTTGCCTTGTTTATCTAGCAATGGGTATACATTTTCATGTAATTGGTAATAAAATGTGAATTTATGCTAACCAACATGATTAGCATTGTTTTGTAGGTAAAATGTGATTTTGAGGAGCTAAAATGCATGTTGGATGATATCAGAGTTGGACTTGGAATCGAGCAAGGAAAAAGGCATAGGACTGCACAAATTAAAGGGGCTCCGCGATGGAGCCATGTCACGCTGCCATCGCGGAGGCATTCTGCCTGGAGGGTGAAAATTCATCAATTTCCAGTGGAGGTTCGCGACTGCTCCGTGGCATGGTGGCTAGCCTCCGCATTGCACGTCGTGCCACGTTGGTGTTTGATTTCCCGGACCCCCAATTCCAGTGAGGGTCCACGTTCACGGCGTGTCACGGAGGCAGTGCTCCGTGATGCACTCCGTGACACGTTGCTCATTATTCCGGGAAAAATTCCCACTAGTATAAATAGAACACTTAAGTGTATTTTTCATAATTCAGACTTGGTGGAGCAAGGACGTGGGTTACAGGCAGTTGAGGGACGAAAAGTTCAGGGTTTTTTCTCTCTTTCTTTCTTCTCTAATTCAATTGTTTGTATGATTAACACTTGTTTTAGGATGATTAATCTACAAATGAGTGGCTAATTCCCTTCCTTGCTGAGGTTATGAACACTTGTGATGAATTTTGATTATTGATTATATGGGTTTTCATCTTTTTCTTCCATGTTGTTCTATTAATTCTTGTTCTTACTGCATTGGTGTGTGGCCTACATTAATGTACATCTAAAAAGTCCGATTTCACTCGAGAGAGCACGAAATTGGAAAGTTGTGAATTAATAGGATATTGTTCTTTACTTGATTTGGGAAAATTGAGTTTTGATGTGCTTTCCTGATAGAAATATACTTGAAAGCCGTATTAGTCAATTTAGGAACCGGAATTGTATGGCTAGAACATGAATTGCATTTGATCACAGAAATGTAGACTGATGGTTCATGATTCTTAAGTGAGATTAAATACGAGAGTTTTAATCTCTTGGCAATTGTTCTTGGCTAGCAACTGGAAGAAAAGATTAACCAATTTATGATGATAATCAGTTTCATTGCATGTTCTTTAACCTCGGCATGCTTTTATCCATAGTCCAAATTCAAAATAGATAATTGTTTGTAGTTTAGTATAAAATTTATAAAACAAATTATTCAATTTTTGGTTGTTTAGTTGTCAGCATATTTAGAAGTAAAAATATAGTATACTTGAGCAGATTGCACTTATCCCAAATCTCTGTGGGATCGATACTTGGCTTACTAAAGCCACTTACTACTTGTTCGACCACGTGCACTTGCGTGTCGGTTTTATAACCCCAACAAACGCACCGAACAGGAACGCAGATTAATTTGAGCACAACATTCCACCCTCAGACAGATGGACAGGTGGAATGCACAATTCAGACGCTCGAAGATATGTTGCGAGTGTGTGTGTTAGATTTCGGTGGTAGTTGGGTTGAGCATTTGCCCCTAATCGAGTTTGCTTATAAAATTAGCTATCACTCAGCTATCCAGATGGCGTCTTTCGACGCTTTATATGGGAGAAAATGCAGATCGCCGATTGGCTGGTTTGAAATAGGAAAAATCAGCATTGATTGGGTTAGACATTGTTCAGTAGTCAGAGGAGAAGGTAAAACTTATCAGAGAACGCCTACTGACTACACAGAGCCGCCAGAAGTCATATGCAGATGTGCGGCGCAGAAACCTGGAATTCGAGGTGAACGACTGGGTATTTTTAAAAGCATCACTGATGAAAGGGGTGATGAGATTCGGCAAGAAAGGTAAGCTCAGTCCAAGATTTGTTGGGCCTTATCAGATTCGTCGAAAAATAGGCCAAGTGGCAGATGAGTTGAACTTGCCTCCAGAGTTAGAATCCGTTCATCCGGTCATGTATCCATGTTGAGGTAATGCATAGGAAACTCGTCCAGAGCAGTCCCAGTCCAGGATATCCGGGTTACAGAAGAGCTGGTCTATGAAGAGGTTCCAGTAGCTATCCCAGACAGACAGATTCACAAATTGAGAACTAAAGATATTGCGTCTGTCAAAGTATTGTGGCGTAACAGAAACCAAGAGGAGATGACGTGGGAGGCAGAGGAAGATATGAAAGGTAGATATCCTCACCTGTTCTAGGCCTAGTCAGGCGACAGGTATGTTCGTAGTACTACTTATGCAGTACCTTATGGTTGTATATATATAAATGAGAAAGATTGATGTTTACTTATCGAATGAATCTTATAGTATCGTGTGAAGTACCTGTATTGGACCTTTCTGTGTTTCAGGATTTTGGGATAGTCCAGATTACAGGGGAAACTCTTCCGAAATTTTCCTAAGAACAAGTAAAGCTAGTTGTGTAGTCCTCTATATAGCAGTTTACATTCGAGGATGAATGTTCTTAAGGGGGGGATAATGTTACACCCCGTAAATTCACGGCATATAGATGGCCTATTCGCGTGTTGGTTAAGAGTATTTGAAAGTCATACATGCTAGAAAAAGGCCTGGGGAAAGATCGGACAAGCGCCATGTCGGCGCGTCGCAAGGCAAAATGCAACTTATAAATAGCATTTCAGGAATGCGACTTATAAATCGCATTCCATGAATGCGATTTATAGTGTCTATTATATCTAAGCCCCACTTTGGTTTTTTTATTCAAATTCCTTATAATTTCCAGTAGAAAACAGAGAGTAATCAGAGAGAAGGGGAAAACAAAGATCTCCTACTAAAATTCGTCCAATTACGCCGCCAAACGCGGTCCAAACTCGAATTAACCTCAGGTACCGAGGTATTTAGCAGCACGGAGCATTCCTACGGTTTTTGTTTCGCGAAATACGACCGGCAAATCGTCGTGCTACCGGGCTAAGGTAAGTGGAATTGCTCCAAACTAGTGTGTATGTGCTCCTAGCTGTGAAGTGAATACTTCTCCCTTCTGGACTTCTGAAAAATAGCAAGTTTTCGACCGTCTTTCGATAAGCCTAAGTTTAGGCTATAATTTTATTGAAAGTGACGTTGTTCTTCAGAATAAAGTTATATTTAGTATTAATTGACGTATATATGACTACAGTTGGGAGAAATAGCTGGAGTACTGACTGAGCCTCGTCCGACAATCAAATAATGCGAGGTTAAGGTATGTAAAACTACTTCCTTCGGCAAGTTAGTAGCTTTAGCCTTGTACAGTACAATAAACTCCGTAGTAGAATTCCCGGAGTTGAATGTTAAGTATTGTGAAAAGTTCAGTAAACCTAGTTTGCGTTGTTATATCATATTCAGTCTGAAAGTTAGAAAAGTATGCGCCCGAGGGCAAGTTAGTATTTCAGATTCAATATAGCCTATTACGTGATTAGCAAGCATGTAGTAGAATAAAAAAAACAGATTTTCATAATAAAAGTCAATAAAGAAAGATCAGATAGACAGACAGTTATGGCTACAGATTAGCCATTCAGACAGACAGTATCTTGGCTACAGATTAGCCGTACAGTTAAACAGAGGTTACAGAATCAGTATAATTAGTAAGAATTAGCTCAGTGTAGAAACAGATCAGAATAAGAAGTAAATTTCAGATAGTCTTTTCAGTTATACATGCTTGATATTTATATGTGCTATTTGTTTGTTGAGACTTGCTATGGCATGTGGGTGTCCCGTTGCATCCCCACCGCCCCTGGGTTATAGCTGTGTCGATACCAGATTCAGGTACCGCCACCAGCTGGGCGATGCCGTCCGCCTAGAGGACGATGATGGCCGACCACCATGATAATACAGTTCAGATTACCCTGCTTGCAGGGGCAGTTCAATTTACTCTGCGCAGAGCCAGATTACCCTATTTACAGGGGCAGATTACTCTACGTGCGCTTGTGGCCGGGGGCAGTTTCAGATACAAATTTTTATAAAATTACCCTATTGCGTGCTTGCACCCAGGGGCAGTTTTAATTACACACCCCGTGTGCACTTGCACCCAGAGGCAGGAGTATTCGGACTCAGATAGTTTATTGTCAAAGGCCAAGGCCTGAGCTATGTACCCAAGGGGATCGGTAAGAGGAGCTCACGGTTATCAGATGAGTGGAGTGACTTATTTTTTGTTGGTTTAGACCCGGGTAGGGGTAAATAGATTGTTCTGTTGGTTGGCACCTTCCGGCTTATGGGGGTCGGTCAGGTTATGTGTGTATTTATATATATATATATATGTGTGATATTAGATACTGATAAACAGTAGGACGACACGTATTCAGGTACTCTCAGTTTAGTTACGGAATAAATACTAGTTATCCTTAGCTAGATAGACTCAGCTACTTCCTACTTATATGTCATGTTACTGTTGTTATTCATTTCAGTTGTGCATTTCAGTCGCTTTACATGCTCAGTACCTTCGGTACTGACGCCCGTGGGGTGCTGCATTACTTGCCTGCAGGTACTTACAGACGAGGAGTCGATCCCTCGTGATCCTAGCCAGCGCAGAGTTATCAACTCCTGTCATCTGGAGTTTGATGTTCAGAGGTGTATTTCATTTTCTTTTGTTGTACAGTATGGGTAGGTCGGGGCCCTGTCCCGATTATTTCTATTGTCATTCCTAGAGGCTTGCAGTCTGTATATATTTCCCTGTGGTCAGTTGAGACGGTCGTGTGATGCCGTGCAGTTGTATAGCTGTTAGTACTTTTGTTTCTTTTATGTTGGTCGTGTGGGGCCATAGCTTGACAGTAGTGGTGACCTTGCCAGTCACGTAGCTTTCCAATATTTCATTGTTGAGTTACAGATAACTAGACAGCATGGTGGCCTTGTCGGCCTGCATAGGCTCCCCTATATTGATATATTTGTGGTTAGCTGTTAGTACAGGTTCAGGTGGCTGTAGGCCTAATCGGCCGGAGGCTGTATTTACAGCCGTTATATAGCCCGTTGTTTCCCTGAATCTGAGTTAGAGCCAGCCAGGCACCAGATATGCTCAGGCTCAGTAGTCTAGCAGTTTAGGTCCTACTAGGGCACCAGGTGCCAGTCATACCCCCCAAGGTGGGGCGTGACACTCACGAGTCATTATTGGTGACCATGACTCGTGGTCACCACTCATCACCTTCATTGCCTAAGATCTAAAAATATAACCAACCTTCTGACCATGACCCATCCCATGAATCGTGGTGACTGACCACCACTCGTGGGAACCTTGTATAGGGTACACTGCTGGGTCTCCTTCTTTTTCATTTAATCCTTGCCTACGATTGACTCAAGGAGTCTTGGCGACTGACCACGACTCGTGGTCAGGTTCGTGGGGACTTCCAAAACCCGAACATCAACTCACTTCAAAAACCCGAACATCAACTCACACCTTGAACCTCACCACGAGTCTCCTCACGACTGTGGTCTACCCTACGAGCCACAGAATGACTCATTCTGTAACCTGGTGCTAGATTTTCAATTTTCTCCATTTCAACTTTTGGATCTGGTCTTTGTACTTCTGGGGTATAACAACATCTCCCCCTTGGGAACATTTGTCCTCAGATGTTGAAAATCATATAGAAGAGTAGAGAAGTGCAATCATCATATTCAAATATCGATCATTTAAGCTGAAAACTGACGGAATGACTACCTCTGAACCGAACTACATGGCTGAACTGAATTCACGAACCATACAAACATACTTTGAGATAAAAGAAACTTGGGCACATAAACTCAACATGAAAACTAAATTGAGTACTATGGAAAAAACTGATACCTCAAGCTGTAACTAAGCCGGTAGAGAATAAATGTGGGTATATAGTCATCATGTCTGCTTCGACTTCCCACGTAGCTCCATCAACATGCTGATTCCTCCATAAAAATTTAACTGATGCTACTTCCTTGTTCCTTAGTCTTCGAACCTGACGATCCAGTATTTCCACCTGAACCTCTTCATAACCAAGGCAGTCTTTCACATCGACATTTTCCACGAGGACAACCAACGCTGGATCACTTAAACACTTCTTTCAAAGCAATACATGAAAAATAGGATGAACAGAAGCTAATTCTAAGGGCAACTCCAATTCATATGCCACCTTACCAACCCGTTTCACAATCCTATAGGGGCCAACATAACTAGGGCTAAGATTTTCTTTCTTTCCAAACATCATCACTCCCTTCATGGGAGACACCTTCAAAAATACCCAATCACCCACTTAAAATTCTAGTTCTCTCCTTCTCACATCGGCATATGACTTTTGGCGACTTTAAGTTATTTTCACCTGTCCTGTATAAGCTGAACTTTCTCCATGGCCTCATGGACTGAATCTGGTCCTATATCGCAACATCACCAACTTCGAACCAACCAATAGGCAATCTACATCTCTACCATAGAGAGCCTCAAACGGGGCCATCTAAATGCTGGAATGGTAGTTGTTATTGTTTGCAAACTCGATAAGAGGCAAACGATCATCTCAACTAACCTTGAAGTCAATCACATATGCTCTTAACATGTCCTCGAGAGTATGAATTTTCCACTCTACTTGACCATCCATTTTCGTGTGAAATGCTGTGTTGAGCTTAACCTGAGTACCAAGTCCTTTTTGAAACGACCTCCAAAACATAGAGGTAAATTGGGTACCTCTGTCTGATATGATTGACAAGGGAACTCCATGCAATAAAACTAGCTCTCGGATGTATAGTTTGGCATAATCCTCCATTTATTCCGTGGTTTTGACTGGTAGAAAATGAATGGCTTTGGTTAACGTATCTACAACAACACAAATGGAGTCATATTACCGACGAGTGCGAGGAAAACCTGTTATGAAGTCCATATTTTTTTATTCCCACTTCCAAGTAGGAATGCTAATGTCTTTAAGAACACCTCCAGGTCTTTGGTGCTAAACCTTCACCTGATGACAGTTTCAACACTTAGCCACAAATTCTGCTATGTCCTTCTTCATGCTATTCCACCAATAGACTTCCTGTAAGTCACAGTATATCTTGGTGGCACCTGGTGATCGAATACCTGGATCCATGAGCCTCATGCAACATTCTCTTTCTCAAATCATCAATGTCCGGTACACATAAAAGACCCTGGTATCGAAGTAGACTATCTCCCCCTTTGGAAAAGACCTCTACCTTCTGATTCTGAATGGCTTCCTTTAACTTTACCAAAATGGGATCTCTTCTTGTCTAGCTTTTACATCAGTCACTAAGGATGATTCTGATCCTTCCTGAACAAGAACACTGCCATTGGTCGAGTCAACAAACTGAACTCCCAGCCTTGCAAGATGATGCACATCCTTCACCAGTTCCTTTCTCCCATCATCCATATGTAACACACTCTCCATGGATAGTCTACTAAGAGCATCTGCTACTACATTAGCCTTTCCCAGATAGTAAAGGACACCCATGTTATAATCCTTAAGGAGCACCAACCACTTCCTTTGTTGTAGATTTAGATCCTTCTATGTAAACACATATTGTAGACCCGTATGGTCTGTGAACACATCTACATGGACCCGGAAAAATAATGTCTCTATATCTTCAAGGTGAATACCACCATCGCCAATTCAAGATCATGGGTCGGGTAATTCTTCTCATGAACTTTGAGTTGTCTGGAAGCATATGCTATAACCTTGTTGTGATGCATCAAAACACAACAATGTCTGATTCTTGACATATCGCGATACACCACGAACCCATTAGTACCCTCTGGTAGGGTTAACACCAGTGCTGAGGTAAGTTGAGTTATTAACTCCTGAAAGCTTATCTCACAATCCTCCAACCATTGGAATTTCACTTTCTTTTGGGTCAATTTAGTCGATGGCACTGCAATGGATGAAAAGCTCTCAACAAACCTTTTATAGTAGCCAACTAAGCCCAAAAAGCTCCGGATAACTAAAGGATTCACTGGTATAGGCCAATTCTTCACCACTTCTATTTTTTGAGAGTACACATGCATGCCCTCACTTGATACCACATTGCCTAAAAATTCCACTGAGTTCAACCAAAACTCGCTCTTGCTAAATTTAGCATATAGCTGGCAATCCTTGAGAGTCTGTAGCACCACCCTCAAATATGCGGCATGTTCCTCCTCGCTCCAAGAGTATATCAGGATGTCATCAATGAACATGATCATGACCGTATACAAGTATGGATTTAAAACCCTGTTCATCAAGTCCACAAAAGCTACATGAGCATTCATTCGTCCAAAAGCATAACTACAAACTCATAATGATCATACCGCATTCTGAAGGCTGTCTTCGGGATGTTGCTCTCCCGAACTCTAAGTTGATGGTACCCGGATCTGAGATCTATCTTTGAAAAACACTAGGCAACCTGAAGCTTGTCAAGCAAATCATCAATCTTGGGTAGAGGATACCTGTTCTTGATTATTACCTTGTTCAATTGGTTGTAATTGATGCACATACAAAGATAACCAACTTTCTTTCAGACAAAGAGAATTGGTGCACCCCATGGGGACTTGGTCAGTTTAATGAAACCCTTATCCAAAAGATCCTTCAACTGTTCCTTCAACTCTTTTTGCTCGGTTTGGGCTATTCTATAGAGAGGAATATACATAAGTTGCGTCCCGGGTATAAGGTAAATACCAAAGTCAATCTCCCGCTCGGGGGGGATTCCTAATAGATCATCTGGGTACACTTTAGGATACCCACATACTACTAGAACTGACTGGATAATCGGGGTCCCAGATTTCGCATCCTTAACCCTAACTAGATAGTATACACAACTTTTAGAAATCATCATTTTGGACTTAAGGTAGGAAAGGAAATGACCTACAGGCACATTTAAACTACCTTTCCACACTAAGACTGACTCACCCGGAAATCTGAACTCTACTACTTGGGTTCTACCGTTAACTGAGGCATAACATGCAAATAGAGAATCCATGCCGAGGATTACATCACAATTAGTCATGGCTAATTCTACTAAATCTGCTGAGGTGACTTTCTGAAGGACTGTGATCGCTCAACTTCTATACACCCGTCTAGCTACGACTGAATCACCCACTAGATTAGAAATTGAGAAGGGTTCTGACAAGATTTTGGGGTCTTACTCCGAAACTACTAGCCACATAAGGTGTCACAAAAGATAAGGTAACCCCCGTATCTAATAAAGCATATACATCAAGATGAAAAACTCGTAACATACCAGTGACTACATCCAAGGAGACCTCCTGCTCCTAGAGGGATACTAAGGCATAGAATCTATTTTGGTATTGACCTCCACTTATGCTTGTAGATTCCCCATATTGTGCTGAGAGTGGGGGTGGAGCTATTAAACTGGAAGCTGGGCCTCGGCCCCCATCATGGCCCTATCGCTTTTGGGAAATCTCTGAGCATATGTATGGGGTTCCCACACCCGAAGCAAGCTCCTGTACCTACCAAGCATTAATCCGTGTGCCCCCGGCCATACTTGCCGCAAAGTGGGATGCTAGAATCTGCAAGTCTACTACTCTGACACCTAGACACTGATGCTCACCCCTTTGATTGTGCCTTGGTTTGGATGGCACACTCAACACTGAAGACGCTAGTGCTGAAGATTTCTAGTGGGTCCACTGTCGGTGTCCACCACCTGACCTCGGCTGAGAGAATCTGTAGCTATTAGTCATGGCCCTCTTATCCTCTCTCTCCATCATATGCGCCACATCCATCTGCAGGGTGTATAAGATTATTCGAGGGAAATTCATATCGTGATGGGGCATAGTGATCCTGCAATCCTTGTCCAAATAGCCTGCCACTCCATGAACAAACCTGCTCACCCGCGCTCTCTGATAGACCACTAACTCTGGGGCATACTTTGATATGCGAGTGAACTCAAGGGCATACTCCTGAGCCGTCATCTTCCCTTGTTTAAGATTTACGAACTCAGTTGCCTTCAACTCCCTCATGTCACGAGGGAAGAACCAATCCAAAAAGGCCGCATGGAACTCCTCCCAACTGATAGGGCCTGCTTCAGCTGCCCTACTATCCTTCCATTGTCTAAACCATATGTGTGGAACCCCCTTCAATTGATATGAGGCTAACTCATCACACTCAACTCCATTCACCCCCATGACTTGGGGTGATTTTCACAATCTCATCGATAAACTTATATGGATCCTCATCCAACTTGGAACCAAGAAACTGTAGTGGGTTAGTTCTCAAGAAATCTCTAATTCAAGTTGATGCTGCATTCCTGATTTTCAGAACATGCGCCACTACCTATTGGTTGACCTGAGCAAGCAAGGCCTATGCTAGCATCTGAATGGCTGCCCGAAATTCAGCATGGGCAACCGGCTCTTGTGCATGGTGCTCCTAGATAGGTGGGGTTTATTGGTGCCCATCTCAATTGCCATCCTCATGGCTTTTTCCATTCCCATTCCTCTTACTGTTAACTCTGCAGGGAGCCATGATTCTGCAATCATGAATAGCGCGAGTTATAAGGATAAGGAGACATTCCATCACACGACATAGATCATGAAAGAAGGAAACATTTCCTAAATATTTGTAGCCTCTTCGTCATAAGTGTGGCGCGCTTCACACCCATGAAAAAGACTCTACTCAATGCATCTTTCAAACACACTAGGACACTTCAAACCAATTGCTCTGATACCAAGTTTGTCATGACCCCAACATAGGCCCGGATCGAGACATGGGACAAGGAGCCTCGAGAGATTTTAAGTCTACACATGGAATGAACATACATCTAACTCATTCAATTAAAGTGGAAGGATTAACATGATAATCTTAGAGGAAGTATGAAATAAGCATGACATCATAAATACACATGGATATGAAGCTGATTACACACTTTTATCTGAAAAGTCTCTAAGTTTGATGAGTTGGTGGGAAAAGACCCCAACTAACTTGCTAATTTTGAAAATTGAAAATAAATAATGAAAACTAATAGAAATATGGTCCTCGGGAGATGACGACTCACCAACAGATGTGGGATGCTAACTCTGAAAGGCTGGCTATGGACAAGGCTGAGTTTGAGTGTCGGGGCTTGTATAAAAAAATGATACAGCATAAAGTATGTGGTCAGTATATGGAATGACCTCGTATGCGAGGTAAGTAAAATTTATTAAAAAAGTAAAATCATTTAAAACATGCATATTATAAAACATGATGAAGATAAGAATCTGAGAGTAGGGCTTGCATGCTCTATTTTGAAATTATGATCTCAACATAACATAACATCACAACTGAACTGGTTGACCCAAAGTTGAAATATGATAATCATAAAAAAAATTGAACATTGGGTCGAACCTGCTTTCGAACATATATATATATATATATATACACATACACACACACACACATCATGAGTAATAAACATGCATAACTGAAATTATGAGGAACAATGGAAGACTCGTCATATAACCGACATACCACGATAGAGCTTACGTGGTCCTAACTATCACACTCATGTGGGTAGAGCCGTCCAAAGACTTGCCATGGCTAAGGATGATACTATGATATCGATATTAATCTCGTGGTCCAATCGAGGTAGGAGATAACTCACATAGGAGGTGCCAATAAAATCTGATCATACCTACACTAGCGCATAGTTCTGAGGCATAGGGTTGACGGACCCATAGCCTACTTAGTGCTAAACACTACTCCCAAAAACATCCATATGCTCTCCATCATTTTTCAACGATGCTACATGATCATGAATACATAAATATGTATCACACATGAGGAGCCTTGGCTCAAACCATACCACAAGTAGAACATAAATGTGAGTCTTCGCTCCAAACCCATGTGGTAAGCTAAATTCTTAAAATCATAATCATACTTGAACATATGAGCATTGCCCAATATTTTAACACGCTTGAAAACATGATTATATACATGGATAACATGAAAACATGCTTTTCATTGTAACTATCTCATCATACTAGAACATTCACCATAAATCTCAACATTCATGAACTTCTCATAATTGGGCATTTTAAATTTATAAATCTTGAAACATGATTTTAATTGAAAACAACATAAATCTTGCCCATGAATCATAATTCAATAATGAAGCATCTTTAAATCATACCCATGTAGTTAATTAGGAATTTCATGCATTGGGTTAAAACCCAATATAATCAACATAAGAATTTCATGATTTAGAGAGATATTGGGCATGGGTGTGAATGGATTCACCCATTCATAACCCTACATACCTTAAAGGGTATGATTCTACCACCTCTTTGATCGCCTAAGGAAGGTTTGAAGAAGAAACCTGAAGGATTAGCCTTGATCACTTCTCTAGACTCTTACTCCTGCATGCATCAATAGGAATGACTTAGAATATATTTTTCCCTCTTAAAACCCACTATTCATAACTTAATCGATGTTGTCTAGGCCTTAGGATAATAGGAATTACAGAAAAGCCCTTACTAAATTCATAGAAAATAACTGACTACCAGTCCCTACGAGGGACTGGACGAGTTTTCATCCAAGGGAATGAGTCGTGGCTTCAATAGATGAATGCACTGCCTAAGAGTTGGGGCACATCACGGGGGATCTCACAAATTGTTACTGGTGACCATGATTCGTGGTCACTACTCATCATCTTCATTTCCTAAGATCTCAAATTATAACCAACCAGCAAACCACGACCCACCCCATGAATCGTGGTGACTGACCACGACTTGTGCGGACCTTCCGTAGGGTACAATGTCAGGTCTCCTTCTTTTTCCTTTAACCCTTGCCCACGACTGACTGAAGGAGTAGTGGGGGGCTGACCATGACTCATGGTCAGGTCCGTGGGGACTTCCAAAACCCAAAATTCAACTCACACCCTGAACCTCACCACGAGTCTCCTCACGACTCGTGGTCTACCCCACAGGTGGCAGAACAACTCGTTCTATGACCTGGTGCCAGATTTTCAATTTTCTTCATTTCAGTTTGCCGGTCCAGTCTTTGGGCTTTCAGGGTATAACACATGATATAGGTTTGATCTATCAGTCTCAGCCCCGTTTTTAGTCCTTCTCTCAGTTGAGCAAAGTCCAGCCTCATTGTTGGTGAGTCCTCATCTTCTAAGGACACTCATTTTAGTTTATAATTTTTGTTATTTTAGTTTCCCTTTAGCGAGCTAGTTAGGGGTGTTGTCCCATTAGCTCGTCCGACAAATTGGAGGATTATCAGAAATTATGTAGACCTTTAAGCTTGTTCAGTTTTGACTCCTTTTGTGATAGTTGGTACCCGTCAGATTTCCACTTAAAGATATTTTGCTTAAATTTCTGTTTGTTTTTGTTTTATGTTATGCTATGTATGTGTCATGGGTTAGATTAGGGCCATTCGTAGTGTTAGGTCCTGTGTCTCGATCCGAGGCCCATGCTCGGGTCATGAAAGGCTAGATTTAGTTCATGAGGCTATATATAAAGTTCAGCTTATTTAGAGAAAGACTAAAGATAGCTCAAATAATTAGAAATCTTATGCGGATGTTAGGAAGAGAGCTTGAGTTCCAGGTCGATGATTGCACGGTTTTGAAGGTGTCTCTCATGAATGAAGTTATAATTTGGGTATGAAAGGGAAGCTTAGTCCCTAATATATCGATCCTTAAAAGATTTTGAGGTGAGTTGGCAAGGTGGCATATGAGGTGTAGCTACTAGCGGAGTTAGCTTTGGTGCATCCAGTGTTCGATGTATCTCTATTGAAAAAGTGCATTGGTGATCCAGCTTTAGTTGTTCTTGTAGAATGAATTTGGGTGAAGGATAGCCTTACCTATGAATAGGTTCCAGTTGAGATCCTTGATCATCAGGTTTGGAAGCTGATGAATAAGGAAGTAGTTTTAGTGAAGGTTTTGTGGAGAAATCAGCTTATTGACGGAGCTACATGGAAAGAAAAAGCAGATATAATGGCTAAATACCCATATCTTTTCCCTTCTGGCTCAGTTCCAATATGAGGTACCAATCTCCTCCCTAAGTACTTGTAATACCCTAAGAGTCTATAAGGCTAGACTCGGGATTAGAAGTATGATTAGCAGAAAAAGTTGGACAAATGTCTCAGGATGACTCGTGGTATGAGTCGTGGGAAGGACTAACAAGTTGTAAGATGAATACTTGTTTGAATACTGAGCTGCCTCAGTTATATTGTACGTGTCGTTGTACGACCCATTGTGGGATACCATGGATCGTGATGGAACTTGTTATAACGTTGGAGAAGCTGCACTGGTAAGCCACGAGAGCAAACTGTGAGTCATAGGTTGGTGGAACGACTCGTGGTCAGTGGTCATAGTAGGTTTCTGGTATACCAAGTTTTGAAGGGACATGTCATGGTATGACTTGTTGTTGGGAATAACGAGTCCTGGATTGCACTCGTAGGAAGGGGCTAAGAAATTTGGAAGCAATGACCACGGCTGGTGCCAACAACTCATCATTTGATGGTATGAATTGTGGTCTAATTCGTGGGAAATTTTAGAAGTCAAGGTGAAACATTGGTAGCAACGAGAGCCAACCACGAGTCATGGTATTGAGGTACAACTCATGGTATGCGTCGTTACATCTGGCAGTGAGTTATTCTTTACTAAATTAGTAATAGTGTTTTCATAATTCCTAAGCTCATCCTAAACTATGTCATTTTAAGCTCTTAAAGAAGGGTATTTAGGGAGTTTAACATGTTCTAACTTATTCAACTCTCAGGCATGCTAGTTTAAAGGTTTAAAGGTTTTATATTGAAGATCAACCTTAAATCCTTCAATTTCATTGCCAAATCTCTTTGGATTTCAAATAAAAGTGTAGATTTAGTTCACCCAAGTATGTGGGGCTATGAATGAGAGTTTTCTTTCACTCTCATGCCCAAATTTATCCTCAAGTTCATAAATTAACTCTCAACTCAAGTTCATGATCTTATGGGGTTTTACCCCAATTTTATGAAATTCTCTATGATTTGTTTATGGGTCAATCCCCTTTATGTTTCAAACTATGTTTTAAGATTTATTGGTAGATTTCATACCTATTTTGGTTATAAATTTATGATTTTAAATTTTAAAAAACTATGCCCAATTATGCAAGTTTTATGAAAAGTCAAGTTTATGAATTATGATTTCAAGTATGATGAAATATCTAGCATGATTGAATGTTTAAAAATTACCCATGTATGAATTCATGATTTCCTTATGAAGTTAATTTCAAATATGCATTATTTTAAGTTTTGGACAAGCCCACATAGGTCAAGTATGTTTCATGATTTAGCCAAGGTTAGTAAGATCAGTTATGATATAAATATTATAGTCAAGACTCCCCAATGTTAAAATCCAAGTTATGTTTTGAGAATATTATTATATGAGCACCATGTATGTTTTTGGAGTAGTGTCGAGCATTGAGTAGGTTTGGGGCTCCAAGGTTCCCCGGTCTCAAAAACTACACGCCAATGTAGGTATACATTTTGGGACCTCTTAAAAGAGCGTTTCCCCACTAAGGGGCACACCGTGATATCACACCTTAGTTATCCTTCACCTGGAAAGGCTTAGGATGTCCCTCGTCCATGTAGGCCCGATATGGGATCATTATGCGCTCATACATGATGGTTGTTGATTACGGCGAGTCTCTCATTGTTCCTCATGATTTCAGTTATGCATTCTTATGACTTACGATATTATATTTTTAGTAGGTTTAACCCAATGATCATTTTATAAGCTTTTACTTATGATTTCAGCTATGGAAAGCCATATGATTCTATTTTCAACTTCGGGTCATCCTATTAAAATATGAGATTCAATTTATAATTATACATGTGTTCATTTATCAGCATGCAGTCCTTACTCTCATGATCTTATGATTTATGTTTATATGCATTATCTCAGTTTATAATTACTTAGTATATTTTACTTACCTTGCATACTCAGTACATTCCAAGTATTGACCGCATACATGATGATGTATCATTTCATGATACGGGTTTAGATGATCAGACTCAGTTCTGTCGCTAGCCAATTTTCTCGCAGCTTTGTTTAGATTCTCTCATTGTTGAATCCTCATCATTCGAGGACCTTCAGTTTGACGTTGAGTTATTTTATTTCAGTTTTCATACTTTAGTGAGCTAGTTGGGGATGTTGTCCCAACAGCTCTTCAGACATGTTAGAGGCTTATCAGACAATATGTAGAATTTCATCTTTGTCAGTGTTGACTCTATATGGTTGATATGTATTTAGACTTCCACTTATTCATGTTTCAGTTATTAGATTTCGCTTGATGTATGTTCCTTAGTTATCATGTTCATGCAATAGGTTCACTTGGAGCTACTCATGGTTCTAGGTTCCGTGTCTCAGTCCATACCTATGTTCGGTCATGACAAACTTGGTATTAGAGCAAAGGTTTAGAGTGTCCTAGGGTGTCTGAAAGCCGCGTTGAGTAGATTCTTTTCCATGGGTGTGAAGCCCGCCACACTTATGGGGGATAGGTTATCAGACGTTTTAGGAAATTTCCCTTCTTTCATGATCTATGTTGTGTAAGGAAGTATCTCACTATACTTCTAACTCGAGCTACATGAATTTCCAGAATCATGCCTTCGCGCCGAGTAAATGGTAGGAGGAACGAAAATGGAAATGGCCATGACGATGGCAATGTAGATGAGCACCAGAAAGCCCCGCCAGCACCATCAGGTCCTTTTCCCGAGCAGGTCTCTCATGTCGAGTTTAGAGCGGTTTTTCAGATGTTGGCGCAGGCTTTGACCGCTCAAGTTAACCAGCAGGCGGTGGCTCATATCCCTCAGAATAGGAATGCAGTGGCAGCTTGAGTTCGGGACTTTCCCAGGATTAATCCACCTGAGTTTCTAGGGTCAAAAGTGGATGAGGAACCACATGAGTTTCTTAAGGAGATACAGAAGATCACCTAGATTATGGGGGTGCTGGGAGAATAGAGCGCAGATTTAGCCTCCTATAAGTTGAAGGGGGTTGCTTACATTTGGTACCGTCAGTGGAATGACGATAGAATAGTGGGTGCCATTCCCATGAGTTGGGATAAGTTCATGATGACATTCTTGGACACATTCTTCCCTAGGGAGTTGAGGGAGGCAAAAGCGATAGAGTTCATCAACTTTAGGCAAAACCATATGACTGTCCAAGAGTATGCCTTGGAGTTCACCCGGCTGTCCAAGTATGCGCCGAAGATAGTTGCGGATCAAAGAGCTCATATGAACAGATTTGTGTATTGAGTGTCATATTCGCTGGTCAAGGAGTATAGGACCACAATGCTGAACCATGATCTAGATTTCTATCGATTGGTTATATACGCCCATCAAATAGAGGTGGATCAAATGAAGGAAAGGGAGAGAGAAGCCAGGTGGACCAGGACAGGCGGCTTTGGGTCCTCCCAACAGAGGTCCAATGGTGGACATCATTAGCAGTCCCACTAGAGACCATCAGCCAGAGCACCATCATCAGCTAGTGTACTATCTGGATCTAGGTGTTATCAGAGGGGAAGGTGTCATGATCCAATCATAGGCTCGGATATAGACACAGAACCTAGAAACATAAATGGCTCTAAATTGATCCATGACATGAACAAGATAACTAAATCTCAACATAATTTATGCGGAAAATTAAATTATTAAAGAGTGGAAGTTTGAACAGTTAATACATTTGAACAACGAAATATCAAACACTGAATCCAAAGTTGAATACATAACTATGTCTGATAAGCCTCTACATACGGACGAGTTGACGGGACAAGACCCCAACTAGCTCACTAGAAGAGTGAAACTGAAAGATGTTGATGACAAGCTAACTAAAAGGTCCTTAAAAGATGAGGATCACCAACAAGCTTTATATGCCAGCTCTTAGAACTGACTAGTGGTGAAACGGGGCCTGAATGTCTGAGCCTTTATCATGAAATGATACAACACAGAGTATGCAGTTAATACTTGGAATGTACTGAGTACGCAAAGGTAAGTAAAATAGTTGAGTAAGTAAAACTGAAAACATGCATATCATAAATCATTACATCATAAGATTCTGATAGTAAGGCTTGCATGCTATTACTTGAAAACATGATTAAACATAACTGAATTGAATAATCCAAAACTAAAAACTGACAATCTTAAGTAAAACTAAATATTGGGTCAAACCTGCTGAAAACATATATCATAACTGATGAACATGTATAACTAAAATACTGAGGAATAATGGGAGACTCATTATATAACCGACATTACCACGATAGAGCTTACGTGGTCTCAACTATTACAGTCAAGTGGGTAGAGTCGTCCAAAGCCTTGCTAGGGCCAAGGGAACTACTATGATATCGATATCAAGTTGAAGGCCTCTTGGGTGCAGGGGATGTTCACAAAGGAGGTCCGAAAGAATCTAAATAAACCTACATTGGTAGTAGTTCTGAGGCCTGAGGTTGTCTGAACCCCTAGCCTACTCGGTGCTAGAAACTAGTCCCAAAAATATGCATATTCTCTCCATCATTTTCCAACAAAGCTGAACCTTCACCTTTCGATGAAGTTGATCATAACAATCTATACATAGTCTGAAAATTGAACATGAAGAGCCTTGGCTCAAAACATACCCCAAGCTGAAAAGTGGGAGTGTAGACTCCAATAACCTTGTGGTAAGCTGATATCATAAGATTTAGTCAAATCACGAAGTCATACTTAGATCATATGGGCATGTCCAAACTTTATCATGCTTGAAATAGACTTGATAGTCAAAACCATGGATACATACATGGGTAATTCATAAACATTCTAAAAAACTAGAAATCTCATCATACTTGAAAGTATAAATCATAAATTCAACTTTTCATGAATCTAACATAATTGGGCATCATACTCTTAAAACTTTGAAATCATAATTTGTAATCAAAATCATTATAAAATATGCCCCTGAATCTTAAAATATCATTAGATACAAGAATAGAATTGGCCCATGATAAAAACATAGAGGATTTCATAAATTGGGTTAGAACCCCTATGGAACCATGCATTTGAATTCATGAATTGAAAAGGGAGTTGGTCATGAGAGTAAAAAGAGAATCCCATTCGTAACCCTACATACCTAGGTTAACCTTATTTCATACCTTCCTTGAATGCAAAGATATTTGGGGAAGAACTAAGGGATTCTCAAGGTTGATTTCCAATGGAGCATCTTAATCTTGCATGCATGGAATGAAAAGTCTTAGGATAGGTTAAGAGCTCCTAAAACCCTCCTAACAGAGTTTAAAATGACGTAGTTTATGATCTACGAGCATAGGAATTAAGAAAAACCCCTTACTAAAATGCAATAATTTTGGACACTTCCAGTCACCACGAATGACATCATGACTCGTGGTGCACATGACGAGTTGTAGGTCCAAATTGTCAACTCTTCTGCAAAAATTCGAAACTCAAACCCAGATCCTGATCACGACCAACTCCACGAGTTATGGAGTCACATCACGACTCATGGTTGGCTTTCATGGTCACCCCCAGACCATGAGTCTTCGCAAAGTTTCCTACACTTCTCAAGTCACTTAACGACTCATGAAGTCTCACCACATGTCATTGGATGACTCGTCTTGTGACCTGAGAAATATTTTCCTATTTTCTCCGCTTGAACCGTTGGGTCTGATCTAGGGACTTTCGAGGGATTATAGAAGGACATTAGGCTCCAGAGATCAGTGGAGTAGGTCAGGAGAGTAAAACGTGCCAATTTGCAACATGTGTGGCAGAAAACACCCTAATGAGTGCCTAGCGGCATCAGGTGCATGTTTTAGGTGTGGAAGCCCGAACAACAGCTCAGAGACCACCCTTTAGCAAGACAGGGTGATAGGAGAGGCCATGAACCAATCACCAGTTTAGCAACTCCACCCACACACTCAACTTAGCAAGGTGCATCCACTAGCACAGGTGGTGGTCAGCATCAGAATAGGTTTTATGCCCTCTCATCTCATTAGGAGCAGGAGCTCTCTCCAGATGTGGTCATTGGTATTTACGAGTATTTCATCTTGAAGTGTATGCAATGTTACATCCAGGGGATACTTTATCTTTTGTCACTCGTTATGTTGCCATTAGTTTTGGAGTTAGTCCTAAAATCCTGTTAAAACCCTTCTCAGTCTTTACTCCGGTTGGTGACTCAGTTATAGCTCAACGGGTATACAGAAATTGCCCTGTCACAGTCTTTTAGAAAGTCACCTCTGCCAATTTAGTAGAGTTAGACATGACTGATTTCGATATTATCTATGGTATGGATTGGTTGCATGCATTTTATGCCACAGTAAATAATATAACCCATACAGTAGAGTTTTGATTTTCGGGTGGGCCAGTCCTACAATGTAAGGGGTAGTTCAGATGTTCTTATAGGTCACTTTTTTTCCTATCTTAATGGAAGAAAGATGATTTCCAAGGGTTGCCCGTACCATCTAATTCGGGTTAAGGATGCTACATCCGAGACCCCGACACTTCAGCTTGTCCCTATTGTATATGAGTATCTGGAGTATTTTCCAGATGATCTACCAGGAGTCCGTCCCGAGTGGGAGATTGACTTTGGTATTGACCTTCTTTTCAATATGCAGCCTTTATCTATTCCTCCTTACAGAATGGCTCAAGCTGAGCTAAAGGAGTTGAAAGAGCAGTTGAAGGATCTTCTAGATAAGGGCTTCATCAAACCTAGAAAGTCCCCATGGGGTGCACCAGTTCTCTTTATTTGACCTAAGGATGGGTCTCTTTGTATGTGCATTGTCTATCGACAGCTGAACAAGGTCACAATAAAGAACAAGTATCCCTTCGCGGAATTAATGAATTGTTTAACCAACTTCAAGGTGCTAAGTGCTTCTCAAAGATAGACCTCAGATCAAGATTTCATCAGCTCAAAGTTAAAGAGAGCGACATTCCAAAGACAACTTTCAGGACTCGGTATGGTCACTATGAGTTTGTAGTTATATCTTTTGGACTAACAAATACTCCTACAACTTGTATGGATTTGTTGAACAGGTTGTTCAATCCATATTTAGATATGTTCGTGATTGTCTTCATAGACTATATTCTCATATACTCTCGGATCAAAGAGGACACGCCGCCCATTTAAGGGTGGTGCTACAGACTCTCAAGGATCGCCAGCTGTTTGCTAAATTCAACAAGTGTGAGCTTTGGCTGAACTCAATAGCATTTTTGGGCGATGTGGTGTCAAGAGAGGGTGTGAAGGTGGACTCTAAGAAGATAAAAGTTGTAAATAATTGGCCTAGACCAGTTAATCCTTTGGATATCAGGAGCTTCTTGGGTTTAGCTGGCTATTACAGGAGATTTGTTGAAGGATTTTCATCCATTGCAGCACCATTGACTAAGTTGACCTAGAAGAAAGTCAAATTTCAATGGTCAAATGCCTGTGAGAAGAGTTTTCAGGAGTCAAAGGCTCGACTTCCTTCAGTCCCAATATTGACCGTACATGAGGGTACAGATGGATTCATTGTGTATCGTGATGCCTCTAGGGTTTTCTTGGATGTGTGCTCATGTAGCATGGTAAGGTCATTGCATATGCCTCTAGACAGCTAAGACTCATGAGAAGAATTACCCGATGTATAACTTAGAATTGACAGTTGGTGATCAAACTGAAGATTTGGAGATACTACTTGTATGGGGTCCATGTGGATGTGTTTATGGACCACAAGAGCCTACAGTATGTGTTCACCTAGAGGACATGAATTTGAGACAAAAGGAGATAGTTAGAGCTGCTCAAGGATTATGACATGAGTGTCCTTTATCACCCAGGAAATGCTAATGTAGTGGCGAATCCCTTAGCAGACTGTCTATGGAGAGTGTTTCTCATGTGAAAGATGGAAGGAAAGAGTTGGTGAAGGATGTGCATCAGCTTGCACAATTAGGTATTCTCCTTATGGATTTTATAGATGGTGTTGTCATTGTTCAGAGTGGTTCAGAATCTTCTTTGGTGACTGAGGTCAAGGCTAGGTAAGATGAGTATCCTATCTTTGTGAAGATGAATGAACTGGTTCAAAATCAACAGATGGAGGTGTTCTCCCATGGGGGAGATGGTGTCCTTTGATATTAGGGTCATTTATGTATTTCAGGTATCGATGATTTGATAGAATAGATGTTGCACGAGGCTCATGGTTTCCGATATTTTATATATCCAGGTACCACCAAGACGTACCATGACCTACGAGAAGTCTATTGGTGGAGTTGAATTAAGAGAGATATAACAAAGTTTGTGGCCATGTGTCTGAATTGTCAACATGTGAAAATTGAGCACCAAAGACGGGGAGGTGTGCTACAAGACATTAGTATCCCCACTTAGAAGTAGGAAGAGATAAATATGAACTTCATCACAGGGTTTCCTCGCACTTGCTGATAATATGACTCTATACGGATGGTAGTTGATAGGTTGATTAAAGAAGCTCATTTCTTACCGGTTAAAATTATCGATTTAGCTGAGGAATATTCAATATTATACCTTCGGGAGTTGGTTTAGTTGCACGAAATTCCTTTGTCCATAATTTCATACAGAGGTACTCAGTTCACATCTCAGTTTTAGAGATCGTTTCAGAATGGACTTGGTACTCAAGTCAAGCTTAGCATAGCTTTTCACCTGTTAGACAGATGGTCAGGTAGAGCGGACCATTCAGAATCTTGAGGATATGTTGAGAGCATATGTGATTGACTTTAAAGGCAGTTGGGATGATCATTTACCTCTCATCGAGTTTGCTTACAACAATAATTACCACTCTAACACTGAGATGGCTCCATTTGAGGCTCTCTATGGGCTGAGGTGTAGATTGCCTATTGGTTAGTTCGAAATAGGTGAGGCCACGTTGATAGGGAAAATTTTTGTTCATGAGGCTATGGAGAAATTTTAGGTTATAAAGGAAAGGATGAAAATAGCTCAGAGTCATCAGAAGTCGTACGGGGATGTTCGGCGGAGAGAACTTGAGTTTGAAGTTGATGATTGGTGTTCTTGAAGGTATCTCCCATAAAGGGAGTTATGGGGTTCGGGAAGAAGGGAAAGCTTACTCCTCAATATGTTGGTCCATAAAAAATTGTGAGCTGTGTTGGCAAGGTAGCCTATGAGTTGGAGCTATTATCGGAGTTAGCCTCGGTGCATCCAGTTTTGCATGTATCGTTGTTGAAGAAGTGCATTGGTGACCCGACATTGGTTGTTCCGGTGGAGAGCATAGGTATGAAGGATAGCCTTACCTATGAGGAGGTACCCATTAAGATCCTTGATTGAAGGTTCAGAAGTTGAGGAACAAAGAAGTAGCTTTAGTAAAGGTCTTGTAGAGGAATCAAATCATTGAGGGAGCTACATAGGAGGGTGAAGAAAATATGGTGGCTAGATACCCACATTTATTCCCTTCCAGCTTCGTTCCAGCATGACATATTAGTTCCCTCGCTAATACCCTATTTAGTTTCATGTCAAGTTCATGTCTCTCAGTTCCTTTCATGTCCTAGCATGAATGTATGATTCACGAATTCAGTTCAGTCATGTGTATCAACCCAGAGTCAGTCACTCTGTCAGTTTTCAGCTTTAGATGTTCAGTATGTAGGATTATAGTTCCTTTCCTAGATTTTCAGTATGTTTAACACAAATTCGAGTAAGAATGTTCCCAAAGGGGAGATATTGTAATACTCTGAGAGTTCCTAAGGCTAGGCTCACGATTAGAAATGGGATTAGCAGAAAAAGTTAGAAAAATGTCTCATGATGAATCATGGTACGAGTCATGGGAAGGACTAACGGGTCATAGGATGAATCGTTGTTTGATGACTGAGCTGCCCTAGTTAGATTGTAACAGGTCATTGTACGACCCGATGTGGAAAAAAATGGGTCTTGATGGCACTTGTTAGAAGGTTGGAGGAGCTGGATTGGTAAGCCACGAAAGCAAACCACGAGTCATAGGTTGGTGGTACAACTTGTGGTTAGTGGTTGTTGTAGGTTTTTGGTGTACCAAGTGTGGAAGGGATGGGTCATTGTATGAGTTGTTGTGTGGAACAACGAGTCATCGCTTGCACTCATGGGAAGGGGCTGAGAAATTTGGAAGCAATGACCATAGATGGATCCAACAACTTGTCATTTGATTGTATGAGTCGTGGTCTGATCTGTGGAAAATTTCAGAAGTCAGGGTGAAGAAGTAGCAGCAACGAGAGCTAACCACAAGTCATATTATTGAGGTACGACTTGTGGTATGCGTCATTACTTCTGGCAAAGAGTTATTTTATGCGAAATTGGTAAGGGTGTTTTTGTACTTTCTTAACTCCTAAGTTCTAAACTACGTCTTTTTTTAATCCCTGAAAGAAATGTATTAAGGGAGTTTAACCTATTCTAATTCATTCAACTTTAATTCATGCAAGTTTAGAGGTTTTCTATTAAAGATCAAGCTTAAATCGTTAAATTTCTTCTCCAAATATCTTGGGATTTCAAAGACAAGTGTAGATTCAGCTCACCCCGGTATGTAGGGCTATGAATGAGAGCTTCCTTTCACCCTCATGCCCAAATTTCTCCTGAAATTCATAAATTCAAATCTCAATTCAAGTTCATGATCTTAGGGGGTTTTAACCTAATTTTACGAAATTCTCTATGATTTATTTACGGGTCAATCCTCTCTATGTTTCAAAGCATGTATTAAGATTTATGGGCAGATTTCATACCTATTTTTATTATAAATTCATGATTTCAAATTTTAGAAAAATTATGCCCAATTATGCAAGTTTCATGAAAACTCAAGTTTATGAATTATGATTTCAAGTAAGATGAAATATCTAGCATGATTGAATGTTTGCAAATTACCCATGTATGAATTCATGAATTTCCTTATGAAGTCTATTTTAAGTATGCAAGATTTTATGATTTAAGGATATTAGTATTCGAAGAGATATAATATTTTTATGCTTATGCTCTTGTGGTGGTTGACTTAAGGAGAATAGTATTCGAAGAGACATAATATTTATTTTATTCAGTAATTTTGAGATCATAAATATGCATTGCGATTAAAGAAAGTGAGCTAATGTTGATAGATAGTGATATGGGGTATTACAAATATTATTCTTCTATATTGGAATTGTTAATAAATAAAATATGAGTGCTGGAGAACTGAAAAATTATCATAATTAGGAAATAAATAAATAAGCCATTGCAGGCTTTGTAATGGATTTATACATTTATTTAGGTAATGTGATCATAGCTTGGGTTATCCTGATAGGCTTATAAATATTGAGAACTTGAGTTAAGTTGAATTACTTATATATTATACTAGCCCATATGGCGGTATATTTTGAGAGATGGTGCAATGATACGGGATATTCATATTGTCATGTGTGACAAGAGTAAGAGTCCATGGAATGTTTAAAATGGAGGTGTATGAATCTGTTCCAATGTTGCCATACATGAGAATGCTTTGTAGGGGTATATGGATGTGTGTTAATTCTACCGTATGCGAGATTGTTACATAAGGGTGTATGAATGAGTTCGAACACTACCATATGCAAAAGTATTTTGTAGGAGCACATGGAGGTGTTTCAACATTATCGTACATGTGATCGAAATGTAGAGGAATAAGCCTGTGTTCCAGTGCTATCTTACGTGACAACATTGTGTAGGAATATTTGAGTGTGTTCCATTACTATCATATGTAGGAACGTTTGGATAATATTTGTGGTGTTTGAGTGTGTTCTTACACAATAAAAGCATAAATAAGTATTGGTATCTTATCTTAACACTAGCCAAATGGATATTAATGATTAGTTGCTTTTGGTCAAGGTGTACCTCATAATAGTTGCTAATTTGGTATAAACATCTTGTTGTCTGGGGCTTTATATGGATGTTGGTGTTGTTTTCTAGTTAATGATTTGATGAGTTGGTAATATACCAACATATTAGGCTTTAAAGTATGATCTTTTGCTTTGTTTTCAACTCATCTAAGAAGGTTTTATGCATTTTTCCTTTGATTTTGCAGGTATTAGGCTCAAACAAGGAACAAAGGAATTGAACAAAGAGCAAGTGCTAGAAGTAGGTTGCGTTTCACAGGTCTAACAACAGCGAAACGCAAGTGAGACATAGAGTTGCACTATCCTTAAGC
This sequence comes from Datura wrightii, assembly GCA_035772735.1. Taxonomy (NCBI): domain Eukaryota; kingdom Viridiplantae; phylum Streptophyta; class Magnoliopsida; order Solanales; family Solanaceae; genus Datura; species Datura wrightii. The sequence continues at coordinate 57,638,537 of JASDFA010000002.1, read as the reverse complement.
TGAAGAAGAACTATGAATGCAGATTGGCACCTGCGAAATGCAGGTGCAAACACAGAAGTCAAGATGGGCACTAACGAGACCTGCGAAACAACTGCATCTCGTGAATGGGCACCTGCAAAATACAGGTGCCTTGCAAGTGAGTATGGGATAAAAAAGGGCAAAGTTGTCCAAATTTGACACAAGAATATTTTGAAAACTTCTCAAAGAAAAATGGGAATCTGTGCAGATTAAAGAGGAGCAGACTTTACCTTATTTGTACACAGCTTAATCTTAGAAGAAAAGTACTTTGGTAAATAGCAATTTTTGTAGAGAGAGAAATAGAGAGAGAAGTGAGAGCTAGTCTTCTTCTTCATGAGCCGGACTCTCAAGTGAGTTTTGCGGACAGCCACATGGACTAAGATGATGATGAGCCGATGTTGGCAGATGTAGCAAGTGTTATTTGCCTACCACCTATAGTAGGTAATGTTGTTTTTCATGTGTCAAGCACTATGCTACATTTGTTGCAAATGAAGGGGTTATTTGGAGGCCAACCAATAAAAATTCCAATAGACACCTTCGTAACATCCTTGATATCTACCAACCCTTTAGTATCATCAACATTAGCCAAAAGTCAATTCGGCTAAGGCTTTTCCCTTTCACATTAATAAGAAAAGCCATTGTTTGGTTAGAGGAGCTGTCATCGGGGTCAATCACTTCTAGGAGCTTATAGAGGCTTTCTTGCATAGACTTTTTCCTCCCTCGAGGATGCTTCAATTGAGGGATGAAATCACCAATTTTAGACAACTCCCAGGAGAGCCCCTTCATAAGGTTTGGCTCCACTACTAAAAGGATGCTGTAATATATCCCAACCATGGGTTTCTTAATGGAGTCCTACTCCAAATCTCTATCATTTCCTTGACTCAATCAACAAATAGGTGGCCAACAACCCTGCTGGTGGGTCCCTGATGGATCAAACATATGGATTGGAAAAAGCCCTCATATATCGTATAACTAAAACAAACAGAGCATGTCACACTAGGGACACCGAGGTGTCCTTAAGTGGTGCCATACCCAGCCTTGTGACTGTAGAAATGAGAAAGTGTGATTAAGAAAGAGATGAAACCTTGGAAAAATTGATGACCCATCTTGAGCTAATGACCTAGCATGTCATGAGGGCAGTTGCCAAGAGTGTGAATTAAGCGGGAACCCAAGGCTACATGCAATATGAAGTGGAGGCTTCACCTCCAAGATATAAAGGAAAATGTCAATATATGGATGGCAAACTGGGGGGTTTCATCAAGGATACCAAGGTGCCAACTATGGCCTTTGGCATCCTCATGATGAGAATCAAGGTTGGAGGAATCGGTAAAATCAAGGTTGGAACGATAGGAATGAGAGATGGTGAAACCGAGAATCAAATCGTGAAGTGGAGTGGTACCATAGAAGTTCAAATCCATATATTCCCCCTTCTAAAGTCGATGCATCCCAAATGCAACCTAGAGTAAGTGATGTTGCTCATTCAAAGATAGAGGAGATGTAGGCAAAAGTTTTGAAGAAGGTTGAGTCCATGGATAGTAGGGTGAAGGAGCTTAAAGTGGAGGTGTCTAACATCGCCCAAATTGTGAGTTCTCATTCGGCTTCCATTAAGAATTTGGAGGCCCAAATGAACCGCCATTCTACCCAGATGAACCTTCGAATGAAAGGACACTTCCGAGTGACACAATGCCCAATCAAAAGAAGGACAATCATTACATGGCTATTATTACTTGGAGTGAAAAAGTTGTGGCCAATGCAGGTGTTAAGGCCAAACAAGTTATTGATCCAACAACAAAGGATGGAGTGAGTGATAGGATGCTAGGAGCACCAATTTGTGTTGATAATGAAGAATAGCCAGATGAGGAAGGAGTAGATGTTACTCATGAGAATGTTGATATTCAAAAAAAGAATGAGGTGCCTCTCAATGCCAAAGGCCAAGAGCCTAGAATCCCACTTCCTTACCCTTAGTGGTTGGTGAAAAAGAAAGAGGATAACCAGTTCTGAAAGTTCACTAATATGCTTAGCAAGTTTTTCCATCAATATACCTGTCACGACCTGAGTTGGGACCCCGAACCCAGACACGGTACCTAGATCCATAATGGCTCCAAGTCGACCTATGGCATGATCATAGAAACTAAAGAGCATATAATAAAGAAAAAACTGATAACTTAAATTTGAATAAGCGGAATCCTAACTAACATGAAGTATATCAAATGATAATATCACCATAGATTAACATACTAATCTATGTCTGAAAAGTGTCTACTAACTGATGAGATGCTGAGACAAGACCCCAGCTATCCCCAAGTCTGAAACAAAACGACAACAAAAAACTGAAATAATAGATGCCCTCGAATAATGAGGACTCACCTAAGACAGGGAAAAACTGAGCTGATAGGGAGAGCGAGCTACCGGCGAGGCTAAACTGGATCAATTGAACCTATATCATGAAACGATATAGCATAGAGTATGTGGTCAATATTTTGAATGTATTGAGTATGTAAGGTAAGTAAAATATGTTGAGTAAATGTCAACTGAAATCATGCATATAAATATAAATCAATTATATCATGAGAGTAAAGACTGCATGCTGAATATTGAAATGGAGACATATATAGTGATAAGATAATTATCATAACTGAACATAGTGACCCAAGATTTAGAAATAGAAATCATATGACTTGTCATAGCTGAAATTGTAAGTAAAATCTCATAAACTAATTAATGGGTCAAATATGTTATAAAACATAATACCATATATCATAAACATAAATAACTTAAAACATGAGGAACAATGGGAGACTCTTCATAACCGACACTATTACGATAGAGCTTACGTGATTCCCCAACTATCACACTCAAGTGGGAAGAGCCTTTTGAAACCTTGTCAGAGCTAAGGATGATACTGGGATATCGATATCAAGTTGAGGCCCCTTGGGGTAGGGGAAAACACTCATGAGAGGTCCCAAAAAAAAATATATATACCTATGTTGGTGCGTAGTTCTGAGATTGGGAATTCTTGAAAAACCCAAGCCTACTCGATGCTAGACACTACTCCCAAATACATGCATAGTGCTTGCATTGTTTCTCAATGAAGCTGAAATCATAATTACACGCATAGTCTGAAATATGAACATTAGGAGTCTTGACTCCAGAACATGTCACAAGCTACATTGGGAGTCTTGCCACAAAAACATATGATATGCTGATCTTATGAGCCTTGTCTAAATCATGAAAATATACTTAACTGGTGTGGGCTTGCCCAAATCATAAAATCGTGCATACTTAAAATAGACTTCATAAGTCAAAATAATAGATTCATACATGGATAATGAATAAACATTCATTCATGCTAGATATCTCATCATACTTGAAATCATGAATCATAAGCTTGACTTTTAATAAAACTTGCATAATAGGGCATAATTTATAATAACTTGAAATCATGAATTTATAATCAAAATGTGTATAAAATCTGCCTATTAATCTTAAAACATTCTTTAGAACATGAGGGGATTAGACCCATAAGCATATCATAGAGAATTTTATAAAATTGATTTAAAACATGATAAATCCATATACTTGAATTAAAACTTAAATTCATGAACTGGAGTGAATTTGGGCATGAGAGTGAAAGAAAACACTTATTCATAGTCCTACATACCGGGGTATACTTATTCTTAAATCACCCTTGAAAGTCAACGAGAATTGGGGAAGAAGTGTGAATTCTAACTTGATTTTAAAGGAGAAGCTCAAAACTTTGCATGAATGAGAGTCTAATGACATGATATAGGCTAAACCCCCTTAAAACACTCCTTTCATAGCTTAAAGCAACGTAGTTTAGGAATTGGGAGCTTAGAAATTATTAAAATGCCCTTAATGGTTCGTGCAGAAAATGGACACTACTAGTTACAACGATCTATTTAACGAGTCGTTGTAGGATAAGATGGCTCATTGGATCGTGCATCATTCCCTGGGGCATTTCTGTTACTCGGATGACCCCTTACCAATAATCGACAGGATGGGTCATTACTCGCCCCAATGAGTCATTACACTAATCCATTATATCTAAAGCACTTCCGGTCTTCTGCTGAGATTCTACACAACGACTGCTCAGGATGGGTCGTCATATGGAACAACGACCCATTACTCCATCCATTGCTTCCAAGGGAAATTCTGTTACTTTTTTTATTCTCTAACTGATGACTAGACAGGACGAGTCATTACTTGAGACAATGGCTCGTCGTGTCCTCCCGTCATCACTTACTTAAACATGGGCATTTCCTGAACCCCGTTCAACAAACACTTAGGATGACTTGTTGGTACTTCCCACCAGTCGTTTCTAGGCCCGTTGCTTACTTGAAAAATTGACTAGCGACTTACCACAAAGGACATAATTGGTCGTTGTTCCCCCCTTGAGTCATTCAATGACTCATCCCTTGAGTCATTCAATGACTCTAGTGTAAATTTTCCCCGATTTCTTTGATTCAACCATCGAGTTTGAACCTAGAGACTTCCTTGGTGTTACAATACCACTGGTCAATGTGTTGCTCCAAATGGCAAGATATGCTAAATTCATAATGGAGCTGCTGAAGAAAAAAAGATTGTAGATACGAGCATAGTGGAAGTGTCATATCATTGTAGTGTTGTGATAGCCAACAATCTTGCTCCCAAAAGGGAGAATGTAGGGGCGTTCACCATTCCTTGCACCATCGGAGTGTGCATGTTCCACAAGCCATTGTGTGATCTCAGAGCATGCATCAAGCTAATGCCTCTCATGATCTTTAAAAAGTTAGGTTTGGGAAGTCCCAAGCCTACAACAATGAGGCTACTAATGGCGGATCGTTCAATCAAGAACCTCGTTGGAGTATTTGAGGACGTCTTGGTCTATGTGGAAAAGTTTATTCTACCAACCGACTTTATCATGTTGGATTATGACATGGATATTGAGGTGTCCTTCATTTTACGACGACCATTGCTAGCTACGAGGAGAGCGATTGTTGATATTGAGCAGGGGGAACTAAAATTTAGAGTATGGGGCAAAGAAGTCACTTTCAATGTGGGTCAACCAATGACATTCCCTAAAGAATGTAAAGTGATTGAAGCTCTTGATGAAGACGAGGAGCAAGAGGGTGACTGTAAAGAACTTGATGAGGAGGATAATCCCTCCAATTAAATGATGCTTGATGATGGCCTCGTCGAGCCACAATGTTAAATAAGGCTCTTCTTGGGAGGGAACCCAAGTGCTGTTAACATCAGTTGTTTCTGATGTTTGTGTTGTTTTTGGTTTTGTAGGATGATTGGATGAAAGATCAAGTGAAAGAAAAAACAGAGGGCAGTTGCGTAAGACCTGTAAAATGCAGGTGCTCATGAGCAACATGCAGTCCAGGCGACAAAAAAAAGAACCAGAAAGATGGAATAAAATGAAGGCTTCTGTGTTTCACCTACGAAATGCAGGTGACAACATGCGAGACGCAAGTCTAGTGTAGGATTGGGCTAGAATGGCTAGTACGAATCTGAGAATAAAGGACGAAACCTATGAGAGAGGTAGAAAACTAGGCCAAGACAAGGAAACATGTGTTTGGAACTCCAGTTCGCAGGTGTTCATTGGTGATCGTAGGTCCAGCGCAGGCTAAGATACGAAGTGTCATTTAAATTTTTACTAACATGTTGAACAAACCCGATGCATGGCCGACTCACAACACTCTATATTCTTCAACATCTCATCACCCTCATTTCCCTTCACCTTTTCATCTTCCCTATAACCCTATTACCAACCATTTCACCTTCCCCATTAAACCACTTCACTCAACCTTTTAAACCCAACAATCCACTCAAATCCCTTCAATCTATAAAACCCATTTCTTTTCACCATTTTCTTTACCATCTCTCAATACTCTCTCTACAAAAGCACTAGAAGTTCATGTTCTTGGGTTGGCCATTGTTGAGGAAAGATTTTAATGTCTTAATTTCATTTATTCTCTCCAACTTTGGTATGTGTGCTTCGGATTCTTACTCTTCTTGATTCTTGGTGATTGTAGCTTGATATAATTGAATTTCGTTAGTAACCCATTGCCCCTATTAGCCATTTTGTGTTCTTCATTTTCTCATTAATTTGTGCTGTGGGTTTGGTGGGGGAGTTCAAATTATGAAATGTGGGTAGAAATTATTATTGATGATGCTCTATCTCTTAAATGTATCTAATGTTTTGAAATATTAATTTGGGTTGAGATCTGAGTAACTCATGTTCTAAAATGCTCGATTTTTCTTGATGATATATAAGTTGACGTCTTTATTAAGGAAAATCATCATTCTTTTCTTTTATGTTGCTTGTGAATGAGAAACTTGTTGTGTGAATGAGTTGAAATATTTTATGAAATTGAGTTGAGAATAGTGAGTTGGAGTGGGCACTTAATGTTTCCCGGTGATAGATGTAGTAATATCCATCTTAAGAGAAGATGTTGAGTGGTCCTTATGGTCTTTGTGTGAGTTTAAATTGGGTGATAAATCTTTGGGGGAAGTCTGAGTACTTGTTAGATGTGCTGCATTCATATTTGTGCAAAACTGGAAAAATTATAGCAAGAATATCAATATTAGTTAATGTCATGCACCTGCAAATCGCGGATAGTGATTTGCGAAATGCGGGTTGTGGTGCAGGATTGAGTTTGAGGCTTCAGGCTTCTACCATCCACCTGCGCTACACTTGCAAGATGCAGATCACGTCCTGTGAAATGTAGGACTTGTTGAGAAGGACTTGTTGGCTTAATACTCTATCGTAGCATTGCGATGCACCTGCGAATCGCAGGTATCAATCTGTGAAACGCAGGTGAAGCTCTAGTGCTGCCAGTTCCTAATCATGTTGTTTCATCTAGGTTGACTTTAGATCTTTTTATTCTTATTTCTTACCATTGCATAGTTTTTTTATTTTAATTTTCATAAAGAAAAATACAAAAACAGTTTAGTATGTTTGTGGCACTAACATTATCTTGCAGCAATATGACATCTTCTAGGAAAATAGAAAAAGGGAAGGCCCCTTCGGCATCAAAAAGGAAAGGGAAGGCCAAAGCTAAAGCAGCTCCAGCCTTTACCAACACTAGGGATGCTACTATTCTTTGTGTACCTGACATGAAAAAGCACTACATCAAATACATGGAGAGGCCAATCACTACAGAAAAGCGCTTCGACATAGCAAGCTGGGGGATGACTTCTCCAACATCAACACCCAATTTAATGAAAGGCATTGGCACATGTTCACAGATCCTCTACAAAACTACTTCTCTAATCTGGTGCTAGAGTTCTATGTTTCATATCAAGTGAGCCAAGATTCAATGAAGCACAAAGGGAAGGTAGATGATTTCTCTTACCCACCTTTAGTCATAGTTCAAGGTGTGGAAGTGGACATTACTCTTGATTCTATCAATGCCATATGAGGTTGAGATCGACTCGGGGATCGAGTTTGCACTGAGGGTGGCAGCCAAAGAGGATCAGTTCTGTTGGGTGGCTAGCATAATAATCAATGGTCAGACAATATGGGAAATCATAGGGGGAAAATTGTGAGGCAGGACCTGATGTTTGAAGCCAAATTGTGGTTGGAATTTGTGTGGCTGCATCATGCCATCCAAGAATGATCAATGGGCGAACATTGAAGCAGCCATACTTATTGCTTGAATCATGACAGGGGTGCCCATAAACTTTTGTGAAGTAGTGGCCACTCAAATGAAGTGAAAGGCCATACAACAAGTAATCTCAATGCCATACACTATTCTCATCAACCAATTGTGCAAAAAAGGGGATTTCTACTATTTCCCAATGAAAAAGCAAGCTCTGCCACTGGTGTCATCACTGTTGACAAGAAAAGGCACGCAGATGCTCCCAAAAGAAAGGGAAAGTAGATGTAAGGCTGGGATGTACCCAAAGACTCCACCTCTCATGACCTAGCTCAACCCTCCTAGCTCCCGACCTCAATCAGCCGAAGCCCCAGATGTCGGAGCATGCTTCTAGAGAGGCACCACTCTATAGGCCCTGACCTCCTCCTTTATCCGTTCGACCGAGTGGAATCCAAAAGCTAGCAGAGATTACAAGAACGCATATAAACCAACTCAAAAAGTTGGCTCAAGACTTGTCTGCTCTTATACGGAGGTCAGTAAAGAAGGAAATGAAGGATGTCTTTGAAAGCATGAACAAATTATGCTGCTGTGTGGATGTAGTTGAAGGAGTAGTCTCCTCCATTAGAGCTTATGTGAGAGAGCTCCTAAAAAGGACACCTATGGTTGACCTTGACATGAGCTTCATTGACGAGGTCATGGCTTCACCTTCGATAGCCCAGGGACCAATTGATTACCTATTTGCAGGCTTTGATGAGGAGGATAGGGTTGAGAGAAAGGGGAGGATGATGAGAATGAGGAGGCTAATGGTGATGCTGAAGAGTAGCCTGATCAGGGAGTTCTTACCCATCCTTTTTCTTAATTTTTACATTAGGGACAATGTCAATTATTAGTTGGGTGGGATGTGTCTGTCTTGTTAGCTGCTTACTATCTCTTATTGCCTTTGTCGGGCATAAATTTTCATTGTTTTGATGTTTTTGCTTAGTAGAATGAATTCCCTCTTCGAGCTTGTTTTGCTTTGAATGTTGATGAAATCCCTTATCGGGCTTATGTTGAAATGGAAATGTTGTGTTGACAATGTTGGTTGCCATTGATGGATCAATTTACTTTGCCAAATGTTTTATGACCCATGTATGAAAAATTCACCTTTGCTCATAGTAGATAGCAATAAACTCAAAGGTTATTCTTTACCGTGGTTCTTTCCCAAGGAGCAAAAATTATTCTTTCTTTTCTTTTGTTGTCAAACCGGGTGGAATTTTTCTATGATAGATTGAGAGACGACTTTCTTAAGGGAAAATTCCAAGTCTAGCATATTTTTGAGTTTTTAGTTGCATTTTTTAAAGAGGTACCACCAAATTGTTTTTATTTGGCATTGCAAATGAATTTTTTAAAACTGAGCATTATTCTTGTCAAGAGGCACTTCAAAGTATAAATGAGCATTCTCTTGTCATGGGTTGCACATTCATTGATTGACTTTTTGACTCACATGCTAATTTGTATAAAGTCATACCTTTGATGTGATTTTTTTTGAATGTATCTAAACACCTTCGAATGTGATGCCTTGTGTGGTTAGGTATTTAACTGGATTCTCTTGTGTGTATAATTGTCAAGAACTTGCCCTAAATGTGGATCAAGATGAAATTCTAGATGTGGCTGGACATAGAACATGATCTTAGGCCTTATTTTTTTATGTCCCTTCACCCAGAATGACCTCCATAAACATCTATCTTTGCTAGCCAATGTTTGAGCCTTTGACCCTTTTCTTTGGAAACCACACTACAAGCTTAGTACCCTTTTGTAGTCCCTCTCTTCAAACCCATCCTTTGTAAGTGCTAATGTTGAAAGAATGGAGAATGGGGCTTAAAGCCCATAGTTTGGGGAGAGATAAGGAACAAATAAGGCGAAAGCCTAAGTTTGGGGGTTCGCAAAAAAGGGAAGAAAATGTGAGCTTCAATGAGAGATTCCACCAAATTTTGATAAAACCAATGAAATGGTTGGTTGAAAATCCTCTAGCATTAGAAGAAAAATAATTCTTGAAAGGTGCCACCTCTTGCTCATATAAGGCTAATTTTGGAGCCCAAAGGGGTTATAAGAAGGGTTTTTGATAAGAAGTGAGAATGATGCATAAGGAGAGATAAGGTGGAGTGAGCTAATCAATGTAGTGGGATGATAAAAATAAGTGTTCACAAAAGGCACTAGAGAAGTTCTAGTCACTAGACCTAAACAATTGTCCTACCCTTACTCCTAACCCTCATGATAACTTTCATGTCCTTAGTGATTTTAAGTGTATCAACACTACATTTTTGGAAAGATACACGAAGGGCAAGCCTATGGGTCAATCTGCATGCACTTGAATAACTTTGTGAGAGTGGGGTATTTTCTTTATTCTATAATCCCTATGTGTGAATCGCATGAAAAATGAAGGGGATTCTCTCTTAGTGTGAGTGATATTGCATCCTTGGGAGAAATGCTTAAATGTGGTTTCAGTTGAAAGGTGTGATTGTGGCAAATGTGAAGTGAACTTTAAGGAAAACTTTGAATGTGAATTGTCAGTGACTTGAGCTACTACTTAAGCTTATTTTGATGAACTAGGCCCGAATGAAAGAAAATATTTGTGCGAATGTACCAATTTCTTGTGGTCATCACTTGAAGTGTGTGCAACATGTTTGAGTCTCTTCTTTATATTGAGTCGGTTTGCAATTCTAGGGTTGTCCAAAGTGTTAAGGTCCTTTGTGCATTGCTCTTATGTTATTCCGTGCTTAATTCAATTTCTCATTTGTGAGGAAATGCCTTGAGGACAAGCAATGGTTCAAGTTTGGGAGTTTGATGAGTTTGTAATTAACCAACTCATTAGGCTTTTAAGCATTTGCAACTCATCTAGGAAGGTTTTATTCCTTTTTCCTTTGATTTTGTAGGTATTAGGCTCAAACAAACAAAGAAAAGGAATTGAACAAAGAGCTAGAGCTGAAGTAGAAGTCTTGCGCTTCACAGGTCTGACACTAGTGAAACGCAAGTGAGGCGTACAGTTGCACTGACCTAAAGCTAAAGAATAACTGCAGAACGCAGATTGGCACCTTCAAAATGCAGGTGCAAACACAAAATTCAAGATGGGAAATCTGGCGAGACCTGCGAAGCAATTGTGTCTCGTGGATAGGCACCTGCGAAATGTAGGATCATGGCTAGTGACTCTGTGCTAAAAAGGGTAAAGTTGTCCAGATTTAACACAAGAAGATTTCGGAAGCTTCTCAGGGAAAAATGGAAATCTGTGCAAAATAAAGAGGAGTCTACTTTTCTTAATTTGTACACACCTTCATCTTTGAAGAAAAGTACTTTGGTAAATAGCAATTTTTGTAATGAGAGAAATAGAGAGAGAAGTGAGAGCTAGTATTTTTCTTAATCAAATTGTAGGGTAAGAATCCACCATTGAAGCACACTGCGAAGCTTAAATTTACTACTTAAGGATGAATGTTAATGAGTCTCTTGTTTATATAATTCTCTTGTTCACATTCATGAGTGGTTAATTTGATTGTTAGGTCTCATGACCCGAGTTTCCACCCTGGATGCGACACGGTACTTAGGATCACAAGTGACCCAAAGCACACCCATGTAAAGCATAATTCTAATAAGACTGATCATGCTGAAAAATAATAGTAAGCAAAAGTTGACTAATGAAATAACCAAAAACTGAATAATAATAGATATTAGAACAAACACTGGGACTCGAGCTAAATCTAACATATATTGACTATAAGCCTTTTAAAAGAACTGATGAGTTGTTGGGACAAAACCCCAGCTAACTCTAATGTCTAAAGCTAAACTAAAAAATAATATCTACTGAAATAGAAACTCCTGCCCTCAGCATATGAGCACTCACCACTGGAAGCTGCTGGAGAATTGTCGAGAGAAACTAGTTGTGATGCTGAGTCTGGGTACCTGAGCCTATATCATAAAATAATATAGCATATAGAAATATGTGATCAGTACTTAGAATGCACTGAGTATGTGAGATGCAAGCTAAACATAAGAAAACTAATAATACATAAACTGCACAAAATGAAAAGCTATGACAAAATCTAGAAACGTAAATACTGAATATAAATATGCAAATTTGACAATACTGTAAGAGCCAATAGCTGACTGGAGGTCATAAGAAAATTCTGGAAATCTAGAAGACTGGACTAGACAAGGGACTATAACTGTACTAGAATGAATTGTAATGTGGGAGAGCTTATAATCAACATATAACCACTGAGCTAGACGTGGAGTTCGATGAATACACCCCATCAAAGAAAGCCCACTATACCTTGGCAGGGTATAGTGGCTGAGTTGTGTGATCAATGTCTGGGACCCATTTGGGTTAATAACCTATGATGATATGTAGTTTCAGGAACTTGGGTGCACTGAACCCTGCCTTCTTGGTGCTAAGTACTACAACCACTAAAAACCTAAGTATAACTAACTGGCTGATAGCTCGAAACTGATGTCCTAAGACTTAGTCATAAATACTTTTCTAGAAGTGTTCTGAGAGTCTAAGGACTTGAAAGACATTGTGTTCTAAGATTTAGCAGAGCTTCTTTATCTAAAAGTCTCATGATAGTCTAAAGAACGATAATCCTGCTAATAAACTGATACTAAATGAATAGACTGAGTACTGACTATATCACTAAGATTGAACATACTAAAAGCATTGACTCTCTATTCATGCATTTGTGTTAGCATTCATAATTCAAGTGAAGATATCATGCTAATACAACATTCATATTTGAGTTCTAAATCATGCAAGTTATACTCTAAAATCATGCTAAGAAATCAAACTGTATAAATAAAACTAAAACACGAACATCAGTTAGGAATAATCATGTAAGCTTAAGGAATTATCTAGATTTAAGGACTTCTTAAGTTGACAAAAAACCCTAGCTTCTAATCTTCTATAGGGTTGGAAATTATAATGTTTTTCTAAAAATAATTTAGGACACAAATGGGAAAGGGAACCCTTGTCGAAGTCCTACATACATGTAGAAGGAATTTCTCTTAGAAAAGCAGCTAAACACCGACGAAGAGAATAAGACCTAACTCTTTCTTGAAAGAGACCGTCTGAGTTTCTACATACTGCTTCTGTGAGTTTTGGAAGATAATGAGAAGAAAAGTGGATCAAATCGCTTAATCCCCCTCTAAACGCACCCCAAAATGATGCAGTTTAAGAGTTAGGAGCTTAGGATTTTAAAAAAATACCCTAGGGTAACCGCTTCAAAATCTGACTATCCAAATCCAACGGGTCTCACAATGAGTCATTGGTTGATACCACGGCTCGTTGGAACCAGTCATTGGTTTTGGGTCGGGGAAGTCAGTTTCACGACATTGACCAACAGATGGATAGGAAGACTCGTTAGATACAACCTTAGGTCATTGTATCCAGTCATAGTTGCGGGAAGGATTTCGATCCACTTTTGAACTTCTCCCAATAGATGCCACGATGACTCGTCGGTTGCCACAATGGGTTGTTTTACTATTAGTTGTCAGAACTGAAAATTCTAAAGATTTTTGGATACCCCCAATGGACGGACAAAATGACCCATTATATGCAACAATGGGTCATTGTATCCAACCATTGTCACTGGAGGTATTTCTAACTCATTCTGGATTTCTTTCAATGGCTTTTTAGGATAAGTCGTTATACCAAACAACGACTCGTCATTTGGCTTGTTTTTTGGAGGATATATTTTGATCACATTTTGGATTTACAGGAGGGGAAACACAATGACTCATTATCACTAACGATGGGTAGTTGTACCACTCATCGAATCTAAGGATTTAAAGTTATAGGGTTGCCAACAATGAAGTCAACCGGTCATTGTTACTAACAATGACTCATTGGTTGAGTCATTCTAAGACAAAAGTTTTCTAGTTTTTTGTTCCAATTCTGGGTTTGGTTGAAGAAACTTTTAGGGTGTTACAATATCTCCCTTTGGGAACATTCATCCTTGAATGAAAGTTAAGTAAGCTAAAAAAAACTGGGGAAAGAGCTGCAATCTCGAACTGAAGACTAATAATTTATTACTAAAGGACTGACTCTGAACTGAGGTAGACATACTAGCTAAACTTATGCAACTAGTATGCACACTAAAACATGAATAGAGCTTATGAGTATGGAACTGAATAGATTACTGAAGAGGAATTTAGTACCTGATGCTGAAAGTGAGCTCGAAGGGAATAAGTAGGGGTATTTAGCCATCATATCTTCTTCTTCTTACCATGTAGCTCCCTCAACTAGCTGGTTCCTCTGTAAGACCTTTACTGAAGTTACCTCTTTGTTCCTCAGCTTACGAACCTGATGGTCTAGGATCTAAACTGTAACTTCTTCATAAGAGAGATTGTCATTTACACCAATACTCTCTAAAGGAACTACTGAGATTGGGTCACCAATGTATTTCTTCAACATGGACACATGGAAGACTGGGTGCACCGTTAAAAATTCTGCAGGCAACTCCAGCTCATAAGCCACATTGACAATGCATCTCAAGATTCTGTAAGGAAGAACATATCTGGGACTGAGTTTTCCTTTCTTCCCGAACCTTATCACCCCTTTCATAGGTGAGATTTTCATATATAACCAATCATCCATAATAAACTCTAGCTATCTTTCCCTTACATCTACATATGATTTCTTTCAGGCTTGAGCTATTTTCAGCCATTCCCTGATAAATTGAACCTTCTGCATGTCCTCCCGTACTGGATCAGGTCCTATTAAGGTAGCTTCACCATCCTCAAACCACCCTATAGGAGATCTGTACCTCCTACCATATAATGCCTCGAACGGTGCCACTTGAATATTGGAGTGGTAGCTATTGTTTTATGCAAACTCGATGAGAGATAGGTGATCATCCCAACTACCTTTTAAATCAATCACACAAGCCCTCAACATATACTCCAAATTTTGAATATCCGCTCAGCCTGTCCATCTGTCTATGGGTGAGAAGATGTGCTGAGCTTGACCTGAGTACCAAGTTCTTTCCGAAATGACTTACAGAAGTGTGAGGTGAATTGAGTACCCCTATCTGAAATAATGGACAAGGGGACACCATGCAATCTAACTAATTCCCAGATGTATAGTATAGCATAATCCTCTACTGAGTCTATGGTTTTAACTAGTAGGAAATATGTTGACTTGGTCATCCGTTCTATAACCACCAAAATTAAGTCATGATGTCGGTGCATACGAGATAGACCTGTAATGAAGTTTATGCTCACTTATTCCCACTTCCAAGTAGGAATGCTAATATCCTGAGCCATACCTCCCGTCCTCTGATGTTCAACCTTGACAAGTTGGTAATTTGGACACTTAGTCATGAATTCTGCATTGTCCTTCTTCATGCGATTGCACCAGTAGACTTCCCGCATATCATGGTATATCTTGGTGGCACCTGGGTGGATAGAGTACCTAGTTTGGTGAGCTTCTATTAGTATCCACTTCCTAAAATCATCCATACACACAACCTACCCTGATAAAGAAGCACACAATCTTCCTGTAATCCCAAAAGTTTCCAAGACTAGATTCGAGATTTGGAAATACAATCTGTAGAAAAAGTTGAAAAATGTCTCAGAACGAGTGGTGTGGAGTAATGAGTTGTGGTATTGAGATGTGGTGAGCTTCTGGTTGACAGATCCCGGACCAACGAGTCAAGGTACAACTTGTAGGTCCGTGTAACGGGCCATTGTTAGGAGTGTGACAAGCTGCTGGTGTGCTAGGTCTAGAAGGTACGAGTCATTGCGAGAAACAACGAGTTGTGATAATTTGTTTTGGTGAGGATGAGAGAAGTTTCAAATTTAGCCTAGTGACAATGGATGTCCAACGACCTGTGGTCTCGAGGTACGACCCTTGGTCATAAGTCGTAGCATGTTACTAGGTCTCCAGGTATTGGTCATATGAGGGAGGTACGACCCATAGTAGGAAACTATGAGTTGTGGTAAGTGATCTTGGGTAGATTTATATGCCCAAGTGATACTCAAACGTATCATTTTTACCTTGTTTGTTGTGCAATGTGTATATAATATCATGTATTTGTTAATAAAATGCGAATTTATACTAACCAACATGATTAGCATTTGTTTTGCAGGATTATGTGATTTTTAAGAGCTAAAATGCGTGTTGGAACTATGTCGGAGTTGGACTAGGATGCGAGCGTGGAAAAGACCTTGGATGGCACATTTTACACTGGCTCCGCGATGGAGCCGTGCCATGCTGCCATCGCGGTAGCACACTGCCTGGAGAGGAAATTAATTGGCAGATTCCAGTGAGGCCTCGCGACAGCTCCGTGGCACGGAGACAGGACTCCGCGATGGCCTCCGTGCCACGTTGAGGCCAATTATCCGGACCCTGCAATTTCCAGAGAGGGTCTGCGTCCACGCCGTGTCACGGAGGCAGTGCTCCGCGTTGGCCTCCGTGACACGTTGCTTGTTATTCCGGGAAAAATTTCCCACTAGTATAAATAGCACACTTAGGTTTATTTTTAAGGGGTAGTTTTAGTTTTGGAGTTTTAGACTAAGTTCAGAAGTGGAGAGCAGGAACGTGGGTTTGTGGCAGTTGAAGAATAGAAAAGCTAAGAGTTTTCTTCTCTTCCTTTCTTCTTTCCTTCAATTCTATGCATGATTTACACTCATTTTAGGATGATTAATCCAAGAACGAGTGGCTAATTCCCTTCTTTGCTGAGGTTTTGAACTTGTGTAATGAATTTTGGTGATAATTGATATGGTTTCTTCTTCTTCTTGCATGTTGTTCTATTAATTCTTGTGCTTACTACATTATTGATTGGCCACCATTAATGTATATCTAAAAAGTCCAATTCCACTCGAGAGAGCACGAAATTGGAAAGTTGTGAGTTAATAGGGTATTGTTCTTAACTTGATTTGGGAAAATTGGGTTTTGATGTGCTTTCTTGATAGAAATATACTTGAAAGCCGTATTAGTCAATTTAGGAACCGGAATTGTAGTGCTAGGCCATAAATTCCATTTGATCACAGAAATGTAGACGGATGGTTTATGATTCTAAAGTGAAATTAAATATGATTCTAAAATTTTGTGCTTTGTATTGTTGTGGACACTGGGGACAGTGTTCGATTTAAGTGTGGGGTGGGGAGTAGTTAGGTGCTGGGTCATAGGCTCTAAATTTGCTGTATAATTTTTCCTTGACGTTTATGTATGTCTGTGCTTTCCCTGTTGTTGTGAACTAATTTGTGATTTATGTGTATATATTCGTTTGTGGCTAATGAGGTGTGTTTTTGAAAGTTATGGTTGCCTTTGTAAATATTTTGTAAATTTTGTAAATATTTTTTTTCTTTATCGATATGATCGATATTTTTCAAAATTTTTGCGAAAAGATTTTGCACTTATCAAAATATTTTGTAAATATTTTCTATCGAAATGATCGATGTGTTGCAAAAATTTTGAAGTTTTATTTTTGGGTTTCTCGGAGTTTGTTTTCGGGTCTTTTACCGAGAATAGTCCCATTGAACCGAGGTCATACTTAGTGACCGTTCCCTATGATGGATGGATGACGACCGTCTTAAGGGAAATGTAGTCGATAGGAGTAGATGTTTTGTTTTTAGTTTCTTTGGTGGATTGCATCAATAAATTGTAGTTGCTTATGGTTGCTAAAATTTCGTTGCGTGTTATAATTGATGTTCAAAATGTGAAAATGATTCGTTTAAAAGCATGCAATTTTGTAAATATGTTGAGTTACCTAGGCTATAGAATTTGGTTCATTATGATTGAGGCTTAATCTTGAATTCATGTAATTGACTAATTAAAGAGTCTGTGAATGCATCTTGATTCGAGCATGTGCATGAAGTGTGAGTGAGGTTTTGCTATTCCATGTCATTGTGAATTGTCTAGAACTTGCCTGGTGTGTATACAAAACGAAATGAAGGAGGTGCAGTGTCGGAAAGGATGTAGGCATTTCTTTGTTTTAACCTTTAGTTTCCATTTTTTTCTTGTCAAATTCTACCTTTTTATATGTTGTATACCCTAATCAGCCCGTTGAGCCTTTAGCCGATTTCTTTCTTTTGTCCAGAATTGTATGAACTAAGCTTTATTCCTTCTTTTCATTAGCCTTAAAGTCTATAAGAAGCTCTTAAGCGCTTACAAAGAACAGAAAATGTTTCCCAAAGTGTTAAAGAGTGAAAAGAGTGAAAAGAAAAGAAAAGCAAAGTGAGGAAAGAAAAGATGATGTTGAAGAGGCACTAGTTGTAATTAAATGATAGTGAGGGTACATGAAAACCCTCTGTTTTGTGTCAAGTGTGCCTGATGAAATGGGTTGTATGAAAGTAAACCAGCATGAATGGGAGAAAAAGAGAAAAGAGAGGAACAATGTCCATGAGTCGATGGGAATGAGTTGAAAAGGCGCTTAAGGATGTTAGCGACTATTATTGGCTAATCCAATATATATATACTAGATCCATAACCCAGTTACAACCCATTAAAAGTCCTATTTGATCCTACATTGCATTTCTTTATATTAGTGGAGTAATACACTAAGGGCAAGCCTATGGGTCATGACATGATGCATGTGAATTCTTTTGGGAGAGAGAGTGAAATTAATTTTTATATGCCCCTACTTGCATGTTTGTGTGCTGCACGAACATAAAAGGGGAAGTTTCTCTCGAGTTGTCAGGGTACATGCTTGATGAAAGATTGATTTTCGTGTCGGATTTCTTGATTAGTTGATTTGCATGAGTTTGCCGATATCAAGAATCAATTCTTAAAAGTTTAGGAAGCCTCGATGTATTAAGGTCATTGTCTTGTACGACCAAGCATGTTTTCTTGATGATTTGCAAGAATTGAATAATCGGTATGACCGTAGCGTAAAATGGTGCACCATAGTGACAAAGGTTGAGATGTGATGTGCATGATTTGTGTATGTGTTGTTCGAGGACGAACAAGGATTTAAGTGTGGGGTAAGTGATCTTGGGCAGATTTATATGCCCAAGTGATACTCAAACGTATCATTTTTACCTTGTTTGTTGTGCAATGTGTATATAATATCATGTATTTGTTAATAAAATGCGAATTTATACTAACCAACATGATTAGCATTTGTTTTGTAGGATAATGTGATTTTTAAGAGCTAAAATGCGTGTTGGAACTATATCGGAGTTGGACTGGGATGCGAGCGTGGAAAAGACCTTGGATGGCACATTTTACATTGGCTCCGCGATGGAGCCGTGCCACGCTGCCATCGCGGTAGCACACTGCCTGGAGAGGAAATTAATTGGCAAATTCCAGTGAGGCCTCGCGACAGCTCCGTGGCATGGAGACAGGACTCCGCGATGGCCTCCGTGCCACGTTGAGGCCAATTATCCGGACCCTGCAATTTCCAGAGAGGGTCCACGTCCACGCCGTGTCACAGAGGCAGTGCTCCGCATTGGCCTCCGTGACACGTTGCTTGTTATTCCGGGAAAAATTTCCCACTAGTATAAATAGCACACTTAGGTTTATTTTTAAGGGGTAGTTTTAGTTTTGGAGTTTTAGACTGAGTTCAGAAGTGGAGAGCAGGAACGTGGGTTTGTGGCAGTTGAAGAATAGAAAAGCTAAGAGTTTTCTTCTCTTCCTTTCTTCTTTCCTTCAATTGTATGCATGATTTACACTCATTTTAGGATGATTAATCCAAGAATGAGTGGCTAATTCCCTTCTTTGCTGAGGTTTTGAACTTGTGTAATGAATTTTGGTGATAATTGATATGGTTCCTTCTTCTTCTTGCATGTTGTTCTATTAATTCTTGTGCTTACTACATTATTGATTGGCCACCATTAATGTATATCTAAAAAGTCCAATTCCACTCGAGAGAGCACGAAATTTGAAAGTTGTGAATTAATAGGGTATTGTTCTTAACTTGATTTGGGAAAATTGGGTTTTGATGTGCTTTCTTGATAGAAATATACTTGAAAGCCGTATTAGTCAATTTAGGAACCGGAATTGTAGTGCTAGGTCATAAATTGCATTTGATCACAGAAATGTAGACGGATGGTTTATGATTCTAAAGTGAAATTAAATACGAAAGTTTTAATTTCTAGGCAAATGTTCTTGGCTAGCAACATGAGGAAGAGGATAACTAAATTGTCATGATTATCAAGTTCATAACTCGTTCTTAACCTTGGCATGCGCATATCCATTGTCTAAATTCAAAAGTAAATAGTTGTTATTAATTGTAGTATATAAATAGTTTAGAACCAAAAACTCACTCAACTCTTGGTTGGATTGTTGTTAACATAGTTAGGAATAGAATAGAGATATAGTAAACTAGGCAGTTTTACATATCTAGAGCAGCCTCCTTGGATCGATACTTGGCTACTTTGCCACTTTATTACTTGTTTGACCACGTGCACTTGCGTGTCGGTTGATAATACTTAATAATAACCGAAGCAGACCGCGAACAAGTTTTTGGCGCCGTTGCCGGGGACGCTAGGCGATTTGTAAAATTGTGTTAAGTGTAAATTTACTATATTTTTGTTTTATTTTCTTAAGTGTTGACAACTTGGTCTTAGTATTTGTTTTAATTCTTTGTTCATTTTAATTTTTCTCTCTTTCGGATACCCTCATTGACATGACATCTTGGAATATAAATGGTGGATACGCATATTTTGGCGAATCTTGCATGAATTGCGGAGGACCCCACTTGTGGCAAAACTGTAACACGTGCAATATATGTGGGTGTCAATATGTCCATTGGGGTGATTGTCCAAAGGCATATTCCCCTCCCCCAAGCCCCTACTATGATCCTTTTGTTGTTTTTGCTGAATATAGGCATGTTGAAAATGAGGACTTGGGACGCCAAGTTCAAATAGAAGACATGATGAAACAACTCCTGGAGCAATCAGAAGCAATGAAGGAGTCGGTGGAAGAATTGATAATTCAGCAAAAGGAGAATGTAGAGGTTGTAAGCAGGATGAGCGTCAAACTCACGGAGATGTGTGCTGAGGCTGAAGCTTATGATAATTCGCAGGTGACAGTTTTAGCCGATATTCAAGAGGAACTACAAGAGGAATACAAGGGTGAATTCTTGGATGAAGCCCAACAATTAGAATCTCTTGAGTGTCCCCGTGATGGGCTCACACTTATGGAAAACCCATTCTTGGAAGAAGAGTTAGCGTATCCCCCGGTCGACTTTAATGGTGAGATAGATGTCGATGTCGAGAAGGTATATACAAGTAAGGAGGTCAAGCAAAATGCAGTTTCAGAGTTGAGGTGTATTGGACCACACTCTACGCATTTTTCAACATTAAATTTGGTTGACAACATAGAAATAGAGTCTTCCAAGTTTGTAGAGAAATGTCTAGAGGAGGACCAAGCACCATATATTTTGAAATTTGCTAACTCAGAAAGACAAAATGACTTCGCTTACTTAAGGACCAATAAATGCAAAAGGCAACATCTACTGTTTGGTCCTTACAATTTTTCACCACAACCCCTGGAGCATAAGAGGAAATTAGAGAAGAAATTAGGGGTGAGATTCATATCCTCAAGGTGGAGGAAAAAATGGGGAAACTTGGTACGTCGAGCCGCGACGTTAAACCAGGCACTACACGAGAGGCAACCCGTGAAAAATATATTTTTTATTTTTTCTCTTTCTTTAGTGTAATTTTTTTTTATTTTATTTTATTTTATTTTTCTTGACTAGGTTTAGAATTGCATTTTAATTAGTAATTTTTATTTTTTTGTAGGGAAATCTATTAATTTAACCAATTTTTGTTTAGTGAGGTGATTTTCAGGTATACTGGAGGAAAAATACATGGAATCGAGGAAACGAGGCGAGGTATGAAAAATAAAATTTGATGGTGAAACAGAGCACTGGCGCGTTGGCGCCGTGTCACGGAGGCAATGCTCCGCGTTGGCCTCCGTGACACGTTGAAGGCAAATCTGGAATTTTTTAAAAATTCCAGTAAGCCAACGCGTTGGCTCCATGTCACGGAGGAGGGGCTCCGTGTTACCCTCCGTGACACGTTGCCCTTATCCCAGTGCTGGGTCACACCGAGTTTCCGGGTGACCCGCGTGTTTCCTTTAAATAAACCCCCAATTTTTGCCCATTTTTCCCCATCCCCTCTACCCTCCGCGACCAAACACCCATTCCCCTACCCCCAAGCTCCGTGCCACGTTAATAGGCAAGGAAAACGTCAAGTTTTCGTCGATTCTTCAATTCCAAGGTATGTTTTCATCATCTATCTCAAATTTTTGGCGATTTTTGTCGATTTTGAGCATGTGAGGTGAGATATATCACCCTAGGTAGAAATTACACATGACGTGAATTATTTTGTGATTGATTATGTTCGGATTATTGTAGTTGACGTTTGAACTTATCGATTGATTGATTAGTTCAATTTTGATTGTCGAATTGCATTCTAGGGCTTGGGGTTGTTGAATTTTAACTTGGGTAACTTGATAGTTTGACGAAATTGATGCCGGGGTGTGTTTATTATTTGAGATAAGTCGTGGTAAATATTGTATAATTGTTGAAAGACGACTAATTTTCGAATTTTTGTGGGAAATTGCGTAATATGTGAATTGGTTGAATTGCTTAGATTAGTTGTATATAAAATGTTTGTATTGTTGTTTCTATTTTGTTGTTGTTATTGTTGCTAAGTGCTATGGGTGAATGGCTGTCGATAGTAGGATTGGGTTAGCTGTATGAAGTCTGAGTAGTTCGCTAGCCGTTATGCTGTCGAATTTTTGTGAACGCACTAAGCAATATGTTATAGTTGATTGTGTTTGGGGTGTAAATAGAGCTATCCTTGCTAAAATGTTGTAAATATTGTTAAAGACTAAGTGTGGGGTAAATTTTGTTTAACCCGACCTTAGCCGAAGCTAACAAGTTTTTAGCTTAACGTTGTGCTGGTTTGTGTAAATTGACAGGTACAATGGCCAGCCGACAAGATAAAGGCAAGGGTGCTTCAACCTCAGGCACCGGCAGAAAGAGAATGAGACTGGGCACTGCTGTCCCAGCTGCACCTACTGTTCCACGCGGTCAACACTGCCGATACGGTACACGATGGGTTACCGAGGAAGGAAAGAAGTGGTACGCAAAGCATAAGGAGAACAAGTACTTCCCGGAGGAATATATTGCAAGGGAACCACTTGCACAGGAGTTCCCACGCATCGTACAGAGGATTGAGGCAGCTGGGCTCAGCTTTATCTTTCAGGAGCCCAAGGAGTGCAACCTTCACTTGGTCCGGGAATTCTACGCCAACTGGAACCCGGCCATCAGGAGCCATACTATTAAAATCAGAGGGCAGATTGTCACTCTGGAACCCCAGCAGTTTAATGCCATCGTGGGAGCGCGGGACACAGACGCCCACGTCCTCCGCCAGTTAAACATCACCCCACCGTACGCCGACATCAGACGTACGTTGTGTGGGGCTCGATCCACAGCCCGATGGAGTAGACACAAAGAGAGGGGTTACCACCAGACTCTGCCTTATTCGCAGATGAACAGGGAGGCCAGAATCTGGCTAAAAATTGTATGTTCGTGTTTGATCTCGGGAGTTCATATGACAGACGTGACCCGGGACTGTGTCTGCTTGGTGTATGCCCTTATGAAAGGGCTTGAGATTAATGTGGGGGCGGTCATAATATCCGCCATGAAGAGAGCCAGACTACACCAGGGCCACAGATAGGGGTTTGGAGGACTCATCACCACCTTCCTCCGAGGCCTCGACGTTGAGGAAGAAGCCTTGGATTACATTCCGCAGTTGGAGCGGAGGGCCCTCGATGTGACAAAGACCAAGGCCCCCGACACTACACACGGACCTGTGCTGACTCTGGGCGAGCGACATGCTCGTGACGACCAGTATATGGCCCGTATGTTCGGCATGCAGATGCTGCAGCTACGGATAGGTGGGAGACCAGCCACCGAGGATGAATTATGGAAGCTGGAGCTGGACTACCCCTTTGGCGAGAACGCCAGAGCTTTATGCAAGGTGGGGCCAGCCTTTGTGGAGCCGACTGATGACGACGTCCCTACTGATGAGGAGACACGTCGTGAGGACTCTGATGTGGAGTCCGATAACGGCGATGGAGCTGATTTAGATATGGGCGACGAGGCCGCAGCACCGGATGAGGAAGTCGAATATTTCGACTGAGCAGGGAGTTTCACCACCCAAAATTTTGTGCTTTGTATTGTTGTGAACACTGGGGACAGTGTTCAATTTAAGTGTGGGGTGGGGAGTAGTTAGGTGCTGGGTCATAGGCTCTAAATTTGCTGTATAATTTTTCCTTGACGTTTATGTATGTCTGTGCTTTCCCTGTTGTTGTGAACTGATTTGTGATTTATGTGTATATATTCGTTTGTGGCTAATGATGTGTGTTTTTGAAAGTTATGGTTGCCTTTGTAAATATTTTGTAAATTTTGTAAATATTTTTTTTCTTTATCGATATGATCGATATTTTTCAAAATTTTTACGAAAAGATTTTGCACTTATCAAAATATTTTGTAAATATTTTCTATCGAAATGATCGATGTGTTGCAAAAATTTTGAAGTTTTATTTTTGGGTTTCTCGGAGTTTGTTTTCGGGTCTTTTACCGAGAATAGTCCCATTGAACCGAGGTCATAGTTAGTGACCGTTCCCTATGATGGATGGATGACGACCGTCTTAAGGGAAATGTAGTCGATAGGAGTAGATGTTTTGTTTTTAGTTTCTTTGGTGGATTGCATCAATAAACTGTAGTTGCTTATGGTTGCTAAAATTTCGTTGCGTGTTATAATTGATGTTCAAAATGTGAAAATGATTCGTTTGAAAGCATGCAATTTTGTAAATATGTTGAGTTACCTAGGCTATAGAATTTGGTTCATTATGATTGAGGATTAATCTTGAATTCATGTAATTGACTAATTAAAGAGTCTGTGAATGCATCTTGATTCGAGCATGTGCATGAAGTGTGAGTGAGGTTTTGCTATTCCATGTCATTGTGAATTGTCTAGAACTTGCCTGGTGTGTATACAAAACGAAATGAAGGAGGTGCAGTGTCGGAAAGGATGTAGGCATTTCTTTGTTTTAACCTTTAGTTTCCATTTTTTTCTTGTCAAATTCTACCTTTTTATATGTTGTATACCCTAGTCAGCCCGTTGAGCCTTTAGCCGATTTCTTTCTTTTGTCCAGAATTGTATGAACTAAGCTTTATTCCTTCTTTTCATTAGCCTTAAAGTCTATAAGAAGCTCTTAAGCGCTTACAAAGAACAGAAAATGTTTCCCAAAGTGTTAAAGAGTGAAAAGAGTGAAAAGAAAAGAAAAGCAAAGTGAGGAAAGCAAAGATGATGTTGAAGAGGCACTAGTTTTAATTAAATGATAGTGAGGGTACATGAAAACCCTCTGTTTTGTGTCAAGTGTGCCTAATGAAATGGGTTGTATGAAAGTAAACCAGCATGAATGGGAGAAAAAGAGAAAAGAGAGGAACAATGTCCATGAGTCGATGGGAATGAGTTGAAAAGGCGCTTAAGGATGCTAGCGACTATTATTGGCTAATCCAATATATATATACTAGATCCATAGCCCAGTTACAACCCATTAAAAGTCCTATTTGATCCTACATTGCATTTCTTTATATTAGTGGAGTAATAACTAAGGGCAAGCCTATGGGTCATGACATGATGCATGTGAATTCTTTTGGGAGAGAGAGTGAAATTAATTTTTATATGCCCCTACTTGCATGTTTGTGTGCTGCACGAACATAAAAGGGGAAGTTTCTCTCGAGTTGTGAGGGTACATGCTTGATTAAAGATTGATTTTTGTGTCGGATTTCTTGATTAGTTGATTTGCATGAGTTTGCCGATATCAAGAATCAATTCTTAAAAGTTTAGGAAGCCTCGATGTATTAAGGTCATTGTCTTGTACGACCAAGCATGTTTTCTTGATGATTTGCAAGAATTGAATAATCGGTATGACCGTAGTGTAAAATGGTTGCACCATAGTGACAAAGGTTGAGATGTGATGTGCATGATTTGTGTATGTGTTGTTCGAGGACGAACAAGGATTTAAGTGTGGGGTAAGTGATCTTGGGCAGATTTATATGCCCAAGTGATACTCAAACGTATCATTTTTACCTTGTTTGTTGTGCAATGTGTATATAATATCATGTATTTGTTAATAAAATGTGAATTTATACTAACCAACATGATTAGCATTTGTTTTGCAGGATAATGTGATTTTTAAGATCTAAAATGCGTGTTGGAACTATGTCGGAGTTGGACTGGGATGCGAGCGTGGAAAAGACCTTGGATGGCACATTTTACACTGGCTCCGCGATAGAGCCGTGCCACGCTGCCATCGCGGTAGCACACTGCCTGGAGAGGAAATTAATTGGCAGATTCCAGTGAGGCCTCGCAACAGCTCCGTGGCACGGAGACAGGACTCCGCGATGGCCTCCGTGCCACGTTGAGGCCAATTATCCGGACCCTGCAATTTCCAGAAAGGGTCCGCGTCCACGCCGTGTCACGGAGGCAGTGCTCCGCGTTGGCCTCCGTGACACGTTGCTTGTTATTCCAGGAAAAATTTCCCACTAGTATAAATAGCACACTTAGGTTTATTTTTAAGGGGTAGTTTTAGTTTTGGAGTTTTAGACTGAGTTCAGAAGTGGAGAGCAGGAACGTGGGTTTGTGGCAGTTGAAGAATAGGAAAGCTAAGAGTTTTCTTCTCTTCCTTTCTTCTTTCCTTCAATTGTATGCATGATTTACACTCATTTTAGGATGATTAATCCAAGAATGAGTGGCTAATTCCCTTCTTTGCTGAGGTTTTGAACTTGTGTAATGAATTTTGGTGATAATTGATATGGTTTCTTCTTCTTCTTGCATGTTGTTCTATTAATTCTTGTGCTTACTACATTATTGATTGGCCACCATTAATGTATATCTAAAAAGTCCAATTCCACTCGAGAGAGCACGAAATTGGAAAGTTGTGAATTAATAGGGTATTGTTCTTAACTTGATTTGGGAAAATTGGGTTTTGATGTGCTTTCTTGATAGAAATATACTTGAAAGTCGTATTAGTCAATTTAGGAACCGGAATTGTAGTGCTAGGTCATAAATTGCATTTGATCACAGAAATGTAGACGGATGGTTTATGATTCTAAAGTGAAATTAAATACGAAAGTTTTAATTTCTAGGGAAACGTTCTTGGCTAGCAACATGAGGAAGAGGATAACTAAATTATCATGATTATCAAGTTCATTACTCGTTCTTAACCTTGGCATGCGCATATCCATTGTCTAAATTCAAAAGTAAATAGTTGTTATTAATTGTAGTATATAAATAGTTTAGAACCAAAAACTCACTCAACTCTTGGTTGGATTGTTGTTAACATAGTTAGAAATAGAATAGAGATATAGTAAACTAGGCAGTTTTACATATCTAGAGCAGCCTCCTTGGATCGATACTTGGCTACTTAGCCACTTTATTACTTGTTTGACCACGTGCACTTGCGTGTCGGTTGATAATACTTAATAATAACCGAAGCAGACCACGAACAGTAAGAATCCATGGAAATAATTAGAGAATGGGGGATTATGGATGGTTTGGCAATGGGAGGAATCCATGGGTCGTTGTTTCAAGGTACGGCCTGTGGTATGAATCGTCGCATCTGGTAGTGACCTTTTTCCTGTGAAATTATTAAGGGTATTTTCATAAATCCTAAGCTTCTAAGTCCTAAAGTATGTCTTGTTA
Organism: Datura wrightii; assembly: GCA_035772735.1. Classification (NCBI taxonomy): domain Eukaryota; kingdom Viridiplantae; phylum Streptophyta; class Magnoliopsida; order Solanales; family Solanaceae; genus Datura; species Datura wrightii. The sequence goes on along the minus strand of JASDFA010000002.1, from coordinate 57,611,220 downwards.
AGCTTAGGAAAGAGTGTTTCACCCTATATCATCCATTCCTCTTCTAACACCCTAATTAGAAGATCAATGTCTCGCAAACCTCTCTAGAATTTCTAGGCTTCCTCAAATTCTCCCTTAGTGCAATTAGGGTTTCGAGTCTACTTGTTGATTGTCAATTCCAGGTATGTGTGCTTATCAATGATGGGTTTTTTAACACCCATGCCCTCTCTTTAAGCAAATTCATGATTACCCATTCCCCGATCCCTATTTTCGAAATTCTAGGGATTATGTTGGGTGATGAAATTCCTCCATGGTTCTCTTATGTGTATAGCTGAATTGATAAGAATTTATGATTTCCATGATTAGGGTTTTATAATTCCTACAAGTTCTCATGAAATTATGGTCTCTCATGTTACAAGTATGATTATGAACTCTTAGGGTAAATTCTTTTTTATGAGTTTTTATGATCCTTTTTGTGATTGAAATACTCTAAAGCCCTAATTTATGTCTTAATACGTATGATACATGATTTCCTACAAGGATTCTACATGAATTTATGAACTTCAAGTATGCATGATTTTTACGATACTCAAGTTTATGATTATGGCCTACTCACGGGCCCTTTCATGGCTAGTTCTTGTATTACAAGCATGTTCACGATTATCATGATTTAAAATAACCAATGAACTTCATGCATGATTTCACGACATTTATTATGAGCCATGTGCATGTTTTTGTGAGTAGTGTCTAGCATCGAGTAGGCCCGACATTTAGGCAAAAGTCGAGGTCTCAGAACTATGTGCCAATGTAGGTGTATATATATTTATATTCTGGTTTAACCCTATGGGGACCCTACTAGTGATATCATGCCATATATCGTTCCTTGCCTTGGCAAGCTTGGGACAACTCTTCCTACTTGAGCGAGATAGTTGGGGCATCATGTAAGCTCTATCATGATGGTGTCAGTTATGACGAGTCCTCCCATTGTTCCTTATGTCTTACGCATGATTATGATTGTGATACTTTAAATTATATTTTACAAGGTTTCTCTTATGATTACGATTATGACAAGATTCTGAATAGTTTTCAAAACCTTAAGCCCTTATGTTTCAATTATGATTATTACTTCATGTTTTTCTTGAAATGTCCTACTCTCATAAACTTTTATGTATTTTAATTGGATGTTTTAATTACCTTCATACATTATATTTCAATTACTAATCGCATACTCTATGTTGTATTGTTTCATGATACAGGTCCAACTGATCAAACTTAGTCTCACTGTTAGTCCAGTTTTCCCCTTAGACCAGCTCAATCCCCATTATTGGTGAGTCCTCATCTTATGAGGACATTAATTTTAGTTATTTGATCATGTTATTTAGTTTCAATCTTTAGTAAGCTAGTTAGAGGTGTTATCCCATCAACTCATCAGCTAGTTTAAAGGCTTATCAGTAATTATGTAGACATTCAGCTTTATCGAGCATTGACTTTATTTATGATCATTAATATATGTCAGATTTCCGCTTAAAAGTGTTTTGCTTTAATTTCTGCTTTAATTATGCTCTTGGATTTGTTATGCATGCGCCATAGGTTAGCTTGGATTTATTCATGGCTCTGGGTCCCTTGTTTGGATCTAGGTTCCTATCTTGGGTTGGGATACTCCCCCTTTGGAGAATGCTTCCACCTCTTTCCTTAGTACTACATCCTTCATCTTAAGTAGAACAGGATTTTCATCCTGCTTTGACTTAACTTCCAGCAGCAGGGAGGATTCGGACCCACACTGGACTACAACTTCTCCTTTTATTGAATCAACCAACTGAACCCCTAACCGGGCCAGTTTGTGAATATTCTTCGCTAATTCCTTTTTATTCTTCTCTACATGAGTAACACTCCCCATAAACTTCCTACTGAGGGCATCAACCACTACATTAGCCTTGCCTGGGTGATACAATGCACTCATGTCATAATCCTTTAATAATTCTAGACATCTCCTCTGACGCAGATTCAGGTCCCTCTAATTGAACACATATTGTAGGCTCTTGTGGTCAGTAAAAACATTCACATGAACCCCATGTAGGTAGTGCCTGCAAATCTTCAAGACAAATACTACCGCTGTCAGCTCTAGATTGTGTGTCAGATAATTCTTCTCGTGATCCTTGAGCTATCGAGAAGCATAAGCTATGACTTTACCATGCTACATCAAAACACAACCAAGGAAAACTCTGGAGGCATCACAATATATCACAAACCCTTTTGAACCTTCTGATAGAGTTAAAATTGGGGCTTTAGTGAATCAAGTCTTCAACTCCTGAAAGCTCTTCTCACATCCATCGGACAATTAAAACTTCACATTCTTTTGAGTTAGTCAGGCCAAAGGAGAGGTAATAGAGGAGAACCCTTCTACGAACATTCTGTAATAACCCGCTAGGTGCAAAAAACTCATAATGTCTGACGAAGAAGAGGGTCTGGGCCAGTCCTTGACTGACATTATCTTTTGAGGATCCACCTAAATACCCTCACTGGAGACTACATGCCCGAGAAATGCAGCTGATTTCAGCAAGAATTCACACTTACTAAATTTAGCAAATAACTGGAAGTCCTTGAGAGTTTGTAAAACTATTCTTAGATGGTCTACATGCTCCTCCTCTCTTCTTGAGTACACCATAATATCATCTATAAAGAAAATAATGAATATATCCAAGTACAACTTGAATACCCTGTTCATCAGGTCCATAAAAGCTGCAGGAGCATCGGTTAGTCCAAAAGACATAACTACATATTTGTAGAGACCGTACTAAGTTCTGAAGGGTGTTTTTAGAATGTCACATTCTCTGACCCTGAGCTGGTGGTATCCTCATCTGACATCTACCTTGGAAAAACAGCTAGCTCCCTGAAGTTGATCGAAAAAGTCATCAATCCTAAGTAGAGGATACCTGTTCTTTATTGTGACCTTGTTCAGCTGACGGTAGTTGATTTACATACTGAGTGAACCGTCTTTCTTTTGCACGAATAGGATTGGGGCACCCCATGGAGAGATACTAGGTCTAGTAAAACCCTTATCTAGAAGGTCTTTCAGTTGTTCCTTTAACTCTGTAAGATTAGTTGGAGCCATTATGTAAGAAAGAATTGAGATAGACTAGGTATCTAAAAGAAGGTCTATTCCAAAGTCTATTTCCAATTCGGGAGGGACTCCGGGTAAATCTTCAAGAAATACATTGGGGAACTCATTTACAACAGGGACTGACTGGAGTGTCAGGGTCACAGAACTTTAATCTTTGACCATAACCAAGTGATAGATGTACCCCCTTAGCAATCATTTTTCCTGGCCTTAAGGTATGAGATGAACCGACCGTTAGGAGCTGACATACTACGTTCATTAGGAAACTAGAATCGAACGATTCTGGTTCTACAATCAACTAAGGCATAGAAAGAATATAACCGATTCATGCCAAGAATGAGATTAAAATCGACCATGTCTAACTCTACTAGATCAACTGTGGTGACATTATGTAATATTGTGACTAGACAATCCCTGTACACCCGGCTAGCTCTAACTGATTCACCAACCGAAGTAGAGACCGAAAATGGCTCTGAGAAGGCTAATGTCAAACTAGAAAGCAATGTAAGGAGTAATGAAAGAAAGTGTGGCTCCTGGATGTAGTAAATCATACACATCTATCTAAAAGAGTCGTTACATACCAGTCACTATGTCAAATGAGTTCTCCTGATCCTGAAGGGAGGATAAAGTACATAAGTGATTTTGGTGTTGACCGCCACCTGTACCTGAAGTAGTACCCTGCTGAGCTGAACGACCTGGCGGAGCTGCCGATGTGGTGGATTGGGCCTTCTACCATCCTGCTGATGGGAAATATCTCAATATATGACACAACTTGTCACACCCAAAACAACTCTCCTTACCTAGATGTTACTCACCCGTATGGTTCTTACCATACTTCGAACATACTGGAAAAGTGCGGTTACTGAAGACATGACTCTGAGACTGGGAGCCTGATGCTCCACCTCTCTGATCATTGCGAGGCTTGGACAAAGGAGCACTAGCTATTGAGGGTGTTGGAGGCCTCTATTGCTTCTAGGGGAGCTTACCACTTTCTGACCTCTACTGTGAGTACTCAAATTGACCTGTCCTAGCTCGCTTACTCTCCCTCTTTATCTCTTTCAATTTCTCTGCCTCAATCACAAGTGACCCCAAGAAAAACCATGATAAAGCATAATTCTAATAAGTCTATTCATGCTGAAAAATAATACTAAGCAGAAGTTGACAAAAGAAATAACCAAAAATTGAACAATAAAAAAGATATGAACAAACACGGGGACTCAAGTTGAATCGAACATATATTAGTTGAAAGCCTTTTAAAATAACTGATGTGTTGCTGGGATAAACCCCTAATTAACTCTAATGTAAGAAATAAAACTGAAAAATAATGTATACTAAAATTGAAACTCCAACCCTCGGCAGATGAGGACTTAACACTGGAAGCTGTTGGAGAATCGTCGAGAGAAACTAGTCGTGGTGCTGAGGCTGGGTACCTGAGCCTATATCATAAAATGATATAGCACATAGAAATATGCGATCAGTACATTGAATATACATAATATGTGAGATACAATATAAACATAATAAAACTATTAATACATAAATTGTACAAAATAACATGTTATGACCAAATTTGGAAATGTAAATGTTGAATAGAAATCTGCAAATCTGACAACACTGTAAGAACTACTAGCTAACGGAAGGTCATACGCAAATCTTGGAAATTTGGAAGACTAGACTAGAATAGGGACTATGACTGTACTGGTTAGAACTATTTTTTGGGAGAGCATATAATCGACATATAACCATGTGAGATAGACGTGGAGTTTGATGTTACACCCCATCGAATAGAGCCTACTGTACCTTTCCAGGGTATACTCGCTAAGCAATGTGATCATTGTCTAGGACACATTTGGGTTAATAACCTATGGTGGCATGTAGTTTTGAGAACCTGGGTACGCTGATCCCCCAGCCCGCTCGGTGCTAAGTACTACACCCACTGAAAACCCAAGTACAACTAACTAGCTGATAGATCAAAAGTTATATCCTAGGACTAAGTCAGAACTACTTATATGGAAGTATTATGAGAGCTTAACGACCTGAAAGAAACTATGTTCTAAGACATGTCAGAGCTTATTTATCAGAATGTGTCGTGATAGTCTAAAGAACGACAATTGTGCTGGTGAACTAATACTACATGAATAGTCTGAGTACTGACTATATCTTTGAGACTGAACATACTTAAAGCATTGACTCTCCATTCATGCATCTTTGTTAGCCTTCATAATTCAACTGAAGATATCACACTAATACAACATTCATATCCGAGTTCTAAATCATGCAACTTATATCAAAAAATCATGCTAAGGATCAGGATTAAGAAAGAAAACTGTATAAATTAAACTAAGACATGAATTTCACCTAGGAATAATCATGTAAGCTTAAAGAATTATCCAGATTTAAGTACATCTTAAGTTGATTGAAGACCATAGCTTCTAATCTTCTACAGGGCTAGAAATTATAAAGTTTTTTTAAAAATAGTTTGGGACACAAGGGGGAAAGGGAACCCTTGTTGAAGTCCCACACACCTGTAAAAGAAATTTATTGAGAAAAACACCTAAACTCTGAGGAAGAAAAGAAGCCCTAGCTCTTGCTTGAAAGAGACCATCTGAGTTTCTACATACTACTTCTGTGAGTTTTGGAAGAGAATGAGAGGAAAAGTCGATCAACATTCTTAATTCCCCTCTAAATGTTCCCCAAAATGATGTATTTTAGGAGTTAGGAGCTTAGAATTTTACTAAAATACCCCTGGGTAACCATTTAAAAATCTGACTGTGTAGATTAAACGGGCCTCACAATGAGTCATTGGTTGAAACCATGGCTCGTTGGAACTAGTCATTGGTTCTACAACTGGGAAGTTAGTTTCTGGACACTGACATATGGATGGACAAGATGACTCGTTGGACGCAACAATGGGTCCTTGTATCCAATAATAGTCATAGGAAGGATTTTGAACCATTTTTGAACTTTTCCTAATGCATGCCACGATGACTTGTTTGTTTCCAATGGGTTGTTTTCACCACTGGAAATTCTGAACATTTTTGGGTATCCCCCAATGGACGTCACATGAAACAAGGGGTCATTGTATCCAACCATTGCCTAGAGGTATTTCTAACAATTTCTGGATTTCCTTCAACAGCTCCTTACAACGAGTTGTTATACCAAACAATGACTTATCATGTGGCTTATTATTTGGAAGACAAATTTTGATCACATTCTGGATTGACAAGATGGGCAACAAGACTCGTTGTCACTAACAACGGGTTATTTTATGTCATGACCCTGACGTATACCTTGATCGTAGACACGGAACAAGGGACCTCGAGAGACCCCATAGAGGAAACGTAATCATAGTGTAACACCCAGAAGTACTAGACATATACATAAGCTGAGTTTTACATCGTGTCTAAAAGCCTCTACTACATAAGATGGGTTGATGGGACAACATCCCCAACTAACCCAACCGATACTAAAACATAAATAACATGAAAGTCTGTCAAATGGCCCTTGGGACGTGAGGACTCACAAATAAGAGGAGACCGAGAGCTGAGATGAACTAAGGATGAGGTTGAGCCTGAGATCCGGACCCTGTATCATAAAACGATACAACATAGAAAGTATGCGGTCAGAACGTGGAATGTACCGAGTATGCAAGGTAAGTAAAATGGACATTTAAAAGGAAATAAAACTCATAAATAATCATAAGAGAAGGACATCATTCTTTTGTCAAAAATTTCGTACAAAAACATAATGCTCAAGACTTTCAAATCATTCATAAATCATTCACTATCATAACCATAAGTAACTTTATCAAAACATAACTTGAGCCAATAACATAAACATAATAATGCATAAAACATGCGGAAAAATGAGTGGACTCGTCATAACAAGCACCATCATGGTAAATCCTTTCATGCCGCAATTATCTCACTCGAGTGGGTAGAGCCGACCCCGGCTTGCCAGGCAAGGGTCGTGTATTAGGCGTGATATCACATTTGAGGGGATCGGTATTAATACAATATATAATATTAGAACCCATCGTGGCACGTGGTTATGAGACACCGGCATAGTCCTTTGAACGCCGGGTTGCTCAGTGCTAGACACGGCTCTCAAAAACATGCATATAGGCTCATACATAAATCAATAACATCATGAATTAAAAATTCACTGGCTAAAATATAACATTTATCATCATTGATCCCCTTTAAAAACATGCTTAGTGAAGAATCAAAGGCCCTTTTCATCGGCCAACATCATAAATCGATAAATCATGTAATTTGTTCATAAATCGTAAATCATTCTTTAACATGTGGGCATTTCCCAATACTTTGACATACTCAATTTTTTCAAAAAAATGCTCATAAACACAGGTAACTTGAAATCACGTTTTTCCATCATCAATACACTCAAAATATTGAATATTCATCATCAATTATAACTTTCATGAACTCACATCAATGGGCATTTTAGATTTAAAAAGCTTGAAACATAATTTTCAAGAAAATAATATAAAAACCTTGCCCCATTATTTATAATTCAATAATTAAAACTCAATTAAATCAAACACATAAAGAGAAATCACATTTTCATGCATTTGGGTAAAATCCCATGGAATTGAATTGGAGGATTCATGATTAAATAAGAAATTTGGGCATGCGGGTGGAAGAAATCACCCATTCTAAACCCTACATACCTGAGGTAGACTGATTTTAGTCTCCCTCGAATGCCCACAAAGAAATTGATGGAAACCTTGGAGAAGAAGACCTTGAATCTCCCTAAAACCTCTCTAAAAACTCTTTCATGGGAATCTGTATGCATTAGGGACTTAACCCATCTTATCATACTCAGAAAAATACACAAAACACTGTAGCTTAGGGCCTCAAATCATGGAAAAGTCGAAAATGCCCTTAAAAAAACTTCCCCGAAAAATTGGTTTGGATGGGCCAACGACCGATCCCACAGGCCGTTGCACGATACCATGACTCGTGGTATCGAGTCGTTGAGTCCATTGCTTCACTTCATGCTTTAGGTTCTTCCCACGACTCAACAGGACGAGTCATTGTTTCAGTCGACGGGTCGTTAGATCGACTGTCGTCAGCTCCTTGAAAATTCTGAACTTCCCTTACCACGAGCCTCACCACGACTCGTGGTTGCCTCCAACGAGTCGTGGTATCCATCTGTTATATGCACTATAAATTCATTTCCCCTACCACGACTTCAAATAATGGGTCGTTGTAACTAACGATGGGTCATTGGATGACCCGTTACTTCCCAAACTTGCTCAGGTCAATGCTTCCCATGGGTACAAACAACAACTCATTGTTTCAAGCAACAAGTCGTCACTTCGCTCGTTACATCCACTGCCACCCAAACCCTTAAAACCACGACTGGCTCCAACATACATTGGTTGGACCCACGATTCATTGGGTAATCCGTTCTATGGTGTTTCTTCCTGTTTTTTGCAGTTTTAACGTCCAAACACCCGGGTCTATTCTTAGGCCTTCACGAGGTATTACATTGTACCACTCATCAAATTTAAGGATTGAAAGCTATAGGGTTGACAACAACTCAGTCAACGAGTCATTGTTACTAACAATGACTCATTGGTTGAGTTGTTCTGTGACAAACTTTTTGGTTTTTCATTCAAGTTTGGGTTTAGTCTAAGGAACTTTTGGGGTATAACACAAGGGGTGTGGGCTTGATGTGCATTTAGATTGGATTGGGTGTAATTGATTTAGTCTTATAATCACTTATTGTGCATGAATCTAATGATTTCTATAAGTTTTCATTAGAATATTTATAGTTGCAAACAAAGATTGTTTACTTATCTTGCTTTTTGTTGAGAAAAGGGAATTAGAGTAAGGCTAGAAATAGCTTAATTCTTCTCCAAGCCAATATAGGTAATTTGTTATGTGATCTTGGGGTTCGACAGAACCCAGTAGAATGTACTCATGTCGTCGAAAGACATCAGGTACATCCTAATCTATGGCTATTCATGCTAGTAGTTGATTGTTTAGACATATTGATTAACCCCAATTATATCGACGCCCCGTCAATAGCACATCCCTAGTACTTGTTCTAATTGTTGCTTCAACTCTACCCCATTTTGATATTGCTTTTAGAATCATAGAGTGATCTTATTTTCCCCCAAACATTTACTTTATGAATTGCGATGCAATTATGCTAGTTAGTTTAGATTGATATGCAAATTTAGTAGCAATCTCCCTCTATTCCCTGTAGATTCAACCACGACTCATAATGTTGGGTAAATTATATTGCAAATGATCGTGTACACTCTCTCCTGGGGGGAATGGATTTGGACGTTATCATGATTTAAACTTGATCAGTCACAACTATTGCATTTAAAGTTGGTCCAACAAGCATTATAAAAAGAAGAGTCGTGTTGCTTATAAAACGACTTTGGACTGCTTAAATCAAACAAAAGACACTATGAAAATAAGAGATCTAATGATATGTAGATCATCAAAGGTGAAAAGACTTTTGACCTCATGAAGAAAGTTATGGGATTTGGAAGGAAAAGTAAACTAAGTGAAGATATGTTGGCCTTTATGAGATTTTGATCGAATCAGATAAATGACATATAGACTTGCTTGATCTTTAGAAGTTTCAATTGTACGTCTTATGGTTAATGTGTCTAAGAATAGATAGTACGAACATGGTGAAATTCATATAATTCAACCTAAGATGGAACAACTTGATCAAAATTTGACATACGAGAAAGGTCCAATATCTATCATTAATAAACAAGTGTAGTCATTAAGGTTGAAGAAATTGCTTAAGTGGAGGAATGGTGTGGAAACTATGTTATTTGAGGCATTATGTGGATATTCCTCTCGTTCACTAGTTGAGTATCTTGACATTGAAAGGACAAAGCGAATGTGCGTGTGTATAGATATATACAAGAAAAAAAAGTGTGGTATGCATTAGATAAAGTCAATTTGAAACAATAAAAGAAACACTTTAAAACAACTTAGAATAAGTAAAGGCTCTTATAGAACAATAAAAATCCATGACTTAAACTTATGGTGGGTGACCATATGTTTATAAAGGTTTTTTTAACCAATAGTGGTATCATGTGAGATATTTAAAGAAGAATAAGTCTTCAAACATATGGTTGTTAAGGTTCTGGACAACAGGTTGTTGTCATAGCTAAAAGACTTGTTATGCTACCAGAGATACATGTTATATTATGTGAAAAAATTTCGAGAACATACTTATGGGATAACTCATCTTAGTTAGACTGAGACAATGTTAGTAAATGAGAACTATACTTTTGAAAAACCTTTTGTTATTTAAACATACGAGCTTAATGATTAAGGAAATGTAACACCCCAAAAGTCCCTATGTTATACCTCGGGAGCCCAAAGATCAAACCTGGGAGTTGAAATGGAGAAAAACTGAAATTCTGCACCAGCTCAAAGAACAGGTCGTCAGGTGACCCATGAGGAGGGACCACAAGTCACTTCACAAGGAGGTGGACTGGTGTGGGGAACACCACGGGTGTGACCACAAGTCGTGGCCAGGCCACACGACTCGTGAGGTCACCCATGGCTTGGACTGGATGCTTGGCAAGGAGGATTAGGCAATGAAGGCTACGGATGGTGACCACGAGTTGTGGTCACTCAGCACGATTCATGGTGTCCACCGTGGGGTCTCATAGTAGAGGTTTGGCAGTGGTCGTGGTCACTCAGCACGATTCATGGTGTCCACCGTGGGGTCTCATAGTAGAGGTTTGGCAGTGAACATCATGACTCAAGGCCACGAGTTGTGGCCCTTAGGGATGAGTCGTCTAGTCACTCATGGGGACTGGCAGCCAGCAAAATTCTGCAATTTAAGTAAGGGATTTTCCATAATTCCTAAGTCCTGGGGTCCTAAACTATGTTGTTTTAACCTCTGAAAGGTGGGTTTAAGAAGGGAATGACTAGCCTAAGTCCTCATTCTTGCATGCAAAGGAATAGAAGGTGGTAGAGAGGTGATCTAGAGTGATTCAAGGCTTTCTTCCCCAATTTTCCTCTTGGGCAATCAAGGGAGGGTAGAGTTTAGCTCCAACCATGTATGTAGGGTTTTGAATGGGTGGTTAATCCATACCCATGCCATATTTCTCTCTAATCTATGAAATTCTACCATTCAATCATTATGGGGTTTTAACCCAATGCACGAATCTTCTAGAAATTGAGGTGGGTATGTCTCAAATATGTCCAAATTGATGGGTTTGAAAAATGGGCTGATGTTTATATTATTTTAATCATTATATTGTGTACTAGTGTCTCAAACTTAAGGTGCTCAAATTATGAGAAATCTATGAGAGTTTATGATTACGATGATTTTACAAGTATGATGTGAATTTTTGAATTAGAAGCATGTTTTTAATTACCTATGTTTTATGATCATGATTTCAACCAAATTGAGTATTTCAAGTATGTTTAAGTATCGGCCATGCCCACATGTCAAGCATGATTTTACGATTTATGATTATGGACGACTCACGGGCCTGATTTTATGGCTAGATCACGAACATCCAAGCATGTCTATGATTATCATGATTTAACTAGCCCATGTATGTCATGTATGTTTCCTTATGAGCACATTGCATATTTTAGGAGTAGTATTTAACACCGAGTAGACTCAGGGACCAGGTTATGCACCGAACCTCAGAACTACGTGCCACTGTAGGTCATGTTTGGGACCTCCCTTGAGACTGTCCCCTTTTTTCCCTAATGGCCCTTCATGAGTGATATCACGCCTTTCATGGTTCTACCCTTGGCAAGGTACGAACGGCCTCCCGACTATGTTTACAGGTCGGTCTCCATGTGTGCTCATATGGGGTATGTCAGTTATAAGAATCTCCCATTGTTCCTCACTGATTATGCATGCTTATGATTACGAATCTTGGCTCAAGTTGTGTTTTATAATGTTTTCTCTCATGTCTATGTTTACGATAATTTTACAAATATTTTGAAAACCTTGAGTCTTACGTTTCATCTATGATTTTATTATTATGATCATGTCGTCCTACTTTCATGAATTTTATGCATTTAAATGTTTTTTTACTTACCTTGCATACTCGGTACATTCCACGTACTGACCCGTATACTTTCTATGTTGTATCATTTCATGATACAGGATCCGGCTCTTAGGCTCATCCTCGTTAGTAGTCCATTCAGAGTTCTCTATCAGCCCCTTTTTTGTGAGTCTCATGTTCCGAGGGCCTTGTGTTCAGACTTTGATGTCTCTTTCAGTTTTTAGTATTGTAAGGTTAGTTGGGGTGTTGTCCCATCAACCCGTCTGTTATGATTAGAGGCTTTTAGACTATTTGTAGTACTCAGCTGTCATATATGGATTTTGTGTCGGTTTTTTATCCTACGCTATGATTTCATTACCGCCATGATTATATGTCAAGTCTTTCGCTTTCCTTGAATGAATTAGATGTATGCTCATGTCATGGGTCGACTTGGAGTCTTTCAGGTTTCCTTGTCCCGTACATACAACACGGGTCTACTCTTGGGTCATGACATCCTACGATCAAAGTCGAGAGTTAAAACGTAAAAAGTAGGAAAATCTGCACCAGGTCACAAAATGAGTCATCAAATGACTCCTTATTAGACCTAATGATTCATTAAATTTCTCGTCGTTTGAGAAGATAATAATGCCTCTCCTGACGAGTCGTCAAATAACTTGTCGTTTGAAAAGATCAGAATGTCTTCCAACGAGTCATCAAGTGACTAAGCATTTGACCCAATGGGTCATCAAATGACTCTTCGTTTAGGGAAATGCTATTTTTTAGATTATCATGACGGATTAAGAAAATGACTCGTCATTTGACCTAATGAGTCTTTAAGTGACCCATCATTCTAGAAGCATGGAAAAAGTGGGGAATTCTAGTGTACTTCACGGATTAAGGAAATGACTCATCATTTGCCTAATGAGTCATCAAATAACTCGTCATTTTCCTAATGAGTTGTGAAACGACTCGTCGTTTTTGGTAGTATGAAATTTTCTGTCGAATCACTAAGGGCATTTTAGTAATTTCTAAGCTCCTAAGTTCTAAACTACGCCATTTTAAGCTTGGGAAAGAATGCTTTAAGGGGGATATTCACCCTAGAACCTTCATTCTACTCCTAAACCCCTAATTAGAAGATCAAATTCCCCAAGGCTCTCAAGAGAAAGGATAGAATTCTCCTTAATTTTTTCCCCAATTCTCTTGGCTATCTAGACTAGTTTGGACCTAGGTATATAGGGCAATAATGAGGATTTCCTTCCACCCTCATGCCTAACTTTCTCTTCAAGCTCGTGAATTTAAGTGTATGGATTTATAGGGGTTTAACCTAATTTTATGAAATTCTCAATGATATGCTTATGGATCTGATCCATACATGTTTAAAAATATGTTTAAAGTCTAATGGGAATATTTATAGCCAATTTGATTATAAATTCATTATTTCATGTCATTAGAAATTATCCCTATTATGCAAGTTTTGTAAAAGGTCAAGTTTATAATTCATAATTTCATGTATGATGACATATCTAGCATGAATAAATGGTTCATAAAATTTTCATGTATGAATCCCTGATTTTGACTATTGAAGTCTATTTCAAGTATACATGACTTTACGATTTGGGCAAGCCCACACAAGTTAAGTATGTTTTCATGATTTAACCAAGGCTAATTAGATCAGCTTATCATATGTTTCCGAGTCAAGACTCCCAATGTTCATATTTTAGGCTATGTATGGATTATGATTTCAGCTTCGTTGATAAATGAGGTGAGTACTATGCATGTAATTATGATTTTAGTTTTATTGAAAATGATGTGAGCACTATGCATGTTTTTGGGTGTAATATCTAGCACTGAGCAGGCTTAGGGTCCGATGTTCCCTGGTCGCAGAATTACACGCTAACATAGGTATATGTTACATGTTTGGGACCTCTCAAGAGAGTTTTTCCCTACCGCAAGGGGGCCTCAGCTTGATATCGATATCATGGTAGTATGCTTAGTCTTGGCAAGGTTTTGGACGGCTCTGCCCACTTGAGTGTGATAGTTGGGGCATCACATAAGCTCTATTGTGATGGTGTCAGTTATGAAGAGTCTCACATAATTGCTCTTGATTTCAGTTACTAATGTTTATGACTTAGATATTATGTTTTATAGTGCAATTGACCCAATGATTAGTTTATGAGCTTTTACTTATGATTTTAACAATGACAAGTCATATGATTTCTATTTCTAAATCTTGGTTCACTATATTCAGTTATGATAACCAGCTTATGATTATGTATATATTAGATACAAGGTTTCTAGCATGAAGTCCTTACTCTCATGGTCTTTTGATTTACAAGCATGTTTCAACTAATGATTTATTAAGCATTTTTTACTTACCTTACATACTTAGTTCATTCCAAGTACTGACTGCATACTCTATGTTATATCATTTCATGATATAGGTTCAGGTGACCTAGCTTAGTCTCGCCTATAGCTCGCTCCCATCTCAGCCCAATTCAACCTTGCTTTGGGTGAGTCCTCGTCATTTGAGGACATTTATCAATTCAATTTTGTTTTTTCATTTTTGTTTCAGTCTTGGAGATAGCTGAGGGGCTTTTCCAAGCATCTCATCAAATAGTAGAGACTTTTTAGACATAGACTAGTATGTTCAACATTGAGATTAGCATTGTGATGTTATAGTTTGTTATACATTTATGTTATTCAGACTTCCACTTATTCATGTTTAAGTTATCAGCTTCCGCTTTAGTTGCTCTGCACATGCCATGGGTTGACTTGGAGCCATCCCTGGTTCTAGGCCCGTGTCCCGATCAGGGGTCCCAACTCGGGTCATGACTTGAAAAAAAACATTCTATGGTTAAAAGTTTTATAGTAGAACTTCTTCTATAAAAAAAATTATTTGACAATGAAAGAAATATGTGTAGTGACTGTTCTTATCTTACATCGATAAAGACTTTGGGCAAGTTTGAGGACGAACATCATTTTAAGTGGGGAAGAATGTAATAATCCTAATAAAAAATAAGTGTTAAGTTTTTATTTTTTTATTGTTTTAAAAAAGTAGGATAAGCCCAAACAGGAAAAAAAGGATTTGATGGCTTGTAAGCAATCTTCATGACCAGTAGCAACAACCAAAACAGTATAGAGAAAAAAAGAATTTAGTAGAGAAAAGAAAAGAAAGAGTGAAAAAAAGAGGAAAAAGTAGAGAAAATTTGAGAATTTTTATTCAAAACATCAATGTAATGTGTCTAATCTTTCATTTAATTTTATTATATGATTATGGATAAATTTGTATGGTGAAAACATGGAAAATTTTAATAAATTGAAAAAGTTTATCCCTAGGATTCTTAAACCTAAATTATTGATTTGAAAGGGAAAACGTTATTAAAATTTGATTTTTAATAATGATCTGAAATCTTTTCATCGAGAAGAATCTTTTGGTGGTCATGGTTCGAAAATTCTAACCCATTTATTAGAGTTAAGTTTTTAGGTCAACCTTTGACCTCTGAATTTGACTTACTTTATAAAATTAAGAGAATATTCACCTAAGAGTTTTAGCTATTCTATATTTGTTTTAGTGTAGTTTGAGGTGATCCGGAGACCCAAGAATATAGTTCTAGTTTACTGAAAAGGGTTCTTGAGTTGTGAATTTGAGGTATCAAAGACTTTAAGCTTTGGGTACTTGATTTTCAAATTTTTTTTAAATAAAATGTGTTTTTTTCTGCCTGGTCCATGTGTTGGAATGAGTGTGTTCTTGGCAGAATCGATGGTCTTCGAAGCTAGACGCATATATTTTATGTTTGAGGATACTAAAATCTCATTATAAATTTATTTTATGGAGTGATATAACTGTGAACCATAGAGATTGGGGCATTTTGTATGCTTCTTGATATCACCAGGATTGTGTATGCTTCTTGACAATATTGGGCATTGTGTATCCTTCTTGAAAATATTGAGCATTGTCTATATTTCCTAATATATTTGGGCATTGCGAACAATATTGGACATGGTGTATGCTTCTTGACAATACTACGCATTATGTATGCTTTATAATATATTTAGTGCATTGTGTATATAATCGTGGAAGCGTGGTGTTGATTAAATATTGTAACTTTCATGTATGACAAGACCTTAGCTAGATTGTGTTGAGATATATAGCATACTTGATAAATAATTGAGTGAACTTCATTGAGAATTTTATTATAATGTAATTCCTGTGCATAATATCTTGGTGATTGTGGTGTGTTTGTATTTTCTAACACTTATTTCATGGGTATTTAAAGTGGTGGGTCGAGGATATTACTGAGTTATATTTACGTATAACTAACTCTTTACTTTTATGTCATGTAGATACTATTAATGAAGACGAAGCTAATAGCTGAAGAATGTGTTGGAGTTGATCTAGTTCTTAAGGTGAGCGACTGCATTATTCATGAAGGTTCTCAAAAGAGTCTTTATCATTTATTTATGGATGTTTTCTTATTTGTTTACACACATGAGTCTTTTGCAGTTCACTTAGATGCTCCATGGTCTAGTGTGAAAATTGGGTAAGAGTTTTAAATTAATATTTTGAGGTACTAAGTGATCTTAATCAATTATCATATTATTTGGGTACTTACCTGATTTATTAAATGTTGCAAATTATTGGTTAAGCTATGAAAATTTGGATTCACCTAGCCGGAGTATATGCTTGGTGAAAATCACATCTTAGTGGTAATTTGAAAGGTGACAATTCACGTGGTAAGGGGAAAATAAAATCTAGAAGTACAATCGAACAATGGTGCAATTAGAGTACAAAGATAACAATTGATGGTGCGAGTGTTGAAGCACCTTTGGTCACAACCCGAGCAAGGACCCCAGACTGAAACACGGGATCTAGAACCACGAATGGCTCCAAGCTAACCCATGGCACATACATAGAATGAATAAGAGTATTACTAAGTGGAAATAAAGTATTTAACATAATATTAGTGGAAGCCTGCAAAATTTAACTACATTAACATAAGCATGAGCTAATATCGCTGAACCATGTACACATAGCTATCTGAAAAGCCTCTAAACATCTGCTTAGCTGATGGGACTAAAATCCAACTAGCTCGCTAAATCTGAAACTAAAAGACATAAAAAAGAGATATAACCAAAACTGACGTCCTCAGCTAATGAGGACTCACCAAAACTGAGATCGAGCTGGAATGAGCAGGAGCGAGCTAAAGAGGGGACTAAGAAAGGACCACTTGAACCAATATCATGAGATGATATAGTATAGTGTATGTGGTCAGTACTCTGAATGTATTGAGTATGATCCAATATGATGAGATGATATAGCATAAAGTATGCGGTTAGTACTTTGAATGTACTGAGTATGTAGAAAAGTAAAACATGCTTGTAAAATGATAATCTAAAATCATGAACATTAAACAAGATAAGACATGAGAGTAAACATGCTAGTAAAATGATAACCTAAAATCATGAACATTAAACAAGATAAGACATGAGAGTCATGACAATATGCTAAAAACCGTATTCTTGAATTTTGGCAGTTTACTGGAATTGATCCAATGTCCATAACCAACAACTTGTTGATTGGAGGGACGAGTCATGCTGTGACTCATTATATGGCCTTGGTGCCATTTTCGTGCTATTTTCTGCTAAAAGTCTTTGGTTTGATCTGAGAAACTTTTTGGGGTATTACAATATCTCCCCCTTGGGAACATTCGTCTTTGAATGTGAGCTAACTAAGCTGGAAGGCTAGGGAAAGAAGTGCAATTCCAAAACTGAACAACCATAGCTGAAAACTGACGGATTGACTAACTCTAGACTGATTTACATGACTGAACTGAATTCATGAAACATCCATACATGCTATAACATGAATTAAACTTAGATACATGAACTTGACATGAAATTAATGGAGTACTAAGGAGAAAACCAGTATCTCATGCTGGAAATGAGCCGGAAGGGAAAAGATGTGGGTATCTAGCCATCATATCTTCTTCGGCTTCCCATGTAGCTCCCTCAGCAAGCTGATTTCTCCAGAAAACTTTCATGGAACCTACCTCCTTGTTTCTCCACTTCCGAACCTAATGATCAAGGATCTTAATTGCAACCTGCTCATAATTAAGGTTGTCCTTCATACCTATGCTCTCTAACAGAACAACTAAGGCTAGGTTGCCATGCACTTCTTCAATAGAGATACATAGAATACTGGATGTACCAAAGCTAACTCTGCTGGTAGCTCCAACTCATATGCCACCTTGCCAACTTGCCTCAGAATCCTATAAGGACCAAAATATTAGGGACTAAACTTTCTTTTCTTACCAAATCTCATAACTCTCTTCATGGGAGACCGCTTCAGAAACACCCAATTAGCATCCTCGAACTCGATCTCTCTCCTCCTAAAATCTGCATAAGATTTATGTTGACTCTGAGTTGTCTTCAGCCTTTGCCTAAATTGAAATTTCTCCATAGCCTCATGAACTGATATGGCCCTATCAACGTAGCCTTACCTACCTCAAACCATCCAATAGGTGATCTACATCTCCGACCGTAAAGAGCCTTAAATGGAGACATCTAAATGATAGAGTGATAGTAGTTATTGTAGGAAAACTCCATGAGTGGCAAGTGATCATCCCAACTACCTTTGAAATCAATCACACGCTCTCAACATGTCCTTAAGATCCTGAATGGTCCACTCGGCCTGGCCATCTGTCTGTGAGTTAACCATTGTGCAAAGCTTCACTGAGTACCAAGTCCCTTCTGAAACAAAAAACTAAGAGGTAAACAGAGTAACCCTATGCAAGATAATGGACAATGAGAATCTGTAATACCTTGAAAGTGTCTAGGAGTACACCTGAGAAGTTAAAATGCAAAACTGCTGAAAGTTGGGAAATTTTTGCAGGACAAGAGGTTCCACGACTCGTGGGATCAACCTAAGATCTGTGGGATTGAGTCATGAAATGTGCCTGGTTGTGGATCAGGGGAGAAAACGACCGATCCAATGACTCATTGTAGGTTACAATGAGTCATTGTATGGAACCGTAATGAGAATTGAACTTGAGGTTTAGGGATGCCACGGGCCACCAAACGACCCGTTGTGAGGTACCACGGATCATGGTGAGCAGTCGTTGTTAGCTTAGTGAGGTGGTCAGTGCATTTGACGGAATGAGACCATAACTCATGGGTTCTAGTAACACGTTGTGGTAAGGCTCGTGGTTGGAGAGAGTTCCTAGGTCGATGAAGGAAACAACGGGTGATGGGATGACCCGTTGTAGGATTGAACGACCCATTTTTTAGGTCATTGTATGAGCTGAGGTCTAGCCTAGACAGTGCAAAGCACTAGTAGACACCACGGGTCGTGGTATCCTCCAACAACCCGTAGGGTCTTCCGTTGTTTGGTCTAGTGAGCAATTTTTTTGCATAATCAGTAAGGGTATTTCTGCCATTCCTTCATCCTAAGGCCCTATACTACATCTTTTAAGGCTTGTTTAGGAGGATTTTAGTAGGGGAAAACCTATTCTAAGTGTATTCCTTCCATGCATGCAAGTTTATAAAATTTAGGTGGTGATCACGAGCTTTTCTAAAGGGTTTTCTTCCAATTTCACTTTGGGCAATCAGTAAGGTGGTAGAATTATCCCTTCTAGGTATGTAGGGTTTTAAATGGGTGTCTTCCTTCCACACCCATGCCCAATCTCAATCAAAATATGATGAAAGGTCTATGATCAAGTATGGGGTTTTAACCAAATTGTATAATTCTATAATTTCTATAAATGGGTATGATTAGATTGCATTTATATGTATGAATTGTAAAGCTTGGGCAGATCCTAAATTTGTTTTCGATACACAAATTGTCTTCCAAATCTTGAATCTAAAATGCCCATGGATGAGAAGTTCATAAAAGTAGTGAATGATGATAAATGCATGATGATGTTGACATTTAATGATGAAAAGTATGTTTCTAAAGCTACCCATGATGATGATGTTGTTTTCAAAATAAAAATTGTGTAGATCCTATCATCATAAAGCTTTGGGCAATGACCACATGATGATTTGAAGTGATGATTTTTCCGACATAAGCTTACACATTATTTGAAGTGTAGTTTCCTAATTTTTCATAAATTCTAGCTTGTGGTATGTTGAGTTAAATAATTCTACATGTTGCTTACCACATGATTTGGAGTGGATACTGATCACAGGCAAAAATAGCATGCCCGAGATATGCTTTATGACTTAAATTAGTCTTGTTTATCGAAGTTATTGTATACATTTTCATGTAATTTTACATGAATGTGAAGATATGTGCTAACCAACATGTTTATCCTTTGTTTTGTAGGTTTTGATGACTTTTGAGTAACTAATCCATGAGTTGGTGAAGTAGAGGCTTGGAAACGGAATAAACCCGCGAACGTCGGCAAAGAGGAGGCACAAAACAACCCACCTGCGCGTTGGCAATGTGCCACGGCAGGCAGGCTGATCACAACAACCCACCTGCACATTGGCAACTTGCCACGGCAGGCTGGCTGCGCGACATGGAGGTGCCAACGCGCTGCCCAAGCAGCGTGACACGCTGCCAACGCGGCAGGGTGCTGCCGAGGCCAAATTTCGGGTGATTTCCAAAGAGCTTTCGCGTTGCCTCCGTGTCACGGAGGCAGTGCTCCGCGATGCACTCCGTGTCACGGAGGCAGTGCTCCGCGATGCACTCCGTGACACGTTTCTTGTTATTCCGGGAAAAACTCCCACTAATATAAATAGCACACTTAGGTTTTATTTGAGATATTCTGACTTGGTGGAGCAAGAACGTGGGTTACAGGCAGTTGAGGGACGAAATTATCAGGGTTTTTCTCTCTTTCCTTCTCCTTGTATTCAACTGCTTGTATCTTTAACACACATTTAACGATGTTTAATCCACAAATGAGTGGCTAATTCATCTTCTTGCTGAGGTTATGAACACTTGTAATGAAATGTGATCATTGATTCTTTGGTTTTTCATCTTTTCTTCCATGGTTGTTATATTAATTCTTGTTCTTACTGCATGAATGTTTGGCCTACGTTAATGTATATCTAAAAAGTCCGATTTCACTCGAGAGAGCAAAAAATTGGAAAGTTGTGAATTAATAGGATATGATCTTTACTTGGTTTGGGAAAATTGAGAATTGATTTACTTTCAGGATAGAAATATACCTGAAAGTCATATTAGTCAATTTAGGAAACGGGTTTGAATGGCTAGAACATGAATTGCATTTAATCACAGAAATGTAGGTGGATGGTTCATGATTCTTAAGTGGAGTTAAATACGAGAGTTTTATTCTCTTGGCAATAGTTCTTGGCTAGCAACCGGAGGAAAAGACTAACCAAATTATGTCGATAATTAATTTCATTACATGTTCGTTTAACCTCAGCATGCTCACATCCATAGTTCAGACTCACATTAGATAATTGTTTTAGACTTAGCATAATTATTAGAAATCACAAATATCAAACTCTTGGTTACACTGTTGTCTGCATTTTTAGAATTGAAATATAGTACACTTGAGCAAATTGCACTTCATCCCAGTCCCTGTGGGATCGATACTTGGATTACTTAAGCCACTTTATTACTTGTTCGACCACGTGCACTTGCGTGTAGTTATATACCCATATAACAGACCAAACAAGTTTTTGGCGCCGTTGCCGGGGACTGGTAATTAGTGAATTTTTCTTAAGTGTAAATTTACTATATTTGTTTTCTGAGTGCTGACAACTTGGTCTTAGTGTTTGTTTTAATTCTTTTTTTTTATTATTTTTTTTTTCTTCTTCTTTTTTGGATACCCTTATTGACATGACATCGTGGAATACAAATGGTTTAAATAGTGGATACTCATATTTTGGCGAATCTTGTCGGAATTGCGGAGGACACCACTCGTGGCAACACTGTAACACGTGAAATATATGTGGTGGTCAAGATGGCCATTAGGATGGTTGTCCGAATGCATATTCCCCTCCCCCAAGCCCCTACTATGATCCTTCTGTTGTTTTTGCTGAATATAGGTATGCTGAAAATGAGGACTTGGGACACCAAGCTCAAATAGAAGACATGCTGAAACAACTCCTGGAGCAATCAGAAGCAATGAAGGAGGCGATGGCAGTGTTGAGAATTCAGCAAGAAGAGAATGCAGAGGCACTAGAAAGGATGAGCGTCAAACTCACGGAGATGATTGCTGAGGCTGATGCTTGTGATAAATTGCAGGTGACAGTTTTAGCCGATATTCAAGAGGAACTACAAGAGGAAGACAAGGGTGAATTTTTGGATGAAGCCCAAAAATTAGAATCTCTTGAGTGTCCCCGTGATGGGCTCACACTTGTGGAAAATCCATTCATGGAAGAAGAGATAGAGTATCCCCCAGTTGACATTAATGGACAGATAGATGTCGATGCTGAGAAGGTGTATACAAGTAAGGAGGTCAAGCACAATACAGTTTCAGAGTTGAGGTTTATTGGACCGCACTCGAAGCATTTTTTGACATTAAGTTTGGTTGACAACCGAGAAATAGAGTCTTCCAAGCTTATACAGAAATGTCTAGAGGAGGACCAAGCCCCGTATATTTTGAAATTTGCTAACTCGGAGAGACAAAATGACTTTGCTTACTTAAGGGCCAATAAGTTCAAAAGGCAACATCTACTGTTTGGTCCTTACAATTTTTCACCACCACCCTTAGAACATAAGAGGAAATTAGAAAAGAAATTAGGGGTGAGATTCATATCCTTAAGGTGGAGGAAAAAGTGGTGAAACTTGTTACGTCGTGCCGCGACGTAAAATCAGGCGCTTCTTGGGAGGCAACCCAAGGGTACCACAGGTACCATTTTAATTTCTTGCATTTGAGTTGATTTTTGTTTATTTTCATCTTGTGTTCTTTTGGTGGAAAGTTAAGCACAGATGGAGGGGAAGTCTGACTACCCTTGGAGGAGGAAACTAGCAAGCATGGAAGAGAAAAAGTGTGGGGTCAAACACCCACTTGTGCAAGTTGAAGAAAAGCATGTTGTAGCTTGGCCTAAAGGCCTCAGGGAGTATTTCTCACCCTCTTTAAATGTTAATTTGATGCTATGAGGACATAGCATGATTCAAGTGTGGGGTGAGGTAAATTTCAAGGGAAATTTCAAATTTTTGTGCTTAACGATTTTTTGTGAATGTAATGCTTGTGAGAAAATTGAAAAAATTTTGTGAGTTAAGCATGACTTCATCACCCGTTGGTTTTTCTTTTCGGTTCTTTTCCGACGGGGGGTCTTTGAACCGAAGAATAAAATTTTTTTTCTTTGTTTGTATATAATGTTTTAGTCATAGTTAGGGACTGTTTCCAATGATGGATGGATGACGACCGTCTTGAGGAAAACTTAGTCGATAGGTTTTGGGTTTTTGAAACCATAACTAATTGGTGCTTGATGTTCTTGTTATGTGCTATATGTGATTGTAAGAGGCAGGTATGTTCAGTGTGAAGCATGCATGTGTATAACTTTGTGTGAGACACTTACGCTCTTGAATTTGACTCAATATGATTGAAGCTTAATTCTGAATTCTTCTGATTAACTGAGTAAGAGTCTACTTAATGTGTCTTGAATTGAGCATGTGCCATGAGTGTAAGGTTTTTGAGTATTCTGTGCTATTGTGGATTGTCTAGAACTTTCCTGGTGTGTTTATAAAACGAAATGAAGGATGTGAATTGTAGGAGATGATTTAGGCATTTCTTTGAATGAACCAAATGTTTATCCCTAATTTCACTTACCTTGAAAGTTAATCCTAGTTAACCCCATTGAGCCTTGAGCCAATTCTTTGACAGCTGCAACATAAGCTCAATCCTTTTTCTTTCATTATCCCTGAACTTGAACCAAAACTCCTAAGCGCTTAAAGGAAAAATTCGAAGGAGTAAAGGAGTGAGAAGAATGAAAAGAAAGGAAAAGTAGCAAGTTGTAGAAGTGAGAAAATGACAAAGGTGCACTTGTGTGAAAATGGTTGAGTATTAGTAGGGAGTAAGAAAATAAATTAATGAAAAGTTACTTATAGAATTCCTTGCTAATAAGCCAAAAGTGCTTAAAGAAAAGGGGGAACATAAGAGGAAAAAGAAAGCTGAAAGGAGAAAAAGGTGAAGTAAGGGAATGGAAGTTCGTAATGAGGGCGTGATGTATTAAAAGCGCTTAGGAAAGATAGTCACTATTACTGGCCATAATAGTACCTACCCGCACCTGAGTTACATTACAACCTAAAAAGTCCTACTTGATCTTACATTCATACATCCTTAAATTAGTGCAATAAAACACTAAGGGAAAGCTTATGGGTTATTACATGATGCATGTGAATTCTTTGTGAGAGTGAGTGAAATTCTATTCATGTATCCACACATGTTGTGAGTTAAACATTGCTTTTGCGTGTGAAATTGGGAAACTCTCTTTCCGTGAGGGCACATGTTGAATGAAGGATATAATTCATGTGAGATTTCTTGATCAGTTGATTTGCATGAGTTTGCTAAGATTGAGAGTTGATTCTTGAGGTTAAGAAGTCTTAACATAGTTATACTTCATTTCAATGATCAAATCGTGCAGGCTCTATTTATAGCTTGTTATCTTACGTAATCATTATCGCCGTAACTTGAATTATCTTGCTAAATTAGTTATGTGGGAGTCTCCATATGCATGATATGTAAAAGGTTGTTCGAGGACGAACAAGGCTTTAAGTGTGGGGTTGTGATCACAGGCAAAAATAGCATGCCCAAGATATGCTTTATGACTTAAATTAGTCTTGTTTATAGAAGTTATTGTATACATTTTCATGTAATTTTATATGAATGTGAAGATATGTGCTAACCAACATGTTTAACCTTTGTTTTGTAGGTTTTGATGACTTTTGAGTAAATAATCCATGAGTTGGTGAAGTAGACACTTGGAAACAGAATTAACTCGCGAACGTCGGCAAAGAGGAGGCACAAAACAGCCCACCTGCGCGTCGGCAACGTGCCACGGCAGGCAGGCTGATCACAACAGCCCACCTGCACATTGCCAACGTGCCACGACAGGCTGGCTGCGTGACATGGAGGTGCCAACGCGCTGTCCAAGCAGCGTGACACGCTGCCAACGCGGCAGGGTGCTGCCGAGGCCAAATGTAGGGTGATTTCCAGAGAGCTTTCGTGTTGCCTCCGTGTCACAGAGGTAGTGCTCCGCGATGCACTCCGTGACACGTTGCTTGTTATTCCGGGAAAAATTCCCACTAATATAAATAGCACACTTAGGTTTTATTTGAGATATTCTGACTTGGTGGAGCAAGAACGTGGGTTACAGGCAGTTGAGGGACGAAATTATCAGGGTTTTTCTCTCTTTCCTTCTCCTTGTATTCAACTGCTTGTATCTTTAACACACATTTAACGATGTTTAATCCACAAATGAGTGGCTAATTCATCTTCTTGCTGAGGTTATGAACACTTGTAATGAAATGTGATCATTGATTCTTTGGTTTTTCATCTTTTCTGTCATGGTTGTTCTATTAATTCTTGTTCTTACTGCATTAATGTGTGGCCTACACTAATGTATATCTAAAAAGTCCGGTTTCACTCGAGAGAGCAAGAAATTGGAAAGTTGTGAATTAATAGGATATGATCTTTACTTGGTTTGGGAAAATTGAGAATTGATTTGCTTTCAAGATAGAAATATACCTGAAAGTCGTATTAGTCAATTTAGGAACCAGAATTGTATGGCTAGAACATGAATTGCATTTGATCACAGAAATGTAGGTGGATGGTTCATGATTCTTAAGTGGGGTTAAATACGAGAGTTTTAATCTCTTGGAAATAGTTCTTGGCTAGCAACCGGAGGAAAAGACTAACCAAATTATGTCGATAATTAATTTCATTACATGTTCGTTTAACCTCAACATGCTCACATCCATATTTCAGACTCACATTAGATAATTGTTTTAGACTTAGCATAATTATTAGAAATCACAAATATCAAACTCTTGGTTACACTGTTGTCTGCATTATTAGAATTGAAATATAGTACACTTGAGCAGATTGCACTTCATCCCAGTCCCTGTGGGATCGATACTTGGCTTACTTAAGCCACGTTACTACTTGTTCGACCATGTGCACTTGCGTGTAGTTATATTCCCATATAACAGACCGAACAGATACTCCCACCTATGATCGAGCTTGTGGTATGTCTGGAAATAAAACTTCGCATATGCATGAATTTATAATTGAGATGTATGTCATTATTGAGCTTTGTCAAGGAAAAATGTTGAGCTTCATTTTCATATCATGTCTAGTCTATACATGATTTTATTAAAGATCTTTGTCCATAGACAATGTTGAGCTTCGTCAATAAATGATGTTGAGCTTCGTTATATATGATATAGAGTATTGCATGTTTTTTGGGAGAAGAGTCTAGCATCGAGCGGGTTAAGGGTCGATCACTCTATACCCAGAACTACGCGGCAACGTAGGTTGATACTATTATATTATTGGGACCTGCCTTGTGAGCTATCCCTGGCCCAATTGTCCCTTCAGCTTGATATCGATATCATGGTATCATGCATCGCCCTAGCAAGTTTATGAACGACTCTACCTACTTGAGTGTGATAGTTAGGACCACATAAGCTCTATCATGGTATGTCGGTTAAGTGACGAGTCTCCCACTGTTCAAATCATTCAGATTGCATATTCATAACTCATGATAATTATCTTATGCATGCATGTTCAAAAAGCAAGGTTTGACTCATTGTTCAGCTTTTGATGTAAATGTTATGTTCAACTTTGAGTCATTCAAGTCGGTCATGATGTTGTAAAGCTAAGGATGGTCATGTCATGATAAGATTTTGATTTCAAAATGAATGCATGTAGCCCTTCTACTTGTACTTGAAAGCTTATGATATGCATGAAATGTTTTTAAACGATTTACGTTGCTAGAGGGATTTTACTTACCTTGCATACTCGGTACATTCCACGTACTGACCGCACACTTTCTGTGTTATATCATTTCATGATGCCGGACTCGTTTCTCAGGTTCAAACCCGCTCGTAGTCGCTTATCAGAGTTAGTACCTGTTTGGTTGGTGAGTCCTCATCTTTCAAGGACTAGACTATCATTTTCCTTTATGTCTTTTCACTTTCAGTATTACTGAGTTAGTTGAGGTCTTGTCCCTTCAACTCATCCAGATTAGAGGCTTTCAGACTTATATATGTATAGTTTCGGATGTTATTCTGATGTGCTGTTGTTTGAGACTTCTGCTGAGTTATAATTATGTTTCTTTCATGTTTATTGAATGAGTTAGTTGAATGCTTATGCCATGGGTCGATTTGGGGTTTCTCGGGGTCCCTTATCTCATGTCTATGATCTAGGCCTCCATTCGGGTCATGACAGAATCCATGCAACTAAAAAAACTCCCGAATATAAAATTTAGCATAATCCTCGGCTGAATCTATAGTTTTGACTGGTAAGAAATGTGCTAATTCGATCAACCTGTCAATAATTACACATACAAAGTCATATTGTTAGCGTGTATGAGGCAACCCTGCGATGGCGTCCATATTGATCTCTTACCACTTTTATGTAGGAATGCTAATGTCCTGAAGCATACCTCCAGGTGTATAATTCTCGACCTTCACCTGCTAGCAATTCGGACACTTAGCCACATATTCCGCTATGTCCTTCTTCACGCCATTCCACGAATAGACTTCCCATAGATCACGGTACATCTTGATGGCACCTGAATGGATAGAGTAATATGATCCATGAGCCTCGCTCAACCTCCACTCTCTCAAGTTATCCACCACCGGAACACACAATCAGGCTTGATATCGGAGTACACCATCTCCACCTTGAGAGAAAACCTCCACCTTCTGATTCCAAATTGCTTCCTTCAACTTCACTAGTGTAGGATACTCATCTTTCCTTGCTTTAAATTCTATCACAAATGAAGATTCTGACCCATTCTGAACAATAACGCCACCATCTGACGAATCTATAAAGCAAACTCCTAAATGAGCAAGCCTGTGGACATCCTTCACCAACTGCTTTCTCCCACTCTAGACATAGGACACACTCTTCATAGATAGCCTACTAAGAGCATCTGCCACCACGTTGTCCTTGCTCGGATGATAAAGGACACTCATGTCATAATACTTGAGAAGTTCTAGCCATCTACTTTGCCTCAAATTTAGGTCCTTCAAAGTAAACACATGCTGAAAGCTCTTGTGGTCCATGAACACATCCACATGCACCCCATATAAATAGTGCCTCCAAATCTTCAAGGAAAATACCACAACTGCCAACTCTAGGTCATGCGTCTAATAGTTCTTCTCATGAGTCTTAAGTTATCTAGAGGCGTATGCAATGACCTTACCATACTGCATCAACACACAACCAAGAACAACCCTAGAGGCATCACAAACACAATGAAGTCATCCATGCCCTCTGGTATGGTCAATACTGGGGATAAATTTAGTTGAGACTTTAACTCTTGAAAAATCTTCTCACAAGCCTCCGACCATTGAAATTTGACCTTCTTCTGGGTAACTTAGGCAATGATGCTACAATGGATGAAAGTTTCTCTACAATCCTCCTGTAGTAGCCAGCTAAAACCAAAATCTCCTAATATCTATAGGACTGACAGGTCCAGACCAATTCTTTACCGCCTCTATCATTTGAGAATCCACCTATACCCCCTCACTAGACACCACATGGACCAAGAATGTTATTGAGTTCACCCAAAACTAACACTTGTTGAATTTAGCGAAAAACTGATGATCCTTGAGAGTCTACAACATAGTCCTCAAATGAGCAACATGTTTCCCATCGCTTCTATAATATATTAGGATATCATCTATGAAAACAAGCATGAACATATCCAAATGCTGCTTGAACACCCTATTCACTAAGTCCATAAAAGTTGAAGGAGCATTCGTTACTCCAAAAGACATAACTACAAACTCGTAGTGACTGTCCAAGTCCTGAAGGCTATTTTCGGGATGTCACTCTCGCTAACTAACATGCCCGATTCGCGCGTCCGCAAGTGTACGGGTCGTGCAAGTAATATAGTGGCTATTTTTAAGAACCGGATTGTCGAACCCACAGGGACTGGACCCATTCCTCCAACTATCCATTTCTATTGTGATCTTAAATACCTCACGTGTAGGTTATAGACATTTTTGATCAAGATTAATTAAGTCTAAGTTTGGGTCAACGAAATATTCTAAAATTACTCTAGGAGCAACATAGAGTTAAAACCAATTAATCATGCGATCCTACGATTTGCAATGGGTTAAGCATGGAACTATCAATTGTTATTTCACATAATTAGAATTGCATGTTTATGGTCTTTCGAGCCTCTAAACACGGCAATCTACCCTCACTGCATCATTGTGAGCGAGGAGTTTAATTTCTAGTCGCGGGCAATCAATTATGTTGTGGTTTACGGGGAAACGATTAGGGACTTTCGTACGTCTAACCATTTAACTCAACTTAGCCTCACAACTACTTCTTCGAGTGGTGATGTGACATCCCAAGTTGGTCTTTCATAACCCCCGTGTGTCAACCAAGCACGGTGTTAGGTATATTTCTATCCTGACACAATATATCTCCCGAGATACAAACATGCTCCTTACATTCTCATGTCCTGACCTAGGTAATGCTTTCTCAAGCTGTTACTCAAGCTAACAAATATGCTTTCATGGTGATCAATCATAAAAACAACCAACAATCCAAAATGCAAGACGAATACAACAATCAATAACTTAATTCCAAAACAATTTCATAAAAGCACAATCATAATTTATGGCTTCAACCCTAGAGGAGGGTTCTTGCCATTCATGTTCGTAAAACTACAATTAACTAATACTAAACTAACATACTTACATGAATTTGGTAGATGAGAAGGGAATTTGATAAACCCTAGATGAGTTCTCCCACTTCTCCCTTCACTCCTAGGTGGTTTTTTAGAATAAAATCGTGACCAAATGATTTTAGGAGCTAAGGGTCCTATTTATAGTAAATGGAAAACGTGCATAATTTAGCCTGGAATAGAACGGCTCCGTGTCACGGAGTGTATCGCGGAGCACTGCCTCCGTGACACGGAGGCAACGCGAAAGCTCTCTGGAAAGTGCCTCAGGAACCCAAGCTGCCGAGGGTCACCGCGCTGGCCAACGTGGCACGCTCTTCATGCAGCGCGTTGGCATGCTGCTGTCGCGCAGCTGGCCTAGCGTGGCACGGCGCTGGCGCGCTGGTTCTCTGCCTACTGCTGCCTTTTGCTGCCTTCTCTCATGCGCTTGGCAAGGGCGTGGCACGACGCTGGGCGCGGCACACACACAGCGTGGCACGACGCTGGGCGCGGCACACGCACAGCGTGGCACGCTGCCTGGCGCGGCCAACCTTGTCAAGGCATGCTCCTTGCCGACTTTCGCCACTTGCTTCCACTTCATTCCTTCCTTTCACCAACTTGTGAATTAGTTCCTCAAAATCCTTGAAACCTACAAAACAAGGACTACTCATGTTGGTTAGTACTTATATTCACATTTATATAAAATAACATGAAAGTATGTAAAATAACTTAGATAAACAAGACTACATTAAGGTATAAAGCGTATCTCGGGCATGCTATTTTGCCCGTGATCACAACCCCACACTTTAAAGCCTTGTTCGTCCTCGAACAACCTTTTACATATCATACATATGGAGACTCCCACATAACTAATTTTGCCAGATAATTCAAGCTACGGCTATAATGATTACGTAAGATAACAAGCTAAAGATAGAGCATACACAATTTAATCACCGAGATGAAATACATCAATGTTAAGACTTCTTAACCTCAAGAATCGACTCTCAATCTTAGCAAACTCGTGCAAATCAACTAATTAAGAAATCCCACATGAATTATATCCTTCATTCAACATGTGCCCCTCACGGAAAGAGACTTACCCAATCACACGAAAAAATAATTTTTTTTAAATCACAACATGTGTGGGTACAGGAATAGAATTACGCTCACTCTCACAAAGAATTCACATGCATCATGTAATGACCCATAAGCTTTCCCTTAGTGTTTTATTCCACTCATTTAAGGATGTGTGAATGTAAGATCAAGTAGGACTTAATGGGGTGTAATGTAGGCTAAGGGACAGGTAGGTATTATTATGGCCAGTAATATTGACTATCTTTCCTAAGCGCTTTTAATACAATACGCCCTCCTTACGAACTTCCCTTCCCTTACTTTACCTTTTTCTCCTTTCAGCTTTATTTTTCCTCTTATGTTCCCCCATTTCTTTAGGCACTTTTAACTTATTAGTAAGGAGCTCTATAAATAATTTTTCATTAATTTGTTTTCTTGCTCCTTACTAATACTCAACCATTTTGCACGCATGTGCACCTTTGTCCTTTTCTCACTTCTACAACTTGCTACTTTTCCTTTCTTTTCATTCTTCTCACTCCCTTACTCCTTCGGGTTTTTTTTCACTCAAGCGCTTAGGAGATTTGGATCAAACACAAGGCTAATAAAAGAAAAAGGGTTAAGCTTATGTTGCAGCTATCAAAGAATAGGCTCAAGGCTCAATGGGGCTAACTAGGATTAATCTTTCCAAGGTAGGTAAAATGAGGGATAAGAATTGGTTCATTCGAAAAAAATGCCTAAATCATGTCCTACAATTCACATCCTTCATTTCGTTTTATAAACACACCAGGCAAGTTCTAGACAATCCACAATAGCACAGAATACTCAAAAATCTTACACTCATGGCACATGCTCAAATCAAGACATATTCATCAGACTCTTACTCAGCTAATCACAAGAATTCAGAATTAAGCTTCCATCATATTGAGTCAAATTCAAGAGCCTAAGTGTCTCAAACAAAGTTATACACTTGCATGCTTCACACTGAACATACTTGCATCTTACAACCATGTATAGCACATAAAAAGAACATCAAGCACCACTTAGTTATGGTTTCAAAAACCCATCACCTACCGACTAATTTTTCCTCAAGACGGTCGTCATCCATCCATCGTCGGAAACCGTCCCTAACTATGACTAAAACACTATATACAGATAAAGAAAAAAAAATTTATTATTCGGTTCAAAGACCCCCCGTCGGAAAAGAACCGAAAAGAAAAACCAACGGGTGATGAAATCATTCTTACTTCACAAAAATTTTCAAATTTTTCAAATTTCTCAAGCATTAGCATTACATTCACCACAAACTTGTTAAGCACAAAATTTTTTTTTGAAATTTCCGTTGAAATTTCCCTCACCCCACACTTAAATAATGCTATGTCCTCATAGCATCAAATCAAAATTTAAAAAGGGTGAGAAATACTCCCTGAGGCCTTTAGGCCTAGCTAATAGCATGACTTTCTTCAACTTTGCACAAGTGTGTGTCGATCCCACACTTTTTATCGTTCATGCTTTTTAGCTTCCTCCTCCACGGGTACTCAGACTTCCCCTCCTTCTGTGCTTAACTTTCCAACAAAAACAACACACGATGAAAAATAAACAAAAGCAACACAAATGCAAGAAATTAAAATGGTACTTGTGGTACCCTTGGGTTGCCTCCCAAGTAGCGCCTTATTTTACGTCGTGGCACGACGTGGACTGTCCTTTTCAGGACATCCTCATACCTGGGTTCTCTTTCGAGAACCATCTCCTTTTCTTTTATTGTTTAGAGGAAACAGCCTCCACTCTGTTCCTCTCTTTCTCCAACTTCTTCTCAATTTGAAGCCCTTTATCAGACTCGGGCTGAACACTTGTAATTGCCTTTGGCCCTGCACCTGTGGAATCCTCCACCCCACACTTATCCTATGCCAACACACTAACCTGACAAAGGTTTCTGTAGTGTGCAGATGGGTTCATTTCTTGGTAAACGCGGAAGATTTCTTCTTCATCCTCAACCCTCATTTTCAGGGTCCCTGCTTTCAAATCAATCACCGCTCCTCCAGTAGCCAAGAATGGCCGTCCCAAGATCAGGGGTACCTGGTCATCAACCTGAAAATCTAAGACAATAAAATCAGCAGGTAGAATGAACTTACCTACTTTGATGAGAAGGTCCTCTATTATTCCATCAGGTGTCACTCGCGACTTGTCAGCCAGCTGCAGCATCAACCTTGTCGGCCTTAGTTTTCCCAACCCCAGGGTGTTGAATAAGGATAGGGGCATTAGATTAACTGCCGCCCCCAAGTCACACAAAGCTCGTAGCACCTCAACTTTACCAATTTGTATGGGGAGGGTAAAACTCCCTGGGTCTTTGAGCTTCTTTGGCATTTGGCTCAATACCCTATGACTGCACTCCTCAATCAGTGCTACCGTCTGGGCGTCCACCAATCTCACTTTGTTTGCCATCACGTCCTTCAAGTATTTAGCATACTTGGGCATTCCCTGCAAGACATCAATAAGAGGCAAATTTATGTGAAGTTCTTTGAAGCTCTCAAAGAACTTTTTGAAGCATTCCTCTTCCTTGCTCTTTCTGAATTTCTGAGGGAA
Source organism: Datura wrightii (assembly GCA_035772735.1). Classification (NCBI taxonomy): domain Eukaryota; kingdom Viridiplantae; phylum Streptophyta; class Magnoliopsida; order Solanales; family Solanaceae; genus Datura; species Datura wrightii. The sequence goes on along the minus strand of JASDFA010000002.1, from coordinate 57,577,630 downwards.
TGGTGGTGGTGGTCTTTGTGCTGGCTGCAATGGAAGTTGTGCATTTTGTTGCCCAGCACTCTGATTATCTCCCATGTTGATGGATGGTCCTGGTCTAACCAACTCCGGCTGCACCCCCTTTCTTTGCTCTTTTGGCACTACATCAGATAATTGCTTACCGCTTCTCAGACTGATGGCATTGATCTGCTGGGGGTTAGGATCTGTGTCGCTTGGTAATCCCCCCTGCGATCTCATGTTTTGAGCAGCTTCTATCTGACCCACTTGTTTTTCAAGATTGCGGGTGGCCATTTGCTGATTCTTTGAGTCTGTTGCCATCCTCGCCTGATTTTCCGCTAACTGATTCTGGGTCTCCAAAATTTTCTGCAGTGTTTCCTCAATGCTGCTACTCAATTGTCCATCATCCTGCCTATTCTGCTGATACTGCTATTGTTGAGGTTGCATATAATTCTGCTTTTGGTTTCCACCCCAAGAACAATTCGGGTGGCCCTGCCAATTTCTGTTGTAACTGGTTTCAAAATTCTGATTGTTGCGCTGCACATTACTAACAAAATTGACTGACTCCAGATTGGCTCCACAAGATTCTGCATAGTGCCCATTATTACCACAAATTTCACACCAACTCGGAGCTTGCTGAACTGCATTAACCTGGCCCTTGCGTTGGTTCATACTCAGTTTATTGAACTGAGTCATCATCTGATGCTGGAACGAAGCTAACTGTGCTACCAAGGCATTCAAACCATCTACTTCATTCAACCCTGATCTCTTTCCTGCCCCTCTCGATGACTCGCTGTGCCACTCTGGATTTCCTTGTGCAATTCTGTTCAACAAAGTGTACAACTCATCATATGTCTTATCCAAGGCTTGCCCACCCGATGCAGAGTCTAGTAATATTTTTATGTGTGGGTCTAGACTTTCTACAAAGGTATGAGCCAGCACTTCATTTGATTGCTGGTGATGGGGGCAATCTCTCAACAATGACTTGAATCTTTCCCAAGCCATATATAAGTTCTCATCAGGCCTCTGCTTGAAACTGAGTATTTCACTTCTCAACCTTGCAGTTTTGCCTGAGGGGAAGAATCTGATAAGGAACTTCTTAGCCAAGTCATTCCATGAAGTTATGGAGTTCGGTGTCTCAGCCTTCAGCCACTTTTTCGCCTCTCCCAACAGTGACAATGGGAATAGGGTCATTCGGACATAATCTGTGGACACGCCGGTGGGGACAAACGTGTCACTAATCTCTAAAAAGCTCTGTAAGTGCTGCTGCGGGTCCTCATGTGGCATCCTAGTGAATTGACCACTAGAATGTAACAGCTGCACCATGTTCTGTTTAAGCTCAAAGTTCCCTCCAGGTTCCAGTTAACGGATGCTAGAGGTCACATTCATCGCTAGTGGGATTGCCACTTTGCGAACTGGTCTTGCTGCCATTGCTTCGGATGACAATTGTACTTGTCCCGCGGGTGGTTGTTGTTTTACCTTTTCTTGAAGTCTCTTCAGCTTATGCTCTAGATCTATTCTCCTTCGCAAATGGATTTGACGTTCAGGATTAAGCAACGGTTCCACAAGCTCTCTATTTCTAGCCAGCTCGGCAGGACAACCTGTCACCTGCAATAATCAGACTAAGACCAAGTTTCTCAACACTTAAGAGAATTTAAAAATCACACAAAAATAGATAAATTATCAAAACATCGCCGAGTCCCCGGCAACGGCGCCAAAAACTTGACGTGCCCGATTCGCGCGTCCGCAAGTGTACGGTCGTGCAAGTAATATAGTGGCTCTTTTTAAGAACCGGATTGTCGAACCCACAGGGACTGGACCCATTCCTCTAACTATCCATTTCTATTGTGATCTTAAATACCTCACGTGTTGGTTATAGACATTTTCGATCGAGATTAATTAAGTCTAAGTTGGGGTCAACGAAATATTCTGAAATTACTCTAGGAGCAACATAGAGTTAAAACCAATTAATCATGCGATCCTACGATTTGTAATGGGTTAAGCATGGAACTATCAATTGTTATTTCACATAATTATAATTGCATGTTTATGGTCTTTCGAGCCTCTAAACACGGCAATCTACCCTCACTGCATCATTGTGAGCGAGGAGTTTAATTTCTAGTCGCGGGCAATCAATTATGTTGTGGTTTACGGGGAAACGATTAGGGACTTTCGTACGTCTAACCATTTAACTCAACTTAGCCTCACAACTACTTCTTCGAGTGGTGATGTGACATCCCAAGTTGGTCTTTCATAACCCCCGTGTGTCAACCAAGCACGGTGTTAGGTATATTTCTATCCTGACACAATATATCTCCCGAGATACAAACATGCTCCTTACATTCTCATGTCCTGACCTAGGTAATGCTTTCTCAAGCTATTACTCAAGCTAACAAATATGCTTTCATGGTGATCAATCATAAAAACAACCAACAATCCAGAATGCAAGACGAAAACAACAATCAATAACTTAATTCCAAAACAATTTCATAAAAGCACAATCATAATTTATGGCTTCAACCCTAGAGGAAGGGTTCTTGCCATTCATGTTCGTAAAACTACAATTAACTAATACTAAACTAACATACTTACATGAGTTTGGTAGATGAGAAGGGAATTTGATAAACCCTAGATGAGTTCTCCCACTTCTCCCTTCACTCCTAGGTGGTTTTTCAGAATAAAATCGTGACCAAATGATTTTAGGAGTTAAGGGTCCTATTTATAGTAAATGGAAAACGTGCATAATTTAGCCTGGAATAGAACGGCTCCGTGTCACGGAGTGTATCGCAGAGCACTGCCTCTGTGACACGGAGGCAACGCGAAAGCTCTTTGGAAAGTGCCTCAGGAACCCAAGCTGCCGAGGGTCACCACGCTGGCCAACGTGGCACGCTGTTCATGCAGCGCGTTGGCATGCTGCTGTCGCGCAGCTGGCCTAGCGTGGCACGGCGCTGGCGCGCTGGTTCTCTGGCTACTGCTGCCTTTTGCTGCCTTCTCTCGTGCGCTTGGCAAGGGCGTGGCACGACGCTGGGCGTGGCACGCTGGCTGGCGCGGCCAGCCTTGTCAAGGCATGCTCCTTGCCGACTTTCGCCACTTGCTTCCACTTCATTCCTTCCTTTCACCAACTTGTGAATTAGTTCCTCAAAATCCTTGAAACTTACAAAACAAGGACTACTCATGTTGGTTAGCACATATATTCACATTTATATAAAATCACATGAAAGTATGTAAAATAACTTAGATAAACAAGACTACATTAAGGTATAAAGCGTATCTCAGGCATGCTATTTTGCTCGTGATCACTAACTCTATGATGGTGAAAGTAGGATCTTAAGTCTATCTTTGAAAAGAACTTAACACCTTGAAGCGGGTCAAATAGGTTACCAATCCTGGGGAGGTGATACTTATTCTTGATCGTAACCTTGTTCAACTGTAGATAGTCAATGCACATCCTAAGGAAATCATCCTTCATCAAAATAAAGAGAACTGGAGCAGCCCATGGGTACATACTAGACATGACGAAACCCTTATCTAAGAGATCCTTCAACTTTTCTTTCAACTCCTTTAGCTCATCTTGAGCCATTTCTTAAGGAGGAATAGATACGGGTTGTGTATCAGGGAGAAGATCAATACCAAAGTCAATCTCTCACACGGGAGGGACTCTTGGTAGATCATTTGGGAACACCTCTCGATACTCACATACAATAGAAACTGACTGAAAAGTTGAGGTCTCGAACGTAGAATCCTCAAACCAAACTAGATGGTGTACACAACCCTTGGAGATCATCTTCCTGACTTTGAGATAGGAAATAAAATGACCTACAGGCACAACTGAACTACCCTTCAACTCTAGGACTAAAATCAAAACTCTACCATATGGGTTCTACAATAGACCAAGGCATAACAAGAATATAACCAATCCATGCAAAAGATGACATCAAAGTCGGTCATATCAAACTCTATTATGTCGGCTGAGGTGACTTTCTGAAGAATCGTGACACGGAAATTTCTGTCTACCCTTTGAGTGAAAACTGACTCACCAACAGGAGTAGTGAATGAGAAGGGTTCTGACAGGATTTTAGGACTGACTCCAAAACTAACAACAACATAAGGAGTCACGAAGGATAATGTAGCCCCTAGATCTAACAATGCATAAACATCAATATGGAATGGTCGCAACATATCAGTGACCACATCGGGTGAGCACTCTTGCTCCTGTTGAGATGAGAATGCATACAACCTATTCTGGTGTTGTCCGCTACGTACACTAGAAGAGGCGCCATGCTGAGATAGGCGACCTGCTAGAGCTGCTAAAGTGGTGGCAAGGGAATGACCTCTACTATCACCTGTATAACCAAAGGACAATACCTACACATGTGATCGAGCTTCCTATACCCGTAAAAAACATCATAGCCAACCAAACACTCTCTTGGGTGGTTCTTACCACATTTCCTGTAAACTAGGAAAGTGCGGTCTACTGTCATGCTCCTCTGACCCCTAGAGCCTAATGCTCTACCTCTCTGATCTCCTCAATGTCTGGATGGAACACTAGCTAATGATGGAGCTAGGGATGACAACCTCTGGTGGGACTGAGGGTGATGTCCACCACCGAACCTCTGCTAGAAATGCCCATAGCTCCCTGTCGTGTCCCTCTTGGCCTCTCTCCTTTTCCTTCATTTTCTCTGCCTCTATCTACTGGGCATATATTTCCAATAGGGAGTTATCTATGTCATTAATTAGTATGGTGGTCCTGCACTTCTTGACTAATGAATTTGACATCCCATTTACGAACATGCTCATACGAGCATTTGAATCAGTAACCATCTCCAAAGCATACTTGGACAGCTAGGTTATATGGCATACTCCTGAAAAGTCATGTCATTTTGCTTCAAGTTGATGAACTCTACTGCCGTTGCTACCCTCAACACTCAGGGGAAGAATTTGTCTAAGAAATCCGTGACAAACTTGTCCCAATTAACGGGAACTGCACAAACTCCCTTGCTCTCATTCCACTACTTGAACAAATATGAGCAACCCCTTTGAGCTGATAGGAGGCCAAATCTACATTATCCTCTCCTGAAAAACCCATGGCCTAGGTGATCTTTTGGGCCTCCTTAATAAACTCCTGTAGGTCTTCATCCACCTTTCACCCATGAATTCAGGTGGGTTCATCCTGATCAAGTATCACACCCTATCTGTTGCCGCATTCCCATTTTGGTTCACATGAGCCATAGTCTTCTGGTTGACCTGTGTGATCATGGCCAGTGCTAACATCTCAAATACAGCCTTGAACTCAGCATGAGTAAACGTGCTTTAGCAAGGGATCAGCTGGAGCTAGTGGGGCTGGCTGATGCCTATCTCTATTGCCGTGGCCATAGCCATTGCCATTTTTCCTTCCATTATCTCTATGGGGAGGTATGTTTTTGCAAATGCGTATAACCCTAGTAGAGGAGTAGGAGAGCTTATCACATGACATAGATCATGAAAGAAGGGAAGTTTCCTAAGAAGTTTCATAGCCCCTTCCCTATAAGTTTGGCGTGTTTCACACCCATAGAAAAGACTCTACTTAAAAACAATTTCAGAAACCCCAGGACACACTTAAAACTTCACTTTGATACCAAGTTTGTCGTAACCCGAGCTAGGACCTCGAATCGAGACACGGGACTTAGCACCACAAATGGCTCCAAGCTAACACATGGCATATACATAGCATGACTAAGAGCATTACTAAGTAGAAATAAAGTATAAACATTATATAAGTGGAAGTCTGCATAATATAACTATATCAACATAAACATGATCTAACATCGCTGAACCATCTATCATAACTGCCTGAAAAACATCTAATCATCTAATGAGCCAATGGGACAACACCTCCAACTATAAAACTAAAAGACATAAACAAAAGAGATATAACCAAAACTAACATCCTCAGATCATGAGGATTCACCAAAACTGAGATCGAGCTGGACTGAGCGGGAACGAACTAATGACGGGACTGTGAAGGATCACTTGAACCTATATCATGAGACGATATAGCATAGAGTATGTGGTATGTACTTTGAATGTACTGAGTATGAAGAGAGGTAAAACATGCTAGTAAAACTTTAGTCTAAAATCATGAATATTAACAAAGATAGAACATGAGAGTAAGGACAGCATGCTAAAAACCTTATTCCTGAAGTAATCAGAATTATGAGATATTCATCATAAGATGAAAATAATGACCCAAGGTTTAGGAATAGAAATATGTAATGTGCCATAATTGAAATCATATGTTAGAACTCATAAACTGGTCAATGGGTCAAATATGCTATAAAAGATAATATCATAAGGCCTGAACATAAATAACTGAAAATATGAGGAACAATGGGAGACTCATCATAACCGATACCATCATGGGAGATTTTATATGATGCCAAACTATCTCTCTCTGATTGGAAGAATCATTCCAAGCTTTCCAAGCCAAGGAATGATTAAAGCGTGATATCACTTGTGAATCCCCATAGGGTTGAAGATGATTATATACACACGGTGGCATATCGTTACGAGGCTTGGGGTTTTCTTAATCACCCAACCTACTCGATGCTAGACATTACTCCCAGAAATATGGACATAGCTCATAGTCATCAACGTGAAAACAATACATGAACTTGCATGGACTAGCCGAAGCATGAAATCATAATTATACTTGATATACGTGAAATAACCATGAAAAGGATGCCACAGAGTTGGCCATCATATTTGAACTTGAATTTCATAAAAATCATGCACACTTGAATAAGGCTTCATAATTTGAAATCATAAAATTATAAGGTTAAGAATTCGTAAGTATTCATGCGTACTTTGATAATTCATTAAACTTGATATCATGGGCTCATAAGCTTGAAATTTGTAAATCATGCATAATAGGGAAAAATCACCATAAACTAGAAATCATGAATTAGTAAGTAATTTGAGAGTCAAATATGACCTATTAACCATAATTCATCAATTAAAACATGAGAGAATTGAACCCATAGAGATAGCATGGAAGGTTACATTGAATTGGGTTAAACCCTAGAATTTTAACATGATATTCTTGGAGAATTGAAATCATAGAATAGGAATAAAATTGGGCTTGAGGGTGGAAGAATTCCCCCCATTCATAACCCTATATGGATGATTGACTCCTAAACAAGTCTTGAAAACCCAAGAAAGAGTTGAAGAGATTTGCTGAAGACCCTAGCATTGATCTTGACTGGAAATTCCAACTATAGCTCTTTGAGGGGAATGAATAATTTAGTTATGTTAAACCCCTATAATCTGACCTTTAGGAAGCCTAAAACAACACCATTTAGGAGCTACAAGTATACAATTCTCCAAAATGCCCCTGAAATGTCGTGATTTAAAAATAATTGGCAGAACTAACGACGCAAACAACATATCATGGTCACATACAACGGACCGTTAGTCCGTCCGTTGTTTCCCATCCTTTCTCCAAAACTTTCTACATCTGATTCAACGACCACAAATAATGACTTGTACAATTAAACAACGATCCGTACAACCCCCTCGTAGGTTTTGGGACAAATTTTAGTAGTTCACTGCAATTCATCTAAGGACTCATTGGTTGGACAGACAAGTCATCCTGCGACTCATTGTATGGACCTGGTGCCATTTTCCTATTGTATTCTGCTGAAAGTCTCCGGTTTGCCCTAAGGGACATTACGGGGTATTACACGTTCTTTCAACAACGAGAATGAAGTATACTTAGAAGTTATAGAAATAAATCTGATCATGAAAATGAAGATGACTTCAATAACACTATAATAGATGAACAATATCTTTCTAAGAATGAATATAATGAAATTGGGGATGATGATTGGCTATGACATAAACTAGTCTTCTGAACAACTTTGCATATTTCAATTGCTCTCTTTACCGGACTTTTATTTTTTATTACCTTGCCAACATGGTTAATCTCTACCTTTTTCTTCTCTTTTATTTTCTACCATTTTTCCTTTATAACTTTATTTATTTCTCGCAATTTCTAATCATATTTTGTCTTTTTCTTAGCTTTTTGCTGTCTTCTTTTTATATTTTACAAATATTTAATAATATAATTATTTTTGATATTAGTTTTAGTTTATCATGATGATTGATGTCTCCAGTAATGCTGGGCCTGCTAGTGCAATTTCGGATCCAAAACAAGGTAATTTAATTTGTTCATTAAAAATTAGCCCTTTAAAATATATAGCTATATATTTTGTTTATAGTGTACCAAAATATTTTCATATATTACTAAAAAAGAGAAAGAATAGAGGAAAGATAAAAGGATTTTCAATCCAAAGGAAATGCAAAAATAGTGGTAATGGAAAGCTAAAGGTGATTATCCCACCAGATCGAATAGTAATAGTAGGTTCCGAAGCAAATGATTTTATTACTGGAATTTCAGTCAAAATTTTTCAGCATCCAACGCATGATTTTAAAAAAGAGGAAGGAAGCTCCTTATGTAGTAAAATATAGAATTGTTGCTCATATTATGATAAGTTTACTTTGTTTCTCTTAAATTAGTAGTTTAAGGTCCTTCAATGGATAAAATTGAGCAAAAAATACTTGGTAATCAAAATAGAGAGCATCATATTTTCTCATGTGCTCAAACTTAAATATTGTCAAGTCCTGCTACATGAATGCCATGTATGGTTGTTGTGGGAGTTCCTATTACATATTATTGGAATGTATCAAGAATCTGATTTTATTGCCTTATATTTTCTACTGCTCGGCTGGCAGGTTGAGATCCCCTCCGTATGCTTTGGTAGTGCATCTAATTTTTACGCTAGTTAAATAATTATTTTAACAAGTAACATTTATTTAGTCTTAACTATCATTAACTCCATTCGAACTTGACAGTGTAGCATTTTTTGATAAGTCCAAAGTGATCACGGCTGATTAATGACTGACTGTTAGTAGTGGATAAAATTTTTAAACTTTATGAGAGTCATAGAGTTAATGATTTCAGTCAAACAATAGCTCCGTTATTATAATTTTTATATTAGCTAATTATGAAAAGAATCAAAATAAAAAATAGTAAGTTGAAGTTGAATATTGATATCTTTCTTAGATAACATGGATAATAGAAATAATACATAGTTAAGTATAGATCTTTCTAATATCTGATATATTGGATTATTTTTCAAAGAAGGCCTTAAGTATATTTTCTTTACCGGATTTATTTTGAGTTTGTGGTTCTGCTCTAAGTGTTTATGCATTAGCATGCTATTGTTCTTAACCAAGTTTGTGATGTAGAAAAAAACATCTTATGAAAGTGAGGTAGTTTCTAGACTAGTTTTTTATTTCTTAGGTCTAAAAGTTGTTGTTGGCTACTTTTAAAATGCTTCTGGTCATTATAAGTACTTAGTTTCTATATCCAAATTCTATAATTTTAAAAGAAAATTAGTTTAGATAAATCAAATAGAGAATATTAAGTAAAAACCTATAGAATTTTATTTTTTCTAATATTCATATCTTTAACTAGACAATCAAAGTCTTATTTCAGGTAACTTAAATTTGTTTTGGGTGAAAGATATCTTCCAACTTTCAGACACACAACACAATCAATATACTATCCTTCAAACTGTTAAAAATCTATACTATAGAAGACACCATAAATATTTCAAAAAATTTGCTTACAAAACTTGCCAATAGAGGTTGATGAAGAGAAATGGAAATTCTCGGTGGAATATTTTAGCTCTGACACTTTTAAGTTATTTAGTTAACATAACATCTAATGGAGTTAATTTTATTATATTATTAATTTTTTAATTTTACATATAATATTTAAACTCAAATATATTCATGGATCCAAATTTATGCAGGAAATGAGTGAAAGAAACAAAATTAATAAGGCAAAGCAAGAAACAAATCATATTTTTCATTGAAAATTATTCCAAGCATTTGAAGCGGTGAGATATCTTTATTTTTACAAATTTTAATTATTCTTTCTTTAACAACTTAAATTTATTTGTTTTGATATAAAGATACGAACAATAGAAAAAAATCAAACTTTTAAAAACTTTTGGAAATGTGAAGAGCAGACATTGGGTTGATGATGCTTCTGATAAATTAAATGTACACGAAAATCTCTTATCATTATTCCTTAGAATATGAGTTTGTTGAACAAATATTGAAAGCTAAAATTTGTGTCACATATTTTTAGGATCAGGTGAAAGATTTTATTAATTAAAAAGTTCAAGTACTTGAAGATGGTACTGATGTGGACCCTATTGTGAATGCTTCATTTGTGAAAATACTGGGAGGAAAGTCAAGATATGAACCATGAATGCATGTTTTTTGCCAATGAATTATTTTTAACTATTTGAGGTACGTGTTAGAACCATGTGTGAGGTTTATAGCATGTTTTGGTTATGGTACGTGAAAGAGGTTTGTATTTAATTACTTAAAATGCTAATTCTAACTTGTATTTCCTATGTGTCATGAACTAAGTATGAGGTAAGCTAGTTAACCTTGTGAAATCTGATTTTATTTTCTAAAGAGATGTCAAGAGATTAATTATAATATAATCTTACATGACCTCTAGTCTGATTCATAAATATTGTTCAATTATATGTTAACCATGAGTGTCTGTATGTTGCCTATATGAATTACTTCAAACTATTTAAGTTACTTATTTGAACCATTTGCGAGGTTTTAGATCATGTTTTAATTATGGCACGTGAAAGAGGCCAGTATATAATCACTCAAAGCAAAATGTTGAATGTTAATGTCAACTTGTATCACCTATGTGTCATAAACTAAATATGAGGTAAGGTAGGTTAACTATGTGAACTTAACCATGAGAAAATCTATTTGTTGCTAATTTGCATGTACAACGGAGTGCCTTTATTTAAGTGCTAGGAGATGTTGATGCTCAATTGTTTCGTCTCTCTGGTACAACTTTCATGACCTCAATTTAATATGGAGTATTTCAAGAGATATCTAGAATATGATAATTCATTCTAAAAGTTAAAAGGAAAGATGTAAGATTTTTTAGGAGAAGAATACATTCTACTCTTTTAGCACTAAAAGATTTGTTATATGTGAATTGTAACACCTAGAAGATTCTAAGATCGGACCCGAGGGTTGAAGCGAAGAAAATATAAAAATCTTTACCAGGTCACAAAATGAATTTTCAGGTGACTCGTTAAGTCACTTAACGGATCATTGAGTGACCCGTTAAGTGTTGCTAAGTTGGAGAAGAAGTTATCTGTCATATGTCATGACGAGTGGGATGACGAGTCATTAGGACTCCCCACGAGTTGTTTTTTTGGCCCATTAAGTAAGCAGTGGTGAAGAAAGAGTTGAATTCTAGTGTTCAGAATGGATTGAGGGACGAGTAATCTTGTCCCCTAAAAACTCGTCAAGCTACTGATCGAGTAAAAAGACCAGAGAATGGGAAGAAGTTGCTAGTGGTAACGGGTCAAGGAACGACCCATCAATACCCCCAACGAATTGTACTACGCTCCTTATGTCTGGCAGTGTTAAATTTTATGTCGAGTCATAAAGGCGTTTTCATAATTTTTAAGCTCCTAACTCCTAAACTACGTTGTTTTAAGATTCCTAAAGAGGATGTTAGGGGAGAGGGGTTTAGCCTAGCCAAAGTTATTATGTTCTCGTTCATTCTTTGAATTCGAGTCCTCCTTTAAGATCAAGCTAGAGTTCCTCCTCAATTTCTTCCTTAATCGTCTTGAGTCTTCAAGAAAAGCACAGAATCAGTTTACCTAGGTATGTAGGGCCATGAATGAGGATTTCTTCCACCCACATGCCTTCTCCTGTAATTCATGAATTTAAGTCTTTAATCAAGTGTATTAGAATTCTAGGGTTTTAACCCAATTTTATGAAATTATCTATGTTATGTCTATGGGTCCAATCCCCTCATATTCTAATTAATGATTTAAGACTATTGGGGCTGATTTTACCTTCAATCTGATTATCAATTTGTGAATTTCAAGTTACTAGAAATTATGTCCTATTATGCATGCTTTATGAAATTCAAGCCTATGATTCCATGATTGAGCATGATGAGTTATCTAGTATGCATGAATGTTTATGAATTCTTAGCTTATGATTTCATGACTTCGAACTAAGAAGCTTATTTCAAGCATGTATGATTACATGATTTGGGAAATCCCATGTAAGTATATTATCATTATTTTGGCCAAGGCCTACAAGATCAATTTTAAAGAGATATTTGGAGTCAAGACTCTGCAGTTTTTAAGATTTAAGCTATATTTTAAGAATATAATTATATGAGCAACATGCATGTTTTGGCAGTAGTGTCTAGCACTGAGTAGGCCAGAAATTCCAAAGACCTTGATCTCTTAACTACGTGCCAACATAGGATAAATTCTCATTGAGACTTCTCCAGAGAATGCTTCCCCTGCCCAAAGGCACACCGTGATATAACACCCCATTCGTCCTTTGACCTGGCAAGGTGTAGGATGGCTCTCCCCCAAATGGGCAAGACGTGGAATCATCATGCACTCATACATGGTGGTTGTCAGTTATGATGAGTCTCCCATTGTTCCTCATGATTTCAGATACTCATGTTCATGACTTATGATATTACGTTTTATATCATATTTGACCCAATGATCAGTTTATAAGGTTTCACTTAAGATTTCAAGCATGAAAAGTCATATGATTTCTATTTTTAAATCTTGGATCATCATATACAGTTTATAATGAATGGCTTATGATTATGCATATCTCAGATATATGGCCTTTAGCATACAATCCTTACTCTCATGATAGTTTTGATCTATATTCATGATTTCAATTAACATTTTGGTAGCGTGTTTTACATACCTTACATACTCAATATATTCTAATTATTAATTAAATACTCTATGCTATATCGTCTCATGATATGGGTTTGGGCGGTCCCTCCCAATCTTGTGGCTAGCTCGGACTTGCTAAGTTTAGCTCCATCTCTCTTAGTTGAGTCCTCATCTTTTGAGGACATCTATCAGTTTATAGTTGTCATGTTTTATTTTAGTTTCAGACTTGGAGTTAGCTGAGGTCTTGTCCTAGCATCTCATCAGATAGTGGAGGCTCTGCAGATATAGACTTAGTATGTCCAACTTTGTGGCTCAACATTGTGATATTCTTGCTTTTGTTAACGCTATTGTTGCTTTTGTTAATTCTTTATGGTATTTGGATTTCCTCTTATCTATGCTTATGTTAATTTTCACATGATTATGCTCTAATGTCATGAAATGTATGTACCATGGGTTATCTTAGAGCTAATCGTGGCTCTAGATCCCGTGTCTCGGTTCGGGGTCTCAGCTCGGATTGTGACAAACTTTGTATCAGAGAAAAGGTTTAGGTGTGTCCTAGGGTTTCTGAAAGCCATGTTAGGTAGAGTATTTTCCATAAGTGTGAAGCATGCCACACTGTTATACCCAAAAATCTCAAAGATCATAACCGGGAGTTGAAATGGAGAAAAAAGCATTTTCCGTACTGGGCCACAGAACGAGTCGTCATGTGACCCGTCAGGTTGACAACGAGTCGTTAGGTGACTCATGGTGAGGAATGTTGATGTGCCTGGAATTTTTCAAATTACGGTGACCATAGGTGAGACCACTAGTCATGGTCAACCCTCATGAGTCGTTAAGACACCCGTGGTCAATGGAAGTAGAAGGATGAACGATGAGTTATAGTGAACCCCACGACAGGACACCATAAGTCATGGATAGACACCACGATTCATTGAGTGAGCCATGGTTAGTAGTTTGTTAATGACTTGAGGTTTTGGGCGGTGGAGGTAATGAGAGGTGACCAAGAGTCATGGTCACCAATGACGAGCCGTTAGGTTCCTCGTGGGGACCCTTTGAGGAAAAGTGGCAGTGCACTTAATGACAGCAGGCGATGACTCGTTGTCAGAGGTAACGACTCGTCCAATCCCTCGTTGGGATTGGCAGTTTGTTTTCCTCTGCGATTTTGGTAAGGTATTTTTCATAATTCCTATCATCCTAATGCCTAAACTACATCTTTTAAAGCCATGAATAGTGAATTTTGAGAGGGGTAAGTTCATTCTAGGCTATTCTTATTCATGCATGCAAGAGTAAAAGTCTAGAGAGGTGATCAAGATCAATTTCCTTCAAGTTTTCACTAATTCTTCCTTTGGCAATCAGAGAAGTTATAGAATCAGATCCTCTTAGGTATGTAAGGAAATGAATGGGTGAATTTTTTCACACCCATGCCCAATTACTTTGTAATTCATAAAAATTCATATGTTGATTCTATGGGGTTTTAACCCAATGCATGAATTTTCTAATTTTCTATTATGGATATGATCTAACTATGTTTTTATTATTGAATTATGATTCATGAGAAAGTTTTACAATGTTTTCGATTATATATCATGTTTTCGAGTTTTATATATTATAATGCCCATCCATGAGAAGTTCATCAAAGTTGAGATTTATAATGTATGTTCAAGTATGATGAGATATTTATGATGAAAATAATATTTTCAAGTTATCCATGTCTATGATCATGTTTTCATGTGAATCAAGCATTTCCAAGCATGTTAAGTATTGGGCAAGCCCATATTTTAAAGTATGATGTATGATTTCAAGTTAAATAGCTTCCCACATGGTTTTGGAGTCAAGACTCCTAATTATGTTTAGCTTGTGGTATGGTTTGAGCCAAGGCTCCTCATGTGTGATTTCATATTTTATATGTATATGATTATTCAGCTTCGTTAATAGATAATGGTCAGCTTCATTGAAAAATGATGGAGAGCATATGTATGTTTTTGGGAGTAGTGTCTAGCACTGAGTAGGCTAAGGGTCATTCAACCCTATGCCTCAGAACAACGCGCCAACATAGGTATGATCAAATTATTTTAGGACTTCCTATGTGAGCTTTCCCCTTCCACAAGGGTCCTTCATCTTCATATTAATATCACAGTAGCTTCTTTAGCCCTGGCAAGGCTCTAGACGGCTCTGCTCACTTGAGTGTGATAGTCGGGACCAAGTAAGCTTTATCGTGGTAATGTCGGTTATATGATGAGTCTCTCATTGTTCATCATGATTTCAGTTATGCATGTTTATATATATATATATATATATATATATATATATATATATATATGCATATATATATTCTAAAGCATGTTTGACCCAAATGTATAGTTTTGCTAATGACTATCATATTTCAGCTTAGGGTCATTCGATTATGTTATGATGTTCAGTTATGTACAGATCATGATTTTAGAAAATAGCATGCAAGCCCTACTCTTAGATTCTTATCTTTACTATGTTTTATATAATGCATGTTTTAAATTATTTTACTTATTCAAGAAGTTTTACTTACCTTGCATACGCAGTATATTCCATGTACTGACCGCATACTCTATGTTGTATCATTTTATGATACAGGGACTCAGCCCCGTCATTAGTCAACTTTTGGAGTTAGCATCTAGTCCTAGTTGGTGAGTCCTCATCTCCCCAGGACCATTCTTTATCAGTTATTTTTATATTTCAGTTTCATGCTTAGAGAGTTAGTTGGGGTCTTCTCCTATCAACTCATTAGAAATAGAGGCTCTTCAGACACAGTTTGTAATCAACTTTAGTCTCGTGTATGTTTTTGATATCATGTTTATTTTAGATATTCTCTATGTTTATTATGTTAAATCTTCTGCTTTATTTGATTTAGTTAGTTGTATGTTCATGCCATGGGTCGACTTGGGGTCTCTTAGGGCTTCTTCTCTCGTTTCTCGATCTAGGCCTATGTTTTGGTCATGACAAACTTGGTATTAGTGCAATAGGTTTGAAGTGTCCTAGGGTGTCGGAACGCCACATTAAGTAGAGCCTTTTTTTTAATGGATGTGAAGTGCGCCACACTTATGATTAAGGGTCTACGAAACATTTAGTATATATTACCTTCTTTCATGATCTATGTCGTGCGATGAAATAACTTTCTATCCTTCTATATTATGCTATTCGTGATTGGGGAATCATGCCTCCCTGAAGATTTAATAGCAGAAAAAATGGAAATGGAAATGGCCAGGAGGATGGCAATGCGGACGGCCATCAGCAGGCCCCACCACCTCATGAGCACCATGCACTGGAGCCAGTTGCCCATGCTGAATTAAGGGAAGCCATTCAGATGCTAGCGCAGGCCTTGACCGCCCAAGTCAACTAGCAGGCAGTAGTGCATGTCCCGTAGAATGGGAATGCGGTGGCAGCACGAGTCAGAGATTTCCTAAGGAAGAACTCACCAAAGTTTCTTGGTTCAAAGGTGGATGAGGATCCACATGAGTTTATTAATGAGATTCTAAAGATCACCCAGGTCATGGGGGTGAATGGAGAAGATTGTGCCGACTTGGCCTCGTATTAGGTTAAGGGGTCGCACACATTTGGTTTAAACAGTGGAATGATAGTAGGGTAGTCGGAGCAGGCCCTATAAGTTGGGATGAGTTTCATGTCGCCTTCCTGGATCGGTTCTTCCCTTGGGAAATAAAGGAACTGAAGGTGGCCGAGTTCATGAATCTAAAATAGGGAAAGATGAAAGTGCAAGAATATGCCCTAGAGTTCACTCGTCTATCAAGGTATTCCCCAGAGTTAGTGGTTGATAAGAGGATGCGAGTGAGCAGGTTTATTCATAGGGTGGCGGACTATCTAGACAAGGATTGTAGAACCGTCATGCTTCATTAGGATATGGATTTTTCTCAGATAGTCTGTACGCCCAACAAATGGAGGTGGCGCATCTAAGGGAGAGAGAGGCTAAGAGGGCCAAGACAGAAACTAATGTTCTGTCAGCTGACACCAGGTGGTGGGCATCGACAACAGTCCCACCAGAGATCTTTAGCCCCAGTTTCTTCAACTATGAGTGTGCCATCCAAACCTAGGCATGACCAGAAGGGACGAGCATCAGGCTCTAGGGGTTAGAGCAGCAGGCCTGCGGATTCCAGTATTCCAGTTTGCGACTAGTGTGGCCGGGGACACACGTGTCAGTGTTTTGTGGGTACAAGTTCTTGCTTCGGGTGTGGAAAACCCAAAAATATGCTCATAGATTTCCCAGTGCTAACAGGGCCATGATCAGGGGCAAGGCCTAGCTTCTGGTTCAGCATCTCCACCAGCTCGCCCATCTCAGCAGGGCGCATCTACTAGCACCAATGGCGGTGAAAGCCAGAATAGATTCTATGCCCTAGCATCCCGCCAGGAGCAGGAGGTCTCCCCGAATGTAGTCATTGGTATGTTACGAGTTTTCCTCCTTGATGTACATGTTTTATTAGATCCAGGGGCTACTTTTTCTTTTGTGATGCCCTATATGGCTAGTCGTTTTAGAGTCAGTCCTGAAATCTTGTCAGAACCCTTCTCAGTCTCTACTCCAATAGGTGATTCTGTTGTAGCTAGACGCGTGTATAGAAGTTTCCCCGTCACAGTCCTTTAGAAAGTCACCTCAGCAGATCTAGTAGAGTTATACATGACCGATTTTGATGTTATGCTCAGCATGGATTAGCTATTTGCATGTTATGCCTCAATTAATTGTAGAACCCGCGTAGTAGAGCTCAGATTCCCGGGTGAGCCAATCATGGAATGGAAGGGTAGCTCATATGTGCCTGTAGATCGTTTCATTTCCTATCTTAAGGCCAGAAAGATGATCTCCAAGGGTTGCTTGTACCGTTTAGTTAGGGTTAAGGATGCTACATTCGAGACCCCAACTCTCTAGTCAGTCCTAGTAGTATGTGAGTATCCATAAGTCTTCCCAGATGATCTACTGGGAATCCCTCCCGAGCGGGAGATTGATTTTGGTGTTGACCTTCTTTTCGATACGCAACCTATATCTATTCCTCCTTACATAATGGCTCCAACTGAGCTAAAGGAGTTGAAGGAGTAGTTGAAATACCTTTTAGATAAGGGGTTCATCAGACCGATCAAATCTCTATGGGGTGCACCGGTTCTCTTTGTTCGAAAGAAGAATGGTTCTCTTTGTATGTGTATTGATTATCGGCAATTGAACAAGGTTACTATAAAGAACATGTATCCTCTTCCTAGGATTGATGATTTGTTTGACCAGCTTCTGGATGCCAAGTGCTCTTCGAAGATAGATCTCAGATCCGAATACCATCAGCTCAGGGTTTGGGAGAGTGACATCCTGAAGACAGCCTTCAGGACTCGGTATGGTCATTATGAGTTTGTAGTTATGTCTTTTGGACTAACGAATCCTCCTGCAGCTTTTATGGATTTGATGAACAGGGTGTTCAAGCCATACTTGGATATTTTCGTGATCGTGTTTATTGATGATATCTGGATATGCACTTGGAGAGAGGAGGAGCATGCCGCTCATTTGAGGGTGATATTACAAACACTCAAGGATTGCCAATTATTTGCTAAATTCAGCAAGTGTGAGTTTTGTTTAAACTCAGTAGAATTTTTGGCCATGTGGTATCAAGTGAGGGCATAAAGGTGGACTCTTAGAAGATAGAAACAGTGATGGATTGGCCTAGACCAGTGAATCCTTCAGAGATTAGGAGTTTCTTGGGTCTACCCAGGTACTATCAGAGATTTGTTGAGGGATTTTCATCTATTGCAGAGCCATTGACCAAATTGAGCCAAAAGAAAGTGAAGTTCCTATGGTTGAAGGCTTGTGAGAGAAGCTTTCAGGAGTTGAAGACCCAACTCACCTCAGCACTAGTGTTAACCCTACCGGAGGGTACCAATGGGTTTTTGGTGTATTGTGATTCTTATAGAATCAGCTTTGGTTCTGTATTGATACAACATGGTAAAGTGATAGCATACGCTTCCAGACAGCTGAAGGTTCATGAAAAGAATTACTTGACCCATGATCTTGAATTGGAAGCGGTGGTATTTGCATTGAAGATTTGGAGACACTATTTGTATGGGGTGCATGTAGATATGTTTACAGTCCACAAGAGCCTACAATATGTGTTTACGCAGAAGGATCTAAATCTGCACCAAAGGAAGTGGTTGGAGCTACTCAAGAATTATGATATAAGTGTCCTTTACCATCTGGGTAAGGCCAATGTGGTGTCAGATGCACTTAGTAGGCTCTCTATGGAGAGTATGTCCCATGTAGATGAGGGAAAGAAGGAGCTAGTGAAGGATGTGCATCGACTTGCACGGTTGGGAGTTCATTTGGTTGACTCGACTGATGGTGATGTTATAGTTTAGAATGGGTCAGAATTATCCTTGGTGGCTATATGTGAAGGCTAGACAAGACGAAGACCTTATTTTTGTAAGGTTAAAGGAAGACGTTCATAATCAGAAGATAGAGGTCTTCTCCAAAGGGGGAGATGGTGTGCTTCAATATTAGGGTCGCTTGTGTGTCCCAGACGTTGATGATTTGAGAAGTCGGATGTTGCATGAGGCTCACTATTCCAGATATTTGATACATCCAGGTGCCACCAAGATGTACCATGACCTATGGGAAGTCTATTTGGTGGAATGGCATGAAGAAGGATATCGTTGAATTTGTGGCTAAGTGCCCGAATTGTCGGCAAGTGAAGGTTGAGAATCATAGAACGGGGGGTGTACTTCAGGACATCAGCATTCCTACTTGGAAGTGGGAGGAGATCAATATGGACTTTATCACAGGGCTACCCTGCACTCATCGACAATATGGACCCATTTGGATGATCGTGGATACGTTGACCAAAGCCGCTTATTTTTTACCGGTCAAAACCATTGATTCCGTGGAGGATTATGCCAAACTATACATCCAGGATCTTGTTCGGTTGTATGGAGTGACCTTGTCCATCATATCAGACAGAGGTACTCAGTTTACCTCTCAGTTTTGGAGATCGTTTCAAAAAGGACTTGGTACTTAGGTTAAACTTAGCACAACATTTCACCCGCAAATGGATGGTCAAGCGGAGAGAACAATTCATACTCTCAAGGACATTTTGAGAGCATATTTTATTGACTTCAAGGGTAGTTGGGATGACCATTTGCCTCTTATTGAGTTTGCATATAATAACAACTACCATTCCAACATTCAGATGGCTCTGTTTGAGGCTCTCTATGGGCGGATGCGTAGATCGCCTATTAGTTGGTTTATAGATAGTGAAATTATGATGATAGGACCAGATTCAGTCCATGAGGCCATGGAGAAAGTTCAGCTCATACAAAATAGGTTGAAAATAACTCAAAGTCACCAAACGTCCTACGCGTATGTGAGGAGGAGAGAACTTGAGTTCGAAGTTGATGATGGGGTGTTTCTGAAGGTATCTCCCATGAAGGGAGTGATGAGGTTTGGAAAAAAAGGAAAACTCAACCCTCATTATGTTGGCCCCTATCGGATTGTGAAGCGGGTTGGCAAGGTGGCATATTAATTGGAGTTGCCCTCAGAATTATATTTAGTCCATCCAATTTTCCATGTATCACTCCTAAAGAAGTGTTTGGGTGATGCAGATTTAGTTGTTTCGGTGGACAGTGTCGGTGTGAATGATAGCCTTAGTTACGATGAGGTTCCGGTGGAAATACTGGATCGTCAGGTTCAAAGGCTAAGAAAAAAGGAAGTGGCTTCAGTAAAAGTTTTATGGAGGAATCTTCATGTTGAGGGATCTACGTGGGAAGCCGAAGCAGACATGATGGCTAGATACCTACATTTATTCCCTACTATCTTAGTTCCAGCTTGAGGTATCAACTTTTGCCCTAAAACTCTATTTAGTTTCATGTTCAATTCATGTGCCCCAGTTTCTTTCAGGTATATGGATGTATGTATGATTCATGAATTAGGTTCAGTCATGTGGTTTAAATCGGAGTTATTCATTCCATCAGTTTTCAGCTTATATGATTAGTATTTGAGTATGATGATTGCATTTCTCTGCTTTTCTGTATGATTTTAAAAATTCGAGGACGAGTGCTCCCAAGGGGGAGAAATTGTTATACCCCAAATGCTCAAAGATCAAAACCGGGGTTTGGAATGGAGAAAATAGGATTTTCTGCACCAGATCACTGAACGATTCGTAATGTGACTCGTCAAGTTGACCATGAGTTGTTAGGTGACTCATGGTGAGGAGTGTTGACTTGCCTGAAATTTTTCAAATTAAGGTGACCACGGGTGAGACCACAAGTCGTGGTCAGCCCTCAAGAGTCATTAGTTCACCCTTGGTCAATGGCAGTAAAAGGATGAAGGATGAGTGGCAGTGAACCAAATGATTGGACACCACGAGTCGTGGTCAGATACCACAAGTCATGGTCAGACACCACGATTCGTTGGATGAGTCGTGGTAAGCAGTTTGTTAATGACTTGAGGTTTTGTGCAGTGGAGGTAACGAGAGGTGACCACGAGTCATGATCACCAATGACGAACCATTAGGTCCCTCGTGGGGACCCTTTGAGGAAAAGTGGTAGTGCACTTAACGACAACAGGCGATGACTCGTTGTAAGAGGTAATGACTCGTCTAATCCCTCATTGGGACTGGCAGTCTATTTTCCTCTGCAAATTTGGTAATGGATTTTTTGTAATTCCTATCATCCTAAGGCCTAAACTACACTTTTAAAGCTATGAATAGTGAACTTTAAGAGGGGTAAGTTCATTGTAGGTCATTCTTATTAATGCATGCAAGAGTAGAGGTCTAGAGAGGTGATCAAGATCAATTTCCTTCAAGTTTTTCACCAATTCTTCCTTGGGCAATTAGAGAAGTTGTAGAATTAGATCCTCTCAGGTATGTAAGGCAATGAATGGGTGAATTTGTTCACACCCATGCCCAATTACTCTGTAATTCATAAAAATCCATATGTTGATTCTATGGGGTTTTAACCCAATGCATGAATTTTCTAATTTTCTACTATGGGTATGATCTAACTATGTTTTTATTATTGAATTATGATTCATGAGAAAGTTTTACAGTGTTTCCAATTATATATCATGTTTTTAAGTTTTATAAATTGTAATGCCCATCCATGAGAAGTTTATAAAAGTTGAGATTTATGATGTATGTTCAAGTATGATGAGATATTTATGATGAATAGCATGTTTTCAAGTTACCGATGCTTATGATCATGTTTTCAAGTGAATCAAGTATTTCCAAGCATGTTAAGTATTGGGCAAGCCCATATTTTCATATATGATGTATGATTTCAAGTTAATTAGATTACCACATAGTTTGGAGTCAAGACTCCCAATTATGTTCAGCTTGTGGTATGGTTTGAGCCAAGGCTCCTCATATGTGATTTCATATTTTATATGTATATGATTATTAAGCTTTGTTAATAGAAAATGGTCAACTTCATTGAAAAACGATTGAGTGCATATGCATATTTTTGGGAGTAGTGTCTAGCACCGAATAGGCTAAGGGTCAGTCAACCGTATGCCTCAGAACTACACGTCTACGTAGGTATGGTCAGATTATTTTGGGACTTCCTATGTGAGGTTTCCCCTTCCCCAAGGGGCCTTTCAACTGGATATGGATATCATGGTAGCATCTTTATCCCTGACAAGGCTCTAGATGGATCTGCCCACTTGAGTGTAATAGTCAGGACTACCTAAGCTCTATCGTGGTAATGTCGGTTATATGATGCATCTCCCATTGTTCCTCATGATTTCAATTATGCATGTTTATCATTCATGATATATATATATATATATATATATATGTTCTACAATAGGTTTGACCCAAATGTACAGTTTTATTGATGATTATCAGATATCATCTTTGGGTCATTCGATTAAGTTATGATGTTCAGTTATGTCCAGATCATGATTTTAGAAAATAACATGCAAGCCTTACTCTCAGATTCTCATCTTGACTATGTTTTATATTATGCGTGTTTTAAACGATTTTACTTATTCAAGAGGTTTTACTTACCTTACATACTCAGTACATTCCACATATTGACCGCATACTCTGTGCTGTATCATTTTATGATACAGGCTCCGATCTTCAGACTCAGCCCCGTCATTAGTCAGCTTCCGAAGTTAGCATCCAGTCCTAGTTGGTGAGTCCTCATCTCCCGAGGACCGTTCTTTATCAGTTATCTTTATATTTCAGTTTCATACTTATACAGTTAGTTGGGGTCTTGTCCCATTAACTCAACAGAAATAGAGGCTCTTCAAACATAGTTTATAATCAACTTCAGTCTCGTGTATGTTTCTGATATATTGTTTATTTTGGACTTCCGCTATGTTTATTATGTTAAGTATTCCACTTTATTATTTAGTTAGATGTATGGTCATGCCATGGGTTGACTTGGGGTCTCTCGGGGCTCCTTGTCCCATGTCTCGATCTGGGCCTATGTTCGGGTTGTGACACACACTTATAGGGAAGAGGCTACAAGACGTTTTAGGGAAGTTCCCTTATTTCATGATCAATGTCTTGTGAATGAGTACTTGTGTATTCCTCTAACTTTTTCTATATGCGTTTGTAGAAATATGCCTCCACGCCAAGTCAATGGTAGAAGAAATCGCTATGGAAATGGCCATGGCAATGGCAATGAGATGGGCATTAGCCAGTCCCACCAGCTCCAACGGATCCCTTGCCCGAGCAGGTCACTCATGGGGAGTTTAAGGTGGAATTTCAGATGTTAGCACAGGCCATGACTTCTTGGGTTAACTAGCAGGATGTGGCTTACATTCCCCAGAATAGGTATGCAGCAACGGGATGGTGTGAGATTCATCAAGATGAACCCACCTGAGTTTCTTTGGTCGAAAGTGGATGAGGACCCATATGAGTTCATTGAGGAGGTGAATAGGGTCACCTAGATTATGGGGATGACTGGAGAGGAGAGTGCAGACTTAGCCTCCTATTAGCTAAAGGGGTTGCTCACATATGGTTTCGTTAGTGGAAGGGGAGTAGGGGAGTAGGTGCAGTTCCCTTGGGTTGGGATGAGTTTGTGGCCACTTTTCTAGATAGGTTCTTACCTAGGGAGTTAAGGGAAGCGAAGGCAGCTGAGTTCGTCAATTTGAAGCATCACAACAGGACTGTCCAGGAGGATGCCTTAGAGTTTACCCGGTTATCCAAGTATGGACCGGAGATGGTTGCTAATCCAAGGGCTCATTTGAGCAAGTTTGTGAATAGAGTGGCAGATTCACTGGTCAAGAAGTGCAGGACTACCATGTTATCAATTTATAGATTTCTCCCGGCTAGTAATATACGCCAACACATAGAGGTGGAGCAGAGGAAGGAGAAGGAGAAGAGGGAAAAGACCGGGAGTTATGGGCAGTTCCAGCAGAGATCGGGTGGTGGACATCTCCCTCAGTCCCACTACAAGTCATTCACCCTAGCCCCATCATAAACCAGTGTTCCATCCAAACCTAGATATGACCAGAGCAGTAGGGCATCAGGCTCTAGAGGCCAGGGGAGCATGGAAGGAGAGTGCATTATTCTAGCTTGTAGGAAGTGTGGCAAGAAGCACCCTGGAAAGTGCTTGATTGGTACAAATGTTTGTTTCGGGTATGGGAAGCTCGTACAAATGCTCAGAGATTATCCCTCAGCTACACAAGGCGAAAATAGAGGTCATGCCCCAACTACCACTTTGGTAGCTCCAGTAGCTCGACAATCTCAATAAGGCTCCTCTTCTAGTGCAGGTTGCGAGCAGCGCTAGAATAGGTTGTATGCACTATCATCTCATCAAGAGCAGAAGGTCTCTCCCAGTGTAATCACTAGTATATTATGAGTATTCCATCTTGATATATATGCATTATTAGATCCAGAGGCTACTTTATCTTTTGTGATTCCTTATGTTGCTGTTAGTTTTAGAGTCAGTCCTGAAATCATGATTGAACCCTTCTTAGTCTCTACTCTTGTGGGTGAGTCAATTTTAGCTCGATGGGTGTACAAAAATTGCCCCATCACAATTCTTCAAAAAGTCACCCCAACCGATTTAGTGGAGTTAGATATGACCAACTTTGATGTCATATTCGGTATGGATTGGTTATAAGCTCATTATGCCTTAGTCAATTGTAGAACCCATGCGATAGAGTTCCGACTTTTGGGTGAGCCAGTCCTAGAGTGAAAGGGTAGTTCAGTTGTGCCGTTAGGTCACTTTATTTCCTATCTCAAAGCCAGGAAAATGATTTCCAAATGATGTGTATACCATCTAGTTTGGGTCAAGGATTCTATGTCCGAGAGCCCGCTCTTCTGTCTTTCGCTGTTATTTGTGATTTTTTGGAGGTGTTTCCAGATGATCAGCTAGGAGTCCTGTAATACCCCAAAATTTTCTAAGACTAGGCCCGAGATTTGAAATGTGATCACCAAAAAAAGTTGGATAATTACTTCAATACGACTCAACATACTAGTCGTAGATTGGTGGTACGGGTCGTAGGAAGACCCATGGTTCAGTTCAGAGATTTCTTTCCCCAGAACAAGAGTCCCCACTATGAGCTATAGTGTGTGGGTATGACTCGTGGTATGGATTGTAACAAGCACTTGGGATTTTTCAAATGCGGATTATACGAGTGTTGGTACGACTCATGATAGTCTATTGTGGGTCGTAGTATGATTTGTGAAATTTTTTTGAGGATTATAGGTTTAGGACTTGGTTAGTACGGGAGGATACCACGAGTCATAGGAGGATTGTACGACTCGTACGAAGGATTGTACAACTCGTGGTACGAGTCGTGACAGCTGAAAGGATTAGTTTTCCTGCGAATTCATTAAGGATATTTTCATAAATTCTAAGCTCATAAACCCTAAACTACGTAGTTTTAAGCTCTAAAGAGGTGTTTTAATGGGGTTAAACCTATTCTAAATCAATTCCTTCCCATGCATGCAAGATTAGGAATTCACCATTGAAGATCAAGCCTAGAATTCTCCAATTTCTTCTCCAAATCTCTCCGGCTTCTAACGAAAAGTGTAGATTCAGCTCTCCCAGCTATGTAGGGTTATGAATGAGAGTTCCTTTCACTCTCACGATCAAATTCTTCTCAAATTCATGGATCAAGTCTCAACCCACGTTATGATCTAAAAAAGGTTTTAATCCAACCTTACAGAATTCTCTATCAATTGTTTATGGGTCAATGCCCTTTATGTTTTAAAGTATATTTGAAGATTCATGAGCAGGTTTTATACCTATTTTGATTATAAATTCAGGGTTTCAAGTTTTAGAAAATTATGCCCAATTATGCAAGTTCATGAAATGTAAAGTTTATAGTTTTTTATTTTAAGTATGATGAGATATCTCGCAATCTTGAATTTTTACAAATTACCCATATATGAATTTATGATTTCAACTTATGAAGTCTATTTCAAGTATGCCTGATTTTAAGATTTCAGATTGCCCATACATGTTAAGTATGTTTTCATGATCCAATTCAGTTTTATAATATCAACTTACCATATAGTTTGGAGTGATACTCATTATTAGCTTATTATATGTGTAGAGCCAGGGCTCCCCATATTCAAATTTTAGACTATGCATGTAATTACACTATCAACTTCATTGAAAATGGTTTCAGCTTTATTGGAAAATGATGGAGAGCACCTTGCATGTTTTTGGGAGTAGTGTCTAGCACCGAGTAGGCAAGGGGTTCATGTAGACCCCGACTAGTGTCTAGCACCTAGTAGGATAGGGATTCATGTAAACCCCGGGTCTCAAAACTGCACGCCAACATAGATGTATGTATATATTTGGGGTCTCTCAAGAGTGTTTCCCCCTTCCTGCAAGGAGAATTCCGCTTGATATCGATTTCATGGTAGCGTCCTTAACCCTGACAAGGTTTTGGACAGCTCTACCCACTTGACTGTGATAGTTAGGCATCACGTAAGCTCTATCATGATGGTGACGGTTGTGATTAGTCTCCCATTGTTCCTCATGTTTTTAGTTATGCATGTTTCTGGTGTTGTCCCATCATCCCGTCACACAATATGTAGAATTTCATCTTTGTCAGTGTTGACTCTATATGGTTGATATGTATTCAACCACTTATTCATGATTAATTTATCAGATTTCACTTGATATATCTTTTTTAGTTATCATCTTCATTCCATAGGTTGACTTGGAGCCATTCATGATTCTAGGTTTCGTGTCTCGGTTTGGACCTATGTTCAGTTCGTGAGAAACTTGGTATTAAAGCCAAGGGTTCAGAGTGTGCTAGGGTGTCTGAAAGCCATGTTGAGTAGAATTTTTTCTATGGGTGTGAAGCGCGCCACACTTATGGAGGAGAGACTACAAGACGTTTTAGGAAATTTCCCTACTTTCATGATCAATGTTGTGCGATGAAGCATCTATCTATCCTTCTAACTCATGCTATATGCATTTGCAGAGTCATGCCTCCACGCCATGTAAATGGTAGAAGGAACGGAAATGGAAATGGCCATGAAGGTGGCAATGGAGATGGGCACCAGCAAGCCCTGCCAACATCAACAGGTTCTTTTCCTAAGCAGGTCTCTCATGCTGAGTTTAGAGCGGATTTTTAGATTGTTGGCATAGCCTTTGACCACTCAAATCATCCAGCAAGCGGTGGCCCATGTTCCTCAAAATGGGAACGCAACAACGCCTCGAGTTTGGGACTTTGTTAGAATGAATCCACCTGAGTTCCTTGGGTCAAGAGTGGATGAGGACCCGCATGATTTTCTTGAGGAGATATAAAGGATCACCTAGATTATGACGGTGAAGGGATAAGAGAGCGCAGACTTAGCCTCCTACTAGCTGAAAGGGGTTGCTTATATTTTGTACCATCAGTGGAGGGACGGTAGAGTAGTGGCCACAATATCCATGAGTTAGGATGATTTCATGACTGCCTTCTTAGGTAGATTCTTCCGTAGGGAGTTGAGGGAGGCAAAGGTGGTGGAGTTCATCAACTTGAGGCAAAATAATATGACTGTGTAAGAGTACACCTTGGAGTTCACTCAGCTGTCTATGTATGCACCAGAGATGGTTGCGTATTAGAGAGATTGTATGAATAGATTTGTTTATGGAGTATCAGATTCACTGGTCAAGGAGTGTAGGACCACAATGCTGAATAGTAACCTAGACTTCTCTCGATTGGTTTTATATGCCCAGCAGATACAGGCGGATCAGATGAAGGAAAGGGAGAGAGAGTCCAAGAGGGCCAACACAGGCAGCTTTGGGTTTTCCCTACAGAGGTCGACTAGCAGACATCGTCAGCAGTCCCACTAGAGACCATCAGCCCTAGTGTCATTGTCAGCTAGTGTGCCATCTAGATCTAGGCGTGATCAGAGGGGATGGACATCAGGCTTTAGAGGATAGGGGAGCAGGTTAGGAGAACCCAGTGTGCTAGCTTGCTACAAGTGTGGTAGGAAGGACCCCCGTATGGTGCCTAGCAGGGTCAAGTGCGTGTTTCGAGTGTAGGAAGCCCGAACATCTGCTTAGAGACTGCCCTTGAGCCAGACGGAGCCATAGTAGAGGCCATGACCAAGCCACCAGTTGAGCAGCTCCACCAGCACACTCAGCTCAGCAGGGTGCATCCACTAGTTCAGGTGGTAGTCAGTGTCAGAATAGATTTTATGCCCTCTCATCTCGTCAGGAGCAGGAGGTCTCTCTACATGTGGTCTCTAGTATGTTACGAGTATTTCATCTTGATGTGTCTGCATTGTTAGATCTAGGGGATACTTTATCTTTTTTGAAACCTTATGTTTCTATTAGTTTTGGAATCAATCCTGAAATCCTATCATAACCCTTCTCAGTCTCTAATACAATCAGTGACTCAGTTATAGCTTGATGGGAATATAGAAATTGCCCCATCACAGTCCTTCAGAAAGTCACCTCAACCGATTTAGTAGTTCTAGACATGACTAATTTTGATGTTATCTTTGGTACGGATTGGTTGCATGCATGTTATGCCTTAGTGAATTATAGAACCCGTACAATAAAGTTTCGATTTTCGGGTGAACCAGTCCAAGAATTAAAGGGTAGTTCAATTATGCTTGTAGGTTTCTTTTTTTCCTATCTCAAGGCCAGAAAGATAATTTCTAAGGGTTTCTTTTACCATCTAGCTCAGGTTAAGGATGCTACATTCGAGACCCCGATTCTTCAATCTGTCCCTATTGTATGTGAGTACCTAGAGGTTTTCCCAAATGATCTACTAGGAGTCTCTCCTAAGCGGGAGATTGATTTTGGTATTGACCTTCTTCCCAATATGCAGCCTACATCTATTCCTCCTTACAGAATGGATCCAGCTGAGCTAAAGGAGTTGAAAGAGCAGTTGAAGGACCTTTTAGATAACGGCTTTACCAAACCTAGAAAATCCCAGTGGGGTGGACCGACTCTCTTTGTTCTAAAGAAGGATGGGTCTCTTCATATGTGCATTGACTATCATTAGTTGAACAAGGTTATAATCAAGAACAAGTATCCCCTCCCAAGAATTGATGACTTGTTTTACCAACTTCAGGGTGCTAGGTTCTTCTCAAAGATAGACCTACAAATAGATATCTTCAACTCAGATATAGGTAGAGTGACATTCCGAAGACGGCTTTCTAGACTCGATATGGTCACTATGAGTTTGTAGTTATGACTTTTGGACTAACAAATGCTTCTATAGCTTTTATGGATTTAATGAACAGGGTGTTAGCAGTATTTAGATATGTTCGTGATTGTCTTCATAGACGACATTCTCATACACTTTTGAAGCAAAGAGGAACATGTCTCTCATTTGAGGATTGTTCTACGGACTCTCAAGGAATTCTAGCTGTTTGTTAAATTCAGTAAGTTTGAGTTTTTCTTTGATTCAGTACCATTTTTGGGCCATGTGGTGTCAAGCGAGGTTTTGCAAGTGGACTCCCAAAAGATTGAGGTGGTGAAGAACTGGCCTAGACCAGTTAGTCCCTCGGATATCAAGAGTTTCTTGGGCTTAGCTACCTACTACTGAAGGTTTGTTGAGGGATTTTCATCCATTGTAGGACCATTGACTAAGTTTAACCGAAAGAGATTTAAATTTCAGTGGTCGAATTCCTGTGAAAAGAGTTTTTAGGAGTTAAAGACTCGACTTACTTCAACCCCAGTATTGACCCTACACGGGGGAACGGATGGATTTGTTGTGTATTGTGATGCCTCTAGGGTTGGTCTTGGTTGTGTCTTGATGCAGCATGCTAAGGTCATTGCGTATGCCTCTAGACAGCTTAAGACTCATAAGAAGAATTACCTAACACAATTTGTGGTGTTCGCATTAAAGATTTGGAGATACTACTTGTATGGGGTCCATGTGGATGTGTTTAATGACCACAAGAACCTACAGTATGTCTTCACCTAGAAGGACTTGAATTTGCGACAAAGGATGTGGTTAGAGCTACTCAAGGACTATGACATGAGTGTCCTTTATCATATAGGCAATCCAAATGAGGTGTAAGATGCCCTTAGTAGATTGTTATGGAGAGTGTGTACCACGTTGAGGATGGCAGGAAAGATTTGGTGAAGGATGTGTATCGGCTTACACGATTAGGGGTTCACCTTGTAGATTCGACCGATAGTGATGTCATTCTTCAGAATCCTATTTGGTGACAGAGGTCAAGGATGGGCAAGATGAGGATCCTATTTTTGTTAAGTTGAAGGAAGCGTTTCAACATTAGAAGGTGGAGGTCTTCTCCCAAGGGGGAGATGGTATGCTTCAATATTAGGGTCATTTATTTGTTCAGAGTGGCAATGATTTAAGTGAACGAATGTTTCATGAGGCTCATGGTCCCCGATATTCCATACATCCAGGTGCCAAAAAGATGTACCATGACCTATGGAAAGTCTATTGGTGGAATGGCATGAAGAAGGACATAGCGAAATTTGTGGCTAAGTGTCTGAATTGTCAACAGGTGAAAGTTGAGCATCAAAGATCGGGAGATATGCTACAAGACATCAATATTCCCACTTGGAAGTGGGAAAAAATCAATATGGACTTCATCACAGGGTTGCCTCGCACACACCGACAATATAACTCTATATGGATGGTGATAAACAGGTTGACCAAAGCAACTCATTTCCTACCGATCAAAACTACCTATTCAGCTGAGGTCTATGCTAGATTATATATCGAGAGTTAGTTCGGTTGCATGGATTTCCCTTGTCCAAAATTTCGGATAGAGGTACTCAGTTTACCTTACAGATTTAGAGATCGTCCTAGAAGAGACTTGGTACTCAAATCAAGCTTAGTACAACTTTTCACCCATAGACAGATGGTCAGGCCAAGCAGACCATTAAAACTCTTGAGGATATGTTGAGAGCGTGTGTGATTGAAATCAAAGGCAGTTGGGATGATAATTTACCTCCCATTGAGTTCACGTACAACAATAATTACCATTCTAGCATTCAGATGGCTCCATTTGAGGCTCATTATTGGTGGAGGTATAGAACTCCTATTGGTTAGTTTGAGGTAGGAAAGCTATTTTGATAGGGCTAGATTCAGTTCATGAGGCTATGTAGAAAGTTTACCTTATAAAGGAAAGGCTGAAAAAAACTCAAAGTCATCAGAAGTCATATACAAATGTTAGCCACAGAGAACTCGAG
Source organism: Datura wrightii (assembly GCA_035772735.1). Classification (NCBI taxonomy): domain Eukaryota; kingdom Viridiplantae; phylum Streptophyta; class Magnoliopsida; order Solanales; family Solanaceae; genus Datura; species Datura wrightii. The sequence continues at coordinate 57,546,233 of JASDFA010000002.1, read as the reverse complement.
TTTGAAGTTGATGATTGGGTGTTCTTGATGGTGTCTCCCATGAAGGGAGTGATGATTTTTGGGAAGAAGGGGAAGATTAGTCCCCGATATGTTAGCCCATACAAGATTTTTAGATGTGTTGGCAAGGTGGCCTATGAGTTGGAGCTACTAGCAAAGTTAGTGTCAGTGCATCCAGTTTTCCATGTATCATTATTGAAGAAGTGCATTGGTTACCCAGCTTTGGTTGTTCCAGTGGAGAGCATAGGTGTGAAAGATAGCCTTACATATGAGGAGGTACCTATTGATATCCTTGATCATCAGGTTCGGAGGTTAAGAAACAAAGAAGTAGCTTCTGTGAAAGTCTTATAGAGAAATCAGCTTGTTGCGGGAGCTACATGGGAAGCCAAAGTAGATATTATGACTATATACCTGCATTTATTCCCTTCAAGTCCCATTGCATCATGAGGAAACAGTTTCCTCTTTAATACTCTATTAAGTTTCATGTCAAGTTTATGTCTCTCAGTTTCTTTCATGTTTTAACATGTATGTATGATTCATAAATTCAGTTTAGTCATGCATCTCATTCGGAAGTTAATCACTCCGTTAGATTTCAGCTTTAGGTTTTCAGTATTTGGGGTTGGATTTCCTTTTCCCAGCCTTTTAGAATGTTTTCCCCACATCGAGGATGAATTTTCCCAAAGGGGAGATATTTTAATACCCCAAAAGATCCTAAAAGTAGACCCGAGATTTGAAATATGATCAGTAGGAAAAGTTGGAGAATTGCTTCAGTAGGACTCAACGTATGAGTCTTATGTTGGTGGTAAGGGTTGTATGAAGACCCGTGGTTTAGCTAAGAGATTTCTTTCCCTAGACTATGAGTCCCCACTATGAGTCATAATGTGTGGGTACGACTCGTGGTACGGATCGTAACAAGCACATGGGATTTTTCAGATGTTGATTTTAAGAGAGTTGGTACGACTTGTGATAGTCTATTATAGGTCATAGTATTATTAATGGAAATATTCAGAGGATTAGAGGTTTTGGACTTGGTTATTACGGGAGGATACCATGAGTCATAGGAGGATTGTACGACTCATGGTACGAGTCGTGAGAGATGACAAAATCAGTTTTCCGGCGAATTCATTAAGGGTATTTTCATAAATTCTAAGCTCCTAACCATAAACTATGTCATTTTAAGCTTCGAAATAGGTCGTATAAAAGGGTTAAACGTATTCAAAATTACTCCCCTCCCATGCATGCAAGATTAGAAATTCCCAATTGAAGATCAAGCCTAGAATTCTCCAATTTCTTCTCTAAATCTCTTGGTTTTCCAAGGACAAGTGTAGATTTAGCTCCTCCAGGTATGTAGGACTATGAATAAGAAGTCATTTCACTCTCATGCTCAAATTCTCCACAATTTCATGAATCTAGTCTCAATCCAAGTTATGATCTAAAAAGGGCTTTAATCCAATCTTGTAGAATTCTCTATCAATTGTTTATGGGTCAATCCCCTTTATGTTTTAAAGTATCTCTGAAGATTTACTAGCAGATTTTATACCTATTTTGATTATAAATTCATGGTTTCAAGTTTTAAAAAGTTATGCCCAATTATACAAGTTCATGAAAAGTCAAGTTTATGATTTATGATTTCAAGTATGATGAGATACCTAGCATGATTGAATGTTTACAAATTACCCATGTATGAATTTTTGATTTTGACTTATGAAGTCTATTTCGAGCATGCATGATTCTAATATTTGGCAAGCCCACACATGTTAAGTATGTTTTTATGATTTAGTTTAGTTTTATAATATCAGCATACCATATGGTTTGGAGTGATACTCCCAATATTCAGCTTATGGTATTTTTGGAGCCAAGAGTCCCCATATTCAGATTTCAGACTATTGCATGTAATTACACTATCAGCTTCATTGAAAACTAATGGTTTCAGCTTCATTGGAAATGATGGAGAGAAACTTGCCTGTTTTTGGGAGTAGTGTCTAACATCGAGTGGCTAGGCGTTCATGTAATTCTCGGGTATCAAAACTACATGCCAACGTAGGTTTAAATATATATTTAAGGGCCTCTCAAGAGAGTTTCCCCCTGGCAGCAAGGGGCCTTCAGCTTGATATCGGTATCATGGTAGCGTCCTGGCAAGGTTTTGGATGGCTCTGCCCACTTTAGTGTGAGAGTTGGGGCATCAAGTAAGCTCTATCGTGATGGTGTCAGTTGTGACAAGTCTCCCATTATTCCTTATGATATCAGTTAAGCATGTTTATGACTTATGATATTATGTTTTCAGAAGGTTTGACCGAATGATTAGTTTATAAGGGTTAACTTAATATGCTATAAAATGTTTTCAGCAAGTTTGACCCAATGATCAGTCTCCCAGGAGTCATGATTAGTGGGATGACGAGTCGTTGTGAAGAAAGAGTTGAATTCTAGTGTTTAGAATGGATTGAGGGATGAGTCATTGTGTCCCCTAACAACTTGTTTAGTTACTTATCGAGTGAAAAGACCAGAGAACGGGGAAGAAGTTGGAAGTGGGAATGGGTTAAAGAACGACCCGTTAAGTCCCCCATTGAGTTGTCCTGTCGCTAGTAAGGTTTGGCAGTGTTTAATTTCCTGGTTGAATCATTAAGGGTGTTTTTGTAATTTCTAAGCTCCAAACTCCTTAACTACGTCATTTTTAAGCTTCCTAAAGAGGGTTTTAGGGGGGTTTAACCTAGACAAAGTCTCATTCTCTCATTCATGCTTTAATTCAAATCCTTCTCCAAGATCAAGCTAGAGTTCCTCCTCAATTTCTTCCCCAATCTTCTTGGGTGTTCAAGGAAATCTTAGAAATCAGTTTACCCAGGTATGTAGTTCCATGAATAGAGTATTTCTTCCACTCTCATTCCCAATTTCTCCACTAATTCGTGAATTCAAGTCTTTAACCAAGTGTATTGGAATCCTAGGGTTTTAACCCAATTCTATGAAATTATCTATGTTATGTCTTTGGATCCAATACTCTCATGTCCTGATTAATGATATAAGACTATTGTGGAAGATTTTACCTTCAATTTGATTATCGATCATGAATTTCATGTTACTAGAAATGCCCTATTTTGCATGTTTTGTGAAACTCAAGCTTTTGATTCCATGATTGCAAGCATGATGAGTTATCTAGTATGCATGAACGTTTATGAATTCTTAACTTATGATTTTATGACTTTGAACTATGAAGATTATTTCAAGTATGTATGGTTCCATGATTAGGGTAAGCCCATGCAAGTTAAGTATATTATGACGAGTCTCCCATTGTTCCTCATGATTTCAGTTTCTCATGTTGATGACTTATGATATTACATTTTATAGTATATTTGACCCAATGATTAGTTTATGAGCTTTCACTTATGATTTCAAGTATGAAAAGTCATATGATTTCTATTTTCAAATCCTAGTTCATTATGTACAATTTGTGATGAATAGCTTATTAGTATGCATATCTCAAATATATGGCCTTTATCATGCAATCCTTACTTTCGTGACATTTTTTATATATATTCATGATTTTAATTAACATTTTGCTAGAATATTTTACTCATCTTACATTCTCATTACATTCAAATTATTGATCATATACTCTATGCTATATCGTGTCATGATATAGGTTAGGGTGATCCTCACAGTCTCGTCACTAGCTCGTACGCGCTCAGTTCAGTTCCATCCCGCTTGGGTGAGTCCTCATCTTCCGAGCACATCTATCAGTTTAAGCTTATAATGTTTTGTTTTAGTTTCAGACGTGGAGTTAGCTATGGGCTTGTCCCCGCATCTCATCAGATAGTAGAGGCTTTTCAGACATAGACTTAATATGTTCAGCTTTGTTGCTCAGTGTTGTGATATTATCACTTTTCCTTATGCTTTATGCTATTTATACTTTCGCTTATCCATGATTGTGTTAATTTCCACTTAATTATGCTCTTAAGTTATGCTATGTATGTACCATGGGTTAGCTTGAAGCCAATCGTGGTTCTAGGTCCCTTGTCTCGGTCCGGGGTCTCAGCTCGGGTCATGACATGAATTCACTATGTGTAGCATAGAGTGCCAAATCTACTAACCTAGGAGTCATTTTATAATTTTTGAGTTACTTTTTATGTTTCATACATCGAGTTGATCATGTGCTTTTACTTAAATTTTGGGTACACATTGAGGTGTTAGATACAATAATTTGTCTAGGAAAGAATCTAAGATAGTTCCAACAAGATCTTGAGTACTTATGCTCGTTATGTTAAATAATTAAACCTTAGGCAGAATGCTAATATCCTTTATATATTATGAATGCTCTATAACTTGATCTTGGGCATAATTAAGTGCCCAAGTGCTATTTTATAACTTAGTTTAGTCATGTTTGTCTATTTATACACTTACATTCTCATGTGATTTTATGTAAATTTGAGTATGCACTAACCAACATGATTAGTCCTTGTTGTGTTGGTGTAAAATGCATATGAGGGACTAAATAATGATGGGTGAAGTGAGGAAATGGAGTTGGAAGGGAATTGCAAAAGTTGGCAAGAAAGAATGTCGTGGCAAGGTTGGCTGCGCCAGGCAGCGTGCCACGCTGTGCCACGCAAAGGCCATGCGCGCGAAGAAGTTAGCAAACCAGGGCACCTGCGCGCCAGCGCCGTGCCACGCTAGGCACTGTCGTGCGCCACAGGCCATTGCGCAGCACCAGGGCCATGCCACGTTGGCCATAGCGCCATGCCTCGGCCAAGTATTATTTCAATGCAAATTCTAGTGAGCCTACGCGTTACTTCCGTGGCACAGAGGCAAATTGGTGCATTCACCTCCTTGCCACGGAGCCATTCCATGACCGGGCAAATTTTGTAGATTCCCTATTTACTATAAATTAAACCCTTAGCTTCTAAAATCATTGGTCACGACGTATTTTCTGAAAACCGTTGAGGAGCGAAGGGAGAAGTGAAGAATTCACCTAGGGTTCACCAATTTTACATTCTCTTTTACCTATTCTTGTAAGTACACTACTCTAAACATCTTTTTGAGTTATTGTATGAACATGAGTGGATAAAACCCTTCCTCTAGGGTTGAGGCCACGTGAGATGATTGTAATTGCATGAATTTGTTTTGGTTTGAGTCGTTAATTTTTTTGTTTGTGTTACATTCTTCATTATTATTGTTTTTATGCTTGATCACCATGAAAACAAATGCGTTAAGCTTAGGTGAAAGCTTGAAAGAGTAACCCTAGGCAAGAACATAAGAATGTAGGGAGCGAATTCTTATCTTTCGATATGATTCGCAATTAGGATAAATAATATACCTAAATTGCCTTGCTTGGTTAATAAAACGGGATGATAGCAAGACACCGGCTTAGAATTATCACTCCACCACTCGTAGAAGTAGTTGTGAAGCTAAGTTGGATTAAATGATTAGAGGTACGAAAGTCCCTAATGAAGAGCATAAACTCCGTAAACTTACATCCATGTAGTTGAACTGCCCACGAACTAGGATGTCACATCCCCGCTTAATGATGTAGTTGTGAAGATAGTTTGTCGTGTTTAGAAGCTAAAGAAACCATGAACATCACATGTTTCAACTATGTGAGACATCATTTGATAATATCATACTTGACCCATTATGAAGTGTGGCGTTGCATGATTATCCGTCCTTACATCTAGTTGCTTCTTATATTGTTTCCAGATTGTTTTTTGACCACACCAAAACATAATTATAATTTACCAAAAATTTCTATAATGAAGAGTTGTGAAGGTTAATCTCATAGTTGAACTTCATAATTTGCTGAATTGGTACAGTCCCTATGGGTTCGACATCCGGCTCTTGAAAAGAGCCAGTGTATTACGTGTACCACCACGTATGCTTGCGTGTGCGCTGGAGCGCGAACAAGTTTTTGGTGCCGTTGATGCGGACTGGCGAAGTTTAGCAAATTTTTCTATTTTTGTGTGATTTTTAATTTCCTTAAGTGTTGAGAAACTTGGTCTTAGTCAGATATATTGCAGGTGACAAGTTGTCCTTGCAGAGCTGGCAAGGAATAGAGAGCTAGTGGAACCATTGCTTGAACCTGAACGTCAAATTCATTTACGCTGGAGGGAAGCTCTAGAGAAAAAGCTAAAGTGACTTCAGGAGAGGTTACAACAACACCAACCGGCAGGACAAGAAAAGTTCTTACCTGAAATCATGGCAGCCCCACCAGTTCGCGAAGTGGCTATCCCACTAGCGACAAATGTGACCTCTAGTATCTGCAAATCGGATCCTGGAGGGAACTTTGAATTGAAAAGGAATATGGTGAAGCTGTTACATTCTAGTGGCCAGTTCACTGGGATGACTCATGAGGACCCACAACAGCACTTACAGAACTTTCTTGAGATTCGTGACACGTTCGTCCCCACCGGAGTGTCCACAAATTATGTCTAACTTACCCTCTTCCCATTCTCATTGTTGGGGGAGGAAAAGAGGTGGTTGAAATTTGAGCCACCGAATTCCATAACTTCTTGGGATTATTTGGTAAAGAAGTTCCTCATCAGATTCTTCCCTTCAGGAAAGACTGCCAAACTTAGGAGTGAAATATTAAGCTTCAAGTAGAGGCCGGAGGAGAACTTGTATTTGGCTTGGGAGAGATTCAAGTCGTTATTGAGAGACTGTCCCCATCATCAGCAGTCCAATGAAGTGCTAGCCCATAGCTTTGTACAAAGGCTAGACCCACACTCAAAACTTTTACTAGACTCTGCACCGGGTGGGCAAGACTTAGAGAAGACTTATGATGAGCTGTACACTTTGTTGAACAGGATTGCTCAGGGAAATCCAGAGTGGAACAGCGAGTCATCGAGAGGGGCAGGAAAGAGAACAACAGGGCTGATAGAGATAGATGGTGTAAATGCCTTGGTGGCACAACTAGCATCATTTCAGCATCAGATGATGACTCAGTTCAATAAACTGAGTATGAACCAAACACACGGACAAGTAAATGCAGTTCAGCAAGCTCCGAGTTGGTGTGAAATCTGCGGCAATAATGGGCACAATGCAGAATCATGCGGGGCAAATTCTGAATCAGTCAATTTTGTTGGGAATGTGAAGAGGAACAATCAGAATGTTGGGAACAATTACAACAAGAATTGGCAAACCCACCCGAATTTTTCTTAGGGTGGAAATCATAGGCAAAGCTACCAGCAACCTCAGCAACAGCAGTATCAGCAGCAGAATAGGCAGAATGATGGACAGTTGAGCAGCAACATTGAGCAGACGTTGCAGAAGATTATGGAGACACAGACCCAACTAGCAGAGAATCAGGCGAGGATGGCATCAGACTTGAAAAATCAATAGTTGGCCACCCGAAATCTAGAGAAGCAGATGGGTCAAATAGCATCTACTCACCATACTAAACCGCAAGGAGGATTACCCAGTGACACAGACACAAACCCCCGACAGGTCAATGCCATCAGTCTGAGGAGTGGCAAGCAATTGGTTGATGCAACACCGAAAGAGAGAAGAAATGAGGTGCAACCAGAGTTGGTTAGAAAGGGACCATACACTGAAGAAGGAGAGAATCAAAGTGTTGTGCAAAAAAATGCAAAATCATCATTGCAGCCAGAACAAAGACTACCACCACCATTTCCGCAAAGATTCAAAAAGAGCAAGGAGGAGGAATGCTTTAGAAAGTTCTTTGATATTTTCAAAGAACTTCACATGAATTTGCCTTTGCTTGATGTTTTGCAGAGAATGCACAAGTATGCTAAATACTTGAAAGATGTGGTGTCCAACAAAGTCAGATTGGTGGATGTTCAAACAGTAGCACTGATTGAAGAGTGCAGCGACGGGGTAATGAGCAAGATACCTAAAAAGCTCAAAGATCTAGGGAGTTTTAACCTCCCCATACAAATTGGTAAAGCTGAGGTGATAAGAGCTTTATGTGATTTAGGGGCAACAGTTAATGTAATTCCCCTATCTTTGTTTAACACCTTGGGGTTAGGTCAATCGAGACCGACACGATTGATACTGCAGCTGGCAGACAAGTCGCAAGTGGCACTAGATGGAATAATCGAGGACCTTGTCATCAAAGTGGATAAGTTCATCATACCAGCTGATTTTGTTATATTGGATTTTGAAGTTTATGTTAAGGTACCCCTAATCTTGGGACGACCATTTTTGGCCACTGGAGGAGCGATTATTAATATAAGAGCAGGAACCCTGAAAATGAGGGTCGATGATGAAGAAGAACTCTTCCGGGTCTACCAAGAGATTAACCCACCCACACATTACAGAGACCTTTATAAGGTCAGTGTGTTATCATAGGCTAAGAGTGGGGTGGTAGATTCCATAGGTCCATGGTCACAGGAGATGATTACTTTTCAGCCCGAATCTGATGGAGGGCTTCTACTAGAAGAGAAGTTTGAGGAAGAGAAGGACAGTGCGGCGGCTGTTCCCTCGAAAAATAAAAAGAGAAGAAGATGGTTCTCGAAAGGGAACACGAGTATGAGGATGTCTTGAAAAGGATGGTCCATGTCGTGCAAAGAGGTAAAATTAGGCGCTACTTGGGAGGCAACCCAAGGGTACCACAGGTACAATGTTTATTTCTTGTAGTTGTGTTGATTTTGTTTATGTTCATCTTGTTGTTGTTTTTGGTGGAGATTTAAGCACAGATAGAGGGGAAGTCTGAGTACCCTTGGAGGAGGAAGCTAAGGATCATGAAAGAGGGAAAGTGTGGAGTCAAGCACCCACTTGTTCAAATGAAGAAAAACATGTTGTTAGCTAGGCCTAGAGGCCTCAGGGAGTATTTCTCACCCTTTTTGAAGTTTAATCAGAGGCTTTGGGGACAAAGCATGATTCAAGTGTGGGGTGAAGGAAATTTCCAAAATTTTTGTGCTTAATGATTTAGGGTGAATGTAGTGCTTGATAGGTATGTGTGGAGGAAAATTTTTTGAGTTAAGCATGATTCACCCACCCGTTGGTTTTTCTTTTCGGTTCTTTTCCGACAGGGGGCACTTTGAACTGAAGAATAAAAATTTTGTGTGTCTGTACGTAGCTGTTTTTAGTCATAGTTAGGGACTATTCCCGACGATGGATGGATGACGATTGTCTTGAGGGAAAATTAGTCAATAGGTTTTGGTTTTTGAACCCATAGTTCATTCATGGCTTGATATTCTTATTATGTGCTAGAAATGAATGTGAGATGAAAGTGTGGTTAGTGTTGAAGCATGTGAGAAGTTGTATAACTCTGTTTGAGACACCTAGGCTCTTGAATGTGACTCTATATGCTGAAACCATAATTTTGAATTCTTGTGATTAACTGAGTAAGAGTCTGATGAATTTGTCTTGAATTAAGCATATGCAATGAGTGTAAGGTTTATGAATATTCCATGCTATTGTGTAATGTCTAGAACTTTCCTGGTGTGTATAAAGGGATGTCGATTGTAGGAGATGATGTAGGCATTTCTTTGAATAAGCCTAATTTTTGTCCCTCGCTTCACCCACCTTGAATGTATGATCCTAGGTAGCCCCACTGAGCCTTACGCCTATTCTCTGATGGATATAACATAAGCTTAATCCTTTTCTTTCATTAGCCTTAAATTTGATCCAAAACTCCTAAGCGCTTAACTGAAAAAATTCAAAAGAATAAGGGAGTAAGAATTGCGAAAAAGAAGGAAAAATACTGGTTATGGGTTTGAGGAAAGGATTAGAGGTGCACGTGTTTCAAAATGCTTGAGTAGTAGTATGGAGCAAGAGAACAAATAAATGAAAAAGTTACTTAAGTACTCCTTACTAATAAGCTAAGTGTGATTAAAGAAATGGGAAACAAAAGTGGAAACTTAAGATTGAAAAGAAGGAGGGAGAAGTAAGAGAAGAGATGCCCGTAATAAATGTATGATGTATTAAAAGCCCTTAGGGAAGATAGTCACTATTATTAGCCATAACAGTACCTACCTGCCCTTAGCTTACATTACAACCCAATAAGTCCTACTTGATCTTATGTTCAAACATCCTTAAATTAGTGGAGTAAAACACTAAGGTAAAGCTTATGGGTCAATACACGTGGCATGTGAATTCTTTGTGAGTGTGAGCTTAATTCTTATTTATATACCCATAAACGATATGATTTGAAGATTTGTGAGTAAAAATGGGTAACTCTCTTGTTGTGAGGGCAAATGTTTAATGAAGGATATAATTCATGTCGAATTTCTTGATCAGTTAATTTTCATGAGGTTGTTGAGATTAAGAGTCAATTCTTGAGGTTAGGAAGTCTTAACATAGTTATATTTTATTTTAACGGTTAAATCTTGCATGCTCTATTTCTAACTTTCTATCTAAAACAATCGTTGTAGCCGTAGCTTGACTTGTCTTGCTCAATTAGCTATGTGCGAGTCTTCATGTGTATGAGGTGTAAAAGGGTCGTTCGAGGAAAAACAAGGCTTTAAGTGTGGGGTAGTGATCTTCGGCATAATGAAGTGCCAAAGTGCTATTTTATAACTTAGTTTAGTCATGTTTGTCTATTTATACACTTACATTCTCATGTGATTTTATGTAAATTTGAGTATGCACTAACAAACATGATTAGTCTTTGTTGTGTAGGTGTAAAATGCATATGAGGGACTAAATAATGATGGGTGAAGTGAGGAAATGGAGTTGGAAGCGAATTGCAAACGTTGGCAAGAAAGCATGCCATGGCAAGGCTGGCCGCGCCAGGCAGCGTGCCACGCTGTGCGTGTGCCGCGCCCAGCGCCATGCCATCCCAAGGCCATGTGCACGAAGAAGGCAGCAAACCAGGGCGCCTGCACGCCAGCACCTTGCCACGCTAGGCACTGTTGTGCGCCACAGGCCGTGTCACACAGGCCATCGCGCAGCACCAACGCCGTGCCACGTTGGCCATCGCGCCATGCCTCGGCCAAGTATTATTTCAATGAAAATTCCAGTGAGCCTACACGTAACTTCCGTGGCACGGAGGCAAATTAGTGCGTTCACCTCCTTGCCACGGAGCCATTTCATGACCGGCCAAAATTCGTAAGTTCCCTATTTACTATAAATTAAACCCTTAGCTTCTAAAATCATTGGTCACGAAATATTTTCTGAAAACCATTGAGGAGCGAAGGGAGAAGTGAAGAATTCACCTAGGGTTCACCAATTTTACATTCTCTTTTACCTATTCTTATAAGTACACTACTCTAAACATTTTTTTGAGTTATTGTATGAGCATGAGTGGCTAAAACCCTTCCTCTAGGGTTGAGGCCATGTGAGATGACTGTAATTGCATAAATTTGTTTTGGTTTGAGTCGTTAATTGTTGTTTTGTCTTATGTTTTTCATTATTGTTGTTTTTATGCTTAATCACCATGAAAACAAATGTGTTAAGCTTAGGTAAAAGCTTGAAAGAGTAACCCTAGGCATGAACATAGGAATGTAGGGAGCAAGTTCTTATCTTTCAATATGATTCGCAATTAGGATAAATAATATACCTAAATTGCCTTGCTTGGTTAATAAAACGGGATGATAGCAAGACACCGGCTTAGAATTATCACTCCACCACTCGTAGAAGTAGTTGTGAAGCTAATTTGGATTAAATGATTAGAGGTACGAAAGTCCCTAATCAAGAGCATAAACCCCGTAAACCACATCCATGTAGTTGAACTGCCCCCGAACTAGGATGTCACATCCCCGCTCAACGATGTAGTTTTGAAGCTTGTTTGTCGTGTTTATAGGTTCGAGAGACCACGAACATTGCATGTTTCAACTATGTGAGACAACAATTGATAATATCATACTTGACCCATTACGAAGTGTGGTGTTGCATGATTATCCGGCCTTACATCTAGTTGCTTCTTATATTGTTTCCAGATTGTTTTTTGACCACCCAATAACTTAATTATAATTTACCGAAAACTTCTATAATCAACACTTGTGCAGGTTAATCTTATACTAGTTCATAATTTTCTGAATTTGTCTAGTCCCTGTGGGGTCGACATCCGGCTCTTGAAAAGAGCCACTGTATTACTTGTACGACCACGTACGCTTGCGTGTGCGCTGGAGCGCGAACATAACTCAAAATTAATATTTAGTTCTTACTCCTGATAGTTGTTATACTTATATTTCTTATATATTTTACCTGATTTAAGATTAGGGAACCTAGAAGGAAATGGATGTAACTAGTTCAATATTGAAGTGATAATTTTTACATACTTGGGGTGGAGAATTTTTTGCATTATGTTTTTACTAGTTTGAGAGGAATAAAAGAAAGACGCTGTTCTTACGTCAAATGTTGTAATACATCTTCAAGAACCCATGAGATGGTTAGGCCACATTCATTAGTATATGAAATAATCCAAAGTTATACTTTTTGGTATCATCCTGGGGAGAGATTAGGTGAGTCACAATAAGACGCTAAATTTGTAGAGGACATAAAAATGATGATAGGGATGAAATACATGATAATTTAAGGGATTTATAACCCCCCCCCCCTTTTAATGGAGACAATATGAACATTGATGGTGATGATTGTTTCGAGAAGGAACCAAATCCTGAAGAAAAATAATTATACAGTGTCTTAAACGACTTTGACAACTATTCTATTAAGGTCTGAAAGCTTTTAAACTTTCTAGTTTGGTTAAATTTCTTCATATTAAAAGTTTTTATCATTGGAGTAATGCGTCATTTATAATGTTGTTGAAGATGCTGAAGGAAGATTTCTTACCTGATGGATCAAACTTGCGAGAGTCATATTATGAGGCAAAGAATATAATTCGGTACCTTGGGCTTTCTTACAAAAAGATAGATATGTGTAAGAATAATGACATATTAGACTAGAAGGATGATAAGTTTCTTAAATATTGCAAAGTTAGTAGCACATCTAGATGGAAAGAGAATAAATGTAATGGGTGGGGGGGGGGAATCTAAATGTGGTAAAGAAAATACCATTCAAGATTTTACATTATTCCCCCAAATAGAAGACTTAAAAGATCATTCATGTCCTCAAAAATATCTTACCACGACTATAACATACATCACAGATGTAACACGAGACCTAGACCACAAATGACTTCAAGCTAACCCTTGGCACATGCATAACATATTCTAGGCAGAAGTAAAGCATAATATAAGGCATAAGCGAAAGTCTAAGATATCATAAAATGTGAATAGGACTACAAGCCAATATCGCTGAATATCTAAACATCATTGTTTGTAAAGCATCTAGTAATGAGATGAAAAATTGGAACAAGCACTCAACTAGCTCGGCTAAGTCGAAAACTGAAAGACAAAATTAAAACATTAGGATAATTGATATTCCCGCATGATGAGGACTCACCGAAAGCTGAGACTTGGCTGAATTGTAGAGGAAGCGATTCTAATGTTGGGGCTGAGATTGATCACCCGAACCTATATCATAAGAAAATATAACATAAAGGTATGCGGTCAGTACTTGAAATGTATTGAGTATGTAGGATAAAGTAAAACATGATAGTAAAATGATATTCTGAAATCATGAGTATAAGATAAGCTAAAACATGACTTTCGATCATAAATTGACTATAATGGCTCAAGGTTTTCAGAACCAAATCCTAATGCTGGACATGACTAAAATAATAAGTAAAATCTGATAGAGTGTATATTGAGAAAAAATATCAAATGTCATAATATCGTGAATCCTAAACATGAACATGTGCAAATGATCATGGAATAATAGGAGATTCTTATAACCAACATACCCTACGTGAGCATACATGGATCCCAGCTTGTAAATCTACTTAGGAGGTGTGTCCATACCTTTCCAATAGAATGGACCATGAATGCATGATATCAGTTATGGGTGGCCCATTTGGGCATGGGAGACACTCTCGTGGAGAACCACATCATGGCTACGGTGTCGCGTAGTTTTGAGACCAAAGTGTGCTGGAACCCCGACCTACTCATGTTAAATACTACTCCCAAAACATATATATTGCATATTATAATCATGAAATGTACTTGATTTTGCATGGGCTAGTTATAAATCATGAAATTTATAAATTTCTTAACATACGTGAACTAGCCATAAAGAACAATGCTGGAGACCGACCATGATACATAAGCTTGAGATTCATGAAATTCATGCATAATTGAGTAATTCATCATAACTTGAAAATATGGATTAATGAGAGATTTTAATATAAATCATGCAAGTATAATCAAAAATCACAAATTGAATCATAAGAAAATTGAATTCATCGAAGATCATGAGAATTTTCATCAAAATTGGATCTAACGCTAAGAATTCATAGAATCATGATTGTAGACTTGAATTCATGAAATCGAGTTTAAATTGGGTATCATGGTGGAAGGAATCTCCCATCATGACCCTAGATACCTGGCTTGAAGAGTTCCTTAACTTGGTTTGATGACCCAAGAAATTTTGACAAGAAGAAGATTAAGAACTCTAGCTTTTCCTTCAGAGGTGATTTCCAACTCATGGTGTTTGAATATAATAAGGACCTAGGCTAAGAATAACCCCTTAATCAGCCCTTTAGAAATCCTAAAACGACATCACTTAGGAGTTAAAATCTTGGAGTTTTACTAAAATACCCTAAACTACCACATTAAAATTTCCACTGGCAGAACCAACGACCCTTCCAATGGACTGTTGGTTCTTCCAACAGTTCATTGGTCCACTTGTGGTTTCCTAATTTTTCTTTGAATCATCTTCTAAACTTGCTCTGAAGACTAGAATAGGCAACCAGTATAGTCTAACAATAGGTCATCTAATTCACTCATTGGTTCGGGGCAGATTTCAATAGTTTTCTAAACCTTTGCCAGAGGGGTCAACCAATGACATGTATGTCCTACCAATGACCCGTCCTAAGGGTCGTACAATGGCCTGGTGCCATTTTTTGTTGGCTTATACTTCATGTTAGTATATGATCTTAGGGGCTTTTGGGGTGTTATATTATCATTCCTCCTGGGAACATTTATCTTTGAATGAAGAGTAACTAAGCTAAAAGATAAAGGAAAAAGCTACAATCCCTTAACTGAAAACTAAGCACCGTATACTGATGGAGTACTGACTTCGTGTTGGGATACATACACTGAAATGAAATAATGAAACATACATGCATACTAAGACATGAAAGGAATCGAGAGACATGATACTGAGTAGAGTACTAAGAAGGAAACAAGTACCTCATGATGGAACTGAACTAGAAGGGAAGATGTGCGAGTATCTAGCCATCGTATTTTCTTCGGCTTCCTATGTAGCTCCTTCTACAAGCTAATTCCTCCGAAGGACCTTCATTGAAGAATCCTTTTTATTTCTCAAATTTCAAACCTGACAGTCAAGAATCTCAATCGGAACCTCCTTATAAGTCAGGCTATCCTTACACCAGTGCTCTCTACTAGTACAACTAAGGCTGGATCACTGAATGCACTTTTTCAACAAGGATACATGGAAAACTGGATGCACTGATGCTAACTCTGCCGGAAACTCTAACTCATAAGCCACATTGCCGACCAGCTTTAGAATCCTATAAGGACCAACATATCTGGGACTAAGCTTCCTATTTTTAAAAAATCTAAGAACTCCCTTCATAGGTAACACCTTCAGAAACACCCTATCATCGACTTTAAACTCAAGCTCTCTCCTCCTAACATCCGCATATGATTTCTGAAGACTATAGATTGTTTTCCACCTTTCTTGATAAGCTGAACTTTCTCCATGGCCTCATGAACTGAATCTGGCCTTATCAATGTAGCCTCACCTACCTCAAACAATTCAATAAGAGACCTACACCACTGCCCATGCGCCATCTGAATGTTGGTGTGGTAACTGTTGTTGTATGCAAACTCAATAAGAGGAAAATGATCATCACAACTACCCTTGAAATCAATCAGGCAAGCTCTTAACATGTCCTCAAGAGTCTAAATGGTCAGCTCCACGTAGTCATCTATCTGCAGGTGAAAAGTTATTCTAAGCTTGACCTGAGTACCAAGGCCCTTCTGAAATGACTCCTAAAACTGAGAAGTAAATTGAGTATCCATATATAAGATGATAGAAAATGGAACTCCATACAACCGGACTAACTCATAAATGTAAAGTCAAGCATAATCCTCGACGAAATCCATAGTCTTAACTAGTAGTAACTGTGTTGACTTGGTCATTTAGTCCACAACCATCTATATAGAATCATGTTATCAGTGTGTATGAGGAAACCTTGTAATGAAGTTCATATTGATCTCTTTCCACTTCCAAGTAGGAATATTGATATCCTATATAATACTTCTCCGCCTCTAATGCTCAACCTTCACCTGTTGGTAATTCGGACACTTGGCCACAAATTCTGCGATGTCCTTCTTCATGACATTCCGCCAATTGACTTCCCATAGGTCACGATACATCTTGGTGGGACCTGGATGGATAAAATACTAAGAGCTGTGAGCCTCTCTCAACATCCACTCCCTCAAGTCATCCACCTCTAGAACACATAGGCGGCCCTACTATTGGCGTACACCATCTCCCCCTTGGAAGAAAACCTCCAATTTATGAATTAGTACCATTTCCTTCAACTTCACTAATATAGGATCCCCATATTGCCTTGGTTTAACTTCCGACACCAAAGAAGACTCTACACCATTCTTCTCGATAACACTACCATCTTTTGAATCGCTAAGGCGAACCCCCAAGCGAGCAAGCCTACAGACATCTTTCACTAACTCCTTCCTCCTATCCTCCATATGAGTCACACTCTCCATAGATAGCTTATTAAGGGTGTCAGCCAATACATTAGCCTTTCTTGGATGATAAAAGAAACTCATGTTCCTTGAGGAGCTCAATATGGACTTCATCACAGGATTGCCTCGCACTTGTTGGCAATATGACTCCATTTGGGTTGTGGTAGACAAGTTGACCAAAGCTGCTCATTTTCTACCGGTTAAGACCGTGGATTCAACGGAGGATTATGCTAAACTATACATCCGAGAGCTAGTTTGATTATATGGAGTGCCCTTGTCCATCATATCAGACAGAGGTACTCAGTTTACCTCTTAGTTTTGGAAATTGTTTCAAAAAGTATTGGGTACTCAGGTTAAGCTCAATACAGAATTTCACCCGCAAACAAATGGTTGTCGAGGAAATGTTGAGTGCATGAGTTATTGACTTCAAGGGTAGTTGGGACGATCATTTTCCTCTTATTGAGTTTGCGTACAATAAAAACTACAATTCCAGCATACAAAAGGCTCAATTAGAGGCTCTGTATGGGTGAGATGTAGATCGCCCATTGGTTCTTTTGAAGGCAGCAAAGCTGCGATAATAGAGCCAGATTCAATTCATGAGGCCATGGAGAAAGTTCAACTCATACAGGACAGGTGGAAAACAGCTCAGTCTCCAAAAGTACTATGTTGATATGAGAAGGAGGGAACTTTAGTTTGAAGTTGATGATTGGGTGTTCCTAAAGGTATCTCCCATGAAGGGAGTGATGAGGTTTGGAAAGAAAGAAAAACTCAGTCCCCGTTATGTTGGTCCCTATCGGATTGTGAAGTGGATTGGCAAGGTGGCATATGAATTGGAGTTGCCTTCAGAATTAGCTTAGGTGCATCCTGCTTTTCATGTATCACTCTTAAAGAAGTGTTTGGGTGATCCATCTTTAGTTGTCGCGGTGCATAGTGCCGGTATGAAGGACAGCCTTAGTTTTGAAGAGGTTCCGGTGGAAATACTGGATCGTCAGGTTCGAAGGCTAAGAAACAAGGAAGTAGCTTCAGTTAAGGTTTTGTGGAGAAATCAGCATGTTTAGGGAGCTACATGGGAAGCTGAAGCAACCATGATGGCTAGATACTCGCATTTATTCTCTACCAGCTTAGTTCTAGCTTGAGGTATCAGTTTTGCCCTAAAACTCTATTCAGTTTCATGTTCAGTTCGTGTGCCCCAGTTTCTTCCATGGTTATGGATGTATGTATGATTCATGAATTCAGTTCAGCCATGTAGTTTAAATCGTAAGTAGTCCTTTCGTCAGTTTTTAGCTTGTACGATCAGTAATTGAGTATGAGGACTGCGATTCTCTATTTCTGTATGTTTTCCCACATTTGAGGACGAATGTTCCCAAGGGGGAGATATTGTAATACCCCAGAAGTGCCCAAGACTAGACCAGGGATTTTAAAATGGAAAGTGGCAGAAAACTGTAAATTTTTCACAGAATAGGTCATAGTACGGGTCATGGGTGCCACCAATGACCTGTAGGATGCTGGCAAGACCAAGTGTACACTCAGATTGTAGACACGAGACAAGGAGCCCGGAGAGACCCCATGTCGACCCATGACATTACCATACATCGAATCCAATCACATGAGCAGAACACTTAACATATGACAACATAATCATAACATAGCCAAAGGGAAATATTAGTACAAGACTTATATAGTACAACTGAATACATCTTGCAGTTTGATAAGCCTCTAAACATGAAGGATAGATTAATGGGACAACTCCCCAACTAGTCCAACATCCAGAAACTGAAAGAACAACATAGAGTATGAACATACAGCCCTCGAAACATGAGGACTCACCAAGAGCGCTGAGAGCGAATCTGAAACTATCTATGCTGAGGATGAGCCTTAGAACTGGGACCTGTATCATCAAATGATACAGCATAAAAAGTATGCGGTCAGTACGTGGAATGTACTGAGTATGCAAGGTAAGTAAAATGGTACTTTAAAACATATATAAAATTCATAAATGATCATAAAAGTAGGGCGTCATGCTTGTAAATCATAATAACATATAATATGGCTCAAGGTTTTCCAACAGTTTGTAACATAACATAATCATAATCAGAATAGAAGATTTTACTTAATTATGACTTGAGCCAACATACATAATCATATCACGCATAAATCATGAGGAACATTGGGAGATTCTCTTAACCGACATGCCCCATATGAGCACACATGAAGCCAACTTGTAACCCTAGTCGGGAGGGTATTTGTACCTTTCCAAGGGTAGAACCGTGAAAGTGTGATATCACTATGGAAAGGGCCACTTGGGCCAGGGACTAACATGAAAGGGTCCCGACATACCTACGGTGGCACGTAGTTCATGATATCCGGGGCTTAACTTGAGCCCTAAACCTACTTAGTGCTCGATACTACTCCCAAAACATATATAGTGCTCATAATAATACATACATTAGTTCATGGGCTAGTTAAATCATGATAATCGTAAACATGCTTGAACATATAAGAACTAGCCATTACTTGAGGCCCGTGGGTTGGACAAAAACATAATTCATGATTAATAAAATTCATACATACTTGTAGATCATGCATATAGCTTAAATTTCATAAAATCATAATGGGTAACATAATGAATTCATAATTTAAAACATAATTCATGTTGGGCTCGTAAAGAACATCGATGGAATAATAGATCATAAATCGATTCACCATGGGGCATGCATAATTAAGCTTAATTTCTTAGAAAATCAAAATCAACAATATTATAATGAATTTGAATCTCAAAAGATGATCAAAATCCATAGATTATGATAATATTTCAAAATCAGAGAACCCATAATTAAATCATTAGTTTTTATGTAATCAAATACAAAACCCCATTAGTTTTTGATAATTTATAAGTAAAATTATAGAGTAGGAGCATGTGTGCTGAAGAATTCACCCACTGATGACCTTACATACCTGGGATTATCTGGTTCTTAACTGCCCTTCCTAGCCCAAGATGGAATTTAGAGGAAATGGAGAAAGAACACCTTGAATCACCTTCTAACCTCCTCTCTATACTCTTGCATGCATGAATGAGGCTTAACATGGACTAATCCCTCTTAAAAGACCCTATTCAGACCTTAAAACAACGTAGTATAGCCCTTAGAAATTTAGGAATTACGAAAACACTCTTACTAAAAACACAGAAACTCCTAGTTGCTAGTCCCCACGAGGGACCTCATGAGTCATTGCCATGGGGCATGACTCGTTGCTGGGATATATGATGTATACTGCCCAAACAAGCTCAAGGGACCCCACGAATTGTGGTGGCTAACCACGACTCATGGTCACCACCCGTGGTCCCTATTGCTGCAAATCCCTAGCCATGCATTCCATTCTCACCACGGGTGACCTCATGAGTAGTGAGTTCTGACCACGACTCATGGTCAACCCCGTGGCCTCCCAATACTTTGCGATGCCCAGCCTGACCACGAGTCACTTCATCACTCATGGTCCCACCTAACGAGCCATCTCACGAACTATCTTGTGACCTAGTGGAAATTTCCAGTTTTTCTCTATTTTAGCTCCCGGCTCTGATCCTTGGGTTTCCGGGTATAACAGATGCATCCATAGTGAGGTACTGGCTGTTAGGAGTTAGGAGTAATGGGTGTAGGAATGACTCATTGTTTGATGTCATGAGTTGTTAGATGGGGTCACCGTGAGATTGGTCCTTGGTCAAGGGGGAAGGAACGAGTCACGGAACAACCCGTGGAAGGTAACATGGGTCATGGTTAGCAGTCATGAAAAGGGATCCCAGTTAAGGCAGTGATGACAACGACTAGAAACAACATGTCTTTGGGTCTAGCAACGACCCATCCTGTCTGGTCGTAGTTAGGGATTAGAGATCTGAACTCAGGGATAAGCAACGAGTGGTAATGACGGACCGTAGTAGTTGACGACAGTTAATTTTGTCATCCATTTTCACCTGCAGTTCAGTTTTTCTAGGAAATTCATTAAGGGTATTTCAATCATTTCTATGCCCTAGGGTCCTAAAATACGCCATTTAAGGTTCGAAATGCAGTGTTTTATGAGGGAAAATCTATCCTAGGGTCATTCACATCCATGCATGCAAATTGAAGGCTTAGGAGGTGATCAAATGTAGGGTTTTCTTCAATTTTCTCCAAATCTTTATTGGGAAATTAGAAAAGTAGTAGAATCAGATCTTATTAAGTATGTAGGGTTATGAATAGGTGAATCCATTCACACCCATACCTAATCTCTCTTTAAACCATGAAAATTTCCTATGTTGATTCTATTGGGTTTTAACCGAATGCATGAAATTTCTAATTCTCTACATGGGTATGATTTAAATATGTTTCTACTATGGAACTATGATTCATGAGAATTTCAATGAAAATCATTTTTCAAGCTTTATAAATTAAAATGCCCAATTATGAGAAGTTCATAAAAGTTGAGATTTATGAGGAATGTTCAAGTATGATGAGATATTATTAGAAAAGTATGTTTTCAAGTTACCCATATTTATGATCATGTTTTTAAGAGATTTATGTATTTTGCAAGCATGATAAAGTATCGAGCAATGCCCATATGTTCAAGTATGATTTATGATTTCATGAATAAGTATACTGATCTTGGGCAGATTTATATGCCCAAGTGATACTCAAACGTATCATTTTCGCCTTGTTTGTTGTGCAATGTGTATACATTTTCATGTAATTGGTAATAAAATGTGAATTTATACTAACCAACATGATTAGCATTTGTTTGCAGGTAAAACATGATTTTTAGGAGCTAAAATGCATGTTGGAGTAATACGGAATTGTACTTGGAAGCGAGCATGGAAAAGGCATTGGAAGGCGCAATGTAAAGGGGCTCCGCGATGGAGCCGTGCCACGCTACCATCGCGGAGGCACACTGCCTGGAGGATGATTTTATTGGCAAATTCCAGTGAAGCCTCGCGACAGCTCCGTGGCACGGAGATAGGCCTCCGCGTTGGCCTCCGTGCCACGTTGAGGCTATATTCCCGGACCCTGGAATTCCAGTAAGGGTCCGCGTCCACGCCGTGTCACGGAGGCAGTGCTCCGCGTTGGCCTCCGTGACACGTTGCTTGTTATTCCGGGAAAAAATCCCACTAGTATAAATAGCACACTTAGGTTTATTTTAATTAATTCAGACTTGGTGGAGCAAGGACGTGGGTTAGAGGCAGTTAAGGGACGAAAAAGCTAAGGGATTTCTTCTCTTCCTTTCTTCTTTCAATCAATTGTTTGCATGATTAACACTTGTTTTAGGATGATTAATCCACAAATGAGTGGCTAATTCTCTTCCTTGCTGAGGTTATGAACAATGGTGATGAATTTTGATTATTGAATTGTATGGTTTTTCATCTTCTTCTTCTATGTTGTTCTATTAATTCTTGTTTCTACTGCATTAGTGTGTGGCCGACATTAATGTACATCTAAAAAGTCCAATTTCACTCGAGAGAGCACGAAATTGGAAAGTTGTGAATTAATAGGGTATTGTACTTAACTTGATTTGGAAAAATTGGGTTTTGATGTGCTTTCCTGATAGAAATATACTTGAAAGCCGTATTAGTCAATCTAGGAACCGAAATTGTATTGCTAGGTCATAAATTGCATTTGATCACAGAAATGTAGACGGATGGTTTATGATGCTTAAGTGAGATTAAATACGAGAGTTTTAATCTCTTGGCTAATGTTCTTGGCTAGCAACTAGAAGAGAAGAATAACCGAATTATGATGATAATCAAGTTCATTACTTGTTCTTAACCTTGGCATGCTCATATCCATAGTTTCAACTCACAGTAAATATTTGTTAATAGTTTTAGTATATAAGTTATAAACAAAATTATTTAACTTTTGGTTACGTTGTTGTCAGCATAATTAGAAGTAAAGCTAGAATATAGTATAGTTAAGCAATTTTACTTATCCAGAGTCTCCTTGGTTCGATACTTGGCTTACTTAGCCACTTTATTACTTGTTTGACCATGTGCACTTGCGTGTCGGTTTTACCTATAACAAACGCACCGAACAAGTTTTTGGCGCCGTTGCCGGGGAGACTAGGCAATTGGTGAAATTGTGTTAAGTGTAAATTTACTGTATTTTTGTTTTATTTTTTTAAGTGTTGACAACTTGGTCTTAGCCTGTATTTTGCAGACTTGATTTCTGTGAACACTGGCAAAGGACAAGGAGCTGGTGGAATCTTATACAGAGCCTGAACGTGAATTTCATAGTAAACGCAGAGAAGCTCTACAAAAGAAGCTGCAGTTGCTCAGACAGTCTATTATGGAGCAACAAAATCCACTGGTTGTTAGGGCAGTGTTAGTGCCCGATGAAGCAGCAGCAAGGCCGGTTCGCGAGGTGGCAATCCCACATGCCAACAATGTACATTCTAGTATCCGCAAACCAGAGCCTGGAGGGAGGTTTGAATTAAAGCAGAATATGGTGCAACTATTGATTATTCAGCTTCGTCAATAGATGATGGTCAGCTTCATTGAAAAATGATGGAGACAATATGCATGTTTTTGGGAGTAGTTTCTAGCGCCAAATAGGCTAAGGGTCGATCACAGAACTACGCGCCAATATATGTTTAGACAAGGACCCGCATGAGTTCATTGAAAAGAATATGAAGATCACCTAAGTCATGGTGGCGAATGGGGTTTAATGTGTAGAGTTGGCCTCGTATCAGTTGAAATGGGTCGCATATATCTGGTTTCGGAAATGGAGAGATAGTAGGACAGCCGGAGTAGGCCCTGTCACTTGGGAGGAGTTCCATATGGCATTTCTAGATCAATTCTTCCCCCTGGATATAAGAGTTGAAGGCATCCGAATTTGTGAATCTTAATTAGGGGTGGATGACGGTATAGGAGTATGCTCTCGAGTTCACTCGCTTGTCAAAGTATGCCCCAGAGTTAGTGGTGGATCAGAGGGCATGGATGAGCCAATTTGTTCATGGCGTGGCGGGCTATTTTGAAAAGATTGCAGGACCTCTATGCTCCACAAGTACATGGATTTCCCTCTAATAGTTTCGTACACTGAGTCGATGGAGGCAGCTCATATGAGGGAGAGAGAGGCCAAAAGGGCCCAGACAGATTGCCATGGGTTTACTCATCAGAGATCCGGCGGTGGTCACCGCCCTTAGTTTCAGCAGAGGTCACTAGTTGTAGCACTATCATTAGCTAGCGTTCCATCCAGAACCAAAGGTGATCAGAGGAGTAGGGCTTCAGGATTGAGGGACCAGAGGGGCACGCAGGTAAAGCACACCTCTCCAGCCTACGAAAAGTGCGGCAAGAGTCATGCCGGGGAGTGCTTGCTCGGCTAAGATATTTGTTATGGGTGTGGTAGATCCGTCCACATGCATCACGTGTGTCCATTTACTAGACAACATGATGATGAGCTTGTGCACAAACCCCCAGGTCAGCAGCAGCTCCAGCACGTTCAGCTCCGCAGGGGGCATCTACTAGTGGGGGTGGCGGACAGTGCCAAAATAGATTCTATGCCCTTGCCTCGCGTCAGGAGAAGGAGGCTTCACTGGATGTGGTTACTGGTATGTTACGAGTGTTTCACCTTAATGCTTATGCTTTGTTAGATTCAGGGGCTACCTTGTCTTTTGTGACACCTTATATTGCTACTAGTTGTGGATTCAGTCCCAAAACACTGTCAGAATCATTCTCAGTTTCTACTCCCATTAGTGATTCGATTCTAGCTAGATGGGTGTATAATAGGTGCCCGATCACTGTATTGCAAAAAGTCACCTCTGCAGATCTTGTAGAGTTAGCCATGACTGACTTTGATATTATTCTTGGCATGTATTGGTTGTATGCGTGTTATGCTTCTGTTAATGTTAGAACCCGTGCGGTGGAGTTCCGTTTTTGGGTGAGTCAGTCTTAGAGTGGAAAAGTAGTTCGACCATGCTTGTAGGTTGTTTCATTTCCTATCTTAAGGATAGGAAGATGATTTCCAAGGGTTTTATGTACCATCTTGTTAGGGTTAAGGATGTTGAGTCCGAGACCCCAACTATCCAGTCAGTTTCGATAGTGTGTGAGTACCCAAAAGTATTTTCTTATGATTTATCGAGAATCCCTCCCAAGGGGGAGATTGATTTTGGTATTGACCTTCTTCCCGACACGCAGCCTATATCTATTCCTCCTTACAAAATGGCTCCAGCTGAGATAAAGGAGTTGAAAGAAAAGTGGAAGGACCTATTAGATAAAGGTTTCATTAGACTGAGCAAGTCCCCATTGGGTTCACCCGTTCTCTTTGTCAGAGAGAAAGATGGTTCTCTTCTCATGCGTATTGATTATCGGCAATTAAATAAGGTTACCGTCAAAAAAAGGTGTCCTCTACCTAGGATTTATGATTTATTTGACCAGCTTTAGGATGCCAAGTGTCTCTCAAAGATAGATCTCATATTCGGGTACCATCAGCTCAGAGTTCGGGAGCGTGACATCCCGAAGACAGCCTTCAGGATGCGATATGGTCATTATGTGTTTGTAGTTATGTCTTTTGGACTTGCTCCTGCAGCTTTTATGGATTTGATGAACAGGGTGTTCAAACTATACCTGGACATGTTCGTGATTGTGTTTATTGATGATATCCTGATATACTCTCGGAACGAGGAGGAGCATGCCGCTTATTTGAGGGTGGTACTATAGACTCTTAGGGATCACCAATTATATTCCAAATTCTGCAAGTGCGAGTTTTCGTTGAACTCAGTGGTGTTTTTGGTCACGTGGTATCAAGTGAGGGTATAAAGGTGGACTCTTAGAAGATAGAAGTGATGAAGAATTTGCCTAGACCGGTGAGTCGTTTAGATATTTGGAGCTTCTTAGGTTTAGCTGGATACTATCTGAGGTTCGTGGAAGGTTTCTTATCAATTGCAGCACCTTTAACTATATTGACCCAGAAGAAGGTGAAATTCCAATGGTTAGAGGCTTGTGAGAAGAGCTTCTAAGAGTTGAAGACTCAACTTACCTAAGCGCCAGTGTTGACTATACCCGAGGGTACCGATGTGTTCATAGTGTATTGTGATGCTTCAAGGATCGGACTTGAGTGTTTATTGATGCAGCACGGAAAAGTTATAGCATATGCCTCCAGACAGCTAAAAGTTCATGAGAAGAACTACCCGACCCATGATCTTGAAATCACCGCGGTGGTATTCTCCTTGAAGATATGGTGACACTATTTGTATGGGGTCCACATGGATGTGTTCACAGACCATAAAGCTTATAATATGTGATTACTCAGAAGGATCTCAATCTTCGGCAAAGGAGGTGGTTGGAGCTACTCAAGGATTATGATATGAGTGTACTTTACCATTCGGATAAGGCCAATGTAGTAGTAGACGCACTTAGTAGACTCTCTATGGAGAGTGTGTCCCATGTGGATGAAGGAAAGAAGGAGTTGGTGAAGGATGTGCATCGACTCGCAAGGTTGGGTATTAGGTTGGTTGACTCGATCGATGGCGGTGTTGTTGTTCAGAATGGATTAGAATCGTCCTTGGTGATGGATGTAAAAGCCAGACGAGATGAAGACCCTATTTTGGTAAAGTTGAAGGAAGTCATTCAAAATCAAAAGGTAGAGGTCTTCTTCAAAGGGGGAGATGGTGTGCTTCAGTACTAGGGTCTCCTATGTGTTCCGGATGTTAATGATTTGAGGAGTCAAATGTTGCATGAGGCTCATGGATCTAGGTATTCTA
Organism: Datura wrightii; assembly: GCA_035772735.1. Classification (NCBI taxonomy): domain Eukaryota; kingdom Viridiplantae; phylum Streptophyta; class Magnoliopsida; order Solanales; family Solanaceae; genus Datura; species Datura wrightii. The sequence continues at coordinate 57,519,843 of JASDFA010000002.1, read as the reverse complement.
TCCATCCAAGTGCCACTAAGATGTATCGTGACTTACGGGAAGTCTATTGGTGGAATGGAATGAAGAAGGATATCACAGAATTCGTAGCTAAGTGTTCGAACTGTCAGCAAGTGAAGGTCGAGCACCAGAGACCGGGAGGTGTGCTTCAGGATATCAGTGTTCCTAGTTAGAAGTAGGAAGATATTAATATAGACTTCATCATAGGTTTACCTCGTACACGTCAACAATATGACTCCATTTGGGTTGTGGTAGACAACTTGACCAAGGCCACCCATTTTCTACCGGTCAAAACCATGGATTCGGTGGAGGATTATGCTAAACTATATATCAGGAGCTAGTTTGATTGCATGGAGTGCCCTTATCCATCATATCAGACAGAGGTACCCAATTTACCTCTTAGTTTTGGAGGTCATTTCAAAGAGGACTTGATACTCAGGTTAAGCTCAGCACAGCATTTCACCCGCAAACATATGGTCAAGCGGAACGGATAATTCAGACTCTCGAGGACACGTTGAGAGCATGCGTGATTGACTTCAAAGGTAATTGGGATGATCATTTTCCTCTCATCAAGTTTGCATACAATAACAACTATCATTCCAATATTCAGATGGAACCGTTCGAGGCTCTCTATGGGCGGAGATGTAGGTCGCCAATTGGTTGGCTTGAAGTTGGTGAATCAGCAATGATAGGGCCAGATTCGGTCCATGAGGCTATTGAGAAGGTTTAACTCATATGGGTCAGGTTGAAAATAGCTCAAAGTCGCCAAAAGTCCAATATCGATGTGAGAAGGAGAGAATTAGAATTTGAGGTGGATGATTGGGTATTTCTAAAGGTATATCCCATGAAGGGAGTGGTGCGGTTTGGAAAGAAATAAAAACTCATCCCTCGTTATGTTGGTCCCTACCGGATTGTGAAATGGGTTAGCAAAGTGGCCTATGAATTGGAGTTTCCCTCAGAATTAGCTTCTGTGCATCCTGTTTTTCATGTGTCACTCTTTAAGAAGTGTTTAGGTGATCCAGCTCTAGTTGTCCTCGTGGACAATGTTAGCGTGAAAGAGAGCCTTAGTTATGAGGAGGCTCAAGGGGAAATACTAGATCGTCAGGTTTGAAGGATAAGGAATAAGGAAGTAGCTTCAGTTAAAGTGTTATGGAACAATCAGCATGTTAAGGGAGCTATGAGGGAAGCCGAAGCGAATATGATGGCTTGATACCACATTTATTCTCTACCGGCTTAGTTTCTGCTTGAGGTATCAGTTTTTGCACAAAAACTCTATTTAGTTTTACTGTTCAGTTCATGTGTCAAAGTTTCCTTTATATATATGGATGTGTATATGAATTATGAATTCAGTTCAGCTATGTAGTTTGAATCGGAGATAGTCATTTCTTCAGTTTTCGATTTACCTAATCAGTATTCGAATGTAATGGTTGCATTTCTTTATTTTCTGTATGTTTCCCACATCTGAAGATGAATGTTCCTAAGGGGAAATATTTTAATACTCCGGAAGTGCCTAAGATTAGACCCGGGATTTAAAAACTGGAGTTGGCTGAATCTAGGAAAAATCCCACAGAACGGATGACCTAACAAATCGTTGGTCCAACCAATTACCCATGGTGAGGTATGACTAGGTGGCAATTGGAAGTGACGAGGGAAGTAACAACCTATTGTTTATTACAACGAGTCGTTGTATGGCGTCATGGTGGGAACTAGTCCTCAGCCTAAGGGGGAGTAACGGTCGTGGGAGGACCCATTGTGAGGAGCAACGAGTCGTGGTCACCAATCGTGGGAAGGAGTATTAAAATATCCAGTCTATGTAACGAAAGGAAACTATGACTCGTGGGATGGAAGAACGAGTTCTGTTGTGGCTCGTGGGAAGGCTTGATACAGATTTTGAAGGGGGAATCGTCTCTTGAAGCAACGACTCATTTGTCGAGTCATGGGAAGTGAATCTAAATGTTTGAAATGGGGCAGGGGATCCAACAGATCGATACCATAAGTCATGGTATCACGTAACGACTCGTGGGACCGTCCGTGGTTTCACCCAATGAAGAAATTTTAGGGATTTCATTAAGGGAATTTTCAACATTTCTAAGTCTTAGGGTCCTAAACTACATCATTTAAGGCTCGAAATTCAGTGTTTGTTAAAGGTAAAACCTACCTAGGCTTATTCATATCCATGCATGTAAAGTTAGGGAATTAAGGAGGTGATCAAGCTTGTTCTTCAATGTTTTCTTCAATTTTTCCATTGGGCTCTCATAGTGTGGTGAAATTTGACCTTCCCCAGGTATGTAGGGTTATGAGTGGGTTAATCCTTTCTCACTCATGCCCAATCTCTTTCAAATCATAAAATTTCCTATCTCAATTCTATGGGGGGTTTTACCCAATGCATGAAATCTTGATTTGTCTACATGGACTTGATCTAATTGAGTTACTATTATTGAATTATGAATTATGGGAAAGTTTTATATTGTTTTTCGTTAAGAATCATGCCTCAAGTTTTTAAAATTAAAATGCCCATTTATGAAAAGTTCATGAAAGTCAAGGATTATAATTAATGTTCATGCATGATGAATTATTGATGATGAAAAGCATGTTTTCAAGTTACCCATATCTATAATCATGTTTTCAAAGGAATTGACAAGCATGTTATAGTGTTGGGAAATGCACACATGTTCAAGAATGATTTACAATGTATGATATGGATTTTATGATTTATCGATTTATGATGTTTACCAACTAAAGGGCCCTTCATTCTTGGCTAATCATGTATTTTAATGGGGATCAATGATGATAATGTTTATTTGGTCATGAATCTCAATGAATGATGTTATTGATTTACATACGATCCTAATGTGCATGTTTTTGGGAGCAGTGGCTAGCACCGAGCAGCCCGACGTTCAAAGGACTACGTCGGTGTCTCATAACTACGTGTCACCGTAGGATTATATTGATAGATTACACTTTTAATGATCCCCTCTTTCGTTATATCACATAATGCACATCCCTCGCCTGGAAAGCCAGGGGCGACTCTACCCACTTGAGTGAGATAGTTGGGGCATCATGTAAGGATCTACCATGATGGTGTCGGTTATGACGATTCCTCCCATTGTTCAACATGTTTTATACATTATTATGTTTATGTTACTTTGGCTCAAGTGATGTTTTAATAACGTTTCTCTTATGACTATCATATTGAATGGATTACGATGATTTGAAAACCTTGATACTTATGTTATATTATGATATTTATGTCACGAGCATGTTGTCCCACTCTTAAGATCTCTTATGAGCTTTTATGTATTTGAAAATGTCCATTTTACTTACTTTGCATACTCGGTACATTCCACGTACTGACCACATACTCTAAGTTGTATCGTTTTATGATACAGGCTCCGATCCTCAGATCAAGTATCGTCAGTATTCCATCTTCGAGTTTAGCATTCAGCTCTTTGGTGAGTCCTCATTCTCCGAGGACTAGTTGATATCAGCTATCTTTGCATGTTCAGTTTCTAGACTTGCCGGGTTAGTTGGGGATGTTGTCCCATCAACCCATCAGATATGTTAGAGGCTCTCAAACTATATGTAGTACTCAGCTGTTACGTATGTAGTACGTTATGTTTATGCTTCCACTATATCGTTATTCTAAGTATTCCGCTTTGTTGATATTGAGTTAGATGTATGTTCAATCTATGGGTCGACTTGGAGTCTCTCGAGGCTTCTTGTCCCGTGTTATGATCCAGGTCTACGTTTGGGTCGTGACAATTGAGTACTTGGCATTCACTGAGAGGAAATCTGTTGGTATAAAAAACACAAGAAAACATAAATGAGGAAATAACAACTATAAGCTAAACACAAGCAATTACTCTAATCATAAGTTGTATTCCCCGGCAACAGCGCCACAACTTTTGTTAATCCTCAAATCACACTCCTGTAAAAGTATGACATGGATGTTATCAATAAAGAACCCAACTGCGTTGGGGTCAATCCCACAGGGAATATGGTAATGATATAGAATAACTCTAGTATTTAAGCTTTTAAGTTTGTTATTTCCTGGTGTGGGGGGGAGGAGGGGTTGTAAGAAAGTAAACACATAACATTATTGACAATTGAATTGTTATCAAGATAATGCAATTAACTAGGAAACTGTTCCCCATCGGTTCATAACTACTTTGGGTCTTACACTTGTGATCTATCCCAATACTTGACTTGTAGAACTAATAACATAAGTTCATCCAAACGACTGGTTCGTCCCTATTGGATGATTATACTCAATTATCGGGTTAAGTCTCTTGAGTGATTTACTTTAACCATTATCAATATGTTTCAAATTAACTATCCTATAACCGCATCTCAAGTCATAAAATGAACCATAAAGATCAAGGCTTTGTTGTTCTGCTATTTTCCTAATATCCTCCTATCTACATTCAAGAAAATAGAGAATTTGGGCAAGTCCTAATGTTGCGCTCCGTTAAGAAACGTTTAAGATGAAGAGAAGACAATACAAGCATTAGTATTGGTTTAGAATCACTTTGTGCAAACCCTGATTTTTTAATTCACCATGGTTCCCACAACCCTAGCTATGGAGGTTTAAGTGTCTCACGATTGTAAGAAAACAATTAGCATTCATAGACGAAAACATAATTTAGAACTTACAGTGATGATTTAAAGGTAAACCCGCTTAATGATTGCATAAAAATAATTAAGAAAAATTTTTCTTGATATTCTCAAAAGTCGAATACTAGTCAAAAGAATCGAACTCCTAACTAAAATAACCTAGAAAAAGTATTTCTACAGGTAATTAGAAACCGTACCTAAATTAAGAGAGAAACTGATAAAATGTCGTTGCCTTCACCTACGACCCGTACAATCATTGTACGGGTCATACCTCTACTCATATAATGTCTAAAAACTTTTCATTTTGGCTAAGTATTGGAAATTGGTACGACAAATACAATAATCCTATGAGTCAAATAATCCTGTCGTGTTTGAATCTGAGATTTCTTACATCCTCTGAATAATTTCACGAGTGTCTTGGTACGAATAGTACCTTCCTCCTAAGCCTTGTGACTACCTCTTGTACCTTGAGATTTGCCATTCCTCAATCCTTCTAAACTTTACCACGACTCCTTGGTATGGGTCGTAGGTGTGTATCATGATTTATGGTTTCTACCCTTACCATGAGACTAATCCAATGCAGCTTCTTCTGAAGTTTCCTACGACTGCCTTGGTACAGCTCGAAGTTGTAACTTGGCCTTAGCCTTAAGATCATCTTCTGGACTTTTCCATGACTATTAGTACAGCTCGTACCATGATTGTACAACTCGTATAGAGGTCTTTACTAGGCCCTTTTCTGCACTCTTTTCACTTCTTTTGCAGATTTCAACTCTAACACCTAAATTTCCTAAAAACAAAGCAAAAGTGCATCACATCCGCATAAACACACCTAATACCATGCTTATTTCCTTAGTTTTGAGTGTCGAAAGTGTTGTAAACTCACAGCACATCAGGAGTTTTATCATTGAGAGGATTCAGAGTGAAAAATCAAAGGGAATTATTGGTCTTGAATGTTGATGTCAAGATTAAAAAAATAAATGAGACTGAGTTGGTCCCCTGAGTATCAGTCCAAAATTAAGAGGTGTGATAATAAAGATCCTATCATTGTATTTAACGGGAAAGATAAAAGCAGGTTCAAGAAGCAAAAACCTAATGATAATGAAGGAAAGGGTGAAATTAAAAGATAACATTACTTCCCTTGACAAGTTACTTCGGAATTTATTTAGAAAATCTTCCTTCTTAGCATTATTTAGAAAACCTTCCTTCTTACCAAAAGAACTTATTTTGATTCATCCTTTGGATAGAAAAATCATAATAAATTGTTTCATAGAAGTGTTGTAAGCTAATATAATTTTTTATTTAGTTTGGTTGCTATAAACTAAATTGATGCATCAAAATATATTCTAGTTAGATTTTAATGAGTTCTTGCGTTGGAAATTAATGTTTCTATGTTCTCATGAGGAGTCTACTAAGCACTATACTTTTTGATGATGCCAAAAGGGGTAAATTAGATTGATGTTTTATACTCATATATGCACAATATCTTCAATAATGTGTTTATGTATTATAGGTTGAATTATGAAGAAATAGATTCTTAATTATAAAGGATATGGCTCTATGTGGAAACACTAAATATATTCAGGATTGCAAAAAAAAAAAGATATTATATCCTGATTCATGAAGGAGAAAACTACAACTAAACTATATATAGTTGTATAGATTTATAGAAATGAGCAAAATTTGTAACACTTAGTTGTAGAAGAAAGAACTTGGTTTGTACACTGAAGCTTAAAAGATGTTTTTGTGAAAAAAACATATTGATATAATCAAATTCTCAAACCTAACCTTCTATGGGGTTGCAATGATTGCAAGATAAGTACCTACAATTAATTAAGTGAGCTTTCAAACCTAGTCATCTAGTGTGATACAATGAAAGGTAAGACCTATATTGATTGATACAAACTTACAAACCTTGTTGATGTCTACAAAAGGCTAAAATAAGCTTACAAACCTTGTTGAAGTCGACATGAACTAGGGTGAGCTTAACATCTTACTGAAGCAGATGGGCAGAAGTCAGAAGTTATATCAATGATGGAGTTGGTTCATAGGGGGAAAATGGCCAATATAGGAGTTATTCTTGAGGGGGAAGATGTAAATGAAGGGCATATGAAGATTGATGAAACTACATAATGCACATGAAGAAGTATGAAGTTGCTATTAGTTTGTCATCATAAAAAAGAGGAAACTTATTAAGCTGTCAATGATACCTTAATCTCTAAATCTACGTTCAAAATTATTGATTATTTGATGATTGATCAACATTATATAAGTGACAATGTATGTACAAGAAGAGGGACTAATAACTACAAGAACTAGGTCTATAACAGATCTCCAAAATGAACTGGTGGAGCTAACAATATTATTGGTGAACTGCTCAAGGAATCTGTTCCTGTTAAAGAATTGGAGACTGTTTTGTGTCGACAAGAAAAACCTATTCCATGCAAAAGAAAAAACTTGGAGAATTGTAATTAACTTTAATTCAATTCTTCAAGAAACAAGAATTTATAACATGGAAAGTTACCATCATTGAACACCTGAAATTATCTTGGAATTAGGAGAAGGAGAGGTCATATGCATGAACAAAATTCAAGTCAAACAAGGATTGATTTCTTTGTAATTCTGAAACAACATCTTTATTGATTGGTATGACTACAAGTGGTAGAACTACTCTTATATAAAGCCCATTGAAGATGTCCATAAAGAGAGATTATGAATTTAGAGAAATATCTACATGAGATAGTCTAGAGGAAAGAAAGTCAACTGCTACAACAAGAGAACCTCTTCCTATCAAGATATATTCCTAATGTTATTGAATTGTAATAATTATATTCTCGTAGTTGCAAAAGAAGATCGTGATTACATTCTTTGTTGATTATAATAGGTGTTGTTTTGTATTATTAAAAAATCTTCATTGACTAGGAAGAATCTTTGAAGAGTTGGAGAGTGAACAATATTTAGAGAAAATTGTTGAAGGTAGTGATAGAGTGTAATACCCCGGAAGTGCGTAGGAGTAGACCCCGAAGTGAAAAATTAAAAACTGCAGAAAATTGGGAAAATTGTCTTAGGACGGGTCAAGGTACTATTCGTGGTGACATACCACGGGTCATTGTAATGAGTCGTTGTTGGAGAAAGGCTGGGTGACAGTGCAAACCACGGGAGATATGACGACTCATTGTGGGAAACAATGAGTCGTCGTTAGAAGTCGTGGGAAGGAGTTAGGTTTTTCAGATGACTTTTAAAGGGCATCCCAATGACCCGTTAGAATGGACCACGAGTCGTTGGTTGTGGTCATTGTTTGAGTTTTAGTTTTTCCAGTGGACTCTAGGGGGAGGAAACAACGGTCCGTTATTTATGGTGACGGGTCATGGTGTCACCCATTAGGAGATGAGATGCCAAGGTTCAAGGGCTAACCATGAGCGATGTGACGAGCCATTGATTGTTAGGAAGAGTCCTCCTGTCTGTCCATTAAATAGTTCTGAAAGTAGTTCTTCAGCAGTGCATACGACGAGGGATACGATGGGTTGTCATTGGTTCCAACGACCTGTTGGTGCTGTTCGTTGGTCCCATCTAGCCAGATTTCAAGGAAGGTTCATTAAAGGTAATTTTGAATTTTTCACGATATAAGGCCCTAAACTACGTCATTTTGTCTTGGTAAGGATGTGTTTTTAAGAAAATAAACCTTCCTAAACTCCAATTCATGCATGCAAGGATTTTTACAAGTGATCTAAGGGGAGATTTCAAGTTTTTCACCTCAATTCCTTCAATTTCATTCTTGGGCTTATAAGTAGGGCTAGAAGTTGATAATCCCAAGTATGTAAGGTCATCAATGGGTGGTTCCTTCCACACTCATCCTCCTACTTTATGATTTTACTTATAAATTATCAAAAACTCATGGGGTTTTGTAATTGATTTGTATAAACATTAAATGATTTAATTGTGGGTCTTGTGATTTTGAAATCTTATCATAATCTACTAATTTTGATCATCCTTTGGAATTTAAATTGGTTATAATAATGTTGATTTTGCATTTCTAAACAATTAATCTTGTTTATGCATGCCCCCATGATTAATCGATTTATGATCCAATGATCCATTGGTGTTTTGATAAGCCAAGCATGAATTATGATATTATTTATGAATTTGTTATGTTATCTACTATGAACTTTTGAACTTCAAGCTACATGCATGATTTACAAGTATGTATGAATTTTATCAATCATAAATTATGATTTTGTCCGATCCACGGGCCTCAAGTCATAGCTAGTTCACGTATGTTCAAGCATGTTTATGATTATCATGATTTAACTAGCCCATGAACTCATGTATGTATTATTATGAGCATTATATATGTTTTGGGATTAGTATCAAACACCGAGTAGGTTCAGGGCTCAAAATTAAGCCCCAGATCTCATGAATTACGTGCCACAGTAGGTATGTTGGGACCCTTTCATGTTTGTCCCTTTCCCAAATGGCCCTTTTCATATGTGATCACGCCCTTCATGGTTCCTAGCCTTGGCAATGTACGAACACCCTCCCAACTAGGGTTACGAGTTGGGCTTCATGTGTGCTCATGTGAGGTATGTCGATTAAGAGAATCTCCTAGTATTCCTTATGGTTTATACATGTTATGATTATGTATGTTGGCTCAGGTCATGTTAAGGAAATCATTTCTATTATGACTACGATTATGTTATGTTATGAATATTTTAAAAACATTGAGCCATACGATATGTTATTATAATTTGTGCTACGAGCATGACGTCCTACTCTTACGATCATTTATGAATTTCATATATGTTTTAAATGTCTATTTTACTTACCTTTCATACTCAGTATATTCCACGTACTGACCGCATACTTTCTATGTTGTATCATTTCATGATACAGGTCCCAGTTCTCAGGCTCATCCTCACTCGTAGCTAGCTTAGACTTGATCTCAGCGTACTTGGTGAGTCCTCATGTTTCGAGGGATGCATGTTCACACTCTATGTTATTTCTTTCAGTTTCTGAATATTGGATTAGTTGGGGAGTTGTCCCATCAGCCCGCCCTTCATGTTTAGAGGCTTATCAGACTATAAGTTGTATTTGTTGTATTGTATAAGTCTAGTACTAATTTTTCCTTATGTTATGTCATGATTACGTTCTTTTTGTTAAGTCTTCTGCTTATGTGATTGAATTAGAAGTATGCTCATGCCGTGGATCAACTTGGGGTCTCTCAGGGCTCCTTGTCCCGTTTCCACGATTCGAGTGCATGTTCGGATAATGACAAACTTTGTATCAAAGCCATAGGTTTTGAAGTGTCCTAGGGAGTCTGAAAGCCACATTAAGTAGAGTCTTATTCATGGGTGTTAAGTGCACCACACTTATGATGAAGAGGCTACTAGAAGTTTAGGAAATGTTCCCTTCTTTCAAGACCTATGCCATACGGTGAACGTCCTTTACTCTTCTAATTCGTGTTATTCGCGTTTGTAGAATCATGCCTCCATGTCGGGTAAACGCCAGGAAAAACGGTAATGTAATGATCATAAGGGTGCCCATGATGGTGAGCGTCAGTCAGCCTCACCCGTTCATGAGGAGCATGTACCGGAGCCAGCTGCCCACGCCGAGTTTAGGGCAGCGATTCAGATTCTGGCACAGGCTATGACTGCCTAGGTCCAGAATTAGATAGTGGTACATCTCCCTTAGAATGGGAATGCAGCGGCAGCTAGGGTGAGGGACTTTTTGAGGATGAGCCCTCCAGAGTTCACGGGGTCAAAGGTTGATGAGGATCCACACAATTTTATAAAGGAGATTATGAAAATCACCCAAGTCATGGGGGTGAACAATGGCGAATGCATTGACTTGACCTCCTATCAATTTAAGGGGGTAGCACACATATGTTTAAGCAATAAAGAGATGCCAGTGCAGCGGGTGCAAGCCCGATAGGATAGGATGAGTTTCACACAACTTTCATGGATCGATTCTTCCCTCGAGAGATGAGGGAGGTCAGGGTGGCTGAGTTTGTGAATTTGAAGCAAGGTAACATATCGGTCCAGGAATATTCCTTGGAGTTCACTCGACTATATAAATGTGCTTCGGAGCTGGTGGTGGATCAGCAGGCTCGAGTGAGCCGCTTTGTGCTTTGAGTAGCAGATTACTTGGAAAAAGTTTGCCGGATCACCATGCTTTACCGGGACATTTATTTTTGACGTATTGTAGTGCATGCGCAGTAGATGGAGTCGGTCTACAGGAGGAAGAGAGAGTCCAAGAGATCCAGGACTGACAGCTACGGGGTTTCTCAGGTCAGGTCACGAGGTGGACCACGTCAACAAACTCATCATAGGTCCATTGCTCCATCTCCATCATCTGCCAGCACGCCATCTAGGTTCAGGGTGACTAGAGGAGCAGGGCTACAGGCTCGAGGGATCATGGTAGCATGTAGGTAGAGCGCACTTTTCCAGTTTGTTCGAGATGCGATAAAAATCATCCCAGGAGGTGCCTGATTGATGCAGATGCTTGCTTTGGGTGTGGCAAACCCAGACATAGGATCAGAGATTGCCCTACAGCCAATTCTACCACTCCAACAACATGACCCCCATAGTAGGGTCCTTCCACTAGTTCAACAGAAGGTCAGTGCCAAAATAGGTTTTATGCCCTAGTGCCTCGCCAGGAGCATGAGGCTTCGCCAGATGTGGTCACGGGTATGTTTCAAGTCTTCCATATTTATGCTTACGCTTTGTTAGATCTAGGAGCTACATTGTCTTTTGTGATTCCTTACATTGCTAGTGGTTTGGAGTTAGTCCTGAAATTTTGTCAGACATGTTCTCCATATCTACTCCAATCGGTGAATCAGTGGTAGCTAGGCTGGTGTATAAGGGTTGCCCCATTATGGTGTTGCATAAGGTTACTTCTGCAGACTTAGTAGATTAGTTTTGACTGATTTTGACATTATTCTAGGCATGGATTGGTTGTTTGCATGTTATGCTTCGGTTAACTGTAGAACCCGAGAGGTAGAGTTCCGTTTTCCAAGTGAACCAACTTTAGAATGGAGGGGTAGTTTAGCGGTACCTGTAGGTCGCTTCATTTCATACCTTAAGGCCCAGAAAATGATCTCTAAGGGTTTCATGTACCACTTAGTTAGAGTTAAGGATGTAGAGATCGAAACCCCAACTATTCAGTCAGTTCTAGTGGTATGTGAGTATCCGGAAGTTTTCCCCGATGATTTGCCAGGTATTCCTCTGAAGAGGGAAATCGATTTCAGTATTGGTTTATTACCCGATACGCAACCTATCTCTGTTCCTTCTTACAGGATGGCTCCAGCCAAGCTAAAAGAGTTAAAAGAACAGTTGAAGGAGTTGTTGAAAAAGGGTTTCATTGGACCAAGCAAGTCTCTGTGGGGTGCACCGGTTCTTTTTGTTCGAAAATCGATTGTGTATTGATTATCGGCAACTAAATAAGGTCATTGTAAAGAACAGGTACCCTTTCCTAGGATTAATGATTTATTTGATCAGCTCTAGGGTGCCAGGTGTTTCTTGAAGATAGATCTCAGGTCCGTATACCATCAACTCAGAGTTCAGGAGTGTGATATTCCAAAGACAACCTTCAAAACTCGGTATGTCCATTATGAGTTTGTAGTTATGTCCTTTGGACTAACCAATGCTCCTGCAACTTTTATAGACATGATGAACAGGGTGTTCAAGCAATATCTGGACATGTTCGTGATAGTGTTCATTGATGATATTCTTATATACTCCCAGAGCGAAGAGGTGCATGCTGCTCATTTGAGAATAGAAATGCAGACCCTCAAGGATCATTAACTGTATGTAAAGTTTAGCAAGTGTGGATGTTGGCTAGACTCAGTGGCATTTCTAGGTCATGTGGTATCAAGTGAAGGCATAAGGGTAGATTCCTAGAAGATCGAGGAGGTGAAAAATTGGCCTAGACCGGTGAATGCTTCATAAATTCAAAGTTTCTTAGGCCTAGCATGTTACTACCAGAGATTTGTTGAGGGTTCCTCATCTATTGCGGAACCTTTGACCATGTTGACTCATAAGAAGGTAAATTTTCAATGGTCAGAGGCTTGTGAGGAAAGCTTCCAGGAATTGAAGACCACACTCACTTCAGCACCAGTGTTGACTTTACCAGAGGGTACTGATGGCTTTGTTGTATATTGTGATTGTTCGAGAGTCGGACTAGGATGTGTGTTGATGCAGCTTGGGAAGGTGATATCATATGCCTCTCAAAAGTTAAAGGTTCATGAAAAGAATTACCCGACTCATGATCTTGAGTTGGCCGCGGTGGTGTTTGCGATAAATATATGGCAGCATTACTTGTATGGGGTTCACGTGGACGTGTTCATGGATCACAAGAGCTTGCAATATGTGTTCACGCAGAAAGATCTCAATCTTCGACAAAGGAGGTGGTTGGAGTTGCTAAAGGACTACGATATGAGTGTTCTATACCACTCGGGCCAGGATAATATGGTTGTGGATGCACTTAGAAGGCTCTGTATGGAGAGTGTGTCCCATGTAGATGAGGGTAGGAAGGAGTTGGTGAAAGATGTCCATCGATTTACAAGTTTGGGATTTAGATTGATTGACTCGACCGATAGTGGCATTGTTGTGTAGAATGGGTCAGAATCGTCCCTGGTGGTTGATGTCAAATCCGGGAAAGATGAGGATACAATTTTGAGAAAGCTGAAGGAAGCGGTGCGGAGTCAGAATATAGAGGTTTTCTCCCAAGGGGAGATGGTGTTCTAAGATATCAGGGTCGGCTATGTGTCCCGGACATTGGTAATTTGAGGGTCCGAATATTGCATGAGGCACATGGTACCAGATATTCCATCCATCTGGGATCCACGAAGATGTATCGGGACTTGTGAGAAATCTATTGGTGAGAATGTATGAAGAAGGATATTACGGAGTTCATAGCCAGATGTCCAAATTGTTAGCAAGTGAAGGTTGAGCACCAAAGGGCGGGAGGTGTACTTCAAGATATTAGCATTCCCACTTTGAAGTGGGAAGAGATTAATATGGATTTTATTATAGGCCTACCTCGTACTCGTCGACACTATGATTCCATTTGGGTGGTGGTAGACAGGTTAACCAAGGTTGTGCACCTTCTACCAGTCAAGACCACGGATTCTGCGGATGATTATGACAAATTATATATTCGGGAGTTGGTTCGACTTCATGGAGTTCCCTTGTCTATTATTTCAGACCGAGGTACTCAGTTTACCTCCCAGTTCTGGCGATCATTTCATAAGGGACTTGGGACTCAGATTAAGCTCAGCACAGCATTTCATCCGCATACGGATGGCCAGGCAGAGCGGACAATCCAGACTCTTCAGGATATGTTGAGGGCATGTGTTATGGATTTTAAAGATAGTTAGGATGATCATTTGCCCTTGATCGAGTTTTCTTATAATAACAGTTATCACTCTAGTATCCAAATGGCACCGTTCGAGGCCCTCTATGGGCGGAGGTGTAGATCTCCTATCGAATGGTTTGAGGTTGGTGAAGCAGCCATGATAGGACTTGATATTGTTCATGAGGCCATGGTAAAGGTCCAATTGATAAGGGACTGGTTGAAAACCGCTCAGAGTCATCAGAAATCGTATGCGGATGTGAGGAGGAGAGATTTAGAGTTTGACGTGTACAACTGAGTATTTCTAAAGGTATCTCCCATGAAGGGATTCATGTGGTTTGGAAAGAAAGGGAAACTCATTCCCCGCTATGTTGGTCCTTACCGGGTTGTGAGAAGAGTTGGTAAGGTGGCATATGAGTTGGACTTGCCATCAGAGTTATCTTCAGTTCATCCCGTCTTTCATGTGTCGCTTTTGAAAAAGTGTTTGGGTGATCCAGCCTTGGTGGTCCTGGTAGACAGCATAGGGATAAAAGACAGCCTCAATTATTAAGAAATTCCCATTGAAATCTTGGATCGTCAGGTTGGAAGTTAATAAACAAAGAAGTAGCTTCAGTTAAGTTTTTATGGAGAAATCAGCATGTTGAGGGAGCTACATGTGAAGCCGAAGCGGATACGATGGCGAGATACCCATATTTATCTCTACCGGCTAAGTTTTGACTTGAGGTATCAATTTTACCCTACGACTCTACCTAGTTTTCATGTTCAGTTCATGTGTGCAATTTCTTTTGTGTGTATGAATGTGTATGTGAAGTATGAGATCAATTCAGCTATGTGCTTTTACTCGGAGGTAGTCAGTCCATGACAATTTCGGTTAAAATAGTCAGAATTTGAGTATGATAATTGTATATCTCTAATTACTACTTGTTTCTAAAATTTGAGGACAAATATTCCCAAGGGGGAGATATTGTAATACCCCAAAAGTGCGTAGGAGTAGACCCGAAAGTGAAAAATTGAAAACTATAAAAAATTGAGAAAAATGTCTCAGGACGGGTCAAGGTGCAATTCGTGGTGACATACCATGGGTCAAGGTATGACTCGTGGTGACATACCACGAGTCGTTGTAACAAGTCATGGTGGGATAAAAGCTGGCTGACAGTGCAAACCACGGGAGATATGATGACTCGTTATGGGAAACAACGGTCATCGTTAGCAGTTGTGGGAAGGAGTTAGGTATTTTAGGTGATTAGGTTTTTTAGGTGACTTTCAATAGGCATCCCAACGAACCGTTAGAATGTACCATGAGTCATTGGTTGTAGTCGTTGTTTGAGTTTTAGTTTTTCCAGTGGACTCTACAAGGGGAAAACAAAGGTCGTTGTTTGTGGTGACGGGTCTTGGTATGACCCGTTAGGAGATTAGATGCTAAGATTCAGTGGGCTAACCACAGGCGATGTGATAAGCCGTTGATTTCTAGGACGAGTCATCCTATCCGTCTGTTGAGTGGTTTAGAAAGTAGGTCTTCAACAGTGCATATGACGAGGAATACGATGGGTCGTCATTGATTCCAACGACCCGTTGGTGCTGTCCGTTGGTCCCATCCGGTCAGATTTCAGGGCAGGTTCATTAAGGGTAATTTTTACTTTTTCATGATATGAAGCCCTAAACTACGTTGTTTTGTCTTGGGAAAACTGGGTTTTAAGAAAATAAACCTTCCTAAACTCTCATTCATGCATGCAAGCTTTTGACAAGTGATCTAAGGGGAGATTTCAAGCTTTTCACCTCAATTCCTTCAATTTCATTCTGGCTTTTAAGGAGGGTTAGAATTTGATAATCCAAGTTATGTAAGGTCATCAATGGGTGGTTCCTTCCACACCCATGCTCCTACTCTATGATTTTACTTATAAATTATCAAAAACTCATAGAGTTTTGTAATTGATTTGTATAAAAATTAAATGATTTAATTATGGGTCTTTTGAATTTGAAATCTTATCATAATCTACTGATTTTAATCATCCTTTGAAATTTAAATTGATTATAATATTGTTTATTTTGCATTTATAAACAATTAAGCTTGTTTATGCATGCCCCCAGGATGAATCGATTTATGATCCAATGATCCATTGATGTTTGATAAGCCCAGCATGAATTATGAAATTATTTATGAATTTATTATATTATCTACTATGAACTTATGAACTTCAAGCTACATGCATGATCTACAAGTATGTATGAATTTTATCAATCGTGAATTATGTTTTTAGCCAACCCACGGGCCACAAGTCATGGCTAGTTCACGTATGTTCAAGCATGTTTATGATTATCATGATTTAACTAGCCCATGAACTCATGTATGTATTATTATGAGCACTATATATGTTTTGGGAGTCGTATCGAACACCGAGTAGGTTCGGGGCTCATGATTAATCTCTGGAGCTCATGAACTACGTGCTACCGTAGGTATGTTGAGACCCTTTCATGTTTGTCCCTGGCCCAAATGACCCTTTTCATGTGTGATCATGCCCTTCATGGTTCCTACCCTTGGAAAGGTAGGAATGCCCTCCTGACTAGGGTTACAAGTCGGGCTTTATGTGTGATCATGTGAGGTATGTCAGTTAAGAGAATCTCCCTTTGTTCCTCATGGTTTATGCATGTTATGATTATGTATGTTGGCTCAGGTCATGTTATGGAAATTTCTTCTATTATGATTATGTTATGTTATGAATGTTTTGAAAACCTTGAGCCATACGATATGTTATTATAATTTACGATACAAGCATGATGTCCTACTCTTATCATCATTTATGAATTTCATATATGTTTTAAATGTCCATTTTACTTACCTTGCATACTTAGTACATTCCACGTACTGACCGCATACTTTCTATGTTGTATCGTTTCATCATACAGGTCCCAGTTCTCAGGCTCATCCTCACCCATAGCTAGTTCAGCCTTGCTCTCAGCATACTTCGTGAGTGCTCATGTTCCGAGGACTACATGTTCACATTCTATGTTATTTCTTTCAGTTTTTGAATGTTGGATTAGTTGGGTAGTTGTCTCATCAATCCGCCTTTTATGTTTAGAGGCTTATCAGACTAGAAGTTGTATTCGTCGTATTGTATAAGTCTAGTACTTATTTTTCCTTATGCTATGTCATGATTACGTTCTTTATATCAAGTCTTCTGCTCATGTGATTGAATTAGAAGTATGCTCATGCCATGGATCGACTTGGGGTCTCTCGAGACTCCTTGTCCCGTGTCCAGGATCCGAGTGTACGTTCGGGTCGTGACATAGCGACTGTATGGAGACAGCTCATTAGATGTATAAAGGCGTTGTAACCTGCGATATAGAAGAGCTGACTATAATCCTATAGAGAGATAGGTTGTGGTTTATTCCTCCCTTGAGTAAGGAGTATTTCTCGTAAAAACTTTTTTGTTGATTTACTTTACCACTCTTTATCTTCTTACGTAGTTGCTCAAAGAACCTGGTTCTTTGAGGTAGTAGGACGCAACAAACTAACAAAGTTGATGCAAAAGTAAACATATATCAAATTGTAAATTGGTGCCATGATAGCCTATTGTGCAAAGGGTATTGGTAGTTGTTACGGTTTATTTTAAAACATAGTTTAAAATATTAAATAATCTGATTATTTGTGGAATAGCAGAGTCTCTACCTAATTTAATCTCGGGATATTAGGAACCTATTTTGAAAGAAAGATATTAAAACCTTAAAATATTTGAAAAACAAGAGAAATGTTTAGGCTTTAAGTGATTTCATTTCGAAAAATCTGCAAGCATGATTACGGTGGAGTTTAAAATAATTTCGAGGCTAAAGAGTGTAATTTTTTTGTAAGAATGAGATCTTTTGAAGTGGTTTTTACAAATTCATTTATTTAGCCCTTGATTACACCATTATTCAATTGATTAATTAATTTTATAATTTTGAATTTTTTTTTTGCAAAATGACTATTTCTTAAAAAAATGTGAACTATTCATATAATTCTAGACTTTGAATTAGATTAATCAATTTAACTTCTTGAATTCATGAGTTTCCTTATTTATAAGATTAAGAGGGATAAAGTAAATCTCTAAGTCATTTAAATAAGTTTTTGGGCTTTAACAATATTTAAAAGATCTGGTCTTGTTTTAAAATACGATTGCGCCTTTAAATTAAAAAGAAATTTATATAAATGGTCATAGTTTGGCCAAAAATAGATTTATATAGCAATATTATCGTTATTCGTAGTTTATGAAAATATTTAATATGATATCCGTTGTATTTGTATTATTTAAAGTTATTAAATACAAATACAATATTTATTATGTTGAGAGATTATAGGAATTTTATTTTTTTAAAAAGGCAGTTACCATGAATCGAGCTATTCTTAAAATACAAAGATTTCATATTGATATGGACTCAGAAAATAGATGGAATTAATATTTATATTTATATTTATCCTTAAATGAAATTGTCATTAATTATCAATATTCCATATATAATTGAACTTTGAAAGATATGAACTCTGAAAATACCTGAAATTAATGTTTATATTTACACTTATCCTTAAAGCAAGCTGTCATTAATTATCGATATCTCATATATAATTGGACTCTGAAAAGTAGCTGTGATTCATTTTTATATTTGTATTTTCACACTAGTATGCATAATTTGTTTTTATAAAAAATTATTTTATGAATATTTTTTTACAGAAATTAAAATTTGATACATCTTATGCATTGAGTCAATATATATACTGATATACATAAATGGTGTTTGTACCAATTATATTATGACATATTTATTTTGATTGTATCAATGATATTTATATATACATATATATGTGTTTCTATAAGTATATACGTGTATTTACGTTGTATCTATTTACTCTAATTTAGCCAGTACTCAATCGCTCTTGTATTACGTGTACTTGTTTGCTCTTGTATTGCTGGTATTATTCATATTTGTGATGAACAAAATATTTAAAAAATTACACAAGAAATAGAGAGGAGAGAGAGAAACAAAAAAAGATGATTTCTGATCTACCATAGAAGAATGCACTGTATTTATTGTATAATGACATATGTAATTTATTGGTAGCTATAGAAAAAAAACAGAGAGTTATACAATATCGTGGACCTATTTTTGTAATCAAACCAAATATCTTGTGCCTTATGTTATTTCTATATCTATTTAATTCCCTTATAGATGGTGTTTTATCAACCATTGAAAAAGATTTAAGAAATACACAAAAAAGATTCAAAAACTAAAATCCACGCAAATCAATATTCGTGAAGAAATACAGTGAATACAGATCTTAAAATAAACTAATAACAACTTCAAACCATAAATGCAAGTTACTTGGATTAAAGAGATACATGATTTGTAGTTGACACCGCAAGAATCATAAAGATTTGAATTGAATTATTTTTATAAAAAATTATTTTATGAATATTTTTTTTACAGAAATTAAAATTTGATACATCTTATGTAGGGTAAAAAAATAGATTGAGTGATTGATGGCGTGAAAAAGAGCACATTTACTATATGTAGGGTAAAAAAAAAAGCAAATACACAGTAGTGACCAATTAAATAAAATAAAGCTATATCTTGTAATTATTTGAAATTATGGCCATAATTTATAAATATTTTCATATTAATGCTATATTATGTAATTTTTCCTAAATTAAATCTAAACATGGCCCAAACTTTTGAAGGTTTTCTCTTTTAAAAACTCTTCGGTTTGAAAGTTTTTGGGCCTTGCTCCCTCTTACAATGAAGAGCAATTTTCATAAATAGCACGATATAGTAAAGTAATTACATAAAATAGCGTGATTTATTAAAATTACAGAAAATAACATGTTTTCTAATTTTCTGATACAATTTACTGTAATCATTATGACTGTATCTAAATTTCAAACCCTGCAATTTCTCCTTAATTGGTGATGTTTGTTCAATTCTTCTTAATTGGTGTTTTTTTAAAGAAAAGTTGCGTAATTAATGGGACCAAATCACTCTTTTTATGATCTTGGACTTTTTTCATATCTAAAACATTAAATCAAAATTCCACATCCGTGTAATTTTTAAATCTGAAATCATAAATTTTAAAGATATTTTCTTTTTCTTTGGGTGTATCATCATTGTAGATTTGGAAAAAATTTTCAAATTTATACTGATACATGTATCAAAAACTCATCTATCTACATGAAAGTTATGTATTTCACTAGAAATATTGAGACATACTAATAAGCATCAAAAAATTTGATACATATATAAATATAATATATAAAAACAGTATCATCAGTTTCAATCGTCAAATTTCTTTTAAAAAAACAGATACACAATCAAAGAATTTATAATCTGCAGAATTCTATAGTATTAAATGTTTTATAAAAAATGATGCAGTTGTCATACATTGATGAACATGAATGGGTAATTTTCAATTTGTAATTTATTCAAGATAACACTGATACATGGGCAATAAAAAAAAAATTAGCAAAAATTTCCTAAATTGATACACAAAGTAATATGGGTATTTTATATTCATGTATCATTGAAAATATTGATACATACTAATAACAAATTGGTACAATATATTGGTACACACAAAGCAATACATTGGTACATAACAATTTTGTAATTATCTGTAATACCCCAGAAGTGCGTAGGAGTAGACCCGGAAGTGAAAACTTGAAAACTGAAGAAAATGGAGAAAAATCCCTCAGGACGAGCCAAGGTACGACTCGTGGTACCAAACCAAGAGGTATTGTAATGAGTCGTTGGTTGGGATAGGCTCGGTGACAGTGTAAACGACGGGCGACATGACGAGTCATTGTAGGAAACAATGAGTCGTTAGAGCAGGTTGGGTTCTTCAGGTAGGCTATAACGGGTCTCTAAATGACCATTCAAGAGATAGAATGAGTCGTTGGTTGTGGTCGATGTTATGGGATAGGGTTTCCAGTAGGCTCGATGGAAGGGAAACAACAACTCGTCGTTGGTTGTGACGAGTCGTGGTGTGGCCCGTTAGAAGATAAGATGCCAAGGTACATGAGCAAACAACGAATGATGTAATGGATTGTTAATATTTAGGACGAGTCGTCGTTTCCGTGTATTAAATGGTCTCGAAAGTAGGTCTTCAGTAGTGCATACGACGAGGGACACGACGGGTTGTGGTTGGTTCCAACTACCCGTTGGTGCTGTCCATTGGTCCCATCCTGCCAAATTTTAGGGCAGGTTCATTAAGGGTAATTTTGACTTTTTTACAATATAAGGCCCTAAACTACGTCGTTTCACTTGGGAAAGCTGGGTTTTTAAGAAAATAAACCTTCCTAAACTCTTATTCATGCATGCAAGGATTTTGACAAGTGATTTAAGGGGAGAATTCAAGTTTTTCACCTCAATTCCTGCAATTTCATTCTTGGGATTGTTAGGAGGGTTAGAAGTTGATAATCCCAGGTATGTAAGGTCTTCAATGGGTGGGTTCTTCCACACCCATGTTCCTACTCAATGATTTCACTCAAAATTTATTTAAAAACTTATGGGGTTTTATATTCGATTTGTATAAAATTTATTGATTTAATTATGGGTCTCGTGATTTTAAAACCCTATCATTATCTACTAATTTTGATCATCTTTTGAGTTCTAAATTGATATTAATATTGTTGATTTTGAATTTCTAATCAATTAAGCTTGATTATGCATGCCCCATGATGAATTGATTTATGATCCATTGATACGTTGATGTTTTGATAATCCCAATATGATTTATGTTTTAAATTATGAATTTACTTATGTTATCTATTATGATATTACGGAATCCAAGCTATATGCATGATTAACAAGTATGTATGTATTTTATTAAGCATGAATCATATTTTGGCTAACTCACTGGCCTTACCTCATGGCTAATTTACATATCTATACGCATGCTTCTAATTATCAGGATTTAACTAGCCATGAACTCATGCATGATATACTATGAGCACTATATATATGTTTTGGGAGTAGTATCAAACACCGAGTAGATTCGGGGCTCACATTTAAGCCCTAGATCTCATGAACTACGTGCCACCGTAGGTATTTTGGGACCCCTCTCATGTTTGTCCCTAGCCCAAATGGCCCTTTCTCATGTGTGATCACGACCTTCATGCTTCCTACCCTTGGCAAGGTACGAACACCCTCCCGACTAGGGTCACAAGTCGGGCTTCATGCGTGCTCATGTGAGGTATGTCGGTTAAGAGAATCTCTCACTGTTCCTCATGATTTATGCATGTTATGAGTATGTACATTGAATCAAGTTATGTTAATTAAAGATATTCTATTACGACTATGACTATGTCAAGCTACAAATGCTTTAAAAACCTGGAGCCATATGATATGTCACGATGATTTACAATACGAGCATGTTATCCTACTCTTATGATTACTTATGGATTTTATACATGTTTTAAATGTCCATTTTACTTACCTTGCATACTTAGTACATTCCACGTACTGACCGCAAACTTTCTATGTTGTATCTTTTCATGATACAGGTCCCAGTTCTAAGGCTCATCCTCACCAGTAGCTAGTTCAGCCTTGCTCTCAGCATACTTGGTGAGTCCTGATGTTCTGAGGGCTGCATGTTCATACTCTATGTTATTTCTTTCAGTTTTTGAATATTGGATTAGTTGGGCAGTTGTCCCATCAATCCTCCTTTCATGTTTAGAGGCTTATCAGACTACAAGTTGTATTCGCCATATTGTATAAGTCTAGTACTGATTTTTCCTTATTCTATGTCATGATTACATTCTTTATGTTAAGTCTTCTGCTCATGTGATTGAATTAGATGTATGCTCATGCCATGGGTCGACTTGGGGTCTCTCGGGGCTCCATGTCCCGTGTCTACTATCCTGGTGTACGTTTGGGTCGTGAAAAACCTGGTATCAGAGCCATAGGTTTGAAGTGTCCTAGGATGTCTGAAATCCGTATTAAGTGAAGTCTTTTTCATGGGTGTGAAGCGCACCACACTTTTGACGATGAAGCTACTAAAAGTGTTAGGAAATGTTCTCTTCTTTCATTATTTATGTCGTGCGATGAATGTCCTTTACTCTTCTAATTCGTGCTATTCGCATTTGCAAAATCATGCCTCCATGTCGAGTGAATGTCAGGAGGAACGGAAATGATAACGATCATGAGGGTGCCCATGATGGTGAGCATCAGCCCGCTCCAGCCATTCATGAGGAGCATGTACCAGAGCCAGCCGCCAATGCTGACTTTAGGGCGACGATTCAGATGTTGGCATAGGCTATGACAGCTCAAGTCCAGAATCAGACTGTGGCACATTATCCATAAAATGGGAATGCGGCAGCTGCTAGGGTGAGGGAATTTTTAAGGATGATCCCTCTGGAGTTCATAGGGTCGAAGGTAGACGAGGACCCACATGATTTTTTTGAGGAAATTCTAAAGATGACCTAGGTTATGGGGGTGAATAATGGGAAATGTGTTGATTTTACCTCCTATCAGCTTAAGGGGGTAGCACATATATGGTCCATGCAATGGAGGTGCGAGGATAGCGAGTGCAGGCCCGATAGGTTGGGATGAGTTCCACACCGCGTTCATGGATCGGTTCTTTCCCTAGGAGATAAGGGAGCTTAAGGCGGCCGAGTTTGTTAATTTGAAGCAGGGAAACATATCAGTCTAGGAGTATGCCTTGGATTTCACTTGGCTATCTAAATATGCTCTATAGTTGGTGTCAGATCAGCGAGCTCGAGTGAGCCGCTTTGTGCATGGAGTAGAAGATTACTTTGACAAGGATTGTCGGATTGCCATGCTACACCGGGACATTGACTTTCCCCGTATTGTATTGCATGCCCAGCAGATGGAATCGATCTATAGGAGGCAGAGAGTGGCCAAGAGGGCAAGGACTGACAACCATGGGGCTTCTAAGGCCAGATCAAGGGGTGGATCATGTCAGCAGTCCCAGCACAGTTCTATTTCCCCAGCTCCATCATCGGCTAGCACGTCGTCCAGGTTCAGAAGTGATCAGAGGAGCAGGGCTATAGGTTTGAGGGATCATGGTAGCATGCAGGTGGAGTGCACGTTCCCAGTTTGTGCAAAGTGCAACAAGAACCACCTCGGAAGGTGCCTGGTCGGTGCGGATGCTTGTTTCGGGTGTAGCAAACCCTGCAGCCAATTCTACTGCTCCAGCAGCACGACCCCGTCAACAAGGTGCATCCACTAGTATAGCAGGCGATCGGTGCCAAACCCGATTTTATGCCCTTGTACCCCGCCAAGAGCAGGAGGCGTCGTCAGATATGGTCATGGGTATGTTGCAAGTCTTTCATGTTGGTGAATATGCCTTGTTAGATCCAAGAGCTACGTTATATTTTGTGACCCCTTATATTGCTAGTAGTTTTGGAATTTGTCTTGAAATTTTGTCAGAACCATTCTCCGTATCCACTACAGTAGGTGAATTAGTGGTAGCGAGGCGAGTATATAGAGGTTGCTCCATAACTGTGCTGTATAAGGTTACCTTCGCAGACTTAGTGGAGTTAGCCATGACTGACTTTGATATCATCTTGGGTATGGATTGGTTGTTTGCATGTTATGCTTCGGTTAATTGTAGGACCCGTGTGGTGGAATTTTGATTTTTGGGTGAGTCAGTTTTTGAATGGAAGGGTAACTCAGCTGTACCAGCCGGTCGGTTTATTTCATACCTTAAGGCCCGAAAAATGATCTCTAAGGGTTGCATGTACCACATAGTTAGGGTTAAGATGTAGAGTCTGAGACCCTGACTATTCAGTCAGTTCCAATGGTGTGTGAGTATCCGAAAGTTTTCCCTGATGATTTTCCAGGTGTTCCTCCGAAGAGGAAAATTGATTTCGGTATAGATTTATTGCCAGATACGCAGCCTATCTCTATTCCTCCTTAAAGGATGGCTCTAGCCGAGCTAAAAGAGTTAAAAGAACAGTTGAAGGACTTGTTGGATAAGGGTTTCATTAGATCGAGAAAGTCTCCATGGGGTGCACCGATTCTCTTTGTTTGAAAGAAGTATGGATCCCTTCGGATGTGCATTGATTATCGACATCTTTATAAGGTCACTGTCAAGAACACGTACCCCTTACCCAGGATCTGTGATTTATTTTACCAGCTCCAGGGTGCCAGATGTTTTTCTAAGATAGATCTCAGGTCCGGATATCACCAACTCAGTGTTCGAGAGTGTAATATTCCAAAGACAGCCTTTAGAACCCAGTATGGCCACTATGAGTTTGTAGTTATGTCTTTTGGACTAAGCAATGCTCCTACAGCTTTGATGGACCTTATGAATAGGGTGTTCAAGCAATATTTGGACATGTTTGTGATCGTGTTCATCGATGATATTCTTATATACTCCTGGAGGGAGGAGGAACATTCCCGCTCATTTGACAAAAGTGTTGCAGACCCTCAAGGATTGTCAGTTATAAGCAAAGTTTAGCAGGTGCGAATTTTTTCTAGACTCGATGGCATTTCTGGGTCATGTGGTATCAGAGAAGGCATAAGGGTAGATTCCCAGAAGATTTAGGTGGTGAAGAATTGGCCCAGACCGGTGAATCCTTCAGAAATTCGGAGTGTAGCAGTTTACTCTGGAGATTTTTTGAGGGTTCTCATCTATTATGGCACCTTTGACCAAGTTGACTCAGAAAAAGATAAAGTTCCAACAGTCAGAGGATTGTGAGAAAAGCTTCCAAGAATTGAAGACCCGACTCACTTCAGCACCAGTGTTGACTTTACTCGAGGGTACTGATGGCTTTGTTGTATATTGTGATGCTTCGAGAGTCAAACTGGGACATGTGTTGATGCAGCGTGGGAAGGTGATGGCACACGCCTCTCGACAGTTCAAGGTTCACGAAAAGAATTACCCGACCCATGATCTTGAGTTTGCCACGGTGGTGTTTGCACTGAAGATATGGCGGCATTACTTCTATGGGGTTCACGTTGACGTGCCCAAGGATCACAAGAGCTTGCAATATGTGTTCACACAGAAAGATTTCAATCTTCGACAGGAGGTGGTTGGAGACTATGATATGAGTGTTCTATACCACCTGGACAAGGCTAATGTGGTTGCTGATGCACTTAGTAGGCTCTCTATGGATAGCGTGTCCCACATGGAGGAGGGAAAGAAAGATTTGGTGAAGGATGTTCCCTGACTCGCAAAGTTGGGAGTTAGATTGATCTACTCGAACAATGGCGGCGTTGTTGTGCAGAATGGGTCAAAATCATCCCTGGAGGTTGATGTCAAATCCAAGCAAGATGAGGATCTAATTTTGAGGAAGCTGAAGGAAGCAGTGCAGAGTCAAAAGATAGAGGTTTTCTCCTGAGGGGGAGATGGAGTCCTAAGATATTAGGGTCGGATATGTTTCCCAGACGTTGATAATTTGAGGGTCCAGATATTGCATGAGGCACATAGTACCAGATATTCCATTCATCCGGGATCCACGAAGATGTATCTGGACTTGCGAGAAATCTATTGGTGGGATGATATGAAGAAGGATATTGTGGAGTTCGTAGCCAGATGTCCAAACTGTCAGCAAGTGAAGGTTGAGCACCAAAGGCCGGGAGGTGTACTTCAGGATATTAGCATTCCCACTTGGAAGTGAAGAGATTAAGATGGATTTTATTACAGGCCTACCTCGTACTCGCCAAAACTATGATTCCATTTGGGTGGTGGTAGACTGGTTAACTAAGGATGCACACTTTCTACTAGTCAAGACCACAGATTCAGTGGATGGTTACGCCAAATTATATATTCGGGAGTTGGTTCGACTTCACGGAGTGCCCTTCTCTATTATTTCAGACCGAGTTACTTAGTTTACCTCCCGATTCTGGCATTCTTTTCA
This sequence comes from Datura wrightii, assembly GCA_035772735.1. NCBI lineage: Eukaryota > Viridiplantae > Streptophyta > Magnoliopsida > Solanales > Solanaceae > Datura > Datura wrightii. Next base: position 57,493,039 of record JASDFA010000002.1, on the reverse strand, counting down.
AAAGGGACTTGGGACTCAAGTCAAGCTCAGCACAGCCTTTCATTCACAAATGGATGGCCAAGCCGAACGAACGATCTAGACTCTTGAATACATGTTGAGTACATGTGTTATGGATTTTAAAGGTAGTTGGGATGATCATTTGCCCTTGATTAAGTTTTCTTATAATAACAGCTATCACTCCAGTATCCAGATAGCACCGTTCGAGGCTCTGTACGGGCGAAGGTGTATATCGCCTATCTGATGGTTTGAGGTTGGTGAGGCAGCCATGATAGGACCTGATTCGGTTCATGAGGCCATGGTAGAGATATAATTGATAAAGGACAGGTTGAAAACCGCTTAGAGTCGTCAGAAATCGTGTGCGGATGTGAGGAGTAGAGATTAGAGTTTGATGTGGACGACTGGGTATTTCTCATAGTATCTCCCATGAAGGGAGTCATGCGGTTCGGAAGGAAAGGGAAACTCAGTCCCCGATATGTTGGCCCCTAACGAGTGGTGAGAAGAGTTGGTAAGGTGGCGTATGAGTTAGATTTTCCCCTAGAGTGATCTTCAGTACATCCGGTGTTTGTTCGGGCATGTTATATGGGTATATAAAACAACACGCAAGTGCACGTGTTCGAACAAGTAGTAAGTGGCTTTAGTAAGCCAAGTATCAATCCCACAGAGACTTGGGTTAAGTGCAATTTGCTAAAGTATACTATATTTTACTTCTAAATATGTTGGCAACAACGTAACCAAAAAGTTGATAGTTTGTTTGATAAATTTTATACTTAAACTAAGAACAATTATCTACTTTGAATCTGAACTATGGATAAGAGCAGGCTGAGGTTAAACGAACATGTAAAGAAATTGATTATCATCATAAATTGGTTAATCTTTTCTTCTAGTTGCTAGCCAAGAACATTTGCCAAGAGATTAAAACTCTCGTATTTAATCTCACTTAAGAATCATGAACCATCCGTCTACATTTTTGTGATCAAATGCAATTCATGTTCTAGCCATACAATTCCGGTTCTTAAATTGACTAATACGACTTTCAGGTATATTTCTATCCTGAAAGCTAATCAAAACTCAATTTTCCCAAACCATGTAAAGAACAATATCCTATTAATTCACAACTTTCCAATTTCTTGCTCTCTCGAGTGAAACCGGACTTTTTAGATGTACATTAATGTAGGCCACACACCAATGCAGTAAGAACAAGAATTAATAGAACAACATGGAAGAAAAGATGAAAAACCAGATAATCAATAATCAAATTTCATCACAATTGTTCATAACCTCAGCAAGGAGAGGAATTAGCCACTCATTTGTGGATTAATCATCATAAAATGAGTGTTAATCATACAAGCAATTGAATTAAAGAAGAAAGAAAGAGAGAAAAAAACCCTGAACTTTTCGTCCCTCAACTGCCTGTAACCCACGTCCTTGCTCCACCATGTCTGAATTATGAAAAATAAACTTAAGTGTTCTATTTATACTGCTGGGAATTTTTTCCGGAATAATGAGCAACGTGTCACGGAGTGCATCACGGAGCACTGCCTCCGTGACACGCCATGAACGCGGACCCTCACTGGAACTGGGGGTCCGAGATTTCAAGCTCAACGTGGCACGGCATGCATCGCGGAGCACTGGCTCCGTGCCATGGAGCAAACGCGGACCTCCACTGGAAATTGGGTGAATTTTCCCATCCAGGCAGAATGCCTCTGCGATGGCAGCGTGACACGGCTGCATCGCAGAGCCCCTTTAATTCATGCTGTCCAATGCCTTTTCCCTTGCTCGCATCCAAGTCCAACTCCGATATCATCCAACATGCATTTTAGCCTCTCGAAATCACATTTTACCTGCAAAACAATGCTAATCATGTTGGTTAGTATAAATTTACATTTTATTACCAATTACATGAAAATGTATACACATTGATAGATAAACAAGGCGAAAATGATACTTTTGAGTGTCACTTGGGCATATAAATCTGCCCAAGATCAGTGTTTCATGTGTAACTTTTGAAGAAGTGTTTGAGAGATCCAGCTTTAGTGATTTCGGTTGACAGTATTGGTGTAAGAGACAACCTCAGTTACAAAGAAGTTCCGGTGGAAATATTAGATCGTCAAGTCCGTAAGCTAAAGAACAAGGAAGTGGCCTCAATCATGGTTTTATAGAAAACCCAGCATGTTGAGGGAGCTACATGGGAAGCCGAAGCAGATATGATGGCTAAAACCCACATTTATTCTCTATCGGCTCAGTTTCGACTTGAGGTACCAATTTTACCATACGACTCTACCTAGTTTTCATCTTCAGTTCATGTGTTCAAGTTCCTTATGTGTATGAATGTGTATGTGAAGTATGAGATCAGTTCAACTATGTGGTTTTATTCGGAGGTAGTCATTCCGTGAAAATTTCTATTAAAATAGTCAGAATTTGAGTATGATAATTGTATCTCTTTGATGGCTTCTTGTTTCTAGCATTCGAGGATGAATGTTCCTAAGGGGGAGATATTGTAATTCCCTGAGAGTGTGTAAGAGTAGACCTTGAAGTGAAAAGTTGAAAACTACAGAAAATGGGGAAAAATCCCTTAGGACGAGACAAGGTACGACTCGTGGTACCAAACCACGAGTCGTTGTAAACGAGTCTTTGGTTGGGATAGGCTGGGTGACAGTGTAAATGACGGGCAATATGATGACTCAGTGTGGGAAACAATGAGTCATTGTTAGCAGTCATTAAAGGAGGTTGGGTTCTTTAGGTAGGCTAAAACGGGTCTCTCAATGACCCGTCAGGAGATACAACGAGTCATTGGTTGTGGTCGTTGTTAGAGGATAGGGTTTCCAGTGGGCTCGATGGAAGGGAAACAATGACTCATCGTTGGTTGTGACAAGTCATGGTGCGGCCCGTTAGAAGATAAGATGCCAAGGTCCATGAGCAAACCACGGATGATGTAACGAACCGTTGATTATTAGGACGAGTCATCCTGTCCATCTGTTGAATGGTCCTGAAAGTAGGTCTTCAGCAGTACATAAGACGAGGGACACAACGGGTCGTGGTTGGTTCCAATGACCCGTTGGTGCTGTCCGTTGGTCCCATCCGGCCAGATTTCAAGGCAGGTTCATTAAGGGTAATTTTTACTTTTTCATGGTATAAGGCCTTAAACTACGTCGTTTTGGCTTGGGAAAGCTGGGTTTTCAAGAAAATAAACATTTCTAAAGTCCCATTCATGCATGCAAGGATTTTGACAAGTGATCTAAGGGGAGATTTCCAGTTTTTCACCTCAATTCCTTCAATTAAATTCTTGGGCTTAGGAGGGTTAGAAGTTGATAATCCCAGGTATGTAAGGTCTTCAATGGGTGGATTCTTGCACACCCATGTTCCTACTCAATGATTTCACTCAAAATTTATTTAAAACTCATGGGTTTTTATATTTGATTTGTATAAAATTTAATGATTTAATTATGGATCTTGTGATTTTGAAACACTATCATTATCTACTGTTTTTGATCATCCTTTGAGTTTTAAATTGATTTTAATATTGCTTATTTTGAATTTCTAATCAATTAAGCTTTATTATGCATGCCCCATGATGAATTAATTTATGATCCATTGATCTGTTGATGTTTGAATAAGCCCATCATGATTTATGTTTTAAATTATGAATTTACTTATGTTATCTATTATGATCCTATGGAATCCAAGCTATATGCATGATTTACAAGTAAGTATGTATTTTATTAAGCATGAATCATGTTTTGGCTAACTCACGGGCCTTACCTCATTGCTAATTTACTTATCTACTCGCATGCTTCTAATTATCATGTTTTAACTAGCCATTAACCCATGCATGATATACTATGAGCACTATATATGTGTTTTGGGAGTAGTATCGAACACCGAGTAAGTTCGGGGCTCAAGTTTAAGCCCCGGATATCATGAACTACGTGCCACCGTAGGTATGTTGGGACCCCGCTCGTGTTTTTCCCTGGCCCAAATGGCCCTTTCTCATGTGTGATCATGACCTTCACGGTTCTTACCCTTGGCAAGGTACGGACACTCTCTCGACTAGGGTCACAAGTCGGGATTCATGCGTGCTCATGTGAGGTATGTCGGTTAAGAGAATCTCCCACAGTTCCTCATGATTTATGCATGTTATAAGTATGTATATTCACTCAAGCTATGTTAATTAAAGCTCTTCTATTATGACTATGACTATGTTATGCTACGAATGTTTTGAAAACCTGGAGCCATATGTTGTGTTACGATGATTTACAATACGAGCATGTTGTCCTACTCTTATGATTACTTATGGATTTTTATACATGTTTTAAATGTCCATTTTACTTACCTTGCATAATTAGTACATTCCACGTATTTACATGCGATGCTATATCGTTTCATGATACAGGTACCAGTTCTCAGGCTCATCCTCACTCATAACTAGTTCAGCCTAGCTCTCAACGTACTTGGTGAGTCCTCATGTTCCGAGGGATGCTTGTTCACACTCTATGTTATTTCTTTCGGTTTCTGAATATTGGATTAGTTGGGGTGTAGTCTCATCAATCCACCTTTCATGTTTAGAGGCTTATTAGACTACAGGTTATATTCGTCGTATTGTATAAGTCTAGTACTGATTTTCCTTTATGCTATGTCATGATTACGTTCTTTATGTTAAGTCTTCCATTCATTGATAACACTCAAACCACACTTCCAACTGAATTATGAAGAGGACGTTTTCAATAAAGAACCCAACTAAGAGGATGGGGTCGAACCCACAGAGAATATGGAAGATCTAGATTACAACCGGTAGATGAACTTGTATGGTAAATACTTCACAATGGGGGGGGTTGATTCTAATAAAAATCAATAATAGAAATAAATAGCGGTCAAGATTATATTTGTGAATCAATAATTAAAGGAATATCTAGGGTTTGTGTTCCCCATGGGTTCATATACTCGTGATATTTACCAATACTTACTTACAGAACTGATAACTTTGGTTCATTCAAACGATCGACCAATCCCTATTGAATGACTATCCTCAATTACTCGACCAAGTCTCATGAGTTTTGCAAACTGACTATTATCAGTAAGTTCCAGATATAACTATCCTGTGACCACAACTCAAGTTAATACAATAATCATCAAGATCAAGGCTCTGTTGTAATTCTCTTTTCGTAATCTATACCTCTTCGACCAAAGCAAGTAAAGAATTCAGGCACTTCCTAACGTTTTACACCGCTAAGAATCATTAAAGATGAAGAGAATACAATATAAGTAATTAGTATTGGTTTCAGACTCACTTTGTGCAATCCTAACTTGTTAATCCACAATGGTTCCTACAACCCTAGCTATGGAGATTTTAGCCTCTTGTAGTTGCAAGGTTGTGATTTGTGTTCATGATTGAAAAAATAAAACAATACTTACAAAGATAATTTAGAAAAAAAATTCTTCAATAAAACCACGAAATCTTGAATAACAAGTAGCAAGAACAAGATGAATTCAAGAAAAGGTTGATCACAAGGTTGAACCAACTCAATTCTCTCTTCCAATGATGTAAAACTCCTTACTACAATGTTTTCCTACTAGAATTGAAAAATAAAACATAAAAAGTATTTGTAGAGACACAAGAATCCTTTTCCTAAACTAAGAGGACTGCTTTCCATATCTGTTGCCGACCTCATCACGGGTCCACCTACGACTCATAGGGGCTTCTCAAGGACCGTGGCATCAACTCGTAGCTTGGATTGTATGCTGAATTTTGGCTAAGTGTTGGGCCAAGGTACGATTCTTACCTACTTCCTATGACTCGTACATTGCACCCGTGGTTTGATCCTTGTACTTTTGAACTTTTTTTGAACTTCACCATGACCAGTATGGTACAACTTGTACCTTTATCTCACCAGTCGTAAGGTGCTCTCGTACTGAGAATCAGCCTTCTGTGAATTTCTTCTTGATTTCAACACAAATGGATTACCACGACTCATACCACCATGGTACAATTTGTTACAAGTCTAATGGGATCAATCTTACAGGTTAAACTTTCAGCTTCTCATCAAGGCCCTCAGTACGACTCATAGGTCCATCCTACTGGTCGTACTGTGGACTGCACTTTTTTCCCTTTATTGCACACTTTTATCTTCCTTTTGTAATTTATTGTTCCAAAATCGATTTATCCCGAAATCAAAGGAAAAGTGTCTCATATCCACATAAATACACCTAAGTCCATGCTATTTTCTTAGTTTTGAGTGTCAATAGTGTTGTAAATCCATAACACATCAACATCCTCAACTTAAGACTTTTGCATGTCCTCGGGAAAAGAAAAAGAAAAACTAAACACAACGCTCAACTAGAAAATAAACTTAAGATACTACAACCAAAAATCAAACAAATTTGTGCACTCTATATACAAAATCTATTGCGCCTTCCTCATGAAACATCATCATCTAATGTATTGCCAGCAACATCAAAACATCATATACAGGGATCAAGACATGTCATCTAGCTATCAACAAGTAATCAAGTCATCACCTATGTGTTTCACACAGACCAATGGTAAAAGCAAACATAATTCATGTTCCCTCACAAAAAATGAAGTCCCCACTCTAGTATGAAGTATCAAATGAAACATGGAACTAGGAAAATGAAGCACTAACTCTCTCAAAGAACTGCAAGTATTATACATCAGAAACCATAGGTTTGCCGTTATTTTCTCTTCTTTGGTTTTTTAGATGGTAAAATTAAGATCACTACAGGACTTGATATGGCTTGTAAGGTAGGCTTAGGGATGGACATGATAAAGATGAAATATTTTAGGAGTGACTATCCCTTCCTTGGCACTACATTCATTGGCTACACCATTCTCCTATTTCACCCTTCATTCTTTTTGATTCTTTTCTTCCCTTTTTCCCATTTAAGAATATTTGCATGGGTGAGGTGATTTTTCACATTTTTCAACAATTTTAAGATATTTTGAATTTTTTTCTCAATATTCTCAAATTTTCAGCTTTTTACTTTTTCACCTCACCACTCCTTACTTTTCACCATTTTTTTCTTTTTCTTTTCTTTCCTTTTCTCGCGTTCCCACCATTTATGCACCCCTACTCTATCCACACTCAACTTAAGCATTTTTCTTATGTTGAGGTTCACAATATCCAGTAAGAACCAGCGCCAAACAGGTTCATTATATATAAATGGGTACGATTAACAGGTAAATTAAAGAAATATGGTCAATTAAGGCTCAAACTTGGGATCAAGGGATTCATGAAACTTTGGTAGGAAAATATAGGCTAAAAGTGAGCTAAAACAAAAATGTCCTACGATCATATTCTAACCAACCATCCTTAACCTATGTAGAGACTAACCAGGAAAGTTCTAGATCTTCAGCAACATACCGCAATAAATACTAAGACCTCACTCACACATGGTACATGGACTATTTTCACTTTACCTCTCTAGTTCATACATGGCTTAACAAGACTAGCACTATTAATAACTAAATGAAATAAAACTATCCACAGAAATCATGCATTGTTGTTACAAATACATAGCAAAAATTTTTAAGCAGGGTCAAGTTTTTCAAAAACAAAAAAACTAGTGCATATCCATTGACTGAGTATTCTTAAGTTACTTTCTAATCAAACAAAAGTCACAACTAAAAATAAAAATCCTAACACATGTATGTTCTACTAGATAGCATGCCTGAGAGAAAAGAAACACGATAAGAAAAATCCTCAAACGAACAAAAATATCCCAAAAATACAAGTACCCCCCCCCCCCCTTTTTAGAAAATGAGCTTCGTCCCCGAAGCATAAAATATAAGCATGAATGGAAGAGGGACATACCTGTGGCTACTCAGACTTCGCCTCTCATGGGTTGCCTCCCATGCAGAGCCTAATTTAACGTCTCGGCACGATGTTACTTTTGTGACTTCTCAGGCATCATCAAGGTGTATTTCCTCCACTAAGGTTGGCATCTGCTCGTGTTTCATCTTTGGGTGTTGGAGTGGAGGGTTTATCCCTAGATAAAAACCTGAGGATGTCACAAAAGAAAAACAAAAGAAAAAGAAAATGTCAAGAGTAAAGGAACTACCAACAAGTCAAATACAAGCTAATAGCCTAGTCTTAGCCGTATTCCCCAGCAACAGCGCCACTTTTTGATAATGCTCAAACCGCACTTTCAACTGAAGTATGAAGAGGACGTTGTCAATAAAGAACCCAACTAAGAGGTTGGGTTTGAACCCACAGGGAATATGGAAGATCTAGATTACAGCCGATAGATGAACTTGTATGGTAATTACATCACAATGGGGGGGATTCTAATAAAAATTCAATAATAGAAATAAACAACTGTGAAGATTATATTTGTGAAGCAATAATTACAGGAATAACTAGGGTTATTGTTCCCCATGGGTTCTTAACAACTTTTGGTATACGCTCGTGATCTTTATCAATACTTACTTATAGAACTGATAACTTCGGTTCATTCAAACGATCAACCAATCCCTATTTAATGACTATCCTCAATTACTCGACAAGGTCTCATGAGTTTTGCAAACTAACCGTTATCACTAAGTTCCAGATATAACTATCCTGCAACCACAACTCAAGTTAATACAATGATCATCAAGATCAAGGCTCTGTTGTAATTCTCTTTTCCAAATCTCTACCTCTTCGACCAAAGAAAGTAAAGAATTAAGGCACTTCCTAACACTGTACACCGCTAAGAATCATTAAAGATGAAGAGAATGCAATATAAGTAATTAGTATTGGTTTCAAACTCACTTTGTGCAACCCTAACTTGTTAATCCACCATTGTTCCCACAACCCTAGCTATGGAGGTTTTAGCCTCTCGTAGTTGCAAGGTTGTGATTTGTGTTGATGATTGTAAACATAAAATAATACTTACAAAGATGATTGAGTAAAAAAATTCCTTCAATTAACCACGAAACCTTTAATAACAAGTAGCAAGAACAAGATGAATTCAAGAAAAGGTTGATCACAAGGTTGAACCAACTCAATTCTCTCTTCCAATGATGTAAAACTCCTTACTACAATGTTTTCCTACTAGAATTGAAAAATAAAACATAAAAAGTATTTATAGAGACACAAGAATCCTTTTCCTAAACTAACAGGACTGCTTTCCATATCTGTTGCCGACTTCATCACGGGTCCACCTACGACTCGTAGAGGCTTCTCATGGACCATGGCTTCGACTCGTAGCTTGGATTGCTAGCTGAATTTTGGCTAAGTGTTGGGCCAAGGTACGATTCATACCTGTTTCCTACGACTCTTACATTGAACCCGTGGCTTGATCCTGGTACTCTTGAACTTTTTCTGAACTTCACCACTACCAGTATGGTACGACTCATACCTTCATCTCATGGGTCGTAAGGTGCTCTCGTACTAAGAATCAGCCTTTTGTGAATTTCTTATGGATTTCATCACGAATGGCTTACCACAGCTTGTACCACCATGGTACGATCTGTGACAAGTCTCATGGGATCAATCTTCCAGGTTAAACTTTCAGCTTCTCATCAAGGCCCTCAGTACGACTCATAGGTCCATCCTACGGGTCGTACTGTGGACTGCACTTTTTGCCCTTTTTCGCACACCTTTAGCTTTTGTTTGCAATTTATTGTTCCAAAATCCATTTATCCTGAAATCAAAGGAAAAGTGCCTCATATCCACATAAATACACCTAAGTCCATGCTATTTTCTCAACTTTGAGGGTCAATAGTGCTGTAAATACACAACATATCAACACCCTCAACTTAAGACTTTTGCATGTCCCCGGGCAAAGAAAAAGAAAAACTAAACACGACGCTCAACTAAAAAATAAACTTAAGATACTACAGGCAAAACTCAAAAAAATTTGTGCACTCTATATACAAACTCTATTGACCCTTCCTCATGAAACATCATTAGATAATGTATTGCAAGCAACATCAAAACATCATATACAGGGATCAAGACATGTCATCTATCTATCAACAAGTTATCAAGTCATCACCTATATGTTTCATACAGACCAATGGTAAAAGCAAACATAATCCATGTACCCTCACAAAAAATGAAGTCCCCACTCTAGTATAAAGTATCAAATGAAACATGGGACTAGGCAAATAAAGCACTCACTCTCCCAAAGAACTGCAAGTATTATGAATCAGATACCATAAGCTTGCCCTTATTTTCTCTGCTTTGATTTTTTAGATGGTAAAATTAAGATCACTATAGGACTTGATATGGCTTGTAATGTAGGCTTAGGGATGGACATGATAAAGATGAAAGATTTTATGAGTGACTATCTCTTCCTTGGCACTACATTAATTGGCTACACCATTTTCCTATTTCACCCTTCATTCTTTTTGTCTTCTTTTCTTCCCTTTTTCCCATTTTAAGAATATTTGCATGGGCGAGGTGATTTTTTACATTTTTCAACAATTTCTAGCTATTTTGAATATTTTTTCCTAAATATTCTCAAATTTTCAACTTTTTACTTTTTCACCTCACTACTCCTTACTTTTCACCATTTTTTTTCTTTTTTTTTTCTTTCCTTTTCTCCTGTTCCCACCATTTATGCACCCTTACTCTAGCACCACTCAACTTAAGCATTTTTCTTATGTTGAGATTCACAATATCCAAGGAAGAACCAGGGCAAAACAGGTTCATTATATATAAATGGGTACATTTAACAGGTAAATTAAAGAAATATGGTCTATTAAGGCTCAAACTTGGGATCAAGGAGCCTTCAACTGATCCTTCAACTCATAGCTAAACTATCCTTCCATTCTAGGACTAGCTTAACCGAAAATTGGAACTCTACTGTACAGGTTGTACAATTCACTGAGGCATAACATGCATGCATCTAATCCATAACAAAGATAACAACAAAATCAGTCATTTCTAACTCTACTAGATCGGTTGAGTTGACTTTCTGAAGGACTGTTATAGGGCAATTTTTTTATACCATCGAGCTATAATTGAGTCACCAAATGGAGTAGAGATTGAGAAAGGTTTTCATAGGATTTCGGGATTGAATCCGAAACAAATAGCAACATAGGGTATCACAAAAAATAAAGTAGCCCCTGGATCTAACAATGCATATACATCAAGATGAAATACTCATAACATACTAGTAATGTCAAGACCTGAACGGAGGCTCGGATCGTAGACACGGGACAAGGGACCCCGAGGGACCCCAAGTTGACCCATGGCATAAGCATGCATCTATCTCATCATTAAACTGAAGATTCAACAATATAAACTCAATAGAAGTCTAACTCAACATAACATCAGAATAAGCATCCGAAGCTGAATACATACATGAGTCTGAAAAGCCTCGAATCTGGACGAGTTGATGGGGCGAGACCCCAACTAACTAAACAATACTGGAACTGTAAAAACATAAGGAAAGTTAAAGTCTAGGCCTCGAAGGATGAGGACTCACCAACCATGTAGGCCTAACACTGACAATCGACTATGAACGGGGCTGATCCTGGGAGCTGGGTTCTATATAATGAAACGATACAACATAGAAAGTATGCGGTCAATACGTGGAATGTACCAAGTATGCAAGGTAAGTAAAACTACTTAAGTAAAGTAAATCATTTAAAACATTTCATAAAATATCATAAACTTTCAACTCTGAGAGGAAAGACTGCATGCATTCATTTTGAAATCATAATCTTTTCATAATATGAACATGCATAGCTTCACAACATCATAACTTACTCGAATGACTCAAAGCTGAAATATGATAATTATAGAAAAGCTGAACAATGAGTCAAACCTTGCTTTTAGAACATGCATGTGTAAAAAAATTACCATAAGTAATGATTATGCAAATTGGAATCATATAGACAATAGGAGACTCGTCATTTAACCGACATACTAACGATAGAGCTTATGTGGTCCCGACTATCACACTCAAGTGAGCAGAGCCGTCCAAAACCTTGCATGGTTAAGGACGCTACCATGACATCGATATCAAGCTCATAGGCCATTAGGGTCAGGGATAGCTCACACGGGAGGTCCCAATGTCATAATAGTATCATTCTACGTTGGTGGTAGTTCTGGGGCATTCGGTGGTCGACCTCTCAGCCCGCTCGGTGCTAGACTCTTCTCCCAAGATATGCAATGCTCTACATCGTATATAACGAAGCTCAACATTGTCTATTTATGAAGCTCGACAATGGAATCATACATAAACTCAATATCGTATAAAAATGAAGCTCAATAATAACATACATCGCAATTATGAATTCATGCATATGAGAAAATTTATTTCGAACATACTGCAAGCTCAAGTTAGTGGGAGAATCTACTCCAAAACCATGTGGTAAGATTACTTTAGAAATACTACATCATCATTCTCAATATAAGGGTCTTGCCCAAAACTTTATCATGCTTGGATGTACTCAATTCATTTTGAAAACAATATCATAATCATGGGAAGCCTTAGAAACATGCTTTTCATCATCATTCTCTTCTTTCATGAACTTCTCATCCATGGGCATTTTATTTCATAATCTAGAAAACAAAATTGTTATTGAAAACAATTTAAAATCTGCCCAAGCTTCACAATTCATCAATAGAAACATAATCTAATCGTACCCATGTATAGAAATTGAAGAATTATGCGATTAGGTAAAACCCCGTAACTTGATCATAAGAATTTATCATATTTAGATAGATATTGGGCATGGGTGAGGAAGGAAACACTCACTCATAACCCTATATACCTATAAGGGATTGATTCGACAAAATCTTTGATTGCCCAAGAGGAAATTGGAGGGAAACCTTAAATACTATCTTTGAATAACCTCTTCAACCTCTCAAGCTTGCATGCATAGAATGAATGACTTAGAATAGTTTTTCCCCTCTTAAAATCCACTAAAACGATCCTTAAATACGCAGTATAGCCCCCTAGGACTAAGGAATTATGAAAAAGCCCTTACTAAAATCGCAGAATTTGGCTGACTACCAGTCCCCACGAGGGATTGGACGACTCGTGCTCACAGGACACAACTCGTGGCTATGAGTTTTATGTTTCACTTCTCAAAACCACTAGGGGACCTCATGGAAGACACCATGACTCGTGGTGGGTGACCACAAATCATGGTCACCATCTGTGGCTTCTACTGCCCAATGCATCCTTGCCACAACCAGTCTCGGCTACGGGAGACCTAATGAGTCGTGAGGCCTTACCATGACTCATAGTCATGCTGTGGTCTTCTCAACAAGCCCTGCCAACCCTGTTGGACCACGAGTCACCTAAAAACTCATGGTCACTCCTCACAAGCCTCCTCATAATTTGTCCTGTGTGTTGGTGCAAAATTTCAGTTTTTCACTGTTTTGACTCCCGGGTCTAATCCTTGGGTTCCCAGAGTATAACAATATCTCCCCCTTGGGAACATTCATCCTCTAATGTTAGAAACACAAAGAAACTCAGAAACATGCAATCATCATATGCAAACACTGATCATTTAAACCAAAAATTGACGGAATGACTATCTCCGAAAAGAACTACATAGTTGAACTGAACTCAGACGTCACATACATCTATCATAACATAAATCAAACTTACACACATGAACTGAACATGGAATCTTATTAGAGAATTAGGGAAATAATTCATACCTCAAATTGGAACTGAGCCGATATGGAACAGGAGGGGGTATTTTGCCATCATATCCGCTTCGGCTTCCCACGTATGTCACACCCCACCTTGGGGGGTATGACGGGCACCTGATGCCTGCTAGACTCTAGACTACTAAATGGTGCAGCCTGAGCATATCTGGTGCTTTGGCTGGCTTTGGCTCTATTTCAAGAAACAAATCGACTATATAACGGCTGTAAATACAGCCTCCGGCCAACTGGCCTGTAGCCATCTGTACCTGGAACAACAGCTAACCAGAAACAGACTTATAACAAGGAACCTATGCGGGCCGACAAGGCCACCATGTTGTCTAGTTATCTGCAACTCAACACAAGACTGCTGTAAAACTACGTGACCGGCAAGGTCACCACTACTGTTAAATTAAGGCCCCACACGGCCAACATAAACTGAAATACTAAACAGCTACAGCAGACCGCACGGCCTCACACGACCGGCTCAACTAACCACAGGGAATATATACAGACTGCAAGCCTCTACGAATACTGTAAGAAATTAATAGAAATGATCGGGACAGGGCCCCGACCTACCCATACTGCACAACAAAAGAAAAGGAGCTACACCTCTGGGAATCATACTCCAGATGATAGGAGCTGATGACTCACTGGCTGGCTGGAATCACGAGGGATCGGCTCCTTGTCCGTGAGTACCTGTAGGCAAGCAATACAGCGCCCCGCTGGGCGTTAGTACCACAGGTACTGAGCATGTAAAGCAAACTGAAATATGCAACTGAAACGAATAGAACAATAACATGACATTTAAGCAAGAAGTAGCTGAGTCTATCTAGCTGAGGATAACTGGGGAGAGTTTATACATTCTGTAACTAGCTGAGCGTACCTGAAGATGTGTCGTCCTTCTGTCTATCAGTATCTACTAGCACATATCAATATACATAATAATACACACAATACCTGACCGACCCCCATAAGTCGGAAGGTGCCAACCAAGCAAGCAATCTATTTACCCCTACCCGGGTCTAAACCAACCAAAAACAAGTCACTCCACTCATCTGATAACTGTGAGCTCCTCCTACCGGCCCCCTTGGGTACGTAGCTCAGGCCTTGGCCTCTGACAATAAACTGTGTCTGAGTTCGAAGACTCCTGCCTCTGGGCACAGGTGTGCACACAGAGTGGTCTGCCCCTGTAAACAGGGTGTGCTAGCTCTGCGTAGAGTAAACTGAACTACCCCTGCAAGCAGGGTGGTCTGGACCGTATTATCATGGTGGTCGGCCATCATCGTCCTTTAGTCGGACGGCATCGCCCAGCTGGTGGCGGTATCTGAATCTGGTATCGACACAGCTATAACCCAGGGGCGGTGGGGATGCTAAAGGGTGCCCACATACCACAACAAGTCTCAACATACAAAACACATACACAGCAAGCATGCTTAAATGAAAAATACTAATCATATTCTCTTCTTGCATCTCAAGGCCAGTTTGTATTAAATAACTGATACTATATTCTGTTTTACACTATTTCTGATTGCTGAACTAACTGCTACCTGGCCTTTATCTGTCTATCTGATTATATCTGGATATAGCTCAATAACATAAAATGTACCACCTACTACTGGATACAATCTCAACAGATGTAATATGTATTGCCTGATTATCTACTATTCTGATTATCGCATGATACGTAATTAATATACTAGCATGCTTGCTAGAAATTGTACTAAAATCGTTCCTGTACGCTGGGTATCGGTTAATAGCCTTTATTCTATTTACTTTCTAAGCTGTACTTCCTGGCTTGCCGAAAGAATAACTTTACATACCTGGTTTCTGAGTACCCGACTGACCGATGTGATTTCCGTCGGTACTCCTGCTGTTTCTCCCAACTACATTCATTTACACGTCAATTAGAACTAAATACATTAATATTCGGGAGAAATTATCACTTTTGATATATATATTTATCCCAACTTTAACCTTTCAAAAAACGGTCGAAAACTCGTTATTTCTCGATAGTCCAGAAGGGGTAAATGCTCACTGCAAGGCTAGGAACACAATGGTACTAATTTAAAGCAATTCTATTTACTTTACCTTGGTAGCACGACGTTTCGCCGGCCAAATTTCATGAAACCAACTCCGTAGGATTGCTCTCTGCAGCTTTATACTTCGGTACCCGAAGTTAATTTGAGTTTGGACTATGTTTGACAGTGTAATCAGATGAAAATTTGCTTCAAACCCTTCTTTCTCTGTTTCTGGGCGTTCTCAGGAGTGCAACATCATGCACACCCTTGCTACTAAAAGAAATAGAATAGGAAATTATACTATTCTATGTGTGGACATTATATAAATATATAGGAAGTGGGTTGACCTTTTTTTATTATTATTATCTAGTAAGTGATCATTACTATGGATGGGTAATGGGATCACTTCTACACCAACTTCTCCCCCTTCCACGTGGGTGTGTAGGTGTATGCTCAATTTGGCTTCATCCATTATATTGGGGTGGGGCCCATGACATATTATTTATTCGGATTTTGCATAGGCTCGTGGTAAAATGCGCATAACTTTTTATTCTGAACTCGAATTATGAGGGATTATAAATAAATAAAAATTTAACACATATCACAGTTGAAAAAGTTTCATAAATATGGAGGCATAGAAATTTTTTTTTATCTCAAATTCAAACCTGATCTGATGTCCTCGAATGTGCGGGATGTAACATCCTTCCCCCTTTAGAAACATTCGTCCTCGAATGTCATCTTCAGGCATAAAGGAGTTAACTCTTTTAACTAATATTTAAAAAAAAAATGTCGACAGAGTCTCCTATGTAGTATGGAGTATCCCAAAATCCTTTGACTGTATAACTTGACTAGATCTGGAATAACTAAGGATATATGACCTTCATATCCTCTTCTGCTTCCTAATTCATTTCCTCTCAATTCCTGTTACGCCATAATACTTTGACTGAAGCAACATCTTTTGTTCTCAGTCTACGGATCTGTCTGTCTAGTATAGCTACTGGAACCTCTTCATATGCTAACTCTTCTGTGACCTGGACATCCTGAACTGGAACAACTGTGGAAAAGGGTCTCCTACGAACTTCCTCAACATAGATACATGGAATACTGGGTGAACAGACGCTAACTCTGGAGGCAAGTTCAACTAGTATGCAACTCAGCCTATTCTCCGCCGAATCTGATATGGCCCAATGAACCTCGCGCTAAGCTTGCCTTTCTTGCCAAATCTCATCACCCCTTTCATCGGAGACACTTTCAAGTATACCCAGTCATCCACTTTAAATTCTAGATTTCTACGCCGCATATCTGCATACGACTTCTGGCGGCTCTGAGCAGTCAGTAAACGTTCTCGGATAAGCTTTATCTTTTCTTCGGACTGCCGAACAATGTCTGGGCTAACTAATGCTGATTCTCCTATTTCAAACCAGCCAACCGGCGATCTGCACTTTCGCCCATATCAAGCCTCGAAAGGTGCCATCTGAATAGCCGAGTGATAGCTATTATTATAAGCAAACTTAATTAGGGGAAAATGTTTAACTCAGCTACCACCGAAGTCTAGCACACACACTCGCAGCATATCCTCGAGCGTCTTAATAGTGTGCTCAGCCTGTCCGTTTGTCTGAGGGTGGAAAGCTGTGCTCAAATTAATCTGCGTTCCCAGTCCCTTCTGAAACGATTGCCAAAACTTAACCGTGAACTGCGCTCCTCTGTCTGAAATAATGGATACTGGCACTCCGTGCAATCTGACTATCTCTTGGATGTACAACTCCGCGTACTTTTCAGCCGAGAAAATAGTTCTTACTGACACGAAATGAGCTGATTTAGTCAATCTGTCAATTGTTATCCATATAGAGTCATGTCTGTATCTAGCACGGGGTAATCCTGCCACAAAATCCATATTTACTGCTTCCTATTTCCAGAGAGGCACACCTATGTCTTAAATCAAACCGCCTGGTTTCTGATATTCTGCTTTCACCTGCTGGTAGTTAGGACACCGAGCTATAAATTCAGCAATTTCTTTTTTTTTATCTAGCCACCAGTAGCTTTCTTTGATATCACGGTACAATTTTTGTCATGCCAGGGTGGAGAAAATAGTTGCTGGTGTAGTGCACCTCGTTTATGATCTGATGGCGGAGGCCTGAAACATCTGGAACACCTAGACGGTCTTTACAATGCAGCACTCCATCCTCTGTTATTTATGAATCTGGCGCTTCCCTTGCAGGATTTTGTCCTTAAGCTAGACCAAGTCAGGATCTGCATATTGTCATTCTCTTACCTCCACAACTAAGGACGACACGGTGGTGTTCTGGATTACCGCTCTGTTGTCCTTCATTTCTATCACACGAACGGCTAAATTGACCAATTGATGTATCTCCCTGACCAACTCCCGTTGCTCGGGTTGCACATACGCCACACTCCTAATAGATCTATAGCTAAGAGCGTTTTGTTGCTTCATTACCTCTTCTTGACTGATATAACATTTTCATACTTAGAGAGCTCGGCTTATAATTGACGGTCATACTGGCTTGTCTTACCGAAGAGATAGAGAGGTAGTTTACAGGCGTAACTAAAGCTTATCTGGCCTTTCGGCCACATACTGAGGCTACTTGTTGCTAGGATACCTGAATGACCGTCTGCGCATCTTGTGCCTTTATCTGATAAGAGGATCCTGATATTGATCATGACCTCTAATGATCAGGCTGCATAACCTTAAATAACTGAATAGTCGGGTTGAATGACTCGAATGTGGCAGTAGTCTAACAATGCTCTAACTGTTCTACTTGAGTACTTATAGTTCATGCATACTGCAGACTTGTGGGCATCAAATTGCTTTGTTATTTTGCTTGAACCACTATAAGGCTGGGCTTAATCAAACTTACTCCCAGGCGATCAATCTCTGGATCTTCACGGGGAGTCTACTGATCTCTTGGTCTTAATAAACACTGTGCTAACAGGGTACTATCACTTTCTTACACCTTGTGTGTATCCACTTGGATTTATACTGCTATTCTGGGGGATTCTCGGTCTTATAAGCTATTCTGTAAATACTGGCCTTCTACTAGGGCTTTGTATCTGAATACCTTACAAGAACCAGCTGAAGTACTAGTCTGTCACTGACTACTGATGTGGACCCTTTCTTGGGGTGCCCACAGGCTTGTCTGACTCAGACGGCTGGCTAACTTGCGGAGTGTTCCACGTAATAATTGCTAGGTTGACTAAGGTCGACTCTCACCTACAAGGCTGGGAAAATGATGTACGACCACTTAACATGCTGGAAAAATTCTGGTTCTGGCATATGCGATAATGCTAATAAATTTTAGGGATGCTTCCCTACCAGTACAAGCGTCAACTAGTCGTTAGACCGTCTAACTGTGCCCTTATCATCTAGCCATATGATTCAGGCCATTAACTCTGGTAAGCTTCTAGAGCCTAGATCTAGAAACAACACATAAGTCTATTAACTTAATAACTGAGAACCGAGATAGTTTCTATGACTTTATACGTAATTCACACTTAACCTGCCCTTTCTCTTCTCCTTTTCCTTTCTCTTCTCTTCTCTTCTTTTCTTCTCTTTTTATTTTTGACAAGGGGTCCTGCAATGCAATTCGTATATACTTCCCAGCACTAATATGCATCTGTGTGATTGTAACCCCTATTAGCAGCTGCTCACAGCATATTTATTATTTGCACAGATATATATTAATAAATACGTACAATACATACTGAATTCTGTGGTGATACGTAATCTCTGACACACTTTGCTAAATCTCATATTGTACATGATATACTGCTTCTATGGTCTAATAATACCTCCTGCCTTCTCTTAATATTTCATTGTATTGTCACCCCATTCTGAAAGTAACAAACATAAACACTTTGGTTATTGTCTGCTGTTTGAAAGTCCGCCACTCTTGCGAGTGGGGTCAACATTCGAATCTTGTGGCCTGACTTGCCATATATTGAGAGCCCATGACTGTCTGTTGGGCCTTATCTCTAGGCCACACTAGATTAAATTCGTTGTATCGGTAACTTCTTAACTTCTCCATAGCGGACATACTGCGGTATTCTAAACCGCAATCTTACTGTCAGCCCGAGGCTTAATCCTTAATACGATATATTATCAATCCGGGGGTAATTCTAATTTCCCCACAAGATCTGACATTCCTGCTTCTCCCCCTCATCTTACTTAAGCTGAACTCTGGGGTTCAAGGTACCTGCTCTTCATTGTTAACAAGATTACTGGTCAAGTATTAGTTCATACTCCCCCTGACTTGCAATCAGACCAAGCTGATTCACATGACCTCTCACCTTTTCGATATCACCACTGAATCATATCTATAATTTTGCAGGTATATCTTACTGTCTATTAGCGTATATGGCAGACTTGGCCTTTTTCTAACTCAAATTTGACTATTACTAGGCATTCATTACTGACAGGTCTTTTACCCCTGCTTCGGGTAAGCTAAAAGTCTTACTTTCTCTTTACGCTTACTAACACTTACTGGAATTAATCAATCTATCTTCACTTACTGCTTGATTTGGCAACCCCATCTCAAGTCTTATTCCCCTTTACTATACTGGAATCAAAATCAAGAGGTAGGAATAGCCCTTTTCTTATTGCAACAAATAAAGACATTTAACTATACCATATCCGAAAAAATGTATTTAGGATTCCTGCATTTCCCTCTCTTTCTTATACTTACCTGGTGGTCTGACCTTGTCTGTAATCTTAATCAGATCTTATATAGCTAATAAATAAATCAACTCGTATGTATATTATACTTCTGACTTCCTATTCTGACGTTATCAGCGTATACTGGGAATAGTACCGATAACGGTATCACGCTGGGAGGTCTCTGGTACCTCCTCCTACTGCTGTAGTTATCATGTAACTGGTTGATGCCCTCTTCTGTTGCTATATCTGATCTTCTGCCTGTAATAGGGTAATGCTGATCCGTCTTTGTATCTGTAATCAAAGAATACGGTAAGTTTTTAGGGACTCAACCCTATATTGTACCGCTCTAAAGAACGACTGACTGAGAAGGAAGGGTAACCATCCTATCATGCCTCGCAGCCTCCTGCCTATAGTATGTGGTGCACAACACATCCATAGACAAGACTCTACTTAGCATGGCTTGCAGACTCCCTGGGACACGACCTGCTCTGATACCAAGTTTGTCACACCCCACCTTGGGTGGTATGACGGGCACCTGGTGCCTGCTGGACTCTAGACTACTAAATGGTCCAGTCTGAGCATATCTGGTGCTTTGGCTGGCTTTGGCTCTATTTCAAGAAACAAATCAGCTATATAACGGCTGTAAATACAGCCTCCGGCCAACTGGCCTGTAGCCATCTGTACCTGGAACAACAGCTAACCAGAAACAGACTTATAACAAGGAACCTATGCGGGCCGAAAAGGCCACCATGCTGTCTAGTTATCTGCAACTCAACACAAGACTGCTGTAAAACTACGTGACTGGCAAGGTCACCACTACTGTCAAATTAAGGCCCCACACGGCAAACATAAACTGAAATACTAAACAGCTACAGCAGACCGCACGGCCTCACACGACCGGCTCAACTAACCACAGGGAATATATACAGACTGCAAGCCTCTATGAATACTGTAAGAAATTAATAGAAATGATCGTGACAGGGCCCCGACCTACCCATACTGCATAACAAAAGAAAAGGAGCTACACCTCTGGGAATCAGACTCCGGATGACAGGAGCTGATGACTCACTGGCTGGCTGGAATCACGAGGGATCGGCTCCTCGTCCGTGAGTACCTGTAGGCAAGCAATACAGCGCCCCGCTGGGCGTCAGTACCACAGGTACTGAGCATGTAAAGCAAACTGAAATATGCAACTGAAACGAATAGCACAATAACATGACATTTAAGCAAGAAGTAGCTGAGTCTATCTAGCTGAGGATAACTGGGGAGAGTTTATACATTCTGTAACTAGCTGAGCGTACCTGAAGACGTGTCGTCCTTCTGTCTATCAGTATCTACTAGCACATATCAATATACATAATAATACACACAATACCTGACCGACCCTCATAAGTCGGAAGGTGCCAACCAAGCAAGCAATCTATTTACCCCTACCCGGGTCTAAACCAACCAAAAACAAGTCACTCCACTCATCTGATAACTGTGAGCTCCTCCTACCGGCCCCCTTGGGTATGTAGCTCAGGCCTTGGCCTCTGACAATAAACTGTGTCTGAGTCCGAAGACTCCTACCTCTGGGCACAGGTGTGCACACAGAGTGGTCTGCCCCTGTAAACAGGGTGTGCTAGCTCTGCGCAGAGTAAACTGAACTACCCCTGCAAGCAGGGTGGTCTGGACCGTATTATCATGGTGGTCGGCCATCATCGTCCTTTAGTCGGACGGCATCGCCCAGCTGGTGGCGGTATCTGAATCTGGTATCGACACAACTATAACCTAGGGGCAGTGGGGATGCTAAAGGGTGCCCACATACCACAACAAGTCTCAACATACAAAACACATACACTGCAAGCATGCTTAAATGAAAAATACTAATCATATTCTCTTCTTGCATCTCAAGGCCAGTTTGTATTAAATAACTGATACTATATTCTGTTTTACACTATTTTTGATTGCTGAACTAACTGCTACCTGGCCTTTATCTGTCTATCTGATTATATCTGGATATAGCTCAATAACATAAAATGTACCACCTACTACTGGATACAATCTCAACAGATGTAATACGTATTGCCTGATTATCTACTATTCTGATTATCGCATGATACGTAATTAATATACTAGCATGCTTGCTGGAAATTGTACTAAAATCGTTCCTGTATGCTGGGTATCGGTTAATAGCCTTTATTCTATTTACTTTCTAAGCTGTACTTCCTGGCTTGCCGAAAGAATAACTTTACATACCTGGTTTCTGAGTACCCGACTGACCGATGTGATTTCTGTCGGTACTCCTGCTGTTTCTCCCAACTACATTCATTTACACGTCAATTAGAACTAAATACATTAATATTCGGGAGAAATTATCACTTTTGATATATATATTTATCCTAACTTTAACCTTTCAGAAAACGGTCGAAAACTCGTTATTTCTCGATAGTCCAGAAGGGGTAAATGCTCACTGCAAGGCTAGGAACACACTGGTACTAATTTAAAGCAATTCTATTTACTTTACCTTGGTAGCACGACGTTTCGCCGGCCAAATTTCACGAAACCAACTCCGTAGGATTGCTCTCTGCAGCTTTATACTTCGGTACCCGAAGTTAATTTGAGTTTGGACTATGTTTGACAGTGTAATCAGATGAAAATTTGCTTCAAACCCTTCTTTCTCTGTTTCTGGGCGTTCTCAGGAGTGCAACATCATGCACACCCTTGCTACTAAAAGAAATAGAATAGGAAATTATACTATTCTATGTGTGGACATTATATAAATATATAGGAAGTGGGTTGACCTTTTTTTATTATTATTATCTTGTAAGTGATCATTACTATGGATGGGTAATGGGATCACTTCTACACCAACTTCTCCCCCTTCCACGTGGGTGTGTAGGTGTATGCTCAATTTGGCTTCATCCATTATATTGGGGTGGGGCCCATGACATATTATTTATTCGGATTTTGCATAGGCTCGTGGTAAAATGCGCATAACTTTTTATTCTGAACTCGAATTATGAGGGATTATAAATAAATAAAAATTTAACACATCACAGTTGAAAAAGTTTCATAAATATGGAGGCATAGAAAATTGTTTTTTTATCAACTTAAAACCTGATCTGATGTCCTCGAATGTGCGGGATGTAACAACGTAGCTCCCTCAACATTCTGGTTTCTCCATAACACCAGAGTGTTTTAAGAAGGGTTAAGTCATTCTAAGCCTATCCTAATTCATGCATGCAAGTTTAGAAGTTTGAGAGGTCATCAAGGCTAGTTCTTCAAAGTTCTTCCTCAATTCTCTTTGGGCAATAAAGGAAGTAGTGAATTCAAGTCTCTTCAGGTATGTAAGGCTATCAATAGGTGCAATTGTCCACATCCATGCCTAATTACCTCTCAATTCCGATGTTCTAATTGATGATTCCATGGGGTTTTTACCCAATGCATGAATTTCTAAGTTTCAATCATGGGTATGATCTAAGCATATTTTAAATTATGAATTATGATTAATGGGCAGATTTTACAATGTTTTAAATTATAAATTATATTTTAAAGTTTTCTAAATTATGATGCCCATCTATGAAAATCCATAAAAGTTGAGATCTATGAAGTATGTCTTCAAGTATGATGAGATGTTTATGAAGAAAGTATGAATTCGAAATACCCATGTTTACGTTCATGTTTTCAAAGTGAATCAAGTTGATTTCAATCATGTTTAAGTATTGGGCTAGCACACATGATCAAGTATTTTCTTATGATTTCATGAATTAGCTTACCACATGGTTTTGGAGTCAAGACTCCCAATTATGTTCATCTTGTGGTATGGTTGAGCCAAGGATACTCATGTTATGATTTCAGATTATGCATGTATGTTATTATTCAGCTTTGTCTTTAGACGATGGTTCAGCTTTGTTGAAAAATGATGGAGAGTATATGTATGTTTTTGGGAGTAGTGTATAGCAACGAGTAGGCTAAGGGTCAGTCAACCCTATGCCTCAGAACTATGAACAAACATAGGTATGTTCATATTATTTGGGACCTCCCTTGTGAGCTTCCCCTGCCTCCAAGGGGCCATTAGCTTGATATCAATTTCATGGTAGCGTCCTTAGCCCTGGCAAAGCTTTGGACGGCTCATCCCACTTGAGTATGATAGTTGGGACCACGTATGCTCTATCATGGTAATGTCGGTAATATAACGAGCCTATCATTTTTCCTCATGATTTCAGTTATGCATGAACATCAGTCATGATCTTATGTTTTCAGCAGGTTTTACCCAATGTTTAGTTTTAATTATGATTATTAGTTTTCAGCTTTGGGTCATTAGATTCAATTATGATGTTCAGTTATGATCAGATCATGATTTCAGAAAATAGCATGCAAGCCCTACTCTCAGAATCTTATCTTGATTATGTTTTATATTATGTATGTTTAATGATTTTACTTGATTAGCAATTTTACTTACCTTTAATACTCAGTACATTCCACGTACTGACCATATACCCTATGCTATATCTTTTCATGATACAGGCTCCGATATGTACACTCAGTCTCATCGCTAGTCTGACTTTCGGAGTTAGCACTTCTCAGTCTCAGTTGGTGAGTCCTCCTCTTGCGAGGGCCCTTCTTATTAGTTGTACTTCGTTTATTTATTTTTCAAATTATAGTGAGTTAATTAGGGTCTTGTCACATTAACTCGTCAGTATTAGAGGCTTTTCGGACATAGTTTGCAGTCAGTTTTAGATTGATGTATGTATTCAGATGTTATGTTTTGTTTAGACTTCCGCTATGTTATTCATGTTGATCTTCTGCTTATCTATGATTGAGTTAGATGTATGTTCATGCCATGGGTCAACTTGGACCCTCTCGGGGTTTCTTGTCCCATGTCTCGATCCGGACCAATGTTCAGGTCATGATAGTGTCCCTCATGATGATCCTTAAAGGGATGATTTCAATGCTAGCAATGTGGTCAGTGACGACGGGTCGTCCAGTCCCTCATTGGGACTGGTAATGAGTATTTTTCTGCAAATTTATTAAGGGCTTTTCCATAATTCCTAAGTTCCTAAGGCCTAAACTACGTCATTTCAAGCTCATATAAGTGTGTTTTAAGAGGGTTTAGTTCATTCTAAGCCTATTCCTCTCCATTCATGCAATCCTAGAAGCTCCTAAGGGCGAACAAGCTTAGATTCATCAAGTTCTTTCCCAAATTCCTTTGGACTCTCAAGAGCATTGTGAAATTAGACTCTTCTAGGTATGTAGGGTTATTAATGGGTGTAGTCATCCACACCATTCCCAATCCCTCTTCAATTTCATGAAAATTCTAGTTGATGAATCTATGGGGTTTTAACCCAACATGTGAATTCTCTAAGTATCAATCATGCGTATGATTGATACATGTTTCTAATGTTGAATTGTGATTCATGGACATATTTTACAATGTTATCAATTACGAATTATGTTTTCATGTTTTTACAAATTATGATGCCCACCAATGGGAGTTCATGAAAGTAGAGATTATGATATATATATATTCAAGCATGATGAGATGTACATGATGAAAGTATGATTTCTAATTACCCATGTCCATGTTCAAGTTTTTGAATGATCAAGTTTATGTCAAGCATGTTTAAGTATTGTCCAAGCCCATATTATCACGTATGTTTCATGATTTATCTAAATTTCATGTTATTAGCTTACCACATAATTTTTGAGTCTAGACTCCCACTCTTTTCTTCTTGTGGTATGGTTTGAGCCCAAGGCTTCTTATGTTATGATTTCAGACGATGCATGTATGATATGATTTAGCTTCGTCACTAAATGATGGTTCAGCTTTGTTGAAAAATGATGGAGAGCATATGCATGTTTTTGGGAGTAGTTTCTAGCACCGAGTAGTCTAAGAGTTAGTCAACCATATGACTCAGAACTACATGCCAACGTAGGTATGCTAAAATTATTTGGGACCTCCCCTGTGAGTTTCCCTTGCCCCAAGGAGCCTTCAGCTTGATATCGATATCATGGTAGCATCCTTAGCCCTAGCAAGGCTTTATATGGCTCTGCCTACGTGAGTGTAATAGTTGAAACCACGTAAGCTCTATTGTGGTAATGTCGGTTCTAAGGCGAGTCTCCCATTGTTCCTCATGATTTTAGTTATGCACGTTCATCAATCATGTTATCATGTTTTCAGCAAGTTTGACCCAATTTTTAGTTTTACTTATGAATATAAGTTTTCAGCTTTGGGCTATTCGATTCAGTGTCAGACAGTTATGCTTAAGTCATGTTTTCAGATAATAGCATGCAAGCCCTATTCTCAGACTCTTATTATGAATTTTTTTATGATATGCATGATCTCTGTTTTATTTACTTAGTGGTTTTTCTTACCTTGCATACTCGGTACATTCCACATACAGACCGCATACTCTATGTTGTATTATTTCATGATGCAGGCTCAGATATTTAGGCTCAGTTACGCCATTAGCCAAATCCTCAATGTTAGCACTTTCCAGCCAGTGTTGGTGAGTCCTCATCTTCGAGGGCTCTTCTTTTCTATTGTATTTTCAGCATTTTCTATTTCATACTTTAGTAAGTTAGTTGGGGTCTTGTCTCATCAGCTCGTCAGTAGTAGAGGCTAACCAGACATAGTGTGTATTCAGCTTCAGACTTGTGTTACATATTCAGTTATTCGATACTATCAGATTTTCAGACTTCCGCTATGTATATATGTTAGACTTCCACTTTTATCTATGTTGGAATTTAGATGTCATGTTCATGCTATGGGACGACTTGGTACCTCTCAAGGTTTCTTGTCCAGTGTCTCATCCAGGCCTATGTTCGGGTCATGACAAACATGGTATCAGAGCATTAGGTTTTGAAGTATCCTAGGATGTCCGAAAGCCGCGTTAAGTAGAGTCTTTTTCATGGGTGTGAAGCGCGCCACAGTTATGATGAAGAGGCTATGAAACGTTTAGGAAATATTCCCTTCTTTCATGATCTATGTTGTGCAATGAAATGTCTCTCTATCTCTCACGCCCCAAAACTGGGTAGGGCGCAACTGGCACTCAATTCATGATTGATCGAGAAGCTGGCTATATGACATCAGTAACTGTAACACTTAGGCCATCTAGGCCACCTATCACAATCAACTGGAGTATAAACTGGACCCATAAGGTCTTAAAAATACATAGTAAACAACTGAAATGCAACCAAGTCTATGTGTATGTTAAACTAGGCAACAACAAGCCGACGAGGCCACAAACTGAATAACACTATACACACTAAGTCCACAAAGCCTCTAAAGAGTAAACTAACTAATGGTCGGAATAGGGCTCTGACCTACCCATAAATGCATCTTAAAACTCAAGCATAAATAACTAAGCCCTAGCTCCAAGAAAAAAGGAGCATACCAACCATCTATTGATCTCGCGAACTGCTACTCAATTGGCAATTCTGACCTCTACCTGCACCTGCGACATGAACACATGTCCCCAAGCAAAGGGACGTTAATACGAATGAAATGTACTAGTATGTAAGGATGAAACTGTAAACATGAGATAACAATACTTTAACAACTGACTCAGTACATAAGAATATAAAGGATAGATATAACCTAGAACTCTGCAACCTGATCTTGGGCATAATTGTGTGCCCAAGTGCTATTTTACAACTTAGTTTAGTCGTGTTTGTCTATTTATGCATTTAATTTCTCGTGTGATTTTATGTAAATTTGGATATATACTAACCAACATTATTACTCCTTGTGTTTGTAGGTTAAAAATGCATTTGAGGAACTAATTTATGATGGGTAAAGTGGAGGAATGGAATTGAAAGCAAAACACAAAAGTCAGCAAGGAAATGTGCAAAACAGGCCACCTGCGCGACAGCACCGTGCCACGCCAGGCACATCTGCGCGACAAGGGCCGTGTCAAGCCAGCTATCGTGTTGCACAAGCAGCGTGCCACGCTGCCATCGCGGCAAGCTTCTGCCGAGGGTCAAATTTTTTGTGATTTCCAGTGTGTTGTCGCGATATCTCTGTGTCACGGAGGAAAAGTAGCGCGACCACCTTTATGCCACAGAGCCACTCCATGATGGGCAAAAATTCTACATTCCCTACTTACTATAAATAGGACCTTTAGCTTCTAAAATCATTTTGTCATGAAATATTTTCTGAAAACCGTAAAGGAGCGAAGGGAGAAGTGAAGAACTCACCTAGGGTTCACCAAATTTACCTTCTCTTTTATCTATTCTTGTAAGTACATCACTTTACTTATGTTTTTAAGTATTTATACGAACATGATTGGCTAAAACCCTTCCTCTAGGGTTGAGGCTACGTGATATGGTTGTAATTGCATGAATTTGTTTTGGTTTGAGTTGTTAATTGTTTTTTTGTCTTACATTCTATATTATGGTTGTTTTTACGCTTGATCACCATGAAAACAAATGCGTTAAGCTTAGGAAAAAGTTCGAAAGAGCAACCCTAGACAAGAACAAGAGAATGTAGGGAGCAAGTTCTTATCTTTGATATGATTCGCAGTTAGGACAGAAATTATACCTTATTTTCCTTGCTAGGTTGATAAAACGGGATGATAGCGAGACACCGACTTAGAATTGTCACTCCACCACACATAGAAGTAGTTGTGAAGCTAAGCTGAGTTAAATGATTAGAGGTACGAAAGTCCATAATCAAGAGCATAAACCCCGTAAACAGCATCCATGTAGTTGAATTGCCCACGAACTAGAATGTCACATCACCGCTCAACGATGTAGTTGTGAGGCTAGTTTGACATGTTTGGAGGCTCGAGAGACCATGAACATCGCATTTTCAACTATGTGAGACAACAATTGATAATTTCGTACTTGAACAATTACAAAGGGTAGCATTGCATGATTATTCGGCCTTGGCTCTAGTTTCTTATTATATTGTTTCAGAGTATTTTTGTGACCACCCCTAGATTTAAATAGAATTTATCAAAAACTTTTATAATCAACACTTGTGAAAGTTAATATAACCCTTGCACATGATAATTAGCTGAATTGGTCCAGTCCCTGTGGGTTCGACATCCGGCTCTTAAAAAGGGCCACTGTATTACTTATAAGACCACGTACGCTTGCGTGTGCACTTGGGCTCAGTCACAACAAGTTTTGGGCGCCATTGTCAGGGATAGGTGAAATTGGTGAATTTCTTGTTTTGTGTTAGTGTCAAATTTTCTAAGTGTTGAAAATATTTTCTTTATTAGTTTTAGATTTATTTTACTTTTTTGTTTTTAGTCTGATACCCTTCTTGACATGACATCATGGAACACAAATGGGTTGAATGATGGATACTCATATTTTTGTGATTCCTGTCTAAATTGTGGAGGACTCCACTTGTGGCAACACTGTCACACTTGCAGTATTTTTGGTGGTCAAGATGGACATTGGGATGGTTGTCCAAATGCATATTCCCCTTCCCCAAGCACCTACTATGATCCTTTTGTTGTTTTTGATGAGTATAGGAATGATGAAAAGGAGTACTTGGAACACCAAGCTCAGATAGAAAACATGTTAAAACAGGTCCTTTGAGCGGATGATCTTGGGCAGATTTATATGCCCAAGTGATACTCAAACGTATCATTTTTACCTTGTTGGTTGTGCAATGTGTATATAATATAATGTAATTGGTAATAAAATGTGAATTTATACTAACCAACATGATTAGCATTTGTTTTGCAGGTAAATGTGATTTTTAGGAGCTAAAATGCATGTTGGAACTATATCGGAGTTGGACTTGGATGCGAGTGTGGAAAAGACATTGGAATGCACATTTTATAGGGGCTCTGCGATGGAGCCGTGCCACACTACCATCGCGGTAGCACACTGCCTGAACAGGAATTAAAATGGCAATTTTCAGTGTGCCATCGCGTCAGCTCCGTGGCACGGAGAGAGGCCTCCGCGTTGGCCTCCGTGCCACGTTGAGGCTAATTTACCGGACCCTGAAATTCCAGTGAAGGTCCGCGTCCACGCCGTGTCACGGAGGCAGTGCTCCGCGTTGGCCTCCGTGACACATTGCTTGTTATTCCGGGAAAAATTTCCCACTAGTATAAATAGCACACTTAGGTTTATTTTAAGCAGTTTTTTAGTTTTTAGACTGAGTTCAGAAGTGGAGAGCAAGGACGTGGGTTAGGAGCAGTTGAGGAACGAAAAAGCTAAGGGATTTCTTCTCTTCTTTTCTTCTTTCTATCAATTGTACGTATGATTTACACTCATTTTAGGATGATCAATCCACAAATGAGTGGCTAATTCTCTTCCTTGCTGAGGTTTTGTCACTTGTAATGAATTTTGATTATAATTGATATGGTTTTCTTCTTCTTCTTCCATGTTGTTCTATTAATTCTTGTTCTTACTGTATTAGTGTGTGGCCGACATTAATGTACATCTAAAAAGTCCAATTTCACCCGAAAGAGCAAGAAATTGGAAAGTTGTGAATTAATAGGGTATTGTTCTTAACTTGATTTGGGAAAATTGGGTTTTGATGTGCTTTCCTGATAGAAATATACTTGAAAGCCGTATTAGTCAATTTAGGAACCGGAATTGTATTGCTAGGTCATAAATTGCATTTGATCACAGAAATGTAGACGGATGGTTTATGATTCTAAAGTGAAATTAAATACGAGAGTTTTAATTTCTAGGCGAATGTTCTTGGCTAGCAACATGAAGAAGAGATTAACCAAATTATCATGATTATCAAGTTCATTACTTGTTCTTAACCTTGGCATGTTCATATCCATTGTCTAAATTCACAGTAAATAGTTGTTATTAATTTTAGTATATATTGTTTGGAAACAAAAACTCAAGTAACTGTTGGTTACATTGTTGTTAGCATAATTAGAAGTAAAATAGGATATAGTAAACTAGGCAACTTTACATATCTTGAGCCTCCTTGGATTGATACTTGGCTACTTAGCCACTTTATTACTTGTTTGACCACGTGCACTTGCGTGTCGGTTTTTAACCCCTACCGGAACACCCGAACAAGTTTTTGGCGCCGTTGCCGGGGAGGCTAGGCGATTTGTGAAATTGTGTTTAGTGTAAATTTACTGTATTTTTATTTTTATTTTCTTAAGTGTTAACAACTTGGTCTTAGCCTGTATTTTGCAGATTTTGTTTCGTGAACACTGGCAAGGGACAAGGAGCAGGTGGAATCTTACTTAGAGCCTGAACGTGAATTTCATAGTCAACGTAGAGAAGCTCTACAAAAGAAGCTGCAGTCGTTCCGACAATCTATTATGGAGCAACAAAATCCACCAGTTGTGAGGGCAGTGTTAGTGCCCGATGAAGCAGCAGCAAGGCCGGTTCGCGAGGTGGCAATCCCACATGCCAAAAATGTACATTCTAGTATCCGCAAACCAGAGCCTAGAGGGAGGTTTGAATTAAAGCAGAATATGGTGCAACTTTTGTACACAAGCGGGCAATTTACCGGTCTCCCTCATGAAGATCCACAACAACATCTCCAAAACTTTTTGGAGATAAGTGACACTTATATACCCGCTGGAGTGTCACCTGATTATGTTCGGCTCACCTTATTTCCGTTTTCCTTACTTGGTGAAGCCAAGAGGTGGTTAAAAGCTGAACCACCCAATTCTATATCAACGTGGGATGATCTTGCACGGAAGTTTCTGATTAGATTTTTCCCTTCTGGTAAAACAGCCAGACTTAGAAGTCAAATTCTAAGTTTTAAACAGAGGGAGGGAGAAAATCTATATCAAGCCTGGGAAAGATTTAAATCCATGTTGCGGGACTGTCCTCATCATCATCAGTCCAATGAGGTGTTGCTACACGCATTTATTGAGGGTTTGGAACCCCACACTAAAATTCTGTTAGATTCAGCAGCTGGAGGGCAAGCGCTGGAAAAGACTTACGAGGAGCTGTACACTTTGCTCAACCGAATTTCACAAGGCAATCCAGAATGGAATGCAGATTCTTCAAGAGGTGGAGCAAGGAAAGCAGCGGGAGTGCTTGAAGTGGATGGGTTTACAACTATCGCTGCACAAATAGCCACTTTGCAAAATCAGTTAAACGCTCACTTCAGCAATATGAATTTGAACCAGCCTTCAGCTTCAGTCAATGCAGTTCAACAGATGTGGTGTGAAGTGTGTGGTAGTAGTGAGCATTCAGCTGAATGGTGTGGTGCAAATCCTGATTCTGTTAACTTTGTGGGCAATGCACAGAGAAATCAGCAGCAGTTTGGTAGTGGCTACAACTCAAATTGGAGAAACCATCCGAATTTTTCGTGGGGTAGCAACAACCAACAAGGCCAAAGTTCTGGTCAGGGTATGCAGAGAAATCAAGGAGGGCAACAAAATTATCAAGCTCAATTCAGAAATCACAATGCCCCTCCTCCACCACCATCACCTACCATTGAGGAGATGTTCAAAACCATGATCGCTAATCAGGCGCAATTGCAGGCTGACTATGTTAAATTGGAAGCCGAAGTAAAGAATAATCAATTGGCGACCAAGGCTCTTGAATATCAGTTTGGGCAATTTGCTAGTGCCCAAAATACGAGACCCATAGGAGGACTACCTAGCTACACGGATCCTAATCCGAAGCAGGTAAATGCAGTGACCACGAGGAGTGGTTTGCAGTTAAAGGAGGTGGAACTAGAAAGACCGCCTCAAAAGTCAGGAGCAGCAGATGTTGAGGGAGAGCAAATCTCAGATAAGGGGAAGACTAAACAAGCTGAACCAGAAAGGCCTCCACCCCCGTTCCCTCAACGACTGAAGAAACACAAGGAGGAGGCGTGTTTCCAGAAATTCATGGAGGTACTTAAATAGGTACATGTTAACTTACCTCTTGTTGATGTCTTGCAGGGAGTGCCAAAATATGCGAAATATATTAAAGACATCGTGGCTAACAAAAGTCATTTGACTGAGTATGCCACGGTAGCTTTAACGGAGGAATGCACTTCCCGTATTCAGAATAGGTTGCCCACAAAACTGAAAGACCTTGGAAGTTTTACTATCCAGCTTACGATTGGGCAAAGTATTCGAGCTCGTGGATTATGCGACTTGGGGGAAAGCATAAATCTGATGCCATCTTCGGTATTCAGAAAGTTAGGTCTAGGGAGTCCTAGACCTACAACGGTAATCTTGCAGCTAGCAGACAGGTCTTTAGCTAAGCCGGATGGCATTCTTGAGGATGTGTTAGTGCAAGTAGGCTCCCTCATTTTTCCGGTCGATTTTATTGTTCTGGATTTTGAACCAGATGCTGAAGTCCCATTTATTTTGGGATGACCCTTTTTGGCAACCGGAAAAGCATTAATTGATGTAGCTGCGGGTCAACTCATGATGCGAGCACATGACAAGGTCAAAGTGTTCGATGTGTACAAGGTACCTAAGCTCCCGACTGTTTATAAGGAACTCTCGGTGATCAATGTGATTGATCATGGGAATGCTAATGGAATGAGTGATTCCCGAGAGTTACTAGGAAGGCCACCGGATAAGGTTGAGAACTACTGGGGGGATGACCATGATCGGGACAAATCGTCCATCACCCTAGTAGACAAGTGAGCATAAAGGACGTCGAGCCGCGACGGTAAACCAGGCGCTGCACGGGAGGCAACCCGTGAGAAAAATATTTTATTTTTCTTCTTTTTGCACAGTGTAGTTAATTTTTATCTTTATTTTTGTTTTTATTTTTTTATTTCCAATTGTTATTTTTCTTTTTCTTTTCTTGATTAGGTTTAGATTTTCATTTTAGTTAGTATTTTTTATTTTAGTTAGGGAAATCTATTAATCTAACCAATTTTTATTTAGTGAGGTGATTTTCAGGTATAACGGAGGAAATATACATGGAATCGAGAAAATGAGGCAAGGTATGAAAAATTAAATTAATTGAAGAAACAGTGCACTGGCGCGTTGGCGCCGTGTCACGGAGGTAGGACTCCGCGTTACCCTCCGTGACATGTTGAAGGCAAAATCCGGATTTTTCAAAAATTCCAGTAAGCCAACGCGTTGGCTCCGTGTCACGGAGGAGGGTCTCCGCGTTACCCTCCGTGACACGTTGCCGTGTATTTGGTGTCAGGTCACACCGGGTTGCCGGGGGACCCGCGTGTTGTCTTAAATTAAAACCCCCGATTTCGCCCCATTTCTTCCCATTCCCTCTTCCCTCCGCGACCAAAACACCTATTTCCCCCTCCCCAAGCACCGTGCCACGTTCCTAGGCAAGGAATACGTCAAGTTTCTTCGGTTTCTCAATTCAAAGGTATGTTTTCATCGTCTATCTCAATTATTTGGCGATTTTAGTTAAATTTGGGCATGTGAGGTGAGATATATCACCCTAGGTAGAAATTAAACATGAATGTTGGATTATTTGTGATTGATATATGTTTTGATTGTTGTATTTAGCGTTTGAACTTATCGATTGCGTAAATAATTCGAATTTCATTATAGAATTGTATTCTAGGGCATGAGTTGTTGAATTTAACTTGAGTGACTTGATAAGTCGGCAAATTAGATGCCGGGGTGTGTTTGTAATTTGAGAGAAGTCGTGGTAAATATTGTGTAAATGTTAAAAGACGACAAATTCTCGAATTTTTTGGGAAAATGCAAAAAGTGTGTAAATTGGTTAGATTGTTTGGATTAGATTGTATATAGAATGTTTTTATCGTTGTTTTTATTTTGTTGTTGTTTTTGTTGTGAAGTGCGATGTGTGAATTGTTAGCGATAGTAGGATTGGGATTAGCTGTATGAAGTCTGAGTAGTACGCTAACTGTTATGCTGTCGAAATTTTTTTGTGAACGCACTAAGCATGAAGTGTATAGTGTTGTCTGTGGTGTAATTAGAGTTATCCTTGCCGTAATTCGTAGAAGTAGCTAAGGCCTAAGTGTGGGGTAAATGTTATGTAACCCGACCTTAGCCGAAGTTAACAAGTTTTTAGCTTAACTTTGTGCTTGTTTGTGTAAATTGACAGGTACAATGGCGAGCAGACAAGATAAAGGCAAGGGTGCTTCTACCTCAGGCACCGGTAGGAAAAGGATGAGACTGGGCACCGCAGTCCCAGCTGCACCCGCTGTTCCGCGCGGTCAATGCCGCCAATACGGAACAAGATGGGTAACCGAGGAAGGAAAGAAATGGTATAATAAGCATAAGGAGAGCAAGTACTTCCCGGAAGAACATATTGCACGGGAACCACTCGCACAGGAGTTCCCTCGCATTGTACAGAGAATTGAAGCAACTGGGCTCAGCTTTATCTTTCAGGAGCCCAAGGAGTGCAACCTTCACTTGGTCCGAGAGTTCTACGCAAATTGGAACCCGGCCATCAGAAGCCACACAGTGAAAATCAGAGGGCAGATTGTCACTCTGGAACCCCAGCAGCTGAATGCCATCGTTGGAGCGCGGGACAGAGACGCCCACGTTCTCCGCCAGCTAAACATCACCCCACCGTACGCCGACATCAGACGTACGTTGTATGGGGCTCGATCCACAGCCCGATGGAGTAGACATAAGGAGAGGGGTTACCACCAGACGCTGCCTTATTCGCAGATGAACAGGGAGGCCAGAATATGGCTGAAGATTGTGTGTTCGTGTTTGATCCCGGGAGTTCATATGACGGACGTGACCCGGGACCATGTATTCTTGGTGTATGCCCTTATGAAAGGGCTTGAGATTAATGTTGGGGCGGTAATAATATCTGCCATGAAGAGAGCCAGACTGCACCAGGGCCACAGATACGGGTTTGGCGGACTCATCACCACCTTCCTCCGAGGCCTCGACATTGAGGAAGAAGCCTTGGACTACATTCTGCAGTTTGAGCGGAGGGCCCTCGATGTGACAAAGACTAAGGCCCCCGACACTACACACGAACCAGTACTGACTTTGGGTGAGTGACATGCTCGTGACGATCAGTACATGGCCTGTATGTTTGGCATGCATATGCTACAGCTACGGATTGGTGGGAGACCAGCCACCGAGGAAGAATTATGGCAGCTGGAGCTGGACTACCCCTTTGGCGAGAACGCCAGAGCCTTATGTCGGGTGGGACCAGCCTTCATGGAGCCGACGGATGACGATGTCCCTACTGATGAGAAGACACGTTGGGAGGACTCCGATGTGGAGTCCGATGAAGACGATGGAGCTGATTCAGACTTGGGCGACGAGGCCGCAGCACCGGATGAAGAAGTCGAATATTTTGACTAATCAGGGAGTTCCACCACCCGAATTTTTTGTGTTGTAATTTTTGTGAACACCGGGGACAGTGTTCGATTTAAGTGTGGGGTGGGGAGTAGCTAGGTGCTGGGACTTGGGCTCTAATTTGCTGTATGTTTTTCCTTGGTTTGGATGAATGTTTGTGCTTTCCCAGTTGTGAACTGTTTGGTGATGTATCTGTATATATTTGTTTTGTGGCTAATGATGTGTGTTATGAAAAGTTATGGTTGTCAGTGTAAATATTTTGTAAATAGTTTGTAAATATTTTTTTCTATCGAGATGATCGATATTTTTCACAAATTTGCGCGAAAATATTTTGCACTTGTAAATATTTTCTTTCTATCGAAATGATCGATGTGTTGCAAAATTTTTCGATTTTTATTTTTTTGGATTTCTCGAAGTTTGTTTTCGGTTCTTTTACCGAGAATAGTCCCATTGAACCGATGTCATAGTTAGTGACCGTTCCCAATGATGGATGGATGACGACCGTCTTAAGGGAAATGTAGTCGGTAGGAGTAGGATTTTTATTTGTTTTTAGTTTTTCTTTGGTAGATTGCATCAATAAACTGTAGTTGCTTATGGTTGCTAAAATTTCGTTGCGTGTGTAACTGATGTTCAAAATGTGAAAATGATTCATTTGAAAGCATGCAATTTGATAAATATGTTGAGTTACCTAGGCTATAGAATTTGATTCAGTATGATTGAGGCTTAATTTTGAATTCATGTGATTGGCTAATTAGAGAGTCTGTGAATGCATCTTGATTCGAGCATGTGCACGAAGTGTGAAGTGAGGTATTGTTATTCCATGCCATTGTGAATTGTCTAGAACTTGCCTGGTGTGTATACAAAATGAAATGAAGGAAGTATTGTGTTGGAAAGGATGTAGGCATTTCTTTGTTTTAACACATAGATTCCATTTTTTTTCTTGTCAAATTCTACCTTTTTATATGTTGTATACCCTAGTCAGCCCATTGAGCCTTTAGCCAATTTCTTTCTTTTGTCCAAACTTGTATAAACTAAGCTTTATTCCTTCTTTTCATTAGCCTTAAAGTCTATACGAAACTCTTAAGCGCTTACAAAGAAAAGACAATGTTTCCCAAAGTGTTAAAGAGTGAAAAGAAAAAGAAAAGCAGAGTGAAGAAAGAAAAGATGATGTTGAAGAGGCACTTGCTATAATTAAATGATAGTGAGGGTACATGAAAACCCTTTGTTCTGTGTCAAGTGTGTTTGATGAAATGGGCTGTACGAAAGGAAACCAGCATGAATGGGAGAAAAAGAGGAAAGAGAGGAACAATGTCCATAAGTCGATGGGAATGAGTTGAAAAGGCACTTAAGGATGCTAGCGACTATTATTGGCTAATCCAATATATATATACTAGATCCATAGCCCTGTTACAACCCATTAAAGTCCTACGTGATCTTACATTGCATTTCTTTATATTAGTGGAGTAATACACTAAGGGCAAGCTTATGAGTCATGACATGAGGCATGTGAATTCTTTTGGGAGAGCGAGTGAAATTAATTTTTGTATGCCCCTACTTGAATGTTTGTGTGCTGCATGAACATAAAGGGGAAGATTCTCTCGAGTTGTGAGGGCACATGCTTGAGGAAAGATTGATTTTCGTGTCGGATTTCTTGATTAGCTGATTTGCATGAGTTTGCCGATATCAAGAATCAATTCTTAAAGGTCTAGGAAGTATTGATGTATTAAAGGTCATTGTATTGTAAGACCAAGCATGTTTTCGTGATGATTTGCAAAAATTGAATAATCGGTATGACCGTAGCGTAAATTGTTGCACCATAGTGACGAAGGTTGGGATGTAATTTGCATGATTTGTGTATATGTTGTTCGAGGACGAACAAGGATTTAAGTGTGGGGTAAGTGATCTTGGGCAGATTTATATGCCCAAGTGATACTCAAACGTATCATTTTTACCTTGTTTGTTGTGCAATGTTTATATAATATCATGTAATTGGTAATAAAATGCGAATTTATACTAACCAACATGATTAGCATTTGTTTTGCAGGTAAATGTGATTTTTAGGAGCTAAAATGCATGTTGGAACTATATCGGAGTTGGACTTGGATGCGAGTGTGGAAAAGACATTGGAATGCACATTTTATAGGGGCTCCGCGATGGAGCCGTGCCACGCTACCATCACGGTAGCACACTGCCTGAACAGGAATTAAAATGGCAATTTCCAGTGTTCCATCGCGTCAGCTCCGTGGCACGGAGAGAGGCCTCCGCGTTGGCCTCCGTGCCACGTTGAGGCTAATTTACAGGACCCTGAAATTCCAGTGAAGGTCCGCGTCCACGCCGTGTCACGGAGGCAGTGCTCCGCGTTGGCCTCCGTGACACGTTGCTTGTTATTTCGGGAAAAATTTCCCACTAGTATAAATAGCACACTTAGGTTTATTTTAAGCAGTTTTTTAGTTTTTAGACTGAGTTCAGAAGTGGAGAGCAAGGACGTGGGTTAGGAGCAGTTGAGGAACGAAAAAGCTAAGGTATTTCTTCTCTTCTTTTCTTCTTTCTATCAATTGTACGTATGATTTACACTCATTTTAGGATGATCAATCCACAAATGAGTGGCTAATTCTCTTCCTTGCTGAGGTTTTGTCACTTGTAATGAATTTTGATTATAATTGATATGGTTTTCTTCTTGTTCTTCCATGTTGTTCTATTAATTCTTGTTCTTACTGCATTAGTGTGTGGCCGACATTAATGTACATCTAAAAAGTCCAATTTCACTCGAAAGAGCAAGAAATTGGAAAGTTGTGAATTAATAGGGTATTGTTCTTAACTTGATTTGGGAAAATTGGGTTTTGATGTGCTTTCCTGATAGAAATATACTTGAAAGCCGTATTAGTCAATTTAGGAACCGGAATTGTATTGCTAGGTCATAAATTGCATTTGATCACAGAAATGTGGACGGATGGTTTATGATTCTAAAGTGAAATTAAATACGAGAGTTTTAATTTCTAGGCGAATGTTCTTGGCTAGCAACATGAAGAAGAGATTAACCAAATTATCATGATTATCAAGTTCATTACTTGTTCTTAACCTTGGCATGTTCATATCCATTGTCTAAATTCACAGTAAATAGTTGTTATTAATTTTAGTATATATAGTTTAGAAACAAAAACTCAAGTAACTGTTGGTTACATTGTTGTTAGCATAATTAGAAGTGAAATAGGAATATAGTAAACTAGGCAACTTTACATATCTTGAGCCTCCTTGGATCGATACTTGGCTACTTAGCCACTTTATTACTTGTTTGACCACGTGCACTTGCGTGTCGGTTTTTAACCCCTACCGGAACACCCGAATAGCGGACAGAAGCAATGAGGGAGCAGATGGATGTATTGGGAGTTCAGACCAAGGAAAATGGAGAGGCCATAGAAATGATAAGTGCCAAGTTCATGGGAATGATGACTGAGGTTGAAGCTTGCTTTTATTTGCAAGTGACGATCTTATGCAATACTCAAGAGGGACTACAAGGAGAAAAAAAGGTGAGTTCTTGGAAGAAGTTCAACAGTTAGAAGCTCCTGAGAGTCCCCATGATTGTCTCACACATATGGACAATCCATTCATGAAAGGAGAGATAGAGTTCCAACCATTTGACATTCATGTGGAGTTAGATGTTGATGTAGAGAAGGTGTACACAAGTAACGAGGTCAAGCACAATGCAGTTTCAGATTTGAGGTGTATTGTACCCCACTTGAAGCATTTCTCGATATTAAGTTTTGTTGACGACCTAGAAATAGAGTCTTCCAAGCTTGTAGAGAAAGGTCTAGAGGAGGAACAAGCCCCGTATATTCTGAAATTTGTTAATTCCAAGAGAAAAAATGGCTTCACATACGTAAGGGCCAATAAGTGCCAGAGGCGACATCTACTGCTTGGTCCTTTCATTTTTTCACAACCACCCTTGGAGCATAAAAGGAAACTGTAGAAGAAATTAAGGGTGAGATTCATATCCTCAAAGTGGAGGAAAAAGTGGTGAAACTTGGAGCGTCGTGCCGCGGCGTAAAATAAGGCGCTTCTTGGGAGGCAACCCAAGGGTACCACAGGTACAATTTTAATTGGTTTTTCATTTGTGTTAATTTTGTTTATTTTCATCTTGTTGTTTTTTTCGGTGGAGAATT
This sequence comes from Datura wrightii, assembly GCA_035772735.1. Classification (NCBI taxonomy): domain Eukaryota; kingdom Viridiplantae; phylum Streptophyta; class Magnoliopsida; order Solanales; family Solanaceae; genus Datura; species Datura wrightii. The sequence continues at coordinate 57,452,434 of JASDFA010000002.1, read as the reverse complement.
AAGAACGGATGGAGGGGAAGTCTGAGTACTCTTGGAGGAGGAAGCTAAGAAACACTAAAGAGGGAAAGTGTAGGGTCGAATACCCAGTTTCTCAAAAATGAAGAAAAACATGTTGTTTGCTAGCCTAGAGGCCTCAGGGAGTACTTCTCACCCTTTTGAATTTTAATTAGATGCTTTGGAGACATACCATGATTAAAGTGTGGGGTGAGGGAAATTTTAAAAATTTTGTGCTTAATGATTTTGGTGAATGTAGTGCTTGATACATATTGGAAAATTTTTTTGAGTTGAGCTTGACTTCACCACTCGTTGGTTTTTCTTTTCGGTTCTTTTCCGACGGGGGGTCTTTGAACCGAAGAATAAAAATTTTATTTGTCTGTATATAGTGTTTTTAGTCATAGTTAGAGACTATTCCCGACGGTGGATTGATGACGATCGTCTTGAGGGAAAATTAGTCAATAGGTTTTGGTTTTGAACTCGTAGCTAATTGATTGTTTGATGTTCTTGCTGTGTGCTATACATGATTTTAAGATGCAAGTGTGGTAAGTGTTGAAGCATGTAAGAAGTGTATAACTTGGTTTGAGACACTTAAGCTCATGACTGTGACTCGATGTGATTCTAAGCTTAATTCTGAATTTATGTGATTAGCTGAGTTAAGAGTCTGCTGAATGTGTCTTGAATTGAGCATGTGCTGAGAGTGTAAGGTTTTTGAATATTCCAAGCTATTGTGGAGTGTATAGAACTTGTCTGGTGTGTATACAAAAGGAAATGAAGGAGATAGAGTGTAGGAGATGATTTAGGCATTTCTTTGAATGAGTCAAATTTCTAACCCTTTCCTTACCTACCTTGAATATTGAATCCTTGTTAGCCCCATTGAGCCTTAAGCCTATTCTTTGATAGCTACAATATAAGCTTAATCATTTTTCTTTCATTAACCTTGAATTTGATCCTAAACTCCTAAGCGCTTAAGTGAAAAATTCGAAAGAGTAAAGCAGTGAGAATCGGGAAAAAGAAGGAAAAATAACAGTTGTGGAAGTTGAGAAAGGTCAAAGATGCACTTGTTTGAAAATGTTTGAGTATTGGTAGGCAGTAAGAAAATAAATGAATGAAAAAGTTGCTTAAGTACTCATTACTAATAAGCTTAGTGTGCTTAAACAAGTGGGAACAAGAAGAGGAAATTCAAGAGTGAAAAGAATGAGGGTGAAGTAAGAGAAGAGATGTCCATAATGAAGGTGTGATGTATTAAAAGCGCTTGGGAAAGATAGCCACTGTTATTATCCTTAATAGTACATACCCGTCCCTTAGCTTACATTACAACCCAATAAGTCCTACTTGATCTTACGTTCACACATCCTTAAATTAGTTGAGTAATACACTAAAGGAAAGCTTATGGGTCACTACATGATGCATGTGAATTCTTTGTGAGAGCGAGCTTAATTTCCATTTATATACCCATACATGGTGTGATTTTAAATTTTGTGAGTAAAAATGGGTAACTCTCTTGTGTTGTGAGGGCACATGTTGAATGAAAGATAAAAATTCATGTCAGATTTCTTGATCGGTTGATTTGCATGAGTTTGCTAAGATTGAGAGTCGATTCTTGAGGTTAGGAAGTCTTAACATAGTTAAATTTGATTTTAATGGTTAAATCATGCATGATCTATTTTTAACTTGCTATCTTAAATAGTCATTATAGTCATAGCTTGAATTGTCTTGCGAAATTAGCTATGTGGGAGTTTTCATGTGCATGAGACGTAAAAGGTTTGTTCGAGGACGAACAAGGCTTTAAGTGTGGGGTGGTGATCTTGGGCATAATTGTGTGCCCAAGTGCTATTTTATAACTTAGTTTAGTCGTGTTTGTCTATTTATTCATTTAATTTCTCATATGATTTTATGTAAATTTGGATATATACTAACCAACATGATTAGTCCTTATTTTTGTAGGTTAAAAATGCATTTGAGGAACTAATTTAAGATGGGTGAAGTGGAGGAATGGAATCGGAAGCAAAATGCAAAAGTTGGCAAGGAAACATGCAAAATAGGCCACCTGCACGACAACACCGTGCCACGCCAGGAATAGCTGCGTGACAGGGGTCGGGTCACACCATCCATCACGTTGCACAAGCAGCGTGCCACGCTGCCATCGCGGCACGCTTCTTCCGAGGCTCAAATTTTCGTTGATTTCCAATGTGTTGTCGCGATATCTCCGTGTCACGGAGGCAAAGTAGCGCGACCACCTCCGTGCCACAGAGCCATTCCATGACGGGCAAAAATTGTTCATTCCCTATTTACTATAAATAAGACCCTTATTTTCTAAAATCATTTTGTCATGAAATATTTTCTGAAAACCCTAAAGGAGAGAATGGAGAAGTGAAGAACTCACCTAGGGTTCACCAACTTTACCTTCTCTTTTATCTATTCTTGTAAGTACATCACTTTACTTATGTTTTTGAGTATTTGTACGAACATGAGTGGATAAAACCCTTCCTCTACGGTTGAGGCTACATGATATGATTGTAATTGCATGAATTTGTTTTGATTTGAGTTGATAATTGTTGTTTTGTCTTACACTCTACATTATGGTTGTTTTTACGCTTTATCACCTTGAAAAATAATGCATTAAGCTTAGGAAAAAGCTCGAAAGAGTAACCCTAGGAAAGAACAAGAGAATGTAGGGAGCAAGTTCTTATCTTTCGATATGATTCCAGTTAGGATAGAAATTATACCTAATTTGCCTTGCTTGGTTGATAAAACGGGATCATAGCGAAACACCGGCTTAGAATTTTCACTCCACCACACGTAGAAGTAGTTGTGAAGCTAAGCTGAGTTAAATGATTGGAGGTACAAAATTCCATAATCAAGAGCATAAACCCCGTAAACCACATCCATGTAGTTGAATTGCCCACGAAATAGAATGTCACATCACCGCTCAACGATGTAGTTGTGAGGCTAGTTTGTCATGTTTGGAGGCTCGAGAGACCATGAACATCGCATTTTCAACTATGTGAGATAACAATTGATAATTTCATACTTGAACCATTACAAATGGTAGCATTGCAGGATTATCCAGCCTTGGCTCTAGTTGCTTCTTATATTGTTTCAGAGTATTTCTATGACCACCCCTAGATTTAAATAGAATTAATCGAAAACTTATAATCAACACTTGTGAAAGTTAATATCACCCTTGCACATGATAATTAGCTGAATTGGTCCCGTCCCTGTGGGTTCAACATCCGGCTATTAAAAAGGGCCACTGTATTACTTGTAAGACCACGTACGCTTGTGTGTGCGCTTGGGCGCAGTCACAACACAACTTGTAATTGATAACAACTTACTATGATATAATTGAACTCAAGATAACTGAACCAGGAATAAGGAATAGCAACAATTTGGAATCCTAAAAACTGAAACCTGATAGTAATTGTATAACGAAATGAAAATGCATTTGAGAAACGCATAGGAAAGAAACTATAACTGTAATGCCGATGACCAACCAACCATAAATCCATATATAAAATTCATCTAGCTGGTGTACCATACTGGGGTAAAATAAAAATATCTCCAATTGGTGTACCATACCGGAGTAAAACAAAAATATCTCTATTCGATGTACCACACCGGGGTAAAATAAAAATATCTCCAGCTTGTGTACCCTACCGGGGTAAAACAAAAATATCTCTAGCTGGTGTACCACATCGGGGTAAAATAAAAATATCTCCAGCTGGTGTACCATACCGGGGTAAAATAAAAATATCTCCAGCCGGTGTACCAGAGGGGGTAAAATAAAAATATCTCCAGCCAGTGTACCACACCTAGGTAAAAAAAAGATATCTCCAGCCGGTGTACCACACAGGGGTAAAATAAAATAAATCTCAATCACATTCATAAGTGGAGCTGATAGGGATCATACAGATTATTTGGATACTGACAACCATGAAATATGCCGACTCAGTAACTATAATATGTGTAGGATCTTACCATGACCCCTAATACTACAATTATGCCATACACATATATATCTTTCATTTAACATTTAAATACATACATATGTTGTGAATGAATTCTAGGGAAGTTCCTAGAACTGAAATATCATAAAGATAGTTTAGACACACGTTCATGATTTTAAAATATTCTAGCAGTACTAACACGAGGAGCAGAGAGGAATAACTTAACATTTTGTATTAACAAACTTAACATTCATTTTGTGCTTATACTCATTTTACTTTCATATTTTCATATCAAGAATTGTGAGAATACCTCATTCGTTGCAAATCATATCACATCTCGAGGTAACTTATCAACATGAAGACATAACTTGGAGCTCTTTAACATAAAAATGCTAGGCAACTATCTAGGGGCTGCCTTAAGATAAATAAAGACTTATTGGCGTGCTTTAAACATTATAGGAAAGGCTCCTGTGAAACTTTGCAATATATGAGGAGCTTAGAAAAGCTTTGCAGCATTATAAATAGTTTAGAAACTTCCAAGAAAAATAAAATCCTTTAAAACTTGAAAAAGTTAATCCAACTCTTAGAACAAATAATCAAAGATAATTGTTTAAAAGTACAATGAAGAACTTCTCTTTAACTTGAGTCACTATCTCAAAGTATTCGATTCTAATCATTTCTTAAAAAGTTAACACTTTACTGGCCTTTCATTAGCTTAACACAACTGAACATAAACAACTTTATTTATAACTCTTTTGCTAAACGTCTTTAGAACAGGGTAAATCTTGCTAGCTATTTGCCTAAATCATTAACAATTGTAACACTTATAATCAAATTTAACAGCCTTTAGCTCTACTATTCCTATTTATCTTAAATTCTTTTTGAAACAGGATTCGTCATTCCCTACGTAATTATTTACTCTCGTGTTAACTATTCCGACAATTCTTGTACACACTTACCTTCTTACCTGATCGCCAACCTTGTCTCTTAAACTCGTCTTGCTCATATTTTAACATCGCTCAAAGGTTCTTGAAATAACCTACGGACATAAGGCATATACCTCATATATTACCTTAAAATGTCTAACATTTACTCTTATCTCTCCTTTGCTACTAGCACCTCCATTTTTACACTAAGGTAAATTTCCTTACACATCTACAACTTTCAAAGCACATGCGACGTGTCTACTTAAAGCCTGCAATTCTCAAGAAGTCTAGATAACTCAAGAGCTCTAATAAACATATAGCGACTTTGTAAAGGCAATCCTTGCCGCTTTAGCGCGTAATTTTAATGTAAGAATAAATGTATATATATTATGATTTTCGTCTAACATGTTAACATCAATATATTCTGCATAACCTGCCAATAAAGATGGTCCCATAGAAATATCAATAGTTTACCATTCGGGTTCTATTTTCCAAGTTTAACGTATCGGTTAATTAAGAAGCACATTAATTAGTCTCTTAGCTTAAGGGAGAGGGATCGAGGAAGCTTCTCATGGACCTAGGCACCTTAAAACATGAACATAATAGGGTAGGTAATTGTTGTAGGGAACTTCCATTTTGTTACCCTCGTTAACACTTATTGAGTCAAAACCGATTTCAACTATTAGGTTTGCCCGCACGTTGTCATCTTGCCATGTTTACCAATTTTCTTAGCAACAATAATGTGAAACAACTTTAACACCAAAAACACATAACATAATGTAAAGGACCATATCACAATGCCCACGCTTAGGGGACTTAAGACTCAATTTACAACTATGACCATAATAGAAGGCAATTGCCCTCTCCACTTTACATTCATGTGTTCCAACTCTTTAGAAAATACACAACTTAATACCAAGTAATTATTACAACTGGGAAGAACCATAATATGCTACTACAGAAGCTCAAGTACAGGGGAATGCCAGATTAATCGTCGGCATGAATTCGGGCTTGAAAATCAAGAGACAGAGCGCCTTACATACCTTTTTTCCGGCGAGCTTTCTTATGTTGTTTATTTCTTTCAACAACCAGAACTTTAGCCCCTTAAATTACTTGAGTTTATCACCAAGTGACAAGGATGTTTCAATCCAATTTATCCATCAAAAATGTTACATCAATAGGCAGTCACAACACAAACAAATAAGGCAACACTAAGCATTTCTTATTTTAACTTGTTTCTACAACTTTGGGGGAAAATAGAGGTAGGAAATTACCTCACTTTTCTCATGAAAAACTCCCACAAATATAGAATTTATTCTCAGAAAAACATAGCTATTTCATTCTTCAAAAAAGAGCAAAACTTCAACAACAACATACAACAACGGCAGCCCAACATAACCTTCAACTTCCAGATTTAGCTAGGATTTTTAGGCAAGTTAAGTAATTAGAAACACTTACCCTATGCATGAGAATATTATTGGATATAATAGGATTATTTTCCTCCAAAATCACTTCCCAATAACGCAGCAATCTTGCTGCCCAAAACGCAGCAACATAACAGCACAACAACTACAACAAGTCAGCATACAAACCATAACTTTCTTCTAGTTTTCCTTCAAAAATTCATACAGTTATTAGAGATTTGAAAAGAGGGAAGTGACTTACTATTTCTTATGAACAATTTATACTAAGATGGAGTATAACATTAGCTCAAAATAGTCCCAAACACGCAGCAACAACACTGCCAAAAGGAAGCTGCAAGGCAGCAACAACTTCACCACAATGTTGCCTTCACTTCCATCAACTTTTGCTTGAGTTTTGATGGTGTTTTCTTGAGGGATTTACTCTTGGTTTCTAAGGCTTTGCTACTGGAAAAGAAAGAGTATTTCAGAGGGTAAGCAAGAACCTCAAACCTGGAAAATTTGAAAATGATTTCTTAACCAAAAACATAAAATATAAAGGTGTTTGGGCGTGGCCATGTCACTGCCCGATAGTGCTACCGTAAAACGCCTATAACTTTTTATTCCAAACTCCGATTGGTGAGCCGTTTGACTTTCTGAAAACTAGACTTGAAGATATTTAATTTTATAGGTTGTGGGGATTCTAGTTCATTATATATTCGGAGTTATGGTCATTTAAAATTGATCCTAATTTATAAACTTTACATACTCTTTGTTTTTTCATTCGTACACATTTCCTTTGTCATCTACGATCAATATACAACCCGTACTTCCATTAACATAGCATATAAGCATCAAATAATTACCAAAATTTTTTGGGGTGTCACATCCTCCCCCCTTAGAAACATTCATCCTCGAATGTCATAACACCTTTAACTCATCCTTGTCTTCCGTCATAAACATACATTCCATATATTCGTAAACATATTCTTTCTAATCATTACTTCATATAAAACTATACCTATTAAACTCAATCTGTTTATCTAATCTAAGAAAAACATGCCTTAACACCACATAATCGATAAACGTTTCTAACCATAAGAAAAATTATACACTACCACGACAGATGATTAACTCCAATACCACTTTCCATTCACTACTTAAGATACAAGATCAAGGTTATATCTGAAGCTGCACTTTTACCTTTGCTTTTACCATAGCCCGTTATTGACGGTCCTGATAACAGAAACTAAAACTTGATCTAGGGAAAAAGAACGAACTAAATCTCTAGGAGAAACTGAATATCTGGCCACCCAGGTCATTGAAATACTACATGGGGCCTTAAATAACCCTGTTGACCTGGTCTCCCCACTTTATTCTACTTCTCTATCTGTACTTGGAGACGGTGAATCCAATTCCTCTATCTTCTGAGCAAATGCTTGTATCCGAGCAATAGTCATATCTGTCTGGGTAGACATTTTCGAACACTCTCAAACCAAATGGGATCCCAAACCTAATACAATTGATATACTCTATTTCTCGTATTTCGCACCCTATCTGAAGTATATTGGCCAAAGAATTAAACCTGAGACTATATTTGTGAATACTCATGCTACCGTGCTTTAGGTACAAAAATATACTAACTCGAACTTGTTAAAGTTCCCATGGTAAGCACTAATCCATAAAGGCTAGGGGATTTAGGCTCAAAATCCACAGTCACTAAAGCTCTCAAAAGTATTTCCCTAGAACCTATCATTAATTTCAGCAGCTGATTCTTGAAACGTCACTATTCGGGTTAACATCTGAAATTCTTTCGCAAAATCTCATCCCTTTGATATACCGAAAGGTGTTGGAGGATCAGCAACTCTGCCTCCTCCTGGCTCTACTAAAAATTGGGATAATATGAGGGGTTGAATCTGTCACACCCCACCTTGGGGGGTATGACTGGCACCTGGTGCCTTACTAGGACATAACCTGCTGAACTGTTAAGCCTGGGAACCTCTGAAGCCTAGCTGGCTCTGACTCACATTTCTGGAAACAAAGGGCTATATAACGGTTGTAAATACAGCCCCCGGCCTAATGGCCTATCGCCTTCTGTACCTGTATTATCAGCTAACCAGAAACATGGTAATTTAGGGGAACCTATGCGGGCCGACAAGGCCACCATGTTGTCTAGTTATCTACCATTCAATCATAACGTATTAAAAAGCTACGTGACCGGCAAGGTCACCACTACTGATAACTATGGCCCCACACGACCATCACAATAGAAAGAAGGAATGCTAACAACTATGCAACTGCACGGCCTCTCACGACCGGCTCATCTGACCACAGGGAATATAAACAGACTGCAAGCCTCTAGGAAAGATAATAGAAATGATCGGGATAGGGCCCCGACCTACCCGTACTGTACAACAAAAATAACTGGACTACACCTCTAGAAATTCAGTCTCAGGATGACAGGAGCTGAATACTCAACCGCTGATGGGGATCACGTGGTATCGCCTGCTCGTCTATGGTTACCTGCAGGCAAGTAATGCAGCGCCCCACTGGGCATCAGTACCGCTGGTACTGAGTATGTAAAGCAACAACTGAAAGAGATATCTGAAATCAATAACATAACTGACGAAACTGGAATAAGAAGAACTAGATTAACTATCTGATGATGTAGATCGTACCTGTTCTTAATCATGCTGAAGGGAATAGGAATCATACCTGGAGACGTATCATTCTACTACTAATCTGCTCGTATCTACTGTAATATAGCATAACATACATAATATAACATGGCATACACAACCTTACCCGGACCCCATAAGCCGGGAGGTACAATCAACACAGAATCTATACCCCTACCCCGGTCAACCCATCTCCTATACTGGCTGTAAGCATCCTGCCGATCCCCTGGGTATGCACTTAGGCTCGCTGAGCCCCTGACTATAACTGCATCTGAGTCCGGAGGACTCCTGAATCTGCACCCGGGCGTATCCGCTCGACTGGGGTGTGTAAGGCCGATCAAGGCACAAATATGGGGAAAAACTGGCATCCCATCTTCGTCCCCTGGCGGGACGGCATGCCACTCCATAGAGTGACGTATCCTCGTCCTCTGGCGGACAAGTCGATACAACTATTAACCCTGGGCGGTCATGCATGCTAGGTAATCCAACCCCAAACAATACAACGGTCTCAACTGGTAATACTATCTGTGTATCTCACATGCTGAGGCTACTAGGGGTAAAGTATCATATATATTACATGTTGGGCTAATGATAGTAATCTGTACGTATTTAATACGTGCTGAGGCAGGTAAAGATATATAAATATGAATATAGTCTCCTGCCGGGCTGTACTGGGCAAATGCTATATAAGATAATGTTTCTACTGAAAACTCTGTTGTTTACTAAGTTTCTGTATACACTATAGGCTGGACTAGTGATAGAAATAAGTACATACTTAATACATGCTGAGGCTGGAAGTACTATATATGTATGTACGAATATAATCTTTCTGCTAAACTACGCTGTATACTGACTTTCTATAGTAACATGATTTACTAATCCTGACATGCTTTCTGAACTTCATTTTAGTCTGCTATTCTATTTCTGAAGTGCTTTACGGGTATTGCATCACTATATGGGGTTTCAACTGAATACAACCATATCCTGACATGGCATGTCACATTACATACTGAGTATACTGGGCAATCTCTAATACTTGCGTTAGAATCTGTATCATACTGATAGGTTTCATATACATTACAACCCAATGTTTCTCACATCGTACCAATATTCATAATAATGCAATACTCGACTTCTGAACATTCTAATGGTCCATAATTTATTACACTATGCTGATATTACTTAACTTGCCGAAGGAAACTAACTTTACATACCTTATCTTCGACTATTCGTCCGTCGGACGAGGCTCGGCCGGTACTTCAACTATTTTCTCCCAACTGCATTCATAAATATGTCAATCAATACTAAATACAGCTTTATTGTAAAGAGCAACGTTGCTTTCGATATAGTTTATAGCCTAAACTTAGGCTTATCGAAAGACGGTCGAAAACTCGCTATTTTTCAGCGGCCCAGAAGAGAGAAGTGTTCACTTCTCAGCTAGGAACACATAGACATTAATTTAGAGCAATTCTACTTACTTTAGTTCGGTGGCTCGCCGATTCGCCGGCCGTATTTCGCGAAACTAATTCCGTAGAAATGCTCTCTGCTGCTAAATACTCGGGTATCTGGGATTCATTTGAGTTTGGGCAGCGTTTGGCAGCATAATCGGACAAAAATATATAATTTTCTTCGTCTTCCTCGGCTTCACTGCGTTTCTCTGGAAATTTATAAGTGTTAAATGAATTTAAACCGAAGTGGGGGCTTTATATACTTGGGCCTGAACCTGGGCAACGTGTCACAGAGCCATCGCGGAAGCCTCTCCTCCGTGACACGCTGCCATCGCGGAGGGGCTCTGTCTCGGCTCCTCCCGCGATGGTTCGATGGGTTTCTCGTCCGATCCTTTCCCGGACCTTTCCCTAGCACGTATGGCTTTCAAATATGCTTAACCAACGTGCGAATACGTCATCTAAGTGTCCGAAACTCTACGGGGTATAACATTCTCCCCCCCTTAAGAACATCCGTCCTCGAATGTACACTATTATCTAGAGGACTGCTTACTTTACTTTCTAGAAAAATTTCGGTAGAGTTTCCCCTGTAATATGGACTATCGCAAAAACCTGAAACGCAGAAAAGTCCAACACAGGCACTGCATACAATATTCTAAAATCCACTGGACAGCTAAATATCACTTCTTTCTTTATCATTTACAACATACAACCATAAAGTACTGTATAAATATTGATACGGACGTACCTGTCGTCTGACTAGGCCTGAAATAGGTGAGGGTATCTGGTTTTCATATCTTCTTCAGCCTCCCACGTCATTTCCTCCCGATTTCTGTTACGCCACAATACTTTGACAGATGCAACATCTTTAGTTCTCAGTCTGCGAACCTGTCTGTCTAAAATGGCTACGGGAACCTCTTCATATGCTAACTCTTCTGTGATCTGGACATCCTGAACTGGAACTACTGTAGAAGGGTCCCCTACGAACTTCCTTAGCATAGAAACATGGAATACTGCGTGAACCAACGTTAACTCTTGAGGCAAGTTTAACTCGTATGCCACGCGGCCTATTCTTCGCCGAATCTGATATGGCCCAATAAATCTTGGGCTAAGCTTACCTTTCTTGCCAAACCTCATTACCCCTTTCATCGGGGACACTTTCAGATATACCCAGTCGTTTACCGAAAATTCTAGATTTCTGCGCCGCCTATCTGCGTAAGACTTCTGGCGGCTCTGAGCGGTCAGTAAACGTTCTCGGTTAAGCTTTATCTTTTCCTCGGACTGTCGAACAATGTCTGGGCCAACTAATGCTGATTCTCCTATCTCAAACCAGCCCACCGACGATCTACATTTTCGCCCATACAATGCTTCGAAAGGCGCCATCTGGATAGCTGAATGGTAGCTGTTATTATAAGCAAATTCAATTAACGAAAGATGTTCATCCCAGCTACCCCCAAAATCTAACACACACGCTCGTAGCATATCTTCGAGCGTCTGAATTGTACGTTCAGCCTGCCCGTCTGTCTGAGGATGGAATGCTGTGCTCAAATTAATCTGCGTCCCCAGACCTTTCTGAAATGACTGCCAGAATCTAGCTGTAAACTGTGCTCCCCTATCTGAAATAATAGATACCGGCACTCCATGCAATCTAACTATTTCTCTGATATATAATTCGGCATAATCCTCAGCTGAGAAGGTAGCCCTTACTGGCAGGAAATGAGCTGATTTTGTCAGCCTGTCAACTATTACCCAAATGGAATCATTTCTGCGTCTAGTACGGGGTAACCCTGTTACAAAATCCATGTTTATTACTACCCATTTCCACATAGGTATCATTATCTCCTGAGTCAAACCACCCGGTTTCTGGTGCTCTGCTTTCACCTGCTGACAATTAGCACATCTAGATACAAATTCAGCTATCTTAGTTTTCATACCTGGACACCAGTAGATGTCTCTGATGTCGTGGTACATTTTCGTCGCCCCTGGGTGAAGGGAATAGCGAGCATAGTGTACCTCATGCATGATCTGCCCACGAAGTCCTGCGACATTCGGGACACAAAGGCGGCCCTTACAATGTAGCACACCATCCTCGGTTATCTGAAAATCTGGCTCCTTACCCTTCTGAACTCTACCTCTGAGCTGGACTAAATTGGGATCCTCATACTGCCATTCTTTTACCTCTGTAACTAACGATGACACTGCAGAATTCTGAATTACTGCTCCATTATTTTCTATTTCTATTACTCGAACGGCTAGGCCAGCTAACTGATGAATTTCTTTAGCTAATTTCTGTTTCTAAGGTCAAAAATACGCCAAACTCCCCATTGACTTACGGCTCAGGGCATCTGCTACAACATTAGCTTTTCCGGGGTGGTATAGAATATTCACATCATAGTGTTTTAACAGCTCTAACCAGCGGCGTTGCCGTAAATTCAACTCCCTCTGAGTGAAAATGTACTACAGGCTCTTATGATCTGTGTAAATATCAACATGGACGCCGTACAGGTAATGCCTCCATATTTTTAAGGCATGAATTACTGCGGCCAATTCCAGGTCATGGGTAGGATAATTCTTTTCGTGTTTCCTCAGCTGTCTGGAAGCATATGCAATCACTCTACCATGCTGCATTAACACACAACCCAATCCGACACCTGATGCATCGCAATAGACTGAATAACCCTCTGTGCCTTCCGGCAATGCTAATACTGGGGCGGAGGTTAATCTGTCTTTCAGTTCCTGGAAACTCTGCTCGTATGCCTCCGTCCACTGAAACTTTGCTGCTTTCTGTGTCAATTTAGTTAAAGGTGCTGCATTGGTTGAGAATCCCTCAACGAACCTCCGATAATATCCTACCAACCCCAGGAAGCTACGAACTTCAGTCGGGGTGGTAGGCCTAGGCCATGACTTAACTGCTTCTATCTTCTACTTGTCTACCTGTATACCAGTGTCTGAGACAATATGCCCTAAAAAGGCTACTGAGTTAAGCCAGAATTCACATTTCGAAAACTTAGCATACAACTGGCGGTCCCTGAGAATCTGGAGCACTGTCCGCAAATGAGTCCGGTGATCTGCTTTAGAGCGAGAATACACCAGAATGTCATCAATGAATACTATCACGAACAAGTCCAGGAAAGGTCTGAAAATACCGTTCATCAGGTCCATGAAGACTGCTGGGGCATTCGTTAGCCCGAAGGACATAACTAGAAATTCAAAATGTCCATATCGGATCCTGAATGCTGTCTTAGGAATATCTCTCTCACGTACTCGGACCTGGTGATATCCGGACCGCAAGTCAATTTTGGAAAAGTATCTGGCTCCCTGTAGCTGATCAAATAAGTCATCAATTCTGGGAAGCGGATACTTGTTCTTTACTGTAACTTTGTTTAGTTGCCGATAATCTATGCACATTTGGAGCGAGCCATCTTTCTTTCTTACAAACAAGACTGGCGCACCCCACGGGGAAGTGCTCGGCCTGATAAAACCTTTATCTAACAAGTCTTTCAACTACTCCTTTAATTCTCTGAGTTCTGCAGGAGCCATACGATAGGGAGGTATTGATATTAGCTGAGTGCCTGGTAGCAAGTCGATAACAAAGTCTATTTCCCTTTCTGGGGGAATACCAGGTAACTCATCAGGAAATACATCTGGGAATTCATTTACCACTGGGACAGACTGGAGTGTCAGAGATTCTGCTTGGACATCCTGAACTCTAACCAGATGATAAATACACCCCTTAGATATCAATTTTCTCGCCTGAAGGTAGGAAATAAACCTACCTTTTGGCGTCGCGGTACTGCCCTTCCACTCCCGTACTGCCTCCCCTGGGAAGTGGAATTGGACCGTTTTGGTCCAACATTCAACATTAGTGAAACATGGTACTAACCAATCCATACCCATTATGGCATCGAAGTCTATCATTTCTAACTCGACCAGATCTACTGTGGTCTGACGATCAGCAACCTCTACTTTACACCCGCGGTAAATTCGGCTAGCTGTGATAGAGTCACCGACGGGCGTAGATACTAGGAAGGGCTGCTGTAATGATTCTGGTACAATATAAACTTCCGTGCCCAAAATGGAGTAATATAAAACAAAGTAGACCCTGGATCAATTAACACATAAGCAGGGTGTGAGCAGATAGTTAGCAAACCTGTCACGACATCAGGCGATGCTTCTGAATCTTGCCTCCCTGGTAAGGCATATGTGCGGCTTGGACCCGCACCTGTACTGGAGGCCCCTGATCTGCCCCGACCCCTGCTTGCTGAAACTGAGGGCCTGCGCCCAGTCGAAGATGCTGTAGCTCGTGATCCAATTGATGCCCTATCTTGTCTATCCCGGTCCTCTCGACCTCTGGCAGGGCAATCTTTCATCAAATGGCCTTCTTGGCCACAATTATAACATGCGGTGGAGCCATATCTGCATGCTCCAGGATGGCGTCGACTGCATATAGGGCAAAGTGGTAGGGTATATCTGCTCTGCTATGCCTTCCTCTGTGATGGTGAATCTGCCATCTGCGAGCCTCTACCAGTCCCTAACTGCCCCCTGTGGCTGAATCTACCCCCCTGTGGCTGTGGCGGAGGTGGGGACCTGGGCGGCCTATTTGACAATCGGGGCCTGGGTCCTCCCCGAGCCTCTCTCTGTAACTCAACTGGCGTGTCCCGGCGACGCTGTTCCTGACTAACCCTTCTGACCTCTCGTTGTCGCTGTCTGATTCCCGCAATATTCTGGGCAAATGCCTAAATGCGAGCAATATCCATGTCCTCTCGCAGTGTGGCTGTAGTGCAAATCTCAACATATTCTGGATTCAACCCCGTAATAAAGCGATGCACTCTGGATGCCATAGTATCAACAAAGGTCGGTGCATATCGGGCTAAGGAATCAAACTGCAAAGAATATTCCCGAACACTCATAGCCCCCTGTTCTAGATGTAGGAACTGGTCTACCCGGGCCTGTCGATTCTCCCGTGACAAATAATGATCCTGAAAGGCTCCTGAAAAGCTAGCCCAGGTGGGAGGGGAAACATCTCTCCCTCGGGACCTCTCCCAGCATTCATACCATAACACCGCAATATCCCGTAACCAGAATGCTGCCAACTCAACTGACTCGGTAGACGTGGCATGCATAACCCTGAAGATCCTCTGCATTTGATCCAGAAAATCCTGAGGGTCCTCTGTCCAGTCCGTGCCTGTAAATTCTGAAGGATTCAAAGCTAAGAACTCTCGGACCCTCGAACTACCGGGCCCTCCTGACGATTCTGCAACTGTAGATGGCATTGGCTGATGCTGAGCAGCCATCATCTGTGCTAACATAACTACAGCACCCCTAACCTCCTAGTCAGAAGGAGTCAATATAGGGGCTGCTGAAGGTAGTGTCGCCCCAAGTGGCTCCTGACGTGGTGGAGACTGCTGAGGAGGCTGAGATGATGCCTCTGTAGTGCCCTCTGGTCGGGCTGTCTCCAAAGGAGGGTGAGGCATCCTGCTGGTGCCTTCCCCTGCTGCAACATCTAAGTTCCGACCTGTGATAGGATGGCACTGGTCTGACATTATCTGTAACCAAAGAATATGGTAAAAGTTTTAGGGACTCCACCCTAAACTGTACCGCTCTACAGCACGACTGAATAAGAATAAAAGACAACCATCCTATCATGCCTTGCAGCCTCCTATCCATAGTATGTGGTGCACAACACATCCATGGACAAGACTCTGCTTAGCACGGCTTGCAGACTCCCTGGGATACGACCTGCTCTGATACCAAGTTTGTCACACCCCGCCTTGGGGGGTATGACTGGCACCTGGTGCCCTACTAGGACCTAACCTGCTGAACTGTTAAGCCTGGGCACCTCTGGTGCCTAGCTGGCTCTGACTCACATTTCTAGAAACAAAGGGCTATATAACGGCTATAAATACAGCCCCCGGCCTAATGGCCTATTGCCTTCTGTACCTGTATTATCAGCTGACCAGAAACATGGTAATTTAGGGGAACCTATGCGGGCCGACAAGGCCACCATGCTGTCTAGTTATCTGCCATTCAATCATAATGTATTAAAAAGCTACATGACCGGCAAGGTCACCACTACTGATAACTATGGCCCCACACGACCATCACAATAGAAAGAAGGAATGCTAACAACTATGCAACTGCACGACCTCTCACGACCGGCTCATCTGACCACAGGGAATATAAAATAGACTGCAAGCCTCTAGGAAAGATAATAGAAATGATCGGGACAGGGCCCCGACCTACCCGTACTGTACAACAAAAAGAACTGGACTACACCTCTAGAAATTCAGTCTCCGGATGACTGGAGCTGAATACTCAACTGCTGATGGGGATCACGTGGTATCGCCTGCTCGTCTATGGTTACCTGCAGGCAAGTAATGCAGCGCCCCACTGGGCTTCAGTACCGCTGGTACTGAGTATGTAAAGCAACAACTGAAAGAGATATCTGAAATCAATAACATAACTGACGAAACTGGAATAAGAAGAACTAGATTAACTATCTAATGATGTAGATCGTACCTGTTCTTAATCATGCTGAAGGGAATAGGAATCATACCTAGAGACGTATCATTCTACTACTAATCTGCTCGTATCTACTGTAATATAGCATAACATACATAACATAACATGGCATACACAACCTTACCCGGCCCCCATAAGCCGGGAGGTTCAATCAACACAGAATCTATACCCCTACCCCGGTCAACCCATCTCCTATACTGGCTGTAAGCATCCTGCCGGTCCCCTGGGTATGCACTTGGGCTCCCTGAGCCCCTGACTATAACTGCATCTGAGTCCGGAGGACTCCTGAATCTGCACCCGGGCGTATCCGCTCGACTGGGGTGTGTAAGGCCGATCAAGGCACAAATATGGGGAAAAACTGGCATCCCATCTTCGTCCCCTGGAGGGACGGCATGCCACTCCGTAGAGTGACGTATCCTCGTCCTCTGGCGGACGAGTCGATACAGCTATTAACCCTGGGCGGTCATGGATGCTAGGTAATCCAACCCCAAACAATACAACGGTCTCAACTGGTAATACTATCTGTGTATCTCACATGCTGAGGCTACTAGGGGTAAAGTATCATATATATTACATGCTGGGCTATTGATAGTAATCTGTACGTATTTAATACGTGCTGAGGCAGGTAAAGATATATAAATATGAATATAGTCTCCTGCCGGGCTGTACTAGGCAAATGCTATATAAGATAAGGTTTCTACTGAAAACTCTGTTGTTTACTAAGTTTCTGTATACACTATAGGCTGGACTAGTGATAGAAATAAGTACATACTTAATACATGCTGAGGCTGGAAGTACTATATATGTTTGTACGAATATAATCTTTCTGCTAAACTACGTTGTATACTGAATTTCTATAGTAACATGATTTACTAATCCTGACATGCTTTCTGAACTTCATTTTAGTCTGCTATTCTATTTCTGAAGTGCTTTACGGGTATTGCATTACTATACGGGGTTTCAACTGAATACAACCATATCCTGACATGGCATGTCACATTACATACTGAGTATACTGGGCAATCTCTAATACTTGCGTTAGAATCTGTATCATACTGATAGGTTTCATATACATTACAACCCAATGTTTCTCACATCGTACCAATATTCATAATAACGCAATACTCGACTTCTGAACATTCTACTGGTCCGTAATTTATTACACTATACTGATATTACTTAACTTGCCGAAGGAAACTAACTTTACATACCTTATCTTCGACTATTCGTCCGTCGGACGAGGCTCGGCCGGTACTTCAACTATTTTCTCCCAACTGCATTCATAAATACGTCAATCAATACTAAATACAGCTTTATTGTAAAGAGCAACGTTGCTTTCGATATAGTTTATAGCCTAAACTTAGGCTTATCGAAAGATGGTCGAAAACTCGCTATTTTTCAGCGGCCCAGAAGAGAGAAGTATTCACTTCTCAGCTAGGAACACATAGACATTAATTTAGAGCAATTCTACTTACTTTAGTTCGGTGGCTCGCCGATTCGTCGGCCGTATTTCGCGAAAATAATTTCGTAGAAATGCTCTCTGCTGCTAAATACTCGTGTATCTGGGATTAATTTGAGTTTGGGCAGCGTTTGGCAGCGTAATCGGACGAAAATATATAATTTTCTTCGTCTTCCTCGGCTTCACTGCGTTTCTCTGGAAATTTATAAGTGTTAAATGAATTTAAACCGAAGTGGGGGCTTTATATACTTGGGCCTGAACCTGGGCAACGTGTCACGGAGCCATCGCGGAGGCCTCTCCTCCGTGACACGTTGCCATCGCGGAGGGGCTCAGTCTCGGCTCCTCCCGCGATGGTTCGACGGGTTTCTCATCCGATCCTTTCCCGGACCTTTCCCTAGCACGTGTGGCTTTCAAATATGCTTAACCAACGTGCGCGAATAGGTCATCTAAGTGTCGAAAACTCTACGGGGTATAACATAATCCCTTCCCATGCTATCTCTGACTGGAACTAGAAGAACTGTAACACGGGTAGTAAAACAAAGCTCTCTTTCAGCATATAATCTATTTCTCGGATTGACTGGGGGGAGATTGGGACCCTTTAAAGCATCAATGTTTATGAATCTCGTAGCCATCTGCCTTACTTCAGGTGAATTCTAAAACATAAGCACAGTTTAGACTTTAAACATCCCTTACATCTTTGCTCTATAGCACGATCTATTAATGAACAAAGTGAAACAACTTCTAAATGCCCTATAGCCTCCTGATTATAAGTGTGGTGCACAACATGCCCATAATAAAGACTCTACTAGACACGGCTTGTGGACTCCCTAGGTTACGACTTTGCTCTGATACCAAGTCTGTCACACCCCAAAACTAGGTAGGACACAACTGGCAATCGATTCATGATTGATCGAGAAGCCTACTTTATGACATCTATAACTGTAACACTTAGGCCATCTAGGCCACCTGTCACAATCAACTGGAGTATAAACTGGACCCATAAGGTCTCAACAATACATAGTAAACAACTGAAATGCAACCAAGTCTATGAGTTTGCTAAACTAGGCAACAACAAGCTGACAAGGCCACAAACTGAATAACAGTGTACACACTAAGTCCACAAAGCCTCTAAAGAGTAAACTCACTAATGGTCGGAACAGAGCTACAACCTACCCATAAATGCATCCCAAAACTCAAGCATAAATAACTAAGCCCTAGCTCCAGGAAGAAAGATGCATACCAACCATCCGTTGATCTCACGAACTGCTACTCAATTGGAAATCCTGACCTCTACCTGCACCTACAGCACGAACGCAGGTACCCAAGCGAAGGGACGTCAGTACGAATGAAATGTATTGGTATGTAAGGATGAATCTATAAACATGAGATAACAACACTATAACAACTGACTCAGCATATAAACATATAAAGGATAGGTATAACCTAGAATTCTGCAACCTGTAATTGATAACAACTTACTATAACATAATTGAACTCAAGATAAGTGAACCAGGAATAAGGAATAGTAACAATTTTGTAATCCTAGAGACCGAAACCTGATAGTAACTGTATAATGAGATGAAAATGCAATTGAGAAACGTACAACAAAGAAACTATAACTTTATTGCTGGCGACTAGCCAACCATAAATTCATATGTAAAATTTATCCAGTCGGTGTACCACACTGGGGTAAAATAAAAATATCTCCAGCCGGTGTACCATATTGGGGTAAAATAAAAATATATCTAGCCGGTGAACCACACCAGGGTAAAATAAAAATATCTCCAGCTGGTGTACCATACTGGGTAAAATAAAAATATCTCCAATCGGTGTACCATACCGGGGTAAAATAAAAATATCTCTAGCCGTTGTACCACATTGGGGTAAAATAAAAATATCTCCAGCCGGTGTACCATACTGGGTAAAATAAAAATATCTCCAACCGGTGTACCATACCGGGGTAAAATAAAAATATCTCCAGCCGTTGTACCACACCGTTGTAGGGAATTCCATTTTGTTACCCTCGTTAACCCTTATTGAGTTAAAACCGATTTCAACTATTAGGTTTGCCCGCGCGTCGTCGTCTTGCCATGTTTACCAATTTCATTAGCAACCATAATGTGAAAAAACTTTAACACCACAAACACATAACATAATGTAAAGTACCATCTCACAGTGCCCATGCCGATGGGACATAGACTCAATTTACAACTATGACCATAATCGAAGGCAATTTCCCTCTTTGCTTTACATTCAGGTGTTCCAACTCTTTAGAAAATACACAACTTAATACCAAGTAATTCTAACAACTGGGAAGAACTAGAATATGCTACTACAGAAGCTCAAGTACATGGTAAAGCCAAATTAATCCTCGGCATGAATTCGGGCTTGAAAATCAAGAGACAAAGAGCGTCTTACATACCTTTTTTTCCGGCTAGCTTTCTTATGACGTTTATTTCTTTCAACAACCAGAAATTTAGCCCCTTAAATTACTTGAGTTTACCACCAAGTGACAAGGCTGTTTCAAGAAAATTTATCCAGCCAAAATGTTACATCAATAGGCAGTCACAACACAAACAAATAAGGCAACACTTAGCATTTCTTATTTCAACTTGTTTCTACAACTTTGGGGGAAAATAGAGGTAGGAAATTACCTAACTTTTCTCATGAAAAACTCCCACAAATATAGAGTATATTCTCAGAAAAACACAGCTATTCCAACCTTCAAAAAAGAGCAGAACTTCAACAACAACATACCAACAATGGCATCCCAACATAATCTCCAATTTCTAGCTTTAGCTAAGATTTTTAGGCAAGTCAAGCAATTAGAAATACTTAACCTTGGCATGAGAATATTGTTGGATATAATAGGAGTATTTTCCTCCAAATCACTTCCCAATAACGCGGCAATCTTGCTGCCCAAAACGCAGCAACATAACAACACAACAACTACAACAAGTCAACATACAAACCATAACTTTCTTCTAGTTTTCCTTCAAAAATTCATATACTTATTAGAGATTTCAAAAGAGGGAAGTGAATTACTATTTCTGATGAAAAATTCCTACTAATATGGAGTATAACATTAGCTCAAAATAGTCCCAAACACACAGCAACAACACTGCCAAAAGGAAGCTGCAAGGCAGCAACAACTTCACCACAATGTTGCTTTCACTTCCATCAACTTTTGCTTGAGTTTTGATGGTGTTTTATTGAGGGATTTCCTCTTGGTTTCTAAGGCTTTTCTACTGGAAAAGAGAGAGGATCTCAGAGGGTAAGCAAGCACCTCAAACCTGGAAATTTGAATATGATTTCATAACCAAAAACATAAAATATAAAGGTGTTTGGCCAGTGGCCATTTTAGGGCGGTGGCCATGTCACGGCCTGATAGTGCTACTGTAAAACGCCTACAACTTTTTATTTCGAACTTCTGTTGATGAGACATTTGATGTTCTGAAAACTAGACTTGAAGATCTTTAATTTGATAGTTGTGGGGCTTCTATTCATTATATATTGGGAGATATGGTCATTCAAAATTGACCCCAATTTATAAACTTTACATACTCTTTGTTTTTCCATTCGTACACATCTCCTTTATCATCTACGATCAATATACAACCCATACATCCCTTAACATTGAATACAAACATCAAATAACCACCAAAAGTTTTTTGGGGTGTCACACTATCCTTCTAACTCGTGCTATACGCATTTGCAGAATCATGCCTCCTCGCGGAGTTAACGAAAGAAGAAATAGAAATGGAAATGGCCAAGACAATGGACATGGGGATGGGCACTAGTAGGCCCCACCAACATATGAGGATCATGTACCCGAGCAGGTGGCCAACGCAGAGTTTAGTGCTATCATTCAGATGCTAGCTCAGGCTTTGACTGCCAAGTCAACCAGCAGGTGGTAGTGCATGTCCCTCAAAATAGGAATGCGGTAGAGGCGAAAGTTAGAGATTTTCTTTAGATGAACCCTCTAGAGTTCCTTCGGTCAAAGGTGGATGAGGATCCACATGAGTTTATTAATGATGTTTTGAAGATCTCCCAAATCATGGGGGTGACTGGGGAAGAGTGCGCAGATCTAGCCTCTTACAAGTTTAAAGGGGTTGCGCACATCTGGTTCAAGCAATGGAGGGATAGCAGGGTAGTTGGAGCAGGCCCTATTGGTTGTGATGAGTTCCATACCTTATTTCTAGATCGATTCTTCCCTCGTGAGATAAGGTAGATTAAAGAAGTTGAGTTTGTGAATTTGAAGCAGGGTAAGATGACAGTCTAGGAGTATGCTTTAGAGTTCACTCGGTTGTCCAAGTATAGACCTAAGATGGTGGGAGATTAGAGGGCCCAAGTGAGTCCGTTCATTCATGGGATATGAGACTACTTGGTCAAAGATTACCAGATCGTGATGCTTCATCAGGATATTGACTTTCCCAGGATAGTTCTGTACTCCCAACAGATAGAGTCGGTATAGGTGAGTGAGTGGGAGAGAGAGGCCAAGAGGGTTAGGACCTATAGCTTTGGATTCTCCCAGCAGAGACCTAGTGGTGGGCACCGTCAGCAGTCCCACCAGAGATCATCAGCCCTAGCACAGTCAGTTATGAGTGTGCCATCCAAATCTAGGCGCGATCATAGGGGATGAGCATTAGGCTCTCGAGGTCAGGGGAGTAGACCCGCAGAGTCCAGCATCCTAAAGTGTAGCAGGTGTGGCCAGAGACACTCGGGCCAATGTTTAGCTGGTTCAGGTACTTGTTTCAGGTGTGGGAAGCTCGGAAATATGCTCAGAGAATGTCCAGAAGCCAGACAGGGTCATGATAGGTGTCGAGGCCCAGCAACTAGTTCAGCATCCCCACCAGCACACTCAGCTCAACAGGGTGCATCCACTAGTGCAGGTGGTGGTCAGTTCTAGAACAGATTCTATACCCTTGGATCTTGTCCGAAGTAGGAGGTCTCTCCAGATGTAGTCACTGGTATGTTACGAGTATTTCACCTTGATGTATATACACTGTTAAATCCAGGGGCTACTTTTTCTTTTGTAACGCCCTATGTTGGTCGTAGTTTCGGAGTTAATCCCGAAATACTATCAGAACCCATCTCAGTCTCAACTCTAGTCAGTGATTCAGTTATAGCTCGAAAGGTATATAGAAATGGCCCTATCAAAGTCCTTCAGAAAGTCACCTCAGCAGATTTAGTAGAGCTAGCCATGACAGATTTTCATGTTATCTTTGGCATGTATGGGCTACATGCATGTCATGCCTCAGTAAATTATAGAACCCGCGCAATAGAGTTCCAATTTCTAGGTAAGCTAGTCTTATAGTGGAAGGGTAGTTCATCTGTGCCAGTAGGTCGCTCCATTTCCTACCTTAACCAGAAAGATGATTTCTAAGGGTTACGAGTACCATCTAGTTAGGGTTAAGGATTCTATGTTCGAAACCCTGATTATCCTATCAATTCCTATAGTGTGTGAATATCCAAAAGTGTTTCCAGATGATTTATCAGGAATTCCTCCCGAGCAGGAAGTTAATTTCAATACTGACCTTCTTCTCGATACACAGCCTATATCTATTTCTCCTTAGCGAATGGCCCCAGCCGAGTTAAAGGAGCTGATGGAGCAATTGAAAGACCTCTGACAAGGGTTTCATCATACCTAGCAAATCCCCATGGGATGCACCAGTTCTCTTTATCTAGAAGAAGGATGGTTCCCTTCGGTTGTGCATTAATTATCGACAATTGAACAAGGTACCATCAAGAACAGGTATCCCCTCCCCAAGATTGATGATTTGTTTGAACTGCTTCAGGGTGTTAATTGCTTTTCAAAGATAGACCGTAGATTCGGATACCATTAGCTTAGGGTTCGGGAGAGTGATATTCCGAAGACAGCCTTCATGACTTGGTATGGTCACTATGTGTTTGTACTTATGTCTTTTGGATTAATGAATGCTCCTGCAGCTTTTATGGATTTGATGAACAGGGTGTTCAAGTCATACTTGGATACGTTCGTGATTGTGGTCATGGATGATATTCTCGTATATTCTCGGAGCGAGGAGGAGCATGACACTCATTTGAGGGTGGTTCTACAGACTCTCACGGATCGCCAGTTGTATGCTAAATTTAGCAAATGTGAGTTTTGGTTAACTTAGTAGCATTTTTGGGTCATGTGGTGTCAAGTGAGGGTGTACAGGTGGACTCACAAAAGATAGAAGCGGTGAAGAATTGGCCTAGACTAGTGAATCCTTCGGATATCAGGAGTTTCTTGGGTTTTGCCGGTTACTGCCGGTGGTTTGCTGAAGGGTTTTCATCCATTGTAGCACTGTTGACTAAGTTGACCCAGAAGAAGGTGAAGTTTCAATGGTTGAAGGCTTGTGGGAAGAGCTTCAAAGAGTTGAAGTCTCGACTCACCTCAGCACCAGTGTTGAACCTACCTAAGGGTACCGATGGGTTTGGAGAAGGTGTAACTTATAAGGGAAAGGTTGAAAACAGTTCAGAGCCATCAAAAGTCCTATGCAGATGTGAGAAGGAGAGAACTTGAGTTTGAAGTTGATGATTGGGTGTTTCTGAAGGTGTCTCCCATGAAGGGAGTGATGAGGTATGGAAAGAAAGAAAAACTTATGTCCCCGTTATGTTGGCTCGTATAGGATTGTGAGACGTGTTGTCAAGGTGGCCTATGAATTGGAGTTTCCCTTAGAATTAGCTTCAGTTCATCCATTTTTCCATGTATCACTCTTACAGAAGTGTTTGGGTGATCCATCTCTGGTTATTTCGGTGGAGAGCTTAGGTGTGAAGGATAGCCTTATCTTTGAGGAGGTTCCGATGAAAATACTTGATCATCAGGTTCGAAAGGTAAGAAACAAAGAAGTAGCATCAGTAAAGATTTTGTGGAGGAATCAGCAGGTTCAGGGAGCTATATAGGAAGCTGAAGCAAATATAATGGCTAAATACCTGCATCTATTCCCTTTCGGCTCAATTCTAGCTTGAGGTATCAATTTCTTCCCTAGTACTCTATTCATTCATGTTCAGAAAATGTGCCCCAGTTTCTTTCAAGTCTAGGTGTGTGTATGGTATTCATAAATTCAGTTCACTCATGTATTTCAGTCCGGAGTCACTCTGTCAGTTTTCAGCTTTAAATGTTCAGTATTTGATATGGCAGTTGCATTTCTCATCTTTTCAGTATGTTTACCCACATTGGAGGACTAATGTTCCCAAGAGGGAGATATTGTAATACCCTAAATCCCTAAGATCAAACTCGAGAGTTGAAATAAATAAAACAAGATTTTCTGCACCAAGTCACAAAATGAGTCATCTAGTGACCCGTGAGGTGCACCACAAGTCGTTAAGTGACTCATGGAAAGGAGGGTGAACTTGGTTGGATTTTTGGATTTGGGGTTGATCATGGGTGAGGCCAAGAGTCATGGTTAGGACCATGAGTCGTCAAGTAACTCGTGGCTAGAGGTTGACATGAAGTGGAAAACTTAGGTAATGATGGGAAAGACATGGTACCACGAGTCATTGGGTACACCATAAGTCATGGTGACCCTGAGAGGGATGATTTTAGTGATGGAAACAAGTTCATACCACGAGTCGTGGTCAATGAAAATGGGTCGTCCAGTCTCTCGTTGGGACTGGCAGTGAGTATTTTCCTGCGAATTTTTTAAGGGCTTTTCCGTAATTCATAATTTCTTTAGGCCTAAAGTATGTTGTTTTAAGCTCAGATAAGGGTGTTTTAAGAGGGTTTAGTTCATTCTCATCCTATTCCTCTCCATGCATGCAACCCTAGAAGCTCCTACGGGTGAACAAGCTTAGATTCATCAAGTTCTTTCCCAAATTCCTCTGGGCTCTCAAGAGGGTTGTCAAATCAAAGTCTTCCAAGTATATAGAGTTATGAATGGGTGTATTCATCCACGCCCATTCCCAATCCCTCTTCAATTTCATGAAAATTCTAGTTGATGAATCTATGGGGTTTTAACCCAACATGTGAATTCTATAAATATAAATCATGGGTATGGTCTATACATGTTTCTAATGTTGAATTACAATTCATGGGAATATTTTACAATGTTACCAATTACGAATTATGTTTTCAAGTTTTTACAAATTATGATGCCTCTCATGGAAGTTCATTAAAGTTGAGATTATGAAATATGTATTCGAGCATGCTGAGATGTATATTTTGAAAGTATGATTTAGAATTATCCATGTCCATGTTCATGTTTTTGGATGATCAAGTTTATGTCAAGCATGTTTAAGTATTGGGCAAGCCCACATGATCAAGTATGTTTCATGATTTATCTAAACTTCATGTCATTAGCTTACCACATGGTTTTGGAGTCTAGACTCCCACTCTTTTTAGCTTTTGGTATGGTTTGAGCCCAAGGATCCTTATGTTATGATTTCAGACTATGCATTCATGATATGATTTAGCTTCGTCACTAGATGATGGTTCTGCTTCATTGAAAAATGATGGAGCGCATATGCATGTTTTTGGGAGTAGTGCCTAGCACTGAGTAGGCTAAGGGTTAGCCAACCTTATGCCTCAGAACTACGTGCCAACATAGGTATGCTCAGATTATTTTGGACCTCCCTTGTGTGTATCCCCTACCCCAAGAGGCCTTCAGCTTGATATCGATATCATGATAGCATCCCTAGCCCTGACAAGGCCATGGATGACTCTGCCAACTTGAGTGTAATAGTCGGGTCCACGTAAGATCTATCATGGTAATGTCGGTTATTAGACGAGTTGTTCAGTTGTTCGTTGGGTATCTAAATCGACACGCAAGTGAACGTGGTCGAACAAGTAGTAAGTGGCTTTAGTAAGCCAAGTATCGATCCCTCAAAGACTCGGATTAAGTGAAGTTTGCTTAAGTATACGATACTATATTTAACTTCTAAATATGCTGACAACAACGTAACCAATAAGTGAATAATTTGTTTTATAAATTTTATACTAAACTACACACAATTATCTACTTTGAATTTGGACTATGGATAAAAGCATGCCGAGGTTAAAGAACATGTAATGAACTTGATTATCATCATAAATTGGTTACTCTTTTCTTCCTGTTTCTAGCCAAGAACATTAGCCAAGAGATTAAAACTCTCGTATTTAATCTCACTTAAGAATCATAAACCATCCGTCTACATTTCTGTGATCAAATGCAATTCATGACCTAGCAATACAATTCCGGTTTCTAAATTGACTAATACGGCTTTCAAGTATATTTCTATCAGGAAAGCACATCAAAACTCAATTTTCCCAAATCAAGTAAAGAACAATATCCTATTAATTCACAACTTTCCAATTTCGTGCTCTCTCGAGTGAAATCGGACTTTTTAGATGTACATTAATGTAGGCCACACACCAATGCAGTAGAAACAAGAATTAATAGAACAACATGGATGAAAAAGATGAAAAACCAGATGATTAATAATCAAAATTCATCACAAGTGTTCATAACCTCAGCAAGGAAAGGAATTAGCCACTCAGTTGTGGATTAATCATCCTAAAACAAGTGTTAATCATACAAACAATTGAATTAGAGAAGAAAGAAAGAGAGAAAAAACCCTGAACTTTTCGTCCCTCAACTTCCTGTAACCCACGTTCTTGCTCCACCAAGTCTGAATTATGAAAAATACACTTAAGTGTTCTATTTATACTAGTGGGAATTTTTCCCGGAATAATGAGCAACGTGTCACGGAGTGCATCGCGGAGCACTGCCTCCGTGACACGCCGTGGACGCGGACCCTCACAGGAATTGGGGGTCCGGAAATATAACACCAACGTGGCACGGCGTGCAACGCGGAGGTTAGCCACCGTGCCACGGAGCTATCGCGAACCTCCACTGGAAATTGGTGAATTTTCACCCTCCAGGCAGAATGCCTCCGCGATGGCAGCGTGACACGGCTCCATCGCGGAGCCCCTTTAATTTGTGCAGTCCAATGCCTTTTCCCTTGCTCGCATCCAAGTCTAACTCCGATATCATCCAACATGCATTTTAGCTCCTCGAAATCACATTTTACCTACAAAACAATGCTAATCATGTTGGTTAGTATAAATTCACATTTTATTACCAATTACATGAAAATGTATACACATTGCTAGATAAACAAGGTGAAAATGATACTTTTGAGTATCACTTGGGCATATAATTCTGCCCAAGATCACTTACCCCACACTTAAATCCTTGTTCGTCCTCGAACAACAAACATACAAGTCATGCAATTTACATCCCAACCTTCGCTACTATGGTGCGACAATGTGAGCTACGGTCATACCGATCATTCAATATTGCAAATCATCAAGAAAACATGCATGGTCTTAACAATGCAATGACCTTCAATACATTAAGACTTCCTAGACTTTAAGAATCAACTCTCGATATCGGCAAACTCATGCAAATCAGCTAATCAAGATATCCGACACAAAAATCAATCTTTCATCAAGCATGTGCCCTCACAACTCAAGAGAATCTACCCCCTTTTTGCTCATGTGACACACAAACATTAAAGTAGGGGCATGTAAAAACAATTTCACTCTCTCTCCCAAAAGAATTCACATGCATCATGTCATGACCCATAAGCTTGCCCTTAGTGTATTACTCCACTAATATAAAGAAATGACATGTAAGATCACGCAGGACTTTAATGGGTTGTAATGGAAGCTATGGAACTAGTATATATTGAATTAGCCAATAATAACCACTAGCATCCTTAAGCGCCTTTGCAACACATTCCCATCAACTCATAGACATTGTTTCTCTCTTTCCTTTTTTCATCATCCCATTCTTGACGATTTACTTTAGTATGGCCCATCTCATTAAGCACATTTGACACAATAACAAAGGTTATTCTTGCACCTTCATTATCATTTATTTATAGCAAGTGCACCTTCAACCTTTTCTTTTCTTCCCTCACTCTGCTTTTCTTTTTCTTTTCACCATCATCACTCTTTGACACTTTGGGTAAATTATTTTCTCTTCTTAAGCGCTTAAGAGTTTTTTTTCTAGACTTTACGGCTAATGAAAAGAAAGAATTAAGCTCGGTTTCTACTTTTTGGACAAAAGAAAGAAATAATAGGCTAAAGGCTCAAAGGGCTGACTAGGGTATATAATCACATAAAGGGGGAGTATGACAAGAAAAAATTAGAGACTCTCGGTTAAAACAAAGAAATGCCTACATCCTTTCCAACAATACACCTCCTTCATTTCATTTTGTACACACACCAGGCAAGTTCTAGACACTTCACAATAGCATGGAATCACAATACCTCACTTCACACTTTATGCACATGCTCGATTCAAGATGTATTCACAGATTCTTCAATCAGCTAATTACATGAATTCAAACATTAAGCCTCAATCACACCGAATCGAACTCTACAGCCTAGGTATCTCAACATATTTACAAGATTGCATGCTTTCATACAAATCACTTTTGCATTTTGAATATCAGGTACAACACGCAACCAACAATTCACAACCATATAGTAACTGCAGGTTCCGGGATGCAATCCACCAAAGAAAAAACTAAAAATAACTTAAAATAACTACTCCTACCGACTACATTTCCCTTAAGACGGTCGTCATCCATCCATCATAGGGAACAATCACTAACTATGAAGTCGGTTCAATGGGACCATTCTCGGTAAAAGAACCGAAAACAAACGCCAAGAAACCCAAAATAAAAAAATTGAAAAATTTTGCAAAACCCTCGATCATTTCGATAGAAAAATTATTTACAACATATTTTAAATATGAACAAAATATTTTCACAAAATTTTAAAATATCGATCATTTCGATAAGCAAAAATATTTACAAAAATTTTTACAGACTCAGCTAGCAACATTCCACAACACACGTCAATTTCACAAATATGTACAGATACAGAACAATTTAAAAATTCACAAACACAAGGAAACATAACATACGAAAATATAGAGGAAAAACATACAAGAAAACCAGCCCAGCCTAACACCTAACTACTCCCACCCCACACTTAAACCGAACACTGTCCCCAGTGTTCACAAAAATCAAATAGCACAAAATCGGGTGGTGGAACTTTCTGATCAGTCAAAGTATTCCACTTCTTCATCAGGTGCTGCTGCCTCATCTCCCATGTCCGAGTCGCCTCCATCGTCGTCATCGGACTCCACATCAGAGTCCTCCTGACGTGTCTCCTCGTCCGTGGGGACATCATCGTCTGTGGGCTCTACAAAGGTTGGCCCCACTTGGCATAGAGCCTTGGATTTTCGCCAAACGGGTAATCTAGCTCGAGTTGCCATAGCTCCTCCTCCGTGGCTGGTCTCCCACCTATCCTGAGCTGGAGCATTTGCATCCCATACATCCACGCCATGTACTGGTCATCACGAGCATATCGCTCGCCAAGTGTCAGCACTAGCCCATGGGTGGTGTCGGGGGCCTTAGTTTTGGTCACATCCAAAGCCCGCCGCTCCAACTGCGGGATATAATCCAAAGCCTCCTCCTCGACGTCGAGGCCTCTGAGAAAGGTGGTGAGTAGTCCACCGAAACCATACCTGTGGCCCTGGTGTAATCGGGCTCTCTTCATGGCGGATATGATGACCGCTCCGACATTAATCTCCAGCCCTTTCATCAGGGCGTACACCAGGCAAACACGGTCCCGGGTCACATCAGTCATGTGTACCCCTGGGATTAAGCACGAGCAGACTATCTTCAGCCAGATTCGGGCTTCCCTGTTCATTTGAGAATATGGCAGAGTCTGGTGGTAGCCCCTTTCTTTATGTCTGCTCCATCTTGCTGTGGATCGAGCCCCACATAGTGTGCATCTAATGTCGGCATACGGTGGGGTAATGTTCAGCTGGCGGAGAACGTGGGCGTCTGTGTCCCGCGCTCCGATGATGGCATTTAGCTGGTGGGGTTCCAGAGTGACTATCTGCCCTCTGATTTTGATGGTGTGGCTTCTGATTGACAGGTTCCAATTTGCATAGAACTCCTGGACCAGGTGCAGGTTGCATTCTTTAGGCTCCTGAAATATGAAACCTAGCCCAGCAGCCTTGATCCGTTGAACTATTCTGGGGAACTCCTGTGCTAATGGCTCCCGTGCTATATGCTCCTCGGGGAAGTATTTATTCTCTTTGTGCTTGGCATACCACTTTTTCCCCTCATCAGTCACCCATCTCATTCCGTATTGGCGGCGCTGGCCGCGTGGAACTGCTGGTGCAGCTGGGACTGTTGTGCCCAGTCTGAGTCTCTTTCTTCCGGTGCCTGAAGTTGATGCACCCTTACCTTTATCTTGCCTGCTTGCCATTTTACCTGTCAACACAAGTAAACAAGCTCAATGTCAAGCTAAATAGATATTAACTTCGGCTAAGGTCGGGTTACGCTAGATTTACCCCACACTTAGTCCTTAGCTACAGTTACAATACTACGGCAAAAATAACTTTATTTACACCAAACAACCACTATACAATCATGCTTAGTGCGCTCAAACGAAAATTCGACGGTATAACTTCTGCGTACTACTCAGACTTCGTACAGCTAATCCCAATCACTACCGTCGCTAGCATTTTAACCATCGCACTTAGCAAAGAAAACAACGAAACAAAAACAACAACAAAAAGTCTATACACATGAACCTATACAACCAACCAAGTTTGAACAAATTTCAACATTTTCCAAAACCCGAGAATTCGTCGTCAATTAAGATTCAAACAGTTTGTACAACGACTCATCTCATTTAACAAGTGCACCCCGGCATAAAATTCACGAATTTAACACATTACCAACTTCAAATTCAACAACAAAGCTCTAGAATTGATTTCTTCCATCAAATTCGAATAATTCAAGCAATCGACAAGTTCAAACAATCATTACAACAGTCCGAACATTTATCAATCAACAAATAACTCGAATTCATGCTTAACTTCTACTTAGGGCGATTTATCTCACCTCCCATGCTTAATTTCGAATAAAATTGACAAAAACTTGAGAGAGAATCGGAAAACATACCGTAACGTTGAAGAATCAAAGAAAACTCGGTAAATTGTTGCCTTAGGTCGTGGCACGTTGATGGGAGAGGGGTTTTGGGACGTTTGGTCGCGGAGGAAAATGAAAATGAAGGGAAAAGGGGGGTTTTCGGGGTTTAAAAAGTAGAAAATACGTGGGTCACCCGGCAACCCGGTGTGACCCGTCACAATTTACACGGCAACGTGTCACGGAGTGCATCGCGGTGCACTGCCTCCATGACATGGAGCCATCGCGACAGCATACTAGAAATTTTTAAAATTTCCGGATTACACCTCCACGTGTCAAGGAGGGTAACGCGGAGGTCCTCCTCCGTGACACGGAGCTATCGCCCCAGCTCACTGTCTTCTACATTTTATTAATTTTTCATACCTCGCCTTTTCCTTCATGATTCCATGCACATTTTTCTCCGTTTGACCTGAAAATCATCTCACTAAACAAAATTGGTTAGAATAATAGGTTTCACCTAACTAAAAACAAAAAATACTAACTAAAACGAAAAGTTTTGTAATAAATCAAAAAAAAGAAAAAGAAAATCTATTTACACTTTACAAAATAAAAGAAAAAAAAAATCACGGGTTGCCTCCCGTGTAGCGCCTGGTTTACCGTCGCGGCTCGACGTCATTTAAGCTCAATTGTCCGCTAGGGTGATGGAAGATTTCTTACGATCACTGTCCTCCACCCAGTAGTGCTAACACCTATCCGGTGGTCTTCCCATTAACTCTCGGGAATGCTTCATCTGCTTAGAATTACCATGATCAATTACATTGATCACCGAGAGTTCTTCATGCACCATCGAGAGCTTGGGTGCTTTATACACATCGAACACCTCTACCTTGTCGTGTGCTCGCATTGTCAGTTGCCCCGCAGCTACATCAATTAATGCTTTCCCGGTTGCCAAGAAGGGTCGTCCCAAAATAAACGGGACTTCCGCGTCCGGTTCAAAATCCAGAACAATAAAATCTACCGGGAAAATTAGGGAGCCAACTTGCACTAGAACATCCTCAACAATTCCATCCGGCCTAGCTAAGGATCGATTCGCCAACTGCAAGATTACGGTTGTTGGTCTAGGACTCCCTAGACCCAACCTTTTGAATACCGAAGATGGCATCAGATTTATGCTCGCCCCCAAATCACACAATCCACGAGCTCGGATGCTTTGCCCAATAGTAAGCTGGATAGTAAAACTTCCAGGGTTTGTTAGCTTTGTGGGCAGTCTATTTTGGATCCGGGAAGTGCACTCCTCCATCAAAGCCACCGTGGCATACTCAGTCAAACGACTTTTGTTGGGCACGATGTCCTTTATGTATTTGGAATATTTCGGCTCTCCCTGCAAGACATCAACAAGAGGTAAGTTAACATGTACCTATTTAAGCACCTCCATGAATTTCTTGAAACATGCCTCCTCCTTGTGTTTCTTGAGTCGTTGAGGGAACGGGGGTGGTGGTCTTTCTGATTCAGTGTCCTTGGTCTTCCCCCTTTCCGAACTTTGCTCCCCCTCAACTTCTGCTGCTCCCGAATTTTGAGGTGGTCTTTTTGGTTCCACCTCCTTCAGCTGCAAACCACTCCTTGTGGTCACTGTATTTACCTGCTTCAGATTCGGATCCGTTTCGCTCGGCAGTCCTCCTCTGGGCCTTGTATTTTGGGCACTAGCAAATTGCCCAAATTGATACTCAAGAGCCTTGGTCACTAACTGATTATTTTTCACTTCGGCTGCCAATTTAACATAGTCAGCCTGCAATTGCGCTTGGTTAGCAATCATGGTCTTGAACATCTCCTCAATGCTGGGTGATGGTGGTGGAGGAGGTGCATTGTTATTTCTGAATTGAGATTGGTAGTTCTGTTGCCCTCCTTGATTCCTTTGCATACCCTGACCCGAACTTTGGCCTTGATGGTTGTTGCTACCCCATGAAAAATCTGGATGATTCCTCTAATTTGAATTGTAGCCACTACCATACTGCTGGTGATTTCTTTGTGCATTACCCACAAAGTTTACCGAATTAGGATTTGCTCCACAGCACTCAGCTGAGTGCTCACTGCTTCCACACACTTCACACCACAATTGCTGGACCGCATTAACTGGAGCTGACGGCTGGTTCAAAGTTATGTTGCTGAAGTGGTTGTTCAATTGATTTTGCAAGGCAGCTATCTGTGCAGCGATAGCTGTAAATCCATCCACTTCAAACACTCCTGCTGCTTTCCTTGCCCCACCTCGTGATGAATCAGCATTCCATTTTGGATTTCCCTGTGAAATCCGGTTTAGCAAGGTATACAACTCCTCATAAGTCTTTTCAGCGCTTTCCCTCCAGCTGTTGAATCTAGCAAAACTTTGGTATGGGGTTCCAAACCCTCAATAAATGTGTGCACCAACACGTCATTGGACTGATGATGATGAGGACAGTCCCGCAACATGGATTTAAATCTCTCCCAGGCTTGATATAAATTTTCTCCCTCTCTCTGTTTGAAACATAGAATTTGACTTCTAAGTCTTGCTGTTTTGCCAGAGGGAAAAAACCTTATCAAAAACTTTCGTGCAAGATCATCCCACGTTGAAATAGAATTTGGTGGCTCAGCTTTCAACCACCTCTGTGCTTCTCCGAGTAATGAGAATGGAAATAATGTAAGTCGAACATAATCAGGAGACACTCCAGCGGGTATATAAGTGTCACTTATCTCCAAAAGGTTTTGGAGATGCTGTTGTGGGTATTCATGAGGGAGACCGGTAAATTGCCCGCTTGTGTTCAACAATTGCACCATATTTTGCTTGAGTTCAAATCTCCCTCCAGGCTCTGGTTTGCGGATACTGGATGTAACATTGTTGGCATGTGGGATTGCCACCTCACGAACCGGCCTTGCTGCTGCTTCTTCGGGCACTAACACTGCCCTCACAACTGGTGGATTTTGTTGCTCCATAATGGTCTGTCTGAGCAACTGCAGCTTCCTTTGTAGAGCTTCTCTCCGTTTACTATGAAATATACGTTCAGGCTCTATATAAGATTCCACCAGCCCTTTGTCTCTTGCCAGTGTTCACAGCAATTAAGTCTGCAAAATACAGGCTAAGACCAATTTGTCAACACGTAAGAAAAGAAAATACAAATACAGTAAATTGACACTTAACACAATTTCACCAATTTCCAAGTCCCCGGCAATGGCGCCAAAAACTTGTTCGGTTGTTCGTTGGGTATCTAAACTGACATGCAAGTGCACGTGGTCGAACAAGTAGTAAGTGGCTTTAGTAAGCCAAGTATCTATCCCTCAGAGACTCGGATTAAGTGAAGTTTGCTTAAGTATACGATACTATATTTAACTTCTAAATATGCTGACAACAACGTAACCAAAAAGTGAATAATTTGTTTTATAAATTTTATACTAAACTACACACAATTATCTACTTTGAATTTGGACTATGCATAAAAGCATGCCGAGGTTAAAGAACATGTAATGAACTTGATTATTATCATAAATTGGTTACTCTTATCTTCCTGTTGCTAGCCAAGAACATTAGCCAAGAGATTAAAACTCTCGTATTTAATCTCACATAAGATTCATAAACCAGCCGTCTACATTTCTGTGATCAAATGCAATTCATGACCTAGCAATACAATTCCGGTTCCTAAATTGACTAATACGGCTTTCAAGTATATTTCTATCAGGAAAGCACATCAAAACTCAATTTTCCCAAATCTAGTAAAGAACAATATCCTATTAATTCACAACTTTCCAATTTCGTGCTCTCTTGAGTGACATCGAACTTTTTAGATGTACATTAGTGTAGGCCACACACCAATGCAGTAGAAACAAGAATTAATATAACAACATTGAAGAAAAAGATGAAAAACCAGATGATTAATAATCAAAATTCATCAAAAGTGTTCATAACCTCAGCAAGGAAGGGAATTAGCCACTCATTTGTGGATTAATCATCCTAAAACAAGTGTTAATCATACAAACAATTGAATTAGAGAAGAAAGAAAGAGAGAAAAAACCCTGAACGTTTCGTCCCTCAACTTCCTGTAACCCACGTCCTTGCTCCACCAACTCTGAATTATGAAACATACACTTAAGTGTTCTATTTATACTAGTGGGAATTTTTCCCAGAATAATGAGCAACTTGTCACGGAGTGCATCGCGGAGCACTGCCTCCGTGACACGCCGTGGACGCGGACCCTCACTGGAATTGGGGGTCCGGGAATATAACACCAACGTGGCACGGCGTGCAACGCGGAGGTTAGCCACCGTGCCACGGAGCTGTCGCGAACCTCCACTGGAAATTGGTGAATTTTCACCCTCCAGGCAGAATGCCTCCGCGATGGCAGCGTGACACGGCTCCATCGCGGAGCCCCTTTAATTTGTGCAGTCCAATGCCTTTTCCCTTGCTCGCATCCAAGTCTAACTCCGATATCATCCAACATGCATTTTAGCTCCTCGAAATCACATTTTACCTACAAAACAATGCTAATCATGTTGGTTAGTATAAATTCACATTTTATTACCAATTACATGAAAATGTATACACATTGCAGATAAACAAGGCGAAAATGATACTTTTGAGTATCACTTGGGCATATAATTCTGCCCAAGATCACGAGTCTCCCACTGTTCCTCATGATTTCAGTTATGCATGTTCATAGGTCATGTTATCATGTTTAAGTAGGTTTTACCCAATATTCAGTTTTACTTATGAATATTAGTTTTCAGCTTTGGGTTATTTTGATTCAGTTATGTCAGACAGTTATACTTAAGTCATGTTTTCAGATAATAACATGCAAGCCCTATTCTCAGACTCTTATTATGAAATGTTTTATGATATGCCTAATGTCTATTTTACTTACTTAGCAGTTTACTTACCTTGTATACTCGGTACATTCCATGTACTGACTGCATACTCTATGCTCTATCGTTTCATTTTACAAGCTCATATATTCAGGCTAAGTCCCGCCGTTATGGAAATCCTCAGTGTTAGCACTTTTCAGCAAGAGTTGGTGAGTCCTCATCTTTCTAGAGCCCTTCTTTTCAGTTGTATTTTCAGCACTTTTAGTTTCAGACTTTAGTGAGTTAGTTGGGGTCTTGTCCCATCAACTCTTCGATAGTAGAAGCTTATTAGACATAGTATGTATTCAGCTTCAAACTTGTGTTATGTATTCAGTTATTCAATGTTATCAGATTTTCAGACTTCCGCTATGTATATATGTTAGACTTATGCTTTTATGTATGTTGTAATTTAAATGTCATGTTCATGACATGGGTCGACTTGGAGCCTCTCGGAGTTCCTTGTCCCATGTCTCGATCTGGGCCTATATTTGGGTCGTGACAGTGTATCTTCAAAGGAAAGCAAAAACTATAAAAACTAACTCTAAATATCCAAAACTATGTAGAACTCTCTTAAAAAAAATCAAAAACAATATTTATATTAAATCCCAAAATCCCTATTAAAATTAAAATTTAAAGGGCCCAGGTCACAGGGACAGACCATATATTAAAAGTGCAGTCTGTTTCTTGAACCGTCGCTTGTAATTGCTTTCTACTTAGATTCTTTTCATCTTTTTACTAATGGACTATTTTTTTTAAGATGATATGTACTTCCTTCTGTCAATTGATTTACCATGGATTGGTTTGGAACATGCGGTTTATTTGACAGTCCGTATTTTAAGTGTACGGAGCACATCTTAAATCACCTCTTGCAGGACACTTTGTGACATTCTCTTGATCAATTTGCGGTTGGAAATGCGAGCCGCATCTTCGATGTGCAGTCCATCTTTTGTTTGTATATGGTAGACTTTAGTGTGTTTATGCCTACTTTCACCAAAATGATGGGATTCCTGAGACTTAGCAAAATAATATTAGTATTGACTTAAGTTTGTACTTCACGGCATGAAAAATACTATGAAATAAAGTATAAATGTATAATAAAATTGTAACACATCGACACTGCTCAGAGCTTTTGCTTGTCCTCAAGCAAATAATATAAGAGAAATTACCCTGGACCTAGACTCTTTTGCTGGTATCGTAAAGTGCAACAACTAGGGTGATTTAGACAAGTAGCTACAGATATAGAATTTTTAAGCAAGCCATCCCCTCTATCATGCAAAATCAGCTTTCTCACAATCATTAAGACTAAGCATGCAATCTCTAGTTTTGACATCATTTCAACATGAAAGAAACCTAGTTTGAGAAATAATTCATGTTAGCAATTATCATTCATATTCCCTCACATTTATACCAAGAAAAATTTCCATTTTAGAATTAATAAAAACGCACAATACATGGAGACAAGATCAAGTGAGAAGAGAAAGACTCTCAACTCTCACAAAGATATTAACAAGTTAGGTCACAACTACCATATGCTTGCCTTTATTCTCAAATGCTTTCTCTTTTGGAAATCTGGGCTTAGATCAAATAGGATCTTCTCTAAGCTTGTAATGTCGGTCCAAAAGGCTGATAGGATACAATTATGGTATTTTCTCATTACCATCCTTGAACACTACATCACATTCCCATTTTTTGTTCCTTTCTTCTTCTTCTTCTTCCCTTAATTTTTATTTAGAAAAATTTTCACACAATCCAAGGTACTTTTTATAAGCTTAATTTATTTTCTTTATTTTGTTCTTTTCTTTTCTTGCATAATATACCTTGGGAAGTGGTCAAACGTAATTGCTTTTGCCATTTTATTTATTTTCCACCTTATCACCCCTACATAAACTTTTTAATATTTTCGTCACATTTCATAGTTTCAAGGGGGATGGGTTCAAAATGGATCAACTTGAGAATTGATTTCGACTTCATTGCAGTTAATTAATAAAAAATGTCATAGGCTCGAAAGGGAGATTAGGAAGACATGCATCATTTGGTAGGTTCATTTAGGCAAATGGGGATTTTGAAATACAAATAAGGCCTAAGTTTATCTTTATAACCTAACATCAATCCTCAGCGAAAGCATGAGTGACCAGACAAATTCTAGAGTGAAACTCTTACAAGTAAACAAAACAACAATTTTCTTACCATATATTTGCACATGGATATCAAATGGACTAATCACCTCTACTTTCAACTAGGGAATCATTACCATAATCAACAAATTTAGATGTAAAAAATAGAGGTAAACATGTCAATACAAAATAGTTATGGCAAAAATTTTAGTGGAGGATATTTTCTATAAAGAATCACAAAAGCATATAATAATCTCATATGCTGCCACCACCTAAGTCATAAACACTCCATTCAACCAAGAATGATTCAAAACATAGGCTGGTATCCTTAATAAAGTCTCCTATCAATCTATCATCAAATGCAATCCTGCGACACTTAAACTACTTTTATTTTCTAGATTCAACAAAAATTAAGCTTCCTAGGAAAGAAACATGGATAAGAAAGCCCAAGGAGGACTCCACACTACGAAAGAAATAAATGGATTGTAACACCCAAAAGTCCCTCATATCAGACCTGAGACATTCAGTAGCAAATGTCACCAAAGTCACAAAACGACTCAAGGAATGAGTCGTTGTGAAGAAATCCAACCCGTTGTGTGCCTCTTTGTAAGCCCTCAGTCAAAGCTTCAAAGAAATAATGAGTCAAGTGACTACTTGTTAGTTCAAATAATAGGTCCTCCTAAAGGTATCGTTAAGTGGAGTTTAGAAAGGGGTTGAATTTGTTTCATAGAAAACTAAAGGATACCATGACTCATTGGGACATGTAACGACCCATGGTATTGATCCATTGATCCATACCCTGAATAAGTGCAGGTGTGGCAGTGGTAACAACGAGAGGAGTGATGAGTTGTTGTAGAATGTAA
Source organism: Datura wrightii (assembly GCA_035772735.1). NCBI lineage: Eukaryota > Viridiplantae > Streptophyta > Magnoliopsida > Solanales > Solanaceae > Datura > Datura wrightii. Next base: position 57,412,276 of record JASDFA010000002.1, on the reverse strand, counting down.
TGACTCGTCCTGTATAGCCGTTTTTCGAAGAATCATAGGAGTACCAAAAAGTACTCCATAAATAATGGGCGGATCCAAAGAGTCAACAGGCCAAGCAAAGGCTCGTCGGATGGATCATTGGAGCTGACAGGCAGGTTTTTATATTGATTCCTAAGGGTGTTTAGATAAAATCCTAAGCTTCTAACTCCTAAACCAAGTTTTTTTGGGCCTTGGAAAGAGTGTTTTAAAGGGGTTTACTCCTCCTAAACCCTCATTCTAATCCGAAATACTCCAATAGAAAGATCGATTCTCTCAAGGTCAAAGCTAGGGTTCTAAATAAAATATCTTAAATCTTTCTTGGGTTTTCAAGACAAGTATAGGAGTCAAATACCAGGGTATGTAATGTCGCCCAAATTACACCTCATAATGAGATATAAAGCGGTCGATGTCAAATATAGCACCCAACCAGGTTTCGGATCGATCCCACATGGAATATGGAAGGATATAGAAGAACGCTGGTATTTAAGCTTTTAAGTCAATTATCTCCTAAGAGGTGGAAATTTGTAAAAGTGACAAGAAAGATTGTTGAGAGAAAGTGAAGGTCCAAATTAATGCAACTAACTAGGGCGGTTGTTCCCCATGACTTCATAACCACAAAGCATTTTATACTAGTGATCTATTCTGGTGCTTATCATGCAATATCGGTTAGTTAACTACACCTAAATTGTTGGTCCACTATTTAGATGATTATCACCACGCAAATTGGTCCGTATGCGGATGTATACTTAACTAACCTTTACCCTTGATATCGGATTAGTTATTCCCGAACAAGGTCAAGCTATTAGATCAGGGTTGATAGCCTCAAATCTCCATTGTTAATCCCTTTTCCCATTTATTACTCCCTTGATCCGGAGTAAGAAGAAGGCAAATTCCAACATTTGCAACAAACAATTAAAACGAAGGGAAAAACAATACATGCAAAAACCCCGTTCAAGAATCACTAAGTATTTTTACCTATGTGTGTTAATTCTTCATGGTTCCCACAACCCTAGTTGTGGAGGTTTTAGCCTCTCATAATCATAAGTAAATTCATAGAATTCATAGACAATAGAATAAATTAATACTTACAACGATGATAGGAAGAAACTCAGTTGATTATTTCAAAAACAAGGAAGAACAATTCAACAATAAGTATCTCAACGCGTTGTGCAAAAATAAAACCATATTATCGTATTTCGCACACTAATCCTCTAAATTGTGTCAAGACTTCTTGTTGTATCTGGAACCCCATATTACAAAGAAATAAAAAGGTATTTATAATAGTAGATTTATGCCTTCTTTGTTCCTTCATGGATTTGATTTGGGATTTGTAGCTCCTTTTCCTAGTTGAAGTAGGATTTGACTTTTGGCCGTTTGAACAAGCTTGGCGCACCACGCATGCCATCGCACAGGCAAGGCGCCATATTGCGCGCTTCATAGCGTAGGTAGGTAGGCGACACACATCTTTGGTCACGCAGCAGTGCTGGCGCCTCACGCCTCTCCTCACACAGCAGGGCCTGCGCACTGCGCTACTGGTCGTGCAGGTGTGGTAGTGCACTATTTTGGCCTTGTTTTTTCTTTGTTCATTCCAACTTCTTCACATTCATTCAAAAAGCCTCAAATACACCAAAAATCCATCACTTTTAGCCCTGAAAGCATCTAATCATGTGTGTTGGCTATTTTCATAAATATATAACATAAACACATGTAAATACATGCAATTTGTTCTCAAAACATAGTAAAGTATGGGCAAAATATGGCTAAGAAGTGCATAGGTGCACCCTTCATCAACACCCCACACTTGAACTATTGTTCATCCTCGAACAATCTACTACTTCCCTTCTCTCATTTAATCACAAACTTTCATCCTACAAACAGGTCTACTTGCACTTAGGATAATGAGACAAATCAATGAAGCTTAAACAATTCACTCGCATGCATCTAGGATCAACATTAAAATTTCAAAGTTTGAAATGACTTAGCTTTTTGAAAATTAACTCCTCTAGACATATTTTGGACCAACATGAATCATATGTAATTTAGCAATCAAAATTTACTAAAGTCTTGCCATTTTGCCCCTCAAAATTTGGAGAGATGCCCTTTCACACACAAGATATAAAACAATATTAACTTGGGCATAAATATAACAAAATCCACTCACTCTCCCAAAGAACTCAACATACATGCAAAAGACGACCCATAAGCTTGCCCTTAGTGTAATACTCCACTAATATAGAATTATGAATCAAAGATCAATTAGGACTTAAAATTTGTTGTAATGTAAGCTAAGGGACGGGTAGGAACTATTTGTCCAAGATAGTGATTAATCATCCTAAGCACTTTAATACTTCACAACAATTTGATTTTTAGAACTTTCTTCAATTTCTAAATTTTCTCCTTATACCTCTGTTTATTTTTCAATTTTTCAACTTAGGTGATTAGTGGGGATTTTTTTTCAATATTGAGCTTCATTCACAACTTTTTTTTTCAAACCTCTTTCTTCTTTTTATTTTCTCACTAATATCACCCTCCTTGTTTAGCAATTTTCACACTTTTCTTTTCTTCTAATCTCCACTCTTTTTAGCTTTTTCCTTTACTTTTCCGCTTAAGCTCCTTTTATGCAAGATTTTTCATTAAAGTGCTCTAGGAGTTATTTGAATCAAATACAAGTCAATAGAAAAAAAGGGATTCAAGCTTGTAATATGGCTATCAAAAGAATAGCTAATGCTCAAAATGGCTAACTATGACAATTACATAAAGATAGGTAAAATAGGATAAAAGCAAGGATACCAAAGAAATGCCTATACACTTCCCAAGTCCATCAATCTTATTTCGCTTTATACACACATCGGGCAAGTTCTAGACATAAATTTATAAGAATGGAGTATATCAAAAATTTCTCACACAATTGCCCAAAATGGTTTAATAATGAGAATCAAGATCACATAAACACATATATTAATATTGCTTGCATAACATAATTAAGCTCATCTTTTTCTTTTCAAGCACAAGAGTCATGTTCCAAAAGACTAAGTGTTTCTACATTTTTCATGCATTTTTAAATGAATTTAATAAAGTCTCAATGATACCTAAAGTGAAGCACCTAGCATTCATAGGATCCAAGTTCTTGTTCTTCCTAATGACTAATTTACCCTTAAGACGGTTGTCATCCATCCATCATCGGGCAAAGTGATGACATAATGACTAATAAACAAAAATAAAAAAATAATCTCTATAGTCGGTTTTAAGGGACTATCCACCGGAAAAGTACCGAAAACGAAAATCGGAGGAACCCAAAATAAAATAAAACCACAAAAAAAATACTACAAACCAACTAGCATGCAAGATAAGTCATAAATCCCAAAAAAAAAACTATGCCTACCATGTGCAAATTTAAAATTAAGGTGTGCATGGTAATATGAAGTTCACTTCTCCCACCCCACACTTAATTAGTAAGACTGTCTCCAGTGGTAAAACAATGAAGCATAAAGTAAAAAACTGAAAGAAGAACTCCCTGGGCCTCTACCCCTCGTCGTCTATGGGGGTAAGAGAAGCTTCCGTCATCTATGCATTTCGTGCTCCAAATTTATTGTAAATTATTATTTAACACCTGCACACTTGAAAAAACACATAAAAACAAAAAAAAAATTATCTTGGATTGTCTCCCAAGTAGAGCCTGATTTAACGTCACGGCACAACACAGTTATCTTGATTACTTAGACTTCATGAAGATATCTGTTGAGACCGTGGTCACATCTTGGCCATTTGTTTCACCATGCTTCCCTGTGAAATGTCAAAAAATAAAAGAAAAATGAAAAAATAGAAAATAAAGACTAAACGTTAAACACAAACAATTAATCTAATCCTAAATTGTTCTCCCTGTCAACGGCGCCAAAATTTAATGTCTCCCAAATTATACCTCGTAATGAGATACAAAGCGGTCAATGTAAAATATAGATTCCTGCCAGGGTTGGGGTAGATCCCACAGGGAATATGGAAGGATATAGAATAATGCTAGTATTTAAGCTTTTAAGTCAATTATCTCCTAAGAGGGGGAAATTTATAAAAGTAACAAGCAATATTGTTGAGAGAAAGTGAAGGTTGATTCGAAATTAATGCAACTAACTAGGGTGAGTGTCCCTCAACTTCATAACCACAAGGGGTTTTATACTTGTAATCTATTCCGATACTTAGCATGCAATATCGGTAAGTTAACTTCACCTAAATGGTTGGTCCCCTATTTAGATGATTATCAACACGCAACTTGGTCCATATGCGGATGTATGCTTAACCAACCCTTACCCTTGATATCAGGCTAATCCTGGACATGGTCAAGCTATTAGATTAGAGTTGATAGCCTCAAATCTCTGTTGTTAATCTTTTTTCCCATTCATTAATCCCTTGATCCGGTGAGTAAGAAGAAGGCAAATTCCAACATTTGCAACCACTAAGAAACAATTAAAATGAATGGAAAAACAATACATGTATAAACCCCGTTCAAGAATCACTAAATATTTTTACCTATGTGTGTTGATTCATCATGGTTCCCACAACCCTAGTTGCGGAGGTTTTAGCCTATCATAATCATAAGAAAATTCATAGTATTCATAGACAAAAGCATAAGTATAGCAAAAACAAGGAGGAACAATTCAACAACAAGTATCTCAAAGAGTTGTGTGAAAATAAAACCTTAAAATCGTATTTCACCACAAAAATCCTCTAAATTGCGTCTAAACTTCTTGTTGTATCAAGCACCCCATATTACAAAGAAATAAAAGGACATTTATAATAGTAGATTTATGCTTTGTTTGTTCCTTCATGGATTTGATTTGGGATTTGTAGCTCCTTTTCCTAGTTCAAGTAGGATTTGACTTTTGTCCATTTGAATATGCTTGGCGCGCAGGCAAGGCGCCACATCGCACGCTCAAACAGGTAGGTAGTCACCCCGCATCTCTAGTAGAGCAGCAGGGCCTGCGCCTGCGATGCTGGTCGTGCAGGTGTGGCAGTGCATTATTTTGGCCTTGTTTTTGCTTTGTTCATTCCAACTTCTACACATTCATTCAAAAAGCCTCAAATACACCTAAATCCATCACTTTTAGCCCTGAAAGAATCTAATCATGTGCGTTAGCTATTATCACAAATATATAACATAAACAGACGCAAACACATATAATTAGTTCTCAAAACAAAGTAAAGTATGAGCAAAATATACCTAAGAAGTGCGTAGGTACGCCCTTCATCAACACCCCACACACAAACTATTGTTCACCCTCGAACAATCTACTACTTCCCTTATCACATTTAGGCACAATATTCATCCTACAAATAGGTCTACTTGCACTTAGGATCATGAAACAAATCAATGAAGCACAAACAATTCACTCGTATGCATCTAGGATCAACATTAAAATGTCAAAGTTCGAAATCACTTAGCTTTCTGAAAACTAACTCATCAAGACATATTTTGGGCCAATATGAATCATACGTAATTTAGCAATCAAGATTTATCAAAGTTTTACCATTGTGCACCTCACAATTTGGAGAGATGCCCTTTCACACACAAGATATAAAACAATATTAATGTGGGCATAAATATTGCAAAATCCGCTAACTCTCCCAAAGAAATCAACATACATGCAAAAGACGACCCATAGGTTTGCCCTTAGTGTAATTGTGGCACCCCGAAAAAATTTTGGTGATTATTTGATGTTTATATGCAATATTAAGGGAAGTACGGGTTGTATATTGATCGTAGATGAGAAGGGAAATGTGTACGAATGGAAAAACAAGGAGTATGTAAAGTTTATAAATTAGAGCCAACTTTAAATGATCATATCTTCCAATATATTATGAAATAGAAGACGCACAACCTATAAAATTAAAGATATTCGAGTCTAGCTTTCATAACATCAAACAGCTCATCAATCGGAGTTCGGAATAAAAAGTTATAGGCATTTTACGGTAGCACTATCGGGCAGTGACATGGCCACCGCCCTAAAAACGGCCACCGCACAAACACCTTTATCTTTTAAGTTTTTGGTTATGAAATCATTTTCAAATTTTTCAGGTTTGAGGTGATTGCTTACCCTCTGAAACCATCTCTCTTTTCCAGTATCAAATCCTTAGAAAACAAGAGGATATCCCTCAAGAAAACACCATCAAAACTCAAGCAAAAGTTGATGGAAAGTGAAGGCAACATTGCGGTGAAGTTGTTGCTGCCTTGTAGCTTCGTTTTGGCAGTATTGTTGCTACGTGTTTGGGACTATTTTGAGCTAATGTTATACTCCATCTTAGTAGGAATTGTTCATAAGAAATAGTAAGTCACTTCCCTCTTTTGAAATATCTAATAAGTGTATGAATTTTTGAAGGAAAACTAGAAGAAAGTTATGGTTTGTATGTTGACTTGTTGTAGTTGTTGTGCAGTTATTTTGCTTCATTTTGGGAAGAGAGATTGCTGCATTATTGGGAAGTGATTTGGTGTAAAATAATCCTATTATATCCAATAATATTCTCATGCCAAGGGTAAGTGTTTCTAATTTCTTAACTTGCCTAAAAATCCTATCTAAAGCTAGAAATTGGAGGTTATGTTGGGCTGCCCTTGTTAGTATGTTGTTGTTGAAGTTCTGCTCGTTTTTGAAGGTTGGAATAGCTGTGTTTTTATGAGAATATACTCTATATTTGTGGGATTTTTTTATGAGAAAAGTGAGGTAATTTCCTACCTCTATTTTCCCCCAAAGTTGTAGAAACAAGTTGAAATAAGAAATGCTAAGTGTTGCCTTATTTGTTTATGTTGTGACTGCCTATTGATGTAACATTTTGTCTAGATAAATTGGCTTGAAACAGCCTTGTCACTTGGTGATAAACTCAAGTAATTTAAGGGGCTAAAGTTCTGGTTTTTGAAAGAAAGAAACGACATAAGAAAGCTCGCCGGAAAAAAAAGGTATGTACGACGCTCTTTGTCTCTAGATTTTCAATCCCGAATTCATGCCGAGGATTAATCCAGCATTCCCCTACACTTGAGCTCCTGTAGTAGCATATTATAGTTCTTCCCAGTTGTTAAAATTACTTGGTAAGTTGTGCATTTTCTAAAGAGTTGGAACACATGAATGTAAAGCGGAGAGGGCAATTGCATTCGATTATGGTCATAGTTGTAAATTGATTCTAAAGTCCCCTCGGCATGGGCACTATGAGATGGTCCTTTACATTACATTATGTTTTTTTGGTTTCAAAGTTTTTTCGCATTATGCTTGCTAAGGTAATTCGTAAACACGGAAAGATGACGACGCGCGGGCAAACCTAATAGTTGAAATCGGTTTTAACTCAATAAGGGTTAACGAGGGTAACAAAATGGAATTTCACTACAACAGTTACCTACCCTCTTATATTCATGTTTTAAGGTGCCTAGGGCCATGAGAATCTTCCTAGATCCCTCTCCCTTAATCTAAGAGACTAATTAATAAGTTTCTTAATTAACTGATACGTTAAACTTGGAAGATAGAACTCAAATGAGTAAACTATTGATATTTCTATGGGACCATCTTTATTGGCAAGTTATTCACAATATCTTGATGTTAACATGTTACACGAAAATCATAGTATATATATGTTTATGCTTACATTCAAATTACGCGCTAAAGCGATAAGGATTGCCTTTAGAAAGTCTCTATATGTTTATTAGAGCTCTTGAGTTATCTAGACCTTGTGAGAATTGCAGGCTTTAAGTAGACACATTGAATGTTCTTTGAATGTTGTAGCTGTGTAAGGAAATTAACCTAAGTGTAAAAGTTAAGGCGCTAGTAGCAAAGGAGAGATAAGAGTAAATGTTAGACCTTTTAAGGTAATATGTGAGGTATATGCCTTTTGTCTGTAGTTGATTTCAAGAACCTTTGAGCGACTTTAAAATATGAGCAAGACAAGTTTAAGAGACAAGGTTGGAAATTAGGTAAGAAGGTAAGTGCGTATAAGAATTGTTGGAATAGTGAACACTAGAGTAAATAATTAGGTAGGGAATGACGAATCCTGTTTGGAAAAGAATTTAAGATGAATACGAAAAGTAGAGCTAAAGGTTGTTAAATTAGATGATAGGTGTTACTATTGTTAATGAATTAGGAAAATAGCTAGCAAGATTTATCCTGTTCTAAAGACGTTTAGCAAAAGAGTTATAAATAATGTTGTTTATGTTCAGTTGTGTTAAGCTAATGAAAGGCCAGTAAAGTGTTAATTCCTTAAGAAATAATTAGAATTGAATATTTTGAGATAGTGACTCAAGTTAAAGAGAAGTTCTTCATTGTAGTTTTAAACAATTATCTTTGATTATTTGTTTTAAGAGTTGGATTAACTTTTTCAAGTTTTAAAGGATTTTATTTTTCTTGGAAGTTTCTAAACTGTTTATAATGCTGCTAAGCTTTTCTAAGCTCCTCATATATTGCAAATTTTCACACGAGCCTTTACTATATTGTCTAAAGCACACCAATAAGTCTTTATTTATCTTAAGGCATCCCCTAGATAGTTGCCTAGCATTTTTATATTAAAGAGCTCCAGGTTTGAGATACACACGTTATGTCTTTCTATTCATAAGTTACCTCGAGATGTGATATAACTTGCAATGAATGAGGTATTCTCACAATTCTTGATATGAAAGTATGAAAGTCAAACGAGTATAAGCATGAAATGAATGCTCAGATTGTTAAAAGAAAATGTTAGGTTAAGTTATTCCTCTCTGCTCCTGGTGTTAGAATTGCTAGCAGATGTTTAAAATCATATACATGAGTCTACACATGTTTTTATGATATTCCAGTTCTACGAACTTCCCTAGAATTCATTCACAGCATATGTATTTTACCCCAGTGTGGTACATCGGCCGGAGATATTTTTAATTTACCCCAGTGTGGTACATCGGCTGGAGATCTTTTTATTTTACCCCGTGTGGTAGATCAACTGGAGATATTTTTATTTTACCCCGGTGTGGTACACCGGCTGGACGAATTTTATATATGGATTTACGGTTGGCTGGTCGTTGGCGTTAAAGTTATAGTTTCTTTCTTGTGCATTTCTTAATTGCACTTTCATCTCATTATAGAGTTATTATCAGGTTTCAGTTTCCAGGTTTCCAGGTTGTTACCATTCCTTATTTCTGGTTCAGTTATGTTATAGTAAGTTGTTATCAATTACAGGTTGCAGAGTTCCAGGTTATATTTATCCTTTATATGTTTATGTGCTAAGTCAGTTATTACAGGATTGTTATCTCATGGTTATAGTTTCAGCCTTACATACCAGTACATTTCATTCGTACTGACATCCCCTTGCTTGGGGACCTGCATTCGTGCCGCAGGTGCAGGTAGAGGTCAGGATGGCCAGTTGAGTAGCAGTTCGTGAGATCAACAGATTGGTCGTAAGCTCCTTTCTTCCTAGAGCTAGGGCTTACTTATTTATGCTTGAGTTTTGAGATGCAGGTATGTGTAGGTCGGAGCCCTATTTTGACCATCAGTCAGTTTACTCTTTAGAGGCTTTGTGGACTTAGTGTGTACAGTGTTATTCAGTTTGTGGCCTCGTCGGCTCATTATTTCTTGGTTTAGCACACTAATTGCCTTGGTTGCATTTCGATTGTTTACTCCGTATTGTTGAGACCTTATGGGTCCAGTTTATTCTTCAATTGATTGTGACAAGTGGCCTAGATGGCCTAAGTGTTACAGTTACAGATGTCATATAGCCGGCTTCTCGATCAACCATTAATTGAGTGCCAGTTGCGCCCTACCCCAGTTTTGGGACGTGACAGTAATACTCCAGTAATATAGAATTATGAATCAAGGATTTAAGCTATCTTCTAATTTTGCTGATTCTTTTTCTAACATTAAATATAGTTGGTCTCCTATCTTTTTAAATCTTCGTCCTAAGTTTGAGTGTACAATTTTTATTTCTAGTCCTTTTTGACTCAAAAACAGAATATAACTATATAAAATATCTAAAAAAGCAAAAATGAAAGACGAAAAAGAAAAAGCAGCGGCTCAGATAGAAGAAAATGACATACCGGAAGATCAGATAAAGAAAGCAGCAGATATGTTTTTAAATGGTTTGTCGAATAGCTGTTTTCTGATAATATCTCTTCTTTCTCCTGTAGGTTTTGAGGTACCTGCAGCTGCACTAGATGGATTGTTAGATTGGGTTTTTAGGTGTTTCCCAACGTCACCTTTTAGCTCTGGATTTTTTACGTCTTCCGATCGACGTAGCTCCGCATTTTTAGAGTCATGCTGCTGTACAACTATTTCAGTAAATTTGATTGTAAATCAAGATTTTACCACTTAAAACTAGAAGAAGAATCAAAACAGCTAACAGCATTTACTGTACCACAAGGATTCTATGAATGGAATGTACTACCCTTTGGATATAAAAAAGATAACACACAAGTAAAATGGTGGATAACTAGAAAAGTACAAGATTCGGTAACAATTTGGCCAAGATAGTGATTAATCTCCCTAAGCACTTTAATACTTCACAATACTTTGATTTTTAGCACTTTCTTCAATTTCTAAATTTTCTCCTTATACCTCCTTTAATTTTTCAATTTTTCAACTTAGGTGACTAATGGGAATTTATTTTTTCAATATTGAGCTTAATTCAAACCTTTTTTTTTAAAATCTCTTCTTTTTTATTTTCTCACTAACATCACCCTCCTTGTTTAGAAATTTTCACAGTTTTCTTTTCTTCTAATCTCCATACGTTTTAGCTTTTCCCTTCACTTTTCCACTTAAGCTCCTTTCATGCAAGATTATTTGTTAAAGTGCTCGAGGAGTTAGTTGGATCAAATACAAGTCAATAGAACAAAAAGGGATTCAAGCTTGTAATATGGATATCAAAAGAATAGGCAAAGACTCAAAATGGCTAACTTGGACAATTACATAAAGGCAGGTAAAATAGTATAAAAACAAGGCTGCCAAAGAAACACGTATATCACTTCCTAAATCCATCATTCTTATTTTTCTTTATACACACACCAGAAAGTTCTAGACATCAATTTACAAGCATGAAGTATATAAAAAACTCCTCAGACGTTGGCATAAAATGGTTTAACAATGAAAATCAAGATCACATAAACACATATATTCATATTGCATGCATAACATAATTAAGCCCATTTTTTTCTTTTCAAGCACAAGAGTCATGTTCCAAAATACTAAGTGTTTCTTTCTTTTTCATGCATTTTTGAGTGAATTTAATTAAGTCTCAATGATACCTAAAGTGAAGCATCTAGAATTCATAAGATCCAAGTTCTTGTTCTTCCTAATGACTAATTTATCCTTAAGACGGTCGTCATCCATCCATCATTGGGCAAAGTCATGACTCAATGACTAATAAAAAAATAAAAAATGTAGACTCTCTAGTTAGTTCTAAGGGACCATCCATTGGAAAAGTACAAAAAATAAAAATTGGAGGAACCCAAAATAAAATAAAATCACAACAAAAATACTACAAACCAACTAACATGCAAGATAATTCATAAATCCAAAAAAAAGCTATGCCTACCATGTGCAAATTTAGCAATTAAGGCATGTATGGTAATATGAAGTTCACTACTCCCACCCTACACTTAATTAGTAACACTATCCCCAGTGCTAAAAACAATAAAGCACAAAATAAAAGAGTGAATGAAGATCTCCCTAGGCCTCTACTCCTCGTCTGTGGGGGAAAGAGCAGCTTCCCCCATCTACGCATTTCATGCTCCAAAGTCTTTGTAAATTATGACTTAACACTTGCACACTTGAACAAACATGTAAAAAAATAATTTATCATGGGTTGCCTCCCAAGTAGTGCCTGATTTAATGTCGCAACATGACATTGGTATCTTGATTACTCAGACTTCATTAAGATACCTGTTGAGATCGTGGTCACATCTTGACTGCTTTTTTAATCACGTTGCCCTGTGACACGTCAAAAAATAAAAGTAAAACAAAAAATAGGAAATAAATACTAAAAGTTAAACAAAAGAAATTAATCTAATCCTAAACTGTATTCCTCGGCAACGGCACCAAAATTTAATGTCGCCCAAATAACACCTTGTAATGGGATATAAAGTGATCTATATCAAAAATAGAATTCAACCAGGGTTGGGGTCGATCCCACGGGTAATGTGGAAGGATATAGAAGAATGCTAGTATTTAGTCTTTTAAGTCAATTATCTCCTAAGAGGGGGAAATTTGTAAATATAACAGGCCAGATTGTTTAGAGAAAATGAAGGTTGATTCTACTTAATGCAACTAACTAGGTGATTGTTCCCCATGACTTCATAACCACAAGGCATTTTATACTAGTGATCTATTCTAGTGCTTAGAATGCAATATCGGTAGGTTAACTTCACCTAAATGGTTGTTCCCCTATTTAGATGATTATCACCACGCAACTTGGTCCGTATGCGGATGTATAATTAACTAACCCTTACCCTTGATATCGGATTAGCTATTTTTGGACAAGGTCAAGCTATTAGATGAGAGTTGATAGCCTCAAATCTCCGTTGTTAATCCCTTTTCCCATTCATTACTCCCTTGATCTGGTGAGTAAGAAGAAGGCAAATTCCAATGTTTGCAAGAAATAATTAAACGATGGGAAAAATAATACATGCATAAACACCGTTCAAGAATCATTAAGTATTTTTACATATGTGTTTTAATTCATCATGGTTCCCACAACCCTAGTTGTGGAGGTTTTAGCCTCTCATAATCATAAGTAAATTCATAGAATTCATAGACAAAAGCATAAATTAATACTTACAACGATGATAGGAAGAAACTCAGTTGATTATAGAAAAAACAAGGAAGAACAATTCAACAAGTATCTCAAAGCGTTGTGTGAAAATAAAACCTTACAATCGTATTTCACACATTAATCCTCTAAATTTTTTCTAGACTTCTTGTTGTATCTGGCCCCCCATATTACAAAGAAATAAAAGGGTATTTATAATAGTAAATTTATTCCTTGTTTGTTCCTTCATATATTTGATTTGGGATTTGTAGCTCCTTTTCCTAGATGAAGTAGGATTTGACTTTTGGCCGTTTGAACAAGATTGGCGCGCCGCGCATGCCATCACGCAGGAAAGGCGTCGCGTCGCATGCTTTATAGTGCAGGTAGTTAGGAACCCCATGTCTCTGGTCGCGCAGTAGTGCTGGTGCCTCGCGCCTCCCCTCGCGCAGTAGGGCCTGTGCGCCGCGCTGTGGGTCGCGCAGGTATGGCAGTGCACTTTTTTGGCCTTGTTTTTGCATTGTTCATTCCAACTTCTTCACATTCATTCAGAAATCCTCAAATACACCCAAAACCATCACTTTTAGCCTTGAAATCATCTAATCATGTGCATTAGCTATTTTCACAAATATAAAACATAAACACATGCAAACACATTGTTACACCCCGTAAGTTTCTAGAGTTTAGTCGTCCTATTCGTATGTTGGTTGAGAGTTTTAGAGTTTCATACGTACGAGGAAAGATCTCGGGAAAAGGCCGAGCGAGTGCCAAGATGGGATTTAGGGGGAGGAGGCCGAACCAAGCTGCCAGAGGAGCAAAGTGGCACGGAGCTTCTCCTCCGCGTTATCCAACATGGCACGGAGCAGAATCAGAAAGATGGGCAATGTGCCACGTTGCTTTGTCTGCTGCCTCAAGTATATAAGCGTCTCACACTTAGAAGTTGGAGTATAATTCATAGATCATGGCCAGAACAGAGGGAGAACGAAGGAAAACATTTAAATTTCATCTGATTATGCTGCTAAACTCCGTCCAAATATGAATTAACTTCGAGTATCGAAATATAAGGCTGAAGGGAGCATTTTTACGAAGTTAATTTCATGAAATTAGCCTTGCGAATCGTCGTCCCGCCGAGACAAAGTTGTTGGAATTGCTCCAAACAAGAGTCAATATGATCCCAGGCTTAAAGTAAGCATTTCTCCCTTCTAGACTTTCGAGAAATAACGGGTTTCGACTGTGTTCCGTAAAGTTGGAATATAGTTAGTATTTATATATATAAAGTTTTCCTTTTTGCCGAATTTAGTGTTAAAACTAGTCCTATCCTTCCAGTAACACGATTTCAGTTGGGAAGATCTATTGAATACTAATTGGAACCTGCCAGTTAAGCAGAATCCGGCAATCGAGGTATGTTAAAGCATTTTCTTTCGGCAAGTTAGATTCTTCAGCATAATAGTCCAGTATGAATCCCAATAAAGCATGTCAGGAGTATGTCATCACGTTTAGTTGTTGTTATCAGTTGAGGCTCGTAAATTATATTATTTTGGGCTGGATTATACCTATATAGCTTCCGTGACCACCCCAGGGTTAATAGATGTGTCTCCGCCCGCCAGGGGCGAGGATACGTTGCTCTACAGAGCGGCATGCCATCTGCAAGGGATGAAGATGGGGATTCAGATCCTCATATTGTCGTGGTTGGCAACACACCCCTGCCAAGCGCTTACGCCTAGGGTGTAGATATCACGAGTCCTCCCAACTCAGACACAGCTATAGTCGGGGGCTGAGCGGGCCTAGTTGCAGACACAGGGTATCGGCGGGATGCTTATAGCTGGTAGTTGACTCAGTATGACCTGGATAGGGTTACATAGATTGAGGTGTACTCACTAGGGCTAATGGGGGCCAGGTGGGTTAGTCTGTGCTGATTGTACCTTCTGGCTTATGGGAGCCAGGTAAGGTTTATGCTTGCTTTAGTTACTGATAGTTAGATATTTAAACGCTTCGCTTGTCTGGTATGACCCCTACCCTCCTTATTACAGTTTTTTTAGCCCTGATTTCACTACTTCAATCATTTTTAATCCATTTTCTTCACTTCAGTTATTGTCAGTTCTATTTCCTTACTTTAAGTTATTTAAAGTTACTGCTTTACATACTCAGTACATGTGGTACTGACGCCCTCTTATGGGGCACTGCATTACTTGCCTGCAGGTACAGATAGACGAGGAGCAGGCCCCTCGTAGTTTTAGTCAGTCGTACAGGACTGTCACCTCCTTTCTTCCGGAGCTTGAGTGATAGAGGTTTATTTCTTTTGTTTGTACAGTATGGGTAGGTCGGGGCCCTGTCCCGATCATCTTATTACTCCTAGAGGCTTGCAGATTGTGTTACTTCCCTGTGGTTAGATGATATCGATCATGTGGGGCCCATATGTGTTTTAGATTATGTGTGTTGGCCATGTGGGGCCCTGTATATCTGTTGATTTACGGCCTTGTTGGCCATAGCTCAATTTAGCATCTGATTTTACTTTCAAGTTATAACTAGAAATCATGGTGGCTTTGTCGGCCCGCATAGGACTCCCTATGATTTTTTGTCTATAGTTAGCTGTTTATTTATCACAGGTGGCTATAGGCCTTGTCGGCCGGGGGTTGTATTTAGAGCCTCTATATAGCCCATTGTTTTCTCGATTCTACAGTTCGAGTCAGCCCTGCACCAGAGGTGCTTAGGCTTAGTCAGCTCAGCAGTTCAGGTCCTAGTAGGGCACCATGTGCCAGTCATGCCTCCCAAGGTAGGGCGTGACAAACTTGGTATCAGAGCAGGTTGTATCCTAGGGAGTCTCCAAGGCATGCAAGGTAGAGTCTTGTCTATGGATGTGTTGTGTACCACATACTATAGGCAGGAGGCTGCAAGGCGTGATAGGATGGTTACTCTTTCTTCTTATTCAGTCATGCTATAGAGCGGTACAGTATAGGGTTTAGTCCCTAAGCTCATTATACTCTTTTGTTTACAGAGAAATATCGGACCAACGACACCCTACGACAGGCAGGAGGTTAGATATAGCAGCAGGAGAGGGCGCCAGCAGGGTGCCTTAGCCTCGGTCAGAATTGGCCCAATCTGAGGATGATTCAGAGGTATCTTCTCAACCTCCCCAGCAGTCTCCACCACGTCAGGAGCCTCTTGGGATGGCTGGTGTGACGGTACTGCCTCCGACAGTTTCTATACCCATACCATCCGACCAAGAGGTCAGGAGTGCGGTGGTTATGCTAGAACAGATGATGGCTACTCAACGCCAGCCAGTGTGACCTACAGTTTGAGGGCTTGGTAGATCGAGGGTCCGAGAGGTCCTAACACTGAGTCCCGCGCAATTCACAGGGATAGATCGGACCAAGGACCCTCAGGACTTCTTAGACCAGATGTAGAGGATTTTCAGGGTGATGCATGCTACATCTACAGAGTCAATTGAGTTGGCGGTATTCCGGCTACAGGACATCGTTGTGCTGTGGCATGAGAGTTGGGAGAGGTCTCAAGGGAGAGATGTTTCCCCTCCGACCTGGCCCAACTTTTCAGAGGCTTTCTTGGATCATTACCTACCGCGAGACTTTCGACAGGCCCGGGTTGATCAGTTCCTACACTTGGAGTAGGGGTCGATGAGTATTCGGAATATGCCATGCGGTTTGATTCTTTAGCTCGATATGCGCCAGCCACTATGGACACAATGCCAGCCAGGGTACACTGCTTTATTATTGGGCTGAACCCGGAATATGTTGAGACCTGCATCACAGTCAAACTGCGAGAGGATATGGATATCACCCGTGTGCAGGCTTTTGCTCAGAATATTGAGGGTATCAGACAGCGGCAATAGGAGATTAGGAGGACAAGTCAGGAGCAGTGCTGCAGGGATAGACCGGATGAGTTACAGGAGGAGTCCCGAGGAGGACCTAGGCCACGGTTATCAGATAGGTCTCCTAGACCCCTGCTTCCACCACAGCGGCAGAGGAGCAGGTTTAGTCGTTAAGGCCAACCAGAGCACGGCGAAGGTTCGCAAGTAGTAGGTTCACAACAACAGAGGAGAGGAGCAGAGTGGGTTTACAATACCACTTTACCCTATTTGCAGTCGATGCCACTCTAGAGAATGCAGGTATGGTTCCACCACATGCTACATTTGTGGACAGGAGGGTCACCAGATGAGGAATTGTCCAACTAGGGGTCAAGGTTACCGGGATCGACAAGATAGGTCCTCGGTAGGATCACGAGCTCCAGCATCCTCGACAGGGCATAGGCCCTCAGTTTCAGCCGGTAGAGGCCGAGGCAGATCAGGGGCCTCCAGTTTAGGTGCCGGCCCGGACCGTACTTATGCACTACCGGGGTGACACGAGTCAGAGTCTTCATTAAATGTTGTGACAGGTATGCTGAACATTTTCTCTCATCCTACTTATGTGTTGATAGATCCAAGATCCACCTTGTCCTATGTTACACTGTTAGTGGCTCGGAAGTTTAGTATTATTCTGGAATTGCTTCAGCTACCTTTCTCAATGTCTACACCCGTTGGTGACTCCATCATAGATAGAAGGGTCTATTGGGGGAGTACAGTAGAGGTTGCCAGTCGTCATACTACGTCGGACTTGATAGAACTAAAAATGGTTGATTTTAATGCTATTATGGGTATGGATTAGCTAGCTTCATGCTATGCCAATGTCGAAAGTTGGACCAATATTGTCCGATTCCACTTTCCAGGGGAGGCAGTACGGGAGTGCAAAGGTTGGATAACCACACCAAAAGATAGGTTTATTTCCTATCTTTGGGCGAGAAAATTGATAGCAAAAGGGTGCATTTATCATATTATCAGAGTTCAGGATGTTCGGGCAGAGCCAGTGGTTAATGAATTTCCCCACGTATTTCAAGATGAGCTTCCTGGTATTCCCCCAGAAAGGGAAATTGATTTTGCAATCGATATATTACCAGACGCTCAGCCTATATCTATTCCTCCATATCTGATGGCTCCTGCTGAACTCAGAGAACTAAAGAAACAATTGAAGGATTTGCTAGACAAGGGCTTCATCAGGCCGAGTACCTCGCCATGGGGTGTGACAGTTCTACTCATGAGGAAGAAGGACGGCTCCCTCCATATGTGTGTAGATTATCGGCAGCTGAATAAAGTCACTATCAAAAATAAGTACCCTCTTCCCAGAATAGATGGATAGAGAGTGAGGTATTTTTCAAAGATTGACTTAAGGTCAGGATATCATCAGGTCCGGATTCGTGAAAGAGATATTCCAAAGACTTCCTTCAAGACCAGATATGGCCACTTTGAATTTCTATGTCATGTCCTTCGGACTGACAAATGCCCCAGCAGTGTTCATGGACCTGATGAACAACATTTTTAGACCATACCTGGACTTGTTCGTGATAGTATTTATCGATGATATTCTGGTGTATTCCCGCTC
This sequence comes from Datura wrightii, assembly GCA_035772735.1. Taxonomy (NCBI): domain Eukaryota; kingdom Viridiplantae; phylum Streptophyta; class Magnoliopsida; order Solanales; family Solanaceae; genus Datura; species Datura wrightii. Next base: position 57,394,100 of record JASDFA010000002.1, on the reverse strand, counting down.
AAAGGAAGATCACCAGGATCATCTATGGACAGTGCTCCAGATTCTCTGAGATTGCCAGCTATATGCAAAATTTTCTAAATGTAAATTTTGGCTGAATTCAGTAGCCTTCTAGGGCCATATTGTGTCAGATGCTGGTATATAGGTAGATAAGCAGAAGATAGAGGCAGTGAAAACATGGCCTAGACCTACCACTACAACCGAGGTACGTAGTTTCCTGGGGTTAGCTGGGTACTACGGAAGGTTCGTGGAAGGATTTTCCACTTTAGCAGCACCTTTAACCAAATTGATGCAGAAGGCAGCAAAATCTCATTGGACTGAGGCATGTGAGTAGAGCTTTTAGGAACTGAAAGACAGATTGACATCGGCACCGGTGCTAGCGTTGCCAAAAGGAACAAAGGGTTATGCAGTATATTGTGATGCTTTGGGTGTTGGGTTAGGATGTGTTTTGATACAACATGGTATGGTGATTGCCTATGCTTCCAGGCAACTGAGGAAGCATGAGAAGAACTACCCTACCCATGACCTGGAGTTAGCCGCGACGATTAATGCCTTGAAAATATGGAGACACTACCTGTATGGAATCCATGTAGATATTTTCAGTGATCACAAAAGCCTGTAGTATATTTTCACCTAGAAAGAGTTGAATTTGCGGCAGCGTCTCTAGTTGGAGATGTTAAAGGATTATGATGTGAATATTTTATATCACCAAGAAGGGCCAATGTTGTAGTGGATTCCCTTAGCCGCAAATCCATGGGAAGCCTAGCATATTTACAGCCCGAGCAGTAGGAATTGGCCCCAGAATTGCGTCAGCTAGCCAGTTTAGTCATTCGTATAATGGTGGAAGTGAATGAACGGCAGTATGAAGATCCTAGACTGGTTCAGCTCAGGAATAGGGTCCAGCGAGGGAAAGTGACAGATTTCCAAGTAATCGAGGACAGAGTTTTGAGATATAGGGATCGCCTCTGCGTTCCAGATGTGGCAGGCTTCGGAAGAAAATTATGGGCGAGGTACACTATGCCCATTACTCTCTCCATCCAGGTTCGACAAAGATGTACCATGATGTAAAAGAGATTTACTGGTGGTCGAGAATGAAAAAGAGGATAGCAGAATTGTAGCCCAATGTCCCAATTGCAATAGGTGAAAGCTGAACATCAGAAACCAGGCGAACAGACACAAGATATAGTCGTGCCTTTATGGAAATTGGAGGTAGTAAATATGGACTTCATAGTAGGGTTGCCTCGTACCAGGCGTAAATATGATTTTATCTGGGTAATTGTTGACAGGGTGACAAAATCAGCTCACTTTCTGCTAGTAAGGGCTACCTTTTCAGCCGAAGATGTTATACCCCATAAGATTTCCGACACCTAGATGGCCTATTCGCACGTTGGTTAAGCACATTTGAAGGCCATACGTGCTAAAGAAAGGCCCGGGAAAAGGATCGGACGAGAAACCTGTCGAACCATTGCGGAAGGAGCCCAGGAAGAGCCCCTCCGCGATGGCAACGTGTCACGAAGGTGAAGCCTCCGCGTTGGCTCCGTGACACGTTGGCCTTGTCCAGGCCCAAGTATATAAAGCCCCACTTCGGTTTTAAATCATTTTAACTTATAAATTTCCAGTGAAACAGAGGGGAAAAACTAGAGGAAGAAAAGGAACGAAGAGGGTAATATAATTTTCATCCGATTACGCTGCTAAACGTTGTCCAAACTCAAATTAACCTCAGATACTGAGGTATTTAGCAGCAGAGAGCATTCCTACGGATTTAGTTTCGTGAAATACGGCCGACGAATCATCGAGCTACCGAGCTAAGGTAAGTAGAATTGCTCCAAACTAGTGTCTATGTGTTCCTAGCTGTGAAGTGAATATTTCTCCCTTCTGTACCTCTGAAAAATAGCGAGTTTTCGACCGTCTTTCGATAAGCCTAAGTTTAGGCTATAAATTATATCAAAAGTGATGTTGTTCTTTAAAATAAAGCTATATTTAGTATTAATTGACATATTTATGAATGCAGTTGGGAGAAATAGTTGAAGTATTGGCCGAGCCTCGTCCGACAGACGGATAGTCGAGGATAAGGTATGTAAAGTTAGTTTCCTCGGCAAGTTAGTAAGCTCGGTATAGTAAAGTAATTTAAAGGCTAGTAGAATATTCAGAAGTCATGTGTTATGTTTATTGTTGGTACGATATTAGAAGCATTATGTTATAATTAGCATGAAACTTGCTAGCACGATATAGATTCTAATACAAGTGTTAGGAACTGCACAGCATGCCCAGTATGTGATGTAGTATAGAATGTAGGATATTATCGGATTCATTTGAAACTCAGTAAAACAATGTAGTACCTGTGAGGCATCTCAGAAGTAGAATGATACGTTAAAAATTGGGGTTGGATTACCTAGCATCCCTGACCGCCCCAGGGTTAATAGCTGTATCGACTCATCTGCCAGAGGACGAGGATACGTCGCTCTACAGAGTGGCATGCTGTCCCACAGGGGACGAAGATGGGATGCCAGTTTTCCCCATATTGTGCCTTGGTCGGCCCTTACACACCCCTGTCGAGCGGATACGCCCGGGTGTTGATTCAGGAGTCCTCCGGACTCAGGTACAGTTATAGTCAGGGGCTCAGCGAGCCCAAGTGCATACCCAGGGGACCGGCAGGATGCTTATAGTTATTATAGGAGATGGGACGACCGGGGTAGGGGTATAGATTGCGTGTTATTTGTACCTCCCGGCTTTTGGGGGCCGGGTAAGGTTTGTGTATGCTATGTTACGTTATGTTATATTATGCCATGTCACATTAGATACGAGTAGATCGACAGTAGAACGATACATCTCCAGGTATGACTCCTACTCCTTCCAGTATAGTTAAGAGTAGGCATAGTTCTACATTATCAGACAATTAATCTTTTTCTCCCTATTTCAGTTTCATCAGTTGTATTGTTGTTTTCAGATATCTCTTTCAATTATTGCTTTACGTACTCAGTACCAGTGGTACTGACGCCCGGTGGGGCGCTGCATTACTTGCCTGCAGGTACTCTTAGACGAGGAGGCGATCCCTTGTGATTCCTGTCAGCGATCGAGTATTCAGCTCCTGTCATCCGGAGACTGAATTCCAGAGGTGTATTTCGTTTTCTTTTGTTGTACAGTATGGGTAGGTCGGGGCCCTGTCTCGATCATTTCTATTGTTATTCCTAGAGGCTTGCAGTCTGTATATATTTCCTTGTGGTCAGTTGAGCCGGTCGTGTGAGGTCGTGCAGTTGTATAGCTGTTAGTACTTTTACTTCTTTTATGTTGGTCGTGTGGGGCCATAGCTTGAAAGTAGTGGTGACCTTACCGGTCACGTAGCTTTCTAGTATTTCATTGTTGAGTTACAGATAACTAGACAGCATGGCGGCCTCGTCGGCCCGCATAGGCTCCCCTATATTGAATGTGTTCTGGTTAGCTGATAGTACAGGTACAGATGGCTATAGGCCAGTTGGCCGGAGGCTATATTTACAGCCGTTATATAGCTGGTTGGTTTCTTGGAATAGAGTCAGGGCCAGCCAAAAGCACCAGACGTGCTTAGGCTGGACCATCTAGCAGTCCAGAGTCTAGCAGGCACCAGGTGCCCGTCATACCCTCCAAGGTCGGGTGTGACAAACTTGGTATCAGAGCAGGTCGTATCCCAGGAAGTCTGCAAGCCGTGCTAAGTAGAGTCCTGTCCATGGATGTGTTGTGCACCACTTACTATGGGTAGGGGGCTGCAAGGCAAGATAGGATAGTTGTCTTTTATCTTATTCAGTCGTGCTGTAGAGCGGTACAATATAGGGTTGAGTCCCTAAAAGCTTATTGTATTATTTGGTTACAGATAATGTCAGACCAGCAACATCCTATCACAGGCCGGAGTTTAGATATTGCAGCAGGGGAAGGCACCAGCAGGATGCCTCACCCTCGTTTAGAAACAGCTCGATCAGAGGGCACTACAGAGGTATCGTCCCAGCCTCCTCAGCAGTCTCCACCACATCAGGAGCCACTTGGGGCGACACTACCTCCAACAGTCCCTATACAAACACCTTCCGACCAGGAGGTTAGGAGTGCGGTAGTTATGTTAGCACAGATGATGGCTGCTCAGCGTCAGCCGATGCCGTCTACAGTTGCGGAGTCGACAGGAGGGCCTGGTAGTTCGAGGGTCCGAGAGTTCTTGGCTCTGAATCCCACACAGTTTACAAGTACAGACCGGACAGAGGACCCTCAGGATTTTTTGGATCAAATGCAGAGAATTTTCAGGGTTATGCATGCCACGCCTACAGAATCAGTTGAGTTGGCAGCATTTCGGTTATGGGACATCGCCGTATTGTGGTATGAAAGCTGGGAAAGGTCCCGAGGGAGAGATGTTTCCCCTCCGACCTGGTCTAGCTTCTCAGGAGCTGTTTTGGATCACTATTTGCCACGGGAGATTCGATAGGCCCGGGTAGACCAGTTCCTACATCTGGGGCAAGGGGCCATGAGTGTTCGGGAATATTCCTTGCGGTTTGATTCTTTGGCCCGGTACGCACCGGCCTTTGTTGATACCATGGCATCCAGAGTACACCGCTTTATCATGGGGTTGGATCCAGAATATGTTGAGAATTGTATTACGGCTACACTGCGAGAGGACATGGACATTGCTCGAGTTCAGGCATTCGCCCAGAATATTGAGGGCATCAGCCAGCGGCATCGGGAGATCAGAAGGGCCAATCAGGAACAGCGTCGCCGGGACAGGCCAGCTGAGTTACAGAGGGAGGCTCGGGGAGGACCCAGGCCACAATTGTTAGACAGGCCGCCCAGGCCCCCGCCTCCGCCACAGCCGCAGGGGGGTAGATTCAGTCGCAGGGGGCAGTCAGAGACTAGTAGAGGCTCGCAGATGGTAGATTCACCATTACAGAGGAGGGCGGAGCAGAGTAGGTATATCCTACAACTTTGCCCTATATGCAGTCGACGCCATCCTAGAGCATGCAGGTATGGCTCCACTGCATGTTATATTTGTGGCCAAGAAGGCCATTTGATGAAAGATTGCCCAGCCAGAGGTCGAGAGGACCGGGATAGACAGGATAGGGCATCTGTAGGGTCACGAGCCACGGCATCCTCGGCAGGGCGCAGGCCCTCAGTTTCAGCAGGCAGGGGTCGGGGCAGATCAGAGGCCTCCAGTACAGGTGCGGGTCCAAGTCGCACATATGCCTTACCAGGGAGACAAGATTCAGAAGCGTCACCGGATGTTGTGACAGGTATGCTAACTATCTGCTCACACCCTGCTTATGTATTGATTGATCCAGGGTCTACTTTGTCATACATTACTCCATTTCTGGCACGAAAGTTCAATATTGCACCAGAATTATTGCGGCAACCCTTTTTAGTATCCACGCCCGTCGGTGACTCTATCATAGCTAGCAGAATCTACCATGGGTGTACAGTAGAGATTGCTGACCGTCAGACCACAGTAGATCTGGTCGAGTTAGAGATGATAGACTTCGATGCCATAATGGGTATGGATTGGTTAGTGCCGTGCTTTGCCAATGTTGAATGTTGGACCAAGACGGTCCGATTCCACTTCCCAGGAGAAGCAGTGCGGGAGTGGAAGGGCAGCACCGCTACGCCAAAAGGTAGGTTTATTTCCTACCTTCGGGCGAGGAAATTGATATCTAAGGGATGTATTTACCATCTGGTCAGAGTTCAGCATGTCCGAGCAGAATCTCCGACACTCCGGTCTGTTCCGGTAGTGAACGAGTTTCCTGATGTGTTTCCTGATGAGTTACCTGGTATTCCCCCAGAAAGGGAGATAGATTTTGCTATTGACTTGTTACCAGGCACTCAGTCGATAGCAATTCCTCCCTATCGTATGGCTCCTGCAGAACTCAGAGAATTAAAGGTGCAGCTGAAAGACTTGTTGGATAAAGGTTTTATCAGGCCGAGTACTTCACCATGGGGTGCGCCAGTTTTATTTGTGAGGAAGAAAGATGGCTCGCTCCGAATGTGCATAGATTATCGGCAATTAAACAAAGTTACAGTAAAGAACAAGTACCCGCTTCCTAGAATTGATGACTTATTTGATCAGTTGCAGGGAGCCAGATACTTTTCTAAGATTGACCTGCGGTCCGAATATCACCAGGTTCGAGTACGTGAGAGGGATATTCCTAAGACAACGTTCAGGACTCGATATGGACATTTTGAATTTCTAGTCATGTCCTTCGGGTTAAAGAATGCCCCAGCAATCTTCATGGACCTGATGAACAGTATTTTCAGACCCTTCCTGGACTTGTTCGTGATAGTATTCATTGATGACATTCTGGTGTATTCTCGCTCTGAAGCAGATCACCGGACTCATTTGCGGACAGTGCTCCAGATCCTTAGGGACCGCCAGTTATATGCTAAATTTTCTAAGTGTTAATTCTGGTTTAACTCAGTAGCCTTTTTAGGGCATATTGTGTCGGATGCTGGTATACAAGTTGACAAGCAGAAAATAGAAGCAGTTAAATCATGGCCTAGGCCTACCACTCCGACTGAAGTCCGTAGCTTTCTAGGGTTAGCAGGATATTACAGGAGGTTCGTTGAAGGGTTCTCGACCATTGCGGCACCTCTGACCAAATTGACACAGAAAGCAGTAAAGTTTCAGTGGACAGAGGCATGCGAGCAGAGCTTCCAGGAACTGAAAGACAGATTAACCTCCGCCCCAATGTTAGCACAGCCGGAAGGTACAGAAGGTTACTCGGTGTATTGCGACGCATCGAGCGTCGGGTTAGGTTGTGTGTTGATGCAGCATGGTAAAGTGATTGCATACGCTTCCAGACAGCTGAGGAAACAGGAAAAGAATTACTCTACCCACGACCTGGAATTAGCCGCAGTGATCCACGCCTTGAAGATGTGGAGGCATTACCTGTATGCCGTCCATGTTGATATTTTTACAGATCACAAGAGCCTAAAGTATATCTTCACTCAGAGGGAGTTGAATATGCGGCAACGTCGCTAGTTGGAGTTGTTAAAAGATTATGATGTGAACATTTTGTATCACCCGGGAAAAGCTAATGTAGTGGCAGATTCCCTGAGCCGTAAGTCAATGGGGAGTTTGGCGTATTTGCGACCTGAGAAGCGGGAGTTAGCCAAGGAAATTCATCAGCTAGCTGGTTTAGCCGTTCGAGTAATGGAAACAGAAAACAATAGAGCAGTAATTCAGAATTCTGCGGTGTCATCATTAGTTACAGAGGTAAAAGAACGACAGTACGAGGACCCTGACTTAGTCCAGCTCAGAGATAGAGTTCAGGAAGGTAAGGAGTGAGATTTCCAAATGACTGAGGATGATGTGCTACGCTGTAAGGGCCGCCTTTGTGTTCCTAATGTTTCAGGGCTTCGCCAGCAGATTATGCATGAGGTACATTACGCTCGTTATTCCCTCCATCCAGGAGCAACGAAAATGTACCACGACATCAGAGACGTCTACTGGTGGCCAGGTATGAAAGCTGAAATAGCTGCATTTGTATCTAGATGTCCTAACTGTCAGTAGGAGAAAGCGGAGCACCAGAAACCAGGCGGTTTGACGCAAGATATAATGGTGCCTACGTGGAAATGGGAAGCGATAAATATGGATTTTGTAACAGGGTTACCCCGTGCCAGACGCAAAAATGATTCCATATGGGTGATAGTTGACAGATTGACAAAATCAGCTTATTTCCTGCCGGTAAGAACTACCTTCTCGGCTGAAGATTATGCGGAGTTGTATATCTGAGAAATAGTCAGGTCACATGGAGTACCAGTATCCATTATCTCAGACGGAGGAGCACAGTTTACGGCTAGATTTTGGCGGTCGTTTCAGAGAGGTCTGGGAACGCAGATTAATTTAAGCACAACATTCCATCCTCAGACAGATGGGCAGGCTGAACGCACAATTCAGATGCTCGAAGATATGTTGCGAGCATGTGTGTTAGATTTCGGTGGTAGCTGGGATGAGCATTTGCCGTTAATTGAATTTGCTTATAATAACAACTACCATTCAGCCATCCAGATGGCGCCTTTTGAAGCATTATATGGGCAAAAATGTAGATCGCCGGTAGGCTGGTTTGAAGTGGGGGAATCAGCGTTGATTGGGCCAGACATCATTCAACAGTCTGAGGAGAAGATAAAGCTTATCAGAGAACGCCTGTTGACTGCTCAGAGCCGCCAGAAGTCTTATGCAGATATGCGGCGCAGAAATCTAGAATTTGCGGTAAATGACTGGGTATACCTGAAAGTGTCTCCGATGAAAGGGGTGATGAGATTTGGCAAGAAAGGCAAGCTTAGCCCGAGATTCATTGGGCCATATCAGATTCGGCGAAGAATAGGCCGAGTTGCATACGAATTAAACTTGCCTCTCGAGTTAGCATCCGTTCACCCAGTATTCCATGTATCTATGTTGAGGAAGTTCGTAGGCGACCCTTCCACAGTTGTTCCAGTTCAGGATGTCCAGGTCACAGAAGAGTTAGCATATGAAGAGGTTCCAGTAGCTATCTTAGACAGACAGATTCGTAGGTTGAGGACTAAAGATATTGCGTCTGTCAAAGTATTGTGGCGTAACAGGAACCGTGAGGAGATGACGTGGGAAGCTGAAGAAGATATGAAAGCTAGATATCCTCACCTATTTCAGGCCTAGTCAGGCGGCAGGTATGTCCGTAATATTACTTGTGCAATACCTTATGGTTGTATATAAATGAGAAAGATTGACACATAGCCATCCATTGAATCTTAAAATATTGCGTGCAGTATCTGTGTTGGACTTTTCTGCATTTCAGGTTTTTGGTATAGTCCATATTACAGGGGAGACTCTGCCGAAATTTCTTTTTCAAAAAAAAAAGAGTAAATTGAGAAGTCCTCTAGACAGCATCTTCCATTCGAGGATGAATGTTCTTAAGGGGGGGAGAATGTTATACCCTGTAAGATTTCCGACACCTAGATGGCCTATTCGCACGTTGGTTAAGCACATTTGAAGGCCCTACGTGCTAAAGAAAGGCCCGGGAAAAGGATCGGACAAGAAACCTGTCGAACCATCGCGGAAGGAGCCAAGGCAGAGCCCCTCCGCGATGGCAACGTGTCACGGAGGTGGAGCCTCCGCGTTGGCTCCGTGACACGTGGGCCTTGTCCAGGCCCAAGTATATAAATCCCCACTTCGGTTTTAAATCATTTTAACTTATAAATTTTCAGTGAAACAGAAGGGAAAAACCAGAGGAAGAAAAGGAACGAAGAGGGTAATATAATTTTTATCCAATTACACTGCTAAATGTTGTCCAAACTCAAATTAACCTCAGATACTAAGGTATTTAGCAGCAGAGAGCATTCCTACGGATTTAGTTTCGTGAAATACGGCCGACGAATCGTCGAGCTACCGAGCTAAGGTAAGTAGAATTGCTCCAAACTAGTGTCTATGTGTTCCTAGCTGTGAAGTGAATATTTCTCCCTTCTGGACCTCTAAAAAATAGCGAGTTTCCGACCGTCTTTTGATAAGCCTAAGTTTAGTCTATAAATTATATCAAAAGTGACGTTGTTCTTTAAAATAAAGCTATATTTAGTATTAATTGACATATTTATGAATGCAGTTGGGAGAAATAGTTGAAGTATTGGCCGAGCCTCGTCCGACAGACGGATAGTCGAGGATAAGGTATGTAAAGTTAGTTTCCTCGGCAAGTTAGTAAACTCGGTATAGTAAAGTAATTTAAAGGCCAGTAGAATATTCAGAAGTCATGTGTTATGTTTATTACGAATGTTGTTACGATATTAGAAGCATTATATTATAATTAGCATGAAACTTGCTAGCACGATATAGATTCTAATACAAGTGTTAGGAACTGCACAGCATGCCCAGTATGTGATGTAGTACAGAATGTAGGATATTATTGGATTCAGTTGAAACCCAGTAAAACAATGTAATACCTGTAAGGCATCTCAGAAGTAGAATGATAGGTTAAAAATGAAGTTTAGGAATCATGTTAGAGATAGCAAATAATGTTATTACAGAAACTCAGTATACAGTACAGTATGGCAGAAGATTATATTTGTACATAAACACTATTATCAGTCTCAGCATGAATTAAGTACATACATATCGCTATCACAAGTTCAGCATACAGTAGACATAGATACATTATAATTATTAGCTTTAGCATGTGATATATGCAGATAGTATTACTAGTTGAGACCACTGTATTGTCTTGGGATTGGATTACCTAGCATCCCTGACTGCCCCAGGGTTAATAGCTGTATCGACTCATCCGCCAGAGGACGAGGATACGTCGCTCTACGGAGTGGCATGCCGTCCCACAGGGGACGAAGATGGGATGCCAGTTTTCCCCATATTGTGCCTTGGTCGGCCCTTACACACCCCTGTCGAGCGGATACGTCCGGGTGTTGATTCAGGAGTCCTCCGGACTCAGGTACAGTTATAGTCAGGGGCTCAGCGAGGCCAAGTGCATACCCAGGGGACCGGCAGGATGCTTATAGTTATTATAGGAGATGGGACGACCGGGGTAGGGGTATAGATTGCGTGTTGTTTGTACCTCCCGGCTTATGGGGGCCGGGTAAGGTTTGTGTATGCTATGTTACGTTATGTTATGTTATGCCATGTCACATTAGATACGAGTAGATCGACAGTAGAATGATACATCTCCAAGTATGACTCCTACTCCTTCCAGTATAGTTAAGAGTAGGCATAGTTCTACATTATCAGACAGTTAATCTTTTTCTTCCTATTTCAGTTTCATCAGTTGTATTGTTGTTTTCAGATATCTCTTTCAATTATTGCTTTACATACTCAGTACCAGCGGTATTGACGCCCGGTGGGGCGCTGCATTACTTGCCTGCAGGTACTCTTAGACGAGGAGGCGATCCCTCGTGATTCCTGTCAGCGATCGAGTATTCAGCTCCTGTCATCCAGAGACTGAATTCCAGAGGTGTATTTCGTTTTCTTTTGTTGTACAGTACGTGTAGGTCGGGGCCCTGTCTCGATCATTTCTATTGTTATTCCTAGAGGCTTGCAGTCTGTATATATTTCCCTGTGGTCAGTTGAGCCGGTCGTGTGAGGCCGTGCAGTTGTATAGCTGTTAGTACTTTTACTTCTTTTATGTTGGCCGTGTGGGGCCATAGCTTGACAGTAGTGGTGACCTTGTCGGTCACGTAGCTTTCTAGTATTTCATTGTTGAGTTACAGATAACTAGACAGCATGGTGGCCTCGTCGGCCCGCATAGGCTCCCCTATATTGAATTTGTTCTGGTTAGCTGATAGTACAGGTACAGATGACTATAGGCCAGTTGGCCGGAGGCTGTATTTATAGCCATTATATAGCCGGTTGGTTTCTTGGAATAGAGCCAGGGCCAGCCAAAAGCACCAGACGTGCTTAGGCTGGCCATCTAGCAGTCCAGAGTCTAGCAGGCACCAGGTGCCCTTCATACCCTCCAAGGTGGGGTGTGACAGAAAATTATGCTGAGTTGTATATTAGAGAAATAGTCTGATTGCATGGTGTTCATTTGCCAATTATCTCTGACTAAGGGGCACGGTTTACAGCTAAGTTTTGGCAATCTTTTCAGAGGGCCTAGGAACGCAGGTTAATCTGAGCACAGCCTTCCATCCTCAGATAGATGGGCAGGCAGAACATACCATCCAGAAGCTCGAGGATATGTTACGAGCGTGTGTGCTAGATTTTGGAGGAAGCTGGGATGAACATCTACCGCTTATTGAATTTGCCTATAATAACAGTTATCATTCAGCAATTCAAATGGCCCCTTATGAAGTGTTATATGGACGGAAGTGTAGGTCTCCAGTTGGTTGGCTTGAGGTAGGAGAATCGGCATTGATTGGGCCAGATATTATTCATCAGTCAGAAGAGAAAGTAAAGCTTATCAGGGAATATCTGCTGACTGCTCAGAGCCGCCAGAAATCTTATGTTGTTGTGCGACGGAGAAACCTAGGATTTAATGTGGGTGACTGGGTATTCCTGAAGGTTTCCCTGATGAAGGGTGTGACGAGATTTTGTAAGAAAGGTAAGCTCAGCCTGAGGTTTATTGGGCCTTATCAGATTCACCGAAGGATAGGCCAGGTGGCTTACGAATTGGATTTACCTCCAGAATTGGAATCCATTCACCCAGTTTTTCACATATCGGTGCTGAGGAAGTGCATAGGAGATCCCTCCTGGATAGTCCCAGTCAAAGACATCCAAATCACTGAGGAGTTAGCGTATGAAGAAGCTCCAGTAGCCATACTAGATTGGCAGATCCGCAGACTAAGAACTAAAGATGTTGCATCCGTTAAAGTGTTATGGTGAAATAAGAACCGAGAGGAGATGACCTGGGAGGGCAGAAGACGATATGAAAATTAGATATCCTCAATTATTTAAGACTTAGTCAGATTATGCCACTAGAGGTATGTTGTTATTGTTGTTTCATAAGTTGCATTATATACATGTATATGTGGAATAGTTAACTTCAGTCTAGTGTGAAATCAATGCCATAGTATTATGTGGAGTAAATGTATTGGACATTTCTGCGTTTCACGGTTTTTGGATAGTCCATATTACAGGGGAGACTCTGCTGAAATTTTTCCAGAATAAGTAATTGCAAGGTTAAGGTTCTTGAAAGTAGAAGTTAACATTCGAGGATGAATGTTCTTAAGGGGGGAGGATGTTACACCTCGTAAGTTTCTAGAGTTTAGTCGGCCTATTTGTATGTTGGTTGAGAGTTTTAGAGTGCCATACGTACGAGAAAAGAGCCTGGGGAAAGGATGAACGAGTGCCAAATTGGGATTTCGCGGGAGGAGGCCGAACCAAGCTGCCAGAGGGGATAAGGGGCACGGAGCTGCTCCTCCACGTTAGCCAACGTGGCACGGAGCAGAATCAGGGAGATGGGCAACGTGCCACGTTGCCTTGTCTGCTGCCTCAAGTATACAAGGGTCTCATACTTAGAAGTTGGACTATAATTCATAGATCATGGCCAGAACAAAGGGAGAATGAAGGAAAACATTTAATTTCATCCGATTACGCTGATAAATTCTGTACAAATTCGAATTAACTTCGGGTATCGAAATATAAGGTTGCAGGGAACATTTCCAGGGAGTTAGTTTCGTGAAATTCGCCTGGCGAATCGTCGTCCCGTGGAGCCAAAGTTGTTGGAATTGCTCCAAACTAGTGTCGATACGATCCCAGGCTTAAAATAAGAATTTCTCCCTTCTAGACTTTTGAAAAATAATGAGGTTTCGACCGTGTTCCGTAAAGTTGGAATATAGTTAGTATTTATATATATAAAGTTTTCCTTTTTGCTGAATTTAGTGTTTAAACTAGTCCTATCTTTCTAGTAACACTATTTCAGTTGGGAAGAGCTATTGAATACTAATTGGAACCTGTCAGTTAATCATAAATCGGAAATCGAGGTATGTTAAGGCATTTTTTTTGGCAAGTCAGATTCTTCAGCATAATAGTCCAGTATGAATCCCAGTAAAGCATGTCAGGAGTATGTTATCATGTTTAGTTGTTGCTATTAGTTGAGGCTTGTAAATTGTATTATTTTGGGTTGGATTATACCTGTATAGCTTTCGTGACCACCCCAGGGTTAATAGCTGTGTCGCCGCCCGCCAGGGGCGAGGATACGTGGCTTTATGGAGCCGCATGCCATCCGCAAGGGACAAAGATGTGGATCCAGATCCTCATATTGCCGTGGTTGTCCTTATACACACCCCCGCAGAGCGCTTACGCCCGGGGTGTAGATATCATGAGTCCTCCAAACTCAGACACATGTACAGTTGGGGGCCGAGCTGGCCCAGTTGCACACCCAGGGGATCGGCAGGACGCTTATAGCTGGTAGTTGACTCAGTATGACCTATATAGGGGTACATAAATTGAGGTGTACTCATTAGTGCTAATGGGGGTCCAGGTGGGTTATTCTGTGCTGATTGTACCTTCCAGCTTATGGGAGCCAGGTAAGGTTTATGTTTGCTTTAATTACTGATAGTTAGATAGTAAGACGCTTCTCTTGTTAGTTATGACCCCTACCCTCCTTATTATAGTTATGTTAGCCCTGATTTCACATCTTCAATCATTTTCAATCCATTTTTTTTACTTTAGTTATTGTCAGTTCTATTTCCTTACTTTAAGTTATTTAAAGTTACTGCTTTACATACTCAGTACCTGTGCTACTGACGCCCTCTTTTGGGGCGCTGCATTACTTGCCTGCAGATACAGATAGACGAGAAGTAGGCCCCTCATAGTTCCAGTCTTCCGAAGTTTGAGTGATAGAGATTTATTTCTTTCGTTTGTATAGTATGCGTAGGTCGGGGCCCTGTCCCAACAATCTTATTACTCCTAGAGGCTTGCAGATTGTGTTACTTCCCTGTGGTTAGATGATATTGGTCGTGTGGGGCCCATATGTGTTTTAGATTATGTGTGTTGGCCGTGTGGGGCCCATATATGTTTTAGATTATGTGTGTTGGCTGTGGTAGGCCCTATTTCGATGTTGATTGGTGGCCTTGTCGGCCATAGATTAGTTTAGCATCTGATTTTACTTTCCAGTTATAACTAGATATCATGGTGGCCTTGTCGGCCCGCATAGGACTCCCTATGATAGTTTGTCTCTGGTTAGTTGTTTATTTTTCACAGGTGGCTATAGGCCTTGTCGGCCGGGGGTTATATTTACAACTACTATATAGCCCGTTGTTTTCTCGATTCTAGAGTTCGAGTCATCCCTGCCCCAGAGGTGCTTAGGCTCAGTCAGCTCCATAGTTCAGGTCTTAGTAGGGCTCCAGGTGCTAGTCATGCCTCCCAAGGTGGGGCATGACACACATATAATTTGTTCTCAAAACATAGTAAAGTGTGGGCAAAATATGGTTAAGAAGTGCGTAGGTACGCCCTTCATAAGTCTATAGGGTTATGAATGGGGGATTTCTTCCACCCTCATGCCCAATTTCTTCTCTAAATCATGAATTGAAGTCTCCAATCAAGTCTTATGAAAATTATAGGGTTTTACTAAATTTTCATAAAAATTTTCATGCTATTTCTATAGGTTTCATCCTCTCATGTTTCAATTGATGTTTTATCGCTATTAGGGAAGATTTAACCCTGTATTTACTTCCTAATACATGATTTCATGTTAATGAAGATTATTCCCTATTATGCATAATTTATGAATTTCAAGCTTATGAGTCCATGATTTTAAGTATGATGAATTATCAAGTATGCATGAATATTTATGAAATTATAAGCTTATGGTTTATGATTTAGGGTTATGAAGTTTTATTCAAGTATGCATGATTTTCATGAAATTCAACTGTATATATATCATGGCCGACCTTCGACACTATTGACATGGCTAGTTCACGTTATTAACATGTTATGAATTTCATGATTTAAACTATCCATGTAAACCCATGTTTCATGATTATGATATGAGCACTATATATGTTTTGGGAGTAGTATTTAACATTGAGTAGACCAAGGTTCTAGCGTACGCAGGTCTCAGAACTATGTGCCAACATAGCAATGATGTGTTCCTCGAGTGTCTCCCATGCCCTAATAGACCACCCATGAGTGATATCATGCCTTTTCATGGTCCTACCCTTGGAAAGGTATGGACACCCTCTCGACTAGGATTTTACATGCCTTTTCACGAATTCTTCTCATTCATCTCAAGCCCCTCCTTTTTATAGGCACTTTTTCTAGATCTTTGGAAGGAGTAGGACCTCCGGGCGGTGATGGACTGGGTAGCTGATCATGCACTGATGTGGCCCTGACTGGTGAGACCTTAGAAGATGTGATCCCGGTAGCTGAAGTCTAGAAGGTGCAGCATTAGGAATTAACTCCATCAGGCTAGAAATGGGTCGGGTGTTATCCACAACCAGCAAATGAATCCGGCTATCCTCAACCTAAGGCTCTTTAATCTACAGCTTCAGCACCGCTGCTCTTATCTCCTCCATGTTTGCTCAGAGGTGCATAATATATGACTAGGCACCACCTTGCTCTAGCTGCCTCACCCTATTCTCCATGGCCTTCACTCTATCCAGCAAAGTCTTATTAGAAGCTCACATAGAGTCGGTTAGTGGCTTCAATGTCTGTTGAACTATATTGACCATAAAGGATGACATCTTCTCAATTAGGAGGGCCTGTTTCCTTTCCTCCCTGTCAAGTTGAGCATCCCTACTCGCAAAAGGCTCTATGGAAAACTAAAATGTCCTAAGCTGGACAATGGGTCTACTGGAATTGGTAGGATCTAAATGTATTGCCTCGATAGCTACTGGAGGTTGGGAATCAACTACTCTAGCTTGGCCTTCATACTAGACCCCCTCACCCTCAAATGCACCCCCAACTGGCCAGAGGAACTCGTGTGTCTAGAAATGATGATTAATGATGATGTTTCACGAATTTTGAGACACATCTTTACTTTATTTCACAACATTTTGCATATCTTTAGGATCTTGATTAAGTGGAAACTAACCTCATTATTCCATGTTTTAGGAAACCAAGAAAAATGAAGAAGAGAGGTGATGTTGGGCATATTTACGCACTTATTTGCCGTATTTTCCTCATATTTATCTATGTTTTGAGAATAAATTATGTGTATTTTTGGTTTTATATGATATTTATGAAAAAGATCTAACGCAGAAGATTAGATGTTTGTAGGGATTAAAGTGACAGATTTGAACTTATTTGTGGCTTTAAAAAAAAGCAAGTATAGCAAAGTCGGGCCGGAAAAAACAAGATTGAAGATGGTTCGCATTGCATTGGCATGCCAGTGCACTGCTCTATACGACGCATAGGCACACCAGTGCAACTAGAGGTGCGATGTGGTGGCCTACTGGTGCTCCAAGAGATGCGACACGTAGGGTAGTCCTAGGAGGCCAGAATGCAATCCCAGTCCAAGTAGGAACAGAAGTTGTAAAGTCCAATTCCATTCCAAGAAGGAACAGGTGCAGATTAATTCTACTCCTATATATACTCTTTCTTTGGATGTTTTAGGTGTCAAATATTGTGGAGTCTTGTTAGAAACTTCAATTCACCACTTATTCTTGGATCATAATTATTGTTAGTGTGGAAACATTATTCCATACTATTATAGGTGGAAAACATCAAGTTCTTGAAATTCTAATTTTCTTTCAAGATTTGTCAAACAATATCATATTATTGTAAGTATTTTATTATGACTTCTGATTAATCTTATGCTATTTTATTTCTAAAACATGAGAAACTAATCTGTTGAGTTAGGATTACGGGAACCATGACAGATTAAGAAAAGCAGGCAAAATAAAATAGTGATTCTTGAATAGTGAATTGAAGGGATTGTTATTCTCTTCATTTTAATGAGTTTTAGCGATTGCAAAAGTTAAATGTTCTTGTATCATCAACTTACTTGACCAAAGAGGTTGAAGTTAGGAAAGAGAATATGAATGAAAATTTGAGGCTACCGACATTCATCTAATTAACTGAGCTCTAACCAAGGATAGTTAATCCAAGACTTATGGCGAGGGCAAAATATACACACCTAAAGTCCAAGAGGATTTAGGTCAAATTCATCTATGTAGGTCGAAAGGCGTTGGATGAACTTAATCTTCAGTCTTACATAAAATTCACTAGGATAGATCACTAATAAAATAATCCTACTACGCCATGAAATCATGGAAAAAACAATCCTAGTTTTGTCTTATTAATTTGATAACAACTCAATCATTGTCTAGAATTACTTTTTCTTTTATTTGAAACCCGCTTTCAAAATATTGACTGCCGGTTGATTTATTCATCATCAATATATTATTTCTTTCCTAGTCCCTGTGGGATCGACCCTATTCTAGTTGTCTTACTACATTTAACAGTGATGGCTTTATACTTTATTGCGAGGTGTCATTGGGTGTGATCAAATTTTGGAACTGTTGTCACGGAACACGATGTTGAAACAATTAATTGATGTTTAAATTCTTCTTGTAATGTTTATTTCCTACTTTTCTTCTTGTTTATGTCCTTGATTCTTTCAGGTGTAATTGCGAGATTTGTGAATTTTTAGATTTGATTTATATGCTCAAGTGTGCAGGAAGACACTCTCAAATTTAGCAGGGTACTCCAGGATGTGGAGCAAAGCCTCCGCCACTGAGGTCCACGACGCAGGGTAGGATTTTAGGAAAATCTTTTATTCAAGATGACGAGAACTAGGCTAGGGAATTATTCTTTCACCTTTTTAATTGTGCTTTATTGGTTTAACACTGAGGACAGTGCTATTATTAATAAAGTGTGGGGTGGGAAAAGTAAACTTTCTTATACCATGTATACCGTGATTGCTAAATTTGTTCATGGTGGGCCTAGATATTTTTTGTGATGCATGACTTATTCCTGCTAGCTTGTAGTAATTTTTTGATTTTTTATTTTTTTTTGTATTTGGATTCACCCGATTTTTATTTTTAGTACTTTTCCGGTTGATAGTCCCTTTGAACTGATTAGAGGGTCTAGACATTTTTTGAGTCATAGTCATGACTTTTTCCGATGATGGATGGATGATGATCATCTTAAGGAAAACAAGAATTCCCTACGACCAAGCCCTAGACATATAGCAGATTCAGTAGAAAAATCAACATTTTTCTCTAAAAACAACTTGTGGTATGAGTCATTGTCCCTTAGTACGGGTCATAGGAGGGGGTCATGGTGAGCTAGCAGTTGCCCAAATCATTGATAACAACTCGTGGGACAAGTCATAGGTTTATGTAGTGAGTCATGGTCAAGAGTCATGGTAAGCTACTGATTATTAGATGTTGGACCTACGAGTCAAGGTATGAAGCATCATTTGGTGTGATGGGTCATGGGTAAGAGTCGTAGTATCTATTGAGTGGCAAGCTTGTAAGAAATAACGGATCATGGTATGAATAGTTGTAGCTAAAAATGGGTCGTTATATGCAATCGTGGATTGATAGTATGGGGAAAGAGGACCCCTAACCATGACCCACGGAATGACTCGTTGTAGGAAACAAAGAGTTGTTGTGAGGCCCATGGTTTAAGGGTTTAACCTAGCCAAAGTCATTAAGCTCTCATGCATGCACTGAATTAGAATCCTCATCTAATATCAGGCTAGGGTTCCTCACCAAATGCACTCTCAATTCTCTTGGGAGATTAGAAATCAAGTTACCTAGGTCTGTGGGGCCATGAATGGGGGATTTCTTCCACACTCATGCCCAATTTATCCTCTAATTCATGAAATCAAGTCCTTAATCAAGTGTATTATAATTCCTAGATTTTAACTCAATTCTATGAAATTATCTATGTTATGTCTATGGGTCCAGAACCCTCATGTTCTAATTACTGAATTAAGATTAATGGGCAGATTTTATAGTCAATTTGATTATGAATTAATGTTTTCATGTCTATGAGAAATTATGCCATATTATAATGTTTTTATGAAATTCAAGCCTATGATCCTATGATTTCTAGCATGATGAGTTATCTAGTATGAATGAATTTTTATGAATTCTTAACTTAAGATTTCATGACTTTGGATTACAAAGATTATTTCAAGTATATATGATTCCATTATTTGGGCAAGTGTCATGCCCTGAGCCTATACCCTGGACGTAACACGGTACTTGAGGTCACAAGTGACCCCAAGTCAACCCCTGGTCTATCATACACTGGTATTCTAAGTAAATCATGCATAGAGGAAGTTTTGAAATAACAACATAAAAGTATTTATAAAAAAAATAAATACATATGTTTAAAACATCTGTAGTCTGAAAGCCTTCTAACTGATGAGTTACTGGGCCAGCTAACTCTAAGTCTAACTAAAAATAATAAACCAACTAAAAGAAAATGAAATAAGACCCTTGCATGATGAGGACTCACACTTCAACTGCGATGAAGGAGGATTTGAATCACAACGGGTAACGATGATAAATATGTTAACCTGCAGCTGTATCATGAAATGATACAACATAAAAGTATGCGTCAGTAGTTTGAATGTACTAAGTAAGCGGGAGAAAACATAACTGAATATAAAGTCTAAACTGGAATGACATGCAATGAGCAACAAGTAAACTGAATTGAACTATTGAAGTAAACTGAAATGGTCGAGATGACCCTCTCTGATGGTCAAAGACATGTCCTAAGTGTGAAAGTGCTGAGTCTGAAATACGGTATTGAACTGGGCTAAACTGATAGAAATGGAACTGAACTGAGTTGCTTATTTTGGAACTGGACTGGACTGACTAGTGGGAGAGTCTATAACCGACATATAACCACGTGAGCTAGATGTGGAGTCCGATGTATACACCCCACTGATAGGACCTAATATACCTTACTAGGGTATAAAGGCATGAACTGGGTGATCACAAGAGTTTGGGGCCAAACAGGCCAAGTAATACTGTAACCTACATTGGCAATGTAGTTCTGGCAACCTGGGTGCGCTGAAACCCCGACCAACTCGGTACTATGTCCTACTCCCACTGGAAAACCTATATTGAACTACTAGGCTGATAGATCGAAACTGGGGTCCAAGACTAGTCAGGGACATATAACTGAAAGTACCGTAAGAGTCTTGTTGGACTAGATTTTGAAACTGGGTTCTAGACTGGTCATAGCTGCTTATCTGGAAGCATCATTACCGTTTGAGAACAAACTGTAAATTAAGCTGGGGTCCTGAGGCTAGTAAGAGCTATATATCTAAAATGTCATGACCACCTAATGGACCAATAAATGGGATTCTGATTCTGATAATTGGGAGGCACCACTGACACCTCAGGAAAAGACTAAAGTCAAACTGATCAGTTGAAAAGTTCTGAATAGTTCTAAAGAGGTTCTACGTTCTAACTGAACTGAACTACTAAGAAGCTAATAGAGAACTCAACTCATTCCAACAACACGGGAATTCCATAATATGGCAAAATTTCAAGAACTAAAGAAATATCATCCAACAAGACTAAAATCATTCTTATCAATGGAGTATTTCCTCGACATATAACAATAAGATATTCTAGAAAATTTAGCCCAAATCACACTTCACAAACTAGACGGAATTTAATACACAAATAGTCTTTACTCAAAACTTTAGGACTTAAATTCACTTTTTCAATAACATCAAAAATTTAAGTAAGAACTGATAGAGATCATATCAAGAATAAGCATGGACACCATTCTATGTGAAATTAACGAAAAACAACATGTAATTTTTCGTATCCGGAAACTCAAGGCTAAAACTGCTAGAGAAATGATGTGAGGGTTTTGGGGAACACAAAGGAATGACAATTTCCTTGTTGAATTCCCACATACCATTGAAGTTTCTTGAAGGAGAAATCATAGACTGCTGCAATGGAGGAAAACCCTAGGCTTGCTTGAAGGGATCTTGAGAGGAGAGCTTACGATGACTTTTCTAAAAACTTAGAGTGGGAACGACAAATGAACCATTTCCCCCCACTAATAGGTCTAAATTTATTACAAAAACGACGTGGTTTGAAGTTTAGGAGAGTAGGAAATTACTAAACAACCCTTGGAAAATCGCAGGGAAAAACTGTCGGATGATCCTAACGGATGACCTAACGGGTCGTGGTGGCTGACCACGACTCATGGTCATACCTGTTGAGTACACTGCCCAGAATCCTCTGTAGGTCACCACGAGGGACCTAACGAGTTGTGGTCACTGACCAAGAATCGTGGTTACCAGTCTTGGGCCACACTAACTCACTTCTGAAGTTTCTATACTAGGCTTGACCACGAGTCACATAATGAGTCGTTACCAGTGATGACGACTCGTGGTGACACTCATTAGGTTCACTGTCTAACAAATGACTAGGGATGGTAATGGGGGACTTAAAGAGTCGTCTCAGGTGACCACGATTCGTGAGGTCTTCCGTTGGGAGCACTACTTCTCCCTTACCAATACTTTCTCCTCCTTCTCACTTCGTTAGGTCTCACAACGACCCGTTAGGTGACTTGTCCTGAGACATTTTCTACAAATTTCCAGAATTTTTTCTAATTTAAGTCCCAGATCTAGTATTAGAGTTTTCAGGGCATTAAAATATCTCCCCCTTGGAAACATTCATCCTTGAATGTTAGAAAACACAAAGGGGAGCAGAGAATAACAATCATAACTTTCAAATAGTATTCATTTAACTCCAAAACTGTCAGAATGACTATCTTTGTTTAAACTACATAACTAAACTAAATTTACCTTTCATACATACATTCAAAAACATAAAAATGACTTGAACACCTGAACAGAATCATGAAAGCTAAATTGAGTTCTAGAGCCAAAACTAATATCTCAAATTGTGATAGCGCCGCTAGAGAACAAATGCGGGTATTTGGCTATCATATCTGCTTCGCCCTCCCTCGTGGCTCCCTCTACCTACTGATTTCTCCATAAAACATTAACTGAAGCTATTTCCTTGTACCTTAACTTACGAACCTGATAGTCAAGGATCTAGACTGGTATCTCCTCATATGAGAGACTATCCTTGATTTCTACACTGTCCAATGACACAACTGAGGTTGGATCTTTGATGCATTTCTTTAGGAGTGACACATGGAATACAGGGTGCAAGGATGCCAACTCTGTAGGTAACTCCAACTCATAAGCTACTTTGCTAATTCACCTCTGAATCTACTAAGGTCCCACAAATCTCGGACTAAGCTTTCCTTTCTTCCCAAACCTCATCACCCTTTCATGGGTGAAATTTTTAGGTAAACCTAGTCATCAACTGCAAACTCCAACTCTCTCCTCCGCACATCGGCATAAGATTTTTGACGGCTCTGAGCTGTTTTCAACCTTCCTCGGATGAGCTGAACTTTTTGTATTGCCTCGTGAACTGAGTTTGGCCCTATCAAGGTAGCTTTACCAACCTCAAACCACCCCATAGGGGTTCTACACCTCCTACCATATAATGCCTCAAACGAGGCCATCTGAATGCTAGAGTAGTAACTGTTGTTGTACGCAAACTCGATAAGAGGCAAATGGTCATTGAAATTATCCTTAAAATTGATCATGGACGTTCTCAACATGTCTTCTAGGGTCTGAATAGTCCACTGAGCTTTCCCATCTTTCTTTCGGTGAAAAGCTGTGCGGAGCTTGACCTAAGTGCCTAGTCCCTTCTGAAAGGACTTCCAAAAGTGTGAGGTGAATTGAGTTCCTCTATATAAAATGATAGCCAAAGGAACCCCATGGAGTCTAACTAGCTCTCGGATGTAATGTCTAGCATAGTCTTCAGCTGAGTCTATGGTTTTGACTGGGAGGAAGTGTGTTGACTTAGTTATCCTGTCTACTACCACCCAGATTGAGTCATGTTGCCGACGAGTCCGAGGTAGACCCGTAATGAAATCCATATTTATTTCTTCTTACTTCCATGAGGGTATATTGATATCTTGAGTTATGCCTCCTAGTCTTTGATGCTCCACCTTGAGTTACTGGCAGTTTGGGCACTTGGCTACGAATTCAGCAATGTCTCTCTTAATGTCGTTCCATTAGTAAATATCCCGCAGATGGTGGTACATTTTAATCGCACCAAGCTGAATGGAGTATCTCGAGCTTTGTGCTTCAGCCAATATTTGTTGTCTTAATTCACCAACATCCGGTACACACAATGTGCCCTGCTAATGGAGCACCCCATCTCCCCCTTGGGAGAAAGCTTCTGTTTCTTTTTTGAGAACTGCTCCCTTAAGATTAAGTAAGATGGGATCCTCGTCCTGTCTGGACTTGACTTCAACTACCAAGGATGAATCTGACCTTCTTTACATTACCACACCACCTTCGGCTGAATCCACCAACTGCACCCCTAACTGGGCTAGTCTGTGAACATCCTTCGCTAAGTCCTTCTTGCCTTCCTCAATGTGAACCATACTCCCCATAGACCATCTGGGTAGGGCTTCAGCCACCACATTCGCTTTACCCTGATGATACAGCACACTCATGTCATAGTCCTTTAGCAACTCCAACGACCTTCTCTGACACAGATTTAGATCCTTCTGACTCAGCACGTACTGAAGACTCTTATGATCTATAAACACATCTATGTGAGCTCTATATAAGTAATGCCTCATATTTTTAGCACAAACACCACTGCTGCCAACTCCAAGCCATGAGTTGAATAGTTCTTCTCATGAACTTTGAGTTGTCTGGAGGCATAGGCTATCACTTTGTCCCGCTGTATCGAAACGCATCCGAGTCTAACTCTAGAAGCATCACAATAAAAAACCAATCCATTTGTTCCTTCTGGCAAGGTCAGAATTGGAGTAGTAGTGAGTCAAGTCTTCCACTCCAAGAAACTCTTCTCACACTCATTCGACCACTGAAATTCCACCTTCTTCTGAGTTAACTTAGTCAGAGGAGATGTTGTAGAGGCGAAGCCTTCCATAAACCGTCGGCAATAACCAACTAATCCCAGGAAACTCTTGATTTTAGTAGGAGAGGTAGGTCTGGGCCAATCTTTTGTTGTTGCTATCTTGTGAAGGTCTACTTGTATTCCTTCACTTGAGACCACATGAACTAAGAAAGTCATGGACTTTAACAAGAATTCGTACTTGCTGAACTTGGCGAACAATAGGCATTCCCTGAGTGCCTGTAATGCAAATCTTAGGTGATTTGCATGCTCTTCCTTATTTCTGGAGTATACTAGAATATCGGTAAATACAATGATGAATATATCTAGATACTGCTTGAAGACCCTGTACATCAGATCCATGAAGGTCGTGGGGCGTTTGTTAGCCCGTAGGACATCACCACAAACTTGTAGTCACCATACCGAGTTCTGAATGTTGTTTTTGGTATGTCACACTCTCTAACCCTTAACTAATGGTACCCCGAACTGAGATCAATTTTTGAGAAACAATTGACTCCCTGAAGTTGGTCAAACAGGTGATCAATTCTAAGTAGGGGGTACTTGTTCTTAACTGTGACTTTGTTCAATTGACGGTAGTCTATGCACATTCTGAGGGTACCATATTTCTTACGCACGAAGAGCACTGGATTACCCCAAGGAGAGATACTAGGTTTGATAAAACCCTTGTCAAGAAGATCTTTTAACTGCTTCCTCAACTCCTTAAGCTCAGCTGGAGCCATTCTGTAAGGAGGGATGTAGATGGGCTGAGTGTCTGGGAGGAGTTGTATTTCGAAATCTATTTTCCATTCAGGGGAACTCTGGGAAGATCCTCAGGAAAAACATCCGGGAACTCGCTGACCACAGGGACTGACTGGATAGTCAGGGTCTCAGAGTTGGAGTCCTTGACCCAAACTAGGTGATATATACATCCCTTGAAGATGAGTTTCTGGGCCTTAAGGTAGGAAATAAACCTACCCTTAGGCGCTGAATTGCTGCCGTCCATTCTAACACTGGTTCATTTGGAAACTGGAACTTGACCAGTCTAGTTCTGCAATCAACTGAGGTATAGCAGGAGCGTAACAAATCCATGCCAAGAATAAGGTCAAAGTCAACCATGTCTAACTCTACGAGATCAGTTGGAATGATTTTATTCAGGACTGAGACTGGGCAGTTTCTATACACCCGACTGGCTCTAACTGACTCGCAAATTGGGGTGGAGACTGAGAATGGTTTTGAGAGGACCTCTGGACTGATATTAAATTGGACTGCTATGTACGGAGTCACGAATGAAAGAGTGGCTCCTAGATCAATGAGGACATACACGTCTTGATGAAAGAGATGCAACATACTCGTGACTACGTTAGGTGAGCTTTCCTAATCCTGATGAGAAGACAGAGCATAGAAACAATTTTGGTGCTGACCGCCATCCGTACCTAATGTGTTGGCCTGCTGGGCTGGTCGTCCTACTGGAACTGATGAAGTGGTGGTTTGTGATCTCCCTCGCCCAGCTGATGGGCACTCCCTAAGCCAATGTCCGAGCTGTGCATAACCAAAACAGCCCTCTCGACCATGAAGGTAGTCTCTCGGGTGGTTCTTACCACACTTGGGGCAAGATGGATACCTATTCCCGGTACTGTGAGTTTGAGACTGAGTTCTAGATGACCCAACCCTGCGATCCTGGTGGGACCAAAAGGTTGAGATGCTAGCTAAACTGGGCACTAGCGCTCTCTGCTGCTATTGCTACTGCAGGTGACTGCTACCGCTAGAGCTCTGGTGGCCATAATCTGACTAGCCAGTCCTTGCCTATTTGTTCTTCCACTCCATATCCTTCAGCTTTTCAACCTCAATCTATTGGGCATAGAAAACTAAGCTGGAGAGGTCCATATCCTTAATTAGCATCACTATCCTGCACTCCTTGAGGACCAGGTTCGACACACCGTTCACAAATTTAAAAATGCGAGCCCTTGGCTCGGCTACCATCTCTGGAGCGTACTTAGACAGCCTGGTAAACTCCATTTCACACTCTTCCACTGTTCTGTTGCCCTATCTCAAGTTCATAAACTCCACCAGTTTTTCTTCCCTCAGCTCCCGAGGGAAAAATCTATCCAAGAAATTGTGTGGAACTTTTCCCACTCCACTGGTCCTGCTTCCGCTGGTCTCCCCTCTTTCCATTGTTCATACCATACCTGAGCTATCCCTTTTAGCTGGTAGGCAGCCTGGTTATCACTTTCAGAGGAGCTAAAACCCATAATGCGAGTAATCTTCTTGACCTTATCCACGAACGCTTAGGGATCCTCCCCTACTTTGGATCCCTAAAATTATGAAGGGTTCATATAGCTGAAGTCCCGCACCCTCGCAGCTGTTGCAGACCCATTGGTGTTCGTCGGCACCACCAGTTGGTTCACCTGGTTGGTCACTGTTTGGGCAAGCAGTTGAATGGCCGCCCTGAATTCGGCGGTAGATGCCGAATCATCTTGAGGGGCTGTCGGGATGATTGGAGAGGTCTGTTGGCATTATCGCCCCTTCTTCCATTACCCTTTCTAGGAGGCATGATTCATTGAAATGAAAAAGAGCAGGAGTTAGAAGGATGTTTCTGGGTTTAAACTTTAATGCACAATAAAGAGTATGGACAAAGAGAGTTTTCCTAATAACATCTCATAGCCTCCTCGTCATAAGTGTGGCGCGCTTCACATCCATGAAAAGTACTCCACTCGATGCGGCTTTAAGACATTCCAAGCATACTCTAAACCTAGTGCTCTGATACCAAGTTTGTCACACTCTGAGCCTACACCCTGGACATAACACGGTACTTGAGGTCACAAGTGAACCCAAGTCAACCCCTATTCTATCATACACTGGTATTTTGAGTAAAACATGCATAGCGGAAGTTTTGAAATAACAACATAAAAGTATTTATCAAAAATTAACATTTAAAACATAGGTTTAAAACATCTACTGTCTGAAAGCCTTCTAATAGATGAGTTACTGGGACAAGCCCCCAGCTAACTCTAAGTCTAACTAAAAATAATAAACCAAATAAAGGAAAATGAAATAAGGCCCTCGAATGATAAGGACTAACACTTCATGCAGTGGAGGAGGATCTGAATCACAACGACTAATGATGCTAATATGGGAACCTACAGCTATATCATGAAACGATACAACATAAAGCATGCATCAGTACGTTGAATGTACTGAGTAAGTGGGAGAAAACATAACTGAATGCAAAGTCTAAATTGAAATGACATGCAATGACCAACAAGTAAACTGAACTGAACAACTAAAGTAAATTGAAATGGTCAAGATGACCTTTTCTGATGGTCAAAGACATGTCGTAAGTCTAAAAGTTCTGAGTTTGAAATATTGTACTGAACTAGGCTAAACTAATAGAACTGGAACTGAACTGAGCTTCTTATTCTGAAATTGGAATGGACAGACTAGTGGGAGAGTCTATAACCAACATATAACAATGTGAGCTGGACGTGGAGTCCGATCTATACACCCCACCGGTTGGACCCAATATACCTTGCTAGGGTAAAAAGGGATGAACTGGGTGATCAAAAGAGTCCGGGGTCAATCAGGCCAAGTAATACTATAACCTACACTAGCAATGTAGTTCTAGGAACTTGGGTGCGCTGGAACCCTGACCCGCTCGGTGCTAAGTCCTACTCCCACTGTAAAACCTATACTGAACTACTAGGTTGATTGCTTAAAACAAAGGTCCAAGACTAGTCAGGGACATATAACTGAAAGTACCCTTAGAGTCTTGTCGGACCAGATTCTAAAACTGGGTTCTAGAATGGTCAGAGTTGCTTATCTGGAAGCATCATTACTGTCTGAGAACAAACTGTAAATTAAACTGGGGTCCTGAGGCTAGTAAGAGCTATATATCTAAAATGTCATGACCACCTAATGGACCAATAAACGGGATTCTGATTCTGATAATTGGGAGGCACCACTGACACCTCAGGAAAAGACTAAAGTCAAACTGAACAGTTGATAAGTTATGAATAGTTCTCAAGAGGTTATACATTCTAACTAAACTAAACTACTAAGTAGCTAATAGAGAACTCAACTCATTCCAACAACACGTGAATGCCATAATATGACAAAATTTCAAGAATTAAAGAAATCTCATATGACAAGGCTAAATTCATTCTTAACAATGGAGTATTTACTCGACATATAACAATAATAAATTCTAGAAAATTCAGCCTGAATCACACTTCACAAACTAGACGGAATTTTATACACAAATAGTCTTTACTTGAAAATTTAGGACTTAAATTCACTTTTTCAATAACATCAACAATTTAAGTAAGATTTGATATAGATCATATCAATAATAAGAATGGATACCATTCTATGTGAAATTAACGAAAAACAACATGTTATATCTTCGTATTCAGAAACTCAGGGCTAAAACTGCTAGAGAAACGATGAGAGGGTTTTCGGGAACACAAGGGAAGGACAATTCCCTTATTGAATTCATATATACCTGAGTTGAAGTTTCTTGAAGGAGAAATCTTGGACTACTGCAATGGAGAAAAACCCTAGGCTTGCTCGAAGGGTTCTTGAGAGGAGAGCTTACGATGACTTTTCTGAAAACTTAGAGTGGGAATGACGAATGAACCATTTTTCCCCACTAATAGGTTTAAAATTATGACAAAATGATGTGGTTTGATGTTTAGGAGAGTAGGAAATTACTAAACAACCCTTGGAAAATCGCAGGGAAAAACTGTCAGATTTTCCTAATAGATGACCTAACAATTCGTGGTGGCTGACCATGACTCATGGTCATACCTGTTGAGTACACTGCTCGGAATCCTTTGTAGGTCACCACGAGGGACCTAACGAGTCATGGCCACTGACCATCATTAGTGGTCACCAGTCGTGGACCACACTGTCTCACATCTAAAGTTTCTGTACTAGGCTGACCACAAGTCACACAATGAGCCGTTACCAGTGATGACGACTCATGGTGAAACTCGTTAGGTGCACTTCCTAACAACTGACTAGGGCTGGTAATGGGGACATAACGAGTCATTTTAGGTGACCATGACTCGTGAGGTCTTCCGTTGGGAGCACTGCTTCTCCCTTACCAATACTTACTCCTCCTTCTCATGATTGATATAATGAGTCGTTAGGTCTCACAACGACCGTTAGGTGAGTCATCTTGAGTCATTTTCTACAAATTTGTTGATTTTTTTCTAATTTAAGTCTCAGATTTAGTCTTTGAGTTTCTGGGGCATTTCAGCAAGCCCATGCAAGTTAAGTATACCATCATGATTTTGGCCAAGGCTGACAAGATCAGTTCTAAAGAGATATTTGGAGTTAGAACTCCCTAGTTTTTAAAATTTAAGCTATGCTTTCAGAATATAATTATATGAGCAATACGCATGTTTTGGGAGTAATGTGTAGCACTCAGTAGGCCGAGGATTCCAAGGACCCCAGTGTTTGAACTACCGCCAAAGTAGGATATATTCTTATTGGGACCTCTCGAGAGAGTGTTTACCTTGATCTAGGACACGACTATGATATCACACCTCATTCATCCTTTCCATTGGCAACGCTTAGGATGACTCTCCTCCACGTAGGCAAGATGTGGGATCATCATGCGCTCATACATGATGGTTGTCGGTTATGACGAGTCTCCCATTATTCTTCATGATTTTAGTTACTCATATTCAAAATTTATGATATTATGTTTTATAGCATATTTGACCTATTGATCAGTTTATGAGCTATCATTTATGATTTCAATAATAAATAGTGATATGATTTCTATTTCTAAAATTTGGGCCATTATGTTCAGATTATGATGAACAAGTTATGAATATGTATACGCCAGATTTATGGCTTTAACATGTAGTCCTTACTCTCATGATCTATCTTGATTTATATTTATGATTTTAACTAACGTTTTACTAGCATGTTTTACTTACCGTATATACTCAGTATATTCCAAGTACTGAAAGCATACTTTATGCTATATCGTCTTATGATATAGGTTCAAATGATCCCTCCCAGTCTCATCGCTAGCTCACACTCGCTCAGATGAGCTTCATCCCATTTCTAGTGAGCCCTCATCATCCAAGGATGTCTATCAGTTTATGCTTCTTATGTTTTGTTTTAGCTTCAGACTTGGAGTTAGTTGTGGGGGCTTGTTCCAGTATCTCATCAAATAGTAGAGGCTTTTCAGACACAGACTTTGTATATTCAACTTTTGATTCATTGTTGTGATATTATCGCTTGTTATATGCTTTATGATACTTAGTCTTCCACTTATTCATGCTTATGTTTATTTCCACTTGATTATGCTCTTAAGTCATGATGTGTATGTACCATGGGTAGCTTGAAGCCATTCATGGTTCTAGGTCCCGTATCTCGATCTGGGGTCCCAGCTCGGGTCGTGACAAACTTGGTATCAGATCAAAGGTTTAGGTGTGTCCTAGGATGTCTAAAAGTTGCGTTAAGTAGAGTATTTTCCATAGGTGTAAAGCGTGCCAAACTTATGGGAAAGAGGCTACAACACGTTTTAGGAAAGTTTCCTTATTTTATGATCTATGTTGTGCGATGAAATAGCTCTCTATTCCTCTAACTTGTGCTACGAATGTTTGCAGAAATATGCCTCCACACCGAGTAAATGGTTTGAGAAATGACAATGAAAATGGCCATGACAATGGCAATGGAGATCGGCATCAGCCAACCCCACCAGCGCTAGTGGATCCTTTGCACGAGCAGGTTACTCGTGTCGAGTTTAGGGAAGCCTTTGATGTTAGGATAGTCTATGACTGCTCGGTTTAACCAGTAGGAACTGGCCCATATTCCCCAAAATGGGAACACAACAACGGTGAGAGAAATGAGACTTCCTCAAGATAAACCCACCTGAGTTTCTGGGGTCAAAGGTTGTTGCGAGTAGTTGGTTAAATGGTTCAGTGCAGCTAAATCAAGCTACTTCCTAGGGAAATACTGCTACAGCGAGTCCTGTTCAGTTATAGTGAAACTACAGCAGCGGTCGAGGAACCGCTACAACAAAGTGCCTAATCCAGTGAGCAGGTCGATTGCACCTGAATAGAATTGATTTTTTGTAATGTGTATTATATATGTAAGAGTGGTTCTTTAGACTGAATTCATGTTGTTGTTTGCATTCTTATATGTTATTATGTAAGGTCGGCAGATGATGCCTACCTATACGGTGTTTTGTACTGACACTACTCCTGCACTTCTTTTCTAAATGAGGACCCACACGAGTTTATTGAGGAGGTGCAGAAGATAACCTAGATTATGGGGGTGACTGGAGAGGAGAGTGCAAACTTAGCCTCCTATCAGCTGAAGGTGGTTGCTTACATATGGTTCCGACAGTGGAAAGAGAGCAAGGAAGTAAGTATGGTTCCCGTGAGTGGGGATGAGTTTGTGAATACTTTCTTAGAGAGGTTCTTCCCTAGGGAGTTGAGAGAGGCTAAGGTGGCAGAGCTCATCAATCTAAAGTAGAACAATAGGACTGTTCAGGAGTATGCCTTGGAGTTTACTCAGTTGTCCAAGTATGCACCGGAGGTAGTTACTGGATCTTAGTGCGCATTTGAGAAAGTTTGTGAATGGAGTGGCAGATTCAGTGGTCAAGGAGTGCAGGACCGCCATGTTGATCAATGATATAGATTTTTCCCAGCTAGTTATATATGCCCAACAAATAGAGTTGGAGCATATGAAGGAGAAGGAAAGAGAGGCTAAGAGGGCCAAACCAGGGAGTTGTGGGCAGTTCTAATAGAGGTACGGTGATGGACATCGCCCTCAGCCCCACTAGAGGTCGTCAGCCGCAGCTCCATCATACCATTGTTCCATCCAGACCCACAAATAACCAGAGGGTTAGAGCATCAGGATCGAGAGGATAGGGGAGCATGGTAGCAGTGTGCACTTTTTCGGCTTTCATGAAGTATGGTAGGAAACATCTTGGAAATTGCTTGGTTGGTATAGATGGTTGTTTCTAGTGTGGGAAGCCTAGACATATGCTCAGAGATTGTCCCTTAGCTAGATAGGGAGATAGTGGAGGTCGTGCCCCAGCTACCACTTCAGCAGCTCTAGTAGCTCGCTTATCTCAACAAGGCGCCTCTTTTAGTGCAAGTGGGAGACAACATGAAAAAAGGTTCTATGTGCTATCTTCTTGTCAACAGCAGGAGGTATCTCCCGATGTGGTCACTGGTATGTTACGAGTATTGACGTTCCCTTATTCGCGCGTCCACAAGTGTACGGGTCGTGCGAGTAATATAGTGGCTCTTTTTAATAACCAGAATGTCGAACCCACAAGGACTGGACCCATTCCTCTAACTATCCATTACAAGCGTGATCTTAAATACCAAAAATATTGGTTATAGAAGTTTTCGAGGGAGATTTTTAATTAAGTCTAAATTTGGTCAACGAAATATTCTGAATGCACTCTAGGAGCAACATAGAGTTAAAACCAGATAATCATGCGATGCTACGATTTGCAATGGGTTAAGTATGCAACTATCGATTGTCGTTTCACATAATTAGAATTGCATGTTCATGGTCTTTCGAGCCTCTAAACATGATAAACTAGCCTCATTGCATCATTGTGAGCGAGGATGCTACTTCTAGTTCGTGGGCAATCAATTATGTTGTGGTTTACGTGGAAATGATTAGGGACTTTCGTGCGTCTAATAATTTAACTCAACTTAGCCTCACAACTACTTCTTCAAGTGGTGATGTGATAATCCTAAATCGGTCTTTAAATACCCCGTTTTATCAACCAAGCAAGGTGCTAAGTATATTTCTATCCTAACACGAAATTATATCGTGAGATATAAACATGCTCCTCATATTCTCATGTTCTGACCTAGGTCACATCTTTCTCAAGCCTATGCCCAAGCTAACGTATATGTTTTCATGGTGATCAATCATTAAGACAACCAACAATCTAGAATGCAAGACGGAAACAACAATCAATAACTTAATTCCAAAACAATTCATAGAATCACAATCATAATTTATGGCTTCAACCCTACAGGAAGGGTTCTAGCCATTCATGTTCGTAAAACTACAAGAAACTACAATTAAATTAACATACTTACAAGAATTTGGTAGATGAGAAGGGGATTTGACAAACCCTAGATGAGTTCTCCCAATTGTCCCTTCACTCCTAGGTAGTTTTCCAGAATAAAATCATGACCAACTGGATTTAGGAGCTAAGGGACCTATTTATAATAAATGAAAATCGTGCCCTATTTAGCCTGTCGTGGAACGGCTCTGTTTCACGGAGTGTATCGCGGAGCACTGCCTCCGTGACACGGAGGTAACGTGGAGGCTCTCTGGAAATTGCCTCCGGAAGCCAAAACTGTCGAGTGTCACTGCGCTGCCGGCGTGACACGCTGCTCATGCAGCGCGTTGGCCTTGCTCTGTTGCGCAACTGCCCTAGCGTGGCACGCTACCTGGCGCGCTGGAGCCTTGCCATGGCATGCTCTTTGCCGACTTTCGCCCATTGCTCCCGACTCCATTCCTCTCCTTCACCAACTTATGAATTGGTTCCTCAAAATCATTGAAACCTACAAAACAAGGACTAATCATGTTGGTTAGCACATATATTCACATTTATATAAAATCACATGAATATATATAAAATAAATTAGATAAACAAGACTAAATTAAGGTATAAAGCATCACTCGGGCATGCTATTTTGCCCGAGATCACAACCCCACACTTAAAGTCTTGTTCGTCCTCGAACAACCTTTTACATCTCATGCATATGGAGACTCACACATAACTAATTTAGTAAGATAATTCAAGCTACGACTACCATGATTATGTAAGATAACAAGCTACAAATAGAGCATGCACGATTTAATCATTGAAATGAAATACAACTCCGTTAAGACTTCTTAACCTCAAGCAGCGACTCTCAATCTTAGCAAACTAATGTAAATCAACTGATTAAGAAATCTCACATGAATTATATCCTTCATTCAACATGTGCCCTCACGGAACGAGAGTTACCCATTTTCACACGCCAAAACTTTTTAAATCACAACATGTGTGGGTACATGAATGGAATTACGCTCCTCTCACAAAGGATTCACATGCATCATGTAATTACCCATAAGCTTGCCCTTAGTGTTTTATTCCACTAATTTAAGGATGTATGAATGTAAGATCAAGTAGGACTTTTTAGGTTGTAATGTAACTAAGGGACGGGTAGGTACTATTATGGCCAGTAATAGTGACTATCTTCCCTAAGCGCTTTTAATACATCACGCCCTCATTACGGACTTCCCTTCCCTTACTTCACCTTCTTCTCCTTTTAGCTTTCTTTTTGCTCTTATGTTCCCCCTTTCTTTAGGCACTTTTAGCTTATTAGTAAGGAGCTCTATAAATAATTTTTCATTAATTTGTTTTCTTACTCCTTAATAATAATCAACCATTTTCATACAAGTGCACCTTTGTCCTTTTCTCCACTTCTACAACTTGTTACTTTTCCTTTCTTTTCCTTCTTCTCACTCCTTTACTCTTTCATATTTTTCCCTTAAGCGCTTAGGAGTTTTGGATCAAGTTCAAGGCTAATGAAAGAAAAAGGATTAAGCTTATGTTGCAGCTGCCAAAGAATAGGCTCAAGGCTCAATGGGGCCAACTAGGATTAATTTTTCAAGGTAGGTAAAATGAGGGATAAAAATTTGGTTCATTCAAAGAAATGCCTAAATCATCTCCTACAATTCACATCCTTCATTTCATTTTATAAATACACCAGGCAAGTTCTAGACATTCCACAATAGCACAGAATACTCAAAAACCTTGCACTCATGGCACATGCTCAAATCAAGACACATTCAGCAGACTCTTACTCAGCTAATCACAAGAATTCAAAATTAAGCTTAAATCATATTGAGTCAAATTCAAGAACCTAAGTGTCTCACACAAAGTTATACACTTGCATGCTTCAACACTGAACATACTTGCATCTTCCAATCATTTATAGCCCATAACAAGAACATCAAGCATCGATTAGCTACGGGTTCACAAACCCACAACCTATCGACTAATTTTTCCTCAAGACGGTTGTCATCCATCCATCGTTGGAAACAGTCCTTAACTATGACTAAAAACATTATATACAGACAAAGAAAAAAAAATTTATTCTTCGGTTCAAAGACCCCCCATCGGAAAAGAACCGAAAAGAAAAATCAACAACTGATGAATTCATGCTTGACTCATAAAAATTTTTCAAAATTTTCAAATTTCTCACAAATTCCTCACAAGCATTACATTCACCAAAAAAAAATTTTGTTAAGCACAAAAATTTTGAAATTTTTCTCACCCCACACTTAAATCATGATATGTCCTCATAGCATCAAATTAAAATTTAAAGGACGAGAAATACCCCTGAGCCTCTATCCCAAGCTAAAAGCATTCTTTTCTTCAAGTTCTCCTAGGTGGGTGTTTGACCCCACACTTCTTCCATTTCATGCTTTTTCGCTTCCTTCTTCTCGGTACTCAGACTTCCCTTCCATCTATGCTTAAATTACCACCAAAAACACAAACATAATGAAAACAACAAAATCAACAAAACTAATCAAAATTAAAACAATTTGTACCTGAGGTACGCTTGGGTTGCCTCCCAAGCAGTGCCTATTTTACGTTGCGACACGACGTGGACTGTCCTTTTTAGGACATCCTCATACCTAGGTTCTCTTTTGAGAACCATCTCCTTTTCTTTTGCTATTTAGAGGAAACAGCCTCCACTCTGTTCCTCTCTTTCTCCAATTTCTTCTCAATTTGAAGTCCTCTATCAGACTCGGGATGAACACTTGACATTGCCTTTGGCCGTACACTTGTGGAATCCTCCACCCCACACTCATCCTCAAACAACACACTAACCTGACAAAGGTTTCTGCAGTGTGCGGACGGGTTCATTTCTTGGTAAACACGGAAGAGTTCTTCCTTATCTTCGACCCTTATTTTCAGGGTCCCTGCTCTCAAATCAATCACCGCTCCTCTGGTGGCCAAGAATAGCCGTCCCAAGATTAAGGGTACCTGGTCATCAACCTGAAAATCTAGAATAATAAAATCAGCAGGTATAATAAACTTACCTACTTTGATGAGAAGGTCCTCTATTATTCCATCGGGTGTCACTCGCGACTTGTCAGCTAGTTGCAGCATCAACCTCGTCGGCCTCGGTTTTCCCAATTCTAGGGTGTTGAATAAGGATAGGGGAATTAGGTTAACTACTGCCCCTAGATCACACAAAGCCCTTAGCACCTCAACTTTACCAATTTGTATGGGGAGGGTAAAACTCCCTGGATCTTTGAGCTTCTTTGGAATCTTGTTCAATACCCAATGACTGCACTCCTCAGTCAGTGCTACAGTCTGGACATCCACCAACCTAACTTTGTTCGCCATCACTTCCTTACAGTCTGGACATCCACCAACCTAACTTTGTTCGCCATCACTTCCTTCAAGTATTTAGCATACTTGGGCATTCCCTGCAAAACATCAATAAGAGGCAAATTTATGTGAAGTTCTTTGAAGCTCTCAAAGTACTTTTTGAAGCATTCCTCCTCCTTGTTCTTTTTGAATTTCTGAGGGAATGGTGGTGGTGGTGTTTGTGCTGGCTGCATTGAAGATTGTGCATGTTGTTGCCTAGCACTCTGGTTATCTCCTGTGTTGCTGGATGGTCCTGGCCAAACTAACTCCGGTTGCACCTCCTCTCTCAGCTCTTTTGGCACTGCATCAGCTAATTGTTTGCCGCTTCTCAGACTGATGGCATTGACCTGACGGGGAGTAGGATCTGTGTCGCTTGGTAATCCCCTTTGCGATCTCATGTTTTGAGCAGCTGCTTTCTGACCCACTTGTTTTTCAAGATTGCGGGTGGCCTTTTGCTGATTCTTTAAGTCTGTTGCCATCCTCACTTGCTTTTCCACTAACTGAGTCTGGGTCTCCATGATTTTCTGCAATGTTTCCTCAATGTTGCTGCTCACTTGCCCATCATTCTACCTATTCTGCTGATACTGTTGTAGTTGAGGTTGCATATAACTCTGCTTTTGGTTTCCACCCCATGAAAAATTCGGGTGGCCCTGCAAATTTCTGTTGTAACTGGTTCCAAAATTATGATTGTTGCACTGCACATTACTAGCAAAATTGACTGACTCCAGATTGTCTCCACACAATTCTACCTTGTGCCCATTGTTATCACAATTTTCACACCAACTTGGAGCTTGCTGAACTATATTAACCTGGCCCTGTTGTTGGTTCATACTCAGTTTACTGAACTGCGTCATCATCTGATGTTGGAACGAAGCTAACTGTACTGCCAAGGCATTCATTCCATCTACTTCTATCAGCCCTGATCTCTTTCCTGCCCTCTCGATGACTCGTTGTGCCACTCTGGATATCCTTGAGCAATTCTATTCAAAAAAATGTACAACTCATCATACGTCATCTCCAAGGCTTGCCCACCTAATGCAGAGTCTAGTAATATTTTTGTGTGTGGGTCTAGGCTTTCTAGAAAGGTATGGGCCAACACTTCATTTGATTGGTGGTGATAGGGGCAGTCTATCAACAATGACTTGAATCTTTCCCAAGCCATGTACAAGTTCTCATCATGCTTCTGCTTGAAACTGAGTATTTCACTTCGCAACTTTGCAGTTTTGCCTGAAGGAAAGAATCTGATGATGAACTTCTTAGCCAAGTCATTCCACG
Organism: Datura wrightii; assembly: GCA_035772735.1. Classification (NCBI taxonomy): domain Eukaryota; kingdom Viridiplantae; phylum Streptophyta; class Magnoliopsida; order Solanales; family Solanaceae; genus Datura; species Datura wrightii. Next base: position 57,356,113 of record JASDFA010000002.1, on the reverse strand, counting down.
AAGTTATGGAGTTCGGTGGCTCAGTCTTCAACCACTTTTTTGCCTCTCCCAATAGTGAAAATGGGAAGAGGGTCAGTCGGACATAATCTGTGGACACGCCAGTGGAGACAAACGTGTCACTAATCTCTAGAAAGCTCTGTAAGTGTTGTTGCGTGTCCTCATGTGCCATTCCATTGAATTGACCACTAGAATGTAACAGCTGCACCATGTTTTGTTTAAGCTAAAAGTTCCCTCCAGGCTCTGGTTTACGGATACTAAAGGTCATATTCGTCGCTAGTGGGATTGCCACTTCGCGAACTGGTCTAGATGCCATTGCTTTCGATGACAATTGTTCTTGTCCCGCGGGTGGTTGTTGTTGTACCTTTTCTTGAAGTCTCTTCAGCTTTTGCTCTAGAGCTACTCTCCTTTGCAAATAGATTTGACGTTTAGGTTCAAGCAACGGTTCCACAAGATCTCTATTTTTAGCCAGCTCGCTAGGACAACCTGTCACCTGCAAATAATCAGACTAAGACCAAGTTTCTCAACCCTTAAGGAAATTTAAAAATCACACAAAAATAGATAAATTATCAAAAGTTCGCCGAGTCCCCGGCAGTGACGCTAAAAACTTGACGTGCCCTTATTCGCGCATCCGCAAGTGTATGGGTCGTGCAAGTAATATAGTGGCTCTTTTTAAGAACCAGAATGTCGAACCCACAGGGACTGGACCCATTCCTCTAACTATCAATTACAAGTGTGATATTAAATACCAAAAATGTTGGTTGTAGAAGTTTTCGATGGAGATTTTTAATTAAGTCTAAATTTGGTCAACGAAATATTCTGAATGCACTCTAGGAGCAACATAGAGTTAAAACCAGATAATCATGTGATGCTACGATTTTCAATGGGTTAAGTATGCAACTATAGATTGTCATTTCACATAATTAGAATTGCATGTTCATGGTCTTTCGAGCTTCTAAACACGACAAACTAGCATCACTGCATCATTGTGAGCGAGGATGCTACTTCTAGTTCGTGGGCAATCAATTAAGTTGTGGTTTATGTGGAAATGATTTGGGACTTTCGTGTGTCTAATCATTTAACTCAACTTAGCCTCACAACTACTTCATCGAGTGGTGATTTGATAATCCTAAATCGGTCTTTAAATACCCCTGTTTTATCAACCAAGCAAGGTGTTAAGTATATTTCTATCCTAACACGAAATTATATCGTGAGATATAAACATGCTCCTCACATTCTCATGTTCTGAGATAGGTCACTGCTTTCTCAAGCCTATGCCCAAGCTAACGTATATGTTTTCATGGTGATCAATCATAAAGACAACCAACAATCCAGAATGCAAGACGGAAGCAACAGTCAATAACTTAATTCTAAAACAATTTCATAGAATCACAATCATAATTCATGGCTTCAACCCTAGAGGAAGGGTTCTAGCCATTCATGTTCGTAAAACTACAAGAAACTACAATCAAATGAACATACTTACAAGAATTTTGTAGATGAGAAGGGGATTTGACAAACCCTAGATGAGTTCTCCCAGTTCTCCCTTCACTCTTAGGTAGTTTTTCAGAATAAAATCGTGACCAATTGGATTTAGGCGCTAAGGGACCTATTTATAATAAATGAAAAATGTGCCCAATTTAACTTATCGTGGAATGGCTCCGTGTCACGGAGTGTATCGTGGAGCACTGCCTCCGTGACACGGAGGTAACGCAGAGGCTCTCTGGAAATTGCCTCCAGAAGCCAAAACTGTCGAGAGTCACCGCGCTGCCGGTGTGACACGCTGCTCATGCAGCGCATTGGCATGCTACCTGGCACACTGGAGCCTTTCCATGGCATGCTCTTTGCCAACTTTCACCCATTGCTCCCGACTCCATTCCTCTCCTTCACCAACTTATGAATTAGTTCCTCAAAATCATTGAAACCTAGAAAACAAGGATTAATCATGTTGGTTAGCACATATATTCATATTTATATAAAATCACATGAAAATGTATAAAATAAATTAGATAAACAAGACTAAATTATGGTATAAAGCATCACTCGGGCATGCTATTTTGCCCGAGATCAAGTATTCCATCTTGATGTGTATGTAGTGTTAGATCCAGGAGCTACTTTATTTTTTGTGACTCCTTATGTTGTTGTTAGTTTCAGAGTCAATCCCAAAATCCTTTCAAAACCCTTCTCAGTCGCTACTCCTATCGATGAGTCAGTTTTAGCTCAACGGGTGTAAGACACCTCGGCCAACCTAGTGGAGTTAGATATGACTAATTTTAATGTTATATTCAATATGGATTGTTACATGCTTTTTATACCTTAGTCAATTGTAGAACCCACATAGTAGAGTTTCAGTTTCTGGGTGAACTAGTCCTAGAGTGGAAGGATAGTTCAATTGTTCCTATAGGTCGCTTTATTTCCTATCTCAATTCCAGGAAATTGATCTCTAAGGGATGTGTGTATCATCTAGTTTTGGTTAAGGATGCCATGTCCAAGACATCGAGTCTTCATTCTATTCCTGTTGTATGTGAGTATCCGGAGGTGTTTCCAAATAATCTACTAGGAGTCCCTCCCGAGCAAGAGATTGACTTTGGTATTGACCTTCTCCCTAATACATAGCCTATATCCATTCCTCCTTACAGAATGGCTCCAACCGAGCTAAAGGATTTGAAAGAGCGGTTGAAGGATCTCTTAGATAAAGGTTTAACCAATCCTAGCAAATTCTCATTGGGTGCTCCAGTTCTCTTTTTTCGGAAAAAGATGGTTCCCTTAGGATGTGCATTGATTATCGGCAGTTAATAAGGTCAAAATCAAGAATAAGTATCCTCTCCCCAGGATTAATGACCTATTTGACCAACTTCACGGTGCTAAGTGCTTTTGAAAGATAGTCCTCACATCTATTTATCACCAGCTTAGAGTTAGTGAGAGTGACATTCCAAAGACAGCCTTTAGGACTTCATATGGTCACTATGAGTTTGTAGTTATGTATTTTGGACTAAAGAGTGCTCTATAGCTTTTATGGAATTGATGAACAAGGTGTTCAATCAATATTTAGATATGTTCGTGATTATCTTCATTGATGATATCTTCATATACTCTCAAAGTGAGAAGGAGCACGCCGCTCATTTAAGGATTTTGTTGCAGATTCTCAATGATCGCTAGCTGTTTGAAATTCAGCAAGTGTGAGTTTCGGCTAAACTCAGTAGCATTCTTGGTTCCTATAGTGTCTAGTGAGGGTGTGTAGGTGGACCCTCAAAAGATAGAAGTAAAGAATTGGCCTAGACCTGTTAGTCCTATAGATATTAGCAGCTTCTTGTGTTTGGCTAGCTACTACAGGAGGTTCATAGAGGGTTTTTCATCCATCGCAGCACCATTGAATAAGTTGCTCTAGGAAAGGTCAAATTATTGTGGTCAGATGCTTATGAGAAGAGCTTTCAGAAGCTAAAGACTCGACTCACTTAAGCCCTAGTAGTGACCCTACCAAAGGCACAAATGGTTTTGTTGTGTATTGTGACGCCTCTAGGGTTGGTCTTGGTTGTCTGTTGATGCAGCATGGTAAGGTCATTACGAATTCCTCTACATAGCTTAAGACTCATGAAAAACATTGTCCGACACATGACCTAGAGTTGGTAGTTGTGGTGATTGCTTTGAAGATTTGGTGGCATTATTTGTATGGGGTGCATGTGGATGTGTACACAGACCACAAGAACCTTCAGTATTGTTCACTCAGAAGGACCTAAATTTACGATAAGGGAGATGGTTATATCTTCTCAAGGACTGTGAAATGAGTGTCCTTTATCATCCAGGCAAGGCCAATGTGGTGGAGAATGCTCTTAGTAGGCTGTCCATGGGGAGTGTCTCATGTTGAGGATGGGAGAAAGGAGTTGGTGAATGATGTCCATAGGCTTGCTCATTTAGGGATTCTCCTTATAGATTCTACGGATGGCTGTGTTATTTTTCAGAATGGGTCAGAATCTTCATTGGTGATGAAAGTTAAAGCTAGGAAGGATGAGGATCCTATCCTAGTGAAGCTGAAGGAAGTTGTTCAGAATCAGAAAGTGGAGGTTTTCTCCCAAGAGGGGATGGGGTACTTCGATATCAGGGTCGATTGTGTGTCCTGACTGTAGATGACTTAAGAGAGAGAATGTTTAGTGAGGCTCATGGATCTCGGTACTTTATCCATCTAGGTGCCACTATGATATATCATGATCTATAGGAAGTCTATTGGTGCAATAGCATGAAGAAAGATATAGCGGAGTTTGTGTCTAAGTGTCTGAATTGCCTATAAGTGAAGGTTGAGCATCAGAGATCTAGAGATTTGCTTCAGGATATTAGTATTCCTACTTGGAGGTGAGAAGAGATCAATATAGACTTTATTACAGGCTTGCCTCGTACCTATCGAAAGTATGACTTTATATTGGTGATTGTGGACAGAGTTGACCAGATCAGCCCACTTCTTATCGGTCAAAACTATCGATTCAGTCGAGGATTATGTTAGATTGTACATTAAGGAGTTGGTTTGGTTGCATGGAGTTCGTTTTTCCATCATTTCAGATAGGGGTACTCAATTCACTTCTCAATTTTAGAGGTTCTTTCAAAGAGGCCTTGGTACTTAGGTGAAGCTTAGCACATCTTTTCACCCATAGATAGATAATTAGGCCGAGCGGAATATTCAGACTTTTGAGGACATGTTGAGAGCATGTGTGATTAATTTCAAGGGTAGTTGGGACGATCACTTGCCACTCATCAAGTTTTCCTACAATAACAGTTACCACTCCAGCATTCAAATGCTTTTGTTTGAGGCTCTTTATAGGCGGAGGTGTAGGTCACCTATTGGATGGTTTTAAGGAAGGTGAGGCTACGTTGATAGGGCCAGATTTAGTTCATGAGGTCATGGAGAAATTTCAGCTTATTAGAGGCTGAGAACAGCTCAGAGTCGTTAGAAATCTTATGTGGATGTTAGGAGGAGAGAGCTTGAGTTTGAGGTTGATAATAGGGTATTACTAATTATGTCTCCCATGAAGGGAGTGATGAGGTTTGGAAAGAACAGGAAGCTTAATCCCCGTATATTTGTTCTTATAGGATTTTAAAGCGATTTGGTAAGGTGGAATATTAGTTGGAGCTACCAGCAGAGTTAGCTTCAGTATACCCAGATTTTCATGTATCTCTGTCGAAGAAATGTATTGGTGACCCTGCCTTAGTTGTTCTGGTAGAGAGCATAGGTGTGAAGGATAGCCTTACTTATGAGGAGGTTCTAATTGAGATCCTTGATCATCAGGTTCGAACGTTAAGGAATAAGGAAGTAGCTTCAGTGAAGGTATTGTGGAGAAATCAACTTGTCGAGGGGGCTACATGGGAAGCCGAAGCAGATATAGTGGCTAAATACCTGCATCTTTAACCTTCTGACTCAGTTCCAGCATGAGGTATCAGTATCCTCCTCAGTACTCTATTCATTTTCATGTCAAGTTCATGTCACTAAGTTTCTTTCATGTCATTGCATGCATGTATGTTTCATGAATTCAGTTCAATCATATATATCAATCCGAATTCAGTCACTCTGTCAGTTTTCAAATATAGTTGTTCAATTTTGGAATTGCAGTTCTTTCCCTGAACCTTTTTATGCCTATTCTACATTCGAGGACAAATGTCCCGAAGAGGGAGATAATGTAACACCCCAAAGTCCCTGTGACCAAGCCCTAGACATGTAGCAGATTTAGCAAAAAATTAGCATTTTTCTCTAAGAACGACTCATGGTACGAGACGTTGTCCCTTAGTACGGGTTGTAGGAGGGATTCGTGGTGATCCAACAGTTACCCTAATTAGTGATAATGACTTATGGGATGAGTCGCGGGTTGATGTAACAAGTCATGGTCAGGAATCGTGGTAAGCTTTTGGTTATCAGATCTTGGACCTACGATCAAGGTACGACTCGTCATTTGGTGTAATGGGTTGTGGGTAAGAGTTGTAGTATCTATTTAGCGGCGGGCTTGGGGGAAATAAAGGGTCATAGTATGACTCGTTGTTGGTAAAAATGAGTCGTTGTATGTAGTCATGGAATGATAATATGGGGAATGGGAACCTCTAACAATGAGCCATGGTATGACTCGTTGTAAGAAACAATGAGTCGTTCTGAGGCCCGTGGTTTGAGAAGCAGAAAGTCTAGAAAATGTAATTGGCCGGCAACAAGAGGAAACCACGAGTCGTCATTTGTGCGTGCGACTTGTGGTACGACCCGTGGTACCTAGCAATCAACTTTTAATTTCATATTCCCAGGGGTATTTTTGTAAATTCCTAAGCTTCTAACTCCTTAATAACGTCGTTTTAAGCTTCCTAAAGAGTCTTTTAAAAGGATTTAACCTAGCCTAAGTCATTATGCTCTCATCCATGCATTGAATTGAAATCCTCTTCCAAGATCAAGCTAGGGTTCCTTAAAAAATTCACTCTCAATTCTCTTGGGATTTTAAGACCGGATTAGAAATCAAGCTACCCAAGTATGTAGCGCCATGAATGGGGGATTTTATTCCACCCTCATGCCTAATTTCTCCTCTAATTCATGAATTCAAGTCTTTAATCAAGTGTATTAGAATTTTAGGTGTTTAACCCAATTCTATGAAATTATCTATGTTATGTCTATGAGTTCAAACCCCTCATGTTCTAATTAATGATTTAAGACTAATGGGAAGAGTTTACATTCAATTTGATTATCAAGTCATGTTTTCAAGTCTATGAGAAATTATGTTGTATTATGCATATTTTTATGAAATTCAAGCCTATGATCCTATGATTTATAGCATGATGAGTTATCTAGTATGTAAGAATGTTTATGAATTCTTAACTTATGATTTCATGACTTCGTATTATGAAGCTTATTTCAAATATGTATAATTCTATGTATAATTCTATGATTTGGGCAAGCCCTTGAAAGTTAAGTATGTTATCATGATTTTGGCCAACCTACAAAATCAGTTTGGAAGAGATATTTTGTGTCGAGACTTCCCAGTAATTCAAATTTAAGCTATGTTTTGAGAATATGATTATATGAGCAATATGTATGTTTGGGAGTAGTGTCTAGAACTGAGTAGGACAGGGATTTAGGGGACCCCGGTCTCTGAACTATGTGCCAATGTAGGATATATTCTTATTGGGACCTCTCAAGAGAGTTCTTCCCCTATTCGAGGGCACACCGTGATATCACACCTCATACATCCTTTGCCTTGGCAAGGCTTAGGATAGTTCTCCTCCACATGGACAAGACGTGGGATCATCATGCGCTCATACATGGTGATTCTCGGTTATGATGAGTCTCTCATAGTTCCTCATGATTTCATTTACTCATGTTTAGGATTTATGATATTATATTTTATAGCATATTTGACCCATTTATTAGTTTATGAGCTTTCTTTTATGATTTCAAGCATGACAAGTTATATGATTTCTATTTCTAAACTTCGTTCATTATGCTTAGATTATGATGAACAACTTATGAATATGTACACGTTAGATTTATCGCTTTAGCATGTAGTCCTTACTCTCATGATCTGTCTTGATTTGTATTTATGATTTTAACTAACATTTTACTAGCATGTTCTACTTACCCTACATACTCAGTACATTCCAAGTACTGACCGCATACTCTGATGATATAGGTTTGGGTGATCCCTCCCAGTCTCGTCGCTAGCTTGCACTCACTTAGATCAGCTCCATCCCATTTTGGGTGAGTCCTCATCATCTGAGAACGTCTATCAGTTTACGCTTTTGATGTTTTGTTTTAGCTTCAGACTTGGAGTTAGCTGGAGGACTTGTCGCATCATCTCATCAAATAGTAGGGTCTTTTCAGACATAGACTTAGTATGTTTAGCTTTGTGATATTATTGCTTGATATACACTTTATGATATTTAGTCTTCTGCTTATTCATGCTTTTGTTGATTTTCTCTTGATTATTCTCTTAAGTCATGTTATGTATGTACAATAGGTTAGCTTAGACTCATTCGTGGTTTTACGTCTCGTGTCTCAATCTGGGGTCCCAGCTTAGGTCATGATAGGTATCATTGGGACTTTGCATGATTCACTCAAAAACGTATGAGAAGGTAGAAACACATAGACTTTTGAAACTTAACTCCTATGCTTGAAAATTTGGTCTTAATAATGCCAGACATTCCATATGGATATATGTGTTTATGTGATCGTGATAGCTATTATTGAACCATTTGTGCCATTATGTGTGTGTGATCTTTTTTGTATACTCCATGCTTGCAATTTGATGTGTAGAACTTGTCTAGTGTGTATGCGAAGCGAAATGAGAATATTGAATCTAGGAAGTGATATAGGCATTTATTTGGTAACCTATTTGTATTCTATTTTACCTACCTTGATGTGATTGTCCTAGTTAGCCTTTTTGAGCATTAGTGTATTCTTTTGATAGCCATATTACAAGCGTAATCCCATTCTTTCTATTGACCTTTATTTGATCCAAATGACTCTTAAGGAACTTTAATTATAAATTTTGCATAAAAGGAGCACAAGTGAAGAGAAAAAGGGAAAAAGGCTAAAGTATGAAAATTAGAAGAAAAGAAGGAGGTGAAAAATACAAAACAAGAAGGGTGATGTAGTGGGGAAAGAAAAAGAGAAAAAGTATGAAAAAATGAATGAAACAAACAAGAATGAAAAGAAAAATTTGTGAATGAGCTTAAAGTAAAAAATTCCCTATGATTCACCTAAGTTGCACAATGGAAAAATAGATGTAGGTATAAGGAGGAAATAGGAGATTGAAGAATGTGCTAAAGAAGTCTATTGAAGTGCTTAGGGAGATTAATCACTATCTTGGACAAATAATTCCTATCTGTCCCTTAGCCTATATTACAAACATATTAAGTCCTAATTGATCTTAGAGTCGATGTTCTATATTAGTGAAGTATTTACACTAAGGGCAAGCCTATAGGTCACCTTTTGCGTACATCTTGAGTTCATTGGGATAGTGAGTGATTTTGTTATATCTATGCCCAAGTATATATTGTTATATATCATATGAGTGAGAGGGCATATGTCCTAATAGTGAGGGGCACATAATGGTAAGATTGTTGGTTATCTTAATTGCTAAATTACATATGATTGATGTTGGCCCAAATATATCTTGTTGAGTTGGTTCTAGAAGCTAAGTGATTTCAATTTGTGATCTTTGAATGTTGATCTTATATGCATATTGAGTTGGTTGTTGGAGCTTGATAAACTCATCTAATGACCCTAAGTGTAAGTAGACATATTCGTAGGGTAAATTTTGTGGTTGAATTTGAGTGGGGACGTAGTAGGTTATTCGAGGACGAATAATAATTTAAGTATGGGGTGGTGATGTTGGACATATTTACGCAATTATTTGCCATATTTTCCCCATGTTTAGCTATGTTTTGAGAATAAATTATGTGTATATCTTTTGTTTTATATGATATTTGTAAAAAAGAGCTAACGCACGTGCTTAGATGTTTGCAGGGATTAAAGTGACATATTTGGACTTATTTGTGGCTTTAAAAAGAAATATGGCAAAGGAGGGTTGAGAAAAACAAGATTGAAGAAGGTTGGCATCACACTGGCATGCCAGTACACTGCATTGTGCGATGCACAGGCACACCAGCACAACCAAAGGCGCGACGCATAGGGTATTCCCAGGCAGCCAAAATGCAATGCCAGTCCAAGTTGGAACAGAAGCAATAAAGTTGATCTGTTGTGTGTTTATGGCACTTCAATGCTTAAAACTAAGAAAATATGCAAATCCTAGGTATATTTATACAGATATGATGTGTTTGGTTCCGTGTTGCATAGAGAACAGGTTCTGAAAGTGAAGTGGGAAAAATGAGCCAAAAAGTAGCTAAGTCTGGATTTTGAGGAAGGTAACTGGTCGTTATCTCATTCAATGACTCATTCGATGAACCGTTAATAGAAGAGGTCCATAAGATCAAAGAGTTGAAAACTCAAAGGTGCAAGTAAAACGAACTAACGACTCATCAAGTCTGGAAACGGGTCACTTGCACTAGTTATGTGTGTTGTTAGAAATGGAAGCAGACTATGGAAAAAAGATCTGAGAGTCCTGAAGAAAGGAGCAATGAGTTTTCAGGAAACTCAACGACTCATCATGCATGACCATTAGTAGAAGTTTAGAATACTGGAAATTTAATCCCCAGAGCTCACAAGAGACATAACGACTTGTTAAGTCTTCTAACTAGTCATCAATTGAGGCATCAATAAAAAGGAAGATTTGCTTAAGGAGGACCCATCAAGACACTTAACGAATCGTTTGGGCCACTAACAAGTCGTCACCACTGCCAAATTGATTTTCTTGTCTATGTAGGATAAGATTTTTTTGTGTCTATAAATACTTTATTTAGATTTCTTTTTAGAAGTTTCAGTTTTTGTTGACTTTTTATCATATATTAAAGTCAAAGAAACATCTCACCTAATTTGTTCTTAGGTTTTAAAGGATCAAAGAAGTCTTGAATGTTGAATACTATTTTAATTGTTGGTGATTAATTCAAGAAGTGTGATTTCTTCTATAAATTCTTCTAAGTTTATAATTATGATTTCATCCATGATTGCTAATTATAATTCTTCAGTCATGAGTAACCAAATCCTACAGCTAGGATTATGGAAACCATGATGAATTAACAAACATAGGAAAAATACTTAGTGATTCTTTAATGGGGTTTATGCATATATTGTTCTTCCCATTGTTTTAATTGCTTCTTAATGATTGTGAACATTAGAATTTGCCTTATTCTTACTTACCAGACCAAGGGTATAATGAATGGAAAAAGGGATTAATAACGGAGATTTGAGGCTAGCAACCCTCATCCAATAGCTTGATCTTGTTTGGGAATAGCTAATCCGAAATCAAAGGTAAGGGTTAGGAAAATACACACCCATAAATGGACCAAGTTGCATGGTGATACTCACTATTTAGGGGAACCAATCATTTAGGTGAACTTTACTTACCAATTTTGCATACCAAACATCAGGATAGATCACTAGTACAATAAGCTTGTGATGTTATGAAATCATGGGGAACACAATCCTAGTCACTTCACTCATTGATTACAACCAACTTTAACAAACATTCTACTCTCATACACTTTTCATTTTACATTGTTGTTTGTTACAACTCCCTCTTAGGAAATAAGTAGACTAAAAGTAATAGCAAGCACGTTAACTGAGGTCCTCTCCCTATTCCTCATGGGATTCGATCCCAACCCTTGTTGGGTTCTATATTTGAGCATCGATGGTTTTATATCCCATATAGAGGTGTAATTTAGGTGACATCAATTTTTGGTGTCATTGTCGAGGAATACGGCTTAGGATTTAGTTAATTATGTTTGCTTTGTTACTGATCCTTATTTCCAATTTATTTTCTTTGTTGTTTTATTTTCTTTCTAGATTTTAGGTTCGTGTATGCCCAGTACCCGAAGCCAATGTAAACCCCTCATTCCAATTGATCACAAACTTGAGCAAACTCTAAGAAGTATAAAGAAAATGGCCAACGTCCGCGATCAAGAGATTGTGGAAGAAGCAATAGCCTAGATGTTTGTTGAGGAGTAGGCTCATGCACATGAATGTGAGGTAGCTAGGCTTGTTGAATAGTAATGTTAAGCTATAGATAATGAGCGAGCCCGCAAGATTCAAGGCCTAGAACAACAGAGGCATTGGTATTTTGATGATGATAATGATGCTGATATTGATGAGGCCGGTGCAACTGGTGCTATAGATCCTCCCTTGTTGCCCACTGGGGAAAAGTTTTATATTACCTGTGCCATGATTCTACTGCTCAACATGAACGGGATATTTGCTGGTCATTCCACTGATGATGTTCATACCCACTTGACTAATTTTTTGGGAATCTGCAAAACATATAAACAACCTGGTGTGAATCAGGACTCAATCCAGCTGAGGTTATTTCTATTTTCACTGCGAAGTGAAGCAGCGTTTGGTTGGTTGAGTTTCCAAATGACTCTATCACTACATAGAGGGAACTAAAAAGGGATTTCTTGGAGAGGTTCTTTCCACCTTCCAGAGCATTATAGCTAAAAGGAGAGATTTATAACTTCAAGCAGTTGAGTTCAGAAGCGTTACATGAGACTTGGCTGAGATACAACAAGAAGCTGAAACAAGTTCCTAACAATAGGATTCCTGATGATACTTTGTTGGAGATTTTCTATAAGTCTCTAAATGCTAACACAAAAACTGTGATCGATACTATTTTCGGTGGAACATTTATGATTCGCACTTATGATGAGGCCGCTGAGGTACTTGATAGGATCACTACGACTAATCGAGTATGGCACACTCGAGAAGCAGAAGTTCCTATCGGCACTTTTGCGGTAGGTACGTTTGCTGAGTAGTGGAGGAAAGATGAAGAAAGAAATCATGACATTGCTAAGATTAAAACCACAATGGGGCTCCTTGCCAAATATTGCATGGGAGATGCGGCTGAAAAGGTAGCAGTTGGTGCTTAAGGTAAAACTCCAAGGAATGATAGTGGAGAGTCTGATTCTGATGAGGAAGCTAATTATCTAAATGATCAAGGGACAAGTTTCTGGACCAATGCCCAAGGGTCTAACTAAGACTCTTTGCGCCAAGGTCAAAACTATTATAGAGACAATAGTTACAATCGAGGCCAAACAGGGATCGGAGTCGAGGCAGAGGCAATGGTGACTGGAAGAAGCATAATGGTTATAAAAATAATAGAAGTGGTTTATATGTTCCTCTAACCTTGAGTAGAATCCAGCAGTTAGAGGATGGAGGACATGTTGGCCAAATTTCTGAAGTAGATGGAGGCTAATGACGGCCATTCCAACGAGCTTCGTGTAGATATTTCTGGGGTTTAACCAAAAGGTAGAGTCGCATTCCATTGCAATAAAGAAAATTGAGCAGTAGATTGGTTAGATGTCAGGTGCAATGAATCAGCGGAATAAAGGCACACTTCCTAGTAGCACAGTTAGAACCCAAAGAATGATATTCACTGTATGTCTATTACTACTAGAAGTTGAAAGGCAATAGTTGACCCTCCTATGCCAATTGTGATTGATGAGTTAGTTGAGCCCGAGTCAATTGATGATGATAAGGTTGCAGATTCTGAGGTTACACTGTTAAATAATTTCCCTTGGGACACTGCCTCATAGATCTATCATATTGGGCTTTTGACAATTAAGGAATTTCTAGAATTTCAAAGCTTAAGAAAATTCAAGCTTACAAGAAACAAGTAACAAACAGTCTTGAGATGTTAATTTTTATGGAGGTATGATATGGTCTAGTATCTAGGTAGTGTGGAATAAGGTTGATGATATGTGACTTAAATAATATTGAGATGTAGTTTAGGGACATGGAGTAATTATTTAACAGTGTACAATCTTATACAATTTTACTATAAGGAAAAAAGATGCACACCTGAATAGTCATAAGGATCAGATTTTTTGATGTTCTTCCTTGCGGTTGATCAAACCTGAATAGTCATCATAAGAACTCAAAGGACATGTGTTTAACGATTATCATCTTCAGACTCTCTATATGAATTATCCATTAATGCCAAGAGGTCTTTTGAGTCTGATTCCTCTTTGCTACCAGAGATTGATTCTTTGTTTCTACTTCATCATCCTTATCATCACTATAGAAATTTTCCGTGACAGCTAATGCCTTCTTCACAATCTTCCAAACACTCCCAATCTATCAAAAAATAGTCTAAGTGAATAAAAACGTCTATTAAAATCCCTATTGATATATAAATTATTCGGTCAAAAAGACAACAAAAAGTCAATCCCAAGCCCATGAAGTAAAAGTTAGAATTTTTATGCAAAATCTTATTACCCATAACTCGAATAGTCTAAATTGAGAAAATCACTCAGTTCTGTCCATGAATAAATACCTAAATCAACAGTTCACCATTTTTTAACTTTAGTGCTCAAAACCCCAATTTCACTATCAAATTTCATGGATAAAAATACTCATAAATTGAATTACTCATGGAAAGTTATCAATATATAGGTTAGATTATTACCCCCACATTATATCGAGAAGAACGCCGCGTAAATTGCTCAAATTCTGAGCTTCATAGCTCCCAAAATGGTGAAATAAACTTATGAAAGGATATTGCCTAATATAAAATATGAATTTGGTCATAAAAGACCAATCTTGTCACTAAAAGTACAAAATCTCGTCACTAAAAATCTGCACCAACAATTTGTATTTTTATTTTGGACCAACAATTTATCAGTAACTATATAACTCCTTCATACGACCTTGAAATTCAATTATTCTTGTTCCTATGAGTCTAATATAATGATGCAGATCTAGTAAATTATTCAAAACTCAGTTCCGAGCTCGTTTGCTCAATCACAATATTTTTTGCTCATTACAAATTTATTTCATGCTTCCTGATAAAAACCTAATTGTAAGTTATTGGAATTACGAAAAATATTTCAGATCATTCCTTTAAATCTTTCTCACACATCCAGAAGTTTGAGAATAAAATTCTGATTTGTAGAGCTAAAAATAAACCTTTGGGTCATTGCCGTTTAATGCTTAAAATAATGCCAAAATACTTAACATGTTTCAAACCTATCTGAAACTCATAGAAATAAACCAAACTTAGCGTATAAGTCTAAAATCATCATACGAATTTGTTAAACTTTCAAATCATGAATTCGAGCTCATAGTCAATTATTTGACCGAGGTCAACTCTTAACTTTAAATTTTATTAGAATGCAACTCGAGTGCATGAAACTCATTCAGAACCCCTTGGACACAAATCAAACATACAAATTAATTTAAAAGATGTTACAAACATGCGGGAGTTCTCAAAATACTTATCCAGGATTATCTTGACCTAATATTGATCGTGATCAACTTAAATCTATAAACATAACTAGTAACTTATCTAGACATCCAAAAAACTTCTAATCCCCTCAAAATCCATGCAAACTATCCGATCAAATCATACTTCACCTTTTGAACCTATAGGAACTGACAAAACTCAATTCTGAGTTCATTTATCTATTTTGTTGAATTTGATCATCCTTTTCATTATTTCAACTTAAGAAATTCAAATCTTTGATTTTCTTCTATGATACTCACCCGTTGCCTCTGGAATCATGTTACTAAATTAAAGCAACATGGAGGATCATTTAAGAAAAAAAGTCATAATGCTCAAAATGACCGAACGAACCCTTACACTTCCTTTCTAGCTAAAAAGATCAAAATTATTATATTATATAGATTTAATGTATTTTATACTTTCATGAAGTCCAGACAACTTCACTAGCTAGTTTGTAATAATATTAGGTTTATAGATTGTGCAATTATATCAAGTTCAGCTACTCACATTTCAAGATGATAAGCACAACTTCTATACTGACCACCCTCAATGCGTATGCAAGTTCTTTTTAAAAAAACTCTTATTTTACATGATAATAACTATTTATAAATGAAATTCATAATTATTTGATATCTCAAACAACAATAACATATTAAGTAGTGTCCCACAAAGTAGGGTCTGGGAAATATAGAGTGTATGTGGACCTTGCCCCAATTTCTAATATAGAAATACTATTCCCAATAGACCCTCACCTCAAGAAAAATCAGTTAAAAAAAAGGAAATAACTGTTTTATTTGATATGTTCATCTAATCATCTGACATCTTTAAAAAAAATAATTTTATTTGATATACATGTTAATATTTTTAAAACATATATTATTGACTTAAAAAAATTTCTTGGAGTCTAAAAAGATAAAATCGTAATCAATTTATCATATTATCTATGAATGATTGCTTCATAATCTCTAAAAATAAAATTCTTTTATTCCACAAGAAAAGGTGCGTCTTAAGCCATTTGCGTTTACTGAATTCCAAAAATTTGCTCCATGAATTATGGATTCTAAATCATAGTTGGACATTAGTATTTTTAAAAAATGCGTAAAGAATACACTTATAATCAAATCTACTTCATCGATTATGATTTCTTAATAACAGTTGAACTTTTAGTAATTTATGAAACTGCATGAAGAATTCAGTCATGATCAATTCTGTTTCATGGATATTTTTAAAATCACATTGTACTTTTAGCATTTTAAAAAAAATACATGAAGAATACACACTTAAACTAAAATATGCTTCCTGGATTATGATATTTAAAACAACAGTTGGACTTTTTGAATTTTAAGAAAATGCATGAAGAATTTATTTATAACCAACTTTATTTTATGGATAGTTTTAAAATCACTGTTAGACTTTTAGCATTTTTAAAAAATACATGAAAAATTCACTTGAAGCCAAATCAGCTTTATCGATCTTCTTTCCAAAACCACAGTTGGACTTTAGGCATTTTAAGAAAATACATTAAAAAAATCATTGGAATCAAATTTGCTTCATGGATTATGCTTTTTAAAATCATAAAAGAATTCACTGAAACCAATTCTTTTTCATTAAATATGTTTTTTAAAATCACAGTTGGACTTTTAGCATTTTAAGAAATTAGATGGAAAATTCACTTTAAAATATGCTTCATTAATTATGCTTTCCAAAATGACAAGTACACTTTTAGAAATTTAAGAAAATACATGAACAATTCACTTAGAATTCAATCTGCTTCATGGACTATGCTTTTCAAATCACAATTGGACTCTTAGCATTTTAAGAAATACATTAATAATTCACTTAATTATATGGCAAAACCAATATATATATATATATATATATATATATATATTCCTACTCCTTATTTAACTTGCTCAATCATAATATATTCTCTCCCAAAAAAAAGTGCTTCCTCTTTTATTAAGTGTATGCGAAATATAACTCGCGAGAAGCTTGAGAACAATGAGAAATTAAGTGAAAATTATAGAAAAATCCTCCTTTATATAAAATATAACAAAGCTTGTTTAAGAAAGCACAAAGCTTGTTTAAAAAAACACAAAATTTTTCAACTATATATATGATCTACAACTTGAACTAATTAGTTTTAGTCTAGGGAAAGTTAGTTTATGGCCATCTAGAACTCAAGTTAAAAAAAAAACTTGAGGGATATTTAGGTTGTTCTGAGGTCATAAGAATGAATAATATAGTTGAATATAAAACCTATCTTAACAAAATGATTAATTAGGTTAGAGAAGAAAACATTAGAAAATTAGAATGAGAGGATAAGGCTTAAAAAAATGGACGGAAAGAACTTTTATGAACTCGATATTGGATAACTTAAAGACTGATAAAGTTAATCTCTTTTAAGAAGGTTAAAGTTGATTAAAGGGAAAAACAACTCCATGAACAAGATTAACCAATAGAAAGTAATAACCACCAATGCTGGAGAGAAGAATGATGGGCACTCCAAAAATTAATTATGGGCAGAATACTTAAGACTCTCCAAATTTGAGGTGTTTTCTTCAAATTCCGCCTAAAATATCAATGGTCTTAATTATCCCCTTGAAATTAGCTATTTAATAGTCTTTAACCACTGCACCATCTCTTTCTAAGAGAGTGAGATACACTCTCCTGTCATGTCGATATTTTTTTATCCACATGTCATTTTTTTAATAATATTTTTTAATTTTATTTTTTAAGTTTATTAATTTTTTTAGATTTTATTTTTCAATTAGCAAAAAGAAACTTTGCTAGAACTCTATATTTAAAGCATAAAAAAAATATTTTGCTAAAAAATATGAAATTATAGTAATTTTTTATTTACGGATTTTGCTCGAAAAAAAATTCACTATTGAAACAATTGTCGTTATATTAAGTAAAATATAACAGAAATTATACAGTTGAAAATTCATAATTCTGCAAAAAAAATTATTTTACTAAAAATAAAGGAACTCTAACCGAGTTTTCTTCTTTTTCTAAATTTGGCCCAAAATGAAATAAGTAATTATTGTATCTAAACAAGAAATAAAAAATTACACAATTGCAACTCCATTATTAAGGTTAAATCATTTTTATGTGAATAAAAATGACGGGACTCAAAGTTTTTTTAATTGATTTAGGCTTGAAAAAAGAATACACAATTGAAATAAATATCATTTCATCTACAAAAAAATACACAGTTGATACTTTGTTATTAACTTTTAAAAATTAATTATAATTTAGCTAGAATGATAGATTTTGAGTCAATTTACTTAATTGGCTTGAAAAGTAAAAATATAGCATTAAAATAAACAATTGAGAGCTGATTTTTAATGTTGTTTCATCCTCACATGCTTAAAAGAGAATGTAGTCACTTTCTTTGCCATATCAACATTTAGGAGATTTAAAAATATCAAATAAATAAGTTCGGGGGGAGGGGTAACTAAGATTATTCATAATATAGGGGGAATTTGAAAAACACATGTCAAGTTTAGAGGGGTCATTAGATATTCAGATATTAATTATAATTATATAATAGTTTTGTTGTTGAGTCGATGTTAATTTTATATTTATTTTTCATCAATATTTTTTTTTCGTACCATTTATCATTATTATTATGTTTTTTTTTCTATTGATCATATATTAAAGTTATTCTATCTTACTAAAAAATATTATTTTTCTATTGTTCGGTAAAAATTATTATACATGTAAGATTTAGAGTGCTGTTGAATCTTTTTTTGAGTCATATATATCCTTCCTCCCTCCTCCTTTCTATAACTTGATTAACTTAAATTTTATTTTATTCGAACAAATATTATTTAGGATTATTTCGATTTATAGAATTGATGAAATTTCTTATCTTTTTACTAAATATTTGTGTAAAGGAAAATAATACGTATTTGAAGCAACTTATAATAGTGAACCTAAACTTATGTCAATAAATATTTTTGTTCAAGTCTTTTTTTAGTGAGATGAGAATTTTATTTGACGAATTATTTAAAAAAATATACTTCGAGGATCTTGTTGGGTCATTTGAATCATACGGTTAAATAAATGTTTACACAATAAAATGGGTGGTATTGCATAAAATTAAATTAAAATACTTTTTTGAGATGTTCCTATCTTACTATTATAAAATTTAATTAAGAGTGTGTGTTAGTAATCAATAATATGATTGCAAAATTGACCCTCCAGTGATGATACATTTATAACTTAGTTTCATATTTGGAATTTACTTAAATCAAAATCTGTATTAGTATCAAAGTTTTCTTCGTCAGAGGAAGTATGCCTTTGAGTTACTCCAGAAGACTGATATGGCATATGCAAAATCAGTTAGTACCCTTCTGGCATATAAATATGATCTTCAACAGGCTTTATGTAGCTCTTCAGCTGATGTCTCATCATACCAAAATATTATATGAAGCCTCCAATATCTCACATTGATAAGACCTGATATCTTACATGCAGTAAATATGGTTCGTCAGTTTATGCATGCCCCAAACAGTGAACATTTTCAGGCTGTAAAAAGAATACTCATGTATGTGACGGGAACATCTCTTTTTGGTGTGAGATTACTAGTAAGATCACCACTCAGTTTATATGGGTTCTCAGATGTTGATTGACAAGGATATATAATAACAAGGAGGTCAGCCACAGGTTACTCAATATATCTAGGTGCAAACTGCATATTTTGGGCATCCAAGAAGCAATACACAATGTCAAGGGCTAGTGTTGAAGCTGAGTATAAGGCACTAGCTTGAACGTTAGCTAAAATTGCCTGGATTACATATGTTTTAAGAGATATAGGTGTTTACTTGGGGTCAACACCAACATTGTTCAACAACAACATCGATGCTTTATATATAATTGTAAATCCAATTCTCCATGCTAGATCTAAGCATGTGGAAATAAATTATCACTTTGTTAGGAGAAGATGGCTAGAGGTTAGCTTGTGACACACTTTGTTCAATCCAAAAATCAGCTAACAGATATACACACCAAGGAATTGACAAAGCAGGAGTTTGGCAAATTTAGAAACAAGCTAGGAGTATGCATTCCACCTCCTCATTAGCTTAAGAGGAAGTGTTGCAATATCTATACAGTGACTAGGCTTCTAGTCAATTGTAGTTAGCATAGCTTAGGACTCTTTTATATATATAGTTATCCTAGATATAATACACTTAGAATATAAAGTGTACTAAGAGACTACTTGGCCTAATATTTTATAGTTAGGACACTAATGTATGTATATAAGAAGGGCATCAATATACTGATTTGATTATTAAGTAATATACTATTTGTCTCCCTCTCTAAGCCTGCGTAATTCTACATTTCCTAAACAATTTCAGTTATGTTGTTTTTCTAGCATAAAAAATATTCATGATCTTGCAAAATTTTCTTGTTCTTTCATATTTCAAAACTAAATTTTACATATGAATATGAGTAATGTTAACTATGATTGTAGATACTTCACGTTAAGCTTTTGTCCTGTTTTTAAAATATTGTGCTTCTTTTTTTTGATAACCGCATGCATATAAAAATACTATTGTTGAAAGAGAGTAGTACTTTATAAAAGTTGTATATTATTATCACCCTATATCTCTTAAAATAGAAAGTATTAATATAAACTCTCAAATCTATAACACGATATAAATTAACTTTTAATTATTTGTAACTGCATGCGTTTCATATTAGATAATATTGTAATTATAATCAATTTCTAAAACTTCATCATCCTCTTTTCTTTATTGTTAACTTTTATAATTAATTAAACATCTTTTATTTCTTTGTAAGGTAACGTTAGAAATGCAACAAATTTTATAATTAATAAGCAACAAATTTCTATTCAAAGCTTACAACTTTTTATTCCAATTTCACAAGTTTGCATTACAAACCAAGAAATTGCTGACAATATAATTGCTTTGAATTCGAATTTTATGCTTATCGTGGGATATAAAGAGACTAGTAAATTAAAAATAATTTCAATTATTTCTTTGGCATCAATAATTTCGATCATTTACACTCACTAACATATTGTTTAGTGGATTACAGAATTTAATTTTGTAATCTTCACAGAAAGAAATAGATTACTGAATTTAAAGCTTATATTCCAAGAGAAATTTTTACACACACACACACACACACACACACACACACATATATATATATATATACACACACATACATACATACATACGATAGCAAGAAAATTCACAAAACAACAAGCTGCTACCAAGAAACAAATAAAATTAGTTGCTTTTAAGCAACCTTCAAAAGAAGCGGTCTTCAATGAGGGGATTACTTCGATATCAGAGACCTTGTAGCTGATTCCTAATCTATTGCCATTAGCAGCTCTAAGGGCCTCTTTGGTTTTGTCAAAGTATTTGGCTGGGATAAGTCCTTCTTGGACACAATTGAGGTCTGCACCAGTATCAAAAAGTGCAATAGTGTCTAGATTGAATGATTTGTTGACTACTAACATTATCCTAGTATGCCAACTCCTGATGGAGATTCTCGAGATATAATTGATAAAGTCTCCTTATTCAGTCTCATGATTTGGTTGTTCAAGTTTTGTTTGTCAAGGAGGATCAGCCATGATAGAGAATTGTTGAAGGACAATGCGATCTAGTTCTTGCCTAGATTTGATTTGTTGGGTTTCTCCCTTAAGGAGTACTATTTCTGATTGAAGATCTTGAATAGTTACTACCTTTGATTGCTAGAAGGAAATCTGTTCAAAACATCAGTGATATTGTAGGTGTTTGCTATGTGAGGATGAGAAAAAATATTGGAGGAAGATGTGGAGGGTCTATCTAGAGCCTTTTTGAGTTGATCTAGATAATTTCTTTTTTGGTCTGGATCTTGTAAGTTGCTTATAACCTCTAGGAGGAGATCTTCTTCTTTTGAGAGAACATTGATTTCAGGTTGGCTTTTTTGGTCTACTTGGTCAGACAGGAGGATTCTAGATCATCATCTTCGATTTGGTTAAGATCCTATTCAAACTCATTATCCACATTATCGGAGTCCTCTTTTAGTAAGAGGTGTTGTATCTGGTTGAGGACTGATTCATCCAGATTGAGGTTTCTAATTTTTCTGGCGAATTTGCAGTATTTGGCAATATGACCAGGTCTGCTGTACCTGTAACATTTGTCATCATTGGGGGCAGGAAGAGCTGGCTTCTTAGGTGCACGTTGAGTTTTTGGAGGAGAAGATTTTGATTTCCTAAATTTAGGAATATGAGGCCTAGATAAGGAGACTTCCTCTTTAGGAGCCGGATTTCTATGGGATTTCTTTCTACATGGAGGTAGACCAAATTGTTCGCAAAAACTTCCTAGGTCTCGATGTTTCTGAGCTCTATGTTTTGCTAATTGTCTTAATATCTTATCTTGGAGACAGATCTTAAGGAAAACTTGCTAGATGAGGTTTGTAAGCTGACCATAAGTGATCTGCTCATAAGGAATAATATCACCAGAGTGATGGTTTTGGAACTCTTCTTTGACTAAATCTCTGAGGGACTTAGGCAGGCCGTCTAGGAATTTTTCTTTCTAGTAGGGAAGGTTACCATCAGGCCTTTCATAGATTCTTTTAAGAATGGATTCCTTATACCATCTGAAGTCGGAAAGTGTTTTACACTAAAGGTTGTTGAGTACTTCAGAAGATCTTTGCCTAAACATACCTGGACTTCCAATGAATATTTTGATAATGGTGTAAATCAGAGTATTAGTAGAATCAGGAATGGTTTGTCCATCCTTAAAGATTATCTCTCATGAAGGGTCGACTCTAACACTATGAAATTTTTTTGCTTGTCTTCCTCCCTAAGATTGGTGTCCCACCAACCTTTTGACTGACCCGTAAACCCTGCTACTAGAACATGAGTAGTAAGCTGGTCTAATCAGTTATTGGAGGTCCTGTAAGCAGTGGCAACCATTGTCATCTGCTGTAATTTGGATAGAATATTGTATTCAGAACAACCATCTATGTTCCATTCATAAATGTTATTGGCATTGTAGTTTTCTTTCATGATGCTTGGGTTTTTCTTCTAAGGCTACATCAGGATTGGTAGCTCTAGGATAGTAAAGCTTTTGTGGCTTACCAATTGGAAAATTCGGCTTTGATAGGAGCTACCTGTTCATTGTCTACTCTGGGGTAATTACTACACGCAAGTGCACGTGGTCGAACAAGTAGTAAAGTGGCTTAAGTAAGCCAAGTATCGATCCCACAGGGACTGGGCTAGGGTACAATCTACTCAAGTGTCACTGTATTTTAACTCTAAAAATGCAGACAACAGTGTGAAAAAGAGTTTGGTATTTTGGTTTCTAATTTTATGCTAATTATAAACGAATATACAATTTGAGTCTGAACTATGAATATGAGCGTGCTGAGGTTAAATGAACATGTATAGAAACTAATTATCGATACAATATTTGGTTAATCTTTCCTCCGGTTGCTAGTCAAGAATTATTGCCAATGGATTAAAACTCTCGTATTTAACCCAGCTTAAGAATCATGAACCGTCCACCTACATTTCTGTGATTAAACAAAATTCATGTTCTAGCCATACAAAACCGATTCCTTAATTGACTAATACGACTTTCAGGTATATTTCTATCCTGAAGGTAAATCAATTCCCAATTTTCCCAAACTAAGAAGAGATCATATCCTATTGATTCACAACTTTCCAATTTCTTGCTCCCTCGAGTGAAACCAGACTCTTTAGATATACATTAACGTTGGCCACACATCAATGCAGTAAGAACAAGAATCAATAGAACAACCATGGAAGAAAAGATGAAAAACCCAATTGATCAATAACTACATTTCAATACAATTGTTCTTAACCTCAGCAAGAAGAGGAATTAGCCACTCATTTGTGGATTAAACATCGTTAAATGAGTGTTAAACATACAAGCAATTGAATTAAAGAAGAAGGAGATAGAGAAAAACCCTGATAATTTCGTCCACTCAACTGCCTGTAACCCGCGTTCTTGCTCCACCAAGTCAGAATAATTAAAAATGAACCTAAGTGTACTATTTATAGTAGTGGGAATTTTTCCCGGAATAACAAGCAACGTGTCACGGAGTGCATCGCAGAGCACTGCCTTCGTGACACGCCACTGACGCGGACCCTTACTGGAAATTGATTGTCCAGGTAATAAGGCCCAACATGGCACGGCGTGCAACGTGGGGCTTGGCCAACGTGCCACGGCCCTAGTGCGCACCCTCACTGGATTTTTGCCAAAAATTCCTATCCAGGCAGAAGGCATCCGCGATGGCAGCATGACACGGCTCCATCGCGGAGCCCCTTTAATTTGTGCCTGCAAATGCCTTTTCCCTTGCTAACATCCGAGTCCAATCCCAATCTCTCCCAACACGCATTTTAGCTTTCCAAAATTATATTTCACCTGCAAAACAACGCTAATCATGTTGGTTAGTATAAATTCACATTTTATTATCAATCACATGAGAATGTATAAACATTGATAGATAAACAAGGCTAAAATAACACCTTTGAGTATCACTTGGGCATATAAATTTGTCCAAGATCACTTACCCCACACTTAAATCCTTGTTCTTTCCCGAACAACAATCTTACACCTCATGCAATTAACACCCCAACCTAGCTACTTTGGTTCGACAATTCAGGCTACGATCATACCGATTATTTAATACAGAAAATCATCAAGAAAATACGCATGGTCCTATTAATGCAATGACCTTCAACACATCAAGACCTCCTAGACTTAAGAATCAACTCTCGATATTGGCAAACTCCTGCAAATTAGCTGATCAAGATATCCGACATGAAATTTAATCTCTCATCAAACATGTGTCCTCACAACACAAGAGAATTTTCCCCTTTTTAATCATATGAACTCAAACGATTACATGCAGGGGCATATAGAAACAATTTCACTCTCTCTCCCAAAAGAATTCACATGCATCATGCCACGAACCATAGGCTTGCCTTTAGTGTATTACTCCACTAATATAAGGAAGTGTGATGTAACATCACGTAGGACTTTAACGGGTTGTAATGTAAGCTACGGAACTAGTAAATACTTGGCTAGCCAATAATAGCCACTAGCATCCTTAAGCACTTTTTCAATACATCCCATCAAGCTCATGGGCATTGTTTCTTCCTTCATCCTCCCATTCTTGAAGTCTGTCTTTATTTTGACGTATCTCATTAAGCACACGTAACTCAATCACGAAGAGTATTCATACATCTTCATTATATTTTATTTATAACAAGTGCACCTTCAACCATTTCTTTCCTTTCATCACTCTACTTTTCTTTTCTTTTAACCCTTCTCACTTTTTGACACTTTGGGAAAATTATTTCCTCTTCTTAAGCGCGTAAGAGTTTTGGATCAAATTTACGGCTAATGAAAAGAAAGGGTTAAGCTCAATTTACACATTTTTTGAAAAAAGAAAAAAATAATAGGCTAAAGGCTCAACGGGCTAACTAGGGTGTACAATCAAGGTGGGTACAATAATGAAAAAGAGAGACTTTCGGTTGAAAACAAGGAAATGCCTACCTCCTTTCCTACAATACACATCCTTCATTTCATTTCGTACACACACCAGGCAAGTTCTAGACATTTCACAATAGCATGGAATAAACAAAGCCTCACCATACACTAATTGCACATGCTCAATTCAAGACATATTCACAGACTCTTCAATCAACTAATTACAAGAATTCAAACTTAAGCCTCAATCACACTGAATCGACTCTATGGCTTAGGTATCTCAACATATTTACAGAGTTGCATGCTTTCATACGAATCACCTTTGCATTTCAAATATCATGTACAACACGCAACCAGAATTCTGCAATCATAAAGTAACTACAGGTTTTGGGATGCAACCCACAAAAGAAAACAACTGAAAAATAAATGAAAAAAAAATCTACTCCTAACGATTGCATTTTCCTTAAGACGGTCTTCATCCATCCACCATAGGAAACGATCACTAACTAAGACTTCGGTTCAATGGGACCAATCTCGGTAAAAGAACCGAAAACAAACGCCGAGAAACCCAAGAATTGAAAAGATTTTAAAAATATCGATCATTTTGATAAAATAAAAATATGTACAAAACCAGCTAGCAACATTCAGCAGCACACCACAACTTCATATTTAATTACAATACAGAACAGAAACATCACAATCACAGGGTCACAAAAAATTTTCTTTTTTTTTTCACAGGCACCATAATAGAACAGAAACATAAACAACAACACAACCAACACCTAACTACTCCCACCCCACACTTATATCGAACACTGTCCCCAGTGTTCACAAAAATTAACATAGCACAAAAATTGGGTGGTGGATACTCCACTTCTTCATCAGGTGCTGCTGCCTCATCTCCCATGTCTGAATCGCCCCCATCGTCATCATCGGACTCCACATCAGAGTCCTCACGACGTGTCTCCTCATCTGTGGGGACATCATCTTTCGTGGGCTCTACAAAAGCTGACCCCACTTGGCATAGAGCCCTGGCATTTTCGCCAAACGGGTAGTCTAGCTCGAGATGCCACAGCTCCTCTTCTGTCGCCGGCCTCCCGCCTATTCACAGCTGGAGCATCTGCATCCCGTACATGCGAGCCATGTACTGATCATCCCGAGCATGTTGCTCGGCTAGTGTAAGAACTGGCCCGTGGGTGGTGTCGGGTGCCTTAGTTTGGTGACATCTAAGGCCCGCCGCTCCATCTGCGGGATGTAGTCAAGGGCCTCTTCCTTAATATCCAGGACCCTCAGGAATATGGTGAGTAGTCCACCAAATCCGTATCTGTGCCCTTGATGCAAACGGGCTCTCTTCATGGCGGAGATAATCACCGCTCCCACATTGATCTCCAGCCCTTTCATCAGGGCGTACACCAAGCATACACGATCCCGGGTTACATCCGTCATATGCACCCCCGGGATTAGGCAGGAACAAACAATTTTCAGCCATATCCTGGCCTCCCTGTTCATCTGTGAGTAAGGCAAAGTCTGATGGTCCCTTCTCCTTATGTATTCTCCACCGAGCTGTTGATCGGGTTCCACACAAAGTGCGTCTGATGTCCGCATATGCTGGAGTGATATTCAGCTGTAGAAGCACATGGGCGTCTGTGTCCCGCGCCCCTAGTATATCATTGAGGTGGTGGGGCTCAAAAGTGACTATTTGCCCTCTTATTTTGATGGTGTGACTTCTGAGAGTCGGGTTCCAGTTGGCATAGAATTCCCAAATCAAGTGCAAGTTGCATTCCTTGGGCTCTTCAAAGATGAAGTTCAGCCCAGCTGCCTCGATCCTCTGGACAATCCTGGAGAACTCCTGTGCCAACGGTCCCCTTGCTATGTGTTCCTCGGGGAAGTACTTGCCCTCCTTGTGCTTTGCGTACCATTTCTTCCCCTCCTCTGTCACCCACCTGGTTCTGTATTGACGGCGTTGGCCGCGTGGAACCGCTGGTGCTGCTGGGACCGTCGTGCCCTGTCTGATTCTTTTTCTTCCGGCGCTAGATGTTGATGCGCCTTTTCCCTTGTCTTGCTTGCTTGCCATTGTTCCTGTCAAAAAAAACAGACAAGTTCAATGTTAAGCCAATTAAAATTAGCTTCGACTGAGGTTGGGTTAAGCTAGGCTACCCCACACTTAGTCCTTAGCCAAAATTACAACATTAAGGCAAGATCGTACTTATTTACACAAACAAACAACAAAACATAACAAATATGCTTAGTGCCTTGGGAGAGTTTGACGGTATACATTCCATGTACTACTCAGACTTCGTACAGCTAACCACAATCCTTACCTATCGATAACATGTTATCCCATAGCACTTAGCAAGGAAAAGAAAAAGAAAAAATTTAACTACATGATTCTATACAATTCGCCCATTTCTTGCAATTTCCAATATTTTCTTAACCCGAGAATCCGTCGGTCTTTTAGCATAGTCACAGTTAGCACAATCGACTCATCTCACCCAACATGTACAACCTAGCATGAATTTCACTTGTTCAACTCAATTTTTTCATTTCAAACTCAAAGTCAAGCCCTAGCTATGATTTTATCAAAAATTTGATTAAGCTATGTAATTGTCGAGTTCAAGCAATCACACTGTTACTCCGAACATCAATCAACAATAATTTAATTGAATTTAAGCTTAATTTCTACTTAGGGCAAGTTTTTCTCATATCACATGTTCAAAATCAAAAAATTTCGACAAGAATGGAGATAGAGTTGAAGAACATACCTTGAATTCGAAGAGATGACGAAAACTTGATGAAATTACGGGCCTAAGTCCGTGTCACGTTGAGGGGGAAGGGGTTTTTTGGGAGGTTGGTCGCGGAGAGTATGAAAAATGAGGAAAAATGAAGGGGAATTGGGGTTAAAAAGTGGGAATTTCGCGTGGGTCACCCGGCGACCCGGTGTGACCCATCGCGATATACACCTCAACGTGTCACGGAGGGTAACGCGGAGCATGCCCTCCGTGACACGGAGCCATCGTGTAGGTGTTCTGGAATTTATAAAAATTCTAGAATTACCTTCAACGTGTCACGGAGGGTAACGCGGAGGTCCTCCTCCGTGACACGGAGCCATCGCCTTGGCTCACTGTTTTGCCACTTTTTATTCGTTTTCATACCTCGGATTTTTCTTTGCGATTCCTTGCATGTTTACCCTCCGTTCAACCTGAAATTCATCTTACTACAAGAAATTGGTTAGAATTATAGGATTCACTCAAAATAAGAATAAGAATAAAAGTAAAAACTAACAATTTTGTTATTAATCAAAAGAGAAAAAAAAGAAAAAAGTAAAAAAAAGAAATCTATTCATGTTTTACAAAGAAAAATTTCACGGGTTGCCTCCCGTGCAGCGCCTGGTTTACCGTCACGGCTCGACGTCACTTAGCTCAGTCATCTTCTAGGGTGATAGATGTTTTTTCTCGACCACCGTCCTCACCCCAGTAGTGCTTACATCGCTCCGGTGGTTTTCCCATTAACTCTCGTGATTCAACTATCTGAGCATCATCAGCTCGATCAATCACGTTGATCTCTGAGAGTTCCTCGTACACAGTCGGGAGCTTGGTGGCCTTGTATACATCAAACACTTCCACCTTGTCGTGTGCCCGCATGGTTAGCTGCCCTGCAGCTACATCAATTAGCGCTTTCCCGATCGCCAAGAAGGGACGTCCCAAAATAAATGAGACTTCCGCGTCTGGCTCAAAATCCAGCATGACGAAATCTACCGAGAAGATAAGGGAGCCCACTTGAACCAGCACATCCTCCACAATGCCCTCGGGTCTGGCTAAGGACCGATCCGCTAGTTGCAAGATCACTGTTGTTGGTCTAGGACTCCCTAGACCCAACTTCTTGAATACCGATGACGGCATCAAATTAATGCTCGCTGCCAAATCACATAATCCGCGAGCTCGGATACTCTGCCCAATTGTAATTTGTATAGTAAAGCTCCCAGGATCTTTGAGCTTTATGGGCAATCGGTTTTGTATCCGGGAAGTGCACTCTTCCGTGAGAGCTACCGTAGCATACTCAGTCAACCGACTTTTGTTCGCCATGATGTCCTTAATGTACTTTGCATACTTCAGCACTCCCTGCAAAACATCAACAATAGGTAAGTTAATATGTACCTGTTTTAGCACCTCCATGAATTTCTTGAAACACGCCTCCTCCTTGTGTTTCTTTAATCTTTGAGGGAACGGGGGTTGTGGTCTTTCTGATTCAGCTTCCTTTTTCTTCCCCCTCTCATCACTTTGCTCCCTCTCAACTTCTGCTGCTCCCGATTGTTAAGGTGGTCTTTCTGGTTCCACCTCTTTAAGCTGCAAACCACTCCTTGTGGTCACCGCATTCACCTGTTTGGGGTTGGAATCTGTGCCGCTCGGAAGTCCTCCTCTAGGCCTGGTGTTTTGGGCTCCAGCAAATTGCCCAAATTGATATTCAAGTGCCTTAGTAGCTAACTAGTTGTTCTTCACCTCAGCTGCCAATTTCACATAGTCAGCCTGCAATTGAGCTTGGTTAGCTATCATTGTCTTGAACATCTCCTCAATGCTGGGTGATTGTGGGGGAGGAGGTGCATTATTGTTTCTATATTGTGCTTGATAGTTCTGCTGCCCTCCTTGATTCCTCTGTGCCCCCTGACTCGAATTTTTCCCTTGATGGTTGTTGCTACCCCAAGAGAAATTCGGATGATTCTTCTAGTTGGAATTGTAGCTGTTGCCATACTGTTGGTGGTTGTTCCTCTGTACATTTCCCACAAAGTTCACCGAGTCAGGATTTGCTCCACAACACTCAGCTGAGTGCTCACCACTCACGCACACTTCACACCAAATTTGCTGCACTACATTCACTGGGGCTTGAGTCTTGTTCATTGTCATATTGTTGAAGTGGGTGTTGAGTTGATTCTGTAAAGCAGCTATTTGTGCAGCAATAGCTGTAAAACCACCACCTCTAGAACTCCTACTGCTTTCCTTGTTCCTCCTCTTGACGAATCAGCATTCCACTCCGAATTTCACTGCGAAATACGATTTAACAAGGTATACAACTCCTCATAAATTTTCTCCAATGCTTGTCCCCCTGCTGCTGAGTCTTGCAAGATTTTTGTGTGGGGTTCCAAGCCCTCTATAAAAGTGTGCACCAGCACATCATTGGATTGATGATGATGTGGACAATCCCGCAACATGGACTTGAATCTCTCCCAAGCCTGATATAGATTCTCCCCCTCTCTGTTTGAAACTTAGAATTTGACTTCTAAGTCTTGCTGTTTTACCGGATGGAAAAAATTGTATCAAGAATTTCCTTGCAAGATCATCCCAAGTAGTAATAGAATTAGGTGGCTCAGCTTTCAACCACCTCTTGGCTTCTCCCAATAGTGAGAATGGGAACAATGTAAGCCTGACATAATCTGATGACACTCCAGCGGAGATATAAGTGTCACTTATCTCCAAAAATTTTTGGAGATGCTGCTGTGGATCCTCATGAGGGAGACCTGTGAACTGCCTGCTGGTGTGCAACAATTGCACCATGTTTTGTTTGAGCTCGAATCTCCCTCCTAGCTCAGGTTTGCGGATGCTAGATGTGACATTGTTAGCATGTGGGATTGCCACCTCGCGAACCGGCCTAGCTGCCATTTCCTCGGGCACTAGCATTGCCCTTACTACTGGTGGATTCTGTTGTTGCTCTATGATTGTTTTTCTGAGCAACTGCAGCTTTTTCTCTAGAGCTTCTCTCCGCTGACGATGAAATTGTCTTTCAGGCTCTAAATATGAGTCCACTAGCTCCTTGTCTCTTGCCAGTGTTTAACAGAGATTATATCTGTGAAATACAGGCTAAGACCAAGTTGTCAACACTTAAGAAAAAATATAGTAAATTTACACTTAAGAAAAATTCACCAATTGTCAGTCCCCGGCAACGGCACCAAAACCTTGTTCACTGTCTACCCTGGGGTAATTACTACACGCAACTGCACGTGGTCAAACAAGTAGTAAAGTGGCTTAAGTAAGCCAAGTATCGATCCCACAGGGACTGGGCTAGGGTACAATCTATTCAAGTGTCACTATATTTTAACTCTAAAAATGCAGACAACAGTGTGAAAAAGAGTTTAGTATTTTGGTTTCTAATTTTATGCTAATTATAAACGAATATACAATTTGAGTCTGAACTATGAATATGAGCGTGCTGAGGTTAAATGAACATGTATAGAAACTAATTATCGATACAATGTTTGGTTAATCTTTCCTCCGGTTGCTAGTCAAGAATTATTGCCAATGGATTAAAACTCTCGTATTTAACCCGACTTAAGAATCATGAACCGTCCACCTACATTTCTGTGATTAAACGAAATTCATGTTCTAGCCATACAAAATCGATTCCTTAATTGACTAATACGACTTTCAGGTATATTTCTATCCTGAAGGTAAATCAATTCCCAATTTTCCCAAACTAAGAAGAGATCATATCCTATTGATTCAGTACTTTCCAATTTCTTGCTCTCTCGAGTGAAACCGGACTTTTTAGATATACATTAACGTTGGCCACACATCAATGCAGTAAGAACAAGAATCAATAGAACAACCATGGAAGAAAAGATGAAAAACCCAATTGATCAATAACTACATTTCAATACAATTGTTCTTAACCTCAGTAAGAAGAGGAATTAGCCACTCATTTGTGGATTAAACATCGTTAAATAAGTGTTAAACATACAAGCAATTGACTTAAAGAAGAAGGAGATAGAGAAAAACCCTTATAATTTCGTCCCCTCAACTGCCTGTAACCCCCGTTCTTACTCCACCAAGTCAGAATAATTAAAAATGAACCTGAGTATTCTATTTATACTAGTGGGAATTTTTCCCGGAATAACAAGCAACGTGTCACGGAGTGCATCGCGGAGCACTGCCTCCGCGACATGCCACTGACGCGGACCCTTACTGGAAATTGATTATCTAGGTAATAAGGCCCAACGTGGCACGGCTTGCAACGCGGGGCTTGGCCAACGTGCCACGGCCCCAATGCGCACCCTCACTGGATTTTTGCCAAAAATTCCTTATCCAGGTAGAAGGCATCCGCGATGGCAGCGTGACACGGCTCCATCGCGGAGCCCCTTTAATTTGTGCCTGCAAATGCTTTTTCCCTTGCTAACATCCGAGTCCAACCCCAATCTCTCCCAACAAGCATTTTAGCTTCCCAAAATTATATTTCACCTACAAAACAACGCTAATCATGTTGGTTAGTATAAATTCACATTTTATTATCAATCACATGAGAATGTATAAACATTGATAGATAAACAAGGCTAAAATAACACCTTTGAGTATCACTTGTGCATATAAATTTGCCCAAGATCACTACCTCTAAAGGTACTTCTTCTTCTTCTGGCTGACTATCGGACCAGCATATGTTGTTGAAAATCCTTGTGCTAGAGGGAGCTTAGAAGTGATCTCCCCGCCATTGCAAGTTTTCCAGACTTTTGAAACATTAATCGATTTAGAAAAAGGAACATCTAACTGATGGTAATCAGCATAGGCTTCAAACCATTCAAGGAAATTACTTTGTCTTTGGACAGAGTTTAAAAATTCATAATAAATTTCTTGAAGTCTTTTTCTTTCATCATTTTGAAAAAGCTTAAAAAACCAAGTTCTTTTCAAAATATTTTTTGGAGAGTAGAACTCTTTCCAAAGAGTTTCTTTATCAATTTGAAAATCTTGCGTCAAAACTCACAGTTCACCACCTAGAGATGAGTAAGTAGGGGATTGGGGTTGGTCATAATTAACCTCAGTTGTGGGAGGAGTTTCCACCAAATATGTTGCGTGAGGGATTCTTGATTCGAAGTTGACCGTCTCAACTCTAGAGGGGAATGAAGAAACTGAGTGTCTAGTAGTTTGAATTTCAGATTGTGCTGAATAGGCCGTAGAGACTCTTTGTCTAAGAGATCTTTGGAAGGAGATGGATACAGCTCTACTCAAGAACTGTTAAATCTGAGAAATAGTAGCATTCTCTGGTTTTTGTGCTGGTGTTGCATCCTGCAGCACCCAATTTTTGGGTAGGTTTATATGATTCCAAGAAATAGGTCTAGGAATTGATAAGTGAGATCTTTGTAGATCGGTTTGGAAAAGAATTGTTTCACCTTTATTTAAGGTTCTGATGGCTCCAGTATTGAAGGCTGAACTCATAACCTTATATTGAAACCTATAGATAATGGCTACAGGGAGAGATCCCGATTTTGGTCTTGTAATTGGATGTATTAACATTTAGGGTTAGAGA